>CM069527.1:102317500-104817500 GCA_035773235.1 Eospalax fontanierii | reverse complement strand
AGGAAGGTGGGGGGTAGGGACTGAGAGAAGGCAGGGGGCGGGGGAGGGTGAATATAGTCAAAATACATTGTATGAAATTTTGAAAGAATTAATAAAAATGTATTTTTTAAAGAGCCAGGAAATAGAATCAATACCTGATGTGGGACATATTTGTTTCTTCTAAAGAGTACTCTTGTAACAGAGTCATAGCATAGATAAAAAGGATACCAGGAAACTCAGAAAGAATCTAGACCAACCAAAGAAACAATCAAAAAAGAAAATATTTTGTCAGGGAAAGAATATGTGTGACCGAGGTCTGTGCTAACAGATCCCGGCATTTCAGCGACCTAGTGAAAGCACCCCGCGCTGCTGTCACTTGCACTGCAGGTTGGGCAGCACTGTTCCTTTCTAGGACGTGAGGGCTGCACAGCTGATGTGGACCAGAGATCACACACAGATCCTAATGGACAGAAGACAGTGCCATGGCCCCACCTAACTGCCAGATGTGTGGAAAGTGTTCCCTGTGAGCCTCTGGAGAGGAGGAGAATAGACTGGCGAGTGTCAACTTGTTCCTTGATGTCCCGCGGTCCGGTCGGTGCTGGCAGCTTGGTTCCCAGTCTGTGGTGCTTCGGAAGCCATGCCCGGGGTGAGCCCCTGAAGGGGCTGTTGGGCCGTGGTCCTTCCCTGCCTCTCTTTGCTCCTTGCCACCATAGTGCCCTAGTCTGGTTTCTGTTGCCATGGTAAACACGATCACCAAAAGCAATTGGGGAGGAAATGGTTTGTTTCAGCTTACAACTCCCAGGTCACAATCCAGAAGTTGGGGAAGTCAGAGAAGTAGCTGAAGGCAGGAACTAAAACAGCGACCATGTTCACTGGCTTGCTCCTTTTCTTACACAGACCAGGCCCACGGTAGGCTGGGACATGGGATCAGGCCTCTCTGCCATATAGTCTTACAGTGAACTTCTGTGCCGGGACAGGCCAAATGCAGCAGGGCCAGGGGACCATGTGCTGAAACCTCTACAATCAAAAGCCAAAATGAAGTTTCTTTTAAGTTAAATTAGGCTTTTCTTTACAGTAATAGAAAGCTAACATACCATCACGGAGAAGGCTGCTTTGCAAGGACTTGGAATGCGGTATTGTAATAATGAGTTAGCAAGCCAGTAAAAACCAAATATTCGTGATCATGCAGTGCCATTCATCTCTGTGGGGCTGGGGAAGGCTGGGTGAACTACCTGAGAAGGGAACACAGGCCTTCTGTCTCACAGGGAGGACTGCCCCTCTGCACCTTCTCCACAGCTCTGGTCCTCCCTGGCCATTCTTCCTTTCACTGCAAGTCTAATGAGCCTCCTGAAGGACAGGTTGGATTGTATCACTCTTTCTCCAAAGACTTTAATTTACTCCTTGCCCTTTGGAATGACTTCAGGGACGTTAGATAATTCCTCACTGGCCTTGAAGTCTTGTTTTTTTATTTGTTTTGTCTGGGGTTTTTTTGTTTTTGTTTTGGGGGTTTTGTTTGTTTGATTAGTTGGTTCTTTTGATACAGGATCTCACTTGTAGCCCTGGTGGGGCCTGGAACTCACCATGTAGATTAGGATGACTTCACAATCAGAAATCTGCCTACCTCTGCCTCCAGAGTACAGAGATTAAAGGCCTTTGCCAACATGCCCAGCCAGTTTTTGTTTTTCAAATAGGCACAAATATTTAGGAGAATAAATACCATAGAAATGGGTATTATGATCCACTACATGAAATCTTTAGCCACACAGTGCCTAGAACATAGGGCTTAGTACATGTCTGTTGATAACCAGATAATGCCCAATGAAGCTTGACATTTAACAGAGAAAAAACACAAAAGATCATTTCCCTCAAAGACTGATCCTGGTTTACTGTCTTCCTCCAGTTTTCCCACAGCCTATATTTTTGGCAGTTGGTTTTCAGGCCATAATCAGGGGCAAGAGAAAGAGAGATGCTTAAAAAACAAAGTGGTTCATCCAGGCTGAAACTGGCTCAAAATGCCTTGGTTTGGTAGACATGACTTTGTTCTTGAAGGAATTTTTAGCCACACTGGTGTGGTTCCGGTGGCACTGGGAAAAGTTCCAAAGGCTCCTAAAACTTCTTCAGTGCTTGTAAATATGGAAAACCTCTTTAAAACATTCTGCTGCAGAGTTGTAGCAAAGTAAACTGAAGAGGAGATTTAGAATCATCTTGTGAGAGATAATCAGTTGAATAACACCCCAGCTAAAAATAAAAGATGAAAATCAGATTTCAAAAATCATGAGTTCAACAGGTATCTTTTGAGTATTTACTACATCCGCAAACCATTGTATCAGATGCATCAAAGGATTAATTGGAAAATAAAAGGATTAAATCTCAGACATCGAGAGCAAATGTCCTGTAGAGAGTACAGGTTTGATAGAAGATCATGTGCTCTTTGGCTTCTCCCAACCAGCCCTGAATGCTGCTCTGGCATCTTGGTCTGTCTGGATCAGGAGATTCCAGCAGGCTTTTTTTCCAGATGTGACATCTGGGGTGGAACTGTGGGACCCTGGAACAACCTCTGACATTCTGCTTGGAGCAGGCTCCAGAATGTGGATTTAAAATAAGAGCCCCAGGCTGAGGATATAGCCTAGTGGTCTCTTTCTCTGTCAATGTGACAGAATGCCTGACAGAGGCCACTTAAGAGAGGAGAGGCTTATTTTAGCTCACAGTTTCAACAGTCTGTCATGGTGGGAAGGTGTGGTCATTACAGTCACTGAGTCTTGGCAGTAGGAACTTTGTAATGTGACTTAGTCACATGTTGAGGTGTCAGAAATCAGAAAGTGACATAAAGACGCATGGATCATATACCCTGAAGGTCCTGGTTCATTTGCTCTACCCCTTCTGGCTATGCCCCACCTCCTAAAGGTTCTACAACCTCCTACCATAGTGCTGCCAACTAGAGACTAAATGTTCACACACATAAGCCTATGAGAAACATTTCACACTCAAATTATAATACTCAGCATGAGCAAGGTCCTGGTTTCACTCCCTAGCACATTTATCCATCTAATCTGTCTGTCTGTCTATCTAAAATGAACACCTCAGGAAATTTTAGGTTTCAAACATTAACAAGATGGATCATTAATGTCACACTAAGGAGTCTGAAGGTCATTCTGAAGGTCAAGGAGTAAATTAAAGTCTTTGGAGAAAGAGTGATACAATCCAACCTGTCCTTCAGGAGGCTCATTAGACTTGCAGTGAAAGGAAGAATGACCAGGGAGGACCAGAACTGTGGAGAAGGTGCAGAGGGGCAGTCCTCCCTGTGAGACAGAAGGCCTGTGTTCTCTTCTCAGGTAGTTCACCCAGCCTTCCCCAGCCCCACAGAGATGAATGGCACTGCATGATCATGAATATTCAGCTTTCAGGATCAGCTAACTTGATCCTACAATGCTGAATTCTAAGTCCCTGAGAAGCAGCCTTCGGTCCTCAGAGGGCTCCAGGGGACTGACAGCTGTGCGCCTCTGCTGATAGGCTCAGTAGTTGCTCGTTTTGCCTAGCATACCTACCTGCTTCTCTCCTCCCTCCAGAAGCTCACTCTTGGAGAGCTAATGCTATATGTGGGCACCACCAGAGTGAGGATGGATGGCCACCCTCTTTTTGCATGAAGAGATTTCACATCCACATATCACTTGACTCCTCATGTATGGCAGATTCAGTAGGCAGCACCTTCTGCTTTCACTTAAGACTCTCTCTGTCTTTGCAGTCCATGAGCCTGGGAACTGGACTGAAGCTCGTTCTCTTCTTCAGTCTCAGCTCTCTGCCTAGTTTTTGTCCTGTTAGAAGCTCACCTTCTCTGTGATTATTTGTGCCTAAAGTAAGTCTCTACCAGCAGGCTACCCCGCCAATCATCAGACTCACTCCAGCAGTCGGCACAGCATGGGTTTATTCCCCGGCCTTAGTCATTAAAAAATGTAAGTGCCAGTGGTTCATGAGTCACACCTAGACACGGTCAAGCCTCTACAGTAGTAAAAACCCCATCACACAACTGTCATCAGAGACGTCACATTTCTGCTAAGGCTTTCTAATTAATATTTGCAAAATCAGGGTGGTTGGATTTGCTAATGTTTCTTAGTCTTAAATTCTTTTTAAAATTTTAAAATTTAGTTCTTTATTTTATGAGAGTTTTACATACATGACTGATTATATGTAAGTGTACCATGTGCTTGCAATGTCTACAGAGACCAGAAGGAGGAGCTGAATACCTCGGAGCCGAAGTTGCAGGTAGTTGTTAGCTATCGTGTAGGTGCTAGTAACGGGACACAGGTCCTCTGCAAGAGTAGCCAGTGCTCTTAACTACTGAGCCATCTCTCCAGTTCCAACTCAAAGATTGCTAATTGTAAGGTGAATTAGAAGGCCACTGCAATGGCCCAAAGATTAAATGATGAATTTCTGGAGAGGGAACCATCACAGTAGATAAAAGGAGGGCTGCACAACTAAGTGATAACAGTCACCAGCATTCACTGAACCCTTTCACCGTCCTGGGTGGACCCTGCTCAGCTCTCACATGTAGTACCAAATTGAACCTCAGAGGAACTGTATGATGTTGGAATGCAGGTGACCTTTTTTACAAATAAGGAAACTTAAGGTCAGTTCCTGTATTTATGCAGATATACTGGTTAAATTGGAATTATAGCCTGACTCTAACTCCAGGGCTCTTTAGGCTGTCATGATTTTGATTAAAATGGAAACAACTCAGGGTCCTTGAAAGACAGGGTAAGTCCATGACATAAGGAAGATCAGGAAGAGAAGAACTATGCTGGAGTCCGTCTTTCTCTTGTTCACAATTGGTATGCCTATTTGTCTGTCTATCACCTAACCATTTGGATTTGGTAACAAACTATTGGACAAACACAACTTAAGGAAGGGTTTAGTTTGGTTCACAGGTTGATGGGAAAGAGGCTATCTTGGCAAGAATGTGAGGCCACTGTTCACACTGTGTGGCAGAGAGGTGAATGTTAGTGCTCACAAGTCCCCCTGCCCCTTATGTTCCATCTGGGATGGAAGCCCACAGGATGGCACTGCCCATATTCAGGATAGGTCTTCCCTCCTCAGTTAAATGTCTTTGGAAATACCCTCTTAGACACACCTAGAGGTATGTCACCTAGATAATTCTAAATCAAATCAAACTGAAAATGAAGGTTAACAAGTACAGAATCCACCCACCCATCCATTCATCCACCCACTCACCCATCCATCCATTCATCCACCCACCCATCCACTCATCCATCCACCCATCCATCCACTCATCCACCCACCCACCCATCCACTCATCCATTCACTCATCCATCCACCCACCCATCCACCCACCCACCCACCCATCCACTCATCCACACACCCACCCATCCACCTATTCATTCATCCACCCACCCATCCATCCATTCATCCATCCACCCCCACAAGATTTTTCAGAAAAGAACTGAAAGAAACTTAGTTACATAAAAGTAAAAATGTTTTAAATAAATTTAAAAGAATGAAAGCCATATAACAAAGGAGAGTTTATTGTAAAACTGATGCAAATAAGTACATCACTTAATTCTGAGCATGCTGACTTCCAAGGTATAAAAAGAACCACTGTGAGATACATGGTTTGCATTAGCTCAGGAAAGGAAGTACAGCCATCTGTTAGCAAAGATAAACTTTTCTACTATCAAAGTCTAAAACAGTGAACACATGGGTTTTTATTTATTATAGGAAAATCAAGTAACATAAGGCCAGCATCTTCAAATCAGCATATGCATAATATAAAATTTTCTTTATTTCTGAAGGATTCTAGGCTAACATAACTGGAATATGTTCTGTCTGGGGTAGTTTTCAGTGTTCCAGATTGAGGCTACGTTGCATGATCCAACCTTCAGCTTCCCTGAAGTTCACTACATTCTTACTAGCACTTTAACCTTAGGCTTCTTCGCCTGGCCTAGAAAAAGAGAAATAGAAAGGCCCCAATTACAGGGCACCAGAGAGAGGGGAAGAGATAGGAAGGCAAGACAAAAGGTGCCCAAGAACATGTTGCCAATATGGCAACTGGGAAGAGGAGAGTGAATGAAAGATCACAGACTTGAAGGTGGAGGTGACATCTCCTTCCAATCTAAAGGATGCCATTTGCTCACAGCCAAGGAGAAGTGTCATATGCAGGTACATCTGACTTATTCCCAGTGTCCTGGGTTATCAGAGCTGTTAGGGACTCTTCCTGAACCATAACAATCAATTTGCTCCACTGTCTCCAGGGACTCCTTGTGAGATAGTGTATATTTCTGGCTGACGTTCTATTTCCTCCTGGTATCTCTGAGTTCAACCATTCTTTCAGTCATTAGGTGACCAGGTGGATAGCTGTTTTCTCCCACTGTAACACCAGTCAAGTCCTGGAGTTCATTTCTTATTGTGCAACTGCCAACCATTCTTTTCTTGCTTTGCTGCTGCCACTGGTTCAGTCGTTCCTTTAGAAGAGTGCTTCCCAACTATGTTCACGTTGTGGCCTATGCAGACAAGAGCATTATTTTTTTCAGCACACTGAAGGTGTCAAGCGTGGAGGCAAATGGCTCTAGTCCATCTAGGTCCCATTGGGCCTCACTACTGGATTCAAGATCCAATAAGCAGACTTACTTGCAACCCAGTCTGGGCGTTAGCTGAAAGCTCTGACCTGGAAACACTGAACTGATATTTAATTTTATCCTGGTCCAGGATAAAGAACCCTTCAGTCTGCATCTCACACATGAGCCAGCTTAACTTGCCCTGCTCTGCATTTCTGGCGTGTTGCTGAACTGTTTGACTTGAAAGCAGAAGCCCTTTCCCCATCACGGTGGCAGTTTGGAGTTGTTGAACTGGCAGTCGATACCTGCTGCAACTTCACCCTAATTTGCCTTTCCCAGGGCTGTCTGACAGAGCCCTGAGTTCACTATTTCCATATTTTCCTCTGTCTTTATCCTGACAGTCTCCGATCACATCTACTTCTCCATCCTGTCAACCCCACCTGCTCAAGACTTAGAACAAATTATGTCTCCTCTCTGATGCTGTCTAAGTATTGACTAGGGTTTGTTTATTTAAGTTAATTTCCCAAGTTCCTTCAGACTCTTAAGAGTTCAATGGAAAAGTAGGTTTAAATAGTCAAAATCAGAAGATGCCATAAGCACTGGAAAGATGGCTCAGTGGTTAAGAGCACTGGCTGCTCTTGCAGAGGACCTGGGTTTGATTCCCAGCACCCATATGGTAGCTAACAACCATCCATAACTCCAGTCCCAGAGAATCCAATGCCCTTTTCTGGGGTCTGTGGGCATTGCATGACTTGGGTGTACTTACATACATGCAGGCAATACACTCATAGATGTAAAATAAAAAAAAACTTTTTAAAGATACCATATCAGCATGGTGTGGTGGTACATTCATTTAATGCACTGGGAGGCAGAGGCCATCTCTGTAGGTTTGAGGCCAGCCTTGTCTCTATAGTGAGGTCCAGGCCAGTCAGAGCTACATAGTGAGGCCCTGTCTAAAAACAACAAAAGATGCCACAGCATATACTCCTCTCTTGAGATCAAAACACATATGCTTCAAAAGATTTATTTAGTTTGGTAGGTTTTTAAAATTTGATTTACTTTTAGTTTTCTTTAAGATAGGGTCTCAGTCTGCAGCCCAGCATGGCCCAAAACTCACTGTGTAACTCAGATTGGTCTCAAACTTATTATTTTTTCTGGCTCAGCTCCAAATGATGGGATTACAGGCATGAGCGACCAATTGTTTTAACCTGAGTCTTTCAAACTTATTTAGCACAGAACTTTTTCTTTCTCTCCCCACTTGCTTCCTCCCTCCCTCTCTCCTCTCATTCTGTGTCTCCCTTCCTTCCTTCCTCTCCTTTCTTTCCTTCTTCCTTCCTTTTATAATTTACCAGAGTCTTGTTATACAGTCAGTGTTGAACTCCTGGTCTTCCTGCCCTAAGCTCCTGAGTGCTAGATTACAAGTATGTACCTTCACACCTGCCTCAGCACATAGCTTTCTAACAATAGCATTTATTGACTTCCCGTGGAAAGTTTTTTCTACAAAGCACACTTTGGGAACCATACCTGAGACCCTGCTGATCATATGCAAATGTCTGAAATTCAGCTAGCATTTAAATTTTTTCAGGTAGCAAAAGCTAATTAAGTATGATTATATAACTAGGAAATCTGATCTTCCTATGAACAGTTTTTCTTAGCTCTGCTTAATATTGAACACGAATATGGTGGGGCCAGAGAGATGGATCAACAGTTAAAGAGCACTGGCTGCTCTTGTAGAAGACCTGGGTTCAAATCCCAGCACCCATATTCCAGGGGATTCGATGCCCTCTTTTGGCCTCTGTGGGTGTTACGTGACATGGGTGCACTTACAAACATATAGGCATAAAACATAAAGGCATATACTCATATGTTGGGCATAATGCAAGGTGGGCCTAGCCAGGCCACCTGCTAGAAGGAATAGAGGAATGGTTCCTGTGGGTGTGGCATTCTGCTCTGGCTAGTTGTGAGACCAGCATCTGGAAAGTACCTGCCTACCTGGGGACAAACTTACTACTGGCTGTATTTGGGACCCCACCCCATAAGGTCATTGGCTATTCAGACCTATAAGAGCTTGTGCACCTGTTCAATAAACGAGTTTGCAGTGCCACGTGCTTGGCCTGCTTCCCGTCCAACTCCTGGAGTCTGTGGCTTGACTCTGTGTCTACTCACCCCCAACCCCTTGGGCTGGCCCCCCAAAGTCCACTCAGGGTGGCCCTGAGTGGTGAGACACGACAGTAACTGACACGATGATACTCATACACATAAAAAATAAATCAATTAATTAAAAAAGAACAATAGTATCACTCACTTTAAATAACCTTTCATTCATCTCTGTGTTTGGATAATCTTCTAGGATAAATCTGAGTAGCTAATAATAAATAAATAATAAAATACTTCAGAAGTATACATCTAGAAAGCATCAGCACATTTTAAATCTTCAGCCTGGTAAGCCTTTTAAATCCTCACAATAGAACTATCAGGTAGACACAGTTTTTACCTCTTTTATAGATAAGGAGACTGAGGCACAAAGAGATGAAGCACCTTTCGGAAGGCTGTACATTTAGGAAAGTAACACAATGAGTATTCAGAACAATTCTGTGCTTGACCTTTTGTCCTGCTTCTAAAATAGTGCTATGCTACCTCCTTAAAAAAATCAAATTCTGGGCTGGAGAGACGGCTCAGCAGTTAAGAGCACTGGCTGCTCTTGCAGAAGACCTGGGTTTGATTCCTAGTACCCACATGGCAATTAACAACTGTCCTAAGACCAGTTCCAGGGGATCTGACAGCCTCTTCTGACCTCCACAGGCATTGTACAACAAGGATGCCGTACATACACGCAGGAAACACACTCATATACGTAAAATAAAAATAATAAAATATATTTTAAAAAAAATCAAATTCCTTTACTACCTCGAGGAACAGGCATATATTTTAGGAACCAATGAGTTAAAATAACACAGTGGTAGACTGATCTGATTTTTTTTCTTTAGGACACTCTGCCCATATATGTACCGATGTTTACTGTGCTCAGATTGGCAGTTTCCCCGTTTATCTTCATCGTCTATTTAAAAGATCGCATTGTACTTGCTTGTTGTACCCTGAGTCTTGGCTTCCGACCAAAATCAAACAAAATTCTGACCTAGGAATTCTTCCCTCATGATCCACTGCAGAAAGAGTTTCTCTGCTCTCTGAATTCCTTAGCCCTTACTGCTTCCTTGAACACATATTCTCTCTTGTAATCATAACTGTTTTGTTAAGTGACTGGGCTTATCTTTCCAACAGGGTCTGCTCACTTAGTGCACAATGTCAGGCTCACAGAGGTGATGAGTGCCCTTGACTGATTCCTGACCTCTGAATGCTGAAGCATTACACAATGGAACTGGGTGTTCTGTATTCTTTTTGATCCAACAGATCTACTCTCCAAGTTCTTCTGCCTGACTCTGTTCTCAGGAAGCCGGCCTGTGGGAACTCACCCACAGCCTCTTTGGTTCCCTGGTTCCTCAGTAGGTGCAGCAAATGGGGGCCACCAGTAGAAGAGGTGAGGGTGGGCACTTCTTCTCATGGCTTCCTTCCTTGCAAGCTATGAGTTGGTTGTTACTTCTAAAGTACTGTCTTTGGCAACTGTAATGAGAGCCATTTGGGGAGGTTGTTTCACAATCTTTAAGAATTTATACTCCTGCTCTGGTTTTGTTATGATTTTTCTCTCAAATGCGCCCACGCTGTGCAATGCCATAGAGGTATCAGAAGAGGGTGTCAGATCCCCTGGAACTGGATAGTTGTTGGCTGCCATGTGGGTGCTGAGAACTGAACCTGGGTCCTCTGCAAGAGCAGCCCGTGCTCTTAACCATTGAGCCATCTCTCCAACCCCTGTTTAAAAAGCTTTATTGAGACATAATTCACATACAATTCACTCATTTAGAGTACACAGTTCATTGCCTCTTGGTATGCTCACCAGTCTGATTTTAGCATATTCTTGTCCCCTCTCAAAGAAGTTCTGTATAGGTTAAGACATACTCCCCTTTCTACCCCTTTGACTTTGCCTTTTCTGGACATTTCATGTAAATGGATTCACAGTCTTCATCTTTGTCTGACTTCTTCCACTTAGTTGAGTGTTGTCACAGCTCACCTATGTTGTAAAGTATCAGTACTTCTTTTTTATGACTGGATAATCTTCCATCATGTGGATAGACAGCATTCTAGACACTCACCTGCTGATGGAATTTGGAATATTTCCACTTTTTGGCCAGTGGAAAACACACTGCCATGGACATATGCAGACAGGTTTTTGTGTGGACATATGTTTTCCTTTCTCTTAGATGCACAGCTAGAATAGCTGGCTCAGATGGCAACTATGTTTAACTGTTGGAAGAGCTTCCAAAATGTTTTCTGAAGTGGCTTCAGTGTTTTACATTCCTGCCAGCAATGAATGAGGGGTCTACTTTCTCTATATCTTTGTCACTTGTTACTGACTTTTTATTTTTGTCACTCTAGTGGGACTGCAGTGGTAAATCATTGTGGTTTGGTTTGCATTTCCTTGGTTGCTAATTATTCAGCATTCTTTCATACTTATACTTATTGTTCATTCATTTTCATTCTCTTCATCTCTCTTTCTCTCTTTCTCTTCTGACAGTGTCTCCTTGCCCTGGCTTGTCTTGAACTCATGAGCCTCCTGCTTCAGCTTCCAGACTGCTGGAATTACAGGCATGAACTATCATGCCTAGCCCGCATACAGTTGAAATCCCCTATCCAAAACATTAGGAGTCAGAGACAGACTTCAGGCTCCTAACCTAAGTTCATTAAAAATCTTAGGGCTCAAAAGAAAATAAGAGACTGAAGAGTGCTTATCTCTAAATACGACACTAATATCAAGTCTCTGCCACCCAAGGTTCAGGGGTCATTGAGGAAGAGACTGAAAGATTGTAGGAGCCAGAGGTGGTAGAAGACCACAAAGAAACAGTTTTCTAGATAGATGGGAAGTTATTCATATGAACTCACAGTGATAGTAACAGTATGCACAAGTCCCATCCAGCTCAAGCCAGACAAAATCCCAGCATAGAAGTGGGAAGTGAATTAGAAGCCTCAACCTCAGCTGAGAAACTATTGGCATCTGATAACTGCGGTGAGAGGGAGAGTTGGTTTCTTCTAAGGGTGTGACGCCACATAGATTAACAAGGCTCCAGTGGATGGACACTCACTGAAGGACATTTGGGGACACAACCTTGCCTCTGTAGCCCTTAACAAATACGATAGAATACATGAAATCAGGTGAGGGGAGGGGAGCTTTAAGGGCGGTGCAGGTAGGGGAGGGCATCTAAATATGATTAAAATATATTGTATCGGGACTGGAAAGATGGCTCAGAGGTTAAGAGCACTGTCTGCTCTTGCAGAGGACCCCTTAACTCCAGTTTCAGGGGATTGACACCCTTTTCTGGCCTCCGTGGGCACCGTACAACAGGGGTGCACTTACATACATGGAGGCATTACACTCACACATACAAAGTTAAAAAAATAGTATGAAACTCACAAAAATTCAATTAAAAAGTCATAAAATATTATAGTCTATAAGGAAACAATGGGGATTAAGATTTATTTGATTATAAGTATTTAAGACTTAAAAAATTACCTAAATTTGCCTACAGTTAAAAATATACTGTTGAAGCATTAAATTGGAAATCAGTTCTCCAAGATGCATATTTATTATATTTTCCTTTTACTTTCTGGAAAAAAAACAGGGCTCAGCAGTCAAGGGCACTGGAAGCTCTTACAGAGGACACCAGTTCAGGTCTCGAAGCCACATGGTAGATAACAACCATCCTTAACTCCAGTTCCAGGGAGTCTGACACCCTCTTCCCACCTCCTTAAGCAATGCACAACACAGGTGCACTTATACACACGCAGACAAAATATTCATACACATAAATTTTTAAAAATTTAATTTCTCATATATGGAAGGTCACATATATAGGATATCGACATCCCTAATAAAAAAGAAGCCTTTGCTCCTTCCCCAATATCTGATGAGTACATATAATTCCTACTTTCAACCTAAAATCACTTAGAATATTCTCACACAATAACCGACATCTACCATCTCGCTCTGACTAAAAGTCTTCAGGGCACTTACGACATCTTCTGCGGTTACAGTCCTGTCTGTCCACTAACAGCATTTCCTGTTTCCCCAAACTACAGTGAACTTCCCAGTGTTCTTCAATAGCAGGGCTTGCCCTGTCTTAGGACCTCTGCATCTGCTGCAAGTCCTCTTTCCCCAGATCTACACTTACTTCATTTTCTTATTTTCTAATCTTTGTCGTAACATTTAGCATTGCTCGTTGCCCTAACTCTAGCCCTCTCCTACCTTCTCCTTTGTTGAACTTAGCCCTCCTCCATCACTCAGTCTGCTTGCTCATTTGTTGTCACACACCCTCGCCTCTACTAGAGGCTGAGAAGCAAGAGATTTAGCTTGTTTTGTTTATTCTTACAACTCTGCCACTTGAAAAGTGACAGACTACATAGTAGGACCCAGAAATTTTTTGCGGTATGAATCAAGACTTCTGAAGCAGCCCCACACTGGACATGAAATCTTTATGTGGCTTCCTATTGCCTGTTCATTGAGGAATTAGTGGCCCTACCACATAAAACTCACCACTTCTGCAGACGACCCAAGAGAGACCTTTCTCGGGTCCTACTTTGGTCGGAAGTAGCAAGACCAGCTCTGTGCAAAAGCAAAGTAGGTGTTGTTCTTAGTGGTGACTTTCATTGCTCTTCCCCCTCCTTTATCCCAAATTACTCTGAGCTGATGCTCTGCTGATCCACTAATCTTCTCTAGGAGGGATTAAGTGACAGAGGTTTAAGGGTTAGCACTTCCAGGAGTATTTATCCCTTACAGAGAAAGCTTGATCACCAAACGTTAGTCAGAATCAGAGTGAGTGAACTTTGCTAGGAAGAATTTCAGATTCTGCCAGTTAGGTGGAAAGGGTTTATCAATTTGGAATTCTTTAAATTGCTGGCAAGGAAGGAGACACCAGCAGTTTTTAACTGCTGGAACACTGATCAACTTGAAGGTGGGGCAGTCAATACATATATTGTCCCGACTAGATGCCTTTCTCATAGTAATTACAAAACCTTGCAACTTCCAAGGCTGAGCTCATTTCAAAGCCAACTCTTCTTTTATCTTTCAGTCCTGATACTTCTGGGTTTCTCTGCTATTAGATCAAAACCTCCATCAGCTTCCACCTATGCTAGGAACAGGCACAGGTGCATATATGTATACACATACACATGTTGTCTTAGTTACTTTTCTTGTTGCTGAGATAAACTACACTGACAAAAGCGGTTTAGGGGATACTAGGCATGGTCTTGGTTCACAGATGCTACAGACCTTTGAGATTGGGAAGTAATGGCAGCAGGAGCCTGAGGCAGCTGATCTTACACTGCATCAGAGAAACAGAGTGACAATAAATGTGCTCAGTTCCTTTCCTCCTTTATATATGGTCCAGGCAATGGTGTCACTCACAATGGTTGCGTCTTCCCATCTCAATCATCCTAATCAAGATAATCACCCACAGGCATGCCCAGAGGCCTATCTCCCAGGTGATTGTAGATCCACCAAATTGACAACTGAGATTAACTAGCACGTATGAACATGTCTTCCCCTTCTCTGCCTCAAATGCTCCTGAATTTTATCCCCTATAACCTTCCCAGTTTCACCTCTCTAACTCCCTCCCCCGCCTCCCACCCAGACCTCTCTGCTGGATTTATATATTTTACAGGTACTTCAAATTCTGGAAAGAGCACAGGTATAAATGTGCTCAAGGGACTCTTTTACCAATCAATCATCAAGGCTACTCCGCGATTCTTGGGGCCCTCCTATCTATGAAGAGAGGTACAGAGGAAGGAAGGTTGGGTTCACTCCAGCCTAGGAATCCAGATTCATTTGGGGGCATTTGTGAGCAGACTTGGCATGGCCCTGGCAGGTGGGCAGGCTGTGGTCTCTGGGGTGACTACCTCTCCTTCCACGTGCTCCTTAATCTGGCCTGGGATCAATGGAAGAGCCACACTCAGGGTTTCATCAAAGCTCTCAGCCCTTGACTATATCTCAACTCACTTGCTAGTCTCCTCTCCTTGATGAACTAGGCCACTAGAGACACTCCAGGTATCTGTGCCTTTGAGTTCAGATCTGGAGCTATGGTTCTCTACAGTTTGAATAGTTAGAATGTGTTCCTGGAAGGATTGTTTATGTGTTGGAAGACTGCCCCTGGTGCTGAGAGGTTGTGTGGAATCTTTAAGAGGACTAATACAAAATGATTAGGTCATTGGGGAAATTGGTATAGACTCTTGGAAATGAGACCCTAGTTTGGTCTTCAGAAGGGGTTACCATAAGAGATTAAGACAGTGCCCTCTCTGGTCCCCCTCACTTCCTTCCCCATGGGCTCTGGCCATGACCTGACTGTCACAGCCAGGAAGCCTCAGGCCAAACTGATGGATATACTCAGTCTTAGACTGTAGGCTTCCAAAGAGCTGACCCCTTTTCTTTACAAAATAGCCAAATGTAGGTATTTTGTTTTAGCAACAGAGAGCAGAGGAATACAGGTCACAAATTCTGGGAGAAGTCAAGTTATCTACTAGACTCTTTCACAGCACATTCTCTCTGTGTATAGCCACTCAGCTGAATTCTCTATATGCCTCTTGAGTCTTTCCTTTTCTTTGCCTTAAGCATTCAACAAGCATTATCCACAAGATGACTGCATACTCCTCTAAGAATGACAGTCATTCCCAAAAGGGCTAGACATATATATTAGCTGCAAACTAATTTCTTAGGGTACCTATAACTGTATCACAAACCAGGCCACATTAAACAATAGAAATATATCATCTTGAACTTTTGGAGGCCCCAAGTCTGAATCACACTCCAGCAGAGAGATGATCCTTCTGAAACCCATAGGAAAACTCTTCTTTGCCTCTGGTGCTTTGCTGGTAGACTTTGGTGTCCCCTGGCTTGTAGATATATTGATTCAATTCTCCTTCTTCATGTGACATTTATCTTTGTCCTCACAAAGCCATCTTCTTATAAGAGCTCTACTTCAAGCCTGGGCATGGTGGCACATGCTTTTAATCCCAGCACGTTGGGAGGCAGAGGCAAGGGGATCTCAATGAGTTTGAGGCCAGCCTGGTCTGCACAGTAAGTTCCAGTTCAGGGCTACAAAGTGAGATTGTGTCTCAAAATCCAAACCCAACCAAACAAAACTAAACAACTCCATTTCTGCATGATCTTGGTCTTTAATAATTATATCTGCCACGGCCTTATTTCCAAATAGTTATATTTTCAGGCAGTGGGGGTGTGACTTCAATCTATCTTTTGGGGGATGAAGAACACACATTTATACCCATACAAACTGGGAAACAAGACAAATATTTTTATAATGAAATAATATAGATATATAAGGAGAAGAAAAAAGTCACATCCATTTCTAAGAAAAAAAATCCTAACTTTATAAAGACCTACACTTGGGAGGAAGAGGCACATGGATCTCTGTGAGTTTGGGGTTGGCCTGGTCTATATAATAAGTTCCAGGTCAGTCAGAACTACACAGTGAGACCCTGCCTCACACACACACACAAACCCAAAAACCAAAAGTTAGGTAAAGAATAATAGAAGATACCCAACAGCAACCTCAGAACCTTCATGCAGATATACACACATGCATGTGCACACCCAAATTCAGTGTATTTACATACTCGGACACACACAAAAGAACTATGGTTGGCCTATTAAGTAAAAGTGGGCAGTATTGCATATAACTGAACCCCTGATATATAGCCACTTACCAAAGGCAGGGTCTTTGTAACAAAGGCTAATTCTTATAGGCAAGATACTGAACACAAAAGATGTAAATAATAAAATGTAGCACATGATTAAATGCCCAAATGACTGATGCTCTGCAGTTCAGAGATGGAAGAGATCATGAAAGGGGATGAAATCGGAGCTGAATTTTGAAGGTTGAGTAGGGTCAACAACAGCTGTCATGAAACTGGTTAGATCCCCCCTGCACATGTGCAGATGTCAGGTGTGTGGGGGGTGCGGATTGTGTGCAGTCTCCTTCTCTTGCTGCACTTGGGGAGAGTCTGCATATGTGTCCCATACTGGAACAAATGTCTATCATTCTTTTCCTAGAACTGAGTACCTGAGATAGAAGGACTGGCCAGAACTGTTGTCCAAGACCAGAGGCCTCTCCTTGTCCACCAGTCATTCCAAACCCCCAAACTCTGAACAGTTACTGCCCTTCAGTCACATTCCCCTTCTGGCCAGCTCCCAATAGCCTGAACCTGCCCCACCCAGCAACCCTCTGACAGAACAGGAATTAGCCTTTTCCAGCTGTCATTTCCTTGGTTCACCACTGAGGTGCTGCCAATTGGCCTGTGGCTGCATGATGTCATCTAATCTGTCCCTCTCCTCCAAACTCTTTTTTTTTTTTTTTTCCAAATGCTTGACCCTTCTCCACTATTTTCTTTTGACAGCAGGGAAGTGACCGTATTTATCAGCCAAAGGTGACGTTATTGTGGAAGGGATGCTAAGAGGAAAACGGCTTCAACTTTAAGAGACACTTTTGGAATCCCTGGTAGAAAGAATTAGAAAGAAAAGTTTGTTTTTGATTACTATAAGCTGAGCCTTTTGAACTGAAAGATTATGTCAAAAATAAGGGAAGGAAGAAAGAATACTGAAGCTTAGATTTTTAAAGGTGAATATTCTTCAGTTGGGGTGAGGGGTAGAAATGGGTAGCACTGAATTTTGATGAGTCTGAGAAAGCCTGTGCTCAGCAAGCCTTGAGGAATCTAAGAGTGGAGACTGTGGCTGTCTGTTCTGGAACTGGGCAGGACTGAGGCTGAGCACTAGGTCGAGCAGCTGAGTATTGAACTGATGGCTGCCAGCTGACCTGAGTTCCTATGGGTCAGTGAGGATCAACAGTAAGGGATGGCCTCAGCAACACACGTAATCTAGGTAGGGTGTCCAGCGGAGGTCAGATACACTAGCACTGCACATGATGCCCAGGGATTAGGGGCAGGTCTCTGAGAGGGAGGCTACCATGAGGGAAGGAGAGGAATGCAGACAGAAATTAAGAGAAATTACAAAAAGAAACACTGTCAGCACATCTGAGCCGAAGGTCCTGGAAATGTGAACCTGCTACCATTTTTTGCTGTTGAAGATACTCCTCAGCCACTTAAGAAATAAACTTATTTCTTAATGAAATCATTTTAAAAAATAGACTGACATTTACTGAAAAGCTGTGGAGAGAGTTCTCACTGACGTCATACTCGAATTCCCTAACATCTTTTGTTCATGTCTCACAATTAAGGGTATATTTCAGATTCATTGTTAATAACTAACATCCACATGTTGTTTACGCTTCTTACCTAAAGAAGCCTAAAATACCTTTACCCAAGGTATTTTACAAGATCCATTAAGAACACTACATTGAGTTGAGAATGGTACTGCCCAACTGTTGTCCTCATACATGTACTTCTAGTACTTAGGAGGCTGAGGGAGAAGAATGGAAGTTCAAGGCCAGCTTGGACCACACAGAGGAACCCTTGTCACAAAACAAAATAAAACAACAGCATCAGCAAAACACCCCATTGCATTTAGTTCTCACATGTCCTGAGGAGTCTCACAGCTGTGACTGTTTATCAGGCTTTCCTGATTTTGGTGGTCTTGGAAGTTTGAGGGAGTGTCGGTGTGGTAGTTCATAGGGAATCTCTCATTCATTTGCTGTTTTTCTATTAGCCTGGAGTTTCAGGTTTGGAGAGGAAGACCACAGAGGCAGACTGCCATCCTTATCATATGTAGATACGTAGTGTCAATGTAATTTACTGCCTCTGATGTTACCTGGATCCCCCTGCCTAAGGTAGTGTCGGTGGCAATGCTTGGTTCCCCACTTTCCATTTTGTTCTCTTTGGAAGGAAGGTACTGCATGCAGCAGTTCAGTGAGGGGCATTCCGTTCCAGCTCATTCCTGACACAGTCTCTCATAAATGACTTGTAATTCTTCTGCACTGGAAACCTTACTTATATCAGTACAGACACACAAATATTTATTTTATACTTATAATCAAGTAGTGCTATATTTTCTTACTCAAATTGTTCTAGCTTTGGCCGCTGGGAGCTCTTTCAATTGTTCCTGTGTCTCCGGACAATCTTTATGTTGCATTAATTTTTGTTTTCAGAAGGAGCACTTCCTTCTGGCATAACAGGATGCTCCAGGCTCCTGTTAAAGATTTACTATCCCAGGAGCAGAATCAGCCATTTTCCCAAGGAGTCCTGATTCCTTCCATTGGAGAATAGTATGTTAAAGACAAGATCTGAGGATTGTGGAGATGGTCCACTGTTGCTTGCTCCACAGGCATGAGGACCTGAGTTCAAATCCCCAGTAACCACAGTAAAATGCTGTGTGCAGTAGTGTATGCCTGTAATACACTGGGGAGGTAGAGACAAGATCTCTGGATCTTGCTGGCCATCCAGTCTAACCAACTCAGGAGTTCCAGGTTCAGTGAGAGGAAGACACTTGATGTGGACTTCTGCCCTCCACACACACACAGACACCTGCATTTAGACTTGAACACACACACACACACACAAACACACTCTAAGTGCTAGGCAAGTGGGTAGTTATAAAAGCTGTCTCCAACCCAGTGAGCTGACAGAGCAAGAAGATGCATGCAAATGTTCTGTCTCATTATATATACACAGGGCTTTACACATACAAATCCATCTATAGCTATTTTAAGCCAAACATGAGTTCATACTGATGTCTTCAGTTCCCATTCTTTAAGACATGAATCACTCTAGCCTCCTCCCTTTGCTCATCTGAGACTCCCAAGGGAGAAAAACCTGGTAGCTGCTGTCCACTCTTCGTTCATTTATTTAATCATTGCTCTTCCGTTATACACAGGTAGTGATGCAGCTTTATGAAAGTTCTTGCTGTGTCGGTTTCCCACATTATTTGATCCTTTAATCTCAGGCATCCACTCCTTCACTAGCTGTAGAAACACAAAGCGTTTTAGAACTGACTATTCTGCAAATGCTGACTTGACATGCATTTTCTTCCAAGGTAGGTTCTTTTCCTCTGGTCTCCCCTGCCGTCTTCATCTTCCCCATACATTTGAGTAGAATGAGGACCCACGGCGCTTGGAAGGTGGGGATTCCCCGCCAGCCTCATTTTTTTTTTTTTTTTACAAAGGAGACTGTAAACTCCAGCACTAGAGCAGACAACCTGGTTTCATGACCTCTCTGCTCATTCAACTATCATTGAGCTTATCCTGCACGGCGCTGCGCCAGCGGGGGACACTCCGGCCCCGCGCCCCAACTCCCGGTCCCGTGAAGACATAAATAAGAATGAAACCGGTCCAGCGCTAGGACCGCTGGCGGTGCAGGCGGGAGAGTCCTGGCAGGGGGCGCAATGCCGGGCCTGGAAGGCTAGTGCCGGTTGGTCAGAGTTTTTCCTGCTCCTCCCAAGCTCTGAGCAGGCCGGGAGGAGGAGACCTAGCCGTCTCTGTGCTCCCGCAGCCCACCCCATCCGCACTCTAGGCGCCCAGGCGCCCGGCGCGGCCCCGCCCCTCTGTCCGGGACCCGCCCACCCAGGCCCCGCCCACCCGCCGAGCCCACGCTCCGGCCCCTGACGAGGCTCGCCGGAAATTCCCGAAGCCCCTCTTTTTCCTTCCTCCCTTTCCCTGCTCTCCCTTTTCCTTTCACCCGGGTTCCCTCGGCCGTGGTTTCCCCCTCCCCCTCCTTCCTTCCCCGATTCAAACCAAGATGGAGGCTCGCGGCTGCCACCGGCGCCCGTGATCCCAGAGCTCCCGCCGGCCGCTGGCCCCCGCCCTCGCCGCTGCGTGTCCGCGCGTAGCTGCTCGCGCCCCTCGGCGCCGCGGAGGCCGTGGCTTCGCGCCCCCGCCCCGCGGCAGGCTCGCGGCTCCCGGGCGGTGGCTCCGTCTATGTGGGCGCGCTCCTCCGGCCGAGCCGCCGCCGCCACCCGCCGCCCCGGGGCTGTGCGTCCGCGCGCCCGGCGCGGGCAGCTGGGTCCTCGGCGCCGCCAGGCCCGGCGCGGAGCGGGCGGCGCGCGGCGCTAGGGACGCGGGGCCCGAGGCGGGCGCGGCCGCCGCCGCAGCCATGAGCGGCAGCAGCGGTGGTGCCGCCACCCCCGCCGCGTCCTCCGGCCCCGCGGCGGCGGCCAGTGCGGCGGGCTCGGGCTGCGGGGGCGGCGCGGGCGAGGGTGCCGAGGAGGCCGCCAAGGACCTGGCCGACATCGCGGCCTTCTTCCGATCCGGTGAGTACCGGCTGTGCGGCTGCCCGGCTTAGCCGCCGGGCTCTGCGTCGGCAGGTCCGGCCCCGCGCGCTCTCCCAGGGGCTCGCCGACCATGTCGGGCACGGGCTGCCTCCCTCCGCAGCGGGGCGGCCGGGGCGCCGGCTCTTTGTCTCTCTCGCCCGAGGCCGAGGAGGTGGCGGCGGGGCCGGCGTGGGCGGAGGCCGCTTCCCCGAGGACGGGCGCACCGGGGCCGGCGGGTCTGCCCGAGCTTGCCTGCGGCCGGCAGCTGGCTGCACCCTGGGCCGGTGCGGCCGCGCGTTCTAGCCTGTCACCTCCGGCTCGGTGTAGGTGTCTGTGGAACAGGGCAGCCCTCGCCCCCCGCCGCGCGGGTACCGGGCACGGCGGCTCGCCGAGACGGCGGGTGCAGCCATTGTCTCTAGGGGCGGCCCGGGGCTCTAGGGGACATCTGGGACGGTGGTGGCGTTGGGGACCGGCGCGGCCCGGGGCTCGCGGGCGGCCGCGTGGGTGGCGTGGAGGTGGAGGCGGTGCCGGGCGGGGCGCGGGGGTGCGGCGCGGGGGGCGTGCCGGGGCGTCCTCGGGACCCCGGCGGCGGCGCCTCCTCCCGGCCTTGCCCGGCCCAGATCCCGCGCGAGTCGGGCCGGCGGCCCCGCGCCCCGCGTCCCCGCGCGCAGTCGGGTGTGCTCGCGCGTCCCGGCGGCGCCCTGGGGCCCGCAGTCCTGGAGGCCCGACTGGAGCGGTGAGGATGCAGACTCCGCGCTGGAGAGCGGGCGAGGACGGCCCAGGTCGGCCCGGGGCGTGTACTGGGTGGAGGACGGCGGGGGAAGCCCGGGGAGCGGCCTGCGCGCGGGGAGGCTGGCGGCTCCGGTCCTCAGTCGCCTGTTTCAAAGTCAGCTTGGGTGAGATCTGGACGGCAATCCCGGTCTCTGGGAGCGGCCTTGGGCGAGGCAGAAGTTACTGAGCCGTTAGATGCCTGGTTTAGCCCTGTCTCCTCGTTTTCTTTATCTTTGTCAGGCAGGGTGATTTGTGATTCATCTTAACCGATTGGTTATGGCTAGGAGTGACACACTCCGACTCAGCGGTGTCAGCTTGAGTTTAATAAGCTCCCCAGTGCTCCATCTCCCATGAGGCTCTAGGAGAAAGCAGAGGTTTAGAAAAACATCATTTCCTTCAAATAAACGCCTTCTTTTTCTTTTTTCTTTTTTTTGCACAGGGTGTATGACTGACTGGGTAGAGCATCTATCTTAATAGCAGAACTAGGACGTGTTCCCTTCATGCCCTGAAGCCAAAGTCTAGCCTGTCTTCTTTCTCTTTCTATCACTTGTCGCAGAATAATAGATTTTGTGCAGAATTCAGCTCCTTCTATTAAAAGGTGAAATTTTTGGTGCTGGGTGAGACCAGACTTGCTTATATCTTTATTATGCACGTAGAAGAGTGACTTTTTTTGTATCTAGGATTCTTGCACAGACGTTGTGTTGGACTGGGTTGACTTTCTCCCTACATTTGCTCCTCTGGTCTTTCTTTGCCTGGGCTTGGGCTGCCTCCTTTTATCTTTCTTTGGTTCAGAGAGGCAGTGTCACTCATTGCCTTGTGCCTTTCTTTCACCCCCCAAAGTGACCTGACAAACTTTCCTTTTAGTTGGTTGACTCATGGTCAGGACCAGGGCAGATTTTGGGTTGGACTCAGAAGCAGCGTCCCCCATCTCAGGAACGCCTTTTTACAAGTTCTTTCCCCTGCTTTGGGCTGCTCTGAATCCCTGCCCTAGATTTTGGTGGTTAGTTTCTAGGCCAGTGATGTCTAGTCCAGGATGCAGAGGGGGCTGGTAGGTTGGGGGCCTGGGCATAGGTGTGAGGTGTGAGGTTTTTTTTTTTTTTTTTTTTTTTTTTTTTAACAGATACTACCTTAGATAGAGACTTGGGCAGGGCAGCAGTTCAGGGGACCTCCTGGACAGTTTTGATTGAATGTGAATGCTGAGGAGAATGGATGGCCAAATCTGTCTGTATAGTCTTTCTTTTCCCAAGATGCACACACAGTTAAGGGTGTGAATGAACTTCTTTGGGGCGACTGAGCCTGATTATGGAGATTGCCTACCTGACCCAGGAGGAAGGAGACCAAGACACCTCTCTTCATTGTCTTCCCTTTTCAGCCCTGCAGCTGGAGGTGCTTGGCTCTCTTTTCTTCTTCTTTCTTACCTCTGTGTTAAGCCTTTCTTTTGTAGGCACAGATCAAAACTGGTACCTGTGGTTAGAGGAACGATAAAGACACAGGCTTAATAGAACTTTTAAACAGCAGTTCAAAAATAGAATGAGCCACTGTGTTGTTGTTTTTTCTTCTTTTTTGCTCCTTCAGTTGAGGTGTTCAAGCAGAGATGCTGGCACCTGCCAAAATTTGGCAGTAGATACTGGGGATGGTACCCAGAGAGGGATCCAGGAAGATGGCCTTGGGAGTTGTTTTCCCTTTCCCTGTGAGCTTTGTGATTTCTAAAGAAGAGACTTCAGTACCAACACATTATTTTCCATTTTTCTTTGCATTTCAGAGCAGTGGTCACCCAGCATCACTCAACACCCATTTACAGAAATTCTCTATTCATTTTGGTAGCCCTGAAGTTGAAAGGTGTGATTGTGTGGTAAAGAGCAGCTAAGTTGTTTTGCATATGTTAGTGAATTTTGAATTTCATCTTCCTCCTTTGTACAGAGTGGAACCCTGAAAAAGATAAAGCTTATTTCAAAGACAAAACAAGATACTGCAAAATTTACCTGGACCATCTTTTTGTGTTTTACAGAGGAGGAATCAGACTTCTAGAGGGGGTTGTGTGACTGGTCCCCAGAGTGGAACTGGGTAGAAGTGGGGTCAGGGCTGGGAAGCTATCTCTGACTCTGGTGCTCTTTCCCGGATGCCTCTTACGGCCAGGACATTGCTTACATTAGTTCTCAACCCCACTGGGACCAATCACTTTTATTGCCAATCTATTTTGGGGCCCTGTTCTTGTGGTAATAAATCATTCTTTCAGAGCTCCATATTTAACCTTGCAAGAGTGTGTGTATGTAGGGGAGCACTTACATAAATGCATTATTTTTAACCTTCATGGTATGCTTTGGTTGGCACTAAATGAATGTGTGTGGAGAACAAAGGTTTGTGGGCAGTCGAAAGTCATCCTGCTGGTTTTCGTTCTTATTAAGGTCTTTTTCTGAACTCCTTGTTTTAGTCCCTCTCTTTCTGAGGAGCACATAAAGAGAATTGAGTCTGTCACTTGGTGAAGGAGCAGCATGCATGTCTTTCTATGCTTTTGATATGACAGTTTTCTCATAGGCTATTAAGGAAGCTTTTCTTCATATCTGTGTTCTTACTACCCTGTACGTGTCAGGCTCCAGACTCTTGCTGTGCGATTTCTATCGGATTTGGAAGCTTGGAAGCTGTGGTCATTATAAGCACCAAAATAGTTATTATATTATGAAGTGGGTCCTCAATATTTTGAAAAGGAAAGCTGAAAAAAGGGTTACCTGCCAGTGTTGGTTTCTTCTTTTTAGATGGCATGGTCAAGCTCAGTTTTAGAGGAAAGTAAGGAAATATCTAAAAATAGCGCTACAAGTGACTTTCAAGAAATCAAGTAGAGCAGTAAAATAATCATTGAAAGAAACTCTTCATTGAGACCTCGTGCACTGGTTTATTGATAGCTTGCTTTTTTTCCCCTTTGCTATTTAACCATCCAATATTCAAGAGAAGAACTGAGTGAAGCCATTTTAACCATTTAAACAATTAAACAAGATTTAAAGTGAAGTCAGTGTTCAAAGTGAAGCATGTGGTTTGTTTTATAAATGTGTACTAACAATATGTGATTAACATAGTTTTTTAGGCTTTTTAAATGTTATAAACTTGGGTTTTTTTTTTCTAATTAAAATTGAGAGATGTTTGAAGCTGTCAAATTCTAAATCAGTTAGAGCTGATATTTAGTTTACTAACTTTATTCATGCACTGGAAGAAATAAAATTTTATCTCATATCCTTGGCAGAATTCCAGAACAAAGTCAAATTCTTAATCAATAGCACTGCCTACAAAAAGCACTTATGTTGATAGGGATGGGCTGTATTATATTATAAAGCAGTAATAGTGACCTTCCTCAGCCCTCTTCAGCTGTAGAGTGAATTGGCCTTGATTTCCTTAAGAGCATTGTCTTGACAACACCACAGGCAGGAATTAGCAGCTCTTAAGTGGACAGTGAAGAAATAGTGGGAATCCCCTGTCTTCTGAGGGAGGGTGCACAAACATCCTTTCTCCCATTCCTGCCTCTCTTATTGTCAGCCCTGAACTTGAACTGACAGGTGACTTGATTTGCCTCGTGGACAGCTGTTTTCATTTAAGGGGCCCACAGTTGGAACAAGGCTACATGAAATTGTTGGTGCTGCCTGAGTTCACTGTTTGCAGATTCCTCTGAGGAACTTTTCACCAAAGTAGCTACACAACCATGAGCTTCAAGGGGAAGCTTTTCAGGGAAACTCCACTTAGGACTCATGGACTGCTTCGCTCTTCTGTGGGAGCATTCTGAACTTCCCATTTCCTCTGTCTCTAAACGGAAAGAAAAGCAGCCTAAGTGTGTGTGTGTGTGGGGGGGGGCTCTGCAGGGGTGTGACTGCCCTCCCTGCGTCCTGTTCCTTAGCTGTCCCTATCCCTGGTCCTAGACTGTACTACCTGCAGAGCAAGCTTTGTCGCCTCTCTCACCACAGTGTCTAACACTTGCCAGTCCCCACCAAACCTCTACTTCACTTCAGCTCCCTTGCCAGTTTATAAAGACCAGTACCTCTCAATTTTGTGATGTTATTAATCCTCACGTGCAGTTTTTGTTTATGGAAAATCTTGCTCTTAACGTTTAATGATGGGCAAGTATGTAAGTACTCAGTTTCAGTTCTTATTTAATAGTAGAAGCACTTAGTTTTTATCTTAATTGTGTTGGTACCTTAATTTCCCTTCCATATAAGGAAGACTCTTGAAACCCAAGTAAGGAACCACCTGGCCTCCTGGGAAAGGTTGTATGTCACAAGAGTGAGAGCTTGGGTAAGAGGGTTCACAGGAGGTAGAGAGGGGGCTGCAGGAAGAAGACAGCCTCTTCAGTGTTCTCTTAAGACTGCAGTGAGTGGACTGTTTTGTCTGATGGCACATGTGCTGTGGAGGTGAAAGATCTTTTTTTTTGTTGTTTTTGAGACAGGGTCTCGCTTTGTAGCCCTGACTGTCCTGGAACTCATTATATAGACCAGGCTGGCCTTGAACTTACAGAAGTTCACCTGTCTCTGCCTCCTGAGCACTGGTACTAGAGGTGAATGCCACCATGCCCAGTAAAATTTTCTTTTGGTGACAAATGTACATGATTTTTAGATGACTGGCTATTTTAATTAGCCACATTCCTATGCTGCTTCTGGGAGAGGGGACTGCGAAGTCCCCTATAGACAAGTATAATGTATTAAACACATCACTGTATTTGGATTTTGTCAAAATGAGGACATTTTAGCAGTTACACCAACCTCAAAGGTTCTGAACTTAGCACAGAGACTTAGACTGTAGGACTAGGGGATTTAGATTGGCAGAATCCATAGCTGTCTGTTGGGCCTGTTTTCTTAGAGCCTTGTATGGACAGGCATGAGGTGCATAGGTGTTCTGGAAGGGTTTTTGTAAGTGGAAGCAGAAATGTCCTGGCAGCATGTGACCTCCCTTTCCAGTCAGTTCCAGGAAAGAAGTAGACAGTATACTGTTCTGTTACTGCCCTGCTGCTGGGAAGGGCTATGGGCTCTTTGCTATCTGCCTGTTGTTAGCAGTAAAGCAGAATGTCTGTGAATAGACAAACCATGGTATGCCCATTCTGCTAATGCTGAGAGACAAGGAAGTCCCTAAAGTATGCTTCCATTTATCTGTGACATTTTTGAGAAGACAGAACTATAGGAGAATGGATTGGTGGTTGATAGCCAATGGTTAGGGAAAGTGTCTGTTGGGCTGGTGGAGGATATTGTTTATTGGTGTTGCTCCTTGGTCAATGTGTTAATGTTTGTAAATATGTGCGTGGAAGAAGAAAAAGAAGGCATTTTAACTGTTTATTATTTTAAAAGGCTAAAAAACTGGGAGAAAACCTTCGTTTGAAAGTAAATTGGTTGATGATGTAACCATTCCCTCTTGCACTGAAGCCACCTATTTCACTGACTTCCAAAGACAGGAATTTTATGACTTTTTCCAAAATAAAAAATTGCATATGCAAGATTAATAAAAAGTTTAATCAAATAAGTAGGCACAATGTGAAAGGAAAATAGGCAGACAGATGTAAGGACAAATGGCCGATGTTCAACTTCACTGGAAATAAAAGAAATGAGGATTAAAAAGAGAAATTAAGCAGTGTAGGTTATTTCTCTAAAGAACCTTGAACAGAACTGAGTTATTTTGGAACAATTTTCTGTTGATTTGAAAGATAATAGTTGCCCTTTGTGGGGTGGAGCTACCCGTAATTCCCAGGTGAAACTTTAAATGTGGGAATGCCTAAATAAATTCCCTTCCTGCAATTCCATCTGGCAGGTCAGTAAGCCTGGTGACTTTTAAAACACAAATCCAGTTGTCTTCAGATGTGGACAGGCACTGTTTCTGCTGCTTTAAGTTTTCCCACTCTGGTGAGTTTTGCCACTGTCCAGATAGAAAAAGCAAAGTAGCATATTTGTGTGTAGTGCTTCTATATTCTTGGCATTGAAGAAAAGCTTTCTAGGAAGCATGCATGGTATCTGCAAAAATGGTTTCTACTGGTTCCTGCCTCAGTATCTGGAGGAGATCATTTGTCCTTTCTTTACTGGCCTCTGTATATGTAATTGACTTTGCAACTACCTGTTTCGTAGTATTGAGGAGTAGTGACTGAATGAATGTTCATGTCTCCCCTACAGACTCATAACTGTAAAATAAAAAGCTGTTCTTGAGTATGCATAGAACACAATTCACATGTAAAAGGATGATCCTCAATATTTCTAAATAGATTTTTTTTAAACTTGTTTTTTCTTGGTATGTGCATGTGTCTGTATACTTTCTGTGTATGTGTGTATGTATACACACAGCCATCTTGGAAGCACACATACATACACATTTTGGAAAAAGTCAAAATTCCTGACTTTGGAAGTCAGTGAAATAGGTGGCTTCAGTGCAAGAGGGAGTGGTTATATCATCAACCAATCTCCTTTCAAAGAACTGTTTACTAGTGAGTATGAAGTGACATGTAAAAGACATGAATGCTTTAGGGCAACATACTCAAATAGTAATTTGAAATGTTTGCGTGTAATGTTGATCAGACAGTACATGTGGGTGTTGTTGGTTCTATTTTTTATTTTGCTTTACTTCCTCTTATACTGACCTCATCACATTAAGAAAGATTATTTATTTTGCACATGGCTAATATGTGCCTGCACTCCCTGACCCACTTATCACATCTTTAAGGTCCTAATGGTTCCTTTCTGTCTTTATTGCTGCTGCTGTTGGCTAACTCCTGATTCTAGGAAGGAGAATACTTAGTAATTTGGATTCTGAGAGTTTTATGTTTTCTTTGGTGCATGACAGATGTGCCAGAGTCTACAGAAATAGCAAAACTTTTACTATTTTTTTGCTAACTTATAGTTTAACTTTTAAATGATAAGGGCCAGAAAACATACTTCTCCATTATTATGCAGCTGCTACACCAGAGCCATCTAATACCAGTCCTGTTCTTCATGAAACCCTGCTTCTCTTTCTGTATTATCTCTACTGCTGACACTGCTGATGACTGGTTAAGTGCTATGATTTGCCAGGTCCTGTGTATAGTGTCCTCTGTACTTGTTTGTCTGTTAGACCCAAACTTCCTCTTCAGGTGGTATGATTTTAGGTTATGGCTGAGTCTGTCAGCTTCGGCTGAGGGTGAATGACCCTCTCCAGTTTGCCAGGCTTCTAAGTGCATGTGTGCCTTTTCTCTTCCTATCAGAAGGAGAGAGTAAAATAACCTCACTCTGCACAGTATCCTGAAGAGCCTGCATTGTCTTTTAAAGTCTGAATACACACAGATCCTTGGGTGTTGATGGTCATAGCTATAATTTACCAGTCTCATGACAAATAAAAGTTGGATTCCAAGATATAGTAAGTATTTTTCCCACGTTGGTTTGCACTCTGTAATTCAGTTTCTGTGTCTCTTCCTACCCAATTAAAACAGATGCTACCTTTACATAAATAACCCAGGTAGCCCCGGCTACTTGGTATGATGGCCATGTTATATTGACTCACGTCTGCCACAGAGTGGGGGAGAGGGAAGTCCGGTTCCTTGGCTTAAGTGCTTGGAAATGTCTGTGGCTGTAAAAGCAGTGTGGGCAGTGTGGGCAGGGCATGGCAGGGCAGAGCTGGGAGAGCAAGCAGCGTGGGAAGTTTCCTAGGCATCACCATGTACTACACGGGGCTTTGTTCCAAGGCTTCTTTTTAACTTAGAAACAGACAGGGAAGGTGGGATAGGGCAGATGGCTGGGGAGATTTTTGGGGTTAGTTTTCTAAAGTGGCTGTGGGAATCGTGGCTTTCTCTATAGAAAGTGGTGGTTTTGTAGCCTCCCTCCTTTGCTGTTAAATGCAGTGGTAGGGAGGAGGTAATTTCCCCATCCTCTTTATCAAGACAGGTTTTAGGCATTTGTTCTGGGTTTTCTATTTGCATCATATGTTCTCATCAGTCACATCTCGTCTGGACCCCCTCAGTGTCAATAGACAGCATGATCCTTATGGGATATTGCTTAGGTATAAACCCATGTCAAGTTCCTCAGTCTTTGTTTCCCAACATTCTTTCCCCTGGAAATATGTTCTGGTTTCCCTGTGTCCATGTTTACTTGGGGAGGGGGGTTTCTTTTGTAGCCCAGGCTGGCCTTGACTTCATGATACTCCTGCCTTACCTCCTAAGCACTAGGACTATAGGAGTGTATAATCATGCTTGATTGACTTGGAGATTTAGTAGAAGATAGATACTATACAATCAATCAAGGCATATTCTAAAAACTTACAAGTTTCATGTCCTTTTGGTTTGCCCTTGGAGTTTCTAAAACTTTCAGGGTTTTTCACTTTTGATTCCTTGTTTTTGAAAAATGCTGAAAATCAAAAGAACAGAATTGGATGCCTATTTAATGTGAAATTGTGGGTTGCTTTTGATGGGTTGTTAAACATCCATTTTAAACAAGCAAAGGTGGTACAAAGCCCAGTTCTACATCAGTGTAGTTCACCTGTAATTTCTCTGTTACTTTTGCCTTTTTAGCCTAGTTGGGTCATGTCTTCATTGTTAAGTACATTCAAAGTTATAGTTGTTTGGAAGGGGGAAGAAACTTTATTTTGAGAAGTCAGAATACGTATTCAGAAAGGAAGGTATTTTCAGATTCCTTAGTTATTATTTTACTTGGTTTGTGCTCCCCCATCAAAGATAGAGAATTTACATACTATTTTATTTATGAACCATTTGAAAGCAAGTGGCAGATGTAATGATGTCTCTGATCTTTGAATAGTTTGATAAGTATTTCTAAGAGCAGGACATGTTCTGACATAATAATAAAGATCAGGAAATTGCTGTTATGTTTTTGAGAGAGGGTCTCACTATGTACCCCAGGTTGCTCTTGAATGTGTGATCCTTTCTTATAGGCACACACATGCTGTGTGAATACAATATCATCATTTAAATCTACTGACAGTAAAATTCCATTTGTTCCTAAAATGTCATTTTCAATAATTAAGAGGAAAATGATAATCCAGGAACCTATTTAGGATCTGATACTGTATTTAGTTTTCATGTCTCTGGATTCCCTTAATGAGAATACCTCATTAGCCTGTCTTCTCTGTTACCTTGGTGTTTTTAAACATTGTAGAAAGGTTATTTTGATAACTGTCATTCAGTTGGAGGTGTATAAATTCTTCATGATTAGATTCAGGTCATGTATTTTTGGCAGGAGGGCTTCCCAGAGCATCATGATCCAGTTATCCCACTTCCACCCGTCCTCCCCACTTCATCCAGCTGTCCCACTGTGGGGGTGTCATTCTCATCACTAGGTTAGGGTGGTGACTCCAGGTCTCTTTTCCTTTGTAATTAGCAGTTTGTGGGGAGATAATTTGAAGCTGTGCAGAACCCTCTTCCTCCCCTTCCTTCATTGCTTAGTTGTGCATCTCTTGTAGATCTTTACCTGAGTCACTTATTTTTTGATGGTGGCCAAATAATGCTTTTTCTAATTTTATCTTCCTTTGTATATTTAGTTCTTTCTACTGTAAGGAAGAAGTTGTACATGTTTATAAGTATGGCCTCATGAATTGATTTCTGTGCCTGTGTTAGTAACAGCCCTGCTTCTGTCATTATCTTGTTTAATACTCAAACTGTAATTTGAGCAGTGGCTTTAGGCTGGCCTCTTTATCTCTTGTGATCAGTGTCTGCCATTTTATTTATTTTTGGAACTGACTTTGTAGCACAATAAACAGTTCAAGAATTATCTTGCTTTTCCCTTGCTTCAGCCCTGGTTTCAACCATTACCGTTCATTTGAGCAGAGCAGTATTTAGAAACACAATCTGGGCACTGAGTGTGCTTGTTGCCTGTAGAATCTCTCAATGGACTGACCTAGTGAGTGTGTGTCCAGACACTGCATATGTATGCATGCACTTAACTGCATAGGTGTATTCAAACTGAGTTCTTTCCATACCTTTAACCATGTATTTATGCCTCATGCCTCCAGTTCTGGCCCCACTCCACAAGGTACCCTTTCAGTATTTGTAATTCCTCTTTGACAGTGAAGAAGCTAGTTCCCCCTGCCTCAGTATCTGTATTTTTAACTCAGTCCTAGAACATGTGGGAAGTAATTTCACAGAATGCTAGCCTATACTAAAGTGATATACAACTAACTGTCCACCTTCAGGTTTAAAGTGTTCAAGGCAGCAGTTAGGCCAGCTTCTGTCCAGCATAGGGCCTTGTCAGTTAGTCATCCAAACAAAATAGATGAAGTAATTCTCCTCTGCTCCCCCGAGGCCTATTCAGAAAAAGAGCCTAGACTCCTTCTATAACTTGCTTTCTGGTGATGCTGAAGCACAGAATTGAAAATAGGGCTAGCCAGAATAGAAGAGTGGATTGATTTCTAATAAATTGGTTTATAAAATGACACCTGTTGTGAGGAAAGTTTATCTAACTGTACATTAATTGACAGAAGAAATAAAGTGTTGAATTCTTAGGGATGGCTAGTGAGGTATCTGTTGTGTTAGGGTGAGAATGGATGTGATAGATGAGGTTGGGTTGGGCCCATCATTTCTCAGGAAGCCAGTGCATTCTACAAGTTGAAATCAGTAATTTGTTCCTACAAGTAATACCTTGAAGGAACATTGCTTGCTGCCTTCCATTGTCTGTTTCTCCAGAAGCCATGTGTAGTAAATTTAATATACTGATACTTCTGGATCATTATAGGATTTCTGGGGTGTGTGTGTGTGCACGTGCATGTGTTCACTCAGTTCTATAAATCATGAAATGGGTGAGATTTTGTCTTAAGGGCAAATCTTGCTCTTCTGAGGTTATCTATCAATCATTTCCATTAAATGATAGTGTGGAGTATAGGTCCCTGATTTGGGGAGACAGACTTAATTTCACATGTCATGTTCTTCACTTTCCATTAATGTCCTCATTTTTGTTAAAATGAGATGACTGCTGACAGGCTAGAACTTGGGAAAGTTTTGGGAGATGATTAAAGCTGTTTCTGAATGAGAGAACAGTCATTGTTTCACAACAATGTGAATGTATGAAAAAACATGGAATTGTACTCTTTAAACAGAGGTGAACTTTATATTGAAATAACATACCAATAAAAGAAAAAGGGCATGAATAGTTTAGATGCCTAAATGTCTTCAGTTTTGGAGTGTTGACTACAATTTCCTGTAAGACAGGCAGTGACAGTCCAGGTTTTATGCTGGGAAGAAACAGCTGAGAGGTCTCTTTCCAGTTGAGGTTCTAAGAGAATGGGGAATTTATAGGTAAATGGTTCACACAATCCTGAGAGGTTTGCTGGAGGAGCAGAGTCTAGGATGAGCCTCTTGATTCCATTTGGGGGGTTTTCTGCTTCCCTTTTTTGGTGTCCAAGAGTGGAAAAAAAATCACTTATTTGAAGGAGGAGGTTGTGGAGATTTGTCCTTTAGTTGCAATTTGGTGACATACTTAAAATTTTGTTAGAGACCTTGGATTAACTTTTTAGCAAATTTCAATTAAAAAAGAGATAATTCCTTTGGATCTCTCAGACCCAGTGAGTTGTTTTGGGGTAGTGAAGGGTAAGGTTAAATAAGGTAAAACTGGTAGTAGTTGAGTTTCCTACAAAGTTCTGGGGGTGTTGAAGGGAGAAACAGTTTTTTGCTGGGCTCTTGCTGAGCGTAGTGTCAGTGGGAAGGATCACTGGCTAGCTTTCCTGTGAGCAGTTAATATATTGGGTGTTACTGTCAACTTCTGCTAAGATGAAGACTAGGATGCAGAGGACATAGATTCCCAAACAGAAGCTGTTAGTTTGCAGAAAAGCATATATACTAAGTTTCAAGAATTTTCATTGTACCTGCTTTAGTATTGCATTGATACTTCATATTTTAACTTCACTTGAAAGGAGACTTTGCAAAAGGAAGACAGAGGAGTTTGTATGGTTTTGAGATTACTTCTGGGCATGGTTCCTGAAGGAAGTGAACCTCTAAGACTTTTGTGCTTTGTAGTGTTCTGAAACTCACTTTGTTCAACATATGCATTAAAAACACAGCAGGTTGGAAGATATGTGCGGTGTAGAGTGCTGGGGCATACAGAGCTAGAGGTTCATGAGCACAGTGCCTCCTGTTGGGTGGGGATGTGTAGTTTGTCAACTTGGTTTCTTTGTTCTAAATGCCTAGATTAGCATTAGTTAATAACACTTGAAGTGTTTTTCATAAAGTCTTCAGAGGACTTTATGGGTATTATTTAATAGACATGATATTGTAATTAATGAGCTGTTTATCCTCTGAGCGGCATCAACATGCCAGGTGCCATACAGCTGGAGAAGACAAAAATAATGTTCTGTCCAGTGGGAGTTTATAGTCTAGAGAGGCAAGATGATTAGGCAGATTCTCTCCTTTGGCCTCGTTTTAAAATGTGCTGGGGGATAATGTAAAAATAAAAATGAAAAGGAAAGATCAGCAAGCTCAAGTCTATGTTATTGAAATTGCCCTTGAGGTGAAAATAAATTTTGAGATGCTCTTAACAAGACATAGATTATTAGGTCTCATAGTCTTTTCCTGTGCTATATGTGAGGATATTGGTATAGAGGGCAGATCATTTTCCATTCTCCCTCCTTACCACTTTGGACTCCCAGCATGCTGCTTTTATTTGAGTTCTCTAGGATGCTGCTTTTATTTGCTTTCTCTAGGATGCTGCTTTACAGTGGAGATCACCTGTGTGTGCCAAACTTGTGTTGCTGAGCCATAGACTAAATCAGCTCACACACCTTGGAGAGCCAGACTCTGGAGAAGCTTGGACTTCTTTTTGATGTCCCATGTCCTTCTATCTCCAGTGCCTCTGACCTATTTTTGTGGTCTCTTCTGTGTGTGTGTGTGTGTGTGTGTGTGTGTGTGTGTGTTTTCCCCTTGTCTCATCTTGAGCTTTGGTGCCTTTGGGAAGTTGCGTTTGTCTCTTCTGTGTTGCCTTTTGGGGTCCATTGGTCCTGTCTTGGTATGTCGTGTACAGCTGGCTTCTGGTACTGGATCCTTCACTTGTGAGTGTGAGCTGCTGGGACCTCTGATTCCATTGCAGGCCCCAAGTAGAAATATAGTAAGTAACTGTTGATTTATGCCCATATCCCTGTGATGCAGAGTATCAGAGTCACCTGAACTTGTTTTAAAATCCAGACTCTAGATAGTTTGATGTACTACATCTAGGACAGAGCCCTGATATCAATATCTTGAAATATTTTATTTATTACTATTATTTTTTTGTGTATGCATGTATTGCCTTTGTATATGTAATCAGAAGAGGGCATAGGATCTGAGTCCTCTGCAAGAGCAGCCAGTGCTCTTAACTGCTGAACCATCTCTCAAGACCCCTTGAAATCAATATTTTGAAAAGCTATAAGGTAATTAAAAATTCTCTTAAGTTATGCAAAAGCCTATATTATAGTTGTGGATTCTGGGACTGTATTAGTCTAGTTTTTGTTATAGAAAAGAACTATCGGAGGCCAAATACTTCTAAAGGAAATAGGTTTCCTTAGCTTGCAGTTTTGGAGGCTGAAAGTCTAGACTGCATGGTTCAGGCTCTGGCAAGGGCCTCTGACTATCACATGTCAGCGGATGGCATTGTGATTAGAGCACAGGCAGGTAGTGGACATCACATTGCCAGACAGGAAGATGGAGTGATTATGGTTCATGCCCACTAACTCACTCTCGATAGCTGTGTAATCTCACAAGAACTAACTCAGGGTCTTAGGAGAACTACCTTAGTCCCTTCTGAGGATTTCTCTTAAATAAAGGTTTACCATTTCCCAACATGACCACACTGAGGACCATGGCTCTAGCTCTATATCAGCTTTCAGGGACCATACACATCCAGACTCTAGCAGGGACTGGGACCAACATTGAGTAAGGTCTGGTGAGTGCAGTTTGCAGAATGCTTCCCTTGACATATCTGAAGCAATTGAAGAAAGTAGATGTTTATGCAAGCTGCAAGCTGTTTATGAGGTGCACACACCTTGTGAAAGAGAAGGCCTTGGCTCATGGAGCCTTCTTCTCCAAGAGCAGACTGAGGACATGCTTGACTCCCCAAGTGAAGCAAGTCTATGTTGCCACAGAGCAGTTACTTATATTGAAGGAGATTAGAGAAATCATGCTGTAAATTATCACAACAGATGGCTTACCCTTTAATGCTCTCCTAGCCCATATTCTTTAGACTGAAACTTAAGAACACTGAAAATTCCAGTTCTTTCTTTTCTCTTTTACTGGTAGAAAGGACAGAGTTCATATTAAGATCTAAAATGTTTTATGTACTAATAGATAGTTACAAGCGGTGGTAATGTAAGGTGGGGCGTTTTAGAAACAGCCTCTTCAGCTCTGCTTTTTGAACATGATTTGTTTCCGTTCTTTCACTTTCCACTTAATAAATTTCATATCCTCTCTTGTTATTGTTTTTGTGATGCTGGAGAATCAAACCCAGGGCCCTGTGCAAGCACTGTCACTGAGCTCCATTCTCAGACCTCTCACTGTTTTGACCATGCCACTCAGGGATGGACATCTGATTTTTTTTTTTTTCAGTTAAGGTCTAAGTATATAGCTCAGGTTGGCCTTGAGGCCATCCTCCTGTCTGCTCTGAAGTGCTAGAATTCTAGATGTGTGCTTCAAACATCTGACTACTAAGGGATACTTTTTATCTTCTGTCTTCATAGAAATTGAGGTTTGGTGTCAGATGTTTGTTAGCAAAGGAATACTGTAGAATCGTTTTAGATTTAAGCAACACATTTACTTCCAAGGTGTTTTTATATATGATCAGCCAAGTAAAGGGTATTTTTTCTAAGGAGATGTGTTGAAATTTTTCTTTTTTTCTGTTATGTCCTGGAGTAATGCATACCTCTTGAAGATAGTACTCCTCTTAAGAACAGTTTTCTTTTTTTGAGGCATCTGGAGCTTGACTGGAGCATCGACAGATCACTCAGACACTTAATGCAGCCTGTAATTAACAAATTCAATAAACCTATCTTGTTTTTGAAGCACTGGTGATTATTAACACAATTGTTAGAGCTTATTTTATTCATATACTGAAAGTATTTAGAGGTCCTGGCAGGCTTTCCTTACATACATGTTCATGAGTTTTACTATGTGTCATACATTGGTAGTTATTTGCAAAAGGAATTAACAGTAAGTGTTCCCTCCTCGCTAGACAATTCCTGAGTTGCTCATCTAGGGATGTGTTCTAAATTTTATCCAGGCATCCACAATGGTGGGTGCTTCTTGTTGAATCTTCTGTCCACCAAAGGACTTTTTGCTAGTCTTTTTCACTGATGTTCGGTTCTGATCTTCTCAGCAGTAACATACACAGTCCAATTGTGAGCCTACTTCTGCTGGATATAGTAATTGCTCCTTCAGGATAACTCATTCAAGTGACTTTAGTCCTTTGATACTTATTTTTATTTTTTCATTTTTAAGTGTATGAGTATATTGCCTGCTTATGTGTAAGTGCACCCATGTTGTGCAAAGCCCAAGGAGATCAGAGAAAGGCATTGGATCCCCTGGGACTGAAGTTATGGATGGTTGTTAACCACCATGTGGGTGCTGAGAATTGAACCCAGGTCCTCGGCAAGAGCAAGTTAGTACTCTTAACCGCTGAGCTAGCTATCTCTCTGGCCCCAGTTCTTTGATATTTATATGTTGATGGTAGATTGTTTTAGAGGTATCAAAATGTCTCTGGATTGCTGAGATATGCAACTCAGTACTTGCCTAGCATGCAGGAAGTTCTTGATTCCAACCCTAGCACTACATAAAACCAGAGTTGAGGCTAGCATGGGCTAAAAGAAACCCAAAACAAACAAACAACAACAACACATCCATCTGGAAAACAGTTTTAACAGATGGGCTCAGCCATTTCAGGAGTCAGGGAAAAACTGGGGGAATAAGCCACAGTTTGCTTGATACACACGTCATACCACTTGGCAAGGTTGGCTCAACTGCCTGGTAACTACATTATGGCAGAGTATATAAGTATGTCAGTATATAAGAGTTCGAATGGAATGATATGTTCATGGTAGTGAGGCCAAATGGTCAGCAGTATGTGTACAAGACTGATGTCTGATCATGGGCATGAAGGCTCTGTTGTGATTAGGTTTCCTGAGATTGCTTCAGGAAGATTTAATCATTGCTCCTTCAACCAACTAGATCAAAGGTGCTTGGTCAGGAGCTTGTGCCACTAGTGCTGACACGACTTACCTTTTCCCTCTCTCATTTCCTTGTTTGCCAGTTACTTCCTTGTAATGTGTTTAAGTCAAATTCAGCTGTTCACATACATGCTACATACCCTGGGGTAATGTGTCCTTTTACCTGTTGAGTTACTTAAAAAACACCAAGGCCACATAAGGCCCCTGAGGATTCTGGGTCTGGAATACACTACAGCAGGAGGGATTGCTTTTTCTTGGTGGTCTGTGGTTTGTAGTGGTGTGGACCCCATGGTTCTCAGTAAACTAAGGGCATCCTCAAGAAAATGGATGGATCAGAGTGGTCCCCGCTGCCCTACACTGCCTCTTTGAGCTCCTAAGTAGCAGCCTTTTCATTTCATTTTCTGAGTTCCCCACCCATCATTCTTTCTAAGGCTGTTTCACACACTCTTCAAATGAACTTTCCTTGTTTCAAGAGAGTGATTCACCAGGAGGAGGTCAGTCTTCCTGCCTCAGCAGTCTTAAACAGCCTCCTCTGAACAGAGGCAAGCTTTCCTAAAAGGCCCCTGAACCCTGTAAATGGCTGTCAGAAACACCTTCCTGAAGACCTGTGCTGACAATTCCCAGTGGTGTCTCAGCGTGTGCATCTCCAGAGGCTGGATGGAGGGTGGGCAGTGGCCGCTCCGGCATACCTGCTCAATCCACACTTGCTGAGGTGTTCTTCCCAGAGTGGACTCTTCTTTCCTATTCTTCTCAGAGCTCTTCCTTTCTCCTTTTAGGGTGACCATTCCTCCCACGGCCATTGCCGAGTGTTGCTGGAGACAGAGCTAGGAGTATGATTACTGGGGTAGGAGTAGGAGATGCTTCTGTGGAGCGTCCACTATGTGCTGTACTGGCTCCTAATGATAGTTGTAAACTGGGAGGAAAGCCAGGCCCTCCAGGGAGCCCTGTTCCTCTACCTGGAGTCCGAGATACTCTCTTTACCTCCCTGTCTGGACTCGTGCCTCTTCTCCTGGCAGTCACCTGGTTCTGCTTGACCCTACCTCCTTTAGCTAGTTTTGTCCAACTTAAAATGTGATGATCCGAGTAAACTTGGCTAGGCAGGTAAACCTGATGATCTCATTATTTTGGAGTAATTTAATACCTCTCCTTAAACTATTATTTCTTTAAAACGATTTGGCTCACATCTACTCTGGCGTATGTAATTTATTCTTGATACTTAATTTTCCAAGCTGCAATTTACATTGAGCTTAAATCCACTTATATTTGTGCCATACTGCTCAGCACACAGTTGATGTTTATAGTGTCTGCTGAAGGAATGCTATACTCTGAAGTCTTAGGGCCAGTTCTCTTACTTCTCAGGAGGTTGATGTTCAGAGGTAACTGTAGCGTCAGCAGACTTGGTCTGGAATCCCAGACATTTTATTGGTATAATGTCCTCTCTAATAAAAGTTTGTGAGAGAAGGAAGAGGGAGAAAGAAGGAAGAGGGAGCGAGACAGGCACTCCTGCAGGCGGAGACACAGGTCTAAGCAGCAGGAGGAGGCTTTGGAGGAAGAATGTTCCCTGACTGCTTGGCTGTGTTCATAGTGCCTTCATCGACCTACTTAGTATTGTTTACTATCACCAATTAGTTCAGTTCTTAAGCTTTGTGCCTTGTGCTAGGAATTACGTCTCTAGATTGGTGGGTGTAGTGTGGACTCTTAATTGTTATTTGCTGATGGATTACTGGGGTTGTTCCGTCACAGTGAAGGGTGAAGGAGCATCTCTTGCCTTCAGATGTTTTTTGTTTTATTCCATTTCTTGATCATATCACATCATGGACAGTTAGCTTTAGGGAAAGGTAGTATTGGAAAGACTTCTGAGGTTGTTGGAGTATTACTGGAGATCACTTTCCATAAGCCATTTAAGAATGTCCCTAGGTCCTTCTCTGTCTTTCCTGTTTTGTACATGAGTTCCATTTCTGGGTCTTTGCCCCTGTCCTGTACCCTTCTTGAGGCTTTATGTCATTCTGAGAACAGGCCACAGGGTTTTTAAAGAGATACACATAAATATGAGGCCAGCCCAGTTTTTCCTAAGTAGGTCATGTTGTTTCTGCTAAGTAGGATTTCAAAGAATTCTTTAAAAAGGTATTTTAAGGAACGGGACATGGTGGCACATGCCTTTAATCCCAGTAGAGGCAGAGAGGCAGAGGCAGGTGTCTTGAGTTTGAGGCCAGTGTGGTCTGTGTAGCAAGTTCCAAGAGAGACCCTGTCTCAGGAAAAAAAAAAAAAGTATTTTAAGGAAAGCCTAGTTTATCAGGCTTGCCAGAAAAATTATGATTTTTTGGGGGACCTGCTTGGATGGCCCGGAATTTCCACAGAATTACTGAAGGAGAGACTCCTTGTCCACATGTGTGAAGCTGTGGGTAGATTGAATGAGAAGGCCATTGGTGGGCCTAGAAGGAGCTTCTGGTCCCTGGAAGCTGGTGTCTCCAAACCTGCACAGTGAGGATCTTTTCCATCAGTACTCTTTCCAAGGAGGAAGGTCACTGAGGGTGTTGTGTGCCTCTCCCGCCCTGAACCAAGCACTCTTGCTTTACCTATTGAACACTTACTTACTAGACAGCAACTTAAAAATCTCACACGTCGTCTTTTTTTCTTTTGTCTCCGTGTAGCCCCAGCTGTCCTGGGACTACCTGTGTAGACCAGGTTGGCTTCAGTTTCACAGAGATGGCCTGCCTCTGCCTCCTGACTGCCTCCCGAATGGCACCATGCCTATTCCACAAGTCTCGAATACGCTTTTTATCAGTATTCCCAGTCTTCTGATAACAGTGTACTGGGAAGATACTCTAGCCTTAGTGCAGCAAAAAGGAGAAGTTTGTCAGACAGTTCCTTAAAGAATGAGAATAGTTGCTGGTGTAATCCTTGGAAAAGTTTCTAGAAGTTCAGTATCTATAAATTAAAAGGAAGCTTGATTGTGAAGTCTATGTTCACAGGTCAAATCATCCATCATCACAGCTGAGCAGGTCGCCCCTGTTAGTGATTTGTCACTGTTTCTGAGGTTTGTGTCTCTGAAACCCACCTAGGTGTTGTGTATTGAATTTATGACCAAGTTTTATGTACTGTTCACACAGCAGCATGTAAGAAATTTACTTTAAGGAAATTTTATATAATGTCTCTCAGTACGGAGCTCCCATGTAGGTGAATTATGGAGTTCTAAACACATTCTTGATGTATTTTTAAAGTAGGAGGTCTAGGCTGGAGACATGGCTCAGTGGTTAAGAGCATTGACTGCTCTTGCAGAGGAACTGGGTTTGGTTCTCAGCACCCAAATGGTGGCTAGCAACCATCAGTAACTCCAATTCCAGGGGATCTGATGCCCTTTTCTGTCCTTGTGGGCACTACATAACACAGGTGTGTTTACATACATTCAGGTATAACACTCATATACATAAAATTTTTAAAAAGATTAGAAGATAAAATAGGAGGTCTCCAGTGGATCTGAATATTTTTAAAGTATTTTAAATTGTGTATGTGTCTGTGTAAATGCGAATGTAGGTGCCCACAGAGGCCAGAAGAAGGCATCCTATCCCCTGAGATGGAGTTCTAGGTGGTTGTGAGCTCCCTAGCATGAGTAAGGGAACCAAGCGTAAGTGTTCTATAAGAGTAGTATGCAGTCTTAACTATAGAACCATCTCTTCAGCCCCAGATCCGAGTATTGACAACAAAGTATTACTGATATTATAAAACTTCAGTTTTTTCTTATAGTTGAATTTCAAGAGGGCTGTATCAAATATTTATGAAATAGCTAGCTATTGTATTACTTGTGGTACTGATTTCTAGTGCTGGAAATGTTTATATGTGCATACCTTTTTGTTCTGCTGACTTGGAATTTTTCTCTTTTAACTGATGTTCAGTTTGTTCAGATTTGATTGCTTTAACTTGTTGGTGGGTGCAAAACTATTTGCAATGAAAAAAAAACCCACTTAAATTCCTGTTAACTACGTGCTTATCTTACTGGTTTTGAATATTGATTTTTGTTTTAGGGATTATATGTTGAAATGCAAATGTACTGTTAGAAGTCTCACTAGGACATCCAAGTCTGTCTGAAAGTCTCTCTGAGGTCAGGTGTTGTCCATAGCTTGGGAAAGGAGCTGTGTTCCAGGAGGACTCAGCCCCTTGGCCACCCATGTCTGAGAACCAGCTCTAGAAGGTAGTAGGTGGCCTTGGCAGCCAGTGTCCTCAGAGTCACTGCTAAAATGCTTAGCTTTTTAAAAAGCTACTGGTGTTTTGAGTTTTGCTTTTTAATTGGGTTATTTGGGGTAAATGCATAGTTTTAAGTTTCTTGCTCTTTGTTTTGGACAGAAGTAAAGGGAAAGTTAAGACATCCTGGTCTGCTGGTGCCCTCACTCCAGCCATGCTCTTCATGGGCATCATAACTGCCTTTCTTCCTTGTGCTTTTCCTTTTTAGATGGAATTTTCCCCATTTCCACTTTTATGACACACTCTTCTTCCCATGCCTTTCTTTCACAGTATAAGAATTGTATTTTCAGCCAGGCATGGTGGTGCATGCCTTTAATCCCAGCACTCGGGAGGCAGGAGGATCTCCGAGTTCAAGGCTAGCCTGGTCTACATATTGAGTTCCAGGCCAGCTGTTTCAAGGCTAGCCTGGTCTACATATTGAGTTCCAGGCCAGCTGTGGCTACAGGGAGACCTTGTCTCAAAACAAAACAAAAGAAGTATATTTTCAAGACCACTTTCCTTTTCCTTGTGTATGTCTGAGTACCACCCTTTTGATTCCAGATTTTATTTACAGTGATTGAAATGTTTTTGAAAGGGGGAAAACTTGAGTTGCTGTTTTGAATTTGCCCCTGAGTCTCAGAAACTAACTTGTCCTGTTTTATAAATTCTTATACATTGGTTTCTCTTGTGGGCAATTATTGAGTGTTTGACATTCTTTTATCCCACCGGATGCCTTATTCTCAAAAACGCATGGTGGAATGCAGTGTAGCTGGTTTGCTGTGATTCTAAGCTGTAATGGTCAGGAAAATGTTTCCAAGTCTAACTGTAATTTCTCTATTAGACTTATTTTTTTTAAAGAGGATCACCCACTAGTAGATTCAAATCTTCCGCTAACTTGAAAATATCTCTTAAGTTGATTGTTTTTGGATAATACTGTATCTGTTGACTTTGGTAATTAAAGCATTTTAGAAAGGGTGTATTATTCTAAACTAATGGTGGCCAGTTTTCATAGGTGAAAGACAGAGTTGTTTAGGGTAGTTCAGTGCCAGGGGTTGTAACATAAAGCAGAAAAGGCTGGGTGAGGAGAACAGAAGCGGGTGGGGATCGGGAATCAGGCCACTTTTCAGACCCTTAAGGAAATGATTTATAGAAGTTGTTCATGTTCCTTGGATGGGTATTCTGCATTTTAGGCAAAACAGCCTAAAATGTCTGTCTTTGTAACATGTTTTGAAGGGCATTTCTGTTTCTTTCTTTCCTATTCAATGTATAGAAGTTGATAATAGGAGCAGTAATTTTGGGGGAGGGGTTCCTGTTTTAGCTAGAAAGAAACAGTATTTTGGATACATTGCGGTAAGAAAATTTAGACTATTTGCAAGTTTGAAGAAAAATTGATTTTCATCTTTAACTTAGAGTTGAACTGTTACCCTTCAATTTAATTAACAATTTTCATGATCTTTCCTTCCAGTGTTTGCTGAACACAAATTAATGGCTAAGCAGATTAAAGTTGATTTGTAGTCCTTGAAAGTGAGTATTAATATATGTAGAAAAATTTTTTATCACTTTATTCAAGCAGTTATATTACAATCCTGAAATTTAAATACTATTTATACCTTGATACACAATTTCAACATTAGATAGCATTGATGGAGATGGCACCAGTGACTATAAATAATGAGAAATTACTGAAATTTGACCCCCTTTAAACATTACAATTTTTAAATTGTATCTAATCTTTCCCTAAAATTTAATTTCACTTCAAGGTACTTTTGGGACACAGAAGGCCTGTCCAAGCCTATATTGCCCAAGAAAATAACGAATTAAGCATCTGATTGTTACTATTTTGATATGTATGACTGCAAAGAAAGAATTAGTTTATAGTTAGCAAAAACTAAACACACAGCAAATTATTGTACTGTGGTAAAAGACACAGTATTTTATAATAGTTTCCTAAACACAGTACTGTTATAAGAAAAACATTTGTCTTTGTCTTTCCTTGGTTACTATAAGTGATCCCTGTCTTTGGCAAAACTGTAAGACTGCAGGGTTTGAAAGCTGCTAAAACTGTAACATGTATGCACTGACTGGAAGATGGGGTAACCACCTGTATATTATTTGGGATCAGAGGACAGGTAGGGATTAGCCAGCTGGGCCACACAGATGTAGGTGTGCTACTGTTTAAAGCAGGACTGTTGGTTTTAAGGTTACTTAAAGTTGACCAAGTTCCTGGGTATTTTTTAGACTTAAGCTTCTCTAGTAAAAAGAAAGTGAAAAAGGAAGAGAGTAGAAGGGCAGGGAAAACAAGATGGCCATACTTACATTGAGTAAAAGGACCGCCAAGTGACATCCAGACATTTTTAAAGGATTGAGAAGTAGGAAATGAAACAGACTCAGAAGTAGAGATGTCTGAATGAATCTAGGTTTAGACTGAGTAATTTCCCAAAGTCACTAAATTCAACTGTCCTAAAGAGTGACAGGAGCCCTGTTGTCTGGGACACAATGATTCTTGTTTTCTGGGTGACAGTTACTCTCAAGTGGCAGTCAGGGTGTTGACCAGCATGCAGAGTAAGCTCTTTCTAGTGAAATGGATTAATGGTGTGGAACACTTAGCAATAGTGGATTAAGTCAAAACATAGGCTAGCGAGGCAGAAGTACATGAGGGTGCAGTACAAGCAGTTACAGTGTCAGTGCTGTGACTGCACAGTGACGTGCAGATTAGTGTCATTGAGGCAAAAGAATGCTGAAAGACCCTTGGACATTCAGTTCTGGTGATGGATTTGAGTAGGTCAGGTTAGTGGTCAGATTTCGTCTTGGAAGACAGATGTGGTTTGTAGGTGAAAGCACAGATTCACACATTATAGTATACTGTGGTATATAATGCTGAGGCCAGTGTTGAAGGAATCTGTTGAAGGAATCAATGAACTCTGGAAGAGCTAGCCTTTGACTGGGGTTCTGTAAATGAGGTACAGTAGAGTGGAGGGGCACTCCAGCTTGCATTGTGGGGTATAGCCAGCCCCTCAAAATCACTTCCAAACCTTTGTAGGTAACAACAAAATTCTTTGAAAAAAAAAGTTCTGTTTTTCTTTTGTGTGTGTGTGGTGGGGAGGAGACCTGTTGTTACGTCTAGGAAATTCATCCCAGTTGCTGTGGTTTTGAGCAGGGCTCCTGAGACTTCTTCTTCCTCTTACTCTCAGACTTTACTGGGGTCCAGGAGCAAGGTTTAAATCAGTTACCTCAGATGCTTACCATAGTGAGGTTTTTAGCTAGCTCTGTGTGCCACACTAATAAAAATCACCAGTGAAAGAGAAAAATCACGTCCACTTGAAGGGCACTGGGAGAATCAAAACTCATTAGGTATCATGGGAAGCCTGCATTTCTATAAGAATAGCATTGTGTGACAGCTATGGGTCAACTTTGCTCCCCAATACTAACATTGTGCTTTGTTTTCCCGTTTGCCTGTTATTAATTAAGAGCATTAATATTCACCTGAAAGTGTAGAGGTTTTGTTTGGTTTTCACATGTAAATTGGAAGCCTCTGTGTCTGTTCTCCAGTGCTAGTCAGTTTAGGTAGAGCACTGTGTTGGCTATGTGTTGTTGTTTTGCTCTTAAAAGTATACGATGCCAAGCAGTGAACACAGGGGCTACAGGTAGTTCGTGTGTGGTGGTTTTAGGAGAACGAAGAGCTTTGTCTGCTGTGTCTGCTGGTATTTCAGCCCCTCTAAAGTAGAGATTTTTCTTGCATGTTTTAGAAAGATGCTTCTGCAGCCATCATCTATTTTTTTTTTTTTTTTTTTTTTGGATACTGCCTTTGCTATTTAGGTATTTATGGCACTTCCAAAGTTGAGTAGATATCCATATAATTCACAAACTTTTGGCACCTGATTTAGTTAAGACCTGGTTGCTGCTGTGAAACTGGGCTTTATCACAAGCTATTAGCAACCTGTCAGCTAATCCAGATCGAAGCTGGTCACCCTGCCTCTGCACTAGAGGAACTTTTCTAGGGAAGTGCTGGCAAACCTGTAGACATCTGCTTAACCTGGTTTCTGTTTCCCATTTATAAGGCTCTACTTTGTGCCAGTCAACTTTAGCATACTTTGTAGTTGAAAAACGGATGGACTAGCAGCTCTGAAAACCTTGACGTTTCTGATAGCCCCACTTCGGGTCAGGTCTGTTAGGGGCATACATGGCATGACAGCACTGTGGGCCTGAATTTTGTTCTGAAGGTTCTACTGTAGAGCTTAAGGTCCGTCCAAAGGAAGAGATCAGAAATCCAAATGAAGCTGGGCATCTGTAGTCCCAGCTACTTGGGAGGATCACATGAGCCCAGGAATTGAGGCTAGCCTAGATAACCAAGGGAGGCCCGTGTCAAAGTAGAACCCACAAAACCTCTAGGACACAGAAGCAGACAAAGGAGTGATGTAGTATCTATCAGGAGTAGCTGTTTTTGTCTGCAGTCAGGATCTTCGAGGTTTGGATGAGACAGTCCAGTATACCTGTGCTTTTGTGGCTAATGGGAATCTAGCTTTCCTTTCAATTACAGATAGAATGCAGTAGTTCCAGCAGAGTGCCTGTGACCTGCCACCCACAGATATCATGGGTATTTTTAGATTACATGAGTCAGTGCACAGATATCATGGGTATTTTTAGATTACATGAGTCAGTGCAGATCTTTTAAGACAATGAAGCTCATTGGCTACTTCAGAACTATAGTAGTTACTAAATTTAATGCTAGATCTTTTTATTTAAAGTAGTAAACACACACTAAGATTTTTTTGGCTAGTTTTTGAAAAAGATCTAATTGGGTTTCTCTTTCTCTGTCTGCTGTGCTGCACATGCTGCCCTGGAAGAGGTCTCAAATCTTATGAGGCTGTGCTGGCTAGACTTAGAACATCAGGAAGTGCTCCTTGAGGTCAGGGTCAGACTTTTCTTTATGGATATTAGGGTGCAAGTGTTTTCTAGTAGTTTCAGTTTGTTTTTCTGAGAACTCTGATACTTTCCTTCATAGCTTGTTTTGTCTTTTAAGCCCGTGGAGTATATTGCTTTTTTGTTGTTTGTCCTTTCTATAAACTCTACTATTTTCTTTGGGGTTTTAGATTCTAGAACTCTTGTTTTATTAAAGTAGATATAGTTCAGTGTAAACTATATCTCAATATAATCCCTCAGCTGTGGAAGCATAGTCAGTTTTGCAGACCTATGATTCTGAAACTCTGGAGTGAATAGTCCATGTATTGCAATCTCAGCGAATTTATTCAAGTCATGAAAAAGTATAGAATATGTAGATTACTATGCTAGCCTAAAGAGGTACTCCTTGTGAAAGAAAAGTGTCATATGCAGTTCATGAAATGTCACATTACAATAACAGCATGCCTTTTTTATTGGAAACACTGATTTCTAAAGAACGGAGGTGAACAGATTTGGAGGCAGTATGTGTGAAGCATAGTTTCATGTAACATACATTGTAGTGTGTTTAACATGGAGGAGGCCCTGGGCTCAATCCCCAGCACTGCAAATAAACAAAAAACACCAAATACCAAAACAAAAATTAGCCTTAAGCTAATTCCTTATTTGACTTAAAAAGTTCAAATTTATGCTATTAAAGATTTTAAAATTTAGAAACATTGAACTTTTCAAATGTAACTTTCTTCTATATTTCCAAGCAAATAAAAAAACATTGAATTCTTTTTTAAAAAACCCTTTATTTTTATTTTATGTGTATGAGTATAATGCCCACATGTATGTTAGTGTACTGTGTTGTACAGTACTCTTGGAAGTCAGAAGAGAGTGTTAGATCCTTTGGAACTGGAGTTACAGATGGTTGTTAGCCACCACATGGTGCTGGGATTTGAACCCTGTCCTCTGCAGGAGCAGCCAGTGCTCTTAACTGCTGAGCCATATCTCTAGCCCCCATTTAATTATTCTTTATTGAGCATTGCCATTTTAAAAAGTTTGTTTTAACTTCTTTCTTTATGGCCATTAAATATTTGTGTGTGCATGTGAGTGTGTGTGTGTATCAGAGAGGGGGGTGAGAAGTGTAAGTGTGGGCTTGAGTATGCCACAACATGCTTGTGGAGGCCAGATGACAACTTTCAGAAGTTGGCTTTCACCTTCCACTTTTGAAGCAGGGGCTCCCTTGTTTCTGCTGCACTCTGTGCCAGGCTAGCTGAGCTGCAGGCTTCTTGCTGATTCTCCTGTCTCTGACTCCCATCTCTAGTCATAAGAGTGCTGGGGTTACATACAGATGGATGCATGCTCCTTTTTTTCCCTGTTGGTTTTGGCCTACCAAACTCAGGTTGTCAGGCTATATAGCAAGCACTTCTACCAGTTGACCACCCCACTGTTCTTGCCATTGGCCGATTTATACACCTACATGGTTTATGTTAGATATGCTCCTTTTAGAAACGAAGTGGCTGACCATAACTTTTTTTAACAAGAATATTTTTAGGTCAGCAAAGTCAGCCAGGTTACAGATGCTTTGTGTGCACAGTTGCAGTACTGCAGGCCTGGTTGGGAAGGCTCTGCCCTAACACGAGTCACAACCCTCAGCTGGCAGTAGTGAACTTGCATGGAAGCCTGAGCAGGCAGATGAGTTAGTCTAGAATTTACTTAAGAAACAGAAAAGAATATTCACACTAAATACTTGAAAAAAAACTTTTATAGATAATTGGCCACAATTGAGTTTTGCTTCAGTGGCTTGTATTTTACAGGGTTGAAGCCTCAATTATAACTTGAATGTGAGTGGGTATCATTCTCTTCTTTATGGGATGTTCACAGAGATCTGAGTGCCATCCACTTCTAGCATTTATGCTCTTGTTAAGATGACGTTTGCCCGGAAATCCATACAGGGATCAAGCCATCCTTGCTAGGTCTTCTTTCCTGGAAACTGGAGATTAAAGAAAGGAAAGAAAATGGGAAAATAAAAACAATTGGGGGGTGGGGAGAGGAAGGGAAAACACTACTGGATAAATGGGCTTTCCACTTCAGGCTGAGTTCCAGACCCCAGAGCCTTGGAGAAGGGAGAAGTACTCCGGTCTTCTGCTTAGAACTGGAAAGCCTGTTTTTTTTCTCCTGCCTTGAGCTACCCTTTTAGGAGCTTCTTTTTCCCGTTGATTGCTGAGGGAACTGGCTACAAGGAGAGGTTGCTGTGCATTTTTATTCAAATTTAGAACTTCTGGGGTTTCTGCAGGTCCGTGGTTACAGAAACCAACAAGAGTCAGTACTGGCTATAATAGGGCTGGCTTACCTCTGTTTCTCATCCACTGAAAGTGTTTTTATCAACATTGTCTGAGTTTCCTATTTTATTTATTTCATGGTGTTTACTGTCTACTACTGTAGATCACTGTGGCTGTGTGTATGTGTGCTCGTGTGTGTATGTGCGCTCCCAAACTCAGGTCCTCATGCTTATGTGGCAGGTGCTTTACCAAAGATCAAGCCGTTGTGGTCCTTTTTTGTTTTTCTGTTTGTTACTCTTCCAAATTATTTTCCTAATTCACAGAGTCCTTGTTTTCCCAGTTAAAAAAAAGGGGGGGGGGGTTTGCCATTTTGCCTCCAAAATGTTCTTACAGAGCAGAGATTCCATTTGGTCTTTTTTTATTGCTTTAGGTTTGACAAACAGAAATTGTGGAGTTTGCTGTATGATGCTAGGATCTGATGCTAGGGCTCAGATCAAAAGGGAGGTTATTTGTAGGTGATGGATGTCAGTACACAAATACTGGTACTTGAAAAAAGAGGTTATTTGTAGGTGACGGATGTCAGTACACAGTACTGGTACTTGTTAGACTGACAGTAAGATTTACTGAAGCACAGTATTGCTGCTCATTAGTTATTCTGGAATGGTTTAAGCTTACTTAAACTCGAATTGTGGCAAGAAAATCCAGACAACTTTTTTACTGTATGTAGAGGAATCATTTTGTATGTATTTTTTTTTTAAAAGAAATATTTATTACTTTTATTATATGTGTATGAGTCTCGTTTGTCTGCATGTATGTAAGTGCACCCCTGTGGTGCAGTGCACATGGAGGTCAGAAGAGGGTGTCAGGCCCCCTGGAACTGGGTGCTGGAAATTGAACTTGGGTCCTCAGCAAGAGCAGCCAATGCTCTTAACTGCTAAGCTATCTCTCCATCCATATTCTTTCTTTTTTGTCTTTTTGAGACAGGGTCTCCCTATAGCCTCAGCTGGCCTGGAACTGGCTAAGTAGACCAGGCTGGCCTTGAACACACGAGTGCTGGAATTAAAGGCATGTACCACAATGCATGGCATCCCTCTGTATATATTCTTAATTGATTAAAAAATTAAACCTATCTAACAGTAAAAATGTATCTTTTTTATCCTGAGAATTCTGGTAGTTTACACATTCATATAAAATAAACACATCAAAGTATGTGCTAAAACATTTTTTTTTGGTCCCAGTCTGAATTTTATACCCATTTAAGTTTACTTGAGTGACAAAGGTGTGTGCTGATACATTTATAGCTAGCTGTCATGTGGATATAGAATGACTTGTGAGTTATGTTTCTAGTTTTCTGGCACAACTTCTTAAAATAGCCTAGATAAGGAGTTGCTTACATGCTGGCACTTTTCAGTCTGTGTGTCCAGAAATTTGAAACTGATCATCGCACACTGCCTTGGAGCCCCTGTCCATCTTGGCTTAAGGAAGGAATGGGGCAAAAGAGACTGGCTCACTTGACTAGTCTTTATACTTTTTGACTGTGATAAGAGTATTAAGTGAGAACTGTCCATGTTCTTGTGTAAGTAAGGAGCCCCCAAACATACTTTCTGGACTAATCCCCTTTTTAGTATTTTTAAATTATGTATATATATAATTCTGAATTATATATATGTGCTTACTACTCACTGTACCCGCAACTCCAGCTTCCTTCCCCTTCAATAATAGAAGACCAGGGCTGGAGAGATGGCTCAGTGGTTAAGAGCACTTGCTGCTCCTACAGAGGATCAGAGTTCTGTTCCCAGAACCCATATTAAGTGGTTTACAAGCACCTGTAACTCCAGGTTCTGGGGCTCTGGCACCCTTTTCTGACCTCCAGGTACTCACACATGTGTGCAGCAAACATGTGTGCACACACATAAAGTAAATCTTTTTTAAAAAAGATGCTTATTGAGAATAGGATGTTTATTCTCTGAAGATACCATATTACCCTCAAATGCTTCACATGTTTGAGAGTATTATGAAGGGAAAGTCCTTCCAGGAATTGGCCTTACTGAAATTCTGACAGTGTCTATCTGAGGTTTTTGGCTTTTGGAAGCTGGGGCACAGGCCACACAGGAGCTTAGTATCTCTTTCATTCTCTGGCATATGCTGTCTAGTACATGCCCTTACCATCATTCTTTGGGTTCTGCATTTGCAAAACTGTGGTGGCCCTCAAGGAGCCAGGTTGTCTAAGGCTGCAGGCAGTCCTGTGATGGGATTGATGTGTTTCTGGGACAGCACTGGTCTAGGATACCTGCAGTGGCTCCAGAGTGCCGGCAATGCAGACATTTCTTACTGTGGGGTGTTCAGTGCCCTCCAAATACTCTGGCTTCATCCTCCTCACTTAATTTATTCAGAGCTGTCAGAGCATATGAAGATAGATCAGAGGGTTGCAGCCAAGTCCAGAATCTTGAGTGGTCAACAGGAGGGTTAATTGGGCACTGAGGAAAGAGAGAAAATCAGAGAGAGTGTTCTGGCTGTCATGTAGGCATCATGTGAGCCACCCTTAGCACTGTGACAGCTGTTTATGGGGTATGTGTGCTCTTTCTGTATAGGATGGGGAAGGAGTGCAGAACCTGTGATTTATACCCCTGTGAAATCTGTAGAACCTTCCTGGGAGTCATCTTGTGTGATCCTCTCTCTGTCCGATCCTCTCTCTGTCCCTTTGATATGTGGGTATGTTCACTCCCTTTCAGAAATGAAGACATAGAAGACAGACATTAACTTTATTGCTAAGGGTCACAAGGTTGGTCAGTCTAGACATGATAGGGTCTACACCTGGCCCAAACATGGAAGTGCTTCCTGCTCTGCAGTGGTATTGCCTTCTTTAGGGTTTATTGCGTCTTATAGCTGAGCTCTCAGACGTGTGTTGTATGTAGAGAACCAGGTTGATTTAGGGTATGTAGAACAGATTATATATCTGCAGGTTCCATTGGACACATCACAGAAAGCAGGAAATTGCTAGGGTTAGTGACATTAAGGGCTAGTAATGGAAACAGTGGTCAGTGACCCAGTGGGGATTAGGAACCCCCTCCCCAGAGTGTGTCTGTACCTAGCCCTGTGACAGGCAACCCTGTAGCAGGAACTGGCTGGTGTATGTGATTTCTGGAAGAAGCTAGGCAAAGGGATCATGGGCAAATCCACCATGACCAGCCCTGCTCTTTCGTCACTGATGCCCACAGCTTCCCATGGCACAGGTGTATTTATCTTACCACGAGGGTGCTGCGATGTGAGTGTGTGGTCAGCATTTCTTCAGGGTGAGAGATGAAAAACATGGCCTCAAACTTGGGATTCTCTTGCTTCAGTCTCTGTTATTGGGACTACAGGCATGCACCACCATGTCCAGCTACTTTATTATTCTTGTAGATTGGTGGTGTCTGGCTTTGACTAAAGTTTTATTTTTATTTGGATTCATTACCTTTGAATGACGTATACGCTTTTGTGATTACGGCTTTTAGGAAGTTAAAGAATTTTGGCTTTCTTTTCAAGAAAAAAATCATGTTTCCTTCCAGGCCATTCCTTACAGTTTCTAGGGTTCGAGGTTGTCAGACAGTTAAAGAGTTGGCAACTGGAACATGTGCTCCATGAAGAGAGACCTTGAGAGTTTTCTTTGGCATAGAGGCAGGAGCAAAGGAGGTTAGAAAAATGGCTGGGTGTGTCTTGAAGATTGCAGTGGTGAGCAGTTTCTTGAGATCAAACGAAGAGCATACCACTAAATTGTCTTTCTTTCATTCCTTAGGTTCCTAGCTTGAGAGCAAGATGAGCCATGGTCTTTGTCATCCTTGTGTGGAGGCATGCGGGGGGTGTTTTCTGAAAAGCTGCTTACCAGTTTTGGTTAGACTTAATGTCTGTAATGACTGCCAGAGGCCAGAGATACCTCAAGCCTGGGAGAAAAGGAGTTTTTAGCCATGAACATAGCCTTCTATTGCCAATCACCATATTCTGAACCATGAATGTCTTTTGTCCTCATCCCTCTACCTCAGCACCCTGTAGAAAATGAAATCTCTTTCTTTAAAACAATTTTTTCCCCCAGTCTTAGCTGTTCCAGGTTCAGAACTGCAAGCTCTGTTCCTGCCTAGCTTTTGAACTCGTTTCCAGTAGTGATCAGTTCATCAGCAACCTGTCGTCCCTGCTGTTCCTGTTACTTCCACACCGCAGACTCCCATTGTGGATCCAGAGTTCTGGATCGGCCCCCACAGAGAACTCTCTGGGATCCCCAGTTCTCTTTTCTTCCTAATTATCTCCTCCTTTTCACCTAGGTCCTTTCTGACCTATATTTAAGACAGTATTTTGAGAATAAGCATGACTTTTCAGGTATTATTACATTTTTATGTTGTTACCTTCAGTTCTGGTTCAGATCTTCGGACTGTATTTTTTGGCACCTTACATAGTAGTGATTTTTAAGGTGTGTGACACAAGGATTTGTGAACTGGACTTTGATTGTGATCTAAGGAGGCTCCTGAGCTGTTTGTTCTCAGTGAGAAGTGAGTACCCATTCTCCTAAGTGCCGTCCCCACCCCCATCTTGCCTGAGATGGTACCTTGCACCTCTGACTGTTAATGGCAGCTCTTGGACTGCATAAGGTGCTTCAGCCTGGGAACAGACATGAGAAGTTCTTGTAGAAAGCCCAAGTGGGATGGTGTTTCACAGATGATTGCCTTATCAGATACAGTGTAGTTTTATTTGCTCATACCCAGAATAACTGCCCCCTATGGTCATAGAAACAGGGTTAAATGATAATACACACTGTATTTTAACTTGGTAGGGTATTGAGTATAAGAATTAGTGAGAAATTTACCTGTAGAAGATTGGTCTGTGAGAAAATGTCATCAGGTAAAAAAAACACAGTATTATACTTGGTGTACTTTTCCTCTGATTACATCTTAGGAGTTTGGGTGTACAAGTGTACATGTGTGTACTTGTGGTTATACATGTGTGGAGGTCTGAGGCCAACCTCAGATAAACGTCCTCAGCAGTCCTACCTTTCTTTTTGTTGAAACAAGAGTCTTTCATGGTCTGGAACTCACCAAGTAGGCGAGGCTGGCTGGCCGTTGAGCCTCAGGAATCCTCCACTTTCTTCCTGCTGTGGGCGTGCTACCATGCCTAGCTTTTAAGTCTTACAAATTTTCTACATTTTGTTTTTCTTTAGAGAAAACCATCACTGTCATTTAAGAATTCATTTAATTTCTCCTGAGAGGCGAAGTGTGCTTCTTAGGTGTGTATTTGGAGTTCTGATACTTTGGGGGGGGAGCGTGGAGCTTTACCTGATTCTCTAGGGGATTAATGAGAACAATGGGACCAGGTGTATTGAAAACCTCTGCTTCTGTAGAGAGCTGGCTCTAAAGCAGGTCTGTGGAAGTGGAGTTATGTCCCTCTGCTCTAGCCTGTGGCCAGGCGTTTGTCTTTTGTGTTCTTCTCTGAGTTAGGATGGCTTCCTGTCTTGTGCAGCACTGGGCAGAGAATAGGTTCTGAAAGGGGGCTGATGTCTAGGAATTGGGGGGGTTGTCAGTTAGGGCTCAGGATTCCTCCTATGAGCTGCTCCCCCCACAAGCCTGCCTCCTTATCACTTCAAAGTTTGTGCTGTAGCCTTGATGAGCCTTGTGAATTTCCCAACAGGTGAAAGTCCCCGAGCACAGTTCAGCTGAAACCGTGACTAAGTGTAATCACCAAGCCAAAATGGAACTCAGTTTTTACTTCCCCTTCTTTAATAATGGTGCCCAATAAATATGACTAATGGGGAAAATATTCTTAAAGACTTGGGGAAAATATTCTTAAAGACTTCTAAAAACAATTGTTCAGCAATTTTAATTTATAGACAAACTCAGAATATTAATATATCCCCTAAGTGTTTTATGTGATCTTAGCCAACAAGTGAGACTCAATTCCTCTGAATCTACATGTGAACTGTTAAATATTTCTCTGATTGCAAAACAGAACAAAGCCCCTTCCCATCCTTATAAAATCAAAAGAGGAAGGAGAATAATACTTAGCAGTGGTACTCAACTATGAGTCTTGTTTTTGTTCCCCTTGAAATGGGCTTGATTTCAAACCTGGCCTGGAAGTCTTTGCTCTCCTTTTCTGAGGAGGGCTTGGGAACCCAGTTAGGGTTACTAACCAGCCAGCCTGCACCTTTCGGGATCATGTCTAGGGGTGGTTGGTATTCTGTGACCCTGAGGGACCCTTTAAATTACTTTGACAGTCGTTGCTTTACTTTGAATTTATGTTCACAGTAAGCATTTGTTTTCTTTTTAAAATGTGAACCAAGAGATATGGATTCTAAGGAAGAGATGGGTTCCAGACTTCTAGACCTCTCAGTTCTCACTGCAACTCTGGTGTATGGCCTGACGGTCCACTAAGGATGGTGGATGGGTCTGGCTTCAGGGCCTAAAAAGGCGGGTGAGCAACCATTCTGAAAATGCTGCCTGCTCCCACAGTGGCTTTCCTGGCTACCGAAACTCCAGCCTGCACTCTGGATGCTTGCAGAATTTATCCCATGAGGATTTTGAAGTGTTTTTATGAAGAGCTTTGCTGCACCCTTTGGCAACAGCAGTTAAGGGTTTCGAATTGGAGGGAGTACTGTGCACACTGCTTGTGAGCCCTCAGTAGAGAAGCTGCCTGAAAGGGGTGTCGACACCTGAGGCTGCTAGACTGCGCCACTCCATTGGTTTCTTGCAGTCATTGGATCCCAGACCCTTAGTTTGGCAAGGTGGCTCTCACTGTAAAGGACACTGACAAGGTGACTTTCACTCTAAAGGCACTGACGAGGCAGCCCTCACTCTAAAGGCACTGACTGGGTGGCTGAGGCTTTGGACGAGTATTTGGTTTTTTTTAAGCTCAGTGTGTTGGAACGTGTTGACAGTTGTTCTTTCTGTCAGCTCTGTTATGGTTCAGAGCTGTGTTAATGTTGAGTAGCCCTGTTTCCCTTGCTAATTGTTCATGTCTTATACCATACCTATGTATTTTTAAAGGAAAGCAAGCACCGTAGCCTCTTAGGAATGCTCCTGAGCTAAAGTCTCAGTATAAAACCATCACATTTTCCTGAGTTTTTTCATTACAACCATCTGTGGAAGGTTCTAGTGTTTCTAGAAAAAGCTGGAAGTTAGATCTGTGGGAGCGAAGGGCAAGAGTGTCTGGGGTGTCCCTCAGAGAGCGCTGCACTTTTCTTGTCTTCCTTGCTCCTGTTTGAACACAGGCCTGTTGCTCATCAGTCACTCATCAGTCACTTCCCTTCAGCAGCCTTGTTTTAATGAGCAGCACCTGTTTGGAACAGGGCTGGGTGGAGCTGGCTGATATCTCCACCTTCCCTCAGGCCAGCCTCAGTCTTTGGTGGGATGGACAGTGTTGGTTGTAAACCAGACCAATATTTCATAATTTACATGATATAAAGTATTTGTAAAAGTGTACTCTATGGCCTGTGATTAGTCAGCAGTTTCATGTAATAAAACTTGTTCATAAGTGAAAACATTCTACATTCTGTTGACTGTTGAGCATTTTTTTTCTCTGGTGTTTGTGATTGTAGAAAAAAACCTCAAAGGTCTTAGATATGTTAGATTTTGTCTTATTGATGTGTATTGTTAAATGACAAATTGAGGTGTTTGGAAGTAAGAAATACCATTTGTTTACAACTGTTAGTTGTCACACATTAGCTTAAATGATCTGCAGTGAACTTGGTGTGATTTCTGAATGTTGAGCTTCTGCTTCATTTATCTTCTGGTCCAGATACCCAAGACATTCTGTCTGTGGTTCAGTACATAGGAATGTTATTCCTGGATGCCTGTAGTAGACTTACTAAATCTACCATTACTTTCACCAGTGTCTGTATTTATTAGCAGCCTAGGTGCCCAGTAGGTCCCTATTCTCCTAACCTTTGTTCATCTTTGAATTGAGATGTTTTGGTGTGTTTGAATCTCTGCTCCAGTGAAAAGCTGATATTTAATCTGGCGTGTTTTAAAATTTGTAGTATCCTGAGTCAGAGAAATAAAGATTTGCTGAAGTGTTTGAGAGAAAAATTGAGCAATTTAAAAAAATCTTGGAAAGTAATCCTTAGGTAGATGAACCAGGTAAGGGTGAGAAGAACTACTGGATTCCAATACATGTCAAAGACATCATCCATCATTTCAGGACTTTGCATTCTGAGCACCTGGGCCTCTCCCCACGTACGTTGCCCCTCCTTCTGCCTACCTTCGCTAACCTTTCCTGCCTTTTTTTTTTTTTTTTACCATGGTTGATTGGATGTTGTGGAGGTTTACAGGAGAACTTGGTCTTTCTTATTTACCAAGATTACTCTTAAAGACTATTGGCAAGGACTGAAAGTAAACATCAGAAGATACTGGCTCCACTTGCTTCCTTGGTCCTGAGTTGGTGGACATTCTGCTCATGGTGGGCCAGCTCTGACACAGCCAGAGAAATTATTCAGGGTAGTGGGGGGTGGGGGGGCACCGGGACATGGAGGGGAGAGGGAGAGGAGAAGGGGAGATAAGGCACAGGTGTGTAGTCAGTGACCCTCAACCCAGGTTGGCCTGGGTGGACTTTGTGGTGTCCGCCACCAGCACTCCTGTGGAGATGGCCTCCTGGCTGAGGAGCTGGGAGATAGTTTGGGTGTATTTCTGTTCCTGTGGCAAACACTCAAAGGCTAAGGAAGAGTTGAAAGATAAGTGGGAGATGATTGGAGAAGTTAGGGAAAAAAGACCAAACTCTTGGGGAGGTAGTGGGTATGAGACTTCTGGGAACATCAGGAAAAGTTTGAAAAGACTGTGACACTAGTTTAATGAGAAGCTTGATTTGATTAATTTATGGTATGAATTCATGTAGCAGAAAAGTTTAAATGAATTATTTTCTTACTGCCAGTTTTAAAACAGTGTTTAATTAGCCTTCACTTTTGTCAGGTAGTGTTGGGCCTTGCATTTTACTTAACTGGGAATTGAACCCAGGGCCTCATACATGCTAGGTAAGTGTTCTGCCACTGACCTATATCCCTGTCTCTTAAGCTTTGCCTTTATTATCACAATCATTTTATGTTTGGCCTAAAATGTGAATATATCTTAAGCAGTGTAGCCAGTAACAGAACTTTTAATAGGGGATAGAATTGTCTCATGTTTATTTAATGATGTCAGGGCTTCTCTGTAATTCTTTAATTGCTTTTTCTTATTAATATTGTATTTGTATTTGGAATAGTCTGATGAATAAGCCAAACTGGGGAAGGAGTGGTGTCAAGGAATTATTCCTTAGTCTTGTGTACATCTGCATCACACATATCTGACTGCCCCTTATGAGTGGGCTGGTTTCTCTCATGTGAAGTAAAATAGCCAACTTACATGATGACTCATTGATGTTTTCAGATCTTCCTCAGTGGACAGAGCCCTTCTGGGAGGTCTGTGAGGGACAGCAGGGGTCTGCGTGTCTGAGTGTGTATAAAGCTTTTTCATTTTTTAATTGCAGAAGACTCTTTTTCTGGTTTGAAGACCTCAGTCTGTGAAGAGCTACTATAAAGACTGATTCCTGGTTGTGCTGTAATATGTAGCTTCAAAATATTTTTCTAGCAACTTGGTGCCAGGGTGTTTTGAGTAACTTGAAAAATACAGTTTCAAGAGGCAGACCTAATTAGCACTATTATGCAGCATTTTGATGGTGACTAGATTCATGAGACTGCTGGAAAAGAAACTTCCATGTCAGTCAAGTGTGACATTTTTAACGAGCCCTTGGTCCTTAAAACCACTTGGCCTGAACTGGAGAAACCAGCTTTGTCCTTGTTTTTCTTACCTAGTCACCAGGCATTCAAGCTTCAGACTGGCCTCCCTAATGCTTGAACGTATTCCTTTTTTAGAAGTAAAAGTACCTGGCCTCTGTGATACATAACCATGAGTCATCGAGTGGATATTAAAGAGCTATAAAAACAGGCTTCAAGAGTTTTCACTTTGTTCCAGAGCACAGTCTAAATTTGGACTTATTGAAATTGAGTAGAAGGCTGTATCCTTGGTACCTCATGGGAGCATTCTGAGTGACCTGGTTGGGGGTGAGGGTGGGAGGAGGGCTGGGAGGTTCCACTCCGCAGGGCTGGAGCTGCTGGGTTTGTTTGCTTCCCTGTCTGAATGAAGCTCTCATCCCTGATGAAGGAGGTGCTTGAGCACCATGCCTCATGGTCTTGTCATACCATATTATTTGAAGTTTTATATTAATATTTAGTAATATTTGGGCAGATTAGACTGAACATGACTGCTTAGTAATACCAAGATGTGTAAGATAAGAAGGGGGGTTGGCTAGAGCAGCCAACGGTGATGATTGGGGAGCTTGATGGAATGATAGTTTTGGTCTGTCGGTATGGGCCTAATTATAGTGTCAAATACGATTAAGTTGATAAGTATTGAAATGTATTTTGTACTTCCTATCCTATCTCCTATTTCTAAATGTAGTTTATACTGTGAACAAGGACTGCAGAACTAAATCCCGGCCAGCAGACAACAGGGGAGTAAAGGTTGATAAACCGCCCATCAGAGGTTGTTTTGTTGCTGGAGTTGCAGTGCTGAGGCACAAAGAAAGCTGGCATTCCCTGTGAGCTGTCACGATGCTGTGACTATCCTTGCCGTGGGCTTGGTTTGATTCATTTTACTGCCACAGGCCATACCATGGCTTATTGTTTATATGGTGTCCTGTGAACCAGAGTATTTGAAAACCCTGTACCAAGAAGCATGCACAGTGACCTCAGCCAGTGCGTTTCAGTCTAAATAAGTTATGAATCTTTTTTGGAGTTTTAAAATTTATGACAGGTGTGAGCATTGGCAGTGAGTGTTGGCATTTACATTTTTATGTTAAGTTGATTCTACACAGAACTCTTAGGTATAAGGTAATAGGAATTCTTGAGTTATATGGCATGTTTTAAGGGATTTTTAATTAAATAAATGTTAAATTTTGTGGTTTTCTTGATTACTTCTGTGATACAGAAGCTTGAAAATGACAGAATGAGACATGCAGGGAAGAAAACGGAAGGGATTACTAAAATAATGCAAGAAAGCCTGCTGTCTTTTACAGGGATAGATATGTTTTGTCTCTGATTTTTCTTTAAGGCCGAGTGAGTACAGACTCCTCCTTCCATTAGTCCCGCTGGAAGGTGCTAGAAGCTGTCTTGGCCTCTTTGTCATTATTACCTTGCTTTGCTTTCTGTTAAAAAAATTCAAGCATTGCTTTTTAACCTGGTGTGGCAGCACACCCTTTTTAATCTCAGCACTCAGGAGGCAGAGGCAGGTGGAGAGCTGAGAGTTCCAACGCCAGCTTGTTCTACATAGCAAGTTCTAGTCGAGCTGGGGTTACACAAAATATTTTCATTGCTTTATTTCGTGTGTGTTTGTATTCCAGTGAGTATGTATGTGAGCACACCAGGTGCACCTGTTTCAGAGCCCAGCTCTGGGGAATTGGTTCTCTTCTCACACCTTCTACCCCATAGATCCCAGAAGGAACTCAGGGTGTCAGGCCTTTGCATACCAAGCCACCTGTCTTCTTACTGTCCTTTACTTGTCAACTGAGGCTGGAGTATTGTCACGATAAACTTCTGATTATATAGAAACTTTATAAGGTCACCAGTGCTCTATTTGTGACATTTGCTAGCTTACCACCCCACCCCTCCAAAACTTTTATTAAAATGTGCTTGTGAAAGGACAGATTGTACACATGATTGAGTTTTGGAGTCAGTATTTTGTAATTTGTTGTTGTTTTGAGATAGGGTCTCACTATGTAGCCCTGGCTAGCCTGGAGCTCACTATGTAAACCAGGCTGCCCTTGAGTATTCTGTGATTTTAAGTGATCTTAGAATAATGATGCTGTTGATGGCTTTGAGTGCCGCTGTACTGTTATCCTGATTTTCCAGGTGAGGAAATAGGTACAGAGAACTTGGCTAAGTATTCCAAAGTATAGAAGTAGGTAAGGGTGGGGTGGCATGAACCTGGTTCCCTTTCTGCACTTGAACCACTTTGCTTAACTCACTCATTTTCAATATGGCAGCGTGAGTGTAAATAAATCCTTTTGTATGGCTCATGAACTCAGATGTACTCATTTATTTTTCTACCTAATCTGATGCTATGAAAAGCATTTCTGTTTTTCAATATTCCTTATTTATCTCATTTTGACCTGCCTAGCTGTTAACTTACAAATCAGGACTGTAAAGGAGAGCTAGATTCACTGCTCATAGTGTTTGGTTGTGTTCTGTTTTCTTCCTTCACTACAATGACTTTTCATCTCTTCTGCTTTAGTCCTTGACTGAGCTCCCAGTTTGTTCTACACACCATACTGGGCTGTGGAGTTCATTCTTGGGTTTTAGTCTGGGCACTTTTAGGAGGGGAGAGTCTGTAGTTCACAGTGAGTTTATGAAACAAGGACTTTGAGAAATCTGTAGCTTGTATTCACATTAAATATACTTTTAGCAGTTGAGCTTTAGCTCATTGTAGTCAAAATGTTTTTCCATGATTAGCTCTTTAATGCTGATCTTGGGTTTGTACTATTGGTGTTGTAAACTTGTCCCTGACTTCCCTTTGAGATAACCACACAACTTGCAGTTCAGTTAGTTACAAATTCCATTACTTTGGAATTATATTTAAGTCTAATTTTAGTTTTGTTATTTTTGCATATTGTAGTAGTAGTATATAAAAATGTGAAATGTGAAATGAGTCTCCATTAAACCTAAGCTTTAGTGAGAATGTTTGTACCTGTCTGCCATTTCCTTAAGCAAAAGCAGAATCATGGTGCCTCTATTGTAGTTCCACCAAGCATCTGATACAATATTCTAATGATATAGATACTAACCTAAAAGTAGAAGGAATGAGACGGTCATCCATAAAAAATCAAGTACTTATGCTGGGTGCGGTGGTGCAGAGGTCAGAAAGACCACACATACACACACACATGCCCCCAAACAAACAAACAAACCCTACTTACACAAAGATTTAAAAATAGTTTTGGTATATTTCTGTCAAATGGTCATAAGAGATCTTTAGAAAAGTGTGTGGGTAAGTTATATCTCTTCTATCAGCAGTTTGAGTTAGCCCAGTGTGGAGTCAATGGAATTGGCTCTGTGAAAGTTTCATTCTTGTCACACCATCCCCTCACCTCCTGCTCTCTGTATCATTTGTGTTGATGCTGCGCTGTCTAGGTTGGTCTCAAATTCTTGAACTCAAGTAATCCTCCTGACTGAGCCTTGCTGGTGCTGGGACTACAGGCTTGTGATGCTCTTCTTTGCGCCTTTTTCCACTGAGCTCTGCAGCTACTAGGTTCTTATTGGTGTAAGTGAGCCGGGCATGTGAAGTTTAGTATAAACACTGACTGCTCTCTGTCCCTTGTTTATTCATGTGAGGTGTCTGCTCCAGTTTCCTAGGGCACCTGTACTAACTAATCTTGTGCGAATACCTGGCTTCATTCTACAGATCACTAAATCCTAAAAGATTTCTCTTCAGAACAAGTAAACAACTGGTGAGATATATAAAGAAATATCCCAGGATAGAGTTACACATTCATACCTTCATTGGATGCCCCTGGCTTTTAAAAAGAAAGTCGGATAGATAACACTGTTGCATAGTCATTTAATCGGATCACATCTGCAGAATGCTTGTAGAATCTCCCTTGTGCAGGAGGTAATAGTGCCCTTCCCCAAGATTTTTGCATGTATAATTAATAACTAGCCCAGCGAGTGCTCCAGAAGGCACAAACTAGCCTCTGCAGCCATCTGTCCCCTGAGTCTCTTTATTCTTGCAGTCCTTAGCAAAGTAGAATGTTTTACTTACAGAATATTGACCAGCAAATCTATCAGCTGCATGACTGGGACCTAACAATATTTACCAAATGGCTCAGTTTGACTAGCTGCTCTGCATGTGGACATGTCACTTACATTCTCAAATATTTAAATTGTTTTTCTAGTAATTAATAAAAATTAGTTTAGTACCCACAGATAACTTGAAAACCCTGTACTCTGTACATTGAATATGCTCTTCTGTTTTTAGAATGGGCGCAGCAAACTGTCAATTTATATTAACACTGTTAGCATCTAGAATGTAATTTATGATGTTTCTGAGATGACTAAGATCATAGCTCATTCTGATGATAAAGTAGATGGCAGTCAGCATGTAGGGAACCCAGCCACAGCCACAGAAGAACATCTCTCCCAGCCTCATATTCTGCTTCTCATTAGGAGCACCAGGGTTTGCTTGATGAGCTTTTTGGTATTCAGTAACAGTGCTAAATAGCTCATTTATAGTTTATAGTAATGATACTCTCTTCCCCAGAGAACATAGAAAAGGATATCCAGGATGTGAAAAGAGTAAAAGAAATTCAGATAGTGACACAGTGATACATCTGAACTTCACAAGATAATAAGATCATTGTAAAGAAAAGAGACCTGTTTAGCAATGATAGTAATCGTGGTAAGGGTGATAACTATTAAAAGAATGCTTTTGCTTACAGAGTGATACATAGTATTTCTCCCTGTTCTCCCCCTTACCAGGAGCTTATCTGTTCTTTATATTCTCTGGTTTCCTTTACCTGAGGTCAGGAAAGGAAAATATTAGGTATTAAACAGAAAATTCCAGAAACAATGTTTTCAGTTTTACATCTTTCTGGGTAGCATGATAAAACCACATGCTGCCTACTCTGCACTGCCTGGAATGTGGGTCCTCTTTTCTCCAGTATATCTGTGCTACCTGCCTGTTCATGACTCAGAGTCCATCTTATCAGGCTGATTGTCCATGTAGCACACTGCTTGTTTGTAGGGTTCTGTAGCCATTTCAGGCATTCTTTGGGCATTTTGTAACCTGTGTCTGGGGATAAAGGGTTACCTTTTACCTTGCCTCCTTCGAATAGAAAAGGTATTCTGTCAGTGACTTCTTGGAAATGTAAAGTAGGTCACCACAAAATCTATTGTACCAATTATTTTTGAATGAAACCAAGTACTGCACTTTGCTGTGCTGGGACAACAGATGAAGACCAGGACTTGCCTGTGAGCAGTTGATAGGAGAATGTAAGCAGACCCCACTTAAGGCACCAACCAGAAATCTCCGAACTCTTCCAAGTTAAACAGAAGAGACAAGGATCTGCTCAGCAAAAGGAGCACATCAAGGGCGGAGGCAGTAGCTCAGTTCTGATGTATGAAGGCGCAGGATTTGAGCCCCAGCACCACCAAGAAACAAAAAGGTACTCTTGAGGTTGCTATTGACTTCACTGAACCAAAATTATGTGAAGACATTACCCATCCACAGAACTAAATTTGGATTGGATTGCCCTCAAAAATAGATGGTAGTATTCATTGATTGGTTTATTAGTATTGTTAATTTTTGAGAAACAGAGTCTTACTGTATAGATAGCTTTGCCTGGCCTCAAACTTGCAGTAAACCCTCTTATTTCAGCTTCACAAGTGATAGAATTACAGGTGTGTGCCCCCACCCTCAGTTGGATTTGCTTTTTGATGATTTCCAAAGCACAGTTTACTTTGAAGATAAAGCCTTTATTATCTGTTGTCAAGGAAAAAAACTCCCAAGTACATTTTGCTTTTCTCAGCAGCTTACAGATTTGGAGAACCCTGGGTATTTTAGAAGAGTTTCTGCTAGTGGCTGGGATGAAATTGAGATCGTGCTAGCAAGTTACTCAAAACCCGTCAGTATTTGCACTAATTATGAAAGTGTACATTTGGAAAATTTTTCTGGAAAATGACATTTCTGCATAGCTTTTATAAGTAATAGTTTTGAGCTAGCTTTTTATTAAATACTTCCATGCCATCTTTAAGTAATATATGTGCTAGATAAGTACATAGTCATGTGTCATGACAGAGCGATGCTCACTATGAATAGTTAAGAAACAGTTTACAAAACAGTATTGCTATTTGCTTCAGTTTCTTGCTTTAGAAAAAATTTACCTATAGGCACACATATGTAGATAAAATAGTCCAAGGAAGTGGTTCTAAATTTAACTGCTTATTTCTCGGTCAATGGAGTTTTTAACTCACGTTTGTAGTATTGAGGATTGCACTCAGCCCTTGTGCATTCTAGGCAAACACCTATTACTGAACTACACCCCTAGTCCTGAAATTACATTTATTTTTTATAATTGATCATAAATGGACTATATTCTTTGTTATGTATACCTTTAAAATATGAAAATCTTTATTTTATGTATATGAGAGTATTACACACGTGTGTAAGTGCACCCATGTCATGCAGTGCCTGAGCGGGGGTCAGAAGAGGGCATCAGATCCCCTGGAACTGGAATTGTGGATGGTTGTTAATCACCATGTGGGTTCTGGGAATCAAACGTAGGTCCTGTTCAAGAGCAGTCACTGTTCTTAACCACTGAACTATCTCTCCAGCTACCTAAATTATGAAAACATTAAAATTATCCTTCAGTCTTATACAGAAGTAGAAATCTGTGTTCTGAAGTTGGTGCCAACCAAGTCATGTTCAAGTAGTGAAATCTGAAGTCATCTCTTCTCATGGTTTGAAATAAGAGAAGAGCCCCTGTGTGTTTTTCAGAAAGTACTTTGTAAAATACTCATGCAGTTGACCAGCTTCAAAGAAGGCCCCATACTACTTTGCTGTCTTTCTGTCCTCAGCTGCCAGTGTGTTTTATTGGATGGGCTTCTTTTGTTTATTCCCAAGTTTATGGAAACTGCAGCAGAACATGTCATATGCATTTGTACAGCCTTCACACATTTTCATGTGTTGGTGCTCAGGGTGCTGGCTTGTCTGAACACAACAATGAAATGACTGTGTTCTGTGAGTTCTTACTGCAAGGTTCCAGGTATAGACTCTTAACCCCACAGTCTTAGCTCCTTCCACATTCTGAATAGCCAGTCTTACTTTCCTTATACTGTCTCAGACCCTAGGCTTAGTGAGACCTCTAGGTTTAGGGAAATAAGTATGTTTTTATTCACTCAAAGTTGAGCCTCTCTGTGTTGGCAAAACCAGCAAATATTTCCCCTATGAGTACATTTCTGCCTCTTGAAGTTCCTTAAAAATACAAGTTTTTTTACTTTATGGCATATTGATCTGTTTCATGCTGTTTCTGCATATAGCTTGTGGTCTCTAAAATGTGTATAAGCAAGTGGATGTTTAATTTTTCTTTGATATTTTTGCTTTTACCTTTTCTCTTTAGCATCTTAAAATGGAAGGAATTGTGCATACGTTACGCAGTCCTCTTCTGACAGTATGAGAGTATAATAATGGTTTTATTTCTTCAATGTTAGGCAGTTTTTTGTTTGTGGAGAGGTAAAGAAGGGTGAATATTTTAATAACTTGATTAATTTTTAAATTAAATGTTAGGTTTCCAGATACATCTAGACATCTAGCTAGTTAACTTGTTTTTTTGGAATTTGAGTGAAATCAGTGTTTCAAGGTTATTCTTGGAGTTCTCTGGAATAAATATGGATAGGCAGGTGCCTGACTATTTAGGCATTGCTAGTGGTAGAGTTGGCTGTGCTAAGTAGCATACATGCGTTGAAATAGGGTGGTTCTGTACAGGATAAACATCACAAATCCCCAAATCTTCAGTGAAAAAGGCTTCAAAGTCAGAAACATTTTGAACGTTGACATGATGCCACCATGGATATTTCCATATCTGATGTCATGCTACAGGTCATAGCGAGAACAAAACATAACTTTTTTTCCACATTTGAGAACAAAAGCACACTAAAAATAGCATGTAAGAGTACCTTCATGCTGTGTGTAAAGGTATAGGTATATATATACATATATATATATACCTATATATATATGAGACAAATGAACTTCACACAGGTTTCTTCATGTAGTTAAATGGTGGCTGACAATTCCATTGTAAAAAATATAATTTTCCTCTATAATTTTCTTCTAGGGATTTAATCTCTTTATCAGACTTTTGCTCGTTAATTTTAAACCCATTGATGATTTTTGCTTATAGCAATGTTTTTGCAAGAATCATGTGATATCTACCTATTACTCACTTTTGAATCCCACCCTAATAAACAGCGGATAACACGGAACACAGCAGTGATGCTCAAGTTGCATCAGGCATGACCAACTTCTTCTGAGTGCTCCTGCTTTGCTCCTGCTTTTGTATTCTGTTTTAGCTGGGGATGAGAACGGTTTGTGGCACTGGTGTTTGACTTAGGTTCTGTCCAAATGTAGCTACGTAGTTCTAAGACTTACAAACCAAAAACAAGTGAAGATTACTTAGATGCTTGGGATGGTTGCCATTGGCTCAGGGTACTATTGGCCATTTAGTGTATCTATTAGTTACATTAGGGAAAAGAGACTTTCCAAAGACTTATTGAAGATTTGTTATGATTGGTGATCACATATCTCAGCATAACTGAAGTACTATACATCTTTTTATGCCAGACAGTTGGGAGCATTCCTGAAATGGGGCTCTAATACTAAATACAAGTCTAATGACTTGATAGAGTTAGTCTGCCTTTACAAGTTAGGAGGCTATAATAACAGTGTTCAACATTTTCTGAAGGCATGTGAGATGTCTGCTGTTCTTGAGATCAGTTGACTTTCCCATAGTCACAGAGACTTTGAGTTCAGAGTTCTCAGAGTATTGTTTTGTGTTAACTGTCTTCCAACTACAGAGTTCTATAAGAAGTGTTAAAGAGCCTAAACCTTTGACACTGTCTTCATTAGTTCACCATGGAATGCAAAGGTTATAAGGTCCCTTGGCTGTCCCTGGTTGATGCTTACCAATTTCAGGTGACTCTGCATTGATTTCTTGGTTAGCTGTGAAGTGCGGCAACAGCCTACTCCTCAGTGTTCACTGTGTAACTTTGCTATTACCTATAATTGTGGCAGCTGTTATATTGAATTTGTGCTGATTCTTTAAACTTGAAGACTTCCTCTGGCTTGTCTGGCACAAGCGATGGGGCCTTCAGGAGGAAAAAATTGTCTTGTATGTGGCTATTGACCTCTGTAGAATGCTAAGGACCCCTTCGATCCTCTGACTTGCTTTGCATCCCCTCTTCTGCCCCTCAGAATACCTAGTGCTGATTTGTTGCACCTGCTGGGTTGATTGCACATAGTATGTCCAGGTGCTTCTAGTCTGTCTTGACCTGTTCTCTGTTCTCAGCTGTTCTTCACAGCAGAAACACAGAGAAAACGAATGGCCACTGCTTGGTCCCGACTGTCTCGTATCACTGAGTGTCCTCTAGATGCATCCTCCCACCCCCATTGTCTTATAGAGCACTTGTAGATCCCATTTCTAAAGTAGTCAGGGCTAAACCTAGTCAGGGCTTTTGGTTGCATGCAGTGGAGCCTGTGTGAAGCCAGTGATCTGTACGCACCTCGGGTGGCAGGAGGAATATATATTTGTCAAGAATTATGGGTGTTTCAAGCCTCTTTTCTCTTCTTTTACTCTCTGTGATAGACTGCTTACATTTGCTGGTGGTGAGACATCAGACTTGTGGGATAGAGATAGAGATATTTAAACTTGTGGCAGTTATGGTAGCACTCCCCCCACACCCTCTGAGTTCTTCAAGCTCAAGTTCCCAGAGGACAATGCAGAAGGCCAGTAGACATTTGTACTTGTATTGGGCTCTAGGTAAAGAATCCTGAACATAGTTTCTCTGGTTAATTTATGCTGGACTTTAAGCTTGCCTGCTTTTATTTCTGAAGAGAGATTCTGTCTTCTAAGGTTATAAGCAAATCCTTTTATCTGGAGGATGACATTATCTCCAGGCCCACCCAGTATAGTCCAGGCAGCTTGTGTCTCTGCCTGAATGCTAGGTAGAATCTTGTCTTTCAAGCTGTATAATGGAGATATAGAGAATAGTGTAAGAAAACAAGTCACTACAACTCAGCTACTCTGTTAAAAATTTGAAAGACATGCTTTTAGAGTTTTTAATCTCTGTAAATATGATTGTATATAGCATGTTTCCTAAGAATTGGATATTACACGTTCTTCCTTGTAGCATGATTTTTTTTTTCAACCTTGCACATTGTACTAATTTCCTCTTACCACGAAGCATCTCTTCCGTCTTTTGTTCCTTGGGGCTAGACTCTGCCTTGTCTAGCACTTAGTTGTGATAAGTATAGAATTGAAATTTTAGAGATTGAAGAAGGGAGATTTCAGACCATCTTCCCATCCTTTTCATTTAATGGGTTATCCCAGTTACAGCTTGCATTTTACCTCAGCCTTCAGAAAGCAGCAGCGCAGACTTCACACGGAGTAGTAGTGGTGGGAATTTGGGGTTCTGAAGAAGTTGGTTTGTTTGTTGCATTGCTCTGGTGACTCTAGTCCCAAAGTTGTACCTTTGCCACTACACTGTGATTGAGCTGTGTAAACCTTGAGTCCCTCGATGTCCTTCAGTTAAGCCCATTGTTGGCTGAAGTAGGCTGAACTTCACATATTTCCATAGCTTGAGAACTCTCTGGCATCCTCCTGGTAATCATGGGACTAAATGGCACAGAGCCTTGGGAAATACCTGCCCAAACCCGGTTTTAAGTTTTTCTTCCAGTCAGGCTGTACTTTTGATAGTAGTAGAGGAGTTAATTTCCAGACACGAGTTTTATTGCAATTAATTTGAAAAAAAAGTCATCTTAAAAAGCACCTTTCTGAAGGCACAATGTCAAGTGCTAAATATTGATGTTCGACAAAGGCAGTTAAGAGGTATTTATCCTGGTAGAATTTGTTTTCACTTTGAAAAAAGTCAGTCATTAGGTTTTAGATTATTAAGAAAGAATTGCTAAATATTCTCTTACATAGTATCTTTCTTTTGAAAGGCGCACTAATTGTATCTTATCTTATTTTGAAGAAAATATTCTTTGTTGAATTATTTAAGCTTATTGTTGGAAAATTGCAGGGTGCTCTGCCTTCACGCAGTGGAAGCAGCTCCAGCCTCAGACACTGAAAAGCTGTTGTTGGACAGTTTCCACTCCCAAAGACATCCCACTGACTGAGCTTTGTTGAGAAGAGACTGGAGACGCGTACGAGCCCGTGACGTTCTCTGTCCTCACAGCCTTTCCCGTTTCTGTTCCTTGCCCTTCCTCTTGCCCTGCTGCCCTTCATCCTGAAGAGATCCGGCAGGAGATTTGCTATCAAAGCTTTGCTGCTCTTGCTGCAGTCAGATTTCCAGTCGGCATCGTGAGGTGCACCTCACCTTGCTTCTGACCATCCTCCAGGGCAGCCTTGATACTTTTAGGTAGCATGCTGCACCTATGTCAACATGGGGGTGAGGAGGAAAGGCAGGTATTGGGACTGTGGAACGCCTAGAGCCAGCGGCTATCATTTGGGTCATATGGGCCATGGTTCTGGGTATAGTTCTCTGCAAATGAGAGCAGCATTGTGATAGCAGTGACTGCCACAGGCAGGGTTTTTCCTCTCATGAGGGCAGAGGAACCAGCTCAGTTAACAGTGTCTTCTGCATGCCAGACATGTACCAGGAGCATACTGTGCCATTGAGTAAGGCTGCCCTGGTCTCCTCCTTTACTGGAATCTATTTGTGCCTTCATCTTGTTTATGTAAGATGTAAGCGTGGCCCTCTACTCCCTTTCTTAGGTGTTAGCTTGAATGTCATTTATTGTAAAAAGCCTTTTAGCCTTTCAGATTAGGTAATCCTTGATAGACACATTACAAGGTTCTATACCTTGCCTTTAGTTGTATTAGCCATTTGAATGGAACATTCGCTGTGGTGATTCTATCTTCAGTGCTTCCCTTCTAAGACAGCTTTGCTTACTGGGACAGCTACACAGCGCCTGCTAGTCACATCTGTATTCCTAGAGACTAACATGTGGTTAGTACATTGTAAGTATACCACTAAATAAATGGGTTTAATTTGGTGTCTTTCCCCCTTGAGCCTGGATTGACCTGCAAGTTGGTAGGCCAGGTCTGCAAATAACTAACTCTTAAAGGACCCAGCAGCTATAGAGTTTGTGGGGGACACAAATAAAAGGAACATAGGATTTTAACTGAGAAATATTGTTGCTTTGGTTTATGGCACAGAATCCAGTCCCTCACCTTCTGACAGGCCTCTTCTTTGCTGTGGTTGCCCGTGCTGGAGACATTTTAGCTCCAGTGTGTTTACCCATTGCCATTTAGTAGCTTCATTTATTTCTCCTTTTTTGTTAGATGGCTGAGATTTTATCATTTTCAAAGTCAGCTTAAAATTGCATTTCTATGTTTAAATGGTGTTGTGGAGTCTTTTAAAAAGTACTTGTATCAAAAACGCTGTGTAACTTAAATTTTTTTTGTTATTTTTATTACTATTATTACAGTCCTAGGAATTGAACCCAAGTGCACTATTATTCAGTTACATATCCTGCCTTTGATCTGTTTATTTCTTCAAGCAGTTTCAAAAGATTCTGTTTGTTTTATTTACCTTGTAAAAAACTATAGTAGCAGTTTGAATTATACCTACGTCACAGCCATTTATTTTCAGACTAACATAAATTTTTAGCCCCCCGATCCTAACAATTACAGGTGAATGCATTACAGTCTTTTAAGTGTGATGGTCTCCTCTAGTGACATGCACAGTAGTTTTCAAGGAGGAGGCAGTAGCATTGTTTCTCACTGTCGAGAATTACAGTAGACCTTTTCCTGGTGAATAGGGGCAGCCATGAACTCGCATGCTTTGTTAGATAAGGGGAGATTTTTGTTTTTTATTTCCTCATTTAGTCATACTTATTTTGAATTACATTTATTAACTGAAATCACATGCTTATTTTTCTTAAAATATGACTTGTCTGCAAATCAGAAGGCATATGTTTAGATAAAGGCAAACCCACAGAAGTGATTGAGACTCTGGAGATACAGGTAGACTTCACGGATTCTATCTGATTTGACAGTTTCAAGAAAAAAAAAACCAACTCATCAGAAGTTATAAGTAATTGTTATTGTTATTTTCTTGAGTAAACTCAGAAAGTTTGGGGTGGTTTGTTATGCAGTAATTAGATATCTAATACACTAAATATATTCTCATTTTGTTTAAGACAGAGTCTCATGTTATAGTCCAGGCTGACATGGAACTCACTTTATAGTCAAGTCTAGCCTCAAACGTAGAACACTTCTATCTCAGCCTTCTGAGAGCCTAAATTACAGGTGTTAGCCACTGTGCACAGCTCCTAACTTTAAAAAAAAAAAAAAAAAAAAAAGTAACTAAGTTATGATTATTCTGTTCTCCTGTATTGGCATGGAATAATTTACTTCCCCAGTTCTAATCTGTTCCCAAAGAGTAATGGTTTACTGAATAAAGGATATTCAGAGACTGTGCCATAGGCCATTAACGGCCATTGGAAAGACTGCAGATGCCTTTGTCTTGCAGGATGTGTTAGTAATTTTGTCTTCCTAGGGTGATTACTGTGAAGGTTCCTGGTAAACAGGCTGTTTTGGCATGTGGGTACAAAGTAAGTTGAAAACAAATAGCATCATTCTGTTTGCACAAGCACTCCTCAGCCATGAAAATACCCTAATTCTCACAGTGGTCTTTGTAACCACATAAAAATGATTTTTTTTTTTGTTTTCTGGTTAGATATTATGGATTTATACTTAATGGAATAAATATATTAAGATCTTACATCTATAAGTTTTATTAAAATTCCTTTTTATGGTCTTCAAATAAAAAGTAATAACTTCTAGAGAATGATCTTTTAAGAAAGAAGATAACTTTCCAAGATGATACTTAGTGTCCTCAATATGTGACTTTTGAGTTCCTGTGGACTTTGGTTACCAAACCTTTCTGGGAGGGGACCATCCCCATCCTTGTCCTCTGCAGGAGGAGCTTCCAGGGAGGTTCCTTCCAATCTCTCTGGCCAGTCACCTTGCTTGGGCCAAGCTGCAGCAGTCCAGAGCTTGATCCTCTTCTCCGTGAGCTGGGAAGTGTGGGCTCATGGCCTGTTGGAGAAATAGAGGAGCACAGTGGTAGGCAGGATTAAGGAGGAAAGAAGCTCTCATCCATGCTGAAACCAGCAGGCTTCTCCTTTTTCTTGTTTGGCTGTTGTTCTGTGATACCTTGGGAAATGTCTGGAACTTTTAAGTAAAAGCAGTATATGTAGAAGGACTTATAGCCTCTCTTTAGGACTTTGATGGATGCTCGGATGTTTGCAGATCTTGGCAAAAGTGTTAGGACTCGTTAATAGCTGTAGACTCTTAAAGCTGCCCAGGCCTTTTAACTTTGGAGATTCCTGTTTGGAATCGAATGTCTTGTTTAAAGCCTAACAAGTATCATCTGTGGTTGTGCTGTTGCCACATTTCTTCTTGAAAATACTGACTTTGAAGGTAGTGGACAGTTTTTTCATTGCAGAATTGCTTTGGAAGGCAGGTTCTGTGCTGCCGGCGTCTGGGGTCCATGAGAGGAAGCATGGCACTTCTTCCTCACATGGGTGGGCACAGAGCAGGATTGTGACTTTGTTCTTATTCAAGCTGTCTGTTAGCTACCTTCATAATCAGAATTAGCTTAGCAATAAACATACCAATTACTGTGAGCAGATGGACTCGGATGGTCATTCTAGGGCAGCCCATGGCTTGGGAGGTACATGTTTAAGTACATGAAAAATTATTTGATTAAATGGAGATATGATAAAAATGAAGACTAGAATGATATTTATTTTTCTTTTATGCATATGAGTGTTTTGCCTGCGTGTATGTAAGTGTGCTCATACATGCTATGCCTGTGGAAGCCAGAAGAGGGCATTAGATCCCCTGGAACTGGAGTTAACAGACGGTTGTTAGCCACTGTGTGTGGGCTGCAACTTGAACTTTGGTCCTCTGTGAGAGCAACCAGTGCTCCTAACCTCTGTGTCGTCTCTCCTGCCCTAACTAGAATGATTCTTAGAAATAAAGGAAGATGATTCCAAAATAAAGACTGTGGTGTACTATTCTGTAGGTGCTGAATGCTCTTCTGAGTGACATGCTATCCAGATTTGTGGACACAAGAGTAAGTTAATGGATACAGTGCTACATGGAGAGTCATGTAGCTGACTATCATGTTCCTGAAGTTTGCCATTCCATTTAATGGTATCTTCATGTAACCTTTGTATGACTAAGTACAGATTCATTGGTTAGAGACTATGCTTGGACTAGAACATATCCAAGCCACCTTATTTCATGTCATTTTGTGTCCTGTCAGAAAAGAAAAGAAAAGAAAACTCTTACAAGTATCTGTTTGAAGTTTTGGTACTTTCCATTAGACTTTCCATTTATATATAATTATGTATAAATATGTAATCACTTTACAAGTTAGTATTTTGAAAATACAATTTCATTTTTTTCTACCTCAAACGACATGCAGAAATGGGCCTTAAACTAAATGTTTTTACAAGCATAGAACTTGTAGAAGAAAGCCTAGGAGTTACCTTTGTGATCTTGGGTTAGAAGATTTGGTTGATAAGATACGAAAATCGCCAAGTGTGGTGCATGTCTTTAATCCCAGCACTTGGGAAGCTGAGGCAGGAGGATCTCTGTGAAATCAAAGCCAGCCTGGTCTGTGTAGGGAGTTCTAGTCCATCTGTGGCCACAAACAAAAAAGATAGAAAAAAATCATGAACAAAAGAAAAAGTTGATACATTAAATATAAAAAGTTAAAAGATTTTATGTTTCAAAATATACCATTAAGAAAATGAAAATATTAACTATAGACAAGGAAAAATGACTTGTCAACCATATCTTCTCTGAAGGATTTCTGTGGAGAGCATATGAAAACTTTTACAACTCAGAAACATAAGAAAACAGGCTCTGGAAGACAGCTCAGTGGGTAAAAATACCTGCTGCACAACCCTGACAACCTGAGTTCAATTCCTGGATCCCAGGATAGGAGAGAAGCAGTTCCCTCCAGCTTTTCTCTGGTGACCTTCACATATAGGACATGGCATACAAGCATACACACATACATATTTTTTTAAATGAAAAAAGTAAGAAAACAGATGACTAAATGAGTCCAAGATTTGAATAGACAACAGAATATTTATGGAGGGCAAAGAAACATACTAGAAGATTGTCATTAGTCACTAGGAAATATGAATTTATACCCCAGTCAAACATCACTGCCCATTAGACTAGGTATAGAAAACAGGTCTAGTATGCAGTGTTGGCGAGGATGTGGAGAAAAGAGAGCCTTGTTCACTGCTGCTGAGAATGGGAAACTGTCATTTTGGAAAATCTTTGTGTATAAGCTAGCAGTTCCAGTCCTGCTTCAGGAGGAATGAATGCATGTTCAGACACAGACTTCCGTGTAAATAGACCACAGCACAGCTTCTGATAGCTCAAATGAAACATCTAAATGCCCATCATTTGAAGGAGATAAACAAAATGTGACCTGTTATACCCAGACAATTAAGCACTATTGAGCAGTAAGGAAGAAACATCAAACACATGCTGGTCTGGATGAACCTCAGCTTGGAGGGAAGAAGCCAAACCCAAACCCTTCGTGTTACATGATGCCTTTTATCCAAGAAGATGAAGTTGGAAAGACAAGCAGATTGTTGATGACTTTGGGCTAGGGGTTGGGAGGGCTTATCCCTAAGAGTCACCCAGGAAACATACTAAACTGAATTTAACTTGAGGATGCCTTCATACTGGAGTCCTTATATAATGAACTGTAGCCCAAATGAGTGGACTTTGTAACAAGGAGCTGTGTTTCAGCCAGTAAAGGTGCTGGTCAGACCCAGTTCAAATAAGGCAGTCCCCATCTGCAACCAAGAAATTGTTTTGTACCTCACTCCATTTTGGTCTACAAATGCTGCCAGTTCATAGTTGGAGAGGAGAGATGTCTGAATCTCCAGCAGTGATTCATGTATCATTCTTACTCAGTTAAATTACTACATTTCATTTGTTTGCTATGAAGTTTTTCTCTCAAGCATTCAAGATCTGTACTGCAGGGTTAGTTGCACAACTGTAAGTTTATCAAAACTTAACTGTCCACTGAGCATTTTTAGCTAGAACATATTGAACATATTTAATTGGAATAATAAAAATGTATTGGAGATATTGCAGATTACAAAACCCTTTGCCATCTGCTATTTCATCTAACTCTAAACAATGTATTACTCATTTTTCAGAGGAGAAAATTAAGGCCTAGGGTTGGTGACTCAGCCAGCAACTGGCAGACCAGGTGGTAACAGTCCCATGTTCTGACCACAGCTTGTGGGAGACTGAGGCTTGCCTGAGGCCGCTGAGGTAATTGAGTTAAGCTAGCCACCCTGGGCATTTTCCACTTTACTCAGTGAAGGTCCTTCCTGTTTGCAGCCCAGCTTTCTGGTCACTTGCACGAGGCTTCTGATGCTGGTGTCCAGGCATTTGTCAGCATTTGCTCAGAGGGCTCACCTTTTCACACCTGCAGAAGTTCAAGGAAGGCTATTCTGCAGTATTTTTTTCTTCTGTATAACCTTTAAGTCCTTTTGAAGCAATGTTTTTCTTGTTTTATGATTGGGGGAAAATTGTGAAGAAAAAAAAAAAACAGCCAAATTTTTATTTCACCATGAATCATAAGTATCTTTTAATCAGTTATCACAGTGATATGTGTTTGAAGTTCAACTTAGTGTGTTTAGCCTTATTCTGTGACATTCCTAAATTCAGTTAAAATTTGAATTCAGTAAAAAAAAAAAAAAGTAGTCCTCAGCACTGATATTTGCCTAAGTCCTGTTTGCACCTCGCCTTTCCACATCTTCTTCCTTAGCCCCTTTCCTCTTTCCTGTGAGTGTTCTGTCTTTCTCTCCCTTCACTCCATCCTCCCCTGTTACTGCCCTTGTAAATCTGAGGACTTGGATCTTCCTCCACTTCCTTTGGAATTGCACTATAGATGGTCCACCTGTAACCACAGTGCTGAAGGAGCAGACAGCTTTTGAAGTTTCCTTATATCTGTCAAAAAACCAAAACAGAACAAGTCAAATTAATCTTTTGATTTCATCTTCTTAAAACTTTCTGATGAGAACTATAGGTTCTAGTTGGACCAATAATTCATTTTTAACAAAAAATAATTTCCTCAAAGTGTAAGACTTAGATGAGTTTTCAGTGTCCCAAAGGAACCAATATATCACATGTTCGATGTAAAAAGCTTAACCATCAACATCTAATTCTCTGAGTCCGCAGAATGATTAATAGGAATATAATGAGTTCTTTGGTTGTACTTCTGAGTACACTTGATAGAAAACCCATTTTCTGAAATGGTTTAGTTTCATTAACTCTATTTTATTTTTTAAAGCTTTTAAATATTTATTTATTTTATGAGTATGAATGTATTGCCTGCATGCATGTAAGTGCATCCCTGTTGTGCAGTGCCTACAGAGGTCAGGAGAGGGTGTTGGATCCCCTGGAATTGGAGTTACAGATGATTGCTAGCCACTCTGGGTTTTGGGATTTGAACCTGGGTTCCCTGCAAGAGCAGCTGCTTAGTCTTAACTGCTGAGTCTTCCTAAACTGCTAACTTTAAATGTGCTAAACCCTGCTGGTAATTAAACTCTGGAAGAATATACTTGTACAGTAATTAACATATGAAATAGGGAAACGCTTCATGATATATACTTGGAAAATGTAATTAGATCAAGCATTTGCTACCTGAGGAATAGGTAGAACTTCCTGGTACAAACTCAGTTACATCTTTTATGACAATTGAAGTTCTGTTCTTTAGAAGTTAATTTGACAGTTTTTGTCACATCCTATTTTGGCAAAATCTGCATACAAAAATCAGCAGTTTGTTCCTAAGACACAGAATATGGATTTTTTTTAAAAAGTATTCTAATAAAGTCTGTACTATGAAGGAAAAATTCTCAATGAAATATAAAATAAGTAGAAGTAAAATAAGGGTTATAATATATTGTTTATTAGGGTGCCCAGTAAGGATAGAGTGTGGTGAGCACCAGCTTCCTCCCTTCAAAGATCCTAGAGGCAGATTTCTGAGGACCAGTCAGATTCTTGTTCTGTCATACATTAATTGGTACCTAGGTTGGTGGATCTCTCAAAATTCTCACTCTGGTCAGCCACCCAGAGCTTCTGTTGAACCTTGGAGAGCTCCCTCAAGCTTCTGCAGGTTTCCACCCAAATGGGAATATCATACCCCCTCTTCTCCCATTGCTGCTTTTGACCACATTCTGAGATTAGAATTGTAATGTTGTAGTGGTTTTGTCCTGGAATGACTTTCAGTTAAAAGGCCCAGTCAGTACATCACTTGTTAAGTGGTAGGTAGTGTCTCTGTGTGTTGGGGCTTGAACAGAAAGAAGGCAAGTGTGATTCCTGGAAATACACGGAACAGTTGCAAAACACCTGTGCTTTTAATACTTTTTTCTCTACTGTCAAGTAAATTATCGATAATGAATTGTTTCTGTGAAACAGCTTAGTATAATATAATTCTTAATCCTTGACTAGGAAAAAAAGGAAGTAAACTCCTTTCCTTTTAATTGGATGCAATCTTTATTCTTTTAAACATATTCCCTCTGACATGATTCAAGATTTGAACACGGAGTCCACAGAAATCAATTATTTGTATGGAACAAGCTGATTTTCTGGATAAAAGAATGATATAAAAATAGAATATTGGACTGGGTGTGGCAGCACAAACCTATAGTCCTAGCACTTAGGAGGCAAAGGCACATGAAACTCTCTGAGATGGAGGCCAGCCTGGTCTACATGGAGAGTCCACAAGCCAGCTGGGGCTACAGGGAGACCCTGTCTCTAAAATAAAATATTGAAATTTTAACTATTTGAAAAAGAACAACAGGCAGTTTTAAATTTCTGGTTTCTAGTGGTTGGTATGCTAAAATATATTCCAGTGTACTTGTGATAATACCATTTTAAAACAGATGACATCCTTTCTTTAAAATATTTTAAAAATTGTAGATCCTGTCCCTTGGTTTGGCCTTCTTCTGACTACCCCTTGAAGGAAACTGCTGTTCCTCTTGGAGCTTTTGCTGCAATTCTGAGAGAGCCTGGGATTCGGCAGGCTGGCAGTGCGCAGCACAGCTTTGTATGGGGCATTTTCTGCCCTCCTGTCCATGTACACACACGTGCTCAGATGTGCCTGTGTGTCTCAGATGTACAGAGCAATTTGTCAAACTTCCCAACATTTAAATTCTAACCTGGGCCAATCAAAACAATCAGGGCTCCCAGCAAGTGCTGGGATGGGCAGTAGTGAGAGCTGCTGAAGAAAGAAAGAGTTCTTTTTTTTTTTTTTTTTTTTCTTTTTGGCTCAGAAAAATTGGGAGACCAAGGTACATCAAGTCTCCCAATTATAGGCAGGAAAATGGGGCTTTCTACCTCAGGGCTTACTTTTTAATTTACATATTATGTTTGAATTCAATTTGAGGTAACTTTTGAGAATACATTTCTGGCAATGTGTATAATGTTCGTCTTCCTTCTGGCAGTCAGAACCTAGACAGTTGAAGCTGTAGTTTCTGCTGTTTGGACTAGGAAAAGTATGTCTTAGTGTGTGACAGTTTAGAGTTGCCGCCCAGTATGTGGGTTGAGGATTGCATGCTTGGGACCTGGGCAAAGAAGCTGTAGGGACAGTGCTGAGGGGTGTGCTAGGCCAGTGTAGAGCAGCTCAGTTTGGTCTTCCTTCCAGAAGTGTGTGTGTTCATGGACATCTCGCACACCGAGGAGGAAAGTGACAAGAAAGGGGAAGAAAGTGAAGGTTTTCTTTCTCTCTCGTCTTCTTTTCCGTCATACCTGTCTGTGTGTTTTCCTTAAAAAAGAAAAAAAAAGTGTAACTTGATAAGTAACTTTAGCTGGTAGCAAGGAAAGCAGCTACTCTCCATGCCTGGTTTTGTTCTCACCAGCTGAGTACCATATTAATCACTAGTTAGCTGTGTTTGTCTCACACCCATTCATAGCAAGTGTACTTTTATTATCGATGTGCAGCTTCATATTGTCTAAAAGTGTTAAGGTGCATCTGTAGCTCACTTTAAGAAAAGAGATCTATTCAACTTATTAGTGTTTATACAAGAAAGGCTGGACTTCCAGGCCTGGAACTTGCTAAATAGATCAGGCTGGCCTTGATCTCACAGAGATCCACCTGATTCTGCCTCCTTAGTGCTGAGACTAAAAGCGTGTGCCACAATACTTGGCTTTTGAGTCACGTTTGAATTCTGTTCCTTCTATTCTATTGGGCGTGTTGCTTAACTTAGACACATAACTTTTCTTATCTGTAAGGTAGGAGCAACATTGGTCTTTGAAACTTTGGTGTTACTGTGTGGTTTCAGTAAGATATTGTATGCAAAACTCAGAACACTGCATAGCTTAACAGAGGTCTGCTGATCTGTTTTGTTTGGGACTTTCTTGCCAGGATTTCAGCAAGCCTGCACAGACACCACTCATCTCCAGAGTTCTGTGAGTCTGACCATAGTACCTAACAATCTGGCTCTGTTTTCTCTTGTGGAGTTTATAGGTGGGTTTAGTGCCACTGTAGTTGTGTATGCCTGGAGCCAGCTATCGAATTCATACGTTAGTGGTTGTTAGTTTTTCCTGACTGTTTACTTATACACTTGCTTGAAAAAAAAAAAAAAAAAAGAAGTCCTATTTCAAACAACAAAATGGACTTTATCTCTATAGTTTTGTGCTTGTTTCACCTTTTCTGAACTGCTGAAGTTAGTGTTGAATATTCAGCTGTCCAGAATGAAGTGAGGGATTATTGGAGGACTGATTACTTCTTAACATTAATTTTGCTTGACTGTTGTCATGCTCTTAACACAAAGGTATCTTACTCCCATGTGTTGTGCAAACATTGTGCAGTGGACATGACTCAGGCCCTAGTTTCGAAGGCCCCAGTGTATCATATAATCCACTGTGTAATTCACTTGGCATGTGCTAGTATAGAACAGCATTATAAAGATACACAACTTTTTAAAACAATTAGGGGCACCAAAAGATCTAGACATGCAAGATTCCTTTACATACTTTCTTACTCCCATTTTCAACTTAAGGATGTTCAATATTAAGAATATTAAGAATTCAATTCAGTATTAAGAATTCCTAGAGCCCAAATTAAACAACAGCAATGTAAACAAAAAACCAGTCAGAGCCCACGGTGTCCCAGGAGCTGCTTAATGTATATACAGTCAATTCCAGGCCATTCAGAGCCCTCTCTTGGGCCTCCAGACAACTGTCATATCCAGCCAGAGAGCTGGCAGAAAGGAGCTCCACCTGCATCTCTAACCCCTTTTAGGATCCTGTTCTCACCCTTAGTCCCAGTTTTGCTTGCTTAGGAGGGGTGGGCCTTGCTTCATTTGAGTGACCACACAGCTTTCCTTCTTACCCTACGCTGCAAAATTGTGGTTGTGGGTCCAGGGTCTTCCCCAGACAGTTACCTTAAATGCAGTTTGCTCGGTCACAGACATACACAATTGTTAGAATGAGATTTATAGGAAAATTGCATTTTCTCAGTCAGTAAAGAAAGGCAGTGGTAAACCATGAGTATCATTCCAAGTGTGGGCAGCACTCTTGAGACCCTTGTGGAGATGATCATGGGGCTCAGTCCCTGGTGTATTTTGGCATAGCACCAGCAGGACTGCATGTGCAGCCAGTCCCATCATGACACAGTCATTTTTATGTGACTATACTAACTGAGTTAAAAGTCTAAAACTTTGGAAAATATTAAAAGCTTGAAATGTTTTATCTGCTTGAAACAGTACACTTTTAGAAAGAAGACCCCGCTCTCCTTATTAAAGAAATCAAGATGTTTTTAATGGGCTGATCTTAATATAATTACTGTCTGTTAGGAACAGGAAAGATGCTCATTTACATCCTCAAAACAGGTTGACAGATTGGGTTTTAAGGTAAAACTTGAAAAGTGAGGAAAATTCACCATGGGGACACACTTTCTCCTTAGCGTGCTCATCACCGGCCTCAATGAGCAAGAAAAAGTGCAGGACAGCATGTTATAAAGGTTTCTTGGTATTTTTCACCTAAGGTTATATAATTAAAACATCTGTTTTTAAAAAAGCAGAAGAATCAACTAAAAAGGAAAGGGCTCCCTGCTCAATATGCAGGGGGTAGATAGGGACTCAGACTGCTGGAGTTGGGTCTTGGCTCCCAGCGTCCTGGCAAATTTCTGCCCTCCCTGTGCTTCTGAACATGATTTACCTATCATTCAGGATGCTGGAATGACTGAATGGGGTGGTCTCTATTAAAAGCTTAGGATGGTGCCTAGCACAGAGTATCTGTTGAGTATCTGAGTATTAAAGTAACTTTCATAATTTTATTGTGAAGCCATAATGACCCACATAAAAGACTAATATTAAGACCGTAAGAGAAATACTGTTTTAATAATCTGGTATCATTTAATTGGAAAAAAATTCTTAGCTTTCCGATGATTAGTATTCAAGGACCTGATCCAACAGCCCCCCTCGATAGCTGGCAATAAACAAATAAAATAGTTTGTGAGGGTAAAGAAGATCCAAGTCAAGGCTGGAAGGATGGGAGGTCAGTGGCTGTCATAAGATCTGAACATGACTGGCTCTCTCTGCTTGGTGCTGACTCCCTGTCTGCTTTTGAGGCTGGTGCAGCCAGGGTTTCCTCCAGGTCCCAGTGGGCTCCACAGCCTCTGTCAGGTACCCTGTTCTATATCACACTCAGCACTCTTACTGGGGAAACAAGATTATAGTTTCCAAAGGCCAGGGAACTATCCATAACCAGTAAGATACCGTGGAGGCCACCATGGACACAATGAAGGATCCTTACAGAGATGTAGTGCCAAAAGCACCTTGCTTCTTCTGAGGTTGCTGACTGGCCTTTGCCCAGGGATGCTGAGGCTCTGCATCATACTTCTTAATTAGAAGTGTTACTGTTTAGGATGTGGTCACAGGAGAAAAGAGACTTCGTCCAAGGTTAAATCAGGTACCTCAGGTTGCAGAAAAACTACAGAAGGAAAACCCACAAAAGGCCACTTCTGTCATGTGGCTTTGGTGAATATGTATGAAATGGAAAGTACTAGAATTTGAGCTGAGTCAAAGGCAGATAAAATCCAGTGTAGGACCAAGTGGTTTGAGTGTATGTGTGCGATAGGAAGAAGGAAGATTTGTTTTTTTCCTATGGTTACTTTTCATTTATTTTGATTTGCAATAGGGAGGAATAGGGAGGCTACTTTTAGATCCCATCATCCCAACGTCATTGCTGAAACAAGATCTGGGCTGACTGTTCTACCTGCCCCCATGGGAATGCTGTGTTTAGATAGTTCTGTCAAAGCTTGAGGCTGTTTCTAGTTTCCTAGGAGACCCTTCTGGCTATGGATTCCCAGTTTCAGTGAGGTATCCTCCCACTCATCCGGTGTGGGACTGGCTGAGCTGTTCCTGAGCATGCTCCTCTGCAAAGTTTCCTGGTGTCACATGGGCCAGGTATTCTGCTGTTGTGGTGTCTCTACTACATCCCCAGAGATATCTGGGTAAACTCAGAATGAAGAGCCTTCAGTATCTGTGGGAGACCAAGGTCTCCACCTAGTTGCTAACCTTGAAGCCATTTCTAGAGGAAGTAAAAGAGATCCATGCTTTTTAAGTAGTAACTTGAGACCAACACTTAAAAAAGAAGACAGTGAAGAGTACAGAAAATATCCTTGTTCACTGCATATTCTAGGAGTTGCTTTTTGAATCTTAGACACCCACATAAGCTTTGCATGTGCCCCTGTGTTGAGGGTATTATGGAGGTGTTTCTTACTGGGGCTGAGGTCAGCAAAGTTTAGAAAGTCAATAGAACAGGTCCTGTCTCTTAAGTCTTTCCATCGCAGCTTGTGTTGCTGAGACTCACCCTTTAACAGGCTCCCAGCCCCTAGATTGTCTCCTTAGAGACTAACATTATCTACCAACCTACCCTTAGCAGGCAGGGTCTGCAGCCTGGATATGCTTTAGAGGTAACTGTTTGCTGTCTTTGGGGTGGGACTTAAGATATAGTGACTTTACTGAAGTGCTTTTTGTAATTCTGATGTAGTTGTTTCTAGAAGCACCGTGTAAGAGGTACTGGCCTGTCTTGTACAGATACTTTATGCATTAAATTTAAGCCTGGCAACATTTCTGAGAGGTGGCCCTTCCACAGTTTTATTTATGACTCCAAAGCCTTAGCTGATTGAACTTGGTGCTTTCTGTAAGAGGTGTTAAGGGGAGAGGGCATGGAGTGAAACTCGGTCAGCACAAGGCTGCTGTTCTAGCACTTCTTCCTTGGATGGCATGGGATGTAGAAGACACAAGTTCCTGATTGAGGACTTTCCCTAATCACAGATAAAGGGGTTTTGAAAGTAGTAGTTGTTGAGTAGATCCTGGGCACAAAGCCTTTTGTTTGAGTTGAAATTGTTACTGCTGTTTCTGGGTCTGCTTTTGAGACCTGTTCCTTCTGCAGTGCTCCTGGAAATGAGGGAAAGACAGGTGATCTGTCTCTACTGCATGGAAGTTTAGTCCTAGCTCTACCCCCCAGCTTTGGAGTTATAGTCAATGCTTTGGTCCTGGGGGCCTAGGCTGCTTCTGTATATCCTGAAAGTCTTTCCTGAAGAGTTCTAGATCTCAGATTCTCAGGTTATTGTCTTGGGAATATAATATTGCTTGTCTCTGACCTAAACAGAGATGCAGTGTGTGTCACATCCTTTGAGTTCCTTCAGGAAAATGAGATAAACAGAATCATGTGCTGGTGCCCTGCTGTTCAGGTCAGACTTTATGGCTCTCACTAAGTCCCATAGAGCACCTTGAGAGGTCCTCCTTGGAACAAGCCTGACTTTATGCTAGGAGGTTGGTGTCAGTTACTTTCCAACCACTTTCTGAGTCTCCCAAGGGGAAGGCTTGCAAATAAAGTCTCAAAGCAACCAGCCTCTTTGACCTTTCCTGGCTCTGTCAAGTTTATTATGTAAAGAAAGGAAGAAGATGTTCTTTTTGAATTAGATCGCCCTTCTGTTAGTGTGTATGTAAGAGGTCATACGTAATAGGAGCTGTGAGAACTTCCTGGAAGCTAGGCTGGTGTTGGACTTTGTAGTCCTAAGGAGGCACTTGAAGTCTCAGTGGTACGTGGGTGTCTCTGTCTCTGTCTGTCTGTCTCTCTCTCTTTTTCTCTCTCTCTTACACACTTTATTTTATGTATATGAGTATATTGTCTGCATGTAAGTGCGTTCATGTCATGCAATGCCTGCAGAGGTCAGAAGGTGCTGAATTCCCTTGGAACTGGAGTTACAGAGAGTTACTAGTCACCATGTAGGTGCTGGGAATCAAACCCAGGTCCTCTGCAAGAACAGTCAGTGCTCTTAACTGCTGAGCCATTTCTCTAGCCCCGTGTTCCTCTCTCTTTAAGGGTATAACAGTTTGTGCTCTAATTCTTTTCTAATTTTAGCCTTAATCTCAGTCAGATTATATTGCACATCTTTATAATGCATTTTATAAGTATTTAATGCTTAATATTCCCAAGCCCTTGACTTGAATCCACAAATGACATGTATATATGTCCTGAAAATGCCCCCTCCCCCTTTTGAGATACTGGGGATTGAAGTTAGGCCTTGTGCATGCTAGGTAAGTATTCTACCACTGAGCTACATCTCTAGCACCCTCTGAAAATATTCACAGAGGTAACATGTTCTTGAAGTACAGCCTGCAGTTTGTCCATCTGTCTGTCCATCCATCCATCCAGCCAGCCAGCCAGCCTCTGGCACTTAGGGCTGAAAGTGTTTGCCACCATGCCAAGCTCTTTGATATATCGCTAGATCACATCTTTAAGAATTTACATGTTTAATTATGCTAGTGTTAATATATTTGCCCATTTTTTACTGTTTTGTTACTAGAAGAATTAACAAATTATTTAGAAAGTACACAAAGCCAGAATCTCTGTCAACCTCAGGCGACCTGGATATTGTTTGTTTTAAGCAGAGATTCCAATATTTGTCCTTTCTCTAATTTTTAAGATGAAGCAGAACTCTTAAGTTAGTTTAGAAAGTGACAAGCTATTTTAGGATTTTAGGTTACTCTGAGAATACTAAAGAACGCCTGCATGAGAAACCTCAGCAGAATCAGCCTCTGATCTTTTGCTGAAGACAGAATGACGAGAAGCAAAGAGGTGCTAAAAGCTACACTGAAAATGGCAGTCTGCAGTTTGAGCACTCTTCCCTCACTGAGACAGAGACGGGGAGTAAATGTGGAAGGATGGTTGGCTGATTGCTTTCATGAATGATTTGTAAGGGATGACCCTAAGATGTTAGTAGGCAATATAAAGCAAATACCAGCAAACAGAACTTGGTAGAAAGATAGTGGAAAGATTCAGTAAACAAATTCCAATTAAGTGTAAAAAGTACAGTTTTGTAGGTGTTTGGAGGGACCTGCCCCCAATGAATCTGGGCACAGAAATAGAAATATTAATCACGGAAGAATGATAAAGAACTAGGAAATAGGACATACTCTAGTTTTTAAAAGAAAGAGAAGACCAGTCAGCTTGAATTCCTTGATGGCAGGACCTATGCTATGTGCTCCTTTAGGTCCCTGTCACTAAGTGCAATACATCTGACTGAGAGGAAGGGGTGGCTTTGGGGACAGTGGGGACATGAGGCAAACTTGGGGCTGTGGTTAAGCAGCTGGTAATGGGGAAGCACATGTAATGGGTATTAAGAGGAGAACTTAACAGAGGATGATCAAACTGGAGATGGGTTCTCCTGGTGGGTGAATTTTCCTGGGACCATCATAGAAGGTTCCAGTTCCTCTGGTTACTAAGGTTATTGATGATGACAACCACAGTGGGAAGGCCTGTCCCATCAGTGGCATAAGTCGAGAACAAGGGCCTTTCTAGTCTTTTCTCCTGTAAAACTCCTAGCCTTGCCAGCTCTCCTACACAGTTACATTGTATAAGGAGGTGGGAAAGGATGTGGCCACTGTATGCAGTTTTCTGTCACAGATAGAGCTCACCTGGGAGACTGGTGGGCAAGCAGGGTAGTCTTACCTAGGAAGTTTCAGATTAACAATCCAGAAATCTGAATGTTGTCTTTTAGGCTAAAAGATGGGAAAGTTTGTAGAAGTAGTTTTCTTTTGTGCAGTATTGCTTTATTATAAATTGTGTGTTTATAGGAGACTTTAAGACATGGAATTTCTAATTATCATGACATTATAATTTTAACATTGTGCCTGAAACTTGGTGAAGCATGGTGTCTGCAGTGTCCAACTTGGCGTTGGTAACCCGGCACCCTGCGGGCTTTCACAGTGGCCCTGTAGACAGTGCTTCTGGACATTGGAAGGGAGGAGGAAAGTGTTCACTGAAACTCTTCTCCCTCGCTCAGAGGAGTTGGGGATAGGTGTGGGGCAGCACCCCTGCCCCAAGCCAGGGTAGAGTCCACTCAGGACTCCAGGATATGAAGAGCTGAGGCACATGCAGTAACTTGGGGCAAATATGCAGGATTAGGAAAACACTGCTATTTTAAGAACCCAGCTTGCCAGCCAGGTTTTTTTTTGTTCCACACCCCACAGTCACTGAGGTATTTCTGGATTGACCACTCTATCCATAAGCGCCTTCAGGAATTATGTAGATTCCAGCACCTCATACTGTGTCATAAATGTTAGAGCACTGGCTCTGAGGTCACCACTTGGAAGGTTAAAGTCAGCATGAAGAAGAAATGAAGGAACAACACACTGACAGATGTTCTTTTAGGCTGTGGACAAGGAAGCCCTGGGAGGTGCTCGCTGCAATGTCACCTTGGGTGACTACTGTGATTGTGGGATGAAGACTTTGCCAAGTGTCATTTTCTGGTTGTGTATTTAATGCAGTCAGCTGGGAGGAGGGTTTAGTATATCATGTGTTCTCAAGACTGTGTTCCTCCTCCAAACTATGGAGGAAATGGCAAATTAAAAGATGCCCCTGTGAGGAAGGCCTATGTGTGAGAGTTACACCAAAGCCCTGAGTTCAGGCAAGCCAGTTCTACTGCACTGATTGTAAGAGTTACACGGAGCCCTGGGTGTCCCCCTGAGTTCAGGCAAACCAGTTCTACTGCACTGGTTTAACAGAGGAGTCACAGCAGGAGGATTTTAAGTCATCTGATGAAGACTCATATTTCCTTAGTACAATAGTAATTTAGGTGGGAAATTTGAAGAGGCAACATTCACTTTGCCTTTAGTTCTAAGTATACAACTCTAGGGTAAGATTAAAGTTAGTTTTAGTATTTCAGTATAGTGAAAAGTTTCTTATGAGTAAAACTAGAATCTAACTTTGCTGCTAGTATACTTACCATATCTGAAATTCACAATGAGGGCTACTTATCTTTAACAGTCAGCTTGTGTCTTCTGTAAAGGCTCCTGAAAACTCATGTCTAGGCTATCATGTGTGGGGAGGAGGCTAGCATATAGGACCCTTGCAGGGTTTCTAATGAAGGAAGCCCAGCCTCTAGTATAGTAAAAAGTATGTGTGTGTGTGTGTATGTATATGTGTGTGTGTGTAATGCCTGTTCAGTTTCAAGGGAGGGGAATTGTGTTTGTGTACTGTGATCTGCTTTAATTTGAATCTATTTTGTGGGACATTTCAGGGACTGAGTCCTTGATAGCTATAATAACAATGGGAAAACCACCCATACTTTGAGAGTCTTTTTCCTGCTGACTATTCCTGATGTTCCTTCCAAACAACAGTGCTGAGCTTAAGCTATTTTTGAAGTGTACAAAATGGTCTGCAGCCATGACCACATAAGTCTATGATTGACAAAAGTACGTCAGGTGGTTCAGGGTGGCTGTGAGAAATCAGAGGGCAAGTAACTGGGGTTTGTCAGAGTGAAAGGCTGCACTGCCACAGCCAGGGTATGGAACTGTGGAGCACTGAGGAGCAAAGGTGTGGTTCTAGGGAGCATTGAGGACCCCACTGGTACCCACCTCCTTCTTTGTAGTTCTGTGAGCCCTGGCTTGGGGGGTATGAGTCATGAGGCCACATGTGGACTTGAGCAGGTATAGTATCTTGTGACTAATCTTTGAAGTGACATTGATAACTGTTTCTTCACCACTTGTGCTTGTAGAACTGTTTTGAATTTATGAGAATTTGCTTCATAGGACAAAAGCTTTCTTGTTAACATGGTTTAAATATATCACATAATTGATAGGGTCAAACCATTCTAATTGCAGATTTGGACAAACCAAAATTAGGCAGAGAATTTTAGGTATGTGCTCACAAAATAAAAGGCAAAAATTCAGGTCTATTCAAAGAGGCTCAGACTGTCTTGCTTATCTCCATCATATTTAAAAATATAATTAATTACGATATGTATTTAAGTGTAAAAACAAAAATACATTTAAGCTAAAACTAAAAGTACTAAGATATGTTTGTACTGATGATAACTCTGTGAGCCCCAGTTTTCTGCTTATGGCGTATGTATAATGCTCAGTGAACTATTCTGAAATATAATTAGTACACATGCCCCCCCCCCATTGCTTTCGCTGACAGAGAACAAATGGAAAGAGATGCCATTTGTGAACCTTTATTTATTTAGCTGTGTGAATGTTTAGTTATAACTGTGCATCAGTACAGGGGTGGGAGAGTGCCGGCGTGCCTTCATTGTGAGAGCCCAAGGTGAGGGAGTCAGCTGTGCTGAGAAGGGCAGAGGCCTTCTTTGAGAGGCTTGAATGAATCTGTGACATTGCACAGTCTGCAGAGCGCCTTAGATAGCAGCACTCTCTTCAGAATGTGGGATGCTGTGCTCAGCTGCATTGATCCCCGTTACTGTGAGACCCGTGGACTACACAACTGCCTATGTTTACCCACTGGTGACTCAGAATTTGTTACCATTGTTGCCACTGATGACATGATTTTCTCATGTGATGAGCAGTGCTTGGTGCATTTCCAAACAACAGTCGAGCTTCCTTCTGTTTGTGTGATAGTTATTCTTCTGGAAAAAGCAGTGTACAAAAATTGTGCCAGAAATGGTTTCTGTTCACAAATAAAATGAAGTTAGGGTTTTCTCCTACTTCTGTGGGAAGATACTGGAAAGTCAGGCAAGATGTTCACTGAGGTGGGGAGGGCGTGTGGTGGGCTGTCTCCCATTACTGTGATAACTACAGCTGCTCCCACAGATTTCCAAGTACAGAGTGGAACAAGGGAGTAAGCACCTGAGGGCTGTGTGATTGTTACTCGATGGCTAATGTTGGATAAGTACTAGACTCTCAGTGCCGGTGAACTGCAGAGCTGAAGAAGCCTGTGCTTTTCCTTAGCGTCTGAGCTGCTGTCCTGGATTCTCTTCTTTTTTCAAAAATTTTTATTCTCAATCTTGCTTCCCTTATTTCTGCTTCATTATATCTGACCATTTCTCTTACATCTTTCTCTAGGGTACAGTTCCTCATCTTCATGTTTCAACATACTAGTAAGTCTTAATCGTTTGCAAGGTGTGTGCAAAAGAATTGGCTATCATGTGCAGTTAAGGCACTAAAATTCACAGCATACTTTTTCAGTATCAGTCTCTTGCCTTCTGATAGTTTCTTTTTTCTTTTTTATATAACAAGAAAGAAGTGGCTATAACTTATATTGCACATCATAATTCTTAGAATGGGGCTGTGGCTAAGGAATGCTTGTGACTTAACTTGCCCAAGCCTGGTTTATACATTCTGTTATATAAATGGTTAATGTCACAAAGAAAGAGAAAAGGTAAGGTGTTTTCCATTGCTTGATCTCATCAGTCCTAGAGGTTGACTTCAGCAGCCCTCCTGTTCAGTCTGTGACCTGTTATACTCAGCATTGCTGAAAAGTCCGTTTTTAAATAGTGGACCAACTGCAGCCAGCCCTGCTAATGGTGATTGACTATAACTGTCAAAGCTGGTATTGGAATGGGGTGGGGGTGGGTGCTGGGGGAGTGGCATTATTGCTGTGTGTCCTAACAAGAGGCAAGGTTACGTGTTTTATGAAGCAACTTTGGCTGTTTTCAACAGATGCTGCCAGTTGACATTTATGAATTTCATGGCTGCGTCATGATTATTGCTCTTCCAGGCCAGAGGGCAGATGCATTTTGTGCTTGGATCCTCCAGACCTTTATTTGTGGTTAGTTTGAAAGTCTGTTGCTAACACTTGTTCCTGGGCTTGTATGTTTGTTTTCTAGGGACCTTTTTGTACTAGAGGTGTAGAGACATTTTCCAACTTCATTAACCAGTTCTATGAGTTTAATACAGTGATTAGAACATACAAAATATGCAAGAGTAAAGTATGTCACCGACAGTTCTTTCAAAATTTCATTGCATAAAATAAAAAATGTTATTGTGGACTCATACCACACTTAGCCATGGGTAGTTTTCAGAAGAGAAGCAAATACTCACTGAGAATCTACATGTACAAGATCATTCTGGTACAGATTCTGACCTTATAGGTGCTTGAGTCTAGTGGCAAAGATCAGGTGTTAATTAAAACAACCACAGCCTCCACCATCCCCAGTGATAAAGCATCCATGTTTCTCAGGCAGTTGTAACAGTCCTTTGAGGTTACATCTTGATATTCTCAAATGAGATGCTAGAAATGCAAGGAAAGAAGTAGGTGAGTGCTTGAGATCAAAGTTGGGGCAGAGCTTGGGGTTTGCCACTGTCTTCCTGAGCCCATAATCCTGCCATTCTGGGGCTCTATTGGAGGGACACATAGCCACTCTGTGTCCATTCCTTCTGCTCCAGTGAGCATGCCCTCCACACCTGTCTCCACCCCTTTGGTAACCACGTGGCTAATGTTAGGTGTTCCTGCTGCAGAGAGGTACTCTCTGCCCCCACACCAGTCCAAGGGCTCCTGACAGTGTGCCCTTTTTACTCTCAGCTTTACACTTGATGGTGCATTTGTTATCTGTTTTAAATGTATCTGCTCTTCTTTAGCAGATGAGGGCGGAAACTGTCCTTGTTGGCTGGCATGGAACATGATGTATGGGATATAGAAGAACTGGTTACTACATACATAAATGATGTTCATACATCTGTCACACATGTTTTATACTCTAGCTATACAGAGTGAAAACTGGGAAGTGCTCTAAGAGATGTGTTCATCCTCCCAGCCATGGGCAAAAAAAAAGTTCAAGTTTATTTTCGATGCATGTGTTTGTTTAGTTAATAAAAATGTCTAATGATATAGGTTTTAAAAGTTTGCCATATTGAAAGTTTTAAAAGGATGAAAAAAGTTTAAATATGGAGTTTCAATTTCTTAAAAAGTACTTCAGAGGGTTCATTGGAGTAGGGAATCTGCTGCACTTGCAGGGACTGACTTTAGGAATATGTTACAACTGAACAAACATGGCTGTGTACTTTTACAGCTGACCAGCTATGTGTCTAGGGTGATGTACTGAACTCTTCTTACTAACATAGCCCAGAGTAGGTATTTTAATACCTCACAGTTTGAGTGTAAAAAGTAGTTTAATCTGTCCCATTCCTAAGATCTTTGTTAAAAAATTTAAATTTACTGTAATTACTTTTTAAATTGTTGATGGAGTTCCTGTACTAAGAACATAGGACAAGGTGATGGCATAGGTCACTTTAAGTCTGTAGGAGAATTCTGTTACTCTTGAGAGGTAGAATGAAGAGCAGAAGATAGAAAAAGGCTATTCACTCCCATTGTTTGGATGAGCTCAGCTGTGGCTTGGGGACTATAGAAACTCGGGGGACAGTGAGTTCTCGGGGGAAATGTTCTCTTCCTAGTCTGTGGGTATGGTATGAGTTTCCCTGGCATTTTGAATGCATGTTGTAGAGATACCCATCCGTGCTAGTCATCCTGATGCCTGCCAGACAGCCAGCCCCTAGGAGTCAGTTTCGGAATCTCAGCATCTACATAGTTGGCAGAAGCTTTATATGATTGAGGCGGTAAAAATATTCTGTGAAATATATTAGAGAATCAGTATTGAAAAAGAATGCTTGGTATAGGAAAATAATAGTGAAAAATGCTTTAGTTCTGAGTATAACATGTTTTTGTCCTTAAATTGAAACATTGTAATGCTTTAGTGAATGTAGACTTTGAGAATTTTATTTAAATATTAACAAAAACTTTAAGAATATTTCCCCCTGACCTATAAGGAATTAGGAGAGAAAAATGGCATGCATCCATATAAAACAAAACAACCCATACCATATTATAATATAAGAGAATACCTTATTTCAGATATATTAAAATACGAATGAACTTAGAACATACATTTTGATATTAGTAAAACATTTCAAATGCTTATTTTAGTCTCACTGTAAAACCAGACTGGTTTTGAAAAGCAATTCTCTTGCTTTAGCATCCTTGGTCTGGTTTTATAGCCATGTACCAACATGCCTGGCTTTTCAGGTAGCTTTATACTTTAAAAGATTATTTTAAGCACCTTGTAACACATAAAAACTAGTGAATTCTAGAAGTAAAGTTGATCATATCTGAAGTTAATTCAGGCTCCAGTTGAGTATGATGAACAGAGCAATTAGAAGACCTGGGTTTAATGATTGTGTCCTGTCTAATGGATAAGCTCATCCATTCCAGGACCTAAGTTTCTGAAGCATACACAGTGAAGGTGTTCATTTTCTTGGATGGTGTTAAGCATGAATGTTGATAATCACAGTGACTGACTCTTAGCTTTCCATGGGGAATGTTGGTCAGTGTGTGTTCTGCTAGCTCCAAAGGCAGTGGTACATGAAATAGAAGTTCTCCAGAAAGATGAAATTTAGCACAATGCTTTTCATTCTGATCCGTAAGCATGTACTCATGGAATAGGTCCATGGAAGGGTTGTCTAAAGCTCTGGGATGAAAGATCTTAGTTTTTGGTGCAGTTTTGGTGAAGCACACAGCTTAGACTGGCAGATTCAACCAGTGTATGCAGTGAGTTAGGTAGATGACCTAATAGAGTAGTACTTGTGTGGGAGGAACCAAGCTAATTTTATGTCATCATTTTTAGAATGAAATTCAAAATGATGCCTAATTGTGGTTATTTGACCCTAAGAAGACAGTTTAATAAAAAGTATTTTCTTTTTAAAAAATATCTTTGTTTTATGTGTTTGAGTGCTTTACCCACATATGTAAATACACCCATGTCATGCAATGTCCATAGAGGCCAGATTTCCTGCAGCTGGAGTCAGGGATGGTTTCTAGCTGCTGTGGGTGCTGGGAACTGAACCCAGGTCCTCTGCAAGAGCAGCCAGTATTCTTAACTACTGAGACATCTCTCCAGCCCCAATAAAAAGTATTTTCTGAGTTCAGTGTTAGAACACTTGCCTAACATGTGTGAAGACCTGGGTTCAATCCCTTGGCATAGCAAATAGACACATACACACACACACACACACACACACACACACACACACAGAGGTGGCAGGGGGAGGTATTTATCTTCTTTAAATGTATTTTTTAAAAATCTCAAAATATTTTTAATCATGGACCAGTTTATAAAAATTGTGGTTATGAAGTCTCCTGTGCTCATTTTTTTGTGCTTACTTTTGTATTTCACTGTTTATTGAAGTGACAGTAAGAAATATGTGAGTAAACACCTTTCTTTTAAAATTATTTTTATGTGTATGAATGTTATGCCTGCGTGTATGTAAGTGCAACAAGTCGTGCGGTCAGTGCCCACGGAGGTCAGAAGGCAGTGTCAGGTCCCTTGGAACAGGAGTTCAGATGGTTGTTAGCTGTGCGGGTGTTAAGATTTGAACCCAGGTCTTTTGTAAGAACAGCCAGTGTTCTTAACTGCTGAGCCATCTCTCCAGCGCCACCTATCATCTTTCTGTTCAGTACACCAAACGTAATTATTAGGTTCAAAAACCTAGAACACATACACTTGATTCTCCAGATGAGTATTAAGGCATAAAACATTGGCACTATTTTAGATATTTTTATGTATCTATATAGCAGAACTTTATATTTTCTTAGGAAAGTTGAAATAACCATAGCATATTTACTCAGTGTGTCTTCTTCCCATTCTTGTATGTGTGCTTAGCAGTGAATTACAGGATGAAGTTTCATGTAGATGTCTTAGTAACTGATTACTTGATTTTGTCTGTCTTCTTTGAGGTGTGATTTGCACAGCATTCAGTAGGCTCCTCCTAAGGTGGACAGTTTGGTGTTTTTTAGTACATGCATTCCCGGATTTACACAACCATCACCATAGTATTCATCCCTCAATTTTGCATATCCCCTCTAGTTGTTGGCAAGTACAGAACAACTTCCTGTTCCTATAGATTTACTTATGAAATGACTTATTTTCATAACTTGAGAAAATCACCCATAGGAAAGGCTTCTCCTGTTACCCTATGATGACTAGTGCATCTTCATAGAATGTCAAGAAAGAAGTGGACATGGCTGCTCATCAGCATTAGTTACTTTTTTCCCTTTGATGGTAACTGAGAGGTTTTGCCCTTCAGTGCCAGAGTGGTTGTCAGTGAGACAGTGAAGACACTGGGGACAGTGAAGTGTGAATGACTGTGGGTGTAGTGCAGTAGGATTTCTAGAAATGGCTTGTGTGTGTCCTTGAACCTTGGAGTCAGGAATAGTGCAGGCAGGCTGTGCTGGCATGTGTGCTTGCTTGTTTGCTACTGGGGGCACTTTGGAAACATTTGTGTACACATGGCACAGATGGAAGTGAACACGGACACAGTTAAGTAAGGTGTAAAACTCTGTGCAAGTCAATCACTGAATTCATGTGTTTAAAACACTGTGACTGATGCCCAGACTTAGCCATGTCATCTTTTTCCAGGTAGATCATTTCGTGGATAGACAGCCCGTTGCTAGTAGAAATGATCAGAATTTGATAGCTAGATACTGAAGAGAACTGGATTACAAAGCTCATAAGCCAAATCTTGCTTGTGGGCTTGGAATTTGAGGTAACTACTATTTGGAGTAGAATTTATGACCCATTATCCACTTCTTCCTCTAACATTAACATAATTATTTGCTGGATACATTTATCTTAAAAAGTTTGCTTCCACCAGTTAAATAGTCTTCTTCTTCCTTGTTTGTGATTCTGCACATGGGAGAAATGCTAAGATAGTCTCTTTTGTATGTTTTATAAATTATAAAGTTACTACAGTGAAACTGTAGCGTGAGATTTACCCCTGAGAAGCTAGAGTATGTGTCAGAGCTCTTCAAAGAGTATGGGCATACAGTCTACTTTGCTAAAAACAAAGGTTTAAGAAACACAGTTTTTGATTTCTGAGAAGGTGACTCTCAGAGGAGCTCTCTACTCAGGTGTGGGAGGATGGTTCAGGAGCTAAGATGAGCACCTGCGCTCTCTTTGATGCTGATTTGGCCTTGTGCACTTACTTATTACTTTAAAACAGTTGTAATATCAGTGATCCAGTTCCTTCCCTCCCACATGCTGCTGGGTAAGCAAACAGGAAACTGATGTCTGCACCCTCTCCTGGTGTCAGAGCATTTCCAGCCCTTAGGCTCTGCAGACATAAACTGCCTGCTGGGAGTCCTAGAGGGTGCTCTTGGGACACTGAGGAGTTGGGGAGGATATGGGTCTTTGCTCTTTTGTTTCTGTGCATCATTCTGGGCTGTGCTAAAGCAAGAATTCTGTGCCCATTCTTTTAGTTTAATGTAATCTTTCATATCCCATTTAGAAACCATTTTTACACTTGTTCTTTACATTAAAATCTTGTTGGATTCAAATGGTTGATCTTTATTTAAGTAGGAAATAGTTTTGTAGAGAATGTGGGCATGGAACCTAGATGCTTTCTCTTTGGTCTTGAATAGGGTTACTTAGAACTTGGAAGTACCTGGTGGTTTTACATCCTACCTCTTTGGTACCTGGGCACTTTGTCACCTGTGCTGGTTAATTATAACCCCTGTCAATCTTCCTTTTCTTGGGAAGAAGGAGGTTACATCTCACGACACATCACAGTTGATGACAGTGCTGCTGAGTCCTAGAACAGTGCATTTGTTGTTAGACTTACTTTTCATGTAGGATGGTGAGATGTTGCATAAAATTTGTTGTTCATTGAGATACATAGAACAACCTGCCCAGGGTGTTTAATATAGTCATTAAAGTTCAAAATCCTGAAGATTTCAAGTATTAAAATATCAGAATTGATCTAGAAAATATAAATGATATTCTGACGTATTAGGCTAAAAATACCAGTAGAAAACATAGCAAATTGTTTTCTAATTTTCTATTCTGGATAGCACTAAGGAGAAACACCCCCTCCCCGCCCCTCTCCGTCTTTACCAGTGTATATGTCAGTGTTCTTCAGAAAACAGTGAGTTACCCCTTCTGTATCTGTGTATAGAACGTAATGCATCTGCCAGCAGTGCCAACCTGCTGTCGCCACAGTTTTAAGTCCTTGGTCTGTCTGTTGCTGAAAGGAAGTACTTAAGTGTATCACAGCAGCTCAGGAGGAGTGGCACACCCTTTTGGGCCTTTGTACATAATCTGATTTACATGGCTGGGCACTTGACTGGGACCTGAACACCTTACTTAATCTTAACTCCCTCATTGGCTGCTCTCCCTTCTTCAGACAAGGTTGTCAATGTCACGACAGGGGGTGTCAGCAGACTGTCCAGGCCACTGGGTTGCTATGTTCAGTTTGAACCATCTCTGAAACAAACCCATGCTCCTTCCACCATTGTTTGCCTTGATATTTCTTGAATGGAGGAATGCAGAGCAGAAATGGGCGAACAAAAAATTCAGCAAGGAAGGGTGGGCCCAAGAGGAGAAGATTGTTTTTAATCACTCAGAAAGGCGTCATGAAAGTTGAGACTTCTTTAAAGGGTGCTTTTAGATGGAGGAGACAAAGATGGGAGTACAAAGAATATTTTCTTGATACTAAAGTTTTCACACAAAAGTTAGATACTTTGAGGGATCCCATTTTTCTCATTTAGAATGTTCCCCAGGTTTTTGTGTCTCTCTAACTTCTTAGATGCTTAGCTTGGCTTTCCTTTCTTTCTAACTTAAATTTTGTTTTCTAGGATTTTGCTTTTAGTCTTTGACTAGTAAGTGTACAAATTATATTAAAACTTTAAGGCATTCATAATACTAGAATAAGAATTTAGGAACTGAGATTTGAATTTCAGTAGCTTTTATGTAGCAATGTGCAAATTAGTTTATTCTAACATGAGAATTATTTCTAAAAATGAGGTCAATTTTCTCTTAAATGCAGGACAGTAGGACAATTCTTCCAAACCCTGAATTTCACAGTGTAGTGGGGATAAATGAAGTGAAATGGGGTTCTTGATGGCCAAAAGATTGGGAAGGACTGAGGCATTTATGCCTGTGGAAATCACTGTGAAATTGAGTTAAGCTGTTCTGAGGCTCTTTTTCTTTTACACAATGCCAGTGAATAGTTTTTCCTTGCTGTGAATGGTTGTACTTTTAGCTTTATCAGCACTAAAAACATTTGGAAGAAAATCCAAGCCAAGAATCTGTTAATCAGCTGACCAGTTTCTAAAACTCTGGACTGTCAGGTGTAGATGTCATTCCAGGAGGACTTGAGGCTGGACCCATCTTTGGAGGAGTTCCCCACCCCTTGTAGACTTTTGTGGGAGAGAGAAAGATCATTCACATGTCACCAAAAATAAAAGATCTACAGATTACTTCATTGGCTTATATTGAAAGAATACTAAATTTGGATTTCCTTCTCTATCTCTCCCCTTTTACAGTGAAACAGGTTTCTTTTTCATTTAAAGGTGCTGGCAAAACTCATGCTGATATATGATATGGTAGAAACTTGATGTTTACATTATTATGAGTTATGAAACAAGTTTTAAGAGCTCTTGGGTCTCTAGAGTAAATAGTTAAAGTAATGGTCAATACATTGAAAGAAGCAAAAGTGCCACCCCAACCCCCCATTTTACAGTGAGTTAGGCTGCTCCTCTCCAGCTTCCATTAGTGCAGACTGCTAAACAATTTGAGGGTTTTATTCAAAGACTGTTTTCCAGATATTTTTCTTTCATACTAACTACAAACCCTTTTCCTATAGCCTATCTTGTGTATATTCCAGTTCATAGTGTGTCCTTTGAACATCATAAATTTGAATTTATAATAAAAAATTAAATGATACTGATAAAAAGAAGCAAGATAAGCTGGGTGTGGTGGTATACACCCTTAATCTCAGCACTGGGGTTGAGGGATAGAAGCAGGTGGATCTCTGTTGAGTTTTTGGCCAGCCTGGCCTACATAGTAAGTTCCAGGCCACCTGGGGCTACAGGAAGACCTTGTCTCAAAAAGATAGAAATAATTGGCTAGGGAGAAGCTTCTTAAAGCTTTGTGTAATCTTGTAGTATGATCATAGAATCTGTGCTCAGAAAACAAGTTTCTGAATTAGGCTCCTTTATCAGGTATGCTAGGAACTATATGAGGGCAAGCTTTTAGAGTCTGCCTTTGGCTCCTGCTTAGAACTAAAGCATGCATTTAAAGAGCTCCTACAACTTTTATTTAATTGAAATGTGCTTGCTATGATGGGCTAAATTTTATGCTTCTGTGCATGTAGAGTCAATACAACTGAGTTTTGAGGAAGGTAGAAACAGTAGTCAAGCACGGATTGGTTCACCTTTGGTTTCTTGGGTTTTCTTTCTACGGTTAGATTGTTTTCTGGGTTTCTGTGATCTTCAGTTACATTTGCAGTGCAACCTGTCAGTGCCACAGATGTGGAATGAGTTACATTCCACTGGAGGCTTGGGATACTTTTGACACCAGGTTAGTACATGTGAGTGCTGTGGGTTTTTAATAAAATTAAAAGTAAATTACATAATCTGATTCCTGTAGTACTTTAAATAAGGATGCTGCTGCTGATGATACTGTTCAGAGTCAGTTACTGTGCTTTCCATGTACAGGCTTGTCTAAACTGTTGCCTGAACTAACTAATCCTTCCCATGTCACACTGCTAGGCAGAGGTACAGTTTTAGAGATACAGAAGCTGAGATTCCTGAAAGTGTGTGAGGCCGAATGCCTCTGAAGCGGCAGACCCGAGGAGTCCAAGTGAAGTTGCTTTTCTCCTGTGCTGTTAACCCCTGGGCAACCTGCCAGTCTATCTAATGTTTTCAGATTCCTTTAGCCAATTCCTTGAGCTGTGCCGCTCTGGGTCATTCTGCATGCTGCAGGTAGGCTGCATCATTATCTTTTCTTCATCCATGTATCAGATAGCACAGTTAAAGGGCCACTGTCATAGAACACAAATAGGGCCAGTGTAGGCAAATCTGAAGTCTTCAGTTCTTATGTTTAAAGTACTATTTGAGTTGGTAGTGATTGTTTCCTTTGGGAAACCGCACAAGGAAAGACAGTGTTGTCTGCCAGTCTTAGAAGACTTTTAGGTTCAGTATTCGTACTCCTTAGCAGAGGTGTGTAGAGGTGAAGAAGATCACATAGGTTACTTGAGTGCTAAAAGTAAGGCGAACTTTACATTCCTGAGCACTCCTCATTGTTGGACGATAACACAGAAATGTGAAGCCAGGGCCCACTCTCTGTAAACCTCACTCAGGAAGGTAAACAGCAAATACATTCTAGTCAGGGAACTTTAAGAGCAGACGGGCAGTGGTCAGTCTGTGTGTGTGTTGTGGGGGTGGAGGTGCTGACATAGATCTTAGTTGGAGATCATCTCAGGACCAGTGTGAAGGTGGAGGGCTCAGGAGGAGCTCAGTCCCTTGTAGCTGAGCGAAGGTGCTGCCTTGCTTTTTGTCCACAACTTCCATCATACTTTCTTTCCTTTAGTGTTTTGGGGATGTCTGTGTCTGTTCTGTCTCTGCCAGTGTTCCCGCTTCTATATTCATGCGTGGCCATGGAAATTGAATTTGAATTTATAATAAAAATTTAATATATGTTAAATTAACTCTTTAAGAGGTTGGGGTTTTTTGTTGTTGTTTGTTATTTTATTTAATGTGTATGAATGTTTTAGTTGCATGTAAGTGCACCTGTGTAGTGCAATACCTGTGGAGGCCAGAAGAGGGTGTTAGATCCCCTGGAACTGAAATTAAGAATGGGTATTAGCTGACGCGGCATGGATGCTTAGAACAGAACATAGGTCCTTTGGAAGAGCAGTTAAGAGCTCTTAACCACTGAGCCATCTCTCTGGACCTTTAGAGGTAGTTTTTTTTGATGCTAATAACTCCCCATTATCTCATTAAGTTATTGGATTTGGGAGGGGGTTGACCCTTAGAAACTTTGGTTTTTGATTGATCCTCCCTTATGTCTGTCGCACTTGATTAAAAGAGTTCCCATTTGTCTGCTACATGGTTACTTTCATTTTGAGAGAATTTAGAAATAATGACGATAATTCACAATGATGTATTTCACATAGAGACAAGAAATTTCAGCAAATGGATACATACTAGACTGGTTCTTTCCTGTCATTTTTTGCCAATCAAGCATACACAAGGAACATAACTAAATTTATTAAAAGACTGTATTGACTTTTGTCAGCTGGCAATATTTTTCTTTTTTCCTTAATTCCAAACATTTTTGTTTTTCTTTTTTCTCATATGAATGGCCAGGAACCTGAAGCTTTCCAATTCATCTAGAGGTATTGGTGGAGAAAACAGCAAAAGCCTCATGTGAGCTTTCTCCTTGCTATTCAACAAACTACTGGTCCTATAGAAATGCCAGGTGCGGGACTGTGCTTGCAGAAAGGTCACTCTCAGGGAAGAGTGAAACCAGGCCAGTTTGGCTACACTGCTCAGTGCTACTGGCTGTAGTAAGGCATTCAACCTGTTATGCTTTGGGCCCATTATTTAAAACAGACCAGGAAGCCATCATGGAGACATTTGAGGTCTTTGAGTAGAATACATTTAACTTAGAGATTGACATCATGATAACTAGGGCAGTGTTTATAGGGGTGTGTAATATTTTACATTTGAAGCAGCCAGTTTCAGAAATGCACTTTGAAATTATTTCTTTTTAACTTGTGATACTCAGTATAAAATGCATAGGGTTTTCTCCTTTATGATTGGCAGCCTTTGTGGAAAAGGCTCTCCATGCACCTTCTTTTAAATCTGGCAGAGGTGTTTGTTTTTCACAGGCCCATATAGAATGCTTAAAAATAAATATTCTAAGGCCAACTTTTCTGAATTCTAGAACATGTGGAATGGTTTCCAGTAGTTTCTAGACTCTTGGTGCAGACTAGAAATTGTCCTGTAATGTAGCTGAACTATATATAAGATAAAGCTGGAGAGACTAAGCTTTAATCATTCAGATAAATTTGAGGCTTTAATGGGAAAATGCCCACCCAGGTTGCAACCCACATGACAGAAAGTTGAACCCTTTAATCCTTCACACTAGCCAGGGAGCCCCATGCTCTGATCTTTATTCTCAGTTTGAAGAGCATCAGGTCCCTGGTGATTTGTGAAGAGTGGGCAGGTGTCTAGAGAGAGGCTGTGACTGCTAGAGCTGTCAGCTCAGGGAAAATGAAGTTGAGGACAGGTGAGAGGCCCAGGCTGGCATGTGTTAGGGCAGCTGGGGCAGCTCCAGAGGTAAGCACAGAGTGTGGTAGACTGAGAAGGGGAGCAGCTCCAGATGCAAGTGCAGAATCTCCAGGGGGTCAAGAACAGGCAGCTCCAGTTGAGCACTTTACCACAGGGAGCTGCATGTCCAAAACGCTGCAGCAAACACTGTAATACTTTGACATGGAACCTCGAGAAGCCAGTGAGTCATTTGAGTTATTGAGGAAATGGCCTTTGTCATTGTCCACTTCTCTAACGTTATTCCTGTGGGGCTGCCTCACTGTTGCAGCTGTGACTGTCCACTTCCATCCCGTGGTATACACATTTGTCCCGGCCTTTAAATTAGGTTATTGTGAGGCTCCTTTCACCTGTTGAAATGCTGGCACAATTTCTCTGTGAGTAAACCCTAGAAATCTGAGCCTTCTTTCACTTAAGTTTCTTATTTCAACTAGAACATTGTTTTTCGCATGTGTGTGATAGGATCAGTGTATGGTTTTCAAATGGTTCAGTCTTTTCTGCACCACAGAGTTTCTTATTCAGAGGAGTAATTGCGGTTTTCTTTACCCCTACCCTATGTTTTAGTTTAGAAGAGAAAGGCTTACATTATTTTTGATGCAGCTGCTAACAAAAATCTTATTTTCTTAAGAGCTGTACTTGTCATTGCTTCATGATAGAGGATGTCAGAACAAGCTGGGGACAATTCTCCTATAATGAATAGGAGATGCCTCCACACAGACAGCTCAATAGCCTTTGCAGAGGATACGCTCTGAGAGACACTGTGCCCTGAGAGGACTCCTTGTGAAGCTGTCCCCACTTGTGTCTCTAAAGAGAACAAGGGGAGGAAGAGAACACAGGGTGTAATTGGCCTCATGCTTCAGAGCCAAATAAATGTGAAGTTCTGGTGGGCTTGTGAGACCCATGAATGGTGACATGACACTGGCTTTGCTGTCACCCCTAATGACTGGGAATGATTCAGATGATAGATATAGATAGCTACTTCGAGTCTACTTTAAGTATTAAATATTTTTAATATCAGTTCTCAGGCAGAACTATATTGAATATTGCTTGATTGTTCTGGAAACTCTTAGTTAACAATAGATTCAGAAAACAGGCCTTATCCAATTCCCCTGATTTACTTTAACTCCCTTATCAATTTTATTCCTCTTCTCCCTTGAACCATTTCTTTTTATCAGATAAGCAGTAACAAGTGCTTTTTATAATTGTGTCCTTTGAGACGATTCAGATCAGAAGGTAAAAGTTCAAAGTGAACAGGATGTCCTTTTGAAAGAGAAAAAATAATTCCAGGATCAGCAGCATTGCAGTTCTTATAACTCATTTCCGTGCACTTTAAAACTTGATTTACTACACACCGAAATGGTAGGGACATTCTTAGGTTCCATGTCACTCATGCCTAGAGATACATGTGTCCCTAGAACTTCCTCTAGGCCTTGCTGACCTGGAGTTTGATATGTAGACCAGTGAGCCTCCCACTTAGAGATCTGTCTGTCTCTGCCTTCAGTACTGGGATTCAGTGTGTGGGCCACCATGCCTGGCTTGTTTTAAAGTAGGAAGCCTTCAGTAAAGTCACAGATGACTTTTTTTGAACTGTTGATACATGGGACAGTACAACCAGGAATGGACTTCTGTGCCCTCTTTCTACCTTGGGTGACTTTTCAGGCAGGCCTTGTAGCTGTCAGTTCTCTTCACAAAAGTTGGACTGTAGCTAATTAAGGACCCAGATCATTCTCAGCTAAAAAAGGGTCCTCCTGCTTCTTACTCAGCTCTGTTTCTCCCCTGCTCAGGCCTGCTCCCCATCTCTACTCCTGTTTCTGGGGACCTTTTGAAATGATGGGACATCGCAGTGATTCATTTGTTCTTCAAAACTCTGCCCTCTGTTTTTATCCCCCAGAACCTGTTCTTTTTGGCTTCTTTATCCGGGCCCTGAGGACCAGAAAAAGGAAAGGGCAGCATCCCTGGGAAGGGCTTTTTTATTACTTGTCATTCTCTTGTAGTTTATTGTCTGATTTTAAGTAGTCCTGCATCTGTCTTTTGGGATGTTAGGTCACCTCTCCCCCTTTTCTGGAACATTCCTAGGCACATTTACTTACCCCACTCCTCCCCCCACCACCCCAGCCATTACTGCTTCCCTGAAGAACCTTCTTGGAGAACACCCCCCTCTCCATCTGAGGCTCCTACCAAGCAGTCCCTCTTGGGTCTTTGCCTTGTGTCTCTCTGCCTACACCAGTAGTATGTGCCCTTCCACAGTGTAAGCAGTACTCTCTGCCACCTTCTCTCCTCCCTGCCTGTCAGCCCTGAGCCAGGCTGCCTTCAGGGTTGTGCTTACTTGGGTTATCTGTTAGTGAGCCTTGCATGATGTGCCTGGCACCTAAATATAGGATAAGTGCCCTTGGCTTTGAGTCTTGAGCAAGTTTCAGACACAGAAATGTCTTGTTTGATTCATGATTGGGGATTTAGATGCTGCTCCTGTAGTCTGTTATTGATATATGAATGTAAGCCTCAGAATTATGGAGAACATCAGTCATAATTATGTTGAAAGGGAGCAAAACACAGCTTTAAGTAAAACTTTGTTAGTTCCCAAATCCTATTATGGTAGCATGTTTATGTTCTCTTAAGGAATTCATTTTTACATGGTAGCTCAGGAGTTGAAATTATATTGAAGAAAATCTTAATCATGTGAATTTTAAACATTGTACTGAATTTTATGGTAGATTTCTTGTAAAACACACATTGCATATGTATGTAGTTTTCATTGTTAATATAAATTAAATGTTTGCTATTTTGAAAACAAAGTTTACAAACTAGACTTTATTACCATGGATGCATTACTGAAAAGATAGGCTATTTAAAAGCATCTTACCCTGCTTTACTTTGGACCTGTGAATTTATGAATGACCAGTGGATCTCGTACTTGATTTTGTATTTTACAGCATTGAAATTGGTAGTGCACCAAGCTAAATGATTAAAATATTCTGAAGGTATTAAATCTGTAGCTTTCCCCTGCTTTTGTATTTTTTTTTTTTTTTTAGGACATGAAACACCAAACATTAGATAACTGGAAAGCATTAGATACCTGGAACCCTGTTCCAAACTGTTTTGTCAAGACTTGCTGTTGAGAAGTGTGCTTTTGCATTTTAGTAGCATACTGTTTGTTCTATGTAGCATTAAGTCTGTTGGCAAGGTAAGATAAATTGAATCAAGCTGCTCATTACTTGAGTGGAAATTCTGTGTTGATTGTGTAGATTAAATCTGCACAGGGGCCCTGACAATTGTAGCTAGTGCCTTAGGTGAGGCAGATCCCCAAGTCCAGCCTGGAACTGAAGAAGGCAGCTGCTAGCTTGAGCTAATTTTTGAGCATGAGCATCTTGTTTTCTGTGCATCATGCAGAATGAAGCCTGGCTTCTGCATCCCTCTCACCTAGCCTGTTGTTTCCAGGAACTGTTCTGGGCTCTGCTTTGGAACAGATGGTCATCATTAGAGCTGACATTTGTTGGCACTCTTGTGTCATAGTGTGCCAGGTACTGTGCTCAGTGCCTGCAGACTTTTCCTTTAGTGTTCAGAGAAAGCTTGAACACTAAATAAATTCTTACCCCATCCTCTGGAAGATGGCCCTGAAGCTCTAAGGAGTTTATTAACTTGCAGGTGGTACCTCTGGGGTTTGGTTCCAAGGTTGGCAGACTTGGAAAGGATGATATTCTTTCTCATGAGACTGAGCCCCTTCTGAAGCATTGGTAAGTAGGATGTAGTTCCTGTCTCCAGGTGTATTTGCAGGCTGGGCAGGCAGACCTGAATGCTGCTCTTGGCTGGCATCAGGTTAACTGTTCTGTTCCTAAGGCTGGATAGACATTGAGAGACAGCAGCCTCAGCACAGGCTGGTAAACCAGACCTGGGAGTGGAATGGATAGCTGCACGTTGTTTCTGACTTAACTGTTTTCTGGATTCTAGAGCCATCCTAAGATCCTGGAGTGATGGTTGTTGTTTGATTCTGGTGCTAGCTGGCTGTTACGTAGACCTCCCTAATCTGACTGTTTGGCACTCTGGCCAAACGTCAGTATATTAAGGGAGTAGAGTAGAGAAGGGGTGAGGCAGACATCAATAATAACTTCAGCTTAAAAGATGAACTTTCTGGGCTGTGGAGGAGGGACTCACCAATGGAGAATGTGTCTGTGAGTTTAGGCTTCATTTATTCTTTTTTGTAAATTTCATTTGCATTTATTGAGGTCAGGGAGCTGGACAGGCCCATGGGCACAGACACCATGTTACCGAGGCTGAATGATGAGGTTTTAAATGACTGGGAAGGTCTAGTGTGTTTGCTTACACAATACATTTTGTGAGCAGGCTTCTTGGTAATAACCTTATTCTAGGTGACTCCTGCCTCCCCTCCTTAATGGAGTCATTGTAAGTGAGCAAAGCAGCATCCTGGACCCAAGGGGCAACCCTGCAGAGGGGTGTACCAGATCAGCTCCTGTACCCTCCACCCCCGCTTCTTTAATGGAGTCTTTGTAAATGAGCAGAGCAGCATCTGGGACCCAGGGGGCAGCCCTGCACAGGGGTGTGCCCAGCCCAGCTTCCTGACACCAGAGCTTCAGTTTCTGTTAGGAGAGAACAAGAACTGGACACAGCACCTCAGAGGATGGAGAGCTGGAGTTTCTCTGGAATGAGAATGAATGCTGTCCTTTCCTTACCTTGTTCCTAAAAAGACTGCTTCAGTTTTGATAGCTATTTTGTGAAGAAATGGTATGCTTGACAAGGCATAGGGAAATGATGACTATGAACATGTTAGAAAAATCTAAGCTGCCTGATTGTATCATTCATGGGGACCTGTTTTTATTTTTGACACAGAAGAAAATAAGGGTGATTTTCCATCAACATAAATGCAGCTCTATGTAGCAAGGCTCTGTGTGGTATTCAAGAGAGCGAGTAGTTGCTCCTCTTCAGTTCATCTTTGCACAAAGAAGATGATGTAATCCTTTTAGCTCTGGCCACGTGGCCAGCATGCCGTCACTGTCACTGTCTTCATGAAGGTACCTCTGCTGCCAGTGCTGTATTGGCTTCTTGCAACCATGCATTCATAATTAAATTGCTTTCCTGTGTCAAGGCCATCCTTCACCTGGGGTTGTAGGCATGCTAACAGGGGCTCCCTGACTCCAGGGAGAGATTGCATTGGTTACTTTTATGACCAGAAAAATGACCAGAGTATGCAAAGCTTGGAGCCTGTGCAAGTGCCCATGAATTAACATTAGGGGTGAGTATGTGCAGTTGCTAATAGCAACCACTTGCTTATTTATTAGAAGAGTGAAATGCTGGAAGCCCAGCCTTTCCCTTTTTCCCCCTGCTTTGACTTTTGAGAGTAAGTAGTCTGTTGAGTTGTGTGCTTGAGTGGGAGAAGACAACTGTGCTATGTGCAGCAGGATGTATATGTAAGCACATCCATTCTAAGACCCAAGTCCTGGCCTTTGGTCTACACCATGGTGACTGTCCTGGGGGACTCACAGCCAAATGACATGGGTTGTGCCTTGTTTGGGGCAAGTCTTAGATGCTTTCCTGCATCTTCTCTTTGAATTTTCCAACCACCTTCTGTAATACATGACTCAGAGGAGAAAACTGCACCTAGGAGAGAAAAAAATGATTTGCCCAGGCCCTTCCAAACAAAAAAGATCCTACATAGGAGGCAGAGCAGGACTGGGAGAGCTTGGCATTTGATCCATCCCCTTACTAGGTTTGGGACCTTCCTTCTCTTTAAGAAGCCAGTTAAGAGTGTCTGGGTCTGGGTTTGGAGAGCTGGTTCAGTGATTAAGAGCACTGGTTACTCTTGCACAGGACTAGGGTTCAGTTCCCAACATCCACATGGCAGCTAACAACCACCTGTAACTCCAGTTCTAGGGGGATATGACATCCTCTTCTGGTTTCCACAGGGATTGCATTACATGGATGCACTTAATATACATGCAGGCAAAACACTCATATATGTAAAATAAAAATTAAGTGGAATTTTAAAAATTAAAAAAGAATGAAGAGTTTCTGGGTTTGTGAGCCCTTGGCTATTGAGGTTTAATAATTCCAAGACAGCAGCTCTCTACTCGACAGCCTGATTTTTCTCAGGGGTGTTAGTGCAGTAATTAGGTGCTGCTATCTATAAGATTTAAGAATCACAAGGCTGGAGAGTTGGCTCAGCTCTTGCCGAGGACCCGGAGTTAGTTCCCTGTATCTACATCAGGTTACTCATAACCTTCTATAACTCAAGTTCTAGGGGATCTGACTCCATCTTCAGCCTCCCTGGGTACCTGGACACATGTGCTACATATAAATATACTCATATAAAAGTCAGTCTTAACATAAATTATAAGACTTCATTGATGTATTGGTTGATGATTTTTGAAGTGAAAAGTTCTGGATTGCATTAACAGAATACTTTCTAGAAATATATTGAGACAATCCATGCTCTTGGCCATGTGTCTTGACTACACTCGTGTTGGGACCCATTTTGATCAATATTTGTGGACTTTTGTAAAATTAGAAGTCAGAGCCTCATTGCCCCCAGGTTTCTGCAATGCTTTCTTTGGAGAATTTTGAGATGGGGGGAATTGGAAGTGGTGAGGAAGGCTTGTCTGAATACAGATTTCTTGCCTGGCCCTTGTGTGCTGTCTCCCTTTCCAGGGCCACATACATATGGATGTGTCAGGTTAAATTACCTCTCTGGAAAGGTCCTCTTTCTTCTGGACAGTGGAGGCCCAGGACTGTGTGTAGAAGGTGGAGAGATGGTATCTTTCTGTTTCCTGAGTCCTCCTACTGCCCACTAGGTTTGGGGGCTTTACATATGTCACTTCTCTGCTGTGCTGGGAAGTGGGTCCTCGGAGGTCCTGAGCTCATCTTTGGGGGAGGGCCTGAAGAATAGATGCCTCTATGCCAACAGAAAGCAGGGGATCAAGGGCAGGAAATTTGAGAAAACAGCATCTGTCTTCTCTCTTAAGATCAGTGTTAGAGGTGTTGGATAGGGAGAGAATCCAAGTGGTTATGGTTTGCTTCCAATTTTACTTTTCTTAGTGGAATAAGCAATGACTGTGAACTGAGGTTGAGGGCTAGCAGAGGCCAAGCAGGTGGGCCATATTACTTTGTGATCCCTGTGTCCTGTGGGCTGCAAGACTGAACTTAGATTCTTCAGGTAGTCACAGCCATGGGATTGACTCATATCCTTGATGAGATGCCCATTCTAAGACCCAACTTTTGGATGTTTCAGTTGGTACAGTGTACTTTCTACTTCTTTCTCTCTGTATAAGAGCCAAAGCTGAGATCTCAGAAGCTATTAAAACCCATTTTTTTGTATTTCCTTTTAAAAAGCTGACCTCGAATATGAATTGCTCCCTTTACATTGAGTTACTTGAGTCTGAATCAAGAACTCATCTTCTTACTGGGTTCTTAAATCAGAAAGTAGCAGTATTTCTGGAGCAGACTGTCCCCGGGTTTCCTGCAACACTCTGCCAGGGGAGCAGAGCCTTCCTGCCCTGGCCAAGTGCCATGCGCAGGTTGGCAGGGGATGGAAGGAAGCACAGAGTGGGGAGCCAACCCCAGGGCAGATTCGCAACAGAACTGATGTACATTCAGAACTATTAAATGTGGGTTCTCTGGGGGCTCATGACCACTGTTCACCGTACTGGACAGCCTGACTCCAAAATTATGATTGGCCATTTATTTGCTCAAGAAAATCCTTTGTTACTTACTTGTTAGTCACTGATTCAAATTACTTTGGTCATGTCACTGTCTTTCCATAGTAACCAAGAGGAGCTTTGCTAAAGAAAAGGAACTGTCCATTCCAAGAGGATAGGAGCTCTGTATTTGCTGAAGGGTGTGTGGACAGTAAACACCTCAGTATGGAGAAAGAGTATCAAGATTTTCCAAATATATGTTTGAGGGTTTGTTGATTACCCACATAATACATGAGTACAGTCAGTACATGTTTAACTTAGAACTGAAGGCTAGACCATATGTTTCTGTAATGGTTGCATTCTTGCTCAGAACATTTTGAAGACTATTGTAGCCACTCTCTCAGGTGCAGCCCTGGGGACCTCTTGAGTGGTTTTCACAATAGGCAGAGTCGTAACTGACCTTTTCTTACGCTCACTCTCACCTAAATGTTTACTGATGTCTTTGGAAACGACATGGTATATGATGCAGTAGATTAATGACAGAGGCACATGTGAAATTTTAGATGGATTCTGTTAAGATAGACACTAAAAGGAGTCTCAGAAGCATAAACCATTCTAGCTTACTTTAAAAAAAAAAAAAAAGTGTCTCATTACTTACCCCTGACCTGGAACTCACTATGCAGACCAGGATGGCCTCAAATTCAAGAAGGTAGCCTGCTTCTTCCTCCTAAGTGCTGGAATTAAAAGTGTGCACCATCATACCTAGCAGTACAGATGTTTTAAATCAAAATATTTAAGACTTTAATGTTGTATGTGAAGAGATAATTGTAAAATATTTCTTAAATTTGTGTGTGTGTGTGTGTGTGTGTGTGTGTTTGCATGTGAGTGGAGTGCCTGCAGAGGTCAGAAGAAGGTGGTGTTGGATCTGTGGAGCTGGAGTTACAGGTGATTGTAAACCAAGCAGCTTGGGTGCTGGGAACCAAATTTGAGTCCTCTGTGAGAGTAGTACAGGCTCATAATTGTTAGGTCATCTCTTCATTCTTTTATTTCCTATGCTCCTTATTCTTTCAAAGTTTTCTTAGATTCAGTTTCTAATATGGTAAATATCCATGAGTTACGGAGACATAAGATAGAATAATAGGTATAGCTAGAGCCTTTACAAACCAGAGCACTTGAGGATGTTCAGGAATTTTTAGGAGTATAGAGGTCTTTGATTGCAAGACTCTGGGCCATGCTTCCTGCATGGGATAACTGCAATAGGATAACTATATTGGGGAGGGAGGGTGTTCATTCCAGCAACATGCCAAGTGAGGCTCTGGAATGGAGGGACATTCATGGGGTGGGAGGAGTGTGGGAGGCGAAGATGGTCTCCCCACCCATTGCTGTGGTGCTGTCTTCACTGGAGAAGGGCAGGAAGGGTTTTAACTTGGGCTCCTTTCTCTGTTCCAACGAACACCAGTAGCACAAATGGGTTATTATGCATCAAATAGAGACTTAAAAGTTTTCCGAGACCCCAATACTAATTTATACCATTATTAATCTGAGAAAATCTATTCCTGACTTTTGGAAGCAACAGGCACTAAAAAGTTTTGGTCCACAGACATTGGGGGCTAGGGACTGACTTTGCTCAGGTCCCACAATGGTTCCTTTTTGGCACTTACTCTCACAGAATCTTAAATACGAGGGGAATTTGGGTACGATAGAAATAGAAAGGAAACATCTGGGATGTCCTGTTCTTTCAGTCTCAAACTTGTGTGATGGATACTAAAACCTGTTCTGTTCTGTTCAGAGTTTGGAACCCAGAAGTGATTTCAGATTAATCTTTAGCCGGTTAATTTGCTTGTTTTACTTTGTTTCTTTTTTAAAAAATTTTTTGGTAAAGGGCAGCACGCCTCTTAAAAAGCACCTTGTCTAACAAACAGTACACGCTTTAGAGAGGATGTAGAGAGCAGCATTTGGGAAAACAGTATGGTTAATATTTATGAACTTGAAAAGGCACACAAATTGTGACCTAGTTATTTAACCCTTCAGCATATCCCTAGACCCAGCGCTACTGTATGATATACTTTGGAATGTGTAGACAGGGCTGTTCATTGCAGTGGCATTTGTAATGACAAACATTTTAGATGCCTGCTAGGAAGACTGCATAGCTCATTTTATTGTGCAGTCATACAGTGGGTGCTATATGACCTGAAACACTGATGGGTGCTCAGCATGCACAGGATGCCTGTGACCGTCCTGCCAGTGGATGTACACAAGGTGATTGCATAAATACAAAGATCAAAGGCAATCAAATGAAGCAGAATTGCAAAGAGAAGCAAGGGAATGAGTGATTATCCCCAAAGTCAGCACAGCATTGTCTAGGGTAGAGACTGGAGGAGGGTGGGCAGAAGCTGGGGGAGGGACTCTGGGATACTGGCAGTATTACTGTTCTTAAAGAAGGTGGTAGCTTCAGATGTGCACATGTAAGTTATACATATAGACCTTCATGCAGGTCAGTTGGGGAGTTCTGTTTCAAGTCTGGGACCCATTTTGGTGAAGCTTTCACTTTTTGTAACTAAAAGAATTAGAAGAATTGACTTAAAAGCCTTTTTGCTTTACCATAAGTAAGTAATTGAATATTGCAAGCATCAAGGTTCTTAGAAATTACCATAATAGTCACCCCTGTCCCTCCTGTTCTGAGGTTTTGAAAGTGTTCGCGTGTTTCATTTGTAGAATTGATCGATGTCATGCCGTGAGCTTCCACAAAACCACCTGGTCTGACTTGTGTGAGGAAAACTTGTTATGGTTTTTCCTCACTTTACAGAATTATTTTCCTATGAGTCCTCTCTGTAGCGCGGGCTAGGGTGTGGTGTGGAGGGCCCAGTGTACAAGCCGTGTCTATGTTCAGCTAACCCTTCTCTGAGGTCTTGTCCTCTGTGGAGCCACAGGGTGGGGGAAGATCTTGTTCAGATTTTATTATCTATTAAAAATGGAGCAAAAAGTGGAGATTGAAGGAAGAGGGAGAGTGTGGTCTGTATGGGCCTTCTGACTGTGGCTGAGCTAGTATGGGCCCTGACTTCTGTGTGGTTATAGGCTTCCTACAAGCAGAGCTGATGGAAGAGGAGGGCTGTTGGGAGCCAGGTATTCTCTGCAGTATGGGCATCAGACTAGGTCACCCTGGCATCCCCACTACCTAATAGGGTGGTCACTTGCCAGATCAATATCCCAAATGCTGTGACAGTAGCTCCATGTCCCTCCCTTTTCCGTCCTTCAGGAGGAAGGGAGTTCTTGGCATTGATACACAGACTTCGGGAGAGGCTGGTAAAGAGAAATGGGGTACTTTGAGGTTGTTAAAGTTTCTGCTCCCCTCAGGTAATTTTGGGGTTCACATCTTATTCTAACTGTATACTGGCATCCCTTGACATGGCGAAAGGCATGAGCCGAGAATGAAGAGGTACAAGTGGGGTGGGGGAGTGCTTGCTGCAAAGGAACTGTTGAAAGATCTTGGAAGAGTACTCAGATTTTTGAATTGCCTTACAGTTTGTTAGATTATTTATAGCCAGTCTCAGAAGAAGGAAATTGCCAAGGTTAATGTACTGTGGCAGTGTTAAGTTTTAAAGAAGCTTTGTTGTGGGGGATGGCTTTCAGCAGTAACTGTGTCTTGGTTCTAAACTCTCCTTTGTATGTAGAGACTTTGTCGTTCTAGAACACCATAGTTTCAGGTAAGTGAGCAGTTTTCCCAGTCGAGCTTTTAAGAGCAGCACTGGCATCTAAGGATGAGCCTCTTCTTCAGATGTCGATAATGATAATGGTGGTAGTGATTGAGCTTGTTAGCTTCAGTCATGAGGAGCAGGAGCTGGAGACATAACTCCACAACATCACCTGTAGCGGCCTAAGGGGTTGGTTCTCTTTAGAGATCTCACTCAGGTGAAGCCAAGAGTCTTGACTTCTTTGTCACAGAAAAGAATTTTGGGGTGAGTAAGTCAGTAGTGTTGAGATTCATTAACAAATTTGTACAGATTTAAACATGAGCATTAATGTGGTGGTGCTTAGAGAAAGGATAGTTCATCCAAGTGTGGGGGCTTCTCAGGAGAGTTGCCTATCAGCTGCTTAATAAGAATAGCCATGTTGGTGACTTCTCAACACCTCAAAGGGTAGCTAAGGAACAATTTTCTCTTTTCTTTTAATTTTTGGTAAATGAGGTTGTTTCTGGGGGTGTATTGATGAGCTTTATAGGCTGGCAAAACCGTAGGTTACAGGAGTTATACAAAGGCGTAAAGAGCCTTTTCCCCTTCTGTACATGAACTTTATAATCTTGTTTGTAAGAGTCCTAGGAACTTGCAGGTTTGCAGCCGTGGAAGGAATAAGCTGCATAGGTCATAGTTACTTCAGTCATGAGGACTAGAATTCACATCTCTACTACCTGCATAAATGCTGATGGCCATGGAAGCCTGCCTGTAATCCAGTGTGGAAAGCCAAGATGGAGAATTGTTGGGAAAAGCTGCAAGATAGACCAGTCGGGAGAGCTTTGGGCACAAGTGAGAGGCCCAGCCTCAGAATATAAAGTGGAGAACAATCAGAGAAGACAGCTGACATTGGCCTCTGGCCTCCACATGTATGTGCACACATGCCCACCAGAAACACATATGGACACCTACACATAAATGGCCCTGCATATAAACGTGCACATATGCTATACACACAGAATTATTTTCCCATGGATGTCCTCAGATATTTTTTGCTTAATAAGCATATTTTACTTTGAATTGAAGAAGGTCCTGCTGTTCTGTGAGTGCAGAAAGGAATTTGAGAAGTTAGGAGATTCAGAAGATAGTATATTGAGGAAAGTCGGTAGAGAGTGGAAGTGAGGGGTGTTTTTGTTAGCGAATGCATTACTTTTCTCAGCCTTCTTTGTAGTTTATTAAACTTCTTACTAGGAGTTCAGCAGGAAGGTAAATAATTAATTCAGGCCAATTTGGTAGAATTTTTTATGCTTTCAAGTGGAGATAGGGCTAGACACTGGGCCTGAGTGATGTGAGTAAAAGAAATGGCTTCACTTTCAGAGCTGCATGCTGCCCACGTTGGTACAGTTGGTTAATCTTGAGGCATCCAGACAGGTACATTAACTTTGACCAAAGTTAGTGGGGTCCTGTCACTTGAACAGGAAATCATTGGTAGCCCACAGCCTTGCTCCAGGGTTAACACTTCTTCAGCAAATTTTGTTCCACTACATAGAAGGATCTGGAAGAAAACTACAGTGTTTAGAATTCAACCTAAAACCAAGCAAGTTCCAAAGCTTGAGTCGTACTTTTCTTGAGTTGTCCTTGTTTTTAGGGATTTAGAATTGTCCTTGCTAGATTTCTGGTCTTTTGGTCTCAAAACATTTGGAGAACAGGCCTCAACTCTGATTGGTTCCTCATGGTACAGATATCCTGCAGAGCACTTGGAGAACACAGGAACAGAATTGCTAAGGCAGGTAGGTTAACCGAGGTAACAGATACTTCTACATAAGCAACAATGCCTGTTTCTAACTGTTGAAATACAGGTTAATCTTCGACCCTGATATTTATATGGTTAGTCACTTTCTTTGTATTTTTACTTCTTACAGTAGGGTTTCCAGCCCTTTCAAAATGGTCTGGAACACTCTAGGTTTTTTTTTTGAATGTCAAAGTCTTTTTAAGTGCCAGTGATTGGTACAATGCCTCTGTGAAAAAAAGTCATGCTTTTAATGGGATTTGTCTAGTCAATCACAACATCTACATCTTGACTAAATAACAGTAACATGAATTTGCCAGACATTTATATGTCCACCAGACTTTACTTGGCTTTGTACACACAGTTAAAGCCATTGTTTGGTCTTACGCATATTTTATTTTGTTTGCGATTATAAGCTTCTTAAGATCAGGAATGTGCTGTTTGGGGGAAGAGTGGTATCTAGGGCTTACCAGAGTAGTGTGTGTAAATATGCCCTGTTTGAACATGAATGCCAACTGAACCAAAACAGTTCAAAGCTCCATCAAGGGACTGACTAGCTGGTAGACTGTTCTACTAAATTCTTAGACTTATTAAAGATACATATTTTGAGTGAGTTTCATGCCCAAATTAAAAGCCATGATTATTGAATTGGATATGGTTTTTAATCTTTCAGTTAAAATTTTTATTTGTGGTATTTACCTTATTGATATATCAATAAGGGCATAAGGGTAAATGAATAAAGTTTTTTGTAGCTGTAATAGACCTACAATATCTTAATTTTTTGAATACTTAGAAACTTTGATGTTTTATATATATGTATATATATGCATACACACAATATAATTATCTACACACCCTGTTTTCATTAAGATGTAACTACTGGCAAATCACATTAATGGATTATTAAGACTCTCAGTTTTGATTATATTTCCTTAGGGATAGAACACTAGTCTGCACAGTGTCTTGAAGGTAAAAGGATTGATAGGCATTTGCCAGTAAACACCCTGAAAACCTGGGAGAAAGTTCTTAGGGCAAGATTGATATGTAGTGATTAGAGCTTGCACCCACCCATCCTGCTACACTTCTTATCTGTCTATTTAGGAGGAGGAAGTATTCATTGAGAACTCAAACCTTAGTGTTTCAGAGTGGGCAGGAGATAAGGCTGGAATAGGGGACACTGATATGGAGATAAACTGGAATAATCCAAATTAAAATGCAAATCTCGGTTTACTCCCTGGAAGCTTTTGCTCAGCCTACTTGCTTTATGTTTGTTTTCTGTTTTTCATACTAATGTCAGAAACAGTCAAGATGTGACAAGCCACAATTGTAGTCCACGTTACTTACTGTTTGTGATATATGACACTCATAGAATCTTAGCTTTGTGTTCAGTTCCTGTGACAGAAGACATAGTCATCTGTATATTTCATTGGCTACCCCAGTTATACCTGGTCTTGAGGAACTCCAGAATTTGAGACACCATCATGTACTGACATGTCAGAGAAAGAAGTTCAATTTGGAGTTATGTGGAGTTAAGGTGGCTTGCTCATTCCATCATGCCTGAGCTATTACAGAATCTCATGACTAAAGCATCTTGCAGTCTTTTCTTGAGCAAAAGCATCATTGACTACAGAGAGGCAGGGCTGTGACACCTGCGTGTTTCCTGCTTATCCACTGCCCCCCAAACTAACCCTCTTTAGTTGACCAAGTGTTGGAATGAGCTGCCTTCCTGGTTCCTTCTTCCATAGCATGGTCTGTCCTTCCCATCAGAGTTGGTGATGGTGGTGATTGGGACAGAGAGTAACTTTTTAATTACACTGTAAAAATATCAAAAGCAAAACCCTTTTCTACTTTAAAATATAAATTAAGAAATTGTAAGCATAATACCATATGCCAGACAGAGAAGGAATGAGTCACTTTAACTGCCTGGCCATTTGTAAGCTGGTTGATGGCTTCAGAGCTATGATTAGTTCTGTGCCTAGCTGGACTCTGCTCAGAGCCTCATTTTTAGACTGCACCTAAAACTGCCAGCTGCTTGAAGCATTGTGTACCACATTTTCAGTAGTTGGTGTTTTTCTGCTCTACTCCACACACAGTGGACAATAGTGTCCTGTGAACCCTTCCTGAAGGGAGTACTGACCAGTATTAGATCATCCTAGCAGGATGACAAGGGCTTGGGTGCTATTGGAGGGCATAGGGGCTTAAGAAATGAGCAGCAGGGTTCTTGGTATGTGGAGGTGAGGAGCTACCAGTGTCTGTACAAGTTCACACATTGACAGAGTTCATGAGTGCTCTGGATCACTCTTAGTACAAGCCCCATCCTCCTGCCCCAGCAGTGTACAGTTAGAGAAGTTTTATATCACTACTCTATGGCACTGTCTATAGGTGAAAGCCTATATGACCCTCTATTCCTGTAATAACAATAATTAATATTATTATGTGTATAAAGAAAGTAAAATTATAGCTCCATTTCTCAGAACTTCTTACAGGGTATGATTTTGATGCCCATTAAAAAATTGTGTGTAAACATGGAAATTTCTTCCTTACAGGAGAAGAGGGCACGAGTACTAAAACGAATGAAATGTTTGATGCAGTAATTGAACAGGATTTCTTTTAGCAGTCACTCTCGATTGATCTGATATCAAAGCTCATAGTACAGGGATCAAGTTATATCATTTCTGGTTCATTTAATAGGAGTGAAGTTTCTGCAAGCCTTCTTCAGGGTCTTATATGTAAGATAGTCTTTGGAATAAGTTGGCTTTCTTTACAGAACCCTTTGTGTACCTATGCCTGATGAGTGAGATGTGTATGTGTCATTAGAGTGGGATCCCAGAATGCAGCCTTAGGAACGTCCTCACAGGTGCCTCCTGCCAGACTTTATAGCCACATACTCAGGCAGGTGTTCGCACTCTTTGTTTGGTACTAGACAGCCATGGGAATAAATTTCTCTATATTCTCTGTGCTGGTCTGGAGATGGGAAGATGCAGGGCACTCCTGGACACATGATTCTTTTTACATTTATGAGATTGGACGAAGGCAGAACCTCCCTTAATAAAGCTACTGCTTTGACTACTGAAATAACTTTTCTAGTGGCCTTTTATACTTTTAAATTAACTTCCGCTGTACCATTAACATAATTAAAACACCAAACATTGAAACGTCTACAGATTGTTTAATTTACATTAAAATACATGGCACTAGATTTAACTGTTTAGTCTTTTGATTAGTTTAACTTGTCCTTTATGTCTTGTGAGTAAGATATTAAAAACTAGAGCTATTTTAAGTTGAAATTTACTTGAGTGAGTAAAAAGTATGTTCTTTTTTGCTCCTTAAATTTGCTAACCATATAGTGGTGGTTAGTAAAAATTTATGTGTAGTGTTGTGTTAGGAAATGCCATCCATGTTCTTGTGTCTGTGAACAGGTTCATGTTCCTGATCTAAGTGTGGATTATGGTCATATAGTGATGTAAAAGTGATATAAACATTGCATTTGTTGTATACTTTGTTTTTTTAAAAAATATATCAGGAAGAATGAGAGTTTATACTCTTTGATTTCTAACCTTCTCTCCTAATAGGCTAGTTAAAACACTTCCTGGGCATTGATCTAGATAGAGGCTTGCGCAATGCAATTAAAACCCTTCACAGAGCACACTGCCTACCTGCTCTAGAGCACAGTCCTAGAGGCTCCGCAGTAAAGAGGTTTGCCTGGAGGGGGTGACGTCACCCTCTGTCTGCAAGTACAGCGAAGGCAGGGCTGCCACATAGATGCAGAGATTTACCACCCTGTTCTTTGTGTTGTGTTCAGGAGCGGGAACACTGGCAAAGTGTTTGCCAATTACCTAATGAGTAAAATTCGGTAATTACCACCAAGACTCATCATTAAACCAGAAGCTACCAGTTTACTGTTGAACATTTTTGCTCTTGCTTTAGGATACTGCCTTATTAACAGTTTTTTGCTACAGCTTGTGTTTTTAATATGATTTGCTTCAGTCTTTTCCTTTGACTATTTTCCTATTTAGTAAATATTAAGATGGAATAGCTAGGGTGAGACCTTTGAAGATGGATGGGGAACAGCTTGTCTGTGGACTGGTTTATCTAGGCAACATGGCAGATAATTCAGAGCAAGGCACTGGCCCAATTTGGTCAGAAGCTCAGTTTGTTAAGGAGTAATTGGAATTTAAATACACTTTTCACTAAAAAAGCAAAAAATTCAATTGACTAGTTTGAGGATTATGTGAAATTTTAAATTACTAAAATCTGCTAGTAGTCTTACGTGGTGAAGCAGATTTTAAAAATTAACCCATGTTGCAATTTAAAACTTGATTTAGTTTTCAGTTCATTCAATTGGTTTCATCTCAATTTTCCCCTGATACTTAGATAGGAAGTCCCATTGGACTGATGTCCTACCTAAACTAAAACCCCAGCACATTGTGAAGGTATTTCCATGGTGCTTTCGCTATTCCTTTTGTGCTGGTTGATGTTAAAAATTGAGTGTCTCAGAAGTGACAGAGTGACCAGCAAGGAAAGTCGGTGTGGCTCCCAGTTGGCCCTTACCAGTTAGTGTTACATTGTTGTTGCTTCAGACTGCCTTTCAGCTCAAAGATGTCCCATTGTTAGTTGTTCACAGTGGGATTTCTTCCCAGGGCAAAGAGGGTAATTTTCTGCCTTACAATTACATACAGATCATAGTCAGATTGAAGGCTGCACAGAACTGATGCTTTATAAACTGAAAATAGAAGGTCCCAAGGGAAGGGGGAGGGGCGGACGGACAGTGAGACATCTTGGGAAAGTTGGTCTGTTTGTTCATTGCATTCATTTCTTCATCTCTACCCAGCCACCCAGAATTTTTTAAGTACTTTGTACCTGGTTCTGTCTGAGGCATGTGAGTCGCAGCAAACAGCAAAACAGACCCATGGCAAGTTGACTGAATATCCATTTGTTGGGCAATATAATATTTATCACTTTAAGAAATAGGAGAGGGTTTGGAGAGGTGGCTTGACCAAGGTTTGGTTCCCAGGACACCATGGAGGATAAGAACTGTCTGTAACTAAAGTTCCAGGGGATCTGACCCCTTCTGGCCTTCAAGGGCATTTCAGGACATGGATGCGCATATGTATGTATGTATGTATGTATGTATATATGTGTGTGTATATATATATATATATGTATGTGTGTGTATGTGTGTGTGTGTATATATACATACAGGCAAAACAATCTATTTGGACAGGTAACATAATGCTTAACCTCAGGTTTTAGATGTTTAAAAATGAATGTATTAAAACACTTAAATATTTACATTTGGGAAAAGTGGAGTGTATGTTTGTACTAGAAACCAGAAAGAGAGAGCACTGCCTATACCTTAATTTTAGTTAGTAACAATTAAATGGTAGACTTGACTCAAAAAAGTAGTTGTTGCTTGCCATTTAATAACTGTTCTGGGAAACACCTACATTTTCCCCCTAAGTAGAATTTCCTCAAACCCTACCTTGGTTTCTCTATTGCAGGTAATAGAAATGTACTTGAAATTGTAACAGGAATTGTTACAAGATTCCAGACTCTTTCTGCACACTTTACTGTGGGTTCTATGTAATTTAAGAATTGTGTAATTTTTAAAAAGTAGACACAACTAAATGCCCCTGGCTTTGGCCATTTCCTTGTGTTCATTATTCCCTCCAAGGGACTGCCTTTCCATACTCTCTCCATCTTACAATTTTACCAACCTCTTTGTTGTGGTTCCCATACTCCTCTCAGTGACATTAGCAGATCTTGGTCACAAAAGTAGAAACATCTCTGTTTCCTGTCTTGTTGGGGATCTCAGAAGCATCTTTTCACATGGCATTTGCCATTGGGTACCTCCAAGTGGCCATGGGCAGAAGTGCTTTTAGGCATTGAGTACAGCAGATAAGCTGGGAAAATACAGGTAGGCAAATCCTTTAATTTATACATCAAGGAAGCTTTAGGAGTTTGGTCTTACCTGCTGTGTAGTGAACCAGTGTACTAGCCCAAAAGCCATTTGTTTTTAGTTTTTAAAACTTTTTTTTTAAATAGCCACTACTGTTTTCATAAATAGCCTTCCAAGACAGGAAGAAAACTTGCCTTTTTTTGATGAGAGGAACTTTCATGGTTGGGCCCTTTCTGCTTTTTTATTGAGTTCCATAATATATTCAGTGTAGTTTTAGTATTTAGCCATGCTTCTTCCTAAGTCTTGTGCTTACTGGGAGAGTTTTTACAAAATAGAAATGAAGTTTAGAATAATACTTAGGTGATCACTGTAGTTGCCACACACTGTTTCTTTGTCTGCCTTTAAATTTCTTCTCTATTTTCATCTCTGTTGTAGAAGCTTCTCTTGACATTTTTTTATAGAAGTATCTTTTCTATGGAGCACTCAGCAAAATATCTTAAGCTATGTAGAAGTTGCTGTTTCAGTCTCTGTGGTGTCATATGAGCACATCATACTTGACATTAACATGCTTCACATCAACTCACCATTGATGGGTGGACCTCTCCAGGAAGATTTCGAGTCTTACTTAATTGGAAGGAGAAATTGAGGTTACTGGTAGGACTCAGTAACTACCATCCAGGACAGTAAATGGTGGTAGCACTTGCTTCTCTGAGCGCTCTGCCATGTCTTGGATGGTACTGGAAACATGGGCTTGTACAGATAGTAGGGAGCATGCATTCTCTTGTCTGAGCAAAAGGAGATTCTACTTATCAGTCATTTTTAAGTTTGATTTATAGTCACAGTTTATTCCTTCCTAGTATTTCTCTGCTGTATGATCTCATTTACATAGGTCTCCTACCGCCTATGAAACTTTCCATCATCTGCCTTTTTACAGTTCTGCCTGAACTTTGTCTTTGAGGGCTGTCATCAGGCATTTGTCTTCTGCCTTTGCCCCACTGCTTCTGTATCCACCAGTGGAGTCAAGGTGAAACAAACCATTTTAGTGAGTTATAAAGATAGGAAATTGTGAGATTAGGTTGTAGCTATTCAAGAGTTTTGGAGGAACTTGGGGATGAAATTGCAGAACTGTTGGCTTAGATATTTTGCCTTCTATAAATAGGTACTGTTCAAAAAGTCTGGTGGCTGCCAACACACGTTGGAAAGGAAAACGGCCTGGTGATCTGGAGACCTGAACTCTGGGTCAAGTCTATCAATAACTGAATGGATTGTGCCATACAATCTTCTTAGAGTGTAGGATCATTGACAGGATAGGTTTGCTTCAGAATCTGTGGTGAGGATCAGTGTGAAAGCCAAACCCCAATACGTTAGATTCTTTATAGGCTTGTAAGTGCACTATGACTTTTAAAATTATTGAATTTTAAAACTCTAACAGACTAATAATTCACTCATTCTTTGCATCTAGGAATGATGTGTTGTAAAGACTGCGTTCTGTTCTTTCTCTACCAGCAGTGTTGATTTTGTTCTTATCTGTTCAAATGTTCATTCCTTAGCAAACCAGTGGGAACTTGCCCTGTATATGCAAGGCTCAGGAAAAAAAAAAATTGGAGGCTTGGGACAAGTCAAGTGGATACATAGAAATTCTATCGTTCTTGTTTCCAAGATTTCTCCTGTCTGTTTCACCTGCTGAGGTAGCCTTGTTTCCTGGTTCTTGTTTTAGCAACTCTAAGTCTTACACTGGACTCTGCACATAGACTGGCAGCAAGAATAAGAGAGAGAATTCAACATCATTCCTTTTTTTCAAGTGCATCTCCCTGCTTTTGGTGACTCTCCAGGGACTTAAGAAAGAATCAGTAATTAGTATGTAGCCCAGGGTGACCTTGAGCTTGAGATCCTCCTGCTTTAGCAAACTCCTGGTTAAAGCTGAGATTCCAGGTGTGTGCAGTGTTGGTAGGTACGGCAGTACTGGCCCGGTAAGCGCTAGCAGTGGTGCGTCCTTCACTGACTGTTCTGTTTCCTGGTGTATTCCTTTCACTGGTTGTATTGCCAAGAAGGTAGTTTTGTTTATCTAAATTTGTTTATTTTTTGGTTGTACCATTTGGCAAAAACAGAGAAGTGGAGATGGGAATGCTGCTTTGATTTTTTTTTTCCTTCTAGAAAATATTATGCTAACAATGATAGATATAACACTAGTTTTTTGTTTATTATTTGTTCTTTTTATTTAAGACCGGGTCTCACTGTATAGCTTTGACTGGCCTAAAACTAGTTGTGTTGCCCAGACTGACCTTCCAGTCACAGAGATCCACTTGCCTCTGGATCCAAGTGCTGCAATTAAAGAGTTATGCCATCATGTTTGGTCCTGTAGTTCTGGTTGTGATCAGTATCTCTGACCCTAGACTGATTACTTCTGTTAGACTCCTCCAAGAGAGTTTCTTAAGGCATAATCATGAGTAAGAACATTTTTAAGGGACACTAAAGAAATGTAAGTTTATTGAATCTTTAAATTTTTAAAACATTTATTTTTATTATGTGTCTGAGTGTTTTGTGTACATGTATGTACATGTACCCATGTTGTGCAGTGCCCCATGCCAGAAGAAGGTGTTGCATTCTCTGGAACTGGAAATGCAGGTGGTTGTTGATCACCGTGTGGGTGCTGGAAACGGAACCTGGGTCCTCTGCAAGAGCAGCCTGTGCTCCTAGCCCCTGAGCCATCTCTCCAGCCCAACATAATAATCTTTTTTAAGAAAGCTAATCAGACATCAAGAAAATACTGAGAAACAATTCAGTCATATCAGGAAAACAGCAATTAATATTAGAAATTTAACACACATGCTAAAGTTATTTTTAAAAATTCAGCATAAATTATGAAGCCAAAAATTACAATAATAAAATAATAACTGCAGTGGAGGGCATTTTTACCCAAATTCCCAGGTAGGCCTTCTCTGGTGAGTGGATGGGACATGTTTGGGCTGCAAGAATTCATACTGCTTTGGTAGCCATTAGCTTGTCTTAAATGGCTTGCTGTGAGCTGGTTTTCCATTAAATTTCCTCATGGCTTGCTCTAATTTGCGGTGGGAGTTGGAGAAAATGGGTTTTTAGTGAAAGGAGGAGCCCCGGGCACCTCAGGACCTGTCATAACAGTAGGCCCTTCAGCCATACTGCCGCACTGCAGGGCGCACCTCAGAAAGTTTGAGGGGGCGGGGCGGCTTTGGAATTACTGGCCAGTATTTGGTTTGCTTCAGCCCCTCTGTCTGCCAGGCCAAGGCTCTTAACCCAGGCTTTGAAATTTGAGAGGAGGCCTTGAGCGCCCTCTAGAGGTTTTAGTGTGTCATAACCAGCAGGGTTTTTTTGCCCAGATCTGAATTATTCTATAGACTGATTGCATAGCCTATCTTCAGGGCCCAAATGTTTATTGCTAGCATGCCTGAGAGTCTTTTGGAATACTGCCTTTCAGCGAGTGCAGAGATCATCAGTGGTGATTCAGCATTCAAAGAGAGGAAAATGCTGATGGGCCTGCTTTTCCTATGTTCACACATGATTACATTTCTTAATTGATTCATGGTTATGAAGAAAGCTGCCACGTTGCATTGGGTAGAATAGGCATTACATATCAGTTAGGCAGTTCAGTAACTCCCTTTTCTCCTTGTGTGTTTCAGGGTTTCGGAAAAACGATGAAATGAAAGCTATGGATGTTTTGCCAATTCTGAAGGAAAAAGTCGCATATCTGTCAGGTAAAGTTTGGTTTTGTAATCTTCTTTTTGACTGTCTGACACAGTTCCAGAGTTTGACATACCAAAGTACCTCACCTGCCACAGCATATAAAACATCAGTGTCAATGGACTTACGAACTGTTCATTCTTTTAACATTTTCCTGAGAAATTAATACCCAAGGCATTTTTGGGCTAGTGGACTCATCATAACCCAGACAGCATGGCGATCAGGCTGTACCTGTGATTTGCTCTACAAACATTTGGCTGCTTTGCCTGAATCCTTAGGTAAAACAGCTGCCCTTGTATAAGTCAGACACCAGCCCTAGCGGTCAGTGAGTGTGTTACCACGTGGGCATGCCCTGGAGTTTTTGCTCTGTGTTTCACACCACTGAGCTTTGTTTCCTCCTCTGGGAGATGTGGAAAGCCACCTGCCCTTGAGCCTTCCTTCTTCAGGGCAGCCCAGTTCAGTAGTTTGTAGGTGGCCATAAAACCCTGACAGTCCCTACCAGTAATGTCTTTCTTTTCCAGTTGAAGCTTGTCTTTCTTTCCCAGCCCTCTGCTGTGTGGAGACAAACTCCTGACACACAACCCCCTTGACTGTAGGGCACCTGACTGCATTCTGCTCTGTGTAGGGAAGGCTGTGTTTTGACTCTTTTTCCTTTTTCTTTGGGTCTCTGTGCAACATGAACAAGTAGCACATTGGGTAGGGGGCCTTGTGAGTTCATGTAGAAAACAAAGGTGTGCAAGGTCGTTCACTGTTTGAGTAGAAGTGAATAAAGGACCTCCTCCCCCCATGCTCCTACACAGTCCTGGATGCCTCTCCCTGGAACAGACATCCCGTGGTGATCTGATGTAGCCCCTGGAAGCTTTCGGTTCTAAGACCTTTGCTTTTGGGCATCCTTTGGCGTGTAGTTCTGCTTTGTTTAGGGTGAAGCTTCTCACGGTGTTGGTTTTTTTTGGTTAGTCTTGACTTTGCTTCATGTCCAGCAGAGTGATTTTTGCCCCTAATAGACTGTTGATTTTGGAGAATTGAATCTAATTCATATTACATATGCATGGTTAATAGGAGAGTATAAGAAGTTCATGAAGAGAAAAAGTTGCTTAAGTTGTTGGAAATACTTGGTAAGATAAATGAATAAACTAATTTAACTTATGGTTTATAATGAGCCGAGTTTGAAAAGTAGCATTAATTTGTCATAAATCCTTAATGAAACTTTAAATTTTGCAGTGTTAAGGCTGGATAGCTTTGGTGGAGAGAGGTAGTTTGCAGTGACCACAAATGAGGACAGAAGGTTTTAAATTATTAAGGACAGCAGACATTAATGAGTTGTATGAGAAAAGTGATTAGAAGGTATTGCCATACATTTGAGTATTTCCCAGCTCATGGGTGATTTTAGGCTTCTTGCTGTATTGTGTATGGATGGGAGAGGGGGAAGAACAGATACACTAACCACTTACACTGCTACAATTCCAAAGAGCAAATCAATTCGCTAAAGGCGTCTTCACTTTCTTTTTAGGAGTAATTTGCATGTTTTTAAAGGGCTTTTAAAGGTAGATTTTGGTGTGTTCACAGGTTGCTGTAGCCATTGATGCCAATTGTAAAATACTTTTGTCCTTTACCAGTGAACCCCAACCTTTCTCCCTTCCGTCTGCTGTGGCACACCCTCAAATCTTTTGTGCTCGGACTTCATTTTGTAACATATTAGAGATTATTAAAAGCTAAATGGGTCTGTAATTCCAACACTCAGAAGGGTGAGGTAGAAAGATTATGAGTTTGAGGCTAGACTGGGCTAGTAAGTGATACACTGTCTCCAAAGAGTTTCTCATAGGCATAGCTTTTAGTAATTAAACCTAAATGAATTAAAAGGGCTTTTATAAGGGTGGGCCAAAATTTGATCAGTGATTTTGAGATATATTTATTAGGTCAAACTGTTAGAGAAAGGTTAGGATTTCTTGAACTTGACTGTTTCTGATTCTGTGTCTCACGTCCAGGTATTCTCAAAACATGCATTGCTCTTCAGGCAGGAAGCAACACAGCACCTTCCTGTGCAGGATGAATTAAGTGAAGTAAATGGAGTATTTGGGTTTCAGGTTTGAAGCCAGGTGTTAACAATGTGGTGGTTTAAGAGGCAGGGCCTCAGGAAGTGCCTAGGCCATGAGGGCTCTCCCATTGAATGGAGTGAGATCCCAGAGGGTATCTTGCCCATACACTGCTGAGAGAACAGTGTTCTTTCTCTTCTAGTGGAGTACGTATCCCTTATCAGACCTCTCACTCTACCACCACCTTGACCTTGGATTTCTAGCCTCCAGAACTGCAAGGAAACAAATTTCTTTTTAAATTACCTGGCTATGGTCTTTGGTTACAGCAGCACAAATAGAATAAGACAAAGTCAGTTTAAAAAGAAAAGTATTCTGCCTTTTTTAGATGTGTAGATCTATGACGTTACTTTGCCATGCTTTCAGTTACTCATGAGCATATTTGTCTAGAATATTAATACATATTTTAACTCTTTCAAGAGAGAGACCATACTCATAAAAATATAGTAGATTTTTCTAAAGCTTCTGTTTTATTAGTGATTAATTTCTTATTGTTCCAAATTTATAAGTTAAACTTACAGGTATGTGGGAAACACCCACACATAATTCCCTGTTGTTCATGGTTTTAGGAATCCAGTGGAGATCTCAGAATATACTGCCTCAGGAAAGAGAGGGGCACTGTAACAGCTGATACTACATAGGGCTCCTGGGCTGCTAGGGTTGGGGCCCAAACAACCACTGTAATTAAGAGCACTTTATTAATAAATTAAGCAGTTCTAGGGATTGAACCCAGGATCTTGCACAAGCAAAGTGCGTTGCCACTAAATCACATCTCCAGTCCCAAGAGCACTTCCTTTAAAAAAAAACCTTTTAATCATGGTATTTCTGCATCCAAAAGGAAAGAGAATGCAATGAATTTCCTGTACTTGTCTTCAAAATGCTTTTTCATCTGTGTTCTTACTCCTTCTTTGCCCTTACCATAGATAATTTTGATGTGAATGCCAGCTGTCATATCATTTATTTATATGTATATATCTCTAAAAGAGTCTAAAACTCCAACATACCACTAACAGATCTAAAAGTTGAATTATAATTCTCTAATATCAGAACAAGATTGCGCATTCTTCAGATGCCCTGCTTGTGTTCTTTGAATCTTTTTTTTAATGAGATAGACACTGCAGTATGCTGAGGTGCCCAGTGTGTCTCTTAGTCTGTAGCTTGTTCCTCTTCCTTGCTTTTTGTGGTGTCCCCGTCATTCTTACTAAGTGAGGAAATTGAATCTTTTCCTGTAGCATTCTCTACATTCTAGATTTTTTTTTTGGTTGTGTCACTGGGTAGAAATTTCCATTCTTCTCTTCGCCTGTATTCCCTGTAAATTAAATGAAGCTTGAGGCCTGGTGTGACTTAGTTTAGAGCTTGCAAGAAGGGAGGTAGGAACACAATGCATTATTCTTTGACTCTCTGGGATTTTTTTTGTCACCCTTGTCATGTAGTACTCCCGAAGTCAGGAGAAGATCACCAGGAATTGAAGTTATGGATAGTTGTTAGCTGCCATATAGGTACTGAGATTCAAACCTGGGTTTTCTGCAAAAGCAGCCAGTGAGTGCTTTTAACCACAGAATCATCTCTGTAACCCCGGTTTTTTTTATTATTTACTCATTTATTTGAGACAAGGCCTCACTATGTAGCCCTGACTGGCCTGGAACTCCTGTGTGCATTAAACTGGCCTTGAACTCCTAGAAAATCCATCTGCCTCTGCTTCCCAGGTGCTGGGATTAAAGGTGTGCATCACCTTTAATGGGGGGTTTATTGGAAGTATTTGTCATTTATCATGTTATGTATTCATTAATGACCATTGCTTAGATTTCATATTTCATTAGGGGTACAAAAATAGCTCTATGGAATTTTAGCCTTTCTTTTTCATTTATTGGCTTAGGAAGAGGTCCCACCATCACTTAAATATATGTATATATGTGTGTGGTGAGTGTGTGTATGAATAACTTCTTAATCCTAGCACTCAGGAGGCAGAGGTAGGTGAATCTCTGTGAGATCAAACTTGGTTTACATAGTGAGTTCCAGGCCAGCTGGGGCTGCAAGGAGACCCTGTGTCTCAAAACCTCAGTAATATATATTACTATTACTATTTTGAGAATTCATACAATGTATTTTGAACTAATCCCCCCCACACACACTTCTTCCCTAACGCCTTCTCGATGTATCCCTATCTTCTCACTTTCTCCCAACTTTGTGTTTTTATTTATTTATTTTTTTTTACAGACTTCATTAACTTTGTTTTTTCTCATATAAAAGTTGTAGGCAGTAGCCACAGCTGGAGCCTGAGTTCTCTGCACAGAGACTCTGGTGTGGGTTTTCATAAGATCAGTGAATTCCTGATAGGGAGACTTGGTAAAGACTGTCTCTTTCCAGAGGTCAGTCTGGGTAGCTGTAGGTCTTAGAGATGGCATTAAAGATGGCTTGGTAAAGTTGTCCAGGTGACAGTATGGCCCCTGATGTGTAGCAGTCACCAATATGAGCCATTAGCAGCAGTTTCTCAGGCACAGGAGCAGAGACAATGCCAGGACCTCTGGGGGCAGGGATGAGGTACACCAGTACAGAGCCACAGGGGCCTGTTACCTTTATGTGAAGGTGTGAGGCTTGCTAGTCTCGTTTCCTTAGAAGCCTCTCTACATTGGAACAGTGGAAAACTTGGCCAAGATGATGGCCCCTCAAATTGCAGTGGTCCTCCTTGGAGCTCTTAACACCTGGACCAACCATTGTAATCCCCAGTGGCAAAAAAACCCTTGAACCTGGTGTGCTGGCCGGCCAGCGTCTGCTTCTGCGCTGGCATATTCTTTAAACCCTCATCCTTACGTGATGCTCCCCGGGAAATGTCAGTAATCTCTGATTCCTCAATGGGCAGGAGAACAGATAGATCTCCTCCAGGGACATGATCTTCATGGCTTTGACTAGGAGGCCCAGCTTGGTGACTACGATGGACTCCTTGTCTTTAGCTTTGCCTCTATGAGCCCCAGAGACTACTACCAAATCTTCCGTAGAAGCTTCTGCGGCCTCCCAAGCTAGGCGTTCCCACTGCATGGTGTCACCCACGATTTGGTATTTCCCAAGGAAGAAGCTTTTAAAAAAAAAAAACAAAACAAAACACACACACACACACACATACACATAGAGTCTGGTTTGTGCTGTCCGTACACTCCCAGGCTCGGGACCATTCGCTGGAGTGTAGTCTACCTACAAGCAGTCACAGTCTTAAAGAAAAATGACCCTCCCTCAGATGTCATCAACTGTCTGTACCTCCTCAGTTAGGGGTAAAGGGCTTGTGAGCTCCTTCCGCCTTCATTCTGGAATGTTGGCTTCCTTGGTCTTGGCAGGCACAGGTGCCTCGTGTTCATGGGTGCAGCACTGCACGTTTTTCTCTTACAAAGGTAAGATTTTCCCTCTTTGACCAACGAGCGCCTTATTAAGTTGGCTCCTGGGTCCTTTGGTGTTCCTGAGCTGACAGCTTCCCTGTTAGGAGGGATGGCAAGAAGTTTCAGCACCATCTTAAAGAGTTCCAGCCACAGATCAAAATCACTCATTGAGCTAGCAGTGTGCAGTATTGTTGGGCTGGTCTTTGTTTCTGTACCAATTAATGAACAGTTCTGGAAAGATAGATTAGATAGATAGATGATAGATAGATAGATAGATAGATAGATAGATAGATAGATAGCAAGAAAGAATATCAAATTACAATTTAAGAATAGAATTGCAGATATTTTACTTTTTTTTCCTCCCTCAAAGTTGAGAATAAAGCTAAATCCCCAACCCCCTGTTTTACATCTTTGATTTTGTATTATATGTTTATTTTTCCTTAAGCTGAAAATTTTAGCTCCATCTTTGACCACCATAGTAATTTTTGGGTTTTTGTTTGTTTGTTTTCTTGTTTGTTAAGGCAGTGTCACCCTGTAGCCCCAGGCAGCCTGGAACTTCTGTATAGACCAGGCTGACCTTGGTTTCACAGAGATCTGCCTGTCACTACCCTATCCCCCATGTTGTGATTAAAGGTCTGTGCACCACACCCCTGACTACTTTATTTTGCAATACTACTGTTAACACAGTATTACTACCAAATGTAATTTAATATTTTTGGTGCATTTTCATTTGGTTGGTATTTTCCCTTTTCTGGTTCCAGAAGTATATGCTGCATGGATCTTAAGATTCTCAGATTAGATCATTTATTTTATTAAGCTTTTTCTTTTACAGGTTTAATTAGAACCCTAATTTTGCTTCACTATTAAGTGAAGTTTAATATCTTGTTCCAGGGTTACATCTAAAAGAAATTATAAAATAAAATATGGTAGAAAAAAAAATCTAGTTTCTGATCTTGCCTTTTCCACCCCTTATCCCTCGCCCCCCAACACACACACAGAGGAAACTTCACCGTTCCCCAGCATTGGCCTCTCTTCCATGCAGGGACTCTTAAAGTCCCTATTAGAATACCATATCTGGTTCCTGAAAGGCAGCAAGAGGTGGGCACATGAAGGTGCCAGTCTGTCTGGTGCTCACTTTGGTTGCTTCTAGAGCAGGGCCCTGGTGGGAACATCTTTTTAATAGAATTGTGTTATTTAATAACACACTAAGCACTCATTTTTATAATTCTCCTCTTTTATAAGCACAGTCTTCTTCTGAGCTTTCTTTTGTAAAAGGCTAGTTTTCATGGTCAGTGTGCCTTAGACTGTTCCTCCAGGGATGAAGTGGATGTAAAGCATAGGGTTTTATTTTATTGTTTGGTTGATTGTGGTGCTGGAATCAAACCCAGGGCCTTGTATGCACCCACATGCGCTTTCCCTCTGTGCTATACCACCAGCCCAAGAAAGATTTTTTAATACTGTTCTAATCTAAAGCTTGAAAGGAGCCAGAGAGAGACAGATATTATTGACTGGTTGAAATTTCTATTATGCTGCTTAAAGCAAGTGTGCCGTCCTTGTCGCTTACCCTAAGTGGATGAATTGCTGTTTGACCTGCAAAAGAGAACAACTGTTATTTTGTTCTGTCTTCACAGCCATATGGCTTAAGGAACCAATTCCCCTGGGGTGTCTTTTTGAAGGACAATATTTGATGGTGTTCATTCATTGGGCCATTGGTCTTTGGCTACATACCTATAAGGTCCCCTTCTATGAAGGTATCCTGTGCAACTGGCCAGGGCAAGAATGCATTATCTGCCCTTGTTATTGTGGAGATGGGACAGGCAGCAGTCCTCCCTATTTCATCGTGAGGCTGGGATTGACAGGGACACATCACTTTAATAAACTGCAGCATAAGTTTTTTGAGAAAAAGAACTTTGAACTGGTAAGGTTTCTGCTTCCCACCCAAGATGCTTCTTACTGGAAATCTGTAACGTAGCCCTAGCCTACATCTTCAGGAGTACATTTCAGTAGTTGTCAGTAGAATTGATTTTAAGTCCTGAGACTGTATTCCTCTAAACCAATACTCTGTTTTATCAATTTTGAGAGATTTTTTTAAAGCAAGATGAGGAGTGTATCAGGTAACTGCCTGAGCCAGCCTGGGATACTGCACTATAGACAGGATAGCCTATGAAAAAGATTCTTTGACTCTGTGAATAGACAGTATGAAAATAGGCAATATTTTACTTTATAAGTGACTTAAAATTTTTTTTAGATGAAGTCATTATGTTGCCTGGACTGGTTTCCAACTCCCGGGTTCAAGTAATTCTCTTACCTTAGTCTCCTGAGTGCTAGGAGTACAGATGTATGCCACTGTACCCAGCTTATAAACTCTTTTTCTTGACATTGTAAGATTGTATTAGTGAGTTTCCTGCCAAAAGGGAAAGTGACACCCTTCTCCCCCTTAAGGGTTAGCTTCACAGTTACAGAAATTTTCCTTAGGACATCAGTCTGAGTGTGTTTGGTTGATAAGCTTATTGATAAATCTTAGCTCCCTTACCACTTCCCGGCCTAGAGGGAATCTTTGTAGTGCAGGTTGAAAAGTGCATCAGATGTAGGTAGAACTTGTGCTAACAGGTTTCAGTTTGGGTGTGAACAGAATGGTGTGTATAGTGTGCACTCCTACAGACTTCCCATGTGCCTTTCTTTGATTGATAGATTTTTGGATTCTATTTCTTGTCCCCATGATAGAACGTGCCTTGCTGCTGTTGTGAGATACAGTGGCCCAGAGGGGAAGAACCTCACATGAGTCATTGGTTTTAGTCTCTTCATGGAATCAAACATTAGGTTGCATTTCAAAAACATTTGTAAAATTTGGAATAGCAGTCTAGAAAAATGTTTGATTCTAATCTTCTCTTGACCAAAAGTGAAGGGAAAGCTTTAAGCCAAATGCTGCTGCACTTTTAAAACTTTAGTTTATATAGGTCATAGTTCAACTGTTGTACAATAATATTTTTGTTTATGGAGATTGATTCTTTCCTGAAAAGACTTTTAAAAACATTGGCAAATGAAATATTGAAATTATTATCCATTTTATCTTGGAGATAAGAGATATCCCCCAAACAGCATCCATTAATATTATAAAATACCTGATATCTTCGAAGGTTACTTGGTATTGGTTTTTTGGCACCATAGGAGCATTGCCTCCCACTTTTTGTTCATACATGTTGTCTTAGCATGGCCCAGGAGCCCACTGTTAAATTAGCCTTCTGCCACTTGTGCTGCTCCCCTCTGATCATTTTTGGTGCACAGAAAGTAAATAATAAAAATTTTATTGTGACTTGAAGTTTGAGATTTGAAGAAAAATTTGACCAGAATTCTAAAACTAAGTGAAGGATCCACTTGGTAAGACTAAATTGTCTTTACCAACCTTGTTGGAAATACTAGAGTAGAAGTGATATTTTACCTCAGTATCTACAGGCACCTCACTGACTTTCTGAGAAACCTCCTGACTTTCTGTCAAGGTCAGATACTCTGCACTTTATTCTCTTGTGCATGATGCAAGTTTTCTCAACTCCTCAAACTAAGCTAGTCTTGCTTTAATTTTTCCTATACCTGTCTCTCATTTTTGTTTGTATGCCTTATGTAAGAGATTGGTAAAGATTGGTCACTGGTAAGATGTCACAGATCCCAGTTTATATAAGGCAGTCATTGGCATGAAGTTAGAAGAACATTCTTATTTTCCTTTTAGGATTAAAAATACAATTTAGGTATTAGAAAAGAAAAAGGTTAGAATGCAAGAGAAGGAAGAAAAGAGCTGAGGGGAATAAGCAACAGGAGAAACAGAGACGAGGGGTCCGGAAGGGGCTGTTAGAGTGGGTGAAACACATGTATGACAATGTTCTTCTCTCCAGACTTTCAAGGAAAAACATTCTTCCAAACACAAGAAGAAAAAGACAAGGCTATCTGTATTCCAGTTGTCCCCAAAACTCAGACATTTTCTTCTGAGTTCCATGAGAGGGTGGTATGGCCCCATCAAAGCTCAGGTGAGACAGGGACGCCAGGGTGTTGTAGCATCCTTCCTGACTGTGTGGTTGGTTTAGGTGCTGTTCTGACAGGTGAGCAGGTGAGGGTGCTGGACTTGTGAGGGTGCATGGGAAGCCCTGTCTCATCTTGTATGCCTAAGTGTGCTCCCGGTGTTTGCTTTTTAGGTGGAAGAGATAAGCGTGGAGGTCCTATTTTAACATTTCCAGCCCGCAGCAATCATGACAGAATACGACAGGAGGATCTCAGGAGACTCATTTCATATCTAGCCTGCATTCCTAGGTAAGTTCTGTGGGACTGTGCTTTACTCTTCAGAGTCCCAAGAGGTGTGGCACTATGTTCTAGAAAAGAGCTCAAGGGTAGCTCACATTCCAAGGAGATAAAACATAAAATTAAGGTCATGATCTTTCTCTTTATTTCCATTTTGTGACCATTATTGAATTCTTCAAAACACTGGATCAGGGATCAGAAGTCTGGCTTTTGCTATTGCAGAGGATTGAGTATTGATGCCTTCCCTACGTGAGCCAACAAATCCTTCCTTCTGTGAGTTGCTTTTGTCAGACTTTTTTGTCATAGCAGTAGGAAAAGAAACTAATGCAGTTGGAACCTCTGCTGTGGCTCCCTGACCACCTGGTGCATAGGTGGAGCTGGTTTACAGGGGATGTTCAGGTTTGGGACTGCAGATCAGAGAAGCGCTCGAATCCTATCAACAGAACTTAATGGAATGTTTTTGTGGGATTTCAGGAGACCATAATGCCACATAGTAAAAACTGATCATGAGGTTTCAGAAGGGAACATGGTCTCTGTTGGGAAATGGGCTGCAGACCATTTGTGTATAAGACTCTGGCTATGCTTTTCCCATATCCTGAAAACCTCAGGCTAAATTCAGAAGAAACGTTCTTTGTTGTTTGGCAGAGGAAATTTCAGAGGCCATATAATATTTGGGCTGTGGCATCATTGTTGCTTACTGAATTTATTCTGATTTATAGTGAGGGAGAGCAGCAGACAGCAAAAAGAAATGAAAATGTGCAGTTAGGTGAGGACAGACATATGAGCAGGTGTAATAGCAGAGCCCCTCTTAAAGAGATCATACAGACCAATTGACAGCAAGCTGTGTGCCTACTCTTATGTCCCTCTATTTCCTGAGGGTCTACACAGTGACACTCTCCCTTCTGCTGCGTAGGAGAGCCGCTTTCAGGAACACACCTTCAAACTGTAAGGCCATAAACCTTTGCTTCCTTCAGTTGCTTTTGTTAAGTATTTTCTTATCTCATATCAAAGACAGAAAGAATGATTATAGTTCATAACAGTGGAATGGGTTTTAGAAAGTTGAGGTAAATGGGACCTGCAAGATGACTCAGCAGGCCAAGGCAGTTGCTATTACTGACTACCTGAGTTCAATCCCCACAACCTTCATAGTAGAAGGAGCGAACTGACTCTGCAAATTGTCTTCCGACCTCCACATGGGTCTAGGGAGACTCCATCAAAACAAAAAACAACAACAAAGTACTTGTTCACTGGAAAACAGTCTGTGTGTCACTGCTGAAGGATGGAGCCTTCCTTACCCAAACGGGGACACTTCCTTTCTTCTTCTGGAACAACTTTGGACTGCTTACCTGGAGGAGTCAGGGGTGTGGAAAGGGTTTGAAGTGCGTGGCTGCTCGGGGTCATTCATTCTACAGTATAGTTGATAGCTGTCACTTGATGAGTTGTTCTGGTGTGATAGGTTCTGTGCTGAACATGATGGAAAAAGAAACATCAGAGTATGAAGGACACAGGAAAAATAACTTGTCAATCACAGTGGCACTGGCCGTGTATTATAACTAAAACTTAAACTGGGGCTAAAGCTATGTCTTGAGGGTGGAATATTGCTTAGCATGTGCAAGGCCATGGGTTCCTTAGTACTTCAGTAAATAAATAAGTGGAATTTGAGATTCATCTAGGTTATTAAAATACTTATAGCTGGAATATTTTGTATGACCTGTAATTTATCTGGTTATAAAATCTACATTGATAGTAAATGAAAAAAATTTACTTTTCATTGCTGTCACATAGTTTAAGTATATTTGACTCATTAGGATGACCTACTCTTTACATTTTTGGGATGGAAAATTATGAGCATGTGCAGAAGTAGAGAGACCAGCATAGGGCACACCTCTACGCTGATGACCGAGTTTTAGCATTTATCAGATTTTGCCAATCTTCTTTTTCTCTATAATTTTCCTCTGGAGTATTTTGTAATACTCTGAATATCATGCAGTCTCTCTCATAAATACTTAAGTGTGTTTGATGGCTCTTCATCTACTGAGGACAGTCATTTTATTACCTTGATTTGCTTTTATATTTACAGTCCCAAGTGACAAGAAATGGCATTTTGTTTGTCCTTGGTTAAAGAGTAAATTAATGAGTAATGATGTGTCTGCCCACTGATAATGGAGAAAGATTTGTCGTCCTCATGGAGAAAGGTGGACACAGAAGGCATCCCCTTCTCTGATGTCCTTCATACCCACTGCCTCCTGGGAGCACTCAGGAACTGAGGCCCGTTTCATTTCAGACTTAACAGGAGGATCAATAAACAATCATCAGCAAGTTAGTAGTGTGGGAATTTTCTTAGACTTGTAGGTTTGCTTGTGTACACTTATGTATACATGTATTGAATATCATGTATTGAAGTTTCAGAGAGACCGAAATCTAGCTTTCCCTCTCTGTGTAGGTCCTGGGGGCCTGTGTCACCTCTTTGTCCTTTGCACTGACATTCTTCTGAAATGTGAAGGTCACTCTCTAGTTGATTTTTGGCCGGGTAGTGTAGGACTCATGTTCTGTGTGCAGAAGTGTGCTCACTGAGAAAGCCTAGTCTCATGACCTGGGTCCAGTTCCTTAGTGATTTCTGTCATCTTTCTGATGTATGAAACAGAATGATATATATCCAGGAGCTATTGTGAACACTAAGGTTGTTTATGTACACCTAACACAGTGCTTGGTATGAGGTAGCTGCCTCAGAAACTGCATCAGTTTCCTTCTTTTATACTTGCTCTTTTATTTTCCTTTCGTCTTGCTTTCAATATGTAAACCACACTATGTTCTTAGGCCACAAGTCCCACAGGTGAACATAAATGTGATGTGAGCTGAGGTGGTGATTTGGGTGCTATTACCTGGTTTACTTTTCTTCTCCCCTTAAAAATCATCAGCAATTGAGGACTTGCCATGCACGCATGAGGACTGGAGTTCAGATCCCCAGAACCCATATGGATGCCAGCAGAGCATGGTAACCTACTTGAATAGTTCCAGCCTTGGAAGGTAGTGATGAGAATCCCTAGAGCAAGCTGGCTAGTGAGACAGCCCTGGATTTAATTGAGAGACCTGCCTCAGTGAATAAAGTGGAAGAGTGATTGATTGAGGCGACTCTCGGCATCAGTCATCCTTGGGCCTCACATGCACACATGTATACACATACCCGTACGCATGTGAACATGCATATACAGACATGAAAATGGAAAAAACCCTATCAACAGTTGGAGCCTCAGGTAGACTGTAGCACTAATTTGCAATGGACTTTTTAAGCTGCACCAAGGAAGAGTGCTAGCAGCAGCCCTCTGGCTACATCATGGGTTATTCCTGTCCTCATGAAAACTTGTCTCTGGGTGATTTATGCTGTTGTTGCTTGAGCTTTATTTTATACCACCTAAGTTCTAGGACATTTTACCTTCCTCAAAATGTTTTATAGTAGCTAAATGGATAAACTACCCTGACTCTTGTTGCTCATGGAATAATGTGGAGGTTGTGAGCTGACTCGTTTGAGAACACTCACCTGAGGGCCTATTTCATCTGAGAACTCAGGAAAGCAGTTTTTCTCTTTTGAAGATCTATGTCAGAAGGGGCCTTAGTTTATCTAAATTTTATTTTACAGATAACCTGGGGCTCTTAGGTAAAACTGCTAGATTAGTCAGTTGATGTGAGTTATGTTTACAGAGATCAGTTTCTGTCTTGAAAGTGCAGTCAAGGCTTAGAAGCCAAGTCGTACTCATTCAGTCATGCGTTCATTTGACGTATGGCAGATGGATTTGGGGTATTTGCAAGTCAGGATTCTTCTCAGCTAGATTTGGGAGTGTTTGCAAGTCAGAGTTCTTCTCAGCTGGATTTGGAAGTATTTGCAAGTCAGGGTTCTTCTCAGTTAGATTTTGGGGGTGTTTGCAAGTCACTGTTCTCCTCAGGGTGCTTTCAGTGTGATGCAAACACCCAGTGAAAGGCTGTGCATGCCCAGCCAGTTCATGTGCTGTGTTTACTACTTCAGAAGCTACTGGGCTGGAACAGAGGCAGAAGGAGAAGAGTTAATCCTCCTGTAAACCATGCAAGCAAAGCATATTACCTTCTGGTTTGTTCTCTGCTTGTTCCCATTGTTAAGCCCTGGGTTACAGAGGATTCATTTTAAATCCCCTTTAAGTGGAGGGGCTATAGTTTATGTACATTTTGCATAGGACCACTCTGGGAAAGACAAGCTGCAAAAGAATCTTACTTTGGTAAAGACTAATGTGTAGAATGCAGTCTGCCAAACTGTGCCTAGTGAAACAAATAACATAGATTGCTTCCCCCTTTCTTTCCTGTGTCACAGAATCTGTTGGTCTGGAGTAGACTGCTTCAGCACGACACAGGCTTCCTGTGAGAGCTTAGCAGACAGGCATCCCTCCCTGCCCTATCCCAGAATCGCTAGAGCCTTACACTGCCTCTAAACTGAATCTTACTGGTCAACCTATTAAACCCATGGACGCCCAGAATGCTTAATTTCTGTGTCTTGGGGACCCTAGGACTTAGGAGGGGTCCAGGAAACACTGATGGTTTGGCCTGTGGTGCTAGTAGCAGGGTTGTGGTTTTGACCTTACTGGGACTGAGGAGGAGTGAGAACGATAGCCTGAGTGTTGAAGCTGGTGTCTGTCTGATTCAGTTCATATTCGTGTAGGAATTATATTAATTACTTTTCTCATTGCTGTGACCAAATACTGACAGAAACAACTTCAAGAGAGGATGGATTGACTTTGTTTTCTTAAATTGAGATTTATTTCATTTTTAATTAGGCATATGTGGATGATCTGTATGTTGTGAGCCATCTAACATGGGTGCATGGGTGCTGGGAACTGAACTTGGGTCCTCACATAAATAGTATGTGCTCCTAACCACCAGGCCATCTCTCCAGACTCAGGATTGATTTTAATTCATGGTTTCATCTGGTCTGTCATAGTGTTGAATGGAAGGGTGGTGGAGCAGAGCAGTTCCCATCATAGTGGGCAGCAGGAGAGAGAGAGGATATGGGAAGGGACCGGGACAAGGCAAGATAAAAACCAGTATTCACCCTAGTGACCTACTTGCAATAATATCATAATATGAAGCCATCAGGGGATGAATCCATTCATTAGATCAGAGCCCCCATGACCTTTTCTGGAAATACTGTATGCCCCTAAAGGTCTGTTTTATTAAGCCAGTTTTCTGTCTAGTCAAGTTGACAAGATTAACAATCACAGAGTATTAACAAATGATTCATATCATCCCTAAGAATCTTCAACATTTGAAGATGTTCTGGTTTCTTTTCTATGATTAAACAGTTTGACCAAAAGTAACTTGGGAGGATAGGGCTTATTTGGCTTACACTTCCAGGTTACAGTCCGTTATTGAGGGAAGTCAGGACAGGAACGGAATCCAATGCAGGAACCATGGAGGAGCACTGCTTGCTGAGCTCACTTGCAGACTTGCTCTCAGGTCAGGCTCTTGCTCAGCTAGCTTTCTTATATGGCCAAAGTCCATCTTCTTAGGGATGATGCCACCCACAGTGGACTGTGCATCCCACATTAATCATTAATCAAGACAGTTCCTCACAGACATGGCCACAGGCCAGTCTGATCCATGCAATCCCTCAGTTGCAGCTAGGCATAGTGCCAAGTGCCTGCAGGTCTTACCAGCACTGAAGATGCCTAGGTGGAAGGGTCACTTGAGACCAGCTTAGACAACAAAGCGAGACCACATCTTTTAAACAAAAGTTTTAATGGTATTAAATGTCAATACCGGAGTGGGTGGTAAACCTGTATTGATGTTGATGCGCACTGGTGATAAAGATGAAATACGCCATCAAGGCAATTGAGTCTCCTTAGTCAATTGAGACTCCTTCAGATGACTCAGGACTGTGTTAAGTAAAGTTTTCAGTAAAACTAGTTTTGGATTACATAAAGCAGGAAATGTTAATGTAGCACATTTATATTAGGTGCAAACCTCATAGCCTCACTGAGTTTCCCATGAGGTCTTAGGTATGTTTCCAAGACCTGCAAGTAATCTCTACCTGCTTACATTCTGGCACCTGTGCTATGTAATGTGAACAATTTGGAGTTCACCCTGTGTAGTAATGGATTATTCTGGTTCCTTAGCTCTGGGGTCATTAGGAAGCAAGCACCAAATTCCCATATATAGCCTTGAAGTTACCACATACTAGGAACACACACTTACATACTACTAAGGAGACCTTAACTCTCATTTTTTGTTTTTGTGAGACAAGGTCTCACGTAGTTCAGGCTGGCCTCGAACTCAGATATATACCTAAGACTTATAACTTGATCTTCTTGCCTCCACCTCCCAAGTGTTGGATATGCAGTCTGGGGATCAAACCCAGGGTCTTGAGCATGTTAGATAGGCACTTTGCCAGCTGAGCTACACCCTCAGTGCCTTGATGCGTATTTCATCTTTATCACCAGTGCATATCAATACGGGTTTACTACCCTCTCAGGTATTGAGATCTAGTACAATTAAAACTTTTTTGTTTAAAGAATATTGTCTTGCTTTGTTGTCCAGGCTGGTCTCAAGTGACCATTACACCTAGGTGTCTTCAGTGCTAGGTAGGACCTGCAGGCACTTGGCACTATGCCTAGCTGTAACTACTGTTGCCTTTTGTTTAACTGTCAAAAACACCCCAGTTGAAGAATGGATGACACTCCTTGCATGTTCTTGTACCACGAGTCAGTATTGTTGCTCACTACCACGTTTATACCATCTGTGCAACCAAATGTAAAAAGGTGAACAGTCTCAGTACCACTCCAGACCTAGATTTGCCCCCACACCAAAGGATGTCAAGAACCCTATTGGTGGGCCAGTTAGAGAAAAAAAAACCAGAGGAGGACTGTACAAAGCTCTCCGTATCCTATGTGCTGGTGGGTTGTTGTCTGTGCTTGTTGTTCAGGGATTCCTGAGCTAACTGCTGTCCCCAACATGGGCCCTGCATACCACTGTGAATCTGTACTCACTTAGTGTTCCCCATAGACTTTTGCCTATGTTAGTTACTAAACCATTGTTTGCCATTATTAGTAATAAAAGACCCAAGAAATACATTAAGCACAGTGGGTTGTCATTGTCATTTTCCTGTGGAAGAGAAGACAGAATCACACATACAACACACTCTGTGTGAGTAGGTCGGGGGCTTAAAATCCTAAAGACTTGAACTTGAACCCTGTTTGGATCCATTGTTCTTTCTTGATTCATGTGTGGCTGTTTTGTTCGCTTATGGCACCAAGGAGAGTGAGAGATTGCTGAACTGCCCAGGTTAAAGGGCAGCTTACTCTGGTTCCTGGGGTCAACATGTGGTAAGCTTTCTTTGACACCAAAGTGGTGGGAGCTGCTGCAGCCTCTGGCTTTAGCCTGTGTGTGTGTGTGTGTGTGTGTGTGTGTGTGTGTGTGTGTGTGTGTGTGTGTGTGTTTGGGGGGAGAGAAGAGAGGCGTGCATGTGCCTGTGTGTATGTGCTTGTAAAGACCGGAAAAGGACATCAGATGTCCTGCTGTATCATCATTGCCTTATTTCCTTAAGTCAGTCTCTCACTGAACTCAGAGCCAGGCTGACAGCTGGGAGCCACGAGATCCTCCAGATCCATTCCCCCACAGTGCTGGAGTGATAGACATGTATGGCCACACTCAGCTGTTTAATGTGCATGGTTCTCATACTCAGGCAGCAAGTGCTCTTACCAACTGAGCCATCTCTAACTCATCAGCCTCTTTCTTTCTCTGTAGCGAGGAGGTCTGCAAAAGAGGCTTCACGGTGATTGTGGACATGCGTGGCTCCAAGTGGGACTCCATCAAGCCACTGCTAAAGATCCTGCAGGAGTCCTTCCCCTGCTGCATCCACATTGCGCTCATAATCAAGCCCGACAACTTCTGGCAGAAACAGCGGACAAATTTTGGCAGTTCTAAATTTGAATTTGAGGTAACTTTCCTTGCATAGTCAGACCCTAAACCCATAGGCATAGCTTACTAAAAGGTGATGTCTATTTAGTACGTGAAGCTGACTAACGGATCCTTAAATCATGTATTGAATATGACCCAGATGTCTTATGTACCTATAATATATAGAATTAATTTAAGGAGGCTATGTTCCTCTCCTAGCTGGGGGCCTCGGGCAGGAGGGTTTGCATTTCAGTTCTCTGCACTTAGGACATGGAGCTGTTGCACATGCAGCATGTACCTTGGAAGGAGAAGCCTGGTGAGGCTCCTCACTTGAGCAGCTTCCCCATTGGCACTGGGATGTGTGGCTACAGTTGCACGATGACTGCCTCGTCATCCTAGGGATGAGGAAATGGTGTGGGTACTGAGTTTATCCTTTCATTGATAATGAAGAGAATCGTCTGCCACGTTACATATTAAGTCTCTCATTTGTAAACATGGGGATAGTCTCTTTAAGAACTGTGGAGTTCTGCGTTCAGTTTGGTTAAACTTAAGAAATGACTGACAGATAAGTATAAAAAGTAAACCCAAACTTGCTAATTTATTTTCTTTCCCACTATGAGTCTCCTCTGCTTAACCCACCGCAGTTCTTAAAAGGATTTTGATGTGGTCAGTTTAATGCATTGATTATGGGAGGGAAGTATTCCAGAAGCTTAAAGCTTCTCTCAGGCTCTGTTCCGTAATAGGACTGGAATAGTTTCTTGTAATAAATTATAACTGTTTCTGGTTGAATAGCTTGCTGTTTCTCCCTGAGGATTAGGTTTCAGTGTGTTACATTCATATATTTTAAGGTACATAATATTAGGTATGTGAAGACAAATTGGTCACTGTGCTTTTCAGCGTTTTCTCATGTGTGCTACTTGATTTTAAAGTGTCTTTTCATGGCGCTGATTTTTCTGTCTTGAATCTGAATTGGATATATTTAAATTTGAAACTACACTGAAGTGGTTTAAACGAAATACAACGTTCACCTTCATCTTCACAAACAATAAGTAGTAATTTTGGAAGCTAATTTATTAGGTCTTAGCTATTTGCTTAGTAGAGAATTTAAAGTATGTCATATCTAATTATACATGTTCTAAGTAAATAGTGGTTTACACTCATGCAAGTATTTACTGGTCTGATTTGCTAGTCTCTCCCTCTGGACTTCTAAAGCTCCCTGCCTGTTCTCCTCCTGACCTGGTTGTCTCTGCATGGTTAGCAGCCTCTTGCCTCCACCACGGTTACTGACACCCCAGCAGATGGATAGGAACGAGTCTAAAGTAGCATTGTAGGCTAAAGTGTTAGATTAGCCTTGCACCCCTCTTTCTAGCCATTCTGCCTGTTTCTTTTGCCAGCATGCATGGAGATGCCAGTTCTAGGTTTCTGTCAGGCTGGAGGTGACAGAGATGGAGTTAAGCCAGTCCTGTTATTTATTTTTTTGGTTTCTAGGCCAACCCCCTTCCTTTTTATTTGCACTTTTCAACCCAACCTCATATTTTCCTTGAGGTATAATATCAATATTAATCTGCCTCAGCTTGTGTTAATGGGTGAGGTTAAGGGTGAGATTGAGGCTTCTTACTTAGTAATTACCAATTTTTTTAGTGTTAAATTGGAATACATGGTATTATAGCAAATTATCAAAGGGAAGGAGACATCCTCTTTGTCTTAACTCTGTGAAAGGAACTTACCAGCTTTCTTTTAATCTTGGGATGTTTTTCGTCTTTTTTCCCCCCATCTTTTTGAAACAGGGTCTCCCTGTAGCCTCACCTGGCCTGGAACTCACTTTGTAACCAGGCTGGCCTTGAACTCAGAAAACTGCCAGCCTCTGTCCCCCGAGTGCTGGGATTAAAAAGTGTGTGCCACTAGGCCCAGCTGTATTTTCTCATCTTAAGGAGGCCATATTCTACCATCTTTTCCTTGATGGGAAATAAAGAGGAACATGATGAATGATAAGGATGGTTTGGGAGGCATAGCATTATCATTTACGAAGCAACTTGCACCTAAGTATGGGATAGATGCAAAGCAGCTGAGCAGTCTCCTCTGTCTTTACCAGATGTTTCCTGACTTAATGAGCCTAAGATAGTAGGTTAATTTTTACATTGTTTAATAAGATTCTAATTGAATTTGGTCTTGTGAAATTCACAATTTCATATTGCTAGATTTTCCCACCAGCATATATGTGTTACTCTAATGGATTTTTCATCTTGTCAATACTGTTTCTTACATCCACACTTGTTTTGGGGAGGGGCAGATACTGAGAATTCCATAAGTAGGTTGCTTTTAACTTTGGAAACTTGTGCCTAAACACTGTAAAGTACACAATGATAAGACCGTATAAATCAGTTCATCTTCTCACATGCAATTTTTTTTCTCTTAAGACAAATATGGTCTCTTTAGAAGGCCTTACCAAAGTAGTTGATCCTTCCCAGCTAACTCCTGAGTTCGATGGCTGTCTAGAATACAACCATGAAGAATGGATTGAAATCAGAGTAGCTTTTGAGGACTACATTAGCAATGCAACCCACATGCTGTCTCGGCTAGAGGAGCTTCAGGATATTCTCGCAAAGAAGGAGTTGCCTCAGGACCTAGAAGGAGCTCGGAACATGATCGAGGAGCATTCTCAGCTGAAGAAGAAGGTGATTAAGGCTCCCATAGAGGATTTGGATTTAGAGGGACAGAAGCTACTTCAGAGGATTCAAAGCAGCGATAGCTTTCCCAAAAAGAACTCGGGCTCGGGCAACGCGGACCTTCAGAACCTCTTGCCCAAGGTGTCTACCATGCTAGACAGGCTGCACTCCACCCGACAGCATCTTCACCAGATGTGGCACGTGAGGAAACTGAAGCTGGACCAATGCTTCCAGCTGCGGCTCTTTGAACAGGATGCTGAGAAGGTAAAGACGGGGAGGGGCATACCAAAAGCTGACACTTTAGCCAGCTGGTGTGGTCATGTGAGGAAGGAGAGAGGAGGAGGAAAGCAGTTAACCTATCGTTGCTTACCACGCTCATTCAACAAGGGACAGGTAGAGACCATGCTGAAGTGTGACTTCCCACTTTATTCCTTGTGCAGTACACTGCTGTTTTAGAAAGTCTGAGTCAAAGTTACTGAAAGTTTGATGAAGAGTGCCTGAAAGAGGCACGAATGATATTTTTGTTAAAAGCAAAAATTGCTTGATTGTATTCTTGAAGGCATTTTGCAAATGACTGCTCCCTCTCCTCCAAACCAGTCAGACCTTTCAGACCTGTTTGTACTCAGTGTCCTCTAGAGCAAAAGGTGAATAATGCTACTAAAAACTAGTTTCCGGGTGACCTAGGCAATAGTGACCCCATTCTTCTCTTTCCTTGTGTACTGGACCAGTTGGTTGGTGAAAGTGAGAGCTTGTCAATTACCAGCCGACTTGTTCTCTGCAATGTGGAAAAAAAGACATTTATTAAAAGACAAAATATTCAAGAAATCTTCAGAAAAGTGACAGTCCATATTACTGCCTGTTTAGCTTTTAGCTAATTTCTCAGAGTGCTGTGATTTTAAGTAGTGCCTTATCAAAACCACTAGAGAATCTCTCAGTTACTACACAACTAGTTACTATCTCTGGGAGTCTGGTTCAGGACCTTGCAAAGGTAATCAACGGTTATTTCTATATCCTTAAGTCTTTTCCTTGTGAATCTTTCTCAATAACAACAACAACAACAACAACAATAATACTAGTTATTATTTGTAGTGTTGGGGATCAAACCCAATACCTTGTACCAGCTAGACAAGAGCTGTACCATTGAGTCATACCCTATCCCTCCTTAGATTTCTTAAGTTACACTCTTATCCAAGTAGCATGTCTGTTATAGGAAGAAGATCATAGGGAAAATTCCTCAGTCCTAGTCAGGCATAGTGGTGCACACTTGTCTGTCATCTTGGCTCTTGGGGGATAGAAGCAAGAAGATCGGGAGTTCAAAGTCATCCTTAGCTACATAGTAAGCTCAAGGACAACCTGGTCTGTGTGAGAATGATCTCAAGGCAAAACTCTTAAGTCCTTTAATTTTGGGGGATTAATTTTGTTGAATACATTTGTCCATGTTTCTGTATTCTTGTAATGTTTTAGACACTGATATTGTTGTCAGTCATCTGTTGGTGGATTCAAACCCACAGAGAGCTAAGAGCCCTGGTCTACCTTTGGATCTTCAGTGGGAAAGCAGTGTGACAAATGCAGCAGTTTCTGGTGAGGGAGTCCTAGGCTACAGAAGATAGGAATTCCTTTTAGCTTGGGGAGGGATTGAGTTCCTCTGTCTGTTTCTGAATTCCTTTTCATGAGATACAGCCTTCTTGTAGATGTTCTGGTTTAGGACCACTGAGTTGTTCTTAAATATGAACTCATGCAAGCTCAGAGAGTTGTCAAAGAAAGCAGTCCCTTATGACTCGTGACTTGACTCCCTCAGTCCTTTCTCTTTCTGCAGTGATTCCAGGTTGTCTTTTTCCTTCTGGTAGATGTTTGATTGGATCACACACAACAAAGGCCTGTTTCTAAACAGCTACACAGAGATCGGGACCAGCCACCCTCATGCCATGGAGCTCCAGACGCAGCACAATCATTTTGCTATGAACTGCATGGTAAGCTATTGCTAGAACTGGAAAATACTAGTATGTAGAAGGTTTTAACAAGTGGGAGGGGTTCGTGGTTGACCAGCACGTCACACAGGCTGTGCCAGGCCTTTAGACTGACAGTGAATGTAGGGGTTTTTGTCACTCTTCATTTTACTACATGATGTGGACATGCTATTTGACTTTCAGTTGTGAAGTGGGGATACTGTCTTTGATGATATTGTATTATTTACTCTGCCTGTGTAAAACACTGAGCATGACATACTTAACATGTAGTTCTCAGCAAATCATAATTATCACCTGTGATGCTGCCAATACAGTTAAAACGGATAAGGAACTCATGAAAGTATGAGCAGTGTCTCTTTCTTTCCCTCGCCTCTTCTCCTTTCCTTTTCTTTCTTTAGAGTTAAGCATTTTTTCCTTATTTTTCTGCAATACATCTGTATTAGTTTTCTAAGTTAAGATTCAGTTAGAATGTTATAGCTTTGTACTGTGCTCAGCGTACAGAGTTTAGGAAGCTTTCCTGATTTACCCCGCTCTTTCTGACACTTTCCTGAATCCTTAGCAACCATCCATGCCATTATTTATGCAGCACAAGGCCTTACTAACTCAGCTCTTTCTCCTGGTGCCTATAAAGTATTTTGAACAACTTTACAGGGTGGAAAACTAAATTCCAGTTTGTGATTTTACAGTCTTTAAAGAAACCATTTTAAGGAACACCAAGGATTATGCTCATTCTGGGATATCTGGGGACACAAACCTGACTTGATAGGGCTTAACATATATGATAGAATGCTTGAAATCTGGTAGGGGGTTATGGAGGTGCACGTAGAGGAAGGAATCTAAATATGATTAAGATGTATTACATGAAATACACAAAAATTCAAAAAATATATGTTGGGAAAAAAAAGTTATGCCAATTCTAGTATAGCACACTTTTAAAAGCCATGAGTTTTCAGTCCATGGCCACTTGACTCTTGTTTCAGAGACTGATAATTTTAAGGCAGAAAGTGCATGTCGAACAGAGCTGCCTTTGGAAGCCAGGAAGCAAACAAAGTGAGAATCAAGGGCTCCTGTAGGCCTCTCAGAAGCATGCTTCCTGTGAGCTGCTTCCTCTTGCTCAGTCTTGCCTCCCAGAGTTTTTGCCTTCTTCAGTAATGCCATCAGTGGGGACCAAGTCACTTACATGGGCTCTGCTAGGGAGGAGGCTGCAGGATCACATGTCAGATGTGGCAGAGTAACTCTATGGGACTGAGGGAAGGAAGAGAAAGGACAGAAAGTGCCTGAATTTGGACAGACTGGGTCATTCAATTAGGAGTGAATAGCAGGAGCCAAAGATGTATCTACATTTAGGGGATCCACAGACAGTGACAGGACAGTGCTTAGAAACTAAATACATGAACAACTTGGAATCTGTCAAAGATGGCTCCCCCACCCCTGTGCAGCATCCCAGCCTTGAATGAGCCAAGAGAAAGCTGAAAGCAAGAAGAAACGCATACTAAGATCATGTTCTGCGAAAAGGAGAAAATGGGTTTTATTTCTTTTTTAAAGCCCCATGGGTTTTTTTTTTTTTTTTTTTTTTCAGTAAACTGTTAGACTTAAAACAGGAATTTCAGCAGCGTAGAAAAGCTTTATTTAAATCTGAATACAGCATTCTTCCTGTTAATACCTCAGTTGATATTCCCAGGATAAAATAGATCTATTTATAGGAGGTTCACTATTGGCACTAAAAAGATGACTTGGGCTTATGTAGAAAGGAGAGCTTTTGTTTTCACACAAATGGCCTTTGGTTGCTGAGTATATATTTTTGAGTTCCTGGGTTCTAGTTAGAGCTGAAGCCTTGGGTTCCTTCAGTTCTTCATGACCATTTGTCAACAGGCCTGCCATCTGGCTCCTCAGGTTTGGAAGCCAAGAAATGAGTAATAGTATATTTCTGTGCACCCACTTGTATATTTGATTGCTTTATCCCTAACAATTACACTTTTCAGCGAATTGACATAATTTTACTGGTTTTAAAATAAAATTTACCAAACTCAGGGTTTATGGAAACCCAAAGAACAGAGATGCTTCTTATGGGATGCCAGGTGATTCTGCAGAAATAAGGGAGCATCTAGTAGGCTGTCTACAAAGACTCTCCAGATTTCTTAGGAAGGAGTCTAGTGCTTGTTCCCCCAGTGAGTGTCTGCTTCTACTTCTGCAGAACGTGTATGTAAATATAAACCGCATAATGTCTGTGGCCAATCGCTTGGTGGAGTCAGGCCATTACGCCTCTCAGCAGATTAAGCAGATCGCAAATCAGCTGGAGCAGGAGTGGAAGGCATTCGCAGCAGCGCTGGACGAGCGCAGCACCTTGCTGGACATGTCCTCCATCTTCCACCAGAAAGCTGAAAAGGTCAGTGCCTAGAACCTCCAGCCCACAAAGGAGTAGCAGAATATACTTTTCTCTGATAATCTTGACATGTACAACAACAGATCCTTAGAGGGCTTCCCTCTGTGTGCTTCCCTCAGCCTCAGGTTGAGATCATGCTCTTAACTTGTTGCTGTGAAGCTTAGGCAAATGCTTTAACTTTTCACCTCTTTTAGTTCTTTGTTTCCTTACTTGCTAGCTTGGTTTTGTTTTTGAGACAGGGTTTGTCTGTGTAGCCCAGGCTGGCCTGGGGTCTTGCTGTGTAGCATAGCCTATTGCAAAGTGTTGCTCCACCCTTACTTTTCAGCCTTCCAAGTGCTAGGAATACTCGGTGTGTCCACAATGCCCAGTTTTGATCTTAAGTTTTTTCCCTTTATAAAATGACAATAAAAGTACCTCTTACTCTTTTGGGCAGGATTGGTAAGCATACCAGTGTTCTGCTGTAAGAATGGGGGAAAGGCTAGGTCCAGTCTGTAGCCATAACGGTGCCTCTGCCAAAGGCTAAGTAGGAAGTGACTTTGGGAAAGCAATTTGTACATGATTACCAAGTGACACAGATCCTGACTTCCCACTGGCTTTGTATGCTGAGGTGCTTGAAAATTCCTTGTTTAAGGGAGAATATGCAGTGCCTGTGGCACTCTTCTTCCCCCAACCCCCAGCAAAGGCAAACCTGCTTACATAGACACTGGGAAGGCAGCAGAGGGCGAGAGAGTGCTCGTGACTTTGACTTTATTACAGGAAGTATACTGCAGGCAAAATGCCTTTTCAGAACATAGAGCACAGGAACTTACTGCCACTATGAAGACTCTTGGGGGCAGAGGTGAATGTTGACTTATTTGAAAGGAAGAATATTGGCATAGCCTTCTCGGGGTAAATTTGAAGGGAAAAGACTGCTTTCCTGAGGATTTGCATGATTCTGAAAAGGAAAAGGTATCTTTCATCTCAAACCAATCTCTGTTGAGAATGAAGTTGTGATAAAAGTCAGGTAGAGGTCCTAGCTTGCCCAGAATTTCAGCAAGGCAGCCATGTGTTGCACAAGATGCTAATTAGCAATGATCTCAACTCTAGAAACCTTCAAAGTATGAATCAAGAAAAGAAACCAATGGAATATAAACAGAAAAAAAATTCTTAATGGCATCACATAAAAGCTGTGAGTGAGACCTTGCAGGTTTCACTGGTTAGGGTTTCTCTGTTTACCACCCTTATGCACTTAACCACTTGTATGAGCAAAGATAAACAAAACTCACAAGGCGTGAACTTGTATACTCCCATGAACCAGCACATGTTCATGACCTATGGGCACCTCTGGCCCTTACGGTACAGACTACTGACATCATTTAGACTGGAAAGGTACCTGTGTGGTCCTTGCCTGCGTCATCTTTAAGAGCTGTGTTGTGTGGGATTAGCACCCCACTGAGCCAGAAAGTATATAAATTGGTGGTGGGCCTCCAGAGAGGTACGTGAAGATGAGAGGAGCACATTAGAAGCAGGGGAGCCTGCTTGCCCAAGTGGCAGGTAATCTGAAGCCCACAAGGAGGGAAACCTATTTTTGTGAGCATGGTAGAAATAAACTCAGGAGATAAATTGCTGCTCTGACTTACTTAATCTGTAAATGTGGGTCTCCTGGGGATATCCCCTTACCCTTGTTTTATTATTAAAACTTTCAAACAGCTGAGATGGTTTTATTTCGGTGAAATGACTACAGTTTATAAAACTGAAAGAAACTAAAGTAGAAGAATCTATTATTGAACAGAAATCCATGGGATCCTGTATGAACTGCATTGTGTTGGCAGTCTCCCTGCACATAAAATGACTGAAAGAGAAACCAAAGTTGGGCTTAGGAAGTCGGTGGTGAAGGGTAAGCGTAGCATGTGTGCTGACCTTGGTAAGGCGGAGGAACATTGGGGCACCTTTGCAAAGTATTTTTCTCTTCCACCTCACCAAACAGAAGAAAAACCTATGAAATTCTGATATGTAGAGGGAAAATTGTGCCTATCAAGGTCATCAGGAAGAGGTGAGCTTTGCTTCTCATCATCTTTCTTCTGGTGCCTGAGCTGTTTTCATAGCGCAGTCTGGAGAAGTCCAGAGATCTGGACACTGGGAGGTGGATTTCCAAATCAGTTACCGCTGTGAGTCCTATCCAGAGTTTTTATGACTCTAACTCTGATTAGGGAACATAGTGCTCAGAAATGTGCTCACTAACTGAACTGCTTAATATGCCTCTGTCTCCTTGTGGTCTTGTGTGGTATTTGCCTGGGACCTTACAAATCACTGAGAGGATGTTCCATGGATGTTATGCCTTCCACAAATGTCTCCACTTATTCCCTTGTTCCCTTATCTCCAGTGATGGTCAGGAGTCACAGTATCAGTTTGCACACAGGGAGGTGGGCCTGCAGTGTTAGTGGCTTAACAGTAGCTATTGTCTAGAGGCCTGCCTCCATTTATTGTGGTTATGTGGCTTGTCCACGGGGCAGTCTCTTTGTGTTAGGATGCTTCCATAACAGGTATTTTTTGGAGTTAAATGTTATTTGTTTTTTGTTTTGTTTTGTTTTGACAGGGTCTCCCTAGCCCCAGCCTATCTGAAACTCACTGTGTAGACCAGGCTGGCCTTGCTCTCACAGATACCCACCTGCCTGTGCCTCCTGAGTGCTGGAATTAAAAGGGTGAACCCCACGCCAAGCATGGAATTAAATTTTAATAAAGCAAATTAAAATGACTTGATTTTATGACACCAAGTTTATTGTTAAGACTAATCCAAGAGCTGCACTGTCATGTGTGCCAGCCTGTTATCACAGACGGCTATTGAAGCCACTTGCTTAAATAAAAATAAGGAGGTAATAGTTAAAATTAAAATGAATTAAAAGAAAATGAAATTCCTTATCATGCCCAAACTTCACATGCTCAGTGGGCATACCTGGGAAGGGACTGTGTGGATAGACCACAGATACTCTGTTCCTTCGCTGACAAATTGTTAGTGCCGATCATGCTTATTTAGAGTGAGTCAGAAGTCTGATTATCTTGCTTTATCTATGACTTGAACAGCTTTTTGTGCTTTGATAACAGCCAAAAATAAAGTAACAACCAATGGTTGTATAGCTCCTAAACATTTACACAGTTCCTAACAAAGTGAAATAAGGTTAGAAATCATTATTTTATTTCATTCTTCTCTCAGCCTCAGAGAATAGATGCCTGAACTACAGCTGTCCAAATGTTTTATGCAAACCTGATTTGTCTATCTCCCCGAGACTGGGCCTTTCATTTCAGTCTACAGCAAAGTTTCTCGGTTCTCATCATAACAAACTGTTCTATACTTAAATTAATATTCATTTAAAATTTCATAAAATCTTAAAAGTAGCATTTACTGTTAAAATGATTTTTTTATTGTTTTGTTTTTCTTTTTGTTTTTTAATCAGGCTAGGGAAATGATGCAGTGGGTAAAGCACTTGCCATGCAAGTGTGAGGATCCGAATGGGGTCCCTAGAACCCATGTACGACTGGCTGTAGTAGTGTGCCTCTGTAACCCCAGCAAGATGGGAGGTGAAGACAGTACAGTCCAGTCCACAGAAGCTCAAAGACCAGTTAACCTGGCATATGCAGGCACAACAATGGGAGTCCCTGTCCCAGACAAGGTGGAAAGCAAGGGCCAGTACTTATGATTGTCTTCTGACCTCCACATGTGCACTATGGCCCTTGTTCACCTAAGGCTCATGCATATGAATATGCACACACACACCTACATAATCAAAAGAAGATGAAAATGATGACATGCTCATGCTCATGCGTAATGCATGTATATTTGAGTGACTTGGGTGAATCTGAGCTGAAGGCAGAGTTAGCAGTAGAAGACCATGCTTCAGTATGTCCTTGAAGCAGTCAGTGATATGCCTTTTTTCTCATTTTAACATGACTCGTTTTGTATACAGACTTTCTTTGTGAATGCTTTTCTTCAAAGTATAGCCCTACTTCTTGGTTTGTGGTAAAAACAGAATTCTCATAAAACTGATGAAAGAATTTAAGATAAAAGCTATATATGAAAAAAATGTATTAATGCATGCAGGCTAAAGGCACTTAAAATATCCCTGTAGTGGTTTGATTTACATTGAACTTAATTTCTCCAGGTTTCTGTATTAGAGCCTCAAAGCTAAATGTAGTACATATGTATAAATGCTTATATACCCCATGATTTCCCTGGGCAGAGGAAAAAAGAAAAATAGATTATTTTCTAGAAATGAAAAGAAAAATAAGACAAGAATAGAAACTCTGAAGTCTGCACTAGAGTGTGTGTATCTGCATTTTAGCCCACTTGGTTTTTCCAAAGAGGAGAAATCCTTCTGAATAAATATGTTAATAGTTCCTATTCAAGGAAATTCCACCTTTTTGTCTCCTCAACCAGCTGTGCTCATCAGAGACTCTGTCAGGTGGTAGGAGTGGCTTGAGGTTGGTGGCATGAAATTTTTAGCCTGAAAGACCCTAGGTCCTCCTGACGGAAGGCTGACCAGGCATGAGTCAAGCAGCTCCCTGTGCATCACAGCCAGTGGGTGGTAGTGGAATAAATGCTCAAAGAAAGTCAGTCTGCTAATAAATCACTCAGTCTCATCTTCCAGGTAAATGTACCCTCTTCCCTTACCCACTGGACTCAGTTTTGCAAAGGTTCTGACTCAAGTTTCTTTCATCTTCTGTTCATCAACACTAAAAACCCTGTCTTGGGGTTTTTCTTCTTTTTTTTTGTCTTTTTGAGACAGGTCTCCCTATAGCCCCAGCTGGCCTGGAACTGGCTATGTAGACCAGGCTGACCTTGAACTCACAGAGATCCACCTGCCTCTGCTTCCTGAGTGCAGGGATTAAAGGCGTGTACCAGCACACCTGGCAAAACCCTGTATTTTACTCAGTGTTAAAATCTCTCCATGCCAGGGATCCAGTCCTGTTAGTGTGTATGTTAGGGGGCATTCTGCTATGGCACCACATCCTCAACCTGATGCACATAGAAACTAGAATTGTGGCATCAGTCATTTTGTTTTGGTTTTGTAGCAGTCGAGAACTTAGCATGGGGGTGGAGAAGCTCATGTGATTAAACAGAAAGGGGAAACTCCTAGGATTTCTTTACATAGGTGTTGGTGTCATTGTGTCTCTTACTCTGGTGGCATGTTTCTTCTCTGGAAGACTTACGTCCTGGGAGGGGAGGGAGTTTAACCTAGTGACATCAGAAAGTCGTTGCTCAGGTTGAGCTGACTTCCTTTGTATGTCCATTCTTGAAAAGCTCCTCTGAAACCATCCTTGAGCAGATTCTGTAAGTTTTTCTTGAGAAAGAGTTTTGGAGCATTTTGTTATTTAAAGAATTTGTGTGTAGTTGTGTCTAGGTCTTCACTGATTCCAGTTGCTTCACACACTGAAGTAGATTGCACAGTATTTGAATCAGTGGCCTCTTGGTCTGACACCACTCCTCATTAAATTGTGAACTAATCAAGTGTCTAACCACACACATGTTCCACAAAGGGCATCTTGTCTTTTCTGAGGAATATACTGTAACCCTTGGTTTTGGGTACTAGACAAAAGTTGTTGTCTAGGAACTAATTAATTGCTGACTTGGACCTGATGATTTATTAAAAATGGCCATTAACTCCAGTCAATTCATATTTAAGAAAGGCTTACAATAATTTAATAATTGGTGTTAAATGCAATAATGGGAGAGAGCTAAGTAGTACTCAGGATTACTTAGCAGCATCCAGTCTGTCCTAATCGACATTTGTAGAACACTCTGCCTAGGAAATGCTTAGAAATATGTCTGAGTAGTCATGTGTATGTGGGAGGAGAGGTCTAAAGTAATTCTGTTGCCTTGAGGGCATGAGGAAGGTACTAAGAGGTGGTGATAAAAATATTCCCTGGTGCTTGTAATGGTTTAGAAATGCTAGAAGCCGCCAGTTGTCTGGTGACACTTGCTGCCATATGCCTTCATTTAAAACTCTAAAGCTTACATGTATTTTTTCTGAGCCAGTGTTGATAATACAGGGATTTTCATAAACAATTACTACATGAGTGACTGGCCTATTTTAAGCTCTGTATACCATAAATAACTGAAAGGCTGCTGCCTCTGTATTTGAGGAAAATCACAGTTCCCTTTTCCTCTCCCAGTCACCCATCTTCTTGTCTTCCATGCTTGAGCATAGACCTGTGGAGAACCAGAGTGAAAGAGGTTAAAACCCAGAGACATGGGTTACCATCCATTTGGCTTAATTGAATTAGCTTATTTAATGGACTTTCTGTGCTTGCCTTTGACACTGAAATGTGAAGGATTCTGATAGTATCTCCCCAGGAAATTTGGCTGTGATTTATCACCATTGATGAGTGTGGAGATGTGTATAGCAGTTGGGAAAATTAGGCTGAGATTGGAGCTACAGTCAGCAACCTGAGCTGCTCTTTTCCATAGAAGTTTGAAAGACCTTAGTGGTCTTCCTGAGGTTCACAGGCAGCAGCTGGTCAGCCTCCCTATTTTTCACATTCCTAAAGTCCCTCTTGAGAGTGGACAGTGGGCTGGCTGCTCTTCTCAAGATGAGGTAAATAGTTCCAGATACTTTGGTCTTTTCTCTAAGCATTTAATGTAAGAGGAAAAACAAAGCTGCAGAAACTCCAGAGAAGCCTGTCCTGCTGCTGTGCTCTGCTGGGCCTGAGGAGGCCCTAGACTTGGTGTCTGCCATTGTTGGAGTACAAGACAGGCAGAAAAAGAGGATTTGGCTGTGGACGGCAAAACTGGCCAGGACAGAACAGACAGGGCAGGGCATGTTGCTGTGGGGTCATCCCTAGACCCTGTGAGGCACACACAGGCTTTCCTTGTCAGACAGCTATCAGTCTCCTGGAGGGTAGAGTCCAGAAGTTACGTCACAGTGGAGAATGGGGACCAGTGACATTTGGGATGATATCACATCCAGCCATGTTACATGCTTATATTCTACACCAATGTTCAAAATCATGTTTTAAAATGTCCCACTTTGCAACCTAATTGATTAGTGTTTGTGGTGTGATAATCGTTTTTTTCATTTTTGACTTGCAAGTACATGAGCAATGTGGACTCGTGGTGTAAGGCCTGTGGTGAGGTAGACCTTCCCTCAGAGCTACAGGACCTGGAAGACGCCATTCATCACCACCAAGGCATCTATGAGCACATCACCCTCGCTTATTCTGAGGTAAGCCCGTTTCGCTAAGATTGCAAGGCAGTGATGTTTTTACATTATAGTGCTAAAGCTGGGAAAATGACTACCTCAGAAAAAGGTTAATGTGATACCAAACTGCACTTTAGTTATCCAGCATTTAGAGGCCTATGTGGTGGTGGTGGTGGTGTGTGTGTGTGTGTGTAAAAGCCTCATGGTGACCAGAGAGCAGGCTTTGCATGGCCTGTGACTTTATCTACCAAAGAAACAAAATCTCCTATCTTGTCTTCATATATTTAGGAAACCTGTATTTGTGTGCTGTTCTGTCAAATTCTTCATGAACAAAGCTTTTTTAGAGAGGAAGGAAAACGTGCTTCTACCTCATGGTCTAGATTACAAAGCATTCACTGTGTTCTCAAGTATGTAGCTCTTGTCTTCTTAGAAATCTAGGTGTATTAGTTATTTTTGTGTAGCTGTGATCACAACACCCAAAAGAAGTAACTTAAGTAGGGAAGATGGATTTTGACCCTGGTTTCAGCCCATCGTATGGGTAAGGCATAGCAGAGTGCATGGCAGGGGCCCTTTACATGGAGCAGCAAGGACTAGAAAGAGTGAGGCTTGAATCGGGGCTGGCTGTAACCTTCAGAACCCTGTTCCTCATGACTTCCTTTACCAGCTAAGCTTACCTTCTGAGACTGCAGAGCTTCCCAGATAGCACCAGTAACTGAGGAGCAAGCATCCAGAACAGGAGACAGTGGAGGGCCAGAGCACTAAGTGTAGCATTTTCTTCATAATTTTTAGGGTACGTATTTTTTGCTACTGTGTCGTGTACCATGCTTTGTGGTATGAATTTTATACAGTATCGTACTTACTGTATATACTATACTGAGGTGTCTACTGTTACTGCTTCTAATGTTACACTGAGACACAGAGGTGGCCTGACTTGTTCCAGGCCATCAGGTGGTAGAGTGGCATAGCTTAATGAGCAGACTGGCTATGCCACTGATAACCAAGGGCCAAGTAGCCAAGTAGCAGCACAGCTGCTACTCTGTGCCACATCTCTGGCATGCCACTGGTAGCCAAGGGCCCAGCCACAGGTTTGAAAGTGTCTGCCTTGCCTGTATCTTTTTCACTTGGCTTTGCAGATAGGTGGCATTTATGACATTGGTTATGCTCCGAAGTCTGGGGATGGGTCATAAAGTTTCTGAGCTTGCTTTTCTCTATTCTCCTTTAACAGGAAGCACCTGAAATATTCTATGTTAATGACTATTGTGAAGCTTCGATCAGAAAATGCTTCAAAGCTCCTTACAGAGTGCTGTGCATAGAGAAGCTTAATACATGTGTACTAGTTTTAAATTGTCTTCTTTGATCTGAACCACAGCTACACTTGTCATGGTTGCAGAGAACTGGCCATTCTCATTTCAATCTGGCACCTCATGTCACACTTCACTGACCAGCTGGCACTGCCATGGCCTTGGGACCAGCTCTTGAGATCCTAAGTGTTGGTGGGTAGCTTAAATGAATATGCAGAGCCCTGCCATTTTGATTTAGAATGTTGCCTCCTTGTCATGAGAGTCACCCTAACCCACAGGACCCCCAGTTTTAGCACTATTTCATGTTGTCTGAGATTCAAAGTCAGCTCTTGTCCTTTCTTAAGTTTGCATATAATGTTTCTAGCTAGTTTGATTGTCTGGTTTATTAGAAGCTGTTGCATGAGTAATAGTCTTTTGTATAGTACTACTGAAACCCCAATGGATTTCTGTTTTGGGGGTGGTTTAGGATGGGGTCCCTCTGTAGCCCCAGCTGGCCTGGAAATTGCTATGTAGACCATGCTGGCCTCTCTGCCTCCAGAGTACTAGGGTTAAAGATGTGAGCCAACTCAGATTTCTAGTTTTAAATTACATTGAATGATGAAGATTAAACAGATTCTGAAAAAATTTTAACTTCTTTTCCCCAGTTACCATTTTCATATGGTATCTAGTTTTGACTTGCAGTATGGAAAATGATGGCTCCAATACTCATACAATAAAGCCTTCTTGTACCTTCTTACATGAGTTGTCCCTGCTCTGCTCTTTGATTGTAGTAGTAGAGGTACACCAGCTGATACATACCCTTAGCAGACCAAGATGGCATTGAATAGCCTTCCCTCAAAGACATCTGACAGGAGGTGGTTATAGTCTGCCTGTGGGACCATGGCATACATGCCTGGCATATATCAGTATCACCTTGACCTGACTCCTGTTATTTTCCCCTCAGCTGGCCAGTTCAGTGACCTAACCCCTTTGGTACCTCTAGCCACATATGAACTCTTTCCACACATCCTGTAAAAATGGGACATCCTTAAAGAATAAGAGACCGTAGAATGTGTGTCCCTGGATAGGACTCCTATATTAAACCTCACCCACCCACAAGACTCAGGGACCATTGTCGAAGAGGGGGCAGAAAGATTTTAAGAGCCAGGATTGGTTCGTGAACATAAGAAAGCAGAGGCTTTCAGGCCACTGGAAGCTTGCACATGTGAACTTGTGGCAATGGTGGCATGGAGCACAAGACCTGTGCTGACTCAATCAGACAGGGGCCTAGAACATGGAGTAAGGGAAATGGGCAGCCAGCTGGCCCTAGTCTGGGAACTTTTGGATACTGATTACTACTGAGGGGGAATAGACCTTACTTGTGATCTCTACATAAGCTGACTAGACTCTGATGGATGAATTTGCACCAAAGGACATCTGAGTACAAATGCTTAACTAGATAGAATTTAACATGTATGGCAAAATACATAAGGTCCGGTGGGAGGGAGGGGCATGGTTGGGGAGGCTCTAAATTTAATTAAGAACAGTTGTATGAAATGTACAAAAGCTCAATAAAAATTTTTTTAATGGGGCATCTTGACATGGAACATATATCTATCTGTGGTGAGCTTTGTTCATTGTAAATTGGCACTAATAATTCAAAGTAGCTTGGGAAAGAAGAGCCTCCCAGGCTGAGGTCTTGAACCAAAAGTTTCAGCCTGGTAACATGTCAACAACAGCTGTAAGAAGACAGTTATCTGAACTCAAAGAACTGAAAAGATTTTCAAAAGAAACATGATAATGAATTCTTTCCCTTATAAATTATAAATTAATTTCAGGCCAACTGAAACATGGTGCAACAGCACCGTCCGCCATCAGTCTACCCAGCCGCCCTCCTTCCACATGCATACTTGTACATGTACATGTAAAATTATCTCTGTATTTGTCTCCATCTGGATTTGAAAAGCACATATGTAGATACCGATTCTTTCAGTTCTAATTCATGTTGTCAGGGCTCTTGCCAGGCTTTCCCTTTCAGGCAGCAAGAAACCTGGCTCCCACTGTCCTCAGTCTGTTCATTTATTTGTTCACTTTGTGTTCTTGCTGTCTCCTGCCTATGTAGCCTCACTTCTCTGCCTTTCTGCAGAGAGCATAGCACCACCATACCTCACTGACTCCCTCACTGAGGTTCCTTATCTTTTGTTGAGTTGTGAGAATGCTGGGGAGGCATCCTTGTCACAGAACTGTGTGCTGGACCACCAGCTGACTGCAGGATCCCGAAGGGCTGCAGTGTTGGTAAACGGGACTGGCTCTCCATTGTTCTTCCTTTCCCTCCTTGCTCAGCCTCTCCCTTCTCCTCTGCTCTGCCCTCTTCCCCTCCTTATCTCCTTTGCTTTTTTCTTACATAGTTTTCCTGTAAACTATAATATCTACATTTTCTAGTGTCTCATGGCTTCAGTTCCATGAGAGCAGCCACCTCTGCCTTAGAACAAAAGTGGTGCCTGCTTTCTCAATCTGAAATAAAACATGTAGCCAGTTTCATCTTTCACATATAATTTAAATGTATACAATAGTGTGTGTGCTAAGTATGACAGAGACAGAAGCAGCATGTTTGGGGATAAAATGCACTGCAGGCTATAAATGCTTAATTACATTCACCTATACTAGAAGAGAGAAAAATAGACATTCAGACACAGGCCACACATGCAGACCTGTTGTGACACAGGTTCATTGTGGATATATATACTGAGACGGAACTGACGAGTTATGCTGTGTTCTGAATGGTGAGCAGCTCCTGAAATGTCCCAAATAGAACCAGGCACCTCCTTATATTGTTTAACGTGGTGTTCCTATCCTGGAGAGATGAGTGATATTACAGCTAGACAAGTGTCTACTGTGTGCTGGTATCCTTAGTGGGTTGCCTTGTCAACAAGAAAACTGGGGCCTGTCACAAGAAAACTAAGTCCCTTCAAGGCCTCCCTCCCCAGAGTCACTGCTTTAGTTCATAGGTACTCCAGCAAAGCAATTGTGGCCTATTGATTCAGGGTACTCAGGGCCACCTGAGAGCAGGTTCTGTTGTTTTATGATATTGAAGGTTTACCTTACTTTAACTTGGTGTTTTAGAACATTTGGTTTTATGATGCCAATGGATAATTGATTGGTTGTTTTAAATTTTACTTTATTCTCTATAGAATGTCTTTAAGTAAATGTATCATATATGATTGTTTGTATATATGTACATGCACACACATGTACCTACCTAACAATAAGGTCTGCCCCCAGCCTGGCAAAGCATAAATTTTAATCTCTAATTTATGCCATGAGCAGGTGAGCCAAGATGGGAAGTCTCTCCTCGATAAGCTCCAGCGGCCCCTGACTCCTGGCAGCTCTGATTCCCTCACGGCTTCTGCCAACTACTCCAAGGCTGTGCACCATGTCCTGGATGTCATCCATGAGGTGCTACACCACCAGCGGCAGCTGGAGAACATCTGGCAGCACCGCAAGGTCCGGCTCCACCAGAGACTGCAGCTCTGTGTCTTCCAGCAGGATGTGCAGCAGGTTGGTGTCCTGCCCTGCTGTTCCTGGGAGAGTTGGCTCACTGTCTTGCTCCAGATGAGGGTGTGAGTGGACAATGAGGGAACAGGTCTCTCTGTTCACTGTGACCTAGTGCTCACACGGGTCGCTCTCAGCTGCTTCTCTGCAGAGCAGGGCCTGCACTGAAGAACCTCAAAGCTTTGCCACTGAAGCAACTCATTCTCACTTCCACTGATTTGTGAGAATGATGCTGCTCATTCTTTTTTCCATTATATGCTTATGTGCGAGTGTGCATTCCTGTGTGCATAGCTGTGTGGGTTTGTGCATGTGTGCTTCAGGTGCCAGCCAAATCCAGAAGGGGGAGTCAGATCCCCTGAAGCCTACACTACGGTGGTTGTGAGCCATTAGATGTTGGTGTTGAGAGGGTCTCAAGCAGTAAGTGCTCTTCACCACCAAGCTGATTCTCTAGCCCCTGTGCTGATGATTGTTACGATGACATGTTCTTATCATTTGCTTCAGACTTTTCTACTTTCAGTTATTTAATAAGCTAATATTAATTGTTAATTAGCTAGTATTTGGCAGATAATGCCTTTGATATTATACAGTGTGCTTGGTAATGCCTCTGTAATGAAAAGTGGACTTTCATAGCTGTTCATTTCTCAGGGGTCAACTTTTCTTTTGTTGGCGGTAGTGGTAGAAAGTAGGACTAAGTCCAGCTCGTCAGCCTCCCATGTCCTTGCAGAAGAGAGCTCTCCAGCTAAGGCTGGGGAAGCATGCAAAAGGAGATGGAGCTGTCATGATAAGTAACTCGTGTCCTTGCTCTAAAATTGAGGGAAAACTGGGATAGCAAGATGCTAGTCCTAGGGATGAAGACGTCTGGGTAATGGGGCTGCCATGGTGCCCAGAAGGTCACCTGAAGCTACAGTGGGTGATCCGGAGTCAGGCCACTCACCTCTCTGGACAGCGATGAGCCCCTATGCATGGTTCAGGCACCTCCAGGGGTGTCAGATTTCTATCTCTTTGGGGATCATCTGAGAGGATGCGGCCCTCTGACTTTTCTGCCAGACAGACTGGGATATGTCGAGTCCTCCCTCATGGTGTGTTCTGATGGATAGAAGATTCTCCGTCATTAATCGTCTTTTAATGTGAATCTGGTAACTTCAAAAATACTAGTAATGGTCTGTGATTTAAAACTTTCACTTAGGATGCTTTCATTTATTTCTGTTTTAGTTTTTGGGTTCTCTGACGATTATGTGTAGAAAATGCCTTAGAAATGATCATTCTGATATTATTAGTGTTTCTTACCAGAATGGGAAGAGGATGGAGACTATCTCCTGGAGGGGTCATGAGGAAATGTGAATTGTCAAATATTCATTCTTTTGAATGGTTTGAAAGCTTGCAGGCCAGGACATCCTGCTAGGTAACTACAACTCATATTCTACACGTCTTATTGGTGACAACCAGGAGCTGATGCACCGTCTGACAGAGACCTTTATTCTCCTTGAGGAAGCAGCAGCAGAGTGCTCTTCCTTTCCCTGACTGTTGGGTGCACCAGTGGCATTGCTGCAGCTGTGTAGGGCAGGCAGCCTTTCAAAAGATACTCATCTGGCACCAAGTACTTACTGCACTTAAATTGTGTAAGAGTATAATCAATAGTTCTGAGCTCACCTCTTTAACCCAGTATTTTCCTTGTGAACAGAATATTAGGTTGAAGTCAAGAAGGAAAATGTGTTTTCTAATCATGCACATATGGTCCTGAAAGCATTCCATAAGAACAGATACTGCTCATTAAGAGAACTTATTTCTTGTTGATTGACCTGAAGGGATTTGGACCTTTTATGCAAACAGGAAATTGTTATGAAGGTTTGACTTGTGAAGCTAAAGCTCAAGACTGGTAAGATAAAATAAATACTTAGTAGAATTTCCAAACCAAGAATGTTTTCTGGATCTCAAGAAACTGATCACAAATCTTTTTGTTATATTAACATCAGAGTAGAAGAAGTAAGCTGAAACCCCGTGAACAGGCCACTAAAATGGAGTAGCACTTTAGAAAGATACTAGGTGAAGGCAGATTTGCACAAAAAATAATCTAAATCCACAAGGATGTGATAAGACAAGTAGAGAGTCCATAAGTGTTTTACTATTTGGTTTTGAGTAATGAAAAAGCATCTCAAATATTATGGAGAGTAAAGAAGAACAAAGCTTCCTGAACAGTAGATATCAGATTGTTACAGCCGAGTGAAAACAACCCTCCAAAGGGTGAAATACTTGGGAGAACCTTGGCCAGATTGCCACAGGCCCTAGGGGCTGAGGTATGGGGATGGTATTGGAGTTCGGTTTTTAAAATGGTTTGTTTGGCTTAGTGGACAATTTCCTATTATTTATGTAGAGAAGCAGTTTGGGATGGTAGGCAGGACTGTCTGTGGTCAAGGGGAGCTGGTCAGAGCTTGCATAGTGCTTACATCACATCTCATTCAAGGCACAGGATGGTAGAGGACACCTTGCTTCAGGCTTGCCTGGCACAAGTGTTGGCTGCTGCTAGCAGCTCTTACCTTTGACATTGTCAGCTTAATGAAACCCTTGTCACATTTCCTGATGATCCCATGATACACGTTTCTGTTGCCTGCGTTGCTCTTGAATAGCCCTCATGGAGTGTTTAGTGGAGTGAAACTGAATAATTGTCTTATTTCTTGGTAGTATATTCAGTTAAACATGTATTTTAGTTTTTTTATGTGAAGGTAATTCACTTTTGCTGCCCTATGCCTGTTCAAACGGGGTGATTAGTAGTCATGAGAGCAGCCTAAGCAGGTGTTCTCAGACTTGCTTTTCTGTCTCACCTGTCCAGTTTGTCAGACTCTTAGATTATTGGAATTCAGTTATCCATCACAACAGTGAGGAGCATGGCCCTGCAAGTTTGCCTGACTGAAGCAGGTACACTCCAACACGTACTCATCAGGCAGGAAGGCCTGGCCCCTAAAGCCTCCCTTTCCTCCTGGCAGCTTCTGTGTGAGCATCATCCCCAATGGAACTGCCTCTTGGATTCTCTTTCCAAGTTGATGCCATACTATCACCTATATTTGTAAACACTCCAGCAGCCAAGTACAGTTGTGTACACATATGGTACCGGTTACTCAGGAGGCTGCAGCAAGAGCCTCACTTGAGCCTTGAATTTAAAGGCCAGCCTAGAAACCATAGTAAGACCCTCTCTCAAAACAAAACAAAACAAAAAATAGTTTTCACACTTGAACCTAGTCCCTTCTAGAGTTTTCTCATCAACACTTCCTCCTCCCTTGGCTTTCCAATATACTGATTATAATGTTCTGAGAGGTAAAAGGATAGGATGTTTTGGTGTGTGCTCTTTGCCTAGGGAGATATAAATCAATGCCTGCTTTTTCCAAGACTGGGCACCAACTACAAACCAAAGTACAATTACATTTGTATAACTCATTGGGGAACTAGTGAGTTTATTGGACTACTTACAGGACATGAGTGAGGGGACAGGAGTATAAGTGACCCCAAAGCAGCCCCATCACTGGAAATTCTCAGCCCAGCATAGATGACAATCTCCCCTTAGCCGTAACGGAATAAGTGAAGTCCGCCTTCAGCTAGCCCTCCACAGTCTGTATGCTCTAGCACCTCCGAGACTATAGGGCAGTGCACCATTAACAGAATTATATACCGTACCTCCAAGAGGTACAGGAGTGACTGGAGTCTAGGTGAAGATCCAGTGACTTCCTTCCCCTCCCTCTGCTTTGTGAAGGAATGTCTACAACCCTCCACCCCCTAGTGTTAGAGTCTTTTCGTGAGCAGTCATAGCTGCCCTGATGAAGATGACTGCTGTATTTGGAGAATAGTACTTTACAGTATTGAAATTCTTCAAGTTCCTTTCCTCAAGGAATTCATAATCTAGTTAGAACAGATCTTTTTTTAACTTTAGCAGATGATTTATTAGTGAAATTAGACCACCACGTTTCTAAGATATATCACTTCTGTTTTCAGTTACTGTCAGGTATAACTTTGCTGAGCTACAAATGTAAATCATGCCAGCAGCTAGCTTTCTCACTCATATTACCTACCAAGTTTGGGTTTAGAGAATACAACTCTGCACTTCAGAATCTGTAGAGTTGGGACTCCTTGAGAACTTGCATGTATTTCTTCTTAACCTTCAGAGTCTAGTGTAAAAGGAAAAATGGGACTACTCACAATTTAAGTGGAAGTAATATTTGCCATGGGGGTAGGGCACGGAAGTCTTCCTGGGAGAGTAGTGGCTGAGCTGAGCTTCTAAGGCTCCATAGGATGTTGGCAGAAGAGGGGTTGGGTAGTGGGAATTGCAGTGAACAGGGCCAGGAGAAGGCTCCTAGGACAGACAGAGGGCATGGAGGCAAACACACCAGGATCCCAGGACAGATGATTGGGACTTGTTTCTGTAAACCAGGATATCATTGAAGGGGTTCAGGCTAACATGCACTTAATGGCAGTACTTTGGTACAGGGCAGGATGTGACTGTTCAGTGGGAGTGATGAGTCAGCTCCTGTCTTGCCTTGTGTGTGCCCACCACCTTCCTCTTTGTGCTTACAGCCAGCCTTCTGAGTCCTTGCTTCCATAATTGCCACATTGACCTCATCCTCATGGGTTTTAGTATTTGGACATGACGCATTGGGCCATGGGGTGGGGAGGTGGATGGCACTGTTCTCCATGCTTCCAAAATTTGCCATGTGAGGCGTGGATTGGAGCAAGTGAGAGGCCAAGAACCTGACTAGGTGGCCAGACAAGTTGTGCTGCACTGGGAAAGCAGGAGCTAAGGGCAGTAGGGGTGGCCATCAGAGCTTTAGTCCCTCAGCTCCCCAGCTGTGTCACATTCATTGAAAAAGTGAATGAGTTGATGAAGAAAGTTAAGAAATCCCCCCATTTTGCTAATTGGAGACTCTTTAAGTAAAAGTTTCTTCATTTGGTCTGGAATAGCAGGGGAGGGTTGACCTTACCTTACAAACAAGTCACCTGAGAGATTAGCCTGCAGGAGTGTAAAGGAAGGTTTGATGTTGGGGGACTAGAGGCAGTGTCCCAGCTTGGAAGGGATAATTTCAGTGTGTGGGAATTTTGCAAGTGACATCTCTAGTAAAGATCTTGCCTGTTTGATGACAAACAAGTGTCTCCAGTAGCAGGAGAACAATCAACATTTGCTAGAAGCAGACACCGGGCTTCAGATCTGGAAAGAAGTTGCCTCACAGTTTACCAAGGCCCCAGATGCCAACTTTAGTCAGCAAAAATCCATCTGTCTACACAGCTTGACTTGGACTTGATGTCAACACCACTTACACTATACCTTGCTCTCCAGTGATGTTCAGATTTCCAAGCTACCTGTGCTCTTCTCATAAGTCTAGTCAGGAGAGTCCTTTTCTCATCCCATTCACTGGGTCATTTTATGATCCTGACTAGAATGTCTCTTCTGCTTTTCCCTCACTGGCATTTTTTATTTTGTTTATGGCAGGTGTTTTGGTTTTCTGTCATGCACTTTATGCCTACAGCTTATCAGCAGCACTTTTAAAATATTCACTTCTTTTTCCCAAGTAAACTCTAGGCTTAGTCTCTTTTGCTATGTTCTAGAAACCTTGTCTTTAAAAGATCTTTTCACATTAAGAGTAAACTCTGATCTCAAGATACAGTCACCACACCAGAGAAGGGGATAGTGGTGAAGAGGCGCTGTGCTGGCGGCAGCACCTTCATGGCAGCTTTGAGTTCTGCACCTCAGTGCAGCCACTTCTTCCATTAGTCCTGAAGCTCACAAGTGTGTGCAGAATTATGTCTTCCCCTTTCTGCTCATTTCATTTAAATGTTACACATCATAAAATTGATGCCAGGACCCCTTATGTTCCACATACACAACCAGATCTTAATGAAGCCCAGGGGTGTGGCCAAAGCTCCAAGTGATGTTTCTCTGTGTGCAAAGAGGCTTAACTTCTGAGCTGATCAAGAGTAAAAGCAATCATTGATATCAAAGAACATTTAAGCAGAACTTTTCAGCCTGAGGGAAAGCTAAAGGCTATGGCTGTCCACAACTGGGAAGAAAAACAAAACCAGTGATGGAAAATCCTCTTCCTTTAACATCCTGGGGTTTAGTGCCTGAGGAGTTTGGTCCGTGGAAAGGGATGAGGCAAAGGAAAGGAGCTCTTTGCATTGACTTCTGACCTGGGCACCTACCAGCTCCCTGTTGGCAGATGGCAGGCCTCGTGTGCATCTCCAGGTCTCCAAGTGGTATGATTCCCAGATCTCACTGGCAGTGGAATAATGTGCCCAGAATGCTGCCTTCAAGAGTAAAACATGCCTGCAGCACTTGGAAACACTCTCAGCCGCCTTAGCATGGAACAAGTAGGTGTACTTTTCAGATCTTGTGATTTTTTTTTTTTTTTTACGGTGTATACAGTTCCCACTAGTATAATATTAGCAACAATGCTAAGCCATTAGCCTTCAAAAATTAACATTATCTCTGAAAACCCTTAGTCACCTGCTTATGTTGAACAGATTTGAAATGATGGCGCTTTAATCAGTAATCCTTTTCATATCACTAAAACAACATTGCTTGGATAAAGAAAATGTAGGGTACCATTTTTAGACTGGTTTTAAGGAGGAGGATGTCACCAAAAATAAATGAAATGAGATTGTTAGAGGAATGGAAGGTGGGCTGAGAGTAGTTTCGAGATTCATAGTTTGTAACTGTAAAATAGTATGAATAAAAAATAAATTCAGAGTATTTTAGAATCACCCTTTTTTCATTTACCTCATGTATTGTAGGAACTGAACATAGAATCAGATGAGCTTGTTGTTTTTATATTTTATGTCCGTAGCTGAATATGGTGGTGCACTTCCTGTGTCAGCACTCAAAAGGCGGAGGCAGGAGGCAAGCTTGCAGTTACATAGTGAGGTCCAGCCATTCAGGGGATACATATCGAGCCTTCTCTCCAGCCCCACCTAATCCTTTTTCAGCTTAAAAATACTTCATACTTGTCTACTTTGTGATATTGGCTCATTCCCAGAGGTACATCCCATTAAATACATCCATTCTCAGATGCAAGTGGTTTGAAGTTGAGGTATTTCTCTAGGAGGGGAATGGGGCGTGTTTCTAATGTCTCCTAAGAGACTGGCACATAATGCAGCTTTAGTTCTTCCGTGCAGTAGGTGCTGAGAGCAGTGGCACCTGACAGCTCCCTTGCTGTCTTTGTAATTTCAACAAAGAAAAATGGTATGCTGAGAAGTGCTTCAAGATGCAATGGAACATTTACAACCTGTGCTGTTAAAAAAAGCATAAATTTAGGAGATGACAGGCCAGGGGTTCAAGTGTGCTATGTGCTGTGCATCTGCCTCGCTGATACTACTGTGTTCTTGTGGACATCTTCAAATACTCAGCGCCTTTGGTTGTTACAGGTGAGTAGGGAAGGAAAATGAAGCTGAGACAGGGTAAGAAACTTCGTCCAGGCACATTGATATATCTGTGTGCAGTGGGGGTAGCGATGAAGGGGTAGAAAGGAGATAGCTTTCAGAAGGGGAGACTCAGCAGAACTGGACGGTGGACTAGATTGCGTACCAATGGATCTTGTCAGTACAATGGCCAGGTGACTGTCAGAATGCTGATATGGATAGGAGAGGTTCTGAAATGAACCACAGCCATGAGGGAGATTGTAGCTTTGGGGTTGAGCACTGACTGCTGAGCCTGGCCTCCACCCCCATGTAAGCATGCCTCTGCTCGCAGCTGCTCCCAGTCCCAAAAGGATCTTTGCAGAGGCCTAGAGTTTTGTTAAGGTTCACACCCCTCTGATTTAGGTGTAATAGAACTTTTGTGTGCAGAAAGTATGCTAAGTCAGGGTTGAAGGCACTAGTGGAGAGCAATAGAGAACAGCTGGGCCCCATTCTAAACCAGCTGCCTTTATTCTGTATATCTTTTGATACAGCTGTCCTCATCATTCAGCTAATAAAGAGCAAGGTACCTTTTCTGTAGCAGTGAGCCATCGATTGAGCCTGATTTGACATTAGCAAAGGTTATGGCCCTCCAGACACCCTCTTTGCTGAATATGCTCCTATTCCTTCTTTCATCCAAGATCATTTTGACTTGTCTGCTTAAGTACTTGCTGTGATCTGATTGTTTGTGTCCCCTAAAACCATAGGCAGAAACATAGTCTGTAATGTGGTGATACTACTGTGCAGGATGTTTGGGGGTGATTAGGTCATGAGGACTCCACCCTCACAAGTGATCTTTGTGTCGTTAGAAAAGGGCCCTAGAATATTGTTGAACTTTTATTCCATCTGAAGACCATGGAAGGGTACCACTGCGAGGAACAAACCTTCACTAGACACTGAGTCTGCTGGTATCTTAATTGTGGACTTAAAGCAGACATTTCTGTGACTTCTGAATTATTGAACCCAAAATAGTTTGTTACAACAACCTGGCATATTAGGCAGTCCATAGGTACAAGCATATACACCTGGCCCTTCAGGACTTTAACAGCACACTAGAAAATGTATGTTAAGTATTTACAATGTTTTAAAGACACCACCTACTTGCTTTTTTGCCTCTCCATCTAGAAACCAAGTGCGTATTTGATGTAATGTAATTTTTTTAGGTATTGTTAGTGTTCTGTGAATTTTCAAGTTGTAAGAACCAACAAACTATGCTACTAAGTCCCAACTGTGAACTTGAAAACACCAGATACAAGGACTTACAGTCATTAAATTCATAGAATACATAGCTCTTCGTGTCAGTATCCTCCAAGTCCAGAATTGAGGCATGTCAATGTTTTGTTTTCTTAGGGGTTTTTGCATGTTTTAAGTCTTCCAAGAAGAAATGGATGAGGTGGTGGAGAGGGTGGTGGTGGTGGTGACTGACTACGCAGTTAAGCTTGAAGTACCTGAATTATGAAGCCTTGCATCCTTAAATAATGTTAACTGGTCCTTCAAAACATTGTAACTACCCTCTCATACAAAATCCAGTCCACTTGTTGCCCCCATCACACCTCAGATGTGGTGACTTAAATCATTACTGCATGTCATATTTATAGATAGATTTTCACTTTTACTGTAAGAGCTGAGTATAGCCCTGGTGAAAGTGTTGGGGCGAGCTGTAATTATCCAGTGTGTTAAACTAGTACCGGGCATTTCTTCCAAGTTTCTTTCCTGTTTTGCTTTTGACAATAGAATTAATCTACTGAACGGGCCAAAAGGTGAACCCTTTGTTTATGGCATGTCTGGCCCTACCTCATTGCAGGTGCTGGATTGGATTGAGAACCACGGAGAAGCGTTTCTGAGCAAGCACACAGGTGTGGGGAAATCTCTTCATCGGGCCAGAGCTTTGCAGAAGCGTCATGAGGATTTTGAAGAAGTCGCCCAGGTAATAGTGGCACTCTCCTAGATACTGGTGTGGTTGGTTTGGAATTCCAGTTAACCACCTCGGAGGTGACTTGCTAAATGTGTTTGATGTGGTTTGGTGAGGTTACATTCTAGTTGCAGAACCAAGCTGTCCCCATCTAGGTAGTAACTGATTTAGTCAGGTAACCCTGTTGTAAAATGTAATATTTTTGAAACAAATAGGTCTTTGACGTTTTTGTTATTCTACTAGTCTGTGACCTTTCAGTTCACAAATGGAGGGTAATAGTCTTTCCAGGGTTTCTGGAATAATAGGCTCAGCAACCGTTTGTTTTTAGCAGTACCTTTTGAACGGATTGACTTAAAAATAAGTGTATAGTGTCTGGAGAGATGGCTCAATGGTTAAGAACTCTGGCTGCCTTTCCAGAGAACCTGTGGTGCTAATAACTGCCTGTAACTCCAGTTCTAGGGGATCTGATGCTTACATACATGCAGGCACAACACTCATACATGTAAAGTAAAAATAAAAAGAAATTGATAAATATGTTTGTAGATTAAAGGATTGATCATTTAAGCAAGAGATGAATCTAGGAGGTAGTCAAGAATCAAACAGCGCTGAACAGCCAGCCTACTCTAACAGAAAGGCTGGAGAAGTGTGCTGAGCAGGTCAGGCTGGCAGGCGGATGGTGCTTGTCATAAGGTCTCTAAGGACAGTTCGACAGTTCCCGGGAGGCCTGTGTCATAGATTCGTTATAATTGAGGCAGGTGTGTTGGCATTTTCAAATGACACTAAAAGTATAAAGACAGAAAACAGCATTTCCCAATAAGTTTACCAGGGAAAAAAGGTGTAGAAAACGAAGTAAGTAAAAAGCTCTAGAATATCAATCTGATGAAGGCAAAAGAAATGAGAACCACAAAAATGTTGGTGCTTACAAAATAGCAGGTAATTTGTCCAACGTACCACTGATTACAGTAAGTGGAAATAGATGACTTTTGTTAAGGGACTGTCAGATTGAATATCTTTATTTTTTATTTTCTGACTCCTTATAGTCCCAGCTGGAACTTACTGTGTAGACCAGGCTGGCCCCAGTCTCACAAAGATCCATCTTCCTCTGCCTCCCAGAGTGCTGGATTAAAGTTGAGTTCCACCTTGCCCAACCAGAATGAAGGTCCTTAACATTGTTTTGCTCTGTGTTTTCAATGGGCATGCACAAAATACCAGAGAGTCTGAAAATATAAAAAAATATTTTTAAAAGACCCACCAGGAAAATATTAACCATAAATTTGGTGTAAGAATATTACTTTGAGACAAGATCGACTTGAAAGCATAAAAATATCATTATAAATGAAGAGAATCTTCAGTTACTAAATGCACAATGTAGTGTGCATATAGCACCTAACCTCTAAACCAGAAATAAACTATGTGTGTTGATGTATTTCACCAGACAAATAAAGGTTTGACTGTCCTAGTCAGAAAACTGAAAGGAAGGACAGAATTGTATGTGGGATAATAAATGGCATCTAAGTCCTGTTCCATGAAAATGCCTTTTAAAACTCCTGTGTAAAGAAAAAGTGGTGACTGGTCTTTCTCAAGAAAGCAGTGAGGAGACCAAGTCTGCAGCCCTGATGTGACTCAGAGCCCTAGGCCCACACTCCTAGTGGTCTCCCTGCTTTCATTTGCTAGGAAAGACTTTGCCACTTTCCTATAACAGAATGGAAACAGATATGGAAAGTGTGCTCTTACCTCCCCTTTGTTCTTTTCCTAGGATAAGGTCCTTCCCTAATTACTGTGGCTTGAGAATGAATGTGAAACTTGTATTATGTAAGCAAAAACTTCAGGCATCAAAGAATCTAAGAGGGAAAAGAACAAATACCTCTGCTCCTGAAGTCCTGCTTTTACTCATGCTCTGAGATTGGGCTTCCCTCTGCTTTTTCCACTGCCTAAGCATTTTCGAAAATGAGGGATCAGAGTGTCTCAGAATTGTCTCAAGACTGTTTCTTACCCCGTTTGACCTATTTTCCCTGCAACCCTATGATTCTGTCCATTCTAGGTTAGGTTAGTCACTTAGGGCTAACCTAATCCTGCTCAGCTATTGGCCCAAGTCCAACGCAATCAGAGCTGCCTGCACAAGTTCTCAGAGACAGCAAGAGCAAGGAAACTCTATAGAAAATGATGCTTTCACCTTAAAATTCCTTAAGCAGGCAAAGGACTACATTAGTGTTTGTACTGTGGACTGTTTTCTTCACCTCGTATTGGGAAAAAGGCCACCAGCCAGATTTCTTGTCCTTGTTTATCTCCTCTTGCTCCTTGTCTTCAGTATTCCAAGGGTGACCAAGTTGAAGGTGCTCCATTCCATATCTGTTGTGTATTTGCACAGGGTAACATTGGACCTCAACACTGTTGCTCATGTTGTAGATACTTACATTTTCTCTCCATCTAGTTTCAAGTAATCACTGACTAAATGTCAGCTATTCTGCTAGGCATAGGGGGAAGCGGATAAGGGAAGCAGGTAGCTATAAGCTTGGCTCTCCTGATAGGCATGGCCGGTAGCAGAAGGGTTCTGTGTGGTAGAGCTTGATGTTTAAGCCATGGTATAAAAGTTAATAGAATTCACTATAGTGGCATAGAAAAAAGAAGGTTTTAGAGGGTGGCACCTGGAAAAGAGGTGGGACACCAGGGCCTTGTGGCCTGCCAAGCTGGAGTGAACCTGGCTTTTCAGGGCTGGGATCTGCATGCGTGATCCTCTGTGTGTGTTTGGACTCAACACCTTAACATGTGGCAACACCTGTGTTTTCTTGTTCTCTCGCATCTCAGCTTTTCCTTTCCACCCATGCTCCAGTCCCACTGCAGTGCCTGAGCTCTTTACTGATGGCCTCTGTCACTAGCATCTCCCTTCCAGTGTCTTTTCTTTGTCTTCTTAGAAAATGTCATTTGCTTTGTAGGCTTTAGATACAAAATAGCACTCTCAGCTTTATTCTATATCCTAGTTACCTGCTATCCAGTTAAGTCATAGGTCATTTCCTGGAGCTGTAAACAGCAGGCATCTAGCACTTTGTTTTGCTTAGAGGAGGCATTCTGCACCCATGAACTGGGGACTTGACTACAGTGCCTTCCTCTTTGTTTGAGTGACAGTATCACTTCTACTCAGTCCACTTATATGCAGTGAGCTCTTCTGAGTTGTCAGTAAGGAGCTGAATATACTTTTTGTTCCTTGGACTCATACTTACACCTGAATGTGCAGATATGACAAAAATCAGAAGATTTCCCTGAACCCTCCCAAGCTACTGTACAAGGAGTTTTCTGTGCTTTAGAAGCACAGCAGTAAGTGTTTCTGGTAGGTAGAGAGGTTGCTCCATGGGCAAGACTAGCCACAGATGATGGGGTCCAAGGCAGCACAGGGCCACAAGACCTTAACCAGTATGATGGATTTGCTTAGGAGCAGTATTTTCAGTGGATATGATCATGAGTGTTAGGCAGCCTGTGTGCAGTAGATGAGGCCTAGACAGACAGGGCCTAAATAACAAGGCAAAAGCACCGTTTATATTTAAAGCTTCATTCATAGAAAGCTGTCTTTTTCTCAGAGTAGAGTAGCTTCAGTCTTGCTGTAACACTAGAAGGACGAGGTGAGGGACCAACCTTTTCTCTATCCTACCATCTTTGTTTCTTGTTGCAACAAATCACAGTGGTTCTTATGGTGTCTGGTATCCACATTTTAAACTTAGGGGACAGTGGGCTGTTGAGATGCCTTAAAAATAGTGCTAAATGTGCAGAGTAAATACTGACATATATTCTTAAAGATAAAACAAGGTTTAGGATTTAGAGAAGTTTCCATTTTGTTAAGATAGGTTGTATTTTGGAGATTCCTTTGTAACATTAATTCTAAATTGGTTTTAGTTTAGAGCTCTGAAAGCATCGGTTTACTTAGTAAATATTTCTCATTGTGCACTTCTTGGTGAGTTGGGCTGTAGCAGAAGAAGTAGTGTAAGTATTAAAAAGGAAGTAGTGAAAGCGTGTGGTTTGAACTCACTGAAGACTTGCTAAACATAGACTTATTAAGTAGAACAATTCCAGTGTTCTGGGAAGGAGAAACCCAAAAGGAACGTTTCATGTTTATGTGGAAGCGAGGCCTAGTCTCATGTAGCTTCTGCAGGCACTGGCCCTTGCTGTAGGTGCCCTGGGCATCAGCCATCTGTTTCACACACTGCTGTGGTCTCCTCGGGATACAGGATTGCTTTTGCTTACACCTTTGCAGAGCCAATAGCTTCTTTGTGGCTAATGTGAAGAGATCCTTTGTATTGTGAGTACTCTGTGCTGTTGAGTGAACCCACATTGACTGTGGTATAGTGTGTGTATTTCCTTTTACTATTGTAAAGAAGTTAAAAATATTTTCCATGTGAAATTTTTTACAGTTGATTGTGGAAAGGAAGATGCTTTTTAACAGTGACCTTTGATTTTGTTAGTAGTTATATGAGTTGGTGTTTCTTGTTTCTTTTTAGATTTAAAAAGCTATGATTTCAGCAGTCAGATAAAGCCCAGAAAACCTTAGTTTAATGAGAGCTGGCTCTGAGAGCAGAACAGAGGGGTCTTAACTGTCATCTGTGATCTTATGTAGCACCATTCCACAGGTACCAGCTACTCTGCAAGTACTTAAACTACTCTGTTCTTCACTACTTATCCCCTAGGATTCAAGTTACTCCAAGTATCTTCCAGAGACACAGTCTTCCCACTGCCTTTTCCACAAAGCCATTGCTATGAACAACTTTCTGTATCTGCTTCATAGTTATCTTGTCTTCTGTGTAAGAATATAAGAGATGTCACTAGGAAAGTTCTTCCTATACAATAAGTGTATATCTCTACTGAGCTCTTTTTTTTTTTTTGCTGGGAGTACAGTGGATCCATGTGGACGTAGAGAATGCTTCCACGTTTTTAGTATGCCCAATTTTCTGCATATGTACAATAAGCTTCTATTTTTCCGTATATTCCGTTTTTAGTGTAAGGTGTGTGGTAGTCTTTTAAAATAAATTAATAGTGGAGAATTCCGAGAACATTATTTTCAAACAGGAATTTTCTTGGCTGGAGCAGAGCTCAGTGGTATAATTAAATCCTTAGTACCATAGGAAAAAAAAGGGATGGGGGAGTGTTCTTTGGGTCTTTATGTATTTACAAGGAATCAAATCTTTAAGCTGCTTTTTCCCCTCTTAGTACATTTCCTAAAACTTAATGACTACTCCTTTCTGATTTTGTAACCATCGGCTGTCAGCAAGGTTACTCAATCTTTCTGAGTCTCTTCCCTATCTCTAAAATGATTAATATCTCCCTTTACCAGGTTCTATTAGAATACATTAATAAGAAAGAGAAAGAAACCTGTGACAGCCACCAGGTGCTCACGGCTCTAAGTCCTTGGCCTCACACGTCAGGCTACTTGGTGACAGTAAAGACAGGACTTTAACACCGAGCCGCATCGGGACCTAGCCCCAGTTGGAGCTGCCAGTGCGTTCTCACCTGGCTCAATTTACTTTGTTGAACCCCCACCCTGCAGAAATGACGGTGTCTCTGGTCAGATGTTAACAGATGGAGCCAGTAGTTGATGTTTTAATGATATACCAGATAGAATTTTCCAAGGGAGCTGTTTGATTTCAGTTTGCTCACGCCATAGCTAAAGCTGGGGTTTAACACCCCCCCCCCCCGTGGCATGTGTGTATGAGTAGCAGTGGTGGGCTTGCTCCACATCCATTGCGATTCTCCGTCCTGGATGAGAAGAGTTTCTTGGGAGTTTTTGTGCCTTTTAAATGGCAGTTGCAGTTACCCAGAGTGTTCTGTAGGTATTCTGGCCCTATCTTTTTCAGAAGTTCTACAGTATTAAAATTCCTGGGAAATTTTCTGTAGCCCTCTTTTCTTTGTTGTCTTTTTTTAATTTTTCATTTTTTAGAATGTCATACATGAGTATTTTTATCTTTACATTATTTCCATCCCACCCAGCCCCCTATGACCTCCACTTCATTTCAATTTATGGTTCTCTTCTTTGGTTATTGTTGTTACATATATGCCCATTTATAAATATACACATAATGCACTGAGTCCATTTAGTGGTGCTTGTGTATACCTGTATTTAGGGTTATCCATTTGGAATTAGATAACCTCTCAGTGAGCTAGTCCCTAGAGAAAACTGAGTCTCTCTCTCTCTCTCTCTCTCTCTCTCTGCCCCCCCCCTCTCCCCCTCCCTCCCCTCAGCATCCATTGATTGCCTGTAGCTCCTTATCTTGAGGTAGGACCCCATGACATTTCCCCCATCCACCCTAACATGTCAGCTGGTTTTGTCTATGCAGATCTTATTAGACTTCCACACTATGGGAATTTTATGGTGCAGCTTCCCTGTCATATCTAGAACACATTAACTAGCAGCTGGTGTCTTGTCCCTCTGACTCTTACATTCTTTCTGCCCCCTCTTCCATGATGTTCCTTGAGCCTTGGGTATAGTGGTTGCATTGCAGATGTGTCACTTATGTCTAGAGGTTGCATTGTAGATGTCTCACTTATGTGTAGTGGTTGCATTGCAGATGTGTCACTTAGGGTCGGCACCTCATAGTCACTTATTCCCTGCATTTGTCCAATTGTGGAACTTGGTAATAGTCTCCATCTGTTACAGAAAGAAGCTTCTTTGAGGAGTGTTGAGAGGTATATTGTCTGTAACTATAAGGATACATATTTAGCATACAGTAAGAATACATTGGTCTAGGGAAATGACAGAAGTAGGTTCTTCTCTAGGGTCGTTGACCTCTGTAGCCATGGATACTTGGCTATGTTTACAGAACCATGCATGGTTTCCTTCCCATTGAGTGAATCTTAAGTCTGGTTAGACAGCTATTGATTACCTCCAAGATAAAAGTGTCATTACTGCTCTAAGAGAGATAGTAATCTGTCTGCTGGGCCAGTCCTTATGGTTCGTAGACTTTGAGCTGGATGAGATCATTGATTTTCTCCTTTGGCAGCTTGAGTAGTATCTTCTTCTATTTGTTCTCTTTAAACAAAACAAGTGGAATAGGGGTATTCCAGCCTTTAGGTACTTGTTTCCTACCTTTCCTTATCTGTTCTAAGATATAGAAGACCACATTTCCTGTCACTGTGAATACAGCCTCTGGCTGTCTTTGAGGTCAGCATCTGAGGTGGTGGAAGAGCAGACTCATCTGTCTCTGCAGTGCAGCTGCTTGTGTCCCAGGTTCTGGTAGTTACATAATTGCAGCTGTTTCTCAAGAAAGAGGAAGCAATTTGGGCTCCATAGCCTGCTGCTTGAATGATTTCTTTTAATCTCCCTGGCAGGGACTTAGGGATGGACAGAGAGGGAGCCTCAGGCAGAAGGAAGTGCAGCCCCCCCCCCCCCCCATGTCATCTGCCTGACACCTGCCTGCTTTAGGTTGCCAGGTCCTGGTTGTTTGCACAGCCCCAGCCCTATTGACTGACTTGGGCAAACAGCTTCGCACCCTGACCTCAGTTACTTCCAATCGAAGGTAGAAGTGCCATGGTGGCCCTGCCACAGGGCCGTTGTAAGACTTAGACTAAGTGCTTTAAAGCCAGTGTTGATCATCAGGATGGTTTGTTCTGATGCGGAATATCTGTTTTTCCACTGCTGGGAGTCAGGAAGGCTCTTTTGCTAGCAGTGCCTGGCCTGGGCTTTAAATGCTAGTGTGATGTTTCTGTTGTTCTCTCCTCCCCACAGCGTTCGGTGCTGTGCTGAGGAAAGCCCTTACTTCTTTTGTGCAACCTCATTTTCCTCAAGTGTAAGATGAGAAGTGGGATGAAGGACTGTGGCTTAGTGTCTCCGATCACTCAGAAATTCACTTGTTCCTTTACATATTTACCCACTGGTAAAGTCATGCAAAGATTCTCAAATTCTGTAATGCTTTTCTTCTGGGAGGTTCTGTCAACTGAAGATTTCACTCATCAAACACAAAGGGTAATATATAACTTCAAGGCTGTTATGGCAGTCAGTGAGAAAGCAGGGTTCTTTAGAAACGTGTTTGCAGTGCTGTGTATTTTTCATATTGTGTGGTAACTGCACTCAGCACTGAGCCCTGAACCAGTTGAGCTTGAACCAGTGAAACGGATTTCCTCACTTTTGCCCGCATGTTCTTTTCCTGTTCCAGGGTCCCATGCAGGCCCTGCTACATTTGTTATCGAGTCTTACACTTATGTAAATTACTGTACTGCTGCTATTAATGACATTCTTGCCATTATTCTGATCTGTAGTGGACAGAGAAAGGAGGTCACTAAGGGCCAGCTGGTTCAACTCCTTCCCAGTCTTCTGCAGTGGCCCAGCAGCCTCCAGGTGAGGTTGTAGGGTGTACTTCCCATGCCATGTTGCAGCTGTGCTCTGACCAGCACTCCAAACCTGGTGGTTTGATGAAGTTCTTGGCCATCAAGGTTACAGTCTGGCATGTGGGAGCTTGCTGTGTCACGCTACCGTATAGTTTGCCACACAGTACCACAGGCAACTGCTAGATTCAGAGCTCACAGGAGTAAGGTGAACAGGCATTTACAGAGTGTGGTTTTGTAATGATGAAACCCTTTTGAAGCAGACAATTTTTCTGCTGTGTGTAAGAATAATTACAAATGGGACAGGACAAATGGCTCAGCAGTTAAGAGTTCTAGGTGCTCTTGCAGAAGACCCAGGTTTGGTTCTCAGCACCCACATGGCAGCTAACAACTGTTCATAACTCCAGGTACAGGGGATCCAACACCCTCTTCTGACCTCTGAGTGCACTACATGACACAGGTGCACTTAAACATATGCCGTGGGTGGCAGCACCCACAGTTGGCTGGGCCCTCTCACATCAGCAATCAGGAAAATGCCTCATAGACATTTTCCACAGGCCAGGCCAAAGGAGGAAATTCCCCACCAGAAGCTACTGCCACTATAGTACCCAAAAGAAACATCTACAAATAGTTTTTTGGTTGGCAGAGAGGAAGAGCTGTAGTGAACATCCGCTCACAGCAGAGTATGAACCTGAATTACTCTGTTCATATTCCCAGTGGTGGCTGTAACCTCAGGATTTGGAGTCTAGACCCAGACTTGATTTCTACTTCTTCCACCTGCCATCCTTGCACCTTGGGACAGTGACTACTCTCCAGTGCTCATTTCTTTACCTATGAAAGGGACTATCCTAGAGGATACGGTAATGCCACATGTCTTGATGGGGGCTGGGAGAAGCAGCCAACTTTGAACCTTCTGTAGACACTGCACCCCCACCCTAACCCCACCTGGCATACCTATTGCTCCAGCTCCATTCCTGTTGTTGCAAGGTGATTAGCGGTACAGCACAAAATGTTTAGCCTAAACTGTTTAGTGTGTACTCTCTACCCAGAGATGGAAGTAACACTTTCCCTTCTGACCTTCAAGCCCCATGTGTCCTTTATAGCAGAGGGTCTAGTTCAGAATCATTTGAGCGTTTCAGTGTCATACCTCTTAGTGACCTTGAGCTTAGAGCCATTTCTGTATTTTACTCTTGACTTAGTGACCTAACCCTTGGGAAGATTTTGGCACATTTTTAAAGCATGTGCCTCATGTGTGGTTTCCTTGTGATTAAACTCCGGTGATAAATCTTGGGTAGAAGTGTCACAGGAGTGGGGGATGCATCCCATCATGCCACTATCCTGACAGATAGTGATCCTGGGTTAAGGTGGTATCTGCCCTGTATTTTCCTGTGTTTAAATGACAGGTATTTTGTGGGGAGGCACTTCTGAATTCCATCCATATCCTGTTCTTCCCCCAGCATTGTTTGTACAGCCGAGGACTTGTGCTTGTGCTGTACTCAGTGGACTGTCGCCATTTACTCTGATGTTCTGGTTGTCCCTGACTTCTCAGGTTGTGTTCCATAGTGGGACTTGCCCAGGTTGGCCTTAAACATTTGCTTACCTTGGAGCACAGTGTCATGCTTCAGGCTCACATTGGCCTTTATCCTGCTGCATCTCTGCCACCACCTGTTTGTTTAATGAGCCCAGTTCCTTCCAGGGGAGAATGGTGTTGAGAAGTGAAAACTGGAGGTAGCACTGTGCTGTTGCTTTTGCAAGGACTCCTGGTAGATCGAGGGAGGACAGTGAACACATGCACATATGTATCTCTTGTTGAAAACCATATATTCATGCTAATTCCTCCTGTTCATCCACTTCCAATGCTAAGTTTTCTCCTTTTCTGTATTTGTAATTCCTTTCCCTAAATTGAGACAGTTGGTCATACTTGAGTATACACTAAGTATACTCCAGTTGTACCTAGTATTTTGACTTAGCTGAGTAATCCCATTAGATGTAGCCAGTCTTCCATCTTGAAGACCACTCCTCCAGATGGACACTGCTGTGGCTGATGAATGTTACCAGCCAAAGATCATGTACCCAGAGCTTGGTTCTCATTGTTTGAAACCCAAGAAGTTCCTGTAGCTTAGAGTGAGGTTCTGAGGTTGGTCAGGTGTACATTCTGCGAAAGAATTGCAGACCCCAATTTTTGTCTGCCTCTTGTTTCAGGATGTGGCTTCCTTCTGTGTGTATTCACGCGATTGTGATCCTATCTGTTAGGCCCTCACTAGAGACCAGACATTGGGACTATCTCTTCTTGAATTTTCAGTTTTTAAAACTAAATCTGAGCATACAGTTAGTCTATCTCTGGTATTTTGTTACAATGATGAAAAACAGACTAAGAAAATTGGTGCTCTTCCTAATAACAAATACCTGAAAATGTGAAATACCCCACTTTATTTTTGGAAACCAGTTGTATGCAGAGGCTGAAAGAGTCTGGACTAGGCTAGACAAAGCCTACTCACAGATCAGGAGTCCATCTGGGACACTGTCCTGGGTGGAGGCAGGTTTTGTAGCCACATAAAATACAGGAGTTACAGGGTCAATGCAGCGTCAACAGATATTCAGAGGAAGGCATGGGAGTCTGAGCACAAGTCTTTCTAAGAGTCAGAGGCCCCTGCAGAGAGTACCCGGTGGGGCGCTGCATAGTAAAAATGGAGCTGGGCCGCATGCCCAGAAGCTCAGTAGGACCCAAACTTCAGGGGCCAGGCTCTCACCAGAATCCGTACAAGATCCAGACTTGGAATTCTACCCTGATTGGTTTGGTGATGCTTTAGACTGTGAACTATTTTCTGTTGGCCTGTTTGTCTTTCTTTCAGATGGAAATGTTTATCCTATGCCTATCTTAGAAGATAAGCTTTCTTTGAATCTTCATATGCTTGAAAATGCAAAGAGTTTACCTTGAGTCCCAAAAGGAGGCATTGAATTTAATGTTTAAATGATTAAAATGTTGGAAATTGGGGCATTGACTGATTTTGTTTTGTTTTGTGAGAAGCACATAGACCTTAGGGATTAGGAAAAGTACAGTGACTTGGGTATATTGCAGTGTGTCTTCCTAAAGTTTCCTGTGTTGAAATTTAATCCCCAACATGAGGTAGTAAGAGAGTGAAAATGAATCCACCATGTCTAGAGGAAGGCCTTTGAGAGGGATTAGGGTTGGATGAAGTTATCAGGGTGGAGTCCACAAGATTGACGATAATGACTGAATACAGAGGAAGAGACCAGGAAAGACACGTGTACACCGGTCTCTTATGATGCCCTGGACAACTTTATGACTCTGCCATTATTAGAAATGGTCTCTAGATCTAGGACCTTCAGAACCATGAGTCAAAGTAACTCCACTTCATGTTTAACTTAGTCTGTAGGATTATGTTGTTGGCAGCAGAAGAGAAAGATGGACAGACAGACATCTTCCTTGAGCCTCACTCCTCATGCCATTTCCAGCCATGATAGAGATGCCTTCATCACCCAACTCAGGCTCATTATCCCCAGGGACATCCTTCCCACTCTTTGAGCCACATTCCACCCTCTCTGATGAGACATCTACCTTGCTCAGGTATAGGAGTTAGAGGAGCATAGTAGATGAACCAGCTAGAGTCTGGAGAAGAGCCACAGGCTGGATTTCTTGTCCTCTCTGGGGAGAATGCTGCTCTGAACTGACGCCCTCTAACTGGTCTCAGCTCCTCCTCACCAGCAGTGCTCTTGTGGGCAGTGTCCATAACAGTCCCAGGGCGATATCTTATCTGCTCATCTGAGAAACCCAGCTGTAGCCACAGGCTTGGCAAGAATTGAAATAGAGGCTGGAGAGATGACTCAGCAGTAAAGAACACTAACTGTTCTTACAAAAGACCCAGGTTGGAATCCTAGCACCCACATGGTGGCTAACAAACGTCCAAACTCCAGGGGATCTGACACCACACCTGACCTGACCTCCGTGGGCATTGCATGACGCAGGTGCACTTACATACATGCAGACAATAAAAAATGAAAAAATTTTTAAAAAAAGAATTGAAATAGAATAATCTTCGGAGAATCTTACATAGGTATTTACATCTCACCTTCAGCTCTTGTATACTGACTATTTTATAGCTATTTATTTTATTTTATTGTTTCCTCCTAAAACCGTGTAAGCTCACAATAACCAGTGAGCAAAAAAGCATGTAGAAAGAGAACCCTTTGTAACTTCACCTCTGACTTGCACTTTGGGAATTACAATACAGCAGCAGATCAAATTAAGAGGCCTTGACCTGGGAGTTTCCACTCTTCCATTAAAAAAAGCAGGCCTCTGTGGCTGTGGTCCATTCCCTGACTCTACCGTAGCAAATATCTGAAAGGCCTTTCTAAGTCATGAGCCCACAGCCGATACCTCAGTGCTTCTGAGGCCATGCTGGCCAAGGCCTAGTCATCCTGCCTGGTATCAGAGAAGGCAACCAATAGGGATGTGCAGATCTCCTAAAATCATCGCTTCTCATCGTAGTTTTTTTTTTTTTTTCTGTTCAGGTTCCATAAACAACCAGAAACACATCTAATTGGCCCTGTTGCTGTGTATTGTGGTTTTTGGGCTGACTGATTGGCTTTTTTTTTCCCCTCTTTTTCCCTGGGTGCTCTCTTGTGCAGAACACATATACCAATGCTGACAAACTGCTAGAAGCAGCAGAGCAGCTGGCTCAGACTGGAGAATGTGACCCAGAAGAGATTTATCAGGCTGCCCATCAGCTGGAAGACCGGATACAAGATTTTGTTCGGCGAGTTGAACAGCGGAAGATCCTGCTGGACATGTCAGTGTCCTTTCACACTCACGTAAAAGAGGTAAGACATCATAGACTGTGATGACAGAAAGTAGAATCTGTCTGACACAATCTTTGAACTCTTTGGAAGGAATCTGAATTTTGGTTATAACAAGAGACACTGGACACATGGTGGCAAGTTGTAAGTTGGACCCATTAGTACCAAATGTTTCTGTGCAGACAGGAAGAGCTGCTAGACTTCTGCTACTGGCTGTTTTTGCCACATGAATACAAGTTTGCTTTTGCTGGGGGGGTATCAGTAAGGCAAGGGTTGGCAGGGGAGAGATTTGTGGGTCAGGAGCTGAACAGGGAAAGCATGGAACTGAGCAAGATTGCTTCAGCCTTAGAAACAGAGCACTCTCATGTAAGCATTAATAGAACCTGCAGTTGTGGGCAGAGCTGCCTGGCATTCTGCATGTGGCCTAGTCATGTGTGAAAGTTGTGATAGCCTTCTGCTTTCTTCACTACCTACATATACTCTTAAGTTAATGTTTCAGTATCTTGAATTTAAATATACCAAAATCACATGGTACTGATGTTAGTGCTAATGTCCTAAGGATGCTCTTACTACATGTTTTTCTCAATGTAAAAGATACTATATTATTTAGAATGTGAAAAACTAGGTAGATGCCAAGTATGCCATTATAAATGTAACATACTCATATATGTGTATACAGCATAAATATATGTATACAATATAGATTTTATATAACAGACATGTGCAAAATTCTTGGTAGAAATCATAAAATTACATTAAAGAAATTACTGTTGTTACTTTTTGTTTGTTTTTTGAGATAGGATCTTGTTGTGTATCCCATGCTGGCCCTCAGTTCACTACATAACCCAGGCTAGACTTGAACTTACAGCAGTCCTCCTGCCTCAGTCTCCTGAGTTCAGGGATTACAGGCAGGCATTGTCGTACTCAGCTCATTATGTTACTTTTGAGAAATAAGGATTTATAATAAAACTAGATTTTCTTCTGGATGACTACTTTAAGGAGAAAATACTCTACAAAGCACCTGCATGGAATGCTGTGGCTGTTATGATATTGCTCTTTATAACATGGAAACTTATAGAGAGGTGTTGCAGGGTAACTTAGGATTAAATACACAAAGGCTTATGGTGGTAGAATAAGAAGGAGCTTTGGAAGAACAAGCCTACTGGGAGAGGACAAAGTCTCGTTTGCCACTTGTAAAAAGATATCCAACGTCAAGTACCTATAGACTATTCTAAAGAAAAGGACCTTTGTTACTGTTCTGGGACCTTGGACAGTAGACAGCCACATTGTTTGTAACTTACATGTTTAAACTCCAGCAAGATGCTGCTCCCTCCTGTTTGAAACTCTATGAGTGCATGAAGCAAGTGGAAGGAGCAGCTGGCAAATAGCTGAGACCTTGGAGAGTTTGTGCTTCTGCCTGGTCTGGCCAAGTGATCAGCACTTGGCCTTTCTGCAGAGGGGCCAGGACTTCTTGGATTTGGGATAGACATCAGAATAGAAAACCAACACAGATAGCTCTGTTCTTTGATACCATAACTAAAATGAACTTCTAAATATTTACAGAGACCATTTTCCCAAGGAAACATGCTAAATAGATATTCCTTCCTGGGCAGTTTCTAGTTTGGATGCACAGATCACTTGCCTGGAGTTGAGCAGTAACCACCTCCCATTTCCCTAGCTCTGCCAGTTCCCCACCCCTGCCTCCCTGCAACGATTCATCACACTTGTTTCTCTGAAATGCAAGCTTAATGAGATTGTCTACTTCCATCAGTGTGACTGAGGAACAGCCCATCACATCCACATCCACATCCACATCTACATCTTCCCAGTCTAGGTTAAATATTCTGTAGCTGATATCGTTCTATTTACTTGTCTTCCAGAGTTCCTCCCCGTCAGCACAGTATCCCCAGGTCTGTGGCACTGAAAGGTCTGAGGCTGGTTCTTAGTGCCCCCTCCCCTTCCTTGAGTTCAGTGTTCTCAGCACTTTCTAGAGCTCTCCACACATACTGGTCATGTTGCCTTAAGGTTCCAGTGTTCATTTTATAAAAAACTACACATTTTTGCATCAAAGCTGAAAAGGAAGAATAGGGTAAAAGTTAATTTGTGATAACAGCCAGCTATGAGCACTGAGCAGCCTGGATCACCTGAGGTCGAGAGTACTGGATAAGTAGCCACAAAGAGAATCAAAAGGGCAAGAAACCCCCTGCCCAGGCATAGTGCATAACGCCTTTCTGAGTATTACCCCATGCCTGGTAATACTCTTCCACATCTTAGCAATCCAAGGAACAGACTTTAGACCGAAAGTCTGCAAGTTCGTCTATGATGGAGATCACCTGATCTACCTTGTCATGGTTTTAACAGAGCAGATACATCTCTTCCCAAGGAGCATCCAGATGCCATCAGTGTCCCTCCTGTACTGCTCCAACGCCCCCAACTCCCAGAAACACTTGCTTGGTTTCACACTGGAAGAATGCTTTTATTCAGTTGTGTTTTGAAATCAGTTACTGACTGGATCTCAGTGAAGTTTAAAACAACTTTAGTTTGTTTAAAATGAAATTAAAAATTAAGGGCCAAGTGGAGGAAATCATGCTACATTGGGTATGTGTGAGTGTAAAGTCATCAGATGAGTGTGAAATTGCTAGAAGATGTTATATGAATCAGTTCTTCTCAGGAAGATCATATAATGTACCTTGAAAAAGATTGAAAAAAAAAAAAAGATAGCAGCTTGTCTTTCATAGGCGAGTTCATACAGCTTTGTAGATGGTGCCTATCAGACTCTCCAAACACAGAAGTCACCCTCCTCCTGCCACAGGTTCCCTGGGGTTGTTTCCTGTGTCAGCAGCATCAGGGTCAGTGTTCATTGTGGGGCCAGTTTTTGACCCTGATGAAGCAATCCCTTAGCAACTCATTTTGGGTGGAACCAGGGCCAATGACTATTCACGGTTAGCTCAGGTGTCTCTTGGAAAGAAGGTTGGTGGCTGGCTCTTTGGTCATAGACTTAGACTAAAGATCTCAAAACCTCTTGATTATGGGTTACTTTCCCTTAGGATTCTGTTAGGCTCTTCCCTATGGTGACAGTATGTTGCTGCCTCAGTCTCATGCATGTTTCTAGCTGAAAAGGATAAAGAGCAGTGATCTGTGTTCTTTGATTGTCCTGCCCTGGAGAAGGACAGAGGGTGGACACTTGTTCCTGGGAATAAAGAAAAGAACATGTTTTCACATGGAGAGCAGTGATTTTATACCTTTCTATTAGATGCAGCCAGTGACTGAAAGAGGTTCCCTCAGTTTCCCCCTCAAACCTAGATTTAAAGTGTTCCAGTATGTTTCCTCTAAAAATTATCATGAGATGCTTCCCCCTTACGGAAAGCTTAGAGACCCGCACCCTTTGCTGCCCACACCCATCTGCGCACCCTGTGTTTTCCTTACTTTTTATAGGTAAGGGAATGCTGGTTGGCTAACAGGGATTTTACCCTCCAGCACGCTGCCCTTCCCTCTCAGTCTTGTTGTCCCTTCAGTGTCATGGTGTCATTTTATCACATCAGTTCTGAGTATAACTCTGACCTCCTTTCCTATTGAGTGCCTTTCCTCAAAGTTCATTTGATCATTGGCTCATTCTGGAATGTCTCCATGTTGGGTGACGAGATGCTGCAGTGCTGACCACAGGCTCAAAGCTGCTCTGTCACATTTCATGGGTCTGTTTCTCTTGAGGAGTCAAGTTTGAGGCTCGGACTGCATCTTACTTTCCATTGTGTTCTCACCATACAGTCTTCCTCCTAGACTTAGGTACTCAGGAAAAGTTGGTGAACTAGACAGCATCAGTCTACCTTCTAATCTTAGATTTAGTGCTGGAATGATACTTTTATTTTCAGATACAGTAAAAACACAACTGCTTTCACCCATTTCTACTCTATTTGACTTAATTCTCAGAGTTTTTCCTGGCTTAATTAACACTTGACATTCATGGCTCATTTGAGGCAACCAGATGGTGACAACTGCACTCTCTGCTAGAGTTTGTTTTTGCAGCTGGTTCAGTGGTCTTGGCTGGTTTTTGTTCTCAGAAGCCTTTCTCAGGGAAGATGGCTGCCATTTTCACTAGGTTGAGTAAAGAAACCTCCTGCTTGTGCTTCTGAAAACATGTGTGCCAAATTGGTTCATGTTTTTGTTTTGAGTAATGCCTGGGCAAAGAGAACCTTTCATTTTATTCAGAAGTCAAAAACAAAGGCCCACCATCCACCTGGAGATGTTTTTTGTCTCAGAGTACCAGTCTGACTTCATTTTCATGCCTAGTAAATGTGTAGGCAGACTTCCTTCTGTGTGCTTGCTGGATCAAGGACTCAACTTGCCCAGAGAAACAGCAGGGACAATGAGCACAAGCACACCTTGCTTCTTGGGGTACAGGCAGTCTCTGAGCTACTGCTCTTCAGTTCTGACTGAGTGCTTGCACAGCGCTTCCACAGGCAGCCATGCTAACATTCCCAGAGTTCTCTGTTCATGGAACCAGATTATCTGTCAAGCATCTTGTGGCTCAGCCGTCTAAAGGCAGTAGTTCTCATTGCACAGACTCGCTGTGCTCTTGTGAATCCTCCCAGTCATGGATGGTTCTGGCACAGTGCCAGTTCACTGTCTGTTGTCCACCACCCCCACCACCCCCATCCCCTCCCCAGCTGTCCAGAGAAGGTCTTGCCCTGCTCTCTGTGGAAACTCTACAGGCCATACTGTATCACATGGTAGTTGCTCATTTATTCACGTTTCACCTCGTGTACATGCGTCTGTACGTGTGCAGTTTTATCATGTATAGGCTTGTGTAACTACCACCATTTTTAACCAATAAAATCATACAGAATTGTTATCAGAAGGGACCTTGTGCTTCCTGCTTTCAGTTTTCTCCAACTGCAGCACTAAGCATCATCCATTATTTTGGTCTTTCAGAAATGCTGCATAAATAGAGCCATGAACATTTTTCATCTTTTTTTCTTAGCTTAATTTCCTTGAGAGTCATTCACTTCTTACATGTTTCAGTATTCTACCCTGCTTATTGCACTGAGTGGCACTTCATGTTATAGATATATCATAGTTTATTAACCATTTATTCATTGAAGAGCATTGAGTTGTTTTCAGTTCTGAGCTGTTACCAGAAGGGAAGCTGTAAACAGTCATGTTCAAGTTTGTGCATGTTTTGAGGATAAATGCCTAAAAACACACCTGCTGAGTCCTTTGAAAAGTGTAATTCAAATGGAAAGAATCTTCACAAGGTTTTCTAGAGCAGGTGTGGTGCATTATACTACTGTGAGACTTGAGTGGGCAGCCCCACCTTTCTAACACTCAGATTTTACTTGATATGGTCATCAATCAGTAACTTCTGTTTCATATTAGTCTCTTATTGCATTGCGTTATTCATGTGTGCTCTGAAACACTCGGTTTCCTTACTTACCTGGTGCAGGTATAAGCAAGAAATTGAATCTTGTCACTCGGCGAGAGCACCAGGAGAGAGCTGCCAGGTTTCTGTTTGAACTTGGGCGTTACCTGCTTGCCACCTTCTAATCCAGCCCTGGATTTTTCGTATCTTAGTTTGGTATCCTCATGGGGAGAGGAGGAAATATGAAAAGTAAATAGACTTGGGCCTTTGTACAATTTCTGTGAAAATGTAGAATGGCTGTAGTAGTGGAGCATACCCCTTGCCTGCCAATTCTGTATTGCCTCAGTCTTCTCAACTACCAAGTGTGAAGATGTTTAAATGAAGTCACCTTGTAAACTCTGAACAGAGTCTGGTCTTATGCTAGCTGCCATTACATGATCTTTTTTCTGCCTCCACTTTAACTTACTTGATAGTGACGGAATAGTGCTGCTTTAAAGGAAAATGTAGAGGTATAACTTCTCTGAGCTTCGTTGACCTCCCATCAACTGTAACGGCTTGGTCCGTTTCTGCCCTGCTGTCTCTTCTGGCCTTCCTCAGAACTCAGCCTCTCTTTGACTTGCTCTGAAGATCACAGCTGAGCTCTCCACAAGATCTGTGACTCTACTGTCTTTAGCTTCAGAACCTGGAGCACCATTTCCTGGAGACAGCCCTTCATATTTGCATAAGTTGTTTTGCACACATCAATGAATACTTCTGATCACAACAAAATGGATGTTGTGATTTTTTCCTTTACTAAATAAATATTTGCAAAACGTTTGTATTGGCAAGTGAAAAAAAGGTGCTATGATATTGTCTGAAAAAAAGCCTTTGGGTTAGAGCAAATCATATAAACAGTTTTTTTCTTTTTACAAAGATGATTTATTTTTAAAATTTTGTGTATTTGTGTGTCTATATGAGTGCAAGTGTCCACAGAAGACAGAAGAGGCCATTGGATCCCTCAGAGTTGAAGTTACAGGTGGTTTAGATGGGTGCTGGAGCTAAACTGGGGTTCTCTGAAAGAGCAGTATATGCTTTTAACCTCTGAGTCATCTCTGTAGCCCCTAAACAGTTTTTCCCCCTAAAGAATGATTTTAAATTAGTGTCCCCAAGTGGCCTCAGTGTAGGTTCATCCACTGAGGTCTAGTCAGCCTACTCTGAGTCCCTCACTTTAGGAAGCCTAGCTCATCATCATCCAACAGTAATCAGTTGCAAATATGAGGTCTACTACCCATTTCTGTAGTTCCATGCTGGATTTTTGTCTGCTTGAGTTTACATGGATCTTGAGTATGCCAAAACGATTGCTGTACGTTCATCTGAGCAGGGTCCCAGGAGCTTGTAGGATTCTATTTCCATATGGTCACACCTCTCCTTACTGGCTCTTAATATCTTTCTGTCCCCCTTCTGAAATGGGCTCTGGGCTCTGGGTAAGTGATATTTAATATAGGAGTCCTGTCCAGGGCCCCACACTCTGCAGATTCCTAATCTCCATATTTAGCCATTTGTGACCTTTTTTGTTCCTGGCCCTTTGTTGCATCTGGAAGATTCATTAATGAGTGTTAAGAGATTCATCAGTGATTTCTTTACCCCTTGTTCTAGATTGTGTGAGCCTTGGGTATAGAGGCTGCATTGTAGATTTACCGCTTAGGCATAGGCAATTCACAGACAATGTGTGTGACCAGTTGTGGTATTCTGTAGTAGTCTCTGGTACAAAAGAAGCTTCTTTGGTGAATGGTGACTTGGATACTTGACTATAAATATAAGGATATATATTTTGCACTTAGAAGTAAGTGTAAAATTTCTATTTTTAAAATAGTGCACAAACATTTTCAAGTAAAGAAAATTTTTAGGAACTGGAAAGTGTGCATAACAGGTCATGGTGCTTGCTACCAAGCCCAGCAGCCTGAGTTTAATCCCCAGGATCCTCAAAGTGGAAGGACAACCTACTCCTGGAAGTTTTTCTCCGACTTTCACATACACACCATGGCCCACATGTGCGCATGCGTGCATGAATACTTACACAGAGTCACAATCACAATAAAGAAGCAAATGTAAAAAAATCATTTTAAAAAATAAGAAAAAGTTTAGGCCAACAAAGAAGTTAGAAATTATTGTAGAAAATCATAGTGAACTCTAATCTACCTAACACATACTAGTCACTAAATGAATTGAATATATTGTATTCCTCTGAACTTACGTGTTGTAGTAAGGACCATAAAATGACTATACTGGTTCTAGTTTCTTACAGTCCTGTTGAAGTTAATCTCTAAGTGGAGAGTTGTCCTTAATTCATTATTTGACCTAGAACTAATGTCAAAGGTGAGAGACTTCCATACAAGCTCAGGAAAAGCAAGCTTTGAATGCCCAACTATGAATTAATACACATATGTAATCTTAATTACTTAATAAACTTAATCCTTTCGGGGTTCTAATACTTTTGGTCTGTTATTACTTAGCTTCATGATCTAGATATTATCAAAGAATCATGCAAATTTCCAACGTATTGAGGAGGAAGTAAATTTTCCATTTGTGTTTCTGACATGGGCATACTGTTTTTGCTGACCACTGTTTATATTGACAGAGGTAGAAAGAGTTCTCACCAACAGTGAGAACCAACAGCTATGGTTTTCCCAAGACAGCGATGGCACCACGTAGATTAGCTTGGTATACTGCTTTTGTTATCATCCATTCATTTTCTCTTTTTTAAAAACATGAATCTTAGAAGCAGATTGGGGAAGCCTTGACCTCAACATAGGACCACCAATGCTGGCAGCAGAAAGCCACTGTAAGCTGCACTTTGCATCTGCTGTCTGCCAGACTTTTCGTTACACATGGCCTAGAGGATGCCAAAGACCAAAATGAGGGTGAGGCTTTATGAAAATGACTAGGTTTCTTAGTGAGTTGAAGATTCAATTCCCAGGCATGTTGGATTCCATGGTACTGACAGAACTGGAGAGCTAGCTCAGCACATTTCCTGTTGGTCAGTACGAAACTGAGCAGAGACTAAATAGAGGCTGCAAGACACTTGTGTTTGTTTTGGTGGGGGCAGAGTTAGGGAGGGCTTTTGTTGTTCTTTCTTGGTTTTCTTTTCCTTTTCTTTTTCTCCCTTTTTTAAACAGGTAGAGTCTTGCTGTAGAGCTCTGACTGGCCTGGTGCTCACTATGTGTCTCAGGCTGTCCTTGAACAATCTTCTTGCTTTGTCCTTCTGCCTCAGCTTCCTAAGTGCTGGGATTACAGGTAGTTTTTTTAAGAAAGTAGATTTTATCCATTTACTCAAGTTGATGTTAATCCTAGTCAGACATCTAGAGAATAAAGGGAAGAGGGGCAGACTAGAAAAGAGACTGTTGCAGGCTATAAAACCAACTGATGGTTTTAGACTTAAGGCTAAGGCACTCTTTATCTTCTGTGCTGGTCTCAATGGATGTCAGGAAGTCCAGACTTACTGACAGACATGATGATGGAAGAGAACAGATTAACCATCTCAGTTGGCCTGAGGCCAGGGGACAGCCTGGCGGGATTACCTTCTGTAGGAGAGAAGATTTCCTAGTCAGATCTTTGAACTACTATTTAACCTGTTCAGAACTTTTATGTCTTTTTATGACATCTAAGAGATTGTGCAGATGAATCCAGGCATCCTTCACCTTATTGTATTGAAAACCTCTTCATCACCCTCAAAGAAATTTGAGGGTAGATTTGGTACCACAGTAGAAATTACTGTCATGGCACCAAAGCCCTTACAAGCAAGGCTGTATAGGGGCAGAGCTGCTAGTAACTGATATCAGAAGGGCTGGAAGAAAAGACCAGTGTCTTGTTGCAGACCCTGGCACCATAGCGTAAGCCGTAAGTAGTTGGATTGGCACAGAAGGTGTTCAGCTTATCAAAGTCAATGTTAGATGATAGGATTTCAACATATCTCAGCAGGAATGAAATTTTTTGTCAGTTTATTTTTCTAATACTGAGGTCTACCAGCGGCCTCACATATGTTAGGCAAGCACTCAGCTAGTAGCTTGTTTTACATTCTGTTTTGGGATGAGGTCTTGCCAAGTTGTCTAGCCTCTTAGTTGCCTGGGATTATAACTGTGTGCCACCACACACAGCATTCATTAATAGTTTTTATTTTTAAGTGTGTTGTGAGTGAAGCGGTGATCCACAGTGCATTGTTCATACAGACTTATGTAGCTTTAGTCAAGCAATGAATAGCACTGAAGAGGGACACAGTCACCCTGCTCTCTGGCTGCTGTGTGGGTCATGTGAACATGCCGTTCAGTTGGCCAGCTCCCTCTGAAAAATGAGTGTGTTCTGCGGAGACTGCACTGGTGTCGAAGGAGCTCGAGACCCAGGTCCTGTCTCGCCGTCTGAGCTTGAAGGGTAAAGCGTTAGTAGGGGAAAGGCAGGCAGCCTGCAAGAATGTGGCTGTGCAGTTTCCTAACTTGGAAGGCTTGTCCTGGATAGGAAGAATTACTGTTTGACTTATGGCAAACTCTTTGGGGCAGGTGTCAGGGTGGGGGACCTGACAAGGAGGAGGAGCTTTTTCCAGTTTAATTTCCTAGTGTAGTATCAAATTTCGTTTTTAACAACACGTGCACGGTATGTGAGTAATTGGTTGTTAGCTGTGTCAGTCACGTCCCACCTGTTGTCTCTGTTCGGTCTTTACTGACATGTAGCCTCACCCCATATGTCTCTGCAGGGTGTCTACCCTCCGGGGCTGGAATGCCCATGTGTTGCTCCCTCTTCCATGTGGAGCTGCCATGAACATGTTTTTGTGAATTTTTTCCTTGTTTCTTTCTAATACATGTATTTGTGTTGATAATATTTCATGATACTGACCTTAATTTGCCCTCAGTTCTACCTCTACCCCATATTTCCTTTATAAATTTTCTTTTCAACATACCAAAGCATCTTTATCCCATCATACAAGAATAGGAAGGCACTCCTAAAACCCCTACGCCAGGCGGGAGACCTAGTTAATGTAAGAATGCCTGCTGTGCAAGCTTGGGAACCTGAGTTCAAATTCCCAGCACTCATAACAATCATCAGTGGCCATGTGTACCTCTCATCCCAGTGCTGTGCATAGTAAAGATAGGAGGATCACTGGGACTTGCCATTAGCAGAACTCCAGGTTCAGAGAGAGAGACCCTGTAATACGGTAGAGAGTGATAGAGCAGGACCCTGAAGTCCACCTCTGACTTCTGCTCTTGCAGAGGGATGCTCACCCTCTATACATGTGCACACACACCACGTGTACAGGTACCGTGCACACACAAAGAAAAAGAAACCCTACAATTCCTACGCTAGGGCACCAGGCCTGGGTACCCAAAATACAGTTCGTCATTTCTGGGAGCAGAACACACTGCAGGTAGTGGGAACGGTTCCCTTTCAGCCCGTTTCTTGTGCCTGAAGCAGAATGCCCTGTTTGTGCATGCTGCTTGTCCTCTTGCAGTTGCATCTGTAAGTTGTCTTCAAAACTTCCCACTTCTTCTAACTTGCAGCATCTGCTGCTCTGGGGAACTATGTCTTGATGCTTCTACAGTGACTTGATAGCTTGCACAACCCCAGTGGTAGCCAAGTGATTATCTCTGTATACTGAAAAGAGACAGGTCTCAGTGGTGGTAGCTTCTGTGAACCCTTGTAGTCGGTGAGCACTTTCACACCAGTGCTCATCTCACTGGTTTCTCAAACTGGCTCTGCAGATTAATGAGGATTTATGCAGTAAGATGAACTCATTTTGTAGATGGGAAGAGTATAGGAAAGAACTACAAAGACTTTCCCAAGGTCATGTGTAGGCTGAGCCAGCGTGCTGTGTGCCTTTCTCCCATACTTGACCCCAGATGGACACATGCCAACTGTGCTGACCCACATGGAAATGCAAAGAGGTTATTAGTGATAGTTCTTCCCAAATTTCAGGGCTCCCATAACCCCCTGGAACCCATTCCTTTCCTGAAACCATTAGCTCCTGCAGAAGCTCCCCTCCCCAGGTGGTGAAGGAAGGGCCTCTCTTGAAGTGAGCTTTTGCAGGGCCTTTCTTCTTGCAGAGATGAAGGGTTCAAGGTCTGTGGGGAAGGAACTGAAGTAGCAAGTGTCCCTGATACCTGGGTCCTCCCACATCTTTGTGTCAAGGGTTTTCTCTACAGAATCTCATTTCTGTCCTTAGTTCATCCTTTTTACTGTGTCATGGTTTGTGGGCCATGTCTGTACATTTGTGCAGTACAGTTGTGCCTGAGGTCAAGTTCCCTTCTCCAAAATCCTGGCCCACAAATCCCCAGGACACCTCTTGGTGCTAGACTGATAGCTCAGCTATGTCTCTGATGGCCTCTAGGGGACAGTGTTGCCTAAGCCTGGGTCCTGACTATCTTGTGGTTCTTAAAAACAGAACCCAGGTTGCCAAGAACTTGCATAGAATGCTGCTCCTCTTGCTATTGGTTAAAGATTTACCTTTTTATTATAAATCATCAGTTTTCACAGAAGTACATTTTTTTCATCCTTGGAAAAGAATTTTCAAACATCCTAGAGACTTATGTCTTTGTTTAGGAGCATTCTAGGTATTATATATATCATACCATTTTAAAAGTTTGACAACTTTAAAAGCTTGAAAACCTCAGGCTTCAGTAAGCTATGCACATCAGTTGATGTTACTAAAGACCTTTCTCTAGAACTTATTTTCTTTCCAGATTGAATGAGAGTATTTTCTGTGGGACCAGACAGAAAAGTTCTGAAGGGGCAAAGGACTCTTGGGCTCCGGATATCATGCTGCCCTATGTAGCTGTGCCCTGTACCTCACTTACTTTTCCCCTTTCATCTGAGCAATCCCAGAATCAGCTCCTGTGAGCTCCTGCATAGCTCATGCGCACCAGGTGGGAGAGTGTATGCCTCCAGTGACTGCAGTCAGAATGTCCAGGGCATGGGAGGGAAATGCCATCGTGTTGTGTTGTTTTGTTTGTTTTTTTAAACTCTCCCAGATGGAAGGGCAAAACTTGAACACTAAATATTGCAGATACTTCTACGAGAATTGTGAGGAAGCAGTTCCTGTAGAATCTAACAAATTCTTCTTACTTGTTCCTCATACTGTACTATTCTTAGGAATAAAGGATTCAAATATGAAATGATGTTACAAGACTAAATGATATATTTTTGACAACTAAGATGAACCTGGATAAATTTAAAAGCATACTTGCAGAAAGATTTAAACTTCAGTTTTCTTATTATGAGATTTTCTTAAAAGAAAAACAATAATAGTGACTAATTATTATTGATTTATTCTCTTTTCATATATAATCTCATTTAATCTGCCAATAATTATGAGTGGGCATTCTCATCAAGCCCACACCCTTCAGATAAGAAAACTGAATCATAGATCCAGGTAAGAATAGTGCTAGTTTCTGCCCAAGGAAATACATGTTTTGTTGGGATTTGAGCTCAAGCAGTCTGACAGAAAGGAAAACCTGATTCTAAGAGAGACTTTGTATAAACGTTTACAGCACCTTTGTTGGTAATGGCCTCAAACTGGAAATGACCCACCAACAGAGAAGTAGATATATTGTGGTGCATGCACACAGAAAACTGTTCATTTGCAAGGATGAGTTGCTAGTGCAACATGTACTTACTTGACAGTAACTATACTGAATCTAGGAAGCAAATACAAGCAAGTACATAATGTGCAGCTCCTTTGCCACACATGATTCATTTGTTTATTTACTAAGACAAGCTGATAGTAGTGGTTGGAAGCAGATTCGTGTTTTCCAGGGAAGGAGGGTGACTTGAAGACATGAAGATGATTTTGGGTGAAGGAGAGGTTGCTTTTCCTGCAGGAGGGACTTTTCATAAGTATAAGCACATGGCAAAAATCACCACATGTATATTAGTTATAATCAATAAAGCTTGGAAAGAAAAGACCAAATGTGAGTACAACTTATTTTTTACAAGTGCAGTTTTGATTTGAGAGCCCCAGAGAGTTGAGGTAACTACTGAAGAGATGAACATGAGATACATAGGTGACCTTCCATCCTCTAGGAAGCTAGAAGCATCTTCCCCACATGCAGCCCACACTGCCAAGCCACCATAGGCTGCTTGGTCCAATTCATTTCCCTCTTTGGTTCCTGGAATGTTTTCCCAGAGGGTTGAAGAAGTTGACAAGCCCTAAGGAAATGGGAAGTTCTCTGAATCCTGGGTCCTACCTGGTCTGATATAGCTCTTGTCACTCCTGTGTTAAGGTGTCTTGATGCATCCAAGTCCCTGACTCAGTAATGAACATAGTGCAGGTGTGTCTTCAGGGTGCACTCTGTCTTCCCATGGACAGAGGAAAAGGCCGTGTGATAGGCTAGCCCTGGACCACTTATGTGGTCATCTCAGGAGTACCACATCTCTGTCCCACAGGTATGGTAGTGAATAAACATCATCCCAGTGTGCCCTCCTCTGTTCTGAGGGACGAAAGCACTTTAGTGTCTTGGTGTTCTTTTAATAATGGTGTGTAATAATGCTAAGTGTAAAGCTGTCCGTTTGTTAACGTAGGAGGCAGCCATGTCTAGGAGTGCCTGTGTGCCCAGGAGCTGTTCCTGCTGTCTGAAGCACTCTTCATGTTTCCTCTGCGCTCCAGATTGAGCGTCCGCAGAAGAGGACTTCTTCCCTTTCCTTTTTCTTCTTGTGGCAGGCTCTTCCGCCTCACCGCCTGTTTATTTTTGCTCCACACTGCAGTAGCATACTGCTTTTTTTGTGTGCTTGTGCTTCACTGGCTGCTGGACTGTTGAGGACCCTCCCCCTCCTTCCTTCATCTCTGGGAGTGGTCTGCCACTGTCCCCTCCCCATGTGCGTGATCCCGTCTCCACACCTCCACTCACTGTGCCTCTCCTACCCAGCTGTGGACATGGCTGGAGGAGCTCCAGAAGGAGCTGCTGGACGACGTGTACGCCGAGTCAGTGGAGGCTGTGCAGGATCTCATCAAGCGCTTTGGCCAGCAGCAGCAGACCACGCTGCAGGTGACTGTCAACGTGATCAAGGAAGGGGAGGACCTCATCCAGCAGCTGAGGTGGGCCTCATCCCCAGCCTGGCCCCCTTCCCATGCTTTTTTTAAAACAGATAGCTTTCATTTGCTCTCCTAGAAGCAGAAATCAGACAGCATTTGTGATTCAAAGGACAGTCTCATTTCTTTCCTCCCCTTTCTGCTCCCTCCCTCTCAGTTTTTTAACTCCATGTTTCTCTACATTACATGGACTAATAATCCTCAGAATTCAACTTTTACTAATATTTCCTCAGCATTTACCTTGCTATTGAAATTTCTTTATGAATGGAGAATCTGAAACTCTTAAGAGCAAGTCCTCAGGTTTCAGAGGATCTGCCTGTTGAACGCCTGGCAGGAGGCCTGTAGGATGCAGGACAGCAATCCTCTTTGCTCCTCAGGTCAGGAGACTCCTGGAAGCAGATTTGGAATTTCTTTTATTGGGTTATGAGGACCACCCAGAGCAGTTAGACAGTTAATAGAAGTCCTGACAAAAACCTTACATGATAATCCACTTCCCTAACAGAGGTAGATGTTACTTAGTAAGGACTTCACCGATTGCTTTAAAGGTTGACTTCTCAAACAAGAGGATTGCCATTGCACTGAAATAGGTATCAGCTGTTCTTTATACCAATGGGATTTTCTGCATTGTCTGACTTCTAATGAGAGTGATGAGAAAAGCACAGCCGTTGTTCCATAGTATAGCCCGGGCCTTCCCTTTTCTGAGCCAAAGTCCAGCTTCCTGCCAGCTTTCTTCCCCTGAAAATCTGAATTGCCACATCTGGTGTCTGACAATGTAAGACTTTCTCATTCAATTCCTGTTTGTCTCATTAAAATCCTGTCCCCTCCCTCACCCTCACAGGGACTCTGCCATCTCCAGTAACAAGACCCCCCACAATAGCTCAATCAGCCACATCGAGACGGTGCTGCAGCAGCTGGATGAGGCCCAGTCCCAGATGGAGGAGCTCTTTCAGGAGCGCAAGATCAAGCTGGAACTGTTCCTGCAGCTGCGCATATTCGAAAGGGATGCCATTGATGTGAGTGTCTGCCCCTCTGCCCTGCCTTCCTGTCCAGTGGAAGCCTGGAGCTTGGTTTCCTCTTCTGCCCTGTCCCTGGTTCCTGTCCTGTGTCCGCTGTCGTTCCCAGCCTCTGTGGAGCAGGGAGGAGGGTGGAGATGGAAGGAGGGAAGATCCTGAAAGCACTGAAGCAGCTTCTGCTGTTGCTGTGGGCGAGCACTCAGCTCTGCACTTGGGGCAGATGGACGACCAGGGGTCGACACAAACAGCAGGAGCTGAACGTGCCAGGGTGAAGCCTAGACTAGAAGGCAGTGCACCAGACGTGTAGACCTTCACCCTGCCCAGGGAAAGAATATTAGCTGAAGACGCCAAGCCTCCCCTCCCGTCTCCCCCTTCCTCCTGTCCTCTCCCTCGTTCATCCCTCTCTCCTCTCCTCTCTCAGCCATGGAACTAATCATACCCTGTGCATTTTGATAAGAGGTCAGTTTTTCCTTAGCAAAGCTGGCCTATGATTCTCTGTAATTATACCTAAAAATGGACTTTTGCATTTTATATGTACATGGAAGAAAGAGATGAAGGCTTTTATCTTTCAACAAAAAGGGGGGGTAGCTCTGTACTCTGTGTAGAGGAAGAGCTTTCGAGCTTGATATAGTGGTACAGTACAGGTCTGAGTAGGTGAGACTGAACTGTCCACAAGACAGTCATAAGAACCAGAAACCGTTTAGCCTAGATGAGGCCTGTGTCCTGGTACCTGGCAGTTCACACAGCGTATGGTCAAAGAAGCACAAAGTTCCCCTGCTCTTCTGGACCACCCACGTCTGGACCACTGCAGGGATCTTACCCTTTCGGGACTTAGTACCTGTCCTGGGTTAGAGCTCATTCGTAGCGCTGGGGCAGGGGCGGGGGGTACTCAGGTAGGCTAGGTCCAGCATAATCTGCCCTTGGTTCTCTCAGCTGCAGGAAGGACTCTCTCTGTGTAGCTCCTGGCCTGTCAGCCCTGCCTTGCACTGCAGTTCTAGGGGTGGCACAGGGGCCCTTTTGCAGGTGCCTCCTGCTGGCAGTTGTCTCAACCTCCAGCACAACCACCTTCCCCTTAAGGGAAGCCTTTCTTGGTGGTGCTTCTTGTTATCAATCAGCTAAAGATAAGAAAGGCATTAAGCCATGCTTTACTCTCTCTGAGTCTTATCCTTCAGGTTCTCATTGAACCACATAGAGACAGGACACCCCCCAGGAGGAACCTGCTGACCTGGGCCTGCTTGGCCTGAAGGTGGCAGGAGACAGTTGCCCGAGACAGCTACTTTGCTAGGAAACAAGTAATTCTCTAACTTTATGCATTTCATAGGTTGATGAATTTATAAATGTTTAACCTTGAAATGCCTAAATAATTACTTTTCTCCTTTGATTAATAACTTTCAGGGTTGCTGATATGATTTAGTGGTAGAGCACTTGGCTAGCACATGCAAGGCTCTGGGTTCCTTCCCCAATACCAAAATGTATCTGGTCAGTATAGGAACCCTTTCAAGTGACGCTGTGTTCATTTATTTGTTTTTAATTTTTAAAACCCCATTTATTGAAGCTTGATCCATGTACTACAGAACATTTTACAAGTATTTTTTTTCATGTCCTATAAGGCCATTGACTCAAACACAATGAAATGTGGAACCATGTATGCCTTAAGTCCTCACCTTGCACAGATGCTTTTTTCCATAGATCATCTCAGACCTCGAGTCTTGGAACGATGAGCTCTCCCAGCAAATGAATGATTTTGACACAGAAGACCTGACCATTGCTGAACAACGCCTCCAGCACCACGCAGACAAAGCCTTGACCATGAATAACTTGACTTTTGATGTCATCCACCAAGGACAGGATCTTTTGCAGTATGTCAATGAAGTCCAGGCCTCTGGTAAGAAAAGTCCTCTGTTCTATGACATTGTGGATTTTACATGTTTATTTCAACATGTAACTAACTTCTTTGACTTAGCCATTACCTGCCAATATCTGTTCTTTAAATGGAAGTGTTTTCCATTTTATTTTTCTTAATATAGTCACATTTAACTTTTTTTGGTTAGGAAATATCCCCTTAACGTTCTCACTTTATTTCAAGAAACATACGCAAAGTGGTATGTTGTATTTGGGAGAGAAATAGAAATCCAAAAAAATGTTTTCATGTGTTCTTAGTTTCTGTTTTTCCAACAGATGTCACTGTAGGCTCAGAAGTGTAACTGTAGCGTCAGGACCTGTTTCATGACAACCTGCATGCATTACTCAAGGCAAATGAGACACTCCTAAGAGTGAACTGCTCACTCATTTGTAAAGGGTGCTACTCTGTCACCAAGTTCCCGAGGAAGGGGATGACTTTGGTTGGATCATCTGTGCATCCTCTCATGTACTAGCATGCTGGAAAACATCCATAAATACACCTCTGCTGGATTAGAACTCTCTGAACTTGCCAGCTAGTACCAGTAGCCCCCCGCAGGCAAGACACACTGTGTAGAGCATCCAGTGAAGAGAGGGTGCAAGTGTGAGTTGAATTCTGGAGTCTCCAATATCCACAGGTGTAGAGCTGCTCTGTGATAGAGATGTGGACATGGCCACTCGGGTCCAGGACCTATTGGAGTTTCTTCATGAAAAGCAGCAGGAGCTGGATTTAGCTGCTGAGCAACATCGGAAGCACCTGGAGCAGTGTGTGCAACTGCGTCACTTGCAGGCAGAAGTGAAGCAGGTGAGTGACACTGAAGAGTGATGGGATCCTGGCAGCATCAGGGAAGATTCCCCATGATCACCATACAGCTGTCCTGATACGTAAATTTGTACCTGCCCTAATGCAACATGTAGTGGTAAGGTTAGAACTAGTGGTCTGGACAGCTGTCTTTGTAGTGAGAGCGCCCCAGCTCAACAGCTGCAGCCCTTGATGATGTACATGCGGTGAGTTGTTTTGCCGTTGGTGGCCCCTTGCTTAAAGTACATGGCTACCTAGGCTAAATAACTGCGTAATATTTTTTCCCTCTCAATGCTCTTATTAATCTAGACAGGATCACAGACTGTGCATGGTTGGGCTTTTCTTGGTTTATCAAGATGCTATAATACCATGTACTAGGGGTGTGGCAAAAACAAAATTGGGGCAAATGCCAGTGAGATTCATACATAGATACTGTTTCCGTGGCAGGGGATAAAGTAGAGTCCCTGATAAAGCAGCTGATGAAGAAGTGAGGCTGTGCCAGTGTTGGCTTGCTGTGGTACAGACACAGGCTGTGTTCACAGGAAAGTGCATGTTCTGTGTCATCAGAAGTGGTCCAGAGCACCTGCTGGTCTCTTGTGCTCTAGTAGTACTGTGAATGTTTTAATGTTTAAATGCACTGATCATTATGGCCTGTTAATGTGTTTCTTCTTGCCCTGAACAAAACAGCTTATATAATGAACTAAGTTACTTTTTATGAATTGCCTTTGCTTGTTATTGACTAGAAAGGTGGTATCCACCTGTTCACTGGCCCTATACAGTCTGAGATCTTGGTGATGGGAAGCCTTTCCCTCATGATTACCAGATGGCTGTTGTAGCTCAAACCATCACCTCAACAGTGGTACATAGCAGAAAATAGTAAGAGCAGTACTCAAGTCAGAAAAGTAGTTTTCTTGAATTCCCACAGAGGCTGCTGCTTTGGTTTCTTTGGCTAGAATTGTGTCACATGGCAGCTCTGTGGTGGCGGGGGGCTGAGATTTGGTGTTTTTAAAACTCTCCTCCAAATCTGAGATTGTTTTGAAAGGATGTGAGACGAGGAGAGTATCATACAGGTCACTAGAAGTCTCTGCTACAAGTAACTATCCAGAATGAGCATCACAGGGTCAATGACTTCTCCTGTCAGAATGGATTTCTTCTGTGTGTAAACTTGAAAGGGTCATGGTTTGGCCCCTGAACATTATGGGGCAGCCTAGATCATACCTGGACTATTGTGTCATTTAACACTGACATTAAATTGAAACACAAGTCAGTGAAGTACATGATATCCTTATCGACCAGGTGATCTCTGTTTGCTAGAACAAAAGTCTAAACAGGAAGGAGCTATGTATCAGTGAGTAGGTTTGCTGATACGTGGTCCCTCGATTGCTTGGTCTGTATTCTCATTCTCACAATGCACTGCCCTTCACTATCTACTAAAAGCAGCAGGTTTGAGGTACTTGTGAGGCAGTGCTAGTGATGAGACTTTTGAGAAATTTCAGACTGTATGAATATATGAGAAAGTCAGTGCTGTCTCCATGCAGGGAGCCTCTAGGCTGCCTTGCAGACCCTTATCCACTGCCAGGTGGTTTGCAGGATGCACTGGGGGTCCACTGCTGGGAGCTGCTCTGTGTCCTGTTGCAGGTGCTGGGCTGGATCCGCAATGGAGAGTCTATGTTAAATGCTGGGCTCATTACTGCCAGCTCACTACAGGAGGCTGAGCAACTACAGAGAGAGCACGAGCAGTTCCAGCATGCCATCGAGGTAAGGCAGTGTCTGTGGGCAGATGGACCTTATAGCATCAAGACCAACGTGTTAACCCCTTTCATCATACCAACCACTAGAGCCAGCCATTTCTCTGTGTTAAAATCGCAGCGCTCATCAATCTACCATTAAGTATGGGAGAAGGAAATCGTCTAACAACTTCACAGGAGTGGAAGGACAGGAATCCTACCAGCAGCTTTGCAGCAAAGTGTCCCAGTGGCCAGGAGCTCCTTTCTGTTGTATTGAAAGGGCCCTGGCAGTATGCATGGTCTCTGATTAGGAGCTCAAATTGTAGCCTGAGATGTTTTAATATCTGTGGCTCTCACAGGCACAGACCCGCTTCACCGAAGCAAAGAACTGAGGTTGGGGAGGGGGTCTCTGACCAAGACAAAGTAAAAATTGTGAGTTCACTTATCTGTAAATAATGCAAAACACTTCATGCCACCTGTTTGGAAGCAGTACAAGTCACCTTCGTGAGATGAGGGTCAGCACGTGGCCACTGCAGCAGTGAACCGTGGCCAGTCAGGCAGCTTGCTCTCACTGCTAGCAGTATACCGGTTACATAGTTGACTGCTTTGGATATAAGGCAGTAGTTGGTATGGGTGGTCTCCAAGTAAAAGGCAGGAAAAAGCATTTGATGGCAAAAACCTTGTTGCTAGCCAGAGAAAAAGCCACCAAAGTAATTCATACCTGAGATCAATTTATTGGCTTCTTTGGGCCACTGAATGCACACTAACATTTCTTATGCTCTAATAACTCCAGGCAGTTTTGCAAACTTAATAACTGTTTTGTGCCAAGGAATTTTTGGTCATTAAACTAACTCAAGTGTTAGTCACTGTGACACTGTGTCTGGGTTGAGGAGGGTCTATATCATGTTCTGTGTTTTATGGACTCATTTGTACTGTTTCAAGTGAAATGCAAGATTTTCTTCCCCCCGCCCCCTAATACCCTTCGAAGCCCTTGTACTGCCCTGGCTAAGGCACCTGGTATTCTAGACTCTTCACTGGAGAGCCCCTGGTCTTAGCCCATATGGACTCTGGGGAGGGTCTAGAAGCAGAACTCATTGGCTTTGCTGTGTAGTTTTCTTTCTTAGGTTTTTATGTGGCATAGACCCACCCCCACCCCCAAGAACACAGCCAGCACCATCTTAGCTATTTCTTTATTTTTCTTTTAAAAATCACTAGTTCTTCCAGACTTTTTTTTTTCCCCCTAAAACCCAGTTTTCATTAAAAGTAAAAATAAAGGCATTCACCACGGCCACTTTTTCTTCACTTGCACACTTGCCTGAAGTAGCTATTACACAAACACCAATGGGAATAATAAACTTGGAACACCTGAACAGCTTTTTAGAATAGCAACTGCTAAGAGTCATTCCTTTAACTTCTCACACCAAAAGCAGTTGCACTTCAGTCTGGGAGGTTTTGATGCATTTCATCCTCCAGTAGATAAATCGACTGTCCACCTTGTTGGTACTGAGCATAAACTCTAACTGAACTACCTTCCACACTTTGCAAAGCCTCCTAGTTAATAGCGAGGGTTAATTCTGCAAGTCATGAAGAACATCCCATTCTTCCCATCAGTGCAGGATGCCCTGCTGAACAAGCCTTCCCATCTTCCCTGTGCCTAGAAAACACACCAGAGTGCACTGCAGGTACAACAGAAAGCAGAGGCCATGCTGCAGGCCAACCACTATGACATGGACATGATCAGAGACTGCGCAGAGAAGGTGGCCTCGCACTGGCAGCAGCTCATGCTCAAGATGGAAGACCGCCTCAAGCTTGTCAACGCCTCAGTTGCCTTCTACAAAACTTCAGAGCAGGTCAGGAGAGAGGTTCCATTCTTGGACTCCCAGCCGACTGTTTATTCTGTGCTTACCTTTAGGGACAGCTCCACCACCATTGACTCACCCATCAGCAGTGAGACAGTCAGGTCCAGGTTAAGCAGGGAGAACATTTTCCCAAGTTAAACTTACTCTTACTGCCTTAGCTGTCACAGAACAGTGGGTTGGCAGGTAGCCTGGCAGATGCATCTTTTCTCACTTTTAAATCTTACAGAAAACCAGGAGAGAAATGGGAGATTCCATTCTGTTTTGATCTTACTCTGAAAAGCCTTGCTGCCTGCCTTGAACCCCATGGTTGCTCTTGAGACAGGTAGCACCTTTGATCCCTCTAGTGTTTCTGCTCCTTCTAGGAGCTGTTGTCTTCCCAGAGCCCAACTGAAAGTGTTCCCAGCTGTGCTACTTAGGCATTCAATGCTAAGTGGTCACTGAGCCTGGAACTGTCTTCCTTTAGGTCTGTAGTGTCCTGGAGAGCCTGGAGCAGGAATACAAGAGAGAAGAAGACTGGTGTGGTGGAGCTGACAAACTGGGCCCCAATTCTGAGACCGACCATGTGACCCCTATGATTAGCAAGCACCTTGAACAAAAGGAGGCATTCCTGAAGGTATGGGTCTGGCTGTGTTGGATCTTGAGATCACACTGATTGGCCCTTGAGGGCCACAGTGTCTTTTAACTGTCACTTAGAAGGGATCCTTGCAAACTGCAGAAGCTCCTACCAGCCAGGTATAGACAGTCTCGCCTTCCAAGAGAAGCCCCACATCTCATGGCCATTACTTTGTGTAAAGCCTTTGTGATTAGGGCTTTAGCATTGGCAACATGCTAATGAAAAAAAAATCTTCAGTCCTCTTAATGAAATTCACACTATCTTGCTAGTTTTCATAGAGAGGAAACTAGAAATTTGTGAATAAGAACTGGCAGGAAGTCACAGCACAGACTGACTCTGGAGCTCTGGTCACTGGCAGTTTTGTTACTGCTGGCATTCATCTGAGATAGTTACTGCTAACTGAAAACTTCCATTTCTGTCTGAATTCTGCAGACAAAAAGTGGTTGGTTGATTTATTGGTTTGGTGAAACATAATTCCTATAGCTTAAAATCGTTCTTTAGCAAGTCAGCCTCTTTAGGCCTACAGAATACATCCCAGAAAACTTGGAGCCTGAGGTGTCATGGATACAAGTACCTGTGATCGAGAAATGGGTACTAGCACCTACTCAGGAAACATTGCTGAGAGAGTCGTCACAGTCCGCAGGCTTAGCTTCTTTTCTCTTGACCTTTCATGTTTTTATGTACATCACACTGGCTCACACCTAAGTCTCAGCTAGGCCCTAAAACAATTAAATTTTCAAAAGTGGTCAAAATGTTCAGAAACATTGGACACAGGAGTGCTTCCACACTGCATTTTAAACTCAGATTTTCTGAGATTCTTCTTACTCCCAGCACTTGTGCCTATTAAAGGTAGCTGGATCTTTGCCTTTCCTTGTCACTTTACAAAGTTTTGTTTTTCTCACCACTTTAGCATTCTGACCCCTGACCCCTGAGACATCTGTTGCCTTTAATAATAAAGGTGACGCTCCTACCTTACTGCTTAGTCTGAGAAACTGAATTGTGACTCTTTACACCTGGCAACTTGTAGACTATACAGTGATTTTTGCATGTAAGCAAGCTAGGATGAGAAAACCAGTGTAGCTTCCAGGCATTGATTATAACTATGTAAGCATGACCTTACAGCCCACCCTAGCTTGTCTTTGCTGTTTAGATTTATTTAATACCAACCACTATTAGGATTCTTTAGGTTGGAATCATTGGAATTTGCCTCTTGCTCCAGAATCCATTTAGTAGAAAATGCATACTAGTTTATATATTATAAAAGATACTCAGGTAAAATTACAAAGGAAAATCAGCTTAAGTCAGTTTATGTAAAAGACCTGTGCATCTGTAGCTCTTCCTGCCTCTTAGATACTGAGAGTCTACTGAACATTGATGAGGTTGATTATCAACAGTTGCATCAGTCACCTGGTACCACAATAACAAAATAATAAATCGCCAGCAAAACTGGAGGATTGGCAAACTCAGAATTGAGGACTAAGTCTGGCTATATAGGTCACTTACTTATGCTTATGATAATTTTCATATACAAGGTAGAGACAGAGACAGCGACTTGTGGTCCTCCAGACTGGAATGTATTTATTACCTCTTTGCCCTTTATAGAAGTCCAGCGTGACTTGGCTGGGCTCTGTGACTCTAGTTTTCCATAAGACTGCAGTTAAGCTGTTGTCAGGGATGCAGTCACCTCAAGGCTTGACTTCCTCTTTGGCTGTTAAGTTGCTGCCCAAAGTCTCCTGCCTCATGGCCTGTCCACTGAACAGCTCATAATGTAATGTGACTTCATGAGAGTGAGGGGAGGTTTGTACGATTGAAATAGAATTTAATCTCTATAGTCTGGAAACCATGAGTTGACTGTTAAATAAAGTCTTAGATTAGAGCCATAGGATATTGCCATCCCTTTATACACAAAATGCCGGTTTGTATAAGTCATTTTAGCAGTGCTGTACTCCTCATTGTTTCCTAGGCCTGCACACTTGCCAGAAGGAATGCAGATGTCTTCCTGAAATACCTGCACAGAAACAGCGTAAACATGCCAGGAATGGTGACACATATCAAAGCACCAGAACAGCAAGTAAAAAGTGAGCACACAACAGCTTCTCTACTTACCTTTGGCTTCATCTTAAATTCCCATTTCATGTTAATGAAGTCCTCATTAACTGTGTCAGTTTAATAGTAAAATGCTAAAGAAATACGTTAAATATAAACAGAAAATGCAGCATCCAGGATGATAGTTACTGCTATTGAGTATTTGCTAATGCATGTGAATGACCATATGATAAACAATGAAAAGTATAATCTACATTCAGAATGACTAAATCAAGAAATTATATATAAGTATTATTGCTATAAAGTATTGTCACTTGTGTATACCTAAGATGTGGTTAAATTAATAAAAGCAAGTTTAACACCACTTAAGTATAAAACAATATAAAATCTTTTAATTTACCTGTAAGTTCATAGATAAAGATTTAGGGAAAGTATAGCTAGCTGGATTAGTGTGTATGCAAAGTTATGTAGATAAGGTATGAGGTGTGCAGAGTAACTGCCTTGTTCAAGATCACGCAGCTGAAACTTGAGTTTTATAGGAAAAATTGTAAGTCACACGTTTGCTTTTATGCTTCATAATGCAGATGCTGTGAACAATTACAAAGAAGTATTCTGCTTCTCTTGCAGTCTACTTGGGGGCGAATAGCTTATGTGTCATGTCAGGGTGAGGTTAGGAAGACAGCACCGTCTGTGACTTAACACCACGTGTCAGCATAACTCCACAGGCACACCCAGGAAGGCAGACAACATGGTCTCAGGAGGTGTAGCCTCCCGCGGTCTGAAAGGGCAGTTAGCACTGTGCTCAGCTCCTTGAGAGTGATTCCCAGCTTAGTCAGCCTGCAGATGAGAGGGGAAGTGGTCCATTGAGCCATGAGTCGTCACATATGTGTAACAGTGTTTTGCATTTAAAGTGGTAGCTGAATTTGGGAGCAGACTTCAAATTTCAAAATCTTTTTAAACTCAAGTGAATATATTTCAATAACTAGAAATAAAACTCGCAGGGCCCTTACCCCTCTTTGCTGAAAGTACAGGATACTGATGGTTTCGGGGGGAGGGGAGGCAGACATTGTCTTTATTTATATACCCCCAATAAACCTGCCAAGCTCAGTGTGTAGCTCTAAACCCATGGTCACTCGATGGCCCTGGTTAAATTTGAATGAGTCACAGAACAAATCAAAGTTTTAATTTACGTTGCTAAAGTGATTGAGGTTTTAGTTGAGTGGTAGTGGGGTTAGACAGTGCAGCACGACACCGAGCTGGTCAGCATGGTACTCCAGATCTCTCACCAAGGACAGAACCTACAGGAGCTGAGTCAGTATTTGTGGAAGATTTACTATTAAGGTTTTCTAATATAGTAAAGTGATATTTAGGTACCATTCATTTGACTTGGTATTTCTGTCTTGGGAGTTTTTTTTGTTGTTGTTGTTGTTTTGTTTTTCCTAAAGTTTTTGTTTTATAAACTTCCAAAATAAAGTCATCTTACTGTAAAAACTTTTAAAGTGCACAGATTTACTTTTACACAATTCCTTTACTACCTACAGGCACTATTAAGATTTTTTGTGTATGTCTTTAAATGTATAACAAATGTAAATTCCGTTCTCCCATCTCACTTAAAAAATTTTTTTTTACCAAAAAAAAAAGGGTGGGGAGATTGTATTCTCCTACAGCATGCATTTTCACTTTAGTAAAACATCTTAGCCATTCCTGTAAATCAAGGTTTAGAGACTGGCTCTCTTTTTGCTTGCATGTCTATGACTGACTTGGGTAGCCCCTGGTGATAGAGGTCAGGTCCTAGAATATTTGCCTAGCACACTTAAAATGTACTCAGTCGCCAGCAACACATAAGCACATAAACCGTGATGGTGAACACCTGTAATCTCATCCCCGCTGGAGGTGAAGACAGGAAGATGAGAAGTAGAAGGTCATCCGCAGCTGCATATTGAGTCCCAGGCCAGCCTGGAATATCTGTTGAGTCTGTAACTTATACTTTTATGTGTATGCTATTGTGATGATAGCTCTTGTTTGTTTGCGACAGTTTCAGGTTTTATATAATGTCTCTTTTGCCTTCACAGCATCATGCCCCTCTGCTTCTCTTTCTCTCAGTCCCCACTTCTGTCCTTTCCCTCTCCTAATGCTTTATGTTTAAAAGGGATAAACAGAAGAACTTGGAGATTCATATTCTCTCTCTCTCTCTCTCTCTCTCTCTCTCTCGACAGATTCTTAAAATGTGACCCATATTAGTCTCAAATTCAAGAACCTCCTGACTATTAAGATTATAGGTGTAAACTGCCATGCCTAATATTTGCTATTTATTATGCAACCTTTAATATATACTAAAGTCCTATAGGTGGTTTTAGTCATTTTGAATAAAATACTCAATGTTGATATTTTTCCAATCATTACAGAATTGCCCCAGCAGAGTTTTAAATGTGCATATGTCAGTAATCTAGCTGGTCTGAGATGTTGCCATCTTCAGGTTTCCAATGCTCTTAGGAAAGATGACCAGAACGAGAGAATGAGAAGTGTATATCACATACTGACTGAGACACTGGACAAGATGCTGTAGCTCCCTAGTTAGCATTCTGTCTTACTGTGGCACTTGCAGAACCATCTAAACAAGTAGGATTTTTCAGATGTCTTAAAGATGGCAAGCATCACCAGCTTTCCCTTTTTCATCTCAGATATCTTGAATGAACTTTTCCAGCGGGAGAACAGGGTATTGCATTATTGGACCATGAGGAAGAGACGACTGGACCAGTGCCAGCAGTACGTGGTCTTTGAAAGAAGTGCCAAACAGGTCAGTGCATTCCTGGCTCCCTGAACCCTGCTGCTCTTCCCTGAGCCCTGCCCCCTTCCTCATACACCTCCTCTGCTAGATTGGCAGATTATGCCTCAAAAGCCATCTTGAAAACCACTTTCTGATGCCAGAAATAGTCATGCCTGTTAATAAATTTTGCTATTAAAAACAAGCCCCACGGCCTGATGGGAGTGTGACACCTGGTATGTTTCCCCCTTAGCTGAATGGTTTTTAGTTTTCCTACACTGCCTTTATGTCACACTTAAAACTACCAAGTGCAAGTAATCATTAGGACAGTACTTTAAAAGCATTGTGGAATCATGGTCCTATGCCTGCATAAATACAGTGCATATTTTCTTTTTTGTCTGTATTTTTATATTTGTTTTGATTTTCAGATAAATCAAGCTAAAATTAGATAAGAAATGTGACAATTTCTAGTAATTCAGAATAATTAAGAAGAGTTCTTATGGAGCTAAGGAGTTTGCTCAACAGTTAGGAAAACTGGTTGTTCCTCCAGAAGACCTGGGTTTGGTTCCCAGCACCCACATGGCAGCTAACAGCTGTCCTAACTCCAGTTCCCCGGGACCTGACACTCTTTTCTGGCTTCCATGATATGCTTAACTACATATACGCAAGCATCCATACACATAAAATACAAATAAATTTTAAAAAACAATTTTTTTAAGAGGGTTCTGTCTTTGGTTAAGGCAGAAGCATGAAAGGACCCATCCCTCACCACCTTCCTTCATCATAGGTAGGATAAAACACTTCTAAGGATTTAGAATAAAATATATTTCCCCCTTCCTAAGCTTTTAGATTCATGTCAGTTCTCTTTGGCCTCCGTAGCAACATAGGAACTCGCATGCTGCCCCTGAGTTGGGGCCAAAACCAGCAGAGAAGCACAGAGGAATCATGACTTTTAAAACCTATGTTTGACAAGGCCTTGGATGGGGTTCCTGTATCCTCTATGCAAATGAGTCAACCAGTGATGCTCCCTGTGGTCAATCAGAGCTGACCCATGTCCTGACCATGACTATAACCTAGGAGGCATTCATTCACACCTTGTTATCTGAAAAGAAATTAAATTTTCTTCTGAGGTTTCCCAGTAGGGGACAGATTTTGTTCCCTGTGGATATGGTAGTCTCACAGGGGAAGCTGCCTAGAACTACTAGGCTACCCAGAGTTAAGCAGATTGGGATTCCTGGACTGACTGAGGACTTGGAGCCTTGATGGCCTTTCGTCTTCTAATCCTAGTGAGCTAGCAGGCTGTGGTGCTCTGTATTGCTTCATTGCTGGAGGCTGCTTTGGTTTCTAACTTGTTATATTTGGCATTCTCTCTTACATATCTTATGCTCTGTTGAAAGACAAAATCTCATTCAGCTACAGAGAAGCACAGCTGTAAAGCATGCTCTTGGCAGAGAAAGATCAGCTGATAACCTTGCTGCTTACAGCCCTGCAGCTCTCATGAGCTCTGCTCCACACCACAGTCACAGACTCCGTGAACATCCATTTCTTAGATCAAGCCTTGATCTCTCAGATTTTGCAGTTTTCAGTGTGGCATACTAAGGCTACTAAGAGATGCCACTGTGCCTGATGGCAGTGTGGAGAGGTGCCCTTCCCTGGGCCTTCCTGATTTCCTGCCTCCCAGGCACTCATCTCTGTTATCTCCATCCGAAGTGCTGTCTCAGGGGCTCAGTTCCCACTGTTCATGGTTCTTCCACTTCTTCTGCCTCTCCCTGAGGTACCTCCCATCCCTGACTGTCATTTCTGACCTCTAGACATAGAAATTCCTGTTGACTCCTCAGCAGCTTCCACTCTGGCCTCACCAGAATCAAACCTTCATTCCTGATTCCCTGCTCATCAGACTCACTTACGAGCAAGGTGTGTTCTTGCATCCCATCTTCGTTCCTCTCAGTGCAGGGATCCTGCTGTATGCCCCACTCTGCTCTTTCTCTTCCCCCAGGCAGAACTTCTGCTATTTCCACTCGCCCTTCATTCCAGTCGCTTTTCTACACAGTAGCCAAATGTGTTTTGGGAAAGAATAAGCTCTACCTGTGATCTCCATGAACTCTCCTGCCCCCCAGAGGCTCAGCCCTGCTCTCTCTTCCTGTGCAGACTGGGCTGGCTCCAGTGGCACGTGTGTTATCCTTGTGCTGCCCCTCAGCACCCAGGTCCCACTCATGACTGGCTTCTGGCAAGGTCCCCCAGCTCCTGCCACTGCAGCTGTCTGTGAATTGCTTTTCACCTGTGCCCTCCTTTCTTGTCCGCAGTGTAGGGGCCTGGTTCTGAATCTCTGCTTCCTCGGGGAATATGGCTGCAGGGTGGGGTCTAGGCTGCTGGACCTAGGGCCTCATGGCCTCTGGCTCTGCAGTATGCACTTGGACGATTTGCCATGCAGTGAAGAACATCAGGGACACAGTAAATTGATGGTGTTGGTCTTCATTCAGATCAGTGTTAACACAGTTTCAGAGACGGGATGACTGTCTGCAAGCATGGAGGAAGCTGAAGATCTCTGCAGCTTGAAATTTCAGTCTCATTTTTGCTACAGAAATATAACAGATGGGACTGATGAGGTAGCTCATGTTGCTGTAAAGTGCTTGGAATTGAATATACCTCCAGAACCCACATTAAAAAAAAAAAAAAAAAAAACATGAGGTGGTACATACTTTAGAATCCCAGCACTGGGAGAGACTGAGACAAGTGGTACCCAGCCTACCTGGTACGTTCCAGGCCAATGAGAGACCCTTTCTCAAAAGAAAGGCAGACAGTCCCAGACAAACAGTACCCTAAATTAACTTCTGACCTTTACATATATATACACACAAGTTCACTCCCTCACAGGGGAGTGAACACACACACACACACACACAAATACAAATGCAGTAATATATCTGACATAGATAGAGTTGATATTCCAGTACCAACCAGTTATAATGGTTTTATGCTTCCTTGGTATGGCTGGTTAAAATGTATGTTTAAATAAGTTTGATTTCATAGTAGACACATAAAAATTAAGATGCTAGCTTCCATCTAAAACCATAACAACATGTTACCTAGAACACTGATTCTGTGGCAGCATGAACCTCACTAACCCCCTCTTTCAGGTGTCATAAATAAAAAGGTTAAGTCATGTTTTCTAAGTTTCTCCAGTGGGTGCTTATATACAGTGTGGCATGGGATCCTCTCCAGAACATCCCAAAATGCAAGTGAAATAGTTAGAAGCTTGGGTACTCAAAATGGATACATAGTCTAAGAAGAAAAGCTGAGAGCCTGGACAGGCAGTTCTGCTTTGGCTTTTACTTGAGGCATCTCATAGGGTTATAAAGCTTCAGTGACCCATGTCTGGACATTTACTGTTGTGAGACTTTCAGGCCACACCCTCACCCACACATCTTTCTTTGTACTATTATTATGCCTTTAAGTTCATGGCTCTAGGAAACCTTTGAATTATTTACTGATTACATATAATCATGTGACATGATTATGCTTTCCTTTGTGCCTTTCTTTCTTTAACTCTAAAACTATTCATTTAGAAATATGTCTTATTTACCAGGGACTGTTTCTTTCTTTCTTTCTTTTTTTATTTTTTATTTTTGTGTCTTTCATACAGAACATCTCAATCAGTTTAATCACCTTTCACCCCCATCATCACTGACACCCTCCCACAGGGACTATTTCTTAATTCATGCCAGCGTCGCTCTTACATAAATGAGGCATGCAGAAATGTATACTTCCCTGACAAATATTCAGCCCATGGCCACTTTTTCATTCCTCCCCTCCAGGCATTAGAGTGGATCCATGACAACGGGGAGTTCTACCTTTCCACACATACCTCAACAGGGTCCAGCATACAGCACACCCAGGAGCTGCTGAGAGAACATGAGGAGTTTCAGATAACCGCCAAGGTAAGTCTGCTTGGGAGTGGGCTCTGCACCAGCCTGTGAGTCTGCCCCGGCTGCAGACTAATCTACAGCAGACACTACAGGGAAGTGAGGTACTCCTCAGAGATGTCTTTGAGAAAAGATTTGTGACACTGGAGAACATGGCTGCCTGTAGTTGTTTCTCATTCCTGGAGATGCTGCTCTTCCCACACCTGAGCCTTCAGCTCTCCTTGCCACTCATGCTGCATGTCTTTGTCCGTCTGGTTTTTCGACATGTATCTCCCTGTTCTTACCTCTGCCCTTCTCACTAGGCCCTCCTAGTTTTTTCTCTCCTTTCTTTCAGAGTTACTTTCTCAGGGTTTGCCATTTTTTAAAACTCTGTGATGTCCAAGCTTGACTCTTCTGTATTGCACCCTGTTCTCCCTGATTGTCAGTTTCTGGGAAGTGTCACATGGCACCCCAGCCCCTGTCCAGCCCCAATGGGAACTGTGTTTTACAGTTGGCAAAACTGATGTCAGTGTCTTGGCTGTTGATTGTTTGTGGTCAGGACCCTAGAAGCACTGCCCCTCTTCTCTTGGAAAGTAGAGTTGAGCACTTAGTTTGGGAGGATTGTGTATTTGTGACACATGCAGTATGTGTACATAAATAAGAATTTTAAGAAAATATTTAAGAAATATTGATAGAAATTAAACTTTTACCTCAGAATGGTTTTGAGATGCTTAGAGTTAAGCCTTCTCAACCTGTGTTTTTCTGTATGTGGTAGAGGTATGGGCAGAATACACACATACCCCACAGCATCTGTGTGGAGGTTAGAGAACAGCTTGCAGGAGTCAGTTCTTTCCTTCTACCATGTGGGATTAAACTCAGGTTGTCAAGCTTAGTGGCAAGTGCCTTTATCCTGAAGCCATCTTGCTGGCCCCTCAGAGGTTTTGGGTTGGGTACATAGACTCTGAAATATTTCCACCAATACTTCTGCTTTTGATGGTTGACTTCAGTTTTTAGAAGACTTTGGCAGTTGTTTCAATTTAACAATGGAAAATAAATGACCAAGCTACATAATATATTTTGGTTAAGAACAAGTGCTCCTGTAAAATAACAAGAATAATTGTCTTGTGTGGCCCTTAATCTAGCTTTGAAAACATATCAAAGAGGAATCTTTCAATCATATGGTGTGACAGCAGCTACTCAGTACTAGAAGTTACCAGAAGTCTAAAATCTGCATGGAGTAGTTTGCCTGCACAATAAAAATCTAACTCATATAAGAAAAGATTGATAAATTCATTCATAGAGAAGAAAATAAATATGTCTAAATGGAATCTACCACAAGCAAAGTCTAGTGGCAGAAAGCAGGTAGGGAAAAACAGAGGAGGCTCACACCAAATCAGGTAAAAGCCAAGACCCAGACAGTGAACAAAAGATACCAATGACGGCCTCAGACAAGGAATTGTAAGTGACATTTAAATACAAGAAGATTGTTGACTAAGTAAGAAGAATACGAATCAGAACTTTCTGAAGGTCTGTTCTTACCCAATAGATTGACAAAGGTCTCACAGCTGGTATTACTATTTTTTTAGTTTATGTGTGTGAGTGTTTTGCTTGCATGTACATGGTACACCCAGGTTGTAGAATTTCCCCAGAGGCCACAAGAGGGCATCAGATCCCCTAGAACTAGAGTTACAAACAGTTGAGAACTGTCATGTGGGTGCTGGGAATTGAACCCAGGTCCTTTGCAAGAGCAGCCATGCTCTTAACTACTCTACTTTCTACACTGCTGTGGGGCAGTGGAGCTTCTCATGCTGCAGAGAGAGCTAAACGTGTGTCTCTTGATTTGAAACTTGTCAGTTATTCTCCATGGACCCTAGATAACATTTAAACTTTCTAATGGGTCCTATAAAACATTCCTGAGCTGACGTTTCTTGTCCTGTGTCCTAGTCTGATTCAGCTGCCCTGCTGCCTTGTGTCTCCAGAAGCTGCTGTGCACTCTCATGCCTCTGTCCTTTGCAGGTGCAGAAGTACCTCCGCCCTAGGGAGTGTGCGAAACTTCCCTTCAGCTTTAGGTTCAAGCTGTCTTCCTCTGGAAGCTTTCCTGTTGCTCTGACCTTTATTCCTCCTCAACCATTGATTAGAGTGAGAGATTCCTTCTCTGAAGACCAGTAGACTCGTATTTAGGGACTCACAAATCTTAATTCCTCTTTCTAACCTTTAAAAGAACTGATTTCTGTTTTATTTGTGTAAGTGTTTTGCCTCCATGCATGTAAAGTGCACCTGTCCATTGATGTTCACAGAGGCCAGAAGAGGGTTACACATCTCTTGGGACTGTAGTCAAGGACAGTTGTTAGCAACCTTGTGGATGCTGAGAACTGAACCTGGGTCCTCTGCAAGAGCAAGCAATGCTTTTAACTCCTGATCCATCTCTCCATGCTCACTTTCGTGGTTATCTTTAACTTTAGGAAAAGTAATAGTTTTGATTAACCTTATACTTTTCTATATATGAATAAAATGAAATAACCTTGTTTAACACAGTAATTTAACTGTCTCTGTGAAGAGAATTCTTGAGAAGTGAGGTTTCCTTCTTGTCTCTAGAGAGTTAAAAGGACTCTAAGAATGTGCCATGGAAGAACTTCTTGGAGGATTTGATTATTGCCTAATTGCCCTTAAAGATCTGGGGTTCTAAGTATGCATATAGAATAAAGGTGTGTGAAGCAAGGAGCTGACCCATAACATACATACAGTGCTCAGGAAGAGTCACAGAGAGTTGTAAAGAGAACCTTCTTGCATGGACCTTCTCATTCATTCATCCGTCTACTCATTCACTCACTCTGCAGACTCATTGACCAAAGGAAGGCCCTTGACAAATGGACTAGGTTCTCACAGTGGAAGAGCTGAAGAAAGATGGCCACCTGGATTCTGAGAGGTGGACTGGGTAGATTTGAGGCCACCAGCTTCCCTTCTGCCAGCCTCAGGGTCCATCTAGGGCCATTGCCACTCTTTGGGTTCTGGGGGTTGGGTTCATCTGTTTCACAGTATTTTCCTGTTGTTCTTTGCAGCAAACCAAAGAGAGAGTGAAGCTGTTGATACAGCTGGCTGATGGCTTTTGTGAAAAAGGGCATGCTCATGCAGCAGAAATTAAAAAGTGCGTGACTGCAGTGGATAAGAGGTACAGGGATTTCTCTCTGCGCATGGAGAAGTACCGGACCTCTTTGGAGAAAGCCCTGGGGATTTCTTCAGATTCCAACAAATCGGTGAATTGCTTTGTACACAGTGAACAAGTGGTGATCTCAGCCCAGTGTTATCTCTGCTGCTCTGATTAACTGGCCTCATTGACTCTCATTCCACAGAGTAAGAGCCTTCAGCTGGATATCATCCCTGCCAGTATCCCTGGATCAGAGGTGAAGCTTCGAGATGCTGCTCATGAACTCAATGAGGAGAAACGGAAGTCTGCCCGTAGGAAAGAGTAAGCTAGCATTTCCTGGAAAACAGTGAAGGAGTGTCAGAGCCTGCAAATGGGCTGCTGGGTTTGCTTTGCAGTCAAGTGTCTGAGTCCCCACCTCACTCTTACAGCATAGACTTCTCAGCCTGCTGACCCCTCAGCACTTAGTTCAGACCATGTCTTGTTCTGTTTTCTCTCTTTTCTGTGAGATTGACAAATTGCCTGTTACTAATGGTAGAGGGAACAAATAACACTAATGTTTGTACTAAAACATCTTCTGCCCCTGTGGGTCTCATCTTGAGGCACTTTTATCATGTAGGGGCATTTGGCAATATAAGAAGAGATTTTAATTGTCTTTTAGTGGGGACAAGGTGACAGAAGTATATTTGCATCCTGTAAATGAGGATTCAATTGCTGCTGAACACTGTGCAGCTTCACAGAAGGCCATCCAGCCAGAATGCTGGCTGGGAACACCGGACCATAGGTCCCCCAGTGAAATGTTTTCAAAAGTCTTCTTTAAATTAGTGGATGGAAACGTCTATCCATTCTTAACTTATCTCCCCCAAACCATTACTTAGGTGTAATAGTTTTAAATTCTCCCTTTTATTTCATGAATCTCCAGACATACATCCTGACTGTAAACTGAACTGTTCTCTGCCCTGTTCTGTCAAAGGTTCATAATGGCTGAACTCATTCAAACCGAGAAGGCTTATGTGAGAGACCTCAGAGAGTGTATGGATGTAAGTTTCTTACTTGTTTATTCAGATTGAGTTTAACCCTGCTTTTTTTTTTTTTTCCTACCTGTTGCTGCTTCTTAGAAGAGTGTGGCAGTTTGGGATTTATATTCCTGGTGTTCTGGGAGTGCTTTGGCTCCTTATAGAGATGACACAGCATTAATTCCTCATTCCACTCATCACATGATGTCCTGGCTGACGTTCTCTTTGTACAGAATTTTACAGCAGCTTCAGAGAAATGTGCCTACCAGTTTACAATGGCACCTGGCACCCAGTAAGATCCTGAATGTTGTACCTTGTGACAGATTCACTACAAAATTTGAATCTGGAATTAAAATTAGAGCTAAAAAGTGTGTATAGTAAATCTTCTCATGTACTTATAGTAGCCAGGGCTTTTTAAAAAGGAAGTTTTTCCTGGATGTGGTGGTGCACTCCCTTAATCCCAGCACTCAGGAGGCGGAAGCAGGTGGATCTCTGTTAGCTCAGGGCCAGCCTGGTCTGCAGAGAGACCTTGACTCAAAAGATACTAAAAAAAGGGGGGGAACGGTTTTCATATTTTAATGAAAGGGCACGTTCTGTAAAATACACTTCCCATTTACACATCAGTTGTTCTGAGCTCTTATTTACAGATATCTGGAATGACTCTTTCTCCAAAGTCTGGTATTGTTTTTTATCTAATCTCACTGCACCCTTCCTGGCCAGACCTACCTGTGGGAAATGACCAGTGGAGTGGAAGAGATCCCACCAGGCATTGTCAACAAAGAGCTCATCATTTTTGGAAACATGCAGGAAATCTACGAGTTTCACAATAAGTGAGTGTCTCTTGAAGTCTACGTACGGGGATGAAATTTTATCACAACAATGGGGTTTCAGTTGAATTTAGCAAAGCACAGTGGCTTTGTTGAAATTTAAATGAAGTCAATCAGGTTTTCTCCAAAAGACTGATGTTCTAAACTTTCTTAATGTAGACTTTTATATCTATACTTATTTCCTACAGAATTATGACGGGACTGCTAACTTCCCTCCGGAGTAAAGCAAAGGAAAACGCCTGTGGAGCTGCAGGCACTGTTAGCTGGTTTTTATTATAGGTGGGAAGGGTCCATGTGGCTCTTTGCATTGGCACAGGAGCTACATGATCTTGTTTACTTTTGAATAATTTATATTTTTAATTGGAACAATAGATGTAAATATCTGTGTGATCCGATATGACCTTCATTATATTTGCTTCATGACCCAGAAGACCAGAACTCTTCCCATCAAGCAAAAACAGTGTCCCAATTAACCTCTCCTCACCCTCCTTCAGCACTCTTCCTGACAGCCTTTAGCTTCTACTTATGAGTTAGATCATGAAGGGTTTTCTCTTTCTCACTAACCTATATCACTAATGTCTATTTCCACCAGGTCTATTCATGATGCTGCAGATGACAGGAATTCATGCTTACACACACACACACACACACACACACACACACACACACATAAGCAATCAACAATAGCCATACACACAACAAAAAACACCCCAGATACCTAGGAATGAATTTAACCAGAGTTCCAAGATCTTCACAGTGAAAACTATAAACTATTGATAAAATCACATGCAATTGAATTGGAAGAATTGTCAGGCATGGTGGTACACACTCTTAATCCCAGCACTCAGGAGGCAGAGGCAGGCAGATCTCTGTGAGTTTAAGGCCAGCTTGGTCTATATAACAAGTTCCAGGACAGCTGGGACTACAGGGAGACACTGTCTCAAAAAAAAAAAAAAAAGAAAAAAAAGAAAGGAAAGCAGCTTCGAACTATGGAAGCATGGTTAGGTGGCTCTGTGCAGCCCAGGAACCAGTGTCAGGATGATGACTATGCTTCCCCAGCCCCCACCACATCCCAGGGGAGGGTATGGCAATGCTAAGTGCAATTAAAGTGAACATTTACATCCCTACATCACATGCTTAGTTATCCAACCCATAGTGTTTTCCCAAAAGTAGGCTGCAAGTTAACGTTTCCTTTACAAGGTTTAAGAAGACCAGACACATTGCTTGACACTCACAGTAACTCACCCTAGTTAAGAGCTACGTGTTTTATTTATTCTTAAAAGTGGGGGGAGGGACAGATTTTTCAATTTCTGGCATACCTCTTTAGTAAAATGCTTTCAGCACCTTCTTAATTGTATAATGTTTTTATTCTCTGCAGCATTTTCCTAAAGGAACTGGAAAAATACGAGCAGCTGCCAGAGGATGTTGGTCATTGCTTTGTCACCTGGGTAATGAGCGCTCAGCTACTGTCCCCTCCCGGTTCTCTGGTGGCACTGAAGGAAGTAGGCCAGGGTCCTTCTCATTTCTTCTCAGCTGCCATTCTCTGCTCATCCCTCTGCACCTAAAGAGATACACCTCACCCCAAAGAATTATGCTCTCCCTATGGTTGCCATGGGATGAGCTATTATTCAGGGTTCTGATGGTGTAAACTAGAACATTTGGTGTACTAGGCCCTGCTTGACCCTGGGGATTCATCCATAGATGAGAGTCAGTCCTGGCCAAGGAAGAGGCTAGCACCCCATTTAGAGGGGAGAGAAACAGAGCAGTAGTCCTTTGGCTGAGAGCTTGCAGCCCAGGCTTGTACAAACCATTGAGAGAACCATGCAGAGTCCCATGCAAGTGCTAGTCCTGACTGGCCAGGGGAGGGGAGGCTTCTGAGGGAACCCAGGAGGCGCCTCTTACTTTGATTGCTTTCTTTTAAAATATGGTTTCTCTTTTTGAGGCTTACATTTTCTTAGTCCAAACAGTTTATTTCCTAATACTAAAGGTTTTGATATTGTGACTTGTGGTTTAGAAAAGACAGTCTGATTTTTTTTTCCTTTTTCTTTCTTTTTCCTTTTTTTCTTTTTCTTTTCCTTTTTCTTTTCTTTTCTTTTTTCTTTTTTTTTTTTTTTTTTTGCTATAGGCAGACAAGTTTCAGATGTATGTTACATATTGCAAAAATAAACCAGATTCTACTCAGCTGATCCTGGAGCACGCAGGGTCCTACTTTGATGTAAGTAGCAGGTGCCTGAGAAGCTGTGCAGTTTCCAAATTGCATTTAGTAGACACACACACTAACTAAATAAAACATAATTTTAAAACTCCTTATGTCTTGAGCCAGGCATGGTGGCACATGCTGTTAATTCCAGCACTTAGAAGACAGAGGCTCTCTGTGAGACGGCAGAAAGCCTGGTCTACATAGTGAGTTCCAGGCCAACTGGGGCTATAGAGAGACCCTGTCTCAAATCTTTCCCTTTAAAAAAAAAAAAAAATCCCCTATGTCTTGACCTATGGTCTTAAGAATAAAGGAAATCATGTCTGCCTGAAAGATTTCACATTACATGCCCCCAGTATTCATTTAAAACAATTTGGGGGATAATGTCCTCCATTCTTTGGGTCCTTGGTGGCCTTCAATTATACTTCTTCCTGGCAAACAAGCATTACTGAATGTCTTAACAGGTGCCCCACTAGCTCTGAGCTGTCATTGGTGCCCAGTCTAGAGTGCTGAATAGCATAGGTTGACTTCTTACCCTACTGTTAAGAATCAACCACCAGCAGCTCAGGCATGTAATATAGATAGGCCCTGGACCAACAGTGTCCATCCTCTCTTCTAACCCCAGTGTTCCGTGTTCTGCCATCTTCCTATTCAAAGTAAAAGTATAGAACCAAAATTTTTGTGTTGGCATTCTTAACATCCTTTTAAAGAAAAGAGGACTTTGCTACTGCAACAAGATTAAACGTTTGTTAGGTGCTTGGAGAAGTAATGTGGTAGAGTAAATATTTTTTAAAGTGTGAATCTGTGTAAATTTTTGTTTTATTTTGTTTAAATATAGGAGATACAACAGCGGCATGGGTTAGCCAATTCCATCTCTTCCTACCTAATTAAACCAGTTCAGCGAATAACAAAGTATCAGCTCCTTCTAAAAGTACGTATAAAGCTTCTTCAACCTACAAAATATCGTAAGTTATGCATTACTGTTTTGACATCTGTTAAAAAACTGAGTGGCACTTGTCTGTAGCTTAAAATGACATAAGTGAGAAGTAGGTGGTCACTCTTGGTCCTTCTGTACCCTTAGACCCCAGTTATGATGTGCTGAATATGGGCCAGGCACTTTGCACTGCACAGTGTAAGGTATATATTTAACCTGCAGCAGTGCTAATCTACAGATGTGGAGACTAGCTGAGCAGGGTCAGGAAGGTAACTAGAATCCTTGCTGTTGCTACCTGCTTTGAACCCAAATCTGGGTAACACCTAGGCTTTTCACTGAGTTCACTAGGAGCCGACTCCCATGCACCTCCTGTTACTGCCAGCTATTTATCACACACCCTGTGGAACATGCTCGTACAGATCATAAGGAATTCAGTCAGACTAGCCTATCAATACAGAGGAAGACAACTCACCACAAATACACTGTCGTTAATGTTCGTTTTCTTACTACCTTAAAAATTATCTACAACTTTTGTTTGGTTAAGATTACTATAATATTTCTTTAGCTGTTGAGTTTTATGAAACTTTAGAATGTAGAAACCTTCCACTAATCCCAACTATAATATTTTAGGATCCTGCTATACTCCAGGTTTTGTCCTGAGTTCCACAGTAGGAAACTGAAGTTAGTAGTGCCGGAAGCTCTGTTTCTTTATTTCAAAAAAAAAAAAAAATCTAACAACTGTAAGAAGTGGTTGCATTTTTAATGCAAGTAATACTATTCTGGGAAGCTCTCCTGTACATATATCTCTCACCAGACCTCCCCCCGGCACCCACACACAGTGACTGAGGATCAAACCCAGAGCCATCCACATGGTCAGTGAACACTCTGTCACCAAGCCACACCCCAACCCCTCTCCTGTACTTCCTTATTCAAGTCTAATTCAGTGAGTTTATGACCATCACTGCAGAAATCTACAGCTACTATGAATATGAAGTCAGAAGGCTAATTGTTGATATTCAGGTACTTTTCCTATGCTTTCTAATTCTGCAGAAGTATTTTACTTACTAGTGTCCACATCAAAAATACAAGGATTTTGTTCTAAAACGTTTCTGTATTTATTTATGTATTGTGTGTCAGTGTTTTGTACACGTCTATGTAACTGCACCTGTACTTGCAATACCCTTGGAGCCAGAAGAGGGCTTTGAATCCCCTGGAATTAGAGTTATGGACAATTGTTAGCCACAGTGTGGGTGCTAGGAATCTCTACAGCTACTGCTTTTAACCCCTGAACAATCTCTCTACCGCCAGGACTCCTGTGGTCCTACCAAAATGATTCTTCTCTTTCTAAGTTTTCCCCCATTCTTTTCAGAATTCCTGTGAGAACAGCATTGTAAACTATATCTGGTTTCCCCAGGAAGAACAGGAATACACTGTATCAGGGCTTCCCCAGTCCAAATATGAATACATTCCCCACAAAGCAAGAATAAGAATAAACTACCTCAGGCTTCCCCAGTAAAAACAATAATAATCAGCATCACCATAAAAGAGGAATACACTACATCAGGCTTCCCCAGTAAATAAATTTTGTCTACACAAATTTATCTGTAAATTTGTCTACAGATGTTAACGCACAGTGCTTGTTTAAAGCAGTTTTTGCTAAGCTCTTTAGAAAAATGGACTAGCACCATTTGCTCACAAATGAAGGCATTTGTCAAGGAGCTGTATTCCTCTAAACCCTCCAGGCTGAAGACAGCTGACCATAGTCCTCTGTCCCTCTTTTATGGATTATACACAAAAGATTGTTACTGTTGCTGATGGCAGTCGTAGTTCCCAGTTAGAAATACCTTCAACATGTTAGCTTGCTTTTCCTGATATCTAGTTCATGTGATAACAGGTGATCCTCTTACATCATCCTGAAATGGAGTCATACACATAGATCCCTCAAGGAGGTGTGGTTTACCTGCTAGATCTTTCCTAAACACCCTGCACCGAGGAAAGGCTGTCAATGATCAATGTCTACATGCTAACTGTTCTGATGCAGGGTCTATCTCGTCAGTGGCATTGCTGGACAGGACTCTAGCATACCTGTCAGTTATAAGCAGTAACTGGTTATTTCTTACCATACTAGTAGTATTTTTACTTCTAATTTTTATATGTGGTGGTTGACAGATTTACCTGTTTCATCTTGAATGGTGACTGGATCTGTGCTATTCTGGTGTCCGCATTCAAGTAGGACAAATATTGTCATCACTGAGTAAAGAGATAACAATTCATTTCTTACGAGAAAAATCCCCAGTTGGCCAGTGTGTTTATATCTTGAAAACCATGGTTCTTTTCTTAGATTTTTCCATTTCTACAAAGGTGGTATCAGAGTATTTCGCACTTCTACCCTGATTCACGATATTGGTCATCTACAGGAGCTGCTTACGTGCTGTGAGGAAGGAAAGGGGGAGATTAAAGATGGCCTCGAAGTGATGCTCAGTGTGCCGAAACGAGCCAATGATGCCATGCACCTCAGCATGCTGGAAGGTAACAGGATGTGCCACATCCCTGACATGTACAACTGCCCCATCTCCACTGATGCTCCAGTGGTTTTGTCAAGCCACTCTAGAAGCTCTTTCTTATCACTGGTCACTTACCTAAGGCTACCTGGTCTTCTGCTGTTGGAGGCTTAGGTTATGAATGGACACATTGCACCCCACAGTTATAGAATAGCTTGTTGATTTCCATCTCTGTATTTGCTGCTAGAAGTTTACACAAAGTAGGTTCAAGATGCCTGCTAATGGAGTTAAATTTTGGTGTAAATTAGACGTGATAAAGAGAAATTAGGTAAATGTGTCTAGTGGTTATTGTAGCAGTTACACTTTCCATGGATGCTTCTATTTAATAAAACTGTTTATGCATTTCAAAGCTAGCATTGCAAAGATCTTGCCCCAAATACATTTGTTTATGTCATTTTATTAGTAATACTGAGAAATGTTTTAGGATGCAGGTTTGCTTCGTGTAATGGAGACTTAGAGGCCAAGCATTTTGAAAGATTTTTCTTTCTCTGATATAAAATGTCATGATTATATGGCTGCCCTTCATCAAGGATAAAGGTTATATTCTAGCCCAGGTTTGTCCGTCCTAAGTATTGATGGCTAGGCTCACTAAGCTGCAAGACTACATTGACATTCCATCTCATAGGAAGTAGAGGAGGAGGGGGATGTATAGGGAACCCCTGTCAGCTGTTCACAGTCTCCTCACTTGTACAGTTAGGGGTGCCTGTCTGTATAGGAACTGGAGAGGAGAGTACTTATACAGAGTGGCCCTAGTAGGAGTTTCTGTAAAGAAGAAAATGGAAATGGAAGTTATTGAGCAGCCTCGGCCTCAGGTGCCCCTTCGCTGAGCCCTGGTAGCCACCACTGCAGCGAGAGAAGCAGCCAGGAAGGCCAGTGTGTGGCATGTGTTCCAGACTCACAGATCAGTTAGTGACATTGTCTCAAAGAACCAAGAAGGGCATGCAGGCTGAAGAAGCAGAGTCAAGACAGAGACTGGAGAGTGGATCGCGGGATAGAGTCTTTCTAGACAGAGAGGGTTCTGTGTGGGAAGACTGTGAGTGAGGGACAGAGTTTGGGTTAAGTCAGGTATCAAGTAGTATGAGTACCAACGAAAAGGAATGGAGTATGAAGAATGAAAGGAGGCATCACTCACTGCATTTTCATAAACTTGAGAAAAGCTGGTATTTTAGGAAGAGTTGCCCTCTGTGAGGAGGGCCAGTTGTATAGATCATAGAGTCAAGGAATTGGGTGGGAAACAAATCTAAGGTCTGCAATGTGCATTTTACGAATGAGTGAGTCATGTTTTCATTTTCTTTTGAATTGATTTGCCTGCTTTTTTTCATGTTGTAGGGTTTGATGAAAACATTGAGTCTCAGGGAGAACTCATCCTGCAGGAATCCTTCCAAGTGTGGGACCCAAAAACCTTAATTCGAAAGGGTCGAGAACGGCATCTCTTCCTTTTTGAAATGTCCTTAGTATTTAGTAAAGAAGTGAAAGATTCCAGTGGGAGAAGCAAGTACCTTTACAAAAGCAAATTGTTTGTAAGTATAGGCGTTCAGAATTTAAGTCTACAGGTAATATGATTGCAACCTTTTTGTAGGTGAAGAAAAATTACTGTTTGTTACTGTTAGTTTAACCTCTCAGACTACTTTAAATGTATAATGTTACCTTCTGGAGCCAAGTTCTCTGAAACCCTGAGTCCACTAGAGGGGGCATGCTGGTCTTTCATGGATTTGGGAAACCATTCCTAAGGTGCATAGCAGCTCCCTGCAGGATGAGAAAACACTGTAGGAGTAGATTGAAGTGCCCTAAGCAAGCTCTCATCTCATTGTAATTAATTTTTTTATCCATAAACACTAGAAAATATGAGGGCAGCCATACTGGGTGGACTTAGAGTCTTAATGATGGTTGAATTTTTTTTTCATTAAAATAAATTTATGGAAAATAAAAGTAAATTTACAATTCTTTATAATAGCAACATATTATTAAAGAAAATATGTGTGACCAAAAGTAATGTTTGAAAGATTCTGTAGCCCAACCCATGTAGAGATCACATAGAGTGATCTAGCAATGTATTTTCATCCCTTTCACATCAGTGTGCTTCTGGAGAGAGAAGTCTGCCTTCTGCCATTTCATTGCTGTTCTGCACTGCCAGCCATGAGTGCTTTATAACCACTTGCCTGCTTGCAGGCAGGAAGTCTCATGCCAAGGAGAACTCTGGTTCCCTGAACTTCCATCTTCTTCAAGGCTATTGCCCAGAGGGCTGACCACACATAGTTTCCTGGGCAGAGTCAGGAAGAAGGAAGGGCAAGGATCAGATGACATGAAGAAGAGCTCAGCATCCAGAAAGGAGCCAGAGTATCATTGAGTTGGCTTCTGATGTTTTACCTCTTAAAAATGTCTGTAGATGTCTAAGATTTGGATGAATCATGTTACAAATCTTGATGACAGCTTCATGTCAATCAAACTGCCAAAAGAATAAACATCCCTAAGTGTTACAGTAAATTGATAATCTAGAATTGGCACATTCATAATATGGCTTTCATGCCACTGTCTTTGGCTGGCATCCTGTTGGTGTTTATCTTTTGGATCATGTCATGGCCTTATTTAAGTTTAGGTCAGACTCCAACTGGAAATTAAAGATAAAATCTTTCTGGCCAATCGTTTTACTAGCTGACTTTAATCTGCCCTTGGAGACCAAGCTTGTCTGTTTTAGAAGCTGATAAATCTTTGCTTAATTTATATTTTTCAAAGTTAAGATTCCCTCAGAGGCTGCCTTTTCAACTCAAGATTATGAGTCACTTTCTTTGCTTGAGGGAGAAGGCATTAGGGATAAATTTGATCATGGGACAGAGGAAAAGGTGCTGTGTTTTGTATGTATCACAGGCAGAAATTTTGTCTCTTGACCCTTAAAATGACTGGTGAAATACTGAAAGTTCATGCCACTGATGACGTTGGAAAATGTGCTGAACTCTTCTTTGTTGCCCTCTGTAAAAATAGTGAAAAATTTGTCGTGTCATTTGTTATGTCAAGGCTAGGTCTTTTTTTCTGCATGTTCTGCTTCATGACCTGCATTGCAGTCTCCAGAAGTGCTCAAAAAAAGTCAGTGGTGAAAACAGTGTGGCCCAAGAGGAACTTTCTTCACACTAACTAACTAACTAACTAACTAGAGGAATTAGCATGGCCACCAGAAACCAAAACTGGTTTTCTTTGTCTCTGTTACACATTCTGGCAAAATTATAGTATTTTCTAATTGTACAATTGTCTTTTTATCTAGACCTCAGAGTTGGGTGTCACAGAACATGTTGAAGGAGATCCTTGCAAATTTGCACTGTGGGTTGGGAGGACACCAACTTCCGATAATAAAATTGTCCTTAAGGTATGTTAATTTACAGCTGAGGGATTTGGTGTGTGAAAAGTTTGTTGTGGCAATGCATGCTTTTTCTTATTGAAGTATAAGGTCTCCGTATCATTTTATTTATCTTCTTTATGGTATCCGGTTAGGACTGGAGACACACACACACACACACACACACACACACACACACACACACACACACACGGTTTTTATTCTGGTGATGGTGAAGTAATGAGCTAAACTTGTTTGCTTTCTATAAGAGCAAGTAAAGGGCAATCTTTTTAAAACCTCCTGTCATTCTAGTCTTATAATTGCTTGATTTTGTAAGACATGTGGCAAGTTGAAATATGGGAGGAATGAGATACAAGCCAACAGTTCTCCCAACACACCTGACCTTGAGATTACGAAGGAAGCAGTTCCTGTGCATTTGTGTGACTTTTTTTTAAAAACTGAATTTTTGCAGTTTTCATACATATGTTTGATGGTATTTATAGCCCCTTTCCTAGCTGCACCTCTCTCCACAGCTCCCCCACCCAATTTAATATACTCTCATATATGTACATATATATATACATATATATATATGTGTGTACATATATATATATGTATATAATGCACCCTATGGAGTCTGATTGGTGTCCCCAAATGTTCTTCAGTGTGGGTTCATCCATTGACTCTCCAGGAGTCCCATCCCTGTGAGACACTGTCTCTTCCCCTCTCGACAGCCATCAAGTTGCCAAACGTTACTTAAATTGGGTTGAGATTTCTTTCCCACTTCCACTATGCCTGTGCTGGCATTTTGTCTTGTTTGAGTTTCATTGGATTTGTGCATGCTGTCACCTTTGCTAAGAGTTCATATGAGTAACTGACCAGCTGTCCAGAAGACTGTTTCCTTGTGGTCATCCACCCCCTCTGGCTCTTAAAAATTTTTCCACCTCCTCTTCTACAATGATTCCTGAGCCTTGGGAGACAGAGGCCCACTCAGTGTGAGGGAACTCTTGTGTGGTACTGTAAACATAGCCAAATGCACATGGCTGGACAGGTATATCCAAGAGTAAAACTGCTTTTGCCACATTTCCCGGACAAATGTATTTCTCACTGTATTCTAAATATTCATCCTCATATTTACAGACAAGTGCACTTTTTGCCCCTCATCAAAGAAGCTTCTTTTTGTAATAGATGGAGATTACTATAGAGGTCAAGAACTGGCCAACGATAGAAAATAAGTGTTTCTGAGACATTTAACCCTAAGTGGCACAACTTCAATGCAGCCTTTACCCATAGAATGAATGCACCTCACCAAAGAAATTTCTTTATGCAGCCAATGGTGATTAACACAGAAACTCATAATTGACCAGTGTGCAGAGAGCAAGAAGCCGCAGAGAGCTTATTCTTGAATAAGATAACTATTTCAAAACTGCCTCCCAAGACTCAGGGATCATTGTGTGACTTTTAACCAGAAATTGAAGTCACTTGTGCTAAGAACCTTCACAGAGTTTTCTGAGCCCTTTAGTTTTCTAGTTTGAGAGCAGAGCAAAAAGCTTTGATACTGGCTTGTTACTTTGTTTCTTGTATGTGTGTGTTACCTCTGCCACCGTGCCTTCCCAACCATTATGGACTCTAACTGTCTGAACCATAGCCAGATAAACTCTTCCTTCTCTAAGTTGCCTTTTTCACAGTGTTTTGTCACAGCAACAGAAAAGTAACTAATACATATGATATATACTTGTTAAAATATATTCAAGACCTTAAAACTTTTCCTAGACAATTTTGGGTGACATCTTTTGATTTCTAAGAAGGCCTAAGAGGAAATGGTGTGTACTTTAATTTCAGAGGCTTTGAGGTAGTAGCAGGCAGTGGGGAAGGTGGTAGTAGAGGTGATGGTGGACATGGTAGTGCAGTGAGGATGTGGATGTAAGTGGTGGTATCGATTATGATGACAATGTAGGTGATAGAAAAGAAGCGGTAACAATGAATATGGTGATGATACAGAAGATGGTGGTACTGGTGACAGTGTAGATGGTGGCAGTGCTGTGAGTTATGATGAGGGTCTTGCAGTGGTAATGTAGATGGTAGCAGTATGTGGCTTGGCAGAGGCTGTAGATTATTGGGAACGGAGTAGATGGTGATAAAGGTATATGGTGGAGGTGGTGGTGACCACGGTAGTGACACTGATGGCCTTGGCCTAGTAGTTGCAAAGCAAAATTTCTCTCTCACTCGCTCTCACTCTCTCTTGAATAGTCCAGAAAGGGAAATTATATTCCTAAAACCTCACACAGCTTGATTACTCTGAATATAAAATAAGGTATTCCCTTCTCTTAGCAAAATGGTTCCACTTACTGTGTACTATTTATGTAAAGTTGGTGCCTTTTAATTATTCTCCATTAATGTCATGATCAATTTGCATGAGAGTTGTCTTTATTTCTGAAACACAGTTAAAATTTTCCTCATTTGTTTCCAAACCATCAAATACTCTTACTTAAATACTTCTCTTTGATTAAGCTCCCTTATCAGGGTATCTAAATTCCAATAGATCTATCATTTTCAAAGTTTTCTCCTTCATTTATTTTCCCATTACTACTCTAAATAACTGTAAAGACAACACACCTTATATAGAAGGAGAGCTGTCAATTTCAGTTTCTTTCTCAGCATGGACTTTGGTTTTGTGTGTTCAAAAACAAGGTCCTCAGAGTTGAACTGCCCTCCATCGTGGTCTCCTCTACCCCACAGTTGCTCTAATCATTTATGGAGAATTATGTTCATGTCATTGAAGGTGGGTCTTTTTCATAAGGAAATTAGAAAACAGTTACTTATGTCCAAAGCATGTTGAAAGAAAAAGAGACAGGGAGAAACAAATCCATCAGTTGAGGAGGAGGAAAGAAGATAGGTCTACCCTGTGCGTTTCCTCCCCAGATGCTAGCTCAGCCTCATCTGTTGGTGCCGTCTCCGAGGAATGTTACCCTAAAATTGTGATGAGATTGAAGTAGACCTCAGGTGACTCTGTGCTTTGGGCACAAGTCTTATGCACCAACTCCCACGTTCCTCCTCCAAGTGGAAGACAACAGTGACCCCCTTGTAGAGAGCCCTGTGGAGTGAGTAGGATACAGCATTTGAAGCTCTTGCTGACAGTGAGCAGGGCCAGCAGCAGCTATCCCAGGAGTCCAGCAGACAAGCAGCAGGATTGAGGGGTTCGTTCACCTTCCTGGCCACAGACTAATGAACAACTTCTGCTTAAACAGGCCAGCAAGGTTTCAGTTTGGGAGTAACTCTGTGTTTTTATTTCCCCAGGACTGCTTAACAGGGCTTGGAGCTAAAGAATGATGAATTACTAGAATAGTCAGAGATCTGAAATAACATTCTTAAATAGAAAAATGGTTTTGATGAAAAGAATATTTAATATTACAGTCATTTGCTTGGTAGTAAAATAAACATTAGATGTGGTTGCTTTTCTGCTAAGAAGTTGAAAATGAAAATCTCTGGGAACAGGGGGTCCAGGGTGTGGTTGGTACGTGTTGTGAAAAGGAGTCCACTGCCTCCACCTTTTTCAGGCTTCCAATATCGAGAACAAGCAGGACTGGATCAAACACATCCGTGAGGTCATCCAAGAAAGGACAATTCACCTGAAAGGAGCCTTGAAGGAGCCCATTCACATCCCCAAAACAGCTTCAGCCACAAGGCAGAAGGGACGGAGGTGAGTGTGCTGCAGTCTTCAAAAATATATACTTGATTGTGAGGGAGCAAGGCAGGCTTATTTGGAATTTTTCTCAAACATTTTGAAGTATGTGTGTTTTCAAATAGATGAAACTGCTTTGTCAAGACAGGAGGCTCCACTGACTGAAAGTAAGCAAAAGGCCATGTGTAAAGCCTTCGTTGTTCTCCCTTCAGATATCCAAGTGCTTTCATGAAGCACATGTATAAATCTCATGTGTGCCTTGACAGGTTATAAAGCATCAAGACCTTTTTACTTTCTCATTTCTCGAATGGAAATGAATCTATGGGGGGATATTACAGTGAGAATTCAGTGGGGTAATGTTAGGCACTTAGCACATTGTCCAGGCAAATGCTGTATACTCCAGTCAGAGTGACTCATCATCATGGTTACAGGAAGGATGGCAGTCCAATACTTCTTTCCACAGATGAGAGGTGGTCTTTACCAATCCAGCAGTGTCAAGAACTATACACTCTTGTTCTTCTAGGGATGGGGAGGACCTGGACAGCCAAGGGGATGGCAGCAGCCAGCCTGATACAATTTCCATTGCCTCCCGGACATCTCAAAACACACTGGACAGTGATAAGGTGAGCGGTCACCAGCACTTCCTGTGAGGAGGCCAGTGTAGCAACTCACTGTGTGATCAGCACTGCCCCTTTTTGTCTGGGTGTGACAGTGTACTCATAATTTATAAGCAGCTCCTGGGCTCTAGGAGTCGGGGTAGGGCAGAGGTTGAGAGTTCTAAATGAGTCTAGTGCCAGGGATTCTTCGTACCTGCCTTTCTTGGTCATGAGGCTTTGTGGGCAGTGTTTTAAGCCTTTGGGTTTTATTCTTAGGCCTATAATAATTCTTAGGCCTTTAAATAATAAAATAATATTATTTAAAGTTTTACCTTGAATTCCGTATGTAAAAGTGGAGCTGCTTTGACTAAGGCAGGGGTGCTGGCATCCTCCAAGTGGCCCTGATATGCTTCCCTCAGAACACCAGAGTTGCCCTTCAGCAGTGATGACCATGGAAAGGGTAGGTTTACTTTTGTCTAAAGCACATATACAGGCATGCCTTCTTCAGGGTGATACATGGTTCTGCTTATAGAATTTTTTAAAAGGCAACATAAACTGACATTGAGCTGAGAATCGTGATTTGGTGAGACAGATGATAAGTCCTGTGCCAAAGCCGCTAGAGACGTCGATCTTGATGACTGTTCTGTTCCTACTGAGAACAGAACTTTGTTCTAGCTTAGGATGCTAGACAGCTTCTTAAAAGAGTCAAAAGCAATATATAAGCATTTCATTTCAACTGTAGCCATTCAGAATTCACAAGTTTCTTACTCTCTATTGCAAGTTGTGTTTCATTATTGACATGATTGACTGTATAACTTGGATTCCCAAAGTCCCCTTGTCCTCAGACCTTAGGAAGGCCAGTAGAAGTTGACTTTCAGATACCGTATTTGGAAGGCCCAGATGTGCGTACTTCTCACACAGGTATCAACATTCACAGATTTGACGTTGTAGTTTCCAGGATAGAAGAAGATAGATTTCAAATGCTTCCCCTGCCACAATGGTCCCCTTTTCAGAATTCTTCTAGTGTAACTGTTTTTTTTTTTTTCCCCATTCTTCTTTTTTAATGTAGTAAATAGTAAATCCTTAGACCAAGAGTACCTCATATAGCAGGACTATAGATAGAATTGATTAAAATGTGTCTTTTATTTTGTTCAGGGCCTGTTTTAGTAATCAGCAGACATTTAGTCACCATGGCAGTAGTAATTAAGAAATAAGATGGATGTCATGTTTGGCCGCTTGGGCACTAAGAACATTTCTCCCTGAGGTTTTACCCTATAGCCAGTTAGTTTCGGAAAGTGCAGTTTGAACTTAGAGCCATTTTGTTAGAAAAATGCTGTTTGGGCCTTTGCTCTTTTAACAATCAAAGACTTTAGCTGGTCAGTTTTTATGAGCCTGCCACCTAGAAAAAAATGCAGATGGAACAGCTGCTAAATGTGACCAGGATAGCCATTCACATTCAGGCAATCTTATAGATTCTGAGAGTCACTGCCAAGCCCAAGTTCACATTCTTTTAAGACACACTCCATGGATCAATTCTGAATTTACAGTTTTAAAGTTCTGATAAATAAGTAAGTCATTGGAATGAAATTGCCAAGTAAAAAGACTTTTTTGGAGGTTGACCCAGGAAGCAAGATTGGGTGCTTTTTCAGGTACTTTATAAACACACAGACATCTGTGGAGTGTGGAAATGCCCTCTCCATCCCAAAATAGGGCCTTGAGTTTCCACTCTCCATTCAGTGATAGGTTTGCCCAGTGCCACACCTTACTTACTACCAGGTGAATAATCCATTTGCTAGAGTTCTTCCTCTCCTTCACCTCCCAGCACAGATCTGGTTCCCGGGGGGTGTCTGCTTTAATGTGGTAGGGTTTATATGAACTTGTAATAAAGCAGGTTCTGTTTGTACCCAGTATATGAGGAAGAATAATTACTTCCAAAGTATAGTTTTATAGCAATCAGTTTTTTCTTGAGAGTCAACTGGAACATTAGAATTGAAAAGAGCTCTAGATATTTTATGTGAAGATGATTGTTCTAGTTGGCTTTATGGCTGTAATAAACAGCATAACCAAAGCAGCTCAGAGAGGAGAGGCTTATTTCATAAATCTTGGAGATCACAGTCTCGTCATCAAGGTCAGTCATGGCAGGAACTGAAGCAGAGACAATGAAGCAGGGCTGCTTACTACTAGCTTACTTCCCCTCACTTGCTCAACTACCTTTCTTATATAGCCCAGGCTCTGCTCAGGGATGGCTCCTCCCACAGTAGTCTGGGACTTCCTACATCAACAGAAATTTTCAAAATTATGCCTCACAGATAAACTCACAGACCAGTATGATAGAAGAAATTTCCCAGTTGGGGCCCCTTCTTCCCTGGTGTCTCTAGTTTGTGTCGGGTTGACACAAACTAACCATTACAATTGACCCCTTGTCAACTTGAATCACAAACAAATCACTACTAAACTATAATGTTTCCTTTCTTGTTTCTCCTCAATATCTTATTTAATATAATATAGAATACTGTACAACTTAAATTTTCACCGTTTTTTTAAATATTCCAATGCTAGCTGGAATATTTACACCTTTAATACCAGCACTTGGGAGGCAGAGGCAGGGAGAACTCTGAGTTCAAAGTCAACTGGGGCTACAGGGAGACTCTGTCTCAAAAGAAAAATAAAAATCCAATGCTTTAAAAGTTCAGTGTCTCTTCAAAAGTGCAAAGTCTCCCAGTTCTAGATTCTTGCAAAATAAAAAGTATTACATATTTCTTATTCTTGGAGGGAAGAATTGGGACTTGAAAATAATCACAGTTAAGCAAAACCAAAGTCTAGCAGTGTATGTCAGTGTCCAGTGTATGTCAGTGTCCAGTGTCTGGGACTCACTAATGATCTGGCCTAAAAGGCTTGGACAGCTCCATTTTTCTAGCTTTGCCATCCACAACACACAGCTTGTCTTGAAGGATCAAGTTGGCTCTATTTCATACGTGTTGCTGTCTTTGTTGGACATCCCATAGTGTTAGCATCTCCAATATCCTGGGTCTTCACTGCAGCTGAAGCTGTACTTTCACCAATGGCCTCACTTGGCCTCTCAAGGTACCAAGTCTCAGCTCCTTTCCATGTCTCCTTCAGTTTCTCAGGTTTCATGTGGCCAAAACCAGTACCTCAGGGGAGATCTTTATATAATACCAAGTTCTGCTGCCAGCTTGAGATGCAGCCTTGGCTTCTTCTGGACCACACATTCTGTGTGTTGACTCAGAGGAAATACTTCCGAGGAGATCTTGCCTCAGTGATACTGGTCTTTCTTAATCATAGCTGATTTTTCAGCCTCAGCTAACCAGCATTGATTGTCCCAGTGAAGCAAAGATTTTATTTCAGTAGTGCTGTTTTCTTGTTAATAATAGCTGATTTTTCGGCCTCCATTAAACAGAAACCACACGTTCTTAATTTAAAATCTCATACAGACAGCCCCAGTAGATAGAGGCCTTGCTTCTCCCTCAACTCCCACAAGCCAGGTCTCCATTATTTGCATTTCTCTCAGTGTTCTTCACTTCCATGCTCCCACACAACACCCATTCAGCTATTAGCTCTCAACAGATTTTCTAACCCAAAGCTCTAAAATTCTTCACCATCCTCCACGAAACAACATGGTCAGGTCCTTCACAGAAATAGTCCACTCGCTGGCACCAATTTCTGCTTCTACTGGTGGACCAAAAAACAACTGGGGAAGGAGGTTTATTTCATCTTCTAAATTACAGTCCATCATCAAGGAAACCTAGAACAGGAACTCAAGGCAGGAACCTGGAGGTAGGAAATAAAGCAGAAACCGTGGAGGAATGCTGCTTACCAACTTGCTCAGCTACTTTTTTGTGTGTATGATTGTTTTGCCTGTGTGTATCATGCAACAGAGGCCAGAAAAGGGCATAAGATCCCCTGGAACTGAAGTTGTGGGCAATGTGGGTTGCAGTTGTTAGCTGCAATGTGGGTGCTGGGGGTGTTGGGAACCAAACCCAGGTCCTCCACAAGAGCAGCCAGTGATCTTAACTGCTGAGCCAGCTGTGCATCCCCTTACTTACTCTTCTTGTACAGCTCAGGCCCACTTGATCAGGGATGCCACTGCTCACAATGGGTTGTTCTCTCCTACATCAATTAGCAGTTAAGAAAATGTGCTATAAATAGGCCTGCAGGACAGTCTGTGGAAGAAATTCTTCCATCAAGTTTCCCTGTTCTCCAGTGACTTATTTTGTGTCACATTGACAAAAACTAACCAGTACAATAATTCACTGGTTTCCTGTTTCTTTACCCAGTGTTTTCTTTATAAGGTTTACTCCAGAGCCCAGCAATCCCAGAAGGGCCGCTTTGCATGGCTGCCTCCTCCCTAATTCGTGAGGTAAAGTTAGTTTGGCACTCAGCAATAGTTTTCCTAGATCCCATGACTCTTGACTTTCTTGAAGTGGTGGCACACCAAGCCCCTTTTTATGAATAGGTGTGGCATACCTTTCCTTTAGTAGCGCTCAGTGATCAGGGGTTGTTAACAGGCCGAATTGCACGAACAAGGGTGGCTTATGTGCCTCTGCTATTAGAACTGAGCATTTGTCTTCAGCTCTGGCCTTCTCTTGAGGATTAGAATGACCCCATGTGAGAGGACACACCCATCAGCCTTAGTAAGAAGGAAGGGGTATTTGCTCCTTGCTCTGCTTGTGCTTATAGGCTCTCTCCCTTGGAAGATTTCCTTTTCGTTGTCATTCTATTTGTGCTTCTCTAGTAGAACTTTCCAGGACCAAGAGATGATTCAAGAGAATGTATTCTGAAAATGAGGGACTGTATCCTGCCCTGAATCAGCATGTGTGATATTCTCCCAACATGAGTCAGGCCAGCAGCCCCTGATCTCCAAGGACTGCAACTTTCCATGGGTTTCAAGGGTCTTTCCACTCTACATATTGTAATTTTAAGCAGCCTCTGATGAGATAGGCAGATTGGTCTAGCAAGGGAATTGCTTGATGACATTCTGCCTGTTTGACTCAATTTATGATGTCTGTTATGAGTTAGTTGCTATCATGGAATTTGGTTTCAATTCAGAAACAGGGTGGGGTATATTTTTTACTCAGCCTCTTCGAGAATAGGAACATTATCTTCCAGGGCTGTTAGTAATCCTTAGATGAGACAAAAAGGTGTAGGACAAGTATCAGCTAAGGAGGGGGCTCCAGAGACACCCTCTTTCCAGGGAGAAGGAATGGCATAGCTCCATTAGACTGGTCAGGACACAAGCCACACTCCCACATTCCATGAGCTCATTTCCTCCTCTGAGAACATCAGTTTTAAAATATGTCATTTTTTGTTACACATGTGAGTTTAGCACTGATTCTTGCTGATAGTCATGGTACTGAAGTTAACAAAATGATCTTATAAGAATGTAATTTGGGTTCCAAAAAAAAATTACATGCTTTCCAGAATCTTGTCTCATTGTCCTGAGCACATTTCCCAGAGGTAGAGAAGAAAGTGTAAAGCCAGCCTTGGGGCACAGAGGAGATGAGGCCAGGTTATGCAGCAGAACCAGAAATAGAATGCAGATTTTTTATCTGACATCTTCCAGACTATATTATTTTCTACCACAGCTGAATATTTTTAGTGTGTTAAAGAAACATTTTTAAATGATTTTCTCACTCTTACCTTTTTAGTCTGTGATTTATATCATTTAAACTCTGTGTTAGGAGAAAATAAAGTGTGAGAATCAAAAAACATGAGTAAAGCAAGATGAAGTGTCCTATGGAGGAGTTTCCCCAGCCAGCTGTGGACTGTCCCTGAGACCCTTGGGAATGCACCTCTTTCTAAGGAGTACAAAATTCAGTTGAGATGGGCTCTTTGCATGAATTCCTCGTAAGCTTGAAACATGCATGTATGAATCCACATGTTTTAAGAAGTGGTATTAGTTCTCTTAGTGATACTGCAGCACCATGTCAGGACATCAGTTGCTATTCTGTTTTAAAAGCCAGCTTTTCTATCGTGTAACATATACCACAGGGACTTGTTTGGATCTATGATTATAATCAAGGTTGTCTAAAAAGTAGCTGATGCCAATGTATTTTAAAATCCAGCTTACCTCACAGTCTTGAGTGGGTACTGTATCTGTTTGAAAATGCGTGCGTCCCACTTGCTGAGGAAGGACCACACTCCTCTTTGTGGGCCTGCATCTCCCACCCTTGTTCTGAGAAGGCCCTTGATCACCTGACCAGGCCAGAGCAGTACATTTTCTGGGCTTGAAGTAGGTTTCCCCCATGTAAGCACAGAATTGAGTCATTTAACTGAGTTGTCCACAGGATGGATGGGGTGTGGTTTTCACCTCCCACAGGGAACACTGGAACTTCAATTGTTCTTCCTCTGCTCAAAGATAGATAGAAGTAATGAAGGGAATATAGCATGTCAAAGAGTAAGCCGTCATGAATGAGGGCATGATTGGCAGCAGACCTCTAGCCTCTGTGTGGCTTCTGCCTCCTTTACTAGTACTTGGGCAAATTGCTAACTGATCTGTGCCCAGTTTTCCTATGTATTAATGTGGATGATACTGCCTTCGTAGCACCGTGAGCGTTAGGACCGCGCACACTGTGTATACAGTAGTGTCTAGCACATGAGGAACCCTGCATGAGTAGTAATGCTCTGTCTTCATAATAAGAATGGCTCTTTCTCTTTGCCAGTTGAGCATTTGACCGCCATTACCACTTTTGCAGGTTACTCTATGGGCCTCACTTTCCTCTGTCTGGACACTCAGACACAGTGACATAGGGAGCCTCTTGTTGGCCACACTTTCTTAGCTAGACATCTCTAATCTTACCAAATTAGCTGCCTCTTAGCAGCCTGTGTACACATTAAACTGAGAATGTTCACAGGGTGAGCTCATTCCTGTATAGACATTTTCCCATCACATACCTTAAGCCTTTCTTTGTACAATGCTTGTTACCTTCTTTTTGCTAAATCTGTTTTTCTAAGTAACGATGGCTTTTTGTAGTATTTTCTGAGATGATTTTTTAAATGATTTCATAAAATAAAATTTTTAAATTTGTCTTTAAAACTTTAGTTTACCCAATAAGAAAATTAAAAATCTCTCCAGCTCAGTAGCAAATTTATATTCTAGGAAAAGGCAGATTTTTTTTTCCTAAAAATTAAGTTTAATATGCTGTTGATCTTCATTTAGAATCACCTAGGAGATATACTTCTGGGTCTGTCTGTCAGGGTAACTCCAGAGAGATGTAACTAAGGAGGGAAGACCCACCCTGGATGTAGCACCATCCTACAGCCTGGAGTCTCAGACTGGAAAAAAGGGAAGAAAGGAGAAAGCAAACTGAGTGCTTGCACCCTGAAGCTCTGCCCCTTTGGTGTGGTAACAGTGTGACACTTTGCCCCCACTCCCCCACCCCATGGACTGCATATACACTCTATAAGCCAAATAAACCTTCCTTTCTTAAGTTGTATGTTTCAGGTATTTTGTCACAGTAAGGAGGAAAGGAACTCATACTTTTACTTAGAAATGGAACAGATTAACAGCACTCATAAAATAGAAGGCACTGAAATGTACTTGAAAATGTAAATTTTACGGGGGCTGGAGAGATGGCTCAGTAGTTAAGAATACTGCTCTTGTGTAGGACTGAGTTTGGTCCTAGCACCTACATGGTGGCTAACAACCATCTGTAACTCCAGTTCTAGAGGATCTGATGCCCTCTTCTGACCTCTGTGGGCAGTGCACTTACATACATGCAGGCAGTACACTCATACGCATAAAAGTAAAAATAAGAAATAAAACATTTTGAAAAATGTAAATTTTACATGATATGACCAGAGTTACCGGTGAAGACAATAATAAGCCTTAGACTTGAAACTTTCTCTTCCTGTTGAGAGGCCTGGTTGAGTGAACACGGTTAGCTGGATCATATCAGTTCTTCAGATTGGCACCTCTCCTTAAAGACAAAAAGGAAATCTCATAGATGAGTCTCTTCACATAATGTTCTTCTCCAGAGTCTAGGACTGTACAAGTGAGGCAGGCGACTCTCAGCTGTCCCCTTGTTCCCAGCCCTCTGTCCTCTCTCCACTTCACAGGAGGTGGAGTTTGGACTTACATGCTGCCATGGCGCTGCAGGGCCCGTGCAGAGTGTTCCCACACCTCCACTGATGAGTGAGAAGCCAGGGAAAAGCAGTAGCATCGGGGTCCACTTGCAGAGTTGTCGAAGCCCTACACACAGCTGCCTGATTTTACCTTTTGCCTTCAAAGTTTGCCGTTTTTCTTGTGCCCTAAATCTATGCTTTTTGCATCTACTGTTCCATTCAAATTCATATATAACTCATTCAGTAAAGCCTTCCAAGATTTCTTTTCACACTAGAAAACCCATGTGTCATCACTGAGGTAAACAACAGAGACCTTCCTCTGTTAGTAGATTGCAGTGACTTCTGGTTTTGAAAATCCTTTGTTTTCACAGGGTTTTGTTTTATTCTGGTATAAAGCTATAGCACAAGGTGTATCATCTTAATCATTTTAATTGTTTATACGTTTACCCCATGTTTAGAACTTTATAACATCAGCCCTCTTTTAAACTCTTAAGCAGAGGCTTTTCATGATTGTGTCTCCTTGACCTTATGTGAGCCAATTTTGGCATTGGTGTGAGCCTGGGAGGTTGTCCTTTCTGCTGTTAAGATGGAGGCTAATCAGCCAGCCTCCATAAAGCTGCCCAGCAGTGGTGAGAACCTGAGGCACAATGGCATTTATTCTGGAGCCTGCTCTGGCCGCCATGGTGGCCTTTGCTTTTGTGGCCATTGCCAGTAGTGGAGCTGTACTGTCTAATCTCCTGAAACCAAGTAATTGTTTTTTGATCTACCTGGTGTGAAACTCGAATGATACCACAAGACTCTTTTTTAAGGTTTCTGAGGGGGCTGTGGGTTATGACTATTTACAACACATGATATACTTTGTTCTTTAGGGGGAAATGGTTTTTGTTAGACCACATTCCCCCTTTTGAATTGCTCTCACAGAATTGGCCATATACTCACCTGCAGTTTATCTTCAACACATTAAACCCTGAATTCTGGAAACAGAATCATTTGCAAGGAGATCACATCACCCACCACACCATTTCAGACAAGCCCTCTTCAGTAGAACTCGCTCAGAACTCATCTCTGAGCTTTGTAATTCAAACCAGATGTTGGCTCTTGTCTATCAAAAAGTATATGTTCTTGTAATATGAAACTGCTTCATTATAGCGTACAGGGTGGGAGAACATGAGAGTCCACAGGGCAAGAAGCCCCAGCCAGTCTGCTTTAGTTATCTTTGTTAACAGGATGAAGCTAAGCAGCAGTACAAAATGGTTTCTTTGGAAAACAAAAAATAAACTTTTTTGTATGGTGATTGTTTAAGATTCACAGGCTTTTGACCAGAGGTGAATATTTCATTCTTTTGGGTGAAAACACCAAAGAGTTATTCTGGAGAGAATTCAGGGAAAGAAGGCCTAGTTTGAATCTGCTAATGAATGTCCTTGAGATCTGTGTTGTTAGTACTTTTCTGGTGGCCTGTCAGGGCAGTGGCTGTGGGAGGAGGTTCATCCTTGGTGGTGTCTGTGGCCACAAGCCACTTAAAACCAGTTTGTTTTTTCCATGCTTATTAGTTACCACAGTATTATTTCACAAGTGAAAAACTGAAAGTTTTTTAAAATCTATCTTTCTGTCTTTGAAGTGTCACAGTGTTTGTGTGGATCATGGAATAAATTCAATGTCTGCACTGAGTACTATGTCAGGCAACCTGTGACAGAAGTCTGAGACGTACTGGAGGGGAAAAAGATGCTGCAGAAAATTTTACAGAAAGTAACTAGTGAAGAAAAGCAAAGTTAAGGGGCTAGAGAGATGACTCAGTGTTGAGAGCATTGACTGCTCTTCACAGGACTCAGGTTCAATTCCCAGTATCCACATAAATGCCAACAACCATCCTTAACTCCAGTTCCAGAGGAGTCCATTACCCTCTTCTGACCTCCTCACCTCCACAGGCATCACACAATGTGGGTGCACCTTCACACATGCAAGGCAATACACTCATACACAATAAATAAGTAAATACAATATTTTTTTAAAAGAAAAGCAAAATTGGCACATGCCTTTAATCCCAGCACTTGGAAGGCAAGTGGTGGCAGATCTGTGTGAATTTGAGTCAGCCTGGTCTACATAGTGATTTCCATGTCAACCAGAGCTACACAGTGAGTCCCTGTATCAAAAGAGGTTTCATAATGACTGAAATGGCATGATGAAGATGTCAACACAGTCCACAGGGAGGAGATGCTCTGGAAGCCAGGGAGAGCTCCACACACTTCTGAGAAAGTTCCCAAGCTGCTTCCACTCAGGAAGTTAATTCTTAAAAGGCATTGATGATTTGCATTGCTTCCTCAAAATACTTATCACAAATGTCTTTTTAAAAATGAACAAATTTCATCTTAAACCCAAAGTTTAGAACATTTATAACCCAAAGTTTTAAATATTTTAAGTGTGAAGTATGAAACAAAGCTACAGGCTGCCTTCTCTGAGAAGCATCCATTTAGTCCTGGCCTTAATAATGGTCTTTTATCTCTTCTAATGGTTAAAGCCAGTTAACTAAGGGACATGACATTTTTTTAAGTTTTAAGAGAAATTTTATTGGTTTGAAATTTCATATGAAGATTTTTGAGTGATAATTTTAGCACTGTTTGAAGTATTATTCTGATACTATATTTTCTTAACAAGTTCTAGAAAGGCTTTGCATTTTTTTTTAACTTGGTATATGATTCTTTGTCAGCAAAGGCTTGATTTTTCTTATGCTCTGTCAAGTACACAGATGTTTCCAATCCTCTCTTATTACCGTGGAAGGGTTTAAAAAAACAAGCACCAGAAACACAGTCTAGCTTAATTCCCCTTCCTGGGCAGTCCTCCCCCAACTCCCATCAGCCTAGCTTGAGCAGTCTGACAAGTTAATGAGGCTCTGGAGAAGGAAGCAGCCAGCCAAGGGCTAGAGTGAGATAGTGTTCTTCCCAGGGCAGCAGCAGGGCTCAGTGGGGGAAACCTGGAGAGTTTCTGACAGGAGAGCTCAGTGACACAGCTGGCTGCCAGCAGTCAGGGGTCCACTGGCCAGGCCACTGAGGCATACAATGGGCCGAACCTAGGCTATGGCAAGCCTGACCCTGTAAAACTTCATTGGCTGGCCCTGTTCTCCCTGGACAGGAAGCATTCCTTATCTTGGTTGCAGGGATTAACCACTCCCCTATCGTGGGGTTCTAGAAAATTCTTTTCCAGGCTAGGTCTCTACTTTTGGCCTTTTTATAGCACCCTTAATTGTTCAGAGACCAAAGTAAATCTGAGCATGGTCTTCCCACAGATTTAGAAGGGAATTCAGACTTTTGTGAACATTTTCTTTGTGGCCTTGTTTTGTCCTTATTGGTGCTTTGTAGCGGAAAAAGTAGTGTTTCGTTTCTGCTCTTTGTGGTTGTCTGGTAGACGTGTGCTTTTAATTCCAAATTCCAAAACTTTCCCTCAAGAGGTAGGCTGCTAGAACAGTCTAGTCAGCAGCGCAGAGTGGCAGAGCATCCTCTGCTGAGGCAGGAGGCCATGGTGCAGCTTAGGAGTGGGAACCACCAGAGGGTACCCAGGTTCCCAGTTTTCTGGGTGTCCAGCTATGTCTGTGGACTTTCAGGGTATTCCCAGCTTAAGGCTAGGCCCTTCCTTCCACTTTTGCTCAGAGACATTTCCTCCCTACTTAACCACAGTGACAGGCCCCAGTGCTGCCACAGCCCTGTGGTCCGTCTGCCAGCACCCCTCAGGGGACATGGGCACCATCCCACAGATGGATGTGGGCACAGTGAGTTCATAACACCGTAGAGGAAAAGCTATGTTCCTTACTGTTTTTCATAGGCATTGCCTCATTGTTCGAGCAAGCTTCTGCAAGATTTGCATACTTGTGGGGTATAGAACTCACACTCTTCACCAGCTACTTTATGCAAGTCCTGCCCCTCCACTGTTGTGACCACAGACAGCCCTCAGTCCTGACATGTAGATTCACATAAGAGTGACCCTGACCTGCTTTCTGCTGAGGAGGGCAACTACCCCCAGTCCCACCCAGTACCACACTGTTCATTTCAAAACTAAAGTTTTGTAAACTAAAGTTTATACTAAAGTATAAGTTCTGGTAAGACAAAACCCAAGGACGGCAGACACAGGAGCACCTTGGATGGGGAGTTTAGAGAGAGAATGAACACAAGGAAGCTCCAAGCACAGGAATGGGGAAAACCAGTGTGTGTAGTGCCTGTCTCAGAAACGGCAGGTGGGTACTTCTGCCTGTCAGCACATAAGCCTGGCAAGGCAGATGGCGACCTGCTTATGGGAACTAGAGCTTCAAAAAAATTGTGCCTAAGGTTTTTAAAGAGGAAGATCCATGTTTGATAAGTTACTCTTGACAGTGGTATGCAGATGGACTTAAATAGGAGAACTGGGAGGTCATCAGGGAGGCCACTAGAGTTACTGCGGAAGCACAAATGAAGTAACCAGTGTGGGTTCATAGAGGAAGGAAGTCGTCAGCAAGCCACCCTGCAGTTCACTTGACAGCTTTTGGAGGAGGGCGGATGGAGTGGGATTTGTTTAATTTGGGTGACTTGCTGGTGATAACACCACCCAGGAAACACTGAGAGCTGAGAGGGGACACAGTGAGTCATTCCCAGCCTCACTGTGGGAGTTGAGAAGCAGACCGCTGGCTGCTGTGTCCTGGGCAGTAACAGCAGGAGGTGAGGACAGAGAACCCAGATGGGAGCAGTAGAGCAGTAGAGAGGAACCAGGGGTAACTCGAGACAGGAAGCCAGTCACAGGATTCTTCCCTAGGAACTTAGGAGCCCTGTCCACCAAAAACTCACAGTTTAAATGGAAGACCTGCCAGGGCACAGGCTGTACAAAGCCAAGAGTGTGGGAGGATCATGTTCTTGTGTTCTAAGCAGAGGTCACCAGGGGCCTCTTCATGGAGCTCGTGGGTGTGCTTCAAAGGGCCTAAGAATTGGAGAGGCACCATCAGCATCTGCTATGTTTTTTTTTTTTTCATGAGTTCCAGATCTCTTGTACCTGAAGCATTCATTTTCCATCTTCAGAAAGTGCTGTTGCTTACTTTTTAAGTTACAGAAAACTAATAAAAACTATATAAAGGGTCCTTAGGGCTGATGGGATGAAACACAGGAATAGAGGAGAGGAAGCCAAACCCTCAGAGGACCTTGAAAGGAATTTCAGGGTCACAGAGATATAGGGAAAAGAGCGCCCTGGAGGACTGAGTCTCACTCACAAAAGAATGCAGGGGTGGACTCGGGCAGAAGCTTTAGGACAGTTCTATTAGATTTAAAGAAAAATCCTCATGGCAGGGGAGCTAGAAATCTTGGTAGCTGTCTTGAGGAAGAGAATGGAGAGAAGGAAAAAACTATGAAGCCATGCAGGTTTAGAGCCTGCATGGTCAGACACATGGCAGATTACCCACCACATGGCAGGGAGAAGGAAGATTTAAAGAAGTAGAAAATGCTAGAGCAGCCCAAAACGTTAGGGAACGCATGCCTAGAAAAGGGATAAAGAAAAAAGGAGAAATTATGCTTTTCTGAAAAGTGGGCACACTTACAGAGGGCCACATGACTGTGGCCAGGTCATGAAGTACTTTTCTAGGAGGCAGGACTCCAGGCTGAAAAGCTCACTGTCTAACACAGTAGGTAATTCCGCCTTTCTATTTAGCATGACTTAAAGTGAACCTGACTTCCTAGGGGTGGTCCTATGACCAGATGATTGACCAGTGAAATTGGAAAGGTGGATCTTCAAACAAACTAGAGATTTTATAGTTGTGACCAGTTAATCTGATGAGGCTTTTTTTTGCTACCTAACATCAGTCTGTGGCTTTTTCAGTCCTGTCTTTGAGGTTGCTTCCTCCCTGATCCGAAGGATGCTTTAAGAGCCTGTGTCCTCCACAGCTGGTAGTGCTCAGTTACCACATTAGAACGAAAATTGGGGAGCTTCATCCTGCTCTGTCTTTGTATTTCACAACAAGCAGCCTTTAATTCATTTTAATTAGGATGTTCTGAGTTTAAAGATAAGTGTATAGCACTTTTTAAAAAAGGAGCTAGAATATTTCAGGCACAGAGATTTGGAAGTATGAGAAATCACAAAGTTCTCCTGACAATGAACTCTCTAGAACATCACACCATAGGCAGAATAGGGGTTGTGGAAGGGGGCACTGACTGTCCTCATGGTCCACATGTCAGCATGGTCAAAGGGAATGAAGAGACAGCACAACCTGAAAGCTCTCCCTCGGGTAGTCAGTGATGCCTTTAACCTTACTGCAGAACTGAAGAATAGAAGGCATAAATTCTTAGCTGAATTCCTGTCTCTGCCTGTGAAGGCCCCAGTAGCCTCTCTTCCTGACCTGTCCCTCTTCCTCTGTCCCTCCTAGCTCTCTGGTGGCTGTGAGCTGACAGTGGTGATCCATGATTTCACTGCTTGCAATAGCAATGAACTCACCATCCGGCGTGGTCAGACAGTGGAGGTTCTGGAGCGGCCCCACGACAAGCCTGACTGGTGCCTGGTGCGCACCACTGACCGGTCCCCTGCTGCAGAAGGCCTGGTGCCCTGTGGTTCCCTGTGCATTGCCCACTCCCGAAGCAGCATGGAGATGGAGGGCATCTTCAACCACAAAGGTAAGACCCTGGGGGCCTGAAAGCATGACAAACTGTCTGCCCTGCTTCGCTGCAGTTTAGCACAGCTTGACCGGGCTTCTCCTGGTCAGTGTGCCTTCAGTGCATTACCACAGTCTCCAAGGCTTTGGGGTGGAAATGGGTTCCACCCATTACTCAGAAACAGTCATCTCCTCCCCTGAGGTAGTGGAGTAAGATAGGGCATCAGCTTCATCAGAGTGGCTCCATGGGGGCCAGCGTTGTTCATAAGTGGAGAAGAAAGAAAGAAGGCACTATTTTCTTCCAGATCCCTAGAAACAGGGGAAGCAGCAGGTAAAGGGAGATGAGACTAGACTTGGACTCGGCTGCTCATGGGCCAGGTTTTCACATGACCTTTGTGGGTTGTTATTAGATTCTAGGAAAACAAATTTGGACCTTAGAGTTATTTAGCCACTCCTCTTTCTAGTCATGGAAACAAAAGGGTCTCATTAAATCCCAGGATTCACGTTGACCTGTACACAGAGGGAATGTTACTGATCCTGAGGGATGTGAGACTGATGTCCTAGGCTACACTCAGTGCTGGGCTCTGTGCTTGACCAAAGAGGTGACCTTTGGAAGACCTGCTTTCAACTTGGAATGGCGGAGCATCTGGAGTTCCTAGGCAGCTCCTTTAAGTTCAGGCAGTTAGAGCTCTTACATTTGTGTCAAGGTCTTGTGGAGACTATGTGAGTCTTTATCTTAAACCATGTGCTTGCTATGGCAGCTTCAAAACCGGGCTACTGCATGCTTGAGAGGCGGCCTGTCTTGGCTGAGGTGTGTCCAGATGTGAGCACACTAAACTGGTGAAAAGGATGTCACTATTGTATTGTTGGTAAATGTTGAGATGATAATGTATGCAGAGTGCATTCAACAGCCTTATTTTTTAGATTTTCAGATCATTTCTTTTACTTTCTGTAGTGTGACTACTAGAAAGTTTTAGTTGACAGATGCCACATGTGTTACATGTGTGTTGAAGAGTGCTAGCTTAATTGTTCATCACAGTGAAAGCTGTTGGGGCCATGAAGCCCTCTGAGGAAACAGTGGTCTGTAGCCTCAGAGCATGGGCAGCTTCCATGTTGGACCACCCTGTTGTGCAGTACCAGGGAATCAACAGTTTTCCAGATTTGGCGTGTGTAGCTGTGCTCCCTTCCTGGGAGAACATTACTGTACTCTGCCATATTTGGGTTCTTTTCAGTTAAACTGCAGAGCATTCCAGTGGCTATCTGCTTACTCTCCATTCTCTCCTTAGGTTCATTATGACCCAGTCTGGTGCTGTCCTCTCTCTGCCATGGTTTTGGTTATTCCCTTGCACTAAATGAAGCTGCACAGAACACAGCTGCCCCCTTATCTCAGCACATGCCTTACACCTGGCTTCTTAGGCCTAATGTAAACTTACTCTTACCTTAGTATGGAGGGTAAGTGAGACTTTCCAGGGAGCCGAAGAAAAAGTCAGAGGATTTTCACCAAAAGCCAGGGTGTCCTTTCTCATTTCTTGTGACTGTAAGTTTAGAGCACTGTTGGCCTCTCTGTGATGTGTAGCTAGAGCTCACAGAGAAGTCTGTGATACATGGAGCTGCTCTTTCTAGCCTTCCTCCATTGGAGCCAGAGTTGCCTGATCTGTGTAAGTTCTTGAGTTTGAGTTACTCTGTCCTCAGGAGGTGGTGAACTTGAACATTCTTCAAATAACACTTGTTCTGAGAGATTCCTTTTGCCTATGTCTTTCCTGTGGTGTGTTCCTTACTTCCTGGTGTTCACAATTGCAGCTTAGCTAAGGGGAAAGAGCTTGGTATTTACCTCACTTAACTATTCTGAAAACTTCCAGTGCGTGAATGTTGGGTTTTTGCTTGTTATTTATGTAAATCCATGACCATTAAGGGTAACTGTTTGTTTGTGAAGAATAAGCCAGTTAGGGTCCCAGTGGATTGTACATGCTCAGATCATCTGAGTGGTTCTGAAGCTTAGTTAGACCTGGAACTCTGTTGGACAGGGAGAATGTTTGGGACTCCTGAGGGCCCGGTGTCCTAAATCAAGCCTATGTGTATCCATTTGATGATTTGAGGAGAGGATAAAGATACAGCTTATTTGAAATGAATAAGAAATTTAATCCCATGATTTGATTTTTATGAAGATATTTTTGAATCTGAAACTAGACTCTTATTTTGACTATAATTCATGAAGAAAAGCTTTTACATTATATAGGGACCAATTATTTCGGAAAATTGCATTTCTGATATCCCCTGTAGACAGATTGCCCGGGGTGTTGATGTAGCTGCCGTTCTTCCTCATGGCATCTTAGTCACCAGCTCAGCAGACAGTGAATGTTCTAAAATAGAACATGGCTTCAACAAGTCTCTGTGCTTGGCCTGTTTTATCTGTGTATATGGTTTGTACAGTCTGGTGACAGCAGAATCTGGGACTGGCCTCCAGGCAGAGGGTCCTCCTTTTGCTCCTGGCAAGCCTGAGGTGCAGCTCACACTGAGAGCCACCAGTTGCCTTGTCCCTTGGGAACTAGCTTTGATTGACTGGAAATAAGGGTCAAGTAATCCCCTCTTATCTCCAGTCAAGCCAAGTGATACTTCCTTCCCACTGTCTCAATTTGGAAAACTATTCACTTATTCTTAATGATAGAAAATAAACAAGAGTATTAAAAATGTGTTTCCTATGCAGCCGATTCAGAATGTTTCTATTGCCTTATGATAGCTCCATCTGAATGGTTAGTCTTTTCTGTTGTTTTCATTTTATTATATAGTTATATACGTCTGTATTTGTTTGTTGGTACTAAGAACTGAATCCGGAGCCTGGTGAATGCTAGGCAAGTGTTATACCACTAACTGTCTCAGTACAGTTTTACTTTTCATTTTGAGATAGGGTCTTTCACTATTGCTCAGCTTTAGTAACTTACTCTATTGCCTAGCCAGGCCTTGAACTTAGTGATCCTCCTGCCTCAGCCTCCTGAGTACTTGGGATTACAGGCTTCAAACAAAAGCCCCCAGCAGCTCTTTTCTTCACATCCCAAAATGTCCTGGAGCATTCAGCTGGAGGAAATAAGCCCCAAGTTGCATGCAGATCACTTGATGACAGCAGTCCCCAGAGGTGGCACAAAGAATGGAGGGTGTTCAGGAAAATAGGCATTGTCTGTGCCATGCAGCTAGGCAGCTCAGCATCACTGACTTTCTGCAGGGTACATGTCTGGAGTGCAGAACATCGATCTTTTTTTTACTATAGTTAGATTTTTTTTTTCCCCCTGATAAAAACAGGAATTTATCTCACAGTGGTTTGGGGAAATCCTTCCATGCTGCTAACGAGTTCACTGAATCTGGAAGGCCACTAGAACAGCCTGTATCCTGCGCAGCGTGCCCCACATGTGTTAGAACGAGCTGGTTTTGGATAGTCCTTCATAGATCCTACACAGCTGTATTTCACCTGAGTAGGATTACTTAAGTTGGAGAAGCCCTGGTAGGAAGGGTAGCCTTGTGGCTAGAGCTTTTGGAGGGAAAAGGGTGGTGCTCACAGGTGACTCCTCCTGTTGGCAGTGTTCTGAGGCCTACCGTACCTCTGCTGACTGTGCATCCCTGGTCTGTGTCTTAACATCCCTGCCAGCTCTGACATTCCAAGTTCATATGTCTTAGAATGTTTTTCTGAATAAAGTCTATTCAAAATTTCCATCCTCTCTTTATGCCAACTCATAATGAGATGACAGGTGTCTTTTTGCTAGTGCTTTAATGTATCTAGGAAAAAAACCTTACAAAAATCAGCCTTTATCTCCCTTAAGGTTGTTCATAATTACAGCAATTTTTTTTCCTGCTTTGGATGAAAAAAACAAGGAACACAAGAAAAACAAAGCCTCTGCGGTCTGATGACTGGAGGCTCTAACCGAGAACTATACCTCAACGTCTACCCCTTACCACAGTAAAAGGTATTCCAAAAACAACTATCTATGGCTTTTGGCTTAGCCACAGTACCTACAGAGAAGTGGGAAGTTCCACACTGGAGAAACACACACAGTCCTCACTCACAAGTGTGATATATGACAGTCTTTGATCTGAATTAATGTAAGAAAGTGCTCCTTTCATTTGAAGTTGTCTGAAAGGAGAGTTCCCTCTGGGCTCCACCTGACCCCTCTTCTTGCTTCTCTTGAGCTCTCTGCTGCAGTTCGTAGGTCTACTCTCCCTCCACCTGACTCACTTTTCTGTTGACTGCCTTATCAACTTTTCAAAGCTAAAATATCTGAGTTGCCCCTTCTACTCCCTCTCCATCTGCTTACCAGTAACATGGAGACATACCCATGACTCTCCACTGTGTCCTGCATTTCCTGTAGTAAATGACATGTAATGTTGAACGTGGCCATTTTTTACTTTACAGTTATATAACATAAGTGCCTTCACGGTCCTGCACAGCCATCAATGTCTACCCACAACTCCCCTTAGTCTTAAAACCTGAGCCACCACAATCTTCTAGCCCCCCATTTTCCCTTCACCCCAGGCCCTCTTAACAACCCTGTACCTTCCATCTCGGTGGGTTTCTCTGCACAGTCTACCTGTATGAGGGTTTGTCTTTTGGGGACTGACTTAATAATATTTTTATTTAATATCTTCAGTTTAATGTCTTCAGAGTTTATTCCTGTTCTGACCTGTTTCTGAATTTCCTTTCCTAAGACCAAATAGTATTCACTTTGCTCATCCATTCATCAGTTGATGGACACTTGGTTTTGCTTTTACCTTTTCGATAGTGTATATTAAGACTGCCCTATGCTAGTGCATACAAATACCTCCTTGAGTTCCTGCTTTCAGGATTGTAGGTGTACCCAGAAATGGAATTGCTGGATCATATGCTGCTGAACATTTTATTCTTCCACAACTCATGTGTTGAACTCTAATCCCCAGCATGTTAATCTTAACAGGTAGAGCACAAGGGCAGGATTCTTGGGAGCAAAATCAGTGCCCTATGAAAGAGCTGTAGGGAATGCGTTGCCCTTCCACCATGAGAGGACACAGAGGAACAAGCCCTCCTCACCAGATACTGAGTCTGCTGGTGTCTTGGTCACAGACTTGTGCACAGCCACAAAAATAAACAAAGACATAGAGTAATCCCCCCTCACTTTGCACTCTCTTTTTCCATCCCAGCCATTATCTTTTGCCCTCTCCCTGCAGCTTATACACGAGTTACCATCGTAGAACTTTTGCTGAAATTTCTTCAGGAGCTTTCCATTATCATAGAGTAGAACCCAGATCTAACACATCCTTTGTGACCTTACATTGTACACATGCGTGTGTGCGCATGCACATCCGTAATACATGCTTGGACATGCACACACATGTGCATGTACCCTCTCCCCTTGCTGGAGCATATCGGATAACAGAGAGGGGATTTTCCTGCTCACTCACCCCTAACCATCACTCCCTGACTCTTCTCACCAATCAAAAAAATGTTTGCTTTTTTTTTTTAAAAAACCTAAAGGAAAAAAAAGCAATACATTTAGTGAGTCTGTGGAGATCAGGAATGAACAGAATAAATCTTTATCTAGTTCACAAGAATTTCAGCACAGGGCAACCTGAAAGATAATCCCAGCTAAATAAGCTCCAGTGATCACTGAAGGCCTACAAGAAACTGTTATGGGAACTCATAGAAAGTCTTGTAAGCAAATCTCAGAGCAATGGATGCAGATGCCAAGCTGTTTATAAATGTTAACAAGGAACCACAAATAAGCAGTGAGGAATGAAAAGATCCAGAGCAGGCCCTCCTGCAGCCAGCACTGAGAGACCATGGTATTGAAGAAGATGAAACCATGCTGTGTGGTAGGTCACAAAGGAAGAGTGTTAACAGTGAGGTCTCTGCACTCAGGCATTAGCCAGATGGTGATGAGGCAGATGAAGACACTTCATTTGGAATTCTACTTACCAAGTTCTGTACTTCATTTTCTTAACTTTAGCACTATATACTTTATAGATTTATTTACTAGGGCCATTACTCAAAATTCAAAGAAATAAACACTGTTATACAAAGGACTCCTCCTTAGAATCACTTGTAATTTCTTAAAATGAATAATGGGATGGGCTCAGCCCTGATGCTGGGGGTTTTGAGCTCCACAACTGATTTCATTCTTAACCACTTGTAGAACCACTATGTCAGTGCGAAATAAGGGTGTGTTCCATTGAGGCCCAAATTATAGTGTGTCCTCCCCTAACCCTTCCCGGGTCTGCTTTCTTCACTTCGTCCTTGTCCACAGCCTCCCTGTCTAGTGTCTGGGCCCATGAGGTCATGGCTGTGCCTGATTGCTGGTGTTTCTCCCTCTTCACCCTGTGGATTTGGGGTGAGGCCCTCCGGCCCCCTGTTGTACAGGTGAGATCAGGTGACTAGAATTTCCTTGAGGTCTACAGATGGGGAAGGGGAAACTTGAAAGGTCACTAGGTATATCTGCACTCAGGAAGCAGAACTCGGGCCATCTGCACTCCCAGTTAACTGCAAAGCAGAGGGTATGCTTAAGTATACCCCGCTTTGGAAAGCAAGCAGTAGCGAAGACTACCTCACCCCATCCAAACCATGTTCCCAGTCCTCAGGACAGTCCCCAGGGTTATAGTACCGATGGCAGAGACCACCCTCTCATTAAGGAGAGACACTTTACTCGCAGGGCTTTGGCCTGTCCTCTGCTCTTTTCTGGATAGTTACAACAGCCTTGAGGTGTCCAGTACCAGGCTAAACTATGGACATGGAGCCTGACCTATTGCTGGCTCATAGTGCAGACCCAGCTCCTTAGGCTTTTTCATTCTGGGAGCAGCCCTTGAAACAAGCACACCACATGTGGCCATCCATACCCTTTCCCCTACCACCCCTCAAAAAAGCAGCTTTGCAAAGGTCAGGGGCTCCACTGCCTCTCGAAGGCCCTGGCCCTGTCCTCGAGCATCCTCTCCAGAGTTCCAGGAGACTTGGTTTGCATTTGTTCACCTCGGGAAGGAGGAATTGCTTTGACCAGGTGACTCTTCAGCTTCCCTTCTCAGATGAGACTGCAAAAACTGGTGACTTCTGGTGACCTAGTGAGAATCTAAGAGTGTGGGGCATTGAAAAGTCAGGGACACTATTAAGTGGTTCTGGTGTATGTGTGCATTTATGTCCTGCCACATGACTACAGCCATCAGAAAACACACCCCAGGCCCACCAGTGCATAGGCATTTCAAACCCGTACCTGCCCACGTATTCTTAAAAATATATATAATGGAGGCTCTGTACACAGTTTTTAATTCACTTGGAAAAGAGCTGTTTTATTCTGTTTGAACAGCTGCTAATGTAAATCCCTGTGGGAAGAGAAACCCAAGAACACGGAGTTACACCAAGAATGGAGAACATTGTCCGTCTCCCGAGCACCGCGTATCCGAGGCCAAGTAATCAGTCCCAGACCTGTGATTAAGAAGCACTTTCTGTGGAGCATGTAATTATGGAGCCACACAAGCAGCTATTATTCTGTTGAGTGCTTCATGTTTGGGACATTTTCACATTCCAACTTTACATTAAAGTATTTTCTCAAAACAGAGAAATTCTTCATGGGCAGGTATCGACGATATCCACATTAGATCATCATAAAATTACAGATACTGCAAAGGCCTAAACCGTGGGTGAGAAATCATCTTCCCACACTTGGGGCTTGAAATGCTTGCTGTGCGTAGTGGTGCCTGCCCGGTACCCCAGCACTCAGGAGGTTGCTGTGTGTAGTGGTGCCTGCCTGGTACCCCAGCACTCAGGAGGTTGCTGTGCGTAGTGGTGCCTGCCTGGTACCCCAGCACTCAGGAGGTTGCTGTGCGTAGTGGTGCCTGCCTGGTACCCCAGCACTCAGGAGGTTGCTGTGTGTAGTGGTGCCTGCCTGGTACCCCAGCACTCAGGAGGTTGCTGTGCGTAGTGGTGCCTGCCTGGTACCCCAGCACTCAGGAGGTTGCTGTGCGTAGTGGTGCCTGCCTGGTACCCCAGCACTCAGGAGGTTGCTGTGTGTAGTGGTGCCTGCCTGGTACCCCAGCACTCAGGAGGTTGCTGTGCGTAGTGGTGCCTGCCCGGTACCCCAGCACTCAGGAGGTTGCTGTAGGAGGTTCCTGATTTCAAGGCCAGCCTGGGCTACCTACCTGTGCATCTGCCCCCCCTTACCCCCAAAGTACAGCCATTTCTCTGAGTCAGCAGATAGAATATGCAGTGGACAGGCATGGCAGGAAGTGCTGAAACGGGCAGCAGGGCTGGTGGCAGGTGCTGAGCGCTTGAGGCCCCTCTGGCTTCTCACTTTCTGAAAGATGGACTTCAAACACACATGCGCACACCCCAGATTTCTGATATTTTATAGACATCAGAGTAGTGTTAACTAGTCAAATTAGGGATTCCTCCATAAATTTGTGCCCCCTAGCACTTGCAGAAGCTGTGACAATAAAGAAATGATGTATTGGTAAGAGCATTATCATTCACTCTGCTGTTTTCACTAACCACTGTGAGATGACTAAATGCTGTGTGTGGAGAAAATCCATGGTTTGTGTTTCGGTTTTTTTTGTTTTTTTTCAGGTTTGTACTTGCTTCCCGAGAGAGCTAGGCAGATGTTACTTTGGATGGATGCTCTTGGTAAACTAGCAGCAGAGGTGGGCCCAAGTGCAGGGAGGTGTGAGATGAGGTGTTGGGATACTCTGTGGTCCTAAGGGCAGCTTTACCATAAGCAGAATTTCAATAGACTTGGCAGTAGGTCCAGACTGGTGCATGGAGAAGGAAAGTGCAGAGACTCTGCCAGTTCTGAAGCAGCAGCCTTGCCTGTCTTGAGTCAAGTGTCCCTGAGTGAATCCATTGGAGGCTCTGGGGCCTAGTCTCAGAAAAGCATACAGAGATACAAAACTTTTCATACAATTTCAGTGACCCCACACACTCAGATTTTCTTTTTCTAAAGAAGAAAAACAAAATGTAAGACTTATTGCTTGGAGCTGGTAAACACATGTGAGTACACACACATAGAGAAATTTTTAAAGAAAAATATAAATAAGTAACTGATTTTTTTTAAAAAGATGTATTGCTTGTTTTTATATACTTGACATTTCAGAAATAAAACACAAAAAGATAGAAGCTGAGTTCTTCTCCCACAGTACTGTTTGCCATGTATGGATAAGCCTGTTTTTTCCTTCTAGCTTATGCGTCCAGTATTTTCTTCAGAAATACAGATGAATCTCAGTCTCTCCTTTCTTTCTCACCTATGGACTCCTCTGTGAACTCTTCTATTACTTGACTCTATATCAGTACACAGATACCTCTTTTTCAGGAGTGTACAGTGCTTCAAGCCTAGTTTATCAAGTACTGCAGCATATAAGGACCCTTGAGTTGTCTTGTTGGAACCATTGCAAGTATGGATGCTTAACACAAGGATCATTGAGTTCATGGAAATGAAAAAAAAATAGGAATAGAATTGAAGGGCTAAACACAAAGTCAACTTTTAGTGAAAAGTGGCATGTCATAATTAACTAGACCAGCAAAAATCTCAGTAAAACATTCTAAGTCACTCTTTTAAATCATTCATATGAATTAAGTCTTGTGTTTGTCTGTATATTTGTCTTACCAGGTAAGATTTGACGTGTTGGGCATAATGTGACAACCTTTTCATATGTAGCAGGCAGTGTGTTGAAATATTTATGTTAAGAATGTCTCTCCAAGCCGGATGTCGTAGCACTCAAGAGGCAGGGGCAAGTGGATCTCTGTGAGTTTCGTAGTCTACATAGTAAGTTCTAGGCCAGCCAAGGTACAGAGCGACCCTATCAAAAAGACACCGCCCCCCCAAAAAAAAACCAAGTCTACAAAATGTTTACAGTTTTATTATAAATTTAGTAAAAGAGATATAAATCAAGAGTTCTCCATAGAGAGTAAGTGGCCAAAGTTTCAGGAACAGGTAATATTCCTGCTCTCAGCATGTAGAAAAAAAATAGTTTTTGTGGGCTACTTAATCTAGACAGTACAGAGTTGCTTATGAATCAAGTAGCTTTGTCATATATAAGAACCCACTCATGAGACAACCACCATGGCCTTGGAGTCTCCATGTCTCATTCTGTCTCTCTCCTCTCTGCAGAATTGGGTTTACAATGAAAAAACCCTCACAAATGTAACTTCCTTCTCTACTGAAGAGAAATGTGGAAGACTGAGGGACAGGAGACTGACTTTGAGCACCTTGTTCCCTCTCCTGTCTTTTCTGTGGGTCCACTGAACTATGTGGGAGTTTTCAGAGGTCTTTTCTGTATAAGCAGCCACACTCTGCAGGCTGAGTGGTCACACTTTGTGTTGAGTGGCCACATATGGAATGAATGGCCATACTGGGCTGAGCGGTCCCACTGTGTGCTGAGTGGTCACACTGGCCTGAGCAACAGCTCCTAGGACACTTCAGGCAGCATAGTCATTCCCATTGCTGATTATTCAGGTCATTTCCCAACACTTTCTAGCCAAGTGTAAGATAGGGATGGAGGATGTTTATTATTTGCAGGGCCTTTCAAACATCTGCAAGGATAGTAAACAGGCTCACTTTCCCTGCCTGTCCTTAGAGCAGGTCTGGAACTCTTTCTTTGTTTCATGTTTTCAGGAAATAGACCTTTGTGCTTTTCTGCTCCTTTCCTTCTCTTCTGCTTTTCCTTGAATCTTCAGAACTTTGAATTTCCTAGCAATGACTAGTAAATTTTTTTTTTTTTCAAATTCAGATTAGTTTCTTCCTGGTTCAAAAATAATTAAGACTATTTTAGCCTAGATTATAGAATTAATTGTTATCAGACTGGGAGGCAGGTATGTTCATCTGCTAAGATGCCACCACAGAATCCCAGACTGAGTGACTCTGGCAGATGTCTATTCCTTAGAAGGCCTGTTCTAGAGGTCAGAGTCAGGAACAGAAGGTTGATTCCCTCTGAGGCCCTGGTCTTGCTTAGAGCTGAGCAGCCATGTCCTGCCTTGTGCACACCCTCCCATCTACATGTCTAAATGTCCCTTCCTCTGAGGATGCTGTCAGGTTAGACTTGGGCCCATCCTGAGAACTTTGCTTTAATGATCATCAGAGACCTTGTTTCCAAATTCTGTCTCATTCTGAGGTATTGGGATTGGCAACTTGAACATAACAATTTCATGGAGATGCATCTTGGCCCACAGCAAGGAGGCTGTTAGGGCCTTTGAAAATGAACAGTGAAAACAGAACATGCACCAAGGAGTTAGAATGTCTGGCACTGCGCTGCTCTTCTTTACACTTGATGGCTCAGGTTACCTCTGTGGCAGAGGGGGAGAGAGAGAGAGAGAGAGAGAGTATGTGTGTGTGTGTGTGTGTATGTGTACATGTACGTATGTACGCGTGCGCATGCTCTCATGCATGCACTCTCTGATCTTCCTATGATAAAGAAATTGAAGCACAGGGGGCTAGAGAAATGACTGCGCTTGCAGAGGACTGGGATTGGATTCCCAGCACCCACATAGTGGCTAACAACCATCTATAACTCCAGTTTTAGGGGTTCTGATGCCTTCTTCTGACCTCCGCTACATTACACAGCAAGAAGGGATTACACACATGCAGGCAACACATTTGTACACATAAAAAAAATAACAAAAGAAAATTGAAGCACAGAAAAGTTAACTCGGCAAGCTTAGCATCTGTGACAGGAGCAGTGGACAGTCTCCTCCGGGGACCAGTTGTGAAGTTCAAGGAGGTAGCTGAAAACCTTCAGAGACAAATTTGTCCAAGCCAGATATCATGTGTGGAAGATCTGATTCCAAAGACTGGTGTATGAGGTCTGCTACACCCATGGCTCTGTGTACTCTTGAGAGGTGAGCCCCCTCACAACCTCTCCAGAAAGGAACGCTGGAATTACGATGTGATCACTGTAAATGCCTGTCACTACCCAAAGAAGCCTCCTTATAGGAAATGTTTCTCTTGTCTTTGGGGACACACCTGTCCACCTCTAGTCAGTCACAGTATCTGCTCCCAGTGCACTGATCATGAGTAATGTGAATGGGAAATCTCAGCACAAGTGAAAACCATGTTTTCCTCAGCCTTCTTGCAGGAATCAGAGGCATCTGTCCCTGTTCCCCAAAACGGACCCACTTGGTCTCCCTACCTCTTTGTTAAAGAGCTAGAGAATTAAACTTACTGTCATATCCCCTGTGAATGTGTTAACTCTCTGAAATTTGATGGGGTCAGGATATCAGAAGCACAGGTTCGCTGTTCAAGGATAGCTACATTGCTCTAATTTCATTTTTGGAACACTAGTTTTTGTTTTTTAGAGGACATAGTGTGACGTTATCTGTCATCATGCAGGTTTTCAAATACTGCACAGTGGTGATGCAGGCAGAGAGGGTCACAGAATGACAACATGAAACAGGAAAAGGAGGATTTGAACACTTCGTTAAAGTAAGGAAAATTCACATAGTTTGTAAAAAGGTAGTAAATAAAGCAATGAAAAGACGCCTATCTGATTTTTGGCTCCCAGATGCAGCGTTTGAATGCCTCAATGAAGGTGCTTTTGTAGACTGACGACTGTAAAAGCGGTGGGAGCTCTCTTGCTGAATGGAGCCCTAAGAAGCAGGGTTTCCCCATTCCAGTCCCTCCAGAGCAGGAGGTGTTATCTGTAGGGCAAAGAAACCAGAGCAGACTTCCTGGGAACAGGGGGATCTTTGTGCGTGGAACCTGAGAGCTTGTATCCTGGCCCACAGCTGTGTTTAAGGCCAGTACTGTGGGCATATTGTGCAGAGCGGAAACAGGGGAGAACGAGGGCCACAGAGGTGGAGATGAAGTGGGATGGTGTTTTAAGAGACCCAGCACCTTCATCTGTGGACTCTGAACTCAAAGTAAACATGACAGGAAATGATAACATCTTTGATATCTGTCACATCGCCTGCTTTCAATTACTTTTTCATGATTTCAGTTTCTTTAACTATTTTTAATGACACAGTGTAGTTATTTTTAATTTTTACAACTTGAATTTTGAAATAATTGGGCCTTTCAGAAAAGTTGCAGGAAGAGTTCCTGTGTGCTCTGCCCACTCCTAGTAGCATCTCCCAAAGCCACAACAGTGACCAGAGCAGTGCAAACTCTGGTTACCAAACCCAAGGCCTTATCGTGGGTTTTGTTTCGTGTCCTTTTTCTGGCTTGGTTTCAGATCCAGGATCAGGCTAGAGTTTGGCCTTCCAGCCTGTGGAAGTTCTTTAGTCTTTTTCCATCATTCAAGGCTTACTGGCCTGTAATTTGTATGATGCCCCCATTCTGAATTTATCTGATATATTTTTCAGAGTTAAACATATCTGGATTTCATTTTATTTATTTTTTGTGTGTGTGTGAGAGCAGCCCCAGAGCAGTTGTACCAGAGCCATGGGCAGAGCCTGGTATGCCTCCTCCCCTCCTCCCTGTGTGCTGACCTTCATCATTTGATTAAAATGATGGCTGCAGCACCTTCCACCCTAGCTATGGGCTTTCTGTTAGTAATTAATCAGTGCTTTAAGTATTCTTTCTCATCCTACTGTTCTCTGCAGCTTTGGGTATCTATCAATAGTTTTGCCTACAGTCATTATTGGTATGCTGTGCTAGCCTAATGGTACTATTTAGTTTCCTCATTCCTTTAAATTTATCAGTTGGATTCTTCTGTAAGGAAGAGCTGTCTGTGTGCCACATTAATTTATTTGGTTATTGTATTACTTTTCTGTTGCTATGATGAAACACAATGACTAAGGTAACTTAAAGAAAGAAGAGTTTATTTGGGCTTACAGTTCCAAAAGGAGAGTTCATAATGGCAGGGGAGGCACAGCAGCAGACATGGAGCCAAAAGCTGAGAGCTCACATCTTCAAGCATGCACAGGATGAATAGAGAGATAGAGCAAAATGGGAAGTGGGACATGGCTGTGAACTCCGAAAGCCCACCCCAGTGACATGCTCCTTCCAGCAAGGCTCCACCTCCTAAAGGTTCCATAACCTTCCCCAAACCACACCACCAACTGACTAATGTTTGAGCCTATGGGGAACATTTCTCATTTGAACCACCACTGTTGTTTATTCTTCTGTTTTCCAAAGTCACATCTTATACTGTGTCACGCAGAAGTACTCCCCAAGGGAGTTCCAGCTTTGAGCATTAGGAGCCCCTCATGTGAGCTATTCCCAGGTTCTTGTTCTTCATGGGCCTGACCTTCCTTACTGATACTTTGAAACAGTCTTGGGTTAAAGTCATCCATTTCCTAAAGGAGACCTCCTGGTCTTTTAACTACACAATGGGTTTTAGAAACTAAGATCTGGGGCTAGGTGTGCTCACTGCAGATCGGTGGGCCCTCCCAGAAGACATGGATGGCAGACCAACTTCCTCCCTCTCTTGCTTCCTTCCGCTTCTCTGCCCTTGTGTGTGTGTTCATACCATTCTGAAACCTCCAGCTACAACTGCCTGATACAAGACTCCTAATCCTTCTGCCTTCCCTTTTTGTTACCTCTGTCTTTGACAGTAAAATGCTTGGATAGCATTATCTAATTTTATGTATTTTTCAGCCATAATCAAAGCTGCTTTTTTCCTTCTGTTTTAGTATTTTTAAACTAAGATACTCAACCTTTATTTCATTGGTAGTTTCAGAGTCACTAACCCATGTTCTCAGGAGAAACAAACCATCAGCCTGCTTGCGCTTGAGTTTACATGTACAGTCACAATGCGCTTATAAAATTGGTTGGGTTGGTTCTGTTCTTCCCCTTCTGCATCATTGTGTCCTTTGACTAGCTCATGTGCTACCTCGTAATATCCATTTTGAATACACACACGCACACACCTTCCTAACCTCCCTTATTAGTTTGCTTGGACTGCCTACCATATACCAAATGATTTAAGTTACAGAAGTATATTTTCTCACAAAAAAATGTGTTTCCTGGAGGCTAAAAGTTAGAGGTCAAGGTATTGATAGGATTCGTTTTTCTGCCTGTGCCTGCAGCTGTCTTTGGAGAGGACGTGGCATTGATCTGTCAAGTTTCCTAATCCCCTTTCTCTAAAGACATCAGTTTTATTGGGTTAGAGCTATCCCTAATATCTCTCCTTTTTTGTTTGTTGGTTTGTGTTTTTGACGTTTCCCTGTGTCCCATGCTGTTCTAGAGCTCACTTCCACAATCCTAGTAAACCTTGAATTCATGACAGTCCCTCTCCCTCAGCCTCCCAAGTTCAGGATAGCAGGCATGAAAGCCCCTCCCCCCATGCCCACCGTTTTATGATTCCATCAAGAATTACCTCTTTGAAGACTCTCCCTAGAAGTATAGTCATGTTCAGAGGTTCTGGAGATGAGGACTTCATTGTACAGTTTGAAGAGACAGACTTTAGCCCCTAACTCTCAGTCCTTATGGATTTTATGCATTCAATTTGGGAGTATGTGAAATAGAACCATGATTCTAAGAATCAAAACTTAGTTTTCTTAAATATGCTACTCAGATTATGATGTTTGTGACCCTGTAGCCAGTAAATTTATGAACCCATTGGAAGTAGAAAGTACATTTAATATACCTAACCTACTGAAGATCGCCATTACTGTAGCTTATCTTAAACATGCTCAGAACACTTCCATTAGCCTGTAGTTGGATCAAAATTATATAACAATGACTGTTTTGTATCTCGTATGATTTATTGAATGCTGAGCTGTAGATGGCAAACAGAAGCATCATATTGAATGTGCTTTTACACTATCATAAATATAGTAAAAAATCCTGACTTATGTAACATTGTTTCTCCCAGGATCCCTTGCATTTGGTCTTCATAAACATTATGTCTTTAAAGCATTACCTTAGTCACTGATCTTCTGTTTTCTTTGTGACAGTTTAAATTGTATGCCTAGCCATAAATTTAAAATCAAAACATGAAAAATACCCCTAATACATTTTTTCTTTCAAAAACTCCTTTTAATTTTTGTATTACATGTCAGCTTTCCTAACAAATGGCGAAAATTTGTCTGACCTACCTTGTTCAATCTGTTTTCTATCTTTTTTTTTTTGCAAAAGTCACCTCCGTCTGTCCCAAAGTAATCTCTCCATCATGCTCCTTTGCTAGATCCTGGCCATTCAAAATCCAATCTGTTTTCCTTGCTCTCTAGTTAGATAATGTCCTCATGCTGCAGATAGACTCTGGATGCCCAGAATGAGATTGGATTCAAAGTTGTTGCTCTGCCTTTTCTCAAGACTCTCAATGGCTTCTAGTTCCCGCTTGCTTACTCCACATTGCCACCTGAAACTCACTCCCAGTCACCTAAGTCACCGCTTCCACTCTTTCTGACCTCATGATAACTTCTGGACCCCAGGGTAGACTGTATTCTGAGAGTTGGAATAATCTTTCTTCCACGAACCTAAAGGAGGGAGAATAAGCCCCGAGAGTTCATTCAAATTTTATTGCTGCTGACTCGAACCTCCTCCTTCCTCTTAGTTCGTCTTCTGTGCCTTCTGTTTGCTGATTTCCACATTGCTGGTCCCAGACATCTCCATCTAGTGGGTTAGGTGGCTGCATTTCAAGGTAGGGCCAGTGATATCTCTACTGAATACATCTTGCATTCCTTTATTGGGTAAAGGGCCAACTTACACATGAAACACTCTAGCCCCAGGCTTTCTTGATGAGCAGATGAGAGCACTCCCTGCTTCTGACCCTGTACTGTGCTGCAGCCTTCTGGCAGATGTGATCTCGAAATTTGGAGAGATCTGTTGCAGGGGAAATTTCCCATACATCTTCAGCCAGAGTTACTATACACTCCTCCTTAAGCTTCAGCCCCTTCCTCCTTCATTAGAAAACTTACATTAGACATAATTTGTTTCCCTGACAGCTTTCTCTGGTTTTTCATTAATAGCCTTTCCTTGGCAGTTGGTATTTTTGGAAAGGGAGAAAGAACACCATTTAATAAAGGCTTTAGTAAACTGAAACTTCAGAATGTCAATTAACTTGATTTCCTTAGATGGCCATTTTCAGTGCTTATTGTGCCAACAAATGAGGTTATTTATTTGGTAATAAAGTTTCCTTTCCTTGTATAAAGAGTGCTGTGTATAGCTTCTGCCTTTCACTTGGTCCTGGTGTAAGCATACTGTCTGGATCTGTCACTGGACCATTTATAGGGAAAACCAAGCTTGTGCTCTTTTAGGAATATGAAACTTTTTGTGAGCCCCTAAATACCCAATCCTAGCCATAAAATTAAAATGTCAAAAACATGAAAAAGCCCCATTTTATGGCAACTTGTATTGCAGACTTAAGTCTCTGAAACCATTTCCTTTGTGTACTGTGGACTTGTCGTATCTTTTTTTTTTAACAGTTGTTTGTTGTCTTAGAAACTAGAAGTTATTTTACAAAAAATGCAGGGAAGTCTTAGAAAAGCAACAAAACAAGATTAATAAAAGACCTAGGTGTGATAGACATCAATGTAGAGACTACTCAAAAGCAAGAATAGTCCCTCATGGTCTGCTTTGGAGTACAGCACATGCGCGGAGGGATTCTGTGAGGAATCACACTCACCATGAGGAGCAGGTCCACTTTCACGGTTTTTATCCAGTAGATATTCCCCCATGATTGAGGCTGTTGTGCTGTGAGGCACAGAAGCGAACATATAGAAATGGTCAAATGGCAGTGAGAATCTGTGCAGGCTAAGAAATATCTAGTTTCTGAAAAAGACAGGAATGGCTCTTAAGATATGCTTTACTAAACATGCCTTTAAAATCATATATAAGGATATTTGTTTTTGCTTGTCTGGCTGCTTCCTGGAAGGAGGAACGAGGCTATGTTTTTAATAAGTGAGGGTAGCATTGCAGCACAGTGATGTAACCAGTTGGCTCTCAGACCACATTACATCTCTTTATCAAGTCTCATCGGGAGGCCCTGTTTGTTGTACATCTCAGAGAGGACCTCCCTCCAGATGTACACAAAGCCCAAGTCAGTGAAGCGGTCCAGAAAGCCGGGGTGGGGAGGGTATCTGTCACCTCACATTTCACTGAGTTAGGAAAGCCAGCCCTGGCTAGTGCAAGAGAAGAGAGACATCTGGTTCCCAGGGTGCCTCCAGAATTTCCTTGAGCTCCAATTAGAGTCAGTGTGGTAGAATGTAATCCGTGCTTGGATATTCCCACAAGTGAGCCTCAACTGCAAGGCGGTGCTTACAAGGCAGCAGAGGACCAGAGAGGAGGAGAGCTGTGCTCATACCAGGCCATAAGAGCTGCACAGTTCCCTTCTGTTCCAGTCCCCGTTGTGTCCCCTGTCTGTGTTCCAGTCCCCATTGTGTCCCCTGTCTGTGTTCCAGTCCCCATTGTGTCCCCTGTCTGTGTTCCAGTCCCCGTTGTCCCCTGTCTGTTTCTAGTGTGTGTTGAACCCTCCTCTGTGCTGCTGAGTGAATTACTCTGGCTGTTCGTGTAAGGAGATAGGGCGGAAGTTCTGGCCATTAGCTCCCCACTCACCATGCCAAACGGAATTAAACCAGTTAACACGCTGGAATCGCTCTCCTCTGTCGGCTCAGCCTACTGCAGCGGCGGGCAGCCAGGCACCTGCAAGTACTGGATCCTCGACCTAGGTATACAGCTTTCTAGATGCTCAGCCTGTGCTTTCTCTGACTGCTTCCTTCCAGGTGGCTGCTCAAGCGATTGATGTGTGCTTGGAAACAGAAATGTGTGATGCTGTAACACTACTGCCTTTCCAAGGGGTGGAGTAGGGATGGCTTGTGGGGGACCCAAAAAGTGCAACCGGAGACTTGAGAGCAAGGCTCGATATTAGATGCTGTCTGTTCACTGCTGTTGATCATCTCTTTTTCCTCATAAACTGCATGAAAACAGGCTAATGAATCTGTGCTACAAATTGCCTTCTTATGACTTAGCAGGTTTTATGTGTTTCAGTTTAATGTGTTGCGGGGATGTAGGTTTCCCTAGGAAGCAGCGTGTTTTGGCATTAATATTTGGATTCTGTGATTTGTTCTCCTAAGAACTGTAGCTATGTAATGAAGTCAGGTTGGGAAACGGGTTCTCCAGTCTTACCAGTCTGTCACAGAGTGTGTTTGTCAGGGTCTGGCTTTGTCCATTCAGCTAGAGAAAATAAAGGAGAATGTGTTCCCTGCAAAGGTCTTTTGAGGAGAAAACTCCACTTTGAGGAAAGTGAGGGGAGAGTTAAGTCTACAGATCCCTACAGCATTGAGCCCTGCAACTCTCCAGAGTTGGCCGCTTCTTTCAGTCACCCTTGGCATCTGGCCATACCATGGGACCAACAAAATGGGTTTCTTAGAAGCTATCACCTCACAATCAGCAGAGGTGTTGTCTACCAGATTTCCAGTCCTGGACTAGCCTGGTTCTCTTCCAGTGTTTGCTAGCTGCTGTTCATGTGTACATTTCGAAGTGGACAGCAAAGTGTGTAGGGAGCCGCATGGAGCTGCTGAGACTCTCTGGGTCCTTCTTAATCACTGTGGGCTTGACAGAAGAAGAACCAGTTAGGATGGAGGGTCCCCAGCAAAGAAGGTGTTATCAGGGAAAGGGGACACTGAAAATTCAGGGGAAATAGCACTGCTTACCTCTGGATGTCCATGGAAGACCAGAGAAAAATAACAGAATTATCTTTGATTTATGGACCTTTAAAGAGGTAAGTGTTGGCTTTAGGAATGTTCGGTTTTCATGATTTTCAATAATGTTCTTCATGGTTTTTGTTCACAAGCTATCAGAATATTTTTAACTCATTGAAAGGTTTTTAAAAATCATATTTATGTTAATTACATTGTTCCAGAATGGTCTTTCTTGAGTGATGATTACTAAACTCAAGTGTATCACCTGGAAATATCTGTCAGGGATACTGAGCACTGAGCGTCCTGTGGTGAGGAGATTAAAGTGAATGATTTCAGAGCTCTCTTGATGAACCACGACAACATTTTTGGGTGGGCATGTTGGCACACACCTATAATCCCAGCACTAGGGAGGCAGAAGCAGGCAGATCTTGGTGAGTTCAAGGCCAGCTGGGGCTTCAGGGAGACCCTGTCTCAAACCACTCCCCTCCCCCCAAAAAGATAACATTGGCAGAAAAGAGCAGTTGGTGATGTCTGAAGTCTGATGCAATCTCAGTGGAGTGCTTTGGTCCTTATGCAGATTACTTCCTCTCAGTGAATTTTGTCATCTTTACCTACACAGTGGGGATTCTCATAGAGATCCCCACTGGATGTCATCCCCAGAGTTTAGACCAAAACAGTTTAGTGAGCAGCTGAACAAAAGCATAATGGCTCTTAAAACATAGCTCACTCCCCCCACCCCATAAAGGGAATTTTGAATCCTAGAAGTATTTTAGTTCTTTAAGAATTCTGCACACTTTAAATCCCATACTCAGGAGACAGATCTCTGCAAGATCAAGGTCAGCAAACAGTATCTGTGAGAATATTATTAAACTTATTTTTTCATGATGAAGGGTAATAATGCTGTTATGTATTCCTTATGTATATTTTTGTCCAGATAATTATCAAACTATTAAGAAATTCTTGATATTTTTCAAGTTAGAACCACAAATTTCTTAAGTTGATACAGATTTTAGAAGAGATGTATGATCCATGGACTTTCCTCAAAAAGAAAAAAAATTTACAGTAAAGGAGGACTAAAAGGAAGCAGAACTCCAGTTTGTTCCTCCCACTCCTCCCAAAAGGTGACTCTTCATCCTGTCCAGACCTTGTAGAAATTCTACGATGTTTCCCAAGTAGTGGGTCAGTAGTTTAATGTATACTGATTCTACCTATTAAATTGATTATAAGAGGTTATATTATATATCCGTCAGACTTAAACAGAGTGAATCTGACTGGTAGCCAGGAAGGAAATTCCAAAGCAGTTTTACAGTGTTCATCCAAACTTCCAGAGTGATTGCAAAGCCTTTTGTATACCTGAAAGCAATCTGGGCTTGGAGTACTGCAGTCCTTTATGTAAAGGCCTTTCTTTATCTGCTTCTGAAGATCCAGTGAATGGGGCAGCATCCTGATCCAGAGGAGTGTGCCTTGCCGGCAGCAGCCTGCACGGAAACCTGTTTCACTTGCTGAAGTTGCAGTGGCAACTTACACAGCCATATCCATGAGAACTGAAGCAATTCTTAGAAAAGGAAATTAAGAGAAAGCTGAGAACTGTGAGTGTACTGGCAGATGCCTGTATTCCCAGCGTGCAGGAGGTTGAGATAGTTGGTCTCAAGCTCCAGGCCAGCCTAGGCTTCAAAGTTAAACACTGTCTTCAGCAAACAAGCAAAAAACAAAAACAAACAAAACCCTTAAGTTCTTTTATATAATTCCAATGAGTGAACCCAGCTGTACCATTAATATGATGGGCTGTTGAGGTGGCTCTCACTCTAAAGTAACTACAGGATCTCTTTCTCCAAAATCCATTCCAGTGCTGTACATATTACCTGATTCAGATTCTGGAACACCCTCCATAACAGCAAACAGATCCATATTGCAAAGTGCTATGTGCTTTGTAGTTCTGAACTCTGTTTTAAATCTTTCAGAACTATTCTAAAAGTACCAAATACATTAACAGCACTTCCTGGTTCACATTAAGGATGGAAGTACATAGGGTATTTACCTTTGTGGGCGAGAACTCCTTGGAGTCTTGTTTCAGCTATGAAGACTGGTTTCCTGTAGACTGCTATGAAATCAAAAGTCTATATCCAATCCTTTTTGCCCTTTAAATATCTCTAGGTCAATCAGCTTGCAGTATATCACTGTAGAATCCAGATTACCAAGATTTTATCCCTACTCCACCCCCCTACTTGAATGAGTCGTTGTTGGAGTCACTGCTCTGCAGTCAGTCACCTCATCCTCTCACTTGCCTGCCCACTCCCAGAGCAGGGAGGTGAGGGGGAGGAGACTGTCTGCTACCTTGTTTATTGTACTCTTCAAAATCTTCATTGACTTTTTTTAAGCAAAGTACATTTATACAGTAATTTTCCCCCACTCTTAGGGGAAGGGAAAGACGGCTTTGGGTGCTGAATGTACAATGTTTCCAGGAAAAATGCTATGAGATTTTACTTTGTGTTACAGCTGATTTTAGAGTAAATGTAAAATTTTGAAACTGAAATCTCTTGAAGTTAATATTAAAACTCAGCTGTGGAATCTCCCCCTAAGGTCTTGGCAGGGAGCCATTGGACAAAATAACTTTTCCTGGTACTGAACTGTTTTCTAGACAGGGCAGACATCTTGCTGGTGAGCTGCTCTCTGTCTCTTTTGTATGTGTGTCTAAGTATATGTATCTCATCAGCTAAATTTCAAGGAAAGCACAAATTTATGACTTTGCATTCTAAAGAATTTCCTCCAGGTGCTCTGAGTTGGCCTCTGGGGTAAACTGAGCAAGTCCATAAACACTGGGAATCTGCAGGGAGCTTGGCTAAGTGTGGAATTTTTCCAAGGAGCTTGGATTTCCTCTTCCTGCCTACAGGATTGGGGGTGGGAACTGGGCAGCACAACCCAGATGTTCCTGTTACATTTTCTCACAGAAGCCCGTGTATCGTATTTAGGGTGCTTCATTCCTCTAACTGTAACAAAACTGGAATTCACAGGCCGAGGAGAGGGGATGGGGACAGCAGAGAAGGAAACAGCCTCTCATAGGCAGCCTTGGACAGTATTCAGATATGTCTTCTTCTGGTCTTCCTATATGTAAATTCAGGCCTCTTTTATTGTTATTTTTAAGTGTTTGACCATAGGAAATCAATAACCAGTTTTCTCCTCTCAGAAGCACAGCTGAAAAATGCCTCTGCCATTGCATCTTGTTAAAATGAACAGCTCAAACTGCAGTAAGAGTGGGCCTGTGTCTGTCCGCAGGAGAACGAGACTAGGGCCCTAGATGTGGAGAAGCACCAGGCATATACGCCCTCAGGCACTTCCCCTCTTTCTTTTATCCCTGCTACCTGATGGATTCTTGTAAGTAATGCCCCAAGGAAGAAGCACCTGAGCTTAAATCTTGAGATGAAGACCCTTTGATAACAGAAGGGAATGTGCTGTGTGTGTGGTGGGCATAAGAACTGGAAATTGAATGTTTCTCTTTTGTCTCTTCAGCAAGAAAGAAAGATAGCCCCTAGTGCCTGTCCCATCATTCTCAGCCCTAGTCGCCTGCAGAAGCTGTGGGTGCTTCCTCCTTGGCTTGCCTCCCTGGAGTTGGCTGTGACACTTGATCACAGCAGCACTAATTAATGCGGACTGGATCCTACTTTCATTGATGCTCCTAGCAGAGGCCTTAGTTCTTTTTCATTCCCTTTGTCTCCAAGCCTGCTTTGTTTATTGCTGGAATAATTCCAAGTCTCCCCTCCCTTCTTCCTGCTCTCCACTTACAAGTGGCCTGAGTAACAGAGGCTCTGAGAAGAGTAGGAGATTCTTAGAAAGCTGCCCACTGCTGAGGTCCAAGAACCAGGGCATAGCCAGAATTCTCAGCTTCCTCCAAAGACAGGCACACCAACCTTCATTTCCTTTTGTTCTTTGGTTTTTGCTGCTGTTTTATTATGTGATAACTCAAAAGAGGAGGAGGCAGTGCTCAAAAAATCCTCAATGATGACTTGAAAAATAGAAGTCTATGTCATTCAGGGCCTATGAGGGAGGTGGAAGGCAAGACAACAAAGTTAGAGGTGGCCAGCATGACCTTGAGTGTCCTTTGGGGTAGGTTGTGGTGTGGGAGTATCCACAGCCATGACAGGCTTTTCCTCCTTGGATCTGTGGATATGGATTTTTTTCATGTTTGTTCACATACTGTTAGCTTAGATGGAGAAGCATTGTGCTTTTGTTAGTGTTACTAAAATACGATTTAAAAGGAATTTGTAATTGGTTGGGGGTTCTTTTGTTTCTTTGTTTTTGAACTAAACCGGGAGCTCCAGAATATAATATGCTAGATATTTGCTCTGTGGTTTGGGGGGAAATCATCTGCTTCCTTCCTCTACATAACCATAACTCTTCTAAACTAATATTTTATCCCTCGAGACTGAAGCTGAAGTTAACCCACCACATGGAGGATGTGGAGAGTGATAATACTTGGCAGGCGCACTATAGAACATTCCAGGGCCTCCCCACTACCCCTTAATGCTGTATAAAAATGAGCATACTGTTATGTAGATTTATGACAGCATTTGTGAGTTTGCCCAGTTCATAGCTGTCTTGATTATGTGTATCCTGGTGCATTTCAGGCATTTTTGAGACAGTAAAAAACTTTTCTCTGCTGACACTGATCTGGTTTTAATTTTAAAAGAATAATAATAAATTTATGTATGAACCAAGCATAGTCTTATCATCACTTGAAATAAATCAATAACATAGTTTAACTATAGGATGTTCTTTTAAACCATTTTGTATTGGAAGATGTTTGTGTCCCTTGATTCGGTATGGACAGTGGGCTTCCTGAAGATTAAAGAACTTTCCTGGGAAAGCTGATTTAAAAGCAGTGCTCATCCTTCCAGCCTCCCTGCCCACCCCCCCACGCCTTCCGTCCCCTCCACACCCCCTCCCACCCCTCCCCCATGCCTTCCGTCCCCTTCACACACCCCCACACCCCCCCCACGCCTTCTGTCCCTCCACACCCCCACCCACCCCACGCCTTCCATCCCCTCCACACCCCCCCCACGCCTTCCGTCCCCTCCACACCCCCTTCCACACTCACACTCAAATGATCACTGAGATTTCAAAGAATGGGGTCAGGTTGCAAGAGGTAGTACAAAGCTGTTAGCCAGAAATGTCTTGAGCTTGTAATATTTGTATATATATATTTCTAGTTTCATTTTTATGAAACTTTTGATGCCTTTCTTATATTTAGCAAGGCTGTCTTGAAGCAGTCTGTCTGCTTTTGACCTTCAGCTCCTGACACCACTATTCATCACTGGCAAAATAGTTCCTGGGGATTTGTTTCTCCCTTCTGACTCTTGACTGTTGAGACTCTTGGTTGTAGAAAAAAGCTACTGTTCATCTCCCCCAAAAGTGAATTCTAGGGGCTGACTCACATTTTAAAAAAAAAAAACAAAAAAACCCTGGAAACAGCCCAGCCAAAATGACAAAAACAGGGGCTAGAAAAACTCCTCAAATGAAGTCAGTATTTGTCCAGAGTAGAGAAAGATTGCATTTTAAAGTAATTCTACCATAAAGGTGGGGTTAAAAATGGAAGAATTCTTTTACAACCCAGTTGTTGTGTTCGTATGTCTGCCATGTTAGCGGTGGACCCGGATGTCTGGCTCTGCGTGCCCTACTCCTGGATGGAGACATGAGGCTGGCAGAGCCCGTGCTTGATGGGCCTCTAGGAAAAAGCTGTCACCTCAGCTGTATGTATGGCCTGGGAACCCAGGGAACCCTGGGAACACAGAAAGTACTGGGAGTTCAGAATTGTACTTTGATGTTTATCTTGATTTCTTGTCTCCATGGTTGCCCTTTTGAGCCCCTTACAAGGCTTAGCAGTCACCAGGCTCCTCTCTGGACCAGGATGGTTTGGTCATAAATTACACACCTACTGCAGATTCTCATATACTTAGAGATTGCTTCTTCTACCACCCTTAGATGGGATTGTGTTTCTAACATCCAGACCAACAAAGCCACCCTCTCCAGCATTCTCTGACAATGGAGATCCTGTTCTTCGGACTAGCCATTGAAAAGATTATGCTGTTTCCATCTTGCTTGGTTTCTTCATGCTTCTTTATTTGACTTTAGTGACAGAAAGTAAAAGACTTGTAAAATGAAATGGTTTCCCAACTATAAATGCTGATGGTCAGAATCCCCATTTGGGGAATAGATCTGTAAGGGTATGTCTGAAAGAGCACTAAGGTCATATTGAGAGCTTCTCTAGGGGTTCACAGAGCAGCCCTGTCACTCACTCTGCTTGGATTGGGTATTGAGAAAACCACACACTACTTGACATAGTGTACTGAGACTAGAGCACAAAGTGTGTGCACACACACATGCCTTTGTGCATGCATACTTGTATGTCTCTGTAAGGTCCTGACATTCAGCCTTCACAAAGAAAAAGATGGAGCATTTGCTTTTCGGTTGGTTTAATTGATGCCCAAGACTCTTGTGTTTTGACATTCAGTGGTCACAGGAGTAGGAGTCAGGGGAATGGTGCACTGCTAGGACACCCTTCCACATGAGTGTGTGGGAGGGGCTGCCCAGAGAGCAGTGCATCTCTTGGTCATTTATGTGCCCTTCCTCAGGCTCCAGAGATTTGTGCTCTTCGTTAGACATAAGCCATGGCGATGCTCTGCTGGGCCTTTGCTTCAATCTGGGAATTCCTTTTTAAAAAGAAAAGGGAAAAGCTTAGAAATGTATCTGTTTCTTTTGTGTTTTCTGTGTTGACATCATATTTGAAGCAGACACAAAGTTCACATTACTAGCATGAAGGACCTGCCCACTCTGTGCCGTATTGTGAAGTATGCAGAATTTGCTCTTGGTTCTCTTTCCCCACATTTTCGTATATTACTGTGCCCCAGAGCCTCTCCAGAGCTGCTTGCTTTTGAAAGATTGCTTCCTCTGTTGATGATAGGACATCAGCATGAGAGTCCAGCTCAGAGTGAGGCTGAGATCGTAGGTGTGTGAGAGAGGCATAGAGCTCAGGCACACCTTGTCCAAGCCAAGTCGGTGCTGTCACCCTCATGGAACCTTAGTGCTGGGAGCAAATCAAGACTAGGTGGACAAAAGAAAAGTAAAACCTGTCTAAGCTCGAGAAACCATAGTAGAAAATGGGAGTTTTCAGGTACTTATCCACAAATAGAATACAGATTTTAATTGGGGAAATTGCCATTAAAACATATCCCTGTTCTTAACCACCAAACTGTACCATGTCACTAGGCAGGTCAGAATTTTCCTTAGTTCCCGAGGTGTCTTGAGCATCATCGTCTATAGTAGGGGGTGAGACCATTATAATCGTTGCCTAAAACAATGACAAATCTCTGAAAGATGCATCTGGAGGAATGACTTCAGTTTGACTTACTATTCAAGTCATCCTCAAAAGATTCCCTAGGGCACTGTGGTATTGTTTTTTCTTTAATTCAGAAAATGTTATGTTACCTTGATTCTTAAAGCAGGAATTGAGATCTCATTTGAAAGGTGTGGCGATGCTTTGGAATATTGGAACTAGTTTAGTATGTGCAGTGCTGATTAGAAGAACTTCCTGAACAAACATTCAATTTGCTGTGTTCAATTCTGGATAAGACTAAGTTTGGGAACTGTCACAGGTCAGATAGAGAACATTAAACCCTGCCTAGCTATCCTCAGATACTCTGATGAAATCTCAGACTTTCAAGAATCCTTGAGTAGCTTCTCTTATCCCTCCTCTTAGTGCAAGAACTGGAAATGAATCCTTTGCTTTGGAAACTTCGTGTCTTGAGTTACACGTAACCCTGGTCAAAGTCCTTAGGAAGACACCATTGCATAGTTTGTTGGACCCACATTCTTTACCACATCTGCAGTGACACAAAGGTAGAGAAAATTATGTTAACCAGGAGTTACAGATTTCGTTTAGCAATAGAGAGGCCTGGCTAAGCTTCCCCAGCACCAAAGCACACACACACACACCCATGTGCGTGCACATAAAAATAGAAAATTTTTTAAAGTATTTAAAACCCACCCTAGGTAAAATCATTCAGGGAGACTGCAGAGAATTGGAAATGGGAGGCAGACGTTTGCTGGAAAGTCCCCCAGCATCTATGGCATGCATCTTGTGCTTGTGCATCCTAGGCCATGAGTCACTGTCAGCATTGGTCCCACGGGCATGCTTGGTTGATTTGATAGGAGTGAGAGAAACCTGTCAGCAGATGGGGGGGGGGCACAGAAGAAGCCCACAGCACTGGCCATCTCAAGGGGTCTCTGCAGCCCTAGCTGTTCTTTGCACACTAGGCCTGGGTTGCTTGTCTTTCAGATAGATCATCTCGCTCTGGTTTGTCTAACTTCCCTACTTGCTGTTTGCAGTTAATTTTTTTCTCTGAAAAAGTATAAATATTGCCTCAGACAGGTTGTATGTACAAAAGACTTTTTATAAAACACTTCACCCCAGCGGCCTAAGAATCACAACTATTTTACACATCAAGAAACTGAAGCAAATGACCCCTGAGCTTTGAAGATAATTAAACCTTACAGGTGACGGGCAGGATTGGAACCCAACAGCCCACTCAGCAAATACTTGCAGAACCCCTTCCTTCATATGCCAGTTAGGCCCCCAGCCCCAGGTCCACTGTCTACACAAAGCCACACAAGCCTCCCCCTCCTTGAAACCAAAGAACTTCAGATTTCAGTGAGTCAAATTAGAGTCTGTGGTGTTTAATTCTAAAAGTTTGCTGACATATACATCAGTCGAAGTGTTGCTCTAGAACACTGACGGGTCTCTGAGACACTACCACGGAGAAAGCATAGAGAAAGCTGAAACCAAACTCAAACTTCCTTAGTATGCAGCTAGCAGAGCTGAGTTCTTTCTTTTTCTTAAATTAAAAAAAAAACACACACACATTCATTTTATTAATCACAGATGTCCAGATTCACGGACAGGGAATAGAAAGGTTTTTCTCCCCTCAGTTCTGGCACTGTGTGCACGTAGTGAAACTCTTTCCTATGGGGGCTGAGATTAGCATCTTGCTTTTCCTGTCTTCTCCTTTGGCTTTTTTCTTTCATCCTTTAAAAAATTATTTATTTATTTGTTTATTTTATATGTGTAAGTGAACCCATGTTGTGCAGTGCACTCGAAGGTCAGAACAAGGTGTCGGGTCCCCTGAAACTGGAGTTACTGTCGGTTGTTAGCCACCATGTGGGGACTGAGAATCGACCCATGTTCTCTGCAAGAGCAGCCAGTGCTATTAACCATTGAGCCATCTTTCCACACCCCATTCTTTCATCATTCCTTTAAAAAGGAATCCACTGCAGTCTTTGCATGAACCAGCAAGAAAGCCATCTACCTGAGATCTACCTCCTTAAAACCAGAAGAGAGCAGACAATGGTGGCCTCCTGCATATTTTTTTAAGTGACTCACAGACTGGTAGAATCTCTTCGTAACCAGTTTATTTTGCCTTCCTAATAAGGGATAACATACTTTTAAAAATGAAAATAAATGTATGAAGTCATTTATCTAGGTTGTTTCTGCCATGTGGTATTTCAGTGTTTCCTGGATACTGTGCCTGGGCCTGCTGTAATTCCTCCTGCCTGGGTTCTTGCCGTTTACACAAACACAGTGTACTCACTCCTGTAACACTAGGGAGTCATGGACACCTCAGCCAGCCTGTGTTTGTGAACAGCCCTGTGAGGTGTGAAAACCCAGGGTCACTGGCTCTACCTGGGTCACATCTGGGAGAAACTGGCCCAGACACAGTCCCCAGCAAGTCTAGGCTCTTTGTGGCATCCATCATTGATCGTCTTTCTGAACCCATAGTCAGGCAGCAATTCTGTGCAGCTGAAGAAGGAAAGCCTACCGACCCCAAAAGCAAGCGTGATGATGAGCTAAAATCATTTCTACAGATAAGTGGGAGATGGAGGAGCAGAGCCGGGGCAAAAGGCAAGGAACTGAAGTGGGAAGCAGGGAGGGATGTGCCCGTCAGAGTATCAGGGTCAGCTTTGTCCTGAGCCTCCTCTGCCCTTGTGCAGTGTTCTAATGGATTATGTTCACAGGAACCAAGTCTGGGTTCTTTCCTGAGAAACACAGTGAGCACCACAGGAGGGAGGAAGAGGCTGTGCATGGTGGCACACACCTTTAATCCCAGCACTCAGGAGGCAGAGGCAGGTGGGTCTCTGAGTTCAAGGCCAGCTGGGGCTACAGAGAGACCCTGTGTCAAGAAAGAAAAAAATTCACAGCCTTGTGAGCATCGCTGAAGTTAAGTAGCACCTATAGTTATCACAAACCTGATCTCAGTATACCACACTCAGGACATCACTGTCAGCAGTAGTTAATTCACCTTGTCATTGTGCTTGGAGGATAGGCAAACAGATAAGAAAGCCTGTAGCCAATTCATTTGCTTACCTATTCCTCTTTGTTCTACACATACTTACTAAGCCTCACAGATACTTCACGCAGCCTATTGGCAAGTAAGCACCTGCCTACACAAAGCCTACCATCTAGACTCACAGCCAGTTTCCTGCCTTGATGGACTGGGCATACTGGTCTGAAGCGATGGGACCACCCTCCTTAGCCTTGTTTTGTTGAGCTATCCACGATCAGATCCTATTCAAGTACTTGGGAAGGGAGCAGTATGTCCCACATCTGTTGTCACTGGGCAACAAACACCCAGATTCCATTCCTCATAGTCCACTGGCCATGGTGGCCAGGAGGGCCTCTTGAGAAAAAAACAACTATATGCAGTAAGTCAAAGTCTTCCCAAAGAAAAAATGCACTGTAAGCTCTGTGCTTAGTGTGGAGCTGGTGCTTAGCCTATGGAGACCTACAACCTACTAGAAAGTTAAAACATTCTGGTTTAATTTAAAATAAGATATTTGGGTCTGCTGGGAAAAAACTCTTCAGGTTACTAAAAAAGTATCTATCAAATACTTTACTGCATTCCACTAATGGTTGTTATGTTTAAAATTTTTTGAAACTTTTAAAACTTCTGATTTATATGTTATGTCACATCCCAGTACAATGCAGATGTATGGACTATTATCCACAAATTTAGGCAAAGGGAATTTCAGCAGCACCTTTTAAAAAAAAAAAAAACTGATTTTTTTTTTTTTTCAGAGAAAATCAAAAGCATGAGGATTTCATTGACATTGTAGTTATGACATTGAAAGAAGAATCATTTATCTGTTGTAATATTATTTGGGGTTTCCAGTTGCTAATAACCAAAATTATGATGTGTCAGATTTGCACTGGTTAGAACAGAATGTCAGCTAATCTAAAAGACAGAGAGATGAGATCATTTTCCCTCTACATCTTCGGGCTTCTGAAATAAAACTTTTTTCACAGTAAGACTAAAAGTTCAGTAAAAGTTACCTTGTTGGTTCACGCTGCTCGTTCTGGTGACCTTTTCACAAGTGCTGGTAATTTTAAAGATGTTAGTTGAGGTGTACTTAGTGGTACATGTTTGTAACCCTTGTATACTTGGGAGGCTGAGGCAAGAGGATCGTGGGTTTGAGGCTGGCCTGGACTATATAAGTGAGACCTTGTCAGAAAATAAAATTTTAATGTCAATTTAATAAAATATCACCTGCATATGGATTGTCTAGGCCCTCATCTCTTTTATTATTTTACTTACTATTTTTGTACATGTTGTACATATTGCCTGCATATAGGTAAGTGCACCCATGTAATACAATGCCCACAGAGGTCAGAAGAGGGCATTGGAGTTATGGATGGTTGTTAGCCACCATGTGGGTGCTGGGAATCAAACCCAGGTCAATTAACCGCCAAGCCATCTCTCCAGTCCCAAGAGTTGTTTTTTTTTTTTTTTAACAGATATTGATTGTTTTTAAAAGGTCGTTTGCTTCTAGGGGGAAAATTCAGATTTTTGACACAGGCATGGGATTGTTTAAAATGATTCTTCTATTTATAGAAGGTCATACCCTCATCAGTCTGTGTCTTGGACAGAGGAAGAATGAGATAACAGTTAGATAGGCATTGACTGGGCGACTGTCTAGAGCCTTCATGGGAACTGCTGTTGGTACTGCATGTAATTACAGGCTTCTTTGTTTAACTCGAGCTGTTTAACTGCAGCACATAATGATCTCTGGGGCACAAAGCAGAGAGCCAGTATACACAGGTATATGTGTATAAAAAAATGTTTTCAAAGATTAGCTGTCGTACATTTTTAAGGCTTCAAAGGGTCTAAGAAAATACATGACTGGTGGTCATCTTCGTTATTCATAAAAATCATTTGATTCCACATCAGTATACCTTTGAGTCAGGTGTTTGGGAAGGGGCCACTTAGTGTTGTTGGTTTTCACGTTTACAATAACACCTCACCTAACTCTATGGATTATTTTGGTGTCCACTGTTACTAAAATCAGATTTTGCCCATCAGCCCTGAGTTGAGTATGTTTAATTTTTAAAATCCAATGAGAAGCTTGATTTAGACATACTTTCTGTAGAGCATTTGGTTAGTTGAAATGGCTTCTCTCCTCTTTGATTTTAAAATGCATCACCTTTGTTATTATTAGTTTTTACTCAAGCATGTGAGGTAACTTTAAGATGCCAACAAAGAAACTGTCCCTGTATTGTCTGTGAGCAGGAGGTTATATGGCTTCCCAGGACCCCCACCAGCTGTTCCCTTGACCCCATCAATGAGCTGATGCTGGACACTGGTGTTTCCAGATGGGTGGTAGTGTCAGAGTGTCACCTCTTTCACTGAGTGGGTGCGTAAGTAGATAGACAGATGAATAATTACATAGAAACTCACCAGTAGTGAGTCAAACCAATATATTTCTTTGACAGCATTAGTTTAGGAATTATATTAATTTATATAACTAAAGCCTTTTCAATTTATATAAAGCTAAAACTTGTAAAACTTTACATTCTTCCTTTCTGACTTTTTTAACCAAGCGATGAATGAAAACAGTTTTAAAATGTCCTCCAATGACTTTAGGTTTTAAGTAGTTAATGACATTTTCTATCTATGCGTTTGGACCAAGCTTGGTAACACATATTTGTAATCCTGACACTTGAAAGGCAGAGGCAGGATAATCAGGAGTTCATGGCTATCCTCAGTTTAGACAGTAAGCTTGAAGCCTGCTTTGGCTATATGAAACCCCATCTCAAAAACATATTTTTAAAAGTCTGTGTAGTATCACAGTGATCTTTAGGATTGGTGACATGAGATATTTTTGGAAGGGAAGGGACGGTGCATCTTGAAAAAGATCATCTGTAGCAAAAGTCAAGTTTGATGCACATTCCAGATGACCTCTTTGTGTCGATCTCTAGGTAAAGCCAACAGGCAAAGCTCCTGGCACTGCACTTGAACTTTTGTTAAGCTGGTGGCCAAACTGTGCTGACTTGAGGAAACCCACAAACTTGAGCAGCTTGTATCACAGTCAGTAAAATACCCTCTATCCCTCTCATTCCCTCAGACTCACTGTCAGTCTCCAGTAACGATGCCAGTCCACCAGCCTCTGTAGCCTCCCTTCAGCCCCACATGATCGGGGCCCAGAGCTCACCAGGCCCCAAAAGACCAGGCAACACTCTGCGCAAATGGCTCACCAGCCCGGTACGGCGGCTCAGCAGTGGCAAGGCTGATGGACATGTGAAGAAGCTCGCCCACAAACACAAGAAGAGCAGGGAGGTCCGCAAGAGCGCAGACGCTGGCTCACAGAAGGACTCGGATGATAGTGCTGCCACCCCGCAGGACGAGACCATCGAAGAGGTGGGTCCCTGTGGCAGGCCCATGACAGCACTCACTTAATTCATAGGAGGCCAAAGGCTAACTTCTTAAGAAGTAATACATTTGGTTTGGTTTACCCAGAAAGTACTAGTGTTGCTCCACTTACGCTTCTGCTTAGCAGACTGGCCATTGCAGGGACAGACTGAAAGACACTGTTGGAAATACCTGTTCAACTGCTCTTGCCAACTGAGTAGAACATATCAGATTGTTCCCATGGCACCAAGGTGGACACAGAACATCATGATCCTTTTGTTTTCCTTTCTACCCGGGAGGTTTTTGTATCACAAGGAATAGTTCTTTTTGTGATCTCCAAGACAGTCTTTTGTACTGAAAAGGCTGGTGGGGGTTTTAAACTTGAATTCCTCCAGGTTCTACACAGTCTCAAAAAAGAAAAGGCGGGAAAACGGGATCACATTTGTTTTGTTCCATTGCTTTGCACATTTTCTGGGCCTTTCTCAAGCATGTCTTTGCTGAGAGTTTGTGGAAGTCATTATGAGCTTATATATCTATAGATATGTATCCTCTTACTAGGGCTGAAGCTGAGTTTGTTTTCATATACAAGAACAGAGGAAAATTAATATGATGCTTAATTCTGGCTTCTCTATACTTTTCTAATTAACTCCTGAGGGCCCAGAGTCTAAACCCTAATAGTCATAGCCCACAGCTGAATAACCGATTGTTGATTTGATTTCAGAGAGGACGGAATGAGGGCCTCAGCAGTGGCACACTGTCTAAATCCTCCTCCTCTGGGATGCAGAGCTGTGGAGAAGAGGAAGGAGAGGAAGGAGCCGATGCGGTGCCCCTCCCTCCACCTATGGCCATCCAGCAGCACAGCCTCCTTCAGCCGGACTCGCAGGATGACAAGGTAAAGGGGAGCCCATGTCCAGCCATGCCAGTCCACACTAGCTGCATTTCAAGGGCCAGGAGGTGCAGGAATGTAGGCAGGCACCTTCCCAGCAGTCAGCTTCTTTATAGCTCAGAAGTGTGAATAACAAGTCCGTTTAGAACAAGCACTAGGCCGGCACATGCTGTTCTTACACCAAATGGCACTGCAGATATGTCAGTGTGTTTTAATGATGCTTCTGTAATTGCTGCTCTTCAAGTAACTTTTAAGCTTTTTAGCGTATTGGTTAGAGAGAACAATCAAATCCCATGAGGCCTTCCTAAATACAGATCTTAGCAAACAGTAGGCTGTCTTGCTCCCTCAGTGAGGTATTTTTGCACATGGGTTTCTTTTTATAATATAGTTGTGTTGCTGTCCTATTAACTTTTCCAGCACACCAAATATGTTTGTTATGGTCAGCACCAGGGCATATGCACAGCTCCTAAGGTGCCAGGAGTTAGCTGAGAACCTCAAGGCTCCTCGGGGACATGAAGACCGAAAGTCATGTCAGTTTCTTTATTTCTTTCTCCCTTGAATTTTTCACATAATTTAAATTTATTTTGTCTACCCCAACTGTAGAACCCCAAAATAAAATACCAAACAAGGAAGCCCGATAAATGTAGCTTGATGTCCTCATTCCTGGCCCTTGATGACCCTCAGGATTGTCAGGTGCTAAAAATCAAGCTAAGAAGTCATGCTAGATTTTTATTTTGGCAGTAACTAAGTTTTCTGAATAAAATAGATGTGCTTTCTACCTTTTTTTCTTTGCGTTTTCCCCTTTTCCTTTCTGGACTCCCTTGTCAGTGTGGCAGTCACTTGCTGGACTAGTTAACCCTGTGTTTACAGACCTTGAATTTCCTATAGTCAGTGACTGGCAGAGTGAGGCTGCCACACATGGCATCGTAGTCTCAATCTGTAGCCCACATCTTCAGAGCCCAGAGCTGTCCTGTGTAGCACACAGTCCCAGTGCTACCAGGGTGCTGTGAGTCTGGGCACTCTGTTTATTAGCTATAAAGCTGAATTTGGGTTGGTCCTCGGAGTTTTGCATACATCCTAAATGCAGGTTGTTCTGGGTATGAGAGAAAAAGTGAGAGGCCGTTCATCCCTGTGTGATGTAGCAACTGGCCAGGGAATGGGGCTTTGTAAGTTTTCTGACAATTCTGAAGCAGAAAAGTAAAACTTCTTAAATGTGGGTGGTTATCCAAGTGGTGAGGGGCCATTCTTTATTGGCTCATTCACAAATAAAGAAGTGTTCCCCTCTCTTTTAAGAGTGAATTGTATCGTATTCTTGTTTGTTGGAATTACTTACTGGTTAGCCTGTTATCTCATTGAGTATTATCAGCAGCAATTCTTCATTTACAAAAATCTAGTGATACTCCCAGACAGTATATTATCTTGCAACTAATTTTTTGTTTTGTTCTGTTTTCTCTTTTCGTAAACTTTCACTGCAGCACTATGTTGATTTGTGTTCTGTGTCTGTTTTGGCTCAGTTTCCTTACCTTTCCATTTGAAGTTTTTTCTTTGTTTTGTTCACCTCGTATTCCAAATTTCATTAGACCAAACCTGTGTTTGTTTTGTTAAGTGCACATTTTGATCCACGTATGTAAAAGCCTTTTGTATAAATCTGTATCTGTCCACTGTGAGAAATACATCACTAGGACAGCCAGCCATGTGTCGCATGCATCTCTGCTGTCCTTAATATGAAGCAAGGTTCATATTACCTACACCCCTCCAGCCCCCAGCGAATCAACAGCACAAGTAATCTGCAAACACTGTTTGCTAATTACTGAAACTCAGTTCAGTAGCCCTTCCCTCAGATTTCCTTATTGTCACCCGTTACTCGCTCGATTCTAGCCATAAGTGGCATCTGATAGCTTGTGAGGCTTCAGCTCTTCTGTTCTCTGCACTTATCATTGGGGAAATGGATGGCACAGAAAATGGTGAGCTTGTCCCCCTCTCCCCTGTCTGGTCACTACACCCTGGCTCCTTTTCTTTCTTGTTTCTTCTTTTTCTTAATCCCATAAACACAGTAAAGCCATTGTTAGGAACCCTGTTTTGTTTTCCTGGTTATTTGGAAATTCACCCATTCAACCTTAAGCCTCTTGCTCTTCCACGGACTGGATACTGTTTCTCTCCCCATAGCCTAGGCCTAGCCAGCACTTGCAAAATTACAGTTAGGATGCCCCTTGCCCAGTCACCGCTCTGAAAAAAACATTATGATGTTACATGACTGTGGATTAAAAACAGACATTGTCTGCTTCCCACATGTATCCTAGACAGGTTTTATTTAATGTTTCATGTCAGAATATTGTAAATATAAAAGGATGACTCAAAATAAATGCAAAGAAAGACAAACTTGTGGTCTTTTTGTCTGAACTTACTTTAAAAACAAAGACTGGAACTTGCAGGGGAATTCACTGCCTGTCTGTTACTCACATGAGACCTCCCCTCCCCTTTCTTTTCTTAACTTCTCCATAGGCCTCTTCGAGGTTACTGGTCCGCCCCACAAGTTCTGAAACTCCAAGTGCAGCTGAGCTCGTCAGTGCTATCGAGGAACTTGTGAAAAGCAAGATGGTAAGGAACATATAGAGCTTGCAAGCTGCTCTCCTAGGCTCTGTACATGGGTTGGCCTTTGCCGTGGCGTGCTCTAGAGTGCAGAACGTGAGTAGCCAGATCACTTTGACCCATAACTAACAGTGAATCTGGGGGGTCTCCACAACAACCCCAAGGCTCATCGGTAGTCTTGAAAGACTCACGGAAGTCAGAAAAGCTGTTAGTTTCAGTTTATCTCATAAGAGGACACACATTAAAATCAGTCCAGAGAGGAGTTCACAGGGAAGGACCCAAGAGATGCCAGGTCCCAGCACCCAAGTGTCATCTCACAGCCAAGTCACACACTGCCCTGATACGGGACAGCGCAGAGAGTGGTTCATCCAAGCTTTGGTATCCAGACCTTTGAGAGGTGATTGGTTGTATATGCCATTCAACTGCTCATGTGCTAGCCTTAGTATCTACTCTGAGATGCCATGAGATATGGAGTCCCCACTTAAGACATAGACTGTCTTGGCCCAAAGCCCCTGGTAAACAAAATCATTCTTCTCAGGCACAGCACATCTCCCCAAGACCAGCTCATCCCTATAGACTATTGGCCAAGGTCCACACTGGTATGGGCAGTCCTTCCTGCATGAGGCTCTACCCAGGAGAAAGGACCACAAGTGGGTTCACAGCTTTCTGTCAGTGCTGAAGAGACAGGAGTTTATGTTTTGTATTACATAGGACATAGTTTCTGAGTGTTTGTCACCGAAATACTCTTTGATGTTACACAGGTGTGTGCTGCTTCTAGTGAACTGAAATCAATCTTCCTGTCTTAGTTTTCTTAATAGTGAAATGGAAAAGCTGAAATGATAGTAGCCTCCTAGACTAGATGTCATTCTACCTCTGCGTAGACATGGCCTGTGGAAGCCACCCCTCCTAGCGAGAGTCTAAGCCCTCAGCCTCTCTGCTGAGAAGCCAGTATATCAGTACACTCCAGAGGTGACTGCTACGCAGTCTGACATGTCTCAGACATTTTCTTTGCTGGTACGAACATGGGAGGTACATGTCTGTGTTTTTCCTTTCAAAATGAATTTATTCCATTTTTAACATTCTAAGACTTGAAATATACATTCTTGGCTACGTTTCTCTTTCCTTTTCATAGTTATATGATACTGCATTACACAGATGTTATGATCATAACTAGATGCTATCTTTAAACCAGACTCTATTCTGCTCAGCACATATTAATTTATATGCCCCCACAACAACCCTCTGAGGTAAGCATGAATTTTTAGCCCATTTTACTGATGAGGAAACTGAGGTATTCAGAGTATTTGAAGCTTTGATTTTACTATATGTATTAGATATATAACTGATTGTGCTAAAAGTTAAATTTTCTAATATAGGTAACGCTTCCAGTTTTTCACTATTAAAAATATCTGTGTTCATTAAATGTGTCAGATTATATCTGCAGAGTAAATTTCTACAATTGGAGTTGTTAGATTGGTATACTTCTCAGAGTAAGAAGTTTATCTTTCTGTCTTTGGATGTCAACTAGGTGCCAGGCCTGTCATTCCAGCTTTTCCCACCCCTATCCAGCCACTCATGGAGCTGGTTTTCTGAGTTAGTTTTAGAATTATACATAAGAGAAACTAAAACTGGCTAGTGTTGCCCGCCATAGCCAAGAACGTTCCCAGAATTGTCATACAGTGTCCTGGAAAAAAACAAGTGAGCTTGGCATTAGACAGGAGTGACTAGGGTTTGATAGATAATTCAGGAACTTGAACTTCTCTGGTCAAGAATTTGGAATCGTGGCAACATGGATGGAGTCATAGCATATCCTTACTATTTGAAAGACAAGGTGGTACCAGTCCTCATGAAGATGCCACAGTTCCCAAGCACCCTTAGACATCTTTAACAGACACTTTTTGCCTATCAGTTATGTGATCATTAAAACCACTCATCAGTCATTGAAGAGGTGACACTAAGCTGCACTTGGCCTTCCCACCATTGTCCTTGCCTGTTCTGTGCTCAAGTGTCAGAATATTGTTTGTAGAATTTGGGTGGGCTTCCAGATGGAAAGATGGTCTCTTTTGACTTTTACTGATTTATTCTTTTTGCTCTTCTAAAGAATTAAACTTTACCTGCTTACTAAATTGAAATAGAACTTTCTTCTTAAACATAAAAAGGTTTTTCCTTACGTTAGCAAGCAAAGAGCTGTTGGTGTAATCAAGAGGGCAGAAATTTTGGTGGCAGGTAGGTTGAATACACAGGGTCCTATTCAAAGTTGAGCTGCAGCAGGTAGGTGTTGCAGTCTATCTGAGCCTGTGTCCCTCAGCCATCAACAGGGTGCTATCATCAGGCAGCTACCACAGTCCCTCACCTGGGTTCCTGCGGTAATGCTGCCCTTTCGCTGGGGACCATAGATGGTCCTCTCTGTTTTGCCAAGTGATCTCATCTCATTTCTACCATCATAGTGCTTCCCATAACTGCATGGATTGGCACAAATGCTCTGACATCCAGCAGGAAGTACTTTGAAGTACATTAAGACTACAATAAAAAGAGTGACTCATTGAAATACTCTTCATGCAGGCAGTACACACATACACATAAAAATAAAATTACTTAAAAAAATATATAAGGAGGAATAAATGAGAAAATTCAAACTTTATTCAGCTTCATGAAAGCAAATTTGAAAGGAAACCTGTGTGTGATGAGCAGTTTCCTAAGAAAATACTTTATCCAGATTAGCCATAAATGTGACAGAATTATCTATGCAGACCAGTTTTCACATAAGAAATTGAAAGGGAGCCAGGCCCATAGTCTTGTGTGCCTTATCCCAGCACAGGAGGCCAGAGAAGTACTGTGCATTCAAGGCCGGACAGAAGAACATAGTAAAACTCTGTCTCCACGGGGAGAAGCAATGCATTGAGATGGTTCAGAGGACAAAAGTGTTTGCTGTACAAGCCTGATGACCTGAGTTCAATCCCCAGAACCCACAATTGAAAGAACCAGCTCCCATAGATGTCCATACACATGCACAGCAAAAACAATAAATGTGAAATTACATTTAAAAGAGAGACAGAAAAGAAAGTGTTGTCAAGGATCTACCCATAAAACATAGGCATTCCAAGAGGGTTTCATAAGTGATACATCCAAAGCCCCTGAATTCCCAGTATTGCAGCTCTGAGGTGAATCTCTGAGGTAAATTGCAGCTTTTGCTGGTGGCTTCCCTGTCCCCACACACACACCTACATTGTGTAAGATGCCAGTGGGCAGCACAAATATGGTGACCATCCTAAATGTACCAAGGGTGTGTGACAGTGAATGCCCTCATCTGTCTGCACCCTTTCTCCCACCATGGTACAGGTCACACCTGAAGACAGGCTGCCAAAAGGTGCCTGAGACTCCACTGCTTTGGATCTTGACAGCTGGTCCAAGTTATAAAGACATGTCTTTCAGAAACAGATGAAATCCATGACACCCCATTGCTCTCACCTCTGCATGAGGGGATATCGGGACTCTTTCTCTTTTCTCATATTCAGATGAACAGAGTTCAGTCTAATGGGCTCCAGCTGTCTACACAGCACAGTGCAGAGTGTCCTCCCTCACCCCCAGACTTGGCCTCATTGTCAACCAAAAGCGTGACACAAGCTCTGACACTTATGGGAGAACGTGTACTTCCAGTAAAGGTTAGCTGCTATTTATCAGGATGCAATTTTTGGATCAAGCCCCATTTGTTACTTAGTGTACCGATTTTCATAAGAGCCACAGTTGTGTGAATTCACAGCTCTGTGGGTGTCTTTTAGCAAGATTGAATATACAAACCTTGTGTCTTTGGGTGGAGGGGGTCTTTTTGAGACAGGGTCTCCCTCTAGTCCCAGCTGTCCTGGAACTGATTGTGTAGAGTAGGCCAGCCTTGACCTCAGAGAAATCCCCTTGCCTCTGCCTCCTGAGTGCTGGCTAATATTAAAGGCATGTGCCCCCATCCCCGGCCGAACCTTGTATCTTAAAAGCTCTGCTTGATGATAAAAGATTCAGTCTGTTAAGGGGAGGAAACCAGATATATTTTAATTTACTAACACCAAATCAAGTAAATAAAGCATAAGTGCTCCTGCATTTTGCATTGTGTTGTTTCTGCAGAGATAAGCAAGCCTGTTTTCCAGTTAACCATTCCATGTGTCTTAACTGGATGTTTTGGCAACTTTAAAAGAACTGTAATCCCTAAGAACTGTGTGTCTCAGGTGAAAAAACAGTTAACATACACCAATTACAAGATCACCAGTTGCTAACCAGTGTCACATTAATCCAGGATATTCAACTCAGATCTTTTGAACATGTGCAGACTGTGTGAGGCTCTACAATGGGTGCAAAGATGAAAACAAACCCTGCAGAAACTAAGATCCAGAAGCAAATCTCTCTCACACACATACACATACACACATAAATGTATCAGTCTTTCATTCTAATCTGTCTTTTGATTCAGTTCCTTTGACTTAATGGGTTTCTTTTAATCTATGTGTATGTATGTATACATACAAAGGTCAGAAAGGCTATTAGGTTTGCTGGAATGGGAGTTATGGGCGATCGTGAGCTGTCTAATGTAGGTTTGGGGAACTCCGGTCCTCCGGTAGAATAGTAGGTACTCTCTTAACCAATGAACTATCTCTCCAGACCCCTCAGTTTTTGAGTTTTTTCATCACTTTGTTTTTTTTTTATTATTATTATTAATGTAGTTTGATCTGTTAACAGGTTTAACAAGTATCCAGGCATGTCCTTTGTATTTTCTGACTTAGGAGATTCTTATCTTAGCCGGTGTGAACTGTGGGCAGTCAGCATTGTTGATTTGCTGAATTTCTTCCAGGCACTGGAGGATCGTCCCAGCTCACTGCTTGTTGACCAGGGAGACAGTAGCAGCCCCTCCTTCAATCCTTCAGACAATTCCCTCCTCTCGTCCTCCTCCCCCATTGATGAGATGGAAGAAAGGAAATGCAGCTCTCTAAAGCGAAGACAGTAAGACATCGTTCATTCCTATAATCCCACCTTCGAAATCAAGACTGGGATTCACCTCAGATCTACCAAAAAGGAAATTCATCCAGGGACCTGTTGAGCAATCCTGTGTGTGTGTGTGTGTTTCCCCACTCAGAGCCCCAGAAGCCTGTAGTAAGCTGTAGCCATAGCGACCATTTTGGTTGTTCACATTGCAGGAGGAGAGATTCAAGTCATCTTCTTTCAGCTGCAGTGAGAAACTCTGTCCTTTGTGTTGTATGTGTAGTTGTGAAGGGAAAAGAGGACACCATGAAATTAAACCAACAGAAAACTAATGTAAACTTGAATCTTTCAAAAATCAACGTAACATTTCTCAATTCCAGCAAAACAGCTTATGCCAGTAAGAATCCTGAAAATTGTTACAGAAGACTTAAACTGACCTCTGGAACAACTGTAAAGTGCCTGAGGGTAGAGACTTGGCTTCATTCAGTTCGAAGTACTGGTGGCTTAAATGATATTGGGCACATGGAAATTGCCAGGGTGATGTTGGCTGATGGAATGAATGAAACTTTTCAGACCAGTGGACAACTCTTACTATAGTAGTCAAGTGATTATTATTCCCCATGATCCGAGTGCCCTTGGTTACTAAATGTTACAAGCACTTCTGAATGATGTGTTCACTGTAGGCATCTGATACAAAAAATTTCCCCATATATCAATTGAAGCTTAAAATAACTTAGAACAACTGCTTCCCCTGATGTCATACATCTGTAACAAAGCTGTGTCCAAGTGTCTCCTTATTTTCCTTTTGTACTATCAGAATCCAAGAGAATGAACTCTTCTTGTACCCTTGTATGTGTACATAGGTGTCTTTGTCCTACAGAGTACTAGTGGTCACTCACTTAACCTATAAGTGATCCAGACCCCAAACTCAATCATATAAATCTGATATATTATTGTACAATCCTAAAAGAAATGTACTCAGGCAAAAGCAGATATGTGCAGACTAATTCATTCAGAGAACAGAGTCTGTTTTCCTCTCTTTTTCTAGCTATGTATTGCAAGAATTAGTAGAAACAGAGCGTGACTATGTGCGGGACCTCGGCTGTGTGGTTGAGGTATGTATCTTCAGAAACTTCATAGCCATGTGTCAGTGCTAAATTATTCAGAAAGGTATCATTTTAGATAATATAATAATGATACCTTCCTAAAAGCATTCAAAAATTTAGCTAGTTATCTTAACAACCTGTATCCAATTATAGAGAATTATTTGGGGGACAATATATCTTGGTATAGTTTTTATATATAATTAAGTTTATAGATTATTGTGGCACAGTTTTATAATTTTATATGGAAGTCCTGCCAAGATTAGCTGCCACAGAAATGCAGTAATATTAATTGAAACATCAATATGTCCCAGCTGTGTAAGGTTTAGTTCCATTCTAAATCCACATATTGTTGGTATTTTTATCCATAAATGTTAAATAGTTCAGGGAGAGAAAATTACAACGGTATGTAATGGTATATCAGAAGTACTAGTTATTGATACTTTTCACCTAGGTTTTTCTGTGTGTTCTTAAATTAAGAATTTGAAGACAGTGCATGTCTGTTTTACTGCTTCTGACTGTTCATCCAGTACTTGATTCCATTGTAGGGGTACATGGCACTTATGAAAGAAGATGGTGTTCCTGATGACATGAAGGGAAAAGACAAGATCGTATTTGGCAACATCCATCAGATTTATGACTGGCACAGAGAGTACGTAAGACATGTCGTGCTTGATGCTGTGAAAAGCAGCCTTACTGGCTAAGTACATTAGGCCTGGCTAGTGCTAAAAGAAATGTATGAATTTGTTTTGTTCATAACCTCCATAGTGTTGTGGAAGGAGCTTGAGCAGAGGACATGCTGATGTGCCACTCTTGCATTCTGTGATACAGGAAAGACTCAAATTTTTCATGTTGATCTAGGCAAAGATGCAGACACTGACTACCTGAGTCAGGACTCATCACTGACTATGAGCCATTTTCTTCCTGTGGATATTAGTTTTCCCTGTCAGTATGACCAACATACCTGACATAAACGACTTTAAAAGAAAGGAAAGATTGATTTGGGCTTATGGTTTCAGAGGGTTTGGTCCATGATCATTTGGTACCATGAGCTCAGCAGGATATCCTGGCAGCAGGAGAGTATACCTGGAGGAAACCTTCACTTCATGTCAGGAAGCAGAGGACAAGGCACAAAGGGGCTGAGGATAATGCACCCTGAGAGACCTGCCCCCATTGCTTATTTCCTAAAGAAGGTCCTTACCTCCTGAAGTTTCCATAGCATCCTCAAATAATGCCAGGAGCTGGGGACCTAAACACTAAGAACACAAGCCTCTTGAGGACATATCATATTCAACCATTCCACCTTCAAAAGTCCCCCAGAGTCATAAAAGTTCAAACTAATTCAAAGTCTTTTCTGAGACTCAAAATTACTCAACTGTGAGCCACTGTAGAAGTAGAACATTTCGTACTTCCAACACACAGAGCCACAGCGTAAACATGCCCAAGGAACTAGGGGTAACAAGGATGATTGGATCAAAGTAAAACTGAAACCCAGCAAGGCAGACCTTAAATCCTGTAGATCCACACCCAGCATCGATGACCCGCTGCGGCTTTCCCGTCACAGAGCTGCTCCTGGCTGATTCAGCTCTGCACAGGTTTTCCTGGTAGCCGTTCCAGATTCCTGACATCGCCAGAGTCCTGTGCTCTCCCTTCTCGCTTCGTTTTACCCTCACCTCTTTGTACATTGCTCTGTCAGGCTCTGTCAGGAATCTGACTCTGCCACCCATCACTGGCTTCGCAGACCTTCCTTTAGAATCTCACTGAAAGCCTCCCTGAACAGTCACTGTGCTCATACCAGAGTTTAACCTTTGTGGAGCTAATATTTCTAACTTACAAGTGAATTATAATACTTGATAAAACCTCATAAAGCTGGCACAGGTAAAATTATTTTATATCCGTTATCCAGTTATCAGAATGAATATGAAATTCACAGGTGGGAAGTCTGAGTTTTCCCAAGTGCTTTGGAACATCTGTGTTTCATTCAGTATTTGGCCAAAGATGTCGGGGACTTAAGTTCTTGACAAGAAAAAAAAGCTGAGGAAAGAAATATTAACTGTCCAAAGGAATCTAAAGACTACTTTCTGTGTCTTGACTCTTTAAACTTTATATTCTAAGTTTTCTGTGTATGGCTTTTGTATGTGAAGTATAAACTTTAGTTTATACCTCTCTCTTAGCAGAATGAGTTTACAATTAAAAAGCCAGATTGGAGATAGTTCTGATAGTTCTCTCTCTCCAGCTTTTTTTTAGGAGAGTTGGAGAAGTGCCTTGAAGATCCAGAAAAGCTAGGATCCCTGTTTGTTAAACATGTGAGTACAGTGGCAATATTTATATTCCACTATGATGCTGTTGTCTTCTCTAACTAGCTTAAAATTAGGCTGCTTGCCATTTCTAAGAGTACATGTGTTAATGGTAATAAGAACACACTGCATAGTGTCAGTCAGTTGGAGTTTCAGTCCCCTGTGACTTGTCTGTCTGTGAATTATCTGCTCTTCCAGTCCTGGCTCTGGCTGACTCTTTGGCTTACAGCAGTACAGGTTGGTCAGGGGGCACAGCCAGGCCTTGCAGGTGTCTGACAGGAGGGCAGACAAGTATTTGGTAAAGATGGACCTGCCCATCACCATACCTGCAGCAGACTTAATGTAGTGGGCAAATCTGTGTGTCTATCCAAAATAAGGGAATACAGCATTCCAGTGTCCCATATCTGCTTCTGCACTCAACCTGTTATGTTTTTGCTGTTGCTATAAAGCATATGGGAAAAGCCCATCCTCCCACATATGGCATTTAGAAATGCGTGAGAACCTTGATGGCCTTTTCAAGTTATGGTATGTATATACCCAGTCTTTGGTATACACCACACGTGGACAAGTGATCATTTCTTAAAGGTTCACTACAACATAAGACTCTGAAGAGCTGTCCATGAATTTCTCCCTCACTGTTTACAACAAATGTGTTGGATTGACTTGCCACTTAAGGCTGATTCCCCTAAACACAGTCTTGAGACATCAAGAGCTGGGCGGTTAGAAGATAGTTGCTAACTAGGGAAGGTCTTTCCCAAGGTATTAATACAGGTCATCACACAGTATCCCAGTTAGGTATTTATTTTTATTTGTAACAGTGTTTTGCTGCATTTAAGTGCATCACATGGATGCAAATCCCACTGAGGCCAGAAGAGGGCATCAGATACCCAGAACTGGAGTTAGGGACAACTGTTAGCCACCAGATGAATGCTAGGAACAGAACCCTGGCCCTATGTAAGCGCTTAACTATCTCTCCAGCCCCTTGAAATCAAAATTTTAAGATCATTGCTTGTCCTTCAAAAAAGTCTCTAAGGACTATTGTGTTCATATTGAGTTGCAGGCACATGAATTTTTTTTTCCTTTAACACTATGATTTTCATTGTTTATATGTACTGCCATCTGTTTCCCCTGAAATGACAGGCTTTCTTCATCCACATTCAAGAAAATTTCCACCAGATTCTTGAGTATAAATAGAGTTTATGCCCATCATTCTGTCAAGTTCAATTGATGACCAATAACAAAAGCCATTGTTCAGCTTGTGACTTAATCACAAGTGTTTTTCTTATGGCTTAATGAGTAAGCAGAAGAGTTATGAAGACTTCCATCTGACACATAAAGAGATATGTGTGTCATGTTGAAGTTTTAATAAAATGAGTGACTTATTACTTCATCAATGAAGCTGGTGTTTTTCATGACAGATTTGCAGCAGGGATCAGTACTTACCATGATGCAGCGATTTCACCCACCATTGGTTTTGTACATCAGCACAGATGTCAGCACCATTAAAAAAGTCAAATGGTGTCCTGATGATGTTTCAAAAATGATTTTGACTTACGGGAACCACTGTCAGGCCTCAGAGACTCTGAGGGGTCTGCCTGCCACACTGTTGAGGATCATGGAATTAAGGGTAGTCTGTGGTTCACTTTTTCCCTGCTCGGAGTTTGAGTTTAAAGACCTGCTAAAAACAGACAGGTCACCAGGACTACTGGCAGCAGTGGAAGTGACAGAAGTGACTGTTCTGCTTATGATGATGATGATATTTGCTGGTGCTGTAAGGTGAAGAGTCTGCTCTTGCCTCTCTTCATACCCAGGTCCTAAGTGCCAGGGATTGATGACAAAGGGCCCTTTTTAGAGCTGTGAAGATGAAGGCAGACCTAATGTCCTGAATCCGGAATAAGCCATGTAGTTTTGCAGATGATTCCATTTTTGAATGTGCTAGTAACATGTATGCATTCTTTACAGTGTTACCTGAACTGTCAGTGCTTTAACCATCAGTTTGCCTCTTTATTCCTAGGAGAGAAGGTTGCACATGTACATAGTTTATTGTCAAAATAAACCAAAGTCTGAACACATTGTCTCCGAATACATTGATACCTTTTTCGAGGTAAGACTCAACATGGAAAGAAATGATTTCTGAATCTTTCATTACATTGTGTTTACTAGAAATTAAAGTGCCACTGATTTCCCAGCACAGCAAGGAATCCTCAGAAATTGGCCTGGGAGATAAGGATCCTGAAACTTCTTTCTTTCCTGTATATTGGAGAGGTGAATGTGAAATTCAGTCTGTGATCTCATCCCTGCCATTCAGAAGACTGGAGTGATTAGAAATAATGGTTTTACCAGAGTATGATGGTTCACTCCTAGAATCTCTACTACTCAAGAGACTGAGGCACAAGGTCAAGGCCCATGTGACCACGTAGCAAAGTCAAGGCCAGCCCCTGAGCAGCTTATTGAAACCCTGTCTCAAAATAAAATAAAAGAATTAAAATTTCAAGAAAACATTGCTCATACCTAAGGTCCTCAGTTCAGTCCCCATTACTGGATCCAAAGGTTAGGCAGGCCAGCCTGAGCTACACTTTTCCCCCTTGGGGAGGAAAAAAAAGCAAACCTGGAAATAAGTATAAAAGACTTATTTGAAAACCCATTAAAGGAAGATTCAGACATAAAACTTTGAAATCCTAAGGAATAGAAAAGCACTTGTTGGATTTACTGCAAAGTCCCTTTTTTCTTCGTTATTTGTATCAACTGGACTGTTATAGTTGATTGCAAGGAATAAAAGGTTGTCTTTAAGGAACAATATCTAGCCAGGCGTGATAGTGTGCCTTTAATCCCAACACTTGGGAGGCTGAAGCAGGCAGATCTCTGTGAGTTCAAGGCCATCCTGGTTTACCTAACGAGTTCCAAGTCAGCTTGCTCAACAGGGAGACCCTCTCCCAAAAAGACCAAAAAATAAAAAAACAATACCTAAGAGTTTTTTTCCCCTCTTAAAAACCCCAGGATTTGAAGCAGCGCCTTGGCCACAGACTGCAGCTCACAGATCTGTTGATCAAGCCTGTGCAGAGAATCATGAAATACCAGCTGCTGCTGAAGGTGAGGGGGCTCCGGGAGGCTCAGTCAGGCCTCGGTGTGGTAGACGGCAAGACTGTGTGAGCGGGATTTGCAGGTGAAGAGACACTTTAAATATTTCAAAGTAATTTTGGAAAATTGTCACCTGTTCTATCAGTTTTCATTTATTTCATGTTCTGGACCAAAATGTCAGTTGAAATGAACCCGTCTGTCAGCACGCCTTGTAATACTGATGTCAGTTAAAATGTCAGTTAAAATGTCAGTTGAAATGAACCCGTCTGTCAGCACGCCTTGTAATACTGACGGTGGTTCTGTTCTGTTTTTCTGTTTCCAGCTCTGTTCAGTCTTGTTTTCTAACCCTCTTAGAATTTTAATAAAATCAGATTTTCAGTCCATATTATCCCCTTCTGTTGGCTAGCAGTTGCTGTGAGTTGTTTTAAGTTATTAGGCACCACTAAAGGTGACACACATGAAACAGGGCCTGAGCATGGAGAGGCAAGAGCTTGCTCTGGTGGGAAGGAGGAACAGTGGGTGGCTTGGCTATCAGGATACTTTTATGTGGTGGTTCTGAGAGAATGAAGTAGAACACCGAGTGGATGCTGTGAACCAAATACTGCTCTTACAAGATGGACAGTCAAAGGGCCAGCTGCTGCCCTCCACCAGCCTCACCACGCCTCTCTCCATTTCCTCTGCAGGACTTCCTCAAGTACTCCAAAAAAGCTAGCCTGGATACATCAGAACTAGAGGTACTTTGCCATCCCATTGCATCCATGTGAGCCCCCTGCCCCCAGACTCCTTTCCAAGTCCCTGCCTGTCTCCCAGCATGCCCTAGGGTCATGGATAGGAGGGGGTGAGGGGAGGATATCTCTCTGCGGCAGCTCCACACTCCTTTTGGACTGTGGAGGGTGGAAAGAGGAATGAACTTGGGTATAGTAGAGGGTTAGTACTCAGATTTTCCCAGAGGAACTTGAACCTTCACTCTGCCTTCTCCCTACTCACAGAAAGCCGTGGAAGTCATGTGCATAGTACCAAAGCGGTGCAACGACATGATGAACGTCGGGAGGCTGCAGGGATTTGATGTAATGCAGCTGTTGTTCCTATCGGGCTCCTCTGCCTTCCATCCCTTTCTTTTACCTGGATGATTTCTCTGTCTGTGTTGAAAGCTAATCCTTGTTTCATTTTCTGCCTTCTTTTACTCTCCTTCAGCCTTCTGACTGACTTCTTTCAACCTCAGTGCTTTTGATTTGCTTTGGGAACCTTCCTCTATTCAGAGCCCAGCATCTGAACAAAAACAAGCTGGGCTGGGCTTTGTCCCTGAAGGCCTTAGCAGTTAGAGAGCTCAGTTCACTCTCCAGGCTTCAAAAGCTGTGGGAGCTAGGGACAAAGGCTTCTGCCCTTCCCTTACCTTGGGAGGTTGACTTCAGGGCCACTGGGTTCCTCTTCAGTCCACCAAACTGTTTTTGTACAAATATACACTGCTTCTCTTATGCTCTGCCTGTCTTGTAGTGTAAGGGTGTTTCAGACCAGAGTCCTTTCTTCCTGCTGAGTCAGAAGATGACTGTTTTGGTGGAGCATTAGGGTCCCAGTGCATGGTTCTGAGTCTGACACTCACACAGTCACATGAATGGTGTGGGGAGGGAGCCCTAGAAGACCACTGTTCTTACTCTCTGATTATAAGGCCAGAGGTTACACAGAAGTTGGCAAGACCTTCTACTTAAAGGATTGTTTTGTTTGGGACTGAGACCTCATTACAGTAGAAAAATAAAGACTAAGCTTTTAAGTTCATAGGACAAATCACAGCATTCTGTGGGTGGAAAGGAAGTCAGACACAACAGAACATCGATCACAGAGCACAATGTTTTCTTCTCTGTTCTTTTGCCCCTTTTTTCTTGTTTAGGGGAAAATTGTTGCCCAAGGTAAACTGCTCTTGCAGGACACATTCCTGGTCACAGACCAAGATGCAGGACTTCTGCCTCGCTGCAAAGAGAGGCGGGTTTTCCTCTTTGAGCAGATTGTCATATTCAGCGAACCACTTGATAAAAAGAAGGGCTTCTCCATGCCAAGCTTCCTGTTCAAGAATAGTATCAAGGTAAGTGCCTGTGGAGCTTCTTCATGTGCTATTGCATGTATCTTACTACTAATAATAGACTCCTTCTTATTATGGCGTATACTCATGCTTGTTTTGTTAAATATTTACAGAACCTTCTAGTACACTGGAGAGTCTGAAATATCTGCTTCCTCTTTCTGCTGTCTGTGTACTGAAGCTGCTGCTGTCTTGCATACTTGTGTGACTAGCCATTCATTGGGTTGGGTTTATGTGCTGCTCCTTATAAGACACCCAAAACTACTATTTAAACTCAAAGGCTCAGCTCTGCAGTGCTGGTGTGGGGCCAGAGAAAACAGCTAACTCAGTGTCTCGGTCGTCTCCATCCACCTGCATTCAATAGGGAGATCCTGAGCACTCAGGCACAACACTGCAAGGGCAGCTCACATATCTGCTCTAGGACAGCTTGCCCTCTGATGCGAGAAAACAAACAAAGAAAAAAAATTATGAATGACCCTAAAACTGTAAAGGAGACAAATAAGGATGAAAAGAGTAACAGGCCTGAAGCCCTGGTGGATGGTCTCTGGGAAGTGCGTGTACCTCCTATACTTTCTTGCCACATCTGTAGCCTTGTAGGCCTGAGGTCAGAAGGAAAGAAGGAAAATGTGCTCTCCTCTCTGAGGATCTCCTGCACAAGCCACTAGGGTTCCCATCAGAGACACTCTTAGACCCTCTGAGTCTGTAGACGTCTCAGTGTACTGATGGGACCTGGTGCCCTCTTCTGTCCAGCAACCCAGCAACCCCAGCTGCCTGAACTCAGAACATATGGTCTGTGGGCACAGCCTTGGGCTACATGATCTTTTGCCCCCAAGTCCCTACAGACACTTCAGAGCCAGACAAGAAGAGAAGAACTCTCTACCTTGGCCTGAAGCTGAGATGCCAGCTCTCTATCTCATACTAGTCCCAGCCTCTGTAGGCCCCTTCCTGTGAAGCCATGTCCACACAAACAGCACAGCCTGAAATTCCTGCTCATTCTTTTCACAAGTCACTGAATAGAAAATCACCCCACCACCTTAGATGCATTGTTTTTGGGTTCTGCTGCCCGGGAGATTGTTTTCTATAATTTAGTCATGATATTACATATACTTTGCATACATTTATTGATATTTGAAATTTTATATCTTGTTACTGCATTATTTATTTGTGTGAGCACACATATACCACAGCACAGCATGTATTCGAAGGTCAGAACAGCTTTCAGGACTCCATTTCTTCCATCTTGTGGATCCCTGGAATCAAACATCATCCTGCGTGACGGCAAATGCCTTTCTCACACTGAGCCGTCTCACCGGCCATGATGTGTCATTTCTTCGTAGAGAAGTAAGGATAAACACTGGATACCTGAGAAGTTTTGGAAGAAGATAATCCCAGGCCCACATAACTAGTTAGTTAACTGTGGGGTTTTTCTCTTTTAATTACTTACTTATTTTTATCTTATGAATTCAAGTATTTTGTCTATGTATGTAAGTGTACCCATGTGTATAATGCCCACAGAAGCCAGAAGAGGGTGTCAGATTCCCCCTGGAACTGGAATTATAGTTGTAGTATCTATGTGGATGCTAGGAACCAAACCTGGGTCCTCTGCAAGAATAACCAATGCTCTTAACCACTAAGCCATCTCTCCAGCCCCTTGTTAGTCAGTTTTTTAAAGCTACTAGCCAAACCATTAAATTCCTGGTAACACTCTTGTACCTGAGTTTTAAAGGACATTGAAAAGCCTCCTGGTGCAGGCTGGATATCCCTTGTCTGCAGCACTGGGGACAGAAAAGTGTTTCCAGTTTCAGACTTTCTTTTTCAATTTCACAGTATTTACATGTGCATAATGAGAGAACTTAGCAATAGAACCCATTTTTTTGCTGTATATGTATGCATCCTGTGTAGAGGCCACACGTGCCATGATTCTCTGTGTAGAAGTCAGAGGACAGTTTTGAAGAGCCAGTTCTCTCGTACCTGTATGTGGATTCGAGATGGAATTCAGGTTGTCAGGCTTATGCAGCAAGCCATTATTACCTGCTGAACCGTCGCACAAGCTCCAAGATGGAGCCCAGTTCTAAACACAAAGTTCACTTATGTTTCACAACACTTTATAAATGTACCTGATGTACTTTTATTTTAGTGTCTCTAGTGTACCCGTATCTTCTCATGATGCCCTAACAATGTTTTATTGGTTTTAAGATTTCATACTACTTTGGAGTTTAGATTCCCACTTTAGGAATGCTTGACCTGTAATGATTTCTGAGGTAGTAAAACAGAACTTCAACTACAAAATGATTATCTCCATTTTAACACTGTTAAAGAACGCATATAACATAATGTTTGCTGTCTTAACTTTGTCAAGGCACAGCTTGATAGTATTAGGTACATTCAGCTGAAACAGTCATCAGTCCCTAGGGCTCATTTCATTTTGCAAACTGAAACATTCCACCCTTTAAACATTACATCCCCCTGACTCTTCCCAGCAGCCCTTGGCAGCCCCCCTCTCTCTGCCTCTGTGAGCATCATGTGAGTGGAGCCATTCTAGATCGGTCTCTCTGTGTGTTGGTGTCCAGCTGTGCGTTGCAGCGTGTGTCAGAACTCCCCTATATGGAGACTAGGTGACGCTGCACAGTGTGCAGATGCAGCCAGCAGCTAGTGAATATTTGGGGTGCTTCTGTGTCTAGCTGTTGTAAATAATGCTTTACTATTTTAAAGGTGAGTTGCCTTTGCCTCGAGGAAAATGTGGAAAATGATCCCTGTAAATTTGCTCTGACATCAAGGACGGGTGACGTGGTGGAGACCTTTGTTTTGCATTCATCCAGTCCGAGTGTCCGGCAGGCATGGGTCCATGAAATCAACCAAATTTTAGAGAACCAGCGCACTTTTTTAAATGGTAATGTGTGTCCTCTTTCTCTAATGTGCATATTTCTGTCCCCACTTATCTCATTACACGTTGACAATGACAACGTAATGCTTACCATGCCCATTTTGCAAATTACCAAGCTGAGGCACAGTGCATTGATAAGGTTTTTGGTGGCAGTCAGGATTTATAGCAGTCATTCTGTTCTCAGTGTGTGCTCCCCAGAATGTATTCTTCCATTCTGCCATCCATAGAATATATACTAGAGCCCTATCCTAAGTAAAGGGATGTTTGAAATGAACAGTTGGACATGGAACCAGCCAGAGATGCTGGGAATGCGGTGAGTGTGTTGGACTTTCACACTTCTCCATTAAACAGTAAGGCATGCTGAGGTGTGATGGTGCACAACTGTAATCTTAGCACTCAGAGAGACCAAGGTAGGAGCAATGCAAGTTCAAGGTCAACCCGGGCTATCTAGCAAGACCCTGTCTGTAGACACACAGATTAGTCTTCCCGGCTTTCATGACTTGAGCGTTTACAGAGAAGCTGACAGACCCACAGCTTCATCTGAGGTGATCTCCCAGCAACTGCTTGCTTCCACTTCCATGTTAATTCAGTAGTTCATGAAAAGGTTGGGGAATGCAGTCAGAAGCATTTGCCTCTACTGCCTTTCTCTGTTTCCCTCTTATGTGCCTAAGCCCAGTTCAGGAGAGTGTTGTAATGCTCCTAGCACAAGAATACTGCTCCTGAGTGACATTCCTGAGGCAGCAGCAGAGGCTCTTGCTCAGCAGGTGGCATTGCTGGTCAGATGGTGGTCTTCAGATTGGTGTTTGCCCCAGGTTGCCACCTGGCTCACTGGCCATATATCAGAGTGAGCTCCTCTGACATGAACCGAGCTGGTTCCCAGACTTGAGTCCAGCACTCCTTCTTAGTGTACGGTCCCCCTTTCTTCACTCCACAGTGTGTTCTTAATGCCCTCACTCTCTTTTACTCTCTTGCTTGGTTACAGCCTTGACATCACCCATCGAGTACCAGAGGAACCATAGCGGGGGCGGCGGCGGGGGCGGCGGCGGCGGGGGCGGGGGCGGCGGCGGCGGCGGGGCCTCCAGTGGTGGCGGCGGTAGCCACGGCAGTGGCCCCAGCAGCTGCAGCAGCGGCCCCAGCTCAAGCAGGAGCAGGCCCTCGCGGATCCCGCAGCCTGTCAGACACCACCCCCCCATGCTGGTCTCCTCTGCAGCCTCGAGCCAGGCAGAGGCAGACAAGACGTCAGGTATGTCCGCCCCCAGCCCCTCACTGCCTCCCCAAAGCAGCAGTCTGGCCCTTGAGGCCAGCCTTGGCCAGCCCAGCAGGCTCCTCCCAAGCGGAGACTCTGAAGGTCCTGAAAAAGAAACAGAGCCCATTCCCAAGATGAAAGTGATGGAGAGCCCCAGGAAAGGCCCTGGGAATGCTTCTAGTGCAAGCCAAGACGGAAACACCAAGGATGCACGGGGGAACCTTGGCCCGCTGCCTCTGGGCAAGGCCAGGCCCGGGGCCATCTCGCCGCTGAACTCTCCTCTCTCCGCTACATTCCCTTCTCCTCTTGGCAAGGAGGCCTTTCCCCCCAGCAGTCCCCTGCAGAAGGGGGGCTCTTTCTGGAGCTCCATTCCTGCTTCCCCTGCCAGCCGGCCAGGCTCCTTCACCTTCCCGGGGGACAGTGACTCCCTCCAGCGACAGACGCACCGCCACATAGCCCCCAGCAAGGACACAGACCGCATGAGCACGTGCTCCTCTGCCAGCGAGCAGTCCGTGCAGTCCACTCAGAGCAATGGGGTAAGAGCACCAGGGAGCCTGCGCCTGCCTGCCCCACCGCCTCTGTCCCGCCAGCTCTTCTAAACCTGTCACCGTTGCTCTCCTCCGTACTAACTCCAGCTCTCCAGCACTGCGCAGCAATAGCCGCCTCCTCCAGTACTCCTGTGCATTGTCCAAGTAGACACGCCTCTGTGTGTGCATAAGTGTCCATGCTCCATAGGGCTGCACGAGCACACAGCCACCAAGGGAATGCAGCACCCCTAACCCTTTGTGGGACCACGGACAGCACCTGCTCTCCTCTCTACTAACGTGCTTCTTGCTTTATTCCTGTCTCCTAAGAGAAAGCGCACCGTTAACCTCCTCAATGCGGCATCTCTAAGTCTCTTCAGTTTCCAGCCAGCAAAGTATCTTGGGACTTTTTAGACCTCTGCCTTCCTCACACTTTGTTTTCCTTTTTTGGAAGCCTCTTTTTTCCTGCTCTCTACATTAAAATATGTACACGTTAAGCTTTTTGCTCATCGCTTAGTTTTGCTCTTCTTTGCCTTAAGTTATCTTTGCAGCATTTTTGAGTCATTGATGAAAAAAGTACTCCCTCAAGAAAACTTCCAACAGCAACTCAAATAAAACTAAGATGGCATAGGGGGACGAATCTATCCGGTGGGAATGTTCTATCCACCCCAGCCTCCTTTGGAGAAATACTGGTCCATGTACCTGGAGATGTAGCTTCTACAGAAGCTGCAGACTTCATGTCTCCAGCGGGGTGCCAGAGAAAGTGCAAGCACCTCTGCAGTGGTGTCCAGCTCACTTTGCTGTCACTTACATTGTATTCTCAAGCAGAAGGGTGCCTGTGCTGGGTCCCTTCATTCTCTGGCCTCACTATCCTCCAACTGTTTCCTATACAGCAGATGACCTGGCCTATAACATTTTCCTGAAGGCATGTGTGAGTGCATAGAACTGTCTAACAAGTGTATGTTTGATCACTTTATAAATTTTTAAATACATTTCCCTAAAAGAATGTGTGTCTCTCTCTCTCTTTGTGTGTGTGTGTGTGTGTGTGTGTGTGTGTGTGTGTGTGTGTGTGTGTGTGGCTTCTGCATGTCTGTCCTCTGGACTTCTAGTAATCCTTCATTTGGGTTCTTTTTTGTTAGATTTTTAATGCAGTTTTCATATTTACTCGAGGAAGAATTAAGAAGCAGGCCTTGACACATAATCCCAAAGCAGGTGTTCGCTATAGTGCACAATCCCAGTGTCCTTGCTGTGAGTGAGTACCTATCTGTTCCACAGATCAAGGGAGCTTAGGTGAGGAGAACACAATCCAAGCATAGCTTCAGTGAGAGAAGGAGATTCAGACAGCCTGTGACAAGCCACTTCCCCATGCCTGGTTGTCTGTTTATTATACAGGCCTGGCCTCACAGTAGCGACCCTGACAAAGCCCCTGCACTCCTTAAAACCTGGGTGTGCTTTCAGTTTGCAGAGAGAAGCTTTCAGGTCAGTTGTCTCCAAGTGAGTATCAGCTGTGACTGACAAGGGCCAGGCTCCTTGTCTTTTAGACAGGCTGTGCGGTCATGGGAAGAGGCACAACTCCACTCCAAGGAAGGCACAGTCCATCCCATGTTACATACCGGCCCAGTGGCTCTTACATTGGGAAGTGGCCTTTAATTTCTTCCCCCTATTGCTGCTCTGGAAGGCAGCCTGGAAAAGGAAATGATCCTGCCAAGTTTTAAGCAATCAGAATACCTTCCAGAAATGGCCTGGAGCCCAAAACGGGGGTGTTAAATGCCCTCTGGGCCTCTCTTGATTCTGGTTAAAAGGGGCTCTTGCACCTCTTAGCAAGGTAGGTCAGAGGTGTTCCTTTACTGTGACCACCTATGAAGATCTATCTGGGATTACAGCCAGGCAGTTGTGCCTGACTACAGGTTCACCCTTTCCTCTCCCGACAGCTCCTTCTACAGAAGTCCACTGAGAGCAGGGTAAGGTGTGTGTAGATAGCCCCAAACCATGAATGGGGCCAGCCTGCCTGCCATGCCATGGGCTGATTTTTTCAGCCCTCCCACCATGGCACATGTATTAGAGTCACCCCAACACTGGCTCCTGTCACTGATTAAGAATTAAGGAAGATGGATTTGAAGTGCCCGGTGGATATCTCAGCCATTGGTGTGTACAGAAGTACTAAGCTGTGGTTGCTCTGGCAGATTAGTTAGGAGGTGTATCCTAGTATGATTGATTATCAAAGCAGCTATGCCACAGAAATTTGTAGTTTACATTTGTAGCACATCTGTGTCTGCAATCTCAAAACTGTTGGCTACTGCCATATAATTCAAAACACTAAGCCGCATGCTGGAAGTGCAAAGTTGTAGCAGTGAGCAGGCAGAGCCAAAGCCTCACGTGCAAGGCATCCTTTGAGCTAAGAGTCACAGGCAAGAACTGGGCATCCACAGGGACAGGAGCAGGCCAACTCCCTCTTCAAGCCACAAGCAGCAGCTCAGCTGTGTCAAAAGCAGCCTACATCACAGACCACCCCCATTGTTCCCAGCGACTGGCTACTAGGCTTACCAAGTAACCTCAGGCGTCTGATCCCCTTAGCCTCTCAGGACAGTGGTTAGCCACGCTCCAGCATCTCCTGTACATGATCAGTAGACCAGGACTGAGAGGGGTGGCAAGGACAGGTTGTCTCCCACCCAGGGCATCCCAGAGCACAGTGTACACTATGGCCTCTGGAATCGCCGCCTCCATGAGCACCTCAAAGCAGCAGCGGCAGCACCGTGAAAGCATTTGAGAGCAAGCTCAAAGAAACTGGAGCCTAGATTTCCCACACCCTAAGCTCATGGCAGGGACTTGAGCGAGATGAAGCTCGGGAGTCTGCAATGGTCTCAGCTTTCTCCTTCTGTAGAACCGATAGGTCACCTGTCCAGTAAGAGTATGGGACGGTAACTGTCATGTGTGTCTCTTCCACTCAGTTCCTGGGCCCAGGAAGTTACCTAAAGAAACCTACTTTATTTTACTCTTGCAGTCTTATTTCATTGACTGAGTCATACAACAGGTGTTCAGGCCAACTACATGTTAGTTGCCGACCAAAGACACTGCTGAGGCCTTGGGATAAGAGCAGTGAAAAGCATTCCCACACACTCATCCAAAGCTTGAAAGCAGCCCCGTGATGCTATACCATGTGTTCCCGTGGCAACAGCAGTGTGAGGACACTTGAATCAGGCAGACTCAAGTCATACGAGCACCCAGTAAGGGTAGATGAGGAGGAGGGGGCAGCTGTCCGTAAGAAGAAACTATTGGTTGGTTTACACTTCAGGTATTCCACATTCTTATTTTTGCAGGGAAATAAAGGTAGAAAAGGTTAGGCAGGCAGCAGCCTGTGGCCTAGGGAACTTGTTCCCATTGTAGGCCTTATCAGGAAGATTTAGGGATGTCTGTTTAGCCTGTCAGTGAGCCAAAATACCACTCTGCAGCCTTCAAAGCTTTTGATTGGGTTAGAAACACCCAACATGGTGTCATTGTGAGGCCTGTGTTCCTGGAAGGTCACAAGGATGATCTGATCTCAGCTGGGCTCCAAGGGCCTCAGTACTGCAGTGGATTTTGGAAATGGTTTCTAATTGCTGACTGAAGAGTGTGAAGGAACAGTTAGTGTCTCTCTGTCTGCCTAGCCCACCTGTGGGTCCTAGTGTCATGGCACTCAGTGACCAGTGGCTATTACTGTCAGATCTCATCTCAGTCCCTGTCTGCCTTCTTTTCTTCATCTTTCCCTCCAGAGTGAAAGTAGCAGCAGTAGCAACATCTCCACCATGCTGGTGACACACGATTACACGGCAGTGAAGGAGGATGAGATAAATGTCTATCAAGGAGAGGTCGTTCAAATTCTGGCCAGCAACCAGCAGAACATGTTTCTGGTGTTCCGCGCCGCCACGGACCAGTGCCCTGCGGCTGAGGGCTGGATTCCCGGCTTTGTTCTGGGCCACACCACTGCAGTCATCATGGAGAACCCCGACGGGACGCTCAAGTGAGTGCCCGTGGTGAGGCAGCCCACAGGACAGCTCAAGGAAGCAGAGGCACTTGCACGGTGCTTCCAGGCCCTGGAGGGGAGATGTCAGTGCAGGGAAGGCCGTGTCTGTTCATGCAGGTTCACCTCTGAGCAGAATGTGGGACCCCAAGTAGAGCTGGGATGGCCTCATCCTAACAGGTTCTCCTTAATCTCTTGAGAAGGCAGCAGGGAAAGCCTAGATGGTGCTTTTGCAGTTATCCCTGTTACATACTGGAAGGTTCAGGACTTAAGAAACTTGAAATTAGTTTTGCTGTATTGAGTATTATCTTAGAGAAAACTGAATCCATACTGGATTTTGAAACTGTTCTTTTCCTTGAACCTCCCTGAAATGCTAGAGGCTGGCCAGGTGTTTTCTAGGCCAGGCTTACTGATGTTATATCTCAGAAAGAAATAGCTGACTCCTGGAGTTTTTGGCAGGCTGAATCTCTGTGGCAGCAAGAATCCCACTGCGGAACTGAAACAAAAAGTATTTGTATTTTATGTGTATTAGTGTTTGTGTACATATGTGTACTATGCCAGATGGCCACAGAGGTCTGAAAAGAGCGTCAGATTCTCTGGAACTGGAGTTTCAGATGGTTGTGAGCCATCGTGTGGGTACTGGGATCGAAACCTGGATCGTCTACAAGAGCAGCAAATGTTCTTAACCACTGGTCCACCTCTCCAGCCCCAACCTTGTTGACCTTGCCTTTAAAAGAAATCTAACGGATAAAAGTCCCACTTTATACTTACTCAGAATACCTTTGTGAGCCCTCCATTAGAGTTCTCTAGGACCACCAGGATATGTGTGGATAGAGATGGGAAGACAGACTTGTAAGAACTGATTCACAGTTGTGTAGACTGGTAAGTCCGTATTCTGCTGGCAGGGGTGAGGTGGATCACTGGAAAGTTCCCTCCGTGTGTTTTCAGCTGTCTGGATGGAGGAGGGCAAGCAGTTTCCTCAGTCCAAATGTGCCTGTCAACCAGAAGTTCCCTCAAAGAGATACTTGGAATGTTTGCTAAATGAGCATGGTGTGTCCCAGTCAGGTTAACACTGTTAACGGTCACAGGAGCGTCTGTGTTATAATCCTTAAAATTTGAGTAAGAAATTGTTGGCTTTTTCTCCCTCTTCTTGAGTCACTGTAGTTAGGTTTCATGGTGAACTCTGTTCCTGGGAGATTTTCAATCCTCTGAAGCACAAGTTGAATACAGCTTTTTCCTGATGCTTTTGGGTATCATTTGCTGAACATCAGGAAGGCTTAATGTGAACAGTGTATTCTTTTCCTCCCTAGGAAGTCAACATCTTGGCACACAGCACTCCGTTTAAGAAAAAAGTCTGAGAAAAAAGATAAAGACGGCAAAAGGGAAGGCAAGTTAGAGAACGGATATCGGAAATCACGAGAAGGACTCAGCAACAAGGTATCTGTGAAGGTGCGTATGAGAATCCCCAGGCCCTGGCGCTGTCCCTCCAAGAGCACACGGGCAGGGAGGATGAGACACACTGCGGGGCCTGAGCCTGGACTTGCACACACGTCTCCCTGGGCAGCATTCTTCAGAATCTTGTTAGTTTGCTTGTTGGGGACTGCTCACACCAGGATGTACCTGCACACCACATTGGGTTCAAAGATGACTTCAGAGAACATAGTTAATTTCCCAGGTGAAACACAGAGACGAGATTCTCAGAAACATGGAGTGCCAAGAAGCACACCGTCCTCCATAGGCCAGAAAGTGAAAGACCAGCAGCCTGACTGACTTTAACATACTCCTTTGAAGGTAGCCTCAATCCACTTTCCTTCTCAAGAGTCAGATTGTCTGAAACCTGTGGGAGTTCCCCTAGGGAAAATGAAAATGCCTCCGGAAAGGAACATTGGACATACGGACTGGCCCTTTGTTTTAGGAAGGGACCCTGGCCCAGACCAGCTCTAACTGTGCTATAAGAATTTAGGACTTGAGTTTAAGTAACATTTGTGTTTTTAGTTAAGAATAAAACACCAAGTTCATACAATATGAAGCTTTCAAGTACATTTAACAGCAGTGGAAGGCAGTTTGTTTTGATTGATACCCAGGCAAGCCAAGCTCTTTCAGCAGTTAACTATAGCCCTGGAATCAAAGTAGCCTTCATGGAAATATCTCGCATTGTTTATTAATTCCTATTTGCCTTTTCCATTCCAGCTTCTCAACCCCAACTACATTTATGACGGTGAGTTCTGCTGTGTTTCCTCCAGTCTTAGAGATCACAGGCCTATGAAGCACATTTCAGAGCACTGTGCCTTTGAAGTGGGGTTTCTTGTGGCACTCTGGACTGTTGCTGATTTGTAGTGGTACATGAGGGGAACAGAGACATACTGACACTGACCAGCTCCCTTACCTTGCAGTTCCCCCAGAATTCGTTAACCCATTGAGTGAGGTCACATGTGAGACAGGGGAGACCGTTGTTTTTAGATGTCGCGTCTGTGGCCGTCCCAAGGCCTCAATCACCTGGAAGGGCCCTGAACACAACACTTTGAACAGTGATGGCCACTACAGCATCTCCTACAGGTGAGGGCCCACTCTAGAGTGGTTCACTAGCTGGAATGTGGTTGATCTGGCTGTACAATAACTGGAAATGCTCTGCTTGCTGTGGTTGGTATCTTGAGCACTCTGTCCCTGGAGAAATGGGTGTGTAGTCTGAGTTCTGTACCATATTGGTATGTGAGCATCTAACCACCGTGACTTGAAGGAGGGAGGTAGAGCTGATTCTTAGGGTGCTGAGCGTTGCTGAAACTGGGTATGTTGTCATGTGTGCTACAGTGATGTCGGGGAGGCCACTCTGAAGATCGTTGGCGTAACCACAGAAGACGATGGCATCTATACATGCATTGCTGTGAATGATATGGGTTCAGCCTCATCTTCGGCCAGTCTGAGGGTTCTAGGTAAGCCGCCAGAGGCAGGAGAATATCTGGCAGCAATCTCCTGAAGTCCACTGTGTTGACCACATTCAATATGACCAGAGATTTAGAACAAAAGTTCCTATGTGGGAACTTGTAAAGTAAGCACAAGTAGCAGAGGAGTCATAGGAAAAACGTTCTTTTGACACCCTGCAGGAACAAAGGGGAGGATTGGAGGGATGAGTATGTACACAAAGGCTTATGGCTGTGCTGTTGGGCACCTGGGCCACTACTTACTGGTCTGAAGTAGAACGAGGCAGCTTTGTTTCTGTAGTACTTAAAAGCATGTCCTTTATCCGGTCTTCACTGAGGCTATATCTAGTCCAGTGGGTTCATAAAGAATATGAGTAAAAAGAAGGGAAGGAGATTGCATGGTAGAGCCCCAGGCCTGTCTCAGAGCCCAGCAAAAGCATTTCACTGAGGACCAGGCTGCAGTGGCTCAGTGGCTGCCCAGAACATCCCCAGGGACCCATTGGTGCCAGGGACAGCCCTGGCACTCCCCATGGCCCATGATATGTTTTCCTCAGCCAGCCTTTAAACCCTGTGGACAGAATCCTGCTTAACCTTAAGTTCCTGTAATTGCACTTGATGTGGGTAGATGCTCAGAAAGTGATAGGTTTCCAATGACCCTTGTCTGAGGCCACCTGTGTCACATAGAACAACCCTCTTCAGATACTCCAGGTTTAGAAAGCTGCTTCCAACAGGAAAAATAAAGATCCCAACTCAACTGTGAATTGAATTCTAGAACATCCTGTGTGTAGACAGAAGAATTTGTCTAGAACTTTTTATCTCATATATTTTGGCTTCATTAAATCAGACAAAGGGCATATTCTGATTTGGGGATCATGGCATATGATTGGTCATGAAGTTGAGTGCTAAGAATCACCAATTTCCTCATTTTAAAAAATACTGCAAGTTAGATAGCCATTCTTAAAAAATCAGAACAGAAAGCTAAGAGAACCAAGGATCTGTTCATATCACAGAAATCTGAATGAGAAAATAACAGAAAAGGAAATCTACAACTATTCCTATGACAAAAAATACCATCTTGTCAGGCAAGCCATTCCAGGATTGCCTTATAGCTTCCAAACTGCCCTCTAAGGAAGGCTGTTTAATTTGCAGGCCCTGAGAGTGTGGATGTGTGAGATTTTTTACGTTTGTTGGGACGTTCTCACTAATGACCTGTACTGTGAAGAAGGTGTTCATAGTCTGTGTGTTCTAGGTATTGCCCCAGTTCTTCCTGCCCCGTGAACCCAGAGCCCTCACCCTTTTGAACACACAAGCTCCCAAGGCCACACACAGGCGGCAAGCTCACATCAGGGCAGCTGTTGAGGGATCACCTCCTGAGACTTGAGACTAGGGTAGTCAGTCCTGCCACCTCAAAGGAACATGCTCCTACTGAAGGCAGGAGCATGGAGCAGTCAGGTCTGCATCAGTGGGAACGAAGAGGTATGACCAGAAGGAACCAAGGGGTTTCCTGTCAGCATGACCCCATTTCTTGAACTGTTTGGTGATCAGAGGCATTTTGGCCAGGCGTGGTAACACACGCCTTTAATCCCAGCACTCAGGAGACAGGCAGGCAGATCTCTGTGAGCTCTCTGCCTGGTCTACATAGCGAGTTCCAGACCCACTGGGGCCACAGGGAGATCCTTTCAAAAAAAAGAGGCGGGAGGAGGACTGGAGAGATGGCTCAGCAGTTCCATTGGTTGCTCTTGCAGTGAACCGGGGTCCATTTTCCACATGGTGGCCAGCAGCCATCCATAACTGCAGTTCCCAGAGAAATCAACACCCTCTTCTGACCTCGGAGAGCACTGCACAACATGAGTGTAAAAATTAATGTTTTTTTAAAAAAAAAACAATGACAACAAAGACTTGACATGTGTGCTTGATGTCCTTTTCTGTGTGTACATAATGTGAAGAATCTCACAGCGTGCCCCAGGTCCACCCACGCAACCTCTGTCCTCCTTTCTTCCTTTTTAAACCCACCAAATTTATTGAAGAAAAATTAAAAGCAGTCTTTTTTTCAGAAAGGGAAAATGCTTCCTTTTATGTAAGGACAAACACAGTGTTTCTTAGGAATCTGTAGATATTTCAGAATTGGTCTACTAACCTTGCTTTCCTAAAGAGATTATCAGTAATCCTTCACTGTGGTAGAAGCTATGATAAAGAAAGCATCAGTCTGCAGGTACTATTCATCACATAGCTAGAAGACTCACCATCATCAAGAAAGCACTTGAGGCCTATCAAGCCAAATTTCTGTCTGCAAATGACCTTCAGTGGTTCCAAATTTGACTCAAGAGGCCTCAAAATATTATATGATAGAATACATGAAATCAGGTGATAGGGGAGGGACCTCAGTATATTCAAAACACATTGTGTGAAATTATCAAAAATAAAGTTAAAAAATAAGCACTTGAAACTTGGCTTTGGTTGCTCATGCCTGTAATCCAAGCAGCTGGAAACTGAAGCAAACCTAAACTGTAGAATCAGTTCCAGGCCGGCATGGACTACAGAGTAACACTCTAGCTCAGAAAGCAAGCATGTGGAGACTACAGGAATGGACACGTGTTAGTAAAGACCACAGTGCAGTATTGTGGTGCGGTCCGTGATTCTGCTCGAGGGCTTCAGTGTCAGCTTGACACACCTGGTGGAGGAGCCTCAGTTGGGGAATTGCCTCCATTGGACTAGCCTGTGGCCGTGTCCGTGGGGTATTTTCTTGATTGTTGAGTGATGTGGGAGGGTCCAGCCCACTGTGGGCCGTGCCACCTCTGAGCAGACTGAACATGGACCAGAGGAGCAAGCCAGTAAACAGCGGTCCTCCATGGCTTGTGCTCCAGCTCCTGCCTCCAGCTTCCCTGCCCTGAGTTCCTGCCTTAGTGATGAACTGTGACCAGGAGAGAGAAGCCAAATAAACCCTTTCCTCCCCGAGTTGGTATTGGTCAGACTGTTTTGTCACAGCAGTGGAGAAGCAAAGTAGGACAGCGACTGAGATGAAGATACAGAAAGAACAGAGCATCTTCCTTCCCTTTGGGCCTATATAATATTCCAGCACTGCTGATGACTGACTTTCAGTTGACACATGTATGATAAACCTCTCTGTGTTTGCAACATATTTATAATTTCTTAACTCTGTAAAACCCTGTGAACATTAAGAAAACAGTGAACCCTTGATTTCTGATGGCCACGAAAGCAAACATAGCCTTGGGACTGTGTGTCTGGGTGAACTGGAGGGACTGACTAGAAAGCAGCTCTGTCAGACTTGGGAGTTGGTTCAAGGGATAAGAACACTTTCTAGTCAAGCATGATAACTTGAGTCCAAATCCCTAGGCATGGTCATCCACACACCTGTGACCCCAGTGGTGTGGGGGGCAAAAACAGACTGGTTAGGTCTTGCAGTTTGCCAGCTTGGTTTCAGGTTCACTAGGGAATAAGGCATTGTCCTCCTCTGGCACACATGCCTACGCGCGCACACACACACACTAAGTTGCACTGCCCATTAGAAACAAACTGAAAGACTGATAATAGTTTTACATTTTAAAATAAGAAAATTAATTTCACTAACAGTTTAATCCAAAATATCCAGCGTATTTGACTCTAACATGAAATTAATACCTGTAGATCTTTTATAAGCTATTTTGCATCTTCTGTTCACGGTAAGTCCCATTGCCCGATGCATCCTGCACAGAAGAGTGCTCAGTGGCTGTGCGGACAGTCTGTGCTATGCTTCAGATGCCCCAGGAGTTCACTCCTATAATCCCAGTACTTGAGAAGCAGAGGTGAGAGAATCTCCAGTTTAAGGACATTGACTGGAGAGTGAGAGCTTCTTTAAACCAATGTGCACTCGGAGGAAATGGTGCTCTTCTTGCAGGCCCAGGGAGTGATGGGATCATGGTGACCTGGAAGGACAACTTTGACTCTTTCTACAGTGAAGTGGCTGAGCTTGGCAGGTATGATGTGACGCCTAGAGCCCCTTCCAAGAAAGAGATGAACGGGAGTCTTGCGTCAGCGGAAGTGACTGTCTTAGGTGTTGTGTTAGTTGCTTTCATGTTGCTGTGACCACAATACCTGACAGAAACAAGAGGAAAGGTTTAACTTGGTTTGAGAGGGTTTCTGTCCATCCTGGCATGGAGGGCATGGCACAAAGTTGAGTTTATTGCAGAGGGTGTGGCAGAAGCTGCTCATGTCAGCGTAGAGCAGAAGTAGAGACAGTGGCAGCCAGGGTCAAGGATGAACTTCAAAGGCCCACCCTTGGTGACCTACTTCACCAGCCTGACCCCCACCTCCAGATGGTTCAGCTTCCCCAAAGTGGTACCACCAGCCGAGGAGCAAGCACTGAGAACATGAGCCTGTCGGGGACAGTAGCAGTCTGTTTATGGCCTTTTAGCTAGGGTTCCGTACTGCTGTGGGCCTCTGTGCATTGAGAAGGGACCAGCTAGGTGCCACCTTTGGAAGAGCTCAGGGAAGGGACACGTGTTCTTATAGGACATAGTTCTCTCGTAGAATATCAGCTGAGAAAGGCTGAATGTGTGCTTCCTGTTGCACTTGTCCATGGATGTTTAAAGAGTTCACAGCATAATTAAATGGAGTAACAGAATCCTCTTAGCCAAGCTTAGTAAAAGGTTTCAACATACAGAGGCTGCTTTTCCCAGCTGAGGCCATCAAGGCTGCCAAGACCAGGGTAGCTCAGTAGTGCCGTGGGCAGCCAGGTTCCATCTAGCTCCTGGCCTGGCAGCACTCACTCACCTGCAGACAGACAGTCAGAAGGGGCTGGAAGAGTGGGACTGCTGATTCAGCTTAGAATAACTTTGCAGGAAACCCCACCAGAAGCTTGCACCTACATCTTGGGAGCCATGTCAGGTCATGTGGCTCTGTGGTCTATCTACCAGTTACATATTGCTGCATAGTGATATCCGCCCCCACTTTGTCTTCACAGCAGCTGTGTGCTAGATTGACTGGGTAGTTGTTTTTGTTCATCTCTCCTGGGCTCAGCCAACCAGCACTCCCACACCCACACTCCACTCACGTGTGTGAGTCCTTGCATGGGATGTAGGACTCTCCACATAGACATTCACCCTGGGCTTCCTCATGTGACGGTAAAAGCGTTTCAGACAAGCAGAAGTAGAGCTTGCCCAGCCTCGGAAGCCAGCGGCTGTGCTTTCTCCGCATTCCGCAGATGAGAATCCATCCCTGAGCAGCCCTCTGGTGACACCCCACCTCCCCAGGAGAGAAGCGGCAAATGGCTGCAACCTTCCCCTCAGCCTGCCTCATGTCTGCCACACGTGTGTTGGCCTTGTGTGTACAGAATGCACTTACTCTGAGGTGCAAGTTCATGTTGGCTATAAAGTTGGGGTACAGAAGAGGACTCTGGGTGTACATGTGAGATGCAGGCCTAGAGGCCCTGACCCTGAGCAGGGGGGACAGCGTGCCTACCCTACAGGCAAGGTCAGGGCAACAGGAGATGCTCCTTTCCCCAAGAGTGGGCTCTGAGCACCCGCCGCAGCCTCTGAGCTCCGAAGTAAGACAGAGCTGCACGGCAGGACCGAGATGCCCTGAGCTGGCCTCTGGCCACCACTGGTGGTCGGGAAGCCCCAAGGTCTGTCCAGCCCAGGGGTAAGAAATGGGAGTCTGTCTTTGAGAGGGAGGACTCGCAGTCTCAAGGCTGAGAGGTGTGGACACTCACAGGATTTGGTGCCTCTGTGGCACCCCATCCATTCCACATGTGGCCCAGGAGAGTAGCCTCTATGTAGGTGTCCAGTCACCATCCCACAGAGGTGGCCTCAGGTCCAATCCACAGGGTAGCAGTGTTTTCTCCTTCACATACCTCTTGAGTCCTCTGAAATTATCTTGAATTTTATAGGGGCAGATTTGCTGTGGTTAAGAAATGTGATCAGAAGGGAACCAAACGAGCAGTGGCCACAAAGTTTGTGAACAAGAAGTTGATGAAGCGTGACCAGGTCACCCATGAGCTTGGCATCCTGCAGAACCTCCAGCACCCCCTCCTCGTGGGCCTTCTTGATACCTTCGAGACCCCCACCAGCTACGTCCTGGTTTTGGAAATGTATGTTCTCTGACCTCTGAGATTTCCCATGCTCACCTCACCTCGCTTCCTACCACTTCTGTTGATTTATTCTCTGGGGATAGGCTGTGTGTTTTTGGAATTCATAGGACTTGTAAAAATTAGCTTTATTATCAGAGCCCATTGTTTTGGAGAGACTAGTTATGGCAGAGTGAAGTACAGTGTTCATTCTGTGTGAGCCTCCTATCTGACAAACGGGGCCTTTGGGTGGGGTCTCACCACACAGGGGCACCGACTTCTGGAGTTCATAAGAGCCAGGCTGACTCTGATGAAGGCCCAAGTCCTTGTGACCTCAGGTTCACCAGATACCCAGTGATGCTCAGAACTAGTTATGTTTCATGAGGCTGGAAGAGGTCCCCATGACCTGCTCATGGCCAATCCTTCTGGCATCAGCTTCGCCCTGACGAGGCCTGCCTCTCAGGACTCCTGCCAAGTCCAGGCAGGTTAGAATGAGAGGGTTCGATGCTCAGCCCGGCAGCGCCCACTCCTGCTGTGCCCTGCACTTGTATGTGAGAGTGTGAGCCAGTCACGTAAAAAAAAAAAAAAAAGTGTTTGAAACCTGTGACTCTAGAAAAGCAGTTCTCAACTGGGGCAGCCTCATTGCAGTGACAAATGGAAAGATCTAGAGACTTAGCGCGCCTGACTCTGGGAGAGGTGCTACTGACATCTACTGGGCAGAAGGCACAGGCCAGTCTCCAGCTAGAATTAAGTTTGCTAAGTATCAGAACCAACTGAGAGCCCTGACCTTGACACATTCCCTTCATCCCCAGCTTTTCTTCTGTCAGTTCTTTTAACTGGAAAACTACATGGTTTAGCCTTACCATACTGTTAACAGAAGTAATTTCCATGAGATCGCTTGTAATTCCCCTTGGTTACACCTCCTTATTAGCCAGGCAGGCGATGTTCCCACGGAGTGTTGTGTGGAAGGCGCAGCACTGGCCAGTATTCAGAGTACCTCCATTCAATAGTGGCTACTCACAAGCTCTGGAACCTCAAGGAGGTTTATACCTTCTCTGCCTCAGTTTCCTCATCTCTGAAGCACCATCTTCAGAGTATTGAGGGTTGAGTGAACTGGTGCTCAGCTTGTAGCTCCAGCACATGGGAAGCACTTTGCAATATCTTTAATATTAAAAATGAGTTCAGATTAGGAAAATTTTGATGAAGCACTCATTGAATTGCCCTAGCACATGGCCTCCTACAGCATGATCTCATCCAGTCTTCACGTGGAACATGTGCAGATAAGGAAGCCAAGAGTTAGGGATGTGGGATGACCTCCTCCTTCCTGTAGTAGTTCTTTACATCTGATGCTGTGTCCAAGCACTGCCCAGCAGCTAGCCACAGTATCACCTCATGGCAAGGTTTGAACCCTCAGTGCAGGAAGGTCCTCCAGCTGTTCCTTTTAAGGTGCCTCTTTCACTACTTGTATCTTCATAGTGTATAGGGGCTAGAATCACCCTCCTTGTTACACGCTGTCCAGTGAAGATATACTCCTGAGATAGCAGGCATTTATAGTAAAAACAGGACCAGTGTGTTGATTTCTCTCTAAGAATGTCTATGACTTGAAGGCCATCATAACATTGTCCTTACCTTATAGGGCTGACCAGGGTCGCCTCCTGGACTGTGTGGTACAATGGGGAAGCCTCACCGAAGGGAAGATCAAAGCACACCTGGGGGAGGTTCTGGAAGCCGTCCGATACCTTCACAACTGCAGGATAGCACACCTGGACCTAAAGGTTGGCAGGGCCAGGGCTGGCTGAGGGCAAGTCTGACCACACCAGCTGGGCCACATGGGATACCAGGGCCCCTCTCCCTGCCTAAGGAGCCCTGGGGCCTTGGGAGCAAATGGGGAGAAGGGATAAACACATCCCTCATCTGTTTCTGCAAGTGGTCTGCAGTGTTGTTCACAACTGGGAAATGCTAGTAGTTTGAGCTGTTTGGTCAGGAGGCATTTAAAAGTTCCCGTTAGTGCCACTGGGTTGGCATGGGACCTGGTTCGGGGGATTTGGGCAGAGAAAAGATACCTGCTGTGCTCAGTGAGGATGCTTAGTACCTAAAGCTCAGAGAGCCATTCCAGGCTGTCCTCTGCAGCTCCTCAGATGGCCCTAGGGGTTCCTCTGCGGCACATGGGTTTGTTCAGCTGATTGCCACCTCACCATAGGATCCTGACAATGATCAGGCTGAACGTGAGCTGGGGATTTTTGAAAGATGGTGTCTCCTTTGTGTTGCAGCCCGAGAACATCCTGGTGGATCAGAGTCTGGCCAAGCCAACCATTAAATTGACAGACTTTGGTGATGCTGTCCAGCTCAACACCACCTACTACATTCACCAGTTGCTTGGGAACCCTGAGTTTGCAGCCCCTGAAATCATCCTTGGGAACCCTGTCTCCCTGACCTCAGACACATGGAGTGTTGGAGTGCTCACCTACGTGCTGCTCAGTGGCGTGTCCCCCTTCCTGGACGACAGCGTGGAAGAGACCTGCCTGAACATTTGCCGGCTGGACTTTAGCTTCCCAGAGGACTACTTTAAAGGAGTTAGCCAGAAGGCCAAGGAGTTCGTGTGCTTCCTCCTGCAGGAGGACCCGGCCAAGCGTCCCTCAGCTGCCCTGGCCCTGCAGGAGCAGTGGCTGCAGGCGGGAACCAGCAGCAGCAAAGGTGCGGGCGTCCTTGACACGTCCAGACTGACCTCCTTCATTGAGCGGCGCAAACACCAGAATGATGTTCGACCTATTCGTAGCATTAAAAACTTCTTACAGAGCAGGCTTCTGCCTAGAGTTTGACCTATCTTGAAGTTCTCTCTCATTCTCTTTCACCTGCCAATCAGCTGTTAATTTGAATCTCGAAGAGGAAAACAAATGAAACTTAGTGACTGGCTGCCAGCCATTCATCGTGTGAAATTGCATTCCAAGTGAGCTGTGCTCAGCAGTGCTTGGACTCAGAGTTGCAAGCTGCGCTGGGGTGGAGGACCTTCCGTACACTCTGCAAGGGCAGAGATTGCATTGCTGTATCACAGTATTCTATTCAGGTTTCTGCAAAAAAATAAAAGATACTTTTTTAAATGAACATGGATAGAATTTTGCAAATTTAACATTTTCAAGATTTATTCAAGGAAACACAATGCCTATGTTCAAACCACTGGTGTTAACGAACAAAACAGATACTGTGCATTTCTGGGGAAGACTCGCCAGGTGGCAGCCGCTCCCACGGCCTCAGCCAGTGCTCAGCATTCACCTGGCCCCGAGCTTTCTCAGCTTCCTGGTCTGCATGCGTCTTCTGGGCGCCAGACTTGGCTTCTGAAGTGTGCATTCAACCTCAATCTTTTGCATAAAATAGAATGAATCGTTTTGCTCTGATGAAATGTAGGCCTTACTTGTATATAAGACTGTTCCTGCCTTCAGTCACTCGTTTCCCCTCCTTGCACCTCCCACCCACCACCTGGGCCTTCCTTGGGAGGTCTGAGGGGTCTGCTCATCCAACAGAGACTTTTGGCTGTGTCCAGCCCCTCTGCCTCCTTCCCTGACCCCGCCCCAAGCCGTCAATCAGATTGTTGAAAGGTATACAGTCAGATGAAAATACTGTAAATGCACTCATTGGGGTTTTTTTTGGTTTTGTTTCATATCATGTGCAATGTTGTGGCTTTAACATTTTATGCAACTATTTATGAAGACCTCTGTTGTACCTGTAATAAATACATAGAAAAAGCACATGCTTCGTACAGTGAGCGTTATGGTTCCGTGTGTGCTGGGGGAGGGGGGGTCGTAGCCCTGTGCCATCAGTTCAAGGACACTTAACTCTTCGTGAAATTTGTCAGTTTTGAGGACTGTAAAAAAGTGATTTCATACTCTGAACTTAAACTGGATAATAGGTAATGTTGTAGATTTTATTATGCTATTATTCAGAATGCCAAAGTATTATTATTTTTTCCCAAAATCAGTCTGAACATTTACTACTTTTTAGACTTTTTGACATTCAACTTTCTGTACAAAAATTGGCTGGATTTTGAGCTTTTTGGTAAGAAAGCCAATTAAGCACTGGCCACCCTGAGGCTGGCACCCCGTGCCATGTCACTGTGGCAGAGCTGGCACCGACATGGGAGTCACATAACACGAGAGGCTGATTTCTGGCATGCGTGAATTTTTCTGGATGTCTTTTTATCTTCATTGTGTGAAATACACTAAAAAAAAAGAGACCAGCCCGCTTCCCAAGCCAGCCAGACATTGGGTCTTGAGCCATAAACTGGCACAATTAAGCTTTGCAGTTTGCAATGTATTTTATTTATTCTTTTGTTGGGCTTTTGTTTGTTTCTTGTAAAATTGTACAGAAACTTTTTAAAAGAAATCGGATTCAAAAACTGGATGTGTATCCATAACCTCATAACTTCTATTTGTGTACGGTTTCTTTTATTATTTCAGTCAAATTTTACGTTATTTTGCATGTATATTTCTTTGTACAGAGACCTTACATGTTTACACAGTATGATGTGATGTAAATATTTTATTTTGCCATCATTTATTTTAAAAAATTAAACATATTTGCCTGATTTTGGTGTTAGGCTTTTTATTTAAATTGGTCACCCAGAGAGATCCTGAGGGAGAGATGCAGGGAAGTCCTCACAGGTGGGAGGGGCAGATCATTGAGGACTGAGAATGAGATGTCCAGGCCAAGAATGCATGGTCGTCAGGTGCCAGTAGTCTACTTCTGTGTGACCAGAGTGTCAGCTGTCTGTTTGTGACTGTCCCTCAGCTCCGGGTTCAAGGCACCATTTCCTGATCAACATTGCATAGAACTGGGAGAATTGTTCCAGTCTGGTCTCAGAAAAGCCAAGCTAGCATCTCCATTCACCTCAGAGGATGAAAGACAGATTTGGTTTGTTACAAACAAACCAAAGATCCTGCACCTGTTGGGGAAACCCCAAGGCCTACCCTGTCCTGGAACCTCTGCATCTGCCCTCTGCCAAGATCCTCACTCCACTGCCAACAGCAGGTCACTTTTCCTGTGCTGATACCTTCTTTCTCGGCTCTTTCTGGCTTATCTTCTGGGATGGCAACTTTTACTGAGCACTTGGTGAACACTATGTTTTTAATCTCTTTCTTTGCTAAAATCCCAAGAGGCCAACATGAAAGGGTGACATTTATGCCACGTATCTAGTCAGGACATGAGGAACCAACACCCCAAGGTTGCAGCCCATCCCAAGTCCCCACAGACCACCACAGCAGTTTGATTTGGCTCTGGAGGGAGATGAAATTCAAGGCAGGTTCTATCTACCCTACAGCATAGACCAGGCCTGGTAGGGGTGTGCTGTTTTCCTTTTAGTTGAACTCAGGAGCTGTGCCTGTAAGATGAGTGAAGAGGCCAGGAAAGACCCTTGGGGGCTTGGTCAGCTGTGATATAAAGATACTCTTTCTGTAGAGTGGCAAGGTATTTTACAGTCTGCATGTTAGAATTTATGTCTTTTAAACCCATAGCTTCTCTTTTCTATGAGGTGGACAGGAGCACAAGGATTTTAGTAGCATAAGTTCTGATACCATCTTAGCAAGTAGTGAGTGTTCATTTCAAAGGTATTAAACTGTTTTAGACCACTAGGAAGAAAGCTGTTCTTCTGGAGTATATTTCTGAGACCTAATGGGAAAGACAAAGATAACTTGTGAAACTAGTAAAATGCTTCCCCAGATTTACCTATTTATATAAGTAGATTTATAATTTGCCTAAATATTAGGTATATAAGTATACATTATATATAAACATATTAAACTATACTTATATATGAAATATTCATCAAAAAATGTGGATCATTTTCATTGTGCTCACCTTAAAGATCCCTCTTTCAGAAGTAATCTCTGTCCTGATTTCCACCACCCAAAGATGGATTTGCCTATGTCAAATAACTAGAATCATAGATGCTTTTTAAAAATAAAGCTTCTAACATTAGATCATCTGCAGTTGTATGATGTGCCCTTAATCCAGTGATAACATCTTGAAAGCTAATGTGATTCCACCTCAATCATTAGCCTTGCCAGAGTTAAAATACAGAGTCTATCCATCACCAGCCAGAAGGGCCCCTCTGCCTCCAGGGCACGCCCTAACCCATGGGATGGCATGATTGGCAAGTTGTGCTGGAGTTGCATGTTTCGTTTTTTGAAGGTCTTACAAAGCTGAACTCTGTACCTCCTTGACCGTGTCGAGTTCCACAGGTCGGAGTGAGTACCCCAGCTTCTGTCCCCCTCGCCAGTGTGGGTGCTGTCTCTTTACTCCTTGGCATTCTAACAAATATTTGATGACACTGAGATTTTAATTCGCATTTTCCAAATGACAACCTCGTTCTGTGTGTCTGTCCATCTGCATGCATATCTTCTTCAATGAAATGCTTGTATCTGTATGTTTGTGTGTTTGTTTGTAGATAGGATCTCACTGTGTAGCCCTGGTTGGCCTCGAACTTGCTGTAAGACCAGGCTGAACTTGTTGCAGTCATCCTGACTTTGCCTCTTGGGTACTGGGATTACAGGCATGGAAAATGACATTACACACCTAGGTTCACTCTTCAGTGAAATGTTCTTCTTAACCATTTTCTTTTGTTTTGTTGAGATTGGATCTCCTGTAGCCCCTGCTGGCCTGGAACTCAGTATGTAGGCCAGGTTGGCCTTGAGGTGACAGAGACCCACCTGCCTCTGCCTCCAGAGTGCTGGAATTAAAGGCATACACCACTGTACCCAGCCTTTAACCTTGTTTTTACTATATTGATTTGTTTATAACTGGTAAGTTTCGAGAAGCTGTATTTATTTTCAGTACTAGTCCTTTGCTGGAAATGTGGTTTGCAAATTTTCTCTCTCTGTAGTATCTTGTCTTCTCAAAGAGATCTAAGAGAAGAGTGTGATGAAATCCAGTTTATAACATCAGTGTTTTTTATGAGTCAAGGTTTTGGTAGCAAGTCTAGGAACTATTATTTCGTGGGATAGTTCAGGCTGGCTTCAAGCTTGCAGTCTTCCTTCCTTGACTTCTGGAGTACTTGGATTAACAATATCCAGCCAATCTAAAAGCTCTTTACCTCAACCTAGAATGAGGTATTAGTTAAGGGTTGGTTTATTTTTGTTTTCCTAGAATATTTTTTAAACAGGGTTTAACTGACATTTTTATTTGGTACACTCATTTTTTAAAACTTGAATTACATGTCAATTTTTTAAAAAATGTTATCGAATCATTGTGTATTTCATACAGAGCATCTCAATCGATCGTAATCGTCGTTACACCCCTTCCCCACCGGCACTGCCCGTGGCCCCCAACCTAGAGTATTTTAATTTTCACATATTACACATAAGTCTATGATCCATTCTGAGTTAATTTTTGAATAAAGTTTAGATTGGTGTCTTCGGTCTCTCCTCTCTCTCTCTCTCTTTCTCTCTCTCTATCCCATTCACCCATCCAACTTGTTTTGCCACATTTGTTAAGATTTGTTGTTAAGGATACCCACAAAGTATCCACCACACAAGCACAAGGACCTGAGTTTCATCCCCAGGACCCATGTAAAATCTGGGGGTAGCAGCGTGCAGGACCGAGGGTGCAGGAAAGGCAGGTGGGTCCCTGAAACTCCTTAGCCAGCCAGTCTAGACAAGTGGATGAGAGGTTTGCTCTCAAAAAAGAAAGGTGGAGTGTGATCAAGGTAAAGCACCCAGTGTCATCTTCTGACTTCCCCATGCACATGCACACACCAAGCATGCAACACACACACACACACACACACACACACACACTTACAAAGTCTGTCCATTCTTGATGTCAAAAACAGCGGAGTCTGTATATGTAGGACCACGTCTTCTTTTTCTTCTCTGTTCCTGCAGCCTGCAGCTGCACAGTACAAAGCAACTAATCTACTTATTCTTTTCAAACTTGTTTTAACTCCTTTCTATTTCCATATAAAGTCTCCAAGTAGTCTCTTCAGGGGGCAAGGTGCGGGGGCGGGTTCCTGGGGAGAGAACCCAAGACCTTGCACTTGTTGCTCTGCCATTGAGCTCCCAAAATAATCTACAAAGTAATTTGGGATTTTTTTTACTGTATAGTTTTGGGAGAATCATTACCTTCATTCCATGTGTTCAGTCCATAATATATCCTGTCTCTGTCTATTTACATTTTCTTTGGTTTCTTTCATCCACATTATGTGATTTTACAATTTATTAACAATTTTGCTAGATTTACACCTAAACATTTCTTTTCCTAAGGAGTAATAAACATTGTATTTTGTAGATATTTGTGTGTGTGTGTGTGTGTACATGAGGTGTCATCAAGTATCTTCCTCAGTGATTCTGTCTGTTCTAGCTGACCTAGAACTCGCTATGAGGACCAGGCTGGCCTTGATCTCACAGAGACCCGCCTGCCTCTGCCTTCAGAGTGCTGGGATTAAAGATGCGCATCGCAACACCTGACTCTATTGTATTTTTAATTTTGTTATGCAACACTTGTTGGTACCATGTAGAAATAGTGGAAGGTGTGTGTGTGTGTGTGTGTGTGTGTGTGTGTGTGTGTGTGTGGTATATGTGCTCCTACCTCTGCCCCTGACAGCTCTGGGGTTACAGGTGCATATGGCCACGCCCAGCATTTTACACAGGTTTTAGAATCTAAACTCAGGTCTTAATGCTTGCACAACAAGCACTTTTTTCCCACTAAACCATCTCTGCAACCCTGAAGGTAACTGATTTTTAATGTTGTCTCTTAGTCCATTTCTCTGCTTAGCACACTAATTCCAGGTTACCCTGGATTCAGAACTCCTGCATGATGATTCATCCCATCTGCAAATAGCAGCAATTTTATCCCTTCCTTCACTGGCGTACCTTTTGTTTCTTTTCTTGCCTTATTTCAGTGGCTGAACTTAAAATATTAATTTAACTGTGAAAGGTGAGGGCAGATATCCTTGTCTTGGTTCTGATTTGGGGCAAGAAAGCATTTCAGTTTTCAGCACACAATTCAACGTCTGCTGTGGGTTTGTGCAGGTTCTCCTTAGTAAGGGAAGAAACTTCTCTATTCTTTTGAGTTTTTTTTTTAATCATGAGTGGGTATTACATATACAATTACATACAATTACAGATCATTTTCTGTATGAAATGACATGATCATGTCATTTTTTTCTTTAGCCTAGTAATGCAATAAATTTTCCAATACTGAGCTAACTTTGCATGCTTGGAATGAACACCACTCGGCCATGGTACATAATTCTCTTTCTAAACATATTTGGTCCTGTTTTGTTAAGGACTTTTTATAAGATTGATTTTTTGTTGTTCATTTCTGTGTCTCTGTGTATGTATGGCTTGTGTGTACAGGTGACCACAGAGACCAGAAAGGGTATCAGATCCCCTGGAAAAGAGTTATAGGCAGTTGTGAGCTGTCCAACATGGGTGCTGGGTCCTCTGTAAGAACAACCAGCACTCTTAACCACTGAACCATCTCTTCAGATCCAAGGGTCTTTACATCTGTATCTGGGAGATACAGGCTGTATCTCTCTCTACTTTCACTTGTTCTGGTATCAAGTTATGACTCGATTCCTAAGATGAATTGGAAAGTGTTCACTCTTATGTTTTCCTGAAAGAGGTTGTGAAGAATTTATATTAATGCTTCTTTAAGTGTATGGTAGAATTTTCCATTCATGTGGGAAGTCATTCCATTCCAAGTCATGTGGGCCCGGAGAATTATGTGTTTGAAATTTCAGTTATATTAACAAATTCCTTCATCAGTATAGTGGTATTCAAATTATTTGTTTCATAGTCAGTGAATTGTGATTATTTGTATATTTCAGGGATGAATTGATGGGATCAGGCCAATCATTCAGTCAGTTATTGAGAGAGAAACACTAATGCTTCCCACTATAATTATGGATTTGACTATTTCTCTTTCATGTCTTTAAGTTTCTGGTATCACAGTCTCAGAGCTGTTTCATACATACATACATACTCAGGACCCACTGTGTGTTTTTGATCAATTGTCTTTTTCTATTACTCAGTAACACCCAATTCTGTCTCTAGCAATTTCCTTCACTCTGGTATCCATCACTGAATATTAATATCATTGGTCTTGCTTTTTTCTCTAACCCATATTTTCATGCATGTTTTCTCCCCTCTGTACTGTCTTTAAACCTATGTTAATATGTGGGAATTTTTTGCAGACAGCATATGATTGGGTCTGTAATTTTCTCTATTCATCTTCTTTAACTGGTATATTTAGGTCATTTACATTTAATGTAACTATTGACAAGTTGGCACTTAAGCCTACCACTTTATTTTTGGACCACAATCATCTTTGTGGTCCCCATTTTTCTTTTTTGCCTGCCTTCCTGAGGATTGTCCAAACAATTTAGAAATTAGAATTATGTGTTTGAATGTACCCCACTGTTGTTATGTTGTGTTATTGTTTTGTGTGTGTGTGTCTGTGTTCCTGGGTGGGGAATGCATATTACATGTGAAGGCCAAAGGTCATCTTCAAGTGTCCTTTCTCAGGAGCCACATACCTTGTTTCTTGAGATGGGTTTCTCACTGGGATCTGGGGCTCACCAGTTAGGCTAAGCTGGCAGGCAAGTGAGCCCCAGCGACGTGCAGTCTCTGTTCCTCAGTGCTGGGATTTAAAGCAGGCACCATGATGCCTGGCTGTTTATGTAGACACTGGGGATGGAACTCGGGTCCTGATGCTTGTATAGCAAGTTCATTGCCTCCTGAGCCATCTCTCCAGCACTTTATTAAATTTTGCTGTTTTAATGTATTTCCTTGTGTGGCTGTAATGGTTACTGAAGGTAATGTGCTTATATAATAGGTACACATACACACACACCTCACAATTTATTGGTATCATCACTTTATCAGTTTGACTGAAATACAGAAGTCTTATATATTAGTTATTTTTCACATTGTTATGAAAAATAGCCTGACAAATACCCGACAAAAAGAAACTTATGGGAAGGGTCTGTTTGGGCTCATGATTTCTATAGTCCGGCGAGATGGCCCCTGGAGCACGAAGCAACTGAGGCAGCTCGTCACATTGCGCCTTCAGGAAGCCCAAAAAGATGAAGGCTGAAACTTTGCTTACTCTCTCCTTTCCACAACTCTTCACTTAGTCCAGGACCCTAGGCCATGGGGTGGTCCCACCCAATTCAGGATAGATTTTCCTTCTACAGTTAAACCTCTCTAGAAATATACTAAGAGATGTGTCTCCCATATGATTTTAAATCTAATCAAAATGACAATGAAATTCAACCATCATAAAGTTCACCCCATGTCAATTTAACACCCAAACACATCATTTTAAGTCATTATATTCTTATAAATAAGATCCTGAAAGGCTCATGACCATCTCAAGATTTTTAAAAAGATACTTTATCTGTAAGAGTGCCCAAAATCTTAACAGTTCTAACATTTTTCAAAAGCCCAAAGTCCCTTCTAAAATGCAAGGCAGTCTCTTAACTGTGAGCCCCTATAAAAATCAAAACCCGTGTTGCATCTTGTCAATATATAACGGCCCAGAATTTACAGTCCCATTCCAAAAAGGGAGAAAAGCACTGCAAGGAAGATCAGGTCAAAGTCGGAATGAAACCCAGATAAGACAAACACCAAATCCTATGCCTCCACGTCCAGCCTCTGCAGCTTATGATGGACTCATCTGGACTCCTACAGCCTAAAACAGCACGGGCCCTCTAGCTGGGCCTCATGTGACCTCCCTCTTGGGCCAATTCCACTCTGTGTGTGCAGCTCAAACCAGACAAACTCCTAGCACAGAAATGGGAAGTGGGTAAGAAGCTCCACCCTTAGCTGAGGAACTGTTGACAACCTATAACTACTGGGAATGGGCGAGTCGGTGTGGCTCTCTCTCCCCATGGGGCGGCTGTTGCGCCCCAGCGGTCCCAGAGAGCGATGGGAATGAACTCCCTGGTGATGGTGTCAGTGGACAGCTCGGCTACTGAAATCAAGGCAGGGGTTTATATGGGGAGGCCTGTCTGGCCGTTACTGAGGGCGGGAAAGTTCAAGGTGGAGTGTTACAGGGTGGGAGAAGGGAAACTTTAAGCAAAAATTAAGGAATGAGGAAACCTAAGACCTGGCTTTGGTCGCGGTGATCTTTCTGCGGCCCGGGTCATAGCCTCAAGGCAGAGCAAGCTGAACACCTGCCGTCCCTTCAGGGTCTCCTGGGTCACGCTGCCGCTCAATGCCTTATGTCATGTCCAGGCCCACAAGCTGGTTTTCTGTAAGTGTGTGATGTTAGCTCAGTTACCCAGGCTCCAGTGGATGAACACACACTGAAGGACATTTGGGGACGCAAACTTGGCTCAGTATGCCTTAATATATCCACAGAGCACATGAAAACCCACAAGGGGACGAGAGAGGGTACAGATAGGGGTGTGATCAAAACACTGCATCGAAACTGCAAAAATTCAATTTGATTTTTAAAAATAAAACTAAAGAGGAAAAAGAAAATCTGTTTATAGGTATGTTTCTTCTTTCCAGTGTTCATTCTTAATGTGTGGTATTCTCTTTCCAGTGTTCATTCTTAATGTGTGGTATTCTCTTTCCAGTGTTCATTCTTATTGTGTGGTATTCTCTTTCCAGTGTTCATTCTTAATGTGTGGTATTTCCAAATTTCTTCCTGTATGCGTTCCCTTCTATTTAGAGAACTCACTTCACCACTCTTTTAGAGTAATTCTGCTGACAACAAATTCTCTTGGTTGTCCTTAGAAGCACATCTTGACTTTCTCTCTGTTCCTACAAGATATTTTTGCTCACGTAGTGTTGGGCATGTTGTGAGGTGGGCCTAGCTGGGCCACCTGCCAGGAGGAATGGAGGAATGGCTCTCGTGGGTGTGATGCTCCACACTGGTTGGTTGTGAAGCCAGTTTCTGCCCAGCACCTGGAGGGAACCTGATCCACCTGGGAACAAATGCAATCTTAGAGGAGGGAGTGAATGATTTAGCTGTATAGCGTATGGTGATTGGAGGTGCTGGATGGGTGTAACTAACCTTCTTGGTTGTTTAACAATCATATTTAGAGACCCATATTAATTTGGTCAGAGGGATTTAAAGGGACAAATTTTTGTCTCTTGCCCTCTAAGGTCAACTAAGTTCCAGGGGGTTATGAGGCGTCTCTTAAAATGTCCTGTAATTGTAATGAGTCACCTGTCCTCCTGTTCAGGGAGGTTGTGGAGACCCCACTTGAAGGACTTAAACCACTGTCCAGTCTGTAAAGAACAGAGTCAGCACAGGAAAATGTTTCCTTAAATGCTTCTAATTGAAGCTATGGTCTAGCAAGACTTCCTGACTTTCACACAGGTGGAACTGGTAAAAGAAAGGCCTAGAGAGCCAGGGGCTTCTTCTAAGCCCATGTGACTCCCCCTCCCCCCAGGAACAGATATTCAACTGACCTTCAAAGCAAAAATAAGTTGGTTTATTTGGGTCAATTGTATGATCTTAAACATCCAAAAGGAAAGTATAGCCCAAGATTCCATCTTCAACACAGTAATGCATACCTCCTGTCAAGAAAGTCAAGCACACTTTTGTTCTAGCCTAACTATTGAATAATTTCTTTCCCTGTCTAGAAGCCATTTAGGAGGGAACTTGTATTGGTTCTGACTATTACAACAAGCTATCGAAGTGCCTGAGGACAAGTCCTGACTTCAGAAATCTCAAGACCAGCTTTGGCAGCCAAGAGAGAAACAAGGAGGAACCTACATTTGAGAATTTTCCTTGTTTTGACTTTTCTGGTTTCCCACCTCTCTGACTATTCTTGCCTTTATTTTTTACATCTCCCAGGCACCAGTTAAGGACTTCTCTTTTCCCCTACAGTTGATAGTTATGCAATTTAGGGGTCTTTTAGATAGACTCACTGATGGGGTACTCCATTGCCACTCCAATCTACGTCCCCTTCCAGCTTTTGAAGAAGCTAGAGTGGCCATCGCCCCAATTCCCTATTGGCAATTGGGGTGACCTTTTCAGAGGGTGATATGGTAAGAACAGGAAATAGAATTTGGTTAGGCAGAATAGGGTAAAAAGACCCCCAAGGAATAGTAGCCAGTTTCCTTTTTTGGCCAAAAATTAAAACAATTAATAAAAACAAAAAGGGGGATATGTTGGGCATAATGCAGGGGTGGGCCTAGCTAGGCCACCTGCCAGAAGGAATGGAGGAATGGCTCGTGGGGGGGGGGCGTCTCCACACTGGTTGGTTATGAAGCCAGTTTCTGCCCAGCACCTGGGCAGAACCTGATCCACCTGGGAACAAACTACAATTGGCTGTAGTCAGGACCCCACCCCATAAGGCTGTTGGCTAACAAGGCATATAAGACTCTCTGCTCTTTCTTGAATGAGTTTGCAGCAGACCACCACTGCTGGCATTCCGCACAACTCCCGGAGTCTGTGTGTTGACTCTGCGCCTATTCACCCCCTCCCCCATGGTGGAGATCTTCGGTCCCCCTCAGGCTGGTTCTGAGTGATGGGACCCCCAACAATGTAGACTTTAGGTTGACAGTTCTTTTCCTTTAGCACTTGAAAAGTACTATGTCACTTCCTTTGAGCCTTCCCAGTTTCTGAGAAGAAATCTGCTGTCATTCAAATTATTTTTTTCTGTCAGTTTTCTGTTATGCTCATCCATGAGTTTGCTATGGTTTTAATTTCTAAAATGCAATTTGATTTTTTTATCTACATATTTGCCAAGGCTTTCTGTTCCTCTGTCTCAGTCATGTTGATGGAGGATTTTCATCAGGGCTTCCTTAAAGTTCTTCCCAGAACATAACCCTGCGTCCCCGTCACTGTGGTGCTGATGCCAACTGTTCTTCTTTCTTTTTCAGTTGAGAGTCTCCTGGTTGATCAGATAAATGGTTTTAATCTGAAATGAGGAAATTTTGGCATTAGGTTGTAAAATTCCGAGTCTTAAGACTTCTTATTTAATTGGCTTTCTCCAACACATTTCAACAGGGAAAGAGGAAGCTGCTGCCTTATTAATAGTGAGCAGACGGGCAGAGCGGCCGCTCTTATTAGGCCTCTCCTGATACCATGGGGTGAGGGTAGTTCCATGACTCCTGAGCAATAACACAAGTCCCAACCCTGCCACTCACACGAGGAAGGAATGGAGGCCTGGCGGGTGGGAGTGAAAGTACAAAATCCTCACATAGTCTTCACAGTAGCCAAGGGAGGGGAGAGAGTCCTGGTGAGACAACAGGAAAGGGCCTGTGTATCGGTTGCTTTTCTCTTGCTGTGATAAAATTCCATGAACAAGCCAAGGGTGCTCAATGGCTTCAGTCGTCAACTTGACACAGCTGGCAAGAGGGAGCCTCAGCTGAGGAGTTTCTTCTATAGGACTGGCTTTTCTTGATTGTTGAGTGATGTGGGAGGGCCCAGCCCACTGTGGGCCGTGCCAGCCCTGGGTCACTGGGCTCTATAAGAAAGCAGGCTGAGCATGGGCCAGGGGAGCCTGCCAGTGCAGCGTTCTTTGATGGTCTGTGCTCCAGTCCAGGTCTCTGCCCTGAAATCCTGCTTTGGCTTCCCTCAGTGCTGAACTATGACCAGGGAGATTTGTAAAATAAAATAAAACTTTTCTTCCTCAAGTTGGTTTTGGCCAGTGTTTTTATCAAGCAATGAAAGGCAAACTAAGACAGCAGCTTAGAGAAGGAAGAGTTTATTGGGCTTGTAGTTCCAGACGGTGAGAGTCCATCGTGGCGGGGGGGCAGCCGGAGCAGACAGCTGAGCACTCGCCTCTTCAGGCAGGCACGGGGAACAGAGAGGACAACTGGAAATGGGGCAGGCCCTCAAAGCACACCCCCAGTGACCTGCTTCCTCCAAGGATGTCTCTCTAGAACCCCTTAAAGCAGTGCGGTCAACTGGAGACACAGTGTTCAAACACTTGGAGCCCATAGGGGATATTCTCACCCAAACCACCATGGCCTGATCTCCTTCCAAGGTTTCCCATCAAAAGCAAACTCCTTTCAAATAATTGTTTCTGCCAATTACCAGGTTCAAGAATTACTGACTCCCCGCCTAACCTTTCCTGCAACCACATTATAGTATGCCTGGACTTGATCCATAGAAGATCCTCCTTGGGTGGCAGTAGTGGGCACCTCCAGCATCTCTTAGGAGCCAAGCAGAGAGGAATCCAGTGCCCTGCCAACTGCAAAACTCTGCCAAACGCAAAGAATTGACAAGACGTTTCCTGAAGCATGGGAGTGTCTGCAGTGGCTGAGTTCCCTGCGTGAGCCTCTGTAAGCTTTGCCCCTCGTCCAGCAGGGGTCCCCGTCCCCGCACTGTCTCCTCTGTGTACCTTCCCAGGCACTTATTTCTTACAAAAAGTCTTACTTAACCTTTTGGCACTTAGAGCCTACCACCACTCAGACCAAAACATGTAGCAAAGGACACTGACTAAAGCCAGGAAGTAAGAGACTGGTGGATCAGGAGCATTCCCTTCCCGGCGGGACCGGGCACCGCGCACAGCTGGAAAGCACTCAGAGGACAGCTCTGCTCATTAGACGCACCTGGTGGGGCAAGCGAGAACAGCCTAGACTGCTGCATTATTAAGCCTGGATGGTGACTTGGTTTCCAGCTTACACCCAGAGAGAAATGCAAAGCTTTTTTTCTTTTTTTCACACATGGAAATTAATTCCTGGCACTCAGCCCTCCCAAGCAAGGGATTATCATCCAGGCTCACCATGTGCCTTGATTTCCTTTATCAATCTAAGGGCTGAGTGTGCAAAACAAGAAGTGTAACAGAGTGGGCATCAACCGGGCACATCCTGAGTTTCTTTGGCTCATCCTGTATTTGTTTGAGTCCTTTTCTGTTGGAGACAAGAGGTCAGTGGCCACCGCCCCTGACCACAGGCTCTTTCCCTGAGTGATCTCAGTGAATTTCATTCCTTTGTATGGGGCATTGTTATAAAGTACTGCAAACACAGTGGCTAAAAACAAACTCTCACAGTTATGGAACCAGAATTCCGAGGTCAGGATGGAGAGAGAAGGGGTCCTTGCAGCACCATGTTCCTCATACAGCTTTCTGAGGCCTGACGGGAGAATCCACCCCTTCCTTCGTTCTTCTGGTTTCCTTGGCTTAGGGTCATGTTGGTTCAGTCTCAGAGCCGCACCTTCAAACCCTCCGTCCCATCATCTAACCTCATCTGGGGCATGTGCGGGTTGCTTGTTTCATGACTGTCTCTCACAATTTTAAGCTCCACGAGGGCAGGGAGCACTGTAATCTAGAACTTTCTGTTCAGTAGGTGCAATTTCAAGTCATGCCAGTCCTTTCTGGATCCTCCACCTCCCACGTGGCTATTGCACTTCAGAGTAAAAGAGAGGTTCTTCTTCTAGCCTTGGGCACAGGCCTGCTTTTTCTCTTAGCTGGACTGCCCTCTTAGTCCAGCCCACCCACTGCATCCTGACCCCCAGTCCTCAGACCAGCTCAATTTTTCTGTCTAGTTTGTTAGAACCTTCACAGCACGTCCCCATAGCAAACTTGCCTTTGCATTCCTGAGACCAGTCGTCTCCCCTGGTAAATCTGATCCTACCCACTGGATCTCCACTCCCTGACCACCACAGCAACTCGAGACTCCCCCACCCCGCAGTCTGTTTTCTGTCTAGCCTAGGACACACACACACTCACTCTTAGCTCCCAGATCTCTGGACTCCCCTCTTACCTCTGTCCCACTGTGAGCTTTCCAAATCCCACCTGCCCTTCCACTGCATGGGTTCCCTCTGCAGCCCCTCTCACTGCTGCAGGACTAGGCTTCTGTGCCCTTTAGTCAGGGTCCAGACATTTTCAGACTGCCTGAAAAAGATCACCCACCATGATCAAGTCAGCATTATTCTAGAGACGCAGGGATGGCTCAGTATATGAAAGTCAACGTCATAAAGCATATAAATGGACTCAGACAAAAATCACACGGTCACCTCAATAAATGTCAAAAAGGATTTGACCAAATTCAACATTCATTTCTGTTAAAAGTCCTAAAGGGAACTGAACAGGAGGGAACATGCTTCAACATATATAACTATGTACAAAAAACAGCCAACATCATTCTAAATGGAGAAAAACTGGAAACATTCCCATTAATATCAGGAACAAGAGAAGGCTGTCTACTGCCTCTGCTGTTTTTAATATTGTGCCTGAAACTCTTGCTAGAGCAATTACACAAGGAAATAAATTTAAAGTAGTGCTCACTGGAAGTCAAATTATCCTTTCTGCAGATGACATGCTATTAAAGATGCCAAAAATCCCAGGAGAAAGCTCCTAGAAATGATTAACACTTCCTGTAAAGTGCCAGGTTAAAAAAAATTAATCTACAAAAATCGATACCCATGTTATATACCAGTGACAAGCAATTGGAAAAGAGTATAAGGAGACCCTCCTGTTCACAGTGCCTCAAAAATCTCAGAATAAACCTGACCAAAGACATAAAAAATCTCTACAATGAAAATTTTAGATCTTGAAAGAAAGAGATTGATGAGGACACCGGAAGATGGAAGGACCTCGCATGCTTATCGATTTGAAGAATTTATATTGTGAAAATGACCATCCTTTCAAAATCAATACATAGAGTCAATGTATTGATCAAAATCCCCATGACATTCTTTTACAGCATTAGGAAAAAAATCCTAAAATTCATATGAAAACACAAAAGACCCAGGATAGCCAAAGCAACCCTGAGTACAAAGAACAATGCAGTGGGGATTACTATACCAGATTTCAAACTATATCACAGAGCTATAGTCATAAAAACAGCATAGTACTGACATAAAACAAACCCATAGACCAATGTAATAAAATTGAAGGCTCAAACATAAGCACATGCAATTTCAGCCACCTGATATTTGGCAAAGGTGGCAAGAACACTCACCGGAGGAAAGATAGAATCTTCAGCAAATGGTGCTGGCAAAGCTGGACCTCCATCAGAAGAATGAAAGTAGACCTTATCTTTCACCTTGCATAAAAGTCAACTCCAAATGGATCAAAGACCTCAGTGTGAAACCTGAACTCTGAAACTGTTAGAGAAAACATTGACAGTAACCTATAAGATATAGGTGTAGGAAAGGACTTTCTAAATAAGACAGCAGTTGCTCAGGAATTAAGGTCAGTGATCAATAAGTAGAACCTCATTAAACTAAAATGCTTCTTACAGCAAAAGAAATAGCCAAGGAAGTGAAGAGAAAACCCACAGAATGGGAGAAAATCTTCGCCAGTGACACATATGCCAGAGATTTAACAGCCAGAATATATAAAGGACTCAAAAAACAATCAAGAAAACAAGTGACCCAATCAATTATAAGATAGGCTAAGGATCTGAGCACACAGTTCTTAAAAAGAAGAAGATGGCTGAAAAAATCTTAAAAATTGTTAATAATTAGGGAAATGCAAATTAAAACCACTTTAAGATTTCATTTTATCCCAGTCAGACTGGCTAGATCGAGAGAACAAATCATGCCAAATACTGGAGAGGATGTGGGGAAAGAGGAACACGCATTCACTGCAGGGGACTGTAAACTTGTGCAACTCCTATGGAAAGCTGTGTGAAGACTCCTAAACAAGTAAAGATGAATCTGCCATTTCACCCAGCTACACCACTCCCTGGCATCACCCAAAGACTCATCCTGTTTGAGAGATACTTGTACATTCATGTTTGTTGCTGCTCTTTTCACAATAGCTAAGGGACAGAGTAACCTAAGTGTCCCTCAATAGATGAGTGGATACTGAAAATGTGGTACACTTCCACAATAGAGTTCTTCTCAGCAGTAAAGAAAGGCGAAATCATGACATTCAGGGTAAATATATGGAACTAGAAACTGTTAGGCTAAGTGAAGTATCACAGAACCAGAAAAACAAACAAATAAAAACCGACGTATGTTCTCTCTCATTTGTGGATCCCAGTACCACACCCTTATACGTGAGTATGTAACCTGATGTAACTGCAGAAGGAAACGGAAAGGAACCAGGGACGGAAAGGGAAAAAGGAGCCCGAGAGAGAAGAATAGCAGGAGACGGTGTTCCTAAGGGAGACACAGATACAAGGAGCTATTTAAATGGGAGGGAGAGGATGTTATACAAGGAAATAAGTGGATAAAGGGAAAGAAGGAGCCCAAGAGAGGTGGAGCCTCAGGAGACTGGTGTTATCAAGGGAGAAGAGGGGAAAATGGGGACACTTTCAATGGGGAAGGCTGGAGGGAAGGTTAGACAGGGAGGGAGGGAGGGAGGGAGGGAGAGAGCAAGGGGGAGATAAATAATGCCTAGCTAGTGTAAAACGGTGGAGGGAATGTTAGTCTAAGACCCTAATGACCAATCCCACTTACAGTATCTCTACATGAGTCCATGTGCGTAGCTGAAGGCTGCATAACAAGAAACAGTGCCAGACAGGAGAAACCTTCCTTTGAACTGTTAACCAGGGTGGTCCAAGAGACTCCCAAAATTACACAGGCTTTTGCCACAGCCCTTGATGGCCTCCCAGAACTTCAAGGTAAGTCCCTATTGCTGAAAACAGGACTTACTTCAGAGACCAGTTTTGGAGCAATGGAGCTGGAACTGACCTGGAAGCCACGTCCCCTGAAGGCTAGCTCTCAGAGCTCCAGAGAGCACTATGCAAGCAAGTAAGGGAGAACATCAATCTATGGCCCAACACTGGCTTCATGGCCAAATAACCACATCAAAGCCTGGCATAACATGACACTGGTGCATTAGTGGTACTTTTATTTGGGGGCAATGAACAGCTACCTAATTGGATTTAAAGCCCACTCGGTGGGAGGAAACTCATGTGTGATACTGTGATCATACCTAAATACACATAGCTCAAGATGTCATAGAACATAGAGAAATCCCTAAGGCCGTCATATCCCTAAGCTAATGCAACTTCTTACTAAGTATAAAATATGTATCCTTATATTTACAGTCGTATCCCAGTCACCACTCATCAAAGAAGCTTCTTTTGCACCAGATGGAGACTACACAGAGTACAGCTGGTCACACACAGTGTCTGTGAATTGCTTATGCCTAAGCAGCACATCTACAATGCAACCTTTATACCCAAGGCTCACACAACATAGAACAAGGGGTAAAGAGGACACTAATGAATCTCTCAGCTTTCATTAATGAAGCTCGCTCGTGCAACAGAGGACCAGGAACACAGATGGTCACAAATGGCCAAAACATGGAAAGTGTGGGTCATTGACAGGGCCTCTATATTACATCTCACTCACCCAGGGCTCAGGGACCACTGCAGAAGAGGAGGCAGAAAGATTGTAAGAGCCAGTGAGGAGGAGCATGACCATATGGAAATAAAGTCCTACAAGCTCCTGGGACCTGCTCATATGAACCCACAGCAATGGTGTTGGCGTGTTCAAGACCCGTGCAAACTCAAGCAGACCAAAACCCAGCACGGCACTGGGGAAGTGGGCAGCAGACCCCAATCTTTGCTGAAGAAATATTGGTGGCTGATTACTGTTGGGTGAGGATGAACTAATCTTAAAGCGAGGGACTCTGGATAGGCTGACTAGACCTCCGTAATGAACTTGCATCGGGGAACATTTGGGGACACTAATGTGACACAATAGACCTTAACACAGATGAAAGAATGTATGGATTCTTGTTGTGGGGCTGTAGGAGGTGCCGGTGGGGAAGGGGCGTAAAGATGATTAAGACTGAGATGTTCTGTATGAAACACAATGATTCAATAAAAAAATTAAATTAAAAAAATGAAAAGATGAAAAACTAAGGAACATCCTTTAGAAGCTGAGTTGTGTAATTGGGTTTTCTTAAGGTGCTTTCCCCTTTAATTCATTTCAGCCAAGGACTCTAGGCCTGCGATCCCCTGGCATGGGCCCTGTCGGCCAGCCCTGGAGGATTCCAGCACAGAACATTCACAGTTACTCCCCAGTAACACCAGGAAGCCTCCACTTGAAGACGGGCTGCATTTTCCCCCTAAATCAGGTAGGTTCTGTGCACCATGAACCAAGTTTCATCCCAATTAGAGCTGTCCAAAAGAGCTTTCTGTGATGACAGACATGTCCTAAATATGTGCCATCCACCACAGGAGCCTCCAGTTATGTATGGCTATTGAACCCTTAAAATGTAACATGGGTTGTTTTAAACATAAATGCCTCCTGTCTATATTCCTGGAGCCCCCTCGTCAGCCAGAGGTAAATCTACAGAAGCCCCATGAGTGAACACCGTATGCCTTCCCACAAAACTGCATTGGCGAGAGCTCTTAGCTCTGTTCAGGGTCATCAGCCCTTGACTCTCAGGGTCACAGTTACTTAGTGCTGCTCTATACCTTGAGAACCAGTGGCTCACAGGCCAGCAGCTGGCCAGAGCCAGTTGCTCCCTAGAGCTCTGCTGGGCTTCTGCTCCTCTCCCTGGCCCTTCACCCTCCTCAGCTCTCTGCGACCATGGTCTCCCCGGTCCTCAGCTCTGCAGCCCTTCACCTCTGCATTTCTTCACTCTTAGTCTTTCTTAGAAATTTTTCAACCACTTGGCAGCTCTTGACAACCACAACCAGCTCAGCCCACTCTCTCCAAGACTCACTAGCGGGCAATAAAACAATCCAAAGCAGACTATCTGGCTCTGTGCTACAGCACAGGATAGCAGGAAGTTCTACCAGAATTAGCCTATGAGAGGGAGAGATCGGTTGCTTATACTACCAGACAAAGGTGGGCCACATCTGTGCACATTCTGGGTCCTCACTTAGTCTGTGCAGGCCTACTGTGCCTGCCTGCCCTGGCAGTCATGGGTCTGGAGGTAACCCTCACTGGGGACACTTGCAGCATGAGACATCCAGAACAGCTGTCCATTAGGGAACAACCAAAGCTGTGACGGGAGTGAAGTCTCCTGAGCCGCTGAGGGGACAGCTGAGTGATGCTCCTGAGGCTGCTGCTTTTAACCTGGTGCATTCTGGAACTAAAGCAGAGGGTCTGCAACAGTCATGACTGCTGCTGCGGTTTCTGTGGCTGAAATCTCCTGGGGTGTTCACAGTTGAAACAAGGTCTCCTGGGGCAGCCATGGCTGAAGTTCTCTGAGCAGCCATCAAGCTTTGAAAGCAGTCACACTCTCATCACGATGGCCCGCTGGACTGTGAAAGCAGCAGCTGCTTGATTGGTAGCCAGGCTGAATTTGCAGTTGGTGCTGCCCCGATGGAACTCAAGAACAGTACTGTACCCCATCACAGCCCAGCCGGCCTCCTAAGCTGTGAGGATGGCAGCTGTAGAGCCTGGTCTGGTCTCTGTCTCTGCCTGACCTAGCCCAGTCACCTGGCTGAAGTCCAGGGCAATTGCTGTAGTGACTGGGTTTGGCATCTGTCAATCAAGCAACTCAGCCCACCCTCAGGTGACCTGACAGCGAGTAAGAGTGCATAGAGCCAAGATGTAACATAAAATTAATATTTGCCAAATACTCAATGCTCTCAGATCAAAAAGTATCCCCTTGACAAAGGTTAAGTCTCCCTTTTCTTCTTCCTGGAGTGTGATTGGGCAGCAGTGATATGTGAGCCCTCAGGAGGGGTCTGTGGTCTGAGGAGAAAGGCCTCAAACTGTCTTCACCTGGGTGTGATCCATGCAAACGGAACGTCCCCTAAGCAAAGAAGAGCCTGCTGATGTCAGGCATTGGCTATACTGGGAAGAGCAGTAAGTAATATTCCGGGGCGGTGGGGAGGGGGCCGGGGTTTAGGGGTGAAGAGCCCGAGATGACAGATGACCAGGTTCTTCCCCAACAGAGTACAGGGACAGGACTGCAGGAGTCCAGGTGAAGAAGGAGTTACTGAAAATCTTCCCATCAAGGATGGCTCTGAGTCTTGAGAACCAGGCATGAAGCAAATGCTTCTGGTGGTCAGGAAGGAAGCTATTTGGGAGACCCAACAGAGAAGGGACATCATGAACCCACCAGGGACAGAAGAAAACCTCTGTCAAAAAGCTAATAAGATCCTTTAGGATGGGGGAATAGTGGGCTGTATCCAATACATCAATCAGGATCTTCTTGGGGGAAAAATAACCCGCCCAGGCAGGTGTGGTGGCGCAAACCTTTAATCCCACAACTCAGGAGGTCGAGGCAAGCAGATCTCTGTAAGTTTGAGGCCAGCCAGGGCTCAGAGAGAGATCCTGCCTCAAAACAAACCATGGGGCTGGAGAGACGGCTCAGCGGCTAAGAGCACTGACTGCTCTTGCAGAGGACCGGGTTTCAAGTCCCAGCACCCGCATGGTGGCTAGCAACCATCCATAACTCCAGTTCCAGGCAATTTGATGCCCTGTTCGGACCTCTGCAGGCACCGTACAACACAGGTGCACTTACATACTTGCAGACAGTACATTCATACACATAAAAAATAAATATTAATAAATATTTTTTAAAACAAACAAAAAGAGACCCAGCCATCCAAGTTGGAGAGATTGAGAGTTCAACAAAAGGCCATTGAAGTGGGCCAGGGACATCAGGGCTGGGTCCTTCATAGGTTGAGGGCCTCCCGTACACCAAAGAGGCTTTTGTTGAGTGCTGAGGCACTTCCACAGGAGGCAGGGAGTTAAGGAAACCAGTCTTAAGTTCGTCTTGCCCTCAGCCCTCCGGCTAGATTCTCATTGGCCCACTCAGCCCGAAGCCAGAAGGCAGGGGAGTTCCTGCATAAAATCCCCAGGTTTCAACCTCTGGGATGTGGAGAAGGTGTAGAGACTGTCTTAAGGACTATTGGAGAAATAGTGTAAATATGGCTCTGGTTTGAATGGCCAGAACACAGCACACAGACACCACTGTGGAGTAACAGGAAGTCTCATTCAGGAAGGATGGGGTACAAGATGGTAGAGCCGCGGTGGAACGGGACGGGACCTTCCCATTCCCACCAAACTAAGAGAACACTTACCATGGAGTTCGGCAATCTCACTCCCCAGCAGTTACCCAAAGAAGCTGAGGCTATATCCACACAGCTGAGAAGGCTTTAATCCACATGAGCATCTAGAACAGCTTTATTCATTTGATTGCCAGAATTTAGAACCAAGAAGTCCTTCAACAGGTAAACATGAGACAAAGGAGAGCACTTACCTCTTCCTTGGTCATGGAGCCAGTGGCGAACAGTGTTTAAGGACTGTTAGATCACTGTTAGTGTTAACAAGTTCTCTTTGACCTCTAGTTAGAAACACTCTTGAAAACATTCTTCTATATGTAAGCAACAATGCTGGGGGACGGGGAATCTGAGTCTTTAATTGGCAGATGGTGGACCTTTCAGTGCTGGCCCTAGCTGCCGTGAGCGAAAGCCGGCTGGACTCCCCTTTTAGCACTGGCTGTTTTGAACACTCCGTGGATGCCTTGAGCAAACTACACAGTCACCCGCCGCTGGCCGCAGCCAAGCCAGTGCTGCTTAGTCAGCAAGCCTCAGCGATTTCCACCTGGGTGAGGGGAGAGCCCTCCCCTGGCCGCCGAGCTGGGGCCTGCTGGCGGAGGCCCGCAGGAGGCCACGGCGGTGCGAGCACACACTTCATTCACGGACAGGCTTGTTGTGATCGCTTCAAAACCCGTCTCTGGCTGCATAAACAGACCGTTCTGCACACGCCTCAGGAGCCTGAGCTGCCGTCGTGAGAAACGGCCGAGTGGTGGCAGAACCGCGGCGGCGTGACCGCGGAACCGCCGAGCCACAGGCCGGGACTGACGGCCAGGGTGACGGAGGGTCTGCAGACGGGAGGGTGGCAGAGGGAGCCACGGCCACCCTGCAAACCGGCTGAGGGCATCTGCCACGGCGGCCACAAAAAGCTGGAGAGAGCAGCAGCTGCCGGTGACAGCCGCAGAGTCAGCCGCGGCCACAGACAAGGACGCAGCTCCCGGGCCTTGCTAGAGCTGTGTTCCAGTTATAGTCCATTGCTGGGATAAAACACGGACCAAAAACAACCTGGGGAGTGTTGGGGGTCCCCGCACTCGGTACCAGCCCGAGAGGGACCAAGGGTCTCCGCCCTGGTCCGAATCAAGACAAACTCCGGGAGCTGAGCGGAAAGCCAGCCGTGATAATCTGCTGCAAACTCAATGTAGTCAGGCAGTACGTGGTCTCTTATACGTTTGGTTAGGCAATCAACGTATTGGGTGGGGTCCTGGCTGGAGCTAATCGTAGTTTGTTCCCAGGTGGACCAGGTTCTTTCCAGGTGCTGGGCAGAAACTGGTTTCACAAGTAACTGGTGTGGAGAGCCACGACCACGAGAGCCATTCCTCCATTCCTCCTGGCAGGTGGCCTGGCTAGGCCCACCGTGCGTTATGCCCAACAGGGGAGGAAAGGATTTATTTGGCTTCTGGGTTACAGTCTCTCACTGAGAGTCGTCGTCGAAGCAGGAACCTGGAGATGGGAGCTAAAGGGGAGACAGACCGTGGAGGCACTCTGCTTACTGGTTTGCCTTCCCTAGCTTGCTCAGTTATGTTCTTATATAGCCCAGGCCGCTTGCCTAGGGATGGTACCACCCATTGTGATCTGGGTCTTCCTACATTAATGAGCAATTTTTAAAATTGCCTATAGGCCAGTCTGATGGAGAAAATTCCTCAGTTGAAGTTCCTTCTTTCAAGCATAAGCTGTAATGCAGATAGGACTAATGGGCCCAGTGCTCACAACCTGGGGAAGAGTTTTATCCCTAGACAGCACCACCTGCTGCTCTGTCTGTTGCCAGTGCTCACTGTTTTTAAATACCAAGGAATACAAAAACTGCCAAACACCAGCATTTGAAGATCTTCTTCTTCCTTGCACATGATTTCTATCTAGGTAGAGCAAAAGGCACCCAGACAACTGATTGGTAATAGGATAAACCAGAATATCCAAAATTAGAATATTACTCGGCTCTAAAAATCAAAATAAATAAGTTATCAAGTCATAAAAACACATGCAAGAAACTTAAATGCATGTTATCAACAGAAAGAAGCCAATTTGAACTAGCTATGGACTATATGATATGGCAGGAAAGGAATACTATTGACCCAGTAAAAAGCTAAGGGGTTAGGAGAAAGAGAGAGAGATGCATAGGCAGAGTGCAGGCGATGTGGAGGACTAAGATGTTCTATAGGTACTATAAGGGTGAACATAGTATATTGTGCATTTGTCCAAAACCATTGAATGTACATCAACAGTGAATCCTAAAATTACAGACTCTGGGCCGTGATGGCATGTCCACAGAGCCCATTGATTCTAATCACTGGGTTTCTCTGGGACAGGTCACTGACAATGGAGGGCTGTGCATGCAGGGGACAGGGGGTGCTTGGGAACACTTAGTGCTTCCTGCTCCATTTTGCTATAAGCCTGGAACTACTTTTTAGAAAGTCTCCTGGGAAGAGGGGATGCAGGCATGAAGGCAGAGGGTCCCAGAAATGGCCGGCAAAGGTAGCAAGCCAAAGCCCTGTGCGTGGTGTGAACTCAGGACATTTAGCCGAAGAGAAACGTGGCAGGAGGGTCAGGGTGAGGAAAGCTACAGCAAGATTAGCATAGGACAGAAGTCTGGTGGCAGAGAGAAACGGGAAACCCTTCCCCACCTGGGCTACAGACAACTAAGAGATCGTGCTGAGGAGAGCCCACGCTAATAGAAGAGGCAGGTGCCGTGTGAGTGTCTCATAGTGGCACGTGGCTCGTCTCATAGTGGCACGTGGCTCGTGCTCAGTGCTCTTGAAGCACGCGTTTCCTCAGCTCAGTTGCCCACTTCCATCCTCAGGAGTGCTTTATTTCTTAATAAACTGTCTCTATGTCTATTTCTTTTCCATGTATTATTATTTTTGTGTATGAGTATATTGCCTGCACGTATGTAAGTGCACTTGTGTCATGCAATGTTCACAGATGTCAGAAAGGGCATTAGTACCCCTGAAATTGGAGTTACAGACAGCTGTTAGATGCCATGTGGGTGCTGGGAATCGAATCTGGGTCCTCTGCAAGAGCAGCCGATGCTCTTAACCGCTGAGCCATCTCTCCAGTCCTTTTCCATTTCTATTTCTAATCATGTGTCCCTTATCCAGTACTTTGTTCTGAGATGCAAGAGCTTGGAAATTCCATCTGAGAGCCCAGGGACTCAGATCCACACCGACAGCAGAAGGCCTCTCCAAGCCTGAATTTCTCACCTGGGGTCAGCTCTGGGCCACGTGCCTCCTGGTTCTGAGAGCAGCCCCTGCGCCCAGGCTGTCAAGGGTCTCATGAACAAACAGCCTCCAGGACCTAGCCGGAAGAATGGCCTTCCCTCCCAACTCTGTGGCGGTGGTTCCTCCTTTCGCCCGAGGGGCTCCCTGCAAGGCTCCCACCAGTTCCTCGCTAATACCAGTTCTTTCCTGACTCTTCCTGCTTCCCACGGAGAGGGCAGAGCAAGTCTAGAACAAGGTCAGCAGTGTCAGGGACCAGGAGGAAGCGGAGGAAATCTGTTATCAGAGACTGCACGGACCCTGTTGACACAAAAACCACAACTCTCACCTCAAAAGGTATAAGAGGTTGTTTATTGTACAACCAAATATGACTGACCATGGCCTGAGAACACAGACTTAAGTTGTTCCAATTCCATGTTCCAGCGAGGTAGCAATTTTATGAACCTTTTACAATAACAGAAGGAAGTCATAAGACAACACACTTTTAAAATGCAGTGGTGGGTGCATGAGGTAGGCTGGTTCTAGCAAAGGGGAGAACCCTGCTGCAGGCCTCTGCTAGGACATGCTTAGCATCTTGGTTGGTGGAAACTAGGGTTTTGTAGGCAATTTGCCAACATGTCTGTTCGGCCAAACAACAACAGCAGGTTCCCCTTTAGGGACTCTGACCTTATTGGTCCTAGGCTTTTGACAAGGTTTACAGTACCAGCATGAATTGCTTCCCGTGCAGTAAACCTCAAATCCAGTTGGAGAGCAGTTGATTACCCCCCTTAACACCCACGCCACTGTGCGACCGTGGTCACATCTTGCCCGGCAGGTCACTGTTGTAGCAAGCAGGGTCCATCATTGGATAAGTCCACTGATGACTTCTCTTCCCCAGTGGCCTGCATAGCACCTTTTGTCACTCTGAAAGCCAGCCATCTACAGGTCATTTTTAGTGAGGATACCAATAACATAAAGTTTTACAGATGTATTTGCCTTGTGTTTATGAGTTGCTTCTGTGACTAAATATCCTTAAATGTTTGCTTTAAAAATTGCACATTTGAAAATGATTTTTCATTTCAGTTGCACAGAGCCAACTGCCATTTTCAAGGTGCCAGAAAAATAAAAGCATGGGTTATTAAAAACAAGAAGGATTCATAATTTTACATGGAAAAGTCCATCCCCGTGCTGTGGGTGGACTTTGCTTTTCAGTGGCACTCATGGGAGCAAAGCTGCCCTAGGATGAGCTCTAACTGGCATTTGGTCTTTTACCAGGAAATCTGCAGACTTAAGTTGAACGGCTGCCACTAGCCAAGCCTGGAGTGAAGCCACTGCCAGGAAGATCAGCAATGCTTAGAAGGAAAGGAGCTTCAGCAATAGCTTAGATCTCAGATCACCATCTTCGCATCCGGTTCCATCCATGAGAAATTTGGAGGTACCTGTCCCTCCCTTTGCCCACTTTACCTTGTGACTAGGACAAGTCCAGCATTGAGTACAATCAGCTCTGCCCCACGGTTGAAGAGGGCTACTGGACAAAGTGATGATGAAAACCTACTCCAGGAAAGAAAACCAACCCCACAGCACCCCTTTGCTCTTCAAAAACCCAAACTGCAAAAATTAAGTTCAATGATCTAATTGGCTTCTCTTTGCAATTCATCAGTCAGAGACAGCATTTGCTCTGACATTAAGAAAAGATGTGCTGGTAAGCAGAGGGTGCTGGCCCCGCGGGGAGGAGAAGCCAAGGAAAGAAGAAATGGAATAAAAGCAGATGAGTCAGCACTGGGTGACTTCTGGTTGCTTTGCTTGTAAGAACTAAAGCAAAGGGAACTTCATCATGCCACAGAAACTGGCCTACTTGGGGTGTGGTTATTCTCTCTCTCTCTCTCTCTCTCTCTCTCTCTCTCTCTCTCTCTCTCTCTCTCTCTCTCATTTCTCAGAAGATCAGAACTTCACTTTGCTGATGTGAACCTGCAGCCCCAGTAATCCCATAGCACAGTCTTCTAGCGAGTGGCTTGCTCTGTGTATTATTCATCTTTTCCTAAAGTGCTGCCCGGTTTAGACATCAGACCAACTTAAGACCCATGTCTGTCTCAAGTAATTTCTAAGAAGGATTCAGAAGTTGAGAAGGCCAAGGGTTGTTCCCTTGCTTTCGCTTCCAAAGATGAGTTGCAGTTAAAAAAAGAAAACCCACCAAGTTAGTAATACTTACAAAAAACTATAGGATACAGCAATTTTTAAATAATTAAAAGCATAATTTGAAGTTCAAATTTCCCAGTAAGGTAATAGCCATTCATGAAATCACATTTGGAAACTGCCCACAAAAGAAGGTTCTTTTCCAGAGTTCTGTGTCTTTTTACCTCTTGAGATCTTCGTCTCCTCGGGGGCTTAATCGTCCGCATGGGGAGTTATTGAGAAGTGTCGTCTTTACTGTCCACAGTTCTCAATGTTTCCAAGGCATTCATGTTTCAAAGGAGATGAATAAGCTTAAAATAAGGAACACATGACTCAAATTAATTTTAAAAGTTCAAGCCAATAGGAAAAATGATTATGGATGCTATACTTTGGGAACAGTTGTGGGTACTGAACTTTGGGGAATGGCGAGAAAGCACTTCACATAAGAAAAGCGGCAATCTATAACAGTTCAGAAAGAGAAGAAATGCCTAGGGAAAATATAACCACAGTGCTGAAAGACCTCTTCACTGATTGGAGAAATTTTAAAGGTAGTAAGTAAATAGAGGAAAATACCATTATTATAGAATTGAACAGCTCAATTTTATAAAAATGTCAAGACTGTGCAATCCGACTGATTCAATACAGTTGCAATCAAAACACGAGAGAGAGGCAGAGACAGAGAGAGAACTGTCAAGCTGATTCTGAAATTGGTATGGAAATACAAAGCATCATGAAAAGTCAAAGCCAGCTTGAACGATGGCACTGGAAGCACTTAGATGCCTAATCAAGACCCATCACGGGCTCCAGTGACCAGGACACAATGGCATTGACATGGTATGAACAACCCAAAAGGACAGGTTCCTGGTCTTTAAGTTTTCTAGACTGTACCAGAACCCAGAGACCATAACTGCTTGAGAGAATATTCTTGAATTAATAGCTACAAATAGCTAGACAATGACTCCTTTCTCTTAGAAGGAAGGCCCAGGCTGCGCTCTCAGGTGAAATAAACATCAGAATGTGGAAGGCAGGAGGGATGGCTCAGTGGGTAAGGGCAAGCATGAAGACTTCAGCTCAGATCCTAGCACCACGTAAAAGCCGGGTACTGCTGTGCCCGTGCTGTAACTCTAGTGCCGTGTGGGTCAGACATGGAATGATGGCCAGAGGTTGCTGGCTGCCAGCCTAGCTCCAAGTCCAGTGAAAGATGCTGTCTCAAAGGAATAAAGCACAGGACAGACGAGGACACCCAATGTCCTCCTTTGGACTCTGTGTACATGCCACATACATGTGCATAGCACACACACACATACACGAATATTGAAGCAGGAGATGTTAAACTCTTCTGGTAAGAAGAGATAGAGTAGTAAGCTAGAGGAAGAGAGACAGACAGACAGACAGACACTTATTCAGAATGTGATTTCACAGCTAAGAAAATCATCTAAATTAAATGTAATTGTTGCACCAACTGTCCACATTTGTGCTGGGTTTGTGTGACTTCCAACACTAGGCTAGTTTCCCACTGTTCTGTGGCTCATGTACGGTTATCCAGTGAGCCCCAGCTCTCAGTGATGGGGCAATGTCACAGCTTCTAGTGTTCAAGACACTCTGAAGCCCTACAAGTAACTGAGGGAACATTGCTGAGGGGTCAGATCACAATACCACAGATCAGGTCAGTAAGCCCTCCCCTGTAGACTTGGGAAAGCAGAATGGAAAACAGTATGTATAGACTCTTAAATGTGGGAAAGAAGTTGAAATGGTACTTTAAGAAATCTTCCTAACAATGTATGGTCATCCAGTTAAGTAGGAAATAAGCAGAAGCTGTTGGAATTGTAGAATCTGTGCCCAGGGAACTGATTTATAGGTGTTTCATACAATGGAGCCTGTGGTGGTTTGATTGAGAATGTTCCCCATAGGCTCCAATTATGTGGACATTTTGTTGTCAGTTGGTAGCACTGTTTTGGGAGATCTTAGAAGGTGTGGCCATGCTGGAGGACACAGGTCACTGGAGGCAGACTTAGAGAGTTCTTAAGCCTTGCTGGATCTCTAGTCATAATCTGCTTCCTGTGCCTGCTTGAATATGTGAGCCCTCAGCTTCTGCTCCTACTCCAGCCACCTCTGTCACAGTGCCTTCCCACCATGATGGACTCTTGCTCCTTTGGAACCATAAGCTAAATAAATTATTCCTTTTATAAGTTCCCTTGGTCAGTGTTTCTATCACAGCAACAGAAAAGCAACTAATACAGTAATGGTACCAGAGAGTGGGCTGTTAACTGTGAAGAACCTGACCATATGGGTTTTGGGAGGAATGTGGAAGATGATGGAAGTTTAAGCTAGAAAAGCAGTTGATTGCTGTAAGCAGAGCTTAATGGGTCATTCTAGTAAAAGCCTGTGGAAAACAAGGACTTAAGCAGCAACTGGAATATTTTGGCAGAGTCTGCCCACAGCCAAACAACTTGCCCAAGGTTAAGCTGAAAAGTAACAGACTAATTTCTTGGTGGAGGACATTTCAAGGCAGCCTAATGTAAAATGGTGGTGTGGCTGTTAATGGTAAATATTATTCAGATCTACAGTGAAAAAGAGAAAATGGAGCAGAAGGAAATGTAGAATATACAGTTTGGATTGGAAAAGAGCACTAGGAAGATTAATGTTGGAACCAAGTACTGAGCTAAAGGAGAGGACCTCTTTGATAAAGAGATTAAAGTGGTTAAGGAGAGGCCTAGAGATTTGCACTTAATTGAGAGAGTGCCACCAGGGCCAGACCACACCCAGCTAAGCCTCAGACTTGTGAAAGGAAAATGCTGCAGGGGTTTTCAACTGGAAAACCACTGAAGAGAAAAGCTTCAAAAGTGGATGAAACAGGCTGGGCTCCATCCCAAACCTGCAGCCAAACTTGGCATGTTGTTGGCTTTAGAGGCCTGAAAGATGCAAGAGGGAAGGGGTCATCTGTTCTCCCTCCTTGGTGTCAGGGAGTCACAGAGGCCAGGCAGCATGAAGCAGGGACGTCCCTGCATAACTGTCAGGAGCATGTATATGAATATAGGAATGGTATAAGAGTATGAAATACGAAGAACTTTACATGTGCAGTGAAAGTGTGATATTATAAGACAATTAACAAAGAAAAAGTCCATGGCCCTAGTAAACAAGTAAAGTTCTTAGGAATTCACTGGACTACCGAAGGACCACAAATACCAGAACAAATAATAGATAAATTAAAATCTTTAAAAGTTCCAGAATTATTATTACAGCCACTATATAAAATAGTAAGAAAGGCACAGGATTTTATATGGACAACAGAACAGGAAACAGCAGTTAAAACAATTTTGGAATATATAAGTTTATATAGGAATTTATTTTATATACAACCAAATGATGTCATTATACTGGACATTTTATTTTATCAAGGATATGACAATTGGAATATATTTGCTAAAAGAAAGAGTGAAGTATACCTAGTGGGATTTTATTGTAAGAAATTTCCATGGTCTGTAAACAAATACTCCTTATTTGAAAAAACCATTTGGACTACATATGAGGCTGTGAAAAATATACATAGTATGCTGCAAAACAACCCAGTGCTTATAAGATCACCAATCCCATTGATGGATTAGATAAAAGCACCTGGTGAGGCATGGGCCAGTCTACCCATGGAAGGAAAGGTACTAAACTGGAAATGGTACCTAGCAGAATTCCTTAGGGATACAGGCGCGTCTGCAAAGGGGTCGGTACCAAAAGTGTCGGAGTCGATACTTCAGATCACCTGCCCGATGACTCCCCAGGGCATACCACTCTTTAACACCACCCCTCCCCAGAAACAGGTACCAATCAAGCATTGGGGGACGAATGCCTATTTCCCCTCACTAAAAAATGCTTGGTTTACTGATGGTTCGGCCACCACAGTAAACAACAAAGTTCACTGGAAAGCAGCAGCATACAGACTCTCCGATGGACTCATACTCACAGAGCAAGGCACAGAGAAATCAGCCCAACATGCGGAAGTCTTAGCTGGCCTTTTAGCTGCTAAACAGAAAAACAGAAAGTGATGTATCTCTTTACAGACTCATGGTGTTTATCCAATGGCTTAGCAATATGGTCTGGAAAATGGAAACTTACTGATTGGAAAATTAATGGTAGAGATATGTGGTCTAAAGAAGCTTGGAAAGAATTATATGAGATAGGACTAACCCTAAAAATTATAGTTACCCATGTAGATGATCATACAAATAAGGACGACCCAACATCAATAAATAATGCTAAGGTAGACAAGTTAGCATTATTAGCAATTAAGTTAAAGAAAGAATGGGAGATTGTAGACAAGGAACCTTTAAAATTGAAACTCAGAAAGAATTGGAGGACTTATACCCCAAATAAAACATTACATGAAGAAATTACTATATCTGAAATTTTAGAATTATACAAAGTCTTAGGACATATACGAATGTATGCACTAAAACAATGGTATGATGCTAGGAATATTAAATTACAATGGAATAGGCTTAAGACTACTATACAACAATGTGAATTATGCCCCAATACAACACAAAGGTTGAGACATAATTATAAAGACATGATAGGACATAAATTAGGATTTAATCATACACTTCAAATTGATTTTATAGGACCTATGCAAAATAAGTTATATTACTGTACAATGGTAGATATTACAACAGGGTCAGGACATGCAGTACAGTCATCAACACCAAACCAACATACAATAAGTTTTTCTATTTGGTCATGGATAGTAAAATACGGCACTCCATATATCATACAGTCAGATCAGGTTACACATTTTACAGGCAAACTAGTACAGAATTTAATGAATAACCTAGGTGTATTATGGGACTTCCATACTGCATATAATCCCACGGCCACGGGATTATATTGAAAGATTCAACAGATTGCTCAAAAATAAGTTAAAACAATATTCTAATTTAAAACCAAATTTAGCCTTACAAATAGCATTATGTGAATTAAATAGAAGTCCTAGATTAAATAGAAATAGTCCCATAGAAGAAGCAATAATAAGATCTCCAGTAATAGAATATCCAACTTTAATAGAAAAACTCATAACCAGAAATTATAATTGTATTTACAGGAGCAAGAGAAATAATGAATTACTGAAAAGAGAGATCATTGCTCCTGGGATAGGAAATACAGTTTGGACAACTGGAGGTAAAGGAGACCTTCAAATTACGAAACTGGAAGATATAGCATAAATGTGTCTGACAAAATCATTTTGTAAAATAACCTACTATATAATATTGGAACTTTTAGTGCTAATATTTATAGGATTACCAATATTAGATATAGCAATTAAATTTTGTGAAAAAATCCATGTGCACAACAACGGAACACATCCAGGTGATTTTGTAGCAAATTATACAATTTTCTGGACACATTTACTTAAGAAACAATGAATGCAATGGCACTTGGAACTTTACCTCTTATAAAATTAATTATCAGGTATGTGACCGCCAATACTGATATTACTTCTATTCCTGCTACCTCCGTTACTCCAACATCTATACAAACACTTGAATTACAAACTCACAAAAAGAAGACACCTGCAACAACTACTACACAACCATCCTTTATAGGACGAATGCCGAAATTTTGGTCATTAGAGCAATTATTCTATAACTATACTAAAAAATCCCATGCATTTTGGCTTAGATATATGAAATGCATGAATATTGGGTCTAATTGGATGGATACATGTTTACAATTCCATAGAGCTTTTGCATCCTACCATCCTAATAAAAGATATATGGTACAAACCAATGATTCAATTAATACCAATATAAAGGATCAAAACCCATATAAATGTCACTATACAGAATTATGGGAAAATGTAACATCAAACCAAGCTATTTATAACATCTACTGGTCTAATTTAGCCAGAAGTAGAGAACAACGCTTATATTGGAATAGAACCTATATTATAACCACAGTTGATTGGTCACCACAAGTGGATTTTAGCTATGAACAGGGAATGAATTCAGTTTTTCAAAGATTATGGTTTGCACCTGTTATTAAACAAGAATTACTACATAGAGCAGCATTATTTGTAAATAATACATGGAGCAGGACTGCATTGGAAGGGGCAAATAGGAGACTTACCGATGCACATGCTAGTACACAATCTAATACTAATAAGGAACCACAAACTTGGTTTTTTTAATGAATTTGATAATAAAACTTATAGAATGGATTGGAGAGATATTGATGAAGAATTTTTATATCCAAAAATTGTGAAAGCAGACATTTCGCCTGTTCCTAAACCCTATGGGAATAAATGTCCTAAAAATCTTGATATATATATCAAGAGCTTTAACTTACCAAATACTACTATGACCGATTGGTTATCTGTATCTGATTTTCCAAATTTACCTTTCATATTCTAGAAATCCGAAAGTAACTCTGAATAAACAATGGACATGGAAAGATATTTTAAAATGGTTTGAATTAGGATTAGAACATTGGAGATTTCCAATAATCATAACAGACCCTACACCACAACCGTGCAATTTAGTAAGAATAGAAGACAAACCTATACCAGATTGTAATATTGACACATATACACATAAGTGTTATTTGGTGAAATTCAAGGAGGAGCAAGATGCAACTCACTTTCCAAAATTAGCATACAATTGCATTAGAAGAAAACAAAATCCCACATTCCTTTCTAATTATTCATCAGGAGTGATGGACCAATCTACTTTAACAATACAAATACTAAAAAACTAGTTCCATTCCCATACGATAATGAACCCTTTTGGGGTATATGGATGTCAAACATTCCAAATTCCACACTAATGGCCATAGCAGAATGCAATACAAAAAATATTACAGTTTTATTTGATGAACCTATGACATTTATGTTTCTATCACTAAATTCTGGATGTGCTCATGACAATAAGGAAGGCCCTGGCAGGCCAAGAGGCCCTAATAAGCCATTGTCTGAAGCTGTGAGGGTGAAGCCTGGTTGGCGTTGGAGACCCCAAGAAGACAGTTGAGATGTGAGACATCTACCTAGGACAGCTGCATACAGGGAGCTTGGGGGTACCAGCCCAAGAGAGATGTATGTTACATGCAGAAGACCAGGAGTTGAGCCATCTAAGCCCTTTGGAAGTAGGGCTTAGATTCAGACATGGAGCTACTGGATTTGGTGTTTACCCTGCTGATTTTCCGTCTTATTTTGGTCTGTTATTTCCTCACTATGCCTCTATTCCTCTCTTTTTGGAATGGGAATGTGTATTCAGTTCCATTATATGTTGGGAATTTATAATTTGTATTTTTATGTTAAAGTGGCTTACAGTTAAGAAATTGTCCCAAGTCTCAGAAGAGACTTTGGACTGTGAACTTTTGACTAGTACTGAGACTGATGAAGACTATGGGAACTTAAGGTTGCACTAAACACATTGCACACATTTATATGCTCATGAGCCTATGGGGCCAGGGAGTGGAATGTGATAGTTTGAATGAGAAGGTCCCCCATAGGCTCCAAGTAATTAGACATTTTTGTTCCCAGTTGGTAACACTGTTTTGGGAAGACTTAGAAGGTATGGCCAGGCGAGAGGAAGCACATCACTGGGGTGGGCTTAGAGAGTTCTTAAGCCTTGCTGGGACTCCAGTCACACTCTGCTTTCTGTGGCTGCTTGAAGATGTGAGAACTTAGCTTCTGCTCCTACTCCAACCACCTCCGCAGCCATGCCATGATGGACTCTTGCCCCTTTGGAACTGTAGGCTAAATAAATTCTTCCTTTTATAAGATCCCTTGGTCAGTGTTTCTATCACAGTAACAGAAAAGTAACTAATACAGGAAACTTATGGAAAATTTGACTGTTCCTCTCATGCTGTGGTGCCCATCTGTCCTTGTCCACTCTTTCACTGCTTTAAATACAATTTCTGGTCTGCAGTGTTAGCTTCCCTAGGAAGCTGGTTGTTTCCTAGCTGTATTATTAATTCCAGTCATTTTTTTCTTCCTTTTAGCCAAAGTAGAGATCATTATGCTGGCTTTAGCCCATGGGATTCATGCAAAAAACTCAATAGTCAAAATAGACCAAAGTGGTAAAAGAGTTTAGCCTCCCGTGTAAGATCTACATGGTAAGAGCTATACAGAAGCTCATGCACCTGTAAAGACAGGGGCATTAAAGAGCTCCACACATGGAAAAGAAGCCATCTTTAGGTCAACTCATTTCTTCATGTGTGGAGGAATATTTCTGCTGATACATAGCCATAATGCATAAAGAACTGAAATACCTTTCTTTTTGATGTGTGTGCTCAGGTTTACATGCACATAGAGGCCAGAAGACAACTTCAGATGTCATCCTCAAGAATGCTGTCCACTTACTTTGACACGGAGTCTCTCATTGCCCTAGGGCTCACTGGTTAGGAGAAGCTGATTAGACAAGGAGCTCCAGGGATCTTCCTGTCTCTGCCTCCCCAGTGCCCAGACAAGACATGCTAGATAGCTTCATTTGTCTATTTGACACCCCTAGGAAGAGGGAACCTCGGCTGGGGAATTTCCTCTATCACACTGGTCTGTGGGCATGTCTGTTGGACATTTTCTTGATTGTTGGATGAAGCAGGAGAGCCTAGCCCACTGTGGGTGGTGCCACCCCTGAGCAGGTGGTCCTGGATTGTTTAAGAAAGCAGGCTGAGTGAGCACAGACCAGAGGAACAAGCCAGTAAGCAGTATTCCTCCATGGTCCCTGCGTCAGCTCTTTCCTCCAGGTTCCTTCCCTGAGCTCCTGCCCGAGCTTGCCTCCGTGATGAACTATAAGCTATAAAGTGAAATAAAACCTTTTATCCACAAGTTGTTTTTGGTCAGAGTGGCTTATCACAGAAGTATAAAGCTAACTAGAATGGATATTTGTGCCACAGAATGGGATATTGCTGTGACGATGCTGTTTGGGGAGAATTACGGAAATTTTGGAGATTTGGACAGGAAAAGTCACTGAGCACTTGGAGCTTAATAGGCTGTTTTGTGGAAGCTTGGAAGATAAGAGTGCAGAGGGAAATGCAGATGATGGAGGCCCAGCTTGTGACGCTGCATACGGAAGCAAAGACTATTGGATTATTCATGTCATATATTTGAAGTAACAATTTGTGGACATGAAACCATCTGTACTTTACTGGGACAACTCATACTGGTTAGAGCCAGAGCTGAAAAATAAGCTGTTATTAATAAGAGACAATTATCACTGTGGCAAAATCTTGGAAATATTTTTTCAGGGTCAGCACCCAGTAGCTGTGGTCCAGAGAGGGCTCAGGCTACATATCAGCTGGCACTTGAACTTGGCAATATGTAAGAATCTCCCACATGGTACTGATTCTGAAGACATAGAAGGAGTCACGGAGAACAGCTGAGGCTTGGCACTGTGAGAGGCCACTGGTGAAGGTGCAACCTCAGTTGAAATGGAGACCCCAAGATACTAGAGATGCCAGAACCGAGGAATGTAGACCAAGGATAGCAGTGGGTATGTACTGGAGTCGGTCTGAGCCTATGAGACAAGCTTTGCGTACTATGGGTGACAGAATCTGAGGCTAGGAGCTGCCCAAGCTCTATGGACCAGAGGCTCATGACTGAGTCCCAGATGTTCGATAATTGAGCTACATTGCTGGACTTTGGCTTTCTTAAGTGTGCTGGGATCTCCTCTTTTGAAATAAAGTATTTAAGTTTCTTTTTTACTTTACAGGAGCTCACAGGTGAGAGACCGACAGACTTTGAATTATTTTAAGGAGACATTGAGCTTTAAAAATATTGGAATTATTTTTACATGGATTCTGGGCATCGAACTCAAGTCCTCATACCTACAAGACAAATACTTCACCAACTGAGTAATCTCCCTAACTTCAATAAAGTACATTTCAACATGAAATAAAAGGACAAAAAATTCAGAACACCAGGTTGCATCTCAGACCCCGTGGCTCAGAATCACAGTTTAACAAGATCTTTAGGAGATGCGTCAACTTATTCAAATCTGAGAAAGGCCTCCAGCGGGTAGAAGGCAGCATCATGAGTGTTTATATTGCTCTATTGAGCCTTAGTCTAGTTCATTAGACTCCAAGGGTCAGATTATCATCAAAAACACAGACATAAAGATGAAGTCTCTCTTCTCAGTGCCAAGTTTTCCAAGGACAAAGACAAGGATGGAAAGTTAACTGGGGACATAAAGTATCCCTCAGAGTACATGCCCTGAGAGAGTTAGTTTGAAAGCGGGTTAGGAACAAAGTCAGAGTTTGTGGGAGCAGCAGTGAGTCAGAACCACAAGGGCTTGGAACCTCTCTTGCTTTGTCCTGTCCCTAGAAGCCATATCTCTTCAGTGGAGGTAAACACGCCATGCTTTGTTAGTTTTTACTGATAAACACGGCAGAACTCTTGTGCACGGCACATCAAACAATGTCTTCCAGGAGGAAAGCATTTTTAATCCACTGATTACAGCAGCAACTTGAAAGGAAACCGAGGCCTTTGGCCTGGGACAAAACTCTTAGGAAATGTGGCTCCTGAGTACAAAGCCAGCCAAAGTCTTGGCAGGAGAAATAAGATGCTGGCATCCACACTGCCCATCACAGCTGTATCCATTCCTGACTGGCTTGATGAGAAACCTGCAGTCTGTGTGAGTGGGGTACAATCAAATTAAGTCATTCAGTGTTTGACCTCGCACTCATCCACTTGTAAAAATCAATCCTTTAAAAATAAAATAGAATTAGAATTGGAGCTTTACATTCTCATTTGCTGGAAAACCTACCAGCAGAGGGTGTAATTAGGTGAAGGGTGTTTATAGGAAGTAAAGAGTTAAGACATTAACTCTTAAGAGTTAAGGAATTGAGGGACCATAGTGTCAAAAAGTGATGTACCAGGACTGGGATTGTAGTCCAGTGGTAGAGGACTTTCCCAGAGTGTGGTGAGCCCTGGGTTCTAGTAACAGCACTGCCAAAGGAGGCAAGGGGTGGGAAGCCATCAGTGTTCTTGCTAATGTTAACAGATGGCTCCAGGGGAGGGAGTGGGCAAGACCTAACAGGCCGAAGACTTCTGTTTGCATTTTATACTAAGGTGACCTGGTTGCATTTCATACTAAGGTGACCGTTTCATCCCCATTTGCCTGAGAGCTTTTCAGGTTTTGTTTTTGTTGTTGTTGGGTTTTTTTTTTTTTTTACTCTTCCAAATTTTTATGTGTGTGTCTATTGTGTATGTATGTATGTATGTATGTATGTATGTGCGTGTGTGTGTGTGTGTGTGTGTGTGTGTGTGTGTGTATGGAGGCCAGAGGTCAAGGTTGGGTGTCTTCCTCTATTTCTCTCTATTGTTTGAGACAAGATATCTCACTGAGCCTGGAGCTCACAGATTCAGTTAGGTGGCCTGGTCAGTGAGCTTCAGGGATCTGCCTCCTTCTGCCTTCCTAGCAGTGGAAATACAGACCTGGGCCACTGTTTCCAGCTCAACGTGGTTGCTAAGGATCTGAACTTGGGTCCTCATGCTTACATAGGAAGCACTTTCCTAGTGAGTCATCTCCTGAGTCCTAACCTTCCCAGTTTTTAATGTTATAAAGAATCCCCCAGCTGGGTAAACCTAGACAGTTGCTCCTCCTAACCTGTAACAGGAATAAATAGCAGGTGTACACTACTGCCCTGGGCTACTAGGTTGGGCCTCAGGCTGCAAGCTAGCCATTTGCAGCCAGCACACTGAAAGGACCTACAGGGAGGAGAACAGGGCAGGTCTGTAGTGAGGGGCCACTTTCAAAACATGGGCCTGTGGTACTGATGGAAGCTCTTCAACAAGAGCGGTGTTTTCAAAACCCTGTTTTGATTTGGAAGAAGGCCTCTTTAAAAAAAAAAAAAGAAAAAAACTCCCAGAAAGCATTTCCTTTTTTTAATGAAGGAACTCCACGGATAGGTTCCTGGACTCAGAGTACCCCACTGCCTCCCATCAGCTGAAATTTTGCTCTTTTCTCCTCATAATCACATTAACACCGAAACAAAAGCCAAAGCATTGCTCACACCCACCCTGCAGGTGTTATTCATCAAATGTGTTCAAGATCCTTTTTACTAAAGATCAGAGTCAGCTCAGCCCCCACTTCTCAGAGTTGACTGGCCCATTCTGTCCCAGTCTCAAAAAAGGCTATTCGGGATGGTAGGAGTCACTGGCTCTCAGAAGTAAAGGGTAGGCTTCACACAGGCAATGGGACTTCAACCTGAACACCCCGCCTCAGGCAGAGCACTCACCTGCTGAGACCAGAGCTGGAACTCTTGGAATCCCAGAGTCCCGGACAGCAAGACACCTTCTCTTTGAGGCTCCACTGCATCCTCCGCTTCCTGAGCGCCTCTCTGTCTGTATGTGGCATTCTTGGTCACATGATGCTCTTCTTCCACATGATGGAGCCTCTCTCTTGGCTATGTGCATTCTGACACTCCAGGCTCTGTGCAGCTTCTGCCCTACCTCTAACCAGTTCAATCTTGTGAGGTTTCCTACTGTGAAGTGTGGTGCTGGGAGGCGGGGAAGGGGGGTAGGCTGTGATGGAACCCTCTCATCAGACACATCCCAGGCTGCCCTTGAGTCAGGAGACTCCTGGTCCTTTTAGGAGTGGACTCAGGTGGGCAGGATCTGCTTTACCCTGGGTCCCTCCGCAGAGACTGGGACTGACACAGAGTTCACAGGTCTGAACTTTTCAGAATATTTTATTTTTGAGACAGGGTCTAACTATATAGCCCTGGCTGATCTAGCTCTTGCTGTGTGGACCTGCCTGGTCCTGAACTCACAGAGATCTACCTGCCTCTGCCTCCTGAGCATTAGGCTGGAAAGTGTGTACCACCATACGCAGCATCATCTTTTGTTTTGAAGCTCAGGTCTCCAGCAAAACTTCCATGGTCTTTATAGAGTCACTATAAGCATAAATCCTTGTGATGAGAACAAGAGTTGAAACCTGGTCAGGCAGTTTTAGGGTACAGAACCCCAACAGTAAATGGTCTTTCCCTGATGAAAAGCCGAAATGGTCCTCAGCCTTTCAGCAGGTTCTGCCAGAAATGTTTAATCAAAATGTCTTTGGTTCTGCCCTGGTCACAGGCCCGGGATTCCAGAGGGTTCACTTTCTCTTACCTCTCTTCCTCCAAATGAACACTCAACACTCCTGCCTAGAATTTAAATGTGGGGATATGACACAAATAGAGAGATGTCGCCTTGTGGTTGAGACAGCTGGACTGACCATCTCATCTGGTCCTCTGTGCCTCACCCCAGTTTCTGACACAAATCCTTTATAAAAAAATCCCCACTGGCAGTTTTTGGCTCCCCTTTCTGGCTCCTGCTTCTGCTCTAGAGAAGCTCTGCCTTCTTCTAAGTCCCCATCTCTGAATTTATAATAAAACTTATTTCTAAACTGATCCTACCATTGTCTGTGAATTTCATTTGTCGAATTTGGGAGCAAGAACCCAAAGGCCACAGATTCAGTGGAAATTTTGTAAGACTGACATCTTAACCTGTGAGGCAACCCACCAGAGCAAGAGAAAAAGTCTCTGTTGAAATCAAAGACACCCCACGTTGCCCATATCAATTGTTCCCCCAACACATTCTGTTCTGTCAGATTCAATAGGATGGGAGCTGGGAGATGTGACCAGCTGCCTGTGCTCACGCCCATCCACGAAACCAAGTTCATGCTCATGCAGCCTTTGGAAATGTAACTCTTGTGGAATGCTTCCCCTACTGAGCTTCTATTCCCTGAGAAATTGTCATAAATGATGATTGATCGATCGATAGATAGATAGCTGATAGATAGATAGATAGATGGTAGATAGAGATAGAGATACGTGTGTTATATTAAAATAAGGTATAAATGGGTTGCAGGTGGTCTTATTTGTGCAAAAAAAGAAAGATGGAGACTAAGTATTCATATGTGCTTTCATATATAGCACATAAAGATATGAGACAGTAAGAGGGGACAGAGCAGCTGCGGGCTGGGCTCGCCCAGAGACTTTCCACTGTATATACTGGATATGCCTATTGTAGTATAGAATCTGCTTAAATATTCATTTTTCTCTCAAATACAACTTTTCTGACTTTCTTGAAGTAACTTCCCACCAATTTTTCAGTATAGCTGGGCATGGTGACACATTCCCATAACCCCAGCATGTGTGGTGGAGGGAGAAGGATCAGGAATTCAGGGACATCCTCTACTACGTGAGGGGCTTGAGGCCAGTTTGGTATATATAAAACCCCGTCTTTGAAACGTAATTTATTTCTCTAAGTAACTGCTTATATAATTGGCTGAAATGCTAAGGTGTCGTCTTGAGGTTGAATACTAACAACCTGGAATTTTAAGTCTTTCTTTAGTGGCTTCTAAATTTCAGTTCTTTTCTTCCAGTTTTGGTTCTTAAATCTACTGCACTTTCTGTGTTGGTCTTTTGAGATTTAGTTTTTTATTTTTATGTGCATGAGTGTTTGCCTGCATGCATGTATGTATACCGTACACATGCCTGGTACCTACAGAGGCCAGAAGAGGGCATCAGATCCCCAAAACTGGAGTTGCAGTTGGTTATGAACTGCTATGCAGGTCCTGGGAATCAAACCCAGGTCTTCTCCAAGAGCAGTAAGTGCTCTTAACCATTGAGGTACCTTTCCAGCCACTCTGTGTTGGTCTTAAGTCATGTTTGTATTTATTCTCAGTTTCCAAAAGATAATATAACATGTGGTCCTTATAATCCCATATTCTAGCAAGGGGCTTCACTTACAGGCCTGTTCCAGTTCCTCCTCTACCCCATCCATCTCCAGTTTCCTCTCCTCCTAAACTCACCACAGAGAAATAGCTGAGCCTCGGAGCCAGGCAGGGCCCAGGGCCTGGCAGACACCATGCCAAGCAGCTCCCTGCTTTTCCCTCAGGATGATCATGCAAACATCTCGTGTGTCCTCTCAGAATATCATACTTGTCCCTCACTGCCTGCAGTTCCTTTCATCCCACCGGTGATAGATTCAAGAGGACTAACCAATAAGGTCAGTAATGGCCTTTCTTTATTGGTCTAGACAATGGGTTGCCCAGAGAGTGTCGGGGAGTCACATTATTCTGGCATAGCAGAGACCATGGTCCTGGAGGAGACCCAGTGTGGCAGGCAGGAGCCTGCTTGCACCTGCCAGCAGGAGCTCTGTACTTGTGTGAGAGGGAAGCGAGGGGTCACACGCTGTCTGTGGTGTCGGGCACACAAGACTAGTTCTGCTACTGTTATCACATGAGGAAGCTCAGAAGCTCTGTCCTAATTCTTAGATTATACTAGCTCAAGGAATTTCTAAACCCTAAGGATAAAGGAAGACCACTCCTCCCACATGACAGATATTCTTGTCCTGTCTGTGTAGGGATGTGCCAAATTAGTTATGTGAGTCGGAAAAGAAAGAAGATGGTCTTTGCAGGCAATGTGATGGGACAACGGGACAACCATGCATCTCATATTGAAAGAGAGAGAGAGAGAGAGAGAGAGAGAGAGAGAGAGAGAGAGAGAACAAGCACCTCCCTCCCCTACATATATGCTTTCAAAAGAGTGCAGACATTGTAAAGAACTGGTGCTTTGGTCAATAAAGTCCTTGTAAGGACTGTAGGCTTCAAGGTAGCAGAAGAAAGAAAATGCGTTGCCATTTATTTCCCCATTGTCCACTAAGCCACCTTCTGTTCTCTTATGTGACTTCTACAGGGAGAAGCAAACAGACCGTCCTGTCTACTCTCTCCTGTCACTTTAGTAGTCTCCTGCAAGGACATCACATCTACTGCATTAAGCTCCTGGTGGCTTCTGCAGAAACTCTGGGAAGTTGTTAGGAATCTCTGCGTCCCAGTGGATTTTAAAAACCGTTGTTTGTGAGCCAGGCATGGTAGCATATTCCTTTAATTTCAGCACTTGGGAGGCTGAGAAGAGCTCTGTGAATTCAAGGTCAGCCTGGTCTACATAGCGAGTTCCAGGCCAGCTGGGACCACAGGAAAACCAACCAACCAACAAACAAACAAATAAAACCCCAGTTATTTGTACTTCCTGTGGGGTGCTTATAGTTTCAAAGCTAGACTCAGGCAACAATTACGGCCAAGGGGGAAGTGCAAGGCAGCCACATCTCAAAGTCTGCTCCATAGATGGTGTGAACCATGCCCATTACTGTAGCCACGCAGGATTTGCTTCTTTCTACAAAATGCTTATTGCTTGGGATTTTGTGAAAGGAACACTATGGTTGGATCTTAGATGGGCCCCAAAGACTGTAGGCTACTCCCACCCCATGCTCTATTAGGAAATGGTGCTACCTTCATGAGCCCGTGGGAGGAAATCAGCCTTTGAAGGGGATATTGAGATAGCTACACACACACACGCACACACACACACACACACACCCTACAGATACCATGGTGTAAGTAGCCTTCCTCACCTCGCGCTTCTGCTATGCTGAATCGCCTAGCCACGGGCCCAAAAGTGATGGGGACCAAAAGGCTGAAACTGCAGAAACTGGATCAAAATAAAGCTTTTCTACTGCCTGGAGCTGAGAGGTGGCTCCGGGGTTAAAGCACCAGGTCTTGCAGAGGACCCAGGATTGATTCCCAGCACCCACAGAGTGACTAACAACCATCCATAACTCCAGTTTGAGGGGATCCAACACTCTCTTCTGACCTCTACAGACACTGCACATACCAGTACACTTACATACATGAAGGCAAAACACTTATACACATAAAATAAAAATAAATAAGTTTTCAAAAACCTGAAGCTCTACTACTGCCTACAATGGGCATGCATCTGCAATCTTAGCACTTAGGAAACTGAGGCAGGAGAACCAGGTGCTTGAGTTCAAGCCTAACCTTGGCTATGTAGCAAGATTCTGTCTCAAAATAAATAAATGAATAAAAATTTCCCCCTCTTAATTGCTTATCTGAGCGACTACATCTGTCTTCTGTGCCTGGTGACTATGGTTCATAGTCATTCTCATGCTTCCAGATTTTACCACATTTATCTTCATTCTCAAAAACACATGCAGTGGTGGACTAGAGAGATGCCTCAGTGATCAAGCACACTGGTTGCTCTTGCAGAGGACCCAGGTTTGAATCCCAGCACCCACATGGCGGCTAACAACTGTCCGTAACTCTAGTTCTGGGCATTGCATAACATGGGTGCACTTACATACATGCAGGCAACACATACATACATACACATAAAAGAAAATTAATAAATAAAATATTTTAAAAGAGGGGAAAAGCACATACAATGAGAAACTAGACTTTCAAGGTAGAATTGTGTCCTCTATACAATGGAAAGGATGACAGTCAGGGACAGGGTGTAGCTCAGAGTAGAGTGCTTGCCTAGTACTTGTGAGACCCTGTTTTTCAGAGGTGACACAGAACCCTGGTGTTCCCTCAGGTTCATAAGAAACAATATAAATTTATACTTTAGAGTCTGCCACATGGAGCGATTACAAGGAAACTATGCATTCATTGGAGGGATGTGTCTCAGTGGTAGAGTGTTTGCCCAGCATTCGTGAGACCCTGATCTAAACCCTAGTATCACAAAACAAAATAAACCAAACCATGTTTTTAAGCAATCTCAGACAAGAAAGTCCATAGTTTCAAAAAATCCTGGTAATTATTTGTATTTTAAAGTTAATCTCTATTTTTGAAAGCATAAAAATAATACAACAACATTATGGGAACCAGAAAAGAACTATGCCACCCACAGACTGCAATTGACCTTTCAGATATTTATTTCTTTCCCATATTTATTACAAGCATATTTTTTGTAGATGAGTTTATAGTTGGATATGTTGTTTCTTTTGCTTAATATAAATTGTTTCCATGTATTTTAATAGTTACCGTTTATCATTTAACAACTGTTTCCAATGCTGTCTAGCGCATAGCCCTAATCAGTCACCAGGGTGGATGGCCTTTTGCTCTTTCTGGTTGGCTCTTTGATCCCGTTCCTGTCAGTTTTGTTTTGTTTGCTTCCATTTCTGAGGCAGGATCTCACATCACAGAGCCTACCAAGTGAGGCTATCAGAGGCAGTTCTGTTTCCTTGGAAAGCCTGCCTCTTGGAATCAGATGTCAATTTCTCTGAGATTTTCAGTTGAAACTTGTGCTTTCATATCTCTTCACATTCAGCTTTGTCTGGTCCCACAGTCCTGACAGTCTGACAGGAGACAGGTGTCTTTTTAAATAGTAGGTTCCCAGCCAGCATGGAAACTAGACAAGTCATCTCCAGCCTCTGTGTGCTTGAGACCCCATCTCAACACAGGGAAGAGGGGGAGAGATGGGGATCAATGATGGTAGTTTAAACACCAGATCAAGCCATGTCTAAGGCCATAAGCAACCCAGAGATGTCAATCACACGCGCCATTGAACCCTTTTTTTAGTAATGACCATCGGAGTTATAGCTTTCTCTCTGTGTCACTCATCTCAGCAAGAATTGTAGAGTTTATATATGCACACATCCACAAATAACTTACCTGGGTTATTCAGTGGGTTCCGTACAGATCAGACTGCAAGCTGACAGCACTGTGCAGTGAGGGCAGGATTTGTTCTGTTCGCATCTGGGCCCTCTTTTGCTCACCCTAGACCATGTGGGTTTGCCGAACCATGGCCTCCCTAACGTTTATAGAGAAAACAAATCCCCCATTGAACTGTTTCACGGTACATCTTGAGTAACATCCTTAAGCATTTATTCTAACAGTAGGGACAAAAGACTAGCATGTCTGATTTCATTGCTTCATGTCCTGTATTCTGCGGTGGCATGGGAAGTCACATGTGCATTTCTATCATCACATGCAAGCTGATGAAATGTGCATGGATATCTGGGCTGCTTTTGCACAGCTAGGAGTTGTGTGTCCCCATTTGAAGACCTTTTTATGTCATGGTATCAATGTCAGTCTGACGATGCAAGCCAACGTAATTCCTTCCTATTGTCCCCAGTACTAGAAGTTAAGCCAGGACATTTAGGGAGGTGTGGAAAGTGTATCCAAGCTCCACTCACACAGGCCTTCAAAGAGGACACCCAGCGGACAGCCTTAGGTGACCATTCTGTTTCCTTTCATGGTTCACTCCTCAGATGGCTGAGGCGGAGAACTCCCTGGGCAGTCTGGAGAGCATCTTGTCCTTGTTAGAGTCGCTAGTGGGACAGGCATCCAGAGCAGGCTGAGGTCAGGAGAGTGATGCTTTCTCTGGGTGCTGATACTTTGCACTGGCCGAAAGGGAAAGATGTTGATTCAATGACTTGCCCTCCTCCTCTCGTGTTATGTTTTGTTGAGGAGAAGGCAGGTAACTTAGGGTCCTGGGGCATCTGTGGTTGATCTTTACAGGTGTAGAGAGTGAAGACTTTGTGATTACCTGGATTCTGGTGAAGGTAAGAATGGTCGATGTTGTCTGATCTACCTGCCTAAGCTGCCCACAAAGTTGTCCTGGAGCCACAAGAAGGAAACACAGAAGTGGAACTGTTCAGGACCCAGTTACACGCTGCTCACCAGCTTCTCCCTCGCAACTAGGAAAGTTTCTATCATTGGGATGTAATGAATGAGGAAGCTTTTAAGAAAATTATTTATTTTTATTTTATGTGTATGTGTTCTGCCTGTATGTATGTTTATGCAGCATGTGTGGGCCTAGAGCCAACAGAGGCCAGGAGGGCTTCAGGCTCCCTGAAAATGGAGTTATAGTCGGTTGTGAGCTGCCACATGGGTGCTGGGAACTGAACTCGGTCCCCTTGGAGAGCAACAAGGGGCTCTTAACCACTGAGCCATCTCTCTAGTCTTGAGGAAACTGCTTTTGAAATGCCTGCAGATGAAGTTTACTCTTGTTCATAAGAAAAGGATGCCCCTTCTTTTCTCTCCCCCCTCCACTCCCCCCCTCCCCTCCTCCTTCTCTTCCCCCTCCTCCTCCTCCTCCTTCTCTTCCTCCTCCTCCTCTTTATTTTCATTCTCTCTCTTTCTTTCCTCCTCCTCTTCCTCCTCCCCCTCCCCCCCCTCCTCCTCCCCCTCTCCCTCCTCCTCCTCTTCATTTTCATTCTCTCTCCGTCTTTACTCTTCCTCCTCCTCCTCCATCCTCTTCTCTGTTTCCGTCCCTTTCTTCTCATCCCTTCTTCGTCTTCCTGCTGTCAGGCCTTCCCTGCCATGATCGACTACCCTCACTAGTATGAGCTCAAAGAAACCCTTCCTTCCATGTGTTGTTGCTGTCATACATTTTGTCACAATGAGAAAAATAACCAAGACACCATGAAAAAGTTTCATGTATAAACTGTTGAAATTTTTCGTAAAATAACTTTCAGTCTGTGCATTGAGTTTCATCTTCAGAAAGCTCATTATAGCTATGCAAATGCATCAAGATAAAAAAGTCTGAAATGTTTGGTTCCAGACATCTTAGGGCACCCACCCTGAACAAAGTGCCATGGCAACAGTATCAGCTTTAGGGCATCTTTCACTTCCTCGAGGAGCAGCTATCTCCCCTGTCCCCTACCTTCAAGCCTTCAAGGCATAGCCCAAAGATATTTCATTCCAGACTGGCCATGGCAGCCACAGATCAAGTCTCCATCACTGGAACATTTATGACATTTACAAAATACTTCTTTTTCTTTCAGTGATGGCCATTGAACCGAGGGCCCTGCACATCCTAGGTGAGAACTCTTATCATTGAGTTGTGTCACTTGCCGCTAAAACATTTCTCGTTATGTGCTCTTTTCATTTGCATGTCAAGAAGTTTGGTGTTTCGGTACTGGCCACTTCAGAAATACTGGGAGAAGGATGTATTTCACTGTCCATCTTCCTACCTGCCTGAGGCCTCATGGGAAGGTCTGAAAACTGCAGCCAACCAAGGTGGAGAGGCCAGATCATTCCAGAATCTACCCCAGAAAAAACCCTGATATTATGAAACCTGTGAACAAAACCTGATCACAAGAAGCTAAGTGTTGCTATCCTCAAAGCACTACGTGAACAGCCAGTGAGGGACAGGCACTGTCAGTCAGTGGCACAGTACGATGCTGGGGAGTGAAGAGGAGGTGAAGCCTGCTGTCAGGAAGGGAAAGCAGCTGGTGTCAGGGAAGTCCATGAGGTGGGGAGCAGGTAAGGGTGAAGGCTTTGCCAGGCTCACATAGACTGTGTGCATTAGGGGACTGAGACGTGGACTGTGCCTTCCAGATGGACAGGGCTGGAGAGGCAGGCATGTGTGGAGAGCACTGGATGTCTGAGTGGAGAGCCCAGTTTCAGTTATTCTTTACACATAGCATCATACAACTTCTTGTATCTCCCACTGTTTTGAGAGTCAGTAGTTAAGCTAGGGTTCCAGTACCAGAGTGGTTAGCAAAGCTGCCCTCCTGGGAAGTGAAGGGACTATTGGTCATGAGAGCTAAAAATGTGCTCTTCGTGAGAATCTTCTTTAGGCTTTGGGACAAACTGATGATTCATTGTTTGATCACCCATGAGGTTCCCCTTGCATGAGAAGTTTAAAGTACTAGACACCCTTGTGACTCTTGTCTGACTCGTGTACAGTATAAGCCTGCTCACCATCACCCTGGTACCGAGAACCCAGCCTTGATCTTACCAGCATCCCCGGTTTTCAGGTAGAAGGTGAAAACCCATCATACCATCACAATAAGATCAAGTTCAAAGATCTTTACTTGCCAAACCTGGGCAAAAGAGGGTGTAATGAGTCCAGAGGGACTGTAGGGAGATCCTGTCTAAAGAAAAGCCAACCCCAAAACACTTTATATATCTTCTGTGTGTGAACGGGGAGTGGGTACATGTGTGGAGGACAGAGGACAACTCCGGGGAGTCAGTTCTTTCCTCTATCATGTGAGTCCTGGGAACTGAACTCAGCTCATCAGGCTTGGTGACAGGTGCCTTTACCCCCTGAGCCATCTTGCTGGTCCTTCATGACAGCTTTTATCTGGGATAATCTCCTCAAGGATGTTCGCACAGTAAATAGCCTTGGCCTGTAGAGACAGTCTCCTTATTGTGTCACAGGGTAGATTTGTCTTGTGACCAGGATTATACAGATTACATCTCCGCATGAGAAAAGCACACAGAATCTGTCTTTTTGAGTATGTTATTTAATATAATCATTTCCAGTTCCATCCATTTTCCTGAAAATGTTATTATTTCATTTTTCTTTATGGTTGAGTAAAAATTCCATTGTGTGTATATGTCCCACTTATATTTTAATTTACATACATATATGTGCAGGTATAGGTCATGTAGCCAGAAAGGGGACAATGAAAGGGGAGAAGAGGTCTTGAAGGAGAAGAGAGAGGAAATCAAGGGTAATAGGATACATGTGAATGAAAGCAAAAAGGAGGACCACTGAGGAGGAAGGGGACAAGTGCAGGACGGAGAGGAGGTCAGAGGGAAGGGAGAGGAAAGTCGGGGAGGAAGAACAACAAAAGCAAAGTGTGTATGAAGACACCATAGTGAAACCTATCGCTTTATATGCTGATTTTTTAAATTAGAATTTAAATTGTTTCTAAGGAGAAATAAAAACACATCTCCCTCTGGGCCAAAAGCTGAGCAGGTGTGCATATAGCCCCCTCATAAAAATGGAGGTTCCAAAGCTTAAGGCTCCTCACTGTGTCCTGGCTGTGATGATGTGGTCTACATCATCCTGTAAGTTAGACCGGGAGGGGCTGATGTGAGCAGGAAACTTGTTTCTCCTGCAATGCTGTAACAGAGTCCTATCATGTCTTCTGCCAGCATCTATGAAACCATTGCAGCTGACCTGTTAGCTTGCAAATAGCATAAAATCTGAGACCAGTTGTCGTTCCTGACAAGCATATGTACTTATATGTCTTATTTCTTTTCTAGTTGCTATGACAAAAACATGCTGACAAAAGCAACTCAAGAGACAAAGGGCTTATCTGGCTTAGCCATTCAGGAGCACAGCCTGAATGGGGCGTGGTCAGGTAGGCAAATCAAGGCAGGATCTGGAAGAAGCTGGTCCCACTGCACCCACAATCAAGATGCAGAAAGCAACAAATGCTTGCTGCTCTCAGCTCCCTTTCTCCAATTTTACAGTACAGGATCTCAGCCAGGGAATGCTGCCACCCACAGTGGGAGGGTTTTCCCATCTCAGTTAGTACAATCAAGATAATCCCCAACAGGTATGGCCAGAGACCAATCTCCCAAGCAATTCTACAATTTGTCAAGTTCCTAATTAACACTAACCATCACATTATATGTATAATGATATAAAGAATAATCAACAGTAATAACTAATAATTGTGAATCACAGTAGGTAGCTACATTATTAATAATGATGACCATGTGACTAACAGTAAATGCCTGCTTATTCGATGGATTTGGCAGTTACTGAGACATTACTACCTATCCCACTCATGCCGCCTCATCGAATCATAGAACACTGTGATGCAAAAGCTGTTCTTGTCCCCAGGCCACTGAGGACAGTGTAGAGTGTAGTGGCCTAGGAAAATGGGATAAAGACTTTCATTTGCAATTTGTCCAGACTTCAAAGCTTGACCTTTGCCCAACCCCTCCTAGTGGCACACCCAGAAAGGAGTGACCTTGAGAGTTCCAAAACAGACCTGACCACACCCCACATGATGTTCAGATCTGGGAGGGGCATGTGCAAATAGAAAACCCTAGGTCTGTTTTTGTTAGGAATGTGCACTTGGGAAACTTTGTGTAATGCAGCATCTCCTTCATTCATGATGGAGAACACCCATGTCATGGTAAGAGCCTGGTCCTCATCCTCTGTGGCCCCATCAGTCTGAGACTATGGTCTCCACATCCTAAACTTCCAGAATATGTGAGTTTGTAAGATACACCCAGATTTTATATATATATATTTGGGGCTGGAGAGATGACTCAATGGTTAAGAGCACTGGCTGCTCTTGCAGAGGACCTGGGTTTGATTCCCAGCACCCACATGGTGGCTAATAACTGTTGGTATCTCCATTCCAGGGGATCTGACACCCTCTTCTGACCTCTGTGGGCATTGTACACATGGATACACTTACATATACACAGGCAAAACACTCATACACCTAAAATAATCACATTTAAAAAATTTGTATTGATTCTTTGAGAATTTCATGCATTGTACTTTGATCATATTCAGACGCCTCCCCCATATCAATTCCAACCTCAACCCCAAATTCATGTCCCCTATTATTTTTTAAAAAGTCTAACCAGTTTCATTTGTGTTCACAAATGTCCCAGGCCTGGTCAACCTACCAGGCATCTTATCCTTAACGAAAACTGACTCCCTCCCTCCCAGCAGCTAGCAATTACCAACAGATCCTTAGGTAAGGCTGAGAAATGATCCAGGAAAGGAAGGACTTAATTTACATCTTATCTAGATTCTTCTGCAGAGATAGGTAAGATGTGGGAAGATAGAGGTAGAGCAAGGGTGTCAGTGGTGTGAACGCAGCAGGCAGCTGTGAGTGTGTGTGTGTGTGTGTGTGTGTGAATGCGGATGCTCATGACCCATGAGCTTGTCACAGGACAATCTCAGGTGTTAGTCCTCACTTTCCAATGGCCTGGGTGAGGTTGAGCACCTCATTTTGACCCAGGAAGTTCTATGCAGAACTCATGACCCGAGGGTGCCCTTGACACCTGTAGATTGTTTATGAACTTCTGGTTGCCCCTCTTTGCTGATGGGATCTCCACTGTCCCCGCCAGCCTGGATTGACATTTTATTTGCACCACTAGTCCATACCATGCTTGCTCAAGCAAAGGCCTCCTTTTATTTGGTTTGTCTTCAGCTGATGTGGCTGCAGATCTCTGTAAACAAGCTGAATTCCAAAGTCTTTATGCTGTGGTGCTGTGTGTCCATGAGCTTGCACATTGCTTCGAGCTGCAGTAGAACCCACACAGTTTTATGGCCTTGGGATTCATGAACTGCTTCTCAGACACTTTGCTCATGGAGTGCTTACCAGTCATGCTCCCTGTCCGAGACACTACCCTAAACTGCATTCAGCTGTCACCCTTTCAATATTCAAGATAGGAATGTCTTGAGCCAGGAACTGGGAAATGTTGTAGCAGGGATCAATCTTTGTTCCACGTGTGAAGTCTGAAGCTCTGGGCAGACTCAGTTTGGAGGAAGCTAGAGGCTAATGTCATCTCAAAGTGTGTCTGACCCCCTTGGTTTTTCTGTAACAAAATACCTCAGGCTGGGTGATTTTTTTAAAGATTCGTTTTTAGTTTTTATTTACACACATGTATGTTTGTGAGTGTATGTCAGATGTGTGCATGCCCACAGAGGCTATAAGAGAGCATCAGATCCCCTAGAGCTGGAATTATAAGTGGTTATGAGCCACCCAATATTGGTGTTGGGAACAGGACTCAGATTCTCTGAAAGGGCAGTAAGCACTCTTACCCACTGAGCCATCTCTCCAGTCCCAAGCTGGATAATTTATAAACAACAGAAACTTATTGCTCATAGTTCTGAAGACTTAGGAAGTCCAAATTAGAGGCAGCAGTAGATCTGGTTCTGGTAAGGACTCATTCTCTTTGAACGATGGTAGCTGTGTCTGTGTTCTGTGGTGGACAGGGATACAGATCTGCTGGCTTCTCTTTAAGGAAGCCAACGCCTTAAAATAGGACTGTGCACTCATGCCCGAGCCAGTTCCAAAGCCGTAGCTTCTGTACACTGTAACTGTGAGAATCCAACCTCAACATATACATTTGGAGCGCAGCATGGACTGGGAGACCCCAGTAACTAAGGTTTCCAGTAGGGGTCTCTCAAAGTAGCACAGCACCCCTCTCCCAGCTGCTGGCTGGTCTATTTCTTATGGGTGACTCAGCAATTCACCTGTGTCCTAGTTTGATTTCAATCGCTATGACAAAACACTATGACCAATACCAACTCAGGGAGGAAAGGGTTTATTTGACATCTTCCAGGTCATACTCTCATTGAGGGAGTTCAAGGTAGGAATTCAGGGCTGGAACCTGTAGGCAGGAGCTGAAACACAGGCCACCGAGGAACGCTGTTCACTGGCTTGCTCAGCCTGCTTTCTTATACAATACAGGACAACCTGCTCAAGGGGTGGCATCGCCCACAGTGTGCTGGGTCTTTCCACATCACTTAACAATCAAGGAAACGCCCCACAAACATGGCGATAGGCCAGTCCAATGGAGGCAATTCCCCAACTGAAGCTTCCTCCACCCAGGTGTATCAAGCTGACAGCTGAAGCTATCTAGCATAACCAGTGTGTAATGGAAGTGCATCTCCTTTTATAATAACCCCAGAAGTCAAACTGCATCATTTTTCTTCAATAATATGTGTATTTTCAACATAACTTCAAGCCCACCCAGGATCAAGACAAGAAAATGGACTACACTTTTTGAGAGGAAGTGTATTAGTTTATTTTTAATTGCTATTACAAAAATGTCTGTGGCTGGGCATTTTATAGAAAAAGGAGGCTTGTTTGTCTCCGCTTTGGAGGCTAAAGGTCCCAGATGAGGTAGCCTCCTCTACCTAGCCTCATGGAGGGTGACATCACAGTGTCAGGAGCACATGTAAGAGCAATTGCTTGGTGAGCTCAGAAGCTCTCTTTGTAACTCACTCCCACAGGAGCCAAGGATCTGCAAGATCTACATCAATCCTTTCTGAAGGCATGCACAAATGACCTAAATCACCTCGCTAGGACCCACCCCTTAAAGGTTCCAACACCACGACACCACCGCACTGAGGCCAAGCACCCAGCGTATGAATCCATGGGGACAAACCACATCCAAGCCACAGCAGAGGGCAGCAAGCATTGTCATAGAATGTGTTGGGAGCTGTGCTGTGGCTACCGCTGGAAATCTGCCATGATAGTCGAGAATCACGGGAGTTACTCAACTTAAATTCAGTGGGTTACTCATACACCAAGAAAAGACATGAAAGCAGGAGACTTCAGATGAGGGAGAGGGGACGGCAGACGGTAGTGGGATGGAAATAACTAAAATCCATTATGGACGTGTATGCGACTGAAAAGAATAGAGAAATTCGTGTTTAAAAACAGATGAAAAAGTGACCTTAGTGTCCAAAGAGGAAAAAATGAGTCACTAAAATCTTTGAAGGTGAGCTGATTTTCCAGGACTGCAGCATTCTTAGGGTTCTTTGTGAAAGTTCCAAAAAGCCAGAGTAAGAGGTACAGACTGGTACTGACCTACAGCGTGCACTGCAGTCAACAACAGACGGGAAACTGAGTCTCCAGCTCCAGGCTCAGGGCATGAGAGCTCTGTAGATAGCCTGGAATTTACGAGAATGAGTACTGCCGGGAGAGAAGGAAGAGGAGGCGATCTGAGCCAACCCGCGATGAGGCTGCTAGGGAACAACTTAGCTAGGTTCCCTGGTAGGGAGTGTTTATCACAAGAATAACAGACCTTTGAATGTGAGGGTGCTGAGGTCACAGTGACCCTTCAGTTATGTTTATTAGGAACGCATGCTTTTCTGCAGTTTTGCCTGCGCGTAGCTCCTCCCCCTTTCTTCTCGTGGAGGACTGGCCTGTTTACTTTTGGAACTCTCGATCTCTTATATGGGGCCGTTAAACACAAGGCTTTTGATATGTAAGCTCTGGGCTCATGATCTAGACAGGCTTCATATAATGTATGCGGTCATGGATTCTTAACGTAAGCAAGCATGTATGTGTGCTGTTTCATATGTTGGAAGAGAGTATCTTTTATTCTGAGATTGTGTGTGATAAGGATCACATGATTTGGGGGAGAGAGAAAGAGAGAGAGAGTTAAATAAAGGCAGATATTGACAAAAGAAGACGGGATTGAGATGGAAGACATTGTATACTATATATTGGGAGCAGTTATGCTTGGAGCCAGGCGGTCCCTTGGACTTACCAATTCATTGAATCAGTGAAGTCCCTTAAAGCTTTTATTTTATATTTGTGCGTGCATGCGTACGTGTGTGTGTGTGTTTATGAGTGCAGGTGCCGAAAAAGTCCAGAAGAGGGCATCAGACCCCCTAAGGCTGGGGTCACAGGCAGTTGTAAGCTGCCTGTCTTGAGTGCTGGGAATCAAATTCAGGTTCTCTGAAGAGCAGCACCTGCTCTCAAATGCTGAGGCATTTTTCCAGACCTGAATTCTCTTCTTAACATGGGACGGTTCCAACTGGGGATCTTGTTACTCATGGCTGTGGAGTCCTGACTTCCACATTGGTACATAGGCAGCAGTCCACACTGTGTGTCCATGCCATCCCATTCAACTCTTGCTGTTGTGGTGGTCTGAGGGCAGAAGGCTCCTTAGCTAGAGGTGGTGGGCTAGGCTGAGGAATCCCTGAATCCTAACCTGCTCATGAATCTGGAGTTAAGCTTGGGTAGAAAGGCTAGAGGAAGCCACTCTGGTGATTCATGCATCTCAGAAATACTTGGCCTTTAGGGGTGAAGCCACAGCAACGAACACTGTTCCTGTTGCTAACAGGATTTTTTCTTAGGCGGGAGTGGGGGGTGCGGGGGGCCTTTACCCATGTGGGAGGCCAAGACAAAAGACTTGAAAATATTAAGCTCTTGAAAAAATGGAGGACGGGGAAGAACCTCAACACTTTTATGTACTGAGATCTCAGCCCTGCCCTTGAACATGATGTTCAGAGTGCAAGGCTGGACCTTGGTGCCTGCCAGCTTGCAGGCTGCCTACTCATCAAGTGGAAATTCCAGGGCTGCCATTATGAATTTCTGGGCCATTTTCCTCTATCAGTTGCTTTTAAGATTCCCCTCCCTCCTTTACTTCCCTTTGAATCATTACATTTCATTGTGTCTGAAGACTCATGTTTGAGGGAAGTTTATGTATTTATTTGGTGGCTTATTTTAGTGGGTTAAGATAATTATTCCATTTTAAGGTCACAGACACAAGTCACATCAATGGCTTCTCTGGGACTATTATCTGATATCTATATATCTATCTCTGTAATGTACTTTAAGTTTTTATAAGTATAGCTGGGCTTGGTGGCACATGCCTTAATCCAAGCACTTGGGAGGCAGGAGCTGGTGGTTCTCTGTGAGATTGAGGCTAGCTTGATCTACATAGTGAGTTCAGGCCAGCTGGGATGATAGAGAGATCTTGACAAAAATCCCCACATAATTTCTATAGGTATAGAGTGCCTATAAACAATATATAAACATTCATATATAAAATAATCACATCTATGACTTGAAGTGTCATGTCTTAAAAGTTTGTAATAAGAAAACTCTTGAACTTTGTGCTCCAAAACTTTAACTGTTTTAACTGTTCTTGGATATTTCTTTTCATATTTGTAACTAATGTGCCCTTTCTACTCCTTATCATCTTGACATTATCTCCTGACTTCCTGTTACAGAAGACGAGACTACTACGTCCCTGCTACTCTTCCTCTCCTGCATTTTTATCTTTACCCATCCAGCCAAGATAATATGTCACAATGCTTTTATTCTTCTCATGACTGTCGGAATCGCTCACCACTGAGCTGAGAAGAGTCATGTAACATGTCTCCCTTCTTGGACAACTGTTCTTCCTGGAGTCTCAGTCTCATTTTCTTCCCCGGCTAGGTTTTCTATGTACCCACGTTTGATATTTTTCCAAATACACTGACGGCTTTAACAAGTGCCCTGACCTAAGTTCCGAAGTGCTCAAATACTTATAAATAACTCTATTTTTCTCTCTGGGGTCCTCCCTTCTAGAAGCTTGTCTTCCTCTTCCCAGTCTGAGCTGACTGCTCACTCAGCCCGTGCACAGCAGGTCACAGGCTCTGATGGTATCAAGCTTCTGTCTCTTTCCTTCCATTGCCTGTATCTGACCCATGTCAGACAGGGCCTTGCTAATGAGCAACTCTAGCAAAAGCGACTTCTTACTCCTAATGTCTGTGTGTAATGTGTCAAATCCCAACTATGATCTGATTTAAAGGTCAAACTAGAAGACAGGCTTCTCTCTAACACAGCAAAATGTGTACAATTTCTTAGAAGTTACTCTGCTAAAATATATTTTAACATTAGACCTGTCATAATTTTGTAAAGTTTGGAAAATCTTCAAAAGTACACAAAAGAGAATAAACACAGCCTTTAATCCCCTCACTCATGCGTACTAACTAGTAATAGTAGGGACTTTTCCTTTCAATATGTTTTCTTCAGACATTTTTTTCTGTGAAGTTCACTACAGTTAGGGTAGGGCTTGAGTGTGTTCCCAAGGGTTCATGGGTTGGAAACTTGGTCCACAGCATGGGGATATTAAGAGGAAGAACCTAGTGAGGAGTAATAGGTCATTTGCGGCATCTCCTTCAGGAGGGATTAACAGTTCTTGAGGGACTCCAGTTAGTTGCCTTGAGTTAGTTGTTTTAAAAGAGGGAACTTAGGCTGGGGAGCACAGTGGGCGAGAACTCACTTAGCATGTGTGACACCCTGGGTTCCATCTCCAACAACAACAACAGCACACACACACACGCACACACACACATCATGAGGCAGCATGTTTGTGCACCTGTGTCATGCAATGCCCATAGAGGCCAGGAGAGGGCACTGGATCCCTGGGAACTGAAGTTTCAGATGGTTGTTAGCCACCATGGGAACCAAACCCAGGTCCTCTGCAAAAGCAACCACTGTTCTTAATCACTGAGCCATCTCTCCAGCCCCTTGGTTTCCCATCTTACAACATGTTCTCACTCTCACATGTGCTCCTGCCATGACATCATTAGCCATAAGGCTGTTACCACAGCCTATATATACTACAGTACTTGGACTTTCAGCCTCCAAAACCCGAAACTAGATAAATCTCCTTTCTTTATATTGTAAATGTGAGTGAATTTCAGGTATTTGCTATAGCAATGGAAAATACACTAGTGTGCTCTGTGTACTCTAGTGTTATTTCCAGTGTAGTTGTTAGAAGAGCTATTCCAAATAAAGCTCATACTAAAGAAACCAGAGAGCAGAGGGATTTGGGGGCTTAATAGAAGTGCAGATGTAGGAGGATTACTGCTTCAGGTGTGGCTGAATCCAGGAGCTCAGCGCACCCAGGGTCTTTCTCCACCTCTTGGATCCTGTTTCTCTATATTCATTTCATCATCAGGAAGATAATTTCCTCTATGTGATCAAAGACTACAAAAGTTTCCATTGCAGAGACCAATAGCACTTTAACCTGCACAAAGCAATCCTGGTGGGAAAGGAGATTTCTTCCCCTAGAGAAACAAAATGAGTCTCTCCAGTGTATCCTAGTCTGTGTAGGCTACTATAATGCCTTAGTCAAGAACATATATAAACAAAGAAACATATTGCTTACACATTCAAGGCTGGGAAGTCCAAAGTCAAGGTGCCAACAAATTTGGTGTCCAGTAAATCTAACTCTCTGCTTCATAGATGGTGACCTTTTGTTGTGTGCTCATGTGGCAGAAGGGGCTGAGGAGCTAGAATACTTCTTTCTGCCCCTTGTGTAAGGTGAATCCCATTCATGAGTGCATCTCCCCCATGACCTAATTAGCCTCAAAGGCCCCACTTCTTAATGCAATTACCTTAGAAATTAAGTTTTAATTTATGAATGGGGAAAGTACTAGCCTTTCACCTGTAGCACTGTGCCTGTCACTGTTTTTGAGACTGAGTTTCTGTGGTAATTGCTCCTTTAAATACATCGCAGGTGTTAGAACCAAGCTATCTGAGGAAATTTTCATCTTGAATTATAATTGTTGGATCAGATAAGGATGACAAATCCTGTTCTATTTTTTTCAATCATCAATCTATCTGTCATATATCTATCTATCTATCTATCTATCTATCATCTGTCTATCTATCTATCCATCCAACATATCAATCAAGAAACTGAGGCCCAGAAAGGATAATTGATTCCCCATCCTCATTCAAGTAGCTGATGATCAGGAGGCAGAATGCTCCAATTCCTGACCACCACTTTCTACCCTCGCTTCTTAAATACCAAGCCCAAAGCAAAATATCCTGCCAGTAAAGCATCAAACTATTGGAGTGTGCCAGCCCCAGATATCTCCCAAATGAGCTGCCAGTGACAAACAGTCAGTTCTTTCTCCCACTTCTGGATCGACTCTAAAAATGAGGTTGGGTGAGGCGGGCAACCACAGCAGCTGTGATTGCTTGTTCCTCTTTGACTAAATATTAAAAATATGCTTTTAGTTAATCAGTTCTTGAGCCCAATAAAGTTTCTTCAAACCAGAGGTTACCCCTCTCCAAATCGTTTTATTTGCAGAGTATTTGGCAATACAGTCTTTCCATTTGTATATCTCATGTGGCCTGGTACCTGCTGTTCCTACAATGTTAACACACTTCCCAGGCAGGAGAGAGGAAGTTTCATCCATTGGAAGGCGACATTACTGCCAAGAATGTCCGAGTACTAAGTCTGTCAGCAGAGGAAGGGAAGGGCCATGTCTGCAGCCCCGTGGGTGTGGTGAGGAGGACAGTGGGCAGAGCGCACCATGAGAAGAAGCACTCGTGCAGGGACCACCAAACATCATGCAGGAGGCTCGGGAGGACTTAGGTCCCCGCCCTCTGGGAACTAGCAGGACTTAGACAAGCACCTGAGAAGGTCCTAAGTGTGGTGTGGGTAGAAGGGTGCCGGGGAGGACAGGGAAGGAAGGAGGGGCCTTGTCTTCAGTGTTCCAGAAATGCTTCTCTTAAGGACATGTGAGCAGACTGGAATGACCAGGGGGAATCAGCCTGACAAGGGGCGCAGAGCCTGGGGCTGCCAACGGCAAGGTCTAAGGTCAGGGTGGCAGCACAGCACCATGTGAGCTGCAGGTAAGATGGGTGGACGGAATTTGAGGAAGAGAAGAGCAGTCTACTTTGGTAAAAATGAAGAAAAGAAAGAAAAAAAAAAGAATCACTGTTCTGGTCTGGCCCTCCCTAAAATCGCAAGTGCCGCACACGCCGCCCCCACATCTCTCAGTTCCCTATAAGGGTTTAAGTGGATCCTTTTTCCTTCTAGCTAGCACCTAAACTCCTCCTTCTAGCAACATCTGTGGCTTCAAAAGTGCCAAGGCTTACTAGTGCTAAGGTGTAAAGGACTCACAGGACGGTGTTGTAACTTCCCTGACTCACTAATTTACACACACAAAACACATTTGACAATTACTGTGTTCTGAATCATTAATATTCACTTAAAATTCAAAACACGGTTTGAGTTGTGGTGTGAAGGCCCTGCTGGAACAGGTGAAAATTCTCCAGCAGAGGTGCTTCTGGGAAACCGTAGGGTTCTTTCTGTGACTGCGGGGCTGGTCAGCTCAGCCCGTCTCCGGGGCTCTCTTCTTTCTCAACCTTCACAAGCTCCACGCTCCCGCTTCCACGTTCCTGCATCTTCCTGCTGGCTCTTGGCCTCATCTCTCACAGTATCTGGTCACCTTCAAACTGATGCTGATCTTAGGCCATCTCACCTTGTCCTGGACTGGCACATTGCTGGGTAGGTCAGACTTCTAGCTACTGCTTACCCCAGAAAATCAAACAAACAAACAACAAAAAACCCCATGCATGATATTGTGGCGCTAAGGCCCCTGGGAAGGACCACTCAGATGTCACGAATCAGCCAAATTTATTTAATTGCGCCAGTGACTACACTCTCTGGGCCGAGAATTGGAGAGCACAGCATCTGGGAGGTGGGATCACAGGCAGGAAAATCTCACCAGCTCATGAACACACTCGGCATTCTGCTCATCTGTTTTGCCGGAGCCCGCCGGCAGAAAATCGAACTGTACCTGAATTGGGGAGTTAGGATTGAGAAATAAAGAGAGATAGAGAGAGAACACGAGGACAGATTCGGGAGGGCTCTCAGTCAATACTGAGGCCACGACTTTATTCTGCTCAGCGTATTTATAGGAACAATACAACCATCATTTACATATACAGGATTATTCAAAACACCTATGTCTACTTAACAAAAGGTGCTAAGCCTAGGATTTAAGATAAGCTTTCCTCTGGGTGATTAAATCAGACCTTCCTACAAGGATTTACAAGATTTTCAGCCTTGGGATTACAGGATTTTCAGCCTTGGGATTACAGGATTTTCAGCCTTGGGTTTACAGGATCTTCAGCCTTGGGATTACAGGATTTTCAGCCTTGGGCCTAAGATAATCTCTCCTTCAAGTGAATAAATCACTCGCATTGCAAAACGCCCTAATCCCACAGCACTTCTGGGATCAGCAAGACTGATCCCTGCTTGATCAAAGTTCAAGGCAGTCAAATGGCTCCTGACATGTTTAGTATAATTTAAGGTGAACCTGTCTCCTTAGGGGTGGTCCTATGACTAAATGATTGACAAATGAAACTGGAAAGGTAGATTTTCTCAACGGATACACTGGAGATTGTTGAGTCTATCCCAGTTAATTTTCTGGGGCTATTTGCCACTCTAACAGTGGCTTTTGGAGGATTGTTGAATTCCTAGGAGGTGACTGATGTTTATTATTACTTATTATTATTGTTGTCTTTTTGAGACAGGGTCTCCCTGTAGCCCCAACTGGCCTGGAACTCAATATGTAGATCAAGCTGGCCTGAATCTCACAGAGATCCACCTGCTTCTGCCTCCTGAGTGCTGGGATTAAAGGTGAAAGCCAGAGTGCCTTTCTTGTTTTACTTTTTTAGCGAATGCTTTCTGTATGGACTTGGAAGCTGGGTTCAAATCCTAGACTGTTGTTTGCTAGCTTGGATGACCTGGAGTAAGATACAGTAAGCCCTCTGTACTTCTGATCCTCTGTCTATTATCGGGAATAGCGATGATGCCTATCTAATACAGAGGCTGTAGGATTAAAGGAAGTGATGCACGTACAGGATTTTAGAAGAACCTGGTTAAATTATGCTGTCATCTGTGCCATCCCTTCTACTGACTGTGTATGCACTGCTCTCTATTACAAAAACACTGACCCGCAAAGACTTTGGTATAGAAGTTTGTGATGTTAGTAAGGGACTTCATGTAAATAAGAAATTGCACGATCACGGGGATGGAGAGATGGCTCAGTGGTTAAGAGCACTGGCTGCTCTTGCAGAGGACCTGGGTTTGATTCCCAGCACCCACAAGGCAGCTAACAACCATCCATAATTCCAGTTCCAGGGGAATCTGACACTACCTTCTGACCTCCATGGGCACTGCATGACAAGAGTGTACTTATATGCATGTATGCAGGCAACACACTCTCACACATAAAATTAAAGTAATAATAATAAAAAAAGAAATAACATGATCAGGCACAACACAGAATGGAAAGAGAAAAGTTCTCAAACTCTAAACCATAGTGGTGGCATTTTGTCAAGACAGTAAATGGTCCAAAGACCTGCACTGCTGTTTCTCTAAAGCTGGAAATCATGCATGGAGCTAATAAGTACATGCTCAACACTAGTTATCACCAGAGAAACCAAAGTCCAAGCCATAATGAACTATTACTTCACGTGTTAGGCTGGCTACCATAAAAGAGAGAAAATAATAACTACAGGGTAGGGGTGCAGCTCAGGGGGACAGCAGCTGCCCAGTGTGCACAGGCCCTGAGCTGGAGATCCAGCACTGGAATTAATAATAGTAATAATAACAGTAAATATAAGGGATGATGGATAGAAACTAGAACGCTCATCCATTGCTGGTGGGAATGCACATATATATATATATATATTTCTCGAAAAATTATGCATAGAATGATCATATTTTCTAATATGATAATTTCTGGGATCATTTTTGGGATTGTGAAAGTGCAAGCTCAAAACAGTGTACGTTAACCCATATTTTGGAAGAGCCAAATAGTGGAAGTGATCTAAGTATCCACTGATGAGTGAATGAACACGTGGCATACGCATACAGTGACAAGTCATTCATCTTTAGAAAGGAAAGAAATTTGGGGCTGGAAAAATGGCTTAGCTGTTAAGAACACCGACTGCTCTTGCAGAGGACCTGGGTTCAGTTCCCAGCACCCACATGGTGGCTCACAATAGTCCGTAACTTCAGTTCCAGGGGATCTGCTGCCCTCTTCTGACCCATGGGTATTGCATGCATGGGTGCACTTAGATACACACAGGCAAAACATGATACATATAACATAAAAATAAATAAATAAATAACTTGAAGAGGACATTTCTTAGACCTGCTACCACAGGGATGAGTTGAGAAGATACACTAAAAAGCCAGTCACAAAAGGACAAGCACTGTGTGATTCCACTTACATGAGGGACCTAAAATTGCCAAAACCACAAAGACAAAATTCAGCGGTGGCTGCTAGGAGCTGGAAGGAGGAAGCAATGGAGACTTAGTGTTTAATGGTATGACATTTCCATGTGACAAGGTGAAAAATATTCTGAAAGTGGATGATTGGCAATACTTGCACAGCAATGTGAACGTGTTTAATGCCAGTGAACTGTACACCTAAAGAACTTTGCAGAGTACACTTTTATTACTATCTATCTATCTATCTATCTATCATCTATCTATCTATCTATTGTATGTGTGTTTGCATGTATATGCCACCACATGTGTGTGGAAGTCAGAGGACAATTGTGAGATCCAGTTCTCCCTTCTACTATGTAGGTTCCAGAGGTTGAACCCAGATCATCAGGCACGGCAGCAAATGTCTCTACCTAGTGAGGTGTCTCATTGACCTGTTCATAAAATGAATGCTTTCTGGATATTTTTGCTACACATTCACACAGTGATTTGGGGAGTGTATTAATCACATTACTGTGATAGAAAAACTGACCAAGGGAACTTATAAAAGGAAGAATTTACTTAGCTTATGGTTCCAAAGGGGCAACAGTCCATCATGGCAGGGAGGCTGGAGTAGACCAGCAGCTAAGCACTCACATCTTCTTCAAGCAGGCACCAGAAGCAAAGAGCGGACTGGAGATCCTGCCAGACTTAAGAACTCTCTAGGCCAGCCCCGGTGACGTGCGTCCTCCGGCAAGGCCACGCCTTCTGAGACCTCCCAAACAGCGCCACCAACTGGGGACAGATATTCAAGTACTTAGAGCCCATGGGGGACATCCTCATTCAAACCACCACAGGAAGGGTCAATTGGAAGTGAGTATAGGCTGGAACTTTTGTTACTTCTCAGTTGGACACTCATGGCTTCATTTGCTGAATATTGAACAAATCCATTACATGTTCTACGTATCAAATTTCAACTAACCCACCAGTCCCTTTGCAAGTTTCCTGCGAGAGGAAAATGTTTACATGGAGGCCAGCCTGTAACCAAATGCAATGGGTGAACATCTGGGTGTGTTCTAAACCAAAAATGAAACCATGAAATGTGGGTAAGGGAAATGTGGGTAAGTTACTTCCAAAGCAATGCTCTCCTCCAACAAATGCAGCGTGGGGATCTTTATTTCAGGAGCTTATACACATCAAATAGGAAGGCACTTAGCAGCGGGCATATTCCTTAACATGTTCGGTTAGGAGCACACTCTTGAGCATGCTCTATTTAAGATAATTTAAGAAGAAAAGATGTCAGACACATTTGGAGGCATGCTTAGTTCAAACCCATGGAACATACAACTGAAAGGTTAAAACAACAGGAATGCCTCTGGACATGCAAAGCTTTAAGTTTTAGCAGAAAATAAAGGAAAAGATACTCCAAAGGTTGTGTTTGTTCTCGAGGATGCCCACCTCACCTATTGACTGACAAGTCTCCCAAGGAAGCTTTCAGCAGAAATGATTTCTAATGGTTGCCTGGACAAAGTGCAAGAGTCTCTCTCTGTTCTTATAACCACTGTCACCTTGTTTTGCCTGAGGCTGGCCAGCACATGACTAAGTGACCCCAAGTGAAATGCACAGTTTGACAGAGCAGTGGAAAATACATTTTGCATTGTGTTCAATGGTCCTGGATATTCTCATTCTGTTTTCAGAGTTCAGTTGGTCACGAAAACAAAAACTCCAGGGAAAGAGTTCTTGGGAACTACTGGCTAGGTTCTCTCTCTCTTTCTTCTCTTCCCTCCTGAAACCTCTTTTCATTTGTATTCAACCCATCAAGTAACTAACCTGCATAACCTTTGCCCTGGCCACACATCAGGGTGTTAGGGAATTCTGAGCACAGGTCTGGGCACCATCTCTGTTGGTAGTCGTTCTCAGCTGTGTATTTGGTAGACTGATTTGTGGGATCGCCTCCGCTGAGGCTGCTAATGTAAGGTCTTTGTTGAGCTCAATCTTTAGCCTCTCATAGCCTCTTGGCATACCTGTTCACAAGCACTCAAGCTCTGCGCTAAGAACTAGCGATTCTAGATCAGTGTCTTATCCACAAAGAGCTTACAATCTGTTTTTAAGACATGCTAAATTACACCCAAGGGTAAAGCAGAAAGCCAATCAGAAATCTCCATGTGTATTAGCTTTGACTAATATTAATATGATATTTATGTACTGGACGTTACTCCAAGAGTTTTTCACACATTCAATCTTCCAAACCTCATGAAAACAGATATATATTGAGGCTGGAAAGACAGCTCAGCAGTTAAGAGCACTGGCTGCTCTTGCAGAGCACCGCTGGCTGCTCTTCCCAGCACCTATATGGGGGCTAACAACTGTCCTTTAATTTGGTTCCAGGGTTCTGACGCCCTTGCCTGAACTCTGTGGGCACTGCATGACACGAATGCATTTACATACATGCAGTCAATACACTCATACACATAAAAATAAGAAAAGAAACACATAAAGAGGAAACTGGGATACACAAATATTAGTTTATGAAGACCATATATAGCTGGTATGCAGGCAAGCCTGGTGGTCTGGCCTAAGATTCAGGTTCTTAAGTACTACCTTAAGGGGCTGTGTAGTCAGCTTTAGGAACAACAATTAACATTAGCACCAACCATGAAATTCTAAATGTGGATTAACTGAAGGGTATTTAGGCCAATCTAAACAACTGTGTTCATAAATATTATTTGTGGGAGGAGAAGAGGGAGACTGGCTAATTTGTTTTGTGGTGAAAGGACTTCAGTAAGTTTTATTATACCACAAGAAATTAGACTGTATTTTCAGTTGCTGCTCATAATCTTGTTTAGGTTAAATTAAGCTCAACGATTTTCAGGCATTAATTTCAAATGAGTAATCTCTATACACGCAAGTGATGGTTTATGGCTGTAGAAAACCACCCTCCTTGATGCTAAGTATCTGATCTGGATAAGAGATCTTTTTCCTTTTTAAACACACATCAGACTTGGGAACATTTTTATGACCTGTGACTCTTGGGTTGGAGAATGCTTGAGTGATTGGGGTCAGAGCTAGGTTTGAATTCTGTACTAGCACTTGATGGGCCTGGGTTTCCCAATCTGTAAACTGTGTGTAACACTACTGACCTCATGGGAAAGCATGAGGATGGAATGAAATATTTAGCAGGTAAAGGTACATTCAAGCGTATGTCCGGTGCCAGCTGTCCTAACTGCCTGGCAATATGTCAGGGTCTGTTGGTCTGACAAGAATGTCACCGGGGTTACTAGGGATCTGTGATCCTGGAATAGTTTGTTCTAAAACTCAAAAAGATTTGAAATATTTCAATAACTTGTTGACATGGCCCTAAAGCTATTAAAGCCACATAAAATTCCAGGCTGTTTTCCACATCTTTCTTCAGTTATGGAACTTCATTTTCAAAGGCTGCCAGAGTATTTCGCACGCAAGTCTGTTTGTGTCTGGAATCAGCATCCACTGGAGAAAGAGGAAGTGCTTGTCGGGATTTCCATTCGCCCCCCCCCCCGTCTGAGAAAAAGCCAAAAAAAAAAAAAGTCTATCAAATTAGGAAATCGAGAGCAAAAGAGTCTTGTGACTTTTTATTGTTGGATCATTTTGCTATTAGTTGCTTCAATTTCTTTTCTTTTTAATAAGCTATTTTATAGAAGGACCGATTTTTATTAAGAATGCCCTTACTCCGTTCCTAAACGGTGAGTTCCAAGTAAGCACCAACCATGCTGACCCACGGGGAAAGATCAGGAAACTTGTTCACGTTGTGCAATAGGCCCCGGCGGGCAGCTCCATCTGGATTCCTCTCCTGATCTCTGGAGAAGACTTAGCTAGCAGGTCTGACTCTGGCTAACAAGGGAATCATTTCACCACCCTGCCCCGGGCAGGTGAAGGGCACCGATCCCTCTGCACCAGCAGCCTTCTGTCCAGGGTTGCTTGCTTCCCACCTAATGCACTTTCCGTGCAAAGCCCTAGAGAGGGCGCGGGATCCGTCCAGAAGGAACTCGACTCGCGGATGCTCGTGGAGGAGCGGGGCGAGGACCTCCGAGCTGCTTTTCCCGGCCGCCAGTTCTCAATCCCCCTCCACACCCCCGTCCGCCTCCCGGACAGCGCTGAGGCCCCGCCCCTATGTCAGACTCGGTTTCTGATTGGCGGTGCTGAGCGTCAGTCGGCGACCGGGGCGGGAGTACGGGCGGGTGTCCCCGCCCCTCGCCTCCCGACTGCGGGCTGCGGAAAGCAAGCGGGGCGCCGACGGTGCGCGGGTGGCGGCGCGGCCCGCATGGCGGCGCCCAGGAGCGGCCCGCGGGCGCGGGAACAGGCTCAGACGGACGCAGGTGGGCGCGGGGGTGGGCGGCCAGGGCGGGGGCGGAGGGTCCCGGAGCCCCGAGGCGTCGGGCGGGGAGGCTGCGTCCTGGCGGGACCCGAGCGCACCGCCGCCCAGCGCGCGCAGCCGCCCGGGGTGCGGAGACGTCCACCCGCGAGCGGCGGGCGTGGGTCCCGGCACAGTCCTGAGCCCGGGAGCGGCGTGGGGCGTCAGTCGGTGCACACCGGGGCGCGTGGACCCGCCGAGCGGTGTCCTGGAAGAGCATGGAGTGGTTGCCAGCCGGGTTTCGCGCCTTGCTTGCAGAGGATGTGGCCCCCACCTCCACAGCAATCAGACTTGTAAACCGCAGAGAAAACTCTGGCTTTAAAAAACATCCCCACAGTACGGTAGCAGGTCGCTGTAGCAGCGCTCCTCCTCCCTCTGTTTCTTTGCCCAGATCTGAAGGCCATGGAGGTAAGGATGTTTTCCTTTCCATCCCTCCGCTGTGTCCTTGCTGGAGAAGGATGAATATTGCTGCTCCTCAGTCTTACTTCTCTAGCCGCCACGCCAAGAGTGTGAGCCCAACTAATAAATCCCGGTGCACGTGTGGTCTCTCTTTTGGGTGCGTAGATGCGAAGTTGCTAGGCCAGTGCTAGGAAGCCTTCTTAATTGCTGTTCCAGGTCCCAGCAGAAGCTTTTAGATAGGACAGCAACGTGTTGGGTGTAGTGAAACAGCACTGCTCTGCGTGTCGGGACATCAGTCTATCCTAGAATGTCTGTGTTGAAGTCACAACCACTCAGGACCCTCATGATCCGCCAAATGAGGGTGTTGGGCAAGCTGATCCATGGGCCTCTTCCCAGTCTAGCAGTCTGTGATTGACGTACCTACTGCTCTCAGAAGTTTGGAAAATGAGCTCTTTTTTAAACAAAAATGAGTTTTTTTAGACTTTTCGGCACCTTGGGTTATTATAGAATTAGCCAAATACTTCCTGTGGGTGTGTGCGGTTGAACATTTTATTTCGTTCACGTTCCTTTCTTCCCTTCTCCCTGATGGGCAGAAAAGCAAAGCTGGAAGCAAAGGTAAAGATACAACTGGAAAGAACTAGTTTGGGAGGCCACAAAATGCCTACTTTGGTTTAACACAATTGCCAATAATTTTTCCTTTCTGTGCACCAAATTCAAGGTGTATGTGAGCCTGTGGGGCCTGTGCTGTGGTAGGTATGCAGTCTGAGATGGAATTCAAAGATCAGATTATGGAAAACCTTCCCTTCCAAAACGTAACGTCTGAGCACTTAGTGTAGATTCTCATCTTTGCTGGCTATGATTGGCTAGAAAAAAAACAAAAACAGAGCCAGTGGTTTTAAAGTCACTTGCTCAAGCTGAGAGGGAGACAGGTTTTAAAATCTACCTCTTAACTACTCTGGTAAAAGAGAGACAGATTCACCTTTAAGATAACATAACCCTTGACAGACGCCAAAGGTACAAGAAAAGAAACCCCACAAAACAATCAGGCATAGAAAGTAGGGTTTGGGTATCATTTTAGCGATTTCTTGTTTAAAGTGTTTCAGTATTGAAAATCACAGGCCACATATCTTTGCACAGTGTTACTAGGAAGATACTTTCAGAGTTAGAATATTAGACAAGGATGAGGTGTCGCAAAGGTCGTTTTTCCAGGGCCCCAAAGCCCAGAAAAGACATCATCACCTGTCAGGAGGGCACAGCCGTACTGCAGAACAACGGTCATATCTTAGCATCTTTGACAGATGTCTGCATTTGAGGATGGAATGTGTGCCCCACATTCACCTCCTGTGGTTCTGTAACTGTCCTCAGGGGTTGCTGCCCTGATGTGGTGTCCCCTACCACCATCCCTCTGTTTACTGGCAGTTTGCACATGTTCATCTGTGTTCTGAGGAGCCAGTCGCTCCTTGACAGCCCCTAGGGGTTGGAATTGAGAGGCAGAATGCCTGGTATGGAATCGAGTCTCCCATTCTGGCTGTATTCAAGGCAGCTCTGCTTTCTGGTTTTTGTTTATGTTGCTGTTCTAGGTGAGGTTTTGTCTGAGGAAACAGTTCTAAATCTAAACCCAAATTAAAAAAATAATGGTACTTGCCAATATTTTTTAGTGCTCCTTGTATCATAGAGCCACTTATCACCTGTAAAGTTCTGGCTATTTATGGTCTACAGTGGCTATTTAAACCCTCCAGTGCTCACTGCTGCTGTTATTAGTGCTGTCCTCACCTTATATTAGGAGGTTGCGTTATGCTTAGTTTCAGTTTATGCATGAACCAATCCAAGTCACCCACCTCACTCCTAGACTCTTCTGACAGTTTAAAGGTGCATTCCCTAATATCCTGGGTCTTTATGACAAAGCTCTTCATGGGTGACTGACCTTATGCATGAACAAATGTTTTCTCCCACCCTAGGCACTTTCTGGCCTGCTCCCTTGAGTGTTCACAGGTAGTCGCTAGGCAGGCAGGTGAGTTTAGCTGGTAAGCACTTCTGTGTTCATAGGGAGAGCAGGTGAACCAGAAGAGTTACCAAGCAAGTGATGACTGATGAGTGGTATGCTCACATCTGTCCTCCACACGGACTACTGAGGATGGTCACTTATGCCAGAACGAGTGCTTGTGAGAGCTCTGCTCTCAAGGGGCAGCACGATGAGCCCGGTGCTTTGGCAGAGGTCACTGTGCTGAGGAAGCAGCTGGGGTCTCCCAGGCCCTGGTTATAATCCCGAGAGAAGTATTTTCCTTCTTTGAAAAACAGTTTAAGGGCTTAGCGGGGAAAGAAACCCCCACTTGCATTTCACATACACACACGCACACGCACACACACGCTCACTCTCTCTCTCTCTGGGATGTTCTTAAACCCTAAGGATCCATAGTTGATATGTTTTTGCAGCTTGTTGCCCCAGTTATAAGATTTGTCTTACATTTCTATGAGATGATTACCCAATTAAGTATATCTTTATTTGATACTTATGTTTTGGCTAGGTAGAAATTCTTGACTGGTAAAGTTATTAACCGGAAAATGTTCTTTTATTTGTCTTGGGTTGCAAGATAGACTCAGGTTCACCAGGGAGGCCTCCTCTGTCTCTCTGGATGAGTGCGATTGCTGGTCAAGCACAGAGATACAGACAGCAGAGAGTCTTGTGTAATTGCTACAGCCATTATTCCACGACATGCAGTCATTTTAGAATGCGCTTGGGGGCTGCTAGGTCTAAGTGGCTCTAGGATGTAAACATTGGCTCATATCTCTGCTTTTGACAAATTCCTTTTTTTTTTTTTTTTTTAACTCAAGGACAATTTTGTTAGAGTTTAAAAGAAAGAACCCTAGGGCAGACGAGTTGTAAATCTCAGCAGCCACCCTAAGGAGGTGGATAGAAGAGAGAAGAGAAAAGCCATGCCACCTAAGGCAGCACAGAGGTCACACATGGCAGACAAGCATCCATGCTTGCAGGGAATGATTAAGGAAACTCCAAATGTTTTGGAACCCAAAGTGTTTAGGGAAAGCATGCTTAGAAAAGGCATAGGAAGAGGAAAAGGAACAGTTCCGCTTTCTGAGTCATCTCTTCAGCTCCTTGTGGCTGATTCTTCACCAGCCATCTGCCTGTTCCTGTCTCCTGAAACAGCCCTGGCTTCTGCCTGCATGCCCTGCAGTTCTGGGCCTCTTCATCACAATGAAGCTGCACTCAGTAAAAGTTGGGTTGTAGTTTTTGCATTGTTGTTGTTGAGTAAGTTGTCTCTTACAGGCCCCGAGTACAGGAGAAGAGAGATTACAAAATAGTTTCCACTTCCACACCTTCTATAGATATGTAGTTCTTTATATGTATGTGACTGCAGAAGCCTCTCCTTCACTTTCAAGACTTACTAGACTAGTATGTTTAGCCAGAGTCTTTCCTCTCTCTCAGCTGTCCCATCAAATTGGAGCCAGGACAGATGGCATCATGCCTAACTTGAAAGGATGATCAAATGTGCATGTTCATTTCCTAGAGATGAAGGGATATTGTCTGTTTTTACTGTTGCTGTGATTCCTAGGAAAGAAAGCTCCCAGGAAATGTAGAACATTAAATATTATGGTTGGCATTGTTCTAAATTATGAATTTCATAGTAACTCTTTTGTTGTTGATAACCAAAGTGATTATGCCATTGAATCTATGTGGAAGTTTTGGATAAGGAAATGTAATAATTTGTAATACTTCATTAGCTTTTTCTGTGTTTGGTTTTCAGTGGATTTTCAGGTTGGTCTTCTATCGGGGGGAGTAGTAATGTAATGTGAAGTTATTTTCCCAAGAAAGCCCTTCCTGATTCAGAGAGAAGAGGAATATCATAAATCAAGGGTTGCCCGAGCTGGGGCATCCAGTTCAGTTGGCAGGTGCTTGTCACCCAAGCAGGAGGCCCTGAGGTGCATCCCCGTGAAAGAGCCCAGTGCAGTGGTGCTTACCTGTCATCTTAGTGCTGGGAGGCAGAGGCAGGAAGATCTCTGTGGGTGGCCAGTTATTTAATCTCAATGAATCAGTGAGCTTGGTTAAGGAAGGCATCCAGTGTTAGCCCATGGCCTCCATTCACATGCACACACACATGTGTATGTAAGCGCATGCATACAAATACCCCCCCCACACCCCAATAACAAAAGGGAGAATCGTGCCGGTCTCTCTTGTCCCATCACTGTTGGAGGTGGGAGAGCCTCCACCGGTGCAAGCCAGTTTCTGGATGACATGGGCTGCGGTGGGCAGGGTGTTGGTGGTGGGAGCTCCTTGGAGGTTTGTGTTTGTGATCTAAACCAACACTAGAGTGCTTCCCAAAGCATTGAGTCTCCCAAGTTTAACAGACGTGAACTAATCCTTTCTTGCCTGGCAGTGAACCTATCTCTTGGTCTTAGAAGAATGCCTGGAATACCAAGGGTATGTTTTTTGATCCATGAAAACCCCTCATCGTGCCTGTGAGCTGTCTAACATTACAGGAAAACAGTAACTTCTCAGTCAGCCACTTGGAGTGAGCAGAATGGCTGGTAGGAAAGAGGAAGTTGGAGATGGCGAGCCACCAGCTCCACTGAAGGCAGTCGGCTGCCACCAGCTCCATATGAAGTGCAGATAGCTCCAGTGTCAGAGATGAGATCTGCTCTGTGCCATTTTACTGGACATTGACAAAACAAACCTGGAGTCAGTTTGTAACTGAGGAGTAGGTTGATCGTTCGCCTTGAAACAGAAATGTGATGAGTAGACTTAATAACGTAAATGCTGAGTCCTGTAGTCTTGTGACTGAGACAGTACAGGACTTGGGCACCAGAATCCCTTTCTCTCAGATATGAAGGTAAAAATCACTTCAACTCCAAGAGTTTGCTTGATTGCATTTCTATGTTTGAAATATTTGTTCAGGTTCGGCTATTTAATTGATTTCTACAGTAGATGACTCCTACCACTCACCCTAGCTGTGCTAAAACACCGACCAAAACCAACTTGGGGAGGAAAGGGCTTATTTAAGCTTACAAGTCACTGTCCATTCTTGAGGGAGGTCAAACAGGAACTCAGCAGAACTGGAGGCAGGAACTGAAGCAGAGACCATGGAAGAACGCTGCTTATTGGTTTGCCTCCCCAGCTACCTTTCTTCTATAGCCTCGGTCCACCTGGCCGGGGATGGCACCACCCACTGGGCTGTCAATTCGCAGTCTAGAAAATGCCCCACAGACATGCCCGCAGCTGAATGGAGGAAGTTCCTCAATTGTCCTCTTGCCAGGGGTGTCATGTTGACAAAAATTAATCAGCACGCTGCCTGTGCTTGGCTTGGTCTTCACACTCTCCTCTTCTCGTGCCTTCTCCCTTACAAACCTCACACTCTCCTCTCCTAGTGCCTTCTCCCTTACAAACCTCACACTCTCCTCTTCTCGTGCCTTCTCCCTTACAAACCTCACACTCTCCTCTCCTAGTGCCTTCTCCCTTACAACTTTTCTCGTCCTTTCTTCCTTCCCTTCCCCTCTCCCTTTTTCTTTATCCTCTCTTGCCATCTATTAGAGACATCATCTCCATGGACGTCCATGAGAACTGGAAGAGGAAAGTGTGGAGAATGAGCCAAGCATAGGCAGTGTGCCTTCAGGCCAACTGGCTTAATAGGTCTGTAGAACCAGCCTTGCCTCTAAGGTTGGGGCTTTGCTGACATTTGCCAAGATCAAATGTGTCTTCTGTCTGTGTCTAGGGCATCCTGTGCTAGCTTCAAATAATGTTTTGAGCGTAGTTGAAGGTCAGTTAGTTATTTCACAGCTATCTAAAATTCTGTGCCTTTTGCCCCATGTGACTGTCCCTCCAGCACAATACACAAACACACTGAAATGAAGAGGTCTCTAGAGGAGAGGAGGTGACTGACGGGTAATAACCTGGCCTTCTCACATCTGCTCACAGGGGAGGAAGCTGAGGTCCAAAGTACTCAACTTCCTAAGGACAGACCCAGAGTTCCCTTCTTGTTCCACTACCTTGAAACTACCCTACTGGGTGACCACTTCGCATTCTTACTTCCTGCTTTGGATTTACATGGGGTGTGCAGTTAGAGGAAGAGAAAACACACCATGGCTCACACTTCTGACATGCTCATTAAAAGCTGGAGGGGACCACTAAGATAGGTTTAGGTGTAGTGTAACAGAACAACCCTAAATGAATGCATAAAAGGTTCTTTTCATGTCAGAGCTCAGAGCGAGTGCCCTAAGGCTAGGATGGTTCCATGGTGTCCGGGCACAGGGCCTGTGCCTTCCATTTTCTTTCTGTTTCTTCTCTGTTCTTTTCACTGTGCTTATACACGAAGCATGGCTTCCATGCCCACAGTCACTTTTTGTACCAAAATGGCTGCCTACATTCCAGCTGTCAGAGAGGAAGCAGGATGAGGATGGCTCCTTTTGATGAACCCATTTGGCATTCCTCTCTGTATAGGTTTTGTTGTTGTGTTTGTTTGTGTGTGTGTGTGTGTGTGCGTGTGTGTGTGTGTGTGTGTGTGTATGTGTGTATTGAGACAAGGTCGCCTGTAGTACAGGCTAGCCTTGATTTCCCTGTGTGGCTGAAGATGCCTTTGAACTCCTTATCTTCCTGACTCAGCCTCTTGAGTGATGAGATTGCAGGTATTCTTCACCATGGCTGGTTGATGACTCTGTTTCAAGGTTGAGTACTGTACTGCATGCAGAGTCCACTCAGCACAGCAGGAACAACACCTGGAGAGAATGGAATGGGCCTTTCCTGTGAGGAGCCCTGGGCACAGCCTAGGCAAAGTTCAAAGTTCTATCTGTGGGGAGAGGGAACAGACTAGGGCCAAGCTGGCAGTCTGTGCCGTGGAGACATGAGGACTAGATTCTGATCATACAGATTCGCTTGTTCATTCAACAAATATTTATTAACCATCTCCTCTGGGCCTAGGCATGAAGAAAACAGAGCAAATAGATCCAGTCCCAGCCCTCAAGATGTTCACTGTGGAGGGAGACAGGCCCTCAAACACAAACACGTCTGCCGACTGTGACGGGAAAGGACACCGTGTGCCCTGCAGAGGAAAGGTTTATTTTGCCTGGGGTTGAGCGTAGGTCAGACAAGTGACATTAGAGTTGGGAGCTGGAGGAAAGTGTGACCTAGGTCATGGGGAAAGGAGGGAGGTCCAGACCAAGGAAAGAGCACAGGCAAAGCAAGGCGGGGCAGGGGAGGTCCTTGAGGCACTGAAGGCTATATGGGAGGAAGCGGTCCAGGCTGGACTCATGGGGTTCCTAGGTGACCAGCCACCCTGGCATGCCCAGGACTGAGGTGTGTCCTCAGACATGGGACTCTCAGGCTAGGACTGGGAGAGTCCAGGGATAGGTTTTGGTGATTTGGACGTCTGCCAAGAGTGAGCCTTTTCTTGTTATTCCAGAAAAGTTCTTTTTTAGTTAGGAATAGCTCCTCCCATAGAAGAATAACCAAGTAGCGCACAGAGCCTCCCACTTGGCCAAAGGGAAGGGCTCAAGCAGCCCAGCACTCACTTGTAGTTGTGTTCATCAGTGTGATTTTTGTGGCTGTGGTTGTGGTCTGAGTTTGTTTCTCCTCATAGTAACTTTGGTAGTTTATTGGTGATATATATATATTTGAGATGCAGAATGGTCATGGATGTGGGAAGGTCTTATACTCTGTTTTTCAACATTGGCAGTACACTGAAATTGCCTAGGAACTTCAGATGAAGCTTGGGCCCAGCCCAGTAAATCAGAGTAGGCCCCTGGGAAGCCAACCTGGTCCTCTCTCCCATGACAATGTTCTAAAGCATCAGTGTGCCTGCCGCTCCCCATCCAGACTGGAAACAGATTCAGCTCTAGAGGGGCCTGACAGTCTGTTTCTAAGAAGTCCTAAGGTGGTATGACAGTTACTGCTGTGTAGACAGAGTGGTAATGCTCCATCAGCGTTGGGTGAATTTGCCTTTGAAGCCCCAGATTTCCTTTTGGGAGCAGAAGCACATAGATACATGACTCCATGAGGGAAGGAGAGTAAAGTGTGGGGAGGTGGCCAGTGAGTCCTCCCTGTGACTCATCAACAGGATCACATCGAACCCTCTCTGGGACAGGTCTTGACTTCTCAGTGGATCCCAGGGTCTGGTTGGGGGTTCTGGAGAGCGGCTTGGCTGTCACATTGACTGGCACATGTATTCTTAGTTACTGGAGAGCCAATTCCTGAGGCCTCTGACTAGGAAGGTTTCATGGAGGACAGGCCTTTCTTTGCTTGTCCCACACCTTTTCTAGGGGCCCTCCTCATTCAGTGACTGCTGGGATGTGGATATTTCCTGCCAATAAGAAAAGCCATGGAAAGATTGTTAAAATAGGAGATGATGCATGTATCATATTTTTTTTTAAATGCCAACCCACACCAGCTACAGAGGAGAAAGTAGAATTGGGGAAGAGAAGCCAATTAGGAGGATTAGTCACTATTAGCAACAGCACCAAATGATTCTGAGGACTGGGAGGATGACACCAGGGTGTACCTTCAGAGGCACACTCCCAAGTGATTATTTCAGAACACAGTAGTTTAACATAAAGGCCTGAGAACGGGCCTGCACTGGCCAGTGGAAAGAGTGAGCCTAGTTCAATCATGTGAGATCCAGAAGGGATAAACAGCAGACCCTGCCTGCCTCTAAGGCACATGTGATCCAAACAACCTTTCCCGGGTGCTGAGTGGAAAGTTGGGCACCAGAGGCAGACAGCGAGGAAATTGTTAATACGATTCAAAGGCAGGTAAAATCCATGAATCTGAGTTGTGTGGCTCAATGGGCTTTCTTGCTTTCCCTAAGCTGGACTCACTCTCTAAAATGCCAGGTCTCCGTCTTGGGGGAGAGATCAGCCTGTGATTCCTCTCTACATGTGGTCCAGTCCTGTGCAAAGAGGAGGGGCAGAGTTGAGCAATCCAGGAGAATCTTCCAGACCCGCCAGTCACACACGTTAGCACCCACCTTCGCAAGGAATTAAGAGAGAGACTGGGAAGGCCCTTCCTGATCTCAGGAGGCCTCTCCACCTGGGATCTTGCAGATCTTTGTTGACTGCAAGTCCTGGACCTTCTCTCCCTTTGAAAGGTGAAGCCCTGGAACAGGTTCAAAGGACTTTAAGTGACAGCAGGTGGAATGGGAATCTGTTGTCTCTTGGGTTTTTATTGGTTCAGGGCTATGTAATATGTGATTCCAGTTTCAGGCTACAGTTATTCAAATGTCATCCAGAGCAGGGCTCAGCAAGCCACAGCCAGTGGGTCAGATCAGGCCTGCTGTGTCCTATGACCTAAGAATGGTGTTTGTGTGTTTTAATGGTTGGGGGAAAAATCCAAAGGAAAATACCCATTTCCTGGCATGAAAATAAACACATTTAAAATCTCAGTTTCTACAAACAAAGTTTCATCGACACCTAGATCCAGAGTGTGTCACTTTGGCTGTTTCTACACTGTGATGGCAGAGTTGGTGGGTGGGACACTCTCCATGTGACTGATGGATCCCGAAATACTCTCTGACTCCTGATCACTAGCTGCAAGGAAGATGGTGGCCACTTTGTTAAGTGCTGTTCTGGTGGGGCTCCACCTTGGTGTTTCCACCTGAGGCCTCACTGCAAACACAGAATAATTTTAGGGAAGAGGGGCCAGGACAAGGAGGAGACCCCGAGCCTTGTTACACAGGGATCGGTTAAGAAAACAAGCGTGTCCAACCTAGAGAAGACACAGAGTGGGAAGGGTGGAGACCATAGACTTTCTGAGACCAGCCTAGATCTCAGCACAGCCTCACAGCCCAGGGAGGCCTTCCTCACCTGGTCTGGGTCACAGTCCTATGCTGTGCAACTTTCAGGCCTGGAAGTTGCCTCAGTGGGCTCCATTTCCACAACCAAGGTCCATCTGTGAGTCTTGCCAGTGCCCCCGTGCAGTCCAGTCTCCTACATTCCTAACTAGCATCAGCTGTTGGGACAGTGCCTGGCCTGCAGAAGCAGCTTAATCTGTGTTCATAGAATGAGGATAGGTTCATCAATAAAGAGAAATAATCTGAGAAGGGAGATGGACTCCTGTAAAAGGGAGTATGCTTCTGACCGACAGGTGTCCAAACTGGTTAGGTGACAGGTGGTGGGGAGATTGTAGCAGGAGCTCTGCTGGGCTGTTCCTGTTGGATTGTGCTGTTTCGTCTAACTTTGATCAAACCTTGATTTGCCAGTATGCGTTATCCACTGGAGACACTGTTTTTCCCTCATTCAGAAAGTCAGTGGTCTCCCCCAGGCCGTGCTGCATGGCTGAATACAGTGTTCCTGGAGCTCTGTGATTTCACAGAGAAGGAACGACTACTTGCGTTTTGATACTAGTCTGTCTGTCTTGCCCACAGCTTTGATATTTATGTCATTGGATGAGCTGTCAACACCCCATGCACAATTAGAAAACTGAACCTGCAATTAAATTAAGATGACAGGTCACCCTTGGCACTCTGGCAAAATGTACCCTGTGAAGTGATGTTCTTAAAGTGTACACACGACTCTCTCTGTGTCAGGCAGGAAACAGCTTCTTGTTGTATTACAGGCACTTTCAGTTTAACAGGAGTCCCGGGTGAGAGGTGTGGTGTCTGAGGGGATTGTGCTCACAGCTTGGGTCGGCTACAGTTCAGTGCCTTATTGGTCATGACTTTCAAGATAAAAACCTTCCACTTGGTGTTTTCCTTCCTTGGTGATAATAATCTTGTAGTTGTTGGCTTTAATACTTTACTGAGTAGAAGAATTGGCCTTTCTCAATTGAGTAGAATTAATACCTGAAATACAAAGTAGAAGCTCTCTTGACCTCAGCATTTCGAAGAGTAAAACTTTTCTTCTAACCATACTATGACATTGAAGGAAACAGAAAGATCTGTTGAGAAATATCTGTTGCTTATGGAATTTCGGGCAGTGCTTTAATATACTTAATTCTTTCAAACAGGAAGATTTTACCTTGTTTCTGTGTCTTTATTCCCTCTGCTACTCAGACATCAAAATTAAACTGCCTTTTCCATCTCTTTAGCTCAATTTTAATGTCCTCCTTCCCAACCCAGTCAGTAGCTCTTTATATGCCACCTCTGCTCAGGAGAAGATCGTGGCCTAGGTGCAGCTGAAGTGTTGTGTGTAGAGAAAATGCCGTGGTACTGATACTGTGCCACGCATTAGATTGGTAAGATTGGGAGAGGCCAGGGGATAGCTCAGTGGTAGAGTGTGCTTTGGCAAGAATGTGTGAGACCTGGGTTCAATCCCAAGCACGTGCGCACACACAAATAAAAATAAAAAGATGGAAGAGGAAGTAGTCGAGACCAAAGACTGTCATAGCCCACTGGGGAGGAAGGCTGAGGTCAAAGAATTAGGTAGAAGAACTCTGGAAGTCTTGAAGCCAGCCAGATACAGCCGAATTTCCCTGAGAGACTGTGCTGTCCAGGCCAGCTGCCCAAGGCTGCTGGGACAGATCTGCTGCCCTCACAGTCACGTGGTTTCCGGCTCTTTAGTGTCTTTTAGTTTTGTTTTCAGCGCTTGGTGTTTTTTGCCTCCCTTTTGGTTTTCCTGTGTGAATGTTTGAATTACTTCAGCTTTGATAATGGTTTAGAGACTAGAAAAAAAAAAAACCTAAGAATTTTAACACACACACAGACACACACACACACACACACACACACACACCAGTGCCTTCTTGTAGACAGTGGTCTTTCTTACCTGTCATGGAGAGTGGTCACAGGTCAGACTGTAGGGCTAGACATTCGCACCTGGTGTAACTCCTCAAAGATCCAAAGGACTGTTTCTTCTGATTGTTTGGGGCAGGGTCTCGGCATGCTTTAATGGTGGTGGTCGGGGCATACGAGAGGCGTAGGTAATACACACAGTCCGTCCCCAGATAGAAATGCATTGTGCAAGACCAGGTGGTTCAGTGCAAAGCATGAAAAGGGAGTATTTTGTGTGTCTCTTGCCAGGCACGAAAGGGAATCAGACCTGTGATTCCTGACAACAGCTTTCTTTTCAGCCTCTTCTCCCATCCTATACTTTTCTAGAGTCTTCTTCACCAAATCTCCCTTTGTTCTTACAGTCTATGGGATTACTGTCTGTGGAGGTGAAACCTTGCTTCTCTGAGTCCCACCCGTGACCTAGCAGGACCCTCTCTGGCAGGTTCCCCTTTCTCCTGGGGTAGGGAATCGAAGTGGCTGGTGACTGCAGAATACTTGGCAGAAAAGGACCTCTAAAACTTCTGATGTCCAAAATGTCATCCTCTCTCAGCCGTGTTTGGAGAAATGAGACTACTAAGTAGGTCATCGAAATTGTGATTCTTTTTTGCAGTGTGTTTTATAAGGGTGTTTTTCTTTCTTTTTTGAGTTGCGATCAGTTATTGGCCTTCACAGGAAAGGGGGGGCTATGTTGTGTGTGCACATGTGCACATGAGGGTATGGGTGTGTAAGCCTTTGCTCACATATGTGGAGACCAGAGTAGAAGTCAGGTATCTTCCTCTGTCCATCTCTGCTTACTCTCTTGAAATAAGACTCTCACGGAACCTGAAACTCACTCTTTGGCTAGACTGGCTGGCCGGTAAGCTCTGAGGATCCACCTCTGTCTCTGTAATGCTGGGGTTACGGGCACATGCCCAGCTTTACATGGCTGCTGGGAATTCACACTCAGGTCTTCATGCTTGTATAGCAAGCACTCCTACCCACTGAGCCATCTTCCCAGCCCTGAGAAAAGGGTTTTTAAATTTTCTTTTCGTCTTAACTGTACTTGGAGCAGGCTGATTTGATCCTTCATTTGGCTTCCTAATTCATAGATAGGACACCCAAGTGGTCAGACCGGCAGCTTCTAGCACCTATTGGCCGGCTCTCATTAGGTGGCTACTGCATTAATCCTTTTTTCCCCACCGTTTTTTTTTTTTTTTTTTTTGCCTACAAAAAGATGACTGGATTAACCACAATAAAAATAATAGCTCATGTTTATTTTGTGCTTACAGTGTGAAAGACAGCATGGCCAGCACTTTCCTGATGTTTTCTTTAAGTCCTACAACAGCAGCTCTGTGCCTTGTGATAGAGTGATGGTTATAAAAACAAACATGCATTAAGTACTTACTGTGTGCTGGAACCCCTGTATACTGTCTTCTTTCTCAGATTCAGAGACTGATGAGGTGAAGTTGTTTCATTGAGGACTCGGGGCGCCTCCTCTGCTGTGTGGTGCGGCAGGCAGTATATGCATTGCCATCGCAATAGCTCACATTCTAGCTACTCTGGTTACCAGTGGAGCCACGCTTCCTATCAAGGCATTGCTCTTCCAGTTCTTTGAATTAGAGGCCCTGCACCTTGGCATTACCAGTGAACAGCATCCTGGGTACTATTCATGGCTACATGACCATGTCATTGCAAGCGGTCCTGCCAAGTTCCAGTCCCCCACCTCACATAGATGACTCCTCCCTATGCACATAAGCAACCCCATGATTATGCTTCCTGGCGGCCATTCTTGGCCTGAATTATAGAACCAAAAAATGTGAACTTGTTAGAGATAAGATCAGCTAGGTGTCTAGCAACTGATAAATGGAATTTTTGAAAACTACACACACACACACACACACACACACACACACACACACACACACACACACAGAGTGGAGTATTATTCAGCCATAAAGAAGAATGAAATAATGTTATTTGCTGGGAAATGGATGGAACTGGACAGTACCATACTAAGTGAAATTAGCCAGATGTAGAAAATTTTTGTATGTTTTCTCATATGAAAAAAGCTTTAAAAAAATGGTATGAAAGCAAATGAACTGCAGATGGGGAAAAGAGCTGGGGAGGAGTGTGGGAGTTAGGAAGAGACAGGCGCTGTCAAAGCACGGTATACGCACGCATGGAGCTGTCAGTGAAACCCATTTGTTTGAATAATTATTTTAAAGATATGAGAACACTGGGTGGAGGGAGGCCAGGAGTGCAGGCCTGTAATGCAGGGTCGTCTGGTAAGGTGATCAGACCACTGCCTTTCTAGTAGGGTTAATTTTGAAGATAAGGACTGGAGAGAGCGAGAGCGAGAGAGAGGAGAGCACACAGCATACCCTTCATCTGCAGTGGCTGTGTGGACAGTAGCAGAAGAGGCCTTGTACACAGGCGCAGTGCCCGAGGGGCTGCATGATATCTTAGATGAATGCTGCCGCGTTAGGTGAAGTCTGACAGATGAGGTCATATGCCTGTACAGAGGGCAGCATCTGGTCTCCCCTGCAATGGCTGCAAGCCCTTCACCCCTCCCACACATGTGAGCACCACATTGTGAGCAATGGTAGATACTAAAAGGCCCATCATCAAAAAGAATGGTGACTGACCCATCAATACGGGGCAACCTTGTTCTCTGGATTAATACAGAAATAGAGCCCGAAGTGAGCACTCTGCCCCATTATTGGGGCTTAGGGAAACAAGTGCTCCCACACAGTGGCGGGAGGGGTGCTCACTGGCAGGGTTGTTTTGGAAGCCAGCGTCTGCCAGATGCAACTGACAGTGTGAAACCCTTTGGCCCAGCATTTCCTCTTCAAGTCATCCTTAAAGATAAGCTTCCAGGACTCCTGGAGCAATGTTAGCAAAGAGTGCTTGCCAGGGCGTTTGTAAAGGAGGAGTCTCAAGTCCTGATGTTCACCAGTAGACAATGCTGACTAGCTAGGCTGAAATACTGCTCATTCATTTCAATGATGTAGCTCACTGGTAGAGCTTTTGCCTAGCATGCACAAGGAACTGGCCTCAGTCCCCAGCACTGCCAAAAAGACAGAAGGAAGGCAAGAAAAGGCAGGAAAGGAGCAGGGAAAGGTGAGATGGAAAGAACAAAGAAGGGATAATGGAAATCTATACATACTTTCTAATTTAAAATTTATTTATTTTTATTTCATGTGTATAAGTATTGTGCCTTCATGTATGTAAGTGTACCACATTCATACAATGCCTGCAGAGACCAGAAGAGGGCATAGGATCCCCATGGAATTAGAGTTACAAGTGGTTATTAACTGCCCTGTTGATGTTGGGACTCAAACCCAGGTCTTCTATAAGAGCAGCTAGTGCTCTTAACTGGTGAGCCATCTCTCTAGCCCCTCCAACTTTTATTTAGAGCAAAAACTATAAAATCGTGTGTAGTGTCCTTTTTTTTCTTTAAAAAGATTACATCTACAATAAAAATTATGTATTCATAGACAATTCTGTGAATTTTTAAAAGTTTACTAAAACATTTGCATGTGTCAGAAATTTCAGTTTAGAGAACCACATAAATTAATAAAAGTCTAAGTTATAGATGTAAGCACAAGATAGCTTTATATTTTATAAAATGGTTTTTAGGACTAAAAAAATTTTGTGTATGTGTGTATGCTGTGTGCGCAGGTGTGTGTGTGTGTGTGTGTGTGTGTGTGTGTGTGTTTGTATGCTGTGTGTGCAGGTGCCCATGAGACCAGAAGAGGGCATCAGACCCCCTAGAGCTTGAGTTTCAGGTAGGTGTAAATCAACCTGTGTGGGTGCTAGGAACTGAACTGGCGTCCTCCACAAGAGTAATACATGCTCTTAACAACTGAGCCATCTCTCCAGCCCCAGCTTTATATTTTTAAACAAATAGTTTTGCTAAATTTCTAGGCAGTAGTAAATATAATTATTTGAACAGCTGGATAACTGCTCTAGACAGATAAATACTTTATTTGAAAATGTCTTTTTAAGAAATAGGAAGCATTTAAATGTTTTTTTCCTAATTTGTTAGTAGACTTCTTTATCTGTAGTCTAAATGCATGTTAACTATCCAGATGACCAAAATGTCAAAACTTCAGGTTCCACGCTGAAGAGGGTTGTACTGTATGGAATTTTACCACGTCATCTGCTGAGGAGGAAATCATTTCACAACAAACCCCAGGAGGTTTTGCCATTGCGCAGACATCCTCTTCCTCCTTTCTGCTTGGGCATTTCTCATGCTCAAGCCGAGTATAATTAGGAATCTGCTGGACACAGCAAAATACTGCAAGTCTGCCCCTGAGCTCCCTCAGCCTGTTGATTTTATGTCTTGTTGGATCAGGAATCACAGTGGACATACTAGCCAACAGGTGCGGACCACTTTCTGGAAGTGACGTCAATGCTTCTACTGTGTGCGTTACTCTTGAGATACTGAATAATACTCTCTGTTGTGACCCATGGGGTTTTAGAACAGTGATGGGGATTGGGATCGCCAGAGGCCAGCTGGTTTGCCTGTCAACAGTACACTTGGGCTCTACTGAATCCCTGAACTGGTCATAGATCCAACAGATATTCAGCGAGAACGGAGTGTGTGCCAGACACTGTGCTGATGCTTAAAATTTTCATTTTGCCTCTTCTCAGCAGGGTCATCTTCACTTTAGTCAAGAAAATTCAAGCCCAGGGGAGTGACATGGTCATAGACACACAGTCAGGGAAGCAGGATTTGATTCAGGATTCTGAAGCCCACACTCCTTAGGGACACTGCCACTCTTTAATTTGAGAGAACAAAGATGTTCTTATATATATACTGATTTTGGAAGAAATTTAAGTGTTTCTTTCATTTTGAATTGAATTTTTGGACAAGCATGTGGGCATGTGGGAATGTCTCAGTACCAGCCACTTAAGTATGAGGACCTGAGTTTGATCCTCAGAACCCAAGTAAAAGAGCTAGGTGTGATGGCAAATGCTTATAATCCCAGCACTGAGGAGCCAGAGACAGATGGGTCCCTGGGACTCACTCCCCAGCCAGCCTAGTTTACTAGTCAAGTTCAAGCCAGTCAGAGATTGTGTCTCAAAGAAGGGCAGTGGTACCTGAGGAATAGCAACAGAGGTTGCCTTCTGACCTACACACACACACACACACACACACACAGGCACACACACGCGCGCACACACACACACACGCCTGTGTATGTGCAATGTATGTAAATCAATGCTAGACACTGTGGGACAAAACTGCCCAGTGTATACATGTGTCCCTTAGAGCAAATGTATAACTGTTACATGCTTTTTTGTGTGTTTTGTAGGTAGTGATCAAGTTCACTCCTGGACACTAGTAACAAGCCAAGTTGTGAGTGCAGCCTGGAGAGTAGCAATGACCCCTGTGATGGTAGCAGTCTCATTCCTGACAGCCACCCTGGGCTACTTCAGAAGACTGAACTTATATTTAGGCCACTGGCTGAAATGGTGGGTCATTGTATCATCTTTATGTTTAAAATTACCCTTGCCATACCAAAAAAATTGAATTTGTCCCCTTTATCTTGCAGGTGGATTGGCTATCTGCAGAGAAAGTTCAAAAGTAATTATTTTGTGCCTATATTTCCCTATGTTTAAGATACAGACAAAGCTACAGAAAGGCAGAGAGTGAGAAAAGTAACTGCCTTTTGTGTTTCGCTTTGCCCAGGGAACCTCAGCGTGGAGGCAGAAGTTGATTTGCTCAGTTATTGTGCAAGGGAGTGGAAAGGCGAAACGCCTCGTGCCAAGCTGATACGGAAGGTGTGTCTCCTTACGGAAGTTAAAGAAGGCAGATGGTGTCTGTCAGGATTGGGGCATTTTGGTTCCACTTCACCGAGCCCAGAAGTCAGTCACCACCAAATGGGATGCGTGACAGCAGCTGGATGTGGCTTTAGGTTTTCTTCTAGTTTGCGTTTTGGTCGCTGCAATACAACACTGACCACAAGCCACTCGGAAGAGGAAAGGGTTTCTCTGGGTGCTTTACGTTCCTAGGTTGCTGTCCTTCACAGAGGGAAATCAGGGCAGGAACCATGAGGAAGCTGCTGACTGGTTTACTCTCTGACTTGTTCATCTAACTTTCTTACACAGCCCAGGGTCACCAGCCTAACGATGGTGCCACCCACGTGGGCTAGCCCTCCCACATCAATCATCAATCAAGACAGTCTCTTGCAGAATGGCCACAGGGCCCCCTTCCTAGGTTGTTTCACACTGACAGCTGAGTTAACTAGAGCAGGCCTCAACCTAAAGCTTATGCCCTTGAAGACTCACATCGATTAGGTCTGTATTTCAGAGCATGTGGGTACTGCATGGGTACTGTTGTTAGATTTCTGGCCCACTGAACATCTGTATGTGCAGTGGAGATTCTTTACTGGAGGGATCAGGCACCTTGACATAAATACGAGGCATTTCGGAATTTTCTGATGGACTAATCTTGGTTAAATATCCCCAGCAGTGCTGCCCACTCCTGTCTCTAGCGAAAAAGAGAGGGAGGGCTTCATCAAAATCCTCTTTGGCATTTAAAAAGTGGATTTGTCACATTGTTAAGTTGTTTTTATTATCATCATCCCCCAAATAACCTGCCCTGGCCTACCAAGACTAGTCATCTGAACCAGCAGGAGGAGGACTTCATACACAAGAGAGTCCCTTTAAGACATGAATAGGCCATCAAGATGGCTCAGTGGGTAACCCCTGAGTTTGTTGCCCCACAAACCTGAAGCCCTGAGTTCAAGAGAATCAACTCTTAAAAATTGTCCTCTGACCTCTACACACATACTGTGAGATGTGTGTACCTGCATCTCATGTTCATACACAACAACAACAATAATAATCATAAAATTTAAAAATAAAGGGCTGAAGAGATAGCTAAGAGATAGCACACAGTGCTCTTGGAGAGGACCCCAGCTGGGCTCCCAGCACCCGTGTCAGGCTGCTCTTAACCACCTGTAACTCTGGGCCCAGGAGATCTGATGACCTTTGTGGGCATCTGCACCTAGGTGCTCATCCCCACCATCACTAAAAAATAAAATTAAGTCTTTAAAAAAATTAAAAAAGAAAAGTTAAAAAATTAAGTACAATTACGCTCACAGTCATACTTTGATGTTGCTTCGTCTGACCGCTGCACGTGGGAGTGGCTCCTCACTGAAAGTACGCTTTTCATTGTGTTCACCGAATTCTCTTTCATTTGTCTCCTATCGGCCGAGTTTAATGCTGTCTTTCTGTATAACAGGCCTATGAGGAACTGTTTTGGAGGCACCATGTTAAATGTGTTCGGCAAGTGAAGAGAGATAACTACGATGCTCTCAGATCGGTGTTATTTCAGATATTCAGCCAGGGCCTCTCTTTTCCATCCTGGATGAAAGAAAAAGACATTGTTAAGGTATGAACTCCTCCTGGGAACACAGGGGCTGTCATGGGGGCCCTGACAGTGACTCTCGAGTTCCTGGTGTTCTCTAGCTTTGTACTCAGAATTGTCCTGTTGAAGCTTTGAGAGCTTGGTTAGCCAGGCCCCGGAAAGAAGCTGTCTCAGAATGCTGGCGTGCTCAGCTTTGTTCATTCGTTTTTAAGGCTCACAGCCTTTCTGGTGAGGCCTCTCCTTTGTGGTCTAATAAAACTCACCTTCTTACTGTCCATGTAAATGAATTTTAACAAATGGGTGCAGTGTGTACTCAGGGACCCAGAGATTATCTTGCTTACCGTTGTAGACAGTTGTTTCCAGGTCTCTAGACCCTGCAGCTCCTAATCTGTTTCCGGTGTCCTATGAATGGAATCATCCACATAGCCTTCTGAGTCTGACTTCCTTCCCATAGCAAAATGTGTTGTGGTTCACCTATGTTGCTCCATGAATTTGTAATTCATCTCTTTCTGTTCTGGTGTGATATTTCTTTATGTGAAAGGAACACAGTTTATGCACAGTTGAAGGGCATCTGGCTTTGTTTCCAGTGTTTAGCAACTTTGAATAAGGCTATTATAAAGAGTTTTATACAAGATTTTATGTTAACATTTTCTGCTTTAGTAAATACCTCAGGAGTTAGATTCCTGGTAGTATGGTAGGTGTATGCTTAATTAAGAAACTGCCAAATTGATTTCCAAGCTGGCTTGGCAGTTTTGTCTGACCAGTATAATGTAAGAGTTGAAATTAGTCCACATGCTCACCAGAACTTAGTAGTCTGGGTGTTTCTATTTTTAGTCATTCTAATGGGTGTTACACTGATGTTATTGTGCTTATTTATTTATTTGTTTACTTATTAGTGTGTGTGTGCGTGTATGATGGGAGGGTGATGTACCATGATGCACGTGTGGAGGTCAGAAGGAAATTATGTGGAATAGTTTCTGTTCTTTCCTTCTACCTTTACCTGGGTTCTCAGGATTGAACTCAGGGAGCAGGCTTGCTCAGCAAGCACTATTAACATCTTGCCATCTCTCACTATGCATTAAGTGACTAGTGATTTTGACCATCTTTTCATGCACCTATATGCCATCCATATTTTCTCAGAAATTATTTAATATTCTGTTCATTTTTATTGTTTCCTTATGGTTTTGAGACTTCTTTAAACATTCTGAATATAAGTGCTTCATTAGATAAGTGGTTTGTAGACATTTTCGTTACCTCTATGGCTTATTTCATTGTTTTTCTTAATAGTTGATGGCTAAGCATCTTTTAAAAATATTTTATATTTTAAATTATTTTTATTTTATGTGTATGAGTGCATTGTTTCCATGCATGTAAGTGTACCTGTATCATGCAATGACCTCAGAGGTCAGAAGAGAGCATCAGTTCCCCTGAAACTGGAGATACAGATGGTTATTTGCCTCCATATGGGTGCTGATAATCCAGCCTGGGTCCTCTGCAAGAGCAGCCAATGTTCTTAACTGCTGAACCATCTCTCCAGCTCGGTGGTACATTCTTGATCAACAACTTGACTTTTTGTTTTGAACACAGTATGCCTAATTTAGAATTGCAGAGCAAAGAAATATTTTTATATATATATATATATAGTTACATGTGTTTTCTATCCTTAATGTCTTTAATTTAAACTTGTTTTGAGCAGTTCTGTTCTGACAAATATACACACTATGCTAGCTCTGCTTCTAGTTAATGAGGATAAAGAATAGGACAGAAACCCTGGTTCAACCTCCGAGTTTGTGTAAAGATATATTAAACACCCCCACATATACCATAGTCTAATGTTTTCCTATTCGAGAATTTAATCCTATCAAGAGCCCTGTGGAATAAATAGCATTATTGTTCACTAATAGATGAACTAAGAGGTATAAAAATATCTCGCTAGTGGTCAGTTTTCAGCTGATGAATAACAGCCAGGTTCGAACAGGGAGCGCACCGTTATGTAACCGACCCACTTCTTCGTGGACTCTGCTTCTCTGACATCATTTGGTTACAAGTGGTATCTAAAGGGCTCCCGCAAAGACGTGGTATTTTATTCTGTGGACATAATCCTATATTTAATGCTTTATTTAGAATATAATCTAAAAAAATCACTTAATCAATAAATCTAAAACAAAGATGCCTACATGCTTTTTACTTAACTATTGTAGACTTTTGAACTGAAGATTGCTAAATGATTGCTAAAAGATTGTGTGCGACGACAGATTCCAAATCGCATGTGACAAGCGTTGAGACACTAATCATTGTCGGTATCTACTTCCTTTTTAAGCTTCCTGAAAAGCTGCTCTTTTCTCAAGGCTGTAACTGGATCCAACAGTACAGTTTTGGACCGGAGAAGTATTCAGGTTCAAATGTGTTTGGGAAGTTACGTAAATATGTGGAATTATTGAAAATGCAGGTGAGCATTTAGGGAAACAGAACAAAGACTGGGAATAAAAGCCTTTATGGGAAACAGTGCGTTCTTAGCAAAGGCAGGCATGTTGCTTTGTGCTAGGGAGGTAAAAAACGGTATGTAGAAGGCCTCCTGCTGGCAGCTGGCAATTCCTTTCCTTGCTCTTCTACCAAGTAGGGAACTAGAGTGCTCTACGAGACAGCTAGGTTTTTGTGGGGGCAAGAAGTTTCTGTGGCTATGTGGAAACCTGACCAATCACGGAACTTTGTCTCAAATGTGGAACAAGTTCCAGACAAGGAGCTCAGAACTGTTCTTTTGCAAGCTCCCTGTTAGTAGCTAAGGATGCCACTGTGTCAACAAGTAGACTAAAACTTCTTCCTGGATTTTAAGAGTCTTTGGGTGATAGGGACAAATGCCTGGCTTACTGCTCACTAGCTGGCCTGCCTGGGAAGACGCCTTTCTGAGATGTAGCTTTCTTCTCTGTAAAGAGCTGTGAGTAGTGTATACCCTGCATGACTGTTTGAGGCTGTGCATTAATCCATCGAAGAGCTTTGCAAAGCACCTGGCACACGGTGACTTCGAGGCCTCACTCCTGCACTCTTCTTTCCTGGAATAGCTTTGGATGGTCCAACAATCAAAGCCTTTTAGAGAACTGACTTCCTTGATATTTTACCTAATGGTATATTTTTGAGAAAAAAAAATGGTTTTGGTTCTTATAAAAGTAAAGTGTGTATACATTTTACAGTGCAGATTTCTGTAACAGAATACCATAAACTGGGTGTCTTACACAACCAACAATTATTTCTTGAGGTTGTGGAGGTTGGAGGTCTGAGGCCAGGGGGCCCGCAGGGAGTAGCATTTGGTAAGGGCCCCCTTCCTGGTTTATACACAGGTGTTTGGTGATGGGTCTTTGCTGTGCCATCACACGGCAGGAGGAGAACTAACAGTCAATCAGGCCTCCTCTTATAAACGCACCAGCCCGGTCATGGCACTCCATCTGTGTAACTCATCACCAACAAAGGCCTCGCCTCCTAATATCTTGACCCTGGGAGTGTACATTCAGTGTGAACTTAGGGGAGAGACGTGAAGGCTCAGTCCATAGCAATATGGTTAGAAAAAAAAAAGCAATGGTAAAAGGTAGATAACAAAAAGTTAAATTTCTGTTCTCGACTGATCTTTGGCGTATTATGCTATTTATTAGTTTTTTGTTTTTTTATGTGTATGAGTGTTTTTTCTGCATGTCTATAAGTGCACCATTCACATGCCATGTCTGTGGAGGCCAGAAGAGGGATTCGAGTTATGGACAGTTAGTTAGCTGCCCTGTGGGTGCTTGAGAACCTAACCTGGGTCTTCTTCAAGAGCAGCCAGTGCTTTTAACACCAAGCCATCTCTCCAGTCCTGTATTAATACTTTAAAAGTTGTATAGTGGTTAATGAGTTCATCTCTGTCCTTCTGAGTTCACACACTTGTATTTTCAGTGGGCTGAGTTCAGTGCAATGAGAGATTACCACAGAAGAGGGAGTATGTGCAACACGCTCTTCTCAGATGCCCTCCTGGAGGGTAAACTGTATGAAGCTGTGAAGTTCATCATGCTCTACCAGGTCACTGAGGTCTATGAGCAAATGAAGATGAACAAGGTCGTCCCCGGGCTTTTCCGACTCCTGTTTTCCAGGGAGTCATCCTCAGACCCTCTGAGCTTCATGATGAACCACCTGAATTCCATTGGTGACACACGTGGATTGGAGCAGGTGAGTGGGAAGTGGAGGGTAAGTTTCAAAGACAACTCAGGAACACTTGAACCTATGAGCCTCCCCGGTTTATGTTTAGCAGTAATACAACCAACTGCACAGAGAGGGCTGGCTGCTATTCATGGCACCAAGTGCAGAAAAGAAGAGTCATAAGCCTCACTGCTGGGTGCTGTGCCCTGTGTGTCTGAGGACCCTTGGACCAGAGAGTGCTGGTTCTTGGAGTCTCATTGACCACACAAATACTAGACAGGAAAGTCCCCTTGGAAAGCCAGATCACTGCAGGAAAGCATTGAGCTACCTGTCAGAAACAAATAGAAATTAGTAGAAATTTTAAGACCAGCTAGGCATGGTAGCATACACCTTTGATCCCCACACTCAGGAGGTAGGTAGCTCTGTGAGACCAAGGCCAGACTGGTCAACATAATAAATTCCAGGCCAGCCAGGGCTACAGGGAGACCCTGTCTCAAAACAACAACAGCAAGTTTTTAATACCTGAAAATGTCCCCTCCCCATGACAAATGTCTTCTTCTTTACTTTCCCAAGAAAAGGATCAACCATCTTACCTGACATCTTTACCAAACATTTCAAACAGGAGCAAACTGGTTCAAAAAGTGTAATTCTTTTCTAATGGATGTTCTTTTTCTTTTCTCTTTTGCCTTTTCCTTTCTCCTCACCTCTGTTCTCTCTTTTCTTTTTCTTCTCTGTCCCCCTTGATTTTCTTTCCCTTTCCCTCTGAGATAGGGTCTCTGTTTGTAGCCCAGGCTGGTCTGGAACTCACTGTAGTCCAGTCTAGCCTCAGGCTCCTGGCAGTCTTACTTCAGCCTCCCAAGTGCTGGATTAAAGGTGTGTGCCACTGTGTCTGGATTGGGGATTTTTTTGTTATATAAATATTTTTTCCTGATTTCTCACACTGATCATGGTCCTGCTCTTATCCTCTTCCTTCCATACCATGGGTATGTGCTGGTTAGTTTCTGTCAGTTCAACACAAACTAGAGTTGCCTGGGAAGAGGAAACCTCGACTGAGGAATTGTCTTTGTCAGACTGACTTGTGATTTGTGGGGCATTTTCTGGATTACTAGTTGGTGTGGGAAGGCCCCAGCTTACTGTGGATTGTGTCATCCCTGTGCAGCTGGACCTGGGCTGTGTAAGCAAGACAGCTGAACAAGCCAGAACAACAAGCCAGTAAGCAACATTCCCCCCTGGTTTCTGCTTCAGTTCCTGCCTTCAGATTCCCATCTTAGCTTTGCTCAGTGAGGGACTGTAACCCGTAAGCCAAATAGACTTTTTTCTCCCACATGTTGCATTTAGTCAGTATTTTATCACAGCGTTAAAGAAGCATAGTACGACGGGGCATTTGTCCCTAGACTGTGTCCACTTGCTTTATGAGTGAGTCTGTTACCAAGTGGGCTGTTTCATAAAGTGCAGCATGCCCCCTCGTAGTACGAGTATGGAAATGCATGTTGTGACCTCTCTTTCATCTTGTCCCCAGATTGATATGTTTATACTGGGATATTCCCTTGAAGTAAAGATAAAAGTGTTCCGGCTGTTCAAGTTTAACTCCAGAGACTTTGCTGTCTGTTACCCAGAGGAGCCTCTCAGGGAGTGGCCAGAGATCTCCCTGCTGACTGAGAATGACCGCCACTACCACATCCCCGTCTTCTAAGTCTGCCATAGACTAGGCACTGACTCTCATTAATGGCAGTGGTCACACCTACAAGTAAAATATTTCTGAAAAACCAAAGTTAATGTTTCAACTTTGGAAGGAATTCCACCCTTCTCTGAACTTACAGGAACACTGGGTGCAAAGATAGTTTGTCTTTCTTTTTCGGTGAATTCCTGCAGAGCAACTCTGATTTATTTGGAAGTTAGTGGGTTGACCTTGTTCATAAGGAATCTTTAGGACACAAGGAAACTTAATATGAACAAAAATAGAAGAGGAAAACCAGCTAACCTGGAAAGCAGGAGGAGCTTTTGATCTTCAGTAAGACTCTGCCAATTTGGATGATCATAAATAAACATGGCCACATTGCACAAGCATCACCTTCCCAGGAATCTTTGTTGTTTATTGATCTTCTCGAACCACCTGATTAACATTAAAGTAATATGTATGTGTGTTTATGTACATATTTACATATACACACGTGTATGCATTCATATATGTACATGCACACATATACAAACAATCCCTGCTTTGTGATATTGTTTAGTTTGTTTCCTGCCTCCACATTTTTTGATACTGTTGAATCTGGCCAGCTTAATAGGTTTTATTTAAATAAAAGAACACATACACGTTCTTCTGCAAGGGAGATGATTGTTATTATACCACACCAGTGAAATATCTGCCATGCCCAGTCATTTTGTTTTCTAGTTAAAAACGAATGGATTTTTGGAAGTTTTTTAAAAGATGAATTTGAAAAATCAATGAATCAGGTGATGAGGTGTAGCACTACCTTGAAAGCCTCAAAACAAGAATTCTGGCTGGACCTCCGCACCCCCCTTCCTGCTTTGGTGTGTCTATGGCTTTGCCTAACCTCTTCCATCACTATCAAGTGAGCCACTGTGTTACTGTGAACTCTTACCTTTGCTGTTCCTAAGTAGACGTGGTGGCAGCTTGCAGGTAACCCCGACTGCTGTTTGTACAGCTGGGGCTCTGGACCTCTGACTGCAGTTGAACTACCAAGTATACCTGGCCTCTGCCTGTATCACTCTTCTTGGCTCTCCTTACTTAGTGAAATTAATTTCCATGTCAGTCCAGGAATGATTAACAGTCAACTGAGTGTGCTTATCCCGCTGATGAAAGGCAGGGTTAACTGTGGAGCAAGAATTCTTAAAATAGAAGGTAAAAGCCAAATTGTGGAGAAAAGGAAGATTTTGATACAGTGAAGACAAACCAAAGTTGATACATGACATTTTGTATTGCTGTGACAGTGTGCCCATATTGAAAACCTAAAGGAGGGGAAAGATTTATCTGGGGTTCATGGATTCAGAGTTTTCAACCCACAGTTTTTGGCACCATTCATTCTGGGCCCAAGATGAGACAGGACATCATGGTGTGGAGGCTGCTTATGTAGAAGCCACTCCCCTTGTGGTGGACAGGAAGCAGGAAAAGGAAGTGACTACAGACTAGGTGTAACCTTCAAAGCATGCTGCAGTGGCCAGCTTCCTACAGGTAGGTTCCTACCTGTAAAGTTTTTAAAAAATATTTTACTATTTTCATTTTATGTCTGTGAGTGTATTGCTTGCATGTATGTAAGTGCACCTGTGTCATGCAATGCCCAAGGAGGTCAGAAGAGGGCATTGAGTCCCCTGGAACTGGAGTTATGGACAGTTGTTAGTAGATGCTGGGAAATGAACCTAGGTCCTCTGTAACTGCTGAGCCATCTCTCCAACCCCTGCCTCTAAAGTTTTGACCAAAACAGCACTACCCTGGGGCTGAGCATCATCACCTGAGCCTTCAGTGGGCATTTTATGGTCAAGACATAACAATGTTTATTTATTAAAAAAATATTTTTAGGGCTAGAGAGATGATTCAGCAGTTAGGAACACTAGCTGCTCTTGCAGAGGACCTGGCTTCAGTTCCCAGCACCCACATGGCACCTAACAACCATCCATAGCACCAGTTCCAGGGGAATATAGTACCTTCCTGTCTTAGGAATTCTCTCTTTCTATCACAGTGAGGCCCAGCGTTCAGCCCCCTCCCCCTCCAGGTTTGAATTGATTGGGCAAATGGAGAATGCTCTCCAATTAGAGAAGCCAGTTTATTTGGGGTTACTTATAAAGGATTTATTCCCCAGGAAAAAGACAGAAATTTCATATGGGGGAGCCAGCATTTTGATCAGAAGTCAGGTGGACCTCCAGCACACACACTCAAGATGGAGACCAGCAGTATGAGCTTGCTTGTGTGTCTCCTACCCAGCTTTCACTGCTTTCCCACTAGACCCTCCCCCTCAAGTCACTGATTGGTTGGAAAGTAGTTGACTCTATTGGCTTCGTCTCTGTCAATCACATTTGGAGGCATGTCCCTCAAGGAAGAGGGAAACTCTGTAAATTTACCCTACACCCCACCCCTTTTCTCTCTGGCTCTTACAAAACTTTCCACCATCCTCTTCTGCAATAGTCCCTGAGCAAGGGTTTGGGAGGGAATAACAGGTGTAAGATGATGTTCTTTCCACTGTGGCATGAATTATCATCTGACTTCAGTGATACTCCTACTATAAAAACACAACAACGAAAGTAACATCTACACAAATACTAATGACCTAACCTATGGGTGTAAACAGAGACTCTTAGGCAGTACCTAAGTAGGCGCATCATATTCATCTTGCAAACATTTACAGTAGCTTCTTTATGGGTCTTATAACTTCCCCATCACCACTAGGGGTTGACTTTTCTCCTCATATCAGATGTGTGTTCCCTCCCTGAGGAGCAGGCCTTAAATCCAATTAGATATATGCTGGGTTACATACTAGACGAGCCTCTATCACACAAGCAGCAACATCTTGGTTGGCATCTGGCAGTGGAGCATGCAAGATCTGTCCTTAAGCAGAGCTTTTCAGGACCACTCTCCCATAGCCGTCTGTATAGCACCCTCTAGCACTATGAAGGCCATCCATCCATTTGCAGGGAGTTTCCAGCTCGGTCCCAGCTAGATCTCTCTTTTCCATGCTCAAACCATGCCACGTCTTCAGTAATAGGGCCTTACTGTCCACTTCCAGTGTGCAACCAGTGTTATAATGTGGCAATTGCCTTTTTTGTAGAAGAGGGCTTCCAAGACTCCCTAGGCCGACAACTCACAGGGGGATCAACCCATGCCTGGCACTGGAATTGCTAGTTAACAATTATACAAAATAACCTTTTACTTTTTGGTATCTATAGGCCTAGGCCCATAGAGCTCCTGACATCCGTGAGGACCTCCACTGGTGATAACCAAGTATCTGTTAGGGCCTGCACAAGCCATTCTATCGGAGACAGCTTCCGCTTGTACTGCCTCAGGTTACGCAGCCTATATCTCAAGGAGGGATGAGTGTTATATTGCTCAGTTTTCCTGCCTCTGCAGCATTTAAGCTAATACCATCTGCTACTCTGTCCCAGATTCTCAGGAGCCAGGTGATGACAGGCTCCTTTGTGGCTTGCTTGAATGTCCTACCTAATTCCAGCAGTTCCAGGGCCAAGAACCCTCCATTCACTAGATTCTCATGCTCATTAAGGCCTCCATCAGCATGCTGACATCTGGGTTTCTCCTGTCTTTGTATTACAGGCCGAACCCAAGGGGCACTCTTAGCTTCTTCTGGGTTGCTCCCTTCCTCATCACTGCCTGATTCTTCCCAGGGATTCCAAGTCCCAGGTTGGGTCTTGTACAGCAAGTACTTGTAGCCACTGACCCATCTCCCCAGCCCATGAGTGGTTTATGTAAAAACAGTGTATATTTTAAGAAACGTCATGTATATACAGAAATAGCTTACTTGTAAACAAAGAAATTTTCTTGTGTCTAAAACATCTAAAGGGAGGGAGGCGCTTACAACTAAGTCTCAGCATCTTCCCATCCTGTTCACTCATCCACAGCTGTTAGGTACTGGCAAGTGGCACAAGCCAGTGGTGAGATGCTTTGTGGATAGTGTGTGATTTCACTCTATGACTCCTTGTCATAGTTCAGCAAACCAGAGCAAGCACAGAAGCCTGGGGCTGTCGTGCGGCCCCATTCCTTGTCACTGCCATCCTCAAACACAGCTCAGGAACTGCTTCAAGAACATGGCAAGTCTTTCTTGCTGTGTCTGTCACTGGCTGTGTGCAAAGACTTCTTTTGGCTACAAGCTTTCGTTTTTTCTTCTTCCATTTTCATTCGTGTGTGTATGTAATGTGCATGTGTATGGACGTGTATGTGGGTGTGTGTATGTGCACATGTGTGCATGTGCATATGGAGGCTGATGTCAAGAATCATCCTCCAGGAAAGCTGGTAGTTGATCACTGCTGGGTAAGGGAGAGAGAGAGTAGATCTTTAAGGGAGTGACAGCAGATAGACTGACCAGGCTCCAGTGGATGAACTCACACTAAGGGACTTTTGGGGACATAAACTTGACTCAAAAGGCCTTAACATGTATGACAGAATGCATGAAATCCAGTGGGAGCACTATAGGGGTGCAGAGGGAGGTATCTAAACACAATTAAGATGCCTTTTATGTGAAACGCACAAAAATTCAATAAAAATATATATTGAGGAGAAACAAAGAATCATTCTCCATTGCTCCCCCACCTTATTCATTGAAGTAGGGTCTCTCATTCAAACCCAGAGCTTGCTGATAAGGCTAGTCTTGCTGGTCAGATTGCTCTGGGGATCCCATCTCTACCTTCTGAGGCTGGAATTACAGGCAGGCTGCCATGCCCACCTGGCTTTTATGTGGGTTCTGAGACTCTGAACTCTAGCTCTCATGTCTGTGTGGCAAGTTCTTTTAACCACTGAGCCAGCTCCCCAGCCCGCTGCCAGCTTTTCTGTTGGACTGAGAGCTTCATGAGAAGCTAAGGGAACACGGAGGGACTCAGCTAGTGTAGATTGACTTCCAGTAGGAATGATGACCTGAAAACTTACTTGTGTATCCTAGAAGTTTCAGTATGTGATTCTAGCAGCCATGTTTGCGACCCCCTTGATTAAAAAACAAAAAGCAGAAATGAGGAAATGTGAAAGTGGTCTGTTCTAAAATACTGTTTCATGTAGGTAAATAGGGAAGACAAATATTTACATCTCTCTTATCAGAAGCTATCTCTTTAGCCGTAGTTAAACCTGCTGGGTAAGTCAAAGAAAAACTCAGCACTAGAGTGAATTTGATCTATGTTTAATCAGCAAATGGCAAATGAACAGAATTCATTTTCCACTTGGCTTACATCTCACAAGATGATATTGGACTGCTTTGATCTGGTTGGGAGACCTGATATTGTAACTGTAGTTTGCCTGTCCCTCCCATATGCCTTTATAATGTCTATTGCTATACTGCAGAAGAAAAGAAAACAACCCAGGATTCCTTCTTTGCGTGTGTCTGTGCGTATCTATGTGTCTGTGTGTAGGTTTACAGATGCATGTGCATGAAGAAGCCAGAGGTCAACCTCAGGTATCACTCATATGCCATCCATCTTGTTTCATGAGATAGTCTTTCACTGACCTGGGTAAGCTTCACACACAACGGGCAATTCACAGACAATGTCTGTTTGTGACCAGCTGTGGTAATCTGTGTTAGTCTCCATCTGGTGCAAAAGAAGCTTCTTTGATGAGTGGTCACTGGGATACTTGACTGTAAATATAAGGATACATAGTTTGTATTTAGTAAGAAGTTATGTTAGCCTAGGGATGTGACACCCCTGAGGATCTCTCTAAGATCTATGACCTCTTCAGCCATATGTATGTGGCTATGATTACAGTACCACACGTGAGTTTCCTCCCATTAAGTGGGCTCTAAGACTAATTAGGTAGCCATCGATTGACCCCAATATAAAAGTGCCACCATTGTACCAGTGTTGAATGTGTGCTGGTCATTGATGTGGTTATTTGGTCATGAAGCTGGTGTTGGGCCATAGATTGGTGTTCTCCCTGGGCTATTTGTAAAGTGCTCTCTAGAGCTGTGAGAGCTAGCCGTCAGAGGAGGTGGCTTCCAGGTCAGTTCCAGCTCCATTGCTCCAAATCTGGTCTCTGAAGTATGTCTGTCTCAGCAATAGGGCCTTCCATTCCAGTTCTGGGAGGCAGTCAAGGGCTGTGGCAATAACCTATGTAATTTTGGGAGTCTCTTGGATCACCCTGGCCAAGAACCCAAAGGAAGGTTTCTCCTGTCTGGCACTGTTTCTTGTTATGCAGCCTTCAGCTATGCACATGGGCTCATGTAGAGACCCTGTATGTGGGATTTGTCCTTAGGTTGTTAGACTCATATGATGGCCAGTATGGTGTTCTACACTAGCTAGGCGTTATTTATCTGTTCTGCCCCTGTCTTCCTCTGTCCCCGTCTAATCTTCCCTCCAGCCTTCCCCATTGAAAGTGTCCCCATTTTCCCCTCTTCTCCCTTGATAACACCAGTCTCCTGAGGCTCCACCTCTCTTGAGCTCCTTCTTTCCCTTTATCCACTTATTTCCTTGTATAGCATCCTCTCTCCTCCCATTTAAATAGCCCCTTGTATCTGTTTCTCCCTTAGTAACACCGTCTCCTATTATTCTTCTCTCTCGGGTTGCTTCTTTCCCTTTACCTCCCTGGTTCCTTTCCATTTTCCTCGCTTCTGAGTTAAATCAGGTTATATACTCCCATATAAGGGATTGGTGCTGGGATCCATAATGAAAGAGAACATATGCCACTTTTTTTGTTTTTTTTTTCTGATTTGATTTTCTGTTTTTTACTTAGCATAACAGTTTCTAGTTCCATCCATTTACTTGCAAATGTCATGATTTTGTCTTTCTTTACTGCTGAGTAGAACTCCATTGTGTAAGTGTACTACATTTTCATTATCCACTCATCAGCGGAGGGACACTTAGGTTGCTTCATCCCTTAGCTATGTGAAAAGAGCAGCAAAAAAACCATGGATGTACAGGTATCTCTGCAATAGGATGAGTCTTTGGGTTATGCCAAGGAGTATGGTATAACTGGGTCGTATTTAAGTTTTAAAGAGTTCTCTACACAGCTTTCCATATAGGATGCACAAGTTTACAACCAGCAGGAGCAAATGAGCATTCCTCTTCCTCCACATCCCCTCCAGCCGTTGGTGTCATTTGTTCTCTTGATCTTGGCCAGTCTGACTGGGGTAAGAGGAAGTGTTAAAGTGGTTTTCATATGCATTTCCTTAATTATTAATGATATTGAGCACTTTTTGAGATGTCTCACGGCCATCTTCATTTCTTCTTTTGAGGACTCTCTGTTTAGATCCTTGGCCCATTTTATAATTGGGTCACTTGTTTTCTTGATTCTTCATTTTTTGAGTTCTTTATATGTTCTGGATGTTAAACCTCTGTCATATGTGTCACTGGTGAAGATTTTCTCCCATTCTGTGGATTTTTTTCTTTACTTCCTTGGTTGTTCCTTTTGCTGTACAGAAGCTTTTTAGTTTAATGAGGTTCCACTTGTTGATCACTGACCTTAATTCCTGAGCAACTGCTGTTTTATTTAGACAGTTCTTTCCTACACCTATATCTGGTAGGGTACTGCCAACATTTTCTTCTAATAGTTTCAGATTTCACATTGAAGTCTTTGATTCATTTGGAGTTGACTTTTGTACAAGGTGAAAGATAAGGGTCTAGTTTTAATCTTCTACAAGTAGAGATCCAGTTTTGCAGCACCATTTGCTGAAGATGCTTTCTTTCTTCCAGTGAGTGTTCTTGCTTTGTCAAATATCAGGTGGCTGAAATTGCCTGTACTCACGTTTGAGTTTTCAATTATTTTCCATTGGTCTACAGGTCTATTTTTGTGCCAGTACCATGCTGTTTTTATGACTATCACTCTGTGATATAGTTTTAAATCTGGTATAGTAATCTCCTCTGTATTACTCTTTGTGCTCAGGGTTGCATTGGCTATCCTAGGACTTTTGTGTTTTCATATGAATTTTAGAATGTTTTTCTAATGCTGTAAAGAATGCCATGGGGATTTTGATTGGGATTGAATTGAATCTGTATATTGCTTTTGGTAGGTTGTTCATTTTCACAATATTAATTCTTCCAATCCATGTGCATGGGAGCTCTTCTATCTTCTGGTGTCCTCATTAATCCCTTTCTTTGAAGATCTAAAATTTTCATTGTAGAGATCTTTAATTTCTTGGACAGGTTTATTCTAAGATTTTTTTGAGGCTCTTGTGAATGGGAGGGTTTCCTTGTATTCTTTTTCTAATTGCTTGTTATTGGTATATAGCAACGCTACTGGTTTTTATAGATTAATTTTGTAACCAGCCACTTTATTGAAATTGTTAATCATTTCTAGTTTTCTGGTGGAATTATTAGCATCTCTTGGGTATAATACCATACTGTTTTTTCTGATTTGATTTTCTGTTTTTTCACTTATCTCCAAAAAGGGATAAGTTGACTTCTTATTTTCCAATGAGTTCTCCTTTAACTTCCTTCTCTTGTCTTATTGCTCTAGCAAGACGTTCAAGCACTGTATTAAAAAGGAGTGGAGAGAGTGGACAGCCTTGACTGGTTCTTGATTTTAATGGGAATGCTTCTAGTTTTTCTCCATTTAGAATGATGTTGGCTGTGGGTTTTTTGTACATAGCTTTAATATTGAGGTATGTTCCCTCCAGTCTAATTCCCTCTTGAAGTTTTAACATAAATGAACGTTGAACTTTGTCAAAGGCCTTTCTACATCTATTGAGATGACCATGTGATTTTTGTCTCTGTGTCCATTTATGTGGTTTATGACATTTACTGATGTATATATATTGAACCATCCCTGCATCTCTGGAACGAAGCCAACTTGATTGTAGTGGATGATCCTTTTGATGTGTCTGTATGCAGTTTCTAAGTATTTTGTTGAGAATTTTTGCATCTGTATTCATTAAGGATGTGGGTCTATAGTTTTCTTCTTTGCTTGTGTCTTTCCTTGGTTTGGATAGTATAGTGATGCTGGCTTCATAGAAGGAATTTGGGAGTTCTCCCTCTATTTCTATCTTTTTGAAAAATTTGAATAGTATTGGATACAGTTCTTCTTGAATGTCTGGCAGAATTCTGCTGCCAATCCATCTGGGCCTGAGCTTTTTTTGGTCAGGAGGTTTTGGTATTGCTGTTTCAGTTTCTTTATTTGTTATTAGTCTGTTTAAGCTGTTGATCTCTTTTTGGTTTAGCTTTGGTGAGTCCCATGATTTTAGATATGCATCCATTATTTTAAGGTTTTCAAATTTAATAGCATAAAGGTTTTTAAAGTGTCCCCTTATAATGTTCTGCATTTTTTGTTGTCTGCTGTAGTGTTTCCCCTTTCATCTGTGATTTTGTTTTGGTTAACTGGACTAAGTCTATCTTGTTTATCGTTTCAACAAACCTACTCTTGGATTCATTGATTCTTTATATTGTTTTCTTTGTTTCTATTTCATTAGTTTCTGCTCTCATTTTTGTTATTTTTTCTGGTCTGCTGGGTTTGGGTTTCATTTGTGGTTGCCTTTCAGCATTCTTGAGCTGCAATGTTAAATCATTTATTTATACTCTTCCTGATTTTTTTAATGTAGGCACTTGGAGCTATAAATTTTCCTCTTAGGACAGCTTTTAAAGTGTCACAGACGTTTTGTCCTTTTTGTTATTTCCAGGAATACTTTTATTTCTTTCTTAATTTTTCCTTTGACCCATTCATTCTACAGGATTGTGTTGTTTAGTCTCCATGAGTTTGTGAAGTTACTAGGGCTTATTCTGGAGTTGATTTTAAGCTTTATTGCATTGTGGTATGATAGAATACATGGAATTATTTCAGTTCTTTGTATTTGTTGATGTTTGTTTTGTGCCCCAGTATGTGGTTGATTTTCGAGAATGTTCCATGGGGTGTTGAATAGAAAGTATTTTCTTTGGTGCTTGGGTAGAATATTCAGTAGATGTATGTTGGGTCCATTTGCTGTATGGTATTGTTTAATTCAGATGTCTCTTTGTTTACTTTCTGTCCAGTTGACCTGAATAATGGAGACAGTGGGGTATTGAAGTCCCTACTGTCAGTGAGTTGGGATTAATCTGTGTCTTAAAGTTCTGTAGTACTGTTTTTATGAAGTTGGGTGCACCAGAGTTTGGTGCATATATGTTCATGTTTATAATATCTTCTTGGTTAATTCTTCTTTTGATCAGAATGAAGTGACCCTCTTTATCTCTTCTGATTAGTTTTTAGTTTGAAATTTATTTTGTCAGATACTATAGTAGCAACATCTACTTGTTTCCTGCCATTTGCTTGGAATATTTTTTCTATCCTTTCACCTTAAGGTAGTGCCTGTCCTTAAAGATGAGACGGGTTTCTTGCAGACAACAAAAGGAATGATTTTGTTTCTTGATCCATTCAACTAGCCTGTGTCTTTTGACTGGAGAATTCAGTTCATTGATATTTAAAGTTATTGAAAGATGTGTGTTGATTCCCATCGTTTTAAATTGTTGCATCTTTATCTAACTTTGTGATTCCTCAGCTATTCCTTCATTTAATTTCTTTCTGTTGCCCCTTGGGTATAGTCATTCCGTTTTTCACCGTTTTGTATTTCTTGACGTGTTCTTTCTCTGAAGGGCTGGTTTTCTAGACATGAATTCTTTCAGCATATTCATGCCACAGAAGGTTTTTCTTTCCTCTTCAACGATTATAGACATTTTTGCTGCGTAAAATATTTTAGATTGGCATCTATGGTCATTGTGGTGGTTTGAATGAGGATACCCACCATAGGCTCTAAGTATTTGGACATTTTATCCTCAGTTTGTGGTGCTGTTTTGGGAGCTCTTAGACCAGTATGGCCATGCTGGAGGAAGTACATCACTGCAAGCAGGCTCAGAGAGTTCTTAAGCCTTACCAGATCTCCAGTCACTCTCTGCTTCCTGTTCCTGCTTGAAGATGTGAGCACTTAGTGTCTACTCTAGCTGCCTTTGCTGCCATTCCTCCCCGACATGGTGGACTTTTGCCCCTTTGGAACCATAAGCTAAATAAACTCTTCCTTTTACAAGTTCCATGGGTCAGTGTTTCTATCAGAGCAACAGAAAGTGACTAGTACAGCGATTGGTATGGAGAGTGGGCTGTTGGCTGAGAAGAACCTGACCATGTAGGTTTTTGGAGGAATATGAAAGACTTTGGAAGTTTAGCCTAGAAAAGCAGTTGATTGTTGTAAGCAGAGCTTATCAGGCCATTCTAGTAGGAGCCTGGAAGCAAGTAGTGCTGAGAATAATGTAGTTCCAGAAGGAAATAAGTACTTAAGTAGCAATTGGGATATTTTAGCAAAGAGTCCACCTGGAGTCTACCTGCCCAGAGCCAAAAAGCTTGCCTGAGGCTAAGTTGAAAATCAAAGGACTAATGACATTTCATGGCAGCCTAAAGGAGAAATGGTGGCACAGCTATTAATGGTAAATAATATGCAAACCTAGAGTGAAAAAGAACAAATGGGGCAGAAAGAAATGCAGAATGTACAGTTTGGACTGAAACAGAGAACTAGGAAGATTAATGTTGGAGCCAAGGCTTGTGCTAAAGCAGAGAATCCCTTTGATAAGGAGATTTGAACTTAAACTGTGAGTGCCTCCAGGGCAAGCCTCCAACTTGTGAATGAAAATGTTGCAAGAATTTTCTACTAGAAAACTACTAGAGAGAAAAGCTTCTAAAATGGAGGAAGCAGGCTGGGGTCCATCCCAAACTTGTAGCCAAACTCGGCATTGTTGTTCACCTGGTGCTGGCTTTAGAGGCATGAAAGATGCAAGAGTTGAAAGAGGGGTTGTTGGTTTTTCCTCTGCGGTTTCAAAGAGGAGGAAGGCAGCCTACAGCAGGGACGTCCCTGCAAGAAGAGGGCCCTGGCGGGCCAAGAGGTCCTGAGAGGCCATTTTGTGAAGCTGTGAAGGTGAAACCTGGTTGGCAGTGGAGACCCCAAGAAGATGTTCCTGATGCCAGAGCTGAGACATCTGCCAAGGAGAGCTGCATGCAGGGCGTGGTTCTAGCCAGAGAGAGAGATATATGTTGCATGCAGCAAAGCTCAAGGAATTGAGACTTTGGAAGTAAAATCCCAAATATCAGACATGGAGCTACTGGATTTGGTGTTTGCCCTGCTAGTTTTCTGTCTTGTTTCGGTCTGGTATTTCCTCACTGTAAGGCGTGACTGAAAGGAAATCCCCCAGCAGTTCCAGGACTCAGGACTGACAGACACCTTGAGGACTCCTGCCAAACTTCCAGAATCCACAAGCATCTGTGAAAAGGGACTGCTTCCTGGTCAGATGTTTACTGTTTCCTCTGAACATCAATCAGATGTTATGGGATCTCCTCCCCATAAAAAGGCCTACTGACCAGCTAGGCTTTGCTAGTTTCCTCAACTCCCGAGATCTGAGGAGGCTAGCCTCGGCTGTTTTTCCTCATTTCCTGTGCCCTTAATAAACTGGTCCTGTTAACTCCTCTGCAGAGTCTCTCATCCATTTCTGCTGGGTCTCGAGAACCAAGTCTTATACTCACTATGCCTCTATTCCTCCATTTTGGAATGGGAATGTGTATTGAATTCATTTGTCTTAGATTTTTCAAGTGCTTAGAGTTAAGAGATTTCCCTGAGTCCCAGAAGAGAATTTGGACTGTAGACTTGAATAGTATTGATTGAGACTGGGGGCCAGGAAGTAGAATGTGGTGTTTGGAAGAGAATGCCCAATAGGCTCTAAGTATTGGGACACTTTGTCCCCAGTTCATGGAACTGTTTGGGGAGGTCTTAGAAGTTGTGGCCATGCTGGAGGAAGTATGTCGCTTAAGTAAGGCTTAAGAGAGTTCTTAAGCCTTACTAGATCTCCAAGTCACTCTGCTTCCTGTGCCTGCTTGAAGATGTGAGCACTAGCTTTTGCTCCAGCCACTTCTGCTGCCATGATGGACTCTTGACCCTTTGGAACTGTAAGCTAAATAAAATCTTTTATAAGTTACCTGGGCCAGTGTTTCTATCATAGCAACAAAAACCAAACGAATACAGTCATTTAGGACTGAGAATACTTTGGACCAGGCTCTTTTGGTTTTCATTGTTTGCACTGAAAAGTCAGCTGTAATTCTGATGGGTTTTCCTTTATATGTGACTTGTTTTTCATTTGCAGCTTTCAGAATTCTCTATTTGTTCTGTATGCTTAGGGTTTTCAGTATGGCTATATCGTGGGGAGTTTCTTTTATGATCCTGTCTATTTGGTGTTCTGTGTGCTTCTTGTATTTGTGTAGGCATGTCTTTCCTTAATTTGGGGAAATTTTCTTCTACAATCAGGTTGACAGTCTGGTCAATACTATTATCCTGAGAGTCTTCTCATTCTTCTATGCCTATGATATGTAAGTTTGTTTTTTTCATGTGTCCCACATTTCCTGCATACTCTATTCCTGTCTTCTTTTAAGTTTTTCATAATCTTTGCTTGAGTGCTCCAATTCTTCAGCTTTATCATCCAGTCTTGATATTATTTTCCATTTCATTCATTTTCTTGGTGAAGCTTTCTTCCATCCTTTCAAACTGGCTTCCTGAATTTTTCACTTTTTAATTTCAGCTTGAGTTTTCCTTAATATTTCTAGCTCTTTTGTGAATTCAGTCAGAAGTTTATTCCTATCTTCTTTCAGTTCTTTGATCTGTTTGTTTGTGTGTTCTTTAAATTCATTGAATTCTTTGATCCTGTTTATGACTGTTCTTTTAAAGTCTGTGTCCTGGGTTATCTCTATGGACTTCTTGCTGTAGACTTTTCTATAGAACTGGTGATATTTGGTGAGGGCATATTATTTGGGTTTTTCATATTATTATTTTTTCATTGTGATTTTGACATGTAGATTTCTTTTGCTGTTTGTGAGTCTGATGTGAAACTGGAACCTTCCTTTGTTTGGTTGAAGTCTAATTCTGTTTATATACTTGATGTGACTTGGTTGTTTTCTTATTGGGCATGAAAAGCTGGTTGGTCAAGGCTTCAGGTTATCTCTTTTGATTCTATATTGGAGGGACCAGATGGCCCTAGTCTCAACTACTCAGAGTTCCCTTAGAGTCACAGGTTAGGTGAGATCAGATGCTCTCAGGCTCTCTCTTAAGATCTGGGTCTCTTTAGCCGGCAGGCACAGTACAATTTGGGAAAATTGCTAGGCAGAGGCTGAATTCAGGCCTTTTTATGCAGTTTTCAAAGGTCTGGGCCCCAGGGAAGAAGGCTGCTCACAGAAGTCCTAGGCAGGTTGTGGGAGGGAAGAAGTAAGGTAGATGGACCGAAGCAGGAATGCAGACAATTTGGTGGTGGGGACAGCCTGTGAAGGCTCTGACAGGGTAGACTGAAGAATTGAACTGATCTGAGAACTGGCTTCTGGAAGCAGTGGGTATGGGCTAAATGCTTACTTAGTCTCAGGATCTGGGTTTCTGAGGGCAGGAGCAGGCCTGTGCCCAGGCTTGAACACAATGCTGGCTTTTTATGTGGATCGCTGGAGATCTGAAGACAGGTTGTCTTGCTTATGTGACAAGCACTTTACCGTCTGAGCCATCTCCCCAGCCTTAGTTTCCTTCTTAAAACAGTAAGTAAAATAGGTTTTTCTTTTCTTTTTTTTTTTTTATTTGTAGAGCAATGCTTTCTAAACTGTCAGTGGTAAAAGATGAGTTTTTGACTTTTCTAGTCTTTGCAGCTTTGCACTATAGTAAATATAATAAAATGTGGCACAAAGATCAGAATGCTGTTGAATATTTCAAAATGATCTCATTTTCTATGTTCAGTCAATGTAGACTAGTAATAAACACATCACAAGATGGCACTAGCTTCTAGTAATACTGAAGTATGAATTTTGGTCAAGACAGACCAGAGCCTGATGTTTTCTGTCTGTGTGATTGAGATTTTCCCAGATTAGAAAAGCAGTAGTGTTGTGGTGTGTGTGTGTGTGTATGTGTGTGTGTGTGTGTGTATACATGTGTTGCCTTTGTTGATCTTACCAAGACAGCCATGTTGGGCTGTGTAATTGTGCAGCACGCTCACTACACAGCAGTACCTGACTAGGTAGTTAAGGAGAAGGTGCCTTTTCCCACCACCGAAGCTCAAGCTGTAAGATGTGAGTGAAACCCCCAACAGTTTCAAACTCTGGAAAATGGAAGGAAACCTGGAGCCAGAGTTTACAAAACATGCATGAGGAAAGACCAACTTTACAACTTCTCCTCAGAAATCCAGGTCCTGCAAACAGAAAAGACTCCAGACCCCAAATTCACAAAGGACACCGAGCTTCCTTAACAGATAAGGTTCCAGATTCAAAAAATTCACAAACAGCTGTAAAATATAACTACTTCCTGGCCAGAAACTTGCTTTAAACATCAGTCAGATGTCATGGCAATCCCAAACCCCCTCCCCTAAAAGCCAGGAGGGCGCTGAGGGTTTTTTAAAGGCTTTGAGGACTGGGACTAGGGCTGAGACTTAGATTTGGACTGGGACAGGAACCAGGACTTGGGCTTTTGGGCTGAGCTCGCTCTTTCAGGGAGTTTGCCTCTCGCACTCTCCCTGAGGGAGTGCCTCCATCCAGATCTGGAGCCTGGCATGCCAGCCCAGTTCCCCGGAGCCCCGGCCCAAGATGGGGGTAAGGGGGCTAGCCTAGTATTTCTCCACTCGTGGGTGCAGAGGAGCTAGTCCCATCTGGTCTTCTCTTAATAAAGCCGGGTCCTGTTAGCTTCCAGCGGAGTCTCTGGTCCCTTCTTGTCTGCAGCGTCTCTCGAACCCTGACCTGACACAAGCTACTGGCCAGGTTCTGCTCCTGTAGGGAAATTTCCTCATTTGCACAAAGCTCTGTTGTCGGAAGCCCCATCATAGGTTCTGGATGGTACCACTACAGTGCCTTTGTGGAAGAAAGTTTGACTTCATGGTTCTTGATATTTAAGAAAAATTACCACATTTAAGTTTTTCCTAGATTTCAAACTCCTTGGGCAGATAGGATATGGGTCTCATTGGGGTTAGAAGAGTGCTCCTGAAAATGCCAAGAAGACTTTCATCTTGAAAGTTGGTGATGAGGGTCACCTTAGCTGCTACCCTTTGAAGTGTCAAAGAGTCTAAAACATGATTATCGCCCACTGGAATTCCTGTTTCCTGATCTAGGACTTGAATGGGGCAAGTTTTCAGCTATAGTCCCAGGAGGAGTTTCCTAAAGCTAACAATACTCTATCCATCAAATCAGCATGACCTTTAGAATGGCCACAAGAAGTCAAACCAAGTGTTGTGAATACTATAACCTAGTGAGGCTGAAATTAACCAGGGCCATTAAGTTCACTTAGAAATAGGTCTTTTAGGGCTGGAGAGATGCCTTAGAGTTAAGGATATGTACTGCTCCTGCAGAGGACCTAAGTTTGATTCTTACCCTTAAAGGAAACTGACTCTTCACCCCTCCTGGCAGGTATCACTTGCCAATAGTTCCTCAGCTAGTGTTGGGACTTTCTATCCTTCTATTCTGAGGTTTTGACACTGATCTCCAGTCTGGGAACCCATGACTAGACAGGTCAGAGGAGAGCCTACTGCTGTTATTCTGCTTAAGTGAACATAGTATTAAACTGACTTCTAATGACTTACTGTTATACCTATAGATTAGTGCATCTCTTAATTCACAGCAGAGAAGCTTCTTTATGAAGCAGATGGTGGTTAACATGGAAACCCACAACTTGTCAATGTGCAAAGAATGAGAGATCGCAGAGTACTTAGCCCTGAACAGGACACCTCTATCAAATCTCTGCCTCCCAAGGCTCAGGAATCATTGCAGATGAAGGATTAGAGAGATTATAAGCACTTGATCTGGTGGATGACCACAAGGAAACAGAGTTTTCCAAACTATGCATATGAACTCACAGCAATTGTGACAACATGCACAAAACTTACATAAACTCAAACAAAATCCTTGCTCCCATATTCTTAAGTATAAGCATGAATTTCAAATAGAATGAAACTTTGGTACAAAATTCTCAAAAGCTCTTTTATATTTGTAATGAGACATCTCTCCTGTACCTGGGGCTACAGAACAGAGCAGAGCCCAGACCCTTAGGAAGGCAAATCTGGTGGCTGTTCTTAGTTAAAATTGTATTTATGATTTTCTAAACATTGAAATAAGTAAAAATTGAAATAGTGGATAGTTCTGGGAAGACCTGATAGTGTGTATCAGAAGAGAAAGTTTAGTTTCTGATTCACAAATGTTGGAAAATAATCTTAAATTTTATATGGAAATACAAAATAAACAGGGTGTCCAAAATAATCCTGAGAAATAAAAGAACAGCTGGGTGCATCACTAGCCCTGATTTTAAGTTATGCTACAGAGTTTTTGTACTAAAACAGCATGGTACACCCACAAAGACATACATATTGATCAATGGAATAGAATTGAGGACCTGGATGTAAGTGCACACACATCCAGCCACCTGATTTTAGACAGAGTCCAAAAGTACACATTGGAGAAAATATAGTATCTTCAACAAACAGTGTTGATCAAACTGAAGAGTGCACCTGGAAAAATAAAGCTAGATCCTTATTTCTTGCCTTGCACAAAACTCAAAACTCCACTCCAAGTAGATCAAAGGTCTTAATAGAAGACCTGATACCCTGAATCTGGTAGAGGAGAAATTATGGAATACTCTGGAACTTATAGGCACAAGAAAGGACTTTTTGAACAGAACCCCAATAGTACAAGCTTTAAGACCAACAATTGACAAATGGGACCTCATGAAACTAAAAAGTTTCTGTACATCAAAAGGAAACCATCATTTGAGTGAAGAAGCAACCTACAGAATGGAAAGAGTGTTTCTGACAAAGGGTTAGTATCTAGCAAAAATAAAGCTCTCAAGGAAAGACTCAACACCAAGAAAACAACCCAACTAAAAATTGAGAAATGAAACAAAAACTAACTGAATTGCATACTTTACAGGTAATTTTATTGATAAGCAAATTACCCAATAAACCTGTTATTTTGAAAGTCCTCCAGATTCTTCAAATGGAAACAATACCTAATAAATAATTTTTTGTCTTTTTTTTTTGTCTTTTTTTTTTAAAGAAATGGTCTCCCTGTAACCCCAGCTGGCCTTAGGACTCCCTGTGTAGATCAGGCTGGCCTTGAACTTACAGAGATTCGCCTGCCTCTGCTTCTCAAGTGTTGGGATTAAAGGCATGCATCACTATACTAGGCCAATAAATATTTTGACCAATAAACATATTTCTTTTGTTAGTGGCCCTGTCACTGGTAACAGAAGCCCAGAAGAAACACAACTAATTAAAGGTCGTTCTTGAATATTTGCCACAAGCCAGGTTCAGAACCATGGACAGATCCCCACACGGTCCATTCTTTTGTAACTAACACACGGAAGTCTAATCACACCTGCCAAAGTTTTCTAAAACTGACATTTCTATACAGTTTTATTCTTTTTGGCATTGCTGTATATTATGGCATCCATGGTTGACTTAAAATGTACATGTTGTGAGCACCTGCCTAGGAAACAATAGATCTGGTACACTACCTTATTAATTCCTTCATTTAACAAACAAACATTTACTTAAAACTTAAGTTGCTTGCCCCTCTTAGTATCATTTTCTCACCCAAAACTTGGGAATAGTTATGAAGTTAAGAAGAAATGATAAAATAAGTAATATTTGAGAAATAACTCATATCACTTACTATCGTGAAATTATGCTTTAATTACTGATTTCTTGAACAAGTCCCACTACATCAAGCAATTTATTACCTTCTGGAAATCTTTCATGACATCAGAAATCCAAACAAGTATCCTGAATATACTCAAGATTTAAGATCAATTCAGCTAAAAGCTTCTATAGCTTTTGGGAATAGGATTCTTGAGCATGCTCCAAATGGGTGCATGCAGATTCCCAAGAGATGTACCACTTTCCAAGATGGAGGAAAAAACTGCCAGCTGTCCTTTATCTTCCACTAAATTTCAGGTTGAACTCCTCCACATACAATTCTATTTGATCGGTCCCATCAGCAACGTGTGAGGTGTATATTAATTCTACCTACTGTTTAACACTGTCATAAGGCAAGTCTATAAGGTTTACCACACCAAAATGAGAACTTGTATGTAAAAGTTTAAAAGAAAATTGTATGGAGAGATGACAGTGGTTAAGAGCATGTACTTCTCTTCAACCCACAGCAGTCTGTAACTCCAGCCCTGCACTCACGGCACAAACGCACACACAAATAACAATTAAGTTAAAACATGGTTGAAGAGAAAAACCTGTTGTCAAATCACAGAATTTCTTTGATCTTCAAATTCTTATCTTTTCGATTAGGATAGAAAGGTGGACAAAGCTCTAACTGAAAGCATATATTTCTGTTTCACTTTGTTCCACACTCTTCTTACTCAAATGACTCAGCTTTACCATTTACCAATCTTGCTCATATCTAAACATGTAAGTACCATAAAACGCTTACTTCTGCCAAATTCTATGAAACCAGGTGCTATTTTCCCAGAGAAAGAAAAGAAGCATGAAAACAATGATCAGTACTTAAAGGGAACAGAGTAAAGGGCACAGGTCCTGCTGTCTGCTGCTTCCTTTATGTTGGCCTGGGTGGAAATGTATGCTCCAGTAGAGTGCATTTCCATGGGAGTCCTGGCTCATTATCTCATAGTAGTAAACAGTGCTTTATTCAGAAGAAAGTGCATCATTGTGAACAGGAATAAGCAGAAACTGCTAACGTTCTTCAGAAGTTGGGAGCTAGATCTGAAGTAAAAATGTTTCAGAAACCAAAGATTTTCCACTTCTGTCTTGGAAGAATTCATTAATTCTTTTTTTCTCCAGTGATTATTACTACTTGAATTGAAAACCTTTCTGAAAAAGCAGTTCTATTTTGGTTTGCTCAGAGTTTCAGGATTCTGCTTCTCTTCTTCAATAACTTCTCTGAGTTGCCCACCTGGTGCCATCCTCTTCCAAGATGCAGACATAGCTCGTCGTTTTACATCAGGTAGCATATTTTTTATTCCTATGACATGATCTTCCCAAATTTATTTATATGCTTTTCTTCTAGTTAGTCTTAGGTCTCCAAGCACTGTGCATAATGGGAATATTCAAGATAAGAGACTGAAAATAAAATGTAAATTTATTGTAAAAATTCATCTACCACCTGTAAGTACCAATAAATAACACAAACACAGTATCAGCTTCCTTCAAGCTAAAGGCCAACCACAATATAGCTATTATATTGAATTTAGGGTCAAATATCCAACTCCAGCAAACTTATGAAGGCATTTTCATGCCTTGCTCGAGACTCAAGAATGCAGTGGGATGAGGGGCTGCGGTCAAGCTGTATTTCATGTGTCTGACGCTCTGGACACATCTCCCTCTGTATTTTTCTTCTAGTACTGTGAAAGCTGTGTTTGGGACCCTTGTTGCCTATTAACTCTTCCTGAAAACACCCTGGAACCTTTCTGTACATGTCAGTCTTGGTGGAAATGTACTCACAGGTAGCTCCCCTCTTGCTGCTGAGATGCTAGAAGGCCCTAAGCCCTCCAGTAAGACAGGATCTTTTCAGGGAATAAGCACACAATGAGTCCAGTGCTCATCAAGAACTTCGGCATTTGTGCCTATAACACTTGTTCAGAAGTTTGGAATCCATTCATCTGCCAGTGGAAGCAGCCTGACCTGTTCCTGTGATGGGTTATCCCTGGGTTCAGCCTGAGCAGGCTGTTACTGTGATGAGCCATCTCTGGGTCCCTGTTTCTGCCCTGCCGAAACTGCAGGGCATTACAATGCCAGTCTCCTGATAGCTCCAATCTTTTCCTTTCTTTTCAGCTGGCCAGTGTTCATTCCTGATGCTTGTAACCTAGGAACCCCAACCAACTCATGTCTCACTTTGGGTGGAATCTCCTTCATGACCACATGCAACGACAGCCTGTTGTGTGCCAGTACCAGCTAAAAGACTGAAACAGTTCCTGTGACTGTCTTGGGAGCATTACTGTGCAGTGTTTTCTTTCCCTTCATAAAATCAGAGATTGATAAAATGCTGTAAAACACTGATAAAGAACTTGGGTTGTACATTTTTACATCTTCAAACCTCATATTTTATAGTTTATATAAGATATTATAAAATATATGTAAAACATGAACATTTTGTTATAGAAATCTCTGGATGGGAAACCCACAGAGAGGGCTGACTACATATATACACACATGCATGCACATACATATATACACTCACACACATACACATACATGCGACTCACACATATACACACATACATATCCATACATATACACACAACATGTGCACACATGCACATGCAAATACGCATATACATGCACATGTGTATGCACTCATATGTATGTGGAGAAAGAGAGCTCTGAGTATGATGAGAATTTAGTTGCTTCTTCCCAAGCATTGAAACTGAACTGAATCCCGTTCTGTGCATCAGCTCTGTGTGTTGCATTTTCCACTTCAGAACTTATCAAATATTCTGTTTAATCAATTGAATTGAATCCATTGCCTTTAAGTGGGAGATTGATGTCATTTACGCACTATGGCATGTTGAGATCAGATTCCATCTACCACCTTGCTCTTTGTTCTTTTTCTTATTTCTTCCTATTGGCCTGTTATTTATGTCTACATTTTGGGTATTAGTGGTTGTGATGCTTAACACACACCCCTGCAAAGCCTGTTTTGAATAGTCCCTGGTGTCATGTTACCACCTTGCGACCATGAGCTTCATTCTCTCTCTCTCATGCTGTCCACTGTTAGCATGGATTTTATTTCTGCATAAGTAACAAACCACATATTTGGTCTTTAGCTTTACTTGATCAATAACATAGAAAATAAAATTTAAAGTAAGAATGAAGTACTTTCCTGTTTGCAGTCAGGTGTGGTGGTAAACACTGTGATCAGTGTGTCAGCTACCCAGGAGGCTGAGGCAAGAACTTCATGAATTCAAGGCCAGCTTGGACAGCATCCCAAGAGCCTCAATGCTCTTTGTATGGAAATCTGTTTCTCTCTGATTTTATTTTTCTTTTGCCAAAAGAACTTCATTGAACATTAATGAGAGTGCAGCTCTCATGGTAACAATGTCTTTCAGCTTAAATTTGTTCATCATGAGGTGAAACTTTGAAAGGAGTATTGGCTGGATATATAATTGTATATTGATAGTTTTTTCATTGTGAGATACAAAGGTACGTTTATTAGTGACTTTCTCATCACCAAGACAAAATATCTGGCAGAAGCAACTTACGGGAGGAAAGATTTATTTTTGCCACAGTCTCAGAGGAGGTCAGTCTCACAGTGAGGAAGGCCGGTCGAGGGGAGCAGCTCCATCCATGTCAGTGGGGGGTGAGGCAGCAGGCCATGGTCACAGCAAGCAGGAAGTAGAGAAAGCAGCAGGGACCAGAGGTAGGTGCACTTTTCAACGACTCACAGCCACTGGCTTATATCTACCAGCTGGGCCCCATGTCCCAAAGGCTCTGTCACCTCCCTAAACAGGACCACTAGTTGGTGGTAACAGACATAGAAGCTGTGGGGGGGGACACATTTCACATTCAAGTAATAACATTAGGATACTAGCCTGTCTGGGCTCATTGTCATTTTCCAATGGAAAATGCATTCAGTCCCACTTCAAGATTCTTCACTGTGTTCAGGGTCTCAGTACTGTTCAAAAGATCAAAGTCTCCTCCGAGACTCAAGCCAAACCCATATCTATGGGCCCCAGTAAAAGAAAAAATAAGTTATATACTTCCAGTATGCAGTGGGATCAAGTAAACATTCCTACTTAAAGGGAGGAAGAAAATGGAGGGGAGAAAAGGACTGAACTAAAGCAAAAGTAAAATCCAAGAAGGAAGACACTAAGTTCTGTGATTCCATGCCTAGCATGGCATGATGTGGCTCCAGCAGACTTGGGTGTCCCTGCCACTGATAGCATGTATGGGCGTTCTCTTGAATGGACTCCACTCAGCACCTGCCGCTTTCTGTGGCAGTTTCATGCTTCTGGAATTCCTAACGTCCCGAGATCGCCATAGTAACATAAGTTCCACTTTCATATCTTTGCATTAGCCTTGCTTCAGGGCCTTCTGCAGGGGAAACAGATTCTGCTGCACATTGCCTTGCTTCACAGGTTTTTCTCTGGGATCTTGGCAAAACCTCTACAAGCTGTGACTTTTGTGTTCTGCATGCCTATAAGACCAGTGGACATGAAGAACTCCAAGTCCTGCTGACAGCTCAAGACAAACCTGGGTGTTCTTGGATGGTAGCTTCTAAGTGTCTGTGGAGCTGAACTAGTGAAAACACTGCTCTGGACTTCCCTGTTTGAACAGGGTGTCCAGTACAGGTTGGGTCCCGAAGTTTTACGGGACTGCCTTTAAATACCAAACTATTTCTTTTTGTTTATTTGGGTGCTTAAATTTTTCTCACTTTTTACATTTTTATTTTAGGTATATGAGTGTTTTACCTACTTGTATGTAAGTGTGCCCATTGCATGCAATGCCTGAAGAGGCCAGAAGAGGAAGTTGGGTATCTTGGAATTGGAGTTAAGGACAGTTGTTAGTCATCAGATGGGTTCTGGGAACCGAACCCTGGTCCTCAGAGGAGTTGCCAGTGCTCTTAGTCTTTTCATTAGCTATTTGAGAGTTTCATATAATATATTTAGATCCTGTTCACCCTCCCCTCCTCATCTCCTCTCAGATCCACACACCTCCATAAGCCCCAACTTTGTGTCTTCTCTTTTTTGGAAGCACATCAAGTTCGATTTGTGTTCCCCAAATACTCCTGGGTGTGGGGCCATCACCTAGAGCATGGTCAACCTACCTGGCATGACACTAAATCTGGCTCTGCCTCTCCCAGCAATCAGCTGTCAGTCGCTCCTAAGCTAGGGGTGGGGCTTCATGCCCACCTCCTCCCTCCATGCTGGAATTTGGCCTGGCTTGGGTTTGCACAGGTCTCGTGCATCTTGTCACAACAGCTGAGTTCATATGTGCACCTGCCCTGCTGTGTCCAGAAAACACTGTTCTATTGTAGAAATCCACCTCCTCTAGCTTTACAATCTTTTTGCCCCCTCTTTGGGGACAGTCCCCGAGCCTTGAGGAGAGAGGTGTAATAGAGATGCCCTGTTCAGGCATGCCACAGTCTCTTATTCTCTGCACATTGTTCAGTTGTTAACCGCCATCTAGTGCAAAAAGAAACTTCTCTGATGAGAGTTGAGTGCTGTGAGTATAATCTATGGGTGTAACTATGTCATTAACAGTCAGTTTAATACTATGTCCATCTAGCAGAATAATGGTAGGATCTTCCCTAGGACCTGTGACCTGTGTAATCACAGGTTCTGGGCACCAATAACCTGTGTCAGGTTTGGGGTCCATTTTGTGGAGTGGGCCTTAAGTCCAATCAGAAACATGCATGCATAGCACCTTCCAACACTACAAAAGCTAGCCAGTAGGGATGAAGCTTCCCAGGTCAGTATCAGTTTGGTTTCTCCATGTCCTATGACTCAAGTATTTAGTGTTTTCAGCAAAAAGGTTCTACCATCAAGTTCTGGAGCATAACCAAGGACTATGGCAATAGCCACTACTGTTTGTGGGTCTATGGGACTCCTGTATTAGTTACTTCTCTCTTGCTGTGATAATACAACGTAACTGAGGGAGTTTATGAAAGAAGAGTTTGGAGTCTGTCAAATGGGGAGGCATGGTGACAAGAGGTGGCCGGAGGAGCGCTCACATCTCCAAGCAGGCACAGGAAGCAGAGCCTGACTGAAAATCCCTCAAGGCATAAGAACACTCAAAGCCATCCCCGCCCTAGTGACCAGTGACGTGCTTCCTCCAGCAAGGCCACATCTCCTAAGACCTCCCAAAGTAGTGCCACCGACTGGGGACAAAGTGTCCAAACACTTGGAGTCCACGGGGGACATTCTCATTCAAACCACCCCAACCCCACAATCGATAGCTCCAAAAAACAAAGCCCATTAGTCTGTGGTGTCTGGTGGGGGCATTGTCCCCGCCCCATTATAGGATAACGCCAATTAGACTTTAACAAATATTGTATATGTGTATATTTTAGAAAGTGTCTGTAGTAGTAGGTTTCCATTTGACGTTTTCAAAAAGCCGTTGGTGTCAGTTGTCCCTTGCCATCCTCCTGCCTGCCTCTCATCCTCCACCCCTCCTGCCCGTGTTCCATTCTTCCTTTCCCCTTCAGATCACTGCTCTATCCACTTTCCAGTGGCCCCTTAGATTCCTAACTGCTGTGAATTTTCCAATTGAAACACACAGATCTAAAGATTCAAAGCTGTCATCCACATATGAGAGAAAATGTGAACTGTCTGTCTGTCTGGGTTCAAGTTCTCTCAGTCAGGATGATTGTTTTCAGGTCGATCCATTTACCTGTGAATTTCATAATTTCATTTTTTCTTAGCAGCTGAATAACATTCCATTGATTAATGGATCATATTTTCATTATCCTTTTACTATTTGATAGACATCTATATTGTTTCCATTTCCTGGCTTTTGTGAATAGAGCAGCTATGAACACAGATGAACAAGTATCTCTGTAGTGGGATACAGAGTCCTTTGGGTGCATGCCCAGTACAGTTGGGAACATTTAGACTACCACAAGAGTAATCACATATCTATTAGTGGTCACGCTCTATTCTCCATTCTCCTCAGCCTCTATCAACCATGAATCTACTTTCTATATCTACAGAACATGAGAAAGATAGCTGGTGTTAGCCTCTGGCCTCCACGTGCACACACACACACACACGCACATGAAAACACAAATATACACACATACACATGAAAACATACAAATACACATACACAAAGAATAATTTCAGTATCTTTGCTTTGAATAGGTCAATGCAAAATAGCAAACTAATTTCATAACATAATTGTTGGGGATATTAAATGAAAGAAATGCTTAGTAAGGTTCTGGCCCCCCAAAAGCTTGTACTTGAAGCTGGAAGATGCATTTGTAGTCTTCAGAAGAATCATGGCTCCATGCTGTGATGTTTAATTTTACTGAGCCTCCTCTCCTTTCCACAGTAGATTTCTGTTTACAGTAATAGCCAGGAATGAACAGAGATGAAGCTTCTATGCTTTGTTATATGCTGAAAATTAAGTTCCTATTCATATTCTACCACTTGGTAACAAAATGTATTCATTCTACACACACACACACACACACTTTTTCAGTCAGAAAATACTGTCACCTTAGTGCATAGCATAGCTTTCCCCAGTGGATAGCAGAATTTGTAAAAGAATCTAGTGAGTGAGACAAAATTAGTGTTATTCCTTGAAAGTTCCAAGTGCAATTATCCAGCATCCACATCAAGCTAAATAATACCTACCAACTCTAATATCCCTGTGTTGAAAATAATCCCTTATTTATAGTTCTCCACTATATCCTTAAATCTGAGCGAAAGGCTTCCCTCTTACTAAAAACATCTTTCATTTGCCAAAAATTTCAGACCAGTCACAAACCGTGTTCACTTGGTGTTCTAGGTTGTTTCTCTGTTGCTGTGTTAAAACCCTGACCAAAATCAGCTTAGGAAAGAAAAGGGGTTCTGATTTTATTTCTGCATCACAGCTCATCTTTGAGAGAAATCAGGTTAGGAACTCAGGGCAGGAACCTGAAAGCAGGAGATGAAGAAGAGACCATGGAGGAACGCTGGGTCCTGGCTTGCTCCCAGGCTAATGCTCAGCCAGCTTTCTTATACAAGCCAGGCTCACCTGCTTAGGAAAGGTACCACCCATAGTAGGCTGGGACTTCCTACATCAATTAGAAATCAGGAAAATGCCTCCTGACTTCTCCATGGGCCAGTCTGATGGAGGAAATTCCTCAATTGAAGTTCCTTCCTTCCAAATGTGTCTAATTTCTGTCAACTTGACAAAAAACAACCAGGATACTTGGAGTCTCTGAAACTTTGGGAGGGACTAACTATAATTATTATGATGCCTGAGGGATATAGCCCTGGTCTGCCAGGCTATCAGTCATAAGACATTTTGCCAGAGTTAACTGCTATTAAAAGAAAAATGTAAAGATAAATTTCAGGAAGTTTTATTAATTTCAAATGAAGCAGGCAAATATTTACTTGTTACTACTGTGTACCCAGAACAAGACTGGTGATTGTTTGATATAGTTCTTATCAGAGTAGACCACATGATAGCAGAGAGACTAATGGAAAACAAATACTAATAAAGCAGTTTTACATCTGTCTATGTTTTAAAACAATATGGAGAAATTAAATTTCACAGGCAACTGCAGAGTGGCAGAAGTTACAACTTAAAATATAGAGTAAACTTTGGGGGTTGGAGAGATGGCTCAGCAGTTAAGAGCACTGACTGCTCTTGTAGAGAACCTGGGTTTAATTCTCAGCACTCATATGGCAGCTAAGAATCATCCACAACCACAGTTCCAGGGGAATCCAACACCCTTTTCTGACCTCCATGGGCACAGCATGACATGAGTTTACTTACATACATGTAGGCAGTACACTCATGCACAAAATGAAAATAATAAATAAATCATTTTTTAAAATGTAGAGTAGACCAAATTGTGAAGAGCCTAGAATGTCACATCTGCAATAGTCAATGGAGCATCATCATTTGACTTTTGAAGAATGAAAGATGCAAGTATGGGGCAAAGGATTAGATAGAGGAGAGAGAGTAGGGGTCAAAGAGTAACTGAGACCTTGATGGTTTGTTAATCTCCATTGTTAACTTGCTAAGGTCTGGAATCACCTTGCAGGCAGGCCTCTAGATATGCCTGTAGGAAATTATCCTGATGGGTTAACTGAGGTGGGAAGACCTGCCCACTGTGAGAGGCACCATTCCCTGGGCCGGGATCCTCACTGTATAGAAGAGTGACAATGAATTCAGCATCAACATATCCCTCCTTTTTGACTGTGGATATAACATAATGAGCTGCTTCAACCTCCTGCTCCCAGCATTTCCCCACCATGATTGACTACATCCTGGAACTGCAAGTCCCCAAACTCTTTCTTAAGTTGCTTTTGTTAGGGATTTTTGTTGTTTGTTTGTTATTAGACAGGGTCTCACTTTGTAGACCAGGCTGGCCTGGAACTAGCTATGTAGACAAAGCTGACCTGGAACTCTCCATAATCTACCTGCCTCTGCCTCCCAAATCTCTAGAGTGCTGGGATTAAAGGTATGTACCACTATGCCTGTCAATGTCAGGGTATTTTATCTTAACAGGAAAAGTAACTAAGACAGTGGCTGAACAGCATAGGAGGCAAAGAAGAGGAGGAATTTAACCCTTGTTCTAGTTAGTTTTCTATTGCTGTGATAAAACACTGATCAAAACCAACTTGGGGAAGAAAGGGTTTATTTTGGCTTATAGGATATAGTCTCTCATTGAAGGAAGCCAGAGAGGGTGTGCAAAGAAGAAACCTGGAGAGAGGAGCTGAAGCAGAGATGAGGAAGGAAAGGAACTGTTCTGCTTTTATTCTGTTGGTGTGATAAAACACTCTGACCAAGACAGTTTAGGGGAGGAAAGGTTTATTTTATCTTACAGGTTACATCACTGAGGAAAGTCAGGGCCGGGGCTCTAGACAGGACCTGGAGGCATGAGCCATGGAGGAACGCTGCTGACTGGCTCACTGGCTCACACTTAGTTTTCTTATATAGTTCTGGCCCACCTCCTAGGGATGGTGCCACACACAGTATGCTGCTCCCCAGTATCAATCACTAATCAAGACAATGCCCCCGCAGACATACCCACAGGCCGATCTGCTCTAAGAATTTCTTCAGTTGAGGGGTTTCTTCTTCCCAAATGACTCTCGGTTGTGTCAAATCGACAATAAAAACTACCCAGGAGAGGAATTTTGTGTGTTTACTATGGTACCCCTTGCCTTATCGTGAAAACATTTTTGAAAGGATGAATAAAATGTCTAACTCAAAAGAATAGATTGTAATGTCATTAATGAAGACAGAAAATAAATGAAAGGTTTGCAAGACCAAGTGATGAATTCTGTTGAAAACCCAGTTTTGAGGTGCCAATGTGAATATGTGGTCTGGACCTGGGTAGAGAGGAGAGGACTCTTGAAGGTCCCAGTGCTCAGGTTTTCATATGGGGATGAACTTCTAATCAGGGAGTTAAGCTGTCTGTGTGCGAATCTTAAAGGGTGGCATGAAGGGCCATTCATGCTGACCCAGGCCATCAGAATGGTTTTCTCTCCTGCCTCTATTTCCCAGAATGTGCATTTAATGCTGTCCAGGCCATTGGGACCCCTACTGCTACAGCTATGCCCCCAGACACCTGCCCGGCTATCCCTCTCTGCTACATTGTGACCCTAGTTCCCATGTGAAAACTTGCACAACTTTTGTTTGTATACAACAAAAATGTATACATTTTTGTATTAGTTGGAGTCCTCCATTATCTTCACTCCATTTGGGGAGCTGAAGAAGATGGGTTCTGATGTCAGCGGCAGATGCATCCCCCATCCTCACCAAGGAGTGGAGGCAGACAGGTGAGAGAAGCATTTCTTTTTCCTCAGACCTCTTTAGATCTGGGCCAAGCCCAAAGGTGATGCCCACTCTAGGGAAGGGTCTTCCTCCCCTCGGTTAATCCTTCCAGGAAATACCCTTGCAGACCCACCCAGAAATGTGTCTATCCCAGATCCAATCAAGTTGACAACCGTCATTAGTCATCACAATTTTCAGTCATTTGGACCATTTTAATAGTGTTTGTTGGGAATTTATGCTTTACCTAAGTCACTTGAAATAAGTTACTCTTTACTCCCCAAACAACACACAGACATCTGAAACAAATCAAGTTATAGCCTTAAATCTAACAAGTGATTTGAGTCTCCCTCCTATGGAATACTCTGAATAACATGAAAGACTCTTCTTTTTTATTTATTATTTTTACTTTATTTATATGAGTGTATAGCCTGCATGCGTGTAAGTGCACCCATGCTGTTCAATGCCTGTACAAGTTGGAAGAAGACATTGGATACCCTGGAACTGGAACTGGAGATTTGAGTGGTTCTTAACCCCATGTGGACCTTGAACCTGGGTCCTCTGTAAGAGAAGTCAGTGCTCTTAACTGCTAAGCCATTTCTCCAGCCTCAAAAAAAAAAAAAAAAAAAAAAAAAAAAAAAAAAAAAAGATGCACACGGGGCAGGAAATCAACTTTCTCCAGGAAAACCAACTGCTAAACGACAGCACTGGCGTTCAGATGGTCTTTTGACGTGATCAGCTCTGGCACTGTCAACAACGGTGCTTTGTTTCTCTGCTTAATATTCACAGGAGGAAATTAACTGCTTAGGAAAACAAGAATCTTTATAGACTCTGCAGAAAAGGAAGATATCCCTGTTTCTAGGCTGTAAATGGGGAACATTATTAGAAATTAGAAACAGTTCAGGAGAGGGTCTTAGGATGCCACCTAGTGACCATAACTGGACTTAACCACAAAGCTTTGGCTATATATATTTTGAAAAAGAATTTAAGGAAATTGCAGTGTTTTAATGAAGTTGAAGGTTTTTTGAAACCTGAAACATTCTGTGAGATTGGAAAACCTTGTAGAGTTGAAAGATAAGTAGGCCTATTGCCAGAAGAGTCTGAAAATCCAGGTTTGAACACATTGGGAGAGAGTGTTACAGATGATTCATAAGCTTCAAAACTGTAGGTAAATGTTAGGTATAGTTTAATTTTACAACTACTGGTGCAGAACCCAGAGTTGCATGACTTTTTCTGGGGTGGTATAAAGAAGTATCTATTTGCTCTGGTTAGAAGGAGCACCAATACATCAAAGAAAGGATTCTGTCTGCCTGCAACTGGGAGAACAGGGTTTATTGGGTGGCATGGGTGATTCACAGAGTTATAGCACCAGGAAATCACACCCCAGTGTGAATAATTCACAAAAAGCTGCATATTGGAGTCCCACACAGTCAATTGTTTACCACTTATGTAATCTTGGAAGGGATGAAACTGGCATGTAAGACTCCTCACTTGGGGCCACAAGTTAACTGAAAGCAAATTGAAAGCCTGACATGTGACATGTGTACCTTTGTATCTGTGAACTTTACTTTGGCTGAAGCCACAGAATTAAATCCTTGTCCTTAACCTTTCCTCTTCAGGCACCTCGATTCCAGGAACTCTAGGATCTCACAGGACAGGGCACCCTCCCCTGGAACACACACAGATTAGAGCAGCTATTTATGGTGGTGTTGCTGTACTCTGGAGTAGAAGTTGTCATCTCCTGACCCTCCCAGGAATAAGCCATTTGTGTGTGTGTCACACAGGTGATACTGGACAGGCGATGCCACCCACTTCCACCCAGATGCAACTCAAACTCCATCCTCAAATTGAGATAAAAATCTGCTTATAGCATGGAGTCTCTTAGGGCAAAATACAGTCTGAAAAACCACTGTTTTACACAAGATGGAGTAATTTAGGTCAGGCACAGCCCAATATCAACAACCTTGTTTCTTTAAAAATTGTTAAAATATTTTATTTTTTGCATATATGAGTGTATTGCCTACATGAATGTAAATGCACCCATGTTATACAATGCCTATAAATGTCAAAAGAGCGCATCGGATCCCCTAGAACTGGAGTTACAGAAGGTTGTTAGCTGCCAAGTGGGTGCTGGGAATTGAACCCAGGTTCTCTGCAAGAGCAGTCAGTGCTCTTAACTGCTGCACCATCTCTCCAGCCCTCTCTTTTAAATTTTTTAAAGAATTTTTTTCAAGTGTATGCATGTGTGTGTGTGTGTGTGTGTGTGTGTGTGTGTGTGTGTAACTGAGTGCTGGTGGCCACAGAAGCCAGTAGTGTCAGATACCCCAGTAGTTGGAGTCATAGGTGCTTGTGAACCCTCTGATGTGGTGTCTGAGAACTGAACTCAGGTCCTCAGGAAGTGTAGCAATACATGCTTTCAACACCGAGCCATCTCTCCATCCCTCAACAACCTTATTTCTATTGAATCCTGTCTTTGGAAGTACAGATTTAGGATTAAGAATTGCTTAGAGCTATGGAAGAAATAATTAGATTAATAATTTAGCTTTTGATCTGGCAAGTGATAAATCTAAGTGAAATCTACAAAATGCTTGAGGTTTTAGCTATTTGAATGTATAGTTGTATGTATGCATTCCCTCCATTTGTGATTGCGTGTTTATACAGTAACAAATTGCTCATAAGATAAATTAGTACTCACATAAATTATAATTGTGAAATTAGCCCAAACTTCTTTTGGTTCATAGTGCAACAGAAGTTTTAGGGCCAAAGTCCTGGCTCTGGCAGATCCATCAAGTAAGGCTCAACTACAGATCCCAATATTCACGTTAAAAGGATGAGTAATTGTGAGGGGCAAAAGGTGCAGGTTTGATCAATGTGGCCACAGGGGGTGAGGAGAACGGATGAAAGGTTCTAATAGCCTGTCTGTCTACAAGCACCGACATGAGCTTTGGATTTAAATAGAAAAAGAATCGGGAGGAGGAGCAGGAGGTACACATAATTAAGCAAGGTGTGGTCTCCTTGATCACTGTCTCGGTTCTCATTCTGTAAGGTTGTCCTAGGAAGTCTAGATGGTTGGAGGGAATGAAACTTGTTCTCAGGAGTTGATTACTGCTTCTGAGTGTAGCTTTGCCCTCATGGATAATCGCACTTATAAGGGGGATGGTCTTTGTTGAGAAGCTTTACTGTTCCTAGAATCCAAGGTGACTGTAGGTTTGGGTCAATAACTTATCTGTGGGCCTTTGTCTCTGAAGGGATATGAAATGAGTTGGATGGACAGAAAGTGAGTGAATAACAGGTCTATGTAAGTGGACTTTGACCTAGTATAAAGGACAAAGACATTAGATGAAGGCAGAGATGCCAGACTTTTATCTTGTCTTTGGTTACCTTGTTTCTGTTGTGATCATAGTGTTAGAAATAAAATATTTCTAACGGGACTCCACCAATACTGCATGAAGAACAGGCAAAGTAAAGTCACTCATCAAGACAGACACTACTTTTACAAAAGGGCATGTCACATGGTCCACCACTGGTTTCCCTCCCACCATTCTGGGCCCTTGTCTGATTGAGTTGGCATTGGTCTTGTGCTTAATGTCACCGTTGCTGCAAGTTCACATGAGCAAGCTTCCAGTGGCCTGAAAGCCTCTGTTTCCCTATGTTCATGGACCAGCCCAGCTCTTACCATCTTCCCGCCCTCTCCTCCGCAATGAGCCATGAGTGGGGAGGTTTAATATAAGAGTCCTACCAAGGACACACACTCTGCAGTCTCTTGTTCTCTAAAATATAGCCAGTTGTGACCTTCTATGTGCATCACAATCTGTTGTACAGGAAAGCTTCACTAGTGAGAGTTGCATTAGTATTCTCTCTACCCCCATTCCACTATGTTCCGTGAGCCTTAGGTGCAGAGTTTCCACTGTAGATGTGTCACCTAGGGGTGGGCATCTCTCAGATATATATTCTCTATGTGTGATCAGTGGTGGAGCTCTGCAGTAGCCTCCATCTATTGCAAAAAGCAGCTTCTGTGATGAGTGGTGTACGGTATACTTGTCTGTAAATATAAGGATCCATACTTAGGATATGGTAAGAAATTTCATCTGTCTAGAGATACGGCCTTCTCTGGGATCTGTGGCCTCTCCAGCCGTGTATGTCTGGCTATGATTACAGTGTCACCATGAGTTCACGCCCATTGAGAGGCTTTAAGTCCAGTTAGATAGCTGTTGATTACTCCCCGCCCATAACAGTGCAACTGCAGCACCAAGAGAGGTAGCTTGTTGTGCCAGTTGTTATGGTTATTTGACTTTAGGGCTAGGTTGAACCATTGATTGATATTCTCCCTTAGCAGCTTGCATGGTGTCCTTTAGAACAATGAGAGCTAGTGTTCAAGGAGGAGGCTTCCAGTTCAGTTCCTGCTCCATTGCTCCAAGTCCTGTGTCTGAGTTATCACCTGACTTCAGCAGTAGGGTCTTACCTTCGAGGTCTAGGACATAATCAAGGGTTCCAGCAATAGTCTGTGTCATGTTGGGAGCCTATTGGACACTCTGACCAACCATTCGACGGGAGGTCTCTCCTGTCTGGCACTGTGCTCCTTGCCATGCAGTCCCCAGGTATACACATGCACTAATGTCCAGACACCATATGTGTACTTCTGAGGGGGTTCCAAGCCAACACACTTCCCTGTCTTCCTCCGCCACCCACTTTCCATTCATCTCTTCTCTCCCTCCCTCCATCCAACCTTCCTCCTCCCTCCCCAGTCCAAGTGCACCCTTTATCTTCCCTCCCCCCATCCCACCTGCCTTCCCGTCTCCCTCTCTCCGCAGTCCCCTCCTCCCCCACCCCCATGGTCCCCTGCATGCCCCTCCTCCTGCCTCCCAGTTGCCCCACCTCCTATCTCTCTTTTGGGCCTTTAGCCCATTTTTAATTGGGTCATATGCTTTCTTAATTCTTTGTTTTTTAAGTTTTTATTGAATTTTTGGGAATTCCATACAGTATATTTTGTCTGTATTTAGACCCTGTCCCCATTGGCCCTTGTTATAGCCCCCACTGGATATCAGTGCTCTGCCATATGTGTTAAGGCCTATTGACTCGACTTTCTATCACCAGATGTCTTTTGGTAGGGGTCCACCTACTGGAGCCTGATTAGTGTCACACCTTTAAAGAAAACCAGCTCACCCTCTCCCATCAGTTATCAGTTGCCACTATTTTTTAATGACTATAGCTCTGCAACATAGTTTGGTATGATAATCCCCCAGCACTATTCTTTGTGTTCAGGATTGCCTTGCTATCTGGGGTCTTTGGATTTTTTTTTTCTATTTCTGTGAAGAATATCATGGGGGTTTTGATTGAGCGTTCATTGAATACATAAATTGCTTTTAGTAGGATGGTCATTTTCACAGTATTAATTCTATGAATCTCTGAACACAGGGCATCTTTTCATTTCTTGTGTCTTCCTCAATCTCTTCCTTCAAAGATTTAAAGTTTTCTCTGTAGAGATATTTAATGTCTTTGGTTAGGTTAGGTTTATTTCCAGATATTTTATTTTTTGAGGCTATTGTGAATGGGAAGGTTTCCATGAACTCTTTCTCTGACTATTTGTTACTAGTATATAGAGAGGGTAGTGACTTTTTAAAAATTGATTTTGTATCCTGCCACTTTGCTAAAAGTGTTGATCCTTTTTAAAAGTTTTCTGGTGGAATTTTTGGGATTTCTTATGTATAATATATCATCTGCAGATAGGGATCATTTGACCTCTTCTTTTCCAACGAGCACCCCTTTAGTTTCCTTCTCTTGTCTTATTGCTCTAGCTAGAGTTTCAAGCACAATATTGAAAGGGTGTGGGGATAGTGGAAAGACATGTCTGGTTTAAGATTTTAATGGGAATGCATTTATTTTCTCCATTTAGAATGATGTTGGTTGTGGGTTTGTTATATATAGTCTTACTTCTGTTGAGGTATGTTTCCTCTAGTCCAATTACTTCTACAACTTTTATTTTGAATGCATCTGAATTTTATCAAAGGCCTTTTCTGCACCTATTAAAATGATTATGTGGTTTTTTGTTTTAGATTCAGTTATATGATTACATTTATTGACTGACATATATTGAACCATTCCTGTATCTCTGTAAGCTCACTTGATCATGGTGAATGATCTTTTTAATATGTATCTGTATGCAATTTGCTAGTATTTTGTTTAGAAATTTTACATCTATATCCATTAGGAATATGGGCCTGTAGTTTTCTTTTTTTGTTATGTCTTTATATGGTTTTGGGATCAGAGTAACACTGACTTCATAGAAGTTTGGGAGTTCTCCCTCGGAGTCTATCTTTTTTAATAATTTAAATAATACTGGTTGTAGATAATTTTTGGAAGTCTGATAGAATTCTACTGTGAATTCATCTGAACTTGGGCTTCTTTTTAGTCAGGAGGCTTTGTGGCTTTGTGTTACTGTTTCAAGTTCTTATTTTTATGGGTCTGTTTAACGTTGTTTATCACTTCTTGGTTTAACTTTGGTGATTCCATTTAATTTAAAAATTCATCCCTTATAATGTTCTGTGTCTCTTTGGTATCTGTTGTGATGTTTCCCCTTTCATCTCCAATTTTGTTGATTTGGATTTGCTCTTTCTTTTGGCTAACTGAACTAAGGGTCTATCTTGTTTATCTTTTCAAAGAACAAGCTCTAAGATTCATTAATTCTTTGTATTGTTTTGTTTCTCTTTCATTGATTTCAATTCTGATTTCTATTATTTCTTCATATGTGCTGAATTTGGGTTTGGTTTGTTCTTGTTTTCCTAGATTCTTGAGTTGTATTCTTAAGTCATTTTTTGTGTTTCTTCTGATTTTTAAATTGTAGGTAGGTACTTAGACTTACAAACTTCCCTCTTAGGACTGTTTTCACTACGTCCCAGACGTCTTGTACTGTGTTTTCATTTTCATTTAGTTTCAGGAATACTTTGTCTTTCTTGATTTCTTCTTTAATCCATTTGTAAGTCAGGAGTGTGTTGTTTAACAGTTAGTACATGCAGTTACTAGAACTTCTTTTGCTGTTGTTGTTAAGCTTTACTGTGTTGTGGTCTGATAGAATACATGGAGTTATTTCAATTTTTGTATTTGTTGAGGCTTGTTTTGTGCTCCAGTATGTGGTCTGTTTTAGAGAAACGTCTATGGGTTGCTGAGTAAAATGTATTTTCTTTGGTGCTTGAGTAAAATTCTGTAGATGTCTGTTAGGTCCATTTGATGTATGATATCATTTATTTCAGATGTCTGTCTATTCTTTGTTGAGATGACCTCCTAGAAATTGGGGTATCAGAGTCACCTAGTATTACTGAGTTGGAGTTAATCTGTGTCTTGAAGTCTAGTAATACTCTTTTTATGAAATTTGGTGCACTGGAGTTTGGTGATTGTAATGTTTTCTTGGTTGATTGTTCCCTTGATTAGAATGAAGTGACCTTCTTTATCATTTCTGATTCAACTTAGTTTGAAGTCTATTTTGTCAGATACTAGAATACCAGCTACCTGCTTATTTCTTAGAGTCATTTACTTGGAATATTTTTTTCGTTCTTTTACCATAAGCTACTGTCTATCCTTGAAGGCAAGATGAGTTTCTTGTAGACAACTAGCCTGAGTCTTTTGACTGGGGAGTTGAGGCCATGGATACTTAAACTCATTGAAAGATGTGTATTGTTACTGTCATTTTGTTTTTTTGTGCGTGTGTTTCTAGTTCTATGTTGTAATTTAATAATTAAACCTTCATTTGTTTTCTTCCTATAGCCTCTTGGGTATGTCATTCCTTTCTTCCGTCTTTTGTATTGCTTATTCTGTATAGGGCTGATTTTTTTAACATGAATTATTTCAGCCTATTTGTATCATGGAAGTTTTTCTTTCTCCTTCAACTATGATAGGTAGTTTTGCTGGGTAAAGTATTCTGGGTTGGTCATTTAGAACTTGGAATACATTCCTCCAGGCTCTTCTGGCTTTCAGAGTTAGCATTGAAAAGTCAGCTGTAATCCTGATGGGTTTTCCTTTATATATAACTTGTATTTTTATCTTGCAGCTTTCAGGACTCTGTATTTTGTGTATTTAGTGTTTTTACTCTGATATGCAGAGGAGAATTTCTGTTCTGGTCCTATTTGGTGTTGTGTGTGCTTTCTGCATCTGTATGGCTATGTCTTTAGGGAAGTTTTCTTTTATAATCCTGTTGAAGATCTGGTCAATGCCATTAACCTGATATTCTTTGTTTGCTGTGCCTATAATGTGTATTTTTGGTCTTTTCATTGTGTCACACAGTTCCTGCATATTCATTCCTGTGATGTTTAAATTTTTTCATATTCTTTGCTTGAGCAGTCCAATTCTGCAACTTTATCTTCCAATCTTGATCTTCTGTTTTCCATTTGATTTATTCTGCTAGTGAGAGTTTCTTCTTTTGTTTCAAATTGGCTTTACCTGTTTTTCAATTCCATCTTCATTTCAGCTTGAATTTTAATATTTCTCTGGCTCTTTCAAGTCATGAATTGTCTTTGTCATTTTATTCAGCTGTATATTTGTATGTTTTTGAGCTTTAGTCAAGAGTTTATTTTCTTTTTGAATTCCTTGAGTTGTATGTTCTTTTAAATCCGTGAAGTATTTGATCATATTTATGATTGGTCTTTTAAATTCTGTGTCCTAGAGTTCTTCTGGGTAGGTCCCATTGTAGTACATATCTATAGGACATGTAGAATTTCAAAGGAATATATTATCTTGGCTTTTTCATATTTGTTTCTTCACTGGCACTGTAACCTGGGCATATGTAGTTTTTTGTTGGTTATGTGTCTGATATGAAATTCTAGCATGTCTTTGTTGAGTTGAAGTTTTTTTTTATTGTACTTTTGTTGCTTTTGTTCACAATAGTTAGTTGGTCTGTGTTTCAAGTTCTCATTTTGGATTTTTTGTTGGAGACTTGGGATGGTTCCAGGCTGGTCCAGTATGTGAAGTGAGCAATCACAGACTGTGAGTGTGGTGATAGAGGGCAGGTGAACTTGTTTTGGCTATCTGACCATGCTAGTTTGGAGCTGGAACAGACATTTCCAGGCCTAGTTCTGGAGCTAGAAGATAGCAACCAAATTGGAGGATATCTGATTAACATAGCAAGGTGTTCTAGAGTCCATGGGCAGCTGGTTCTGAGCCAGGATAGTTGAGAACTCACTGGTAGCAGGAACTGGTCTAGTTCTAGAGCAGGAAGATAGTGATTGAGTGGGTGGGTTCTGCCTAGCTAAGCAGAGCAGATGGAAACCCTGGGACAGTGTGATCATGGATTGTATAATAAAGCAGGCAAAGACTCAGAAACTACCTTACTTGAAAAGAAAAGAGTATTCATTGTTTAGGATCAATCACACCCATTTCTGAGAAATGCCATAAGATAACCACTTCAGTTTATTATAAATCCTCATTCCAAGGAGAGAGTCAGGGAGACAGAGGGCCTTATCGTGAGTCTGTCACCTGGGTGATACAAGATGCTACCAACATTTCTTCCTTTAGACTCTGGTTTGTTCTCCAGAGAACTGCAGGAGCAAGCCACATTTGAGTGAAATTAGAGACTAAAAATTGGAAGCAAAGAGGTTGAGTGCCTTGCCCAAGGACACACAATTCTGTTTCTTCCTGTTCCACTCTACAGTGCATTTGAATCAATACACTGGTCAAAACATTTCTTTTAAATACCAAAGACAAGACAAAGCAGAAGGGAAGACTTTGGTACCTCTGAGGAGTCTAGCTATCAAGAGCTTTGAGAATGACACAATGAGAATGAAATTACAGTCTTTGCTTTTGAAAAAGACCTAAACATTCTAAAATTCTACATCAAGAAAAGAATAAGATGCATGAAACGAATTACGATAAGAGCTCCGAAGTCTTTGTTTCCTTGTTCAAAATATCCTGATTTTTTTTAAAGGAAAGATTGACAGCTCATCTTACTGCCAGTCAGTAGAGATTTTGGAGTAGTCGGAATGATGGACTTGGGTCACGTGAGAATCACTGACCTAATCTGAAGCTTCTGAAGGAGGTTAAGTTTCCTATAAGTGACACATATCTCTTACCTTTATTTTCATAGGACACTTTTACAATTTGCTCCTCCAGTTCCTTTGAAGTTCTACAGCACAGTATGAATGAGGACTCTCTTTGCCATGTTTGTCCTAAAAGGTAAGGACCTATCCTGTGATACTTAATCGGCTTGGGTTGTGGTAACAGGTCACAGTTCTGGGGCTGGAACGTGAGACCATGCGGATGCAGTTTCTGTGAGGATTTTCTTCTTATCTTTCAAGTGGCTGTGTCCTCACATGGAGGAGGATGGAGTAAGCTCTGGTGTCTCTCTTTTACTGTAAGAACACATCACGTCACATGACCCTCTCCACCACAAGCTCAGTTAACCTTCATCACCTCCTCACAGATCCTGTCTCTAAACAGTTACATTGAGGGTCAGGACTTCAGCATATAAATTTGGGGGGATGCAATTCAGTCCACAGCAAAAACTAAGGTACGAGGGATATGAAATTCCATTTTTAGAAATTCTTCAAGTAAATCAAGATTATCTTCTGCCTGGATAATTTCCTTAGGATAAAATTCTGGGTAGATGGACTGATTTGATATTTTCCAAAGCTCCAAGTCAATGAATTATAATTACATCTTTTTCTAATATCTTTATGCATGAAAGTATCATTTTTGTGACAAAATAAATTTCATTCTGACCCATACTTGTCCCAGTAAAGCCTCCTGGGGAAAGGTTTGGGGTTTCCGGGTGAACAAACACTTCTGCGAGGCTCTTTTTTAATCGGATGATCTCTTTTTTTTCCTTCATCAGTTATTTTAGATTCAGAACTTTAAAAGGTACATATTTTTTTTGATACTCAATCCTGTTTTTTTAAAAATAAACATTCCATAATCAATAATAGGTATGCTGAAAAAAAGGGTCTTTCAGATTCATGCTTGGCTATTTCTAGAGCACTTAATTTATAAGTGAAACTAATAGTACTTCCTTTTAAGGTTGAGTACTGTACATGAACCTATGAAACCAGAATAAACTAAAAAGTACCTTTCTGGCTAGATATTGATGTACAAAGTACACTGAAGATCTATTTTTTAGTATGTGGCATTAGGAAATTCCACAGAGTAAAAAGTAGTGTTTTAACTTTGCTGTAGGGGTTTATGATAATGGAAAGGGGTGGGGGTATTTGTCCAACTTGTATTGTTACTTAAAGAGAACTAGAGATCAGTTCTCATCAGTGAGAATATTGTAATGGCTCAGCAGTGCTCTTTTATTATAACAAAGGGTTGGAAACTTCAAGAAAAAAGAAATTGGAGACTTTTATACATTATTCTAGGCAAGGCCACTGAAGTAGCTATATTAATTCAAAGTGATTCCAAGAATAAGGTACCAAGTACTTACAAACTGCAATATAATCTTACTACTTGTAGTCAATGCCTGATTCAAGGAGAAAACAGATTAGAATTCTCTAGCAGTGCCAGTACACAGGTTTTTACTTAAGCTCATAGTAGTTTTATGTTATTTATTCATTTTTGAAAAAAAATAGGCTAGCTGTTATCACACTTTATGGGCTTGAAAAATATTCTAAAATTACATTTAGTGTGTTTGTGTAAAAATATGTATGTGGGTTCACAGGTAAAGGTCAGAAGACAACTTGTATGAGTTGGTTCCCTCCTTCTAACATGTGGAACCTGGGTATTGAACCCAGGTCATCAGCTTTGGTGGCAAAGGCCTTTGTCTTTAAGCCATGTCACCAGTCCTGGACTTCCTTCTCATGATTAACTCTAAGAAAGTAATTTGTTTGTTTGTTTTTTACTTATTTAGTCTAACACATACAACAGTTTTATGTCAGTAAGATATATCCTCAATAAGCATGTTGAAAAGTCACATACATATCTCTACATTTATGTATGATGGATTCTATAAAACAAACACAAATAGAAAATTTAAAAAGATGAGATAAAGTTGTAACAATAACTTTTAAATTCTGAGCTGGGTATGTCGGCAAATACCTGTAATCCTAGTACTTGGGAGGTAGTGGCAGGAGAATCAGTTTAAAGTCATCACTGGGCTATACAGTGAGTTTGAGTCCAGCTTGGGCTATATGAGATTCTGTCTCAAAAACCCCTAAGTAAGTAAATAAATAAGTGAAGCACAAAGTAAGAACAATGCAAGTAGATATGAATATCATTTTGCAAAGTCTTCATTTAACACTTTATGACATGGTAAGTTTAATCTGATTTTTAAAAATATACTACATTGGGCTGGAGAGATTGCTCAGTGGTTAAGAGAACTGGCTGCTCTTGCAGAAGACTAGGTTTGAATCCCAGCACCCATGTGGTGGCTAACAACTCTCTGTAACTCCAGTTCTAGGGGATCTGATTTCTTCTGGCCTCTGCGGGCCTTGCGCAACATGAGTGCGCTTACACGAATGTAGACAATACACTCATAGGCATAAAAATAATAGATAAAATGTTTTAAAAATGGTATACATTTAGGCCAGCAAGATGGATCAGTGCGCAAAAGTACTTGCCACTGGAGACCCAAGTTTGATAAAGGAGGAAGGAGAGAACTGACTCCACAGAGTAGCGTGTGCATCCCTATGCACATTATGCATGCACACATCCAATAACAAATCAGAGTCTAAAAATTTAAAAATCAAATTTATTTTTAAAGAGCAGCTTTGATTTACAAAACTATCTTTAATATAGTTTTCTCAGATGCTTCACTTAACATCTTGAAGATTATGTTTGCTATCAATAATGAACAAGTATTCACACGTAACTCAGATTCCTTTTGTATAACTGAAGGTCTTTTCCTATTATATTTAATTGCCATGTGTCCTTAGAATACCTTAGCTGGCATAGTTTCTCAGATTTTTTTGGTTTTGACCTTGACTGTTTTGAGGAATTCTGGTGAGGTATTTTGTAGGATGAACTTAACTGTTGTCTGTTTTGTTATACTGTAGTCTGGGGTTATGGATTTGGGGGACGAAATCCACAAAAGTGCAGTAAGAGCGTATCGACATTATCAGCAACATGATTTCTCGCTGAGGTCAGGTCACATAATAAGTTGGTGTCCATGGTTAAGCATTCAGTTTTGACCAGCAGAAAACTAAAAGCAGAGTAGCTTCTACAGGGAAGGCAGGGCTTTATTCCAAATGCCGAGTCTGTATTGTGATTCACCTCCATGTGCCTGCCACAGTCCACACAGCATTTAGAGTTGCCATTGCCAAGTCAAGCACAACCGGATCTGCTGGATCATATGCCCAAGTGGCAAGGCAACTTGCAACTAGTCTAGACCTGTTTTAGAGTCTTCTCATTTCCACTGGGCATAGAGCCTCTTAACAATTTATCTTTCATCTTAGAAGTGGCATCTTGATGTCCCACGACATTGGTTCCCCTCCCTAAAATTTCACTGAGATAGAATGCTCCTAGAGTTTTGGTTAATTTCCACACTCTTGACAATGAAATTTTTTGAACAAGTCCAGAGTGACAGCTACTAATAAGAAACTGGTCAAGTAGTACAGGGAGGGGATCTAAAGCGGGGAAGTTCTGCCTCTGTTCTTGACAACCAATTCAGTCTTGGCCAGAAACTGGGAATGTTCTTGGTTCTATCAGAAGTTATGTCCTTGTTAGAAGTCAGAAATGCCCTAAATGTTAAGGATCCTTGATTGGTGTTCTGGTTTCTTGTTATCTTTCTTCTTTTTCATAGCATGCTGGTTAATTTTGCCAAGGTGACACAACCTACGTATGGAGCTCTTTGGAAGGGGAAAGTGAACACAGAGGCTGCTATGGACTAAATGATAGCAATTAAATCTCTGGCAGGGCAGAAAAGTTTATTTCTGGCCTTGACAGTTGAAAGTAAATTCCTTCTGGATTTCTTTTCAAAAGGCATAGAGGGAAAAAAAAACATTTGCTAGATTATTGATATCAGTACAACTAGAATTACCATATAGTTGAATTTATGAGACTTTGATGTCCTCTAGGATCCAGCTGTGTCCTATAGACGCTAAATATGTGACCAGGATAGGGGTGCAGAACTTATCTCTGCAAATTTCAAGTCTTTAACAGTGGAACAAATCTTTGTAAACTCTCCAAGAATGTGACATTATTTCTGGTTTATTTACTGCCTGACAAGAATTTTCTAGATTGCCCATCTCTTTTCTGGAGTGTGATGATCTATTTATCAGTGCAATAGGTCTCTTAGAGTAAGGTAATACTGCTTTAGCTTTGCCGGCCATTACAGTAACCAGGCTACCTACCTCTTGGCAATTAAGTACCATTCCTTGGTGGGTACCATTATCTTCATGGTACTTAGAAAGTCCACTTGATGGTTGCAGTTCCACTGGGAGCTCATAAATTTATTTCTAATAGGCATGGTGAGAGTTCTGTTTTCTAGACCTTTCTGAGGTGGGCATGTAGGTCTTACATAAAAAATACACTCTAACAGCCCGACATCCCTAAACCTTTGGATACTTCCTGGCACTTTCCCTTCCTTTTGATTGTGCACTTTTGGGTGGACCATAGTTAAGTGAGCAATGGAGTTTCACTCAGATCCTTCTCACAGTGGGTCCAGTGGCCCCCAGTCCATCCTGTGGTTTTCTAGTTTGATATGCAGAACAGAAAAAGATCTATTCTGCATCCAAACATACTATTATTTTTTTAAACCTTTAAGAAAAAAAAATTGAATCCGGGATCTTTATCTGGTAGGCTCATACAAATGCATCTAGCTTGATACAACTTTAAGTCTTTCCATTGGGAGCCTTGTATTAATTCCCAGGATTACCACAACAAAGTACCACATATTATGTGGCTCATATAAGGGAAACTTACTCTCAGATTTGGAAGTTAGAAGCCTGAAATGATATCGTTGACATGGCCAAGCTAATTCTAAAGATTCTTTGGATTAATTCTTTCGTTACTAACTAGTGGTCTTAAGCAGGTTTAACTAAAGAATTAAAAGGTAGGAAAAATCTCAGAGCAGAAGCATCAGGTAACAAAGGAGTATGGAGCATGTTCCCCTGCCCTAATTTTGGATTGAACAACTTAAAGAAGAGAGATTGGAGCAATAGGTTACAGTTCCAAGATATATTCAGAACTGGCCTTGGTCTAATCTAAACTGGTTTGGACTGATCAGCCAGAAGGGGGCCTTGCCAGTGGAAGGAAAAGCCTGCCAAGCCTTTGTCTCAGTAGACCAAGAAGCAGCACAAGTGTTCCATCTTATTACTCAAGAGTGGCCTTGTCTGCTTCTCAGGGATTTAGTCCCTGACACTTCCTGCCTTTTCTTATCGTTTGGAAACTTCCTTAGCTTATAGTTGCAGCCTCCATTTCCACCTTCTTCCCCTCACAGCTTTCTTCTCTTCGTTGACTATGTGTCTGTGTGGCCTCTCTTCTCAGAACAGCTGTCACTAGCTTTAAGGCCCATTCTCATCCACTATGACAGCACCTTAACTAATTACATATGCAAGGACTCTTTCCAAACAGTCACTGTGAGGTTCCAGATGGACACAAATTGGAGCAGTGGCACACTACTCCCATGTCCTTAACATTCATAACCAGTTACTTATCCTAAATACCATGTTCCACTGTGGTAACAGTTTCATGGTTTCTACAGAAACAGAATGAAGACAATAACAAATCAAATATATTTAAACATTGGTGGAAATATCAGGTAGGTGGATTACAGCAAGGCAGGGTAGCGTTACAGGTCTCAGATGTCATCTGATGACATTCTTAGCCTTTGGGCTGGTGGGAACTAGGGTCTGTTTGGCTTGTTCATTCCAAAAGGGTATTTCAAATAGTCTCAATGAGATCAGATCACACACAGAGGTGGGCAATAAAAGGCTATCAAAGGGGCTAAAGATACCCTAAGATGATGTGGCTTGCTCCCAACCTGTAACTTTACAGTTCTCCGTGGCTTGCTCCCAACCTGTAACTTTACAGTTCTCCATAATCACATTAACTTTAATCAGCCAATCAGCCTTGTAGGATGTTTAACACAGGTGTGTTTTCTTTTTCCTGAGGACTTCAGCCTTGTCCTTGTAGCTTTAATCTCAGACGAAAGTGATCTTTCAAAACTATCTCAAGAGCTCTCAACAAAGACCGATTTTTAGCGTCTTATCAATCTAATTTGGCTTGGTCTTTTTTCTTCTTCCTCTTTTTTTTTGAGACAGGGTCTCCCTGTGGTCCCGGCTGGCCTGGAACTCACCGTGCCTCTATGCCCAGCTTTAACCTGACTTAGGACAATCTGATTCCCAGCATCCTTCCAGTTTCATCTTTCCACAAAATCCACTCCCTCCTGCTTGTTCTGTCCCTGAACCTCACGCAGGCTCCTGCCATGCTATTCCTCCACACTCGGTCCTGGGTTCATGGCTCGAGTGATGGATGCTCAGGGCCGCTGCTCCTCCACGTTCTCTCCAGAGACGAAACATTTCCCGGTCAGATACCTGACGCGTCTTTCTCTTAACCGACAACTCCCATAAGAGGCAATACAATTTATCTGATTTGTACACAGGGCACCGCTGGCTCAGCGGTGACTCTCCCCCACAGCCCGCGGGTAGCGGCCATGCGGTCACCCGGGGCCCACCGCGAGTCCCTGGCCTTGTCCCACCTGCTCCCACACCCGCTTCACTTGGGCAACACTTGGGAGCCGAGAGTGACATCACGAGGAGCCCCCAAACGCTAGAGCCCTCTCCCCAAGGACCGCCTTTCTTCTGCTCCCGCTCCAGCGCTCCTGCCCCAACCTCAAACACCCACCAGACCGCCTCCACGCCCCTCGGAGAAATGCGCAAGAGCGCAGACTCGAGCATGCGCAGTAGCCGACGCGAGCGCTTGGCCTCAGGGCCTGCGGCTGCGGACGCTCTGCGCAGGCGCAGGAGCCGGCGCTCAAGACGCCCCGCCTCCACGAGGGTCAAAGGTCGAGGGGGGCGGGCCGCGGTGACGCGCGCGGAAGCATTCGGCTGACCCTCGCCGGGAGCCGGGGCAGAGAGCGGCCGCAGTTCCCAACGGCTGTGGGGCCAGAACGGCGGGGCCGGGATCGCTCGGGGCGGCGGAAGGCGGTCGGCCTGGCCGCCGCATGAGACGCGGGACCATGCCCCAGCCCGGAGCCTGGCCGGGCGCGAGCTGCGCCGACACGCCGGCGCGGGAGGCAGGGGCTGCGTCCCCGGGCCCCGGGCGAGCGGACGCGCGGGAGGGCGGGAACGTGGCGGCGGGCTTGCAGTCCCGGGCCTCCGTGCGGTGCCCGGCCGAGCAGTGAGTGAGCGGGCCGGGCGGGCGCGGGGCCTTTGGACACGTTTGCCCGAGTCCGAGTGAGCGCGGCGGTGACAGCCGCCCACCCCAAAGTTAGGGGAAGCCCGGGGACTTGGGGAAGAAACCCGGAGCCCTGTTTCATGACAGGCTCTGCGCAGCGCGGTCCTCCCATCTGGCAGGAGGGCGATGAGGGATGAGGTCGCCCTGTCCCGGCCCCAGAGCTGTCTCGCTAGGTGCTTGCTCTCGGAAGGCGAGTCCCACCTGTTGGGCAGGCCCCTTCGCTCTGCCCTGCCCTGGCCAGGCTAGGTCTCCATTCTGCTATTTCCTTCAAGCCCCGAATGGCAGCGCTGGTTTAGAGAGATTCCTTCCAGCTGTGAAAACGACGGCATACATGGGAGGTCTACATATACACCTAATGCCAGGGTCTGGAGGTGCATGTGCGACTTGAGAGAAACCCGCCCACACTTTAAGAGTTCTAGTCTTAGATTTTGGAGTTACGAAATTTAAAGTTCAGCAAGCCAGTTTGACTAATATTGATCCGAAAGTTAAGTTGTAAAGTTTGTTTAAATAGCTCTTTAGCGCTCCTTTGATCTAGGGTCTTTTGAAGGATTACTCTATAGATGTATAACAGTTCATTTGCGCTGTGCTTTGCGGTGGCTTTAACAGCTTTCATTTATAGAGCATCCAAGTGTGATGTTAATTACTCATGTAATAATCCGATGGTTACTGGGGAAAGGCCTCAAATTCTTCCTAGAACTGGGCAGGCAATTTAAAAGTTAATGACATTCGCTTGGGGAGCTTGTAACTCTGTATTGGGGTCAGCATTCCTTTAACTCCAAATACTTGTGTTGGATTTTCTGTAGACACTGAATCTATCCTGGCTTTTTCATGAACAGTCTTGATTCTTAAGTAGGGACACTTACTCTCCTTTATTTGGAACCTCATGTATAGGCTCTCATGTGAATTGAACTGATCTATGCTGCCTCAGAACCTGAGGGTTGAGTAGGGGGTTTCTCTCTGCTCTTCCTCTGAGCCCAGGCTAGTTTCTAACTGCTGCTGCCGCCTGCCTTCTTCCTACCCTGTACCCTTTCCCAGATACCCTGCCTCTCAAGGGCTGCGCTTCAGCTTTGCTTTTGTGGTTTCAGGTCCTCCGAGAAATGCCTAAACTTTTGAAGCAGACCCACATTCCCACAAGAACACATGGTTGTTTGGCAGGTTTTCTGGTAATGCGGAACATCTGGGGAAATGGCCCTCAGAGGGAAGTCGTACTAACATTCAGAAGCTTTGTGGTACAGGTGTGACTTCAAACTACCATTGCTCCTCTTAAAGCTGAAAGCCTAAGTTTGTCGTCTAACACTTGAGGAGGCAATTGTAGGTTCTTTAGCAGCTTGACCAGGCTGACACAGATAGTAGATTTCAAAACCAAGTTTCTGTTAATTTATATTTTATGTGTATGCCTATTTTGCCTGCATGCATATAAGTGTACCACATGCATGCAGTGCCCATGGAGACCAGAAGAAGGCCCAGATCCCCTGGAACTGGAGTTACTGACAGTTGTTAGCTACCACATGGATGCTTGAAATTGAACCCTAGTTCTCTGCAGGAACAGCCAATGCTCTTAACTAGCTGAGCCATCTCTCTAGCCCCAAACAAAGTTTCTTGATCTTGGGCGAGGTACTCCACTGGCTTCTTTCTGACTCCTCAGCAAAGCTAGACAGAGATTTGGTTTATAATGACAGCGATCTTAACTTCTCCTGCATTTGTAATTTGTGGTTTTTTTAGCTTACTGTTTTTTTTTCTCACCTCATTCATTGCCTTTTATCTGCTTTGCCACCCTCAGACTGGGAAATGAATATAACTTAAGAATGTAACAATTTGAACATCATACCTTAAGTTGTGGGCTTTCTAGCCTATTTTATCTTTCTGAATCACATTATATGGGTAGAGGGGCTATTCTCTTTTTGAGGCTTTTTCAAGGCCATGCATCATATATAAGTATGAAATAGTTTATAGTATAATGTATGCATGTAAACATATGCATGTAGTGTGAGTGTAAATTTAAATTAACGGTCTTTGAACATATTACATATGCTAAATTAACATATCTTTTTAAAATCAGTGTTTTAGTCATTGGCATCAAGGCCTTTTTTTTTTTTTCCCTACTTAGAATCCTTGAAATATTTATACTTGGAAAAATGGAACATAATAGATATTTGATATTCCATGGAGTCATTTGTAAATATAGTTATGAATACAAATCATAGCCAATCTTCTGGATTATCTGTTTGGAATATGACTGAAGGATGGTTCATTTCCTAGTAGCCCAGGCTACTCTGATTTCTTTCCAGTGAGGTCACTACATTTCATAAGGGAGAGAACTGGGGAAGAGGGACATAGGAACCACATGGATGCATTGCTTTCTCATCTCACTTCGTTTTTCTTTTGGTCATCACCCCCTCTGAGGGCTGTGGTTAACTGGTGTCTCCTGAACAAGCCCCAAGGATGCTCTCAGGGTCCCAATTGGAAAGGTTTGGCGTTAGCCCACATTGACTCTGCAATTTCTCTGGCTGCTCCTTGGCTTGCAGTTCCTTGGCTGCCCATGTTAGCAGGTCTCCTTTGCTGTGTCTCTTGTTCACCTACCTCCCATGTTTTATTTCTACTGTACCTGCTTGGTGCCCTTAACTCAGCTAATCCACACTAGATTTTGAAGGACATGGCCAAACCAGAAGTGCTCAGGGAATCAGGGATTGCTTCAAGCCCCTTCTCAGCTTGCCTGAGGGTGGAACAGGGGTTGGATCTGAGATTTATGTTCTACTGTGTGTGGAAACATACCAGTCTGTGAAGTCGTGTGAAATTGAAATTGTTTCAGGGCAAAGATAAGGATTCTTAAAGGGCCTGTGAGTCCCCCTGCCACAGAAGTAGTAAGTTGTTCTTGTGGATTGCCAAGCACAGTGTTTTGTGATGTGTTCTCTGCTCTTCCCAACCTAGCTCGTAGAGTGTGGGATAAGGATAGACATATGTGAGAGGAGGAGTGGATTTCCTTTCCTTTTCCAGAAGTAGGAATCACCTAGTATTGTTTCCAGACCTCATTGTTGGAGGTAGCAGTGTTGTCTTTACATTCTTTTTGAATTCATATGGTGGAACAGTATGAGCAGACATAGAAAGTCTGCTTGCAGTGGGGGTAGAACTTCGACCTTGAGGCTGGTACTTTTCTGTATTTGATGGGCTGTGCTGTTCACCCTTTTCTTTAGCCACTGAGCGGTGGAGAAAGGCTGGGTTCAGTGGTCTTTGCTTTTCCTGAGTCTCAGTGGGAATTGTGTTAGTGTAGCAGTGGTTGATTCTCCTGTTGGTGCTGTCTGGGCCATATGGCCTTCCAGGACAGGGCAAGTTAAGCATCAGCTTCAGGACCCCAGTGTAGAACCTTGAACAAAGCTCTACTTAGTTTTTTTTTTTGAAGACACAGCTAATGTTGCCTTGGTCAAAAGTTTATAATGATGAATAATTAAGACACTGTTTGGGGGCCTGGAGAGATGACTTAGTCCTTAAGAGCACTTGCTACTCTTGCAGAGGACCCAAGTTTGGTGTACAGCTTCCACATGGCAGTTAACAACTGTTTGTAACCCCATTTGTAGGGGATCTGATGCCCTCTTTTGGCCTCCACCAGGCACATACATGGTGCATATACATACATACAGGTAAACAGTCATATGAGTGAAATAATAAAACAAAAATCTTTTAAAAAGAGAAATTGTTTTTCATGTTTGTACTTGAATTAGAAATTGAAAAATAATGGTTTCACAGAAATCTGCTTCACCGAGCTCCGATTCTGATTTGCAGTTTTTGTTCTTGGAAATATAAATTTGTCTATACTAATAACCATTTTAAAAATAAGTCTAGCTGGGTGTGGTAGCTTATGAGAAAATGGGCAAAGAATATTAAATGGGGCCTTGAAATAGATACCGTTGAATAATGTCATGTTGCTAAAGTAAGAATTTTCTGATTAGGAATTATTAACATTTTGGTTTAAACATTAAATCTACATAAGGTAATTGTAACTAGCATGTCTGGAAACTGAGTCATTGTGTTTTACTTTGCTTTACCATTTTCTAGCTGTCCTTGTTTTCCAGAAGAAAAGTTTTTGTTGTGGTGCTATCTGAGCCTGTAATGGTTGTGGCTCTCTGACCAGTATGGACACCTTACCCTCATCCCAACACTTACGCAGAGAAAGTTGCCACCTGGTTTGGAGCTGTCAGCATTGATGATTTTATCTTAATCGCTTTTCATTGTTTCATTATCTTTCCTTCCCATAACAAAAATTCAAACCTCAGCCTACTTCAGATTCCCAGCTTTAAATATAATTTCATTTTGTCATTATTTTTAGTTACAATACTTGGACACTTGAAACTTTAAAAGTTTTCTTTTTTCTCGTGCTGGGACTTGAACCCAGTGCTTTGCCATTGAGCTACAGCCCCAAGACAAAAGTTTGAGTGAAATATTTTTACTTTATTATTTGTGGTTCTGGGGATTGAGCCCCAAGGATTTGGGCATGCTAGGCAACTGCTTCAGCTCCATCTCGGAAGTATTTTAAAAATAATTTTATTCCCTTTCTCGTTCTTTTCTTCCTTCTCTTCTTTTCTTCCTGATTATTCTAAGATTGATAAATAGTTCATTCTGACTGTGAAATGTATTCCATTTTGACTATATTGATTTTTATTACTTAAATTTGAAATTTACCCTTTCTTTAAGGAGATAATAGCTTTGGGATCATGTTTTTATTCTTTCCTTTTTGTTTTTGAGACAAGGTCTCACTGTATAGCCCTGGCTGGCCTGGAACTCACTATGTTGACCAGGCTGATCTTGAACTCACAGGGATCTGGAAATCATTTTTAAAGCCATAGTACAATGAGCCTTTGGTGGCCAAGAAAATGAGCAGATATTAGTGTGTAAGGTCTGAATGAGACCTGGTGCTCCTGACCAGGTGCTGCTTGCTTCCCTGTGTACTCTGCCCTGACTCCCTGCTGGGTCTTCTCATTTCCAGTGAGCTTCCTTGCTGTTCTTTCTCCCCTGTGCATTCAGCTCTCCATTCTGCTGTTTGTCTTTGTCTTGGCCTTTGGAGGACTTTATATTTGTAAAATGCTTTTTTTGGATTGCCTTCTCTGGACACTGGGGTTGAGATTGTGGTATCGGTTATTTTGTAGATAGAAACAAAGAGAACCAAAACGTGCTTGCAAGATAGCTACAGAATTTGCTTGAAGAGCAGATATCTGGATGGGATTCCAGCTCAGCTGGAAGAGGAACCTCGTAGAGCGCACAACTCTTACTACTTTTCTCACTGGAAACGGAAAACCAAGGGCAAGATGGGGAAGTGTCTTATCCAAAACCAGGTTGATAATGGACATATATCAACGAAAGTGATTTGTTTTAGTGACTCTTTTAGAGGATCAGAATTTCTCTCAGATGAAACTGGATTTGACAGAAGGATCTTATTAAGCTTAGGAAAGATTAATGAACACATGTGGTCATGCTTTATTTTGAGCCTTTGATCTGTAGTCCCCATGCATCTCATTGCTTTTGGCCTTGGCACAGGCTCTGTGGGTGACATCATACCTTTTGCTTAAAATCTTACTTGAGCACAGGAAAGTACCTGATACTTGTTTTCTCGCCCCCACCCCCCACATACACACATTGGGGAAAAACAGAGTAAGAAATGATCACTGGGAAAATTGCCTATTAAAAATTTCTACCTCAGTGGCTATATGAGAGTTAATAGCTCTTTTGAATATTAATTATTTTAAATGTTTCTTTGTCACAATAGAGATAAACACTGTAGCAACTGCAGCGCCTAGAACTAATTGGACTGGTATGAGGGGTAGCTAAGTTCTGTCAAAGTCTTGGGGGCCCACAGCAATCATTGCCCTCTGTAGAGGGTACACCCTCACGGTGTATTAGGCAGAAGACACGGCAAGATTTCAGACCTCTTGGGAAGAGAGAACATCTGGAACAGATGACAGGTGTAAAAGTGCAGGGCAATGGTGGTCAGGCGTTTGGACGAGCGCTGGGCGGTGCCTAGGGGATAATCAAATCCGTGCTGGAGGGAAGTGGTGGGCAAGATGCAGGCTTTTGTTTGCTATTTTTGGAGGCAGAATCTTGTGTATCCCATGCTGGTCTTGACCTTATGATCCTCTTGCTTCGGCCTTTCAAGTGTTGGGTTTATAGGCATGTCTGCAAGGAGTAGGTTTTGGCATTTGTTTTCCCTTAGTTTGGGAAGTATTAGATGGGTTCATCAGGGTCTTGTTAGACTCTCAGAGAACTGGGGTGATGAGAAAATTGGAAACAGGAATCTCATTCACTCACTTGGTTCTTTTTGAGTTTTAGCTTAATACTTCACCCTTCCTGAGTTCCATTGTCTTGAGTGTCTCTCTCCCTAGTTTTTGGTGAGGATGGGGTACTCTCATGGGAAATGTAGAGTTGGGGTTCTGCACGCTCCTTATGTGAAACTTGTTGTTTTTAAAAAAAATGTTTTATTGATTCTTTGAGAATTACATGCAGATCAGAATATGATATATTTTGATCATACTCAGGCCCTTCCCTTGTCCTTCAGATCTACTCCCCCTCATTTCATGTTCTCTCTCTTTTTTTTTTAAGGCCTATCAAGTCTGATTTGTTGGATTCATTCCCTGGAGCTTGGTCAGCATTACTAGCATCACACTTAATGAAAACTAACTCTCCCTCTCCCAGCAGCTATCAGTTGCCAATAGTTCTCACTGCCAATAGTTCTCAGCTAGGTGTGGGGGCTTTATGCCCACCTTCCCCTTCTGTGATAGGATTTTGTGTGGCTGGAGTTTGCACAGGTCTTTTGCATGTTGTTACTGTCACTCTGAGTTCCTATGTGCAGCTGCTCTCTTGTATCCAGAAACATGGAAACAGGTTTCCTTGTATTGATCCACAGCCTCTGGCTCATACAGTCTTTTTTTTTTAAAACCTCCTTTTCCCTAATAATCCCTGAGCCTTGGGAGAGGAAGGTGTGATATAGGTATCCCATTTAGGGCTGAACACTCCACAATCCCTTTTTCTCTGTACTTTGGCCAGTTGTGGGTCTTTGTGTTAATTGCCATCTGCTGCAAGTAGCAGCTTCTCTGGTAAGAGTTAAGAGACACACTAATCTATGGGTATAACAATAAGTCATTAGGGATTAACTTAATACTGTGTCCATTTAGCAGAATAATAGTAAGTTCTTTCCTATGACTGTGACCTGTCTTGTCACAGGTTTTTGGCTCCAATAGCAGTGCCAGGTATGGGGTCCATTTTGTAAAACAGGCCTTAATTACAAGCAGAAAGTAGTTGGTTATTCCCATAACATTTGTGCCACTATTGCACAAGTGGGTATACCTTGCCAGTCCAGTTGTTACTGTAGCTTTAAGAGGATCTAGCTGAGTAAGATTGATTATTTTTCTCTTCTGGTAGAATCTCTTTATTTTAAGCTCAGAGCCTTGCTGTGCCTTCAGATGAACTTGGTGCTTCTAGTTCCTGAACCTTCTTAGGCCTCCTCCTGGCTTACTGGCTTGCCTTGCATAGCTGCCTCTCCAGTAGCCTTGGGATTCCCTGCTTGCACCATTTGCCCCTCTATTCTGGCTGGGCTTTTACATACATGTCTTGCACTTCAGCAAAGGTAGAGTTTGTGTTCAGTTCCCTATATTGTCATTTTGAGGTCAATCTTGTTTTTGTCTTTTTGAGTTGCTGGGATCAAATCCAGGGCTTGAACATGCTAGGCAAGCTCTAACATAGCCTCTGAATCTTCAAAGAAAAAAGGACATTTCCAAAGGTGGAGTCATGTTCATCATCCTTGTTTAGGATTTTTTTCCGCCTTCCTAATAATTTACTACAGAGACACTTTTAAGAAGCTATGATATACTTAAGTTGTTCATTAGTAGTACTGGTACCCATTAAAGTCTGTGGGAATGTAGCTGCATATGGGTGGCTGGTCCATTGCTGGGGGAACAGAAGCCTTGAGAATTTTTAACTTTGGGGACTTGGAATAATTGGTTCTCTCCTTTCCTTGTTTTTAGAGTAGCCATTGTGAGGTTTGCTTGTGACATGCTCTGTAAAGTTCTGCATTCCTTTGTAAATTCTTCTTTTCTTAGAACTTGGCAGAATCATTTCTGGAGTTTCACTGATTAGGATGCCTGTTAATAGATGTTAATTTACGTGGCCCTGGAGCCATGTAAAGTGATGTGGGAAGCAATACAGAAGTGAGAGTGGTGAGGTAGAATTGTGATCATCTTTAGAACCTGCGTTTCATCAGCGCAGCATCATCTGTGTGAAAAAAGTTAAACTTTTAGTGTCTTACACTTTTATAAGCAGCTGTATATTGTCATACAACAGAAACCATCAGTGCAATAAGAGTTTGAAAATATCTACTTTGGTGTGATTTCAGCGAGGAGGACATGTACCGTGCTGCAGATGAAATAGAAAAGGAGAAAGAATTGCTTATACATGAAAGAGGGATATCAGGTATGTTTGGAATTGTTTCATATGTAGAATTTTTTTACTGTTTATAGTAGAAAAATGCAGATAGATTAGTATATTTACTTTCATAATGTGGGCATATATTTCCTAGAAAATACTCTTATTCACACAGTCTTTTGTATGTTAATTCATTTTACTGAATATGTTTAAGGAAGACCTTTTCTTGTGACTTGGAATTTTAATGCAAGTGTTCTTTCTGCATCTCTTGACTCTGCCTTTGTAGTGGGCCTCGCTAGAACTTCAGACAGTGCTCAGTGTCCATCTCTTTGTTGTTCCAAATCACTCAGGACACAGTCTTTGTTGACCATCTTTGTCGGGATACCATGCCCTTGTGTATTAGCTGTTGCTTGCTAATGCTGCATGACTTCCTGTTCCTTTCCTCCACTTTCTAGCCGCTATTGTGATTCTCCTGTGTCCGGCATTGTACCTCACGTAGATGTCCAGGCTTTTAGTGGGTCCCAGAACTGCCAGCTTTAGGCTGACAGTGAAATGAATCTCTGCACTCTTTACCTCGTGGTCCTTCTGAGTTCATTGTCCTTCCTACACTTCCTTCAGTAGTGCCCCTCTTCAGAGCAGAGCATAGGCTGAGACAGGATGTTCTCATCCTGGTGAGAAGACATTTCTACCTAACTCGGGTCAGCATGAATCACGGCTTCCAGGCCATGACCTACCACCTGGTTTTATAAGTAAAATTTTATTGGAACTTTTTAGTTTACATACTGCTTTGATGAGTTTCTTCATGATAAAGTTGAGTAAATGTGAAAGAAACTTTATGGCCCCTAAAACCCGGGTTATTTTCTCTCTGGCCTATTACAGAAGAAGTTTGAGATCCTGTACTCGTCTGACCTCTGAGAGGCCCAGCTTCCTGGAGGGTCCCAGTTTCATTTCTTACCGTTTAAGGTCTGATTCTTGTATTTGTCACTTCCGTGGTGCTTAAGGACCAAATCTTAGCTTGTCGCTCTGGTTTTTCAACTTCCCTTATTTATTTTTATTTTACTTTATTTTTTGCAATAGAAACATTCTTCCTGGAAGCATCAAAAGAAGCCTTTGTAGCTGGCAGTTAAATGAAGGGATGTTGTTCTCAGTGAGCTGCTTGAGGTCAGGCACTGCCTTATACTGTGCCTCCAGCTCCCAGGCTAGTCATAGTTAACAGGAACTGCTGGTGGCCCCCCCAGAGGCAATCCCAGTGAAATTCAGTTAACATGTGGATGCTTCTAGCTATACCAGTGCCACATTTTTCCAGCCTTCATACCTCACACAGACTTCTGATTCAGCACAGGATTAGGCCTATGGGTTGGCCTCTTGCCTGTGTAAGACCCCTGGACCAGCCTCCTCCCCTTTGTTCTGAGATGGTGGGACTCCTCAGTCCTGCCCAGGGGTTAGGTCTTAGTGTGTCTGAGAGTGAGGACAGTATAGAGGACAGGAAGGGCAATTTCCTGTCTGGGAACCCTTCCTGTGCTTGTAGGGTACTTTCTCTTTAGGCTCACATCACTCCCTGGCAAGAACTTAAGGCCCAGAAAGTATACTGCCTGCCTATCAGTATTTCTTGTTTGGGGAGAGGCAAGTGGGAGGGCAGGTACATGGGAGCACTTCTCCATACTGAATAGACTCCTAAAGATTATTTCTTAATTTAAAAGATGAAGGGTCTTTATTTAAGGGTTTGTTGTGCAACTGTGGTACTGCTGGTCTCTGTATATTATTCCTTTGGGGATAATAACTTTTAGGTTAATCTTGTGTAGGCCACAGAGAAATGGATCTGTGTTACCTATGTATGTATTATTTTCCCTTTTATGTAAAAGGATTTTTTTAATGAAGGGATTCACCATGAAATTTTAAAAAGGCAGTTCTGATAGTTTATTTAAAAAGGAAAGATTTGAGTTCCCTAGACCATAGGGAAACATTTGTGCTCCTTAATTATCCTTGCTTCTGTCACAGGCTTGGAAATGCCTATGGTCTCTTCTTCAGTACACCATAATACCCATTTAGGGTCGAATGTTTGTCTTTATTTTCTTCATAGTCATTCCCAGGTCCTGACTCAGTGCTTGGCATGAATTAGAACCTCAGTAATTTTTTGTTGAGTTGAATAACATTTATTGTATGTACAATTTATTCAGGATTATATGTGTTCTGAAGGACTTCTAGGTTTATGCCCTAAAATTATCAGTAATATCTTCATCGTCAAAAATTTTAAAAGGAAGCCAAGATGTACTAAATATTTGGCCCATTTTTTTTGTTGAAAGAAACTATTATGTACATTTATATACATAAGTAGATATCATAAAACTGAGTGACTGGAGAGATGGCTCAAAGGTTAAGAGCACTGACTGCTCTTCTAGAGGACCAAGATTTGGTTCCCAGCACCCACATGGCAGCTAACAGTCATCTGTAACTCCAGTTCCAGGGGATCCCACACCCTCTTCTGATCTCTGTAGGCATTACACAACACGGGTCTACTTACAGGCAGTACACATAAAAATAATAAAATATTAAAAACTAAAAAACTAAACCTCATCTGTTTAAATAAGATCTTGCCTAAGACCCTAGGCTCAGGCCCCAGTTTTGAGAGAGAGAGAGAGAGAAAGGGGGGGAGGCTGTTTGTGAGGGAGGTGGGAATGAATCTAAAGAATTTAAAGGCATTTTTTAAAAAGTTGTAACATTTGGTTGATTCTGTGTTGTATTAATTTGGGGGGACATCAAAGGAGGTCTGTGGATCAGCCAACAATGAGACCTCTCTTTCTGACTTTATTAACTATAGCCTTTTGGGGTCACCAGAATATAAATAAATACAAATGTAATTTTTGTTGGGTGTTACCTCTTTGTGTAATGGCCAGGAAAGACTACAAGTCGTAGAAATATGTTCTCATAGTCCATGTGGTTGCTCTGGTTCTAAGTGTTCATAGACACTTGTGTGTCAGTGTAGTTCCAGGAGCTGAGGGCACAGCTGAGACAGCAAGCACCTAGCTTCAAGAAGCTCATGTTTTATGCATATGGTTGTGCATGGGAATGTTATAGGGCTACAGAAAGAGGAATATGCATATGGTTGTGCATGGGAATGTTATAGGGCTACAGAAAGAGAAATATGTCAGGTGTTGGTAGGAGGTAAGAGAAAACCAAAACTGTTTAAGAGGAGTAGATAGCAAAAGGGCATGCAGTATTATACTGTAGTGTGTCAGGTAACCTGGGAACTCTCCAAGGAGCAAGGAGTCAGCTCTGTAGGGGTGTGGAGGAGCCTGGCAGGAGTATTGAGAGTGTAGGCGCAGACAGTGTGGGGCCAGCTGTGGGGCCTTGTGGCCAGGACATGGCTTGTTTAGAGGTGAGTGCTGACCTGGGAGGCTCCTGGACCCATTGAGAGACCCCTGTGGTTACTGGGGTGGTGTGATGCTGACTTGAGGTATAGGCAGTGTCGGAATTCAGTTTTTTTAAAATGGAGAAAGGAATAAAGAATAAAGAGTGGCTCCCCCATGTAAAGCAGTACTGTTGTTTTCATTATTCTTTGGTTTATCATTTGTTTATTTTTGTGTTGCTATTTTCATTCTTTAACAGAACCCAGATTAAGTGTGGCTCCTGAAGTGGATATTATGGACTACTGCAAAAAAGAGTGGAGGGGAAATACTCAGAAAGCCACATGTATGAAAAAGGTACAGCCAAGGTGCACCGATTTCAGTCTGTTAAACTGTCATAAGTTATATATCATGATATTTTTAGGTGGTGGTTAAGACAACTGCCATTGAGACTAAATATTGGATTCTAATTTTAGAGATGAAGAAACACACTCCAAAGATAAGGACTTGTTTGGAGTCACAGTATTCACAACATCCGTTTTTTTAGTAACTAAATTTCTTTGGAAAACAAGGAGTTAAGAGTTAAGAGTTGGGTCAGTCATTGGTAGTCCTCTTGGGGACATTTGGGAATGCTCTTCTTAGTCTAGCATCATAAAAGCCTTAGGGATAGAGAGGGAACAGTTAGTCATAAGCTCTTAAGTTCTAGTCTATAGAACCCCCTGTATTCTCTATCCAGAGGAATATTGAATGTCTCATTCAAGGTGCCTCAGGAGCTACCCTTACTTAACTTCCATTGAATATATTGGCAGTCCTGACAGAATGTCAAGGCTGTGGGATAGAATTGGGCTCTACTTTCAGAATGTATCCCAATCCAACGGTCCTGCTTAGGGGAGCAAACCATATCAAATTACTGCTGATTGACTATATTTGAGCTACAAAAATGGCAGTGTCAAATTTCTACCATCTCCTAGAACTTTTGTTTATTTTTTTCCTTTGGATTATTTACCTTTTGAATTTGAAGTAGAGATTAGAGTATTAGTGTATTAGAGATACTGACCTGTCATATTTGATAGAAAAATCCAAGTTTTTCTTTGCTTAGAACTTTATTGCTTAAAGTTTTGGATTTTCAGATATTTGAATGTTGATTTTGTTTCATCTTCACTTGCTTCTTTAGAGAATGGTCTCATCTTTTACAATGTACCTCAGTTGCTCAGGGGCTTTTTGCCAGTTGGAAAGCTGAGAGAATGTGCAGCCCTGATTCTTGCAAATTTGTGTTCTAGACCTTTTTTAGGCTCAACCACAGAATACTCAGGATGCTCAGTGTCTTCCAGAGATGAAAAACATTTATATCTAAGAGGCCATCTGTTGGCTGTAGTATCAGTTACTTAAATTTTCCAATTTTCTGTCTTGTATGCAATTAGATAACCACAAAGCTGGAATGAACCATGCCTGTATTTTCTTACCTGCTCCAGAAATGCCTTTTCTGACTAGTGATTTTATTTTATTTTTTTGTCTCAGTCTCTTCCAAGGATCTTTTTTAACAATTGGCATATTAAAGTGAAGATGCTTGGGTTCCTCAAATATTCCATATTTTAGAACTTATGCTAAAATCATTACTGTATGTGATTGGTTTCAGGGAAAGATTTGACTCTGCAGTTGGCCTCTTCTGTAATCAAATCCAAGTACTTCATTTAGAGGTACAACTCATTAAGACCTATGGCATAATTAGAGAATCTCTAGTGCTTGCCAACAACTTTGATGTTGGTTTTATTTTAGTCTTTATTTGCCCAGTTGTTTGTTTTTGCTTTGGATATTCTTTTGGAAGTGTGTATAACTCCAGGTTTAATTTAAAAGATAATTGTCTTGAGGAAGCAGATACATATTAGTAGGTATGAGTCTGACTGATGGTCCCTTATATGTTATAGTAGTCGGGCCACGAAATACAATATAAAACTCAACTTTTTATTGTTGGAAAGAAGTACTTTTATGTTCATGTAAAACAGCATCATATGAAGCAAGCTTTGAAAATAATTGATAAGATTCTAATACTTGGATACACAGAATGAGGTGTGCTTTGTATCCCATGTAAATGCAGGATGGGGATTTTGAGTGACTCTTAAGGAAGTTTTTAGCTAGAGACATAGATAATTCTATATGCCCATGAGCCAGAATCATTAGGATCCTGTAGTGTCCTGTTTTTGGAGTATGCCTTAAAATGCTCCATTTAATGGCTGTTTTTGAACATGTCATTAGTCATTTCATTGTTTCACTTCCAGACTTTGTGAGAATGCCACTTCAGTTGACTTTAAAACCAAATCATCCAGACATTTCCTAGCGTAGACTTTGTACACATACACAGTAATTATATAATTATGTACACTTCATAACAGTATTTTGATCAACAGTAGACTGTATATAATTGTGGACCTACTGTAAGATTTTAACAGAACAGAAAATTTTCTATCACCTAATAATGTAGCCACAGTATATTGGAATACAGCACCTCACTGTCACGTTTGTGGTGATGATGTAAGCCTGTCTTGTCTGTCATGTAAAAGTACAGCATGTACAGTTATCTACAGTCATAGTTCTTGATAACTATTGTGTCACTGGTTCTTATGCTTGCTTTATGCTAATCACCAGTTAGAATGCTATCTACAGAGCAGTGTACCAAACTCCCCCAGCAGCAGCCTGGTGCAGCTCATGTTGGCTGCATCTTTTGATTGTATCACTCTTTTTTACACTTGATTTAATCTTTTTTTCTTCACTGTGACTCATAAGCAATCATAGTCCACTGCTGATCTTCAGTAAGAGGTCATATGGCCTAGGTGTAGAGAGGCCGCATTGACTAGGTATAGGTACACTCTGATGCTTGCACATTGATGACGTCACCTAGCGACACATTTCTCAGAATGTCTTACTTCCACTAAGTGGCAGAAGACATCTTGGATATGGGGAATTTTTTGTAACTTTAACTCTGGAGATGTAAGTAAGTGCTTCATGCCTTTTATTTTCCTTATTCTCTTTATTGAAGCATTTGGGATTAATTTAACCACAGATTAAACCTTTTACATTGTTGTTACTGAATAATAGTTGCTTAGAAAGGGACTTTGGGAATAGCTAGTGCTGAAGACTTGGTTATTTGTATTTTGTATTTATTGCATTTGTTCTATATGCTGATACTATAAAACATTAACATTTTAAAATAATTGAAATAATAAACAGAAGTTGAATCTCCTACATGAAAGACTGATGAATCTCCTACATGATAGCTTTCCTTGCTATCTCAAGCCAGTAACCACCATTTTGAATTCTTTGATACTTTCTCCCAGGGATATGAGGAAGTTTCTCAGAAATTCACCTCCATAAGGCGAGTTCGTGGTGATAATTACTGTGCGCTGAGGGCCACACTGTTCCAGGCGATGAGCCAGCTGGCAGAGCTGCCCCCCTGGCTGCAGGACCCGGAGCTTACACTGGTACGCCGCTACCATAGGTTTGACACTTGGATGGTTCAGGAGTTCTTGTGAGACTTCCCTTTTCTGGCCATGCTGCCTGTTGGTGTTATGTGCATGTGCAACATGATGGCAGCATATGGTTTGTTTGACTTTGTGTTTCTAAGATAATTTCATGTAGAAAAGTGGCCAAAAATAACTTGCATTTTCCAGAAGAGAAGAAAGATAAAACTTAGTATTTAAACAGTTCAGCTGAATTAGAGACCAGGTGGTTAGTGTTCATAAAAAGCACATAGGAACAGCTTGACTTGAACTTTGTTTTTCTGTGAAGTAGGTTGTATAATTTATTAATTGGGGTCTGGCTACAGTTTTGGAGTACAGAGTTCTTTGACTTGAAGTTCATTTTGTAGTTCACAAATGAATACCTTTTCCCTGGTGATATGATTAGTGTTATGTGGAGAGATGTTTCCCAGGCCTGGCTATCTTTAGTGTTTTAAATCTGCCACATAATAGAGATACACTGGAAGCTATGCCTCTCAGTGTTCTGGAACAAAGAAGGCCTTATGATATCAGTTTATGTAGTGATTTATAAAAGGAAATGCTACAGGTTCTGGCACTGGTTAACATGGGCTTTCCTGGTTGTTATTTTGTTATTTACATGTTAGATGGATTTTTTTTTTTTTTTTTTTTTTTTTTTTTTTTTGAGACAGAGTCTTAAGCTCACCTTAAACTGGTAGCAGTCCTCCTGTGTCAGCCTCCTGAGTGCTAGGATTACAGGTGGGAGCCACCATGACCAGCTAGATAAATCTTTGCATACAAAATAATGATAAACCATGGCATAAAATAGTAAGAAACTATGGCATATATGTTACTTCAATGTGATCTACAGCTTATCAATGAGGATTAGATAGGACTAACAGTTAAGTGTCAGATGTTTGTTTGATTGCAGTAAACACACACTGATTAGTTTGTCTCTTTTTCACTTGAGTTGCCTACAGGACATGGACTGTGTGCTTTCAGCACAGCCAATAAATGGAGTGAATGAATTCTACAGCTTAGTAGCTGCAGAAGGATGCCATGTTTTTAGATGGTAGTATTGAGAGGAGAGATGTAGCTCACAGTTCTTTTTAAAATGAAAGGTACTTTTTTTGTTGTTTAAAAAAAAAAATCTGGTCGTTTTGAGCCCTTACCTTTGAGGGGCTTTTTAGATTTCCAAGCTTAAATGTTTATACTTTCTAAGAGTTTCTGATGTAAATAATGTCGTAAATAACTAAACATATAAAGTATACCCTAAAAAAGGCAAAGTAAATACTTGTGCTACCTGGATACATATGGATAAGATCATCTACCATACTTGAAGTAGATCAGGTAAACAAGCATGGTGGTACGTGCTTCTGGTGCTGGAACTGAGGGAACTGAGGCAAGAGGGTTGTGAAGTTGAGGCCAGCCTTAAAAAGGGGCTAGGTAGGTTGCATTGGATCTTTATCTGCATTAGACTGTGTTGCTTGTGTGAGTGATGAAGATCTAATATGATTTTCCTGAGTTAATTCAAGAAATGGTGGCAAGTTTTAAGTTCCTAATTGCTCTTAGATATATATGTATCACAGGCTCACCCTTCTCTTGAGGGCACAGTCACCATTTACATTAGTGTAAATTACATTTGCAGCATAGTCAGTATTTACATTATTGGACTTGGTTCTGCTCTATGACTGCTGAAGGACTTTCATCCCCTGAAGGACTTGTCCTTGGATTGATGTTCTAGTCCCCAGAAAACTTAATGTGGTTTACATGCTTTCTCAACATGATTAATGTTGTTGTTCCAGAGCTTTGATGAGCAAAACATTGACCACCAGCTCTGTACTTGAGGTGTTAGAAGGGGAAGGAAGGTAGACAAATGTACAGATGGGTGGTTGTGCTTGACCAAGCTGCCTTTATCCTCTCAATCATCCTAGGTGCTTCTGACTTCCCTTGGAAATTCCACTCTGACAGGAGATTCTCGAGTGAGCAAGTACACTAGCCATGTCTGCTCTACTTGTGGATTGAAGGTCCTCATGGTCTCAGGACATTAAAGAGAAGCAGCTAGGTACAGCAGTCCTCTTCTGAGGGTGCTCAGTAGAAAGGGCCTTGCCCTTCCATTCTACTGGGGCTCAGCTTCTCTGACTGTGCTCTGTTCTCTGCTGGGGATTGAACTTTGTCCTTCCTACCTCTCCTGACAGTTGAGCTGTCCACTCATCCTATCTGGTCCTGAGCTTCCCATTTGCTCTCATTCTGTCCAGATTCCAACCTGTTTGACTGCAGTCAGGTCATCTGACCCCAACCCCAACCCAGGGAGGGCTGGCCAAACTTGGGTACCTCCTTGCTCCCTGAGAAGGGGTGTCTTTTGTAGCAGGGCTCTTTAGTTTTCTAGTCTACTGCATTTTTGAAGGTCTCTGAATGGATGAGGTCCATGACAGCATTTGCTAGAGTAAGACAGTCGAGCTCTTTCTGAGGATGAGGATGTTTTATTTGCAGTTTGTCATACTGTCAAGATTATAGCTGTTTAGTATTAAATATTCAGTAATTTTTTTCTGGTTTCAGTCTTGTTTCTTGCCTACATTTCTTATTCTAATGAAGTCCAGCCTGTGTGTTTACTAGAAAGTATTGGTGATTTATGTGTGTTCCATGTGTTCTGACCAGTGAAAACATGGAGTTATATTTACTTTTTCTTTCTGAATAAATAAGTCTGACTCTCTTGTTCTTTTCTAATGGCTTCCTCTTAAAATAAAAAGCATAGTCTATGTCTGTGTGTGTATGTGTGCATGAGATGTGTGATATGTATATCCATTGGTGGGTGTGTAGAGGTCAGAGGACAACTTTGTGGAGTTGGCTCTCTTCTACCTTTATGGTGGTTCCTGGGATTGAACTCAGGTTGTCAGGCCTGACAGCAAGTGCTTTTTACCCACTGAGCCATCTTACTGGCTCTCTTTAATAGTTTCTTTCTCTCATCTAATTTTTAAAAATATTTTTCTCCAAGGTTTTCCTGTCTGGAAGTATATACCCTGAACTGGATTATCACTCCAGGGACAGATCTACCAATGGATGAAAAAAATGAGGAAGCTAATTTTGCCTCCTTCCACAATAACCCAACTGACGGTGGCACCTACTTTCTCATCTGTCTGATGTCATAGAATTCTCAGCTGCTCTTGTGGACTGCCCCTTCCTTTAGCTCCCACCTTCCATCTTTGGGGCCAGTGTATTCTAACTGTAGTTCTTGGAGCCCAGTTGTAATTCTGCTGTGTTGCCACTTGAGGGCTGGTGAGAGTTTGGTGATGAACAGATTAAGCTGATGGTTTTGCCAAGCTGCCTGATCAGACATGCTTCTGAAGTGCCGGACAGCTCCGGCACACAGAGGGATTCTTGTAGCTTTTAGCTGAGTGGTCATTTGTCATAAGATGATGGTGACCATATCCCATTCCCCCTTGAGTGATGTAGATCGCCATCACTGTGGTCACAGGAAGAGTGATTTATTTTGCTCTTATGGCTCTGTTTTTTTGTAGAGACAAAACCAATCATAGTTTCATATGAGTATTATAGACTAAGAAAGCACAACCAGAATCATCATTCATGAAAGGTTCTTTGAGTCTTAAATTCTGGTAGAACTGAACATGTGGTCTCATTTAAAACTGTTCATTACTTTTAAACAAGCTCAGCATAGGACCTTGGAGAATATAACTATTGAATGATCTTTTGACTGTAGGGGTGAAATCTTTTTTTTTAATTGAAAATATTTAATTGCATTTTGTTTGTTCATTCATTGTGTTTATGTACATCATGACATGTATTTGGAGATCAGAGGACAACTTGTGGGAGTTGGTTCTCCTACCATGTGGGTCCTGCTTGTCAGGCTTGGTAACAAGTGACTCTCCTGCTGAGCCATTAGAAGTGAAATGTTAGCCATGAAGTGACATGCTCATGCCCAGTCTAATTACATGTTTTTTTTCTCTGTTGGGACTGTTGGGAAGATCTAATTTTCCATGCTGTCATTGAAAAATGATGACTTAAGTTGCCTTTCAAACTCCAGGTTCTATTGATAGTAGGAGGAATAAAATCATCCAGGGATCATAACAAAAAATTGAGGACTATAATAGTTCAGCTGTTATTCTGTAAGTAAAAAGGTTAGCCCCCCCATGCTCCTTACTGCTGAGTCTCACTGGTTTTTATAATTTTACTATGTTGATTAGGCAGTTAAACTAGAACAGTATTGTTTCTATTTGGAAGCCATTATTCTATTACAAAACTATTGTTTTCTATTTCTATTAGTTGTTAAAACTTTTAATATATGTGTTACTATTGTTTGAGTTTTCTAGTGGATTTCAAAAAATATCAGAAGCTAGGTTTTATTGTCTTTTCAGGAAAGCAGCAGGTTTTGACATTATGATGGACCTTCTTCTGTGCCTTACAACACCCTCCTGAGCCACACACTAGGGAGCTGTAGTGAGGCTGCCTGTGGGCCTGGAAGCCAAAGGTGGTGTAGCCACAGCCTTAGCTTATGTTTATTTTTACATGTGATGTCCCTGCCTGAGGTTGGTGTTTTGCAGGCTGGTCTGCTTATGTATTGGAATCAAAAGTGTTCACTGTAGCAACCTTCCATGTGGTAGTACTTTCTAAGTTTGTAGCTTCCAAATTTAAGTCCTTTGTCCTAAACCCATGTGATAGACTTGTAGAAGTTAATTCTGGAAATTAAGGTGGGTTTTATATAAAGGCTTTGTGGTTTCTTCCAGCTCAGGTCATGTAATAGATTTCTTGCAATGTTGACACCTCTTTATCTCTGTTTCTTGAAATTCTAGTTACCAGAAAAGCTGATAAACAAGTATAGCTGGATCAAGCATTGGAAACTTGGACTGAAATTTGATGGGAAGAGTGAGAATCTGGTTGAAAAAATTAAGGAGTCCCTTACCTTGCTAAGGAAGAAGGTTTGGAGCACATAATTTCCTGTCTCTGATCTGTGCAAACTTTCTCTTTGTTGCCCTAGCAGATCCCATGTTCTTGGCTAATTTATTTATTCTTTTTTTTTTCAGTTTATAAGGAAATGAGGTTCCTGATTCTCTAGACGCTAGAATTGTCTGGTTTGGGGCTGGGAGAATGGCTCACTGAGTAAAATGTTTGACTTGCAAGCACAAGGACTTGAGTTTGATCCCCAGAACTTACGTAAAAATGCTGGATGTAGTGGCATGTGATTATAACCCCAGAACTGGGGAGGTGGAGATGGAGGGTTCCTGGGGCTTACTGGCCAGCCAGTCTAACCTAATTAGCCAGTGAGAGATCCTGTCTCAAAGGAGGTGGACAGCAAGAAACAGAGATAAAGAGGTGTCAACATTGCAAGAAATCTAGTATCGGTATCCGAAGTTGTCCTCTGGCCTTCGTATGCATGCATACATACATATACCCTTATTCCACACCCCCACACGTACATGTGTGTTATAAAAGAAAACTTTAAATGAGCATACTTTCTTCCCATGAGGTCTTTGGTAAAACGGGGAATTATCAACCTTATGTATTCTTGGAGGTGATGCTATATATAAATACCTCAGATAATGCTTGACTTTCTTGAAAGGAAACATTTGTAATTTTCAGGAATATCATTTAGCTCATATTCTTTTTTTTCAAGATGTATTTTGTTTATGTGTGCACACATGCATGTGGATATGGGTGCTCATGGGGCCAGAAGAGATTGTCAGATCCCTGGAACTGTGAGTCCCCCAACATGGGTGCTGGGTATCAAATTTGGGTCATCTGCAAGAATAGGAAGAGCTCTTAACTGCTGAGTCATCCCTCCAGCGTTTTACCCCACAGTCATATAGTATCAATGGCTAATGTGTGTTTATTAAGTTCTTCCCAGTGATGCTTATGTTTTAAGATTCTACCCATAAGTACTAAAGAGTTTCTTAGTAAGTAGATTTAATAACTTGTCTGTTAAATCATCTCAGGTATTTGTCCGAAACAGAATTCAGGGATAGGTTTTGGTCTTTAGTTTCCCCTGATGTGGGAACTAAAGTGTGCAAAGTTCTGCCCTTCTGTAGTTTTCCTCTGCTCCCCGGGGTTGGACACTCAGCTTGAACCCACACTGACCTCTAGATGACTTGGAGAAGTTTGCAGACCTCTTTACCAGGAACTCTTGAAGACTATCAGGTCTCTGGATAGAGGAGGGACAAGTAAGCAAGGGTCAGGCCTGGGCTTTGGGGGTACTCTAGCGTGGACTGAGGATGATGCTTTGTTTATTTGAGCTCAGGCTTCCTGCCTTATTAGACTTTCAGTCTCCTGAGGGACTGTTGTGTTTATCCCTGCACATCCAGGGCCTGCCTCCAAACCTGGTGTATAATAGGAATTGGGTAAATGCTTTGCAAAATGAATGACTAGGGGCCTTGATTGCCTCAGATTTCATTTTTACGTTCAAAGATAAGTGTTTATTGTGCAATACACTGTCAGAGGAAGTTTGGTAGTTTTCTTTTCCACTGGAAAGAAAAGAGGGATAGAGAGAAGGAAAGGAAAATATTATGTTGTTCTCTCTCCTTGCCTGTTGGAGTATAGTGTAGTGTTTGCACTTACCCGGCTGCTAGCCTAGTCAAGTGATGATGGCAGGCTCTAGCCTTGTGAGGGAGAGGATGAGCTTATCAGCTTAGCTGTAGGATCATTATTTCTTTTTCATGCTTTTTAAGATCTGGTGAAATTACTATTTTTACCTTATGAGGTATGTTGACTTTAAGTAGACCCTCATTTGGGGGAACATTTAAATGATGCCAGTTTATAATAGTATTGAAATTGCTCATTACCAGTGTGAGTACCACTAATACCTCTCTGTGCTATACTTAGCACTAAAAGTCTTATGTGCTGCTTTATCCCCACAGCCAAAAAGGTGGGATGGCTGTGGTCATCCCTGTTTTAAAGATAAGAAAACTGCATCCTGGAGGTTGGTTAATGCACTGCAAAAGCCAGATCTTGATTGCATCCTTGACCCTCTGACTCTAGAGCCATGCTCTTTTTTTAAAAATTTAATTTTAAATTAAAAAAAAATTTTATTTTAGTGTATGAGTATTTTATGAACATGTGTGTAAGTGCACCTGTGTCATTCACAGGAGTTTAGAAGAACATGTTGGATTCCCCTGGAAATGGAGTTACAGGCAGTAGTTAGTCACCATGTGGGTGCGGGAATTGAACCCAGGTCCTCTTTAAGAGAGCAGCCAGTGCTCTTAACAGTTGAGCCATCTCTTCAGCCCCTAGAGCCATGTTCTTAACTGCCCCACAATCTGCTTCTGGAAAATAGGAGATGTGGACAGCATGTTCCAGATGTTAATTCAGTATTGGAGAGTTCTGTGTCGTGATTACCATTATAGTTTACTCTCATGCTTAAAATCTAGATTGGCATTTGAAAGCAGTGAATTAATGGTTATTCATAAGGACTGGTATTTATGTAGATATCTCTTTTTCTCTTTCACTCTGACTTAGAAGCATTTGTATTTATAAGGTTTTCTTATTCATTTAAAGAGTTTGCCTATGTTAGCTGAAAACCTTTATTTTTAATCAGGAGTCGATAAGAATTTATAAGAATTTCTGATTGGAGTTATTCACTGACACTCGGGTGTGTGTGTGTGTGTGTGTGTGTGTGTGTGTGTGTGTGTTTTACTGAATTTTTGTGCATCTCATACAAAACATCTTAATCCTCTTTATACCCCCTCCCTCGTTCATACCCTCATACCCTTCTCCCCGCCACTGGGTTTCATGCATTCTGTCATATATGTTAAGGCCTATCAAGTCAAGTTTGTGTATCTTGATGTCTCTCAGTACAAGTTCATCCACTGGGGTCTAGTCAGCCTATCTAGAGCCTCTCCGTGAAAGGTCAGCTCTCCCTCATCCAGCAGTAATCAGCTGCCAATAGTTTAATAAACCGATACTCTGGAGACCCCACAGTTTTCCTTGCCATTCTTCCATTTTGGAGGGTTGGCTGTGTACTTCTGGGGGTAACTTTCTAAAAGCTCCTGGAGATACAGTGATTATAGCTGTCCTTCATAGCTTTGCACACAAGCTTTTCCAATAAGTATCTCTGTTTGTTGGTTACTCTTGTTGTCTAGGAAGTTAGAGGAATCGGCAGCTTCTCTACCCATTGTGTTGTACTTCTATTTTCAGTTAACACAGGAAGAATGGGGAGTTTGTGTGGTCTGAAGAGTACCATTGTTTGAGCTGCAAACTTGAGGATGTGAATGTTGGGATGTGACCTATGGTCTCCTACTTTGGGAAATAATTGTATGCTCATGATAAAGAAGTATGCCAGGGATTTTTAGAACAGATATTCTAATTATTACAACTTTCTTATTGTAGTGGGCAGGCCTGGCTGAAATGAAAACTGCTGAAGCAAGGCAGATGGCTTGTGATGAACTGTTCACAAACGAAGAAGAGGAGTACAGCCTCTATGAAGCTATAAAATTTCTAATGTTAAACAGAGCCATTGAACTATATGATGATAAAGAGAAGGGAAAGGAAGTCCCTTTTTTTTCTGTGCTCTTATTTGCTCGAGACACATCGAATGACCCTGGACAGCTACTGAGGAACCACTTAAACCAGGTGGGACACACTGGTGGCCTTGAACAGGTAAGTTGTGCCTTTGAGAATATATTACCTCAAAATGTAGTGGCTTTTAGGTGTCAGATATGATACTAGGGTTTGTAGATCAGGAATTCAAGAGCAGTTTATCTGGGGTGGCTATGGCCTAGCATCAGGGTCCCAGTCTTGACTGGAGGATCTGCTTGTATGTCTTACATGACTTTTGACGGAAACCTCAGTTCCCCATTCGTAGCCTGTAGGAGCATTCAGTTCCTCACTGCACAGCTTCTCCATAGGGCTTTGTGGGTGCCTTCTCAATGTAGAGGAAGCCACACATTCAGGCTTACCTCATAGTTTGTTAAAAGCTAGTCGCTAAATCCATTCCCTGTTCATAGGGAGGAAAATGAAGCTCATCCTTTTTAAGTGAGGTACGTCAAAGACTTGTGGACTATTTTATTAAGTCCTACCCTTCTATCACCCTGGGCTTGCTTCTTCAGAGGTGATGGAGAAGGTAGTTCTATTGACTCTCTGGGAGGCTGAAATACATAAAGCACTAGGACCCAATAGAGTGCTCTTGTTTAATCTTGGCTTCAGTAGTCAGTAGAATCTAGCTTCTCTGAGGTCCAGGTCTTTGATAGAGATGCTAAGTTGGCAATTTTATTCAGATACCCAGTGTAGCTTAAGCTAAAAGTTGAGTCATCACCTTACTTTGTTCTACTTTAATGAGTTCATTTTCCTAAAGTCTTAATTCTGTGTGTGTGTATGTGTGTGTGTGTGTGTGTGTGTGTGTGTGTATGAATAGCTAACCACGAAGTGCTATCTTTCAGCCTACATGGCAGACCTTTTGTGCCTACCTTTTCCTGAAAAGGACTAGGTACCAGGGCAGATGTTGCAAGAAACTGAGAACCAAGTTGGGTTCCTCTTGAGCCCTCCTGGCAAATGGAAGTTGATGAGACCTAGTCTCCTTTTTTTCAGGATATCAGAACGAGTAAACACTAGTGGTCACTGCTTGCCCAGGACTTCTGATACTTGAAAAAATAGCAATCAGAATGTGGGATACTTACATCTCCTGAACTGTGGGAGGTACCTTCTAGAGAAAATCTAAGAGGATTTGGTCTGTTTGTTAGGCTGAAGTTATTCCTTCTTGAGACCCTATAAGTTCTGCTACAATAATGAATCTACCTAAAAAATTGCTCTTTTTGAAATACAACTTAGATCTCATTAAGTTTGTCTTTTTAAGGTTTTATAGCCACCAATATAGTCTAATTTTAGGTCATGTGGAACTCCATAAAGAAGCCTCAAACCCATTAGCAACCAGGTTTCCTTTCCCCCTACCCTAGGCAGCCATAAATCTACTTTCTGTGTATAGATCTGCCTATTTTGGACATTTCTCAGCAATGGAATCATACAGTGTAGTATTTTATAAGTAGTTTCTTTGATTTAGTATGGTGTTTCTAAGGACATCCAGGTTTTAGCATGTATTGGTACTTCATTCCGTTTACTACCAAGTTATATGCCACTGTATGGCTATCTCATATTTATTCTGGCAGTTCAGTGGGTATTTGTTTTTTTTCCTCTATTTAATTATTGTGAATAATCATGCTGTGAACAATTTTCTGTGTGGATACATGTTTTGCTGGCATATGCCCAAGAGTAGAGTTGCTGAGGCAGATGGTAGTTCTCTGACATTTTGAGGAACTGCTCCTACACTGGGCTGGGGATGTGACTCAGTGCCAAAACACTGCATAGCATGCATGATGCTCTGATTTCAACGTGCCCCTGAAAAAGCAGCAAAGTAGATGCAGTGTGTCCTTTCCCGCCAGCAGAGCGGCAGCATCCTGTTTTCCCAGGTCTTCACTATACTTTCAATGACTTGGAAAACTGAGATGAAATTCACAAAGCATAAATTAGCCATTTTGAAGCGTGATTGATATTTAGTACAGTTCTAGTGCTTCGTGACTACCCCGCTTTTACTTCCTCCAAAGAAAATATTGTACCCACTGAGAGCCCCTCGTTTGTCACTTTGATTATATCCATTCTCACGGGTATGTGGCTTTTGTTTGTTTTTCTCTAAGGACTGAAGGGTTAATGTCGCTATTGGCCATTTGTGTCTTTTGGAGAAATGTCTTCCAAATCCTTGGTTCACTTTTTAAATTGGCTGTTTCATTAATCACTGAGTTGTGAGCATTCTTTATGTATGGTGAATACAGATCCCTTACCAGATATGCATTCCATTCTTGATTAGCTCCCATTCCCTTGGTTAGAAGAGGATTGGGCTAGGTCCAAAGGGAAGGAGAAAGGTTGCAGTTAAGCGAGTGCTGGTACATTGTTTGGGATAATGGATGGAGTGTGGTGTGAGGGCCCATTTTTCCCCGTGGCTCCCCTCAGTTTACTTATTTGCTTTTCCTTCCCAGGTTGAAATGTTCCTTCTCGCTTATGCTGTTCGCCACACCATCCGAGTGTACCGGCTGTCCAAGTACAACACTGAAGAGTTCATCACTGTCTATCCCACTGACCCACCCAGGGACTGGCCTGTGGTGACCCTCATAGCTGAGGACGATCGGCACTATAATGTGCCTGTCAGAGTGTGTGAGGAAACAAGTCTCTGAGAGACACACATGTGGACAGCCAAATGATGTGACCCCCAGACTCCTTTCTTGGGGTCTCTGGTCTGTAGGTCTCTAAAAGGACAATCTGTGAGAACTCTTGGGCCCCTGGAGCCAAGTTGGACTGAGATGTTCTGAAGATTAGCTTCTGATAATAAGAATTAACTAAGTCCTGTCTCTCATCTGTTACACAGTATGTTTCAGTGGGGCCTTCAGATCATGCCTGTTGGAAGGTCCATTTCCATAAGGCAGAAACTTTTGTATCAGAGGAAACTCAGTTTGGAGAGGAATATATTCATGTGTCGAATGAAAGTTGTAATGGTAAACTGGCTTTTACTCTTTTTAAGACAGTAATTTGATAATTATTTTTGTGGTGATGGTGATGGGTCTCTTTGGGGATCTTCTTATGCCATTTGCTTAAGTGGTAGAATTCTCTGATGGTCTCATCTGCTTTTCGAGAGATGAACAGTGGTGTGAAGTCACATGTTCATACTATTTCACTACTATTTCAAGCAGATTGTCTCCTAGAAGATTAAGAATTGGGCCCCACAGTAGACTGGAAGAGCAGCAGGAGGGAGTGGGGAGGAACCTAGACCTTGGTTTCTGAGCTTAGTCGGGGAGATACGCTGACATGGAGCAGAAGTCCTGCTTGCACATGTATGCTAATGTTGGTCAGAACTGAGTCTTCCTGTCACTGGGGGCTTTTTTCATGCTGTTAATGGCAGTGTGCATTGTTAGACTCATGTAAATCATCCTCTGAGTGACAGCAAACTGTGACTTTGTCTCGTAAAACAGACACAAGTGATAAGAAGTACAAAGGTGTGGCAGAGCTCCTTGTGCCCTTGATTTGGCTTGGGAAACCTGAGGGAGGTAGTGGTCTTGCCTCTGAGCGGCGTATGTGGTACAAGCCATGGTTCTGATTGGCAAAGGTGCTGAGCATGGGCTACCCTAGGGCTTGCGTTTCCCCCAGGAGCACGGACCATTGTCTTTGTTCATGGGGACCAGACACATCACTTGTGAGGAGCCTGCCTAATTGGTTTAGCATTTGTGGAGGTACATATATTAGGCTTATTATGATAATTAAAATCCTTATTTGATCCAATTTCATATAGATGATAAACTAACCTGTTTTGGGAAAAAGGACAACTTTTGATAATATAAATTTTTCTTTTAATTATGATTAAGTCTTAGCCAAAACTCAGGATGTACAAACTAATCAGACTGTTACCATAGTATCTTCCATTACCTCATTAGTAATAGTCACCACATTTTATTGGATGTTTATTGATTATAGTGCTGGAATCAAATTCTGTTCTCAGTGTATGTGAATGTTGGAGAGGCTTTGAGTTCTCTGTGAAATACAGTGGTGCCTTGAGTAAAGACGTACCTAGTAGCCAAATTAAAATGATCATAATGACATATGATTGGCCTTTTACTTCATTTTGATATCTATAGCTATGCAACAGGGAACACCTGTCATTCATATGTGAGCATTTTTGAAAGCACTACTTGAAATGCATAGATAATGCATGGCATTCAGGGTCTGTGCCCTCAGGCTTCCGTGAATATGACCATCAGTTCATGTCACTGTTGAATCTCAGTGATGCTCTTGGCCTTAGCACTTGTGGTATCTGCATGTTGCAGATATTCTAATGTAAATGGCCCTGAACTAGACTTCCAGGGAGCTTGAATTTCACGCTTCTTTCTTGTTCCTATGGATGGTTTTGTTAGATATAGTTTCCCTGCTTTATGTCCCATGAAGTTAATGTTACTTTTCTAGAATATTTTTTGAATTTGTCTGCTCCTGAGCTGGTAGTGGCTGTACAATACCACTGGGGTCACTCCTGCATGTAGGTCATGATGGCAGCGTTAGTGGCCTCCAACTTAGAATTTGGGCCTTTGTGAGTTTCATCTAGTATGGTTTCATTTCCTCTTTACAATATGCATATGAAGATATTTTAAGTATGCAGAGAAGGATTTGTCCCGTTTTCCTTACATAGCCACTTATATTTTCATTACCCTGTAATGGATTCAGTGAGTGGATGATAAGATTTTTGTTTAGGCAAAATGAACATTGACTTTGTATTCTTTTGATTTTTTTCTTTCCAGTTTTAGGACTTTTAAGTGACGTTTTGTGTGAACTAGTAAAACTTCTGTTGGAAGAGCATTGTGTTTTTTACTTGGTTGGTTTTAAGTTTTTTTAAGACAAGGTCTTGTTATATAGCCCAGGCTGGCCTTGAATTTGTGATCCTATCACCTTCACCTTCTGAATGCTATGATTTTGGTGTGTGTCATTGTGCCTGGTACATTTGTGGGGTTTTAAGTGTTCAATCTTCTGTTTTAATTCCTAAGCAGCTGTGTGCTAGTTTCCTGCTCACCCTCTCCCGTTGACCCGCCAGGTGTTTATCAGTCATCTTTGGAGGTCTTGGGTAACTGTGAAGTGGTGTAGCACCTTTCAGGGGGGATAGCTCCTGCCTGTGGCTGTGAGCTGACTGACGTGCTTCCTGAGCTGCTTCTGATGCTGAAATTTAGTTGGATCCGTTTTTGTCTTATTTTCTTGAGCAATACTTTGCAGGAATTCCTCTCTGAAGGCCAGAAAACATTCTCAGAACATAGATCATTGAGGACGCTTCCTTGGGGTGTTTGTAAATAGACAGCTGTGATTGATGTATGATTACTTTCAAAATTAATAATAGTAGAAAGCCTGCAGTGTGTGGAGTACATTTGAAATGTAATTGAAATGCCAGAATCCAAACCATTTGGCAAAAGTGTGGGTCACAGTGTCAGCCGTGCAGTTTAAAAATGGGCGAAGGCACTGTGTGAGAGCTGGGCTGAAGGAAGAACTAGTTTTAGAATAAACTTTATGATAAGACATGTCTTAGTTTCCTTTCCTGTTGCTATGATAAAACAGTTTTACAAAAGCAACTGAAGGGAGAAAGGGTCATTTTAGCCACTGTTGAAGCTCACAGTTCATGTGGCAGGGCAGTGAAGGTGGCCGGAAGTCAAGAAGAGAACAGTGAACGTAGTGGCTGCTCAGTTTCCCTTCTTCTGTCCACAGTCCAGACCCCAGCCAGGGAAAGCTGACACCCACAGTAGGTGGGTTTCCTTACCTCAGTTAAAGCGGTCAGGATAATCACCCACAGGTATTCCCAGAGGTCCAGCTCCCATGGGACTCTAGATTCTGTTAAGTTGGCAATTAGCACTAACCAAAAACAAAACAAAAGCACTAAAAAGCGCTGGATGCCTGACAGACCTTCTGTGTTTAAGTTATAAAAGAATAAAAATCTGAATGACTTGGGAAAAGTAATGTGGATATATTCTACCAATCCCAATTTCTAAAATTTAAGTCCTCTACTTAAAAGAACTGTAATATTTAATGCCTAAACTCTCTTAGGAAACCTTGTTTGTGATCTCTTCTGAGGGAATAGGGGGAGCTGGTACTACCGAGTTATGCAGCTGCTTTAGTTAATATGTGAGTAGAGATATTTTTAGTAATGTTATCTATCACTCACGAGACACACCAGACTGAACTGGTTCAGCCACCCACCTGCTGGCTTTTCCTGACTCAGTGGAACTGGAAACAAGGAGGGCTTAGCCAAGACCAGGGGAAAGCTGTGTGTTTGTGTATGTGAGGGGCATGGATGTTGGGCTGCGCTCACCAGTGTGCCTTTCTTTACTTGTGCTGCAGCCCTACAGCTCAGGAACTAATCATTGTGGGAGGATGGAGGCAAGTTGACTTATATGATTGCGTTCTTTCATGGTAAACTGAAACTTATTATTGGGGACAATGGAATGAGCTAGTTTATATATTCAAAATAGGATGATCCAGCATGCCTTTAATCCCATCCTCCCGGAGGCACAGGCAGACAGATCTCTGTGAGATCCAGGCCAATCTGGTATATATAATGAGTTACAGGCCAGACGGGACTGCAGGGAGACCCTATCTCAGAAACAAAAACAAAAGCAACTCTCCTCTCCAAACAGAAAAACAACAAAAAGATAGGATATGACCCCTTAAGTCTGGAAACATTAATCGTATTGACTGTCACATCAGGAGGCTGTTTATTTCATACGTCTCTACTTTCAGGCCTTAACTAACCTCTGTATAGTTAGGCATTTTGAACGCTCACTAAAAAGCATGCTAGAACATTAATGTAGGAAGAAGAAACTGACTAGAATTTTGTCTCAGTTAATGTCTTTGATTTTTTGTACAAGCTTGGGTTAGGGACGAAGTTAAGTGTTGAAATACAGGTCAATACAAGGAAAGGACATTGAGCTCAGAATACCCAGCTCTGTAATTAGTTTCTTAGTAACCATGGGTGCTTGTACACATTTCTGAGCCTGAGAATAATTTTTTAATTTAATTTTAGGAGTTTTCATTTATATGTTGAAAATTGCCTTGATTTGCACTCATATGAATGGTGCTAAACATGGTGCTCCTATAAGAACTGCGCGGCCCACAGTAGCTCTCAGTATGGTGACAAAGCAAAAGTAATGTATTTAGTGATCGCTTTTCATTTCCATTGTCTTTGTAAAGGACTTTGGTTTTGTCACCTGCATTTTAGCATCTAACCTGCCTTTATGAAGTTGGAGAGGATAACGACTGACCTGGTTTAGTGGTTTGGAACATTTGCCAGGGGTCAAGGTTTCTCTTCCCTGGAGATCCTCATAAGGGAGAACATGATATGTGGACCTGGCTGTCCTCTGCCCTGCTTAGCATGTCATCTCTCTTTATACTGTAAAATGACAAGGTCTGTCTACAATTCACTACTCTAAAAAGCATGCTTCTGAACTGTGGGCAGTAGTTTAGGGTCTTGCTCTCCACTTGGGAACTCCTTGATGCTTGGCTCATGGGGTGAGAGGTTCCTCTGTCATTGGTTGAGTCTCTCATTTTCACTGTCAGAGGCTGAACCTACTCTGGGTCTTTGCTGTTGATTGCTTTTACATACTCAGCTGCTGAGGATTGTAAAAACAAGTAACTAAAAATAAATGTGGAAAACAACTCAAAAGCCTGGCTCTTTGCTGTGGTTAAATACCTGCTTTTGAGGACTGTGGTGGGTTCTGACCTGCACTTTAACTTCTTAGCTTCCCAGTGTAGGCAGGTGGTGTGCTGAGTTCATCTGCCTTTGGGAACAGAGAAATGAAGGTTTGGTGTGGTGTTATTGGGGAGTGCTGAAGAGTTAGGTGAGACGAAGTGATCCAGCACAGTGCCTAACACATAGTAAGTGCCCAGAAAAGATGCTTGGTTGCGGATGTGGATCTGGGTTGGACAACAGTCTCAGTACTGACTATAAGTAAAATGAGCATAGGTAAGTTGCTGACCCTCCCTAAATTATCTTCATTTTGACAATGCAGTCTGTCACAGTGGTGGTGTGAATAGATGTGTAAACATGTCACAAATTTGAAGGACGATTCCCTCAGCCTGCAAAGCAGGGCTTTAGCTGCAATCCTGACTGAGCCTTCCCCACGTATTTGCTAAGGAGAGGGCTGCTGTGCACAGAACATCTCACATCTCTCTGAACCATTCCAGTTGCTTGAAATACACCTGAAGTGGGGTAGCAGGAACGTGTGTGCACTGCATGTAAGTCAGACTGTCCCAGAAAGAAGGTAATGGAAAGATGAGGAAGGACTTTGAAGGGCCCTTTAGGGTTAGAGAAAGAAGAGTGAGCCAGTAGAAACCTGACTTCTGTTAGGCCGGAAACTAGGAACTGGGTCTGCGGGTCTTTAAAAGAGTACTGGAGTGAAAGACTCCTTTCTGTGATGGATTTACACGCCACTCCTGACTCACTCCCTGACAAGTAGGGAGTGAGCTGGTCTAGGTGTGGGTCTTGAGAAGAAGCTTACAGCCATCAGGTAGAGACGTTTGAGAGGAGCAGGTGCTAACACAGTGTGTTCCACTTCCTGCTGTCTTGCTAAAGGCTTGGACGTTCTGTAATTTGAGTTGTTTTCCTACTCCTGCTTCTGCTTTTTATCTGGGTTCAGTTACCTGTTTTTGTTCTTTGCCTAAAACATTAATCACTTTCTTCCTGTTGAGAACACAAGGACTAGTTTCCTTAGGCCCTCACCAACAAAAGCTATATCAAAGTTTTTGATAGCTGAAAGTTGAGTTTGTGTCTGATTACTTGGGCGAAGTTGAGTCCATGTTCATTTGTATCAGCCAGTTGTATGTCATTTTCGTGGAGCAGCTGTTTGTTTCTCCTGCCTATCAGTTACAATTTTACATTTTCTAACCACCTTTGATTTGTATTTATGTGTGTCACAAGATTTTTTTTTAATTTTGAGATAAATATACATATACGTATACATAATTTTGCTATGTAACCTTGGCTCACCTTAAACTTACTATGTAGTCCATGCTAATGTAGGCCTCATAGTGGTGACCTCTTGCCCAAGTTCCTGAGTGCTGGGGTTCTAGGCATATGCCACCATTCCTGACTAGGGCATTTGTTAGAAAGAGAGCACTGGGAAGGGAAGGCAGACCAAGGGTGATTAGGGATCTCTGCTGGTCTTTGGTTGTCAGTACTAGCAGCAGGGTGTATTCTGGCTCATAGAGATAGAGGTTTCAGTCCATGATCTGAAGGACTTGTGTTTAGGCCTTGGGAATGCAGCACATCGTGGCATCAGCATGTTGTCTCAGTCTCAAGAGGGGAGGACCATCTTCACAGACATGAATGACTGAGGACTCTCTCTGTCTTGCACTTAGAGCACATGTAGGGGAGGAAGGTAGGAATGCCTTCAATTACAAAGAGCACCTAGTTGACTCTGAATAATTCCAAGCTCAGGGAAGTAAGAATCAGTTGACCAAGGTCCCCTTTGCCCTCTCTCCTTCTCACACTTCCCTCTCCTTCACAGAGCTTTTGTGCATTTATGCAGGTGAGCCGAACTAACATGACTCCAGCGATGCAGTCACAGAGCAATATGCCTTCACTTGTTTGAGAGGAACTCAGTGGGAGAGGATGAAGACCGAACTTGGGTCTCGGGATATAGGTCAATTGATTGAGTGATGCTTAGCATGTGTAAAGCTCTGGGCTTGATCCTGAGCACCATGTAAAGTGAGTCTTGGCAGCACATGCACATCCCAGTACTTGGAGGTAGAAGCAGGATCCAAAGTTCAAGACTGTCCTTGGCTACACAGCAAAAATAAAACAAAAGTGCTGAACTCAGGTTGTCCTGTGACTTTGCTGGCTGCGTACTCTGGGGTAATAGAGCCATCTTCAGCCGTCTATGTTAGTCGGCTCCGCCACCGTCACACGTACCTGAGATAATTACCTTGCAAAGGCAGAAGGTTTATTTTGCTCATAGTGTTAGGTTTCAGCCCATGATCAGACTTAGTGCTTTTAGGCCCTGGCAATGCAGCACATTCTGGCAGCGGTGTGTGGTGGTTCAAAATCCCTTATTTCCTGGGGTCCTAGAGTTCCATTTGAGTGACTTAAAGACCTCCCACTAGGTGGTTCTACCACCTTCCAGTACCACCACCCAGGGGAACAGTCCTTTAACATAAAGGTCCTCTGGGGAGGGCTTTCTGGACTCAGATCATAGTGCTTCTAATTCAGAAATTGGAGTAGTCCTTCTTGACTGTAAGTCAGAGCTACAACCCATTGCTGATTGTCCTGTCTGGCTCCCAAGAACTGGAAGCAGGGGAAGGAAGCAAGATGAGGAATAGAAGGTCATGCCGGTTGCCTTCCTAAACCAGCCTCAGTCCCTGGACCTGGTGAAGGAGTGGTTCATGTTCTCTCCTCTTAGGGTACATCCAAAGACCCCTCTGTCCCTAGCCTTGTGACCCGGTCTCTCATGGACAGTTGCTGTATGTACTGAGGCTTTGAGGTCCACATTTCCTTGATAGCTCTTCAGATGGCACCTCGCAGCCTGAAGATAACCTTCCTTCTCAGCCAACCCAGTGACCAACATGGCCAGGTCTGAGCCAAATGGATGCTTCTGCCTGGTAGCCCTACTGTACTCGGCATCTGCCAGGCAGCTCCTCTGCCTTCTTGCATCAGATTCAACAAGTGATTTCTGTCAATGTACTTCTTAGGATGGTTCTTGTCACTTGATAAGAGGTGTCAAGAGATTCCCCATCCAGGACGTACACCCTTGATTGGGGGGGTGATGTATACCTTTGCAAAGAAACCATCTCCACAAATCCTCTTGATCCTTTTGTGCCCTCTTAGATAAGGGACAGTAGAGTGTTAAAATTCCTTTAGCAAGACTGGGGCACCCTCAGGAGTCCCATCTTTTTTGGGTGCTTGTCATTGGCTGTTAATATCACTGGCTGGGTTTTCATTTTGTACACACAGCCAGGCTATAGCCTGGTAGCCACTCATATACTGTCAGGCAAGCCTTGTATTGTTCACACCCAATGCCTAGAGTGAGGGCCAGCCTGGAAAAGCAGTCTACTAACTAACCCAGGGGGTTCCAGAACTCTCTGCAGTACATGAATAAAGAGGGTGCTCAGGCTTTGCTGGTAATGAGTGCAGGTAGATTAGAGGCCACAGAATACCAAATGTTACATCCTAGTTCTGAAGACCCACGAGCCCAGTGAAGAGATCATTCTAGAGGCTTCTATAGCATCTAGCCCACACCTGAGCTAAGCTGGTAGAAATAGAGGAATCCAGAGGGAGGGTGGAAGTAGAGATTGGCAGCAGCACGGACTGGTTTGGGACTTGGTTTGACACATGGGGAAGGTTTCTGGGCAGTGCTAGTGATGTTCCTAGGTAGGAAGTCAGGAGAAAGTGTGGGGCAGCAAAGGTGCAGGGCCGGGCTAAGGCCTCCCTGAACTCCCTGAGGACATCCAGTAACAGGACACGCAGATCTGAAATTTGGGAATAAGTCAGGGGCAGAAGACAGACTTAGGGATCCATGTATGTTTAGATCTGGAAACTGGCCCAGGAGAGGGCGCTGGAGCATGTGTAGAACTGGATTTTCAGATGGGAAGAGGCTCAGGGACCATCCTTGTTTTCCAAAGAGTGGGATCAAATGGAGATTGAGAAGCTCAGGGGCAAGAGAAACTGGGGAGGCCTCCTGGAAAAGATAGAAGAGCTGGGACTCTGAGAAGGGCTTTCTTCACTGTGAACGTGCAGTCTGTTCTGACAGACCTGGCAGAGGAGTCTAACTCTCCTTGGTCATTTCCTCTAGGCTAACTGCTTTTTCCTTGAACCATATGGAATTTCTGGAGGTACACAGTGTAACTCAAGGTTTGAAAATACTCCCTTTGCTACTATTTTGGTCTTGGGTTCAAGGATTTTTGAACCTGATAGCTTAGGTTTACTTAGTTTTGTGAAAGCTCTAGTCTTTTCTCTTTGTTGAAGGCAGACACTTTGACATTCATGGATTTGTTGGCTGAGGTGCTTTCCTGTGCCTTGGAAGCTTAGCAGATTTGGCAACTCTGTCTTTCTAAGCTGCCATCTACTGCGCATTGCAAAATCCTGATGTCACAGTCAATTAGAACAAGGAAAAAGCTCTGTTCCCAAGGACAGGAGGCTGATCCAAGGGGCACCAGTCAACTCACTTGCCCCATGGCTAGTAAGCAGTGGGCACAGAATGAGCATACACAGCTCTTGAGTTATCTTTTCTTTCTGTTCAAAGACCATTGTACTGAACTGTTTAATTAGCATGGAATTTACTGTGCTGTCCAGTTAAGAATTCTGGGCCACCGAGATGGGTAAAGGCATCTGCTGCCAGAGTCTGATGACCTAAGTTTGCTTCCCCAGACCCAAATGCTGGAAGGAGAGAACTGGCTCCTGCAAGTTATCTTCTTGCTCCACATGCACACTGTGACACAGGTACCCCCAACTAACAAAGGTGTAAGAGAGTCCTGGGGTAGAGGTGGGAGTGAGTCAAGCAGTGCCTGCCTTCTTCCACTGAGCGCTGCCTCTGTCAGAAAGGAAAGCTCAGAAGAGGATGGCTGGCTCCCCGGGAACCCTCCAGAGTTAAGACACACAGGGATGGGCGAAGTGAGGGCTACCAGGAGGTAGAATCGACAGGGTTGGTGGGAACTTGTGTGTGTGTAGTGATGGACATGGTCTGTCTAGACAGATGCCAGGGAAAGGGAGAGGGGTACAGTCTGCTCCTTCCTACAGGGAAAGCTATCTACTTGGGTCAGTATACCTCTAGACTGTCTTTAAGGCAGGAAATGAGCACACCTTGACTCTAGCTAGGCATGACCATATGTGTGTTCTAAGTAGCTTGGAGCAAAGAGCATGACTTTTTAGGACTTCAAGATTGCTGACAGCTGGGTGTGATGATATGTGCCCATACGGTGAGGCAGAAAGTGATGAGTTCCAGGTCAGCCTTGGCTATGCAACGAGATTCTATCTCCAACGGGAAAACAGTGAAGCAGAGAAGCAATAAGAGCCACACAGAAGGTAATTAGAAGATGAAGTAGAGCGGCGAGAAGAAAACTTGCAGTCTGAGCCGATCGCGCCAGGGTTTATAATCTCAGGGATCATGGGTGTATAATAAACACTGTATAACATGCAGAGCTGAGGGCCTAGCAGTGCCTTCTACCCAAGGCTGATAAGAACAGGACTTCAGAAGGGCAGGAGTTGCAGGTTCTCTTCTTGGATTCAGCCAACATGTTCTGATGTGGGGGATTCTCACATGAGTAGAGCATCAAAGATGGACAGGTTCAGTGTTTCCAGTGTCACTGAGGTAATGGAAAGTAAAAGCCATCTTAATACAGAAAAAAAATCTGGAAAAGATTATATTTAAATATGACAGGGAGTTGGGAGAAACCTTGTTCAGAGTTTTTAGCTACTGAGACAAAGGGACATATTTAATATGTAAATTTTGAAAAAAGGGAAACTATAGTCAGGAGTCAGGAAATCAAAATGACTAGTGAATAAAAGACTAATGAATGACTAGGATACAAGAAACTAAGAGCAATTGTAATTATATGGCAAGACATTCAGCTTAAATTGAAGTATGAATCCTATTTTCGCAATGCCACAGGTACACCCCCTCAACTGTGAAACAACAAAACAATATAAATATTAAAAATGCCCAAACTTACATTAAAGGACATAAACAGCACTTGTTTAAAGGGGACATGTATTTTATACTAACTGCTCTAGTCAGTCTTAAAGGCTACACAGAATTGATTGGTTTCAACAGTGTAATGAAACATAGTTTGCTGTGAACCTGAAAAGCCCATACCTTGACAGCCACAGCCTCGTGGAGGAATGACTCCCTGTGAACTTGATTTCATTAAAATGGAAAATCTGGATTATTGTTAATGTTCAGACCTTAAGAATGAGGTCATTTGGCCATTTTCAGATTGCATACTGTGTTCTAAAACGATCATCAGAATGTTGACCAGGAAGGAGCCTAGACTTTCACCACACAGATGAGCCAATTGATGCCAGAGAGGTGTGATGTGGAGGTTCTGCACAGGCCTCAGGTCTCTAGGCTGGAAGAAACTCATTGTGAGTGAGTGTGGGTTTGTTGATATTGGAGAAATTATCGTGCATTGCTCTGTCCAGTGTCTGAAGCTTTCTGGCACCTTAGTCACACTAGCTTTTAGATAGCTACCTTATCAAGGTATCACTAAGCGGACCAAAACACTTCATCAAATCGAAGGAGCAAGGTGTTTGCCGCCACAGACCTTTTAGATGTGGCATTCCTGGGCTAATGGGCTTGCTTCATGGAGACATTGCTGTCTGACTTGTGAGGTGTACCTTCAGTCTGTTTTGTGACACAAGGTTGGTATGACATTTACCTTTAGAAACTCACTCATGCAAGTGTGGGTCCTAGAAGTTCATAGCTGTACACTGCAGGGAACCAGAGTAAATCTGGCCCAGTGTTTCCCAACTGTAAAGGCCCCTGTCCTTAATCCATGGCCAGGAACATGTCTCTTAGGAGTTTTACAGCAGTCACTTACACAGGGATGGTAAACTCATAACCATCCAGGGGTACAAGGATGGGTTTGCATTTCTTCGGCAGTTAAAGAATTAAAAAGCAGGGAAGAGTTTGAAAGTCAAGCAGAGCCAAAGTCAAAGTAACAAGGGAGGAAGACTTGTAAAGGGAGGGCACCTCAGAACTGGAGTCCCAGCGGGGTGTTAGATGAGGAGAATCAGGGTCCCCTCTTGGGGTTCTTAATTTTAATAAAAGAAATTAAGAATGCACTTGAATATAAGTTTGAGGACAATTTTATTAGCATTTAAAAGAAAAATCCCAGGACAAGCAAGCTGTCGATCTCAGCAGTTGCCTGGTGAAGGAGAAAAGCCACGCTATTTGTTTAAGCCGGTGTGGAGGTCGGCCACGAGGTAGCAGCAGCCACGCAGCAGGCGGGGTGCTGTAGAGAAAGAATAAGGAAGCCCAGAGTAACAGGAAAAGCTAAGCTCCAGCCAGCGTTAAAAGAAAAAAAAACCATGACAGCGAAAAGGAAAAATTGAACTTTCAGGGTGAGGACTCAGGTTGGCAGACCCACAGGCCAATGCTAAGGGGAGAGATTTTGCGAAGTGAAAGTAATGTCTCATTAAGGGGATAAGTTCCACTAATCTCTTTAGCATGGCTTACAGTGACCATCTTCCTAGGTCCCACCCCCATGAGGGGTGGTTCCTCGGCCAGGTGATTGACTGGCCTGACTGTATTAACTGATGATTTGGGTAGCCTGGAATGGTAGGTCTCTACTCAAGCCAGAGAATTAGTTTTCCCTTAATGGACCTTTATTACTGCTGAATCACAACCTTGTTTTAGTTAGTCTGTCCCTGTCTCCTTTCTTCCTTAACCTAAGGAACGTTTCTTGAGTGAAAAGTCTCCTTCTGTGTGCTTTGTTTCAGTGTGCATTCAGTGTTTACATTTGCTTCTACAAATTGGATGTCAAGGATTTCAAGTCTTGCTAGTAAAATGCACTTGAAATTACATAGCCTAACTGAAAAATAGGTGCTGTATGTATGTAGTATGCTTACATACATGCAGGCAAAATAGCAAGTCAATGCACATAAAAAGAAACAATTTTTTTTAAAAAAGCAAACATTCACTAAATCCATGTGTATCTGATAGCCATTCTAAAAGTGTATCTCTTATGTGGGTTTTAAGAGGCTCTGGTTGATCTGACTGCAAATGAAGCAGAGAAAAATTATCATGGGGCTTGAGAAATGGCCCAGTGGTTAAGAATGCTTGCTCTGAAATCATGAGGACCAGAGTTTAGATCCTAGCATCCTGTAATAAGTCAGGGCATTCTCATAATGCCCTCCTCCTCCTAGGGGCTGGAGGAGGATTGGTGGGTCTTGCTGGCTTCCAACATAACACAGAATACAAGCCCCAAGTTCAGAGACAGACCCTGCCTCAAAGGAAAAAAAGACTGACAGAGGACACCTGATGCCCTCTTCTGGTCTCTGCACGTGTGTATGAACTGCACACAAATTGCATGTACACTTACATAGACATACAAAAATCCTTAGAAAAAAGTGATCACTAAGTTTTGAAGGTGTTGATTATAATTCTGGAGTTACTTGTGCTTGGCAGAGGTTTTCTTTTGATTTAGGTGCTTTTTCCAGCAGAGAACCACATCAATTAACAGGTAACAACTGACTTTCCATCTTGTGAACAAAGTGAAGCTTAAACTTGAAAGCCTCTCTGTCTTCTCTTTAGTTTCTCTTTTGAGATCACACAGTAAGCTCTCATGTCTTCTGACTTCTGGGTAGTCTCTGGGTTACTTTGATTACATAGTCCAGTTTCTCTCCTGTTGAACTTTGGTGTGTTAATTTTAGACACTAGCCTTGGGAATGAGCAGGCAACTCAGGCCTTTTCTTAGTTTTCATCAAGTTTTCTCTACATCCTGTTTAATGTGTGGTTAGATCAGCTGATGAGTCACCTGATGTTTTGCTGCTTCAAATGACAAAAATAGAGACTCAGAATAACCACACAGGAGTATCTCTCATGTTTAACAAACACATTGCTCACACCCTGCTTTGCTATGGTTCAGATAGCTTTTATAAAGAAGCCATGTGCGGGCTGTGTGGAGAGGGCACACAGGAACCTCTGGGTCTTTGAACTGGCTGCATGTGAGCACAGATAACACCTTTCCAAGCCCCACCAAAGACTTCGTTACACGTTTGGTTGTAAGAGTGGGCAGAACTTAGAACATAGTGCACAGATGACTTCACCCTAAGTTTGGCAGTCACTTCTGCAATACCTGAGGCCTACCTGGTTATTACAGACCACCGCATGGTATTCTGGCATGGTCTATTCACAGGTTTACTGAAGCAGAAATCAATGGAGTACTAGAAAACATTTCTCAGGGTAACATAATTTAATTACCAGAATATTAATATTTCCTGTTTTGTAACACACTCCAGTTTGGAGAGAAAAATTCAGTTAAGTGAGCTCCTAAATCTTTAAATGGGTATGCTTCTAGAAAAAAGTTCTTCCTGCCATTTTTAGAAGACAGTCTCCCCAAATGGAACAGTTAAAAGAGTAGGGGAAACTAGAAGATAAGATGTGTGGCTCAGTGTACAGTGTTTGGCTAATATTTGTATGCCTTGGCTTTCATCCTCAGGACATACCATGTGTGTATATTCACTCACACACACAGTGGCTACTTTCACCTTTAAAGATACAGTGGAGTATCTTTTCCCACGAGTGAGGGGATACTCTTACTGCTCTTTACTCTCTCAATCCTGCCAGATCCAGAAGGGGCCGTATGTGAGATGGACCTGGCATCTGAAGGCCCACCCAGTACCCAGGAGCTTCTCTGTACCCCATTCCAGAGAATGTTACAGGGTTGTTTAGGAGTGAAGTGTAGAATGCTGTCGCAGTCCAAATTTACTCAACCTCCCGATAGATCTTAAACCAGTATTAAGTGTTTTGATTTCTGAGAGCACCCCATCTGCTAATGCCAAAAAAACCAAAAACCCCAAAATGAGGGAGGAGGACCTTTGATCAGGACAAGGCCAGTACAGTGAGGAGTGACTGGCCGGTCTTTACCCAGAGATGAAAACAAGTGGCCTTTCCAGCAAAAGAATCCTCAGTGGTGAGGACTTCCTGCCAGCATGCAGATCTTAACATTCCTCGTGCCCTGTGGCTGGCAGGTTTTGTCTGTCCATGGCTATGGCAAGCCTCCTCTACTTCTGTTTGCTCAGTTTCTGAATGCCTTAGAGCTGTCCTGGATGCCAAGACCCATAAGCAAGGACAAAGTATGTGGCAAATGGACATTTAGAAGAGCCCCTGTTGCTCTTTAGAAAACTATTTTTTAGCTGAACAAAATGTTCAAAAATAGCATTGGGTGCATACCTCTTGGGCTGGCAAAGTTGAAAGACGGTCCCTAAGGACTCTAGACAGTGAAGAAAGTAGTCCCCTGCTTGTGTCCAGAGGAGGGGATTCCTGGCACTCAGAATCCTGCCTTAGGGTGTCAGGTGACAAAACAGGTATGTGAGGAAGGCAGCCCTCCAAGGGATGGTTTGTATAAATCCTCTAAAATCACAGCTCCAAGGCTGATTCGGGGCCTGGTATTGATTGATTCCTAACTTCTGTGGAACTTGAACACAACTTGATCAGGTAAGGTGACTCTGGAGTTAAAATGACATGTTCTAACTGCATGATGAAGAGTCCATAGCTGGTCTATCCTTAATATAGAGGGAAAAATGCTTTTGCCTTTTCAATTTAGTATTTGAGCTCCAACCCCAGAAGCATGAAAATAGTCACACGCGTTAAAAAATACTGCTGTTTAATTTTCTAGTCAGGTACTTTAAAAAGCCAATACAAGTAAGACTTAAATTATCTTTTCAGATCTGCACCTCAAATCACTCAAAAGCAGCTGCACATTAACGTTCAGCACTGACATATGTAAATGGAGAAGCTGCTTAGAAGCCCATAGGACTCTCCCCATAGTGGGCGCATCCAAAGGACTCTGGATATTCAGAAATATGAATGCAGGCCTGTGTAGCTGAGAGCTGGCTTTCGCCCTTACAGTCTCAATGCCGGGATTACACACCACTGAAAAGATAAACACAGGCCTGCTTTTTTGTTTCTTTTTCCCTTCCACCTTTTAACTTGACTACATCAGTGGACCTCTTTTTCCGTCTCGGTTCATGAAAAATCATTTTCTTGGCATTTACAAGCCCTACCATTCATAAACAAAGGACTTTGCAAAACTGCTGTAAATACGATACAGTGGTCATTGGTGGAGCACGCAGGCAGTCATCGAATTGTATTAGAGACGTTTTATTGAAAATGCGAAAATAGGAAATGTATTATAGCCTAAAATAAATTACATAACATATACAGCATATATTTATATCTTTAAAATATTTGTTTCGTTTAGGTTCTTTCAGTCTAGTTATTTTGACTAAATCAAGAATTTAGTGAACTGTATCCATAATTTTTTAAAGGAAAAAAACCCGCTTTCCAAAACTTAGAAAAATATACTGCACTAAATGGATTTCCGATGAATTATTTCAGGGAATATCACATAGTGACTTTGATACTTGTTTATAAAATGTCTTGCTTTCTGGTGTGTGAGGGAAGTACCGAGGTACACTTGAAATGACTTGTACTGCAGAGCTGTGACTAGGAAAGGCAGAACCAGGTAATAAATCTACTTCAGAAGTTACGAGACAGCAACCTGGCATTAGAACGCGAGATTATGACTTAAAGCTTCTGGTCACTGTAAAATGAAATGGCAAGTTAGAACGCTCCACTTAACTCACGCTAATGCCATCTTCGGGAAAGGCGAGTGAAAAGCAAGCCTTCAGAAGTCATGCGAAAGGGTGCTGACATTTGGAGATGTGCTTCTGTGACAACTCCTGAGAAGTCAGCTCATGTATATACACGGTGGGGTGCGGCAGCTCAGTGACACCAGGAAAATGCAACGTGAGATGCTGATGATCGCACCAGTTTGCTGCTCCAGTGACCCCGCAAACTGATTTCTACAGGAGAGTTTTTCCATACGTTGGCCCGGCGTGGCCACAAACTTTCCTCTGGGCTGCAGCCTGCTGCCCACCTGTGTGTGTGTGTGTGTGTGTGGTAGACGGTTCATGACTCCGCGGTGTGATGGCCGCCACGGTACTGGGGAGCAAATCACAAGAGGCTGAGCTTTCACCTGCTGATTCCTAGGCGCAAACATACAGGAAGGAGATAGTATGTGGCCTGCTGGGCAGCAGTGGCCCAAGAGGCGATGGCACAGCCGCAGTCCTTTGGTTCCAAAGTGGAGATTGTCCAAGGGAGGAGTAGAAACTACATCTTTTGGGTTTTCATGAAGCAGGGGCAAGAAGTCTATGGTTCTCTGTAGAAAGTGACAGTAAAGACCTTTCTTAGGTCCCCACATCAGCGTGAGCATACCCAGTATGCTAGAGAATTGACACGAAACCTTTAAATCAAGGCCTCTTTCGTTACCAAAAATCAAAATTAAAAAAAGAAAAGAAACATGATGGGAGGGGGAGAGCGGAGATGATGCTGAGTGTCGTCTTGACTGTCCCTGCAGTGCCCCGGTGGTGTCCTGTGCTTATTCGTTTTCCTCTCTCATTTCTACGATGTCTGTCACCTCCTCTGTGGGAGGCATGTCAGTCATTGCAGAGTCTTCCCCCTCAGTGGCCGACTCATTCTCCATCTTCTTTTTCTAGATCAAAGAAGACTGTCAGTGGGACTGGACAGGACACACCTTAACAGTACTGTGAGCAGGGGATTCTTGCTGCAGATGTCATTTATGGCTGAGGTGACCTCATCCAGGCTGAATCTAGTTCAGTGTGTTCCTTGAACCTCTGTTGCTCCTGTACTTGCTGTGTCTGGACACCACCAGCTCCCTGCAGCCCTTTCAAACGGATGCTCTGTCCCTCTCACTCCTCATGGCCCCCTGGAAACTCTCCTCCTCCCTAAAACACCAAACTTTGAATCTCATATTCTAGAATAGTCCTTCCCATCCGTCATCAATTGGTCCCCCCATGACAGCTCAGGGTTCACTCTGACCTCCCTGCATGTCCTATTCCTGTTAGCCTCATGGTCTTGCTGCTCAGTCCTTGCAAAAGAGCTCCTCAGGAATCAGCCACAGCTCAACCCTCGCTTGTGTTCCTGACTCTGAGTGACAGATCCATGTGAGGAGACTGGCTTCCCTCCAGCCTCTTCCAGCACCTTCCCATCCACTCCTCTGCACGCTTCCCCTGCAGTTCATTCTCTGGATCCCATCACCCCTGTCTGCTCAGCTTTACCTGTGATCACATTCTTCCTTGCTTTTCCTTAGTCCTGTCGGGGTAGACCCTGACCTCACTCAGGCTCAAATCTCTACTGTCAGCTGGGGATTGCCACCATGGCTGGGGAGTCCGCAGAGTCCTGAGCCGCACGTTCAGTAAGACGGTCTCCATGGGTGCCCTCCCTTCCCGGCTTTCTATTCTCCTATCCGACCCTCAGCCTTTGACATGCCCCGCTCTGTTCCTCAGCCTTCAATGTGGTCCTTTCTCAGGTCACAGCTTCCTATTTCACAGACTCAAACACCGTCAGAAGAGCTCCCGACTGGCCCTTCATTCTCTGTGGAGATTCTCCTCTCACCCACCCCGTTTCATGTGCACTTGGCCTAGTGGCTCTGTTGTCCCTGTTTCCACTGGCTTCCCATTCACTGGGCCAGTCCCTGAAGCAAACACTTAACTAAATCATACCCCATCTTAATTGGTTTTCTGAAATCCATGCACACATTTGCTCTTTAGAGCAAAACAATTCAAAAGAGTTGTCTATGCTTGAGGTCTTCAACTTTTTTCCCTTTTTATTGACTTCTTAGTCTGGGAGACCACCTAGACAGGGTCACAGATCTCCTCACGCCCCCCCCCCCCAAACCCACCCTTTGCCATGAGTTCCACCACCTCTTCCTGATCTTCTTACAGCCTTCTGGTTCCTTTGAAACCCGTTTGCCTGAAAGCATGGGCTACTCTGGGGCTCTCTCCTTGGTCCCCTTTTCATCTCTATCCTGGCTAAGCTCATGTAAGATGGGGCTCCTGCTCCTGGAGAGTACATAAAGTCATGGAGAGAAAAGAAACACACCCCATGCAGTTTGAGAGTAGCTGTGTGGGTGAGGTGGACCGGCACTGGTTAGAACAGAGTTCTGGGAGTGGGGCTGACAGGGAAAGAATCTGTGGGGCAGAGGGTCAAGTCCCGATTATCCTGCAAGCTGTTGCCACTGTCTCTCACCTGCTTCCGATAGACATAGCAAGCTGCGATGGCGACCATGGTGGACTCTCCCACGAACCCTGCTAGAAGGGAGCCCACACCCAGGGTGGCTCCATGAACTCTAGAGATGAGAACACCAAAGAGTTTCATCTATTAAAGCCACGTTGAGAAACAAGAGAATTGATGATAAACCCAACCAATGATGACTAAACCCAGGAATCTGTAGAGCAGAGGGGGACAGAGCAATGATAACCTCTACTGGGCTCAGGACAGGCTACACCTAACAATTACCCACTGTTTAGGTGGACCTGTGACTCAGGGCAGAGCTGTCACTCTCCTGGGACCAATTACAGTGGGCTCCTGGCCTGTCAGTATCCTCTCAGACTTGCTGACCAGCCTGTGTCCCTTCACTGTGAACAGGGGGTTTGAGGGCAGGACTGATTTCCTCTTGTTGGTTTGCATCTTCCTCACCACAGCAGACCGTGAGCATCACCTATGTCTAGGCTAGCATGGATCTCAAGGGCGTCTACTGGTGCCAGGTAGAAAAGCGTTCTGGATTTTCAGCTCTAATATGCTTGGTATTTCACCCTCCAAACAATACTTCAGGGGCAAAGGCCTCTACCAGATGCCCTGAGTACATACCCCAGGTAAGGCAGGACCACGAGGCTGGTGATGAGGACGATGATACGCAGCACAGAGCTGGGTGCCAGGACAAAGGTTTTCTTCAACGTCATTAGCCACCCAGTAAGATGGGCCCTCACAGTCACTGAGGAGAGAAGGGATGGTCAGCTCTGGCCTGCTTCAATTGGCCAGGGCAGCAACTCTAAAAACTAAAGGCTGGCTGGAACTCCGGCCTTGCTGCTGTGGCCACTGCTGCTCTCTTGTCTTCCTGAGGGCTGCTGATCCCTTCTGGAGCCTGGCTGGGGTCAGTCCCTGTCTCCACCCTGCTTGCTGCCTCCTCAGTCCTGTGTCTAGATGGCCAGATGCAGGCAGGTGCCTTGCTCCACCATGATCACTGTCTTCCTGGTGGGCCTTCCATGTCTTGCCCAGTCCTGTTAGCTCTTTTCCCCAGTCTGGCTCTGACCACCCTCTAGAAAAGAAGGCATAGAGAAGAGGCAACTTTGATGCTCAGTGACCAGAGATGCTGGAATCAGAGGCTGTCACCCTCCCACTAAACAGAGGGGATGGGAACACTGGGGAAATAGTGATTCTTGTCCTACCATGCCCTCCTGAGCAGCTCTGACCCCACCCTCAGCCACTTCTCATCGGGATGCACATCTCCTTTGCTAGGGTGATCTCACAAAGTAAAAGTTACATACTTCCCACCCAACTCTGCAACCAGGTTGTGAATGCAAAGGAAGGCCCAGGTAGACAGCACAGGAACAACTGAAGGCATAGACCTTTTCCCTGATGGTGTGAAGCAACCTAAAGGTTGAGATTCCTTCTGAAACCAGAAAGGCCTTGAGGGGAGCACCAGCAGTCTCTTGGAAGAGCTATGCTTGCTCGCTTTTTGGTAATGCTCACATCCAGGACTGGTTTGTTTGATGCAACCTGCTGGGCTTGTTTAGTTTCTACTTTTGCAGTGCTGGGGATTTAACCCAGGGCCTATTATATGCTAGACAAGTGCTATGCCACAGTTGCATACAGGACCCTGTTGTCTTGATCTACCTAGGGTAGAAATATAACTTGGATGAGGCTTTTTTCCTCCTTCTCTTTGGTCAGATTTAGGTGGCTCTGTCTGTGCTCTAAGGAGAGAGTAAGGTCATGAGTGTGCACTAATCTGGCAGCACAAACCCAACAGACTTCCGAGAGCCAGTGGGGCCTGACCACTCTTCCATCTTCCAGGCAGCCAGTGGAGTTGAGGCTGAAGGCTAATCCTCTCCTCACCCCTTGAAGAGCTGGGTGGTCCAGGCTCTCTGGCCCCTCTTACATCATAAAAAATGAACCCTATATGCCTGGGTCTCCAACTGCAGCTATCTGCCATAAGCTTCCTGAAGCTCTGCTTACCCAGTGTCTACCCAGGAAAGACCAGGCATCACCCTGTTGTCTTGGGCTTGTGTCAATCCCTTCACCCCTACCACAGCCCAGGTTGTGACATCCTTCAGAACTGGAAGAAGGTTTGGAGTTCAGTGGTGGTTGCTGGTCGCCTAACTTGGGGACAGCACGGGGGTTGGAAGGCGTGCTGCTGGCCCTGACCTGGACTCCTTCCACTGCTTGATTCTTGAACTAATGGTGGCTTTGTAGAGACAGTCTGGCTTCTAGTTTAATGGTCTAGGTAGATTTGGGGGGGGACAATTAATCCTCTCTGTCTCTCTGTATGTCTTTCAGTTGCTGGGGACTAAACCTAGCACTAAGCTACACTCCTGACTGTGGCAATCTATTTTTGGCTAGGTGACATGTACTCAGCACTAAGATCTTCCTCTCAGTTGTGACTCCTAAAGCCCCTTTTCTGTTTCCCATGAGCAACCTGTTACGAGGTTAGTGAATCACTTCTGGAAACAGAATACACTTATACGGACACATATACAAGCATAACAGCAATAGTCACGTGCTCTTTGCTCACGCTGCAGCCTGGTTTTCCCATAAACTTTAGCATGAGCTCATTCTGGTATCTCTTAGACTACCGAGTCAGCCCACTGCTTTTCCTGTTGGCTCATGTTCTGGTATCTTTTCCGGCCTCACACTCCTCTTTTCTAAGAGGCTCTTTCTTTGGTTGTCTCCAGGCTTGAGCAGTAAGCTCACTGTATTTTTCATTCTTGCTTTCATTTTACTTTGCAAATTGTCATACTGTAAAACTGGCTTTTCAGTGTATAGTTCTGAGAACTATATATAATTCATGCATAGATTTGAGTATTACAATCATCAAGACAGAGGCTAGATATACTGTTTTCCCCCAAATTCCATGTGTTGCTCTTTTGGTCTATTTTCTTTTACTGTGCACCTTTAAAAAAATTAATTGTACTGTTTGTTCATTTGTAGAATTTCCAACCTGCTGGCTAATGTCTTTACATCTTTCTAGCTCTGGATGAAATAGTACTTTTTGGTCAATGACACAAAGTCACTGGGCAGGAGGATCAGTAGGAACACATTCATTCTCTGTTACTTACCTGGCACTGGGAAGAAGGAGAAGATACGCAGAGGGACAACACAGAGTTCTGCAAAGGCAAAGTCCACTCCAATGATGTCTATCAAAATCTTCTCAGACACGTTGGGTGTCCAGAACATCACAAAACAGAGCTGTGGGATGAGACAGGGCATTGAACAAGGCTGTGAGGAAGAGGCACAAATCAATGCAATGGAAAGGCCCCCATGACATGGTCCTGAAGAATTCTGAGAGATGGTGAATCTGCTCACTGAGAGGTGGCACCCCAGGCCTAAAACTATGTGTTCCTGCCTTGCTCTCACTTGCCGGTAGGGGGCACTGGTTCATTTGCTACACCTGCTCCACAGAGGGCAGGTGCTGCACATCCTACTGTAGGTGGTATCTAGATGGGTAATGAGGCCGGGGAAGGGGATCAACTTTCTCCAAGGAGTAACCAGGGTGCTTCATGGCTCAGTCAGTTCTAGGTAGACAAAGTTATTAGTACATCCTTTACATCCTTAGCAAATTGAGAGTGTCCTACAAGCATTTGGATGTTAAAGAGCCACAATGGTATTTAGAGTAATACATCTTGTCAGTTTTACAAGTAAAGAGGATAAAGGAAGAAAGAGCCACAAGATCTGGAACTTTGGAAAAGCAGATGGACAAGTGTGAAATGGGTTTATCAGACTGGAATCTGAAATTGACGGGAATGCAGAGTTCATTTCCCACCTCTCTTCTCCCAAGATCAGGAAGTAGGAAACAGGGCTGGAGGCTGGCAATTAATACCCTACTCGCCTTTGATTGTTTCTCTTGAACTATCAGGACATGGTTTAGTCCCTGGATGAGATAAAATGGTGAGGTACATAGAAAATGATGACTACAGACGAGATATTCTCCTCAGCTCCCAGAACACAGAAAACCATCCAAGTCCCCAGGCAGACCACCAGAGTGTCTTTTTTTAATTTTAGTTTTATTTGTGCATATTTAGTTTTGTGTGCATGTATGTAACTGAACCCATGTCATACAATGCCCACAGAGGCCAGAAGAGGGCATTAGAGCCCCTGAAACTAGAGTTAAAGACAAGTATTAGCCACCATGTGGGTGCTGGAAACTGAACCTGGGTCCTCTGAAGGAGCAGCCAGCCCTCCTAACTACTGAGCCATCTCTCCAAGCCCACAGAGTATCTTCTTATCAGGCTAGGAGTACTGGAGTTCTTGAAGGTTTGAGGCTGCCAAAATGTAGTCCCACAGGACCTGCCATCAGTGAAGCCCACACAAGTGACAGATCACAGCCCATATTCACATTCACAGCTTCCAAGCAGCTGCCAGTGCCCTTATAAACTTGAGCACACAACCTTGGACACTGATGACAGACTCAAGGTCATCAAAGAAAAGCAAGAGGAAATAAAGACAGAGTAGAAAGAGGAAAAAGAAAACTTTCTGCCCCTTGACATTCTCAGATGAGGAGACTGTGTCCATGAATCATGAACAGAACAGGAATGTTCTAGAACAGACATTCACAGAGCAAAAAAGATCTGAGGATTAGGAAGATGAACACACAAATGAATGAGAAGTCTCTCAGAGACAGAGCTGAAGAACGAAGGCACAAGAAATAGGAGAATAAATAGTAAAGAAAATAAGGGCCCCCAGATTCTGATAACGGTTCTAGAAAGAGATCACAGTGAACCTGTGAGAACTGAAAGAAGAGCTGAGACTGAAGGGCATCCTGGGGAGGTGGGTCCCGGGTGCCTGAAGAGCCAGCAGGACATACTCCCTGTGGTGCTGGGCACAGAGCAGAACTAAAGCTTGCAGCTTTAGACTTCTCAGCAGCAGTGAGCTAGACCCGCAACAGGTCTGGAGGGCAGGTGGTTTCTTTCCCAGGACGCTTAACAGTGTTAATGAGCGATATTTAAAAGAAGGACCCTTCTACCTAAGACCTTAAAATGTTTACCTTATATATTAGTTACTTGTTTACTGCTTCAATAAAACACTCATCAAGAGCAACTTAAGGAAGGGCTGATTTTAGCTCACAGTCTGAAGTGAAGGTCCATCATGGAGTGCCATCATGGTGTGAAAGGCACAGAGGTGCAAGGCAGTTGGTCACACTGTATCCATGGTCAGGATGCAGAGAGGGCGGTGGATACTTGTGCTCAGCTTGTTTCCCCATTTTATTCACTCTGAGACCTCCCACCCCCAGCCCATGGAATGGTACCGTGCACAAATCAAGTAACAATATAGGGAACCCCTCATAAACATGTTTCTCCAGTGATTCTAGATCCTGTCAAGTTGACAGCATTAACCATCATACTGTTCACGCACACTTTCCCAGAAAGCTACTGGTATATGATCTGCCAAATCAGATGAGTCAGGGAAAGAAAAACACAGGTAGAAACATGGGTGAAATGGCCAGCAGGAACCCTGAGAAAGAGTCACAGGGCGGTCCCAGGAAGGCTGCACCAAGCATGCACGCAGATTAGCAAATCTGCACTGCAGCAAGTGGCACCTTTTAGATGAGACAGGAAACCTGGCATGTCTGCAAGCACAAGGGATTTATACAAAGAGGGAACATGGGACTAAACTAGGATTAAGCACACAGAAAGCTAAGGAAAGTGATAAGAGAATCATTAACTTCAGGGAAAACTAAAGACATTTTAAAAAGGGAGGGCTTCAGGACTGGGATGCCATAATCCAGCAAAAGAATTTTCCAGAGTGTCACCATTCACTACAGTCAGAGGCCACCCAAAGATAAGCAGGGGAAGCCTTGAAGTAGCAGGAGAAGGAACAGGGCTGGAAGGAGGATGGCCAGAGTCTGGGGCTAGAGCACAGACTGGGGACAATCCAGTAAAACCAACTGTAAATTCTGTGCTGATTTAAAAAACCTGTAACTTTGGAAGATAATGCTCAAAACATGCCAGTTCCATCAAATATTTATCTCCTTTTCTAAAATGCAAGTGTATCTTGTCTAAAATAAAACTGAATACATTACACAGTGAATTACTGCCACGTGTGGACAGAACACTGAAATTTCAGAACACCATTTACACATTGATGATTTAAGTTTCATGGAATTAGGCTGGGCCTATTTGATATTCCATATTGAAACACTAGACCATATCTTGGAGAATCTACCAGAAAATTTTCACTGTATAAATGTGACAGGCTTTTCCCCGTTCACACCAGCATCTGGGACATATATCCCACCAGTTTTCAGAACCAGTGGGTGTGCTATCCTTTAGTTCCAGTGCTTAATGTCAGATTCACACCCCATTTTAACACGAAGGGAAAAGTACTCCCTCAGTTGGAGCTCAAGTGCTTTATGACCTGAGTGGCCTGGACAAGTGGCCTGTCATCTTTTCCCACTGCATAGCTTCTGGTCTCAAACAGTGAGATATCACTCATGGCCTGTGTCCAGGCCTGGCAGCAATTTCAAATAACAGCTCCCAAACAGCACCAGGCATAGTGCTGGAAGGCAACTGATTCCCCGTCTATCTTCCCTCCCACAACAGATGGATGACCCTTCTCTGCAGGACTGCTTCATGGTGAGCCTCCAAATATTTTCTGTGGCAATAAAACTGTACAACCGTGATAAGAGAGTCTATCCCAAGTCTGCCATAGATCTGTGCCTTAAACCTACTTAGTGAGTCGTTCTGTGTTTCCCTAGTGGATAGAATGCAACAAGAGACCATATTCTGCTCAAAACTTAGGCTTCCTAGAGAATCATTAGTGTGCTTTATTTTGCAGTCAGAGATGATCTAAATGTGAGATAATGCCTCAAACACATGTTGCAATCTCTCTGGGTTTTGCAACATCATTGTAAAGTGGCTTTTAAATCACAACAAACCAAGGAAAAGGAGGGTATAAGTGCGTGTCAGAGAAAGCTCAATTCCTCCCTCTGGCCTCTCTACGTGGATATTGCTCACCTGGAGGCCTTTCCTGTCTTGTAGGAAATGGTTAGCTATCCTCTGAGAAGGGGCCAATAAAAGTATGGTAGGGAGCATGTCCACATCAGTGGGGGCACTTGCATCAGTGTCAGCTGACCTGGACAGGTGTCTACTTTTCTGGTCTCTTGAATGCAACCACCAGGTTCAAGTTTGATGGACCTTATGGGCGTTTCCTGACCACGGTTCAGTATCTGCTTCCTAAAGTCCTACAGTTCCACTTGGCACTCCTAAATCACTGTGTCTACCTGTGCCGCATATACTCTGAATGTCCTTATCAAAGATACACGCCAGAGAGACGCTTCTTCTGAGTTTTCAACCACACACATAGAGGGTCTAGTTCTTGGTCTGCTGGGAACATAGAAATTGAAACTGTCTAGCCAGCAAAACGCCATTAAAGGGCAGGAGCCCTACATTTAAGAAGACTTTCTCTCTTTTCTTGAAGTCTCTGAACTTCATGTTTCCAGACGAAAATGCTACCTTGCCTTTCAATCAGTTCTTCCACAAGGGACCATTTCTTGTACTGTCCAGAAAAGGAGTACAAACAACTCAGAAGCAGAAGGATGTTTACTAAGGCCATGACACCTACCTGCACTACTATGGTAACAGGAACTAGTGTTTCAGAACAAGCTTTCCAAGTTCACCCAACAAAGGGTATTTCAGGAAAAATGTTTTTCTACTGAGTTCACCCAGTGTGGTCTTAACTCAGAACATGACCTCCTGGTTGACCATGACATGCCGTGCTCTTCAAATATTTGCGAGGCCAGTGACATTGACTTTTCCAAACCAGAATGAAAACCTAACACACTACTGACAATGAGCATGGTTTGTTCCCTGGAGCTGCGTAGGGTGGGTTTTCTACTACAAAGCTTGCTGTCAGTATCATCTCATTAGAAGTAGCCTTCGAAACAGAATACCCTACCCTGAGCCCAGATCTTGGATTTTCTATTTGTTCTCCAATCAAAAGGACCCAGAGTTCTTTAGAGAAATGACTCATTTTAGGACTAGAGCTAGGGATAGGCAAGATAATCAGCTTAGAAGATGCATAGTGCCAAGGAATAAGGACATGCTCAAAAGGCACAAATAACCCAGCTCATGTCAAGGAGACACCAGTCACCAATGCCCAAGTGGCAACGATAGAAGCACCACAATCAAACAGCACTGATTAGAGCCGCACATACAAGACTAATATCCAAGAGCCCGTCCTGACAGAAATAAATGGGGGAGAGAGGAGACCAATCTGTGTGGAATCCTAGACAATCCTTACGCAGCTCTCTGGTGGCTGGAGTGCACCTTCTGCTCCATACGCATGGGCTGACTATGGTACTCTTTCCCAGGAGTACTGTAGAGAGAGGGAGAAAGCTGCTAGACTTCAGGAAACCTTCCAAACAGCATTGCTGGGCCAGGTGATCGAAGTCCAGGTCAATAGTGGTTAAGTCATGTAGACAGCATTTGGGACTAGGGTTTGAAAAGTCAGCTGTGCCCATCAGCACTTGAGTTCAGAGAACATGAAAAGCTCCTGCCCTTGCTGGAGAGGACAGAGTGGTACTGACTGTGGGATGTCTTCAGAGACCTCTGCCCTATAGACAGTGCCGCCCAGTGCTCTGATTTGACCCCGCCCCCATAAACTGTTGGCTATACTTTTTAAAAACTCAAAAAGCTTTCTCCATGACCCACTAACTAAAATTAGTAGTCAAGGAGAATTCTAATAGCCTTAAGTTAGAAAAAGTACAATGCACCCAGCTGTTAGGAGTTAAAAATAGATGGCCCTGGGCATCATACTTATTTGGAGTTTTTACTGGACAGAAAAGCTTCACAGATTGCATTAGGTTGAAATCCCCCAGTAGCTAAGCCAGCACTTAACAATACAGACCCAGGGGAGGTGGTTACAAGGTGCTACTAGTTACTGGTTCTGCATCCTGCCTGCCTGTCTGGGGTGAGTTCCCAGCACTGTTTCTCGATACTTTGTTTCCCAGCAAGAATACTTCAGTGTCTGCTGACTTTGGACTGGACCACACTGAGACAGATAAGGAGTTAACCCCAGAAAGTAAGTCAGTGCCTGACTTCCTTCAATGAGAAAGTCTAGCGATGAAGCACACAGTGGTTCTCCTGATTCATCCATGTCTGCTGCAGTCATCCCAAACGGCTTCCTGTGAGCGCAGTGAACATCACCAGTGGACTCATCTAGAGCTGGTGAGATTAGGACTGAATTCATTTCCCTTTTTGTATTTACCCATGACTTCCACAAAGACTGCTGATGAGGAGACAGAAAATGGTAAGGCAGTTTAGGGTAAAGCGACCCCAAAGAAAACTGACCCAGTTTTTATCCTTGATTAAAAACTAGACATGTCCTTGCCGGAGGGTGGAAATACCAGAAATATTTAAGCCAAAAATGTCTCTGGTTCTGTCATGACCAGAGGTTGGAAATGCCAGGAAAGGGGCCTTGTTTTCCCTTCTCTCTCCTGCAGGAGTAGCCCTTTCCAGGGAACCTTACTGAGGAAGCAATGAGAACTTTGAGACACTTGGACACCTGAAATTGGAATCAGACTGACCTGTTTTATTAACTCAAGGCAGGAAGGCCCAATGGAATCCCACTGCCAGGGACCCTCCCCGCTGTGCAGGAGTGTTACCTTTTTTCTTTCTTAAGATCCCTATAATAAAACTTAACTTCTTTTGAACAACTCACACTCCGTGGGCTTTGGCAGAGCATGAGAGGCTGCACTTGGGAAGAAGGGGACACCATCAAAAGGAAGCTGATACTCAGTTTCCATACCTAGTATCTTGGGAACTTGTTCATGGGAAGACACATGGACTTGACACGTGTGGGGGTGGAGGACCAGAACACGGTGCACCTGTCTTACCAGATTCCTTAGAGAGCTGATGCTCACCCATGGCGGCACTGGCCTTTGATTGTCACATTGGAGGTGTTGCCCTCTGGAGATCTCCTGCTCTGTCCTAGCTGCAGTTTGCCACAATGAGACATCCCTAAAGCTGGTGTATTTTAAGTGACTCACCACATCCCAGTATGATGGCCCCAACATCCCAATGGGATTCCTTAAGATGACAAGATATATGTGCCTCAACTCTGAAGGAGAAAACTATGCTATTTTGTCAGAGTGGAAATGCCTAATAATGTGCCTGATAATGACACATTGTGAAAGTAGCCTGTTTTTGGACATTACCACTGATGGGGTGACACAGAGCAAGACTGGAATGACTGATACATCCTATGGGACTGCTATACTGGGAATACTGGCCTATCTTACGAAGCCTCGAGAGACAGCATGTCAAAGCACAGTGGGAGAAGAAGGTCTGTACTGGCATGACCTTGGGAAAGACTCAGGTGGAAACCGTCCTCGAGGAAGGATGATTATGACCGTAGTGCATGGTGGGGAGATTGGGAGACTTCTTAGGAAAGGCCAGGCTGGCAAAGTGTCAGTGGGCTGAATGTGTAGCCAATGTCTACTAGTGAAACAGAACTTGGTTTTCTGTTCCACAGCTAGAAAAAACATATGATAACATGTTTATGTAGCACCTAATCTCCATCTGGCTTGTGGGTAATCATAGTCACTAATGCATATCTATTCTGAATAATCCATAATAAAGTCATAATGATTGCTTGTCACGATAAAGATAAGCATTTCAGATATAGTTCTACAGTCCCTCTTCTGTTAGAGAATAAGAAAACAAATCATCCGTATGACTGGGGCTTGACAAACTGTCGATACACGAGCTCTGTGAGAGTCCTGAGTGTCTTTCAGATCTAAGGTGACCCCAGATTCTTAGGAAGTCACAAAGTACTGGCTAGAAGAAATATGACATCTTAAACAGCAGGGGGTGCCATGCACCACGCACACAGGGGTCACTTGGGGTCGCATGCCTGCCAGCTCCACACACTGTGTCTGTAGAACGATTCGATTCTTATCAGATCTGAAGGATATCTAAGATGTTCTGAATCCCACCTTCAGTTTGGCTTTTCCTTGACTATGTAACAGTAAACGCGGACTTTGGGGATCAGGGGAGAGGTACAGGGAATGCAGATTAATGCAAGATGAAGGGTTTGTGGATGACAGCAGAAGTAACACAACCACATGGATGTGCCTCACTGTACAGTCAAAATGGGTAAGATGGTGGATTTTATTTTATGTTGAAAACAAGCTGGGGAAATGGCTCGGTGGGTAAAGCACCTGCCAGATTGAAGACTGGAATTGGGATCCCCAGCACCCACCGAAGCTGCCAGGTGGCATGCCAGATGCCTGGAATGCCAGCACCTAGGCAGAAATGAGATCTCTGGGCAAACTGGCTAGCTAGATGAGCTAGAACTGGTGAGCTCTGGCTTAGGCAAGAGCCCCTTCCTCAGTCAGTAGGCAGTGATCAAAATATACACATGTACCAGCACACACATGAACATGCACACACACATATGCACAACAAACATACATACAAATGCCAAAACCTTTTTGAAAACAAAAAAAGTTAAAACCTGTAACTTGCTAATAACAGCACAAAATGCTCATTCGTCTGCTCCTTCAAAGCACATGTGTGTAGATATTCACTGGTTACTACGGGGAAGGCCCAGGGAGAGCTTTAGGGGCCAGTATTAGCGATTTCAGTCTCTTCTGAGTCTCTCTGACAAATCAGTCAACCCCTCAAATCCACAAAGTGTGCTGATTTAAAAAGTCAGATTGTCTGCTCTCAGAGAGAAATGTGGAGGGAGGGAAGAGGTTCTGCAGGAAGAAATCCTTACCAATTACTACTGGCCAGGGTTGCCCATGTGTTATTTTACCTAGTCCCATGCAATTCTGGGACAGGGCCACTATCACAGTTCCTCTGTGATGGGGACACAGGCTCCAAGGCCACCTGCTGGTAAAGAGCCTTAGGGACTGAGAATCCACACTCTCTCCTTATTCCCAGAATGCTGCAAGGTGCTGGGATGCTCCTGGCCGCTGGAACCCAATGCTTTGTCTGAGAACGTTGTGAACTCTGTTCCTTTCCCTTTGGTCCTTGTTCCATTCCCCATGCACAAGAGCTATTTTCTTCGGCAGGATAATGGGAACAATGAGGCAGCAGTCTCCACCTCATGGCGTGGGGGAGGGGTGCACTGCAGAAACAAAGCCTTACACAGACAGCCTTTGTTCCAGACAAAGGGTCAGCATGGTACCAAGGCTGGGACAGGCCCCAGCATCTTCTACGTTGGATGAGTGACAGTTGTACTGGAGGGCAGTTTAGCAAAAGGAAGGGGAGCCTCATTCTCAGGAACTCAACTGCTAATCTGGACAATGGGGGCCACCAAGTCAAAACCACTGAGGGGCAGTGGTTTTTAAAATTTTATTTGATTATTCTTCATCAGCTCGGAGGTTGCTATTTCTAGCACACAGGGGCCTCAGAACAAACCTCCCCGAGGGGCAGCTTTCCTGGAATAATGGGATGCTACCAAGTACACGGAGCTCCTGTGCCCACAGCACTACCCGTGAGCGGCAGACCACACCGGGAGCCGAAGAGTCTGGCAGCCCTTTGTATATGGCAAAAAGGCTCTGAGCTGCGGAAACGGAGGGCGTGAGCTGTGGTGCGGGCTGGGACTCCGTCTTCTGACGTCTAAGCAGGGTATTTTTGTATCAGTGCGTCTGTCTTTATCAGCAGCAACTCACAGACTGCTCAGACCCCAGGAGCAGGTGGCCGCCTGGCTCTCCTGGGGATTAGGACACTATAAATACAAGCCTTGTCACTGACCTTGCTGCCTTTCAAAGGTGGAGGCAGGCAGGGCAGAGACAGAGCTCTCATGTCTTTGGATCCAATGAGTCCACTAGTACTGAATCACACTGAGGCCCTCAGAGTGGGCCCGCCAGTACTGGAGGTTAAGCTGTGATGCATGCAAGGTCTCATGTGTTGGAGGAAAACCTGACAGTGCATATTTTTTGAAAGGAATTAGCTGTGGAGTTCAGACCTGGATTCCCACAAAGCCTAGAGGAGGTGCCAGCGGGTGCTCTGCCCCCCCCCCCCCCAGAGGCTCAGGTATCTGTCCACTGTAAATTATGCAGGTGTGACATCCTGTGGTAGCAGCACAAATCAGACTAGGACACTGCAGTGCCTTAAAACAGGAAGGTGTACAGAAATGGTGAGAGGAATCTGAAGGCCAAGACAGACGGAAGGGATGTGAAGCGTTCTAGGATAATTTTGGATGTTCAGAAGCTTTGGTCATTTCCATTGTCATGTTGAAAGGACTTCCATGTGCACAGACAGTGGGCAATGCCAGGAGCTGGAGCTCAGCAGTATCCTAAAGGGGAATTCCAGAAGGGATTACCAAACGGATATGGTCACCTGGATCTTACTAGGCTCAGGCTTACCCTAGTTAACTGTGATATGGCCAATTTAAAAACACCTGTGGACTTAGGCGAATCAGTGAAAACTGTAAGCCAAAGCCTGCCCATGTCAGACCTCACTGGAGTCTGTGCTTCATGTTCTTGGAGGAGATACAAGGCAGGCAAAAAAAAAGTCATGGGCTGATGGGCAAACAGTCTCCTGAACATTCTATTGACATGCTCCCCTCCCCCCACAGAGTGGTCCTCTCTGACATCCTTAAGAAAATGCCATGTCCCTTTTTCTCTTTCCTTTCCTAAGAGTCCCCTCTTCTCCTCAAAAAATACACTCCAGGACTCTCAGTGGATGCCACACAAAGTAACAAACCCCCTCTCCGCTTATTTTCCTTGTGTTGTACACCAACAACACACTTTAGCGTACAAGTCAGAGCAGCAGGGGAGTAACATAATAACTAAGGAGACAGAGGAACTGCAACAACACTGTGATGAAATTTAAGAGAATTTGATCTCTCAAACTTCCTTCTTGTATCATGCTCACCCTTCTTGTGATGATGAGGGATGTGTGTACGTGCTGGTGTGACAAGATGGACACAGTGCCACAGTAAGATGTGCAGATGACGTGTATAAAGCACTGCAATGGTACAGCGTTCCAGCTGAAAGGTGCGACGGTCACTACTGACCAGCTGACGTGATCACTGTAAGGGAGGAAAGGGTTATTTTGGTTCCCAGTTTCAGACCGTCACGGCTCCCACCACAGTGGCCAGGAAGCAGAGAGCGCTCTCTGTGCTCCAAAATGTCCTTTTCCCCCTTTCCTTTCCACCAGGGCTCCTTCCTGGGGGATGGTGCTACCTTCCCCCTTAGCTAATCCCCTGGACAGTATACCCCCGACATGCCTAGAGGTGTACTTTACTAATTACCAGGTGTTTCTCAATCTACTGAGGTTGACAAGGTTAACCCTAGTGGTGACTGACAAGCCTGTAACACATGAAGGGTGGTTACACTGGACAAAGGGCAGATTCATGCCTTGGGTAGAATGAGCAAGTTGGCACAGGATTTCATCATGCTACTCAGAACAGCACACAATTTAAACTTATGAACTGCTTCTTTCTGGAACTTTCCATCTCATATTTTTGAGCTGTGGTTGACCACAGGTAGCTGAAACCACAGAAGGAAAATCTGTGGATAAGGAGGGACTACTGTATTTTATTTTTGTCTAAAGTACCTGTTAGTACCTGCAGTATACGTACAAGGACCACCCAAAGATAATATGCACTCCCTCGTTACCACAACTGGTAAATACACTTTCTCTGGTAACAGGAGTGATTAAATGAAGATCACCTGGGAGGACCTGAAGTACTTCACTTTCCCTCAGCTACCTCAGTTAAGAGGCCTCTCCAAGGAGACAGAGAGGCCTCTGGCAGCCCTTTGGTACTCAGTGACTGGCAAGCAGGTTTTATTGTAACATATGCTGTTTTTTTTTTTTTTTTTTTTTTTTTTTTAAAGCACAGTGTGATTCTTTGGGGCTCAGAAGAGATGAAAAGGCCCCTAACAATAAGTTCATGGCACTAATCAGAGCTGTTATTGGACCTGGATAAGTGGTCCATCCAATCCAGAGCTGGGATTGAGGTAAGGAGCCCTTAAGTAAAGAGTACTTTGAGCAGAGCCCAGGGCAACTGGCTTCCAGTCTGGATTGTTAAGTGTGGCTGCAGCAGGCCATATCACAGCCCTGGCATAGCAAACATGAAGCCCTCTGCTGACTGAGGTGCTGACTGTTTAGTTCTGCTTCTGAGCCTGACAGCCTGTCACTTTAGGAAAGGTTCCACACGTGACTCAGCACTTGAACCAAGGGCTTTAGGTTTCCTTTGGGTTTGTCACCCTAAGTTTCTTTGGTAGTTTTTGAGATAATTTTTTTCTTTTTCTTTTGGAAACAGAGTCTCACATAGTTCGGGCAGGACCTGAACAATATAGCCGAGGATGACCTGTACTTCTGGACCTCCTGTCTCCAGCTCTGGAGTGCTGGGATAACAGGCATGTGCCACCATGTCCAATTTATGTGGTGCTAGAGATCGAACCCAAGGCTTCTTGCATGCTAGGTAATTATACTACCAACAGAGCTACATCCCTAGCCCTGTATTTCGAGATATTTTCAAAAACCGCTTTACAGGGTTCCCAGCCTACTCTGTGCAAGGAAATCAATCTGTTTCAGACTTTCAGGAGGAGGAGACAAAGCTCATATGGAACCCAAAGCAGGTAGTCAACCGGAAACTGTTCCCTCAGTCTGCTGGGTCTGGATTGGGCTCCACTGGTGCCAAGGGCTGCTTCCTTCACTCTGTAATGCCCACCACACGACCCAGACTGGGTTTTGGGTTTCTGTATTTAAGCTATCTAAATTTTTTCCAGCAGCCACAGAGAGAGTTCTAAAGTATGCTTCCTGGAAGTCTAACTAGCTCCTCACTTCCATGTGGAGAGCCAAGGGTTCCTGGCCCAGCCACTTCTCTCTAGGACTGTTCTGGTCTTCAACAGTAGACTTGTGCAAATGGGGCAGAGCCTGTAGGGTGGGACCTGAGAAGGCAGCGGCAAGCCTCAGTGGTTCATGTGTTGAAATGAAATTCCCACTGTGAAGCATTAAGTTGGTGAACTTATAATCTGATTTCGGGGCTTCAGGTGAGGCCTTTAGGAGGTAATGACAGAGTGGACATGGGTGGGAAACCAGATACCCACAGACACGTATTTCCTGTCTCCTGCCCAGTGAGGGCCTCAGTCACAGATCATGAGCTGAAAAAGGCTGCCTTTCATTACCATTAAATTTATGGTTCTATGTTAGGAGCAATAGAACACTCACTAATACATTTTATGAGTTTTAAGTGGTAACATTAGAAAGTGTCAAGATTTCGAGATGATCTGGGAGGATAATACCATGGAATAAAATATTAGTAGTTTGTTCCCTGGTTTCAGCTTCTCTGCATTAATAGGACATGGGTCATCCCAGGGCTTTGCAAGGGCCCAGTGCAGGGCAATGAATTATTCGCTATTACTAAAAGGAACAAGATCAAGGAGAGTTACCTAAATCTAATACTGGTGCCCACTTCTCCCAGGTCTGAGATGCCATCAGACCCTCCCTCAGATCCATCAGCAAAGACACAACGAAGCCCCTGAAAAGAGGCACGGTGCTGCCTGTGTGCCGAGTACTCCTCAGCAACCCCATAAACACAGTGCTAAGTGCTGAGTACTTCTCAGCAAGTCCATAAACACAGTGCTCCTGCATGCTGAGTACTCCTCAGCAACCCCATAAACACAGTGCTAAGTGCTAAGTACTTCTCAGCAAGTCCATAAACACAGTGTTCCTGCATGCTGAGTACTCCTCAGCAATCCCATAAAGACCATGCTAAGTGCTGAGTATTCCTCAGCAAGTCCATAAAGACAGTGCTCCTGCGTGCTGAGTACTCCTCAGCAATCCCATAGAGGCAGACACAGCGCTCCTGGATGCTGAGTACTCTTCAGCACATTCTCTGCTCATATGTGGACACTGGATATAAAACACTAGAGATGTGCTCTGCAAAGAGAGGGGGAATTTAACAACGAAGGCAGTCGGCTGGTCAGTCCGATGTATCAACCCATGTGGCTTTAAGTGGCCACAAGGTGACTCCTTTCTTTCAGGAACACCAGCTAATTAGTTTGCCAGGGCCACCTCGACCAAATACTACACCTGAGAGACTCAGGACCGCAGGGAGGAGCCTCCCAGCACTGAAGTCTGAGATCAGGATGTTCCCTCCCCTGCTGTTCCTAGCTACAGAACACACGTTCACACCACATGCTCCCTGGGTCTGTGTCAGAAGAACACCAGCTGCACTGGCTTTGGAGCCCACCAGAAAGTCATCTGAACACTATGCACAAAACAGTTTGCATTTTCAGTATGGGGCTTCAGTATGTGTATGTAGGAACAGACACAATTCAAAACACGAAACAGAATAGCAAGTTCCAGGAGAGTTCATTGTCTCCCTATATACCTCACTGACTGCAGACATGAACAGAACAAAGTTTAAAAGCAAACAAAGCGATGTGAATCTAATACTGGCACCTGCTTAGTCGAGTGCTTGTCTTCAGCAGTGCTCAGAGATGTAGAATGAAAACTGATTTTAACTTCCTTATGTGTATGTGTGTGCACATGTGTGTGCACATGTGTGCAGGTGCAGATGGCAGAGGCTGTCTGGCATCCTCCTCAGTTGTTCTCTATCTTATTTTTTTCAAATGGGGGTCTCTCCCTCTAAACCCAGAGCGTGCCCATTTGCCTAGACTGGCTGGCTAGCCAGTCCCAGGATTCCCTGCCTCTGTCCAGCATTAGGATTACAGGTGTGCATTGCTGTGTCAGGCTTTCATGTGGGTGCTAGAGATGAAGCAAGTTCTCATGCTTGTGTGTGAAAAACCAGATCCTTCAAAACAGCACGCCCTGACCTCAGACACCCTTGTACCCTACTGAGGCCAAGCTGTTTGATGGCATCCTGGCAGATTTCCTTCTCTCTTCCTCTTAAGTGGCAGCGACACACACTCACACCCCTGCCCTCTCCCTCAAGCAGCCTCCACTTGTTGAAGCTGAGACATGGGTTCTTAGGTGGCCAGTGGGGTGCAACAGGACCCTGCATGACCTGAGTGCTGTGTGCAAACACTAGTCAGAGTTGCATTCTGCACCTGCAGCCTCAAAGCAGGTCAGCTCACCAAAAATCAGCCTACGGGATACTTGTCTTAGCCAACAACAATTTGTCTAATTTACTGCTTTCTTAAATACGTGTCTCCCTTAAATTCTTCTGTTCAAGCTTATGCTGGAAAGAATGGCAGAGCCCCGGAGGGCTGCTGGGCGCTCCAGGGCTTTGGGACTCCTCAGTTTCTTGTTCGATAACTACTTCTTCTTGGCCCTTCTGCTCAGTCTTCCCGTGACACTCTCCCTTCTCTTTTCTGACAGTCTAACCTGTGTCTCACTGATCTGCACACTGACTCCACCAGACATTCAGTCTTTCTCCTCACCCTGATCTTCCTCCCTCCTCTGGATTTTTCTGGGTTTGGCATCTAGAGGGTGCTGGGGAGAGCTGTGCAGGCTGTCTAGAGCACAAAAGTACCCCACTAGCTCCACTCCCCAGGATCCACCTGGACCAGTGCCCATTTCCACTGTGCGCAAAGGGGCTGGAGGAGGCTTCAGAGGCAGCCAAGCCTGCACTTTGCGTGGACTCTTCTCTACTTCTCTCAGAGCAGAGGAGCCCCCACTCTTGGCACCAGTTTCCCAAAGCTAAAGCAGCCGGACTCTTGAGAAGAGAAACACCAAATGGTCTTAAAATGCCCTTTGTGAAGTCAGAATGAACACTGGTCAACTGTGAGAGGCCAGAGCTGTTAAAAGTCCCCTGCTCAACATGATTTATTGCAAACATCAGAAAGAGTCAAAAGGAAAAATAATCCCCAGACAGGTTTCAGGTAAACGAGCAAATTTAGTAAATTTAGCAGCCGGATCTGTTGGCTTTCATCATGTTGGCATCTAGGAGCAGGTGGCCTGTCACCCGTTCAGGATTATTAGCCCCCACCAACAGTGCTGTTGGGAAAACACGTGCCACTCTGGTCAGCAAGTTCTATTTTACCCCTCAAATCTAGAGTCCACTAGGAACCATGGGATTCCTGGCTCTGCAGAGTGGTAGGGCTTGTTGGATTAGGGTTTCTTTCCCAGCCCGGGAAGTCTTCCTCATTGCCTACTCCTCAGCTCATGCTCCCAACAAACTCTATCAAGACAAACACAGCCTTTTAAGATATGCTGTCACCAGACTTATAGTTGTGCGTAAAAGTGACAGTGACTATGGCTAGACAGAAAGGTTCTGGTAGAGTGGCCATTTGAACCAGTGGCCACTTACTCTTTAAGGCTGTTTCCGCCTTTGCATCCGGATCACATGTCTGCAATTCGGCCTCTCTCTTGTGACTATGACATGACACTTCTGCAAGCAAGGCATCCTTTAAAGCTTTCTTCTAAATGGCTTTATTCTGGATTTGATTTGATTACTTAATTTAATTTATTAGTATTAGTGTTTTGCTATATCTATGTAAGTGCAGTCATGTGTACAATGTCTATAGAGGCCAGAAGAGGGCATTGGATCCCCTGCAACTGGAGTTACAGATGGCTGTTAGCTGCCATGTGAGTGCTGGGAACTGAACCTGGGTGGTCTATGAGAATACTAAGTTCTCTTAACCACTGAGCTATCTCTCCAGCCCCTGTGTGTGTGTGTGTGTGTGTGTGTGTGTGTGTGTGTGTACTTTTTCTTTAGACAGGGCCTCACCATGTAAACACTCACTGGCCTGGAGCTTGTTATGTGAAACAGGCTGGTCTCAAACTCATCAGGTTGGCCTCAAACTCACAGAGGTCTCCCTTCCTCTGCTTCCAAAAGGCTGGGATCAAAGACATACACTACTACACCTAGATTTTTCTTCTTTCTTTCCTTCTCTCCATCCTTCCCTCCCTGCACTTTATTCATGTGTATCTGTGTGTATGTATGCCACATGTGTGTAGGTGCCTGAGGAGGCCAGAAGAGGGCATCAGGTTGCCTGGAACTAGAATTACATATGGTTGTGAGCTGCTTTGTTTGAGCGTGTGCACTAGAAACTGAACCCAGGTCCTCTGGAGGAGCAGCAAATGCTCTTGACTGCTGAGCTAGCTCTTTAGCTCCTGCTCTGTGTCTTTTTTTTTGGACTTTCCTTTCTTCAAACAGTTTGCGGACACTTGCTAACCCACGTTTCCACTCTGTCCTTAAGGCGATCAATTAGCTGACAATCTATAATTTTGAAATCGATCTTTTAGATCCAGTATCTAGGCTTCCCTTATCTCACTCCCATCAGATGGCTGAGAGCTCAGTCAGTTGCCCCTGCAGAGCAGGAGCTGAAGGACGGAAAGCATGATGTTAATGTGAGTTATGACAGGAAGCACTGTTTTCTGTTCTTCATTCTTCCTGGATTTATCTCCTCCCGAGGAGCATGTGCCAGAGAAGAGCTGATTAGTGACTGGTGAATTTGGAGGTTTATCGTGGATAAACTACACCAACCTGCTTCGTGAAGCCCAGTGTCTGAGGGCTGGAGCAGATCTTCAAGAATGAACGTGCTATGTGATATTAAAAGGTTATTTACGCACAGTGACAGCCAAGTGTTCATCAAAAATATCTGGCCTGATATTTCTCACATGTCTTCCAGTGAAGGTGTTGGATCAACAGATTTTACTGTTATAAGAACAAATGAGCCACAAACTCAAATACCATGGCTTATAATGTTGAAGAAACTGTAATTTCTTCAAACATGAAGTCAAGTGACCCAGTCTGGAGGCCTGGGAACCCATATTTGCTCTTGTTCTTTGGGGACAGTGAAGTTCAAGGCACAGAGTCCCAGTTGGCTGAGTTGCAACAGGTTCTAACTGGGTACTCGGATGGATCACTGTCTGAGTAGTTTCTTTTTCTGGAAAAATCACAGGTTTTTACTGACAATCTCTAAATTTTCCTTCTACAAGGGCTTTTGAATCTTAGAAATAAAAACTTACAGAAATACTTGTAGTTAACAGACGTTTTCTTTACCTGGGATTAGAATAATTAAAGAAATAAAACATCTATCTAGATGGAAGATTTTTCCAAACCCTATCATTATTTCAAAATTAGGTTACTGAAGAGCAAATTTCCAGAGGCACAAAGACACTAAGTGGGAAGGCCTGTCCTCACACTCTGTGGGTCAGGCTCCTCTTCGCACCCCACTCTGAGGACAGGAGGGCGAGCTCCCACAGCTGAGCTAGCCGAGGCCCTGACTCTCTGCTCTGTGAGCAGATGAGGCCCTGAGCCCAGAACCTGCCTTCACCTCCACTTTGGACTCCGTCACTGACCAAGTCTCCAAAAGCTGAGGTCTATTCCTGGAATAGAAATTTCTCTGTTTTTTTCCCTAAAATACTCTTTTGAACAGTTTCAAAGTTGCTCAGTGTTTTGCTAACATTTTAGGGAACTATGGAAAAACTGGCACATCACAGAAAGGAAAATGCCAAGAGAGGATTGGGGTCACCCAGGGTCACCGGTCAACTCTAACCACACATGTGAGCGGAAAGAAACCTTGAGACGGATGAGTGTCTGTCACCCTCATCTCACAGGGACAGGTGGCTAGAGGGGAGGGCTGGTGGTGACAGATGTTGAGGACATGAAGTGATTGACTCAGTGGTGTCAGAGGCCTTCTGTGATGGGTCATTTGTCTTGAGTTGTTCCTGTCCCACACTGGACCAGATATTAAGCTGTAGGCTTTGGAAGGGAATCCACTGGAGGTTGAGAACACGTGTAGTGTACGCTTTTAAAGATCATCAGTGCTGCTCATCAAGCTAAATGGTTCTTACACAACAGCGAGGACCATGGTTACTGTCTCCCTGTTCTCAGTGTAACCTAACATGTTAGCCTTTGGTCCTCTGCACTGGCTATGGATGATTACTATTGTACACATTCAGGTAGTATTTGTATAGTATTTATACAGTATGCATAAATGGATATTAAGTTCTTCAGGACTTAATAGGAACAACAGGGCCACAACAACAAAGGGAAACTAAGCTAAGTTCTTTTTTAATCTTTTTCTCATCTACACTCTCATAACCTACAAGGGCAGAGGCTACTGTGTAAGTTTGCTTGTTTCTTTTTTCTGCTTTTTGTAAATGTTTTAATTATCAATCTTAAGTTATATACCATGTCTTCTGGCTCTTACAGCATGTACATACTTTCCTGTGTTTTCTGAATGTCATCTTCCATGTCTGAATTGCCCATGGGAACTTGTGAAGGCAGACATGTTGTTTATCAAGAATGTGCACCCAGATACCAACAGGTGATGCCAATGGCTTAGTATTCGATGCCCCTGTTCACAGCTGTAGCCTCTTGGACAGAGTTGGGGATCCAGGATGTATCCCCCAAATATGGCTAAATAAGTTGGCTACATCAGTATAATGTAATTAGGAAAGGAACTTTTACTAGGGAAACTAAAACATCACCAGTTAAAACTGGGAAAGGGCTGTGATGTTTACAAAGTTCACTTTGGAAGTTTAAAAAATGAGCTGGAAATTATGCAGCAAGACAGGAATATTAGGCTGGGGCACAGTTCTGAGAAAAAGCTCACCTGGTATATGCAATGCCCTTGGCTCAATTCCCAGACACACACACTCGAACACTCACACATGAAGTTATAGAAGAAATCTAAGCTAGAAATGGTGGTATACACCTGTAGTCCCAGCAGGGGAAGCAGGGGAGATGGCTCAATGGATCAAATTCTTGCCATGCAAATGTGAGGACTGGAGTTTGGATCCCCAGCACCCATATAAAAGCCAGCAGGTGTAATGGCCTGCCCGTAATCCCATGCTAGGGGCTGGACACAGTGGATTCCCTGAGGCAAACTACTAGCTGAATGGGAAGGTCCAGATTAAATGAGAGACTCTGCTTCAGTAAAGGGGGATCAAGGAAGACTGTACCCATGTGTGTCCACACATGAGAACACACACATGCACATGCACACACACCGTCCATACATATACAAGCAAAAAAAACAGACAACAGTATTATTCAAGTTCATGTAAGGCCTGCCCTTCTTGATCATGTCAGGGGTACGAGAAGTATTGGAAGGACATTTATCTCTAATGTCAATGGTCTTAAACAACAATCGTATTAATGAATCTAGTCTGGCATCACATTATGGAATACAGAATTTTACAGGATTTCTTCCTTTAAGATGGCAATTTACCTCTTTGTGAACATCCACACAGCAGAGAGAGAAAGAGAGGGAGGGAGGGAGAGAGAGAGACAGACTCTCCCCTTACCGTCAGTGACAGTGCCATGCAGACAAACGTGAACCTCTTGATGTGGGCCGCGGTGACTGTGTTGCTTGTGTTTGCCAGTTTATTGCTGGGGTTATTCTGGGGAAAGAGAACAGCAATGATGACGGCGCCGGGTTGTCCTTGCCTGACCCTCAGATCTCAAAGAGCATCTTGTTTTATTTGATGTGCCTCAAGTACGGATTTCAAGTGACAGCTTGGAAGATGGCTGTCACATTGGGTCTCTCAAACAGCTGTCAGGTTCATGCCCAGGAACATTAACCAGAGGGAACTCCAGACTCATCAAATCCTCTGCCTTGGCGTTAGGCTACCACTTCACCCTGCAGGGCTTTGGCTATGAAGATTGCTTCCTGACTCATGTGTCCCCTTTTGGTTCCAGCAGACCCTGTGTCTGGCCACCAGGGCTGTCTCCTTAATCAGTGACCTCTGGGGATCCCTACCAAATGAACACCATTTCTCCTGAGCACCTGTGGCCCTGCTCAGTCTGACCCAGGCTCACCTTCCTAGATTAGTTCTCCACCTGCATCCCAAACAGGGCTCCTTGCTCGTCCCCACATCTGTGCTTTTCCTCTTCTTGTTGAGTCTCCTGGCTGTCAAAACACGCCTCTCTGCACCATCTTCCCCTCAAGGTCTCTCCAGCTTTTGACTTACAGACTGTCTACAGGCTTCACTCTTGATGATTCTGGGGCTGTGTTTAGTGGACACTGTCCTGCACATGTTCAGATCTTCATGCACCCCTCTGAGATGAAGAAGCCTGTGTCTCCCACCACTCTGGCCCAGAACCATTTAGCACAATCTATCTTGAGCAGAGCAGGCTGTCAGAGAGCACTTACTACACTAAATTGTAAGCAAATCCTGCAAGTAGTTCCAGTGTCCTCACAGGTCATGAAAGCTTACAGTGCTGAGCCTGGTGGAGCCGCACCCTACTTCAATTCCAGCACTTGGGAGGCAGAGACAGACAGATTTTTGTGATCAAGGCCAGCCTGGTCTACATAGTGCCAGGCCAGTTGGGGCTACAGGAAGACCTGATCTCAAAAACAAACAAAGTACAGCGACAAAGACTTGCTGAAGCTGTCCCAGTTCACTGCCAAGCATGCTCATCCCAACAGGAGTGTCTGGCCTGACACCAGGAAAATCGAAGAAGAATCCCAGCCTCATTAAGGACCAAATTAGTTGCAGAGCTGAAGAACAAAAACAACCCACAACACCTGGCTCCACATTGGCCTAATGAGGGATACATATAGCCATCGCCAATCTTCCAGAGTGCTTCTACCACCCAGACTTTCCTCCTGCAGATCTCACCAGTGCAAACATTAGAAGCACTGTACTTAAAAATAAAAAAATCTAGTCTCTGAAACATATCTGCTTCTCGGAGTGTTTCCTGGTTAGCTTTAATTGTCAGCTTGAAACAGCCTAGAGTCACTTAGGAAAGGAGTCTGAATGAGGAATTATTTAGATCAGGTTGGTTTGTGGGCATGTCTGTGGGGGATTGTCTTGATTATGTTAACTGACGTAGGAAGATCCAGCCATGGTGGGTGGCAGCATTCCCTAGGGGTTCCTGAACAGTACGGGAGAGAAGAAAGCTAGCAACCAAGCAAGCAGGCCCCTGTGGTCATTCTGCTCTTGACTATCCGTGTGCTGTTGACGGGCTGCTTGAGTTTCTGTCTTGACATTTCCCCAGTGATGGACTCTAGACTAGAATTAGAAGGTGAATAACACTTTCCTCCCCAAAGTTGCTTTTGGTTGGGGAGTTTAATCACAGCAACAGAGAAGAAACTGGAACAGGGAGTAATGGGTGCTGCCACAGAAAAGCACAAATCCCAAAGCACTGCTACTCTCTCCAGGGCCTGAGAGCGTGGCGCCTGCCAGCTGGGTGGGAAGGAGAGCTCACTGTGAGAATCAGGCAGCCTCACCTGATGCTGATGGCGTGGTGTAGGGGATGGGATCTTCAGATATGGCTGAACTGAACTCACAGGCAGCACTGGACAGGCGGTTTCATCTGCTTCCCTGATCTACTCTTTTGCTGACAGTAACTGAACATTCAGAAACATTAGCCAGAACCACTACAAAGCATAAGAAAAAATTTAAATCTCTTCTGGAGCCCACAGAGAGGCTGAAGGTTTGAGCAATCAAGGCAGTGAACTCTGAAGTCCACACAGGGCATCCAAGTCATTGGTGGCCACATGGCATTCCCAAGCACGGCTGGGATGGCTCACTGGAACGTGTGGAAACAATGGGTGAGGTTTCAAAGGATTCTGAGCAACTCCAGCTTCTAGCCAGAGGTAAGCTCATTAAAGAAATTTTTCATAGCTCCTAACCTCTGTGATTAAGAATAAAACAATGTTTTTCTTGGGTGTTCCTACTGAAGCACTACAGTGTGGTATTGTTAAGTATTATTATTTCAAGGTGGTCCAAACCAATTTCAGATGGAATGTCCCGGCTAAGAAGCTCTACCATTTCAGCGTCTGCTCTTGTCTTTACGTTGAATTATATAATCTTACTCCCCAAAGCTAGAAATGAAACTCAGCAAAGGCTTATGTCTGTGTTGGGTTTTCTAGGATTTACATCCATACACATGTTCCTTGAAGAAAGCAGTGATTCTCTCTCTCTAGAGTGCATTAGCTCACAAGACAGAGGGTCTGTACTTTTTTGCAAGTGACTCAGACCTTGTGTCAGGGACCTGTGGGAAGTAACTAAAAATGCTTAGCCGGTATTGCATCCAAATGTTTGAAACTGGTGGGGTGTGTGAACCAATGGGCTGCTGAGGGAGCCCCACAGCCACACAGTCCAGTGTAAGATCACTAGCTCATTTCACCACCTGATGGGACCCCTATGGGAAAACCATGCCTGCGGAACCACAAGAGCTGAGGAAGAGGTAGACTGATAATCATAGGTGGTCTCTGTCTAGACGTGGGGGAATGCCCTGGGTTCAAGATGAGAGGTGGGGTGGAGGGGAGTCGGGCACCTGTCTGGAGGCTTGCTTTCTCTGTCTTGTCTTTCCAATAGATATAAAAGGAGATATTTCAGAAGCTGCTGCTGACAGAGAAAGGGAACCCTGTGCCCTGGCCTTATTTCCATTGCGCCCACAGGAAGCTGGAGTGAGGGTTGGGGCAGGATGAAAGTGGGGCGCAGTGATAGAGTCAGAACCCAACTGCCCACTCTGACTGGCTGGGCAACCTGGCCAGGGGCCTTTCTTTCCTTATTCTCTGGGTCTTGTTAGGATAGAAGAAAATGGTGGCAGCAATAGCTCTGAGCCACTGCTAGGAGAAATCAGGGCAAAGCAGCAGTCGTCATCGCTATGGCCAGCACGCTGTGTCTTTTCTACTTTTTCTTTTAGAATACCATATATATATATATGTTTTTGGTGCGCACACTATTCTTTTTCAGAGCAAAAGTCTATAGTTCTTTATTATTTTATTTATTAATTTTATTTTATGTGTATGAGTGTATTGCCTGCATGTATGCAAGTGCACCTGTGTAGTGCAGTTCCCACAAAGGTCAGAGAGGGCACTGGATCCCCTGGGAACTGTAGTTGAAGATGGTTGTTGGTTGATATGCGGGTGCTGGGAATTGAACCTGGGGCCTCTGCTGCAGCCACCAGTGGTCTTAACTGCTGAGCCGTCTCTCCAGCCCCCAAAGCCTATAGTTTTAAATGAAATAGTTGTAACGAAATGGACATTTTGACTAAACAACAAAGCACAGAAATCAAATCCAATATATTTGGTTTTTTAGGGGAGTTTCTTTTCCTTTTGTAAATACTCTTTCGGCAGGAATAATGTGACGAGAGGAATACCAACTTGGGAAATCATTAGCAGATCTACACCAAGATAAGCTTCATTCTTCTCTGTTACCTCTAAGAGGAAAAGGTCCCAGGTGGCTCCAGTACTGCGTTACCACATTAACCCCACAGAGGTGGGCTCATGGGGTAGCAGTGCTTCTTCTTGGAAACCCCTATCAGGCAGCAGCTTTACAAAGCGTGTTTCTGACATCATACCATGCGGGTCTTACCTTGTCAAAAGCAGGATAGACAGCTCGGATTTCTGTCAACCAGCCATATGGCATGTGACCCACGGGGTAGGTAGCTGTCAGAATTGCCACTGCCTGCGGGAAGAGTGGATGGCATTAGCATGGGCAACAGCAGGAAGTCCTCCAGGAACTGCCAGGCCAAGGAACAAGGCCAGTGTCACATTATCTGTCCAGGTATCAGTCAGCCACAAGTCAGGGACATGAGGAAGGTACTGTTTCACATGAATCTAATGAGGAACAGGCCAGAGCACCTGCTTAAGAAGCAAAGATTTTCAACCTGGCTTCCTCGGACTCCAGAATCTGTCCTCGAAGCCCCTGAGTTAAGGTCAATCTGTGTATTTGATATGTGTGCATATATATGTGTTCACATGGGTGTGGGTGTATGTGCTGGACGTGTGTGTGGAGGCCAGAGGTTGAGACTGTCTTCCTCAGTCATTCTATACTGTATACATTGAGGAAGCTCTCACTTGAGTCCAGAGCCCATCCATTTGGCTAGAGGTCTACACACTGCTCACGTCTGGATCACAGGTGTGTCATGATTCATACCCCACATTTACATGGGTGCTGGGGATCTGAACTCTGGTCCTCATCTGAGCCATCTCTCCAGCCCCTCCAAGCCAATCCTGGGTCTCAAAATGACACAAGGAGCAGTCTTAGCTTGGCTCTACCTTTCCACCTACATGCTGTCCTTCACAGTGGCTGACTCCATGTTGATCAGTGACGTGCTACTTTTTTCTGACTCAACTCATTTCAGGCTGTTCAGTCAGTATGAAAATTAAAAAGAAAATTAACAAATATTTCAATCAGGAAAACCCACTAACATGTTTCCATGAAAAGACAGCTTTCTATTTGTACATGGATGAAAAAGGAGAAAAAGAAAAATATAGCACCTAACACTATATTCTGGCAGAGTTAACACTCTAACCCACTGCTGAAGGAGGAAGTCAGGCCCTTTCTATTCTAATGAGCAGTGCAACTGTGCCCAGTACCCAAGAAGGATGAGGCAGTCTAGCTGTGTGAGGAAACTGTGGTGTGGTGTGGTATAACGAAATAGAGCACCACGATTAGGCAGCCCTGGACCTGAAGCTTCTCCTAACTGCTTATGAGCTGGGTGAGATGGGGACTCTTTCTCTACGCCTCCTCCTCCCTGTTTCCCTTCAGCAATGAGACTGATAATACTCAGTGCAGAGGGCTGATGGAGAGGAACTAAAATGCACACAAATGCCTGAGACATAAGCATATGATACATAAAGGTCGACTCTGTTCCCCACATGCTGTACCTCCGTGTTGTAGCTGGTAATGTGGAAATACTTTAATATAAAAATCTTTCCTTTTTTGGTTTGCTTTATGGGATCATGGAATTCTAGTGCACAAGTCATGGGGGTTTCAGACTTGTTCCAAACTCAGAATTTGATTTAAAAAGCTGCTGTGCCACAATAACCACCCAGGAAGACACCTGTAATTCAAACATCAAAATCCAGAAACAAACTGAGGCCAGAGAAAGTGTTCTGCATTTGATTTATGGGCACCTTCTCCTGGCCAACAGGAGCTCTTCCCAGGGCAGGGAAACTGGCAGGATGCTCTGGGCTGGAAAGCTGCTGACAGCACAAAGATCACATGTAAACTGAAGGCCTTAATGAGAAGCCACCAGCCTTCCTGAAGGATCGATGGTGCCAACTACAGAATGGCTTCTCCAGAAGCAGTGGAGGAGGAAGCAGATGAAGTCACCCTGCTTGGAAGAGGTCATCCCCACCTTGGAAGAGATGAGTCAACTCTTTTCTGTGGCCTGGCTGCCAGTTTCCAGATTCATTTCTGGAGCTCAGTACAGGAGTAAATACAGGAGATCCTCATCTGGGAGAGGGCCAATTGCCAAAGAGCCCATGGGACAACATGTGTGCGAGGTTGAGGCAGAGTAGGTGAGGCTAGGCTGGGTCACCTCAAGGCACTGCCCTGTGTCCTCTGAGCACTGCCAGAGTTCCTATATGGCATGTCCCACCACCCTCTGCAACTATGGTGAGAGGCCACATGCCCGCACCATGGAGAAATGGGAAGGCCCTAGGAGGGATTCAGCAGCCAGGGTGCTCTCACCATCCCAGCTTCTAGTCAGTTCTGTCCCTGTCTCGACACCCTGTGTCTCGGTTCCTCGTGTGGTAAATGAAAAGGATAAAGTAGACGTTTTCTTCCATAGTCATGGTCCTCTATTATCACTGTCGTATGACTGGATGTTTTTGAATTTCTTGAACTCTTGAAATAAATCTGAATCATCTTTATCCTCCAATGTGACCACAAGCCCCCAAAGAACATTACCTCTGTGGCCGCGGAGCTGCCACCAAGGTCCCGGGAAACAAAGAGGTTGACAATGGGCCGACTGATTCGCTGTGTGGCCAGAATCAGAGCCAAAGGCCACCAGAAACTCAGCATCTTTCTTATTGTCGCATCACCCTGTGTTAAGAAACAGATCAAAGGTCACTAGGCTCCAGAAATAAAACAGAAAACAGCTCAAAATCAAAGCATTTCGTTCTCATGCCAATCATGAGCGAATTCGTTATACTTAACAGCAACATACAGAAAAGCCTCTACAGACGTGCCAAGCTGAATGAAAATTAGGTGTACAGCCTTATTAGAAATTAATTCAGACAGCTGACAAGCTTCTATGAAATCAAAGCACGCACTGATGCTTGATGGATCCCAGCCACTGTTTTCCATATGGGGAACCAGTCTCCGTTCACGGTGGAGCCCAGCTCTAAGACCTGAGAAGCAGGTTTGGAATTAGTCTGTTTATATCACCACAGTGACTGGCTAGAAGCCATGGCAGCAGGAGGTAACTCTGAGAGAGAAAAAGTTACTATAAGCAGTCAGTGTAAATAAATGTGCCTAATTATTTCAGCAATGTTTAGATCAGATACACAGGTTCTTCACCTCAAAGCTTTCCCAGAAGCCACAAGCACAGTGAAGAACCATAGTGAAATCAAAGCAGGTAAAGAAGCCAAGTCTCTCACACCTTCTGCAGACAAGGTGAGCACTGTCTTTCAAGCCTGGATTTATCATTTTGGTTTCCATTCTTAAGAGGGTATGAGATATATCACAGATATATCACATCTCAGCCACTTTGATTTCTTTCCCTTTGCTGGTGGCTGAGGGTTGAGAGACAGATTGCTCCTGTCAAAACTAACATGGTTGGCCAAATGGTGGAAATATCTAGTTAGGATTTCAGGGACAGCTTGACCCTGGATGGAGGTACATGATCAACACAATTATTGCTGTGACATGATGAAAGCAATGTGTGGTCCTCCTGGAGGGCAGAGTGTGATGATGTACTCAGGACTACTCATGAGCATTCCTATCTGTCTTATGCTTACAAGGAAAGAAACACAGGGGGGGTCTAATGAACATGACGGGAGGAAGAAGATGCATCCGAGTCTCACGCTGCTGACACTTGCGATAAGCAGAGAGTTGGCCTTTTGTGAAAGGTTTCTGTCTCACTTTTGTTTCCTATTCGACTTACTTTTTTTTTACCTTTGGAAGTTTCATACATGGGAGCTGTATCTTCTCTGCTCCCCCACCCCCTCTCCCTCCCCCTCCCCTTTCCCACCACTCCCTCTCAGTTTTGTGACTTCTCTTTAAATTATTTTTCTACACACACACAGCCTACTGGACACATGCTTTAGACAGAGTCCTCTAAACATGACCGGGAAGCTGCACCCATGAACTCCCAACACTATGGTTGTATAAATATGATCTGCACAATGAAATGCCAGTTGACAGGCCAACATGAATGGGGGTAATTTCACAGGGTCCCACCTCTACATGAAGAGCTACAGGTTATCAGTAGTTGCTGAGAGGGAGGTGGGCGGGGGATCAGTTTTCTCCAGGGATGAGCTCCCTGATAGGTTATTCACTCCCAAATGGTCAGTCTTATTTGACACTTCATGCCCAGGGCAAACCTGAACTTCTCCAGGGAGGCTTCTTAGATCACGTGACCACACCCCTTTCTCATTTGGAGGCCCTCAGGCTCTCCACGGGGTATGTGCAGTCCCAGCTCATCTAGTTGCTTGTCTAATCGTTTCTTCTGTGTTGGTCTCACTGTTTGATGCCAGATATCCTATCTCAAGATTTTCTGTCACCCTATGATGCTCTGCTTGGTCCCTAGGAGGGGGGTACCTGATCAAGAGATTAGGACTGGCCAGTGCAGAGAGTATAAACAAAGCCTGGGTTTCTGCTATGAAGTTAAAAATAATAAAAACACGAGTGAAAAGGTTCCACGAATACTTTCTAGATTGAAACAGAAGAGGTTTCAATAGAGGTTTCAGGAAGCACGAATGTTGTATCTGCCGTTGACCTGACATGGTCTCCTCATGTGGTGATTTTCCATCCTCAAAGTTCACTGTTCTCTAACTACCCGCGCCCACCAGACACCACTTGGCACTTGACTTTGGGGTACTGTATATACTTACTACATCTAGTTCTCATTTCACATAGAGCTGGGATGTAATCTTATTCTCTGGTCTTTGAAAGATTGTGGTTAAGCAGGTAAGGACTACCTTGGGAAGAAGGGGTTTCTGGGGACAAGGGGAGGAAAGTGGGCAGAGAGCAGAAGCAGGGTTGCTGGCTGTGACCAACACATGACACATATGTGTTACAAAAACAGCACAGTGGATCCTGTTTACTTGCACATCTAGTGTAGGTTAGAATTCCTTAAAGGAAAATAAATAAAAAGGCGTACCCCCAGCTCCGGACCACTCCTGTCGGGGATGATGTCGTGGATGTTCCTGTAGTAACCCAGGCACAGCGTGGTGCAGCGCACAAGTGCACCCATGTACAGCGAGAGGATGGGGATGAGCAGCGGCTCCCGGCACTCCAGGTGACTGTGAAGCAAAATGGCTACAAACACAACCTGTGAGAGGGAGGGGAGGGCAGCTCAGCAGGAGCGCGGCTCAGCAGGAGCGCGGCAGAGGCCCAGGCCCACCCTCCTGAGCCTGCTGCTGACGCGCAGTCCAGGGCTTTGACTCAGCACTGATCTCACAGCTCAGATGCACATGTCTGGAGCTCACTGGAGGAGCCCAGGCATGATTTGGTTAGATCCACCGTTAAGGCTTTTTAAAAAAAAAATTGAATGGTTGCAGATTTAACTGATTGTATTTAGATCCTCTCCCTACCTGCATCCCCTTACTACTTCCTGTCCAATCTTATGTCCTCTACTAAATATATATAAATTATAAGTGTGTTTATAATTTATATATTATAGATAATGTATGTTTATACATTTATATTATATATATGCCTATAGTCCAATTTGTGCCCCCCAAATAAATACCCTTTGATATGGGTCTATCCACTGGAGTCCAGTTAACCTTCAAGAGTCATACCCTAAAATGAGACTGATTCTTCCTAGCCCAGCAGTCATCAGTTGCCAACAGTTCCTCAGGTTGGGTTGAGGTTTCTGACCCACTTCCCCATGTCTATGCTGGGATTTTGTCTGGCTTGAGCTTACATGGGACTTGTGCATGACTCTTTGAAGGTTAAGACTTCTGGTGGTACAAACCTTTAATCCCAGCATTTGGGAAGCAGAGGCAGGCGGATCTCTGTGAGATCAAGGCCAGCCTGATCTATATAATTAGTTGCAGGTCAGCTGGGGATATAGGGAGATCTTTTCTCAAAAACAAAAAGAAATATTCCCAAACTTTGGTCTCTCAGATACCTTCCTGAGTTTGGTGGAGCTTTTCTCCTTTAAGGCTGGAAATCTGCATGTGACCCACGGAAAAAGCAGGTGTGCTCAGTGATGTACAGGAGCCAATAGGTAAGAACATTTATAAGGTGAAATGCGCTAAAAGTGAAGCACCCCTGGAAATTATTATGAAACAAACCCAAATTAAAATCTAAAACACTGGGGGCTGGAGAGAGGCCCAGGGGCTAAGAGCACTGGCTGCTCTTGAAGACCCAGGTTCAAATCCCAGCACCCACATGGTGGCTAACTGTCTTTAGCTCTAGTTCCAGGGATCCAATGCCCTCTTCTGACCTCTGTGGACATTGCATGACATGGTATGACACACATGCAGGCATAACACTCGTACACATAAAATAAAAATTAATTAATTAAAAAATCTAAGATATTAACTTAGGAAACTGATTAAAATATTAACTTTGTGATTAGACTATGATGTTCATTTATTAATCTAGTTAAAAGACTCCAGTGCCCTTGTCTGCATATTTGGAGGTAGCAAGCTTCCTATTACTACCTATAAAACCTACATTCCAAACCACAATGGTAATACTTAGTTAGAAGCTAGAAACTGGTCATGTGCTTGGTAGAGATGATCAGAGTCAGGAGTCTAAAATCATGATAAAGTGTTACGCTCTTGGATGGCTCACCATCCTGCAGTTCTAGAGAGCCGGCTAAGCCTCTGTCTGGGGCCGTCCTGGGAACCCTTGTGCAGAAGATTCTGGATAGTAAGTAAAAAGTAGGGAAACTGGGCGTGGGAGAATCTCTGGGGCGACAACTTTAATGCCTAATGCCCGTGGGAGAATAGGTGTGGCCAGTGACAGCACTGAGGGATGTTGGCCAGAGGAGCCTGAAACGCGAAAACCAGCAGGTGGAAGTGCTGAGACACACTGTGAACAGGGCAGAAGACCAGGTGTTTGGGTTGTGGACGCAATGCCTATTTACTTAGCTAACCTTCAGAGTTTCCTAGAATGCCTTTTCAGGCATGTTCGGAGGAAGTGTATCCACAGCAACCTTCACATTTACTATCTACAAAAGATGCATTGTGTCAAGATGATGATATGTTCAGCTGAAAACCTGTTTGTGCGAAAACCAAAAAAAATGTGGTTTGATATGTCCTCTGAAGCTGGGAAGTCACTCAGGACTGTCAGAACAGCTCTGTAAGACAGAAGGCAGAGGGGCAGGACCATGGAGGAGGAGAGGAACGAGAGGAAAAGGGAAGGCACTGGCCAAAGAGGGGTAAGCATGGCAGTGATGAGACAGCGGCCTGAAATGGAGTGTCTAGACACAAAGGAGGCAGGAGGATGGGCTTGGCCAAGGGAACACCCAAGGCCAAGGTGAAGATACTGTCAGGCTCGCCTTGAATTTCTAATAGACTAAGGCTATGCAGTCCAGCACTTGTCACAGGTCTGATGTCTTCATGGCAGACGGTATCATTTATCAACTCAAAATAGCAGTTGTGCCCTTTGCATTTCAATCCAGAATTACAATTCTGAATCTGACATGCCATCTAAAGCATGTCAGATTATGTTTGAAAGGAACCCACTGTGTCAGTGGTGAGGATGTTCCCAGAGGGAGCATGTGTTAGCCCCGAGCCAGGTGCTGGGATTCAGTGACAGTGATAGTCTCGGACTGGTCTCTTGGGGCTGGCAGTCTAGTGCAAAAGGCAGACATGTTTTTCAAACAATGGTCCAGTGAGCATCCTCTGCTGTCCGGGCAGAGTGAGGTGCTGTAAGGTAGGCATCTCTGCAGGGCACTGCCTAAGCTGAGACCTTAAGCTTTAGCAGAGATAGGAGGTACAAGAAGGAAGTGGGGGAAACTGAGGCAGAATATTTCTTCCTAGACAGAAAAGTTGTGGAGGATGGTCTGGGGAGCAGAGAGCATGGCTGGGGAAGGGCCGGGCTGGGGCTGGAGGGGAGCTAAGGGTTAAGGTCTTTAGCCCCTTAAAGGTCAGTATTAGAAGTTGAGATTTTCAAGAATACCAAGAAATAAGTTTCAAAATAGGTGGTCAGGATTTCACTGGGCAAGACGGCTGTGGTGGCAGTAGGGACAGTGGGGGTGGGGGAGAGCCGGGAGGAGGGGAGTGAAGAGGTGGCTCAGTTCTTCAGGCAGGAGGGATGACTCCACAACCAGGGTGACGGCAGCAGACGGACACAGAGAAGGGCAGGAGTGCCACGGCTAGAAGCTAAGCACTTGGTGATAGGGAGACCCTTCCAGCCTGGGTCCTAGGTTTCTAACAAGATACAGCAGTGCTGATCTATTCAACAGAACCCCTGGTACGGAAGGCATTCGACGCAGGCTTTGGGTACTTTTGAAGGACCCGAATGGGAGTGTCACCAAGGCACTTGGGCGCTCTGACTGGAGCTCTAAGAAGGCAAGGCTACAGATACTTAATAGAGGATCATATTCGTGCTATAGATGCTGAGGACCACATCAGTCTGTTTTTGTTGCTGTTGCCATGAGAGGGCTTGTTTGGCTGGCTTTCAGAGGCATGGTGCAGGCTCTAGTGGGTCCCCTCTGACCACCTTGCTGTGTAACTTCAAGGCTCATGGCAGTGGTGGGAGTGTGTGGCACGAGAACATCACTTGAACATAAGAAAACAGTGAGACTGGAGTCCCACAACTGTTTCAAGGGCAACACCCAGGGACCTAAGGTCCCTGTCTTAGAGTCCAACCTGGGGCTGGAGAGATAGCTCAGTGGGTAAGAGCACTGGCTGCTCTTACAGAAGACCCAGGTTCGATTCCCAGCACCCACATGGTGGCTAACATCCATTCATAACTCCAGTTCCAGGGGATCCAACACCCTCTGCTGACCTCCGCATTGTATGACATGGGTGCACTACACTCATACACATAAAATTAAAAAAAGATTTAAGAGTCCAACCCTCCTACATGTGAAACTTTAGGGCTCAAACCACATCCAAATCATCATGAGTATGAATTAGCCTCTTCATGGACAGAGTGAGGTCCCTTCTCTGTGAACCACTCCTACTCTGTCCACACAGCAAGGAGCTGCTGAGTTGTCTGTGCGACAACAGAAACTGCCTCCAGGGTCTATTGGCTCAAGTCCCATGTAAGAGAGCTCTGGGTAAACTGACATGCCAGGGGTGAAGCCAGAGGCATGGAGGGAACACAATGCAAAGGAAGCAGAAGAGTGGAGCAGAGCATGGAAACCGCCCTTCTGAGAAGCTTCCCTGAGAAGTAATAAAGGGAAAGATAATTCTGCTAAAGAGATGAGTGCGACCAAGAGAAATCTTGCTGCCCTTGCGTTTCACACACCTAGAGAAGTATCCAGGGAGACTGATCAATAAGGCTCTGAGAAAGCAGGCCAAGCCAGGACTCGAGGTGTAGGTGGAAGAGGTTGCCTTAGAAGAAGGATGCTACCTCTCCAAATATGAGGGAACATGGAGATGCCACCAACGCTGGCAGGTGAAGTGGAAGAATGAGGCTGCTCCCGTTTTCTCTGTGATGTGAGCAGTGGGAATCACCAGTGAGAGCCGCCCTGCAACGGCCCCCCACCGGGGTCAGCAGAGCTACCTGGGGAGGTCATGCATTCTGGATGGTTATAACTGCGTCTAAGTTCCTGCAGAAAGCATCTACTGATGGGGGCAGGTGAGGCAAGGCATGGCGAGAGCCAGTTCAAGGTTAGGGCCTTGCTGAAGGCTGAGATAGAAAGACGAGAAAGCAGAGAAGTCTGATCTTATTATTCTGGGGTCCCAGCTGACCTCAGAAAGGATGCTGAAGCAGATGGCAGGGGATGACAGGTCCCAGGAAGGACAGAGAGCATCACAGGAATTGCCATCTGATGCTGAAGTAACTAAGAAAGTCTAGATGATCCTGGAATGGAGCAAACCAGCAGCATTCTTGGTTTTTATTTATTATTTTTATTTTATGTATATGTGTGTTTTGCCTACATGTGTAAGTGCACCTGAGTCATGCAATGCCCATGGAGATCAGAAGTAGGCATCAGATCCCCTGGAACTGGAGTTAAGAACAGTTGTTAGCTCCCATGTGGGTGTTGAGAATCGAACCTAGGTCCTCTGCAAGAGCAGTCAGTGCCTTTAACTGCTGAGCCATGTCTCAAGCCCCACTAGCAACATTCTTATGAAGCCCTTGGTGATGTCATTCATTGGGACAATTGGAACTACAGGTCACTAATGGTTGCAGAGATCAGGTCATATGCTCAAATAAACCACAACAATGTTTTACTATTGTATTAAACCAATAAACTTGGGGCAGGGGTTCCAAGTGGACAGTTGCTGCTAATTCCAGGCATTTTAAAAAACCAATTTCATTACTCAGTGGTGGAGAAGGTTCCTGGAAAGAGGCTGGACCTTCCATTGAACCTTCTGCAAGGCTGATCAATTGATTAGAACTTCAGTGATTGTGGAGAGGTTAGAATGTTGTAGGCCCAGAACCTAGCTGCAATTTATCTGGGGCCATCTTTAATCACTATACTTTGCCTACCTTTGAGGCTGACCTAACACCCTGTGACTAGCAGATAAAACCCTCTGGAATGTATTTACTTAGTAAAACCCTAGCTTCTACCAATCAAAAGGCTGTCATCAGATAGCATCTGAGGCCTAACTCTGAGATTCCCCACATTGCTGTAATCTACTTGCTTAATGTTTTTACGAATGTATTTGAAAAATGCCTTGATTTGGGACTTTCTCTGTTCTGTTATTATAAATACTTATCAACCTGTTGCCACACTGCAACATGGAATTTGGGGTAACCTAGTCTACGTTCTCAGGGGCCATGCTTTACTCACATGTGACTTCAGAATGAACTGTCTCTTCTCTCCTCTGAAATGAGAGCTATGTTTTTTTGCATTGACAATGTCAAACTAGATGGTATTTTGCACGGGACGTATTTACAAATGAGGAAAGGAACAGATGCTTTCAGGTAATAAAAGAATCCTGGGGTGGGTGGCTGGGAGAGAAGACTTAATGATGAACAGGGAATTTTTCTCCCTAACCAGATTGTGGCAGGAACTCAAACAACAATGTTTAAAATAACTGCTATACCAGGAACAGTCAGGGGCCAGATGGCATCTGAATTCAGCTTCCCTCCGTCCTACTAACTAGCTTTGTTTATTCCAAGAGATGGGGCCAGAGTTAGGTTGAAAACAGAGAGGGAAAATGGCCATGGGCACACAAAGCATTCTCCAGGAGTCGGCTATTTTTCTTCTGCCCCTAGATCCTAACTATATTTATCTTAGGCAAAGTTAAGTGCTTTCTTCTTCCTTTTTCATTTCTTTTGTCTCTTTGGCTTTAAAATAACACACACCTACAAACACTCACTGAGTTGCTGGTGCTGTTTGAAAGGAGAGATGCTTCCTTCATTTCAAATTAAGTATTTAGAGTGAACAATGCAGCTTAGTTCAGCTCTCAGAGGATGCTGAAAGTGAGACAGGGGCAACATTCTAATAGCTGGATGGGAAAATTAACAAGATATATCAAAGAATGATGTTAGCTGGTATTCAGGCACATGCACACATGTTAGCAGGAATTAATTTCAATTACTTTACTACTGATCCATGGAGTAAATGCAATTAATTTGGAAATTTAATTCTTGGTCTTTAGGGAGGTAACCCTAATAGTTTACCAGTAGATTATTTCTAAGCCATGGTTTATAAACGAGTGTGTACAAACAAGGAAAAGGCAGGGAACTGTGTGTAGGCAGAATTGAGAATCTGGAAGCAAGAGCAAGATGACCATCTGACCCTACCTCCAGGAGCATGTCTTTCTCTCAAGCCCCTCACTGTAGGGACTTGGGCAAGTTAATACATTATAGGAATTAAATCTACAATTCCCTAGAAGCTTTTCATGTGGTATCCTTAGAGGGAGGAAGAAAGGAAGAACAAAAGACCAGAGCCAGGGCCAGCCCTCTGAGAAATGGTACAACCTTCCCAGGCCTTCTCAGACAGCATGAGCCTCTTTAAATGGGGAAGTGACATGTGAATGACAGTACTTCATGGCACATATATGAGAAGCCACGTTTAAGAATAATCCCAAGACTTTGAAGATTAAGGCAGGAGGATGGCCGAGAGTTCAAAATCAGCCTGGGCTACAGAGAGACTGTGTCGCAATTCAAAGAGCAGAGCAAACAAAACTGAGCTGGCAGGATAGCTCAGTGGTTAAAGCGCTTGCCCTGTAGACCCGATGACCTGAGTTCAACCCCAGAACCAATACAAAGTTGGCAGGAAAGAACCAACTTCACGAAGTTGTCCTCTGACCTCTACATGTGTTCTTGGCATGTGTGTCCCCTCCCCCAATCATAATAAAGAAATACATTTTAAGAAAGAAAGAAAGAAGAACTTCCTAATTCCCAAGTGCTCATTTTGACGGGTCACAAATGTACCTAATGGGGTTCAGTAGTCATTTTTTTCTTTTCTTTTCTTGTTTGTGTATATATGTGGAGTGTGTGTATGTGTACATATATGTGTGTGGGGGCTACAATCACTTGTGTGTGTACATGCAGAGGCAAGAGGTTGATGTGGGGTATCTTTCTGTCTCGCTCTCCATCTTTTTTGAGACAGGGCTTCTTCCTCAACCTGGAGCTAGACACTTCCACTAGAGTGACTGGCCAGCAAGCCCCTGGGACCCGCCTGTCTTTACCTCCCTGTGCTGCATTACAGATACATGCTGCCACAGCTAGCTTTCACACAGTGCTGCAGATCTGTACTCTGGTCCTCACGCTTGCTTGACAGGCATCTTATCCACTGAGCTCCGTCAGTAGTCAGTTCATGTGCAGAGGCTTCAAAACTCCAGACATTTCAGTTAAATCTATGACCCTTCATTCTAGCACAGACTAGACATACTGTGATCAGTATATACAGGACATTTCTTCTCTTATGTAATGCTCACCGGAATCCATATGGGATTCTCAGCAGCTGAAGGCCGAGAAATGGCCCACAGACACAACTGTAAACAGGGATTCACCATCTCTGTTCTATCCTGCAGGTCATTCCCCAGAAGGCTATGAGAAGCTATGACCGACACACAGACAGACCACAGTTACCTGAGCTATGACGTCTGAGATTGAGGCACATCCCACCAGGAAACTGTATTTGTGTTTTAAGAGAATGCCAGCATGTGTCCATGCCTGCCAGAAAGAAAAACATCTTTGGTGAGAGATACAATTGGGATTGTTGTTTCTTGCATTATGACTTACTTGGTATTCCTCAAACATACTTTGTACTCAAAAAGTTTTAACAGTAGATTTGAAAAATCTTTCACTGGTAAGAGTTAACTTCATCAGGTGGCTGGCTCCACCTCATATTTGTAAGTGGAATGAGTGACTGCACACATTTATTTAGTAGCACTAGTCAGGAAACCAGTGACTGGTTGGGCTGGTCTGCTTGACTAGAAGCTGAATGTCTTGCAAGGGTAGAGAAGACAAGATCTTTCCTGGAGCAGTCTGGACCCCACAGAACAGGTTTTCCTCTCAGAAGTGCGTTAGAATGAAGGCTCTAATACGGTTTTGAGTTACTGCAGCTATCAATTCTCCCTGACTAATCACTGACTGCCATTTTCTTGTCTCCAGGTTGGGGCAGGATTTAATCTTGATTTTGCGTCTTTGAGGGAGGCTCAGAGGATGGTTGTAAACCCGAGCGAGCAATCCTAAGCTCAGAGGGGCAGTTCTGGGTGATGGTCACGAAGGCATCTGTGTAAGGACTGCATTTCTTACCTTTAGGGCCAATTTGAACTGACAGGGAAGTAAAATTGCATTTGAGCTGAACAGTCACCTGAGTTCCCAGGTCTGTGTCAAGATATCTTGCAGCGGCTACTGTGTCTACTTCCTTCCTTGGCTCTGAGGTCCCAAGGTGCCAACTGCTTTTGAAAAGGTGCAAAATGTAGATGACATTTGAGAGCAGCACTTTGTGGGCTGCCTTTGCTGTCTGTATGACAGGTTTCATGACCTCCAAAATTATCTCTCAAACCAAGTCATCAGGACTGTGCTGCAGGCCCGTGAGTGTGTGGGTGCACACGCCCAGGTGCAGATGTGTGTGTAAATGGGAGGGGAAGAAATGATCACTTTTCACCAAATGCTCATTTTGGATTTTATTTGCAGTTTCTTACCATTCTATTGGGGTTTTCAGGAGAATTTATGAATAAAATATGGAAGAAAGGGGTATTCATCAAAATCTGGTGTTACTCAGGTTGAATATCCAAAACGCTTGGCACTAGAAATGGAATTTTGTGTACACATATAATGAGACACCAGGGATTGGAACCCATGTCTAAACACAAAATTTATATTCTTTAAACAAACAGCCTGAAGGTACTTTTATATAGTATTTTAAAAAGTTTTGTGTATGGATCTGAAATTGAGAGATGAAATTGAGAGTAGGGTTTCCGGGCTGTGGGTTTAGGTCATTTGGGGTGTGGGATTTGGGGAATAGAGATGCTTAATCTGTAGTGAGTTTTAGGGATCTCTCATGATGATAAAATAGAACAGACAGGGAACGGAAGGCAGAGTGTTTGAGAATCTGCGATTCACTCCTCTGGACTGTCCTGAGTTCCCAGAATTCGCTGTATAATTACAGCTCTCTGTGTTTAGATTCCCACTTCCACTTAGAGGGGAGACAGAGTGATATCATAGTTCAGTCTTGAGGGTTCAGCCTTAACTCTTTCAGGACAGTGATTTGATTTCGTTCTCTGATGAAGTCATTTACAAACGCCAGGCTCCTGGTAAACCAAAGTGGGCCACAAGGATGATGGCCTCTTTGTCCTTCTCCTCTCTGGGTCACCTGCATCAGCTGCCCGAGGCAACACAGCTGGTCACAAGTAAGAAAAGGAAAATCTAAGTGTGGAGCTTGGGGGACCCAATTTCTCTACTGACAGTGACACTGCAATTAAAAACAGAACCTTCATTTTACAAGGTTTTCTGTTTGCTTTCGCAGTGCTGGGAATTGAACCCAGGACTTTGTGTATGCTAGGCAAATGTTCTACCATTGAGCTATATGCTTGTGTCATAATGGGAACTTAATAGTCCAGTCTGCGAACAAAATCAAATGTAATTATACAGTTAAAAACTGTCAAAGCCTCACTGAAGCCCACAATCTGACCAGAAGGTGACTAAGACTCCTGAGGACTTCAGGAGATGGGCTGCGGGCATTTTACCTTACCTCCTTCCTCCAAGGGTTTGTGGCTGCAGCCTCGCCCCAACCAGATACATGAAACTTGAGGCAGAGAGTGCTGAAATGACCAGAATAGCATATTTTAAACACTTCCTACAAGGCTGGGAGTGCTGCTTGGTGGTAGAGCACTTGCCTAACATGTACGAGGGCCTGGGCTGCATGCCTGTACTCTAACAAACAAAAATTCTCCTGTTAAAGTCTCCTTCTAAAACTAGTTTTCAGCTGGGCATGGTGGTACATGTCTTTCATCCCGGCACTTTCATCCCGGATGTCTGTGAGTTCAAAGCCAGCTTGGTCCTGAGTTATGTAGTGAGACCCTGTCAAAGAAAGGGGGAGGGGAGGGAGTGAAGTCCTGATATTCTGTAGCACAGAGAGAACACTGATGATGCACAAAGTGAAGTCAGTTACAAGTGAACAAGTACTGCATGAGTCCATTCGCCATAACCCAGTCACATTCACAGACGGTGCTCCCCGGGGCCTGGGCCAGGGAGAGGTGGAGTTTCTGTTTAGTAAGGAAAGTGTTAGTTTTGCAATGTAAAAGGAGCTCTGGATGAACTGTACAAAAACACGACTGTTCTTTACGCTGCTGAATGAGACATGAAAATGTTTAGCGCTGTTTATGACACACATATTTCACGATTAAAAAGAAGAGCAGCTCACTGTTTCCTCTCTTACCATGGCATCCATGAAAGGGAAGGCAGCGAGATACAGGAAGGCCCTTCTTGTTTTGCTCCCCACAGATTCGTCCACATGATGCAGCTTGTTGATAATGTAGTACCCCAAGTCACTGTAGGCTGCAAGGGATCAAAAAACTCATGGTAATATCTAAAAAGATACCTGCACATGCTTTTATCCAGAGAAATTAATTTTAAATGTCATATCTGCTTGCTTTAGAAAAGTTAGAAATGATATAAGAAACTTATCTATAATAAGTCCATTCCTCTACCCAGGGGGAGGGAGTAGACTTGGATTCTAATTACCCAGTGCTTTTAAGGCTGTGTGTGGGAGTAAACATGTAAGTTTCCACATGAAAGTGGGGCCAGACTATATATACTTCTTATAGACTATGATCCTCTCCGAGTGACATGCCTTGTCATTTTAATTTATTGACTACCTCTCAATGAGTTGAATTTCTCTTTTGTAGATTTACTTTTTACACAATCTACCATAAAAATTTGCAATATAATTTTAATATTATAACAGAATGAGTGACAGATCTATTTAAAGCTAAATATATTATTTTATATATATTATATATTTTATACATTATTAGTTGTTTACTAAGAGAAATTTTGCTGATGTTTGCATGCCTTTTCAGCACACGTTTTTTAAAGTTGGCTTTTGACATGCGCCAGCACTTGATGTCACTTCTTGAGAGGAAGGTGGGCAAGATCGGAAAGTAGAAAGCGATAACCAAGCGGTGCTTTGGAAGTCCTCCTCCTACATCAGAGCTCGTCACAGTGTGAGACTGAGCCACAGAGGGCACGCAACCACAGGCAGGATGAGCGTGTACAAGGCCACAGACAAAGGAAGAAAGAGGGAGGCTTGTGAATCAACTAGCATCCTGACAGGTATCATGAGTAAAGACGAAAGAACAGACTGAGCTAGTGTCAACCTACCATGACAATATGAATTCATGTTCCTCAAGGTTTATACAAAGGCTCTACCAGTAGGTGCTAGCTCTGGTGCTCTCTCTCGTAGCCACAAATACACACGCATAATACCCACAGACATAGTGGGGCTACAGGGAAATAATAAGACCCCAATTTCAGAGCGTGGGTCAACGGAGATAATGCTCCTTCTTAGGATTAGTCTTGAGTCACAAGGGTTTTATGGTAAGGGAGATCTTAGAAATGAACTTCAGGACACTGAAATATACAGATGGGAACCCCAGAAGTCATAGTGGGCAAAGAGGTGAGTTCAGAGTGTGGAGGTGGAGATGGTTATGATGCCCAGAGTGCAGGGAGGGCTACAAAAGGAAGCAGCAGTGTCAGTGATGGAGGTGGAGGGGCCATCAAGGCCACCGGGGGGAAAGACGAGAAGGCGAGCAAGGGACGTGAAGGAAAAGCAGCTGTGCTTGGGCCTGTCATTTGGATCAGACGCCTACAGACATGAGACGCGGACAGGTGGCCTGACTGGAACCTGGAAGGCAGTGTAGGAACTGAAGTCAGTCTGGAGCGAGGTAAGAGCTATGTTCAGACCAGAGCTCGGCAGGTGGAAAGAAGAGCGAGTGAAGGGATTCCTGAATCACAAAGTCCACTCGGTGCTGAGCTGCTGAAGTTTGCCTCTTTATCTTTGCTGCTAAGCTATTTATTTATATATTTGTTTTTAGTTACTTAACAAATGTTCACTTGTGCAGGTCTTATAAGGAGACAGCCTTGACCTCCCCGCACCACTGCCCCTATGCTGGCAGAGGCAACTGGTGATGAAAAGGGCAGCAATGCCACATGCAAGAGTGTGCACTGCTATAAATAGCTCATGGGTGAAAATCCTCCAGTAAAGGTTATAGTCCATGGAGCAAGCCAGCTGACGGGACCTAAGTGCAGGGGCCAATGCTGAGGACCACGGGTCTAGGGGAAGGCTGAGAGCCAGAACGGTGGTGTCATAGGCAAATCATGTCTTCCTGAAGTTCAGACATCAAAGTCCTAACCCCCAGACATGTGATCTTATGTAGCAACAGGGTTATAATGGAGTGGGTGGGTGTCTAACCCAGTTATGACCCGTGACCTTATAAAAGGGAGAAATTAAACACAAAGAGCTCTGCAAAGTAAAAGCTCTTTGTGAGGGTGAGGGCAGAGACTGGGTGATGCCATTCCATGCCAAAGACTGACAACTAAGTTCCAGAAACCAGGGGGCAGGCAAAGGGCAGGTTCTCCCTCAAAGTACTCAGAAGCAATCAGCCCTGCCCATACCTTGACCTGGGCTTCTTCCCTCCCGGAGTCCAGAACTGTAAGACAGTACATTTCTGTTGTTTAAGCTACACAGTCTGTAGTATTTTGATACAGCTTCTCTGACAATGGACGATAGGCAGTTTCTGAGACAGAGAATTATTTTTCTGTTATGACTCTGAGGTGGCAGCAAGAAAAGATGAAACATGTAAATCTGAGCAGCTGAGAGCAGGGTCTGAGGTTTGCTTCTGTTCGCCTGGGGACAGGGAGGTCAATGGAAGAGAGCGTCCCTACACTTGCAAACACAACTATTAACATTGTAATGAAAGCACCAGCTCCAGGCCTCGGTGCAGGCTATCTGGAACAAACACAAACCAGGCTGAAGAACTGTGGGGCCTTCAGTTCTTTCTCCCAGCTCTGCCTCCTTCCTCTTCCGGCTCCCCAGAGTCCGCTGGTCTCCCTGTGCTCAGATTCCAGGAGATTTAGGGCTCATGGGCCAAGGGCTACTTTTGACTCTTTTTACCTTTCTTTCCACCTTAGGCTCTTTGTTTTTCAGCTTCTAAAGGAGAAATTTAGAGGCCAAAGACAGCTTTTTTTCCCAGATTTCTTACTTCTAGTCTTCCTCACATGGTAGAAGAATCTGATTGTAATTAAGAAACTGTTTTCCCCCCTGAACACTGTGTGTGTAAAATCACAGCATCTGTCTCTACCTGGTCTCTCCTGTCCCCCAATTCCACCCTCCCGTGCCAGCCTCTGAGCTATTTCTAGCTTAGTCTGGGCTGGTGACTGGGTGATTTGCTTAAAATGTTTTGCATAGAGTCCTTAATGACGACAAGCATAGCTGCCTTAGCAACGTTAGTAAACTTCAGCTTTAAATAACTGTCTTATTAAGACTGTTCTGAAAGCTAGTCTTCCTTATGAAGCACAGAAAACAATAAAACAAAATTAAACAAAACTCTGAACAGAAGCAAACAGATTTTATGACTCTGCAAACAGCAGGACACTGATTTGACCTATGTATAAGTAGAAGGCTTTGACCCAGACCAAACAAGGACAGGAAGGCCTTTCAAATTCATAGGTCTTGTGACCTTAGCCAACTGAGAACAGTCCTTTCTGAAATCAGTGGGTCTCAAACCTGTAGAGCTAGTAGTTACCAGCCCTTACTGCAAAACATGAAATAGTCACGTTAATGAAAACTAATCTATATATGTATATATTTCTGGGAACTGACACCCTCTCCCCCTATTTTAGAAACACTGTAATAGTGCTTTTCCAAAATACAAAATTCAGAACACTTATTCTAATTCAAATTCCCAAAGTATTACTGTGTGAAAATCTCTCCGGTACTATTTATTGATCCACTGAATCCTGTTTATGGGGCTTTTCATAGGAGCATACATTTGCATCCCTGGATTTAACGCATCACTTCCAAAGTGTGGGTTACATGGCTGACAAACTACATTTATACATCTCAAAAATAGGTATGGAATGACTTGTTCACATTAGCTGTACCAATTACCCAGCTGTGAATGGGACAGTTCCCTGCATGAGGGCTGGGACGCTGATGTGTGATATACTCAATTATATTCTGTCATGGTGTTTGCCTGGAAAACACGGAGATGGGAGGTGGACAGATGGCCACACCTTGGCAACATACCTTGGATCCATGCGTAATAAAAGTGAAGCAAGTGTGGAAGTTTAATATAAGAACGAGGGCCAGCCTCACTGGCATCATGACTTGGTAGAGTAGGGTTCATCAGAAGTTCATCTCTCTGCTTCTCACTGGAGAACACAATGCATTCCTGCCTGAATGCTCAGGATACAGCCAGTGATTTCACTGTACTACTATGGATTGGATTCATGGACAAATCAATCCATCGTTCCCCGAAAGAAGGGACGGTAAAGGTGCCCTCAGCTCTTCCTGCCTCCTTACAGCTCGACTCTTTGTGATTTTGCAGCTCTTCCCACCACAAGCTAGAGTCTGGGTGTCCACCTCTTTGCCCTAGCCTGGCTGCGATGGACTCTGGTCAGTAATGTGTCATAGAAGAGGTGCTGTGGTTCCTCTGGTTCTTGGCCTCAGGAGCCTTATGAGCCTCCAGTTTGCCACCTGGAGTCCAGCCACAGCCATCTAGAGATGCTCAGGCAGTACTACTGGACCATGAGGGATGGATGGGACAGAAGAAAGCCCCGCTGTCTCTGCAGAGGTCACATGGCCATCCCCTGGAGAACCCCTCGAGATCTGCAGAGCCACATTCTGATCCTCAGCTGACCACTGGGGTATGAGCCCAGCAAAAGAACGGCCCAGCCAGCCATGATCTGGGGAACAAAATCAAATGTTTGCTTTTTAAGCTACTAAGTACTAGGGTGAGTTGTTTCTGTCTCAGTTATTTTGAGACATGGTCTCTGTAGCCAGGCTGGCCTTGATCCTCACTATGTAGCTGAAGATGACCTTGAACTCCTGATCTTACTGCCTCCATTTCCCTAGCATACCACCACACCCAGTTTTGTGCAGTGCCTGAGAGGGAATCCAGGGTTTTGTGCATGCGAGGCAAACATTTTGCCAACCGACCAACAACATCCCTAGTCTCTGGGGAAGGTTTTCACGTAGCAGGAGAAACTGTTCATTCCTAGCTCTCTTGCTAGTGTCCCTGCCATTGGAACCTGTCCACCGTTCATAGGGCTGGTCATGAATGGGGAGGAAAGTCTGAAAAGAGAAGACTGGAGACAACCAACCTAGAAATTATCTCAGTTGCTCGTGGTAAGGACCTGCACACAGTTAGTTCCCCTGAGTTGTGCTGGCCGTCCAGCCACTTCAGAGTGCGAAGTGGGTCACCATTGGGAACAAATGTGTAACAAAAGCTAAAATCCACAGCAATGGTTCCTACATCTTCGTGAATGAAGAAGCCTGAAAGTACTCACGTCCTTGTACATGAAACTAACTTGGCTCAGCTGAAACTAATTACAAGAGCAGTAAGCTTCCCTTTTTTATATTTTGTGCCAAGAGCAGGAAACAGGATATCGCCTGCACCATGGCCAATGGCCTAAACTAAAGTATGGTGCTGAGTAAGAAGAGCTGTCTTTCCCACGAAAGCTCCACCAAGCTTTCCTGGGGAAGAGCCTGTGTGGTTGGTGGGGTATGCTCCAGCCATGTCTGGGAAAACTTACACCCATGTACAAGAGTGTAAGTGATTGGGAGATTGCCTCATTCACCAGCGGTGAAGAAATAAAAGAAAAATAAAATAAATATGAAACACAATGAAAAAGAATTCCTTAAGTATAGGGCTCGCAATGAAAAGGAGCCAGTAGCAGGTTCTTTCCTTTATTGGGACAAGCAGAATCAGTAACAGATGGTGCCACATAAGAGCTGCTAGTGCCTTTTAACTTCAGCTGATTCTGAATGTCCTACCACGGCCTATTAACTGGCGCACAGAGATGACATCAGCTCCATGAAATGAAGGAGCTGCAGTTGCATCCAATTTTTCAGATGTGGGCATGGCCGAATTTGAAGCCCCTTCCAAGTGAAGACAATCCCCAGGGACTGCCAGGTCATGAGCGGCAATCCTGAGAGGTATAACACATTAAGGACCAGCCAGCTAAAGTGAAGCTGGAGAATATCATGATGGGAGCCAGGGTTTCTACAGTCGCTAGAAGCATCACGGAAGGACACACGTTTGAAAAAAAATCTTACTGACTTAACCAAGGCAATAGTTCATCCTGCTGAGATGATGCAGAATTATAAAGTACAGCCAATTTTTAAAAATGTGAAATATTTTTAGAGACCATGAGGTTTAAAAGATGAACATAAGAACACAGTGACTGCCAGGTGTGGTGGCACACGCCTTTAATCCCAGCATTTGGGAGGCAAAGGCAGATAGGTCTCTATGAGTTCAAGGCCTGCCTGGTCTACATAGAGAGTTTCAGGCCACTTGGGGCTACTGGGAGACCCTGTCTCAAAAAAAAGTGACCTCTATTGGTTAAAGCTGCACTAAGCAGGCATACAAGACTATGAGAATAAATCTGCCTTATTCAATATGGTCGTCCCTGAGGCAACACAAAAGTGTCCATTGGTGAAGGGACCTGACATACGGCTGTGGGCACACCACGGTGCTCTCCACACGGTTCCTCACCTGTCATGACCTCACCCTCTTGCTCCCTGACTCCCTCTAGTTTCCGTGTGCTCCACAAGGTCAGCCGAGGCTCAGGTTCTAACTGTCCTCTGTCTGGTTACCTGACTCTGCTCTGGCACACGGCACCCTCCCTGTGTCGGTTCCACACAGGACTCGGCTCTTTCTCCTCATCTCCTTTGCGCTGTCATGCAGCTGCTGCCATCCTCCCCTTCACTGTCTCAACTGAGGGCCCTTCTTCTGCTCTCCCCTCCTGATTAAAGCTCTCACGGGAGGCGGGGGCAGGGGAAGGGCCCCGCTCTGGCTTTGGTTTACTTGGACATTTCTCAAAAGCTTTCACTGGCTGAAAATAGGTTTTTCCAGAGCTCTAGAAATGCACTGAGCACACACACACTTCCACATTGGCGACATGTGCGTAAGGAGGGGGTGCTACTGGCCACCGTGCTCTTTGCACCTGCCTCACTTGCCTGAGCTTTGATTAACAGGGTTTGGAATGACATGCACTGTTCAGCCACTGACGGGTGGAGACGGGGTCATTCTGAAGTAAGTGAAACAAGGAGGTTTTAACTCTCGTTCTTCTGCAGCCCAGGGGAGGGTGCTGGGCAGAATGAAGCCCCACTATTCAAAAAAGGAGGGGGCTCAAGTGGCACACGTATCGCACAGGTAAAATGCCACATCGATTCTTAAAATCACCCAGGGAAATGGATGAACTCTATCAGTGACAGGAGCTAGAAAGAGAAACATGCTCTTTACGTAGACAGGGGATCTCTCGCTAGGGACTGTAGTTAATATCTTAAAGAGTAAAAGAAAGCAGGCAAAGTAGAAAGGAAAGCAAAAAGAAACTGTAAAACTGACCATTAATGAAAAAAGAGACATAGAACATGCATGGTGGGGCGGAAACTGCAAGTCTAACGCCACACAGAAATAACAGACGAGTAACAGACGAGAGATGGGACTACTGGGGACTTAGAAACACACACACACACACACACAGACACCGAGATACAAACACAGACACACACACACAAACACACACAACACAGACCACTGACACACACAAACAGACAGACACACACACAGACCACTGACACAGACACACACATAGACACATGTCTTTTGGTAGTATTAGGCACTGAAAACAGGCCACACACATGCTAAATGTCAGACTTAGCAAAATATAAATTTAGGGAATAGGGTCAAGTTCTTGATTCCATTTTAACTAGAAGGTGAAACAAAACTTAGAAAATGTGTTTTAACACAACTCATCCTTCAGAGTCAGTTTATGAAGACTTTCAGTTCTAATGTGCAAGTATGAGGACCCAAATTAGGATCCCCAGCGCCAGGTAAAAAGCCAGGCATGGCAGTGTGCTTCTGCAACCTCAGTGCTGAAAAGGAGATTCAGGCACATCCCTGCCAGCCAAGCCAGATCGGTAGCCCAGGCCCAACAAGATCCCGCCTTTAAAAAACATACAGTGCAAAGTGACTAAAGAAGACACCCGATGTCGCTCTTGGGCCTCCCTGCACATGTGCACAGCACACACGTGCATGTGTACCCGCACACACACACACACGTATATGCACATGCATAAACACGTACACACATACTGCAACACACAATTAGAAGAACTTGTGGAAAAGAAATAAGCTCATTAAAGTGATGAAGAAACAGCCTCCAAAGAAACATTTAAGGCCATCAGACTAGTTTTGTCTGAAAAACAAAAAGAATAGAGAAATTTAAGCGTAGATTTCTCTGGTGCGGATTTCCACTCTGGAACTGAGCATGATGCATTCATTCACATGCCCTTCTTACTGACAGGCCCCATTTGGGGACATACACGAGGACAGCTAGCTAACACTCATCTCAGCCTCAGTCCTAATGCAGACGATCAGGAAGGTGTCTGGGATCATACCATGGCTTCTCAAGCCGAGCAGAGTGGCTTTATCTGTGGCTTCAGCTATGTCAGTGCTCCTTGTCGCAGCAGATATCTGAGCTGATTGCTGACGCAGAACCGTGAGCAGCTGTTTTCAGCCTCACGAAGACGTGAAAATGGGCGTATGTGTCCACTGTAGGTGAAACACAAAGTAGAAGCTCCAACTGGGAAGGAAGGGGTGACCTCAAAGGTGGGGGATGGGGAGAAAGCATGTCATCACATCATGCTTTGGTCCAGATTATGATAAACAAGGACTGGGAAAGATCTTACAGACTCCTGATAAAGGAGGAAGGGAGGAAGGTGAGAAAGGCCCAGATCCGGCAACCGCAGAGACAGGAACTACTGAACAGATGGGTGGAAAACTGAAATGAGACCTGACAGGTAGCTGAAGGAAAAAGCTTTAAATTAGGAGGGTTGAGTGTTCAAAGTCAATCAATATGTACTTCCTCAGCAACTGACAAAAGCATTTGTTTGATGGAGGGAATCAAACCATTAATTGTAGAAAGAATTAAATATGATACTAATGATTATTAACTGTAACTGGGATGTAGAATCCCTGTGGATTAAATTTAAGATATTATAGTTTTTAATTTTCCATTTTTAAAATGGAAAAAGTTATGCACTGGGAATAGAGCTTAGCTGGTAGAGTGCTTGTGTGGCTTGCATGAAGCCCTGGGGTACATCCCCATCACTGCACAAACTGGGTGTGGTGGTGCATATCTGTAATACCAAGGCTCGGGAGGTAGACGGAGGAGGATTACAAATTCAAGGTCCATCTCAGTTACACATCAAGTTTGAGGCTAGCCTTGGCTATATGAGACCTTATCTCAAGAAATAAAATAAAAAGGAAAGCCTTTGATTTAATACTTTCTTCAGGACAGTATCACTAACATATGCTCAGCTTTTATCTTCCCTTGTGACTAATGGTCAAGAGCTTTTCAGGTCACAGTCTCAGTCAACCATGGTTAAAATGAGGAAAGTCAGATTTATTTCAGGTGCCAAGTAAAAAGACTAATAATAAAAATGAACTAATAAATGAGCTAGTTAAGACATATATTTATATTTATATCTTATTTGTAAAAATGTATTGCATTTTCTCAATACATGTATCTTCTTTGGAAATGGTCCTGATCAAATCTAACAGCACAATTTTCTTCAGACACTTGCAGCCAGGGCATAATGGATGGAAAGAAAGGCATTTCCCTCTGCCACCTGCTCCCAGAAGCTCTAGGTACAAATGAAACGATCCATAGCATTGCTCAGCTGAGTGGCATTAGCCCTGCTCTGTTCTGTGGCACTCTTAGGAATACATGCTATGCTATATTAAAAAGGAAAACCACAAAGGCCTTTCCCTATTTACTTTTAGATTCACAATTATGTGAGTAAATACTGGCTTTCTGAGAATGAATAGACTGTGAGTGGCTTGGGTTAATCCTCTGGCCCTTTGCTCTGTGACATTCATGCCTCTCCTTCAACCAGCAACCGGTTAAGTCACATAACGGGTTTGTGAAGCATCAATCACAGTGCTTCAGGCAACTGGCTTCAACAGATGTGTCCCTCAATCTTTATGCCGGGGAGGCAAAGCTGTTTTAAAGCCAAGATATTCCAGAGTAACACCCTTGAGAAAGCAGCCACAGAAGCCCAGTCCTGAGAGAACGAGCTTTTCCCAGGTCTTGGTGAACCTGAACACAGCTGTGTAATTAGGAGTAGATATCTAGTTTGCCAGAGAGAACACTATGCCAAGGGTATTTAGACTTGTTTTTCAATAAAGCAGCATAACAGAAGTCCTGGACAAAAATCAAATGCCATTAATGAAAACCTGCCATTGCTTCTCACTGCTGATAAGCATGGATTCTAAGTAACAGCCACCATACTTTGATTTTCAGGTTGCTTCAGTAATGCCCACATTGTGCTGTTTTGACCACTTTCTGGAATGATATTCAGGTTCGGTCACTGACTGATGAATCAGTCTCTGACTTTGGAAATCAGAGACACTAAACTACAGTTCTCCAGGAAAAACAAAAAAGTCTTAAAATATTTTATTGAGCTAGGTATACAAACTCCATTCCGTTTATCCTCTGAAATTTTCATGAGAGAGGTTTAATAATTACTGAAGAAACCACTTAGTCTGTAACTCTATTTAAAGCAACTGAGAAGAAAAAGAAAGGACCAACGGAAGATGCTTAATGATCATGAGTCTCACCTATCAGTGTGTGGAAAACGGCGGCGATGGCACCAGCCACCACCATACACAGGACGGCTTTGGTCCTGTCTCGCTTGCTGTTCACAAACACCAGGCCCACATTTTTGAAGTCACTCATGGGCCCCGTGAAGAACTTCATCAGGGAATATGCCAGCCCGTAGCTGGCCAGCATCTCCACAGCATCTTCCTTGACGGCAGCAATACCCCGGTTCAAGGCCTGTGAGGGAGAAAAGGGCCACACAGCGTCAGACATGGAGCGGCATCTCCGGGGAAATCCCACTTTTAACATGAGACTTAGCAGATCTGATTTCTATGGAAACACTCAACAGGGTCAGGGTGAATCTCCCTTTAACTTGGTAAAGGATATGGGTCTTCATGTTTGTTCATATGAGCTTCAGGTTGAGTACCTTGAAGATACCTGCCTATTGGGAAGAGCAATAAATAAACTCCAAGGCATTTGTTAGTATAAAAAAAGAATTTTAAGATGTATCAGTTAAAAGCTGATGTTTTAAAACATCTAGTGGGTGTAGTGAATGGTGCCTGTTATCCCAGTACTCAGGAGGCTGAGGCAGGAAGACCATGAGTTCTAGGCCAGCCTGAGATACACAGCAAGACCTTGCGTCAAAACACCACCTCTCCTCCCTGCCACATCTCCTCATACGTTAAATCTTATTTGTAGGCTGAATTTATTTATATAAGAGCAACAGGCATCATTCTGGAAGTGAATTTACTAGTTTATATGGGGCAAATGAAAAAATATTTTTTCTTTAAAGAGGGTGTGTGTATGTTGCATGAACTCAAGTAACCTAAATACGGTATACACGCTGTGTATGTAATTCTTAATGCACACAGAGAACTCTATGATATGAAAAAGGCATTAGCCTATCAAACAGACACTGCTCAACTGATTTACATCATTATCTTAACTTTTAATACATTCCCAAGCTCCATGTAGACAAATTCACACAAAAAGAATATCTTCACACCAAACAATGCCCATCCATAATGATGGCTCAGGAAGACACAGTCACAGAGTTCTCTGACCCCTTTAAACACCTGCTAAGAGAAAACCACTTAAACCATAGGACTTGCCTGGGCAGCATTTCCAAATTACCTGTCCCAGCTAGGAGACAAATACCTCCAGAGCTGGTAGAGCTGGTGGGAATGGGTGTTCAGGCAGCAAGAACTTAATGACTAGTAGGTAAATTTAGCTCTATTTGAAAGGAAGCATGAATATTTGCATTTCTTTCCCTCTCTTGTTCCTGCCTGTGCTCTCACTTTAGATCTCTTCCTCCCCTTTCACACAAAAAATACACAGTTTTTACAACAGACCTTGCTGTTAGAGCAGTTTCAGGTTCATGGTAAAAGCAAATGTAAATGACAGAGTTCTTTACATCCTCTACAAACACAGTACCTCCCGCCCCCCACTTCCAACATCCTGCCCAGACTGGGGCATGTGCTACAACGATGAACCTGTCCTCATTTATGCGAAGCCAACACGAGGGCTCAGTCTTGGTGTAGTGCATTCTGGGTGTTGGACTAAAGTTGAGTGACATCCATCGCCATAGAGTCATGTTTTCAAATAATGACACCCTGAAGCTTCAGACTGCCATGTTCACTCTTCCAACAGACCTGCCTGTGCTCAGTCTGCTAACTCAAAGCAGGGATGCATTTTCCCCGTCGGCTCCATGTTTATTGAGCAGAGAGTGGTTCCTAATTTTCTCTCTGCACATAGTTATGGCTCAGTCTGGGTGCTGCTTTGCACTGCTCCTTAAAGGTAACAGGCACAGTACTAAACAAGCCAAAGGGTATTTGAAAGAAGAAAGGCTGAATGCAGGGAACGAACTCAAGAATCCTCTTCAAACACATATTTGAGAATCACAAATCATACTACATTATAGCAAAACAAACTCAATCCACTATTTCTGTTTCACTAGCTTGAAGACCATCGATTATAAGGTATGTTATTAGCTTATATACTACTGAGCAAGCAAGAAATACTCCCAATTACGACTGGATGCCGACTGCTCGAAAGACATACTCGGACTGCAGACACGCTAAAATACAAGTGTGCGAGATGATGACATATCTGCCACAGACATTAAGACAGGAGTATTTCATGTTACACTGAAAAGTATTCCAAAGGCCGGGGTGGTTTTCGGTTTGGTCTCTAACAGAACAGAAGGTCAGCGCAGGCGCAGTAGACGTGCAGGTGGAACTAATCAGCAGTCCTCAGGGGCTTGAAAGTCCTTGTTTGCACTTTGCTTCCTTTTCTCCCCTGGTGATACTGCTGACTGTTACAATGAACACTTACAGAGCCAAACATTCCATGCAAGGCACGGCTGAGAGAGGGGAGATGAGTTTACAGGAATACACCACCGCACCAAAATGCACATAGAAAAGCCTACAGTGAAAATGTATGGCAGCTGTGGAGATTTATTCTTTTTCTGATAAAGTTGGAATTACAAAGCTAGTTTTTCAGAGTTGTTTTCAATATCTCCAATTCTTTTTTTTTTTCCCAGTAAAAATGTGAAAATTTCTATAAGGACTTCTTTCAGTTCACAGAGCACTCTTGTTATAGTTAAAAAACAACAACAAAGAAAAAAAAAAAAAAGCCCATATTTTCCCGTCTACCAAACCTGATTAGATGCCTTGCTACTACAGAGCAAAAGAAAAATCAAGAAAACTCCCTCATAACAAATCTATGCTTTGAAGCTTACCAACTTGATCATCTAGCAAATTAACCCTCTGTGACCCTCTAGTGGATGCTGGTTGTGCCCATCACATTCCACAGATCCCCAGTGGCAAGTCAGGAGCTGATGACGGGCATAGAGATGTGCTCCTGCTCCCGTGTGGGCTACTATGGAACAGTTCCTCTCATCTTTGCTTCCCTCGCCCCAGCACCTACCCGGGTTTTGTCTCTTTATTAAATTTCAGTGCACAAGAAGCTATACACCTCAGGTTTCAGTTTCCTAGAAGTCAACTCAGAACAGTTTTTAATTTCTTGCGTTTTACCTCCCAGACCAATATAGTTTGTTCTCGGCCTGGCCCCCATCCTTCCCCAAGTCTTTGGATTGTAACCTCTTAAATATGTATTTTTTTAAATTTTATGTATATGAATGTATTCTTGCATGTGTGTAAGTGTGCCCATGTTGTAGAATGCCCTTGGAGGTGAGAGGGTGTTAGGTCCCCTGGAACTGGAGCGATGGGTGCTGGGAACTGAACTTGGGTCCTCTACAAAAGCAGCCAGTACTCTTAACTGCTGAGCCATCTCTATAGCTCCTCTTTTTTAAAAACAAAAATATTAATTAAAAAAAATATTTTGAGACAGGGTGTCCCTGTAGCCCCAGATGGCCTGGAACTTGCTATGTAGACTAGGCTGGTTTCAATTTCACAGAGATTTGCCTGTCTCTGCCTCCTGAGGGCTGGGATTAAAGGTATGCACCATCATGCCTAGCTTTAATACCTTTTTAACATTCAGTGTGTATGTGTGCCTGTGTCCACACCATGGCATGTATGCGGAGGTCAGGGGACCACTTTTGGGAGTAGGTGCTCTTCTTCTACCACGTGGGCTCCCAGGACCACACTCAGGTTGTCAGGCTTGGCAGCAAGCGCCCTAACCCACCGAGCGATTTAGACATCTGGTGAATTGTTTGTTTTAATTGCTCAAAGTGTGTTAAAATTTAATTGACATACATTATTTAGTATAAGTTTCAAATACACCTAGTAGCATACCTAAATAATGTATGACTAGCCTGTTTTCTTCCTGGCAAATTTCTTTTCTTAAAACAAACAACAAAATCTATGTCCCCTAGCTGAGGTATGGTCTGTTTCTGTTTTCAGCAACAGTTCCTGATTTGAGCTGAGGCAGGTGAGATAGGTAATGTGTACAGCTATGTCTATAAGCCAGGGGTGGGGGTGGGTTGCATTGAGCCAGACTCAGCTGGGATCTGCTTCTCTCAGTAACTGCTGCACAGGTCAAGGGACTTCCCCTCCCAGAAGGCACACAAGCCACCCTGGAAAGCATAGAAACAGGTCCTACACAGAACATCAAGTAGTTCCTGGCCTAGAAGAGCCCCCGAAACAAGGACTTTTGACCCCTTCATTTAGCACACACCCTAGCTACCCAGGAAGGTTTCAAATATCTGCTAAAGGATAAACAAAAGAATTTGCTACTTTCTATCAGGAACTTTAGGGGTCACACTAATATTTACAAAAGTGACCTTTTAATTATGAGATGTTGCTTGTAAGAAACACATTGATTTAATGTTTGCAGTGATAATGTTAAATGTAAACAGTATTTTAAAAACTTATCTTGATTTCAAGAAACATTAAAATGCATGAGAAGCTTCAGAGCTGAGGGAAGTGCCATGAACGCTCTCAGCCCTCCCATTCCCATCTCCCCGGCTATCAGATTCTTTTGCTATCAGATTTGTGTCACTATGAAGCCCACCGGTCATATCACGGAACTTTTTTCTAGCCTTCACTTCTCTTATTCATCCATAATAAGATGATTTTGTTCTAGTTGATGGCTTTGTTTACACACTTAACCTTTTACTTAATCTTCCTGACACTTGTAATATGAGGCGGATCAAACTTAACTTCCTCCAACAGTCTACATTTCTTCAAAACCACACAGTATACAAGCCATCTACCTCCTGTTTATTTGTGGTGGTTTTTCCCATTCGCTCGTTCTGGTCTACCCTTCAGGCATTAACAGGCCCCTCCTCTCTTCTTTGTACCATCTATTTCCACGTGTTCCATTTTTCTCCTCAGCATGCTCACTAACTCACATATCATATACTCACTGCTTTTCTGGTTAAGTGTCTGCCTCCTCTGAGTGCAAGCTCCAGAGAGCAAGGACCTTCATTTTACTGCTTCAGGCCCAGAACCACAGACTGGCAGGGCATTGCATGCACTACAGACGGATGGACAGAATGATGAAATAAAATGTATAGAGGCAGTATAAATATCTGCTGCTGTAGACTAAAGAAAAGCAATATGCCCTTGAGCTGGAGTGTGCTTCAGAGGGAACCTCTGATGAGGTAACGCTGGACTGTTACCTCATGAGCTGACACCTGAAGGAGGAGGCTGCTGGACGGAGTCCGGTGGGAGGCTGGTTGTTTAGGAGGCAAGGGAGAGAAGAGAAAAGTAGACACAGAGAGTTTGCAAAACACAGACAATGCCAAGATCATTCCAGATATAGTGAAGAATGTGTCTTGTTCTGAGACCACAGGAACTCATGAAATGTCCTAGACAGAGGTGGGACCAGGGCTCGTGCCAGCTGTGGGGACAGGAGTGGCCCGAAGAGGAAAGGGAAGAACCAGGGGTCAAGAGCTCTGTGGGAATCCAGACTGGAGAAGGTGGTAGCTTGGACAAGGTGGGGTGGTGTAGACAGAGAGAAGCAGATAGACTGAGACCATTTTGGAAGCTAAGTGACCAGAGCTGGGGACGGACTAGATGGTGGGTGTGAGGCGAAGGGAGAAATCTTGGAAGACTGGTGAAGCTTTTGGTTTGAGTCACTGATCAAGTGCAGCATCTACTGAGAAAGACAGTGTCGGGGGGAGGGCATTGCAGGGTCTGGGTTTCCTACTGGGGAAGAGAAGCAAAGGAGCAGAGACGGCCGGGTGTGCAGCACGCAGGGGAGGCGTCTGGGTGTGGGTGTACCTTTGTGGGTCACCAGCATAGGGACAGCGTAAAAGCTGGAAGACTAAGTAAGATCCTCTGGGAAGGCTATAGATAGAAAGAAGGGAGAGCCAAGATCCAGTCCTGTAGCTCTCTGGGCATAAACAAAAGCCCATCAAGGACATGCAGGCCTGGGTCCTGCTGACACGTGACTAGGCTGCAGTTCAATGTTAACTGAATGTTACCCAGCTTGGAGGCTTTGGGCAATGCTGCTCCCAGCCCAGCTGCATCTGAAGCCAAGTCCCGCATGAAGCTGATAAGGCTGGTGAAAAGTAATAGCTATCATCTTGAAAATTAGCTCAAAAAGCACCTGGCATGTCTTCGGGATGAATGAGGCCTTCAAGCATAGTTCTAAGGTTCACTTGCTGGCTTGAGGCCAGTTTCTAAACCTTCACAGGCTTCCAAAGCAAAGACACTTGAACTTTGACTGGAGCCAGACCTAATAGTACTCTAGCAAGTATAAATATGATGCTGCCCCTTGATCACAGTGCAGTTGACAGAAAGACTGGCATGGGTCTCTCCTCACACTTCAGACCTCCACAAAACACCAGCAGCAACACAGAACATCAGGCATACAGATGTACCACCTTCTCAGACAATGTGGTGGGCCAGGGGTGCCTCGTGGTGCGTAGCTTTGTCCAGACTCACAGTTGCCTGTTTATTTTTTTCTACATCAAGTTTGCAAAACCACAGGATATGAAAAGTAAAACTGCAACCTTGTGGGGGAATGTCTACAAAATCCCACAGGTCTGACCTGGTCTCTCCGGGATGAACTGTCTAGGTCAGGAAATCCTACAAAAACTTTGACAGCTTTCTCTTGGGATCTCGAGTACAGAAAATCTCTTAAGCTGCAGACGGAGACCCTTCAAGCCGAGTCACCAACTCCTTGTTGTCATTTCACACTGATGGCAACCCAATCAGTTTTTACACGTCAGGAGGAGCACTGTGTCCCTGAGTCCCAGATCCAAGCCAAGCCCTCTTCTCCATGACAGCAGGTCTGCAGTGCAGGCTTCCCAGCTTTCTCCTGGGCAGGAAGCCTTGAGACACTGATGTGGAGAAAAAAAGTTTTCTCTGGGCTCAGCACAAAATGTGAGCCAGTGGGTTACAACCATGGTCACCATAACAGTGGGGCACACTAATCTGATTCCCCTGGGCTTCTGGATGATGAAGTAGTTTTTTATCCTTCCTGCAGTTTTGGTCACGGTGACAAGCCTGGGTGTAAACACTGAAGTCCTGTTCATTTGTCAGCTGAAATAAACCCTTTCCTCTCCAAGTGGTTTTTGGTCAGTATTTTATCACTGCAACAGAAAGTTCACGCGGACAGCCAGCCTTCCCAATCCCTCCTTCTGAGATTCCTCATTCCCTCTCAGAGAAACCCTCACCTCCTACATCATCTGTTTAAATGTCACTAGGTGGAGACTAAACTTCTGGTTGCTCTCTCCCTAAGAGAAAACTAAGCAAAACATATCTGTCCCAAGTCCTCACTGTGTTACTCTTCCTACAATGGAGAGGCCACTCTGGCCAGGTGGGTCATGGATGCCCATCTTGAGTTAGTCTGGTTGGCCTGTGTTCTCTTGCAGAGCCTTGTTCATATCCAGTTTTCCTTTCCTGTTTGATCTTGGTACTTGCCTGGCTCATTGCCGTCAAGGTTTATACTGAGTATGTCTCTTCCATCTCAAAAAAAACCCCTCCCTTGACTCCACATCCAGCCACGCTTTCTCACTTTCTCTATTCTGTCTTCTGCAGAGCCCTGCACTGACCCCAGACCCCTCTCCTGCACACACCAGAGTGAGACCAGTCAGTGTCTCAGCTCACCAACCTATTAGCTCCTGGAAGCAGAGACTGGACTTATTTGCCACCAATTTTCCTGCACTTACTTAACGTCATGAATGCCTGAATATGATGCAGGAAGAGATATGAATGTTCTATAACTCACATATGATCATTCATAGGTAAAATCCTCTCCCTCTAGGTTTCATTTTATAGTTAAAAAACCAAACAAACAATCCTTGATAGAATTTATGGACTTAAAATATGCAAAGTGATGACAGGCACACCAGACCTATCTTTGTAATTCAAGGAATGCCTCCCTTGATGTTTCTGGCCTGTCACACTGGGCACCCAGTTGGCTACGTAACTGTAGTCACAGGGACACAAAAAGAATGCAGCCCTAGGTCCTATAATTAGCCTCCTAAGTATAAAACTTGAGCAAAGGTTCCTTCTAATTCTCCTTTTTCACTTCCTTCAGATGGCATTGGAAAACAGGGCAACTTGTTCCTGGATGGACTCAATTCTTGTTGTGGAATTTAGTTGCTATAAGAAGAAAAATCAAGTGAGAGAAACTGCAAAGGGCTGAGTGTGGGGCTGGTGGTCTGGCCCTACTCTACTCAAAAGCAGAGTGCTTACCTAGCATACATGGAGCCTGAGTTCAAGTCCCACAAAGCTGGCAAAAATAAAGGGTGAGTGGGCCTTGGGCATCACATGGTAATCTCCAGTTCTGAAAGATGGGGCCTCGAGAGGCAACAAGGCATTCAAGGAGGGTGTCTACACAATTCAGGAAGTGCCTAGGGCTGTGGGCTCTGAGCCTGTATCTGAAATCCAAGGCCATACTAAGAGAAAGACTCATTCAGTTCATAAGGAAATGGCCTTTCAAATTCTTCTACAAGGTATCCAGTTGGGATTTGATATGCATTTCCTTCTTGAAACATGTTTGGTAAGATGAGCACTCTCTTGACTCATTTCATCCTGGGTTAGAGAAACAATCGGGACTTATAGGCTAGACAGTCAATTTGCTTTGTTAGGGCAGTCTAGACTGTCTTCTAACCCTTTTGATAAAAGATGATTCCTCTGTCTACAACTTCAGGGTTCCTGTGCAGCCACTGAAGCAGTTAAAATGTAGTTTTAAAATCTCAAACTCACCATCTTCAGAAAGGTGGCATTTATGGAGGTGTGGAAATTTAGAACATGACTAGGCATAGCCACCTGTGGGGGCAGCTTCTCCTAATGACTTGGATGGTCAGCCATATTGGATGACAGTCCTTCCCAGGAGTCTAGGTTCCTGTAATTTTCCACTGTTATTGTTCTGTTTGTCTGTATTTTAAAAAGTGGTTTGGGTTAAATTGGATCGTTTGTCTTCCGGTAGTTTTCCAGCTACATTTTATTTTTTCAAGGATCTATACTGCTCTGTTTAGCTGGAGAGCTGGCCAAGAACCTGACACCCACACACAAGGCTGTGGTTTGCAGGGAACAGCAGGCAAAGGAGCCTGGTCTCTTTGGAAGTTAAAGTTACTGCTCTGTGCTGTATGTCCATATTTAATGCTTCCTAAAAACCCTGAGGTGACCCTGGTCTACCCAAAGGTGACACTGGTATTTTTTCCTACTTGTGAAAGCTGGGGAAGAGTGTCTACAAAGAATAGAGACCAACTCTCAGACAGTACAATGAGATGGTGATGTCAGTGTGCTTGCTCCTCCAGATTCTTCAATAGGTCTAAGGAAGTAAAAAGCATTTTTCAGACCACCTTCTTAATCTGAAAAAATGGTTAATTATGACAAATCCCAACACTCAGGAGATGGAGGCAAGAGGATCAGGAGTTCATCTTCAGCTACATACAGTGAATAGCCCAGCCTGGGCTACATGAGACCATCTCCACCCCACCCCCACAAAAAGGAAAAAACTACATAATCTTAGTATTCTTTAAAAGAAAAAGCTTCTTGTGCTGTGAAAAAAAAAATCTATTCACCTTGATCGCCTACTTTTATTGTTCTTGAAATATATTTCATAGTAGTTTTTTTATACTTACACAAACATATGGTCCTCAAATTATGTTCTTTAGTTCACTTGTCAAGATGACACCCATTTATTTCGACCCAAGTTTCAATTTTTTATATTTAAAAACAACAGGAGATGGCTCAGTTGGTAAGGTTATTGCCATGCAGTCCTGAAAACCTGAGTCCAGATCCCCAGTACCCATGTAAAAATGTGAGAGTAGTGATCCATGCCCAGAATTCCAGCGCTGGAGAGGAAGAGACAGAAGAACCCTGGGGGTTTTCTAGTCAGCTAGTCTAGCCTAATTGGTAAGCTCCAGGTTCAGTGCACTGACAGACCCCATCTCAAAATATAAGATGGAGCTGACTGGTGCACCAGTGGCATGACGATTATGGGGGCAACCGATGGTGCCTGGACTGGCCCTGAGGCCTGCTCTGCAGGAGAGAATTCACACCCGATACTGTCTGTAAACCTGGTCAAGGATATGGTGCAGGAGCTTTAAGGGGGCAACATACTACTGTAATCCTGTAAATGGACACATTGTCAAGTTGCCCTCTAAATATTTACATTTACACACACAGATTAGTGCTGCCCTCAGCCTCTGCCAGAGAAACTCCCTCCAGCAATGGTCTGCAGAGACCCACAACTGGTGGAAGCGCTGAGAATAGGTGACTGTTGAGTGCTCAGCCTTAAATGGAATGTCTACATCTCATGTCTTAATCACAAGCTCAAGTAACATCAAGGAAAAGTGTGCAGAAAGAATGTGAGAGCTAGAGGTGGGGAGGGGTGCTGTGAAAGGCTGTCTTCTGGACATGACATGGCCATTATACTAAGTCATGAAACACTGCAGTCATGGTTACCTTCATTGAGATCCTACAAGATCATGCCAACAAGATAAATCAATATCCCAACAGGCAACACTAATTGGCCTCAGTGGGTTCAAAAAAAAAAAGGGAGAGGACATAAAAGGGAGAGGGGACATGTTGGGGATGCTTAGGGGTGTATAATGAGGGAGTTGGGGGAGGATATGATCAAGATACAGATTATATTATTATATGTATCAATTGAAGAACAGATAAAAGATAGATATAAAAGATCTAAAAAGAAATAGGGTGGAAGCTAGGCATGGTGGTACAAGCCTTTCATCCCAGCACTGGGAGGCAGAGGCAGGTGGATCTTTGTGAGTTCAAGGCCAGCCTGGTCTACATAGTGAGTTCCTGGCCAGCAGGGGCTACAGGGAGACCTTGCATCAAAAAGACCCAAGTAAATAAATACATAAATAAATAAAGTGGAGAGAGACTGAGACAGACATGTGATGTTGACCTCTGGCTTCAACATGCAGGAGCACACATATGTATGACACTCAAGCATGCACATATATCACACACACACAAACTTAAAACAATAACACTAACAACTCCATAAAAGCTAACTTTAGGGTCTGAGAAATGCTTCCACCAGCTCTCCATTTATTTACTGTCTCTACTGAGCAGGGTGTTTGATTACTCCGTCACCTTGGCTGGGGATGCCTGAGCTACTCAGAATCTCCACTCCCTGTTATTCTGGTTCCTGTCTTAACTACAGCATTGAGACAGCCGCCCTGCCTCTTCCATGACTTAAGTGCATTTACGCTAGGTGAGGGAAAAATGACTGTCTGTTTGGCTCCTATGAAACCCAGTGGCTCTATAGTGGTGCTGATGAAAACATCCAGGCAGCCAGCACCGGCTATAGAAGATGCTGTTCTAAGATCTTTCCTCCTGACATTCTGTGAGGATTACCCCAGATCTAAGCCTTTGCTCGGAATATTTATTGCTTTATATTTGGTGCCCTTGTGTGTCCCTCTGCACGTGTGTATATAAAAGTGGAAGACAGAGGTGCACTTCAGGTGTTCTTTTCAATCTTTCTCCACCTTATTCTTTGAAACAGGCACTTTACAGCTTGTCAGTGAGGAACTGGCATATGCAAAGGTAGAGTCACTTGTCCAGGGTGGACATGAAGGAAGGACCTGGAGAGCCTGAACTCACCTCGTCATCCTAAGCCTCTCTAGTGTACTAACAAATCCCTCCTTTTATCTTGAATTAGATACTGTAGGTGATGGAAAATTCTCCCTAATACCAAAACCCAGAGAGGACTAACTATCAAAGTAATGAGAAATTCTGGATAAACACTCATTTATTTGCAGTGCTGGAAGTTGAACAAGTCTCATGCATGCTGGGCAAGTATTCTACCCCTGACCTATACCATCAGTCCCAAGATTATTTCTGTGAAAAAACTCTAAAGATCCTAAAGCAAGATTAGTTTTAAAGAAATACTATGTGAGGGGCTGGAGAGATAGCTCAGCGGTTAAGAGTTCTGGCTGCTCTTGCAGAAAAACCAGGCAAAACATTTGTACAAATAAAATTTAAAAGAAAAGTTTGTATCAGATTGAATTAAACTTCTTTGGAGGTTTCTCCCTTTGAATGGAGGAATAGGGTCACTGTCTAGAGTGACAAAGGTCAAGCCTGATCACTAACTTTGACCAGGTAGAGAAGTCCCACAGAACCAGCAGCTCAGTGACTCTCCCTGGAGAAAACTTTGAGGGAAATCTCCAAGTAAAGAACAGAATGTTAGTGCTGGGCCTCTTTTCCCCGAGTTCTGTGTAAATAACAGGGCAAGGTGGTTCCTGGAAAAGGCATTCATTGAAGTTAGCCTAACCTCAGTCAAGGCCTCACTGACTCCAAACAGAGGAAGGCTGTGAGGTCCCCATGGACAGCAGGACAGTGGCCTGGCATCGCCTGCCTACAGGGTGGTCTGCTGGCTGTGCCTAGTGCTGTTATGGTGGCTCAGTACCTTGCAAAATCTTTTACAGGTAGTAGGTTTTTGGTTTTCCTAACTTTCAATCCATCTTTCTGAGAGCTGAAGGCCAAGAACAGCGATGTTCCCACCAAAAGTTTCCACTTCCCAAACAATATTATTTATGCCTTTGTAGGTGCTGTAAAATCTAAATTTCCACTCAGAGCAGACATCAAGGCAAAAAGAACTTACATGTATAAGCATTAAATTATACTAGGTAAAACTAAAATTATTTTCAATCATCATTTAGGAATACATTAATATAAACATATGCTAAAAGAATAATGTTCTTAGTCTTCTTTAATAAAACTTGCTACTGGTCAGGCATGGTGATGCAGACTTTAATCCCAATACTCTGGAGGCAGAGGCAGGCAGATCTCTGTGAGACTGAGGCTAGCCTGGTATACATGGCAATCTCTAAGTTAGCAGGGGCTACAAAGACAAATGAATGAGCAAACAAAACCCCAAACAACAACAAAAAAACCTTGCTACTGTATATTAGGAAAAACAAAAACTAAGAGTGTATATCTTTCCCTATGTCTGATGGACACATACCCTGTGTCTTATTACACTGATAAGCTTATTAAAATTGCATAAGACTAACAAAATAACCCTCATAAGAAACAAAATTATAAGCTTCTTGGGAATGACTCAAACAGTCATTAAATTTTTTCCATTTGTTCATTTAGTGTGTATGCATGCACTTGTGAAATCGAGCATGTTTGGAGGTCAGAGGACAACTTGTGAGTGTTGGTTCTCTCCTTCCACCATGTGAGTTCCAGGGATTGAACTCAGGTCATCCAGCTTGGAAGCAAGCGCCTTTACCTGCTGAGCCATCCCTCCAGTCCTTCAAACAAGTATTTTTTTAAAAAACCTTTATTATTTTTATTTTATGTTTGTGAGCGTATTGCCTGTGTGGAGGTAGGTATGCCCATATCACACCTGCAGACATCAGAAGAGGGTGTCAGACTCCCTGGAACTGGGGCTGTTAGCCACCATGGGGGTTATGGGAATCAAACCCAGGTCCTTTGTAAGAGCAGCCAGTGCTCTTAATCTCTGTGCTATCTCTCCAGTTCCCAAACAAGTATTCTTAAATGAAACACAAATCATGACATTTGGTTGAAACACATAAAATAAGACCCAAATAAATGGAGAAGGAAGCTCTGTTCCTTGATGAGAAGACATCACGGACAGAGCAATAATCTTTCCAAATGCATCTCACAGAGTCTGAGTTAGAATCTAGCAATTTGGGTTTTCATTTGGACCTCGGCCAAATGGTTTTTAATACAGGGGGAAAGACAAGAAAAATCTGATGAAGCCTACCAAGGAGCCTGACACCCTGGATGGTCAACCACAGAGAAAAGGGCTGAAGACAGATGCCACTTTTCCCTGACCTGGTAAGGGAGAAGACTCTGCACCTCAACAGGAGTCAAGGAAATGAAATGGACATACCATCGCCATCAACTGATAAGATCTAGTTCCAGCTAGATGAGCCATAAGAGGGAAAATTTTACACTGTATCGGTAGGTGAGTGAACTGCAGTAGCTGTGAGAAAAGAAGGCTCACAAGAAACATTAATAAGCCAAGCACGGTGGTGCAGGCCAGATTCCAGTATTTTTAAAAGGAAATTTAATAGCCTCCGATCACACTTAGGTGCAAGGCAATTACTCAGATTCATCGTACACTTCCAGAGCATTGAGGACAGAAAAGCTACGCCCCCTTTCTAAGCTGCATTCATTTAGAAAATCTCTGAAGGAGATTTGGGCTCGGCTACCTCTTCTTTTGTGTATTGAGTGTGCACATTCAAAAGTGTGCAGTGCATATGTACGTGCATATGTATGTGCATGTGTATGTATGCATGTGGAAGCCAGTGGTTTACCTTTTATTTTGTGTGTGTGTGTGTGTGTATACGTGTGTGTTAGGTGGTGTACTCACTTGTGCATGTGAAGGCCACAGGTTGTTGACTTTGGGTGTCCTCTAGCACTCTCCATTGTAATTTTTAGGACAGGGTCTCTCACTGAACCCTGAGCCTGTCGTTTCAGCCACAGTGGCTGGTCAGCAAGTCACAGGGATCTCTGTCTCCCAACCCTGGGATGAGAGGCATGAATTACAACCCTCAGCTTATTTACTTTTCAGTTCTACAGTATGGAATCCAGGCATTGTTCCGAGTTTGAATGCACTCAGAGTCTCTCACAGTCTTTTTAAAACTACAGAATAAAATTGTTTCTCTTTAGTTATTTACCCACATGGAGACAGAAGTACAGTGAACAGATAAAATACAACAAGCTACTTTATCATCTAGCTTTAATCCTCACAGACACATATGGAACTTGAGACTTGTCAGATATGACTGTAGTACATGTTTTCTTGGCCGAGGCAAAAATTGAAGAATTCAAAGAGAAAAACATGGATGAGAAAAACAGGAAGCCCCAAATTTCAAAAACACTCAATCCACCTTCTATGCAAACCACAAACAGATTAGACAAACTAAGTATTTGTTGACGTTGGCTATGAACTTTGCAAAAGGATAGAGCCTTAAAATATATCTGGAATGAGACCAAATCACCTATTCACTGGTTCTTTGCCTTTTCTGTGTCTTTGTAAACTGTATTTTAAAGGAACTACTAAGCTGAAATCTAAAAATAATTTCACATTTATCCCTGAAAAGGCTGTTAGAACTGTAGGAGATGCTGCCATTTATAAGTACCTACGTATGCTCTGGAGTCTGGCTGGGTCTTTCTTGTTAATTATCAGATTTAATTTGATCTTCTTGCAACTCCAGCATGGTAGACGATGGAGAGACTGGAGTTCAGTGGGAAAAGTAATTTCCCAAGTCTATAAATCTCAGAGACAGAATTGGGACTAAACCTTCTCAGTAAAGCCAAGGGAGCTGGAAGCCTGTGGCCACCAGATTTACATCCAAGTGCTGGCTGGGTATCTTCAGTACACGACTTGACCTGAGGTTCCTGTCCTTAGCCAAATAGGTATGCCCCTTCAGGTCTGCCTCACGTAGGGTGGATCTGAGGTTAACTGAGATCAGACATGGTGGAGGCCAACCATCAACCCTCTCATCTCTCCCAAAAAGAATTGAGGAGATGCAATGGTTTGGAGTCCCAAACCCAGGCCTGGCACACAAGAACATCAAGCCTTCCTCCCCCCAGTGGAACTCCCTACATGGTTTTGATTCAGGGCAGACTAAATATAGTCTTAAAAAATTGTGGCATATCTTAAAATGTTCTGGAATTAAGTTACTTTCCAGACTAGCCAGAGTCAGACCACTGGTCACTTGAGTTATACTGCTGAACCCTTAGGGAGGTCTGGGGAAGATGAAGAGGTGGGTAGACCGATGAGCTGAAACCTCTAGAAGTGGCCTTGCTGTTCCAAACTGTCTGCGATTTAATGACTGATCAGTGAAGAGAGAGACAGAAACAAAAGGAAGTAAGGTAGCTACTTTGTAATTTCTCTGAAAAATGCAAAATTACAGACTTGGGGAACTCATTTTAGTCACCTTCACTCCCAGGTCCCCCTGCTGTTTTGCTGGGGCCCTCTAGCAGTAGTAAACCTCTCATTTTGATTTTCTTTTCTTTTGTATTGTGTAGCTACTTAAAATAGGAGTAAAACCAGTCTTGAATAAATAAAGCTACCAGCCAGTAGGCAAGTACCAAGCAAACATCTCTTTGCTAGTAATTCCCTTCTTTAATTGGACACTTTCTAAGGAAATGTGCAAAGTATGTGTAGTGTAGCAATGGTTTACACTTTCAAAAGCTGCTTTCGGCTCAGTGTGGTGGTTCACACCTATAGTTCCAACACTCAGGAGGCTGAGGCAAGAGGACTGCCATAATTTCAAGGCTAGCCTGGGCTACACAGTGGATTGCTAAGCTGGATAGCAAGGTCCTATCTCAAAACCAAAACCAAACTGAAAGGTACTCCTAATGGTACTCTATGAAATCAAAACTTCTGTAGCTACTGCTAGAGCTTCCCACCTAGTCCCTTCCTCACCGGATGTCCACCACCCACACTTGTGCCTGTTGCTGTCCAAAGCAAGGGACACAGACTACACAAAGGAGGTACTCCCTATCTTCTAGGAGGCCTAAGGACACAAGCATACAGACATTGGGATGCTGGGAGCACGCTCCGTATGTGGTGAAGACAGGAAAGGGTCCTGTCTGCAGAGAGAAGTGGTGGGAGTGAGTGAGCTCACCTGCCCTGGGCTCAGGAAGGTGCCAGGGGAGCTGAGGGTAAAGAGGTCTGGGGTCTAGATGAGAGCCCTATGCCCCAGGTAGGAGAGCCCAGCTTCTGTGTTACAAGCAAAAAGAAAAGGTGGTGAGCCTGTGGGTATACACACTATGAAAACTGATACGACCTTGGGCTGGAGAGATGGTTCAAGTGATTAAGAACACTGGCTGCTTTTGCAGGAGACCTGGGTTCAATTCTCAGTGCCTACATGCCAGCTAACAACTGCCTGTTACAGTTCCAGGGCATCCAACAACCTCTTCTCACCTCTGCAGCCTTTGCATGACACGGGTACACTCACATACATGCAGGCAAAATACTCATACACATAAAATAAAAATAAATTAAAACAGGATTCAAAACAACTATTAAAAAATTGGGACTCGAGTAATAGGACAAGAGCATAATAGAGTCAGATCCAATATTCATGCGGATTGTGGGAAAGGCAGGGAACCCGTCATACAGCCTGATGTCAGATAAGCCCGCTTCCTGTCACCTCTACTACCCTCTCCCTGAGGACAGGGTGTACACCTCTTTCAGCTCACACAGAGGTGTCAATGAACACTGAATAAAGGAAAGAAGCATTTCAGGGTCACTAGCAGAGGTATCAGGGCGGAAGATGGATCCTCCTACCAGAGACTGGGTGCCAGAGTGCACAGGCTGGGAGCGCTACCTGGGCTGATGACCCATCCCTGAAGTTGCATAAGATAAAAGCAGAGCAATGCTTACTTACAGCAAAACCTACAGGAAAGAAAAAGTGGATGTTCTTAGCTTTGTCTGCAGAAGGAAGGATATGTCAGCGGAGTGTGCCTGCCACTCAGACTGTCTTGAACTGGCATCAAGCTAAGGACTCTAGCTGAAAGAAGCCTAGAAGATGCTATGGGGATCTGAAGACCAGAGGCATATACCTCTGCCACTCAGCAAGTCCACCAGGACATGCAATGGTAGCTCCCAGGACCTCACTCATCCCAAACCTGGTACTACCAATGATCTAACCCCTAAAGGCTTCTGGCCTCTGGTGACTTTGCCAAGTAGCTCATGGGAATCCTCCCAATTTACAAGGGTTGGGCCCAGGTGGATAGAGCTGACAGCTATGTAAGCACTGTGGGGGATCAGAGGCCAGTAAGCCCATGAGCCATCTATCAGAATGTCTCCCTGAGACACAGCTGTGCATGTGGTAAGACCTGAGCATCCGGGAGATGCCCTGGGTTGAGGAGACAGGCAGCTAGAGCCATCAGCTTCACAGGGATGGATGCTAGAAGTGGACAATGGCATCTTCACTGTCACAATGGCATCTTCACTGTCACTGCCTCGGTTCCCTTGGCTCTGGGGAAATCTGGTCCTAAATGGAGACTTTTACAAGTGATACCTTGTGGCCCTGTCATTTGGGTGGCTTTTGGCAACAGCAAATAAGGCCCAGGCACAACAGCCTCCTGCTCATGTGCTGCTGCCTCGGTGAATCCTCTCCCTGTACATTTGCTATCACTGCATTTCTGTGCTGCTGACTGTTGAACAATGCGTGGAGGGGCCGCCCACTGGGGGAAAAATGCTTTTTCTCAAAGTGGAAGAAGTAATGCTAACCAATGAGCCCTTCTGGCCTGCACAGCTCCGCTCCGTGTTTGCTAAGCAAACACTTATCTGATGGCAGCCTTGTGTTGGGGAAAACAGAATAATATCTCTGGGATCTGTTTATACTGGTGAGAACTCTGAAAGGCGCAGGCAGACGGAATGAATCTGGGTACAGGGCTCTCTTGTCTCAAGTAGCAGCTAACCAGTGTGCCAAGTCGGAGGGGCTGGTCTGGGAAGGAGAGCATCGTGGAGGAGTGTGCTGTGACTCCAGCCCATCCTGGAGGAGCAGAACTTATTTTAGCCACAGTGGACACCTGGGGAAAGGCAGAATTGTTCAGGCTGGAACTGAGTGCTGTGGCTTCCTGTGCTGGAAATGACATCACAGTGCAGTGGCAGTGGGTTCCCAGAGCCAGGAAGTGGAGTTACAGAGCAGTCTTAATCAAGAATATGAACTAACAACAATCGGTGCAGAACGGGGAAGATGTTCAGGCAGCCCTAGAGGATGATCCAATTAAATGTCTTCTCTTTTTCTTCCAGTCCCAATTATTTAACAGTTTGCCTACCATAGCCTCTCCTTCTGCTTGCTGTCAGTCTAAAGACAAATGTTCCCAGATTTATTAACTGCTCTCGTTTGGAAGTGTGCAATGGTTAAAAGCCAGCCCCCATAGTCAGCTTCCTTCTAAAGCTACTGTTAATTATCTTTCCCATGGAAGTGAAGTTTGATAAGCAAATAAGAGAGCTTGCCACCTGCCATTATATAACAAGTTGTTTTTTAACAGATAGGGCCTTCAGATTTGTAAAGCAAGGCTTGGGAGGAAGCAGTTTCCTTGTTTTGGAGTTCTGTGACAGCTGCCTTCAGCATTACATTGTGGCAGGGTTTCGAAGAACTGCAAATGGCATTTGCTTCAGCACAAGGTGAGGTGACAAAAACAGAATTCCTCCTGAGTGTGAGGGCCTACTCTTGTGTTTGCTGTGTGTGTCTCCCAGCTACTGTTAGAAAGTGGTGTGGGATCGGGGTAGGGTCTGTTTCATCCTGCTCATCTGAGGAAAGCAAAAATGCCTGGCTCCGTGCCTGGCCCATTGTGCACCCACCCACGACATCTCACTCACCATCCATCACAGCACACAGATGCTCTTTTCTGGTGCTGAATCCTTCTCCATGTTTTTTGCACACAAAAACATTTTTCATTTCCCCCCTGGCATGCTAATGGCTACATGAAACTTTGTTGTTGATGTGCAGCCATTACCATTAGATAAGAGAATGCAGTTAGCAACAACAACAAAAAAAATCTACCTTCAACACTGTAGTAAAAACTCAACTGACAGACTAAGAGCTGCTGCTCATTATTTTAATAGGCACCATTCGAAGAAGAAGAAAAAAAAGACAAAGATTTTATCTGGGCCTAGAGAAATCTTGTAACAATTTTTTTGGTAATTAAACTCATTCTAGAACGCCAAAGCTGAGAACTGCTTAAAAGGAAACAAAACACCAAAGGGGAAACGTGAGCTCTTTAAAGTAGCACACCCTTCAAGGAGGATCCCGGAATTCTGAAAAACAGGGGACTCCAGAGTGCTTAAAGCAAGTGTCCTGCAAAGAGTCGGCCTGACAGCTCATTTGTGTCCTGTTCCATGGAGCCTTTTATAATTAAAATGACTGCAGACATATTTTCCTTCTAGATTATTAGAGTAGACCTCAGATGGGGAAAAAATACCCCTTCTGAAGTTTTTTTTTTTTTTTTTTTTTTTAATTTACAAAGCCTCTGCATTTGGGGAATACAATTTTAAATATTTTATCTATTATTTTTATTTTTTATGTGTATGAGTATATTGTCTGCATGTATAGAAGTACCATGTCATGCAATGCCCTTAGAGGTCAGAAGAGGGTGTAGGATCCCCTGGAACTGGCGTTATGGATGGTTGTTAGCTGTCATGTGGAGGCCGGGAACCAAACCTGGGTCCTCTGCAAGAGCAGAGGCTGCTGAGCCTCTGAGACATCTCTCTAGCCCCCAAGAATGCAATTTGATATATACAGTTCAGACAGTTTAATGGACTCACCAGGCCAACAGGTTCTTTATAGGCTGTTTCTTGGTTCTCTTTCTTATCTTTATACAGGACCCTCTCAGATGCTTTCTGTCCTTAAATGCATGAAGTCCTTAAATTCTTTATGATCTTCCTGAAAACAAATTCTACTGTTTCCAGTCCCTGCCTGACACCTACCTTAATGATTATTGGCACTTGCCTTTTTCTCTCTCTTTTACCCTTGTTACTGGGATTGAACACAGGGCCTCACATGCTAGGTGAGCACTCTACCAGTCCTCTCTTTACTTTTTATTTTTAGAAAGATTCTCTGTCAGTAAATTGCCCAGATTGGCCTTGTACTTGAAATCTTCCTGCCACAGCCTCCTAGCTGGGATTACAGGCTCTTATAGCCTAGATCTGAAAACTGAGAAGCCAATGCTGTTTCTGAAAATATGTCCCAATTTCCAGATTTGGACAAGCACCACATAGAAAGCAACATCAGAGGAGCTGGGCAGATGGCTCAGCAGATAAAGGCTTACCACGCATGCCTGTGGACTGGTTTGGATTCCCAACATCTATGAAAATGCTGGGTGGGCTTGGTTACCTGCTTGTAATACTAGCACTCTGGAGGAGGAGCCCGGGAGCCCCAGGGCAAGGGGGATAGTGAGAAAAAGCTGAGCTGGTGAGTTCTGGGTTCAAGTGAGGCACTTTGCCTCAATATAGGAGAGACAGGGCAGTCAAGAAAGACACTGTCAACAGCCTCGAGGCTCTAGCTTGTACCCATACACACAAGTGAGCCCACACACATGCAAACATGTATTCACACAAAGGCACACCATACACACATGCACAGAAAAAAAAAAGCATTAGATATTGAAATTACTTTATGAAGTGAAATAAACTACCTTTTAGCTATAAAATATCTCAGAAACTTTAATACACCAGTGTATGCTGCAATTCCTCCAATCGACAGTGGCATGAGAGAGTTGCCCTCAGTTTTGCCTTTCGAATCCTGTTTTTGAGATTCGTGTCACACAGGCACTCCTGGAGCATTCTGCTGCCCTCTCTGCCATTAGCTTTGCTGTGAAGCAAGGCTGGCAGAGGCAAGCAGCCTTGACAGGAGTATAAAGAAAATGAATGCCCACGCCAGTCCTCAAAAGCTCCAGTCCAGTGTCTCACTCTATTCGACACTATCTTTCCCTCGAGACATGTGTCATGAATGACTTAGATCATCATAACTAATGGCTATATTTTGATAAAATGGGGCAGAAATCTACCACCAGGAATGTGTGCCATGGACATGTATCTAGGTGTGCACATGCATGAACATGCCTAGGGCTGCAGAACACATGCCTGTCCCATTTTCTCCTGTGTATGTAGCTGGAAAGCTCAGTGGTCATCTCCTCAGGAGCTGCATTCACTAGCACAGTCTCCGTTCCTATTCTCAAGTCAACAAGGCCAGGACATGCCCAGGACATGCTCGCTCCTGGGACTTTCTCTGGTCTCAGATACACACAGTCTCTCTGAGTGCTGGGGCTGGCAGGTGCCCTCATCTCAGTGTGTTTGGCAGTGAACTCATGTATCCCCTGACACCCCTGAGGCTGTCCCTCCAATGCTCCTTCTCTTCGTGGTCACCCTGCCCCAAACTCGGGTGTCACCTCTGCCACTTCCCTTTCTGGACGCTTCCATTTCAAATCCACCGCACAGCCCACTCTCCCTTCCTAGGATCCCTAGAGTGCTGTGCTCACATTCCCTTCCATCTCCCTTCCAACACATCAGTGTTGTTTCTCATGTGCGTCTCCAACATCCTACTGCTTACTTGCTTCATCCTCTTCCCTCCTCTTGATCCTTCTAGTCCACGTTCTGTCCCTTTGGCGAGGGCTTCTGGAGATGCAGGGCTGCCCTTGCGCCTCCTCTACAACTTTCCTTTGTCTCTAGGCCACAGCCCAGCCTTTGCAGAATGGCTTCCAAGGCTCTCCATTCATCCTCAGCCACCTCCCCTGCACAAGCGCTCTACTCAAGACACGCCATCCACAAGCTCTAACTCAGACACACCATCTCTTTTCCCCTCCCCCTCAAGCCTGTTCACTTTCCCTCAGGCTGCTTCCCCTGGCTATTCCTACATGTCTTTATCCCGTCTGCTCTGGTCCCCGAGCTTGGTCGTCCACCCGCAGCCCATTCCCATTCACCTACAGCATATATGGTGTCGTAGGGATACTGCTTAGAACGTACTGAGTTACATGGCGCAGTAGGTGCTCAATGAATATTAGCTGAATGGCAGCATGACTCTCCCCATCTTCCAGCAGTGAGGTTAGCGCAGTGAACTAGATGGCTCTGAAAGCACACTGCAGAGGGACATCAGGCAGGCACTGTCATTGGGAAAGATCCATGCTTCCCTTCCATCAACTGCATTCTCAGCTGACATGTAATCAGTACGGTGGGTCCCATCCAGCCCTTAAGTGGCTGTATGACCATCAGGGTTTATACACAGGGCATGAGATCTAGTCTGTGTCAGTCAGGCTAGAGAGGTCAGAGCACCTCTGCAGCTGCTTCCCAGGAAGGGCTGTGGTTGGAAGCTTTGAGCTTCCCAAAGTCTTTCATCTTGGAGCCTTTTTTGTTTGTTTTCTCTTCTGCTTTCTTATTGGATGTCATATCTCCTGCATACTCTCAGGATCTTGGTGAAATCAAAGTTTCAATTTGCCATCAGATCAGATCTGTCCCCTCTCCAGCTGAGTGTGCTTTCTTAATGCCTCCCCAGATGCCCTTAAAGCTACTCTCTATAAAACCAGCAGCAGCAATGGCAACCACCATTTCTTATGAGCACGTAACAAAGAGCTTTGTCATCTGGATTTACAATAATTTGATGGGACAGATCTTATTATTTCACCCATTCCCTAGACCCAAAGACACAGAGATATATTACCTGGATCTGCCCAGATCACACAGCTAGAGTCACAGAGCCAGACTGGGCCCCAGTGCAACAGACTTCTCTCCCCCATCACGGGGCTCAAGCTATCTCCTTACTGGTTTCTGGTTAACTCCAGCCAGGTGCCTGCAAGTTTAGGAGTGCAGGGGGATTGGTTATCCTTTGTGCTCCAGGCACTTAGAGCAGAACTTGGATTCTAAGAAACAATGGAAGGATGAATGCATTTTTAACAAGTCTGTGATTGAGTAGCAAAGACAAAGCGGGGCCAGAGTGAGAGTCGGTGTCTGCCTAATGTTTATTCTCTGTTCAGCAATGATGATTTAATTGCCAGGGTTGGACTGAAAATTGTGGCTGGAGCCTCACCTCTGGTAAGAACTGGAATAGAATTTTGTGAAATTACTGCTAACTTCTTTAAACAGGATACACTCTGGCTGGGTGTGTGTGAACAGCAGAGGAAATGAATAAAGGGGGAATGAAGCCCCATCATTAGGGTTCACCGATGAACCCAAGAGGGAAGTAACTAGATGGGCTGACAGTAGCCGCCTCATCGCTAGGTCTCCTCTGGCACCAGTGAGATTGGATTCTGGGGAAATCACTGTCCTCTGTGCACTTCCCAATGTATTCACAGGCCAGAAGCTTCTCCAGCAGCTGGAGAAGACCAAAGTTTAAGTGTCTAGGTTGACCTTTCCTCTGTCTAGATTACCATTCTGAAGTAACTAGTTTACATGGAATTTTCCTGACCTTCAGTGACCTTGTTTCCTACATTTGTTTTCTTATTTTGTATTCTATACAATGTTAACAGTGCTGGAGGTAAACTGTGCATGCAGATGGTTCCAACTGCAAAAATACTCACCTCCCCTTGCTTCAGGTCAGAATAACACTCATTAAACAGCACAGGCTGCTAGGTAAAATCCCAGTCCCTATCTAACCATGGTCACTCACTAGCCCGATGGGACAATCTTCCAGATCCAACAGCTTGTGCATCTAAACATTCTGTTAGCCACAGGCTAGGTGTTCTGACACTGAGTAATTTCTGACTTGTTTATAATGTAAGTGGGAAGACAAGGGAAATATATAAAACTTACATACTGCAAAGTAGGCACAGTTAATACAAGTTTATAGCCGGTTACATACAAGCTGGGTACAACTTTATAACCATAATTTCCAGTTCTCCAATGATTCTGCCATTTCAACACATTTGGTTTGAAAACAGTGTACAAGCTGCCTAACTCAACAGCTACTGAAAAATTTTAAAACAACCAGTTAACAAGCATTACCTCCTATATACATATCTTCCTCCTCATGACCACGTCCCCACCCTAAGCCCCTAAAATATCTAAACAGCATATCAGATAATATCTTTGGGTGGGCAAAAAACCAATTTATAGAGGTTTACTGTTTCTTTAGGATTAAAACTTTTAATCTTTGAATGAAATGTTTGTCTCCATTTTAGTCACTACCATTTGGAGGTTGAATAATGCTCCCTGTATGGTGGGCTCCGAGGAATATTTGCTCTTCCTCATTGCTTGTGAACCTTTACTGAGGAGGTCAGGGGAAGGAAGGGTGGCTGTGCTGTGGCAGGGGGTTCACCTTCTTGTGCTAGGAGGGCAGGGACGAGACTGTAAAGAACAGTGCAGGCTGAGCCATGTTGATTTTGGACTCTTCTACTGGAAATGGGCCACTCTGGCTTTTCCAGTGGATGTGATCTGGCCTAGGGCACCATCAGTTCTGACTGTCCTCTTGTGACCTCTTGTAAATGGAAAGGGGAAGTGCTGGGGGACACACAGTGAATCCTTAAACTGATTTCTGATAAGGTAAAAAAAGAGGAAGCAACATAGCAAGTAGGCCTGCACTGGGGGAGTGTCTACTTCAGGAAACCCATGTTATCCTACTACAAAATGAATTCCTCACATGCTGAACAATACTGGTTGTCAAGAACTTGGCAGATATAGGTTTTCATTAAAAACAACCATGTTTAAATTTTTATTCCATGCAAAAAACAAATGTTTGTCTCCTTCTTCCTGCCCAGACATGAAACCAACTACTATCACGAGTCACAGCTACTCGGCCTTTGGGGCAGTCAGCCATGATGCCCTACTGTGCTGTCAGGTCCGCATAACAAGTTTGTGAGAGTGTAGGGATTACGATATTCTTAGACTATTATTTCCATAGGTACCAGTCCTTTACCTGTATCAGTTATGAGAAAGATAAATCTGGTCTAACATATTCTGTTTTTGTATGAAAATCTTTCATGTACCTCCCTGGGGTCATCTGAGTTAAAAATCCCTAAAGGCAGGCAGTATTTTCCCCTAAGAAAAGTCTACATACCAGGGCTGGGAAGACTTAATGAAGTGCTTGCCTTACAAGCATGAGGACCTGAGTCTGATCCATGGGACCAACATAAAAACGCCAGTTTATAGTAAAATGGGCTTGTCTTACCTGCACTGGACACAAGTAGATCCTTAAGGCTTGCTGGCCAGCCAGCCTAGTCTACTTGGCAAGTTCCAAGCCAGTGAGAGATTGTGTTAGTTACTTTTCCTGTTGCTGTGATAAGAACACTAACCAAGTCAACTTATAGAAGGAAGAGTTTATTTAGCTTTCGGTTCCAAAGGGGCAAGAGTGCATCATGGAGCAGAGTCATGGTGGCAGAGCAAAAAGCTGAGCGCTCATATCTTTAACAGGCAGAGGAAGCAGAGAGGGACTGGAAATCTGGTGAGGCTTAAGAGCCCTCGAAGCCCACCCCAGTGGCATACTTCCTTCAGCAAGGCCATACCTCCTAAATCCTCCCAGAATAGCACCATCAACTGGAGACAAAATGTCCAAATACTTGGAGCCTGTGGAGATCATTCTCATTTAAATCACCTCAGAGACAGTATTTCAAAAAAAAAAAGGTTGAAATTATTGAGAAATGATGCCTAGGGTTGTCCTCTGGAGAATCGTCATACCACCTGCACCCCCATAAATGTACACATAAAAATAAAAGACTAATGCCAGTCAAGGGGTGCACATAAGAGGGTGTGCTTAAGTGTTTTGATGTGATGTGAGCACAACACAAGGAAAAACGCCGTGATTCTTTCTCTTTCCATAATAGCAACTGTTCATGGAGTAAAAAGATGCCTCTTTGTAAGGTTGACTTGCAGAACAACAAGTATGGCCTTCAGGTGTTTGATTCTCATCTCTTGGAACCTCCCAGTCTTTATAGGCTATGTCTAAGGACCACTAGAACAGAAGACTGATAAAGAGAACTCCCACAGGAAGTAGAGTGATGACTCACTAGAAGTCAGCCTGGTCTCAACGTGACCCTGGAGTGGGCACTGGAATCCCAAAACCAAACAGAATTAATATCTGAAACCAAGGTTTTGCTCACAAAGAAGCCAACACAGGAAGCTGGTCTTTGGATGCCAGCTGAAGTCAAGCCACAGACTCAGACTCACTCCCAAGTTGTTTTGGTGCTTATTATTCTGATTTCCTGGGTACTATGTTGCACCAACAGCTTTTGAGTCCTTCTAAGGCAAAGAACAACCAAGATGAAATTCTGAACTTCATGGGAAAGGAGAATACTTATTAGGAAAGGAGAATTTATCAACTTAAAAAAAATCAAGTACCATAGTGATGCACATGGATGTACACAGTTGCATAGAGTTGAGAATAAACTTTGATTTTGAACTTAAACAGTGCACAAGTCACGGGACTAATTGAATTAACTGTGCTCAGCTAACCGTCTCAGAAATTTCAGGATTCAAGAACGCATCTCCGAAAACAAACACCAGAGACAACTGCAACCTTCACCTTCACTTTCCACTCAGAAGCTCCCTGACTTCCTATTTCAGGAAGAACGTTTTGTCTCTAAATTGAAATGTCTGCAGGAGAGAGGGGGAAAAGAACAAACAAACAAACTTAGGATGAGCTCCAGCCTTTCAAATCCTGTCAGGGCCGAGTCTCCCTCACCCACACGACTTGAGGGATAGTGTGTGTGTGTGAAACTCTAGATTCAATGCCATCATTTCCATGGTGACAGAAGCCATTTTACAGAGAATTATAAATTCACTGGGGCACCTGGAGGTAAAGAAAGTAGGTGGAAATAAATGGATTATAAAGTAAAAGATAAATCATGTTTGTGTTGACTCCTCTTGGAAAGCCCACAGAACTATCTAAATGGGTTAACTCCCATGCCCTGAGCCATGCACTGCATCCTGAATACTTTACTGTGGCTCCTAACAAAATAGTCACTTGGATTTCTAAAGTCACAATCCTACCAGCCTAACAAGCTCAGCCACTTCATGACCATGTGCAAACATGAGGCAGGGGCAGAGGAAGGTGAGAGAGAACTCTGTGGTCTTCAGAGGGACCAGGGTTCTCTGACAACTCTGCCAGTCACAGACACATCACACTCTCTAGACAAAGCCTCTACCTGTAATTGTGTAACGATAATGGGAGGCAGCATTGCTGGTTTTAGCCCATAAAAAAACCCCAGTCTACTGTAGATCCTTTTGAATTGCCTTATGAGTATGTACAGTTGGAAAAACTACTTACAATGTTCTAATTATGTTACACACTGTCCCTACATACAAGCAAATAATTTAAACTGGTATGACAAAGCAACAAAAAGAAACTTTGATTTTTCAATCCAATGGATTTTGACACATTTCTATTTCAAATGAAGCCCTAAAATCTCTTTCCTTACATTCCCTGGGATTTCAGTCTAGGAGGAAGCTTCCTGCTTTCTCCTAAGTTCCTGATTTCTGCTAAGCAAATGCCTGAACATTTTAAATCCTTTTTCAATTTAAACACCAAGTTAGTCATGGTGGCTGGGTCCCAGGGCTTGGGACAGGCCTTCAGTTTTATTAAAGAGACTATGTTCAATATAATCCATTTTAACTCAATTTCTTCCTCTGTTCTTAATCCTTCAAGGCCTAAAGACAACAAGAGAAAATAATGGCACCACTGTAGCCCACTAGAGGCACTTTCTCAAGGGTTGTATATAGAAAATATTTTCTTAGTTCCATTCATGGTCTCTCACAGTCCACTTTTCTCCATTTCTGTCTATAAAATTCTTGTAGAGATACTTTTAGCCACTTGATTATGAAGGTTTTATTTTTGTTAAGCATATTTGCCTATAAAATATATACAAAGGGGAGCTGGAGAGATGGCCTAGCAGTTAAGAACATGTACTGCTCTTCCAGAGGACTTGAGTTTGGTCCCTAGTACCCACAATGGGTGGCTCAAAACCGCCTGTGACTCCAGCTGCAGGGGGATCTGATGCCTCTGGCCTCCACGTGCACCTGCACACACATGTACCTGCGTGCACACACGTAACTTAAAAAATAAAAATAAATCTTGTAGACTTATACAAAGTGCCTATTAGAGCCTGAAATTTACTATGGGAAAATATGTTTTTGTTTAAGGGTGACTATTTCCCTAAATTACTATGCTACTTTCTTTTTCTTCCCAGAGTATAAGTGAACAATTGGAGCAAATGTTTGTGACGGGACAAATCTTCATGTTCTCAGGGACAAATCTCCCTGACCTCTGCTCAAGTTAACAGAGTGGTTGCTTCACCACCATCTGCCCCTAGGTTGCTTCTCCAAAGTCTAGTGATAGGCCATGTGCTTTAGCTTTCACCGCCCAAGCTGTATTGCTCACTGCCACTGGGTGCCCATGTCTATTACTACATAGTCCAATGATGCACCTAGCTCCAAAAATGTCATACACATACATTGTAGAAGCTCCCCAAATGCTGTGTTAAACACTGACCAAGCAGTCGTCAGGCTGTGGTGACACAGACTTATTGATCAAACTTTAGCCAAGTTTCTTCTGATCCTCTTGTTAACTATTTCTTGAGTACAGCCTTTAGTCCATCTAGTCTACTTGTAGCAAGAATACTGATGAGGAGCTGGAGAAATGGCTCATTAATTAAGAGCACTGGTTGCTCTTGCAGAGGACCCAGATTCGGTTTCCAGTACCCACTTGGTGACTAAAAACAGGGGATCCCATGCCCTCTTCTAATCTCTATAGGCACTGCATACATATGGTGTACTTACATACATGTAAAACACTCATATACATAAAAAGTTTGAAATGGCCAGATGTGGTTGCACATGCCTTTAAAGTCAATACTTGGAAGGCAGAGGCAGATGGATCTCTGTGAGATCAGCCAGCCTGGTCTACATAGTAAGTTCCAGGCCAGCTGGGGCTATAGGGAGACTAAATAAATAAATAAATAAATAAATAAATAAAACAAAGAATACTGATAAACCCCCAATTCTTGATACTGGATTCCCGTGATACTTGATCCTCCACCCTGGCTTCAAAAAGAATCTTGCTAAATTGGTTTATCAAGCTGCCTCCTTCTCTGAGGCCACTGACCCCTTACTCTGCTCCTTGACTATAAATCCCTCCTTCCTGTTCATCTTTGGGAGTTGAGCATCTCCTTAGGATGATCCTGATAACTCTGTAATGGTCCTGAAAAAAGTCTTCCTTAAGTACCACAGCCATTTATTTCTTTAACACAGGGACAGTCAAAGATGAATAAAGTACAGCTTTGTCCTCAAGTAACTGACAGACTACCTAGAAAAAGACTGGCAATAAACCATGTAAATACAAGGCAGCTGAGAAGACGTGCTACCTGCAGAAACAGAACCAGCAGAGTGCTATCATTTGGTTTTACTCAGTATAATTATCCTGGTCATATTTGTAGAGAGCTACAAAGATCCTCATTAGCATAGGCCATTCCTTAGTACACATACAGATTTTAGCATGATACAAGAAGGCATCGCGGACAACTCTACAGATAAAGAGTAGGTTCGCAAAGAATTTCAGCAAAAGCAGTGTGCATATCAGTTATACAAAAATGTCACCTGAGTTTCCTAGGGAACTATTAAGCTGAGGTGACCAAAGAGTTATTTTGGGTCAAAATACAAATTCAAAAGAGTCACAAAAAGAGAAAGAAACAAGTTAAATGTCCTCAGCTTTGCAGGGCTGACGTAGGACCCTAACCATGAGACACAGGTGAACATGTGCCAGGGTGACACTGATGCCTGGTCCTTCCGAGGCCCTGGCAGTGGCATCTCTAGGAACCCGAGCTTCATCTGGACTTAGCCCTTAATTAACATCTTTTCCACAGCCTCCTGATCTAGTCTCTTGGCTCACCAACTGCTTCTTCACACTACTCTGGCATCCCTTTAAGACCTGAACAAGATGATATGACTCCCATCACTAAAACCCACTATGATGACTTTCCTCATCAACAACAAGAATCCAAGTCATGTGCATAGGTGCCGTGCCTGCCAGCTTCTCCCACTCTGCTCTGGCCTCCATGTGCCCACTTGCCCTGACTGTAATCAGCCCTGAGCATCACACCCCTCTACCCTTGCCCTGGCTCAGACTGATTCCACCGGCAGACTGTCTTCCCTGTCATTTTCTGCTTTATCTAAGCTCTCCCCTCCTAACAGTTAATGTGAAGTACAGATATTTAAGATGACAAAATGTTCCTGTTCCTTACACTGGAACCAACCATACCTCTCTCCTTATTTTCACAGACAGCAGTTTGTCCCTGCATGGCACTTTGACATTTATTTCATTCCTACATGACTTTTAAAATTATGCTTTGCCCCCTCGTTAGATCATAAAAAGTATGAGGGTAGAAGGTGTGTGTGTGCGTGTGTGCGTGCGCGCACGTATGCGTGTTTAATGTACTAGTTGGCTCTGGAAAATAACAGGTAACAGGTATCTAAAAATGTAAAATGAGAGCCAGGTGGTGGTGGTGCACAGGCGGATCTCTGCAAGATCGGGGCCTTCCTGGTCTACATAGTGAGTTCCAGGCCAGCTGGGGCTACAGGGAGATCCTTTCTCAAAAACAAACATGCAAATAAAAAGTAACATGAATAAACCTCACAGTGGACGGATTAAATCAGATCTCCTACCCCTAAAGATCAATATAGTGTGTTTCTATCAACATGCATTTTATGAAGTTCCTTGACTCTACTTCAAGGACACACCTTGGATTCTTCCATCTAGAAAAGCACATGGTTCCTATAACACCTCCAAAGGACACTTAATTCATGATAGGTACCTCATCCCTCCATGTTTCTCTGAAGGAGAGTTCACCCCTTCAATTTCATGAGAAGAAATTGGATACTCCCAATTCTAGAGTCCCAAGGGATTTAGTATTTCCAATCTGAAGAATCTTAATCATGGAAACTGCTCTTAAATCAGCATTTAATTTCTGTTACTCTAAACATGTTATTTGGTTCTCTGGAAAGGCTGTAATTCTATAAAGACCAATTCTGCACAATATTTTAGCTGTGGTGCTTTCTAGAAGAGCAAGGGAATACACTGTTGCACGTTTAGTATCTCCCACCTAATGACACCTGCTGGGCTGGAACAGGACCTCTGGTCTGGCCTCTTCCAGAGAGATTTGTACATAACCTGGGTTGTACATTAAAAATTGATATGGCTGGGTGTGGTGTCACATGCTTTTAATCTCCAAACAAAGGTAAAGGAATACCTAAGTTTGGAGGCCAGCCTGGCTATGTAGTGAGGTCCAGGCCAGCCAGGGCTACATAGTGAGACCCTATCTAAAGAAAACAAAACAGAAAACCACACACCAACCAAAAACCCACTCACCCACCCAAACAAAACAAAACAACTGATGTCTTAGTGCTGTCGGGAGGGATACTTTTCCCCTATAAATCCATTTGTGCACAGGTGCCAAGACTAGAGTTCATCTGTGTGCACCCATGTGCATGCACAGGTGTCTGCATGTAACAAGGGAACAGACACCGCCTTGAAGGGCCTTTGTCAACCACTTTTATCATCCGCAGTCTTAACTTCTACACTGTGTTTCTTCCACCAGCCCTACAGAAACCACAAAGATGCTGAGGCCCACTGTGGTCTCCAGAGACCTCCTCCTTTGGGCACTTCCCTAGCGAGGGGCCATTTTCCCGTTTCCCCTGACTGTTAAGTTTGTACAGAGGATGAAACACTCATTAGCGTCTACCAAAGAATATTTTTTTTTTCATTATCAGATAATAACTACAGCTGGGGCTTTCCCACACAAACAGAAAAGACAGTGTCAAGTATATGGCCAGAGTCAGGGCTACAAGGCAGACGGACATAACCGTCACAGACATCCATCAAGAGCAGTCAGGGCCTGGAAAATGCGGGGATCAAAGGCACTCACCCCTTAGATCAGTTCCAGGAGCCCTTAGATACCAAAATCCACAGAAGCCTCAGCCCCTCACACAAAGTTGCATACCATGTGCATATAATCTACCACATTCTCCTGTGGACCTTAAATCATCTCTAGGTTACCTGTAATAACTAACACAATGTAAATATATCATGTATAGTTAGTTGTTATATTAAGGGGATATATAACAAAGTTGTACATGCTCAATACTGATTTTTTCCCCCAAATATTTTCTTCCCAAAGATGACTGAATCTATAGGAATGGAATCTTATACCTGAAGGTCACTGTACTGTTAAACTCAAGCAGGATAGGCCTGTTAATCTTACCTGATTAAGTCTCATAACTCTTCAGGTAAAGATGAAGGGCTCTGATTAAAAAGCCAGTCATGGGTCCACAGTGGACAGTTCACTGTGGGAATGCCAAGGCTGAGCTCCAGCCCAACAGTTTCTGTCTTCTGCATCCTTAATTCCTGAGGCTATCTGATTCCCTTCCAGTGGAAGGACTGTATTTGTTTGGTTTTGTTTTTTGTAACAGTTTGAAAGCCTCTATAGATAAACTGGTAAAAATGTTCTCTACTTACAAACAAACTAGTTGTTACTCTAATGTGAAAAGCATATTTTGCTGCTGGGTTTTTTTTTTTTTTTTTGTTCTTCTTTTTTCTTTGGCAAACACTTTGTTGACTGAAAGCAGTCGGAAGATATTCATCTTAGTAGAAGACATCTACCTCTGGATCCACCACATTCAAACATAGGGTCACTGACAAAGAAACCCTCCTGGCCTCAGTTTCATCACAAACAAGGAAATAGAAGACTGGGTTAGAAGCTTTAAGAAATGAGGGTTGGCAACTGGCCAACATGTAGAGACTAAGAGACTGCAGAGTGTGTGTCCCTGGACAGGACTCTTATATTAAAACTCTGCCACCCTGGGCTCAGGAACCTTTTTGGAATAGGGAGCAGAAAGGCTGTAAGGGTCAGGTGGTGGTGGGTGATCATAAGGAAACAAAGTTTTCCAGGTGGCCTGGAACTTGATCAGGTGGACTTACAGCAATGGGGAAGGCACGCACAAGACCCACGCACTCCAACCAGACAAAAACCCAGCATAGAAGTGGAGAAATGGGTAAGAAGCCCAACTTTAGCTGAGGAACTATTGGTAACTGATCACTGCTGGGTGAGGAAAAGTTGGTCTTCTTTAAGGGAGTGATGCTACATAGGGCCAGACTCCAATGGATGCAAGGGACATCGGAGGTAACAAATTTGACTTGATTGGCCTTAACATACATGACAGAATGCATGAAATCCAATGGGGGGTGTTCTATTTAGGGGGGTGTAGACAGGGATGGGGCCTAAATATGATTAAGATGTATTGTTTGAAATGCACAAAAATTCAATAAACGTAGAATAGAAAAAACAACAAAACTGAGAGGAAGGAAGGAAGAAGGAAGGAAGGAAGGAAGAAATGTGGCTGGCAAGATGGCTCAGTGGGTAGGTGCTTGCTGCTAAGCCTGACAACATGAGTTTGATCTCTGGAATCAACACAGTGGAAGGACAGAACAGATTCCTGAAAGTTGCCCTCTGATCCCCATGCATGCCATGGCACATGACATGTGCACATGCACTCACACACACTTATCACCCACAATAATAATCTCAAGAAAAGAGAGAGGAACTACTTTTAACAGGTTTTGGAGACCCTTCTCCTGTGGTTCTGCCCTCTCACAAAAGGTTTTTATTTGAGCCTCACTATTTTCAAAAGGTCTACGCATTTCAGCAGTCTCTCTGAATGCTCACATGAGGCACACTAGACTGTTACGCAGCAGAGTTTATAGCCAATTGGGCTGGTCCCCCCGAAAAGCATTTCAAAAACTCACTCTTCTGATTTTATGGATTCTTAATGCATGTATTGCCACAAGTTTCTGTTGGGGATTGTTTTTAAATTAAAAAAAAAAAAAACTTCTTTGATGAATCTGTGGCTTGTGGTTTTTTTTTTAAGTTAAATATTTCACTGAATAAAATGCTCCAATGCTTGTAGACAGGAGCTCTCCTTTTTCTGTTGTTTTTGCCAAATACGCAGATGGAAAGGATGTACCATGCAAGAGTCTAGGATTGGCCGCTGCAGGGCAGAAATGATGAATCAAAGTTTACTGGTTCTGTTTGGCTTTCTGCAGTTCTCTGTGGTGGCCTTGTGCTAATGATGTGTCAGAGACATCTGACCATGCAAGGTGCTCTCTGCTTAACTTGTAAGATAACTAAACATTGCCAAAAGAAGGTGGCAGGCTTGTAGATGGACACTGATAAACATGAGCAGAAACGAGTGAAATGGAAGGGTAGAAATAAAAAGCACAGTGAAGAGACAGAGTCAAAACAGACCCAGGTATTTCTTAACTGTCACGAGAATGTACTGGTTGTAAGTGAATTTCCTCCAGCCACAGTTATATCCTCCACATTCGTGGAGACTGTCTAAGCAGCGTTCCTTCTCTTCGCCCTTCTGCTGTTTGGATCTTAACAGAACCAGTCAGGAAGTCAGACTTGGCCTTAGAGAGTGTGACACCTGCTATCACTTTACACATCTGGGTTCACACTTGAAGAACCAAAATGTCGCTTAGGTCCCCAGGGTATTTCGTCTAGAGAACTGTGTTGTGTTGGCACTAGTGTCACAGACACAGACAAGGCCACATGACCCATGATGTCAGCATTCAGCTGAGACAGGTTTCCCCTGGATAGAAATGTGCTCGCATTTTCAGTGTAAAGAAAAGGGTCATGGTAATAAGCAAAGTAAGCTAAAAAATGTAAAAGATGTTGCAAAGGAGGCAAAATTTGTGTGTGGAATGGGTGCATGTGTGAGCATGAGTGAGGAGGCCAAAGGACAAATTCAGGCATTGCTCCATGGGCGTCACCCACCTTTTTTTTGAGACAGGATCTCTCACCGGCCTGGAACTTGAAAAATACTGACCAGGAGGCCCAGGGATCTGCCAGCCTCTACTCTCCCAAAGCTGGGATTACAAATCCGTACCACCACATGTGGCTTCACACACACACACAGACACACACAGGCACCACATGTGGCTTCATACACACACACACACACAGACACACACACATACACATTCAAACACATGTACCACCCCATGCACTACCACATATGAATTCACACACACACACCACATGTCGCCCCATACACACGTGTATATACATAACATGCACATGTGTAAATATAAGCATATACTGATCAGAGGACAACGTATGGGAGTCAGGTTTCTTCTTCCACCATAGGATCAAATTCAGGAGTCATCAAACTTGGTGACAGGTGTTCTTAACCTCTGGGTCATGTTGTTGCCCCATCCCCCAGCCTTTTTTATGGGGGTTCTAAGGATTCAACTTAAGTCTTCTTTGCAAGGCAAGCACTTTACCAACTGAGCTAGTTCCTCAGCCCCAGGATGAGTAGGCTTAAGAAACCAGGAACAAGGGCAAGTTGTGATCCATCATTTCATACTTGTTCAGCAAACACCTGCGTGCAACCTCTAACTCCTTTCCTTGCTTCATTCCACGTGGAAGCCCGGGGATTACCATCTCCCCATTTAATGCCATCATTCCTCAGCAGAACCAGACGAGGAGAAAGTGCCCCGCTTCTCACCTCTCCATATTCCACGCTCCATGCTGCTCGCCCCCACCCGGTGCTGTTCCATCTTTTTCTTTTTCCTGTGAGGCCGAAGCATAAAAGGGTCTCCTTCCTGCAACTGCATCCATCCAGACTGGCTTTCCAGAGGACACAGCTCCAAGACTGCCACTTTTCTAATGGAAATGTGTGACTCTGTCACTGATTCTTACACAAGGAAATAAAGCCCTCCCTGAGAACTTCTCATTCTGGTCTATGACATTTTGAAATACACATACAAAGGAGACTTGGTAGAGGACACCTGAACAAAGGTCTCAATCAAGAACTTAAATTTAGGTTATGCTTTTGGAAAAAGCTAATTTCCTTAAATCATGAAATATTCTATTCTTAAAAAAAAAACATTACAGGGAAACCCATTGATGTTTGAAGACAGACTGAAAGCGGCTTGCCTGGGAAGCACTAAAGCCTTGCTCTGCTCAGGGATTCCTGAGGGGGCCAGCAGGAGCCTGGAGGAGGTGAGGTCCCATGCAATCTTGGGAAGCAGTTCTCCAGGGAGTTTCAGTAATCATCTTCACAAAAAGGGGAAATACAGAAACCACATAATGCTCTTGTTCCTTCAATCTTCGTTTCATATAACTTGTAAGACAACTAAGCATCAAGGAAAGACATCTGCGCAGGAAACAGGCTATACACTAACCTTGTATCCATGTCTGAGACCACTCTACTATCACGAGGTCAGGAATACCTGCAAGGTCAGGCTTTGCAATGAAATAAGCTCTCCCAACAGGGCCCAACAGATCCTCAAGGAGAGCTCCACAGTAACCGTGACTCGGTGCAGTTTTGTCACCTTTGCTGTGGTAGACTAATTTCTGCTAGAAAGCCAATTTCCATACAAACTCCCAGTGACTTCCTGCAAGTGAATTACAACAGATTAAACCTCACCTCTAACCAACCTTTGCAAATCAGTTTATCACATCAGTAGGTGACACCTGTCTGCATATTTCGGGTCAAATACTATGGTGTAAATTAAATATACCTTAATTTCTATAGATATGTACTATTTTCCACTGACCAAATTAAGTCAAAATATAACATTCCACAAGACTGAGGAGATTAACAGTTTATAATTAAGTATTATATAGTATTTCTGGGCAAGTTTTTACAGTACAATAAGATGTCCACATAATAATATTCAGAAACAATAAGTTTCTAAGTATGAGCTTCAATTCTAACTACAGGATTCATATTAGTCTGCCTCAAGTAGTGTTTAGTTTCTGGAATGGGATGAAATAAGAATTTACTGTGGGAGTTGAAGAGCTAGCTCAGTGGTTAAGAAAGAGCACTGGCTGTTCTTGTAGAAGACCCACCTACACGGCAGCTAACAACCACCTGTAACTCCAGTTCCAGGGGATCTGGTGCCCTCTTCTATCCTCTGAGGGCACTGCACGACACAGATGCATATGAGGCATAACACTCATATACATTAAAAAAAATTACTGTGTATATACTACCAAAACATTGTACTGAAATTTATACATGAGCTTTCTATGCCACTTATGAATAATTCTGTTAAAGAAAAAAGTTCCTTGGGTATTTGTTAACATGGTAAGGGTTAAAATCTACTGCAAATAGTCAAGTCAGACCCGGGCAGATATGGAAGGATAACACTATGAAGCTCAGAGAAGTCTTGCTAAAATTTGGTCAAGGAGAAAATCATTACCAACCACACCCATACAATAAATGTATTAAATTTCAAAATAGTGTCAAGACCTTATGAGAGAGTAATACTTCATGGATAGACATAGGACTTCCTGGACACATTTCAAGAAAATCCCAAGCACTTGTCTCTTATAAATCCTTTGAGGTCAATAATCTAGCAAAACTTTCATCTCCAATCAACAGCAAGAAACTCAAACAAGTCATAGACCTCCAAAATGAAGATCACCCAGTTGACAAAATTTTAACTGGCTAGGTGGACAGTGTGTAATTACCTCACTTAGAATTTACAGTCCTTCCTATTTCCCTCCGAAACGTTAACAACATAAAATAGTCTGTATTCTAGAGAAGCGCCACAGAAGAAAATCAGACCAGAGCTCAGTGACTAGTGGCTATGAACGAACACTGACTATTTTGATGCCTGCGGCTTGTACTTGTAAGGAAGGGCTGTGACTTCTGAAATGGCCTCGGTACCCTGTTTGACCATGCTAAATCAAAACAGTAACCTTCGGAGCTACAGAGATGGCTCGGGGGCTAAGGATGCGTGTTGCTCTCCGAGATAACCTGGTTTCATTCCTAGCACCCATGTCTGGTATCTCATAACTGTCTGTAACTCCAGCTCCAGGGGATCCAACACCATCTTCTGGTCTCTGGGAACAGCCCCATATATGCGGCATTCAGTCACACAGACACACAGACATTCACTTAAATAAAAATAAAGTAGACATGAAAAACAGCCTGGCACAAATGTCAAACAAAGCTTCAATCTTTTGGGGGGAAAATCTGATAGAACAGAAACAGCTTTTAGTTGAAAGGTAACCTAAGAATTTTAAAAAGTGCTGTGATGATAACTGTGTTTAATATCTACTGTATCTAGGTATGTAGCCATGGCAACAAAGACCCAGATACATGATGAAAAAAAGCAATCCTTACATTATGGCTCTCTGATGTGGAGTTTTAATTTCCTTAAGGAAATGACTAACATTAAATCAGGGGTTTTTCCTCATGAAAATAAACTCAACACTGCTGGGAAACAGCATTCAACCTGGGCAAATAAACACTAGAAATAGTGCTGTTTTGTTTTTCCAGGATGTTCTGTCAACATTTCCCTGATCAAGAACTGACATTTAGGTTTTTTACAAATGAATGCATATGTCATGTCTTCCCTTTCCCCTCCTGTCTGGCATCAGTCAATAAATCAACTCCTTTCTTAATAGTTTCAGACCTGTACTGTCCCTTGCCACCAGCACTGGCCACATGCAGCTGTTGGGTATTTCAAAGCCACTGATCTAAATTTCAATCTGTTGTAGGTGTGAAAACACCCTGGACTTTGGACATATAGTAGATGGGAGAAGAGCAGATCTCAATAATAATTTTATTTATTTATATTGAAATGTAGTATTTTAGATATGTCAGGCTAAAGAAAATGTAGTACTAAAACGAATGTCAATTGGAACGTTTGACATTTATGCATACTGCATAAATTTCTGTTGGGCAGCCCGATGCAAGGCACCTCCTCGGGGGAGGTGGTTTTTTCCTAGCCATCTGAACAGAGTGAATATTTCACACTTCAGAAATAGCACAGAGCAGAATCACACAATGACCCTACACGGGGTCCATCTGCTCAGACAGCTATTCAGCTATCATGAAATCATTTTTCCATGTCTAAAAGGGTAGTTGCCTTTATTTATCCCCGACAATTCATAGGTTTTGGGAATTCAACCCTAACTGCAACAGTAAAACTGTGCCAGTGAACAGAAAACATGACCACATATCTTCAAATGCAAGAGAAGACAGGGATAACTTTGGCCCTTTGCTTGTGCCCTATGTATCTGCCATTAAGTGCAGCTAATATTATAATTAAATTGAGGCTATCTGGGTTTGGTGATACTAAGCACAGCATTGTGAAATTTTACAACACTAAGCAAAACCCAGTACTCAACTGCACATCTGAAATTGACCACGTTTGTGGCAAAAGGGCAAAGTATGAACTTAGATTGGAATCACTGTCTGGGCAGCTAGACAGCTGAATCTATACTATTTTATACTATAATACAGGAAAATAAGTTTGGGATCATTTATTTCTTGGTCCCAAGTGCTTTGAATGCACTTAAATGTCATCGTTTCTATCACCTAGACACCAGACACCTAGACAATAACTTAAAGGGGAGAAATTCTGTTTCTACAATGAACAATTTGCTATGGAAATGTTACATGGCAGGAAAGCAACACAGCACAGGGTCTGGGTGGGTGACTTTTCCTACAAATAATTCTGTGAGTGTGAGATCAATAGAAAATAGGTGGCTATTCTCTAGCAAATTGGAAATTACAATTCACAGATGACTTTCAAGTTCAAGGAAGTCATTTCCACATTTAAACGCTCCCTTCTTCCTGTGGTGCTGCTGCCCAGATAAACAGGGAGCAGACAGGAACCCACTGAACAAGTAGGTGGTATGCAAGAATATCTTACACTGACCAAAAGTCTGCAGAGCCCTCAGACAGTGCGGTACAGGATAAAACTGGCTCCCTAAATAGAAAGGCAGAAGCCATCTGCTTCCAGGAGGACCATCCCTTCCCTCAAAGCACGGAGAGGGGAAAAGGTTCTGATGAAATAGGAATAAGAAAACATTAAAGTGATCAAAATGGAATTTTTACAGATTTCTTTTTTTAAATGCTGGCATGTATGGTATGTTATATGTATGCATTCATGTTCATGTGTGTGAGTGCAGGTGCAAGTGGAGGTCAGAGGACAACATCAGGTATCAGTTCTCACTCTCCACCTTGTTAGAGACAGGGTCTCATTTACCACCTCAAGTGCCAGGTTACCTGGTCTAGCAGCTTCACCATTCTTTGATGTGGGGAGTGCTACTGCACATGGCTTTTTACATGGGTTCTGGGGATTTGGACCACAGTCTTCCTGCTTCATGACAAAGCATATACACACTGAGTTATCTCTCCAACCACTTTTTCCAGATTTCCTACTGGCAAAAAGAGAGAGAGAGAGAGAGAGAGAGAGAGAGAGAGAGAGAGAGAGAGAGATATCAAGTAGACCTAGGTCAGAGGTGATATGCCTGCTATATACAACTTGGTTGTGTTTAGAAATTAAGATCAAAACTGAACTAGAATCCTAAGGGGCAGTAATTACTTAGTGATTTGTTTTTTTTCCACAGTAATTGAGATATGAAAAGTGATTTCTCTTTTAATGCTAAGATAAAGCTACATCTGAATTACAAAGAATGATAATGCACGCCCACAGCCATAAATTCTAAACTGCAACAGTCTTCTATGCCAGAGAACGAATCCAGTTCTCTAATTCCAGTTCATGGAATGAGGGAAGTTGTATAGGGAGCCACTCTGACATCGCAAATTAATAAATACAATGAAAAGCCCAAGTTCGAGATCACATAATCCCTGATATGTTATAAAAGGGTCCTCGAGGGCTAAGAATGAGGTCCCAAGTTCAAAGTCTCTACTGAATTATACTCCAGCCCCAGGAACTGGCCCTGGATGCTTCTGTTTTCTACCTGCCCCCTGGCTTCAACTTAGCCTGTCAAAGATCGAGTTAGTGCTCTAAGACCCTGGTTTCTGACCCTAGAAGGTGAGCACTGCCACCTTCACAACTCAAGAACTGTTACCTTAAAGAACAAATGTGATAAGAATATAACTGCAAAGCTGAGCACAGGGGTCCTGCGATCTCAGACTTAGGAGGTAGAGGCAGGAAAAGCAGGAGTTCAAGATCATCTACCACTATATAGTTAGAGGTCAACTTGGACTTATAGGAGACCCTGTCTCAAAAACAACAACAAAAGAACACAAGTCTAGAGTGAAAAATGCTTTGAGGTCTGGGAAAGGCATTATCAACTGTTGTGTTGGTCACAGACAGAGCAGAGAGTCCGCCTGGTTGGTTTTCCATGTTTTTATAAACCCAAACATAGCAGCAAGAAAAATGAAAAGCACATGGCCACAGAGCAAACACGAGACGTGGATGCTTTCCTTGCTGGGTTACTGAGGTGGTCAGGTTGAACTGGAGAGCTGATAACAGCAGATGGGGCCACAGACAAGTAGGCAGCCCCTGATGGTCTTGTGACTAGGTCAGCAGTGCTTCAATAGATGCACCAGCACACAGAAATCTGACTGACTCAGCTCCATGTTCTGTCACACTCCTTGTACTACTACACATCTGGGGCCATACACCTGACATTTGCTTACATTTCCACTTCTCAGTGCTTTTCTAAATAGCTCTCTGTTCGATACAGGGACTTGAATCTATGGAACTGATCACTTTAGTAATGAGCTGGCTCATCCTAACAGATCATGCTGAATCTTTTAATAAGTGCCTACTTCAAAGATTAGTCTCAATACTGTCCAGCCCTAGGGGCTTACAGGCTTGTGCCTTAGTTTTTTTTTTTTTTTTAAACTTAAATTTGAACTACTAAATGTCTCCAAGTTCTTTAACATACATGAGTAAAATACTAATTGCAGATCTGTCAAAGGGACCAAAATAATTTTTCAAGGAGTAACTACACACACAGCAGAGGTTAAGACATTAAGGCCACTTTACAGACTGACTCAACGCATGCATGGTTAACCTGATAAGCAAATAAATTAAAGTAACCCAAATGATAAAGTACACACTGATACGTGTTTTCCTGTGCACATGAGTACTAGGTTTTCTTGGCAAATCACCCAGCTCATGACAAATTAACTATGGTGCTGTGCTAGGTAGAGTGAACATCCTGTACTGGACTGTGTTTTCCGCAGTATGTCTGGATTCTGTCTCTCTAAGCACAAAATAGAAGGCAAGTAAGTTCATTCTTCTCAACCCACTGGCTTGGAAGATGGAAAAACTCAGGAGGCTGAGAATATGGTAGAACTGCTATATATAGGAGTCAGGAAGCCTGGGTACATGCATGGAGCCCAGTCACCATACAGATGGGGGCATGACACAAAAGAGAAGGAAAGCTTTACAGCTAAGTGGCCAAGAAATCAGTGCTGTGTGGAGTGCTGGAATCCATGGTTTCTCCTTCCTTCCTTTCTTTAGGTATGATTTAAGCATTATTTTAGTGACTTTCGCCATGTGCCAAACATTCTCAGAGTACTTTACATATACAGTCATGAACTGCATAATACATTTTGCTCAGCCAAGGCCTGTGTATGGAATAGGCTAGACTGGAGAACACCCTAGCTATACAGTAGGGTGCACTCTCTAGGCTTGGCCAGGTATACTTCATGATGTCCACACAATTGATCATACTGCCTAATGACATGTTTTCCAGAATGTATCCCTATGGTTAACACATGACAGTATAATGAAAATTTATCCAACTGGTAATCATGAGGGTTGACTTTCTGTCAGCTTCTGGTTATCTGTGATTTTTCATCCTTCTTTTCAGTACTCTCTTTATCTCCTTGAGGTCTCCTGAGTGGGATACACATTGCCACCTCCACTCCATCCACAGCCCACGCATGCACCCTCCACCAAGAATGGACCCTGTTCCATTCTGATCATCTCCAGATGAAGTGCAGACTCTCAAAATCAGGTGGGGAGTTCACACTGGAATTGAAGCATTGTTAACAATTATTTCTGGATCTTTATAAATGGTCAACATGTATTTAAATACCAATTAGGGCTAGGGTGAAAGTTCAGTTGATAAGTGCTTGCCAGGCAAGCATGAGGACGTGATTTGGAACCCTAGAACCCACATAAGAAAAAGCCAGGCATGGTGGCACACACGTGTACTCCTCATACTAGAGAGGCAGAGACAGGCAGGTGACTGGGGGACTAAAGACAAGACAGCTTAGCCTCCTGAAAGAGTTCCAGGCCAGTGAGAGTCCCTGCCTCAAACAAACAAAAAATGTGGACCATAGGAGAGGGTGGGGCTGAGAGATGGCTCAGCAGTTAAGAGCACTGGTTGCTCTTACAGAGGACCTGGGTTTGGTTCACAGCACTCACATGACAGCTAACAACCATATGTAACTCCAGTTCCAGAGGATTTGACATCTTGTCTGGCCTCCATGGGCACTACATGCAAATGGTGCACTTACATACATGCAGGCAAAACATTTATACACATAAAATAAAAATAAATAAAAATTTAAAAGTAGACAAGGCCCTAAGAATGCACGCTTGCCTGAACAGACATGTGCATGTACAACAAGTGCACTCGCCTGAACAGACATCACCTGAACAGACATGTGCATGTACAAGTACGCTCGCCTGAACAGACATGTGCCAGTAAATCATCAATAACAAAAGCCAGCAGCTTGGGGTCTCATAAGAGCCAATCAGGAGCCCAGGGCTGTGGCCCAGGCATTTTGCTGCAACTCTGATCAAAAAGAGGAGGGTGCCAGGAAAAGAACTGACCCTGCCCTGCTAGGAGCCCTGGCTTTGCTGGAGCCTCCGATTTATCATTTGCCCCAGTAAAGCAACCAAGCCTGGGAAGGCGGCGTTTCATGAAGGAGAAAAGGGTGGTTTGGGTGCTTGTGAGAAAGACCGGGGATGGAAGCGGGACCAGCAACATCTTTTGTCACTGTGACAGAATGCCGAATATAAGCGCCTTGAGGGAGGAAGGATTCTCTTCGGCTCTTGCTCTGAGGTTATAGTCCATCAAAACAGGGAAGACATGGTGGCAGGAGTATGAGGCAGCCTGCTTACATGTCGACAGATCAGGAAGCAGAAATGGAATAGCAAGTACACTGGGCTCTAACCCTGTGGAGGTTTGAAGGAGAATGTATCCCACAGGCTCCAAGTATTTGGACATTTTGTTCCTAGTTTGTGGCACTGTTTTGGGAGATCTTAGAAGGTGTGGCCATGCCAGAGGAAGCAGGTCACTGGCTTAGAGAGTTCTTAAATCTTGCCAAAAGCCTGGTGGTGGTATGTCCAGCCACCCTCTGCTTCCGGTGTCTGCTTGCAGCTCTGAGTGCTTAGCTTCTGCTTCTACCCCAGCCACCTCTGCTGCCATGCCTCCCCGCCACGATGAACTCTTGCCCCTTTGGAACTATGTGCTAAATAAAGTCTTCCTTTCATAAAGTTCCTTTGGTCACAGTGTTTTATCACAGTAATAGAAAGGTAACTAATACAAATCCTTTGAGACCCACCCCCAGTGACTCACTTCTGCCAGCAAGGCCCTGACTGCTGAAGGCTCCACAACTTCCCAAAGATCATCACTAGCTGGGGACAAAGTACTTAAACACAAGAGCCCACGGGGGACATTTCATATGCAACCACAATAAGACTTAAGTATAGGCCTTATCTTTCCTCAGGGAAGAATTCCACATGCAAATACATCTTTGCTCGGGTCAAGAGCTGCATAAATTGTAAAATTCTGAAAAAGTGTGAGTGGAAAGAGCACTGTTTAAAGCACTCCCTTAGCAAATCATTACACAATACTAAGCTCTTAATGTCCAAAAATATGACTGTCTTCTGTGACTTTTCCAACAACTTTCAAAGCGCTTGGATTTATCACTTTTTGCAGGTTCAACACTTGGAAAAATCAAAGCAGTCACAGTTCCCTTTGAACTGTATTTTCCTTATGAGAAGAGTCACTTTATCTAAGAACATGTCTTCAAAGAGGACAAAGGGAAGATTTACTCACCTCTCCATCAAGATGTAATAAGGAAAGGGTTCAACATGGGACACCTGCAGAGTGACTGGATGACTCAATTTGTCCAAGGCTGAGTGTTTCCTGAGATGAGAACACAACTAATCCTAGGGCTTCGAAGGTTGAGACAGGAAAGTCCCAAGTTTGAGGTCAGTCTGAGTGGGCTACATGGTGAGCTGGAGTTCAGCCTGGTTCTTTCTTTCTCTAGCTCCTTCTGCCCACCCCCATCCCTTTTTTTCATGAAAAAGGTTTTGTTATATAGCCCAGGCTGACCTCTGGCCAATTTATGGCTTCTGAGTACCATGCATGCCACATGCTAGAGGCAAAGTGGTGAACCAATTCGCTGCTTAACTAATGGGTCCAAAGAGCTTTCTCTGTGGACAGAGTTGGTGAATGTGGCCGGTGTGATGGCAGTTTTGGGGTAAGAAGCCTCCATCCCTGAGCTCCTAACAGCTTCTTGCTCTCTTACTTGGAGTTTATGCTGTTACTCTTTCTTTTATGATCAAATTATTTTTGTAGGTTAGTAAAGTTGCCTTTTATCTCTAAAGCCTCTTTCTCTCTCTCCCCTCCTCAGCCCACTATGACATTTAAATATCCCAAACCATTACAGGATATCTTTGCGGCCACTTCCTGTTCCCCACAGCCTGGTGCTGTTTACCTTGGCCTCTTCTGGGGGGCGTGGGGCATGCTTTCCTTCCTGTGGTGCCCACCTCGGGTTAGTGAGTGTAAACAGGTGGGTGAGTGTAAACAGCAGGGGAAGGCCAGCCACATGCAACATGCTGTAGGTCTGATAGGGCATGGCACTAGAAGAACATGCTTGCCCAGGAACCCAGGCCCAGTAGAAGAGGAACACTGTGAAGGGCAGCCTCAAAGGCACAGGAAGACTTCCATGTAATGGAACACACCTCAGTAGCTATATTGCTGTACATATTCTGCCTGCTCTAGGGATCCAAGTGTAACGTCCTATGTGGTGCCATCCAGCTTAAACACTAGACTCTCCTCAGTGGTTTGTCCTTCTTTTCTTCTTACAGATCAAGGCTAGATGAACGATCTTTCTCTTCAAACTCTGAAGGAGCAAAGCCAGGACCAGAACTGACACAGTGACGATGCTCTGTTGTATGAAATGGCCACCATGCTCCTCCTGAGGAGCATGATTCTACTGGGGGGGAGGATGTTTTCCTCACTGGATTCCATCTTTGAATTATCCTGTGGGTAGGAGGGACAGCTTCTGTTTTTCTCAGGTCTCTAAGGAAAACATAAGAAACATGCACAGCTCTTCCTCATTCCCCCTTCCCCACAGCCTTTCCTTTCTTCTCCATCCCTTTTTTCCTCTTCCTCTTCCCCTCTCTTCTTTTAGACAGGGTCTCACTATGTAGCCCAAGGTGGCTTTAAACTCTTGATCTGCTTGCCTCAGCCTCCTGAGCTATAGGATCACAGGCAAGCCTGCCATGGCTTTTTACTTAGTGTGATTCTGGAAAGATTTCTCAAAGGCTGGTCCCAGAGACACACATGCTGTATGATGGCTGCACTGTCCTACCCTGACAGAAGTGGCTTCAGGATCACACGTTAGGCACTTGGCTCATCAGCTGCACAAGAACAGGCAGCCTGCCCAAACACAGCCTTCCCGAGCATTTGGTAGTTTATTTATAAAGGAGGGATTTGACACTTTGCCTTCCTATCTCAGAGCCTGCATTATTTGTAGCATTCCGACATTTTTCAGTAGATGAGTCCTAACTACATGGTATATTCAGTTTTTGACAAGGTGATAGAATTATTTCTAGAAATCCAACCTCCAAGATTGGGAAGGAAGAATAAAAAGGCTGGGGCTTCTCTTTAGTGAAGTGTTTCTGTTATTGCAGTATGGCTCAAGTACAGTGAATTATCCCAAATTCAAGTCCTGGCTTTACTATCTGTTAATTATGCAGCCTTGGGTGGGTCACTGACCTCTGCTACCAGCTTCTTCTCGGGCAATCTGCTGGCCAAGAGAAGGCACTGAGACACGTTCATAGAGCCATAGTGATGTCTGGAGCAGAGCATGTAAGTAGTAGTTGGTATTAAAAAAGCTCTTCTGTATTCTATTGTTTTTTTTCATTAAAACAGAATCATCAGTGAGGGCCAGCGAGATGCCTCAGAGTGTAAAGGGACTTGCTGCCAAGTCTGATGACTAGAGTTTGATCCCTGGACCCAAAGGGAAGAAAGAGAAGACTGACTCAACCAAGTTGGTATTTGAGCTCCACGGGACTCATGCTGGGGCATATGCCCCCTTCCCCACCAAAAAAAAAAAATAAATAAATGAATGCAAAAAAAAAAAAAATCAGTGAATTTAAACTACCCTCAAGACCATGTTAGGAAAGGGCTTCTATTGGGTGATGGTCAGATAAGAAGCTGCCTTGAGAACAGAGACCTTAAAGCTATGTGCACTGGTCCAGGGCAGGGTCATTTCTAGCTTATTCTTTTACTTCTGATTTGGATACAGGGCAAGGGATGTGCAAATAAATCAGTTTGTATTTTCCAACAGTGTGCAGGATCTGAGCCATGTGACATTTTCACTCACATACTTTCCATTTGCTGAGGGTCTGATTCTATGGTACAAGCCTGAAGAAATTCATTATAAAAGTGAGTTTGGGCTGGAGATATGACTCAGTGGTTAAGAGTATTCAAAACTAGATTTATTTTCCAGCTCCAATATGGTGGCTCACAATCATCCATAACTTCAGTTTCAAGGGATCTGACATCCTCTTTGGGCCTCCGTGAGCATGGCATGGACATGGTGCACTTACATGCATGCAGGCAAAGGACATGCAATACAAAAATATACATTAAATTTTTTTTTTAAAGTAGACTGGAGACATGGCTCAGTGGTTAACAGCAATGGCTGCTCTTGCAGAGGACCCAGGTTCAATTCTCAGCACCCACCTAACTCCAGTTGCAGAGGAATTCAAGGCCCTCTTCTGACCTCCAAGAGCACTGCACAACATGGGTGCACTTGTTACATGTAGGGAATATACTCATACACACCAAAATAAAAATAAATAAAATATTTTTTAAAAATTAAAATGTTTTTAAGTGAGTTTCTTAGGAGACAGTCCTGGTGGCCTCCGTGAGACCAGTCACATAGTGCTCTGTCGCACTGTACACTGCATGGGTCCTTTTTTGAAGTATTAATAATTTAAATTATTATTACAATATACTAGCAATTAAGAAGAGCATAAAGCAGATGGTACTTTAAAGTAAGGCACCGAAGGGCTGGCTCCATAGTAGAGCGCTGGTCAAGTAGAGCTGAAGTCCTGGGCTCTAGTGTCAGCATCAGAAAAAAACATAATAAAGTAGGATGTGGCAATGCCGCCTGGTGACAAGGCTGCATCTTTCAGGCTGTAACTGGGGGTGGGAACAGAGGACCACTGTATAATATAATCTGAGAAGTGCCAACCCCCCCTTCTCCCAAACAGACATATTTCTTCCCCTTCCTTGGGAGCTGCTGGCAAGGAAACCAGCATTGCAGATTATGGCACTGCAACCTGAAGGTCTGGGTTGAAATTCGAGACAACGTGAGAGAAGGATGACCTCGATACATGTATCAAACTGTCCAGTTATCTGCTCCCAGCGGGATCCCAAGATAAATGGGTCTTAAAACAGCAGTTTTCATCTGAGGAGAAACACAAGAAAGGTAGCAAGGCCTAGAGGCACACCTATACCACTAGTGCTCTGGAGGCTGAGGCAGGAGAGTCATAAATTTGACCCCAGCCTGGGCTACATAGTGAATTTGAGGTCTGCCTGGGCTAAATAACAAAATTGTCATGAAAAAAAAAAAAGGAGCAGGGAGAAGATAGAAAAGCAAGCATAAAGGGGAACTGAGAGCAGGGAAGAAAGGAGGAGGGGACGGGGCGGGGGATCAATTGAGGGCGTTAGTGATGAATGCTTCTCAGACACCTTTGAGCACAGAGCCAGCAGGACGGGAAGGGAAGGAGGGACAGCCCTATCACCTGCTCTCTGACGGTAAGTGAGACATGAGACGTGGGTGGGCTCTGAGCAGGTGTTCTGCAGGAAGGTCCTTTACTGACAACACTTCTCAGCTCTGCTTGGATTGACCCTGTATAGCATTAAGATGAGAGCTGCCCCAAATGTGTGTGCATTGAAATTAAGGTCAGCATAGACTAGAGTTCGACAGGATGAGCTCTGGGGCAAGAGTGCAGTCTGCATAGTTCTTCACCTTCCCTTGGCTGCGCGCTTTAGATTTCCTTAACTCCCTATGTCTCCCCTTCTTCATCTGTAAAAGAAACAGACCTGGCTCACAGGACTATGAAGAGAATAAAAGAGCTACGATAAATAATTTCATGTTACTTAATGATGGAGATATATTCTGAGAGTTGCATCATTGGGCAATCTGGTCACTGTGTGAACATTACATGGTGTACTTACACAAATGAAAATGACTACAGCCAGAGAGGTGGTATGTACCTGTAATCTCAGCTCTTGAGAGGCTGAGGCAGAAGGACTGCCAAGTTAGAGCCAACCTGGGCTACCCAGCAAGACCTTGTCTCAAAACAACAATAACAACAAAAGGAGTGGGGCCTGGGGAGATGGTTTAGTCAGTAGAGCGATGGTGACATGGGTTCAATCCCTAACACCCACATAAAAATGTGGGTATAGTGGCACATGCCCTTAATCCCAGCACTGGAGATGTGGAGACAGGAGCCCGAGTGCTCTGAGTAGCCAGCCGGGCTGAATCAGAGGGTTCAGTGAGATACATGTGAAGAGTGCAGAGGAAGATACTCAACCCTCAACCTTTGATCTCCACATGCACACACACATGTACACATACAAGTAATATACACACAAAATAAATAACACCAAGACAAAATAAATGACCATGATGTCACTGAGCAATATAATCTCAAGGAATCACCACACCTATAGTCCATGGCTGATTAAAATGTTGGTGCCCAGCACAGAGCTGTGATTACTATGGCAGCAAATGTCTACTGTCAACCCTGCATACTAGACTCCCCTGAGGAATCTTCCAGGGCAGGAAGCCATCTGTACTCCAATCAACCTTGTGCTGGCCAAACTCAGTCACAGGATCAATTTTCACCTAAGTCTTCCATATGTGGGGAATGATGCTCAGCCAAGGTAGTCATAGAATTGAAAACAATCTTCTCCACGCATATATAAATCCTGCCAGTTCAGGAAAAGCAACTCCCAAACCATAGACTACTTTCTGTAGATGAAGCTCTTTCATCACCAAATTATTATTTAATTTTAAAAAGATTTATGCTTATGTGTGTTTTGCCTGCATGTATGCAAATCCTTGCCTGATGCCCACAGAGTCCAGAAGAGGGCGTCTGATGCCTTGGAACTGGAAATAAGGACGGTTGTGAGCTGTCATGTGTGGGTGTTGGGAACTGAACCCGGGTCCTCTGGAAGAACAGCAAGTGCTCTTAACTGCTGAGCCATCTCTCCTGTCCCAAACTAAATTATTTTTTTTTAATTTATTCTTTGCGAATTTCATACATGTATGAAACGTGTCCATTCACCCTCCTATCCCCTTCCCAACTTCATGGCCTCTTAAAAAAAAACAACAACTCACAAAGTCCAATTAGTACTACCTATATGCACACGAATGTGAGGTCATCCATCGGAACACGGGCAACTTACCAGTGGCTAACATTCCCCAGAGAAGCTCCTTCCCAATTTATGCCAGAATTTTGTGCAGCTAACCCCAGCTCCTGTGGGTTCCCGCTAGGCCCAGAAGACGGAGTCTCACTGCACTGCTCCCCATATCTGCCTCTTACGTTCCTTTCACCTCTACTTCTGTGCTGTTCCTGCGCCTTGGTGGGATGGCGGATACAGATGTTCCATTTAGGGACACTAGGATGCTGTCAGTCTCTGCACTGACTGCTGTAAAGAGAAGCTTCTCTGACCGGGATGGAGAACAACCCAGGTCTATGGCTATACCCTTAAATGTTTAGAAGGCAAGATCCAGGGACGTCAGGAGCAAAGATTAATAATTTAGGAAAGAGATTTTACTTTTAAAACATCCTGATTTTATTTTATTTATTTATTTTTTGAAGGGAAATCCTTGCCCAATGAAATACCCAGTCTTTTAGGGTATTGCTCAGTAGTTCATAATACTATGATATTATGCCAAGTCTATTCAAAAATCACAGTGAAATTTCTTGGTAGCCCCCTGCCAATAAAAAGCAAAAGATCAATGATCTCTAAACACAGGGTTTCAAAAGTATTCTCTGCTCTAAGAAATCAGCAGTACTCCTTCCAAAGTAAAACACGATTCAAAATATAATTCAAAAACTAAAATTGTAACAAAAATATTTTAAAATTACTAAAAGGTGCTGTCTCAGACATAAATTTTGTTGTCTCAGTGGAAATTATAACAGATTTCCAGGTTCAAAGAAATATTATTTTCACTATTGTCATTTGTTACAAGCTCCCAAAATAGTTCCCATGAGGGGAAAAATAGTCCCAGATTATAACCAGTTCCAAAAATTTCAATAACTCAAGTCAGTTATCTAGTTATTAGCTACTTGGGATAGGGTAGTTACATACAAGGCAGAAGTGAACAATAAACAGTCTATATTCAGCACATGAACTGATGGAAAGACTAATCAGATCAACTGGAAACATGTAAACATTAAAGAAAAATTGTGATAGACAATTTCAAAGTGCTAGGGAATGAGTCAGAGCAGGTAAACACAACCAAGAGTAAGCTAACTTGCAATTCCTTTCGGCCTTAGTTTTCCAGTTTTTAAGCTTCCAGCCACTACCTGCCTAGCTTGCTGGGCTGTTGGAAACGCTGATCTGCAGATCACCTGGAACAATGAAGGCTGAAACATAGTTCAAAAGGAGGAAAGACAGATGTCGGTTCCACCAGGAAAACAATAACTTTGGAAAGAGGCTCTCGAGATACTGAAACACTTAGCAACATCCAGTCTTTTTAGAAATTTAGTCCACAGTAATGGCTTCCAGCCTCCCTTCTAAGTGGCAATTAAAAGGTTAAGTAGCTATGGTGCAGCGGCAATTTCAGGGATCTAACAGGCTTTCTGAACCAGGCAGGGGTTACAGCCGCCCTGGTGGCCCTGAGTGTGGTCAGCCTGCCCTATGGGGCAGCTCCAAGGACAATGTTGCTTTTTCTACAGTCTCAGATGGGTCCTGGGTAACCCACAGAACCTCAAGGGTAGGGGCTCTCCTCCTGCTCAGGTTAAGGTCTGTGATAGGTTATCTATGCAGTGTCCCAGAGCAGGCAAACCCTCATCCCTTACTTAGGTCACAGCACAGTCATGTGTTCTGGAAGTTCTATCAGCTTTCACACTAAAAAGAATTGGCTTGCCATACTCATTAAAAACGAAATGCATGATCTGTCAGTCCAAGACCCTGCCCTGGAAAGCTCAGGTCTTAAAAGGCTTTGCTCACACCAAAGCTGTTTGCTATACATGGTCATAGGCAGACTAGTAAAAGTGCTCAGGTACTACCGAGCAGAGCTTGCTGGGCTGTTAGAAAAACCAACTCTTGTAATACTTTGAGCAGGGTGAGGGCAGTGTAAAGCGAGGTGCCTGCTTTGGTTTTCCCTCCACTGGGTTTGTGGTCCAGGGCTGATTTTAGGTAACGTAGGCTTATATTAAGAAACCACTGCTGCATAACTTCAAGGCAGAGGGTGAGTGGTGCAGATCTTCTGAGACAGCCCAAATGTTCCTCTCCACAGACTAACCTGTGCTGGGCCCCAAGAAGAGCCAAACTGACCTCTAGCTCCACTGAGCTCATAACAGGCACTATGCAAGGTTAGAGACTGCCTCGTAATGGCATCCCCTCCAGAACATTCTTTAATACAGAGAACACAGGTATAGAACACAGGTATAGGCGAGCAAAGGCAGAGCTGGGTCACTGGTCCTCACTCTACCTCTTCTCTCTTGTCTGGAAGCTCTTTCCAACTGCCTCAGGGTTAGTAGCAGGAAGGAATTAAGAAAACCAAATACATCCATCGTGGGGATTACGTGCAGTCAAGTTGAGAGGCATTCACTCTCTATAGATCTGGCCTGTGTTCAGAGTGCGTTCACCTTCCAAGAAACTCATAGGTACCTGTAGAGAGCAGAAGCAGACTAAAGGGATCTTGTGTAACATGTGAAAGAGGGATTAACAATGTGGTCAGTACCATGTCGCTACTGTTAGCCTGTGGAACACAGATAAAAATTCTGTTGTCTGACCCTAGACAACTTATCTACATCCGCACCTCTAGCCTCCACATCTGTGAAATGGAGATAATCACAGGACCCCCTCGCGGGGTAAAGCATCCATCCAAGTTAAGTTATAGTCTGGAGTAACAGCCTTCCACAAACAGTGTGGATTTATCACTGTTGGTGGCTACAGTATACGGGAACATGTACAGAGACTTGGAAGAAGGACATTGTTATGCTGGGAGCAGGGAAAAGCTCATCCTGGTGTGTATAGCCAGTTCCCGGCCTGCGAAGACTATACAGTAAGACCCTGTCTGGGAAAAAAAAGATGTACTGCATGGTCTTGTGCAAGTTAACTAACCCTTCCCGTGCCTTAGTTTCCCCATTTGGATTCAGGATGGTAACAGAAGTTGCTTCGAAGGATTAGAGAGAATCAGTGAATTGATATCCATGTGGCCCTTACATACTCAGGGCTAGGTACAGCACCATCCTGACAAAGGCACTGTTCTCAGACAGCCAAAATTGGAAAGAAAAGGTTTTATTTATGTCCCTGTACCAGTGAGTCAAGCAGGACTCAGCATCACTTCTGACACCAGAACAATTATTCTCATTTATATGGATATAACTTCAACAAGGTTTTTTAAAATCTGGATTTGTACAGAGCTTGTTAAAATTTACAGTGCTTCCACATATATTTTTAATTCTGTTGAAGTTAAAGGAGACCAATGTTGCTAGCAGTGATGAATGCTGCACCTCTGGTTAGTCATTAGAGTAATTTGTGTCTTGGCCGACTGGGTCCTATTGTAAAGGAAACTCTTTGAAAACCCTGACAGTCCACACCCATAGCCAGCTTGGTGCATGCTAAAATGCTTCCCAGCCCAACACTATTGACGCGATCATTTTTACAGCTGGAACATTAATCTTCATGGGCATCTTGGTGTGCTAGGTGGTCAAGGGGGCACAATTCCCACACTCTCCTTTAATTGGTATCTGGTTGTGCCTTTTACATATTTTTGGCTGCTAAGGTTCTGGCACATATCTCTCCTGGGTATGAATTATTTTCCTGTTTGTCTTTCTCTTAACCAAACACCCTTTTGGCTCCAGTCAGGATCACATTCAGGGACAGTCCTCTCCAGCTTCAGAAAACCATGCTATGTCTCTTAAGACTCCAGGGCCCCGCTCTTGATACGTGCAGGCTAGAACGGGGAAAGGGTTATGGTGGCAGCTGCAAACCACAACATCAGGCCCAAATCCCCCAGATGGGGGATGCGCCAACACAGACAACCAGACTCTGCAGGGCCTTTGCTCAGTTCCAAAAGGGTTGTTCCTAATAAGGCAGCTAAACCTTTGCACACTTTCTGATAAAGGGAAATTTAGAAACAGTTTATTTTTGCAATGGATCACTTACTCAGCATAACAAATCACTCCTTGGTGTTAATTTTTTTGCCAGTGGATAGAAAATACAAAGCAAAGAACACCCAGGACCTGAGCACACCAGGGAGTCACATGTTTGCAAGTACTGTATTCTCTTAAAGATGAAAACCATTCTTAAAAATCTTAGCACAGCCCTAAAGGTGGAATTTGGGGAAGCTGTCCTAACAGATATCCCAAGTGAGTTCCTTTAGAGTTCACTGAATTGAACCCAGCATACTGGCTTAATGGGAGCCAAGTCACAACACCAGAGCATGGACCATATGAAGGAATCATGGGTGTGTGGATTTTTTATATCCTGAATTGAATCCTTGGATTTCAACCCAAGTGCTCAGTTCACAAACATGCAGGCTGATTCCTCGTTTCTGGCAGGAAAGACTGTTTTATTTTTATCCTCAATGTCGAGAGTAGTGAAGACAAGTAAAAGAAATGCTAAGATAGATAATTAGAGCTTTATAACTTGGCCCACCACTAATCCACGATTCTGGATTAGTGTCTTACATGTCATTTTTCTATTGATTTTGTATTTGTATGTGTGGGGAGTGTTATACATGCTTGCATGTGTGGAGCACAGGTATATGTATGCATGTGGAGGCTTGTAGTTACTGTCCTCTGTCACCCTCTACTTTATTGAGTCATGGTCCCTTGCTATGCTGGATCACTTCAGTTGTCAACTAGACACACCTGGGAAGAGTGACCCACAACTGTGGGATTTTTCTTTACTGGCCTGGCCTGCGTCATGTCTGTGAGGCATGTCCTTGATTGCTGAGTGACGTGGGAGGACTGCACTGTGGGCGATCCCTAGGCAGGTGGTCTTAGGTTATATAAGAAAGCAGGCTTAGCAAAGGTCACAGGAGCAAGCCAGTAGTAAGCAGTCTTCCTCCACAGTCTGTGCTTCAGCTTCTAACTCGGGCTCCTGCCTTGGTTTCCTCAGTGATGGACGATAAGCCATAAATGCTTTCCTCTCCAAGTGGGTTTGGTCAGAGTGTTGTCTCATAACTACAGAGAAACAAACTAGGACACTTGCTGAACCCAGAGCTCACCAGTTCCAGCTAGTCTACATAGACAGCTTGCCCTAAGGATCCCCTGCATCTGCCTTCTGAACGCTAGGATTACAAGCAGCAGCCACACTCGCCCAGCTTTTATGTGGGTTCTGGGAATCCAAACTCCAGTCTTTATGCTTGCCCAGCAAACATCCCCTGAGACATCACCCTCACCCCTCCTACTTGGTCTTAGAGAAAGGTCTACTAGTGGTTCTGCCAAGGCCAGGTATCTAGCCTCATATATTACACTCTTATCAGAAAAGAACAAAAAGCAGATTCTTTTCTCCCCTTTGGAATAAAAAAGGGGTTTTGTTTGGTTTGTTCGCTAGGCTGGCTAGATGTGACCAGGCTCCAAACTCATATTACCTTCAGGCTGAGAATGAGAAGAAACTGCAGGGCACCTGAAAACCCAGGTGCCTCGTGCTTCTCCACTCAGGCTCAACATTCTAATCCTGCACCATAATAAAATGCATGACGAATGTCATGGGAGTTGGTGGGACCAAGCATTTAGTGTGACTTGGGAAGGAATGCAAAAGTATAGAGTGTACAGAGGCAGCATGGCCTGCACTGGCAAAGCACCATCCATCTAACCAACAGGAGGTCAAAGCATCGAAAATGGCCAATATATGACCTTTCTGTGATTGGACCTTCTAACTGTCCAGGCTGGCCTCTATGGACGGCGTAGAACTCATCTGAGAATAAGCAAGAGAAACATTAAGAAGTTCTTCACGCTTTAAGGCGAGGGCTCTGGCTGTGTGTGTGATGAGGAGGGCACGAACATCCTCACCATGTCCCATCATCATGCCCATGGTGACATCCCATACCTCCGAGGCTCAACTGGTAGGTCAAGGCCAGGAACTGCCACAGCATTTGGGGTGTTCGGGATTGACCCCAGGGCTTGTACACACTAGGCAAGCACTCTACCATACTGAGCCACATGCCCAATTATGTAGTATTTGAAAATAGCAGTTTATGTTTCCTCTTTCTATATCCAAAATATAAATATTAAAGAAGGAATGTTCTATTTGTGCTTCAGGGTGTAGCTGTCCACTACTTTCCATTTTGGCTGAGGACAGAAACACATTAAGAAAGCTGCAGCTACAATTTTCTGAACTGGTCATTTGGTTATCTGTAACAGGTGATCTCAGGATTTGCTGAGTTACTCATGTGAAGAAAAGTCAGTACTTATGAATCTGCTACATAAGATTCTTTGTAGAAATGACAAGTGATTTGACTTAGTAAGTACTGCATTTTTAAGTTATCTGTTTCACATTTCTATTGGCTTTCATGATGTCCAGACAGCCTCACCTACTGCCAGTCCAACAGATGGTTCTAGCACTTACAGATAGGCAAGGTGCATCCTGAAAGCTGAGTTCAAGGACATCTACAGAAATGGGAAATGACTGGGAAAATGAGATTTCTGAGCGAAGCCACAGAGAAAGCTCATTAGTATGCCACTGAGCTTTTCATAACTTGATAGACTGATAACCCTAATAGCAACGGCTTCTCCTGTGCCCCAAAATACACATCTGGACTGTTAGGTTTTGAGGGGAGATACATCTGACTAGTGTGCATGGGGACAGAAATTATCACTAAGGGGCAGATAAGGCCTTTCAACCACTGGGTAGACTCCAACAGATAAAATGGTTCTGGGGATATAGAGCCAAGGTACAATATTTCCTGTTTGTTTTAAAAGAAAAAGACTCATTTTTTTTCCTAGTTTGTACAAAAAAAGGCTCCTAAGAAAAGCAATGACTGCAGGAACAACAGCATGTGATGATATTTTATTTTTAAGCCATAGTAGAGGTAACATATACTACCTTTCAGTGTAAAATCCAGTAGCATTAATTAAGTAGATTCATTCTGCTACGCATCTGGCACCATCATTCCTCGCCAGAACTTATTTTACCTTGCAAAACTGAAACTCGGTACCCATTAAACAGCCTGCTTCCCTCAGCCCCCACCATCATCAGTCTACTCTGTCTCTATAACTTTGACTATGGTGAGTGCCATACATGAATGAAACAAGGCAACACTTGTCTTTCGGTAACTGGCTTAGTCTCTTACTGTAATATCTTTTTAAAGTGTACATTTAAAATAAATTTAGTCATTTATGTATATATGTGTATGAGTGTTATGCCAAGTTTATGTATGCAAGCATACCAGTGTTGTGCAATGCCCCACAGAAGAGGGCATTGTATTCCCTGGAGTTGGACTTACCATATGGGTGCTGGGACTTGAACTTAGGTCCTCTGTAAGAGTAGCCAGTGCTCTTAACCTCTGAATCATCTCTCCAGACCTCTCTCAGTAAATATCTTCAAAAGTCATCTATGTTGTAACATCTGGCAATGTTATTATTTAACCCCCACATCTACAATTCTAGTATCAGGTGCTAATTTCAAAGCTCTAGCAGGTTGTGTCCAGTGTGCCATCTGAGGGCTGCATGCAGCTGAGGGGGACAGCTATGAACGTGGCCCAACACAAAATGGAAAACTGACTTAAAATACGAGCTCTTAATTTTGTCACTTTTCTAAGTTGATTGTGCAATTCTCGAGGGTCAGCTGTTACAATATCAAAAGGTTGAACGCGCCTGCAGGAGTTAGGGTTAAGAAAAAAAGGATTAGGGCTTTACAAAGGGGTAATGAACTCTGAGCGGTCTCTATCCCCAAATCATAATGACTAAACAGTCAAGTTCCTTCACTAAAATTAGATGAATTCCTAGGAAACAGATATGTAAGAGACTATTTGCTTTGAGGAAGCTGAAAACAGCATTTTAGCCTGCATTGAGGTCAAGACAGTAAACAGCTAATTAGTGTCTGCTGAACAAGGCTGCGCTCACCTGGTCACCGGGTGTGGCTTCCTACTTGGCTGAGGGCCTTGCCAATCATGTACACACCTGCTTGGCTTGGAGATTGCTTAAGTGTTTCAGGCTGGAATGAACCACATGAAAGGCTCAGCTCACTGGCAGTTCTGAAGGTCAAACAGAGACAATGACCAAGCCTCACCCCAAAGAGCCCGGCCTAGAGGGTGTGGGGCAGCTCTGCAAGGACTACAGAGTCCTAGGGAATCCTGGTGGTTCTGTCTTGGCTAGCAAACATGCTCAAGCCTACAGAACATAAACCCCTGTCTACAGAGTTCCTCAGAAACTGGCTGTGTCTCAAGCTGCAAAAAAGGAACAGAAAGAAACTGGTTGTCTAGGCCTGCAGAATCAAAGGCCTTAGTTTAAAAATCCCAGATAAATGCCAAGGGCTGGGTTTGGAACAGATTAAGTCTGCAGGGGCAGGGAGTACCAGCTTTCTTCCAGCCAAAGTCTAAATGATAAACTCAGAAGGGCCTTTTCTATCTTCCACCTGCTTGTGGTCCTGGAAAGAACATCATGTCACATGTAGACAGTGGCTACTTTCCCCTTCCTTGCTCAGTAACAGCACCCAGAGCAGAATGTTCTGAACAGGCAGAACCCACGAAGGCTCCTAGAGAGAAAACCTGTTCTACCCAGGCATGGCCTGCATTCAGCATGCTCTGTTCCATGGTTTGCTGGCGGCCAGCAGGTTGTTTTGGGAGCTTCGAGGTAACCCTGAGTCTTGAGCTATGCTGTGCCTAGATGCCCTGAAGTAATGGGAACGTGGCAGACCTTGCTTCCTAGGTTTGCAGCTCTGGAGAGGACAGTTTATCTCTGGGACAGCTTGGCTCCCTCTGCAAAGCCTTAGGGGTTTCTCTTTTATGAGATGTACCAACCACCAACAGGAAGCACTCCCCTCACAAATAACTCAGGGGATGGCCAAAGAGGAACAGAAACAAAGAACTAGGAAAATATCGGAAGTCAGCCTAAGCAAGCAAAACAGAACCTTCTCCAACAGCCCCGTCCACACACCTAAGCTTACTTCTCAAGGAATCCTGGCCAGTGGCTCATTCTCCAGTTCAAGTGAGGGAGGATAGGAAAGATTATGTGAGAAGCATTAAGAACAGTGTGTGGTGCTGCAGGCCAGCACTAGGGAGGTGAGCCAAGAGGATCAAGAGTTTAAGGCTACACAGTGAATTTGAGGCTAGCCTGGGCTATACAAGGCACAAGGAAAGGGTTTTATATATATATATATATATATGTGAATGTGAACTATTTTAGACACACAAATGTGAACTTTTGGAATGGACACAGCAGTCGATTTTTCCCTTGCCCTTTAAGTCCAAGGAATGACACAGGGGAGTGTGCTTGCATCATCCCACAAGGTCTTCCCTAGACTCCAGTTGACTTTCACAGCACAGCAAAGCAGAAACTTGGCTGAGGGCAGAACGACATTGTTACTGGTGGCAGTGATCTGTCTCACTTGGCAAAGCATTCTTTGTCTTAGTTTCCCTGAAGTCAGGGGTAGCCCAAAGGCATTTAAATTTTAAATAACCCCTGACCGGCAACCTCAGGCCAACCCTGACTCTTACCCTCCTCTCCAACAGTTCACTATTCCTCTACACAATAAGCAAATGGGCTTGCTCTTTCTCAAAAAGCACAATTATGTTCCGCTCGCCAGGTTTCTCCGACCTTACTTTTGACTGAAGGTGTTCCTAGCAACATATAGTATGTCAGTGCTGTTCCCCAATTTCTTGGCTACCAGCTCAAAAGCAAAGTTCCATTCAGAAGTCTTTCACATCAAGAAAGATGCCATGACGCCTCTTCGTGCTGCAGACTGGCTCACTTTGCAAAGCTTTCTCTCTGGCTTTTGTGAGCTTGGTGGTGTCTTGGCTACATCTCTGAGACCCCAGAGAAACAGCACAGCTCAAAGGGAGCTATTTTCTCTATTTTCAATTGCAAATGAGAGCAGTCCCATGTAGACGCAGGTGGTGGTTTAAAGACATTCTCCTGTGCTGTTTCTGCCTTTCTTCTTCACAGTGGCAAAGGACCTAGCTGATTCAGGAAGTTTCTTGGGGCATTCCTTAGACTTTAAGGATTTTTCATGCTTGAGTCTGGAAATCATCCCAGTCTTTTATCCCCCTTTTTTTCTTTGTACAAAACAAGCTCTCTGCTTTGAACTCAGAGAACTCTGTTTCTGGGAATATCTTTCAGGGAAGACCAGAGTCCATAGAGTTTGGCATCAATTTCTCCTTAAAGATACTTCTTTCAGGAGGAGAAATTTCTTAACAACCTATCACATTATCAACGTCTTCCTACAGTTCTATTCCTACTTACCTAAGCAATCAAGCAAGGAGGAAAAGGAGAGCCAGCCCATAAAGAAAGCCCTTTTCTACAACTGAACCTTCAAAGACTTCAGTAGTCATCTAGCCTCCAGATTAAAGGTGTTGACAGAGATTCCCTGGTTATGTTTGTCTTGGTAAAGAACGAAAATGAGTAGTATTCTACCTCTTTACTTAATTAGCAAATGTGTAAGAGTTTAGTTTGGATGAGGAAACATGTCTGGAAATGTTTCCTCCCATTTATATTGTGCCTAAAGCCCTACTACCTAGATATGAAACCATCACTGCTGGACAAAGTAGGCTCAGTTTGTTTTAAACCTTGAGAAAGGACATGGAGTAAAGACAGTGCAAAGTAACAAGCTTGTTAGGACTGTGTGCCCAGGAAGAGTCACCATGGGGGTTATCATGAGGTTTTAGTCCCTCTGCCCCAGGATGTGGTCGCACAAGCTGTGGGTCTTCTGAGCCCCGTAGGAGTCAGTCTGTGGAGGTCCAGCATGGGAAGGGCAGTGCTGGTGCTCCCACCAGTTCCAGTTCATTAAAGCAGCCAGGCAGAGCGCAGCTGGGCTCTCCCCAGTGTGCTCCAAGGAATGTGTGTCTCGTAACTACAGTGCTGGCAGGAACTATAGGTGCAAGGTGACCAGGAGATATCTAACTTGCTATGACATGCCAAGGATGACTAATTTCTATGCAATACTGCAAACTGTGTCCTTAGAAAACCCCTACACAACTTCTTACCAAGATCTTCTAGAAGAACTCCTGCTTTGATGTAATGGAATTGTAACCTCTGAATCTTTCAGTGAGTTATGCTTAAAGCAGAATGTCAGACTTGGTGAAGGTAGTTATGATTTTAAAAAATTTAAAGATCATTAATCAAATGTCTAAGAATACTGTTCCTAGTTGGGCATGTTGGTGTGTGCCTGTAATTCTAAGATAGAGAGGCAGGAAGATTAGGAGTTTGAGGCTATCCTGGGTTACATAAGATCCTGTCTCAAAAACAAAACAAATACTCCCATGAGTCAAGTATGTAAGATGCCATTTCCAATTGAGCTTGAATTTCCCATGCAAACAGTGCCATGACTACGCACAGTAGTGAGGCTCTGCATTTAACACGTGCTCACAGACCACAGCCAGTAAAGTCTGGACTATAACACAAGGACCTCACGCTCACTGAATAATCAGTTTTATGTGATTTTTACTCACTTTTTCAAGGGATTTATTTTTTTCCTTCATTTCTTCCTTCCATCCATCCATCCACCTTTTTTTTTTTTTCAGTGTTGAGAGAGCTAAACCTAGTCCTTATGTGCTTTGCCATGGGGCTACACCCTAGTCTTACAAACTATTTCTCATGTGGGCACAGGGATGGTAGCTCAAGGGTAAACAGCAAGGCCCAGATAGTCCGCTGATTATTATCTTGCGCCATTTCTACCTGAGACCTGTCATCCAATACCATTACCTTAAGAGAAGGCGCACACACCTGACGCTCAATGAGATGAACTGCTAAGAATCAAGTCCAGCCTATGATTTTTCTGGCTTTCATCTTATGGGTTGCCTTAGGAGAGGAGGGCCCTTCTTCATCTGCATGTACTGCAATCAGGGACAAGAAGGAAGCCAATCATTTGCTGAGGGCAGAGTCCCCATCCACACTGACAAACTGAATGAACAGGTGGCTAGCAAGGAAACCGTGGAGATGATACAGAAAGAAAGGGCTGTGCCTGGCTCTGACAGAGCCTCCTTTGTAGTGAAGGCCAGTGATGTGACGCTCTGATACCCCGCTGCAGAAGAAAGGAACTACCCTGGGATCCTTAGGGACCTGCCTTCTGCAGCAAAGCCAAGAAACACACAGGGTTTTGAGGCGAACAAAGAGCAGTGATCAAGAAGGCAAAGCATCAAGGGCTTCTTGGGTCCTCCCATGATCTAGCTGAGTGTAGGGTTGTTCCTTCAGATCCCAACATCTGCTGAGAGCATTCAGCTGAATGACAAGCTGCTGCCCAGGCTGCCAGAGCACGAGCCCTGGCAGAGGAAATCTGCTTATTTTGGAGGCTGTTTCTCTGACGATCTTAGGATACAGAGCTTCTTCTCCTACTCAGTATGGGAGGAACATATTCTTTTAAACAACCGCAGCTCATTCTGAGATTCTAGGAAAATGACACCAGAAAACCCAAAAGGGCTTTTTTTTTGTTATTGCTTTCTAGGTTTATCATTATGTTCTGGGAAGAAGAAAAACTTTGTCACTATTGTACATTTTTGCAATAGGAAGAAATAGTTACCAGGAAGAGACCACTGTATTGGGAAGAGGTGAGTTATAAATTACTTGGGTCTGTTGAAAGATCACTGAATGTATCTATTCCCTTCTCCTTCTGCCTCTCCAGCACCTAAGAAACAAAGGCCAGGTCAGAAATGTAAAAACCCTCAGAAAAGAGAAAGAGGAAGAAAACTGCTTTCATGATTTGATGTTGTCCACTCCACAGGGAAAAGAGCAGCATGTATGAGAAAAGGTTATTCTCACTGGGGCAACCATGGCGACATGAAACTGTGTGGAACTCTGAGCCACTGTAAGGCTGTCCCACTGTCCTCTCTCCCCAGAGGGGTTACAGCTTCTGCTTAGAAGCCTCACTATTGCCTTGGTGACAAATCCATGCTTGACTTTCAAAAGTTTTAGGCCCCCCCCCAAAAAAAAACAAAACAAAAAACAACTCCATCCCATGCTTACCATAATCTAGTCTATTTCAACCAGCTTACAAATATTTTATTTCAGGCTAATGGCAACCTCAAACACAAGAAAACGATCAAAATGTTGCCAAGGTTATACAAGCAATGATTTAATAACCTCTGAAAGGAAGCATTTTGGTTTTAAAACCACATGAACAAGTAGGGATCGTGGTTATGGGGTGAGGGTGGCTTTTGTTTACAAGACAGAGCTGCGTTTTTGAACATGCCACCCTTATTTTGGTCCCGTTTCCTTGAGGGTTACACCTGTACCCTCATGGCGAAGAGACTGGTGCACATTAGAGATCAGGTTTCTTCTATGTCAGGTCCATGCACAGGTATGTTTCAGATATATTTCTCTTTTCTTACCTCATTTGGAGTTGGGGGAGGGAAGATACTCCCATCCTATTTTGAACACATTCTCTCCCTTTGTACAATGGTGATAAAACAGCCAGAATGCTGTACCAAAAGGCTTTCCCCTTACAGTGTTAACCACAGACTATCCAAAAATGACCACTGTTCATATCACCTGCCCAGAAAAATCACCACAGGTTATTAAGGCTCATATTAGATATGAGGGAGGAAGGTGGGCTCAGGAAGAAATAGGATTTGAGAGCCATTAGATTGCTGTTTTTTTATTGATTTTTAAAAATTTCACACAGAACCATCTTAATCACTTTCATATTCCTATCCTCACTGGCACCTCCCACAGCTCCCCCCTCCCTGGAATTCATACACTCTGTCCTTTGTGTTAAGGACTATTGTATCAAGTTAGTGTCCTCAATTGTTTATCAATACAGGTTCATCCACTGAGGTCTAGCCAGCCTATCCAGAGACCCTTGCTTTATGATTGGCTCATCCTCACCCAACAGTAATATTTCTTCAGCAGCTAATATTTCTTCAGCAGAGATTGAGTCTGCTGCTCATCTCCCCAGTTCATGCTGAGTTTTTGTCTGCTTGGGTTTGCACGGGTCTTGAGCACGCTGACACCACCGTTGTTCATATGAGCAGGTCCCCGGAGCCTGCAGGACTCTACTTCCGTATCGTCATGCCCCTCCTCCTTGGCTCTTACGATCTTTCCACCCTCTTCTCCGAAATGGTCCCTGAGCCCTGGATGAGTGAAGCTTGGTATAGGAGTCCTGTCCAGAGACCCACACTCTGTAGACTCCTAATCTCCATGCTTTGGCCATTTGTGACCGTTTGTGTCCCTGCCTCTCTGCTGCATGAGGGAGCTTCATTAGTGAGGGCTGAGAGATTCATTAGTGTCCTCTTCACCCTTTGTTCTATGTTGTCTGAGCCTTAGGTGGAGAGGTTATAATGTAGATGTGCTCCTTAGGCTTGGGCAATTCACAGACAATGTCTGTGTGTGACCAGTTGTGGTACTCTGTAGTAGTCTCTGGTGCAAAGGGAGCATCTTTGATGAGTGGTGAGTGGGATACTTGACACCATGAGGAGGCCAGATTCAAGCACTCTTAGGCAATCTGGAAATGTCTGGACCCCTGGTGGAGGGCTTGCGGAGTCTCTAGATTACTTTTGATTCAGTGTTATTCTGTGTTCATGTCCCAGTGTTGTGACAGATAGCATATTCAATGCTAAAGTTCCTTGACTTGGCCACAACCCATGCTGAGGACTGCGGTGTCAAAGTGTAGCATGGAATGCTCTTTATTAGGAACTAACATCAAAAAAACTCATCTCATGAACACTGTTCTTCATATCAGATCTATTCAGTTGGGAGGGAGGATCCTGCTTCATCTACCTGGATTGAGAGACACACTGGTCAATCTACCAAACTCGCTATTCAAGCTGATGCAGTTTTTCATGTCACCTGGATGAGCATGCTGAGAGCAGCTAGTCCCTCTGTGGCTTTCCCGGGCTGAGGTGGTCAGGAGCCCTCTGTGCATCCTTTCCCATTCCCCTCCCCTGCACGCGTGTCTCCCAGCCATGGATACCCTGGGACTGACAGCTTCTGCTGACTTTGCCTCCTCAAGAGAAATCTTAAAAAATATATGCTTCCTCTCTTACCAGAAAACTCACCAAGCACAAAAGTAATTCTTTTTCCAGTCAAGTGTCGTGTCCACACCTGTCATCAGACTGGTTTGCTTGCACAGCCAATGCATCCCCAGTTTCTCTGCCACGCACCCTGAGCTAAATGTGCATGCCAGGGTGTGGGTGTGTGCTTAGAGAAACATAACAAGCTTGGTTCATTGACTCTCCATTCTGTCTGACAGAAGATGGAGAACTCTATACTGATTTCAACAAAATTTTACTGGAACCTTGAACTTTACTCTCTGCATTTGACTCATGCAAGCCCCTCTGAAGTTCCTACTGTGTACAGAGTTCTATAGAAGAGGAAAGTTCTGTGGACAGAGAGATAGTAGGCCGTGTCACACAGCCGCCCTGCCCCAGGGGCTTATGGGAAGACTGAGAAACAGTGGGTAACACTCCATCTGAGATGGGGCACTGCAGTACCTCTCAGAAGGGAGGTACTGCAGTACCTCCTCTAGAGGAATGGAATTTACCACACTGGCAACTCAACCTGAAACTAATGAATATTTGAAAGGAAAAAGAAATCTTTAAAACAGTCCTAGCTTATGAAAAGGTGCTGAAAAGCAGGGAGGGGAACAGCAGTGTGTGCCAGAAGGCACAGCCAATTAAAGCCTAGAGAGCCCACATCAGGCTTTATTTTTTTCTCCATTTAATGAAGAAAATGGTCCTCTGTGTATCAGGAGAAGGAACTGTACCCATGTTAATTTGGGGGGGGATGGGGAGGGTCAGGGAGAGTCATATGTTAGGAACTTTGATAAACAGGCCCAGCGGGGAGGGGAAAACCTGCAATGATGTTAAATCCTGCTCGGGCTTGGTGGTGATTCAAGCCTCAATGGTGGCAGGGAGCATCCTTACCTCCTCCACTATGACAGTACATGGCCCAAAAAGGGGAGGGGAGGAGACAGAGGGTTTGGCACCCAAAGGAAGGGGATGTTAGTTGGAGGCCTCTAGCCTTTGATGACAGGCTATCAGTACCCCTCAGCCCTCCAAGTCAGTGCTCTCTAACACAACACTGCCCACCACACTCCTCCACAGTCCAGTCGGAGCCCTGCTAAGGATCAGCATGCAGAGTGAAAGCCAGAAGGTGCTCTTGACTGGGAGGAAGGCAATTAAGAGGTCCAGGGGCTGAGGTGTGTGTGTACATTCAGATACATGCTAGGTATCCCTAGGAACACCACTCTGGCAGGTCACTGAGAATATACTTTGTAAACTAGAAGTGCTCTGCAAAGGTGAACTTTATACTGGGCAAGAAAGTACAGTGTGCATTTTGCCGCATCCAGAATGATACTGTCTAGTTCTGATTGGGCATGGTGCAGCACGCCCGTAACCCTAGCACTGGGAAAGTGAGGGGAAGTCTTGCCTCATGCATGTGTGCGCATGTGTGTGTGTGTGTGTGTGTGTGTGTGTGTGTGTGTGTGTTCAGTGGCAGGTCTCGTATCTTAGTATCTCAAGCTGGGCCTAGAACTTACTATGTATTCCAGGTTGGCCTCAAACTTGTAATTCTAGCCTCCTGAGTGTGGGGATTACAGATGTGCATCAACACATCCCAAAACCCTTGTTTTATGCACCTTCAATCCAAAACATTTGTCTTATACTGGAGAGGATGTGATTGTTTTTCCAAAAATATATATACCCATATACTAGAGACATTCCTTTTACAAATGGATATGTTCTAATTAAAGAAAATGGTTTCATTTGCTAAACTCATTTAAGTGATCAGTTTCTGAGTATTCTATGAATCTCTTGCTACTAAATACGCTTTTTGCATTATTTTTAAAAATATATCAACTTACTGGAGGTATAGTTAAGTCTCCATCAAAGGATGTATAGGTAGCTGGTTTTAAATTTACTCTGCATAAGAACACAGCAATAGCACAAATGAAAATGGAACTGAATGCCCCTTGAGGATGCATTGAGGAAAAGGAAACATGATATGGGCACGATAAGGTCCTGGCAATCTGCCAGGCATAAAGGACAGTACTGGGTCACACTAAATCACAGAATGGGGAACACGAATGTCAAAGTGCAGGTAGCTACGGATAGCGGTGGTCAGGTTAAGCATGTCCTTAAGAAACGAAAGTTATTTTCTACGTTAAATATTTTCAATGCTCTTTCTTGGGGCCCCAGCAACAGAAAACTTGCTGATCCAAAAACTGATGGCAAGCTATAGGCAATGAGTCATGACCACTCAAAAAGCATTCTCTTCCTCTATACAGGGCAGAAGGCATATTCTCTTCCTCTGGCCCTATTCCCCACTCCAGCAACCGAAAGTGTCCGGGGTGCAAGATGCCCCAGGGATGCAGGAGTCTTGTAGCATTCTGCAGAGGACACAGCTCACCCCGGAGAGTTAGTTCATCCCAGTCTCTTACATCAGTTCCACCCCAGGAGGAGCTCTATTTCACAGAATCTTCCTGGCTTCCAAGTCTTGTCAAGCTGTCCCCAGGAGAATGCCTCCCACGTACTCCTCATTTATGAGTTTTCAAGCGATTATAATCACATCTATGAGTTCTATGCATCCAGAAGACATCTGATTTTAAATTAATATTATCTCTATATCCCTAGGCATCAACCTACTCCCCAGACCACCATCACCCACCTCACAATCCAATCAAACCCCTGTTCAGAAGAGCAGGATGCATCTTTCTGTAATAGTGTTTCCTTGATTACATCTTTTCTAACATGTAGTTTTCCTACTATGGCTCATTGTAAATATATATTTTAGTTACTCATTTTTGAGATAGGGTTTCACTGTGTACTCGAGGCTGGCCTACAACTTGTGATCCTCCTGTGTCAGTCGCCTTAGCCCTGGGGTCACAGGCATGTGCCTTTACGCCTGCCTGACTTTAGCAGTCGGCAAATACAACTACAGTAGAGCAGCTTTGAAACCTAGTCATAATTTTTTACATTTTTACTGAAAAAATACTTTCTAACTGAATTTTCTAAATTACAACTAGACTAAAAGGTATAAATAATAAAATCAAACAACAAACAAACAAACGGAAAGGGTTAGTCCACCTCCTGCCACTTCCACTGCGAGCACATAGCATTCGGAAAGACAGAGCTAAGGAGCTTCAAATTTAATTCCAGATGGCATCTCTCTGCTATCACCAGGCGCCCCAACGACTATAATATCATTCTGAGCGGTGCATGATGGTCATGCAAATTTGCTTCCCCCAAAACCCTGATGTAGCCTAATGCCAAGTAGTCACAAATACTTTTGAATTTTCCATATCATTATTTCATTAAGGCAAATGACCAGAACTGACTGTATCATAAAAAAGCATTTTTACATTTTAAAGGAATAAATGAGTATTCACAGCATTTGCAGTTAGGTGAAAAAGAGCTCTAAAAATAGTCCCATTTACAGAGAATGTACTGCAAGGGGTGGGGGAGATGGGAGAGAAAACTGCAAGATTCAGATAAAACATTTCATAGCTCCCACCCTTCACTTGGAATTTGTATTCTTTTAAGCAAACAATTTCAAGTATTTTCCTAAATCTACTAATAAACTAACAATGGATAGAACAGAACTCTTTAAAAAAAATTTAGTGTGTGTGTGCATGTGAGCCTGTGTGTGTGCATGTACACCACAGCACACATGTGCAGGTCAGGACAACTTTCAGGAGCTGGTTCTTTCTTTCCACCATGGGGTTCTGGGGATTAAACTCAGGTTATCAGGCTTAGTGCCAAGTGCCTTTACCCACTGAGTCATCTCACTAGCCCTAGAACAGAACTCTTTACTCTCATCTAACTCTTAAAATTTGGTGGCCCAATTAGTCACCCATCAAGTCCATGGACATGGCCAGGTCCATCTGATACTAAATTGGCTTCTCCTTCAGCCCTCCTTGACCATCCCAACCCCCATCTAGGTCACAGCCACCTAACTGATGGTCACCACTGTGGCATCCTACGTGGATCTGCCTCCGAGTTTCACCTCTCCATTCATCCATCAGCCACACTAAGACCAAAATTACCTGCCAAATATGCACCTTACTGAAAACCTTTCTGTTGTTCCCCACGACTCAGGATCAAGTCTAAATTCAGTGCCTTGACTGACTAGCCCTGACCAGTCCAGCTGTTCTTCCCTTGACAAGCCATCCTCACTTCCCTGCTCCCTGCTCCCAGTGCAGTCAACGCGTGTCACTCCTCAGCTGCAATGTTCTTGTCTTCCAGAACAGTACACATTCCCTTCAGGTCTCAGCTTGAGGAGAGGCCTCCCTCCTCCAAGAGTAGGCTTAGGGCTCCTCCAATAGGATTCCAGCCCCACCCTGCCCCTGTCTCAGCCCTGATCCCATCATTTGGTAATTGACTACTAGGTCAAGGCACTTGATGGCTTCAGTCTTCCTCCTTTTTCCTTTCCTTCTTTTTTTCATAGAGAGAGCCAGGCCTCTCTCTGCTGTCCAGGTTGACCTTGAAGTCCTGGGCTCCAGGGATCCTCCTGCTTTGGCTGGGACCATAGGCGCTATCACACCAGCTTCTTGCCTATTGTCACTGACAGCTCTGTGCGGATACCCTAAGTAGCCAAGGAACATTTGCTGAACGAAGAAAATCATGAGCACACGCTTGGTCCCTGTGCTCCCAATTCTCTATCCCTTAAGAATGAAAATTCCAAAATAAAAGCATCAAGCACCTGGGGAAGAGTCATAGCTTTCAGCCCATTATACAGTCACCATACTGTTTCCCAAAGCACTCTGGTGTGTTCCTGTCATAACTGTTGCCAAAATTCAGAAATGCTTGGTTCCATTTGTATATTAAGATCAGAGAGGGTTAGGACAGGGGTGGTGGCACATGCCTTTAATCCCAGTACTGAGGAGTCAAGTGGATCTCTGTGAATTCCAGGCCAGACTGGTCCACACAGACATTTCCAGGGTGCCAAGGTTACATACCGAGACCATGTCTCAAACAAATAGATCAGAGAAGTTGATGGCATATGGAAGCCGCTGTACTCAGCATCCTGTGTCAAACAGTAGCTTACAATGAAAATTAAATTGAATCCATCTCTCCAAAAGGCACAGTACTGAAATTCTAGTAACTCAATTAAAAACACACACAATAGAAAACCCAGCCTTAAATGTCTTTTCTCAAAGGCTGGGGTGGGGGGATTGTTCCAAGAATCTGCTATTTGCAAGCTTCTGAGTTCCCCAGCTCAGCTGGCTCTAGTTTAAGAAATCCCCTTAATGAAAAGCACTGGATGGACAGAAAGCAAACATGTCAGTCTGGAGTCTGCAAAGATAAACAGGTGTATCAATAGCATCCTAGGCCCAGAGTCTGGGCAATATTGTCTTCCACACATATAGTATTTTATACTTTTCAAAATACTTTGGCACATGTATGTTCCACACCCTCCCTCCACAAAGAGGTGTATCAGCCTTTTGTCCCCATTATTTGACAACTGGGAAAAGTAAAGGCCACAGATAGCAAGCTTATGGCTCAAGGTCATGAAGACAGTGGGTGCCCAGACAGAAGTCAAATTCAAGGGTCCCAACTCCCATGCCACATGCTCAGATCAATTTGTACCACTGTTAGGGAGGGAGAGGACATGCTACAGGAAAAAGAGCCACATCAGCATTGGTAGGAAACCCTTTCTGCTTTCCCTCCTTTCGCAAACATGGACTCCAAGCGCCAAGGCCGGGACAAATGGAAGAAGCCATGGTCAGCATGATGTGAAAGAGAACACATTTCTCTTCTGTTTCCTCTCTTTCTATGCCTTTCTCTACAAAACTGCCGGCACCATTCTCCTAGGGTGTTGAGCACAAGTCTTCAATTAGAGGCTCCACCAGCCTTAGCGCTCCACCCACCCTCTTCAAGGCAGGGAAAGTGACAGCCCTGTGCATGTCCCTCACCTAGGACAGGGTCTGGCTCATAGCAAAGACTGTATTTTTCTCCTCTCTCAGTGTGTTCACAGAGAAGAAAAACTTTTTGAAGTTGTCAATAAAACCAACACTTCTATCCTCCTGCACCTGCTCTAGCCCAAGGTCTAAAATGTGAAAAGAAAAATTCAGAATTGGCTTATTATGATATCCTTAAGCAACTGACATTTAATAAAAGAAATTATGTGGCTTGAGAACTAAAATGCAGAAGTCACACCCAGGCAGGAAACACCTACTGTGTGCCAGGGACAGGGACAGACTGAACCTGGCCTCCAAGGTAAAGTGGAGCCATATTGTATGTACATACCTGTGCCCGGGACTTCTGGAGGTTCTTCCAAAGACATAATCAGACACACACCAAGGTTTCTACACAAAAAGGCTTTCATAGCATCATTTATAACTGGAATGAAACAGAAGCAACCTAACTAGAGGGATGGTTAAATAAATGATGTCATAGTCACGTGACCAAATATAGACGCATCAATCCTCAGATTTCAAAGGAATATTCAAATCAAGGGAAAAGGTTGCAACTTTTTTCTAAAGCACAGAAAACAGATGGAAAGAATGTGTACTACAATAAGATATGTGAATGTTGTACAACCACCATCAGTGTCCATCTCCAGACCAGACCGAAAGTCTATACTATAACCCCTGCGATCCCCTAATCCCCAACATAATGATAAGAGCAGGAGGTAGAAGATGGCTAGGCAGTTTAGGGTAAAGACCCCAAAAGAAAATGGCCAGTTTCTTTTCCTGCTGAGAACTAGAAATTCCTTGGATATGCCAGTAAATTTCTTCCCACCTGAGGCTAGAGATGCCAGAACTATCTAATCTAAAGATGTCTCTGGCTCTGCCACAGCCTGAGGCTGGGGAGGTCAGTGAGAGGGTCTGCTCTTTCCTTATCTCTTTTTTCCCCTAAAGTAATACACTGTCCTTGGACCTGACTAGGTCCTGGTGATGAAATCTCCTGACTAGGATCACCTGACCTGGACCACCTGATCAAAGCCTTGAGGGTCCTGAACACCTGGAATGTGAATTGGAGGAACCAGCCCATCTTCCTTTCCCCTCCCACTTCTCTAAATCTTTATTAACCCCAGGGAAAGAGACTCAGTGGTGTCCCAGTCCCGGGGACCCCCCTGCTGTACAGGAGCTTTTGCTTTCCCTCTCCAATAAAACTCTCCTTTCTAAAACTCACTCTCTGTGGTCCGTGAATTTCATTCTTCGAATTTACGAGACAAGAACCTGAAAGCCTCTGGCTTGAGGTGGCTTTGGTGGCTGTTGAGTTTCCGGGACCCTAGCCTCTCAAGCTAAGCGCAACAGAGCCGAGAAAGGCTCCATCGCTCTCTCTCAAAGACACCCCTGGAACCCCTGTATCAATAATGTCTTATAATACATTATAGTCTTAAAGTCTTAACAGTTTATTATGTATATATGTATGTTTTATATTAATTTTTTAAATACACTTGAAACTTGATTTTGGAAATTAATTATTTTGATTAATGTATACTGTAATAAGTGAGTAACTGCAGATTTAGTGATTTGGGGATTGAACCATAAGTGTCATTTTGCATGAGCAGTTCCAAAGCTCAATACAGAAATCAGAATAGTAGCTGCCTCCAGGGCAGGTGGCCATGAAGTCAGTAGAGAGACACCAGAGAACCTCTGGGCTGATTGATAAATGTGCACTGCTCACAGGCATGCATTTGACATTTGTCAAAATGCATGGATCTATAAGTTTAAGAGCTGTAGATTTTGTGTATATGTAAATTACATGTCACTTAACAAAAAGGAAGAACACTGTCCCCAGTGTCTCTTGGAAAGAAGACATTGGAGTAAGAATTTCCAAAAAATGAAGGGATTCTGCAATTCAATGACAGACGCCCACTGCCACCACCTTAGGAACCTTCCTTGGGTCCCTGTAGCCCCTAAAATTCAGGTCAGGCTCTTTTGTGTTCACTGTGGAAGCATTGGTTTGCCTAGGGAAGTCTGGTAAATACACTGTGGACTAATAACCTACAGTGACAGGGCACCTGCTCAGCCTGATTGACAGCTGTGAACCCAGAGAGTGTCACTCCTCTGCGTGGGAGCAGAAATGAGGCGTGCCTTGTTGCAAATCAGGCTCTAGAACAGCTGTCATCCCAGATGATGCAATGCGGCATCTGAAACCACCACCCATCCCAAAGAAACAAGGTCTCGGGGAACATGATATCAAGATGGGAGTCTTGGCCCTGACCAGGCTGGCTATAAGCTGTCTTTCTGTTACTGTGGCACTGGCCATGGCTACCACCATGAAGGTGTGAAAGTTACCTCTTTCTTATTAACCATGACTATGCTACACTGTGTACTTTGTCTCAATAAATGGCAGGTGATGAAGTTCCTGCCAAACTACTTTAACCACTTGGGAAGTCAGAATTTTTTTTTTTTCAATTTGCAGTTTCAGATTCCCCTCACTGCAAGACCCAGGGGCTGACAGTTCTGCAGGCTGTTTGCAGAACAGCACCAAAAAGTACACAAACTTCTTATCTTAAAAGCAGATTTGGAAATACAAAACAGCTGTACCTAAGCCTGAAGGCTATCAGAAAACAGCCAAGGCAAAAAAAAAAAAAAAATGCTTCCCTGGCTTAATGTCCTATCTCAGAAAGCAGAGTAGGGGATTCTTGCTGTGTGGGCTCATCATCATTTGAAGATAGTGCAACAGTCAGCTCTTCTCAGAGAAGAAGGAATCCCAGAACCTGAACCCCTGAGACAAAAATACTCCTCTTTGGGTCCCACAAAATAAGTGATGTCTGCTTCCTGAATTCTTGAAGACTGTAATCACCAAGCTGAATTAGCCTTCTTCATTTGGCCTCATCTTGCTCCCAAGGAAAAGCTTCTGTTTTCTAGCCACAGTTCCAGTCCGGTGTCCAGAGGGCAAGTTGCATTTTTCTAGTAGCCTTTGAAACCTCCAATCTAAGATCCCTACTCTCCACTTTCCTCGTCTCCCCAGCTAGAGATCCACACCCCCTATCTTTGTGAGGGTGTGGTGATGCCTCCAGGCATACGGGTGGACCCTCACATCCCCCAGCTCAGTGATAAGGAGCTGCAGCCTGAGGCTGGTGAGAAGATTGTAAATTCTAACTGAAAAAATAACCCCAGTACAGAAAAGCAATCCTTTCCCAGCTCCAAAGGTGTCATAACTACTAGAAGCTTCTACCAGCTTAGTCTTAGGAGAATACCACTTTTAAAAGTAAGAAATCAGGTAGGTGTGCTGGTACAGCCTGCGATCCTAGAACTGGGGAGACCCAGGCAGGAAGAATGTGAGTTCCAGACCAGCATGGCAAAAAACCACAAAACAAAAACCACCAACAATGAAAAACCCACCAACAAAACTGTAAAAGCCAGCAGGGGTCTTTAAGGAAAGTCAATGTCAAGTGCATAACCTTACCGGGAAGCAGGGCCGATTACCCTGCCTTTCAAGGTCCTGTACAGCTCCTGAACCAGATCTACGGGCTCTGTTTTCAAGTAACTCTTCAGCATCTCAGGGAATAGGGGAATAAATAATCCCTTTGCTCTGATAAATAGACAAGTTATTTGTTTTCCCAAGACAGCCTTCCAAACCACCTTCAGCATGAAGAAGTCACCACATAACGTTGTAAACCTTTAACCAGAGACCTTGTAAGTAGACTGAGATAACTCTTAAATGTCGCCCTTGTCTTTTTAAACTCATTAGTTCTCAGAGCAGCTCGAGCAGTGTTTGGTTGTTGGACTGGGAATGGTATGCTCCCAAAGCCATGGAATAGCAAAGCAAACAAACAAAACCAGCCCTGGGTCTGCACAGCTTGGTCTGAAGCCTGCTAGTTACCTGTCCTGTCACCCAGTCTCTGCCTCTACAGACCTGAGCTGTCCACTTTGACCACAAGAGAATTTAGAAAGAAGAGGCAGGGACCTATCTCATCTTGTGCAATGTACAAACATCTTAGTGTTTCTTTGCCAGCACCAAATGAGTGTTCAGCTGCAATTACCCAGACTGCTTGTGCAGAGCAGGTAGCAGGTTGCAGTAAACTGTGTTTTCCGATTAGACAGGCTGTTCTGTGCTGTTTCATGTGTATTTTCTTTCATTTGTTTACATGCATGTGTGTATATGTATGTGGGTGTGCCATCACAGGACGACTTGGACAACTCGCAGGAGGAGTTGGTTCTCTCCTTCTACCGAGCAAGTCCTGGGAACTGAACTCAGGCCTCATCAGGCTTAGTGCCAGGCATCATTACCTTCTGAACTATCTCACTGGCCCTCGTGTGTATGTTCTTAGCCAGGATCTAAGCAACTTGAGGACCATGTCTGTATTAGATACAGCAATGCCTTCTTGCCTTGTTGTAAGATCATTTCACTGACACTGGCTCTAGACTCTCTCTAGAAAAGAAACAAAATGAATGGAAGAAAACACGTGTCACAAAAGAAGCCACCGAAGTTATTGATTCTTTGCTTTTTCCCTGCTAGGCTAATGAATTTCAGTTTCCTGGACACAGACCAGGTCCAAGGCAGAAAACATAAAAGCAAAGTCAAATGTTAGCTATTGGAATTGGAGTCTTTGTCATAATTATTGAAGAGGTTAGGTGCACACACAGCAGTGAGAAAAAACAAACTGTCAGTTAACAACTGCTTGGTTGAAAACTGATGAAAAGATGTATGGCCTAAAACAACAAAAAAATTTAAACTCTACTATATATCCAAGAGGCTCGAAGAACCAACAGGAGAAATGCTCAGGTTTGGGATGGGCAAAGTCAATTCTTATTGGTTGGTGTAAAACTACTGAGTACTTTGAATGTCACCTATCAGGAGGTGACCCTGATTGCTGAGCACAGGACAGACTTCAGAGTCTTCCAAAAAATGTTACCCTATGTTTTGCTTATTTTACTTCAAAAGATAAAGAAGGCCAGGTGTTGTACATGCCTTTAATCCCAGAAGCAGGCAGATCTCTAAGAGTTCAAGGCCAACTGGTCTACAAAGTGAGTTCCAGGCCAGCTGGAACTACAGAGAGAGCCTGTCTCAAAACAGAAAAAAAATGCAGACACCCTCAAGTCTTTCTGGTATGGTATACTAGGAACTGAACAAGGTTTGCTGCCTCCAGTGAACACATGCCAGAAAAGTAGTGAGTGTCCATCCAGGGCCTCTTCTTCCCCCACCTCACCATGACCTTCTCCACCACCCCAAACCAAACAAGGAGAGGAAAGAAATAGAAACCAAATTACTTGCCATTAATGTAAAGCTGAGTGTGTCTCATCTAACAGGTGCTCTGTATCATAAACAACATTACACTGATCCACTTCAAAACAGCTTTTAAAGAACTTGATCTTTTACTACAAAGAGATGTACACATCATCTGCATGTAGGAAGGACAGGCTTAGAAGGAAGCAAATTGACTAACGAGCATTCAGGCTGGTCATCAAACCACCTCAATAAATAAACAACAACCACAGGATTATACCTCTGTGGCTCTCCAAACAACCAGCTTTCCTAAGTGATCTAAAGAAGGGCGTTAAATGAAGGTGTACTGCTACACAGAACTGGAAACACCGTAGAGAACTGAGGAGCAAGCAGACTGGGGAGGTTACAGTGTGAACTGTAGGAAAGGTGTGACCTCATTCTCCATGTATAAATGGCAAACTGAAATAGGCACCAAAGTATGCTAAGCATAAAGCCCAGGGCAGCCAGACAAAGCACACTATCCAGTTGTTACACAGATGCTCATTGAAACTTTATATTGCAAAAACACAAACACGAAACCAAGAAACCTTATTGCTTAAACAATAGGGTAACAAACAGCAAAGTAGTTATAGCATATTCATAATGTCAAATAAAACATTATGCTGCCGTTTTAAAGCCATACTTAGATCTTTTGTTTGTTTGTTTTTGGGAATGGTGGTAATGTTAAGGGCTGAACTCAGGGCCTCAAGCAAGGTCAGCAAGAACTCTACCACTGAGCTACATTCCCCAGCCCCATAATCGCTTTTAAATGATTTGGGGAAAATGTTTTTGTGTTTTGTAAAATATTATATACACAATAAAAGACATAGGTTGGCAAGAGATAGCCAAGTCATCAAAGAAGTTTCCTCTTCATTGTGGAAGTAGAGTTACTTGTGCCCACTTTTTCCATTCTTACCGAACTTTAAACAATTAAAATACAGTACTTTTTAAAAATTGAGACAAGATCTCATTATGTAGCTCGAGCTGACCTCCTGCCTCCTGAGTCCTGAGATTCCAGGCACACTCTACAGCATCTTGGCCATACATTATGTTTATAATTCAAAAAAATTATATTGAAATTTATCCCACTAAGACAGAGTAGTTTAGGGGGAAGGAAGTCTCTCCTGTTGTTACTCAGCAAGCTTGCTGGGATTGGCCCTTCTGTCATTAAGCACTTGGATAGGGTACCCATAGCAAACACTCTGGTCACTACCCTAGGCAAATCCACCTAGGCCTCCCAGCATGGCTCAATGATCCTGAATAAAGTCCTTTCCCAGTGGGGGCCATGGCCTCTCACTACATTTGCCCTCATCTGTTCCTAAACATCTTGGTCCAATGGAAAACTCTGTCAGGGACAGAATGTAAGAGGTTTCTCTATGCAGCAGAAAGGGACAGCATTTATGAGATTCTTTATTCACAGGCTTCTCTTTGTTACCCCTATTTATGACATTAATAATTTAAGGCATTCTTAACACAGAAGCTTAATCCTGGGCTTCCTATATTTGAAAGGGCTATCTTAAGAAAAAGTGGGCTGGAGCTGGAGACACGGCTCAGTGGTTAAGAACACTTGCTGCTCTTCCAGGACCAGAGTTCAGTCCCCAGCACCCACACCAGGAGGCTCACAATGGCTTGTAATGCCAGTTCCAGGGGATCTGGCACCCTCTTCTGGCTTCTGTGGGCATCTACACCCTTGTGGCACACACACACACACACACACACACACACACATACACACAAACATGTACAAACGAACATGGGTTTTTAAAAAGGTGGGTCAAGGAAACATTTTTAAAAATGTGACATACTCATACATGAATATAATAAATGTTTATCATATTTATCCTGAGAAACACTAAGATATCCTGGTTATGAAGCTTACTCCAGCTACAACAGTCCATATGTAAAAAGGTAAAGACCTCAGATTTGGAACAATCACACTGAACCCTTCTAAGTCCAGTTACTCCTTTAGGGCCATTTGAAATACTGCCTGGCATTGGTAGCACACAAGAGTCCTGTTTTGGGAGGCGGGGAGAGGAAAACCTCTTACCATCTGAGGGTGACCTGGCACTAGGCTGAATAAATTTCATATTGAGAACAACTGCAGCTTTCTTTGCTCAAGTTGTTCTTAACATTTTCAGTGCTGTTAGGTGCCTTTCAAAATAGTACTTTATTCTATATATCATGGCTTTTTTTTTTTTTAATAAGACAAGGTCTCATTGTATAGCCCTGGATGGCTCACAATGCAGACCAGGACGACCTCAAACTCAGAGATCACCTGCCTCTGCCTCCCATGTGCTAGGATTAAAGGCATGTTTTGGCTAGGTGCACTTGGGTTTTAAGAAATCAGAGATTTGGGCTGGAGAGATGGTTCAGCAGTTAAGAGCACTGGCTGCTGTTGCAGAGTACCTGGATTCAATTCCCAGCGCCCACATGGCAGTTAACAACTGTTCATAACTCCAGTTCCGGGGGAATTCAACGCCTTCTTCCGACCTCTGTGAGTACTGCGCAACACAGGTACATTTACACACATGCAGGTAATACACTCATACATTAAAAATAAAATTAATAAACTATTTTTCAAAAGAAAGAAAATCAGAGACTTGTGCCTGTTGTAAGGCTCTTTAGTCCAAGAATAATCAGAGGAGTTAGAGGCAGACAGATCTTTGTCAATGTGAGGCTAGCCTGATGTGCTACATACTGAAACCCTACCTAAAAAAAGAAAAAAGAAAGAAAAAGAAAAATCAGGGACTCTGTAGCTTCTGCAGTTGGTGAGATCAAATGGAATATTAAAAAAAATTTTATACTTTAATTTTATGTGTATGACTATATTGCCTGCATGCATGTAAGTGTACCCATGTTGTGCAATGCTGACAAAGGACAGAAGAGGGTGTTGAATTCCTTGGAACTGGAGTTACAGATAGTTGTTAGTTACCATGTGGGTGCTAGGATTCAAACCTGGGTCCTCTGAAAGAATAGTCAGTACTCTTAACCACTGAGTCATCTCTCCAATCCTGCATTTGCAGATATTTTAAAAGAAATATGCTATTTAAAGTATACCCTGGGGAAAGCAAGATGGCTCCGTGGGTAAAGTGCTTGCCTCAAAAGCTTGGCAACCAGAGTTCAATGCCCAGAACCCACATAAAGCTAGGAGAGAAATGGCACCACAAAATTGTCCTCTGACCTCTACATGGGGGCCATGATGTGTGCCTCCATCATTCACACACTCTCTCTAAATAAATAAATAAACAAATGTAATTTAAACATTTTTAAAGGTTCAAAATATGACAGCTAAGATTAAATTTAGGCCTAGGCCGAGCATCTTAAAGGCTAAAACTTATTTCTAAAATTCTAAGAATCAGGAGCATACAGCATTGTGCAAACTTGACTGCAGGAGGCTGAGAATTGGCAAAAGCCAATGTAGGTATAGATTTGATCTTCAGGTCTACCATTCACTACCTGTGTAGCCCAGACCTCTAATTCATCCCTCAGATACAACATGTGCTGAGATGTTTTAAACACACACTTGATGATCAGTGAATGGAAGTGATACTTTAGATTCTCAATCTGTAACAATGGAGACTGAAAGACAATTCTATCATGGTGTTTTACATGCCTATATGGTTCTACAGAATCAGCGCCTGCAATAAATATATTCTCATTCTTTGCTATATTGCTTATGCTTAATCTTAAAAAAAAAAACAGATCATTTCATTTCCACAGAACTTTCTTGTTTAGTGGAGGATTCAACCCCATCCTAACATCTTAAATTACTGTCACGACTCAAAAAATTTTCAGTGATAACAGAGTTAGAGAATTATGCTAGACTACTCCATAGTTATTTGGGTGTCCTCCCAACAGAGCTGTAAAAAGACAGAGAAATCTATCCACTGCAATAATGTTCATGCAGAAAATCAGGAAGCTATGGACAGACCTCCAGGTCTCTTGACAGGTCCCCTCAACACAGGTACTGGGAGACCATTATTGTGTGATGCCTTCACAGGGTCCCCTATGTGCCGCTGTTTGAACTTTCAATAGACTCCTGTTCACAGCAGAATGTCCATTCTCAGAGTCTGTCTCCAATCTCTCCAGCATCATAAACTGATGCTTATCATCATAAACAACACACATCCAAAACCAAAAATTATTCTGCTAGTCTTTGGTTCTTGACAAGTCAGAGACAGAAGGTGATGAGATGTCTTAACTTTTAACTTTGCATTTCTTAATCATCTCCAAAGCAGATGAAGCAGATGCGTCCTGTTCCTAAAACTTCTGTCTCACCTCTCTACTTTCACTTATGAATCATCATTCTCCATAGAGAGGTGGGCTACACCTGCCCACCCCGTGGCTGTCTAGAACTGCTCACTCTTGTCCCCACCCCAAACACACAAGTCCTCAGAATGAACAACAGCGCATTTACCCTACTGCTTTGAAGCAGTAAAGAGGAAAAATGAATCTTAGACTTCTGAAAATACTCAGCTCCTACTCTCAAATCCTCTCCCAGGCCTTAGAAGGCAACTGCACCTTGCTGGAAGCCCTGCAAAAACGGTTCCCATACGCAAAGTGCAGGGTACCGCTGCCCCACCGCTGCTGGAGACACTGCAGCACCGGATTTGCAACGACGCCACATGAAGAAAACACGAAAAAAGAAACAAGGACGAGAAGGCAACTCTGAACATAATGTGGTCCAGTTCTTTACTGGTCCGAGGGGAAGAAAGAAAAAAAAAAAGGAAAAAAAAAGAAATCCTAAAGCGGAGAAACAGTCGGTGGTCCGCTGAGCAAGACACCTCTGGGGCAGGTTATCCCTAATCCTTATCCAGGTTACAAAGCATGTAAAAATTAGAAGTACGTGGGAAATCAACTTGGAGACACTGAAGGCAGATTCTCTGCACCATCACCATCACCATCACCACCACCACCATGTGTAAGTAAAAACCCAGCACTTAACGCTACTGGAAACTACATGTAGTCATGGGCCCGAGGTTTACATAATCACAAATTACATAATAGTCGTCCTGTGCACGAAAACCCCTTCTATAGGTGAAGTTCCCCACCATCCTGTCGTTTGCCATTTTCCAGAAAACCCTGGGAAAGTCTCCCGCATATCTGGAAGGTGAGGAATGGGGTGCTGGAAAAGTCACCCTTGACAAGCTGCAAACCCTGGTCACACGTTCCGTTCCGGGGGCTCGGGGCAGGTGACTCCCCACTGCCCGCATCGGGGCGTCCACGGCCGAGGCAGGGCGCGCGGGTCCGGGCGCAGGCTGCGGGGCGCGGCCGGGCTTACCTGCTCCCCGAAGTCGATGGCTATGTTGGTGATGCCGAGGGGCACCAGGAACCGGATCAGGGGCCAGTAGTGCGTGAGCGCCGGGAATTTCACCATAGTCCCCGCCGTGGGCTGACCCCACGCACATCTGCCGGGCCAGGGGACGGAGCGGGCGGCGCGGGGCGCGGGGCGCGGGCGCGCGGCGGGCGGAGGCCGCGTCCGGAGGGGCCTGGGGCGGCGGCTGCGGCGGCGCCCTCTCCAAGCGCGGCTGCTCTAGCAGCTCCGCGAGCACAAGTCCATCCCTGCTGCCCTCCCACACAACAAAGATCTGCCGGGAAAAGAAGGAGGGACGGCGGCGGCGGCGGCGGCGGCTCCTCCTGACAGCGGCTCCATTATAAGCGCTCTGGGCCCGGAAATAAATAAATAACCGCGCGCACGAGGCGCTGCCGCCGCCGCCGCCGCCGCCGCCGCCGCGCGGAGGAAATCAGGGGCGGGCGCGGAGGCGCGACACCGCCGGAGACCCGGGAGAGGGCCGGGCCGGCGCTGCCTGCCCCGCTCCGCCTGCGCGGCCCGGCCACCGGGGGCGCTGCGCCCGCACGGCCGCGGCCCGCCGCCCGCAGGAGTCGCCCCGCCGGGGTGGGACGCGGGCCGGGGCGCGGCAGGGCCCGAGAGGACCCGCGGCGCGGACCCAGCCGGGGCGCAGAGCGGGGTCTGGGCCGCCTGGAGGCCGCGTGGCCTGCGGGACCCGGCCTTGGGGCCCCACGCTGTCCCCGCAGGGCCCGGGAACTGGGTGAGCGCCGGGGCACGCGCGGGGACCCGGGCGCAGGGCTCCGGGGACGGCGGGGCTGGGGAGGCCCGGCAGGCAGCTGCCGGCTTGGCCTCCCGGCGGGCGGGAAACGCAGGGGAGCGGCTAGCTCCAGGCCGGTGCTCCCAGCTGGCTTAGGCTGACGGGGATGCCGCATGCGAGAGGGACCAAAGGGAGGTCTCCATCTCCTTCAAGATTTTCAGGGATGGTGGAGATCCAGAGACTGCTTCTCAGACTCACAGGCTAGCGGTCTGGGACACTCACATTTGACTCCCAGCAAATTTACTAACAGTGTACAACTTTTTGACCAGGTTGGCCTTGAACTCACAGAGATCCTCTGCCTCTGCTTCTGGAGTACTGGAATCAATGGCATAGCCCTCCACCTCCATGTGCAGTCACGGAAGGCCCGACTCTTAGCAGTGCCTGTGCTTCATTTGGTATTCTGCTCTCCACCTCTTGAAAATTTTAAGTTGTGAACAAGGGGTTTTCTTCCTGTACTGGGAAAATTGTGTAGTCTGTCTTGTCTTACTTTGTACTGCCAGGTGCATCATTTAAACAATGAGCCTGCCATGGTGGCACTTGCATTTCGTCCCAGCACTCCTGGGGGTGAGGGAGGCGGCTGTCTGTGAGACCAAGTCCAACCTGGTCTATATCGAGTTCCAAGCCACCTGGGACTATAGGGAGACCCTGCCTCAAAAAACCCACAACCAAAGTAAACATAGTGAACTGAAGTAATACATTAAAATAATGAAGTACCTAGGCTTAAGAATGAACCTGTTTCCTCACACTTAGCTCGGTAAAGTTCAACTTAATAGTGTGCTTGAAGGTGAGGTTGAGGCAGGAGAATTGCTGTAAGTTATAAGTCATCCTGGGCAGCATAATGATTTCCAGGTCTATCAGGTCTATGTAGGGAGGTCCTATCTCAAGAAAATGAATTAAATACATAAGTGAGTAAATAATAACAGTGTACTTGAGCCATCAGCCTCCTGGTGCAAATATTCCCCAATATATTGGAAGTATTAAATATTCCCATATTTGATGCCTTTATCAGTTCTGTGCACTCAAAACAAGGCATCTAAAAAAGAAGCTAATTAACCTTGCAGCTCCATGTAACCCCAAATTACATCACCTATAATTAAGGCAAAACTTTGGTAATTGTTTATTGCATTCAATATGTTAAACAGCAACCTTTAAAAAAAGATTTTCCCATCAAAACAGGAAGTTCTTGTGTACAGGACTCTCCTCAGGAGCAAGTTCCTGAAAGTTGTTTCCATGTACTCAGTTATTAAGCATACAAAAAAAGGGAACAGATTATTTAAAGGAATTTGTGGGAAAAGTCTTCCTCTGCAAAGCAAATATGGCCTCATGGTTTGCCCATTCTATTAGTCTAGCTTTTTGTAAGCTCATTTCACTTAAAGTGATCTAATTGCACTGACCTTTGCTGGGCTGCGAATTGATGAGATCCTAGATCAATGCTTGTGAAGGCCAGTTTGCTCTCACTGGTCTCTAGACTAGGGAGGCCAAATCTCTACTGCTGCAGCTGCAAATAAACACTTTCAGTCTTAAAGGCAATAGTGAGAAAATTCAAGAGAACCAGTTCAAAGGCCAATATCCTTGTTTGAGTATTCTTTAACTGTATTTTTAAATGAATGATTTTGTGTCTTCTTTGATTAAGGCAAAGAATATTTTTCTAGATCTTAAATGGCTATGAACTTTAGTAACATCAGGACAACTTGGGAATGGGATATTTAATTTTGTTTCCATTAAAAATATCACAGTCACGGCTGGAGAGAGGGCTTAGGGGTAAGGAGTACTTGCTGCTCTTGCAGGGGATATAAGTTCAGTTCCTAGCACCCATGTCCAGTGGCTCACAACTACCAGTAACTCCTGTTCCAGGGGTCTGAGGTCCCTTTTTGGCCTCCAAGGGCACCTATACTCATGTGCATATGACACCTTCCTCTACATATAAATAAAAGTGAAATAAATCTTCAAAACTAAATCATAATCAGATAGTAGATCTGAAAGGAAGTTTTACCTTCTTTCTTTTTAAACAGTGTCATTTGTAAAGATAACTCAAATTACAGTAATGACCAGGAAGCTTTCTAAATGGTGCAGAAATGCAAACATCCCAACATTACTTCAGTTGCATTTAGAAGAGAATGTCTTTGGGAAGGTATGACTTGATTTTTGATCACTCTATACTGGTACATATGTACAGATAGGAAAAATCCTGAAAGAAAATATGGTCAATTGTTAACACAGTTAATAATTGTATGATTATTAACAGTTTCAGCTGTGTAGTATGAAAATGATCTCATATTACTTTTCTTTTTGTGTGTCTCTGTATTTAACATAATGAGCATGTCTAAATCTGTAAAAAAGGCAAGGCTTTTTGAACGTATTTATAAAATATTAGAAGAGCACAATAACCTTGTTTTCAGAGTAAAGAAAAAGTTACTGCTCCCAAAAAGTGTTTCATTAATGACCTGGAATCTTTTACTGCATAAAATGATGGCTAAGCCCCACTTTTTTTTTTCTTTGAGCTAGAATCTTGTGATGTAACTTAGACTGGCTTCAAACTCAGCATCCTTTTGCAACAGCCTTCTAAGTGCTGTGATTGCAGGTGTGCACCACCATACCGATTTTCTTTAGAAGTTAATGCAAAAAGAATAAATGTCACATACATGTTTGACTTTTTTTCTGAATTAGTCTTAAATTTATAAATTCAAATTGCCCTCAATAATATCTGCTGCAAATAACAGAATAAAATAGTATGCTTGGGGCTGAAGAGATGGCTCAGAAGTTAAGAGCACTTATTGTTCTTGCAGGGGCCCCAGGTTTGATTCCCAGCACCCACATGGCAGCTGGCAACTGTTTGTAACTCTGGTTCCAGGGATTCTGACACCCTTTTCTGGCCTCTGCAGGCAATGCATGCATTTGGTGCACATATATACATTAGGCAAAACACACATATATATATAAAATAAAAGTAACTAGATAAAAATAACTGTTCTTAAGATTCTAGGACTATGTAAGTTCTAAGACTATGCAACTCAGACATCTTTGACTTGAGGGGCCCACTGACATGGGAGCAATGAACATGGTTTGCAGCATATGCTGTACAGATTTGTGTATGCTTGACCTGATGGAATTACCTACATTTGTCACATGTAATTATCCTGTATCCAAATTAGTATAACCAAATTAGCAAATTGCTCTGATGGAAGACTTAGTCCCAGAGATGATGTCTGGTTTTCAAATGAGCCATGTGTCCCCTAAAACAGAGTAGACCAGATATACATTCAAGTCTACAGCTAGGCCTGGTGCCGTTTTGCTCCCTGGCTGAATAGGAATGGGATGAGAGGAAATCTCTGGGGACTATTTGTGTTCGTAGAATATCAGTTATTGATAAAGTTCTGGTTACTTCCCAGGTCTTAGTGTCCAGAGGGCAAAAAGAGAAAATATTTGCTTCTTCCCAGTTGGAAATTTTAATTGTGCCATCGTCCAAGTCTAGTAATTAACCTGAGTGAATGATCAGAATCAGGGCCTGTGCTCCCAGCGTGTGCCAGAAGTTGGAGGCAGGAGGTGAGTGGCAAATTATCCCAAATTGAAATTTGTGGGAGATAAGCTAGAAGTCGCCAAATAAAGACTGCTGAGCTACAGTTCCCACTTTTAATGACCTCTTTAATAATGTATTTAAGGGACCACACTGGCATGTCAAACTGTTGTGCTATTAAAAGGAATGGGAAAGGTTTCTACGTACAGGTAAGGAATAGCAGAGCTACAGAACAGTTAAGTGAAAAAGTAAGGTGCCAAACTATAAATGGCATGCTATTTTGGTACATAAAAAAGGGGAGAAGATGAATACAGAAGTACTTGCATGCATGATGATCTGCTTTTATTTGCAAATGAACACTGGCAGAATACGCCTGAGATTAATTAAATGTTTAGCAGGGAAGAAGGAGACCAGAGTAGAGTCTGACTAGAAGAAAGACTTCTCTAAATGCCCGTTATTGTCTGATTTGGACTTTAGAAAACTTTGTGTTTTATACATTGCAAAAAACCAGAATCGAAAGAAAAAATTATGGATACACGAAAAAAGGTCATACGACTTTTTCTCTTGTTTATTCTTTCTTTATTCAAAGGAAAGGACTTAGGGAAACTTCAATCAAAGCTCAGTTATATGATTATATCGTTTATGTGGTTTTATAGATTTTTATAGGTTTTACAGATTTTTATTTCCCTGTAATTGCTACACACTAAAAGAATTGGAGAAACTCTTGCTAGGTTAATTATGGAACTGGCTGGCTTTGCGTATTGGTAACTATTAACTCACTCCTGCCCTTAAAAAGCAGCCTGAAAGACAAAGTAAGTTTGGGGATAGAGCCTCTTGTTGCTGCTCAAAGACTCCACCACCACCAGTAGCTGGCTTTGAGGGTTTTGGAAGCGCGGTGCTTTAGCTAGGTGAGCGGTTGCTGATTTGCTCACTCGGAAGTACACAGGAGGCACGTTTGTAGTTCCTTTTGGCTCTGCAAACCTCAACTCTGGTATTTCTTCACGAACAGAAGGGAACAGAGATAGATCATTGAGATCAAACTGTAACTGCTCTTCCTTCTTTTTCCTGTGTTTAGCCACCTTCTGCTTGTTGCATTTAGTGACCATGAGAACACAAACAGCCAGTAATTAAAAGTATTTAATGATGGGGCTGGGAGTTGAGTCAGTGGTTTAGAGCACTGGCTGCTATTGCAGAGAACCTGGGTTCACTTCCCAGCACCCACATGGCAGCATAACTCCAGTTCTAGGGGATCCTACCCCCTCTCTGGCATTCATGGGCATTGCATGACATGGATGATGCACTTATATACATGCACTTACATATACATCCCTCCAACCTCCTTATTTCCCCTTTTAAAAAGTTTATGGGCTGGAGAGATGGCTCAGTGGTCAAGAGCACTGCCTTCTGTTGCACAGAACCCGGATTCAGTTCCCAGCACCCACATAGCAGCTAACAACCCTCCATAACTTCAGTTCCAGGGGAATTTAATGCCTTCTTCTGGCCTCTGTAGGCATTGCACAACATGTGTGCACTTACATACATTCAGGCAATACACTCATACACGTAAAAAAATTTTTAAATGAAATATTTAAAAATTTATTTATTATATATGTGTATGTGTGTCTGCATGAGTTTATATGCACTGTGTGTGTGTAGGTGCCTTCACAGGTCAGAAGACATCAGTTTTCTTGGAACTGGAGTTACAGGCAGTTGTAAGCCAGCTAATGTGGGTGCTGGAAACTGAACGTAGTCCTCTGCAAGAGCAGTAAAGCACTCTTAATTGCTTAGCCATCTCTCCAGCCCCTGTTCTCCACTTTCCCTCAATATATATTTTTATTGAATTTTTGTGTATTTCATACAAGACCTCCCTTATCATATTTATCATATTTAGACCTCCCTTATCTGCACCTCCCCCATAGCCTGCCCATAGGATTTCATGCATTCTGTCATATATGTTAAGTTCCTTCTAGTCAAGTTTGTGTACCCACATATCTCTTGGTGTAAGTTCATCCACTGGAAGGTGTTCAGCCTGTTAGGTAGAGTCACTCCCTTAAAGAAGACCAACTGTCCTTCACCAAGATTGTTGCCCATTTCCCCAGTTTTATGCTGGGTTTGTGTTTGGTTGAGTTTCCATGGGTCTTGTGCATACTGTGACTAATGCTGTAAGTTCATATGAGCAAGTTCCCAAGAGCCTGTAAGACTTTGTTTCCCTTTTAAGGTTACTGCTTTGGTTAGAGCAGGCATTCATTTATTAGACAAGTGAGGAGTGCCACACCTGCAAACCACACCCCTAAATTCCTAAACTTCAGTAGAGAAATTTTCATACTTGAAATTATTCCTGATTTCATTGTGGTATCTCCCTGTTTATACGATTTTATTTATGACTAAATAGATGGGCAAGGTGCTAATGAAACTGCTGTCTTTCCCATCTCTATAGGTCAGTTAATTTTACTATAATTCATCTAGCCATGTTTTTTAGTATCTACGGCATGCTAGACATATTATAAGATTCTTGATATATTATGGTATGAGACAAAACACAGTTCCTTTAAAATGGGGGAAAATGAAAGGTGGGCTCACTGATTACTGTTATTCAACACTCAGTGATGGTATTATAGTAACACATGTAAAAAGAAATAAAGGTACAGCACATGTAGAAAGAAAAACTAATTCCTAGGCCAGGCAAATACCTGCAGTCCCAGCACTCAGGAGGCCAAGGTAGGAACTGCATGGTGAGAGCCTGTCTCAAAACATACACATAATTCTTTATTGACAGATGATATGATAATGTACACAAAAAATTCCAAAAGTTCTAAAAGAAGGCTGCCAGACTAATAATGTGTGCTTGTCCAGGTCATAGGATACAGCCTCATAATATCAAAAGAATCCCATGAAACTGTGATTATTACTTCATATATGGACTGTAGCAGCATTACAAAGGTTAAACAAAAAGTCTAAAGTCATAACTAATAAGCTGCAAGGTGACACTCCAACCCTGATACTCATGACTTAAAAATATATTAGATGCCATGCCAGGGTTCTTAAACTCAGTCCTCACCATGAGATTGTGATTTGGTTTCTAGAAGGGGTAGGTTCTGGGGAGCTGCATTTCCACAGGTACACCAGGATTTTGATGCAGAGCATTCATAACCTATCTGTGTACATGCGCTATAAATTCTGTGTGCATACATGAGTCCTCCTCTGTCCACAGAGGAAATGTTCCAAGGTGCTGAGCGAATGTCTGAGAGCTAATGGAGCAGCAACCCTTCTAGACACTGTGATACAAACATGCACGTGATAAAGTTGAATTTATACGTCAGATACAGAGGAAATTAACAAAAAGAATCAATAACAAAGTTGAATGGATGTAAGTATATACTGTGATAAAAGTAACATGAATGTGGTCTTTCTCAAAATAGGTATTTTTTTCCTTTTGTCTATTTATTTATTTATTTATTTTTTTTTTTGAGACAAGGTCTCCCTGTAGCTTTGGCTGGTCTGGAATGCACAGTGTAGACCAGGCTGGTCTCAATCTCATAGAGTCACCTATCTCTGTCTCCTCAGTGCTGAGATTAAAGGTGTGGGCCACCACACCTGACTTTTTTTCTTTTTTGAGACAAGGTATAATTCTGTAGCCCAGGAACTTACTATGTAACTCAGGTTGGCCTGGAACTCATGGTAATCCTCTGCCTAAAGCTTTCAAGTTTGGGGACTACAGGTATGAGCCATCATGCCTGACTTTGCTGTTGTTTTGAGATAGTATTCTCATAAGTAACCCCAGCTGGCCTTAAACTCCTGTTTCAGCCTTCCAAGTTCCAGGAGTACGAACACCTGCCACTGCACCAAGCTTTAAAATGCTGAAGATGTGCAGGATGCTAGAGGAGTCTAGAGGGACTGACAGCATCCCCAGTTGAGAAGGAAAGAGGTAGCAAGGCCATACAAGGCAGACTCCCCTGGAATCCCATAGCAGATCCAGAGAGTGAGCTCCATGAAAAGGCCTTGCAGGGAATCTGGCATCCCTGCAATCTTGCAGGATGGAAAGAGCAGTGGGAAAGTGGAGCTTGGGCAAGGAGCCCAGAGCTCAGCCAAGGTGCTGCACACTGCATATTGCTAGCTACCAAAGGATCATTGGGGATGGGTAGAGAAGAAGGACTGAACAGTCCCATGCACATTTAATTGTTGTTGATAGCTCATGCATTATTTTCCTTGTGCCAGGAAAAGTGCTGTGCAAAGTACAAGCTTGATTACATGCACTCCTCACAGGTCCCTGTGGTGGGGATCATTTATCAGCCCCATTTGGTAGATGAGGAAACCGAGGAAGAAAGAACAAACCATTGTTGTCTTATGGCTTGGCTGGGATTTATACTACTTTGTTTTCGTTTGTATCAGGCTGGCCTCCAACTCACTGTGTAGGTGAAGATGACCTTGAACTTCTGATCCTCTTGTCTCTGTCTCCCAAGTGCTGGAGTTTATGAAGTGTGGAGGATTCAATCCAGGGCCTTGGGCATGGGAGGCAAGCACTTTCCCAACTGAACTACATTCTTGGCCATAGTGACACTGTATTTCGTAGGAATCAAATATATACTTCCTAGATTCCAGAATATGTCCAGGTTGGAAGTGTAGGGAAGAGGAGGGGAAAATCGGGGAGTGGACTGTGAAAGACTCAGGATCACAAAATTGCAAAGCCTTAAGGAATTTTATTTTATATTATTCTCTTGGGGCCTTACACATGCATGTAAGTCCTCTAGTGCTGAGCCACACTCCAGAACTTGAAGGAATCTTAGAAATGATTTAGTTCTATTGTGTATCCTAGGCCTCAGTTCTAGAAGACACAGGGAAAGACAAGGGTTCCTTGAGAAAGAACAGATGTGTGGGTGATTTCTCTTAAATAGGGGAAGTTATGGAGAACTTGGGGCTAGGGCCTGTGCCACAGGCATGGGGAAAGAGGCAGTGCAGGGTGGGAGTTGCCCGCACAGTGGGTCAGGACCGCCAGCTAGAGCAGCTATGGGCAGGCTGCCTTGATAGTGATTGCACAGTCAGCTCTTCTCCAAGTGCTGCGTCACTGGTGGTAGATTCTTTTGTGTGATTTGGGGGTATGGTGTTGGTTTGGTTTTGGTTTTAGCATTAACTGTCAACTTGACACAGAAAAGTAGTCTCAGTTGAGTAATTGTATCAGGTTGGTCTGTGGCCATGTCTGGGAGGGATTGCTGGACTGTCTTCATGGTTGTAGGAGGCTGGGTGGCGCACTGGGGGAACCATCTCCCAGCAGGCGGTCCTGCACTATATAGGAAAGTTAGTTATGCCAGAGGAGAAAGCTAGCCAGAGACCAGAGAGGAAGCCAGCAAGTAGCTACTGCCATGGCTTCTGCTTCAGGCCCTTGAGTTCCTGGCCTCACTTCTCTCAGTGATGGGCTGTGACCTGAAACTGTAAGCCAAGTAAACCCTTTCCTCCCCTAAGTTTCTTTTGGTCACTGTGTTTTATCGCAGAAACATGAAAGAAACTGGAATGTTTTATTTTGAAACACAGTGTCTTGAGTAGTTCGGTATGTAGCCAAGGATGATCTTGAACTCCTCACCCTCCCTCTTCTACCTCCTATGTGTTGGAATTACACCACCCCCAGCCTACAACATATCTCTTATAGCACTTCATTTCTTTGTCCTGACCTACATGAAGATCTTTAGGTTGCTTCTTCTAGCAGCATAGAAGAGAAATCAACTTAAATAGCTGGTTGTAGTTTGAATATGGGTTGTCTCCCCTGAAATACATGTTAATATTAAATCCCCATTATGAAAGACTAAGATGAACAATCATTCCAACTTTGATGCTTATAAATGAGGTTTTTGAAAAATGAGTAGGATTAGATATGGTGGCTTCAGAAGAGGAAGAAATTAGGAAACGTACATACATTCCCTGTCTCTTGTGATGAGATGCCCTGTGATCATCTTGGGACTCTGCAGCAAGAATGCTTTCGTGGGATTTGGGTCCTCAGTCTCAGACCAGAATTGTGAACCATAATAAATTTCTTTTCTTTATAAGACACCAAACCTTGAGCATTTTATTACAGAACTAGAAAACAGACCTATAGACTAGTGTACTGGATAGCTTTAGTTGGCAACTTGATACACCTGGGTTGAGGGATCCTCAACTGGGGAATTGCTTCCTTTGGACTGGCCTGTGGCCATATCTGTGGTGTATTTTCTTGATTGTTGAGTGATATGGGACGGCCTAGCACAATGTGGGTGGTACCACCCCTGGGCAGATTGTTCTGTAATGTATAAGAAAGCCGGTTGAGCATTGACCAGAGAAACCAGTAAATAGCATTCCTCCATGGCCTGTGCTCCAGCTCATGCCTCCAGGATCCTTCCTTGAGTTCCTACCTTGGGCTCCCTCAGTGATGAGCTATGAGATTGTGAGCCAAATAAACCCTTTCCTCCCCAAGGTGGTATTGGTCAGAGGGTTTTGTCACAGCAATTGAAAAGAAACTAGAACAATTAGCTAAGGTAAAAAAAATGCTTTGTGACAGCACAGCTATGTCCCGTGGAAGCCACGTCAAAAACAGAGTAAGCTGCAGAAGGGAAGAGACTGGAAGCAGGGACAGGATTATTTCTAGGACCCTCTGCATCTCTAGTCATGGTTTCTCTCCCCTCCCCCCACCGTTCCCTCTGTCCTTCTCTCCTCCTCATCCTGCTGTCTCTACATTTCTGGACCAGATCATGGGCAGACAGTGACACTGCCCATCTCATAGCGTGGCTAGGTCTCTTGCTGCCAGGTTTATGTTTGAACAAAAGAGACTTCAGAGTAGCTCACCTTGGGGATGAGTCAGGGCTGGAGCCATGTTGTCCACAGTGACTCCTGGGCACCTGAGAGAGGACTACCTAGCAGGTAGCTCAGCAGGTATGGTATGGTGGACATGGCACCTCGCCTCTTGGTTGTGTAGCATTAGATACACACACCACATCATAGGTTTTCAAAAGTACTCTGCCTTAAAAGGCCAACATTTCCAGCTAAAAGTCACTTCATTAAAATAAAATGAAACACATGAAATTAATTTTAATATATTTAACTTAACCAAGTATTTCAAAATCCTATCATAACATGTAATCAATAAATAAATATAAGGGAGATGCTTTGCATTCTGTTTCCCTGCTATGTTCAAAGTCGTGTGTACACACAGGTGCCTGAGGTGTCTAATTCTCGCTGTATCTTGTAGTTGGTTGGTCTTAGGCTGGAGCAAGGCTTTATTCAGCAGAGGGTCTAGTCATAGAGGATCCCATGTAGGGTCTCTTTTTGTTGAAGAAGGAGTAAACATCTTAGGCTCAATTGTCTGGTTCTCTAAGCCCGGGTACCAGTTGTCTAGAGGCAGGGTTAAGGAGGCTAGCTATCTGGCCCCAGGAGACTTTGGCTGAATAATCTCCTATAGGAGCTGAATTCAAGAGCAGTCCCTTTCTCTGGAAGTTACATCGAGAGGAGGGAGTCGTCTGGCAGGTGTAGTCCTCGGGTCTCACTCTCTTGGTGCGGGGCATGGAAAGACAGGAAATGCCCACAGTCATTCAGGGGGCTGCCCTGCTTGTCCACACAGCTGAAAATGGTAAAAATGAGATTTTGCCCTCTGACCCCTTTGTCTCCTTGGGGGTTGACCATATCAGGGCATGAGTTGGGATCACCAGTCGCACGGCCCTGAGGTGAGGGTTGCTCAGGAAGGCAGTCCCTGAGTAGACTGAGGTAGGGCAGCATGAAGGCTTGGATGAGGATGGGGCCGGGATCAGGGCAAATCAGGAGTTGGGAAAAACAAGGGTGTGATCACATGGCCAAGGTAAAGCCTTGAGCCTTAGGAAGAGTCTTCAGGTGCAGCCAGACCCAAGGTGGCCGCTATGGCTGGGCTGCTCAAAGGGAGACTTGTTTTGGATGGAGATGAACTGCTCCACCCAAGAATGTTCCAGTCATCCCTTTAAAGACTCAGCCCCACCAGCAAGGGTCTGGTTTCCCTGAGTCAGTAATTTGGTCTCCTTCTGTCTAAGAACCATGCCAATTTGTCTCTGAGAGTGTTTTGCCCTTCAGGGAGATGGGGCTGCTCCCAGCTCTGGATTGACACCCATCCCTTTGGCCTTCCATGTAGTAACTTTCCAGGGCCTTCCAAGCACCGGGCCATAGGTGGGTGTTTGATTTGAGCTTGACACTAGTCTGGTCAGTCTCAGTTGCCAGGCTGTCTGCACAAAGCAGGTACCCATGACCTTACTGACTGACAGCCTTTACCTGTGGCAGTTTGGTTACCCAACAGCCCAGAGGAACTGACTGCTGACAGCCCCAGTCAAAGGGTGAAGAAAAGCATCTTGCTTTCTCTCCTGTTTGGCAAGGACTCTAAAAGCATGTTTGTCAGATGTCTTGAGCGTGGACTCACTTCTCCATACAGATCATGTGGCACGCGCGTGCACACACACACACATACACACACACACAGAAACACATGTACCTTATTTACTAGATTTCTATTCCAGTTTCCAATGCTTTTCCTGGGGTCACAGAACTTTTTCCCACAAAATTTTATAAACTGAAGCTCATACAATTTCCAAAACAGCGTAATAATCAGTAAAGGTAAGAATGAAAACATTTTGGTCAGGTATGTGCTCTGGGGCTGCAATCCCAGCTGAGGCAGGGTGTCACAGCTTCGTGATCAGTCTGGGCTATGCTGTGAATTCAAGGCCAGTCTGATGCATAACAAATCCCTGTCTCAAAGAAAGGGCTGATGTTGTAGGTCAGCCCAAAGTGCTCACCACTTATGTATGAGGACCTACATTCAGTCCTCGATACTGCCAAAATAATTCTAGCTATATTTCAGCATTTGTCTGGGAGCTCCAATGAGAGGCATAATGAATTAAGTTTGGGCTTCTACATAAAAACCACAGAACATTTCTTTAAAATATACTTTTCTGAGTGCAAGGTCACATATACCCAGGGTGGCCTTGAACTTGCTATGTAGCTGAGGATGACATGCTCCTGTCTCCATTTCCTAAGTGCTGGGATTACAAACATGCCATTGCATCCAGTTTATGTGCTGCTGGGGATAGAACCCAGGGCTTTGCACATGCTTGGTAGACACTATCCCCTGCACTATATCCCCATCCCGAAATGGTGCTTGGGGATGCTCTCTGACGGGGCAGCAGTGAGAGCAATGTGGGTGGGTGTGGTGTAAGAGTGAACGGAGAACTTAGTGCTGAGTTGAGCCCAAATTGAGAGCACTGTTTCTCAGTCTGGGCAGCTGATGAAGAGAGGCTGAGCTGGTCTGGAGATGGGGACCAGAGCTTGAGTGGAATTGTCAGCTTTAGGTTGATACTAACTGGACCCAAATCACTGAGAGGGCTGTGTGGATCCCATGGTCTGCAGCTCAGAGAGAAAGAAGGCTGGGATTTGATGTTGGGGTCTTCAGCTAGAAGTGATAGAGGCCATCAAGAGAGGTACAAGAAACAAGAAAGCTAAGGCTCAAAGAGGCTGAGTAATTGCCTGGATGGGGAACAGAGTTTCTCAAATTAAAAATATATGGGGCTGGAGAGATGGTTCAGTGGTTAAGAACACTGACTGCTCAAACAGAGGACCTGAGTTCTAATCTCAGCACCCATGTGGCAGCTAACAACTGTCCAGGTGGCTAACTCTGGTTCTAGGGGATCTGACACCCTCTTCTGACCTCCTCTGGCATTGCACAACACAGATACACTTATATACAGGCAATACATTTATACACGTTAAAAAAATAATTTTAAAAATAAAGAAAACAGTCCACAAGTCCCACTACTTATTAATAAGCAGAGGATATAATGTCAGTGTGATGAAGAGACATAGAAGGAACCCACTGCCCCTGGACTGATGAATGGCTAACAGAGATGTGTATATGTAGAATGGAATACTATTCAGCCCTTTACAATGACATGGATGAACCCAGAAGACATTATATTAAATATGCCAGGCACAGAAAAATACCTCATGATGTTAGTAGAAGCTACAATGTTTAAAAATTAAACTCATAGAATCAAAAAATAAAATAGTTGAAATATTGCAGTGATGTTAGTCAAAGGACACAAAATTTCCAGTTGGAGAAGAGGAAGAAATGCAAACGATACATTTGTAGAGTTGTTGAAATGACTAATTGGATAAAAGTACTTACAGCTTGGGATACAAGCTTGGCAACCTGGATCCATCCCACCTGCATTGAGAGAGTTAACTCCCCAAAGTTGTCACCTGATCTCCATATGTACACCACAATACAGTCCTTACATTCACATGCACATACACAAACAGTAATAATAAACATATATCATAGAGCCAGGAATGCTGGTATACACCTATAATCCCAATACTTGGGAGACTAAGCAGGAAAGTGAGGAATTCAAGGCTAGCCTTGACTACACAGAGACCTTGCTTCAAGCCCCCTCCCCCAATTTACTGTACATCATGGCTACTACAGTTAACGGTAATACACTTTATGTTTCAAAATTGTAATATTCCCCCTACAAAAATAAACCTGAGATAATGCATAGTTAAGTATCCTGATTTAGTGGTCTGCAATATATATGTATACCAAAACATCATGTTGTATACAATAAAACATACACATTTCTTAATCTTTTAAAAAAATGTGAAACATTCTTGAGGTCTTCTGTAGCTGAGACTGCTCTTGATCGCTTGACCCTCTGTCTCTACCTCTCAAGTGTTGGGATTATACTTATTTGCCACCAGTCAGTCAACACACAATGTGTTCTTTTGTTTTTTGGGGGGAATAGGGTCTTGCAGCTGGCCTGAAACTCATCATGTAAGCCTACGTTGGCCTCCAGACTCATGATAACACTCCTGCTTTTGCCTCTCAAGTGCTGGGATTATAGACATCAACCATTATTCCTGACTAAAACCATACAGTTAAAAATAATTAAAACATTAAAAAATCTATTTTTATTTATATGTGTATCATACGTGTGCAGGTGCCACTGCATGCCAGAAGAAGGTGTCAGATTCCATGGAACTGGAGTTACATGTTATTGTGAACCTCCTGAGGTAGGTGTTAGGATCTGAACCTGGGTTTTCTACAAGAACAGCAAATTCTCTTAACTGCTGAGCCATCTGTCCAGTCCCTTGAAAACAATTTTCACTATGTTCTGTAATGCTGAGGAGAGAAGCCAAGGCCTTGCACATGCTAGGTAAGTCTTCTGCCCATCATACCATCATCCCCAAATATATAATTTTAAATTGTTAATTTAAAAAAATTACTTTGTCAGAGTGATAGTGATAGTGATGTCAGGACTCAGACTCAGGCCCTCTGGCCCCCGAGTCACAGTGTTGGATGATGAGGTCAGGACTCAGACTCAGGCCCTCTGGCCCCCGAGGCTCCTGCTCTGGGATCTGGACCATCGGACCTCCTTCTTCCTGCTCCCAGATTCTGAGTCCTGGGGCCCTTGACCCCAATTGCCAGGTAAACCACGTCAGGGCCTCCCTGAAAAAGCCTAACTCAGCTCCTTTAGGAGGGCAACAGGTTATTGCATATGATTCAAAACGAGGCTGCAGGGAAGATGATGTACTGTGTTCAGCAGAAGCGGATTCACCAATTATCTTCCCTTTAGCTCATGATTGCTTTCAAAATTTCTGATTAGCATGAGAGAGAAAATGGCTCAAAAGTAGAAGTGTTTCTACCAAAAACTGCGACAGGGAATTTACAGCCGCTCTCACAGACTGCAAGCTGCCAGGCAGATTTGTGGGTGAAATCTAAGCTTGGCGTTGGTCCTTTTTCCTTTCCTCTCTTTCATGCTTACTGCACATTAAAAAAAAAAAGCTAATTAGGATACTATGGTACAGCATAAATAATCCTTATCCCCAAATAACGTTATCTAGTCCCCAAAAGATATTTTGCATATAAGGCATTTTCCTTCGCTTTTTTCTTCCTTGAGAACAAAGTAGCTGACGAACTGCCTACTTTATAGATATCCCTTTCAGAATGTACGTTCTTAAAATGACTCAGTATTCTGAGCCATTGATTTTCAAATCTGGGTTTTCTAGACCAAAGCTGAGCAGATTTAGAATAGGTTGTAAAGATTTTTTTAGAGTATTCTTAAAACATGAACAATTGTTCGTTTCAGAAAAAATTCATAACAAAACATCATGAACTGGGTGGCTTGAATCAATAGAGAATTATTCTCTCACAGTTTGAAGTACAAAATCAAGGGGCTCCACTCCTCCAACCCCTCAGAAGGCTCCAGAGGAATTGTCATCTGCCTCTTCCAATTGGGTGTGGTTGCAGGCCTTCCCAGGACTGGCAGCGGAGACCACACTCTGCCTGTCTTCACGTGCCTTCTGCCTGGATCTCTGTGTTAAATTGCACTCTTCCTCTCTCTGAAAGGGCATTATGATAGATAGGATTTAGAGCCCACTCTAAATCAGGAAGATCTTATCTCCAGATTACTACATTATCTGCAACGATTTTTCTTTTTTTGAGTCAGGGTCTCACTATGTAAACCAGGCTGACCTTGACCTCACAGAGATCTGCCTGCATCTGCCTCCCATGTGCTGAGGTTAAAGGCTTGTGCCACCATGCCCAACCAAACATTCTTAAAAAAAAACCCCACCAAAAACAGAAACAAAAAAATGTGTCTTGCAGGGTACAGTAGCACACACCTTTAATCCAATCCCTTTAGAGGCAAAGGCAGGTGGATCTCTGTAGGGAGATCCTGTTAAAAAAAAAAAACACAAAACAACAACAACAAAAAATGCAAACAGAAAACAGAAACAACCAAAACCAAAACCAAAACATCCCAAACAAACAAACAAAAAACAGGTCATAGTCACAAGTCCTGGTGCAGAAGATTTGACCATAGGATCTGAGGAGTCACGCCAACCCCACGGTGTAATATTCTACTGGAAAGCGGTGGGCAGAAGCAGAGGTTTAAGGTGCAGCCTTCCTTAGATGTCCACTTTTGTGACTGTGCTTCACAAGCATATAGGCTGAGCATCGCTCATACAGAATGCTTGTGACCAGAAGTGTTTCTGAAATGGGAGTTCCTTGGATTTGGGAATATTTGCATAGTTCTTATAGGCTGGATATTCCTGACACCCTGTGCCCCCCCCCCCCCGAAATGCTGAAATGGTCCTAAACTCAAAATTGGTTTTTGGTGCTGGGGTTCATGTCTAGGGCCAGAGCATGAGATACTACTGAACAATATTCCTAGCCCTAAAGACCTCTCTTCTCTCCTCTTTTCTTTCCTTCCTTTCTTTCTCCCTCCCTCACTCCCCACTTCCTTTTCTTTCTTTTAGACAGGGACTTGCTATGTAGTTCAGACTGGCCTCGAACTTGTGAACCCCTCCTGTCTTAGCCTCCCAACTGCTGGGATTCTGGGTGTGTGCCACCATGCCTGATCAAAAAATGAAACCCTCTGTTTTAGATAGGGTCTTATGTAGCTTAGGTTGGCCTCAAACTCACTATTGTCGATGAGGCTGGCCTTGAACTCCTGATCTTCCTGCTTCCACCACTCAAATTCCAGAATTACAGATGTGTGTCACCATACCCAGCTCAAAATTAGAAACTTTTTGAACCTCATATTATCATGTTAGCATTCAAAAAGTTTGGAGGGCTGGGAAGATGACTCAGTCTGAAAAATACTTGTGGGGAAGGAATGAGGATCTGAATTCGATTCTCCAGAACCCACATGAAAAAAGTCAGACTTTTTTCTAGTAGGCACTAGAGAGTTGGCTCAGAGGTTAAGAGCATTGGCTGCTCCTGCAGAGAACCCGGGTTCAGTTCTCAATATTCACATGGTAACTAATAACCACCCCTAATTCCAGCTCCAGAGGATTCCACGCCTGGCATTGCATGACACAGGTGCACTTATATACATGCAAGCAAAACCTTCATACACATAAAATATGAACGAATAAATGTTTTTTTTTTTAAAGCCAGGCATGTCCAGGTGTGCCTATGATTCCAGCTCCAGTGCCTGGAGATGTGGTGCTAGGAGGCTCCGTGGGGTTTGGTGGAATCGGTGACTCCTGGGTTCAGTGAGAGGCCCTGTCTCAAAATGTGAGGTGGAGAGTGATTGAGTTAGATGTCTGAAGCTTCTTCCTCTGACCTCCACACTCACGTTCGTAAATGCACGACGACCCACACAAACAGGACTCACTCTTCAACCCCACGTATAAGGTCTCTAGGTCCCACAGCAAAATAAGAGAGTGCTCAGGTACACGGGGAGGCGGGTACTGACTGCCAATTACTGATGCTGTGACCTTGACAACTTTCAAGGTCAGACTCAGTCTTTAATTTGTGACCTATTAGGGTATGGTACTGACTGTGGATGTCACTGGGGAACCACAGGGATTGACTTTTAAAGCCTCTAGCACAATGCCTAGGTGGTTGTACAAATGCCAGCACCCCTCTGTCCACACATAACCTGATCCCTGCATTCCCTTCCTGATGGGATGCAGCATTCATTTCTAACTCTGAGCTCCCCAGCTGTGGAGCAGCTGGCCTAGCCCCTTATTTCCCACACCTGGTAGCCAGCCTGCACAAGCCTCTGTTCCCCTAGAACAGGCCTAGAACAGGACTGCGTGTGCTTCTTGTCTACAGACTCCAAGGCCCGTTCTCATCTGCTTTTGAGAAATCTCTGCAATTCATCAGTCGCAGCGACTCCACTCGGCTCTGTGAGGTTTGGGATAGGAGGAATACAAAGATAAATTCCCTAGTCCTTGCTCTTAGTGATGACTTAACGTCTGTAAGCTAGGTGACGGGTTGACCCCAGAACTGGGCTTTTAGTAGCTGTTTATAAACTAGACTTAAAGGACAAGGAACAGAAGGCTGTGATGAATAGGCCAGGTGTGGAGTTTAGGGCCCATGGACTGAATAGGATGCTACTGATGGGGATGGGAATTAAGGGCTTGGCTCCTAGAGCAACAACCCCTATGATTGGTCCCAGGCCACAAAGAATCTGAGTGGCTCATGTCGGAGGATCCTCTTCTCAGCTATGACAAGTGATGGGCTGTGTGACTTCATGAAGAAGCTCTGAGCTTGAACCTGAGAGATCTAGACAACCCATCTAAAGCCTCTGAGTTCTTCTGTAAAAGCACAAATAGTTAAAAGCCAGAAGTTCTAGGTTATTAGAAATATCATCAAAGTCATGGCAGGGCAGTGGTTCTTTTGTAAGTAATGTAATAGGCAGTTACAAGGCCGGTGCTTTTTCTCTGTTAAAGCTATTATCCTTTAATACACAGGTGAACAATAAAAGGATCAAATTAAGGTGAGGTCTAGCAAGGCAGCGTGCTTCTGGTGTACTGGCCTTTTATTCACAAAGCTGGACCTAGACAGTGCTTCTCATGCCCAAGTGCACTTTCTTACTTACCATTGCCCTGGGGATCTCCTTAAAATGCAGACTTGCCATCAGAACTGTGGCCCCATCAGCATTCACTGCTCAGCAGATGACCTCACTATCATGGTTGATATTAGTGGCAGATGCCACAAGTTCAAATCACCTAAGAAGGGAGCCTCAAACTGAAGAATGCACCGATTGCCTCATTGATATGGAAAGACCAAGTGTGGGCGGCACCTTCTGGAAGCAGCCCCCATAAAAGGGGATAAAAAGGGGTGCGGCAGAGGGAAGATTGTTCCCCTTTTGCTTGTTTGACCTTCCCTCTCCCCACGCAGTCCATCTATTCTGCTGCTTCTGAGTCCGTGGCTGACATGGAGCCCGTGTCTCCAGGCTTCAATCATGGACTGAGGACTAGCCACTCGGCAGGAATCCTCTGCATTTTTGATGCTGTGTTAGGCCTTTTAAGGTACCCAGCCCTGTGGACTGAGCAACTGACAGTCTTCACCTCTCCAGTGTGAGCCAGCTACTGTAGTACTCCTCTGACTGCTGAGGAGCCACCTGGCCTCAAGGACCAAGCAAGCACCAGGTTCTCAGCCTCTCAGGAGTGGGTCAGCCGTCCTTACTATTTTGAAGTAAGCTGACTAATCAGTTCTTTTAATATATGTATACCCATTCTGTCAGTTCTGTTCCCCTAGAGAACCCTGACTAATAACTGAACCCCGAGGAGCTCACCTGGGACTCACTCAGATACTGTGATGTCCTCTATGACTGTGTACAGGATCTCCTGAAAACTGTTGCAACTTCTCTTTCTTTTTCATTGAAATAGCTTCTTCTCTGAGTGAGGGTCAGCACTGGAGAGAATTTCATTAAGGCGGAAGGGCAAACAGAACTGACTGCTTTGGTGAAAGTCGGCTCTTCAGTCAATGAACAAGTTGGTCCCAGGTGATAGGAGGCAGTTCAGGGAGTTCAGACTTTAACCTGTACACCTCAGACCGTCGCTGACACAGTCAGCCTAGTTCTTATCTACAAGCCTCTTTCACTACCATTGCTTTTTATAAATCTTAAATCCTACGGTCTGGAGAGACTGCTCAGTGGTTAAGAGCACTGGCTGCTCTTGCAAGGACGTGGGTTTGATTCCCAGCACTCACATGATGGATAACAACCATTCTTAACTCCAGTTCCAGGGGATCTGATGTCCTCTTTTGACCACTGCAGGTATTACATGACACAGGTGCACTTACATACATGCAGGTAATAAATACACTCCTACTCATAAAATAAAAATAATAAAATATTTTTAAAAATCTTGTATCTCTCAACATTCTATTTGAGCTCATCCCCTCTAAGAGGCCTCTCTTATCTCTCTTTCTTTCTCTGTTAGTCTCCCAGCCCACTGACCTCCAGGGCAGCCTCTGTCTGTCCTAAAGCTGGCTTTGCTGTCCAGGTCTCCCTTTCCTGAGGTTCTCGTAGGCTGGGAACTCTTCAAAGGAAACGGTGGTGACTTTTGACTTGGCTTTAGGGATCTCACAAAATGTCTGGCACTTAGACCTTGCTTAGGAATAGTTAGAGTTGCAAATTATAGTTCTAGTAACCAACCTAACAACAGTTCTAGCGATAAATTATAGGTTTGCTGAAGCAAAGGCTCTTTGCTAATCCTCATTTAATCCTTAAAACCACTCAATTTTTGTTGTGTCTTCATTCTGTAGATGTGACTAGAATGGCATAGAGAGGTTAAAGGACTCTCCCAAGTCACCCAGTTGTCATGTGGGGAAACTGAGTCACCATGTCTTTGATTAGAGAATGATACTGTTCATTAAAATGATGCTTATTCTTTGTTGAGGTAGGATCTCACTGTGTAACCAAGATTGACCTGTAATTACGTGTGTAGCTGAGGTTAGCCAAGAGTTCATGGCAAATCTCTTGCTTCACCCTTCAGAATACTGGGATTACAAGAGTGAGTCAGTACATCTGGCTTTGTCCATTTGCGTGTGTGTGTGTGTATGTGTGTGTATAAGCATGTGGAGGTCAGAAGTAGACCTTGAGTGTCTTCCTCCTTTTCTATTCTTCACCTTTTATTTTTTTTTGAGACAGGGTCTCCCTGTAGATCCAGTTGGCCCGGAACCTAACTAAGTAAACAAGGATGGCCTTGAACTCACAGAGATCTGCCTGCCTCTGCCTCCTGAGTGCTGGGCTTAAAGGCATGTGCCACCACAACACCTAATCAACTTAATATTTGAGACCTAGAGCTCATCAATCCCACAACCCTAGCTGGCCAGTGATTTCCAGAGATCACTGTTTCCACCTCCCTGGCTCTAGGATAACAGGGGTGCTTTACCACACTTGGCTTTTTACTTGGGTTCTGGGGATCTAAACTCAAGTCTTCATGCTTGCTTGGCAAGTATTTTACTAACTGAGCCATCTTCCCAGCCCTATACTTCATTTTTTATATTTATGACTTTCGTTTCATGGAATGATGTGATAGTAATTGTTGGATGTTTTAAACATTCTTACTTAGTAAGACAGACTGCCCATACTGAATTGGAATCTATTTTAAAAGACTTTATGAAACCCCAGAGCTTGGGAGTGACTGCTCTAGAGGCAGTGGGAAGCAATAAACAATAGAATTTTATTTGACAGCAGGTGCCTTTAGTGGGTGGTTCTGAAACTGCAGTAAAAACTGCACATCAATAGACCCTTCCCAGCATGCCCAGTTTACTCTGAGAAGCTCTTGATCAGACCCCATATCTGTGAAAGGAACACCTCCCTTTGGTCAGAGCAAAATGGTCCAGGGATTTTTCTTTTAAAACTTCTGTTCAAACAGACACCCTGTGAGGGTAGGCTGGATAGGAGCTGGCTCTGGGTGTTTGTGACTTTTTCCCACTAGCCCAGCATTTCAATTCACTCAAATTGCTACCATAAAAGAATTCAGACCAGGGTAATTTATTGCTCACTGTTCTGGAGGCAGGAAAGTCCAAGATGAGGGCACTGGTAGATTCAGGATTGGGTGAGAGCTCATTCTCTTCTGTGAAGACAGTGTCTCCTGCTGTATCCTCACGTTGAAGAGATAAGCCGGCCAACTTTTATCAGAACACAGTTCCATTCACAAAGGTACAGCTTCCTGACCTACCCATCTCCCAAAGGCTCTGCCTTTTAACATCATAACTTTGGAGGAGATTAGGTTTTCTGCATAAGAAGTTGGGGGGATCTAAACATCGCGGCCATAGCAGGCAACTATTGAATTTTTTGGAAAGGATACAAAGTTCTTGCTTAGAGAGCATTGGTGTCAAGAGGCTTAGAGCAAGGCAGTAAGAATTTCTAATGGGGATGGTTAACAGGTGAATTACTAATGGACATGTGGCTGAGACAAATGGATCAGCAAAAGCAAGTCTTAACGGTGATGCCTAGAGTGGTACTGATCAAAGAGATGGCAGAAGGATGGGGGAGGAAATTTTACTTGGTGATTTCCTTCAAGGCGAATACTACACACACACACCGCCCCCCCCCCCCCATCTCCATGATGCCATCAGGACCGGGCCGCTTTCTTCTGGAGAATGGAAGATATGCTGATGGAACTCTCTCCTGCTCTCTAATTCAGGAAGAGCAGACTCACACGGGTGGGTGGTCTTTCTCACCATGTTCTTATTATTGCCTGGCAATTAGAATGACTGTCATGACAAATATAGGTAATAGCATTTCCTTACCCATAACTGCAGAAAGGGTGTCCTTGTACAGGGCAGCAGATCACCAGATATAATGCCAGTTATGCAGGAACAATGATCTTGGGCTTGGTGTGGGTCTGACCACATTTTTATTGTTCCCCAGGTGAGTCAGTGCACCCAGTAACCTCTCGACATGCAGCGTTTGCCATCATGATAGTAATGGCAGTACTCCTTGCTAAATAGCTCAAAAGTCAAAAGCCACCTTTATGGCATAACAAGCTTTAGGGCAACATCAGAAATGTTGTGTGATTGGAGCTGCTGGAATTATTTTGCTAGGTAATGGATTTATTGTATCTATTGCATAATATCTATTCTTTTTTTCCTAAGCCAGGTGATATTGAAATTAACAATGGCTAAGTCTCACGTCTGGTAGCATTTCACATCTGTCGATTTTTCGTTTTAAAAAATATTTTTATTTTTTAAAAAGTATTTTATTTATTAATTTTATTTTCTGTGTGTGAGTGTATTGCCTGCATGTATATAAGTGCACCCATGTCCTGCAGTGCCTTTGAAGAGGGCATTGGATTCCCCTGGAACCAGAGTTACAGACAGTTGTTAGCTGCCATGCGGGTGCTGGGAATTGAACCAGGGTCCTCTGTAAGAGCAGCCAGCTCTTAAGCCCTGAACCATCTTTCCAGCCCCCATGTCTGTCAGTTTTTCAGTAATGATAAAGAGGCAAGAATTTTTGGCTGGCAAACAAGGTGGACCAAGAATATTTCTTTATTTTGAAGATGGGACCCAGGGTGTGACTCCAAGTTGATAGTATACTTTGATTATTGATTAGTAGGGAAAGGCAGGATTTGTTCTTAAGACAATGACTCCCTACACAACTTAGACTAGCCTTCACACAACAGAGTAGTCAGGAACTCTTGAACTTCCAGACTCAGCCTCTTGAGTGCTGGGATTATACATCAGTGAAAGTATATTCTCTCTCTCTCTCTCTCTCTCTCTTGAGATGGAGTCTCTAGTAGCCCAGGTTGACCTTGAATTTGTGGCCGAGGATGACCTTGAACTGCTGATCTTCTTGTCTCCATCTCCCAAGTGCTGGGATTACAAGTATGAGCCACCGTTCCCCACTTACTTGAATTTTTAATGCTCTGGCAATTTCACACATGAATACAATGCATTTCTATCAGATCCATCCTCCAGTCTCCGTTCTCACCCCTCCTGGACCTCCCCGCCCCACCATATTCCTCCTAAGCACACTATTTCTCCTCCTCGTCCTTGTCCTTGCCTCCCTTCCTCCTTGTCCCCTCCTCCTCCTCCTCCACTGAGTCCAGTTAGTTCCGCCCATACGCACATGGATACAGGGCCATCCCCTGGAGCATGAGCAACTCACTGTGGGTCATACCACTGAAGAAAACTGACACTTTCCCTTAGCAGCTCCTCATCTAGAGGTGGGGTCTCATGAACCGCTCTCCTATCCATGCTGGAGTGACGACTGGCTTTATGTTGTACAGGTGTATACCATTATTCTGATTTCTGTTCTATCCAGAAGACACTATTTTACAGAAGTCCTCCCTCTCTTCTGGCTCTTACAATCTTTCCCCTCTTTCCCCTTCTACGTTTTCTGAGTCTTGAGGGGAGGGATGTCCCACATAGGACTGAGCACCCCATAGTCACTTATTCGGTGCTTTTTGACAAGTGGTGAGTCTCTGTATTAACCACTATCCACTGCATAAAGAAGCTTCTCTGGTGAGGGCTGAGAGTTGAACTCATTTCTGGGCATAGAGATTTAGAAGGCAGTTTGATACTAAGTCCCTTTAGTAAAGTAATACTAGTAACTTCTCCCATCGGGTCTATGACCTCCTCAACTATGGGTTCTTGGCCACATTTATAGTACTAGGCTTTTGGTTCTCCTTTATGGAGTAGGTTCCAAGTCCAATTAGAAACCTGTCATTTACTGCCAAAATATTAGTTCCATTATAGCTCCAATGGGCATATTTTATCAGGCTGGTGTTATTGTAACTCCCAGGGTTCACAGCTGGGTTAAACTATTGATGACTTTTCCCCCCAGAAGCCTGCAAAGAACAACCTATCACTATAAAACTAGCTAACAGGTAGGAAACTTCCAGGTCAGTTCTTGATTGAATTCCTTCCAGTGTTACTCTAAATCCAAAGCCATGTGAAGGCAGAATGAAAGAAGAAAACTAAAGTCCAGTTCCAGGAATGGGCTACCTCTTTTGGAGTTGTTGGCCAGTGAGGTTCCATAGACTCCCAAACATTAGGGGGTATTGCCAGCACTCTTGATTACCTTCCTGAACTTGGACTGTAAGATCCAATTGCTGAAGACATCACATATGAGAGTCACAGAGCCTGAAGCAGTCAAGCTGGTACTGACCTAGAAGATTTATCTCTACTGGCTAACTTTCACAGTGCTGGCAGGTGCTATTCATGCTAAGGGAGGAGAAAAATAATCATTAATCTTCTCCAGATGTGAACCCCAAAGGCTACAATAACAACTAGTCCAGCAAGATAGGCCCATTGGTGCAATAGAGGCAGGAATGTCATGGGAGTAACCAGCCACTTTCTTATTGCATTTCAGGCATACTCCACCAGGTGAAATGCATACCTGTAACTTTTATCAGAGTCAACAACCTGTGGCTAGACATGTTGTAAGCCCTAGGGGAGAATCTGCTACTCTTATTCTGCTTAAAGAATATAGTATTGAACCAAATCCTAATGACATTTTAATATCCATAGATTAATGCATCTCTTGATCCTCATCAGAGAAACTTCTTTTGGCTGTAGGTGGCAATTAACACAAATTGGTCAAGGGGAAGAGAATAAGAGACTGTGGAATGCTCAGCCCTAAATGGGATACCTATATCACACTCTCTCCTCAGAAGCCTCAGGGATCACTGTGGAAGAAGAAATAGAAAGATTTCTAGGAACCAGAGGTGGTGGATGACTGTAAGTAACAGTGTTTTCTGACTACAACAGGGCAGGTCCACATATGAACTCACAGAAGTTGTGAAAGCATGTACAAGACCTTCACAAACTTAAGCCAGACAATTCTTGCATGGAGAGAGGAGGTGGGCACAATGTCCTGTCTCTAGTTGATTAGCTATTGACAGTTGATAGTTGCTGGGAGAGGGAGAGGAAGTTTTCTTTAGGAATATGGCTCCTGGTAGGGTGACCATGCCTCAGTGGAGAAGACCATATGGGTATCAAGATTTACCCATTGGACTCAATGGGTTAAAAAATAAAGAGGACACAAAGTTGGGTGTGTAGGGAAGGGGAGGTGGTGGACCTCGGAGAAGTTGGGGGATGAGGGGGGTGAACATGATCAAAATACATTGTATGCAATTCTTAAAGAACCAATAAAATATGAGAAAAAGGAAACTATAGATCAATATCCCTAATGAGCATAGGTATAAAACTTCTCAACAAAATACTTGCAAACCACATAGAGGCATATGTCAAAAGATCATCTACTTAGCCTGGAAAGATGGTTCCGAGTTTAAGAGCATTTACTAGTCTTCTGAGAATTTGGGTTGGGTTCCCAGCAACACATGGCAGCTAATACCCATCCTTAACTTCAGTTCCAGGTACTTCAGTGGCCTCTTCTGGCACCAGGCAAGTATATGGTGCACTTATGTACATGAAGACAAAACACTCATATACATAAAATAAAAATAAGTACAATCGGGCTAGAAAGATGGCTCAATGTTCAAGAGTACTGGCTGCTCTTGCAGAGGACCTGGGTTCAATTCCCAGGACCCACTTGGCAGCTAACAACCATCTGTAACTCCAGTTCCAGGGGAATTTGACGTCTTCTGACCTCCATGGGCACTGCATGACATGAGTGCAATTGCATACATGCAGGCCACACACTTGTACACATAAAAAAACATTAAAAAAATAACTTAAAAAAATCATTCACCATGATCTGGCTTTCTTTTTTTCCAGAGATGCAGGGATGGTCAACATATGCAAAAATCACAGCATCATTTCAATAGATGCAGAAAAGGCCTTTGACCAAAATCCAAGATCCCTTCATGATAAAAGTCTTAGAAAGAACAGGACTGAAAGGAACATACCTCAACATAATAAAGGCTGTATATGACAAACCAACACAGCCAACATAATCCTAAATGGCGAAAAACTTGAAGCAATCTCATTGAAATCAGGAAAAAGAGAAGGAAATAAAAAGATTCAACTAAGAATTGAAGTCAAATTACCCCTGTTTTCAGATGATATGATTCTACACAGACGAGATTGCAAAGACTCTTCCAGCAATCTCCTAGGACTGAGCATCACTTTCAGCAAAGTGGAAGGATACAAAACTTACAGTGTATAAAACCAGTAACTTTTCTATATGCTAATAACAAATTGATAAAGAAATCAGGGAAACTATCCCATTCACAATAGACTCAGAGAAATAATCAACACTGGAATAAACCTAAACTAGGAGGTAAAAGATCTCTACACAAGCTTTAAATGTCTGAAGAAAGAAATTCAAGACACTAGAAGATGAAAAGGCTACCCATGCTATAGGTTGATAGAATTAATATTGAGAAAATGACCATCCTACCCAAAACAATTTATAGATTTAGTGTGATCCAATCAAAATCCTCCTGACATTCCCCACAGAAATAGAAAAAAGCCTTAAAATTCATATAGAAGCATGAAAGACCCAGAGCAGACAAAGCAATCTTGAGCAAGAATGACCAATACTAGTGGGAATACCATACTGGATCTTAAGTTAGAGTAATAGTCATACTATGGAGTCATAGTAATAAAAGCAGCATGGTACAAAACAGACATCAATCACACCATAACAGGCTCAGGTAAGGACTTTCTGAATAAGGCTCCATTTGCTCAGGAATTAACACCAATAGTTAACAAATGGAACCTCATGAAACTAAAAAGCTTATGTACAGCAAAGGAAACAGTCAATTGAATGAAGAGAAAGCCCACAGAATGGGAAAGAATCTTTGACAGCTATATATTTGAAAGAGGGTTAATATCTAGACTATGTAAAGTACTAAAAAAAAGTCAAGGAAAGGAAACAACACTTATGACAACATGCACAAGAATTGTGTAAACCCAAGCCAGGCAAGGACCCAGCGCTGATGGCAGAGTTGAGCCCCAGCCCAGACTGTTTCGGGAAGTGATGGATGTTGGAAGAGGGAGATTCAGTTATCTTTACATTGGTGTGGTGCCTGATAGGATGACCAGACTTTAGGCATGGACTCACACCCAGAAGGCACTTGGGAGACATAGGTTGGAACAGATAGGCCTTTAAAAAAGAAAAATAAATAAAAGAAAATTATAGATAATAATGGAAGGCATTATTATCGGAGCTGGTGGAGGCGGTGGGGAAGGGCTGAAGAGGAGGGAGAAGACCTGAGTATGATCAAAATACATTGTATGAAATTATGGAATCAACAAGATAATTATTTTTTAAGGTGAGCTTTAGATCTGAACAGAGAGTTCTCAAAAAGAAAAAATACAAAAGTTTAAGACGTATGTTTTTAAAAAGCCTTCAACATCCTTAGCAATCAAGGAAATGCAAACTAAAGCTACCCCAATCAGAATGGCCAAGATTAAGAAAACAAATTATTTGATTCTAATGGATAGCCTCACTCTATTGCTGAACTAAGAACTGAAAGCTGGCCTCTCATGCCCATAATTATACAGGGAAATGTAAATTAAAACTACGTTGAGATTTTATCATATTCCAAACAATGACCAAGATTAAGACAACAAATGATTTGATTCTTTCTAACAGATGCTTAACTCCTAGACTGCTGGACTAAGAGTTGAAAACTGGCTTCTCAGTCCATACGTACACTGTGTGTTGACCAAAGGATGAGATTCACCATATGCCTTGAACCATATCATGTTCCCTCTCCAACAGTATCTGTAGTTATGTTTAGTGTGAGCAGACTGTAGGTTTGAAAGATGCAGGCAGAGTCTCATCTCCTGCACCTCTGGATATGACCTGGTTGGAAGTAGGTCTTCGCAGAGTATTCAAAGTAAAATGAAGCTGCCCTGGAACACCTGTTCTTCCTAGATGAGCAGCACATTTCAGAACAGACACAGAGGGAAGACAGACATGGGATAACAGGCAGGTACTACAGTACAAGGCACCAGGGAATGTCAGAATCTAGGAAGGGATTATGTGTGGATTCTTTCCTAGAGCCCTGTGGAGGAGTATTGCCCCGCTGACAATGCTTTTTCATAAAAATAAGCTTATCGGTTAAAAAAACAAACAAACCACTGTGCTCAGAAATTATCTTCCTTTTGGGGTTTTCAAATAACTTGCACACTTTATTTGATCATGTGCACACCCAGAAACATTAAAACAGGAGAGGAAACAGAAGTGATTGGCTATTTTCTCGCGTGTGTGTACGTATATGTTGAGGCCAGAGGTCAATCTTGGGTGTCAATCCTCAAGTGTCATCCGTTTTGTTTTTTCCATACAGAGTCTCTCATCTGCCTGGCACTTGCTGATCAGGCTTGATCAGTCTGGCTGGTCAGTCAGCCCAAAGATCTACTCATCTTCATCTGCCTGGCACTTGCTGATCAGGCTTGATCAGTCTGGCTGGTCGGTCAGCCCAGAGATCTACTCATCTTCTGTGCTCCAGCACTGGAATTACAAGCATGTGCCCCTGAACCTAGCTTTTTAACATGGATTCTGGTGATTGAATTCAGATCCTCATGTTTGTACGGTAAGTACTTTACTAGCTGAGCTGGTTATCTCCTGCCTGTTTGGCTACTTTGTGTGTGTGTGTGTGTGTGTGTGTGTGTGTGTGTTTGTGTGTGTGTATGTGTGTTTTGATTGAGCCCAGGGTATTGCATACTCTACCACTGAGGTACCTCTCCAGGCCTATAGATTTAGCACACAACACAGTCAGTACAACCAGCCTCTGGGCTCTGAGGAGGTGTGGAGGCCATTTATTCAGAAGGCTTTCATTTATTGCTTTCTACTTCTTACAGAAAGCTACAGTAAGTGCTTCTGGCTCCTTTTTTGTTTTCCTTTTTTTTTTTTTTTTTTTGAGACAGGGTCTCATATAATATAGCTCAGACTGACCCTGATCCTCCTACCTTAGCCTCCTGAGTGCTGGGATTATAGGTATGCACCCCCATGCCTGGCTTATTGCAGTGCGTTTGACTATCTTGTTGAAATCCTGTTTTGTCCTGTAGGAATCAGGTGGCCAAGATTCCAGTGGAGTAGCACACACCCAGCATAATTTAGGAGGCTTAGAAGGGAATGTTACAGCAAGTTCTAGGCTAGCTGGTATGTCTACATAGTGAGTTCCAGGCAAGCCAGTACTGTACAGTGATATAGCGAGACCCTGAATCTCACCCTCACCCCTGCAAAAAAAAAAATCTGTTGAAACAGTCTCAGCATTTGGGAGGAGGGAAGCAGGTGAATCTCTGTGGATCTGAGATCAGCCTGGTTTACATGGTGAGTTCCAGACTAGCCAGAGCTACATAGTGAGACTCTGTCTCAAAAATAAACAAAATATATTGTGATGGTCAACTTTGATTGTCAACTTGGTTAGATTAAAGAACACAGGAACACATAAGGCATTAGTGAGGCACACTTTTGAGTGTGTCTGGGAGTTTTCAGAGGTTAACTGAGGGGGAAAATCCACTCTGAACTGGGGCTGCACCATCCCCATGGTTTGTAGCCTAGACTTAGTAAAGGGAGAAAAAAAAGTCAGCCAAGTAGCACCATTCTCCTTTTCCTGATTCCTGATCCACCCGCACCTGACCAAGCTCTTTCTCCCACGTCTCCAGGGTGGACTGTGTCCCCTAAACTGTGTGCCACACCAATTCTTTCTTTCATTAATCACCTTAGTAGCTTAGAAAATAATTTTAAGGTTTATTTTTTATTTTTAGTTAGTTTTTTCGGGGGGAGGATGGCTTGGTATCAGTGGCATTGAATCCCTCTGGAGCGGCAGTTACAGGCAGTTGTAGGCTCCTCGGCATAGGTTCTAGGAATCAAACTCAGGTCCTCTGGAAGATCAGTACACACTGTTGACCACTGAGCCATGTCTCCAGGCCCAGTCAGGTTTTTAAAAAGTATACTTTTATTTATTCTTTGAGAATGTCATACATGTCACAGCAATGAGAAAAGTGTTGATACAAGTGCTTCAAATAACTGTCAACATTCCATGATGATTCTCCAGAGAAAAGGCTCGGGGACAGGAAGGTCACCTGTTCATATTTCCTTTTCCATACACAAAGGTCTCAAATTTTGCCAGACTGCTGGAGACCTGCTGCCTGCCATTGTGGGTCTGCAAATGAACAGCAGAGGGATGAATCACCCAGTGGCTCAGTCCTGCCTTCATGGGCTGGTCTCAAGTTGGTAGTACCCTTCCAGAGTGGCTCTTACTGTCCAGCTTGAGCTCCTTAACTGGCCGGGCTCCATAGGCTCCTATTTCCATCCCATATAAATAGTTTTATATTGTTCTTTTTCCCTCTTGAGTTACCTTCTACAGAGACTCTCATGCTTGTCCAGGGGCTACAACTGAATGTTTTTGTTTTGAGACACTGTCTCCCTATAGCCACAGCTGACCTGGAACTCACTATGGAGACCAGGTTGGCCTTGATCTCACAGAGATCCACCCACCTCTGCCTGCCACGTGCTGGAATTAAAGGCATGTGCCACCATGCCTGGCTACAACTCAAGCTTTGGTGTTTACCTATTCACGGTCCAAATCTTCTGTAAATTTAGCTTCCTTCTGTCAATAACAGTACCCACTGCAGTGCAGGAAACACAAAGCCTTGGAAACTGCATATTGAATAGGCAAGCAATATGCCATCAGATGTGTGTGTGTGTATGTGTGTGCACGCACGCGCACATACCATGGTGCATGTACAGAGGTCAGAGGGCAACCACTGGGTGCCAATCCCAACCTTAACCTTTTTCTTGAGACTGGGTCTCTTCATCAGTGCATAAGCCAGGCTTTCTGGCCTATGAGTTTCTGGAGGTTCCCCCTGTCTCTGCTCCTACCTCCAAGTGGAGATTATAGATGCTTGAACTGTGACACCCAGCTTTTTAAGTTGGGTTCTGGGGACCCAAACTCCAGCCTTTTACTTAAAAACATTTTTATAGATTCAAGAATTTCATATATTTTGATCATATTGAGATCCCTTCCACCCCTCCCCAATTCCATGTCCTTCATGTTTGTCCATCTTTCTTTCTTTTTAAAGAGGTCTTATAGAGTTCATCCCTTGGAATCTGGTCAACCTAACAGGTGTCACACCAGAAAGAAGAACTGACTCTTCCTCTCCCATCAAGTGCCAGTAGATCCTCAGCTAGGTCTAGGACTTCCTGCCCACCTCTTGAATCCATGATGGGCTCCTGTCTGCTTGAGTTTGTGCAAGTCTTGTACATGCTATCATAAGTGCTGTGTTCATATGTGCAGTTCCCTGTGGGGTCCAGACAACACAGTTTCCCTGCATTCTTCTACTACCTCTGGCTCTTATAATCTTTCGGCCCCGTCTTCTGCAATGACCCCTGAACCAGATGAGTGCTGATTCTGAAGAAGCCCTCTGGGAAGTCCTGCCTGGCCCAGCTCAGTTACTGCTAGGCACACAGCATGCGAATACCCCTGAGCCTAGAAGAAAATGCTCTGGCACAAGTTTCAAAGATGGCTTGATCTGCTACTGGCAAAGCCACACATAGGATTGTATTAGAGTTTTTGGCATCTGTCTCTCCAAATACAGTTTTGTTGTCTTTTTGAGATAGAGTCTCACTATGTAGCTCTGGTTTTTGAAACAGGTTAAAGACCTCTGGATAATAACCTGGACAGTTCATTCCTGGCACTGGGATTTGTCTTTGCTACTCTATGTTGTCCAGTAGGAGCAATATCCCTCTGCTTTCAATCTCTTTCAAAGCTGTTGGAAGGGATTCCATAAATCCTCAAACAATGCTGGCCATTGCCCCATGCTTGGTTACCCACCAGAACTTGACAATAAGACCCCACTGATGAAGACACTACATACACAAGTTGTAGAAAAAACAAGTAGAAATCAAGCTGATCCTGACCTCACAGCTTCATCTTTACTGACTAGCTGTCATAGCACCGGAAAGTGCTCTGCATACTACTGGAAGAGAAAAGTAATCATCAACTTTACCTTACTGTGAATCCTGTGAGCTATAACATCAACTGATCTGCAAAGCTATGCCTACTGGAGCAATAGTGGCATGAACATCGTGGGAATAACCAGCCACTTTTGGATTGGATTTAAGGTTTCCTTCACTAACTGGAGCTCATACTAATATCAGGCCCAGGAACCTATGGCTAGACAAGCCACAGGCCGTAGGGGGAGCCTCCTACTATTATTCTGCTAAATAGATATAGTATTAAACCAACTTCTAGTGATTTATTATTATGCACATAGATTAATACATCTCTCAGCTCTTACCAGAGAAGCTTCCTCTTGTAGCAGATTGTGTTGAACACAGAGACTTACAACTGGCTAAAGTGTAGAAAATAAAAGATTTCAGAGTGCTTATCCCTGAAGAGGACATATTTACAAACCTCTGCCTCTCAAGACTGAGGGATCATTGCAGAAGGGCGTGGAGAGTGGCTGAGGAGACTGTAAGAGTCAGGTGGTGAATGACCATAAGGAAACAGAGTTTTCCAGACAGCTGGCAGGTTGCTCATATGAAATCACAGCAATAGTGACAGTATGCACAAGACTCACATAAACTAAGCCAGAGAGAATCCCAGTATGGAGGTGAGTAGGAGGCTCCAGTACTAGCTGAGGAACTATCAGCAACAGGTGGCTTCAGGGAGGGAGAGAGTCAGTTTTCTTTAAGTGTTTGAGGCTGGAGAGGTTGATCAGACTCTGGTAGATGGATCCACACAGAAGGGCATTTGGGGACACAGGTTTGACTCAATATGCATTTCTTTATGTCATCTATGTATCTATCTTCTTTCTTTGTTTCTTTCTTTGTTTGTTTCTTTCTTTCTTTACTTATCTATCTAAAACAGGCAGTGGTTATTGAGGGGGTATAGATAGGAGATGTAGGTCAGGTCTAAATATGATCAAAATATATTGTATGAAATTTGCAAAAATTCAATAAAAATTAGCCTGAACAGTGACATCTTAGAACCTACCCTGATGATGGGTGACAATGAGCAACAAGTTTGAAAATCACCAGGAGAAATGGTAGTCTCTTCAGTTCTTATGGGAAAACTCTTATTAAATTTAGGGCTTTCTGCTTTGTAGAAGAATTAGTATTTTTGGGAAAATATGTTATATACACTTGCTAAGGCCAAGAAACTCAAGAAAATGTAGTTCAAAAGCAAGTAGTCTTCAGTAGTCTCTTGCCTGAGGTGGGTGATGTTTCCTTGTGCAGAAGCAGGTGAATCTTTGTGAGTTCAGGGCCAGCCTGGTCTACGTATTGAATACCAGGCCAAACAGGGTCACATAATGAAACCCTGTCTTAAGAAACAAAACAAAAAATTATTTGCAGGGAGAGATGCCAAAATGTTCTAGTGAAATCCCGTGCTCCAAGTCACAAGGTCACAGCACTTTGATTTTGTGCTTCTGGCACTCTGGCCTTTGAGGAGGACATTTTTGGCATTTCATGGCACTGGACTTGGGATAATTTGCGTAGGAAACCAAGATGTGGAGCAAATGGTGCAGCTGAAAGAGAAATATTTTCAGGGTATAGGAGAAGCAACTCAAATATGGTCTATGAGAGACAGGTTTTAGGCAAAAAGACATAAATAGGTTAATGTGAAAAATGGAGAATTAGTAAACCATGTAAACACTAACCACCAGGGCTGTGTGACTATATTAGTATCAGGTCAAGTAGATTTTGAGGTAAAATCTATCAGTGAAAATAAAGTAAAGTATTCTAAAAGATCACAGAACAATCCTAAATTTTGTACAACTAATTATATAGCTTCCAACTATGAGAAACAATACTGTAACTATAAGGAGAAATAAGCAAACCATATCCTGACTATGGCTGTTCCCAGCACACTTTGCTCAGTAACTGACAGAATAAACAGGCAGAAAGAAAACTCAGTATGCCTAAAAATATAAGAAATCATGTGATCAGAGGCTGGAGAGATGGCTCAGCAGTTAAGAACACTGGTTCTTGCAGAAGATCCAGGTTCAAATTCCAGCTCCCACATGGCGGTTAAAAACCATCCATAACTTCAATTCCAGGGGTTTCAATGCCCTCTTCTGTCCTCTGCAGGCACTGCAGAACATGGGTACATTAACACACATGCAAACATAACACAAACACACATAAAACGAAAATAAAATAAATCAAAAAAAGAAAATTTGACCAATGGGATTTCTAAACTTGCTGTTACTAACACACACACAGCACCAAGCTAACAATTGCAGAAAAATCACTGCACCTCATTAACCTATAGATGAGCTTGATGCCTAGTATCCTTTCAAACTATCACAGGCTTTCATTCATATTTTCTGGAGATTCTCCCATAAATGAGCTACACAGTTTCTGTAGAGACAGAGTAGAGATTGCTTGCTAGCTCCTTACTATTTCTATTTTTTCTCCTCTTTGGTGACTTGACATCTGCATCCCTGGAAGGAGAACGAGCCTAGGACAGATGGGATTAGAATGGGTCAAGAAACATAATACTGATGTATGGTCAGACTTGCAAATACAAATTTGCCTGGGGAGACTTGGGGAGTAGTGTGTAAGAGGCCAGAGTGGTGGGTAACTCTGCTGAAGAGTCAGAGTTCAGACCTTGGACAGTCTTATTTCTTTCCATTCAAGCAAGGGAGAGGCAAGGCTGTAAAGAGAAACAAGATAAGGATTGTGCTAATGGAAAATTACGGGAGACAGCACAGGCATTAAGAATGTGGACTTTGGAGTCATACTGTCTGTTTTTGAATCAAGCTCTATTTTTTGCTAGCTGTGTGATCTTGAGCAATTTCTTTGACCTTTCTGGGCCCCCATTCTCCAACTGGAAAATGGGAACTGCGGCGACTATTAGGACTTGAGGTTCTTGTAAAGATTAAACAAATCAATAAGATGGCTGTATTCCAAACAGTGTTCAAGTTGTTGCTTGGAAGAGGTACAAAGATGAAACTTCTCTACACACCCAATCCCAACAGGTACAGTGCAGGCCAGCTCAGAGGGTGCCTATCAATGAACCCTCAGGCCATGAACATAGCACCTGAGAGCACCAGGCAGGTGGCCCTCAGAGACCCTCTCTTCCCTGAAAAATGAGTGGAAAACCCTAGTCTGAGAAATGTTTCCTTCCCAGGCTTAGAAGTATGTTTCACCATCTTCTTTCCTGTCCACATGGCTATTAGTGTCTTAAACTAAAGACTTTATTCTTTTCTGATCATGAAGGTGCCGAGTAATTGTAGCATTGGTTGTGATAACTGAAAATTTGCAGCAGCCTAAATGGCTAACTGTAGGGAATGGATAGATGTAACATATGCTGTGGTTTGAATGTTCACTGTCTCCTGTAAGCTTTTGTGTTTGAACACTTGGTTCCTAGCTTGTGGCACTGTTTTGGAAAGCTGAGAAGGAGGAGACTCACTGGCAGAAGTGGGTTACTTGGGAAAGGCCTTGAGGTTTTATAGCCTAGCCCCACTTCATGACTGCAGGTGTAATATAACCAACCACCTCACATTCCCAAAGCCCTGTCATCCCCCTCAGCCCCATGATGGACTGCGTCCCTGTGACCCAGAGTAAACCCATCCTTTCCTATGTTGCTTTTACCAGGTATTTTCTCATAGTCACAAGTGAAGTCACAGAACAGTACGCTGCATTTGTTTGATGGGTTTTCTTCAGTAAGTCATTTGTTGCAAGCATCCAAGTAACTTACAGATATCTAAAGTTTAGCAAAGTGTGGTTGTGTGCTAGAGTTTATGCAAATTCTGAAGAACAGGAGAAGCAGCATTGTGTGATACCCTTGAAAATGGGAGCTTAAAGTGAAGAAGAGGAGCTGGAGTGATGGCTCAATATACTGCTCTTGCAGAGGACCCAGATCCCATGATGGACAGCTCACAACTGCCTGTAACTGCAGCTCCAGGGAATCTTACACCTTCTTCTGACCTCCTCAAGCACCTGCACTAATGTGCATCTATCCCACTCCAGATACACATACATTCACATCATTAAAAATAAACCTTTAATAAAAGAAAAGAAGAACAGTAAGAGAATGTCTATTTGGAAAGCTAGGACTTGGGGCTGGCAAGAAAGATGACTTGGGTTCATGTATAACATTCTATTTTTTACTAAATAGCTGAAACAAAAATAAGAGTTCATTCTGGGTAGAGGAGTCTTTATTTTCCTGTGCCTTCCACTTAGTAAAAAAGAAACAACTTCATGCCTGTTGTAGGAATTTAAAAACATTTATTTATTTTTATAAAGTTTATGTGTGTGTGTTTTGTCTGCATATATGTAAGTTCTTCACATGCATGCAATGCCCACAGAGGCCAGAAGAGGGCACTGGATCCCTTGGAACTGGAGATATGGACAGTTGTTAGCCACCTGGGTGGTGAGAACTGAACCCAGATCCTCTTCAAGAGCAGTCAGTGCTCTTAGCCACTGAGCTATCTGTCCAGTCCTCATTTTAGAACGTTTATAAAATAAAAATACTATTTAAAAAGTAAGGACGATTCAGAATTAATAGTCCTCTCTATTTGGCTGTATTCTGATATAGACACATATTTTATTTTTTATTTAAAAATATTTTTATTTTATGTGTGAGTGTATTGTCTGCGTGTATGTAAGTATATCTGTGTTGTGCAATGTCCTCGGAGGTCAGAAGAGAGCATCGGATCCCCTGGAGCTAGAATTACAAATGGTTATTAACTGTCATAAACGTGAATGCTGGGAACCGAACCTGGATTCTCTGCAAGAGTAGATAGTGCTCCTATCCACTGAGCCACCTCTCTAGCCTCTAGATGTGTATTTTAAAGAGTCATTGTAAATACAGTTTTATAAGATGTTTTTAAAACTTAGTGGCTTGCAACTTCCTGTCTTTAATGACTTGGTTATCAGCCCCTCCACCTAAGCTCTGCCCAGGGCCCCTGCTAATCGGCATGGTCTTCCTTCAGCTGCCAGGGTTTAGCCACACCCCATCACATGAGATGTTTTCTCACATTTACAAGACCAAGTCAGGTCATACCTGGAGGAGGAGGGGAGTCAGCAGGGCATGCAGACACCGGGCTCACTCTGGTCGAAATGCCTCAGATGAAACCTTCAGGGAAAAGCATGGTCAACCCTGGTGTTAATACTCTCACATCATGAACCATCACTTGGAAGAAACCAGCTTCTCTCCAGGAGCACCGATATATAGTCTCAGTTGTTCTGGAAAAGGGACAGTCAGGAGCTCAAGGCCAGCCTAGGCTACATCAACAACATAATGAGACCCTGTTCAAAACGAAGTAATCAAAACACAAAAAACAAGATGGGGGTTGGGGAATGCAACTCAGCTGGCAGAGTGCTGCTTACCCAAAGGTAGGTTCAACTGCCAGTACTACATAAACTGGGTGTAGAAGCACGTGCCTGTAATCCCAGCACTTAGGAGGCACTGCAAGATACGCCAGTATTGCTCAGTGATAGAGCACTTGCCTAGCATATGTGAGGCCCTGGTTTAAACCAGCAGCACTGAAAAACCGAGCTAAACAAAACAGTGGCACAAAAGAAGACTTCAGAAAGATGGCAGGAAACCAGTCCGAGGTAAACTTATAACTAGAACTGTGAGACAAATCACTCCTATTCTTGCCCATTTCAAAAACTACAAGATCTAAGGTGGGGATGTTGGCATGTGCCTGTAATTCCACTATTCAGGAGGCAGAGGCAGAGGGAACACAAATTGAAGGATATCCTGGGCTACATAATCAGACCTTGTGTCAAACAGACAAAAAGATAACAAAGACAAAAAAGAAAAGAAATAAGAAAAATGGCCACTAGATTTATTTCTTTGTTGGCGAAATAATCTCTCTCTCTCTCTCTCTCTCTCTCTCTCTCTCTCTCTCTCTCTCTCTTTCTTTCTCTCTCTCTCTCCCCTGCCCTCTCTGGACAGGGTCTTTCACACACAACGCTGACCTCAAACTCACTGTATATCCCAGGCTGAACTGGTGATCCTCTTGCCTCAGCCTCCTGCATACTAGATTAGAAAAGGAAACACACGAACACATTTGGGTCAATCACCTGTCACCATAACCAGCTGCAGCTTGTCATTAGCTTGTTGCTGAGACAAATGGGGCTTTTGTCATTTTGAGCTCTTCCTATATTTTGATCATGATTTATTTGGAGTGGAATCTTTTTTTTTTAGGGAAAAAGAGGGAGCTCGAGTGTGTTGTCTAAAAACAAAACACATTTAAACTACAAGACACATGATTATTGGTGACTACAGGATAATTCATCTTCTGCCAATATTACAGTTTATTCTCTCATTTGTTTAGCTGCATATACAAACTGCTTTTGGCTTTGGTTACTGTAAATAACGGGACTGCCAACACTACACATTCCTGATTATTTCCTATGATAAATTTCTAGGAAGAGAATTAGAGATTGAAAACACGTGCACATCTGTAAGCCCACTGTTATATACTGTCAAATTGGTTTCTCAAAAGACCACTTGATACCCCTTTCAGTGGAGTAGGGATGATTGCTGACTGACCTTGAACTTACGGCAATCCTCCTGCCGTAGGCTCTAGAGTGCTGGGATTACGGTTGTGCATCACCATCTCAGCTCTCTAGCTGGGTATCAAGACTCCTAAACTTACCCTTCTTGTGTTTCAAGTTGTTTTTCCTGGTTCTCTGAGCCTGTTTTCATTTGGATTTCCTCTAGCAATAGTTCAAAATTCAGGAAAGGAGCAGCTTCTGGCTGGAGGACAGGCTGGGTGGGCGATTTCCCTAATATTTGCTCCTGTGGGAAGCTCAGAGTCAGCCTCCTCCCTTTGATGCATCCAGTCACTTCCAGTCATTAGCGGGAAGGCCTGTCTTCTTACTGCTCACAGCCTCCTACACTGTGGCTAACATGGGCACGGTCCTCCTTCACAGAGGAAGGGTGGCCTGTTATTTTGAGTTGTGGCTGTCTTGTATCAGTGAGAAGCCAGGAACAGTATTCTCTGCCAAAACGTATTCTCCCTACATGGCTGCTGCTTTCTAAATGCTGTAATATAGTCCTGATGTTCCCTGTAATGAGCAAAAACGTGTCTCCATGCTGGAAACTGATTCAGACAACAAGGCTCAGTGCAGAAACTCATGGTGTAGTCCTGTTAATTTAGTTTTGGCCTCTATTGATTATTACTCATGCTTTGGTTGTAACCTATGTATTAATGAACTTTTCTTATTGCTATGATGGAATACTCAATGGAAAGTTAAGGAAGGGTTTATTTGGTTCACACTCTGGCTGTCAGGCAGGGCAGGCGTGATGCTGAGAACAACTCTCCGTGGTGCTGGCAGGAGTGGGAAACAGCTGGTCACACTGCATGTGCAGGCAGGAAACAGAGAGGGCTGAAGGCCGGTGCTCTGCCTGCTTTGTCCTTCTTCCCTTTCTATTCAGCCCAGCCCACACTGCAGTGTTGCCCAGTTATGGAAGGTCTTCCTTCCTCACATAAGCTTCTCTAGAGACGTCATAGGCAGACCCAGATGTGTTTCTCCCAGATGACTCTAAATGCAGTCCAGTCGACACAGAAATTAGCCATCACAGTGCATGTGTTTATTTCTAGGGTGTTAGTATAAATAAGCCCCAGCTATTTTGAAGCAGCATTTCATCTTGTGTCGCTGGTTTGTTCACACTTGTACTGATATATAAAGCAGGATTACTTGCACACTTGACTGTCACCATTAGCTTTCCATCTATTCAGCACATTCAAGTTAAACAAGTAGCAGCCTTCTGTGGATCTCAGGATAAATAATGTCTTCATTCTTGTCTGGTTTCATTCATGAAACTCTCTCCTTCAGACCACCATGACCTCTCTAGACCCCAAACTTTTTCAACATTCTATTATTTTTGCCTCGAATAGACTACTTCCTTCTGGAAATGATTCCTGACCCAGCAGATCCAACCCCAACTCTCTCCTTTGCCCAGCCTTCCTGGACTCACTAAGAAGAACTCCGATATCACATCTTCAGAAAAGATAATCCCAGATACCTAGTGTCTGGGTTCTGATTATGTTATTAGAACATCTTGTGGTTTCTCTTGGGGTGCTCTGTGTGTGAGGCTATGTTTATCTGGGTCATTCATATTTGTTGTCTGTCTTTCCCGTGATGTGTGAATGATGTGAAAGAAGGGGCTGCTGTTTCTTACCACCTTGACACGAATGCCAGATCAGTGTTCAGTGCCAGGCAGAGCTTTGCTGAACTGATATGTGCATACTGACCTAATACTGTTGATGGCTTGACTGGGTTAAATCGATAGTTTAATATCATGCTATGTGATCCTTCCTGAGATATTTTTTACTCTTATTTTTATTTTATTTGATGTGTAAGTGTCTGCATACATTTAAGTGCACCATGTGTGTACAGTGCTTTCCAAGGCCAGAAGAGGGCATCAGAGCCCCTGGAGCTGGGGTTACAGATGGCTATGAGTTGCCATGTGGGTACTGAAAAATGAAAGGCTGATTCAATATTAAAAGAAACAAATGAATTTTCTTGCTAAATGTGCGACATACTATAAGCATTCATTATTATGAATGCTATCCCTTCACTCTGAAAGGGTTAACTTTGTTAACTGTCTTCTTTTATGACCTTGATCTCTAGCCCACCCCTCATATTTAGAATCATGGTGAGCTCATGATTGTGTGGACTTAGGAATTCCAGCTGTGCAGAGCAGAGCATTTGGGGGCCATCCTCTGCCTGGGAGGGCTGTCGGGGAGAAGTCAAGGGCAGGGCTCTGCCTCCTCAGACTGTCTCTGGCTCCTTGGATGAACTCTCCAGAGCAGAGAAGGCTCCTGTCTGCTGGGTCTGCCCTGCTGCTCACCTCTGTGCTCAGGATGTTATTGTTGTCCTTTCTGTGTTTTCAGGGAATAACAAGGGAGCATGTTTATGCTAAGCGGTCATTGTTGGGTGTCCCAGCTCCAGAGCTGCCACCTGGCCTAGGCCTTCATTACTTCTTGCCGTTGCAGTTGCCTCCTCTTCAGACTTTCTTGCCTGCGGCCAAGTTAATTCAGTTCCATATAACACACAGGAGCATAGAGCTGTCCCTGCAGTCGTCCATCTCAGTCTCTGGGCGCTCATTCCAGGTTTCTAGACTTCTGAGGAGTGGCTAAGCCAAAGCTAGAGAACTGAGCAGGGCTATGTTCTCTAACACGTGGAGAATGCAGTAGGCTCCCCTAGTTTGTCTGACACATGAAGTTTTCTACTTTCAGGTGCTGTTCCCACTTCCTAGCCTTCCCTCTGCTCATCCCTGGCTTGTTCTTGATTCCCTCTCTGACCTTGGGTTCAGTGAAGCCTCAGTCTTCTCCAGCTGCTGGAATGTTCTTAGGACACTTGCTGCTAAGCTGAATGACCTGAGTTTGATTCCTGGCACCCACATGTTAGAAGGAGAGAGCCAACTCCTACAAGTTGTCCTCTGACCTTCATTTATACACAGTGGCATGTGTGCACACTTCCTCCCCAGTAAATAGATAAAAGTGTTAGATTATATAAACTCCTTGAAGGTGGGACTGTTTTATTCATATTTACATTATAGCTCTACATGCACCAAGGCACTAAACATGGTGACAAGGTACCCATCATTTGTCACAGTAATCTTCAACAGAAAAAAGGTGCCAAGTGAAGGTACCCTTGTAACACTACTCTACTTTTCTGAGTGTTCTTCTTTTAAACTAACCTAAGGGTGCAAAAGAGCCTTCCCGTCCCTGCTGGGCAGAGGCAGAATGCAGACACTGTTAGATGATGCTGGTTTAGTTATGTATGTCCTGTCACGCATGGATCCAATGCTCAGGTGCAGCCAGTGCACATTTCAAACCAACACTGGGACTTACCTATATGAGAGTGGGTTATGTTTGGATGTGAGAACAAGGAACTGAAGACAGGATCAGCTCTGGATTGCTGACCCAGACTTAGGTCACAGTGGGCAAAGCCACATGTAAGATCTCCTCCGCTCTGCTGAGGTGCAGTGTGAAGGCCCTGAATATGAGCACCCTTAAGGGCCCAGCTGACTCTTCCAGCTTTTAAGAAAATTTCCAGAGAGTTGTTCTAAGCCAACGATGGTCACATTTGAAAGCAGAAATTCATGGTATCTCAGAATATGCTAGCAAAATCCTTCAGTAAATAACATAGTTTAACAGGGTTCCTGTGTCATGTCTTGTGGGTCCTTAACGTTTTACATGTTCTATTGAAGGTGATCATTGAAAAATTCTCTTCCCGCCTTTTCACCTTCTTCTCTTCTCTCTCCTCTCTACTAAGGATTGAATCCAGAGCCTCACACATGCTGGGCAAGCAGTCTACCACTAAGCTCCATCCTCAGCTCCTTTTGTATTTTTTAGTTTTAGTCTCACCAGATTGCCCAAGCCAGCCTTGAGTTCACTTGATAGCACAGACAGCCTTGAACTTTCAGTCCTCCTGCCTCGGCCTTCTGTAGCTGGTGTTATAAGCCTCTCTTTCTTTGATTTTATTAAAGTTAGGAACATATGTTAATTCCACCTCCATTTTAGTTACTGTTCTTATTGTTGTCATGAAATTCTTAACAGAAAGCAACTTAAGGGAGAAAAGATTTATTTTGGTGCCTAGTCTAAGGAGATTCAGGCCATCGTGGTAGGGATGGTGAGGCAGCAGGATCGGGTCCTGCCTGTGGCACTGGGAGGCTGTCTGCTTATATCCTGGCAGGTCAGGTAGCAGAGAAAGAAGAATGCAAGCTGCAAGTGTTTAGCTGGATTTCTCCTTCGTCCTTTTGTTTTTAGCACAGGATTTCAGCCCGAGGGATGGTGTTGCCCACAATCAGGGTAAGTCTCCCCATTAGTTGATCCTCTCTGAAAAATCCTCGAGGGCACACCAAAGTTCCTTTTCAATAACATCCTAGGTATGTTTTAATCCAGTTAGGTTGACAATGATTAACCATCACAAAGGTCTTTTCATTTTTTTCCTTAGGTTTTCATAGCATAAACTGTCTTAAACTCTGTTATGCAACCAAAGATGACCTTGAACTTCTAACCCTCCTACTTGCATCTTCTGAGTGTTGATTAGAGGCATGTACTACCACACCCAGTTTATACGGTGCTGGAGATCAAACCCAGGGCTTCGTGCATGTTAGACAAGCACTCTACCTACTGAGTTACATTTTCAGTCCAAAATCGCTTTTCCATTGGCCACGTTACATTCCTATCTTTATCTCATGGCACAGATGTTTACAGGGGTTCTAACTGCCACTGAACGTATAAGCAATATGGTTCTCTTGCTTAATAGATGATTTTCTGTCATCAAAATTCATCTAAATTTTTCTTACACTGTTTTTACCAGACGCTACTAGAAACCATCAAGTAGTGACCTCTCATCAGGTTCTGGAAATGCTACCCAAGTTCCTGGAAGTTATCCAGTAAGAAATGCCACTCCAGATCCCGCTGAGCCTCGTGATTCTTGTCAGGATAAAGTTATTTGCCTTCAGGATTTTTCCAAACGCATTACTTTTCTATAAAAGCCTCAATTGAAGCAATACACTTCTCATTATATTGTTGCTTTCATTTCCAGAAGCCCAACATACTTGAAAAATATTTTAAATTCCTATTCAAGGACCATTTTCACCATTGTAAATTCACATTTGGTGATATATAGAGACAATTTAATACCTTGCCGCTGTATTAATAAAATCCAGATGTAATAAGAAAAAGAAAGGGTCCTCTATGCTAGTAATAGCCCAGTGCTCTTTTAGAAGTGCTGAATAGTCACTCCAGCTAAATGCAGAAGCAAGAGTGCTATTTGAAGAGCTCCATGTGTTGCCTAATGACCCGGAGAAAGTATGACCAAGCGTTCTTTCTTATCTGAAAGACACCCCTCCTTCAGACTGACTTTATAGGGATAATGCTCCTGAAAACCACACTTTCTCATTTGCCTTAAAAAAATAAAAATAAAAAAGACACTGACTTCAGAGGAATTCTCAAATAGTCACAGGGCTGGAGTGGGAGTGCATTGCATTTGATCTCTGATCTCTTGGGCTGCAAGGATCCACTTTCAAGGACTTCTGCTTTGCAGAGTTCTATCCTACCACCAGTTGTTTTTTTTTTTTCATGGCGCCACCAATCCCGGATAGTGACCTGAAGGTTTGAGCTGGATGCTTTGAATCCCACCCTATCCAGGTCAAAGTGCTGTCATTATTCAAAATACTTGGTAGAATATGAGCAATTGAAGTTTCATTGAAAACTTTTTGGTATTGGTGTAAAGAGAGGAAACCGAATGGGGTTATGAAAATACCAATAGTGTAGGTATAAGGACTCACTGTAAGGATTTGCTCTTCTAAAATCAACATCTTTGGTAAGTCAGTGTCTAGCTTTTCCCCGAAGGGGGAAAGAACTGCATGGATATTAGGAATATTTAAAGTTACATAGTTATCTTAATCTTCTGATGTTAGTCCCTGAAAGTGTACAGTGTGATAGGGAAGGGCTGTTTCTGCCCAGCCACAGCAAGGTCATGGTCTTTGCTTAAGACAAGAATAAAGTTAATGGCAACCGAGAAGCTAAAATCCCAAGAGTTGCTTGTGATTTCACCACCAGATTTATTTTAAAGATTTGATTTTGAACCTAGATTGAACTCAAGTCATTGCACAGGTTAGACAAATGCTCTGACACTGAGCTACACACTCTGCTGTTTGTTTGAGATGGGTATTGTATAGTCCAGGGTGGCCTGGAAGTCTCAGCAGATGCTGGCCTGAAACTCTGGATCATCCTGCCTCTGCCTTCCAAGTGCTGGGAACACTTCACCTGGCTGTATTTCCTAATTTGTATGTTTTGACCTGAGAACTGGATGATGGATTTATAAGTAGAAGAGAACTAAGGATTCCTTTGCAAGTTGTCTTTCAGCACATGGAGACGTAGGAGTGCAGTACACACTCGCTGCAAGAGTCACAGCAGACCCGGCACTGACAAGGAAAGTCTGTCAGCATCAGTGTGACACAGATGCAGCTCTTGCCTCTCCTGAAAATTAATGCCCGAAGAAAAACTGACACATGTTTATCATGGAATATAAAAGCGCCAAGTGAAAATCAAAACAACAAACAAACAAAAACCCACCACCACCAAAAAAACCTCCTTAACTGTTTCTGAGATCATATTGATACTTGTGTTACAATTTCATTTGTGGTATGTATGTGTATATATATATGCGGGGTTTATGGACATGTGCACACTCATGTAAAGGTCAGAGGGCAGCTCCCAGGAGCTGCCTACCATATTTTGAGGCAGGAACTCTCATCGGTCTGGGGCTTGCTGATTTGGCTAGACTGGCTGGCCATTGAGCCCCTGGGTCCTTCTGTCTTCTCCTCTCCAGTTCTGTGATTACAAGCACATGCCACCACATTCAGCTTTTTTATGTAGATCCTGGGGATCAAACTCATATTTGTGCAGCAAGCACTTTACTGACTGAGCCATCTCTTAAGCCCCTACAATTTCAGGTTTTTGGGAGAATGTAATAGTAACTATTTAGTGATATAAAGAATTTCCTGTAGTTGGGGCTGGAGAGATTGCTCAGCAGTTAAGAGCACTGACTGCTCTTGCAGAGGACTCAGGTTTGATTCCTAGCACCCATATGGTGGCTAACAACCATCTATAACTCCAGTTCTAGGGGATCTGATGCTGCCTTCTGGACTCCATGGGCATTGCATGACAAGGGCGCACTTACATACATGCAGGCAGTATACTCACCCACATAAAATAAAAATAATAAATTGAGGATTAAAAAAATTTCCTGTAGCTAGCCATGGTGGTACATGCCTTTAATTCCAGCACTCAAGAAGCAGAGGCTGACAGATCTCTGTGAATCTGAGGCCAGTCTGGTCTTACATAGCGAGTTCTAGGTCAGCCACAACTATATAGTGAGACCCTGTCTCAGAAAACCCAAAACCAAACCAGAACAAAAATTTCCTGTAAAGGAAGTCAGTAAGATGAAAGCTTTATAACCAATGGTGATAAATGAGGGTTTCTTCTTTTCTTTTTTAATATCTCTTTCTTACCAATATTCTTGATTATGAGATCAAAGTTAGGGTGGCATGTCCTTAACCCTTTAATTTCCTTAGAACTCTATTGCAACAAAACTGTTGATAGTTGTTTCATGAAAAGAAAAGGATTGTATTGCTGAACTGGCTGTATTAGTGTTCTCCAAGAAACTCAATCAAAAATGGATGTATTTATGTATATATATATATACATATATACATATATATACATATATACATATATATGAAGAAATTTATTGTAGGGACATGGTTCACATAATATGGAAGCTCTGAAGTCCAAAATCTGTGTTGAAGGAGGGGGCTTGAGACCCGGGAGAGCTGTGGTCTGCGACAACCACCATGTGCTGGGGCGCTCTTCTTTGCTCCAGGGAGGCCAGGCCAGATTCTGCGTAGGTTGCTTTGGGGGAGGTTCTTCCACATTCTCCTGGGCCAAGTTCACTGATTCAAATGCTCATCTCAGCTAAAAATAACCACTAAGTGGATACATAAAATTAACTGGTAATCCATTAGAAAAAAACAGAAAAGGAGGGGTGGAGAGAGAAACACTGTGCTTTATGTGCGCCTTTTGGAGATTGAATCTCAAGACACATGAAGATAAAGACCCAGAGACGTTCTTCAGTGAAGATAATCTTTTTTATATCTGGGTCATCTTCTCTGTCCCACATTTACAGAAGCTTCTCTTATCCTCTTGTGATTTTTCTCCTTGAAAGCTTATCACTATACCATTTTCCTGGATTATCAGTACTGAGGGGAATACAATCAAGTATGGGCAGGAGATGAAACGGATCAAGTCAGCTTCATTATCTGAAGCTAAAAACCCAGATGGGTTTTTCTCCATTTGGTGTGCTGGATGCTTACCATTGATGGCATCAGCTAAATCACGGTGCCAACCATGGCTGTGTGATGGTGCAGAGACGAAGGTGGGCCTCTGCAGGGATGTCTCCGGGTGGGTGAGATCCTGTCACTGGTTTTCCTTCGTCCCCTGCTGAGAATCCTGGCTGAACAGAAGGCACTGTCAGAGTCATGGCCCCACCTTCGTAGTTTCTGTGGCGCTCATCTGGCTGGGACTGCGCACAGCTGGGAGGAGGCGCGGGTGCACTTCCCTGCATGGTCAGCACCAACACAAAAGAAACACCTGATGAGGACTCAAAAGCAGGCTGGGGTCCAGCCCTGTGGTGTAGTACTGGCCCAGCGCACACAAGACCCTGGGTTTAATCTCCATCTCAAAAAAGAAAAGAGACCCGGAAGTAAAAAAAAAACTATATATAAAAAAAATCTAACCACATGTCTCCCAAGGATTCATGTGTTAACATTTAGTTCCCATTGTGAGAAAGGAGCAAGAATTGTAAGTTAAAAAAAAAAAATCTAACTATAGGCTTCCCAAAGGTTCACGCGTTACATTTAATCCCCATCACGAGAAGCTAACAGAGTATTTAGAAGTGCGGCCTTTGGAAGTGATTATGATTAGATAAAGTCATCCAGGTGGACAGTCCATGACTGAACCCTGGTCTCACAAGGAAAGGCAGAGAAACCACAGAAGACATACATGTGCCCCATTCTCCGTCTCTGCACCACTTTGGGGCTCTTTGAGGAGGATCATTTCTCATCTTCAGATCTCCTTAAGCCAAAATAAACCTCTCTTCTTTATAGCACAGCTCCCTTCAGGTATTTCTTAACAGAAATGTAAAATGAACAGAGACAGAAAGTTAGCACTATGAAGGGTCGGGGTGGGAAGGACGAGGGGCAGGGCTGCTGCAAAGGAAAATCATACCCAAGAATGTGCAAACAGTTTTGGAAATGGGTATTAGGTAGAGGTGGAAGAATTTGGAAGAGATTTCTGAAATAAGCAGAGAATTCTGTAAATGGAATATTACAGTGATGCCAGTGAGGACCTGGAAAACAAGATTAGAGACCTTGCCTCATAGACATGAGGGCTCTGTTGGAAATACGAAAAGCCGCCTTGATCCTACAAAGTTGAGACAAAGAACTTGGCTGTGTTGTGCTCATGTCCTAACAGTTGATGGAAGGCTGAAAATGATGGGCTAAGTTATCTGTTAGAGATTTCAAAACAGGAATGTGGTCAGGCGGCTACATGGATGCTGCTGGCCATTGGGGGGTAGATTTATAGTGACACTCAGGAATAAAGAGAACAGCAGCTAAAAGAGTAACAGGAATGTCCACAGGGAGAACTGGAAAAGGCCTCAAGGACACTCCAAAATCCTCCAGGCTGCCCCTCCCATCACAGGCCTGGAGGCTTTCCAGGAAGGCCTTGTACGAGGGATGAGCTCATGCACGCTCCATGGACTTGGGACTTTTTTTCCCCTAATTTCAGTGGGTGAGGCACTCTACAGATGCAGCTGTGGTTCAGAAAGGTGAGGTTCAGCTGCTGCCATGATAGCTTCTACCCACATGCCAAAGGAAAGCTGAAAAGTTTGTTATAGGATCAGAGCTCCTGAAGAGAGCCCAAAGGGTCATGAGTGTGGACCCACTGTAGAATCTCAAGAAAGAAACATATAGACCCACGCAGACATTCACACAGACACACACACAGAGATACACACATGCACACATAGATGCATCTACTGACATATACACAAACACACAAAGAAACACATGCAGACACAGATACAGACACACGCAGACACACACATACAGATGAGTCTCTGTCTCTCATCTTATGACGCCTTGCACAACCCTGAGACTCTGCCAACAAGAAGGCTGTGACCCCACACAGGCCTTTGATCAAAAAACCAGAACTATGAACCAAACAAACCTCTTTTTATTGAAGTTGTGAGGATTTCATGCCATATATTTTTATCATATTCAGACTTCATCCCCTCTCTGTATCTCCCTTAGCGCTCCCTCCCTGCCCAATTTAATGTTCTCTCTCTCTGTCTCTGTCTCTGTCTCTCTCTCTCCACACACACACCAAGACTGATTTGTGACTGAAAATGCCCTTTGGTGTGGTCCATCCACTGGGACCTGGTCAATCTACCTAGTGTCATAGCCTTAAAGAAAACGGATTCTCCCTCATTCAGAAGCCATCAGTTACCAATGGTTCCTCAGCCAGGGCAGGGACTTCCCCAGCTCTCTGCTGGGATTTTGTCTGGCTTGAGCTTACATGGGTCTTGTTGTTATAAGTTCATATGAGTAATCGACCAGCTGTCTAGAAAACATCATTTCTTTGTGGTCATCCACCACCTCTGACTCTTACAGTCGTCGTCTTCTGCAATGATCCCTGAGCCTTGAGAAACAGAGGCTTAATACAGGTGTCCTATTCAGAATAAGTAGTCTGTAGTCTCTTATTCTTTGCATGTTGGACAGTTGTGGGTTTTTGTGTTAATGACCAACTGCTACATGAGGAAACTTCTCTATGAGAGTCAAACCTCTTTTTAAGTTTTCTAGACTCAAGTACTCCACTATAGTAACAGAAGTCAGACTACGACAATCACTGTTTTTCCTTCTGTAACATTCATAGGCTTATGATATATGTATTTTAATGCAAGAAAATAGTTGAGCACATTTAATTTTCTGGAAATCTTGATGAATGTTTGATTGTAGAAAAACATGGAAACACATAAAACTTTCCTGAGGCCTACGGTTGGTATGTGACAACCTGGAGAACGGCAGAGCCCACTCTACAAACAGGTGCCATGTTCGCATAGCTAATCCACAGGTGATGATCCTGCTGAGATAGTAATTGCCTCATCGGGAATGCTGTGTCATCCTTTCTCTCCCCGCAGCCCCTGCAGTCATTTTCCCTGGTTGTGGAATGCAAAAGTGGGCATCGTAGAGAGTCAGGTGGGCAGAGAGCAGAGAGAGCTGGGGAGAAGGCAACAGAGAGCTTTTAGGATATCAGGTTTTGTGTTAGGAAAGAAGCATCTATGAACAGGTAATCTGTGTGCTTATGCTGGTAGTCTTAATTTTCACCTTGACACAACCTAGAATCATCTGGGGAAATAATCGTAATGAGGGATTATCTAGATCAGATTGGCCTGTGGCCATGTCTGTGGGGCGTGGTGTAGAAAGAGCCAGCCAACTGTGGGCAGCACCATTCCTAGGCACTGTGGCCAGAACACCGTGGAAGGAGAAAGCCAATGGAGAACACACAAATAAGGATGTGGATGTCCCCTGTCTGCTCTGGACAGTGGCTGCAATGTGGCTAGCTGCTTGAGTGCCTGCCTTGACTTCCCGGAAATGATGAACTGACATGGGATTGTGAGCCAAGTCCAGCCTTCTCTCCCTATGTTGCTTTTGGTCAGCTTCTTGTCTAGAACTAAAACAGTGCTAGATTATGCCGCATAGTGCCCTCCCGCCATGGAGACCTGGAGAAGAGCAGAGGCTTTTAGGACGGGAGTGATAGGAAGACATAGGAATTAAAACATTCTGAGACCCACCAATGCATACATTGCAAGGGTGTAGGAGTTTGGATGGGTCCACATCAGTGGCTGTCACAGACACAAGTGTGTTTAAAGCACAGTCTGCTTTGCTGCAAGGGCTTTTAGGGTACAGATGTTCTCACATGCAGCCTGTGCACAGAGAATGATATTGGTATTAAACCCAATATTTTACATATTTCCAAATCAGACCCCTCTCTCCTTCTCGTCCATCAAGGCCTCTGGGACACTAATGCTGCCCCTGCTCTTTTCGCAGAGCTGGTTGCTTCAGCCTCTCTTGGTCAATGGAGATGGTTGTAGCACAATCTGCCTATTTGGATCCTTAAGGTCTGTGGTTTCTGCAGCTGCTGCTGGGGTGGGGGCGAGGCCTGTGACACAATCAGAAGATAGAATTCATGCACTGTGAGGTAAACTTTACCAAAGTCAGAGAGGAGTCAAGAAACTGGCTGATAAAGGCCGGCCTGTCTTCACTCCACCTTTCCTGAGATGCCATGGCTTCCCATGATCTTTCTAGAGATGGTCCACCTGACCCCAGAGTCCAGGGCTGTTTGAGGGAAGCCAGGGTCATCTTGGTAGCACACAACCTTAAATTTGTTTCCCCTTCTTCATCCACTTCCCCACTCACTCCTACACCCCTCCCATGACCTGTAAACTTTGCTCCATGATGCTATTTTTAAAAATTATTTGTTATTTTTATTTTATATGTATAAGTGTATTGCCTGCATGTATGTAATTGCACCTACTTAAAGAGGTCAGAAGAAGGCATCAGATCCCTTGGAGCTATGGGGGTGTTAGCTGCCATGTGGGTGCTAGGAATTGAACCCAGGTCCCCTGCAAGTGCAGTCAGTGCTCTTAACCACTGAACCATCTCTCCAGCCCCCAGGATACTATTTTCAAGAGAACTCAAGCTAGTATGAGGACATGGAAATTGCATTGGGTATACTTGCAAGAGATATCGGGGATGGAATTAATATCCTTATTATGAAGGGAGAGGCCTTCAGCTCAGCCACTGCTCCAACTAACAGCAAGAGCCGCTGGCTGATTTTAAGAGAAGTTAAATGGAGGCCTGTTTTGAACTGGACTCAGAGGCCCGTCTTCAAGGTAGCCCCACTCTCAGCGCCCACCCTTGCATGTCTCAGTCCTCTCCACATCTGCTTTCTTTCTCTGTTAACATTTTCACTCTGCCATTTCTGTGCATGTTTAATAGCCACTGGTAGCCTCTAGCCAGGCTGAGCTCCCCGCGGGTCTGTTCCCGTTATCTCCCCAGGAGCCAATTACCGTTTTTATGAAGACCCTGCTCACAAAGTTGTATAGGTTTGAAGTATTCTACTCAACCCATAAATGCTGTAATTTTCATGCATGATTTTTGAAAATGTGAAGTATGTTCAGGTATAGACACAATCTAGCAGAAATGTTAGTGTCTTGAGTACACAGGACATAAAGGCCTGTTGAATGAAAAATGCAGTAGGAATTATTTCTAGGGATGCTGAAAATGACATCCCCATCATTGTATGATTATAGGTTTAATTTTCTGTTTATGTCATAAGTTCTTAAACACTCTAGTTGTAGCTAATTAAAACACAATCTTTCCATGCTGGACATGGTGGCACATGCTTGTAAATCCCAGCACTTGGGAGGTAGAGGTAAAAGGATCAAGAGTTTCAGGTCAGCCTCACCAACCAGAGAGTCGGAGGCCAGTCTGGTTTACAAAAACTTAAATGAACAAAGAAACAAAGAATTCCCCATCCCAATCTTTCCCCATGGTGACAGTGAGTCCTGGGCAGTGAGGTGAGAATACCGTGCTGAATGTCTTTGAGTCTCCTGGGTTCATGCTTCTCCTTTTCCAGTATGTTCTGTGCCCTGCACATTTGGCTACAGCAATGTGAACTTCCTGTTGTAAGGTTTACTATTGGATCTGCTCAATGGTAGGCAAGGAAAGGAGACTGGAGGGTGGGAGATGAGGGAAGGTGGGGCACTCACAGTCCTGGATGTGTGGGTACTACCTGTTTCTTGTTGGAACTTTGACTAGTGAAAAACTTTCTTAGAAAACTTACGTGTTTTCTAATCTTCAGCAAATGAATGACCAAAGCAACTTGTTAGAGTCATTCTCATGTACAGTAATCAGAAATTAATCAGAGTGGGAGAGTATTTCACTATGGCTTCAAATAGCAGAAAGAGAGTCTCTTCCTTGACAACTGGGTCTCCAAAAAACAACATCCCAGCCTACGCTTGAAAGTGTGCCATTTAAAACATCATTCAATTTGTTTCCCAGTGATTCAGAAGATAACTCCAATAGATGTCTGTGTCTCTGGGTCATGATCATGACTAAGTTATAATTGTGGTGATGTTGTGTGGATAGTCTGATGAGCAGGATACCACAGAGTGGCAGAATATTCTAGATAGAAATCCTATAACCTTACTGTGACAGTCCCTCATGACTATTGCTAAGTTACTAATAAAACAGAGGTAGGGCTGGAGAGATGGATCAGTGGTTACGAGCACTCGCTGCTCTTGCACAGGACTTGGGTTCAGCTCCTAACACCCACATGGCAGCTAACAACCACCCATAACTCCATTTTCAGGGGATCAAACGCTTTCTTCTGGCCTATGTAGACATTGGTGTACTTACATACATGCAGGCAATATACTCATATACAAAAAGTTAAAAAAAAACCAAAAATCTTTTTAAAATGAGACCCCAGAAAATGAGCTCATCCAAAGTTTTATACTTTTGAAATAAAATCAGAAATACTTGTTGACTGTCTCCTACACTCCAGACACCATGCTTGTCTGTTTATCACATTGTCTTCTGTCTGCTTCTATCCAACTCGGAAACTTTTTTTTTGGATTCTTGTGGCTCGATTCAGGGTTCTCATGTTTGTAAGGCAAGCACTTTATCCACTGAGCTATCTTATTATTTTAGCCCATTTTATTATTTTATATATATATTTCAAAATAGTTTTGAGACTTTCTTACATGAGTGTTGTATTTGCATTGTCTCTGTCCGTCTGGGTCTCCCTCCAGCACCCCCATCTCTCCCCGCCTCCTTCCCAATTACTGTCCTCTTCTGTGATTATTATTGCTATATATTGTGGTGGTTTGAATGAGAGTGTCTCCCACAGACTCCAAATATTCAGACATTTGGTCCCCAGTTGCTGGTGCTGTTTTGGGAGGTCTTGGAAGATGTGGCCATGCTGGAGGAAGCACATCACTGGGGGCGGGCTTAGAGAGTCCTTAAACCTGGAGGATCCCCAGTTAATCTCCAGTCGCTCTCTGCTTCCTGTGTCTGCTTGAAGATCCGAGTCTCTGCTTTCTGCTGCTACTCTAGCCGTCTCTGCCACCTTGCCTCCCACCGTGATGGACTCTAGTTCCCCTGGAACTGTAAGTTCAAATAAACTCTTCCTTTTGTAAGTCCCCTTGGTTGCGGTATTTTACCACAACAGAAAAGTGACTAAGAGACATATACATGCATACATTTATAAATATACATATAATGCACTGAGTCCATTTAGTGGTGCTCATGTATACCTGAGCTTAGGGCTGCCACTTGGGGTTAGATAACCTCTCAGGGAGCTAGTCCCTGGAGAGCACTGAGTCTCCCTCCCTCAGTGTCCATTGATTGCCTGTGGCTCTTCATCTTGAGGTGGGACCGTATGAAAAAGGGAGAAATTCGCAGAGTCTCATTTTATTTTTTGAGATAAGATCTTGCTACATAGTCTGGCCTAGCCTGTGACTCACTGTCCTCCCACCTCAGCCTCCCAAGTGCTGGAATTACAGGTATGTACCACCATGCCTGGCCACATGTGGATTTAAAGCATTTGAAGGATTTCTGCTGAGAAATGCTGTGGATCATGGCAGAGGCAGGCGGATCTCTGTGAGTTCAAAGCTGGTCTGGTCTACATAGTGATTTTCAGGCCAGCTGAGACTACAGAAAGACCCTGCCCCCCCCAAAAATAAAAGACTGTACATATCTCCACCGTCCCATGTCTTACCTGGGACCCTCAGGGGGGCTTTCAGGACACACAGGAGAATGTTCTCCTGACATATCCACTTGCTGTTTGCATGGATTCATGGATTCAGTGACTCTTGGGACATTACCAGGAACACACTGTGGGGGTGGAGGAATGAGTCTGGCCCTGCAAGTTGGAAGGCTTATTTCTTTGATTCAGGTGAGTACTGAGGAGGCTTGTGTCAGTGCAGGTGCTGAGAGTGGCCTGGAGGTGATGTGTTCTGGAAATATTTGTTGGGAGAATGTCAGCACTTATTGGACTCATCATATCCTGCCCTGAGGGCTTACTTGTCCCCACATAAAGCGAGTTTATAGTTTCCAGCTGAGAATGTTGGCCAGCCACCAGCTATTGCTAGGCACTGGCTTCTTTAGAATGGCTACTATATTCATTGTTTTTGAATTTCTGAGCACCATCTGTTTGGTTCTACAGCATGTTTCTTTCCATACTTAATTGAGACCTATTGAAATGGTATTTAATTCTGAATTTTTGCCCCTAGGAAGTCACTGTATGTTTTTCCATTAATCTAGCATAATACATAATAGTCTTTCTATCTCTCTCTCCCTCCCTCCCTCACCCTCCCACCCGTACCCCCACCCCTGGTAGCTATAAATGGCTCCACAAATAACAGGAGCTCACTGCTCTATAACTTTGATTGTAGCCATAGTACGAGTAGACTTCAGGAATGCAGAGGCTCCTGTAAAGTGCACTAATGATGCACTTTATCCTAATCCATAGGACTGTAGAAGTCTGCTGTGACATGTTATATTCTGTATCAGAGATCCACATGGCTCTAAAGCAAATTCTCAGTTTGCTCCTGTGCGCCACACATGAGCTCTCCAATTTTTCACTAGAATCAGGAAGCTCTCACAGAGATTCACTGCCCTGGTTACCAACAAGACCCACTGCTGCTCTGATGGTTACATCTGTCTGCCAGCCATTATTGTAAGGTCAGGCCAGGAGAGCTGCTTGAAACATGTTAGGGGGCAGACCATGGTCAGACCACTTTCAAAGAGTGACTTTGTGCTCTCCCTGAGGCCTGTCTCTTGCTGTTTCAGTGTCCCCTGCTTAGCCTTCCTCTCATCTGTGGCTTCTTGCTTTAACTGGGCATCTGTCCTGGCTTCAGGCCCATGTTTTCACTGCCTAGATTGCACCTCTGAGTGACATCTTCTGACTTACCCACAAGGACTTGGAGACTCCTCTTGCCCTTTACTTGTTGGTCTGGTCCTGCTCTGAGGCTCTTTGTGTCTTGGGGTGGTGATGGAACTTAGCATCCCCCACATGGGCTTGTATAGTTAGAGGAGAAGGTAAGCTCCACATCATTGTGTAGGTCACCCCTTCTGGACCTCCCAGCCATGCCACACTGGACTCATATTTCCAAGTTCTACCTCTTTCCTTAGTCATCACACTTTGAAGACTCAACGTATTAGCAGAGTTTTCATTCACTGAGGCTAACTACCTTGATGCCATCTTTTAGTCTGTGTTTCAGGAGTGTCTCTATTTTTTTAGGTTTGATGGGATTCAGGACATGCTCTCCCTGGATAAGGCACCTTGGCATTGGAGAAAACAGCAGAAGTGAGACGATGTCTCTTACCATCCCACCCTGTCCCCTGCAGCAGATCATAGGCTCTAGTTGCTGTCCCCATATCTGGAGGAAAGGATTCTTGTCTTGGAGGCCACAGGCACCAGAGAAGTGTCTGAACAACCAGGTCCTGCTAAATTCTCTCCAATTTATCACCACCAGATCATACCTCTTTTGTTGAGTTATTGCTCTACAATCACCTACTTCTTCATCTAACCTAGTGTTATAGCTCCCTTTCTGTTGTGATAAAATGTGCTGACAAAAAGCAGCTTGGGGAGGAAAGGGTTTATTTGGCTTGTACTTTCAGGTCCCGATCTATCACTGGGAGAAGGCACTCAGGGCAGCAGCCTGAAGCAGGAACCACGGAGGAAATGCTTGCTGGCTCACTCTAACTTTGCTTTCACTCTTATTCATTTCCAGCTACCTTAGGGAATAGTAACACCTAAGGTGAGTCAGGCCCTCTTATATCAATAACCAGCCAGGACAGTCCCTCACAGACAGCCCGACCCGATAATTCTTTTTCGAAGATGATTCTAGGCTCTGTCAAATTGGCAGTTCATGCTCACTAGGACGTCTAGGATAAAAAATTATATGAATTTGTCCTTTGGACTTTCATTTCTGAAAGTTCCCATAGCCTTTAAAATTATATTAAATGTCTTTAATCTGAGCAATGTGAAGGTAGAGGCAGAATGATCACCAGTTTGAGGTTAGCCTGGGCTACATAGCAAATTTGAAACCAGCTAAACTCTGCCTCACCCTCCCTTCTTTCCTTCCTTCCTTCCTTCTTCCTTCCTCCCTTCCTTCCTTCCTTCCTTCCTTCCTTCCTTCCTTCCTTCCTTCCTTCCTTCCTTCCTTCCTTCCTTCCTTCCTTCGTAGGACAGCAATGATTTTTTCTGCCTAAATTACTGTATAATCTGACCAATACAACAAGTTATGAAACAGCCAGGAAGCGCTTTGAAGGTTAATCCAGTGATGACCGTGAAACAGAAGAGCTGTTGGGAAGAGGGTTCCCATGGTTATGATTTGCACATTTTTGTGTACTCTCCACCAGGGGCATCCACATTGTCTACAGTATGGTCCAGAGATAAGTAAGTGGCAACTTGTCTCCATCTCAAGAATGTCAAGAGACATTTTAAAAGCAAGATGGACATTTCACATTCAAATGAGGCATTTGCTGCCACTCTGTAGGTTTGGAAGTCAAGTTTTGCCTACAGATAATCCCCTCAACCCCACTCCTCTGTTTCTCAGAGACTGGTGTGTGTGTGTGTGTGTGTATGTGTGAAAGAGAGAGAGAGAGAGAAAGAGAGAGAAGAGAGAGAGAGAGACCCAGAAAGGGAAGGAAGAAGACAGATGGTTTTGGTCACATCTTCACATCTCTCTGGGAGAGAATCTGGAGGAAGGTGCATGCTGGGAAGCAGAGAGGCTGAGAACACAGGCCTGTGCCCCAGTTTTATGTCTGGAGTTTTGGGTGGGGCGGCCCTGCCGCCTGTTCTCTCTAAAGCTGGGGTGACTGCGCTGGGGTGGCTACACTGCAGAAGGCTCTCTGCAGAAGCAGGAAGGGAGCCAGGGTTTCCTTTGCATGTGCTGTTCCTGCAGGTGCAGGGATCGGGAACTTTCCCCTTATTCATGCTGTTGGTCTGGGAGGGACACAGAGAAGTCGGTGAAGGAGTAAAGGAAGGTGATGGTGACTCAGAAAGGCTCTCCTAGCTCTGAGCACGGTGGTGTTGGGGCGAGGGGTGGAGCAGAGAGGAAGAAACACAGAACTGCGGGCAATGAAAACTATTTTGGCCAGATGCAAGATCATAGATGTCAATGCTCAGTCCCATATTCCTTAGTACTGAAAGCTGGAAGGATGTGTTCCAGGGACCCAATGTTGAACATGTTGGGTGCTGGAATGATAGATAATCTTGACCTTTTCCTGCTGCTTCTGTTTTTCCAATACATTTCTTAATGAGAAAGTGTTCATTTTATAAAAAGAAAAAAATGAAATAACAGCAACAAATGCCAGAATCATACTAGACATGTTACTCTGTAAAATTTTCTTCAACATTGCAAATCCATCTGTAAAAGTTTATGAACACAAATATATTTGTGTCTAATTTATTTTATCATGTATATATTTAAAAAATAGAATCACACTCTGATTCATCCTGCTTTCCTCTTTTCCTTCTACCTTTTCTCTTCTTGCTATGTGGCCTTCACCCTCTAGCTCTGCAGGAAAAGTGTTAGTTACTTGGAGTGTCCTTGGTACTTTATGTGTGTGTGTGTGAGACTATGCACACAGACATGTATACATAATACACAAATATGTTATATGAACACTTAGACACATACATATCTACATACATCAAAATGTTTTCCCATCACAAAGATGAGCCTTGAGAACTCCTGCAGCTCGGCCTCCATACGCATAACTACATCTTGGAAATTCTCCAAACTTTCAATGTTCATAATTTCATTCACTTTTTAAATTTTGTTTTGTTTTGTTGAGACTCGTCTCCTTGTAGCCCCAGCTGGCCTATAACTTGCTAGGTAGACTAGGCTGGCCTTGATCTTACAGAGATCAACCTGCCTCTGCCTCCCAAGTGCTAGGAAGGCTTTGGTCACCACTCCTGATTTCTGTTTACTTTTTTTTTTTTTTTTTTTTTTGAAGACAGGCTTTCCCTATAGCTGGGCTGGAACTCACTATGTAAATCAGGCTGGCTTCGACCTCACAAACCTCCTGCCTCTGCCTCCTGAGTGCTGGGATTAAAGGTGAGTGCCACCACGCCAACTCCTGTTCACTTTTTAAACGGCTTTGTAATAGTCTGTGACATAGGTGTATTATAGTTCACTTATTCATCCGCAACAGTCTTGAACATTCCTTTTTTCTTGACTCTTGAAAGTGGTATTTGGTCACTGTCATTTGAAAGCTTATTACATGTTCTATATGACAAATAAGTTTAACAATTAAATCTTATGGGTCTAATGCTAATATTACTAGATTAATTTTTTTCATTTTACTTATAATCATTTTTATTTTATTTGTATGAGTGTATTGCCTGCATGTGTGTAAGTGCACTTGTGTTGTACAATGCCCATGGAGGTCAGAAGAGGGTGTTGGATCTCCTGGAACTGGAGTTATGAACAGTTGTTAGCCTCCTTGTGGGTGATGGGAATCAAACCCGGGTCTTCTGCAAGAGTAGTCAGTACTCTTAAGCACTGATCTGTCTCTCCAGTCCCCCAGATTAATTTTTATCATTGATTTACTTGGTGTGTGTGTGTGTGTGTGTGTGTGTGTGTGTGTGTGTGTCTGTGTGTAGTACATAAGTGTGAGTGTGATACAGAGTGTATGTGGAAGTCAGAGGACAGTTTGCAGGAACCGGTTGCCTTCTTCCACCATATGGGTCCCAGGGATCAAACTCAAGATTGTTAGGCTTTGCTGAGCTATCTCCTCTTGCTGGCGTAGTAGACTTTTAAATTAAAACTCCTTCTCTCTCTCTCTTTCTCTCTCTCTCTGGGGTACACATGACTGTGTGAGTAGGTATGTCCATGTGTGCACACCAGGCCAGAGCAGGATGTCAGGTGTCTTCCTCTGTCACACTGACTGCCTTATTCCCTTTAGATACTGTTTCTCACTGAACTTAAATCTTGCTGTTTCTTGTAGTTCAGCTGGCCTGTGAGCTCTTGGAATTCACCTGTTTCCATCCTCCACTGCTGGGGTTGCAGGCAGGTGCATCCATGCCTACATTTTAAGTGGGTGCTGGACATTCAAACTTGGGTCCTCATACTTGCAGAGCAAGTGCTCTTATCAACCGAGCCACCTCCCCAGCCCATTCCTGGTTTTCTCTACTTATATGTAACAGAATTCAAGTTTACTATTTGGTTTGTTTTGAGTCAAGATCTCACTCTGCTATGGCCAGTTTTGCCTGGAAGTCAATACATAGCCCAATCTGACCTTGAGATGCTGTGATACAATACCCTTCCAAAAAGCATCTCAAGGGAGAAGGGGGTTTATTTTAGGTTACAATTCCAGGTGACAGTCCATCATTGTGGGGAAGTCAAGGCAGGAACTTCAAACAGCCAGTTACCTCAGAGAAAACAATGCATATGTTCTGGCTTGCTTGTGCTCAACTCTATTTCCTCACTTGTAAGTAGTTCAGGGCCCTTTGCCTGGGGAATGGTGCTGCCACTGGTGGGCTAGATCATCTAATTGAGACAGTCCCCTCTAGACACACTCACTGGTCAACCTTAACTAACCAATCCCTCACTGAAACTCTCTTTTCCAATGGTTCTAAGTTGTGTCAAGTTGACAATTAAAACTACCCATCATATTCTGCCACTCAGGTGTTGAGATTACAGGTATGAGCCACCACACTCAGCTTCAAGTATGCTATTCTATTTCAGTGCTAATACTTTTTGGTTAATGTGAGTGTTAGATGGTAACACTCCAGGGCAATTCAACAAATAGAGTCTCTAATAAATACAATATAAGCTTCACTTTAGTGGATCACCACAAAACTCTTTAATAGAACTTGTACAGTTTTCCATGGAGGGGTTAAAAATAGACCAAAATCAGAAAGGTGGTGACTTCCTTTTGAGTTAATTAATTGCTGGAAAATGGAGTTAGCCTTCAGAAGGCAATAACTTTTTATGGTTTTATTAACAAAATGTCATAGAAATGATTGTCTTTAGTGTTTTAAATTACTATAACCCATATCTGATTGTCAGAGCTAGTACAATGACATTAGCTTCTTATCAGCTTCTCCATGTTGCTCCTAGCAATAGCTTATACCTCAAAGACAGGCGTTACAGAGAGCCAGCCTCGTAACTGAGATGGTTCTTGATATATATGTCAGTCCAAATTTTAAAAAGGATATATATATATATATATAATATACATATACATGTATATAAATATGCACCATCAAAATTCTTATTAAATTTTTCAAAGCTTTAGGGATTATGAATCTTATTAATTAATAATGGATAAGACTACACTCACTCCCCCCGCCCCCGCAATACTGGGGAACTCAGGGCCTTGGGTAAGCTAGATATGCACTCTACCCTGGAGGAGGATCCACAGCCTCATGATTAGATTTTTTAATTTTTGTTTTCCAAGAGTTTAGATCATGCTAGTCAAATATGAGGAAAGCCTACGTTACTTTGCCAAGCTATTCTGGTGACAGATTATAAATCACTTCCTATCATTTTAACCACAGGAAGAACAGGCTGTTAGCTTGTTATATTTGCTTTAAATGTCTGACTGTGGCTTCCATCACAGACAAATCTGTGAAACACACTCATCCACTGTCATAAGCTTTTGACTGTTACAAACAAGTACATAATAAAACTTTTTACTCTTGAGCTTAAGTTTAAAACCAGGTGTGGTGGCAGAGAGCATTGCTAATGTTGAATACAGGTCTTCAGTCACGGGGAATGTAGTGTGTGACAGATGAGATTGATTTGAAAAAAAAGTCTACTAGCTTTTATGCAGGAAATAAAATAAGAATTACCCGAGACTCTGTCCAGTGTAGTCTGTGCTGTACTGTCATCCAACTCTGGATGGAAACCACAGCATCTTTAACACACCGTCAAGAGACGCAGGCGGTGCAGAAGCTCTGGCAAAACCAACGGCGTGGACACAGGGGCACCGGGCTGAGTCACCGCCTTCGCTTTCTGAATGTTTTTCTGCTCACTGAATCTCATCTCCAAGGGCTACAAGGAAGGTGAAACCCAGACAGCTGTGGTGAGAGGTTTGGTGTGAGGGAACACTCTCCACCACCCACACTTGCCTAGCCAGTGTGGGCTGCGTTCCGACTGCTGGCCTTCCCTAACCTCTGGGCTGACTCACCCTGGGCTGGTTCCCTAGTCATATCCCGTCTCTGCACTGTTTGTCCCGTGGGCGTTACTGACCCTGTGGCTCCCTAGCTTTGGGAAGGCCTCAGGGTCTGGCTGGGGTCTTCAGTGGTGGAATGAAAGAACTTCCTGGCCATCTCCACTTTCCACAGTGCCTGGTTGCTGATGGAGTCAAGGCCCAAGGGGAATGTCTTGTGGTCCTGTCCAAGTGGGTAAAGATTGGCTGTGCTTTGGATGTGTCCTCTCCATTCCACTGGCCTCATTCTGCTGCTTGTCAATAATTGCCCATCCGTTTGCAATAGTGGAGCTTTACTCAAGTAAATCTCCCTGTCAGAGTGCAGACACTTACTATTCTGTTTTCAGTGCAATTACTCACACTGACCTCAGGCAGGTGCTGAATCCCCGAAAGGCTCATGCTAATGCTATGAAGAGGTCAGAAAAACTTCATCTGACTGCAGTGTCGAGAAGTAATGCCTTTGGGAAATTATTATATTAGATTAGGTCATGAGGGCAGAGCCTCCAGGATTGAATATTGAAAGCTTTGGAAGGAGTGATGTGGTGGAGAGACCACCTCGTTACATGTGTATTATTTAAATTTTTTAATTAATTATTATTTGTGTGTGTGTGTGTGTGTGTGTGTGTGTGTGTGTGTGTGTGTATGTATACCATGGCCTATATGTGGGGCTACTGAGAACAACTTTGTGGAGTCTGCTCTGTCCCTCCACCTCTATGTGAATCCTGGGGATTAAACCCGGGTCGCTAGACCTATGGCAAACCCCACTACTTGCTGAGCCAGGAGCCTGTTTGATGTTGCTTACATTTCTAACTTCCCAAACTCCAAGTCAAATAAAGTCATTTCCTTTGTAAAGTAACCCCTCAAAGATATTTAATATAGCAAAGAACAGTGGATGAATACAGCTATGTTATGGTTATAATGGAGGATGGTTGTAAGTTAGGCTGGGAGTTTTGTTGAATAAGATGACAAAATTTCCTCTAGGCTCAAGGCCCTGGCCCGGTCCACTGCGGTGGATTACTGGCTGGAAGGCTGGAAAGAAATGGGGAAAACTGGAAGGTCTCATTTGTTGACATCAGAGCTACCGCTGAGGCCCTCCAGATTTTCCGGCATTGGTACTCACCATCTGCTTTTACCACGCGAAGTCCCACTGTGTGCATCTCAGTACATTTAGAGGACTGCTGCCTCTCTACAGTTAGCTTTGTGCTTCTTGGCCAAGGGCTGCTCCATAGGGACAAAATGTTATTATTGACGGCTTTGGATCATGGGGTGTCCAGTGGTGTCTGCTCCCCTTTGCCGGCCTCTTCACCCCAAGAAGCAAAGCTAATTCCAGATAATGTCAAAATATGATGACTCCTTCAGGATTTATTTCTTCATAAATAAATTCTGAGTTGACTGAATGACTTCTCTCTGTCTCTGTCTCTCTCTCTGAATTAAAGAGGCAGGCATAGTGGTACACATATGTAATCCTCGTACTCAGGAGGTAAATGCAGGAGAATCAGGAGTTTGGGCTTAGTGTTGGCTACTTAGGAAGTCTGAGGCCAGCCTGAGAGACACGAGACTCTATCTCAAAATGAAAACATAAATCAGAATGTAAAGCACACTTTCATGATTTAGCACTTAGAACTTGTTTAAGAAGCTGCTGCTTTTTATTCCCTCTTTTTGTATCTCTGTCTCTTTCTTTCTAGTACTGGGGATTGAACCCAAGACCTTGCACATGCTGGGCCAGGGTTCTGCCACCAGCACTGAACCTCATTCCAGGGCGGAATGAGGGAACCAACTCTCACAAGCTGGCCTCTGACCACATACGTGTTGGGACATGCACACACAAACGGACATATAAATATTTATAAAAGTTTTAAAAAGGGAACGCTAGCCTGGCCAGACTTGAAGTACAGTCCTGGGGTCCCAGTTACTCAGGAGGCTGAGGCAAGAAGATCACAAGTTCAGTGCCAACCTGGCCTATACAGTGAGTTTAAGGCCAACCTGGGCAACTTAGTGAGACCCTGTCTAAGAAAAATAATACAGGTTAAAGAAAAGATCCGAGGACACAGCTCAGTGGTAGAGTGCTTGTTAAGCATGCCTTCGACCCTGGGTTTCATCTCCAGCACATCAGGAAAAGGCAGGAAGATGGAAGGGAGGCAGACCTTCACCACGGGCACCCACCTCCCACATCAACAGTGTTATTCACTGCTGAAGGGGCTCTAACAGGATTCGAAATGAGTCTTTATTCAAATTACTTAAACTTGGTCTTATTTGACTTTTTAAGATTCTGTTGGTTATTCTGTAAATTGAAATGCTGTCCATGGATTATTTTTGAATTTGTAAATGCTTTTAAACATCATATGTAAGAGGACTATTTAACACATATGACATTCCATCCATCATTGACCCAGAGACAGCCTTTATTGGCTTGCTGTCAAATTGACATGAATACTCTTTGAACACCACTGATCTATGCTGTGTCCCTTGGCTTCAATATATATTAATCATGCTATTTCACATACTTAGGATACCAAGCAATGTGTAACACAAACTTGCTTCTCAAGGTCTATACTGACAGAGGAAAGCTAGAAAAATGTGGGCACTGTGGTACTCAAACCGCGTCTAAAGTAAATGAATTCAAGTAAGAATGCCTTCAAAAGAATATTAAAAACCAAGCTTGGCTTTTATAAAAATTATTCAGGATGAGTAATGTATTTTCAAACAGCCTGATTTATGATTGCTCAATTACTAACCATCCACATTTCCTTGTTCACCACAGAGTTTTCCATACTGGACTCATGGTTATGAAGACAAAGTGTAAAACTTTTTGCAGGTTTGTTAAGATCCTGGGGTTCAGTGTGAGAAAGTTAGTTCAAAGTCAAATTCCAGCTGTTGACTCTCACTTTGAACAAGTTATTTAGCCTCCGATTTTGTTTTCTTGTGTATATTGTGAAAAATATCAGGAGCAGTGACCTCAAATGACTGTTTTGAGGGTGAAGTGAGAAACCGTTTAGTACAATGTCTGCTATGTAGTAAATGGCCAGTGGTGATTGGCTTTTTATGAAACAGGGTTTCAAGTAGGCCAGCCTTTCCTCACGTTTCCTGTGTAGTAGAGGATGACCTTAAACTGTGGATAATCTCCTGCCTTAATCCCCTGAATGCTAGGATTGTATGTGTGTATCACCTTGGCTGGCTAGATTAGTGTATTAGTCATTTTTTGTCACTGTGGTAAAATACCATGACCAGAAACAATGTGTAGAAGAAAGAGTTTATTCTGGGTTATACAGGGCTCCAGAGCAAGACTCCTCAATGTCAGTGTGGGGGTGGGGCATGGCAGCATGCAGTCAGTCACAACTGGAGAGGGAAGCTGGAAGCTCACATCTTCAAATGCAAACACAACTCAGAGTGCACTGCAAGCGAGGCCACATTATACACTCCAAAGCCTGCCCCAAAGTCATCCTTCCTCAGCCAGGCCACACCTCCCAAAGGTTCCAAGGCTTCCCCAAACAGTGGCCCCAACTGTGAACCAGTATTCAAATACTTGAGCCTATGGGGTATTTCTCATTCAAACCACCACAATTAGCTATCTTTATTAATTATCTAGTGCATTTTGTACTGCACTTTAAGTCAGTATTGGACTGAGCAACACCTTTTATCCTTATAGTTGCATATTAAAAAAAATAAAGTTCCCAATTTACCAATTCCCTTTTTGCTTTCCTAAAATATTTACAAAATATTAACTTGCTAGTCAAGTTACTGTTTAATATTTGCTCTTATTATATTTTATTTTTATTTTTTATTCAGAAATTATCTTGCTCTGAGCCCAGGCTGGCTTTGAACTCAAGATTCTCTTGCCTCAGGCTACTTAGGGCTGAGATTTCAAGAGTGTGCCACCAAATTGACACACTTACAGGTTTCCAGGAACATGCGAGTATATTCCTGTGATGGCAGTGAGATTTGAGTGTAGATCGAGTTTCTGATTTTTCCTTAGGTTGAGATGATTGTGTTCTGAGAAATACTCACTAGACAAATTAGGCTCCAAAAAGGAATTTTCCTTTTCCATATTTTTGGTTTTGTTTTGCCTTTCTTTCTTTCTTTCTTTCTTTCTTTCTTTCTTTCTTTCTTTCTTTCTTTCTTTCTTCCTTTCTTTCTTTCTTTCTTTCTTCTTTCTTTCTTTCTTCTTCCTTTTTTTTTTTTTTAATTTAAGAAAAATAAGATCTCCCTAGTCCCCAGGCTGACCTTGATCTCACAGAGATCCACCTGCCTCTGTCTCCTGAGGGCTGAGATGGAATTTTCCATGTTGGTTAGCTTTGTTAACTTAGCACAAACTAGAGACACTTGGGAAAGGGAACCTCAGCTGAGGAACTGACTCCATGGATTAGCCTTGGCCACATGTGTGAGGCATTTTCTTAATGGCTAATTGATGTAGGCTGGCCCAGCCCACTGTGGGTGGAGCCATCCCTGGGCATGTGTATAAGAAAGGTAGCTGTATAAGAAAGGTAGCCGAGCAGGCCAGGAGGAGCAGCCCAGTAAGCAGTGTTCTTTTACAGTCTCTGCTTCAGTTCCTGCCTCTAGCTTCTTGTCTTGAGTTCACCTTGGCTTCCCTCAGTGACAGATTGTAACCTGGAAGGTAAAATAAACATTTTCCTCTCCAAGTTGCTATTGATCACAACAACAGAAAGCAAACTAAGACACTGGGCATAATTTAACATTGTTTTAGATGTTTAGGGACACTTGTACCTTTCCTTCCTTCCTTCCTTCCTTCCTTCCTTCCTTCCTTCCTTCCTTCCTTCCTTCCTTCCTTCCTTCCTTCCTCCTCGTCTTCCTCCTCCTCCTTTTTGTCTGTTTTATTTTTTTTTGAGGTGTGATCTCACTGTGTAGCCCATTCTGGCCTTGAACTTATGAAGATCTGCCTCCCGAGGGCTGTGATTAAAAGCATATGCTACCACTCCTGGTCACATATTTATACTATGTATGTCTGGATCCCCTGGAACTCACTGTGTAGACTAGGCTGACCTTGAACTCACAGAGATATGCCTGCTTCTTGCCTACATGTGCTATTGTGGCTGGCCCCATTTGTGTGTGTGTGTGTGTGTGTATATATATATATATATATATATATATATATATATATATCCACTACATTTAAAGAAGAGTCATATAAACACACAATGTTTGTCTTCAGAAGGGAGAGTTTCAGTTTCACTGGCTTTACATATTTGCATCATTATTTCTTCCCTTGTCAATTATGGGGAAAATTAGTCATTAATAAGGTGACAAAATGATCATTTAAGGCAGAGTTCTTCAGATACATTTCTGATGAAAGGAGCAGGCCGTGAAGCATCTCAATAATGTCCATGTAAAAGTGGTTGATGGTTTCTTCCAAGAGCCTCGGTGAGGGTGATCTGAGGATAGCCCAACCAGTGAGCATTTAAACCAGTGAACAGATGGCCATTTCCTAAGCAACTCAGCCTTAGGAGACCACATAATTCATTTTCCAAGCCAGGAAACTTTTGAGGAAGGAGGCAAGCACTATTAATTATACAAGGGCAGTTGGCACAAGTCAGTTCTGTTGGGCAGACTGTGATGACCGGCTGGTAATTCCAGCTAAAATCATTAAGACCCCCTTGGATGTTTGTTCTTATTGTTATTTCTGTCTACTACGGAGGAAAAATTAGTAACAAGAGAAAAAATTTTTTTTGTCTTTTTTTTTTTTTTTTTTTTTTTGAGACAGGGTCTCTCTGTAGCCTCAGCTGTCCTGGATCTTGCTATGTAGACCAGGCTGGCCTTGAATGCACTGCCTCTGCCTCTGCAAATGCTGGATTAAAGTCATGTACCACCATGCCTGGTACAAGAGAAATTTTTATACTTTTACACTGCATGCTAGCTTTGCCATAAAGGGAAAATTGTCAGAGCCTGCTGTCACGGAGGCTGCAATTTTCTAGTGGCCTATTGTGGTGATAAAATGCTGGACTGTGGTCATCTAATGCAAGGACAGCTGCTGCTGGGTTGGGTGTACACAAAGACCAAGGTGATGAAGAACAGGTGCCTAGATCTGTTGGGCTTGTCTTGTGCCCCTCTCAGATGTCAATATGGCAGGCTGGGACTACCTGTTATACCTGGGCCCACAAAGGGTGGTATGATCCCGGATTTGGCTGTAGTCAGTCCTTGCCAGGCAGAAACAGAGTAGATTATGTCTCATTAGGGCCGGTTTTACTCCTTGACTCTTCCTTGATAAGTATATTTCACAGCTAAGCAACCAACCAACCTATCAAAGCCTTTACATGAACACAATCATGTGAATGCCATCCATGACTGCAAGGGCTCAAGTAATGATGGTTCAATGTCAGACATTATTTAGTTTAGGTGAATTTTCCAGAGGCTCCTTGTCTGACTTCTTAGCAATCACTATCTAATTTAAGACTGGGAGTGTGTGGTTCACTTTAATGAAGCCATTGTGGATGAGGATAGCTACTGCAATAGTGACGATAAAAAGGTAAAAGTCCTCTTTATCTACAGGTTTAGTTTCTATGATTTTGTTTACTTGATGTCCACAATGATCGAAATGTACTAACTGCGCAGAATAAACAACTCCTAAATTTAAACTTGTGTATAAGTCTGGGTTATGTGGTGAAATCCTATGCAGTCTTGTGTCCACAGCCATCCTGTGCATGTCATCTGCCAGCCAGTCACCTCACAGCCTGTCAAGGTAAGGCAGGGCTTATGTTCAAGAAGCCCCAAGTTTCTTAATAACGTCCCCCTCTAAGTGTATCGTTACAATGTTCCATCATGTATTCACTGTTATGCTCTCACTGTGTGTGCTTTGGTTGTAAACTTGATGCAGCTGGGTGGAGGGAACCTCAATTGAGGAACTTTCTCCATTGGATTGGCCTGTGGCCATGTCTGTGGGACATTTTCTTGATTGTTGTGTGATGTGAGAGGGCCCAGCTCACTGTGCTTGGCACCACCTCTGGGCAGGTGGACCTGTGTTGTATAAGAAAACAGGTTGAGCCCGGGCTACAGGAGCAAGCCAGTAAACAGTGCTCCTTCCAGCCTGTGCTCCAGGTACCTGCCTTGAGTGTCTGCTTTGGTTTCCCTTGATAATAGACTGTGAGCTGTAAGCCAAATAACGCTTACCTCCCCAAGTAGGTTTAGGTCAGTGTTTTTTTTTTTTTTTTTTTTTTGTGGCAATAGAAAGCAACTAGGATGTTGTGCCTACCTAATTTATAAATTAACTTTTGTTTTACATATATAACTTTAAATACATGTTCCAAATATAAGAGACTATATGAGACATTTGTTTTTCTGAGTGACTTGCTTTACTTAACATATTGATTTCCAATTGCATTAATTTTCATGAAAATGTCCAACTTCATTTTAGTTTATGACTGTAAAAAACTTCTATTATATATAATATGTGTCGCATTTTCTTTTTGTAAATTGGCCAATTCATTTTTAATTTTTGGCTAGCAAACAAAGTAATGTGTTTCATTTTGACATTTTTATACATATATGTCATTATACTTCATTTTTTGTACATTTTTATTGAATTTTTGTGTATTTTGTACAGAACATATTAATCAACTTTACACCTCTTCCCCCTGGCACCCTTTCCTAGCGTCCCCCCACTGGAATTCATACATTCTGTCATTTTTGTTAAGACCTATTATGTTAAATTAGTGTCCCCAGACTTCCCTTAGTACAAGTTCATGTGCTGAGGACCAGTCAGCCTATCTACAGTCCATCCTTTTAAGAAGATCGGCTCTTCCTCACCCAGCAGTAATCAGCTGCCAGTAATTCCTCAACTGAGATTGGGGCCTGCTGTCCATTTCCGCAGTTCTGTGCTGGGTTTTTGTCTGCTAAAGTTTGCATGGGTTTTTTGGAGGCTGACACCATTGCTGTAGGTTCATATGAACAGGGTCCCAGGAGTCTGTAGGACTCTATTTCTATATGGTCAAGCACCTTCTCCCTGGCTCTTACAATCTTTTTGTCCCCCTCATCCTCAGTGGTCCCTGAATCCTGGGTGGGTAGGGTTTAATATAGGAATCCTGTCCAACGGCCCCCACTGTGCAGACTCCTTTTCTCTACACTTTGGTCATTTGTGACCTTTTGTGTTCCTGGTGCTCTGTTGCATGAGGGAGCTTCATTGAGAATTGAGAGATGTATTAGTGTGCTCTTTGCTCCTTGTTCTATGTTCCACAAACCTTAGGTATAGAGGTTACACTGTAGATATGCCACTTAGACTCGGGCAATTTGCAGACAATGTCTGTCTATGACCAGTTGTGGATCTCTGTAATAATCACTGTCTGTTGAAAGAATCTTCTTTGATGAATGGTGACTAGGATACTTGACTGTCAGTATAAGGATTCATGTTTTGCACATAGTAAGAAATTACATTTGCCTAGGGATGTGACAGCCTTGGGGTTTTCTCTAAGATCTAAGATCTCTTCAGCCATGTGTATTTGGCTATGATTACAGTACCACACAGGAGTTTCCTCCCATTGAATGAACTTTAAGTCCTCCAATTAGATAAGTGTTGATCAGTCCCAAGGTAAACGTGACAGTTCTGCACCAGTGTTGTTTGCGGCTTTGGCCTTTGATGATCCCATTTCCCTCATCTGTTCATCTGTTGACAAACATCTTGGCAGGTCCCGTTCCTGGTGACTGTGAATAGCACTGCAGCAAACATGGAGGTGAGGATCTCTGAGGTGTGGTGACATAGAGTCCTCTGGGCATAAATACCCAAGAGTGGTAGAGCTGGGTATAGTTCTAATTTTAGTTTTTAAAAAGTATATAGATTAAACTTTATCATAGGTATGTATTATAAGAAAAAATACAGCATTGAGGCTAGAGAGATGGTTCATCTGAGTAAGGGGAAAAGGACCATTTCCTTCCCTACCTTTGGCACTGCTAAAAACAAAAGCAGGGTCTAGAGAGATGACTCAGCAGTTCAGAGCACTGACTGCCCTTGCAGAGGACCCAGGTTTGATTCCCAGCTTCCACATGGTGGCTAACAACCATTGTAACTCCAGTTCCAGGGGATCTGATGCCCTCTTCTGACCTCCTTGGGCATTGCACAACATGGGTACACCTACCTACATGCTCATACACATCAAATAAAAATAATAAGTAAAATATCAAAAAAATACAGTTAGGTTTGTTACTATCTACCATTTCAAGCATCAGTACGGGTCTTAGACCTATTCTCCATGCATAGGTGGAAATTATTGCGATGTCGTCTGTGAGCATCTGTTTGGCACTAGGTACAATGTGCCTACACTAATATACTTACTCTATAGCAGTCAATTGAAGTGCTGAAATTAAAGCACACGTCTTTTCCACTGTGCTACTGAACTCAATACACAGATATTACAGACAATGGAAAATCAGAGACATAAATCATAGGGATTCCATCTTAGTCATATGCTTGTCTTCAAAAACAACAAGTCATATGATCTTTCTGAACCAAATGCTATTTGCTTGCTAAGGAGGTTAGCACAGGTCTTAGCTGAATCCAGGGTGCTGGTAGAAATCAGATGTATATGAAATTCCTTTGAAAATATTTTTCACAGTATAAAGAAAAGAGTTATTAAACCGACTTTCAGTAGTAAATTATGTCTTTTAGGAAAAATTATTTTTAGATTTTTAAGGTCTATTTTGTTTCTATTTTAAAATTTTATTTTAATTGCATTTGTATGAGTGTTCTGCCCATATGTATGTAAGTGCATTGCCTGTGTGCAATGCTTGTCAAAGCCAGAAGAGGGGTTGGATCTCCTGAAACTGGAGTTATAAACCCTTGTTGGCTGCTATGTGGCTGCTGGGAACCAAACCCAGGCCCTCTGCAAGAGCAGCCAGTGCTCAACTGCCGAGTCATCTCTCTAGCTCCTCTTTTTGTTTTTAGAAGAACAAAAGCTATGGAGGTAAAGAATCCTTTTTTTCCTGACTCATCCTGTGTTCTTTATACCCTTGGAGATTGCTCTCTCTCTCTCTCTCTCTCTCTCTCTCTCTCTCTCTCCCTCCCTCCCTCCCTCCCTCCCTCCCTCCCTCTCTGTCTCTCTCTCTGTCTTCTTCACTCCCTCTCCTCCTCCCTCAGGATACAAATGACTTACATGGACACACATTCCCTGTCATTGCCATCTTTTGTCCTTATCTTCTGAAGTTCAGAACAGTGGGCTGCCCAATCTTAAACTTGAACCAAAGGAACTATAAACTAAGTGAAGCTTTTTTCTTTGTAATTAATTTCCTCAGGTATTTTGTTGTAGTAGTGTGAAGCTGATAATCAAAAAAGGGTAATCATTCTGGGGAACCAACCACCAAGATCACTGCCATGAGAGCAGATGGAAGGACAGACTGAGCCATTTGACAACATGCCATCATTTAAACTTGACAGAGTCATTGCTTGGTAAGGCTGCTTGGCTGATGGAGATAACACAATTGCGTGTCGCACATCTTACCCCTCAGGTAGATTAGTGACAGACATGAAGACACTCATATCCTGTTTCCTGTTCTGTTGCTACACTAATGGGCTTATTTTGAAATTTCGAGGTAGATATTCCTGTGGAGGCACAAGGATAGATTTCAGTCTCCATTTCTCTCAGTTGAAGTTCCCAGCTCAATATAGTTGCATTCATTTCTGTCATACAGGTTTCCAGGTAGCTTTTGGAAGGTGCTTCTTAGTCTCCAGAAATGTGTGTTATCTCTAATATGTCTCCAGGTGTTAACAGTGAGCACACACAGCTCGTTTAGTCGGCATCCTGAAACTTGGGGGGCTTTGGTCATGGTAAGGGACGCCTTGGAATGTCATTTCTTTGTCTTCATTTGTTTATTTCTCAAAGTAACATGTCAAAGCTGTCTAAAGTGGGCTGCTCTGTGGTCTCCTTTGGTTCAAATCCTAGTGCTTACTCTAGCTGAGTGACCTTAAGTTACCAAGCTTCTCTGTTCCTCAGTTGACTAATACCAACCTCATAGATTGCAAGGATTCAATTGGATGGTGGATAGACAATGTTCATCCAGTGAATGGTGTACAGAAATCAGCCAACTAATGTTAAAGACCATGACGATAACATCTACTGTTGCCACCACCAGTCACTGGTGTCAATGGGTGCATAATACCCAGAGAAAGCAACACATAATACCCAAAGAAGGCCTTTTGCATTGTGATGTAGTGGGGCAGAAGTTGGAAAGGCATGTGCATTACTGGCCTTTGCATTACCATCAAACTTGTCATTTGTTGCTCAGAAATAGGAAGCTGAACGTGAGATGGAGTCAGGAAACATCAGCCTAATTCTGATGTACAGATAAACAAAGTGCCATGGTAATATATTTCACCCTGCACCCATTCTCCGATTTCCAACTGAACTGAGTCAAGTTGATTCCAGTTGAAGACACTGAGATGAACACAAATAGCCACTTGGGGCTTGTGGGGAACAGTCAGAGCTGAAATATTCAAGAGGGATTGGTTGTACCTTATAGAGAATCTGCAGAAAACAATGAATCCAGGAGTCTTGACAAGAAAGAAACCATATTTCTGAAGCCACACTGTTTCTTTTCTCCGGGAAGCTTTCTGACCACTTTAGTCTCTACCCAGCTTGTAGCTAATGCATACTAGAACACTGCTACCCAGGGTCACGGGACATCTAAGTAGTTATGGAGCTTTCGTATCTATTTCTTGATAAAGGACACAGTTACATCTGATGAAAAAGAGAATCTGTGAGATGCTGTGTTTGGATGCAGTGGAAAGTGTTTTCCTTACGAACAGAACAAGAGAGTTCTGTTTGTTTGTATTTTCACCTACCAATCCAGTTGCTGAGTAGCTCCTTATGGCATATGTAACTATAGCTGAACCAGTATGAAGAAACATTTCTGCTGTTCAGTTTCCTGAAAGAAATATCTGAAAACCCCAAAGCTCCCCTTCCTTCCGAGACAACCTTCTGGAAGCTTCTAGGTGTGGGACAAGCTGCCTAAACTGTCCTGTAACTTGCTTCCGAGCTCAGCTTCGAGTTAAGTATTAGGACTTCACTAATTTTATACTTGAATGAACACTTAATGTGGCAGCCATAGCAACTCATTGTGCTTATGACAAAGCGCAAAAACTGTCTAGAAAAATATCTGCTGGTCATTTAACCATGAACCATGACTAATAGTTAATCTAAATGGAACAAAGGGTGATGACTCCGAGAGCTCCAGAGGAAAAAAGTGCTCAGTGCTTCCCAGCAGTGACAAATGAGGAGCTCTTTTTCTTCCTTTCTTCTTCTTTTTTTTTTTCCTTGAAGTTCTAGGGATTAAACTCAGGGCCATGTTTGTTCTAGGAAAGCATTGTACCTCTGGGCTATACCCCTAAACCCTCCCCTCCCCAAGCCCTCCCCTCCCCTCCCCTCCCGATTTGTCTTCCCCCTTCTTTCTTTCTTGTTTTGTTTTTTTGAGACAGGGTCTCACTGTGTAGCTCAGGCTGGCCTCAAACAACTTAATGCCTCACCCTCTGGGTTCTCAGATTACAGACAGGTATATGCCACCACACCTGAATTCTCTTCCCCAAGCCCTCCCCTCCCCTCCCCTCCCGATTTGTCTTCCCCCTTCTTTCTTTCTTGTTTTATTTTTTTGAGACAGGGTCTCACTGTGTAGCTCAGGCTGGCCTCAAACAACTTAATGCCTCACCCTCTGGGTTCTCAGATTACAGACAGGTATATGCCACCACACCTGAATTCTCTTTTATAGATTTTTTACCTCTCAGCTTTGCTTTTAATATAGATAGGCAGAGAACTCTGATTGCCGCTATTCTTTCATTAGGATTGGCATTAAAAAAAGATAAGTGTGGGAGATATTTCTTTCATTGAGCTTTATACTTAGTTTCATGGGAAGATTAATTTTTCACCGAGCACATTATGTTTGAGGGTACAAGGAAGTGAAGTGCCTGTTGCAATATCTGAAACAGGTGCCCGCATGTCCTGTGTCTGACCAGCACCTCTGCATACACGAAGAGACCACATTTAAGAGAGAATGTCACCCCCTGGCTTAGAGCCCCGGTGCTCAGAGTTACAGAGGGCATTCTCTTGATTTTCTGTGTGAAAACTAACTTACCGTATCAAATGAAATGTACCTTTTATCTTAGCCATTATTTCTGAGTTATTGTTTCACTGCTCAGCATAAATGATGACTCAGCAGGTTAGAAACTGTGATGCCAACTTGGCTTAAAAATACACTGTTTAACTAACAAGTGGGGGTTGGGAATAAGCTCATTGAATACACATTTATTGTGTTAGTTCCTTTAAGTATAATAAGAATGAATAGTACTTAAAATTAATCGAACACCTGAATCTATTTGATGGTACAAATCAAAGTGCCCTAACTCAGATTTTTCTTCCCAATTTCATGGTCTTGAGAGAACTGTATGATCCATAAGGACTCAGAGAGGCAAGAGCTAAAGGGTTACTTGCCTTCAGTCCCCCAACCTGACAGCTCCCTGCATCTGTCAAGTTAGATACAGTTTGGTTTCTTCACCTTACACACTAGCCTGACACTTATCAAGTCTCACCCAGGGTGTCAGCTGGAGAGATGGCAAGATCACGTTAGTTAACTAAGAAGAATGAAGTCTAACTTTAGATTTGTGGTTTAGGTTTAGGTGAGTGTTCACCAATGCACATATACCATGTGGCTTATTATCTGGAGTGACACTCTGAAATACTGATGTGAGAGGACATGTGGTTGCTCATCTTTTCACAGGAATGATGACACCCTCTTTAACCAACTATGGATGGTACACCAGAGCAGAAGCAGTAAAGCCTAAACAATGCATTGGTTAAACCCTATGGCTCTATAAGCCAGTCATATAAAGTATTTAGAGTTATAGAGTCAGGCATTGCTCAAAATTCTCACCTTCCCTATCTCTGCCTTGTTTTACTGTAACAATACATCGAATTAACAGGTATGTGAGGGGAAGGGAATGATGGACTTCCTGCCCTGCTCTTGTCTTTTTAGGCAAGGTCCTGCTGTGTTGTCCAGGCTAGCCTTGAACTTATAATCCTCCTACCTCAGTCTCTTGGGTACTGAGATTACAGAGTTGTGACACTGTGCCTACCTAAGAAGGATTTTGTTGAAGAAAATTTCTTACATATCTGATTTCTCAAACAGGTGCTACTGAAAGCTTTGACTTGATGGTTGCTTCTCTATTGTTGTAATAAACACCATGACCAAAAGCAACTTGGGGAATAGAGAATTTATTTGGTTTAAGATTGCAATCCAGGGAAGCCACAGTAGGAACCCAAGAGAGAAAGTAGAGACCATGGAGAAAAGCAACTTCCTGGCTCATGTTAAGCCCACAGTGGGCTGGGCCTTCCTATAGCAACTAGCAATCAAGAAAATGCCCCACAGATATGCTCAAAGGCCAGTCTGATGGGGGAAAATTCCTCAGTTGAAGTTCCTTCTTCCCAAGCATGTAAAATTGACACACAAGATTAACCACCACAAACATAGAACTTATTTGCTATTTACATAGACTTTATCTTTCGATCCCCCATTAGACAGTTATTTCACCGGAAGGGAACTCATTTGGACATTATAATCTCAGCATTAGGAAGGCTGAGGCAATGGGGTTATGAATTTGAGGTCAGGTTGGTTACATAGTGAAATGCTGTATCAGAAAATAGGACAGAGAACAGTAAAAATTTTTATTGGAAATCATGATGGCTTGCTTCGTGCATAGCCTTGCAGGTGATTCTGTGTCTCCAATGAAAGGCTATGTGTCCCCTCAAAATCCAGAGTTTGTTTCTGGCTGTTGTCAACTGTACCTTTCCACCTCTTTGTTGTTCATCATTAGAGGAATCTATGGATTACATCATAGAATTTGTTTTAAGCAACTCATCACCACATATGCACCCAACCTCAAAGTGGGCTTTGTAGTTCAAATACATTTTTGGAATTCCTTTAAGAGGGTTTTTCTGCCCACACAAGGGAATGAACAAGTGTTCTGTATTGAGGGCTCCCATTTCTGTTTTCCTCACCTGTCCCTCTCCCCTCTATTAGTCACCTGGCCTTCGTTCAGCCTTGACCTGAACTCTTGGCTTCTTGAGTTAACCATTAACAGACCCTGGAGCAATCTGACCTTGTCTGTGGACAACTACAGAATGCATAAAACAACAACAATAACAATAGCAACAAATGCTTCCCAAGAATTTCAGTGTTTCACTCACCCAAGAAGCTGACATGGAGTTACTGTTTGTCTTCTTGTTTTCTCCAGAATGTTTTCGATCCTAAATCTCAATTATCATTGTTTAGTCAACAACCAAATCGAGAATATGCCTGAAGGTTTTTCCTTTACGCATTGTTCCTTTTCCTTTGGTATCCTTTACACATTAGATAGGGAAGCAAATCTAAATGATGATAATAATTAAGAACTTTGGAATCACTTTTCCCTCCTCAACCCTCAAATGTACAAAATTAATGAGATGTTTTAAAAATGGTATGAAGGGCTTCCATTTAGTCAAGTGGAGCTTTTGGATGTCCTGTACTCTTAAAGCTAGTCCTCGGGGTGCTTTCCATAAGATCAATAGTTGTGTCTGTTTTTGCCCTTTAGTGTACACCCCTTGCTTAGATCAGTTCTCAGTGACTGCAGTCTGCCCTTGGGCTATTTCAAGAAGTTCAAAGACGTTGATGGCACTGGTTTTTGAAGTATGTGGTGTGGGCAGAGAGGGGAGAATAGGCATCTACACCTGTGTCTGAGTGACTGGAACTTGAGCTGTCATTGGGCATGCCAAGCTCAGGACAATGGCGGCTGGGAGGTGCCTATTGTGTCTGCACAGGGAGAGTAAATGGGAAGTCTCCGTTTCCATCACATGTTAATTGGACACAGGTTTGAAATTTTGCCCAGAACATTTAAAAAATGCCCTGATTGGAAACCACATCCTGTCCAAACATTTGAGAAAATAGAAATAAAAATGTCTTTCCTGTTTAATGACCGTCTGACCAGCTGGATGAAAAGAATTGTTCTGTTTTTTTGGCCCCGTCTAAGAATACTGTTTGTTACTGTGCACTGTTTTAGGCAATGCGATCTGGAAAACGAAATCAGAGGTCCTGGGCTTAAACAGCACAATTGAATGGTTGAGTGGGTGCAGCACAGAGGAACACCAGCTTAGGGTCTCAAAACACATGTTCTCTGACAGGAAATAAGTAAAGAGCGGCAACTTCTCAACAAACCTAGTTAAGATTTTAGTACATGTGGTGGTACACTGCTACGTGAACCAAAGGAAGAACAGGTACATAGTTCTGTTTTACAGCCCATGGTATCAAGGTTCTAAGAGTTTAAAACCAATTAACCAAACAAAAACCTCCTCAAAGGAGGCATCAGCTTATCAAGCAATGTTTGTACTGTGAAGGGGCTTCTGGCCTCCTACTCAAATATCCACTTCATGGACAAAGACATTAAGTGTTCATAGGTCCCCCGGGTTAGCACAAAAACAAAACAAAAGGCGAAACCAGAACCAGAATGTAAATTCATGCATCGCCCCAGTGCTCCGTTACCCACTCATGATTCTCTCCTCTGAACATTATGTATGCAGACTTTAACTGGAGAGTGCTTATTTCTGCAGTGGGTTCAACTTTGGCTATGTTAGAACAACCCGAATGTGGAAAAGCTCTTCCTGTTGAGGGATTTTGTCCTGGAAGCCTTGCCCCTTACAGTCCCACAATGAACTTTTGTGGTGAGCCTGGGGGAAATGGTCAAGACTCAGGGTTCCATCCTGGACCACTGCATTGCTTCAGGCCTCGCTGACATAGTTAGGAGAGGGAAATCTGAGTTTAAGAGTTTAATCACTTTTGCTCGGGCTTTGAAGTAAAGCCAGCAAGCTGTGAACAAACGGCAATTTGTGTATTGTGCTGTGTGTCTTTCTTTAGACCATTTAGAAAAATGAACGGGAAAGGATGGAATGAAAAGCGAGGCGGCAGAAGGCCACTATAGATGTACATAGCAACTGTACAGTGTCTTTGGAAGTAACCAGAACATGAGCTGTCCACTAGTTCCCAAGGTTCCCGGTTCAAATCCCTGGTGAAGCCAACACCTTCCGCATCTCTGAAGAAATAATGATTCTTCCTCCACACTTACTGCTGGCATTGTAAATATCCATTTGGGGGTACATAAACCATACATGTACTTATACATATATATATATATACATATACATTTGGGGTACACTAAAATTTAAGAATGTCAGGCATGGTGGAGGAGGTCTATAATTGCAGCACTCGAGAGGCCGAGGAAGGGAGCTTAAGACCAGTCTGGGCAAGATAGACTGTTTCTCCAAACAACAATCAAACAAACACAAGGAAAAACAAAAAGAATAGTTTTTGAGGCCATGAGTATAGCTCAAAAATAAACTGTGGTTATCGTGCATAAGGCCCTGGATTTAATTGCCAGTATAACTAACTAATAAAACAGTTTGTTAAAGCATTGTAAAGATAGAGAAAAGCATGCGATGAATTTGCACAGTATGAATAAAAAATGCTAAATATCAGCCAAGCCAGCATGCAGAACATTGCTGTCCACTCAGAGCTGCTCCTCATACCTGCTGTTGCTAAAATTCCTTCTTGGAGGCATGAGTGGCATCCAGCCCCTCCTCCCTTTCTAGTCCCTAGAGACAAAGGGAGGCTCGAGTCTCCAAACTATAGTTTGGGAAACTGGAGTTTATTTGGGCTTACTTACAGAGCCGTGGGTGAGGGGCTTGCTTTCAGGACAGTGTGTGTGTTGGGGGTGGGGGGCTCCCCTAGTAGGCCATACAGCAAATTCTACATCCCAGCAAGGTCCTGTGACCTCCTGGCAGCTGCCCAAGATGGCAAAGGGGTTATCCTGTCCCCACCTTCCTCTGTTTATATCCTTGCTCCCTCCCCTACGTACAACTTAGGTCACTGGTTGGTTGAGAGGGGTAGTTCACTCTCCCAGCTCCTCCTTTTCTTGCGGTAAGTCAACAAGTTTATAATCTTGGGTAAGCAAGGAAGTGCCCCCAGGCTTGGGACGAATGCTTTGTCTATGGCTGGCCAGTCCAGCTCACCAGGCAGAGGACAAGTCCATGCAATACCTGCACAATGTCTTTCCAGCCTCATATCCCAAGTTAAGCACTATCCTGACTTACTGAGGGTTAGTTGTATGTACCTTTGAATTGTCTACAAGTGAATGGCTGAAGGTATTTGTTAGCATTTAATGTCTTTTACTTAATATTCTCATTTATTATCATTATGACAGGTGGTTGGCTTGCTGACTCTCAGTTTTGCATTATCTTCTATTCTAATAAACTACAGTTTGTCTATGCACTGCTACTCGGCCTCTGAGACTCCTCTGCTTCCAGGTCTTAGTTACTGTGAACTGTGTTTCTCTGAGCATTCTGGGACATGTCTTTTGGTTCGGGTATGTATTCATCTAATTTGGAGACATACTCTGGAGTAGAGCTTTTGGACACAAGGTGTCTGAAGCAGATGGTAAGCTCTAATGATATGGTCAAGCAGTTTTAAATTTGTTGTGCTAATTTATACTAATTACCAACAGCAGTCTTTGAAAAATCCAACAGATAGGTATCCTGTCCTGAAATTGATGTTCTGGTAGGTATATAGTGCATTGTGCCTTTAACTTACATTTTTCTGATGACTAATGTTGAAGACCTTTTTATGTGTTTAATGATCATATTTACATTCTCTTTTTCTAGTTTCCAGTGCTCATTTTTCTGTTGCATGACCTAAGTTATTTTCATTGACTTGTAGGAATTTTTATAGTTTCCAAACATGAGACTTTTGTTGGGCAGTGTAGTACCAATAAGTCCTTCCAGTTGGTTTACATTTTTCACTTTTTAATGATGCCTTCTTGGTCACTTGAAATTTTTACTTACAATGTAGTTGAATTTATTCATCATTTACTTTATAGTTATTACTGTTTTGTACTTAAAGATTTGTTTTTCTACTTTAAAGTCATGAAGATGGTCTCCCCTTCTCCTTCTAGAATCTTTATTGTACTTATATCTCCTTTGATGGTTGCAATGCACCTAGAGTGGATTATTGTTTACCATGGGAAGAAGAGCATTTTGAGCATTCTCTTTTCATATGGATTCCATCTGGTCCAGTGCATTTTATAGAATAGGCCATACTTCATTGAATCAAAGTATTACCTTCATCACAAATCAAATCACAGTTCATGTAACATTGTGATGGTTAATTTTCTTCTTTTAGAGACAGGGTTTCTCTGCATAGCTATGGCTGACCTGGAACTTCCTATGTAGGACAGGCTGCCCTGAAACTCACAGAGATGTGTCTGTCTCTGCCTCTTGAGTGCTGGGATTACTGTTGTGCACTACCATGTCTAACTTGGGATGGTTGTTTTTGTGATCTTGACACAGTCTATAATCACCTAGGAAGGGAGTCTTAGGGATTTTCTCGATTAGGTTGACCTGTGGGCATATTTGTGGAGGATTATCCTGATTAGTGGGAAGATGCATCCTCTGTGTGTGTCATGTCATCGTTCCCTGGGCAAGATATTCTGAACTGTGTAAGAGTGAAGAAATTGAGTTGAACACTATTATGCATGCATTAATTCATTACCCACCGTTCACTATGGGAATAATGTGACCTGCTGCTTTGAGTTACTCCTCCTTGACACCCCACGATGATAAACTATAACCTGCAATTGTGAACCAAAGAGCCCTTTCTATTTTAAGTGGTATTTGTTTGGGTATTTTGTCACAGAAGAGGGAATTATATTAAGACAACCATCTTGTGTTACATAAATCTATTGCTCTGTCCTTGAGCTAATACCTAACTCTTCATTGCTAAGGCTTTATAATGTTTGCTTATGTCAAAATCCCAGTTTTTCTTCTTTTAGATGGTTTTAACATTTCTTGTATCTTCTCATGTACAAATAAGCTTTAAATTATATTTTAGTTTTGATAAAAATTTCTGCTATGATAGAGACTTATTTGGGAATAATTTGCTCATTTACAACATTACGTTTTTCACTAAACCAGATATCAAATATTTCTTTCAATATTGGTGATTTTCAGTGTCAGAGTCTTGCAAATCTTGATTAGGTTTGTACCACTACTTTCATGCATTACTATGTGAGCTAAAACCTCCAGCTGTTTGAACAGAAGTGACTCTGACAGATTACTTGTTTTGCTAGTGTGATTGAAACAAAGCCCCGTTTCCTTAACTTCTCTCTGAAAACATCAGCTTTCAGAGGAAGACTTTTTATGTATTTCACCATTGATTTAGATACTTGTAGAGTTTTATATTAATATGTACATTTATGAAAATCAAGTGTCAGTCTGTTTTCTAGCAGTTTGCATTGTTAATACAAGCACGTACAAATTTTACCAGATGCAATATATTAATTTGAACATGTTGCATTTAATTTTTTGTTGCTATATGATCAATTATATTGATTTTTCTCTTATTTATGGTTTTTTTTTGCTTATAAAGAACAGAAATTTATTTCTCACAGTTGTAGAGGCTGAGAAATCAAAGATTAATACTCCTGAAGATTCAGTGTCTAGTGAGGGCCACTTTCTGGTTCCTGCATGGTACCTGCCTGCTTTATTTTCACATGGAAGAGACTCAGGAACTGTAAGGGATCCTTTTAAAGGGCTTGTTGGTTGACGTTTTGAATATTAAATGAATATTAAAATTTATTCCTAGCATCTATCTAACTCAGTTGTGAGATTTTGCTACTTTGTTGCTGCTTTATGTCAAGCTCTTGCTATGCAGCCAGGCTGATTTTGAACTATCTAGTGCCCTGCCTCAGCCTCCATAGTATTGGGATTATAGGTATGCACCACCATGTTTGGCTTGTATTGTTATTTTTATGTAATGCTGGATAGGTTTTATTTGGTGAATGCGTCATTCAGCTTATGTCGATCTCCTATAGTCAAAGATAACTAACAATATACTTGAAATCCAGCAAGCTGAACCTATGGCTCATTGCAAATGAAGGAGACTGTGCACACAGAAAGAACAGTGGGGCACCTTCCCAAAAGGGAGTTAGGAACTAGTATGATACCTGTAATCCTAGCACTCAGGAGGTAAAGGCAAAATGAATTCAAGGACAGCCTTAGCTACACAGCAGTTCCAATCCAGCCTGGGCTACATGAGACTTTGTCTATAAGAAAAGTGGGGTGGAGTGGGGTAGGGAGTGAGAAGCCAGGCACGGTGCACAGGCCTGCAGTCTCAGCGACTTGGGAGGTAGAGGCAGGGAGATGACATGTTTAAAGCCAGGCTGAGCACCTGCCTTAAGGGAAAAAAAAGCTTTGAGGGGCAGGAACTGTAGTTAAGAAGCATTTATTAAAGTAGTTGATGTTTTTAGAGAGAATTTAAGGAATAATGCTTTGCTTCAATCACACTGGCAGGAAATGAGGATGCTCTATGATTGATCATGTCAATTAAACTTATCTAAGAGACCAGAAGAGGAAGAGTGCTTTGAAGCCACAGTTGTAATTGGTGCATGTGGTGCTACTAAGTGATATTCATTTCAGTTTTGTCTGAAAAAAGAATCAGCCTGACTGAATATTAAGTTTGAATGGTCAAGAGCAGACCCCAACCCTAAAGTCTGTTCCTTCAGATCTCTTCTGGAACTGTTCTCTTGAGCCAGGCCTCAACCATACTTCTATTCAGTTTCTCCAGCATGCACTGGGGAACTAAAAGCTTCAATCCACCCTTATCAGAGAGTCTTTTCTTTTGATCCCTAGACCTCAAATAACTCATGCTCAAAAGGTTGAACTTGCTTCTCAATTCTCACTCCTTCCAACGTGAATATGAACGTGACTCTACTGCTTCCAGTGCTTTGATAGGCTAATTCAAGCACACCCACATTCATTACTGTCTTGGGAGGAGGGCAAAGGGGATCCCAGGGATCAAAGTCAGGTGCTGGTCACAAGAGCACATAGCTCAGTGAGCTTGTTTGTATGATAAACAGTCGCTTTGTAGTTCAAAGTTAAAGAAAAGGCCCTAGTCTGGATTCTGTCCATTTTGTAAGTCCCTCCTACAGTAAGAAGCAGTGGTCACTTCGGTAGCTAGAAGTGGCCATTCAGTTGCTTTCATAGCTTGAACACTGGTCTTGTCTTGGTCTGTGTTCAGACATGATCATGAAGTGGTCTTACTTGTCATGTCCATCATAGTTACAGAGTGGCCTTGTAGGCTGTTGATGTTCTGTGAAATGGCTGATATTCCACAGGTGAGTGTCAAGGCTAATCTGGGGTAGTAATTCTGCTCTTAGCAACGTCAAGGCCTGGCTGTCAGTGCCTGGGAGCTGCAAGCCACCAAGAGCTGCTGTTCTCTTTCTGCGTTTCATCATCTGTGTGGATGGGAGACATTGGTGTGCAGTTTTTCTTTTTTGTAATGTTCTTTTCAGATTTTGGTGCCAAACTTATTCTGTTCTCATAAACTGAATTATGAAGTATAGCCTGTTTCTCCAGTCATAGAAAAGTTTGTTTAGCATTTATGGTTGAAAGTTTGGAGAGAATTGGCTGATGAAGTCATCTAAGCACTGTCAGAGGCAGTTATACTCCCCTGAATCCTCGTCATAACTGAGCCTTTACCTTAGTCCTCATTCTTGCTGGATCTGTACAGATCCTTTGGAACAAGAATCTTGCTGTGGTGCTTGGAATGAGAAATGTTCCCCAGAGGCTCAGGTATTTGAATACTTTGTCCCCAGTTTGTGGTACTGTTTGTGAGGGATTGGGGGTGTGGTCTTACTGAAAGAACTCTGTGACTGGGGGTGGCTTTGAGAGTTCAGAGCCTAACCCCACTTCCAGTTTGCTCTCTTGGCTTCGTTTTTGTGGTTGAAGATCTAGCTCTCAGCTTCTGCTCCTGACACTATGATTGCCACTGGCTGTCACGCCTCCCCACCATGATGCGTTCTCCCTCTGGAACCCTAAGGCAAGGACAACTTTCTCCCTTGAGTTGCTTCTGGCCATGGTGTTTTCATCAGGGCAACAGAAAGGTGACAGATGTACTCGCTTAGTCAATTTAGAGAAAACCCTCCACCTTTGAGAGCTCTGATGCCTCCCCTTCTCATTTTCGATATAGGATCAAATCCTTCAATCTGTTTTTTATCTTTATTTTTGTTTTGTATGAGTGCTATGCTTGCATGTGGGTTGTGCACCTGTGTTGTGTAGTGCCTGTGGAGGACAGACGAGGGCGTTGGATCCCTTGAACTGGAGTTTGATGCTCCTAAGGATGTGGGTGCTGGGATTTAAACCCAGGTCTTCTGCAAGAACAGCCAGTGTCTTAATCATTGAGCCATCTCTGCAGCCCCCAAAGTGCTCACCTGTTATCTTTGTATCTAATCACCTTGTGCATTCAGGAACAGACCTTTTATGTGCCTGTACCAAGACACCCATACCCTGGATATCTCCTCTGAATGGTTTTCCACGTCCTTACCCCTCTTGTCTGCTCATGTATGTTTTGTACCTTTTTTCTCTTTTTGATTAAACAGTTAAACTTTTTCCACCTTCAGCTGACTATTTTTTAAAGATTTTCTTGTAAGGTTTTCATTTGCTATTTTTAAAGTTATTCTGGAAATGGAAAAAAATTCCATCCTAATAAAAATAAATTCTTTATTGCTTGTGAGATGATGCTAAGACCTTAAAACACTTCTACTCTGTCCAACCCTTCTCACAATTTGGTGACTTCATCATGCAATGGAATGAATTATCTACACATTTAGGTATCCAGAAGGTATGGTTTCTCTTTTGTAAAATTAGTATTTTAGATTTACAGTGCTCATTAATTTTTTTTTCTTTTCTTACTGAATTTTTAGGATTTTCATACAGTACAATTTGATAGTATTTAGATCCCCTCCCCTAACTGCATCTCTCCTTATTGCCCCCACGCAATTTAATGTACTCTATTACACATACACACACACACACACACACACACATATATATATATATATATATATATATATATATCTTTTATGTAGACATATATAAAATAAGGCCTATGTAGTCTTATTTGTGTCCTTAGATACCTTTGTTGTGGGTCCATCCACTGGAGCCTGCTTAAACTGCCAGGAGTCTCATCCTCAAAGGAGACTGTCTCTGCCCCTCCCAGTAGCCATCTGTTGCTGCAATTTCCTTAGGTGGGGTTGGAGTTTCTTACCCACTTCCTCAGGTCAATGCCTGGATTTTTTTCTGGTTTGAGTTTGCATGGGACTTGTACATACTGTAACCATTGCTGTGAATTCATATGAGTAACTGACCAGGTGTCTGGAAAACCTTTTGTTTATCCACCGCTTCTCGTTCTTATAATCTTTCTGCCTCCTCCTCTGCAATGACCTCTGAGTTTTGGGAGGCGGAAGTTTGATATAGGTGTCCTATTTAGGGATAAACACTCTGCAAACTCTTGTTTTCTGGCCACTTGTGGATTTCTGCATAATCACCATCTGCTGCATAAGGAAACTTCTCTAGTGAGAGTTGAGGGATACATTAATCTATGGGTATAACAATAAACCATTAAAAATCAGTTTAATATGATAATTATTTAGTAGAAAACTTTCAAGTTCTTCCCTTTATCCTGTGACTTGTCTAGCCTTAGGTTCCTAAGCCTGTCAATGTCAATGTCAGTATGGGCCCCATCCTAGGAAGTGAACCTTAACTCTAATTAAAGAGTGGTTAGTTATTCTCATAAGATTTGTACCACTTTTGTACCAGTGGGTATATCTCGCCAGGCCAGTTGATACAGGGTTCACAGCTGAGTGAGGCCGATGATTATTTTTTTCCTTCCAGTGGCATGTGTAGCACCTCCCAGCACTATGACTGCTAACCAGTAGAGATGAGGCTCTGAAGTCGGCACCAGCTTGGTCTCTTCCCTTGTTTGTTCTACTGTTCATGTATGCAGCATCTTCAGCAATAAGGTCTTACCATGCGGTTCAGGTGGACAACCGGGACAGCGCTCATCAATCTTATATGCATTTTGAATTTTACTCTTTTGTCATACACACTGGAGAAAAGCACATCTGAGTGTCAGCTTCATTCTCAGCAGGCTCTTCCCTTTAGTGTCTCAAGTCACTTTTATAAAGCTGTTGTCTTCCTAGGCCCATGAAACTCCTTGAAGCTTTGATGGCTGCTCTGTCTATTAGCATCTTCTGCCTACTTTCTCGGTCTCTCGTTTAGTATTAAGAAATTGACACTGTCCTGAAGGCGGGATTGAACCTGGCTTTGCTTCAAACACTTGCCTTCTTCTGTGGATCTGGTGCTTCGATGGCTTTGGCAGTTCTCCCAGGCTTTTGGTTGTGTAGCCATTTGTTCCTTCTGGAGTGAGAAGCAGGGCTCATAGATGCAGGAAGCTAAGGAAATGCACTGGGCTCAGGAAGCTTATGGAATTTACAGGACGTAGTTAGCTCAGGAAAGTTTAACACTCACAAGATCCCTCCTCCAGGTTATGTCAGCAGTCAGCAATTGCTGGGGCAGAGGAGACTCTTCAGCTGGGATGCCTGTAAGTTGGGAAGACAGCTGGAGGGACACAGTTTTTGTAAGTTGTCACTTATCCTGGGGCTGACTGTTTGGAGATGCAGCTCCCTTTGAGTCATGCATGGGTCTCTAGGTATCCCTCTGTAAGTTTACAAGTTCACCAAGCTAGTCTCAGGTGGAAGTGTTACTTTGGTTGTATCTGTGTCCTGTCTGGGGTAAGCACAGATCTAATCACATCTCCTTAGGAAAAGTTACACAATACTTGTAGTGAATTAAAAAAAAAATTTTATGCTCTTTACATTTTCATTTTAAAGATTCTTTCATTATAGCAGAATCAAAAGTCCTATAATTATGCTTTCATACATATATTCTCTAAAATATGGAATGGCTTTGATAATCTAGCCAGCAAACTACCTGTGTGTTAAGAGTCTATATGCGTGGGGTTGGAGAGATGACTCAGCAGTTCAGAGCACTGATTACTTTTGCAGAAGACCCTGGCTTGATTCCCACCACCCACACGGCAGCTAACAACCATCCATACTCCAGTTCCAAGGGATCCAACTCCCTCTTCTGACTCCACAGGCATTGCACACATGCAGGCAATACACCTATAATACATAAAATAGAAATAATATAATAAAACTTTAAAAACAAGTCTATATATGAGGATCACTTTGTCCCAGGGAAGCCCCTGCCAACTCCAGATCCTCTGTCTTCCAAGTTGGCTTATGATGTGAGAGGAACATATCACTTATCTTTCATCTGCTGCAGCTCCAGAGTGACAGAAATAAAATGCAGGGGAGACTGCTTGAGTGTCTAGGAATCTAGGAAAGGCCTCTGCTCACAAAAAGCCTTGTGACCCTTCCTCCCAGGCCTGCTCCTGAAGCGGAAATTCTTTCCATAGGGAACCCATCCAACAGCTTGAGGAAGTTTAAACTGTTCAAGACTCTGAGAGCTCAGAGTAACACTTGCTTTGGTGAATGGCATTAGATTCATCCTTAGGAGAAGGAATGGGTTGCTGGGAGAGGTGTGCTGTGACAGGGATAAAGAAGACAGGGAAAAACCCATCTGTCCACGTTAGGATCATGCCTGGGCAGTGTCTAGAGCCTGGAGCTGGTGATGCTTCCTTTGCAGGAGTAGCCAGAGTGACTGGGTGCTCTGATGTTCTTCATCTCCCGCATGGATCAGCATCCCTGCAGATGTGTGGACACGTAGTACGGTGCTAACCAGTTCACTTTTCCATTACTCTCCCTCCCTCTGCCACTGTCTCCTAGGCCAGGAAAAGTCAGGGGGTGGCAAAATGACCTCATTTTGTGCTCCCTTGGTCTTTGGAGTCTTCTTTTCCTTTCCTAACCATTTGTCAAGGGCACAGCCCTTTTGAGGACTCTCTTGTTGCTAAGTCTTGGTGTGCTTTTTTGTGTGTAGACGTTCTTCGCCATATGTTGTCTGTTTGAGAATGGTGTTCTATAAATACATTAATTGGTGTCACTTTTCACTTAACTGTTACTGCTGTCTCTCTTCTTGACAAGCTTATATTAAATGGGATAAAACATGGTGAAATAAAATAAAACCATCTGGCAATAAGGGCCTATTTTGGCTAAGGAGGAATGTAACCGGAAGAAAAGTTGCAGTCCTCGTGGTGAGGAAAGGATGGTTAAGATTCGTCAGTGATGGTTTGTGTGTAAAATTTAAGAGCCAGACTTCCTTCTTAGATGGAGGTGAGGAGAAGCCCTTCAGGAAGCTACCAGAATAAGGAAGGGATGGCAGAATTATCAGAAGAGTTGTAGTTTGGGAAGGGATGAATCCAATTTCAAGTTCATTTAAACATTCACAAAAGCAGACTTATTTTAGACAACTTTGGTTTTGGAGATATTTCACAAACCATAATTCATATATATTCCATTTTGCCTTGAAAGACTGAAGCCATTTAACAAGGGAAATGCATAGTGCAAGTGCCTATTTCAAGCATCTTTTAAACTTGGTAGAAATTGGGACCAACTGGGTTGTGCAGTAGAATATAGTCTGACTAAATCTCATCTTCATGGCATTTAAGGGTATAGTCAAGTCAGGTCAAAGCTACTTCTCTGTATACTAATGTTTAAAAGTCAATGTTTAGAGACTTGGAAACTGACTGAAATTTAGGCTATGAAGACATGCTTTATCTATGTAGGTGAGTTTAGACTGCTGTCATCAAAAATGATCAGGTGGTGTATCAGTTAGTGTTCTTCCACAGAAATGGGCACAGTGACTTGGAGTTGCCCCATACGTCCTTGAGATGGGTGTCAGGAAGATGCCTCTGAAATATTTTAGGCCATAGAGGGTACCCCAGTTTTCAAGTGGGATTTCTCATCCCCTTGGGAAGCCTTTGCTTTGCTCCTAAGGTCTCAGCAGACTGGGTAAAGCCCTCTCAGGTGATGAAAATAATTTTCTTTCTCTAAAGTCAACTGAGTGCAGATGCTAACTACCTCTACAAAAACACCCTGTACTACCATTTTGAATAGCATTTGACTAGATATGAGGATAACAGATCCTTAACACCAAAGACTAACCATCATTACTGGTCATAGAAAACCTGTATTTGGTTTGAAAATAATCATCTGCAGGTGCGTTTAGTGAATTCAGTCTAGAAGGCCTGGCCTGCATGGTCCTTGCTCTGATTCCATTCTTTGTGGTGGAAAAGAAAGCCTAGAGCTGTTGTCCTTCATTCTTTTACAGTTTTAAATCCTTCAATAGCAGTTTGAACTCAGGACTCTAGACTCTAGGGATAAGCCACAAAGAATGAAAGATCTTATCTCTCCATCAAACGCCTCTTTGTCTCTTTGCTCGTAGTTCTGGAGAACAGGTGTAAGGAATGGCTTTGGGAATGTGTAAGCTGTGTTTCTGAAGTTTCTTAATTTTGGGGCTCAGAGATGGCTCAGTGGTTAAAAGCACTCACTGTTGTTCCAAAAGACCCTACTTTGGTTCCCAGCACCCACATCAGGTGGTTCAACAGTGTCTATAACTCCAAGTCCAGGGTATCCAGTACCACTGGAGTTACCTGCACTCATGCACACACACAAAACTTACAAATAAAATAAATCTAAAAAAAAACCTTAAATTATAAGTTGCCAAAATTCATGAATGTTCTGTAAGTATGAATTGTTTGCTTCCAAACTGGAACAAAGGGAGTGTAAGAGAAAGAATAAAGTTGTAAAGCTATCAAATGTTCACTTGCCAACAAGTATTTATTTCATTGAGACTTTCATTGATGCATCAAGGTTTTTATACGTGGAGTCCTATTAAATGTGACTCTATATACTTTTTTCAGTTTGTTTAGTAATTTTTCCAACTTCTCCTCCTCTCTCCTTTTTTCTTCTTATTTAGTAATTTTATCAACTTAACCGAATAGTGTGTTGAAATGTAGAAAACAAATGCAACAAGAGTGAATGTAATATATATCCAACAGGAAAGGAAATTCTTTCAAACTGAAGCTTAGATTCCATTTCTATACTACTAAATCCCGACCTATCAAAAATACAAGATGAAGGAGAAAAAATATCCAATTACTTTGTTAAATCTAGTCTGTCAGATGAGGTTGTAAAAGTTTTCCTTTCCGAAGCCATTTTGGAGGTGTGGGGGATGACTTGGTGGTTAAGAGCACTGGCTGTTCCTGCAGATCACCCAGGTTTGACTCCTAGCACCCACACGGTGGCTAACAACTGTCTGTAACTTCAATTCCTGAGACTCCGATGATCTCTTCAGTTCTCCACAGGCACAGGTGCATTTACATACATGCAGGCCTAATGCTTATACATATAAAACAATACATGTATACACACACACACACACAGACACACACATGAAGCTTATTTTGATCCTCTCTTCTCTTGTGCAGCTGCCTATTATCAGCTGTCACTTTAGCATACTTGTAGGTGAAAAACCAGAAATGACTGGGAGTGGCGGGGACATCTTGCTTCTGTTATGCACCCAATTCCATTATCAAACTTTATGAAGTCTGTTGACTGTGAAAGCACCATTTGACATTGTGGCTTAGAGCACAACTGCACATACACACTGAATTTAAAAGCTTGACCAACCAACTCTCCTTTTTGCTGCTTTTAATATTTTCTACCTTATCGCACCCAAGCCTTTCTGACCCATCAAACCTAATCCAATCTGGTTTATTCCAGCCCAGTTCAGTTTAGTCTAGTCCTGCCCAGTCTGGTTCAACCCTGTTCAATCCAGTCCTGTCCAGTATTCTCCAGTCCAGTCCAACTCAGTGCAGTCCAGCTCTTTGGATTCACTCTAACCGACTCCTCTCCTCCAGTCTGACCCAGTGTCCTCTCCAGTCCAATCTGATCTTGCCTCTCGAATTCCATCCAAACCAACTTGTCCTTTCCTACCTCATCCTCTGCTCTCTTCTCCTCTTATCTTATTTGATTGAATTCCATTCACATTATCCAATTTTATCTCCATCTAAAATTCTAGTTGTGTGGGGGGGGTGCTGAAGAGACAGTTCAGTGGTTAAGAGCACTGGCTGCTCTTGCACAGGACCTGGATTCAATTCCCAGCACTCACATGGCATCTAACCATTGTCTGTAACTCCAGTTCCAAGGGAACTAGTGCTCTCTTCTGGCCTCCATGGGCACTGCACACATATGGTACACTCACATACATGCAGGCAAAACACCTGTATACATAAATATATAAAATAAAGTAAGATTATAGTTAGGATTTTATGACCCTTTAATAGCTAGTAGAAAACACTAATTTACTTTTAGAAAACAAATACAAGAGTGTTGTACCTTCAAGAGCCCTTACAACAAAAGCAGCTCTTCTGTCCCAAGCTATCTGCTGCCTGCAGATACACTGAGCCTGTGAGCTCTTTAATGTTCATATCTCAGTGAAGTCAACAGTAAACAGGAGTTCCCTTCAGAGAGGACATTTGGTGATATGGATTAATGTCAGGATGTGGCACTAATCTGTGCTCATAGTCAATTCTGAGAGACATGCTACAGGACTTCAGACTCTTTTCCTCTCATGTCAGTAGAGCTCCCTGTGCATTCAAAAGCATCTTTCAAAGAGGGTGTGATTTGGTCTGTAGTTCGGTTTATTTTGGGGTTTCCAGAGTCTGGACTTCTTTATTAAAGGCTGTCAACTGAAGGCTTTGACCACAAAGATTTAGCACCATGTTTTTAAGAAAAAGAAAGTCAAAACCAGGGTTAATGAAAGTTAAAAATCTTGGAGTCTCCCTATAAGTATCCTGTTCAGACACTTGTTTTTCAACTGTCTCTTGCCTGGGTGCGCCGGGTCTTCACAGACCAGATCAACCAGAGGAAAAGCAGAATAAACATTACCAGTGGTGCCTGTCACAGCCGGCAGCCTCCCTTTCTCCTACCAGAGAGAGCTTTTTCCCCCATTAACATTTTGTCTGTATTTGACATTTTGAAGCACCCAGAAGGTGGACTCTTGATCTTACTGAACCCTCTGGGTTAGCATCGCTTACCTATGCTGTCCGTGAAAAGGTCTGGAATCTTCCGATCTGCCATTAGTCCTGGAATCCTGTTCTTCCCAGCCTCCCCAGAGCATGCGCTGAGCCCACATGGGCTCATTTCCCAAGTGTTGAAACAAATGTGGTATCCAGGTTACTTTATCCTGAATGTGGTAGGGGAGTTCATCCATGGGATCCCAAAGGCTCTGAGACTGGATCTAGTGAGCTGGGACGCTACAGTGGTGTTGCTTCAAAGGTCACATCAGATGAAATGACCTTAAAGCCTGTTGCACAGCAAGTGAAGATACAGAGATTCTTGTAGAAACCGGTGATGGAAGTCTTAGCAGCAGACTCCCACTCCCAATTCTGGGGTGCGGCTCCTGGGCTGCTCCTCTGGCTTTGCGTCCTGAAATGGTCACTGTTCTAGTTTGCTTTCTGTTGCTATGATAAAACACTGACCAAAAGCAATTTGGGGGAGGAAATGGGTTTACTTTATCTTACAAGATGCAAGTCATCAGAAATGGGATATATATTCCTCATCAAGGGAAGTGAGGCAGAAACTGAAGTGGAGTCCACAGAGGAGTGCTGCTTACTGGCTTGCTCAGTTACCTTTCTTATTATACAGCCCAGTCCCACCTGCCCAGAGATGCCATCACCTACAGTGGTCTGGTCCTCATACGTCAGTCAGCAATTAAGAAAACTCCTCAAGACAAGGCCAGTCCAAAAGAAGAAAGTCTTCTATTGAGGTTCCCTCGTCTCAGGTGTCTCTAGTTTGTGTCAACTCAAAGCCAACCAGTGCAGTCACATTCACCCTCTCACCCTCCCAGCCTCAGTTCTGCCTGGTCTCCTCCTCTTCCTTTATGTCTAGACTCTTGAAATAACATTTCTTTTCTTCATGTTGCATCGGCACATGCAAAATGTCTCCCGTTTCTGAGGGCAAGACAACACTCCCACCTGCCTTCCCCGGCCTTCCTGTGGTGGCCCCTTCCTTCCAGGTGTGAACCCCTCTGGAACCGTGTGTCTCAGTTTTAAGAATGTTCCACAATTACCCACAGAGCTTGTTTAGTCACAAATTTCTGGGTCTCATCCCCAGGCTACCAAATTTCCAGGGTGATGCTGATGGTCAGGGACCTGCTTGAGAGCTACCAGTCTAACGACAGCATCCACAGCGACTGGCTTCACTAATTCTCTCATTCCCTGCCTGGCCTATCCTCAGGCCAGGGGTCCCCCTATTGCTGACTTTCATATATCTAATCCCATGGAAGCTTTGTTATTATCTTACTTGAGCCCGTGGTGGCAGTGGTCACATAACCACATCCCCACTTTCTCCCTTTGGCTTGCATGACAAGCCCTTTCTTGTTGGTTGGAGCCTCTTCTGTCATGGTGGGTTTCATCTTCACAGGAAACCATCCTTGCCTTCTGATCCTCTCACACTGTTTGTCCTGGAATGCCTTTGTAGTCAGCATAGCAAAACCACACAGGTCGACTCTTTAGCATGGGCCTTTCTTCTGTTCCATCTCTGTGTCCACAGACATGGCTCCTAATGAACTCAGTAAGCTCATTCCTCAGCCTCTCCTCTTGTTCTACTCACCTCTATGAATGACACGCATTTACCACTGAGCGGGTCACCTGCGTGCTCTCTGCCTTTCCTTCCCTCACCCTCCACTTTCATGTCCAGTTTGTCATCAAGACACTCTAACGACAGCTCTCCTCTCATTTTCCCGTGTTTGTGCCCCCTGTCACTGCTGTTCGCTGATATTACTGAAGTACTTTCCTGACCTTTAACAATTCAAAGGTATTAATTTTTGGTGTCCTTCACATCATATAACATTTTACCCTTCCATGAATTCTGATTTTGCTGTTTTCTGCTCCCTTCCCCTATTCTATGGAAGAAGACTTTTCCTAGTACCCTCACTATTCCTTCTCACACGTCTATAACATGTCTTCGCAGGAAACGGATTGTTTTACAGCATCAGCGTCACCTTGCTGTTGGCATTGGTGGATTGTCTTTTCTTATTCAATCTGCCATTTTCCCACCTTCTGGTGAGAGAAGCGATTTTTAAATTTGTTTTGTAGACATTTTGAGCTTTGTATTATGAGACCCTGGATCTTGCTTAAAGGTAGTAAGCTCTTTTGACACTGAGCTGAAGGATGAAAATACAAAGCACTGTGTACTGCCAAGAGGGGAGCAAAAGTCCAAGTTCCCCACTTGGTTTCCATACATACCACCAGATAAGACACTCTGGTCTGTTACTTGGTGGACGTGGATTTCTAGCTCTTGCCTCCTGGCTGACATCATCCTGACTGGGATGCCTCATCATTGCTCCCCACATGGCATCCACTGACTTTGTGGAAATGTACTTATCACTGGGCATGGTGGTAGTTCTAGCCCCCCAAACCTCAAAGGTGTAGGTAGGTATAAATAGAAGACCCCAATACTGGGTAGAAATGGACATCTAGGACACCATATGGTCTTGATTTAATTTTTCCATTGAGAAGAATCTTGAGTCTGATCTTCCTGATGATTCTTTGACTAAGAAGAGAAGGCTAATTACAGTTTGAATATGATTTGATGGTTTCTACTTGTCATGCGAGACTTTTCCTCAGGATATGTACAAACTTCCATTTACTCCAGATAGTGAAATGGACGACAAGCCAAAATAACAATTCTACCCAAGTCCAGCTTGGTGAACCAATGAGTTTATTGGGTTTGCTTGCTGGAGTGCGGGTGAAGGTTTACTTATAAGAGCTTGGACAATTCAAAAACAGTTGCATCACCCACCTGGGCCTGGGTGGTGACAGAAGCTGTTACTCCCAGGCTGTCTGTTCAGTCTTCTGTTTGTCTTATGCATAGATATTCAAAGTTCTCAGCTGTTCTTCAATATCATTTAGAGGAGATGCAATCGAGTTTTGGTTAGATAGCTCTGTGTTGCTGTGACCAGAATACCTGACAAAAACAACTTTAAGGAAGAAGGACTTATCTTAGCTCATGGTTTCAGTGGGCACAGTCCATTGTGTCAGGGAAGGGCTGGCGGAGCAGGGCAGTTCATATCAGAGTGAGCTAGGAGACAGAAAAGGAGGCAGGGTGTGATGGCAAGTTCTGGATTTCTTCCCTCTTTTATCCCTTTCAGATCCCCACATTCAGGGTAGGTCTTTCCTGTCAGTTAATCCTCTCTTGAAAAACCTTCATAGAGATAGATATGCTTCAGTCTTTCAGGTGATTCTAAATATATTGACATTGACAATGAAAATTAACATCATCACAGGTGTCTTAGGAGCATTCCCCAAACATGGAAAATGGTCTGAAGGATGGCATTGTTAAAGTATACTACCATGTCTCCAGGCTTCAGATTCTTCTAAGCATCTATTTCTGTGTGCCCAGTGGGTAGTGTTAAAGGTCCAAGATTGTCCCAGATACTGTCTTCTGTTTTAACTATTTTAACTGGTGATATCACAGTCAGTATAGTCACCTGCAGGCACGCCAGGGAGGATGGAAACCACTGCAATTCTGTTTCTGAACAGGAGTTGTTCTACTCTTGGATAGAGGTATTTGAGGCTTTGAAGAACACTTTGCCTTTGTTTCTGTACTTTTGTCTCTAGCCCCAAAGAACTGGGTTTGTAAACGCAGACAGTGTGAAAGGCACAAAGTTCCCAACTAAGAGAAAGTTCTTTTGAGGAGCTGAGACTCTGTTTTCAGCATTGGACTGACACTGGCTTTAGCCCCTTAGTTATTTTTAGCTGGTATCACAAAGACCATCAACCAGGGGCTTATATAACATCTGTTTCCCACGGTTCTGTGAGCTGAAAAGTCCAAGATTATAGTGTTGACGATTTACTTCCTGGTAAAGGTGGTCTCCTGGTTGCAGATAGTTTTTCCTCCTATTCAGCTTCCTTCTTTTCCTCTTCCTTTATTCTTTGCAATGCTAGAGATCAAATCCAGGGCCTTATGCATGCTAAATGAGCACCCTACCACTGAGCCACATGTCCAGCCCTCAGAAATACTGTCTTGTCATGGCCTTTCATGGCAGAGAAGGAGTCTTTCATGCCTCATTTGATAAGGGCTCTAATCCCTCATGAGAGCCCCACCCTCCGGGTTTAACTGCCTTCCTAAAACCTCGCTTTCAGGCATCATTGCATGGGGCATTAGAACGTTCAATCCCCTGATGCCTCTTCAAAGGGGGAAGGTTTAGGAGTCTCACAAAGGAAATCATCACTGGTGGAAATACACTGTCCGCACACAATAGCAGGACTACTCCATCTGACCTCAGCTGACACCACCACAGTGTGGTGTATTTATACCTGGTATTCATAAGGCCCTACCCCAGAAAGTTCTGTCTCTGCCAGGAGAACTCTTGAAGCAGAGTGAAGGTGTTCTTGGTGATTCCAGTATTTTTTAGTGAACAATTTCCCCAATATTTTAGAAAGTAGCCCAAACTTAACCTTTTTTGATAAATTTTTAATTGAATTTTTCTGTATTTCATACAGAACATTTAATCAATCTTAATCATCTTTAATTTAGCATTTTTGTTTATATCCTTGTTAGGGTAGAATGGGATACAGATAAAGATGAATAGTTCTCAGCTTTGGAAGTTCTCATGATATAGTTTGTCTATGCAGGAATTATTAAGATGTCATTGTGTATTCTGTTAAAAAATTTAAATTTACACTTATTGATTTATTTGTGTAGGCTTGTCTGTGGCAGTCAGAGGACAACTTTCAAGGTTGGTTCTTGCCTACCAAATGGATTCCTGGGATCACACTCAAATCTTGAGGCTTGATGATAAGTGTCTTTACCTATCAAGCTACGTGCTGGTCTTCATTCTGTTTCCATAAGACACCTAAGCTTAGCTCATTTCATCTGATAATGAGATTTCACCTTCAAAACCATTTAATGCTTGGTCTCATTTGGTCTTGGGCTGAATTTTTGGTCTCTCATTTTCTAACCATGTTTGAAAATCAGCTCCACACCACAAAGAGTCAGCTCCTTTTAAATGTAGACACTATTGTGAGTAGACTGTCTTTTCTTTGATGTGGATTCTACTAGGAAGTTCCTCCCCTTGGCAAACTCTGTTACCCCAGAACAAGAACCAAAGACAGGTGTATGCCTGATGTTCAAAGAATGAACAGAGAGCAGGTGTGACTGGGTATGAGTTGTGTAACAGGAAGTAATGTATGGGATCAGATACAGAAAACATTGATATAGGTGTTGAAGGTAGCTAAGTCATAAAAATTCAAAATGTGTGGGGCTGGAGAGATGGTTCAGCAGTTAAGAGCACTGGCTGCTCTTGCAGAGCACCTGGATTTGATGCCCAGTAATCACATGGTGGCTAATAACTGTCTGTAACTCCAGTTCCAGGGGATCTCACACCTCTTCTGACCTCTGCAGGCACTGCATGACACAGGTGCAGTTACATATATGCAGGTAATACACACAGACAGATAAAATAAAAATAATAAATAAAAAAATGAAATTCAAAATGTGGAGTTCATTTAATATTTCTACATAGAATGTCTATATACTCTACTAATCCTTTTTATTTATTTGTTTTTATTTTATGTGCATGAATGTTGGCCTGCATATGGGGGGGCTATACCTGGTATGCAGTTGATTTGCAAAATGAGAGACCAAGAATTCTGCCTAAGATCAAACTATAGGCTTCATTCATGTCCTGAAGAGTCCACGGAGGCCAGAAGAGAGTGTTGGATGCCCTGGAAGTGGATGGTTGCTAGCCATCAAGTGGGTGCTGGGAACTGAAAGTAGGTCCTCTGCAAGAATAGTCAGTGCTCTTAACCACTGAGCTACCATTCTATCCCTCTCTGTAAATTCTTAACTCCAGGTTCTTGCACATGTTCTTGGCTATGGCTACCTCAGCCCATTACTCTACCTTAGACTGAGGTATTTGTTTTAGTTTTTATGGCCTTGTTTACAAACAGGAAATGATTACCAAGGAGTCATTTGTAGATTTTATGCTAATAGTTTCCATACTCTCATATCTTGGCATGAGGAGAAATAAGTAGGAATCTGTTGGTTTAAACGGCAAGAGTAAACCTCTTATTTCTTCCTTAGAAGTCTTGTCATGTAAGCAGATGCCACAATTTTATGACCAGTGGTTTCTGGTCACTATGAGACTGTGATGGAGACACGTTTCCCAGTCTCCTCTACAGGCTCTGAGCTTCAGCCTCCAGCAATGTGGGTGATTCTAGGTCCATGCCTTTAGCAGGCCCAGCTGGCTGTGGGGAGAGCAGAGACACATTATTCCCACCGAGCCCAGCAGACTGCAGATTCAGCAGCAAAAGAGATGTCACTATTGTCTTAAGCTACAGAGTTTTGGGTAGTCCATTTAAAGGTGACAAATATTGGCACATTTCTCTGAAGTTACTCTACAGATTCCTGACTTTGTCCTTTTGCCATAGTAAAGAGCTTTTCTCCAGGATTCTCCAGGTCTGTATTTATTTCACTGGCTCTTTCCAGTTTGATGAAGTTTATGAAATCCTCGAGGGTAAAGGTCAATACTGATTCTCTCACTAAAAATTTATTTTTATTTTTTAACTTTGTGTGTGTGTGTGTGTGTGTGTGTGTGTGTGTGTGTGTGTGTGTGTTGGGTGAGAGTGCAGTTTCTCAAATAGGTGTTGGATTCTCCTGATGCTATAGACGGCTATGAGCCACCTAATGTGGCTAGCAACTGAACTTAGGTCCTCTGTAAGCGCAGTATACATGCTTAACTGGTGAGCCACTTCTCTAGCCCCAAAGCCGACTCTATTGTGTTACAGTCCCTGGTACAGTACAAGGACCCAGCAAGTGCCAAGCAAATGGCAGCTATGTGACTCTGTCTACTTTTTGTCAGGACTTTTGTGCCATGAACAGATCCCCACTCTGCATTCACTTTTGGTGTGACGTGGCATCTGAAGTGTAAGCACTGTGAAGTTCAAGGCTGCTGACGGTCTAGAGTGTAATGAATACCAAGCATAATGGCATGAGAGACTGTCCAGCAGTCAGGAACTGCATTCATTAGTCACTTCGAGTGCTTTAGAGAGCAGCTTTAAAACGTAATCATTGCTTGCGGGGGGATTCAACGTCACGGAACCCTGGTTGCTCTGATCAGAATGTGCTTTGTGGAAAGAGGTCTTAAACTTTTCACACACTTGCAATGATTTTCAATGATGTTTTCTTCAACTAGATAAAAAAATGGCCACAAGATGCTCTGATGCACTTGGAAAGCGAAATCTTCATTTCCCGGGTCTGTTGTCCACACTCTGTCATTAGCAGTTACAAGGAAATACCTGTTTATTTCAGCAGTTTTGTGGTTACTTCCTTCTCCTGAATGAAAGAACACTACACAGCACATTCAGAGAGTCAGTGTCTGGACCTGATCTCGCTCTGCAACTGGCAGGGTGTGTGATCTTGGGATGACCGTCTTTAAAAAATTCTAGATTTCCAATTCCACATTTGTGAAATGAAGATTGATGGTGTCTGGGGCCTGGTACAAGTCTCACTTGTTCTATGAGACAAATGATGACAATATTTTATAGGCTCACAAACGGAAACAACAGAATTGGAGAGATGGCTCAGCAGTTAGGAATACTGGCTGTTCTTGCAGAAGACCTGGGTTCACATCCCAGTACCCACATGGTGACTAACAACCTCTTTGTAACTCCAGTTCCAGGGGATCCGACACTCTCTTCTGTCCTCAGTTGGCACTTCGTGACGCAAGTGAACTTAAATACATGCAGGCATAACACACATACACATAAAAAATAAAAATTGAAATTAAGAAAATAGAAATAACACGCTTCTGAACATTGCAACCCATGGTGGACGATGATAACGTTAATGCGCAGGGAACACCAGGATTTTGAAATTCTGACTCCTCAGTGGTTGCATGATACTAGGCTATTTTTGCCCTGTTAATTGAAGAGTGCAGTTTAACCGCTATGAATGATTATAAAGGAATACTGCCTTTAAGAGGAAATTTCAACAGAGCCATTGGGTACAAGCTTTTGATCAACTGTTCATCTTCTTCCATCTATACATACTTACAACATTGTACATTCTTATAACCTCCTTAAAGCAAACTTCTTTTAAGGTTTGTCTTTAAGAGAAACCAAGAAAAAGTTAAAAGGTTAGCCCAAGTTTCCACTGGGAGACACCAAAAAAAAAAAAAAAAAAATTCAGCCAAACAATATAGAGAACAAATAGCAAACAAATAGTACTCTTGTATTTGGAATGTTCTTTGAGGTATTTTATAGTAAAACAGAATAAAACATCCATTTACAGCCTTAAAAATATTCTGAGCTGGGCATGGTGGTGCATGCCTTTAAGTCCAACACTTAGGAGGCAGAGGCAGGTGGATTTCTGTGAGTTCAAGGCCAGCCAGGGGTACCTAGTGAGACACTGTCTAAAAAAACAAAATAAAGCAAAACCAAAAAACATTCTGGTCAAGTCTGTGTGAGTGTATGTGCATGTGTCCCTGCACATGAATGCAGAGGCCAGAATGTGTTAGGTGTCTTTGTCCATCACTCTCTGGCGATTCCTTTGAGGCAGGATCTCTCCCTGAACCCAGAGCTTGCTTCTTCTCCGTTAAGCCCCAGCAATCCTCCTGTCTCTGCTCACCTCGGAGTTGAGGTTGCAGACATGTTTGGGATGCCCGGCTTGTTACGTGGGTGCTGGAATCTGAACTCGGATCCCCATGACCGTGTAGCAAGCACTGTGCCATCCCTTCAGCTCCCCATCATCATTTCTTAATGATGTTATGAAAGTTGTTAAAGCTCTTGAGTTTTGCAATTATCCATAAGAGGACATGAAACAGCAATTTCTACCCAAGCTACCTAAAAAGAACATCTTCGCAGGACACTAATTGATGGACTGGACTGTGTGGTGGGTGGTATGACATGTATCAATATCTTGTGACACTGAATTGCTTCCAGTGCTTATACCTTCCACATCAGGTCACCTCCATCCTATTTCCTTGTTGTTCCTCTTGTTGTGTGTGTGTGTGTGTGTGTGTGTGTGTGTGTGTGAGTGTGAGTGTGTGTGTGTGTGTGTGTGTGTTTTAGCACTGACACAGATAAACATTTTCTGCGGTTTAGAGTAGCATTATTTTTCCAGGCTTCGAGAATGGACACTGCTTTCCGGAATGCCTACCTAGTGTTCCAGCAGTGCCCTGAGCACAAGGAGCTGTTCTGTTCTGGGAACCAGGGCTAGGCTCCTTTTGCCTCTTGTGCCTGTTTTATGATCTTGCTAAGGTTGACCTCTGCCTATCTAGTGGTGTTTTTTCAACAAAAATAAAAGACTTAATTGGGTTTATTTTTATGGTTGACTGTAAAAATCTTTCAACTTGTTAGCAGAAGGAGTTAGCCTTTCCTCCTCCTGTGCACTTGGAATAAACATAATAAGCACAACAACCAAAATAGCTACTGGAAACATTGAGAAAAGTTTTGAATCTGGTAAGAAATTGTGTAAAATTCTCAAATGACATTCAAAAGAAAATGCTTAATTTAATTAAAAAAATTTCAATTTATTTTTGTTTGTGAGTGTGTGTGTGCACATGCCTGTGTATGGGTATGTACACATGAGTGTAGATGCCCAGGGAAACCAGAAGCATCAGATCCCCTAGGGTCTGGAGTTATAGGAGGCTGTGAGCTGTCTAGTGTGGTTGCTGGGAATTGAACTCAGGTCCTCTGGAAGAGTAGTATGTGCCATTAATTGCTGAGCCACTCTCCGGCCCTCAATTTTATTTATGTGTATGAGTATTTTGCTTGCACATATATAAGTATATCTGTGCTGTGTAATACCTCTGGAAACTAGAAGAGGGTGTCAGATCCTCTGAAAATGGAGCTAGAGACAGTTGTTAACTATCATGTTGGTCCTGAGAGCCAAATCCAGGTCCTCTGCAAGAGCAACCAGGCTCTTACCCACTGAGCCATCTTTCCAGACTCCAATTTAATTTTTTAAATGCTGTGCTTTTCTAAAGCATTTCCTTCTCCCTCTGACCCTGAAATTAGGAATTTTCTAGAGTATAAACATTTCCTGCTGGACCTGCCATAGAATTCACCTTAGATATGGATTATTTGGAGAACAATGGCAGATTAATTGATGGATGGTCAGGGCAATTCTTAGTACTCACTTAGTATTGTTATCCTTAAATACTTAATAGATAATTGTCTTAATTAAATTTGCCTACTAAACACAGTAACTTTGCTGACTACTACAAAGCATGCAGTATATCACTCCTCCTTTAGGACTGTAATATTTCATCTGAGCAGGCTTTTTTAATCAATAAAGAATAATTCAGTTCTTAGTGATGCATGTGCATTCCAATTGATTTGTATGGAATTCTCATGCAATTTTTAGAGTGATGGGTTTAGTAAAGTTGTTTAAAAAGTAAATTGTATTCTTGGGCTGGAGAGTTAATGCTGGAGAGAGATGGTATATAATTGATGAAACTGATCACATCTTTTAATGCATGGAGCTTGAAACAGAAGCAGTTTGTTTAGAAGATGGTTTCTAGTAAGAAGTCTAAAGATCCCAAGGGAAACAGGATGATAAAATACCGAGCATGAGAATGGATGGAAATAAATGATAACAGTAAGCAAAACAAGCTGCCCCCCCCCCATCTGTAAAACCCACAGTCTTGTGGTTTGGTTTCAAGTTCCTATGTGGGGACTTTGACTTTTCCAGTTTCAGTGCATGTGATAGAGATCAGCCTGACCCTCACCACTTGCCAGCCAGACTTCCTAATCAGCACATTCCTTTCCTCTCTTCCCATTGATTGGTGATGGAATCAATCACCCTACTGGGTCCAATATAGTGAAACCTGAGTGTTTTTAAAGATACATTTATTATGTGTGTATGTACGTGTGTGTGTGTTCACACACACACACGTACATACATTCATGGACACACAAGGATTCACACAAGGATGCCACAGCACCTGTGAAGTGGCCAGGTGATAACTTTTGGGAGTCATTTCTCTCCTTCTACCGTGTGGATCCTGGGAATTGAACTTGGATCGTCAGGCTTGACAGCAGGCACCTTTATTTGCTGAACCATCTTGCCAGCCCAATCCCAGGGCTTTCCTTAGACCCATTAGAACTTGAACTTCCACGGGAACAGCTGGGCCAGGAGGCTACAGAGCTGCTGGAGGCCACCTGACTATTGGAGTCTATCTAGCCATAAAGTTCCAAGACAGGAAAGTAGAACTTTTGCATGTGTGCATAGGCGGGAAGGAGAGGGGCTGGGGGAGGAGAGAGCAGGCAGGGAGAAAAAGAGAGAGGTGAAACCTCCGAGATCCTTGAATCCCACTGGATTTGTAGCCACAGATTGCTTCAGGCTTCTCAGTTTTGTGACCCTTTGAAGTTGTTTTTTTCCCTTGAAATTGTTTGAACTGGGTTCCTGGTGTACGTCACCATGTGAAAAGAGAAACGTAAACATAGAAAACAGTTACATTTTCAGGGTCTAATGAGTAAGTAAACAGGAATAAGAAAGAGTATAGAGATAAGAAATTTAAGAAAGATGACAGAAAAAAGGATGGGTGGCCTAGAGTGTGCATACTGCCACATGTGCGGGGAAAGGGTGATGTATGGATCATGGCTGTGGGCCACATCAACCCCCAGGAATGGGAGGAAAGGGCACAGCTGATAGCTAAGGAGAGCCGGCTACTTCCTTTGCCCATAAATGGAGCTCCCGGTCACTTGGGCTTGCCACTTTGGCACCCACTGTCCTGCTCCCCACACCCCCGCCACACATCCAAACAGTTTCTCATCCTGCACATATTCCTCTACAGTTTCTCTTGGACTCCTGCCTTCCTCCACATTTCCAGTGCCAGGGGCTTGGTCCAGGTGCCCAGTCTTCATTTCCTGGAACCTGTAAAGGAGGCCTGGCAGTGCCTATGCCCACGGCCTTCCTCTGTGGGGTCCGTTCTCTACCCTGCTGCCAGATTTGTCGTGAGGCTCAGTTCTGATTGTGAAATAGCCACACATGGTGCAGCGCCCTGGACTGGGAAGCAGAGCTGGTTCTGACTTGCCATCTCACCTTGGGAAAGGTGCCTAACTTTTATAGGTGTGGGTGCTAATCTTCGAAGTAAGGGGTTGAATCAGGTACTCTGACATTCACACCCTCCCTTGCCTAAAATACAAAGTTTTATCTCCCTAATTAAACTTTTAGGTTTCCTTCCTTTAACATATATATGCTTTAGCCCAAAAGAAAAATTTCCTGACTCTGATGTGCTCACTGTACACAGTCCTTCCTGTGTTCACCTTACCTCAAACCTTTATCTTTCCATATGGAAATCCCATCCATCCTCTAAGTCCCAGCTGGAATATTGTTTGGAACATTCCAGAATCCCCTGCAGGGAACCCTCTTCCTCCTTGGTCTCTGTTGCTGCGCTCTGTCTTGTCCTGCATCTACATGCATCTTTTCTTTCCTTCCCAATTGTCAGTGACTTCTGGAGGGACCCCCCCCTCCTCCTCTGTCATATTCAGTCCTGTAGTCCTACAGTCCTACAGTCCCTGTAGCCCTCAGCACATCAAACACAGGAGCTCATTTTCAGAGATCGTTTGAATGAAAATTCATATTTTGTTGCAGCATGACCCGTTCAGCCATCTTGCAACTGCCCCCACCCCAATATTGTAGGTCTGCTGAATGAGGTCATGTGATAAGAAAAACTGTCACCTTTGGAGCTTGTTGTCAAGTATCTCTGGAGCAGGAGCTGCCAAACCTCTGCCTGGGTCTGGACTTTGTGAGCAGTCTGTGCTGGGTGGACACCTCATCAGGACCCTCAGAGGTCTCCATGCGAGGCCATTCCGGCCAGCCTTTCCTTGTTGTGCATTGAGTGACAGTAAGCATATGCAGGACGGAACAGAGTGGTTGCCTCTGTTTTGGCTCCTGGCATTGCAAAGGAGCAGAGGAAGCCTAGTCTAGGAGGAAATGGCAGACCTAGAGAGAAGCACACATCTGGGAAAACAGTGGGTGAAAAACACGTGGGGGAGCAGAGAGAAGATAGTGCGCCCCTTAATCCTTTTTATAGCAAGACAAGATGACCAACTATGAACCCGTTGCACTGCTGTGGTGAGGATGAATATTGACAAAGCCAGTAGGGTGGCTAGCAGCTTAGAATTATGTGGCTCTCTGCTACCTTAGACCATGAACCTGGAGACCTTCCTCTGAAGCCTGGTTTTCCTATGAGCCTTCGGGGAAAGAGACAGCTGTACTTGGGTGAACCTTTGTTGCCTCCTTATGGGCTTCCCGTCTCCACCCACAGCAACTTAAATCATTAAGATCCTGTATAATTAAAATTTCATCTAAGTCACCCCGGTTATGTTTGCTGGCCACAGTGGGGACTATAAATATCTTCGAAAGGCCTGAAGACAGAGGCCGCTTCCTGTGCGTGGTTTGGACTCTGTCTGCTACTGTGTGTCTTCTGCAGCCTGCTGAGGGATGCGTGCCCTCCTCCTCAGTCGGAGGGAGGCCAGTTGTTGGTGGAGGGAGTGTATCTGGATATCTGCTGGGGTCATGTTAGGTCTTCATTCTTTCTCTCTCTCTCTCCCTCTCATCTGATTCTCCCAGTATATTTAGATTAAAACATTTAAATTAATGTTTCATTCTTTCAGGTAACTAGAAAATAGGAATTTGTCATCCTTCCAGTGCTGGCCTCAGATTAATTTCCTGAAATATAATTTTATTGTTATGTTATTGCTTAAAAACCCACAGAGGTTTTGCAGAGCTTAGAGTGAAGTTAAAAGTTTGTTGTACATTGATTCACAGAATGACTGATGTTTGAGCACCTACTGCAGAGGTCTCCTGCCACAGATTCTCTGACAACACCAAGGGGTCGTGACCTATAGATAGGTCTTCAGTGTGAGACTATAGAGCCTGTGGGTGGGACTGTCTTGTGACATGGCAGTGAGTGGATCTCTGGGCCATCTGATTTATTTGATGTGGCGTATTATCCTATCTGATGCTATCATGTCACCTCAGTTGAGATGCGGAGACAGCTCTGGGACAAGCGTGTCTGTTTTGGGTTTCCGTGTGGCAGACCTGGAGACAGGGACGTGAAATAAAGGGAGGGATGATGGTTTCAGGAGAGTGGGTGGGGAAGTGACCCAGGAAAGCGGGAAGCCGCTGAAGGGAGTGGTGTGAACAGTTACCACTCTAGGTACCCCAGGGAACTCTGGGAGACAGTGAACGTTGCTGTCACCCCACTTGTGGCCCCAGGAAGCGGACACGACCCCTCCTATGTCCCCAGATGGCACTCAGTGGGAGCAGTCCCGGGGGCTTGCTGGTTATCTACTTCCTGGTTACTTGATTGTTCCACAATCCGATAAAAGGCCTCAGGCAGGGAGCTGGGCAATTAGCAGGCTGTTACTTTCCCAGGGGATCCTTTCCTTATTGTGGAGACTTAACATAAACTGATTACCCTTTAAACCATGTTTAAGTATATAGCTGAGCAGCACTGAACACACAAGACTGCCGAATTAGTACTGTACCCATTTTCAGAACATCTTTCCTCATCTCAAATAGAAACTGCATTGGTGCACCCCAACTCCGCGTCTCCCTTCTGTGGCTGGAAACCTCCTGGATTCACTTTAGTTATCCTCTTTGTCATTTTGGTGAGTAGACCCTTCATCTTGGCCTCTGTCCTTGTGCAGGTTGCATCATTTTGTTTTTGTAAGAATCCTGATGAGTCAGTTTAGAAGGAACCCTTTACCTTGATATCTGAGCCTCCCGAGTATCTGATAAAATTCCTTATCTCCTCCACTGCAGCACCCTGCAGGGGAGCTCTGACCACCCTTAGCCAGCTGAGTCAGTTTAGAACCCTCCCTACTTCGCATCTCCTCTGGCTTTTTGATTGTAAGCCTCCTTTTACCCTTGAATGTGAAGCTCAGCTTCATTTCTATTCTGAGGTGTTTTTTGGTGTCTTTCCTATTAGACTAGTGTTCATTTTTACTGTTCTAAATAGTGCCAGCGTCTGACTTTCCGTAATCATTCTAGCTTCTGAAAGCCTCTGTTCTCTTTGTCTCTGAAGTTGCCTATTCCTATTGGCCACATTGTCTCAGTCCATCGAATTGCTCTAACAAAATAGCATAAACTGAAAGGCTTATCAGTAGAAATTTGTTTCTCATAGTCCTGGAGACTTGTTTCTGGGTTCATGTGTGGTGTTTCTCCGTGTCCTCACTTCATGCACTCATCTGGGCCCTTTCAGAAGGGAACAGTTCTGTTCACCTTTGTTCTCTCCACTCCCTTAGTGCCGTCACGAGTGAGTTTTGTTCCAGTGTTGGGGATCAGACCGAGGGTCCCATGAATATTAGGCAAATGCTCTACAATGAGCCATATTTCAAGTGGTTGGGTAAGGTGTCATTTAGGAATTTTCTAGGAGGATACATCCCTTCAAACCATAGCACTCAAGCAAAGGGAATATGATAATAGTTGCCTTTTAGTAACTGGCTCATTTCACTGAGCATGATGTCTTCAGAGTTTATTTACGTCATATGTGTGAGGATTTCATTCTCTTTTTTGTTCGTTCGGATCATCCACTGCATGCATATAGCACATTCTGTTTAACCAGTCATCTTGTTCCTCCCGTCAGGCTGTTGGCGTAATGCTAATCTGAGTGTTGGTGTGCAGACACCTCTGCTGCCGCTCTTGCTTCCTGCTCTTTCTGGTATATACCCAGAAGTAGAATTGCTAGATAATATGATACTTTTGTGCTTAATTTTTTGAGAAACCGATTTTCTTCTGTGGCTGTATGAGTTCCCTTCCCGACTAGGCACACATTATGGTCTCGGTGTCCCCATGTCCTTGTCAACACTTGTTATTTTCAATTTGTTAATCTTGAAGAATGGGTTTATTACTGTCATGAAATTGGTAGCATGAACAGAGAGGTCATATTTCACGTATTCTTTGACAGCTGCACACACCGATACAGTATATTTTGATCACACGCTTCTCCTAACCCTTTTTAATCCCTCCCTCAACTATCTCCAGAACCTTTCTTCCTCCAAAGTGCCCACTCTACTTTCATGTCTTTTGAAAACCAAGCTTAATTAGGGTGTCTTACATGCGCACAGACATCATTCACTGGAGCATAGGCAATTTACATAGACTCTGCTACTGTTCTAATGTGCCTCCTGTTCCTGTGGTATAGGCCAAAAGCCTTCGGGGAGAAGGAGTTTATTTCATCTTACAACTCCCAGGTCACCCACCATCCGTCACTGAGGGAAGGCAGTGCAGGGACTCCAGGCTGGAACCTGGAGGCAGGAACTAGAGCAGAGACCATGGAGGAGTGCTGCTTAGTGATTTGTTTCTCCTGATTTCCTCAGTTACCTTTCTTGCACAGCCCAAACCCACTTGCTCAGGGGTAGCACTGATCACGGTGGTCTGGGCCCTCCTACAGCAATTAGCAATCAAGAAAATGCCCCACAGACGTGCTTGCAAGACAATCTGATGGAAGATGTTCCTCAACTAAGGTTCTCCCTAGCTGACTCTAGTTTGTGTGAAGTTGACAAAAACTATCCGGCACAACTACTGAAGAAAAATGACTTTCCCTCCCCTGCAGTCATTAATTGCCAATAGCTGCTTCTATTTCTTTTAAAAATGCTAGTCGTCCTAGTGTGGTGAAGGTGTCTCATTGTGGTTACGATTTGAATTCCCGTATTGACTAGTTACGCTGAACGTCTTTACACATGCTTTTTGGCCATTTGTGTAGCTCAACACATTTTAAGAAGTTTTTGTCCAACTCCTTAGACAATTTTTGTTACATTTTATTATGAGAAACACCCAACACGCTGTAGGAAGCAAATTCAAAAGGGACTGTGATTGTTCATTTTAATTTTATGTACTGACTTGCCTAGGCCACAGGTACCCAGATATTTGGTCAGGCATTATTCTTGGGTATTCCTATGTGGAATTTTAAAGAACAGATTCACATTAAAACTGCCAGACTGAGAACATAGACATGCCATTAGAGTGGGCTTCATCTGGTTAGTCAAAGAACTGAACAGAACTATTCTTGCCCTAGAAAGGAGAATTTCTTCTTCTCAGGTATTCAGTTGGAATTTGACTTTTTCTCATCTTTGGACTTGAGCTGGAAAATCGGTCCTTTCTAGCTCTCAAGCCTTCTGCTTTTGGACTAGAATTATACCAGGCCCTCCTGGGTCTCCAGCTTGTTGGCTCCTGAAAGTGTGACCCACTTCCTTAAAAATTACTCCTTCCCGTGCATGTAAAACCACACATTCTACTGTTCTCTAGAGAATGCTGACTAGTGTAGACACCAGCTTACTGAGGAGAATGAATTATACTTTCAGTTCAGATCTTTTTGTTGCAGAAACAATAAATATTTGTTCATAATGGAGATAACACTTGCATTGACTGTTAGGAATTAAAATTGAGCATATGTTTTCTTAGCACAGTTTCTCGCTATTTAATATGAATCTTTCCTATGACATTCTGACCTCGTCCTTATGTCAGACCTCCACCTAATTGATTTGGGGGCAGCTGCTGGAGATGTTGACACAGAGAGACAGGATCCAGATGTGCTTGATCACATCATGCTCTGAGCAACTTTGGCTCTTCCCATAATCATATCATGTTAATCATGTGATGAAGTGGATTAAAACACCTGCTTCCTCTGTGATGCTTTCTAAGATCAAGAGCAAATATCTTATCATTGTAGGTTAATTGCTTTTTCTGATGAATGAGGAGTGAAAAACTTGGTATCTTAAGCTCCCAGTAGAGGTCATTTTTGTCCTATTTGTTCTGTGTGATTGCTTTAAGATTTGGCACAGTCTCATCTGCAGTCACTGAGTATTGCTTTTTGAAGGAAGGAGGCAGTGTTCACTCCAGAGAGTGCATCAGCTAGCAGCATGTGTGTCACCTGGGACTTATAAATGCCAAATTGTGAGCCACCCCAGACCTACGAAATGTGAGTTTGTGTTAATAGAAGATTCCCTGGTGAGTCATATTTCAGTTTGGGACTCTCCAGTTTAAAGTATTTGCTTCAGTGGAAGACTCTCAACAAAATCAAGAATGTATTTTAATAGTTTCAAGGAGATTTAAAAGTTAACTGGTCTCATTTTTTTTTCATTTCATTTCATAGATAAATAAAACTAGAGTTTAAAGAGATTCACCATCATACAGTGTCTGGCCTAGATATAGTGCTTGTGACTGCACTGAGATTGTTTCTGTTGGAAGCTGTTCTCTCCATACACTTAGCGTTAATTCTGGTAATGTCTTCATAGATTTTAGAGTTTGTAGGGTGTTAGTACTCAACACCTTAAATTTTCAGATGAGAAAAATGAGATCTGGGGAGGTGAAGTAACTTGTTAGGGGCCAGAGCGCATACAACTGGACAGGAGAAACAAGTTTGCTACGTAACAAACCGATTTTGCATACTGAGCGGCTTCTACTCCTGCTCCTGCTGAGTAGGAGATTTTGTTGCTGGACGTGAGGCCTCCAGCGCTATGTTCACGGTGGGGTGCATGTCGATGGTGTGGGTGCTAGGCGGAGCATTGCCTAAAGCAGTGGCAGAGAGGACAACAGGCGGGCTTTAAAACTGCCTGTAGGTGACACAGGCCACTTGTTCTGATGTCATTGACCAAGACAACACATATGACTATGCCTGAGAACGCGTCAATAAAAAAGTGGCACACTTGTAAATACTTAACAAAGAGCTGGTTTATTGCCTTTGCTGATTTCTTAGTGTAAATATTTCTTTATGAGGGCTGGAGGTATAGCTCAGTGGTAGAGCCCTTGCCTAGCATTCATGAGGCCTAGCTTCCACTACCAGTACTACATGCAAACGTGTGTGTGTGTGTGTGTGTGTGTGTGTGTGTGTGTGTGAGACAGACACCTACAGACACTAATGTTTTTTTCACGGTTGTTATCAGTCTAGAAGCATCACCATTCGAAATGTCGGTACAGGGCTGTGCATACCATACACGCCATAGCCCCTGCGTAGCAATGATATCGACAAAGAGTAGTATCATCTCTCCACAGAGGATTAGATAGGAAAACACCAGTGTGTTTGGTAATGAGCACTGATATCAAGTGCAGCATGGCAACTAATGAGGAAATTCATGGAAAGATTGAGAGAAGACAAAAGACCAATTTTACAACAAATTTTAAATACTTTTGCTGCATATACAGGTACACTCTGAATTATTGCTTCATCTATAAAAATGCTTGAAACTTAAAGTCCTCTGACCCTCAAACATTTCTACGTGTATGGTTATACTCTAAATAATGATACTCTTACTTTGGGCAACATCACTGTCTTATTTCATTTCCTATTGCTGTAACAAAATACTCTGACTTAACTTAAAGGGGAAAGGGTTTATTTGGCTTACAGTTCTTGGCTATGGTCTCTCATTGCAGGGGAACCGAGGTGGCAGAAACTTGAAGAGCCGGTCACAGTACATTCACAGTAGAAAGCAGAGAGCAGTAACTTAACGCACGCCAGTGCTCAGCTTGCTTTCTCCACTCTAACACAGCTCAAGATGCCCTGTCTAGGGAATGGCACTCATGCTGCGCAGGTCTTCCCACCAATTAATGTAATCAAGAGACTTTCCACAGTCATACCCATATGCCAGCCTGGTCTAGACAATCCCTCATTGAAACTCCCTTTCCAGGTGACTATAGATTGTATCAGGTTGATAGTTAACACTAACCACCACAGATATACATAAAGAAAGTGACTCCAGAAGATTCAAGTAGTGCTGTGAAATTCCTGCCACTTAGTGATGTCACAATTTGAATTCATAGCATGGCACATCACTTCTTATGTTTCTGGTGACACTGTGTAAGCAAACTGCCAGCTGCATAAAAGAGCAGTTCATATTTTTATAAATGTCTGTGAGTTGTTTATGTATTTCCTACACTTTTTCTTTATGCCTATTACAAAGTTAACTGTAAAAGCACACTCCGTGATATGCCAGCAGAAAGCAGGCTCCTGCATCTTGTTTCTGGCCTTGTACTAGATTTAATCTCATGTTTTGCTTTTTGTGGCTGTGTGTGTATGCCATATAGCCCATTTTTGTGCAAATCTACACTCTATGATATTTACACAATGGCACATTTCCCAGCACATGGTTCTGTGTAGATGATGCACTGGCTGTACGTGGAATGGGGTTGAACCTGAATGGCTTTCATGACTGCCACATCTTCTTTCACTAGAATATTTTTATTTTATTCAAACATCAGTCACAGCACTGGACTACCCCTGATGGGAGCAATACATTCTCTTTTGTCCTTCTGTAGGTGACACATTACGCAGTAGCTGACTGTGCTAAGAGGATACCACAAAACACAACAGATACCATTATTATATCAACTTAGTGTATAGATTTAATGAGTTTCTTCAACTATATTCAGTTGGTTTTGAACAGTAACAACAAGACCAGATATATACGCAGGTAGAAAATTCTAGGTAGTTCTCACATAAATATTTAACTAAGAAAACAAAATTCTAGGTACAAATGTTTAAGAAATTTTGTTTACAAAATTTCCAGCACAAATGTTTAAGAAAATATCATTCCTCAATATAAGTTGCCTTTAAAGTGGTTTTACACATTTTAAAAAAACTACAGCATTATGGAATATCCTATTTACAGTATTCATTCAATGAATCAGAGATTCTTTTCTTTTTGAAACAGGATCTCATGTAGCCCAAGCTTGACTTCAACTAGCTGTGTAGTGGAGGATTACTGTGAACATCTTATCTTCTTACCTCTACCTCTCACCTGCTGAAACTACAGGAGTGTAACACTATACCCAACTTTTGAACTGATTTTAAAAGAGGCCTAGGGTTTGGAAAATGGGCAAAGTGCCCAAGATCTATGCTAATAAAGTCACTTAACTCTTTCTTTATGTAGTCTGTTTAATAGAATGGGATAAAGATTTGTTCAAACCATGTGACATTAAGGAGTTGAGGAAGTAGTGTAGATGTTCTGCAGCACTCCCTACACATAGCCATGAAAAAGTTAGCTTTAGAGCAGGCTGTCTAAGAACTGATCATTGACCCTGAGAGATGAAAGGGTTTGCTTTTTCATGACAGAATTGTTGCCATGCCAAGAAACAAACTTGGAAGTCACATGCAGCCTCAGTTCTTTAGAAACTTTACAATCATGACCATTAGATATTTTTGGCAGTGCTGGGTATTGAACCCAGGATGTCTTCCATGTTAGTAAGCCTTGAGCTATGTCTCCAGCTCAATCAAAACCAATAATAGTTTAAACACATGCCTTGGCATATAAAACAATGGTGTATCACAATGATTTCCAATTTACAGACAAAGGACAAACCATAAAATCGGTCAGTCATGGACACCTTGCTTCTAACCTCAGTTTTGTATTTATTCAACCAACACTAAGAGTGCTTATGGCATGATGGTCATTGACAATCATCATCTTATCTGATTCCCATGAAATTAGAAGACAGGTACTACTGATACCTTCCTTATTTTATAAATGAGAATACTTAAATTTGGAGAGGTGAAGAAACCTTTCCAATGTCGCAGAGCTAGTAAGAGGTGAGGCTGGGATTCACAACAGAAAGATGGACGCCTGTGTCCAGGCTCTTGACTACTGTGCCTTCATATTCCCCACAAACCAAGAAGACTGCCCTTTCCCAGGCAGAGTGACCTGTGGAGGTTCACTGGACACATAAATAAGAGGGTAGAAGCTGAGGATGAAAGACACCTTGCAAGTCATCAAGCTGTTCAGAAATGCTCTGGTCTCGTCGCTCATCCCCACTCTGCATCCACACCTGTCTTCTTCCAGAACAGGATTTGAGGTGATGGCATCTTCTGATGCTTTCATCCCCTTTTGCTTAATTCCAGGAAGGGGGTCATACTATATCCTGATACCACTTTGAGGGAAATATTTACTTTTAGGATCTATGGATATCTATAAAATCAAAACTTGACTTTATAATCCTGTTCTCCAATGCCTACAACATAATTCTGTTCTCTCAGAAAGGTTCTTCAAATGTTGGAAAGCAGAAATTACCCTCAAGGTCTCTTCTCTAATTAATTTAAACATTGTCATTTGAAACATCTTCCATCTTCCACATGGCTCTATAGGCAATATTTAATTTCTCATTTTTTTTCACAAATTTAACTTGATATCTGGGGCACAGCTTGAAGACCATACAAGTGATCACTCTTCTCAGTTAGCAATAAGTACATTTATTAGGGAGAAGTATGGAAGCCAGGTGTAGTGACACTGGCCTATAATCCGAGCCCTCGGAAGATGGGGACAAGAGAATCAGGAGTTCAAGGCCAGCCTTGGCTACCTAAAGCTACATGAGATCCAGTCTCAAAAAGAGAAAAGAAAAGGAAAGAAATATCAAAAGAAAGAAGAAAGGAAGGGAGGGAAGAAGGAAGGAAGGAAGGAAGGAAGGAAGGAAGGAAGGAAGGAAGGAAAGAAGGAAGGAAGGAAGAAGGAAGGAGAGAATGCAGAGACACAAACTGAGCTCCAAGTCTGGCTCTTCCAGTCTTTCTGTTCACTGACTGTGACAGGGATTCCCTGCCAGGTGGACATGTCCGAGAATGTTGCATCTCATTCCACTGGAAGTCTTTCCCATAGTCTTTCCACCAGCTTTGCCTTGTCCTTCTATGAGCATCTCTCACTCCGTGTCTTTTTGGTCTTGTGCCCTTGACTGCAGAGCTGTTCTGGTATTTGGTTTTCCTCTTCATGGGTTGCTCTTCTCTCTGGAGTCACTTTGGTTTGAACAGTTCTGACTCACTTCTTGGAAACTGTGCACACAAAGTCCCCCACTATTAGAGAAAATCATGTCCATAGGAGCAATTTCTTTGCCACTTCCTTTGCACTCTGAGTAATGAAATTGCCAGCAAGGAAGTTAAATCCAGACATCTGTCTGCTGAGGTGATTGTCAGATGGGAATTTCCAGTTTCTGAGCAGTGAAGACCTTTCATCTCTAGCTTGCCTGTGTGCCATTTTAATGACCTGTGTCAGCGTTACATACGTCAGTCTGGTTCCTCAGCAGACTTCACTCAGTGTCTCCTTCATCCCTCTCTCCATTATGCGCACCTACTCATGTATATGTCACACGTCTGCTTGTGCATGTTCCCATGTTGCTATCAGCCAGGTTTCTCTGCTATAATTTTATTCTGTATTGCACATTGCTTCAAAGTTGAGAGTGTTCCCATTTCTTAGTTTGCTTGGGATGACTTTCTTTTTCTTCTTGGAGTAATTAATAATTAATATACTACCTTTTGTTTTCAAAATGTGATATTTGGGACTCTATCCAAAGACTCATTTCCTACCTTCTGTGCTTTTTTTTTTTTCTGTGTTCAAATATAGAGCCTGTGCATAATAGGTAAGTGTTCTACCACTGAGCCATACCCCTGACTCCTCATATTGTCTCTCTGTCTCAAAGTCTGCATCATAAATTGTTCACAATAAAGATAAGAACAACATCTGACCTAGGTGGCCCTTTAATTTCCTTCAGTTCTTATGGACTTTCCATTCACGTGTTCCTGGCCATGAAAGTTCCCACATGGCTGGAGGGTGTTTTCTGCTCAAATGTGTCTTTTTCTTCTTGGGCTCTTTGAGTCACTGGTTTCAACATGCTGGTTTTCATGATGGTTTTTATGAAGGATGAATAGTCATGGCTAATCCCTGGGAGGTTCCTCCTTCAATGTCTGTGGGAGGATGGGTTTTATCTGCTGTGTAGACAAGCTAGCTCGGAATATCTTCTCTTTTACTGATATCTATCAGTAGAGTGTTTGATGTCCTAAATTATCATTTTCTTGATTTTGTCTTCGAGCACTTTGTTGCAGTAACCCAATGTACAGCCAGGCATTGTCCCTACCTTTAACCTGCTCTTTATGTCGGAGCCCAGCTTGGCCAGTTGGTGGACGGCTGTAGGAAGGGAACTCAGCATGATCCCTGCAGGCCGCAGACCTAGTTCTCTGCTTCCTGGAATAGAAGACCTATGAGGTGTCGGGTCCTTTTCTTCTCCCCTAACAGCTGTGGGAAGACACTCCTTCTCAACCTACTGTCATTTAACAAAAGACACCAGCAAAATACCCACTGCTTTTACCACCATCCAAAATTATAACCTAGACTGACAACAGATAAGGACTAAGATGTGTCTGCCTTGAATTAACATACTTTGCTTTGTTTAAACTGAGTTTGAAGATGTTGATTTTCTGGCCTAATGTCAAGATCATGAATCTCACTCTGTGATCTTATTTCTCAGTCTATGTCTTTGTTTATAAAATGAGGACAAAGATTTTCACCTTATCGGATTTGAAGGAGAGCTAAATGGGGTCATGGGCCGCATTGTACCTGGCAATTAGGGCATTTCTTAGCAAATTGTTAGTCTTATGTGTAAGGTGTGAATGAAACCCCCAACAGTTTCGGACTCTGGAAGAAACCTGGAGCCAGAGCTTATCTAAGCCTTGCAAACCGCTCCAGATCCCAAATTCCTTGGCAGATAAGCAAGGAATTCACGAACAGCTCTGGAAAAGGACTACTTCCTGGACAGAAGCTTGCCTGAAACATCAATCAGATGTCATGGCAACCCGCCTCCCCTAAAAGCCAGGAGGGGACTGAAGGTTTAAAAGGCTTTTGGGGACTTGGACAACGTGCTTGTGCTTCTGCTGTGCTGCTTGTGCTTCTGCTGCTTGTGCTTCTGCTGCTGCTGGTGCTGCTGGAACTGCGTGGGGCTTTTGAGACTCAGACTTGGGCTGATCACGCCAGCCTGGTTCCCCGGAGCCCCAGCCCCAAGACGGGGGTGAGGGGGCTAGCCTCCCCCCATCTCTTCGGGGAGGCTAGCCCCCAAGGGAGGCTAGCGTTTCTCCACTCGTGGGTGCGGAGGAGCTAGTCCCATCTGGTCTTCTCTCAATAAAGTCGGGTCCTGTTAGCTGCCAGCGAAGTCCGGTCCCTTCTGTCTGCTGCGTCTCTTGAACCCTGAACCTGACATTATGGTAATAACAGCAGCTGCTATTACTAATTTGAGCATCAGATATTACAGTATACTACCATCAGCTCTTCAGGCTGTGTCGTAGGAAGACAACAACTCCTAACACAATGACATTGACTTTAGAGTCAAACAGTGAATTCTAAGGACAGCCCTGGTTCCTGGATGACTCTTGTTGACTGAGTGTGCCAGCCTGTCAGCCAGCCAGGAGACCTACAGTGGAATAAAATGGTTCTCTGTGCAGCAGTACCTGGAGTGCTTTGCAGAGCACTCAATTTCTGACTCAGTAGAGTTTACATGCATTATTGCTCTTATGAGGAAGGAAAACATGAAGAGGATCAGCATTAAAGTGAACATGGCAAATCGCAAGTAAGTCTTGAATTTGTAGCCTGACCAGATGGTCACTCCTGAGAAGGTCTTGCTGTGCCCCAGAGTATGAGCTTCAAGTGAAAATTCTGAGTGCTACTCAATGACATTTTTCCTGGAGACCAGGAGAAAGGTCACCCTCAACCCCCAAATGGCTGGCACTCCTGTTTCCTAGATCCTTGGTTCTGAGGTTTTCTTCCCACCACAGTTAGTTTTCAGAAATGATCCCAGCCGGCACTCATGACCTGTGGAACCAACACTCACTAGAAACGTCTTTCAAAGCTCCCTTCATTCGATCCCTGTGAGGAGGACCCATGTTTCTCTCGTGTCCTTAGTCCCCACTTCGTGGCCACGCAACTCATGTAGCAGTCTATTTTCAGAGCCCGTGTTGTTTTTAATTTTCCATTGTCAGATGGTCTGATTATTTTGAGCACCATCTTTAGGTAGTAAAATATGGTAAACCGAGTCTTGCCACGAGTAGATGACTCTCTCACATCTTACAGTGAGTCAGGGAGTAAGGCAGGAATAGAAGCCATGACTCTAGTCTCCTAAATTGTTTTTCTGACCACTAGACCACACTTCCTCTCCAGACTATGAGACACTGGAAAATGAGAGTCAGTCAGAGAGTAAATAGGGAGGAGGACCCACAGAAACACAATTTTACTTGTTCTTAAATCATGTCATTTAGCAAAGGAAAACAGCAAAACACCCCAGTGTCTTTGCTGTCATCCAAAATTATACCCTAAGCCCACAGTGGATATAGAGTAGGAAAAGAGTCTGCCCGAGTCGACATACTTTTCCCATTTAAAATGAATTTGAAAAAGTTGTTTATTTCCCAGCCCTAATGTCTTAATATAAAATTCTCCTTATATAAAAGGGGAATTAAAAGATCAATTTTGCTTGTGTTTCAAAACATAAAGAAAGCAAGTTCATTGTCCTTAATTTTTATATAATAGAGGTTTAAGCAATAATTTCACATTTGTAGGAATTGTAGGTTTATTGGACATATACTGTGAAGCCAGTTAATGATGGATACTGAACGAACAGGTGTGACCAAAGAGGAGCAGGGGACACACGAGGGTAAAAGCTGAGCAGGCCTGGGTAAAGATTTGGGTCTGAGTCCCAACTGCATGCACCCCTAGCTTTCATCCTAGTTTTTTCTTAGAGGGTATATTTTAATGGTGTGACTCCTAGATTCCTTTTTTTTTTTTTTTTTTTTTTTTTTTTTTTTGAGACAGGGTCTCCCTACAGCCCCAGCTAGCCTGGAACTCACTATGTAGACCAGGCTGATCTTGAACTCAAAGAGATCTATCTGCCTCTGCCTCTGCCTCTGCCTCTGCCTCTGCCTCTGCCTCTACCTCTGCCTCCCAAGTGCTGGGATTAAAGGCATGTATCATCACACCTGGCTCCAGATTCCTTTTTAAAAAATATTTTTATTGGTGCTTTGAGAATTGAATATAATGCATTTTGATCAGATTCAGACCCCTCCTCCGTCTCTCCTGCCAGATTACCTCACCCTCCAGTCCCTCAGACTTCGTGCCCTCTATAGCTCTTTGTGAGTCTAATTGTGTTCCCCAAATGCTTTTGGTGTGGATTCATTCCCTGGGCCTGATCAACCTACGCACCATCACACCCTTAAGGAAAACAGTCATCAGTTGCCAACAGTTCCTCAGCTAGGGCTGGGCCTTCTAGTTTTTCAAAAATTATACATTTATTTGTTTGTTGTATGTGTACACATGCTATGTGCAGAGGTAGGAATAACTTACAGGAACAAGGTCTCTTCTTTTACCGTGTCGGTCCCAGAAATCAAACTCAGGTTGTTGGGCTTGATAGCAAGTGCCTTCATCCTTTAAGACATCTCACTGGCCCATTAACTTTCAATCTTGGGCAGACTGTATTATATTCACTCATGTGGGATTGTGACAATTGCCTACCTGTCTACAGCAACCTTGAGCAGAGATGGACAGGGGGAAATGCTGGAGAAGAGCTGTAAGCCAGAGCATGAGACATGGGAGGTGTCTGCACATGCCAAGGTTGCCTGGGTGAGCCAATCTTCCCTGTGTGCAGCTCTTTGGGGCTATTTGTCATGCCCGAGTGGAACAAAACCAAAAAAAAAAAAAAAAAAAATTTTAAACAAGATCCTTTGAAATTATTTTTGGCTATGGAAACAGAAAACAAGATAATTCCCTTTGGCAAACAGCTCCCTTCCTCATTATTTGCGAGATAGCTGAACTGCCCTCATGAAATCTGATAACGGGTGTGAAGGGAGACTTTCCCCACTAGGAACAGCAAGGCATGCAATTTGGGGAAGCTGAGTTCTCCACTGACAGAGAATGCAAAAAGCCATCCCACCTGTGGTCCCCAGGTAGGCTGACCAGCATGTCAGATAAAGCCAGACAACGTGGCAACCAATAGGAATCCTGGAAGGACCTTTTCAGGGAAAAGCAAGCCTGGACCCATGTCTGGGTTTCCATCTGTGGGTGGAACAGGGGACTACTGTTATGGGAAACTTAAGGAAAGGCAGGAATTTATTTTCAGAATTAGGCAGGGGAAAGCTGAGCTCAGTTATTGTTCAATTATGGCCTGTGAGGACCCTTTAATTTCAGGTTGTGGTGTGCTTCTTCTTTAACGGAGAAAACAACATACTGTAAACCATTCCAGACTCTTTTACTAACCTCTGCTGACATCAAGTCACTTTTGTGTACATCACTAATTCACAATACTTCTTATTTTATTAAAAAAAAATAGAAATTCTTTATGTTGACCTTTGACCCTTAATTGTAGACTCAAAAGATGATTCAAGTTATCTTCTGTCTAAAACAAAGTAAGTGGAATACAATTCCTGCCTTTCTTACAGAGTGGTGGATGGCCTTATGCAGAGTACTATGGAGCCCCGTGCCAGAAGATGAATAATAGGCGACATTTAGAAAATAATTCCCTGGCGCCTGCCAGTCCTCATGTGCATTTTTTATTGTGTAATTTATGTGGAAAGCATTGTGGATGGGTTGTAATAAATTAGCACCACCTAGTGGTAATGGGCAAAGCTACCACCCCACCTCTGTCCAACACGTGACTGTCCAAACACTGCTGATGGTAGTCTATTTATAGTCTTCCATCTGAACTTGTGAGACTTTCTGCTCTGAAAGTTATAGGCAGTCCACAACAGAGTAAAGACATGAAGGAGGCTGTCACCAACTATGATGACAATAATCATGATAATTGTACCAGTAAGTGCTAATGTGTGTGAGCACTAATGCTTTGCACACCATCTACTTTGTGTGGAATGAATTTCATAATTATTGTATTTCATCCTCCGAGGACTCTGGGAGGTAATAATGCCATTTTGGTGGTAAGTACCAAGGCACAGAGAACTTAAGTAACTTGCCTAGACCACACTTGCTGCTAGCACATAGACTTTCCTTGTCTCTCTGAAGCTGAGTGTTCAGGTCTTTGCAGGATGCTGTTGTAGAGATATGCTGATGTGGATGGAGCTCTGGGATTGCTGCAGATAGAGAAAGTCCCAGCAGGACGGGAAGGGCAGAGGATATGGATGGCGAGGGTAGTCCAGGGGCTGAATGGATCTGGGTTCAAGCCATGACCCAACCAAGTTTTAGTTCTGTGCACTTGGGAAAATTGCAGTGTTTGTTTGAGAACCTCAGTTTCTTCTGAAAAAATAAAAAATAAAATCGGAGATAGTAATATGTTCGCCAGGGAGGAGGAGTTGGCACTATTGGTTGAGATACGGCGTCTGTCATGGGGGCCCCTGAGAAGTTATGATAAGATTTCCATTTTAATTCTTTTTAAAGAGATTTTGGACCTTTATGAACTAGACAAGAGTCTCTTGTGGGTATGAGACAGATAGGTTCTCAAGGTCTACACTCAACCTGCAACTGACTTTAGTCCTTCTCCCTAACGGACAATGTGTGGAATTTCCCATTCCCGTCCCAGTCCCCGTCCCTGTCTTCCTGTCTCTATACACATCACGGCGCAGGCGCTGGAGCTTGTCTTTGGAAACACCAGTGCTATGTCCTGAATCTGTCCAGTTTTGTCCCTGTGTTAAGCATAAAGCTAGAGAGGTGTGAGAAGGAGACCCCTGCCACAAAGTCCTCCTCTGGGGCCTCTGAGATATGAAGAGCTTTTATTGGGAGGGGAAGAAGCAGAGACACTGGCTGGAAGGCAGGAGTCTTTGTCATATAGGGTACTCTTTTTTTTTCTTTTTCTCTGACCCAAACATCCCAGTGGACCTCCTGCAGCTAGCTAACTAAACCGTGACTAGAGACTAGCAGGTATGGGGTTGGAGAGATAACTCAGTGGTTAAGAGCACTGACTGTTTTAGTAGAGGACCAGGGTTTGATTCCCAAGACCTACATGGCAGCTAACAACTGTCTATAACTCCAGTTCTAGGGGATCCTACACCCTCTTCTGACCTCCCATTTACATTGCATGACATGGGTGCACTTACATGCATGCAGGGAATACATTCATACACATAAAGTGAAAAATAAAGTACTAAAATATATGAGACTATCAGATGTTCTGGGTTCTGTGATGCTAATGAAGGTCTTAGCAGTGAACATCTCAATCATTCGGGTGGCTGCTTTAGAACTTCAGACTCTCTGGTGAAGCCGCGGGGGCGGGGGGGGGATCAAAAGGATAAGGGAGAGATAATGTTGCCAAGGACAAGGTCCCCCAAAGGCTGCCCTGTTATAGCATGGGATATTCCCATTTGACTGTCTAGAGTTAATTATGTGTTTCTTTTCATTTTTTGAGATTTCTTTTATTTGTGTGTGTCTATGTGTGTTTGTGTGTGTGTGTCTATGTGATATGGGTACTGACTTGCCGCACAGATGCCAGGAAAGTGTGTTGGGTTCCCTGGAGCTAGAGTTATAGGCTTGGGTTATAGTTATAGTTATTGACTTGGGTGCTAGGAACTGAACTCTGATCCTCTACAAGAGCAGCAAGCACTCCTAGTTACCGAGTCATCGCTCCAGTTCCTAAATACATATTTCTTAGTAAATATTTACTACTGTAGATAAACAAAGTGAGTTAATAGACCAATACATTTGCAGGAGAGCAGCCTCATCATAACAGTATGACCCTAGAATGGGCTTTATGGAGAACAGAAATATGATTCAGTATACTATACTTTATCCTGTTACTGTCTTGAGGACATAGCATAAACAGACACTCAATTTAAAACTTTTTAAAAAGATAAAAAAGAGTCAGATTTTCCTGTATAATGTACTACATAATTAAAGTATATGAGGAAGTTCTGAGGTCCATTTTAGTTTATTTTTAAAAATTTTATCTATTTTATGTATATGAGTGTATTGCCTGCATGTATGTTAGTGCAGCCATGTTATGCAATGCCCTTGGAGGCCAGAAGGTGTCATATTCCTTGGAACTGGAGTTGTGGATGGTTGTTAGCTACCATGTGAGTGCTGGGAATTGAGCCCAGGTCCTCTACAAGAGCAGCCAGTGCTCTTAACTGTTGAGCCATCTCTCCAGACCTGTGAGGTCCATTTTAATACTGTGCATTTTCTTTTGCCTTCCTTTCTACAGAGTCATGTTGCATTACACATACAGGAAAACATCCTCCTAACAAGGGATCTGAGACTTAAGCCACATCTAATGGACAGATATTCAAACTAGCACTTACCCACAGATTTTCCTTTTGATTCTTTCTGTAGCTATGACTCATTTTAGGCTAGTGTCTCAGCCTCTCCATCCTTAGAAGACTAATAAAATTGGCCTTTAATTAAAGTCTCAATTATTTTTAAAGCTCCAGGGAACTTGATCCAATGGAAAAATGGGATAACTGAGGATATAACTTTGCCTGTGCTGGGAGCTTTAGAGGCACTTCACAAAGGCTATTATTTTCCCTCCTAAGTGATATGCACAACGTATTTTAAGCCAAACAATAGGAATGGCACACAATAACCTGTCCTCAAAGGAATGATCACATGAGGGCACACCCTTTGGGAGTCAATGCTGCTATTTAAAGTCTGTCCAACACCATAGCCCATGTCTGTTTTGGCTTTGGCAGAAGGTTGATAACAGCTGTCTGCAAGAACCTTGTTTAAAAGGATATTTTCCTTACCAAGGTTCTGTAAGTGAAGACATACCTATGTGGACAGGATTTATGGTTTGAGTCCTGTGTGAAGAAGTGAAGGCAGATAGCGAAAATTAATCCCACGACAAAACCACGGCTCTAGAGCCCATTTTGCAATGGAATTTGACCACTTTTTTGAGCCTGTTGGCTAGAAAGGCAATCTCAGCACACAGGCACTTTCCTAAGCATGTGATATCTCTCTCTCTCTCTCTCTCTCTCTCTCTCTCTCTCTCTCTCTCTCTGCATGTGAGTGTGTGTGTGTGTGTATGTGTACTTGTATGGAGACCAGAGATCTACATTAGGTGTCTCTGTTTATTGCTTTTCACTTTATTTTTTGGAGACAGGTCTCTCAGTGAACTTGTAACTTGCTGCTACATAGGCTGCCTGGCCAATGAGCTTGTGGGGTCCTCCTGTCTCTCCTGGACCTTCATGCAGTGCTGGGGCAGTAGGCATGTGCCACCATTCCAAGCTTTTTATGTGGGTCCCGGGAATCTGAACTTAAGCCCTCATCCTTGCTTTACCCACACTGCACTGAGCCATCGCCTCAGCAGCCTCTCTTTATTTTTTGACACAGGGTCTTACTCTGTAGCCCAGTCAGCTTTGAACTTGTGGTTCTCATGCCTCGGCTTCCTATGCGCTGAAATTATGGGCATGTGCTAATACACCCAACTTTTCATGCATTTTGATCTCAAGATTTCAAAGTCCCACTCAGCCCAGGCTTTGCTTTTTCCCAGGAAGTCCTTATTGATACCTCTTTCCTGCCTTCTGTGTGAGACATCCTGCTTTGATTCTTCCCTACCCAACCCCAAGTTTCCATGTTATTTGCTTTAGAGATGATTTTTTGAGTTCTGGAGTGCCAGGACACTCCTTCATTCCTGTTTGTTCCTGCTCTAGCTAGTACAGTGTTAGTGGATACATGGCTGCCATATCAATGAAGAAAGGAAAGAATACTGTCATCAGTATTCCAGGCTTGTGTAGGTGGTGATCCTGGGAACCCAAGCACACGAAGCTAGTCAAGGGCCACTCTTGTCTGTGCATGACTAACTTGCACTACTCCCTTGCTGAGCTGAGCGTGGGGGTGTCAGGAAGCCCTGTGGTTCTCTTCAGCCAGTGTATTTTGGCTCTGCTGGATTCTTGTAGTTGTCTGCAGTGATGTGGGCAGGCAGGGAGGAGAGCTAGAGTGGATCCCAAAGTAATTTTTTCAAAAATAAAAGTCTGTCTTCTTTAAGGAGCTCTCTTTCCTTGTCTTTGAAAGAAAAACACTACTTTAGTACATTGGCCCTTAAATCACTGAGAAGAGGAACATAGAAGATCAACTCACAAAGATGGTCGGGTTGTGTCATTCAGGGGAAGGATGTCTTGGTTCCAAGCCCAGGCTCTGGGGAAGATGCAGTTTAGACGTATCAGAGTCAGGAAGAATGTTTAGGCTGGCCAGCCCTATCAGCAGGTGGGCTAGCGGATTCTGGGAAAGAGCTAGCCTCTCCACATAATAATCAAAAGCAGTTTGATGAGGGGCAGAGGAAAGGGTGGAATCATTCAAAGCCATGCCTTGAGAAAGGAGGTTGAGGTTAAAATTAAAAAGCAGCGAAACTGACTTGGTTTCTTAAGCAGAGGATGTACGAGGTATAATTTTTCCCCAGGGAACACTCAAATTAACTTCAAAATATGGCTGATTTACATTACAGTAGTGCATTTAAGTTATTCCAGTTCTTAAAATACTGAGATAAACTTTTATGACAAGAGAGTGATTTTATTTAAAAACTGTTTTTTTCCTAAATTACACAGAAGCAGAAGAATTTACATAATTGTGGGAGAAATGTCTACTCTACATAAAAGGTAGACTATTCGTGGGAGCTGGGCATGGTGGTGTTCACCTAAGAAGACCCTGTCTCAAAAACCTACTAGTGCTCGAGGCTTGCCCAGCCTTCCTTGTGTCCTCAATTCCTGTGGCCTCAGACCCAAGAAACACAGAGCTCTCTCTGGCCCTCTGTCTGCATTTACTTTCTTACTGCGTGTGTGAATGTTAGGTGTGTGCAGGTGCTCATGTGTGTAGACCTCACAGGACAGCTCTGAATTCCATTTACTTCCTTTTTGAGACAGGGCTTATGAGCTCACCAAGTTGTCTAGGCTGGCTGGCCAGAAAATCCAGGAATCCATCTGTCGCCACCTTCCTGGTGCTGGCATTGCAAGCGTGAACCACTGTGTCTGGCTGTTTTATATGGGTGCTGAGGATCAAGTTCAGGTCCTAAAGCTTTCAAAGCACTTGACTGACTGAACATTCTCCCAGCCTATCTATATTTACTTTCTAAAACCGTTTACAGACTGCCTTTTTGGGGGGTCATGTTCTTCTCACCAAGCAGTGAAGAATGAGTCAAGACATTACTGAAACCTGTACGATTTTTATAGCTAAGATATGAATCTTATTTTAAATGTGGTATTTCCTCATGGGAGAGATATAGGGGACAATGTTAGTGTCAGGTCTATCTATCTATCTATCTACCACCTACCTATCAGCTGCATATATCAATCATCTATTACTTATCTATCAACTTACCTATCATTTATCATCTATCTATGTATCTATTTATATTATAGATCTATCATCTATATCTATAATCTATATTTATCATCTACACCCATCAGTCATCTATATTTAAAAATCATTTATCATTCATATCTATCATTATCTACCATCTGTCTTTCAATCATCTTCTAACTATCACATCTATCATCTATTTCTATCAATCATCTATCTCTATCACTCATGTATAATCTATCTATCATCTATCTGTATCTGTCTATTATCTCTAAAGGTATGCATACATGTATCTATATCTATGTCTACATCATTCTATTGTGATTTGGGTACCACACTGAATATTTTGCATGTTATGCATTCTTCCCAATAGCTTGAGAGATGAGTTACTTTTCTGGACATGCTATAGATGTTCAGGTGTGGGAACAGACCTAGAGGGAACAAAGATTCATCCCAAGTATCATGATTTGTTAGAACAGAGCTGAGATCTGATCAGAAGTTTGGCAGCTACCTGAACTCAAATTCTCACCCACTTCAATATGGTATCTCTCACAAACAGAGGCCTACATGAGGTACTAAGTATGTTTATATTTTCACTCTAATTTAGAAAACTGAAATGTGAAACAACAAATATTAGTATCAATATATTACAAGCCAAACTGTTTTAGTATTTACATTAATACAATAAGTCATCCTATCTTACACTTAATAGTATAGTAAGTCACACTGTATCTTTTGTATAATAACAAGCCATATTGTGTTTGATTTTATATACACAATTACCTTAAATGGGTTCCAGGATGTTTCTTGACTGTGCCTTTCCTTTCCAGAATATTTAAAAAATAGAATCCCTTAAGATCCCTGGTGTCTGAAAAACCTAGACTTTTGTGTTTCCTATGAAGACGGGAACCATTAATTCTCTTGTGTTTGGTGGACAGGAGGGAGATACTGAGCAGCAGAGGTGGGGCAGAGAGGTTGCTAGGAGCTCATTCATTATTTTTCTTCTCTTCCTTCCTACCCCCTCTCCCAAAAAAGCAAGGACACTGGTTTCATGGCCTGAGGTTTGCACAGAGTACCTTTCAAAAAGAATCCATTTTCTCGTGTATTTTGAAGTGTCCTAGAAGTCTGGGCAAATACTGCCTTCGAGTGGTAGCAAACACCCATAATCCCAGAACTCAAGTGGCTAAGGTAGGAAACCCTCAAGTTTGAGGCCAGCCTGGGACACAAAGAAGTGATGTCTCAAAAAGCTGTCCTAGGAAGTCCTTTAAGAGGAGACTGCAGGAGTTTTTTTTAAAAATTAATTAATTCTATTATTTTTAGTGATTCCAGAATTTCATAAATATATTTTGATCATACTCAGACTCCCTCTCTGTCTCTCCATCATTCCAGCTATTACCCCCACTTCATGTCTTTCATTATTATCTGTCCTTTTCTCTTTACATGTTTATTCTTTTTTCTTTAAATTGGCTTTTTAAAAAGCCCACTGATAGCATCCCATGTCCCCCATGTGCTCCTGGGTGTGGTCATGCCCCGGAGTCTGTCAACCTAGAAGGTATCACGCCAGTAAGGAAAAATGACTTTCTCTCAGCATCCATCAGTTGCCAATAAATACTTAGTTAGGGTTGTGGTTTCCTGCCCACTTCCCCTTCCATGCCGGGCCCCTATCTGGCTTGGATTTGTACAAGTCTTACTCATGCTGTCATAAACACTGTCGGTTCAAATGTGCAATCACCCTGTGATGTCCAGACAATGTAATTTCCTTGTATTCATCTGCCACCTGTGACTCTTTCATCCTTTCTGTCCCCTCTTCTGCAGTGTTCCTTGATTCTTTGGAGGCAAAGGTGAGATATAGGTATCCCATTTAGGGCTGAGTACTCTGCAGTTTCTTATTCTCTGCACATTGACCATTTGTGGGTGTCTGTATTAACCATCATTTGCTCTAAGAAGAGCCTTCTCTAGTGAAAGCTGAGAGACGTGCTAATCTATGGGAATAACTGTAAGCATTGGAGTCAGTTTAATCTTACGTCTATTTAACAGGCTCTCCCCTATGCCTGTGACATGTCTAGCCATGTTGTGAAGTGAACCTTAAATCCAATTAGAAGGTGGTTGGTTGCTCTGATAATATTCATGCCATTATTGCACCATCAGGCATAATTTGCCAAGGCAGTTTTTATTGTAGTTCAGGATTTGCATCTGAGTAAGGGTGATGATTACCTTTCTCTATCAATAAATGCATAGCACTTTCTGGTACTATGAAAGCTAGCTAACAGAGTTGTAGCTTCAAATTCGGCACCAGCTTGATTTCTTCTTTTTTGGTGACTCAGGTATCTACTGTCTTCAGCCATAGGGTCTTACCCTCAGGTTCTGGTGGGAAACAAAGTGCAATGGCAATAGCCAGTATTATTTGAGGATCTTTGAGATATCTCTGGTCAGCAGCTTCCGAGGAGGGAGTCTGTATAGCCCCTGCATTGGGCCTTGCATTGCTTGCCATTGAACTCCTGATATACGTAGCTACATTTAAACTCTTTTTGTATTGTGTATGTATATGTTCAGAGATGCTTCCACCATAGGCTTCCACATGACTGTTTCAGAAGGCCGTTAGTGTTAGTTATCCTCCTCTCACTCCCTGTTCTGTCCTGCCCTCCCAGTCCTACCCCATTAAACCATCCTGCCTGTTAGTCTCTTTCCCGTTTGTATCACTGTATTCTGTCTACCCTCCCATGAACCACCCCCATGGTACTTTATTAGTTTCCTAATCTCTAAGGATTTTCTAATCGAAACATACCTATCTAAAGATTGAAAGCTAGCACTCACTTATGAAAGAGAACATATTTCTGGAACTGGGTTACCTTACTCAGGATGTTTCCAGTAATATTCATTTGCCTGTGAACTTCATAATTTTATTTTTCTTAACAGCTGAATAATATTTCACTGAATATGTATATTAAACTTTCATTATCCATGCATCACTTGATGGACATCTTGGTTGTTTCCATGTCCTGGCTAGTGTGAATAGAGCAACAATGAAAGTGGATGAGCAGATGTCTCTGTAGTAGGGTGCAGAGTTCTTTGGATATATGTCCAAAAGTGGTATGGCCAATCATGTCTCAGAAAACAGCACTACAACACCAACATGACAAGAATTAATAAACATTGGCCAGTAATAACTCTTAAATTTATGGTCTCAGCTCCCCAGTAAAAAGACACAGACTAATTGATTAGATTAGAAAACCAGATCCAATGATTTGCTGCCTCCAAGAAACACACCTCACTATCAATGACTGACACCACCTGAGGCTAAAAGGATGAAAAATTATTCCAAATGCAACTAACCAAGATGCCAGTGTAGCTATTCTAATATCTGACAAAACAGACTTTAAACTAAAGCCAGTCAGAAGAGACAGGGACGCTCACTTCATACTCATTACAGGAAAAACACACCAAGAAGACATCACAATCCTAAGCATACATGCACCACACACAGGGGCACCCAGTTTCATAAAAAAAACACTGTTAGATCTGAGGTTGCTCATTTGCTCCAGCACAGTAATAGTGAGTGAATTCAGCACCCCACTGTCACCAATAAACAGGTCATACAGACAAAAGAATAAATGGGGTTAAATGACATCATAAATCAAAGGAACCTAACAGGCATATACAGAAAGAATATTGCACAAAACATTAAAGAATACTTTCTTTCCAGCAGCCCATGGAACTTTCTCCAAAACTGACGGTGATATTAGGACACAAAACAAATCTCCACAAATTTAGAAAAGTTGAAATATCATCCTGTCTTCTATCTGCTCACACAGAAATAAAACTAGAAGCCATGATGATAGAAATGGGGACAAGCACAGAAATTCATGGAGACTAAACAGCACACTACTGATTGAAAACCGGGTAAAGAGGAAAAAATCAAGAAGGCAATTAAAAATTCCTAGAATTGTATGAAAATGCAACATAACAAAATCTATTGGATACAATGAAGGCAGTCCTAAGAGTAAAAAAAATAAAATAAATTTTTTGTTTGTATTTTTGCAATAAGGGTCTCTTTGTAGCCCTGACTGGCCTGGAACTTGATATGTAGACGAGGCTGGCCTCTATCTCACAGATATCTGCCTATCTCTGCCTTCTGAGTGCTGGGATTAAATGTATGCCCCACCATGACCAGCCCCTAAGAGGAAGATTTATAGCACTAAGTACCTACATCAGAAAATTAGAGGTATCTCATATAAATAACTTAATGATGCACCTGAAGGCCTTGGAAAACCAAGAATAAGCAACACTTAAAAAGAGTATAGGGGAAGAGATAAATAAAATCAAGGATGAAATTAATGAAATAGAAATGAAGAAAACAATAAAAGAATCAATGAAACGAAGAGCTGGTGTTTGAAAAAGATGAACAAGACTGACAAATCATTAGCCAAATTAACCAAAAGAAAGAGAGAACCCAAATTAATAAACACAGATAAAAGGGAAACATTACAATAGACCCTGAAGAAATTCAGAAAACCACAAGGACATACTTCAAAAATCTATATTCCACTAAACTGGAAAATCTAAAAGAAATGGATAAATTTCTAGATATGTATGACCGACCCAAGTTATATCAAAGTGACAGAAATAATTTAAACAGACCCATATTAGACAAAAAATTCCCAACTAAAAAGAGCCCAAGACCAGATGGATTCAGTGTAGAATTCTGCCAAGGTTTCAAAGAACTAATATCACTACTCTTCAAATAATTCCATAAAATAGAAAAGGAACTGTTCCTGATTCCTTCTATGAAGCCAGTATTACTCTGATACCAAAACCAGAGATCCAACAAAAAAGAAAAGTATAGGAAAGTCTCTCTGTGAACATAGTTGTGAATGTGTGTGTGTGTGTGTGTGTGTGTGTGTGTGTGTGTGTGTGATACCCCAGATGGCTATTGTGCTACTAAAAGCATGTGGCTTGGGGCCAGCAAAAGGACTCAGGTAAAGGTGCTTATCACCAAGCCTGATGATATGAATTTGATCCCTGGGATCCGGATATTGGAAGGACAGAATCTACTCCCATAAGTTGTCCTCTGGCTTCCATACATGTGCTTACCCCCATAAATAAATAAATAAAATAATAAAATGGTTTTAGTGGCAATTTTTTTAAAAAGAAACATTGTTTGAAAAACTGTTCACTTGTCGGTATATGAAAAATCCCATGTGAAACATCTCAGCAGGCTCCAGCTGTTGGGAAAAGGATGGAGAGACAGACATAAGAGCTGTTGGTACAGAAGTTTGCTAGGCTGACATGACGAAGTGCAAGACTGGATGCTTAAACAGCACTCCTGGAGGTTAGCCGTCTGAGATGAAGGTGTCAGCAGAGTTGGTTTCTTCTGAGGCCACCGTGGCTGGCTTGCAGGTGCGGTCTTGTTTTGTCAGTCTGGGCAACTTCCTGTCACCGTTTCTTCTTATAAACACACCATTCAGATTGTGCTGGCTGGTCATTTGAACTTAACCTCTATAAAGACCCGGTCTCTATGGTCACGTTTGGAGGAACTGAGGTTGAGAACTTGAACAGGTGACTATTGGGGGCGATCAAGTCAACCTTTGCAAAGCATCCTGGGTGAAAAACCCTTCCTGGATATAGGTTGGTGACACCACTGTCTGTAACAACTCAGAGGAAGTATGGGCAAGACTTGAACTCACGGCCCTCCCTAGCACCTGGAAAGCCACAGGTCTTGGTAAACAGTCTGAAATCCGTTAAACTCGTAGATCGTCCCAACATACTCACCACAGAGTTCTTATGTCTACATTCAGTAAAGTCTCCTTGGAAATCATGAAAATAAAAGTCCAGCTGGGTGTGGCAGTACACATCAGTAATCATAGTACTTTAGAGGCTGAAGAAAAGAGGATTGTGAATCTAGGTCTGTCTGAATCACCTAGTAGAACTCTGTCTAATTGCTCCCAAAACAAAGAACAAACATAACAAACAAACCTATGGAAAGCAGAGTGAATAAATACAGAAAGGTGAAGGGAAAGACAGTCAATGAGATGTCTTCAGAGAGTATAATTCAAGATACATTTACAGGCCATTCAGTATGGAAGCATTCACCAAAGTTCCCAGGGCACAAAGAGGAGATGAACAGAACTCCTGTGTTCAAGGCATAAGTGGGAAGGAAACTAAGCAGAATTCTGGTGTGTGTGTGTGTGTGTGTGTGTGTATGTGTGTGTGTGTGTGTGTGTCTGTCCTGGAAGTGTGTCCCACATGCAGGAAATGAGCAATAGTGAGTTAGGCAGCCTTGGATAGTGGTAGGTAGGAGGGTCTAGATGAGTCTGGGACAGAAGCAGAGGTCAAACAGGGTCTGCCCCAGGAATCAGGGATATTTGGTTTTGTCAAAGACTGAGGAAATGATGTGTGGGCTTCAGACTTTTTTTTCAAAGGAGGCTAGACTTTGTTAGACAAGGAGAATTTAGAATTTAGAGATTGTGGAAGAGCTGGTAAGTAGATTCTACTTGTTAGGTTATTGCAAGAGTTACTATAACAAGCAAGGAAGGCTTGGAGAAACTGTTGGAAATGGTGTGAAAAAATAGATTTTTAGGGGTACTTGTTACAGAGCAGCAAGGAAGACTTTATTCAGCTCCATTGAGAGAGGTCTAAGCAGCCCAGAGACAGGCTCACCTCTGAGTACAGAATGGCCAGATGGGAATTTGGAGACAAGAAGAGGGGTCTGGGTTTGCAGAGAGAAAGTTGCTAAGAGGCAACAATCAGCAGAAGGGGGATTCTGGCAAAGTTTACCTAACAGAATTCATGACGGAGACAGGGTAGAGCAAACGGTCATCACTCGGAAGATTGTGAGGGAGAGGGGTATGATCAGATACTGAGGGTCCCAACTTCTTGTTAAACTTACTTTGTAGAATCCTTCTCCCAGCCAGATTTTATGGCATGCACATCTGGATTTGGGGGTAAAGTTCAGGGGCCTGACCAAAGTTTGCTCATGCAAAAATCCTTTTCTATGCAGGGAGAAGGTGAGTTAAAGAGATATTTAAGAATGAAGCCAGAGTTTGATGACTGTTGCAAAGAAGGGTGTGGGGGAAGGGAGGTGCCCAGAGAGCGTACTTAGTGTCATTTATCTACTAAGATTGACTGAACTTGGAGCTCATGACAGTGATGATGCCAGATTCTGAGGACACAGTGGCAGCTGAGATTAGTCAGGTTTCTGCTTTGTTTGAAGTAAAGTCAGTTGAGGATGGAAGAGGACCAGATACATATTTAAAAGGAAAAGAGAGGAGCTGGTGATGGGGCACTGTCTTCTAGATCTCCATCCTGGCCTTTGCTTGTGCTGTCAATTCACATCAGAAAGCCCAGGAGACAGACAGGAAAATGAGCCTGGTTTTGGAATGTTGAACTCCAGATGGAATCCACAGAGTACAGATAAAAAAATTTCCACTACTCTTGGAAAATGGGATATTTTTCCAGAAGAATCTCCTTAAAGGGAAGAAAAGAAGAAGAAAATCAAAGGATTTTATGCATCCTAGTCTTTCTCCTGAGTACACATTTGAGGATCAATGTTGCCCTCTAGTGTTCAGGTCTGTCTTTTATTTCACTCTGGGAAGGGTGGTAAACAGTTCGTGCAGATTCATCATCGTTTGGGTTTTAGTGGCAGTTTTATCAATGAGTTTTTCAATTTTCACAATGATGAAAATATTACTGGTAGCTTTCATTTGGTACCAAATAGTTTATAAACTGGAGGAGACCAGAAAAAAGGCCATTTGAACAGTAGCGGGAACACCCAGCAGATCTTAACAGGAGGCTGAGTCAATTTAATCTCTAGTGACAGATGGACACACGGACATCCTTTCCAGGCATATGCAAAATGTTTATCTGTAAAGTATGGTGTGTGAGAGCGAGAGCAAGAGCGAGAGCGAGAGGGGGGGAGGGGAGAGGAGGGAGGAGAGAGAAAGGAAGAGACAGAGAGATTTTGTATTCAATATGTGTGATCAAGAACAGTCTCCTCCCCTCCTCTCTCTCTTTCTCTGTAACCCCCTTCCCTTTATTTCCCCCTCCCGTCCTATCCCCTCTCCCCTTCCCCTCCTTCCCCTCCCTCCCTTCCCCTCCCCTCCCTTTTCCTTTTCACATGATCTTACTGTATGACTCAGGCTAGTCTTGAGCTCATGATCCACCTGCCTCACTCTACTGAGTCTTAGGATTATAGGCATGTGCAATTTCTTGAAATAACTTCTAACTTAATTTTTTTCTCATCTTGCTATTGTAAAATAAGGTGTGTTTTGAACTCACAAGAATCCTGTGTTTTGATAAGTCAGAAAAATGAAAAAAAAAAAGGATTAAGTAGATGCCTTCCATTTAAAACATTTTCAGTAGAATCTGAACTAAGTTCTTGGAACACCCTAAGCTTTTTTGGCTTGCAACAAACGGTATAATTCTGAAGTCAATATCATTGGCAGTCAGGCACACCTGGCTGAGCACTGGCCTTGCTGGATTCCACTGAGATCGAAATTCTCTGGGGCTCAATTTCTGTCAAAAGGGAGTGGTAACATAATTCACTTCCCAGAGACTCTAGGATTAAAGGGGACGAGATGTTCAAAGCACTTATCACTGCACCTAGTATGGTGGACATTAAACATTAGCACTAAGTTCTGCTAACAAAGGGTACTCTAGGCTAAAATAAAGCAGACTTGTGCTTTTGCAACTGTTTTCAGCAATAATACCAATATATAGTCTAGGTCCCAAAGTAAATTCTGTAACTCATACTGTGGACCCCTTTTGCTTCTTATAAACAAAGGGGTCATAATTTTTACTCCTTAGACTAAACAGTTTACTCTTCTGTTCCTTCTAGAATTGTCCTGAAACAATGGCCAAAAGTCATGAACCAGTGGATCCCTCAGGTTCATTCTTCACAGGAGCTGATCTCTCTTCTCCGTGATCACAATATTTTTTTCCTGAGTCTTTAGAAACGCCTTTTCTGGGCTGGTGAGCTGGCTCAGTGGGTAAGGTGCATTCTGCCTGGCCTGAAAACCTGAGTTCAATCCAAGGTCCCACAAGGTAGAAGGAGAGAACCCAGAAGTTGTCTTCTGACTTCCACTTGCACGCCATGGTGTGCACATGTGTGTATACACAAAGTGAATCAATAAATGTAGTTTATAAAAAACCTCTAGTCTTCTAATTTCCAGGGATCCTTTGTCAATCAAAGCTGCCTGCATATCTTGCCTATGTTTTTTAAAAATTTTCTGCAGACTTGGAATAAACTTTCAAGTAGCTTGAATCTTTCTTTGGGTGTGGCCTGGGCCTGGAGAAGCAGAGTTTTCCTCATGAGATTAAAACCTGTGCCCCACTTCCAGACTGGGCTATAGAAGCTCTAGCATCGTGAAACTGGGATTAGAAACCACCAGCTATTGGTCTTAGGAACTCTGGGAATTTCACAACTCTTTGAATTGAATGAGACAAGAGTCCAGCTCAAATTTTTGAAGCAAAAGGAATTTACTGGTTTGAGAGACTTGTGGGTATTGTAGATAGCACTTCAGGGACACTCTGAGGTAGCGGCTCAGACCAAACCATCGGGATTCTGTCTGGGATTTGACAGTTGTTTTGTGACAGTGGCACAGAATACTCAGTCAGAATTTTGTCTTCTTCAGTGTGTTTTAAGGTTTAGTCTCCAGGAAAGCAATGGATCTCACATTGGGTTCCTTCCAAAACCTGGTGAATGGACAGCCCTTCTCCCAGAAGTCCTTTGCACTTTGCTCAAAGCCTGTGAGGCATTGTGAGCTTTTGAATAATCTAGGTGTTGCTGATGACCTAATTCACAGTCCTCAGTACAAAACGAAGATGCAACACACTGCAAACCAGACTTGCACCATCTCAGGGGATGAAAGGCACGCTGACCTGGTAGGCAGGGATTTCGGAGAGCAGCAGCTCTCTAGCAGATGTTGTCACGGGTAGTTTTGCTTTTGGACATGGAAGAACCAATATTTTCAACACAATCCACTCAGCTGAAATGGTATTAGTGCTCTGCTAATAAGAGGTACTGGCTCCTTCTGAAATGAGGTCAGACCTAGATGCTCAGGTGGGCAATGAACACATCACCTTGGCAACCTTGGTCTCTGCAGGGAGCAGTTTCAGATGCCACGAGACTCCGCCCATGGCTGCTCATCTGGCCACTGCAGAGAGGAAAGAAAATGGCTCTCAGAGGCTCAGAGATGACTGGGGATCCAGCTTTTGTTTGAGGTATTTGGAAATACTAGTGTGAATAAGGCCTTATCTATGGTGTAGCTTCTGGCACATGAGGAAATGTTAGCGACCCTTCCAAGTGGCTTTCTTCAGAGAAATAGGATTAGATTCATATGCGAGGAAAGCCAGAGTTAAAGGAGAGAGCATATTTCCTGACACCTTTTATTGCTTTAGTCAAAACATCTCTTGCTACTGTGAAGACTGGTTCCATCCTATTTCCTATGCGTGTTCCCTTCAAAGACATGTTAACTTCTGGCTCATTCGCCGTCTGTGTTCTCAGTGCATTGGGCTGATCGGGCCTCTAGGGGAAACTTGGCTGTGTCTGGAGACATCTTTGGTTAACCGCAGTGGGCAGAGGAGACCTTGGTGGCTTTTAGTAGGTAGGCCAGGGATGCTACTCAGCATCCTACAATGTCCAGCACAGAGCCCAGGCCCAATGGTCAGTGGTGCTGTTGTCTCAGGACATGCTTCTCTCCTAGCTCTTCTCCAGGAGCAGCTGAGTGGTAAACAAGGGGGTGATGCCAACTGGGTTTTGCCATCAGTACTGGGTTAATGTTTACAATTAGTGTATCTTCAATTAATGGTATGTAAGCAAACATGCTAGTTTAATAGCTTATCCATTTAAAATAGTCTTGAAAATCTTACATTCAGAGGCAGGTGGGTCTTCTTTTCTATTCTCTCCACCTGTGTTCTTAGAGTGTAGTCAATGTGCTCTCCTTAAAAAAATCTTATATTGAGAAACAGTGAAGAAATGATTTCAAATCACATATATATATATATATATATATATAATGTAAAATTCTAACAAAATAATGTATAACATGGCATCCAGCCTCTTGGAAGGGATTGAACATAATTCTGTCATTACCCATTGTTGCTCATATGGTATAAGAACAGTTTGATGAAATGTCAACCTTCGTGTGTACACCTGCCTGGCTTGTAAGGAAAGGGTGAGGGAAGCGAGAGCCAGACAATCTCAAGTAGGATAGGAAAGTTTTCATTTTCTATGGACTCATCATACAGAACATCTCAAGCATCTTTATATCTTCTTGCCCATTGGTACCTTCTCGAATAGGCCCACCCCAAATACTGGATTTCATGCATTCTGTCTTTGATGTTAAGCCCTATCAAGTCAAGTTAGTGTCACCAGATGTCCCTCAGTGCATGTTCATCCACTGTGGTCTAGTCAGTCTATCTAGAGTCCCCCCCTTTAAGAAGATCAGCTCTTCCTCACTCAACAGTAATCAGCTGTCAACAGTTCTTCGACTAGGACTGAGTCCTGCTGCCCATTTCCACAGTTCCACGCTGGGTTTTTGTCTGCTTGGGTTTGCATGGGTCTTGTGCATGTTGACATCATTGCTGTAGGTTCATATGAGCAAGGTCCCAGGAGCCTGTAGGACTCTATTTCAATATGGTCATGCATCTCCTTTCCTGGTTCTTAACAATCTTTCTGTCCCCTCTTCTGCAATGGTCCCTGAGCCCTGGATAGGTGAAGTTTAATACAGGAGACCTGGCCAAGAACTTACACTCTGCAGACTCTTATTCTCTATGATTTAGTTATCTGTGTCCTTTGTGTTCATGGACCTTTGTTGTAAGAGGGAGCTTCACTGACGAGAGATGAGAGATGCATTGGTGTTCTCTCTGCTCCTTGTTCCACTGTGTTCCATGAGCCTTAGATGTAGAGGTTCCATTATAGATGTATCACTTAGGGCTGGACATTTCACAGACAATCTCTGTGTGTGACCAGTTGTGGAACTCTTTAATAGTCACCATCTGTTGCAAAAGGAGCTTCTTTGATGACTGGCATTCATGTCTATAAATAAAATAATCCATATTTAGCACATTGTAAGAAATTACATTTGTCTAGATGTGACATCTCTTGGGTTTTCTCCAAGATCTATGACCTCTCTCCAGCAGTGTGTATTTGGCTAGGTATATGGTACCACACATGAGTTCCCGTGCATTGAGTGGGCTTTAAATCCAATTAGTAGCTGTTGATTCCCTCCAAATAAAAGTGCCACTACTGCCCTAACATAGGTTGCTGTGCCAGTCATTGTTATGATTTTTAGGCCTTAAAGCTGAGTTTGGACCATTGATCGATGTCTCCCTTAGCACATTGCATAGTGCTCTCCAAAATTATGAGAGCTAGCCTTCAGGGTAGTGGCTTCTAGGTCACTTCAAGCTCCACTACTTCAAATCCTGTGTCCATAGTATGTCCTGTTTTTAGCAATAGTGACTTACCTTCAGGTTCTGGGAGGCAGTCAAGTGCTTTGGCAATAGCCTGTATAATTTTGGGAGTTTCTTGGACTACACTGGTCAACAACTCAAAGGAAAATTTTCTTGTTACGTAGCCTTCTGCTATACATATGGGCTCATGTAGAGATATTGTATATGTAGTTTTTCAGTAGGGTTTTTGAACTAAATGTTTTCCTCTGGTTTTTTATATGCTCTAAGCCTTATTTACCTCATTTCTCTTCCTGCTAACCCTCCCTCCTCTCTCCGCAGTTAAAACATCTTAATTCCCCCGTTTACCCTCGTTACTCTGCCTCCTCCTTTTGAGCTCTTTCTTCCTTTTACCCCTTAGTTCCGTGTATAACGCTTCCTCTTCCCTTCCATTTCAATACTCCCATTTTATGCATTTCCCCCTTGATAACACCTGTCTCCTCCTGTTCTTTCCTCTCAATTTTTCTGTCTCTCTACCTCCTGAATTCCTTTCCATTTTCCTGGTTCCTACAGTTACATCAGGATATATATTACATATAAGGATTTGGTGCTAGGATCCACAGGTGAGAGTGAACTTATCTTTATAGTCTGAGACTGTGTTACTTCACTTAGCATAATTGTTTCCAGCTGCATCTACCTGCAGATTTCATAATTTTGTCTTTCTTTACCACTGAGTAGAACTCCATTGTGTCAATGGACCACATTTTCATATTCACTTGTCAGTGGAGGGTCACTTAGGTCACTTCCATTCCTTAGTTACTGTGAAAAGAGCAGCAACAAACATAGATGTACAAATATCTCTGCAGTAGGAAAATCCTTCGGGATATGCCAAGGAGTGGTATAACCAGGTCAAATGGTAGGTTCATTTTTAGCTTTTTAAGAGTTCTCCACACTGCTTTCCACAGTGGTTGCACAAGTTTGCAATCCCAGCAGCAGTGAATGATCATCCCCTCTCCCCACATCGCCTCCAGCATTTGGTATTGTTTGTTCTCTTGATCTTACTCAGTCTGACTGGTGTAAGGTAAAATTTTAAAGTGGTTTTAATTTTTATTTACATAATTACTAAGGATTTTGAACACTTTTAAAGGTGTTTCTTAACTATTTTTATTTCTTCTTTTGGGGGGCCTCTCTGTTCAGATCCATAGCCCATATATTAATAGGGTTATTTGTTTTCTTGATTCTTTGTTTTTTAAAGTTCTTTATATATTCTGGATGTTAAATCTCTGTTAGAGACATAACTGGAGAAGATTTTCTTCTAGTCTGTGGGTTTTCTCTTAACTTCCTTGGTTTTCTATACAGAAGCTTTTTAGTTTAATAACCTTGATTCCTGAGCAACTGACATCCAATTTAGAAAGTCCTTTCCTACACCTGTATCTTATAAGGTACTGCCTATGCTTTCTTTAAATAGTTTCAGGTTTCACATTGAGGTCTTTGATTCATTTGGAGTTGACTTTTGTGCAAGGTGAAAGGAAAGGGTCTAGTTTCATTCTTCTACTGGTGGATATCCAGTTTTCCAAGTATCATTTGTTGAAAATGTTATCTTTCCTCCAGTGAGTGTTCTTGGTACCTTTGTCAGATATCAGGTGGCTGAAATTGTATGTACTCATAACATTTTCTTATTTATGAATATTGAACCATCCATGAGTCTCTGGAATAAAGCCAACTTGACCATAGTGAATGATATTTTTAATGTGTGTCTGTATATGATTTGCAAGTATTTTTTTGAGAATTTTTACATCTATATTCATTAAGGATATGGATCTGTAGATTTCCTTTTTGGTTGTGTCTTTACCTGGTTTTGGTATCAGAGTGATGCTGGCTTCAGAGAAGAAGTTTGGGAGTTCTCCCTCTGTTTCAATCTTTTTGATTAATTTAAGTAATATTGGTTGTAAATCTTTAAATGTCTGGTAGAATTCTGCTGTGAATCCATCTGGACCTGAGATTTTTTTTTGTAGTAGAGAGGTTTTGTGTTTCTGTTTCCATTTCTTTATGTGTTATGGGGTTGTTTAAGCTGTTGATCTTTCTTGGTTTAGCTTTGGTGGCTCCCATGATGTTAGGTATTCATCCATATCTTTCAGGTTTTCAAATATAATAGAATACAAAATTTTAAACTATTCCCCAATAATGTTCTGAATCTTTTTGTTGTCTGTTGTGATGCTTCCCCTTTCATCTCTAATTTTGTTGATTTGATCTGCTCTTTCTTTCTTTTGGTTAACTGGACTAAAGATCTGTCTGTCTTATTTACTTTTTCAAAGAACCAGTTCTCAGATTCATTGATTCTTTGTATTGCTTTCTTTGTTTCTATTTCATTAATTTCTGGTATGATTTTTTGTTATTTCTTCTTGTCTGCTATTTTTTTTTTTTGTTGTTGTTGTTCTTGCCTTTCCAGAGTTTTGAGTTGTATCTATTTGTGATGTTTCTACTTTTTATTGTAGGCACTTAGAGCTATAAACTTATGGCTGCTTTTAAAGTGTTCCATAAGTTTTGTTGTGTTGTGTTATCCTTTTCAATGAGTTCCAGGAACACTTTAATTTCTTTCTTAATTTTTTCTTTGGCCCATTCATCATTCAGAAGCATGTTATTCAGTCTCCATCAGTTTATGTAGTTACTAGAGCTTCTTTTGCTGTTGATTTTAAGCTTTATTGTGTTGTGGTCTGATAGAATGCATGAATGTATTTTAGTATTTTTATATTTGTTGAGGTTCATTTTGTGCCCAGTGTGGTCAAGTTTAGAAGTTCCATGGGGTGCTGAATAGAAACTGTATTCTTTTGTGTTTAGATGGACTGCTTGGTAGATATCTGTTAGGATCATTTGATGTATGGTTTAATTTAGTTCAGATGTCTCTCTATTCTTTGTCCAGTTGACCTGTCTATTGCGGATAGTGAGGTATTGAAGTCACTCACTATACTGAGTCTGGGTTAATCTATGTCTTAAGCCAGAATTTTGTGCATATATGTTCATGATTGTAATATCTTCTTGGTTAATTGTTCCTTTGATCAGAGTGAAGTGACCCTCTGTTTCTCTTCTGATTATTTTTAGTTTGATGTCTATTTTGTTCAATATTAGAATTTTAACCCCTGCTTGTTTCTTAGTGCCATTTTTTGGAATATTTTTTCTATCCTTTTACTTCAAGGTATTGCTTATTCTTGAAAGTGAGACAGTGTCTTGCAGACAACAGAAATCTGGGTTTTGTTCCTTTATCTATTCAACTAGCCTGTGTCTTTTGACTGGGGCATTCAGGCCATTGATATTTGAAGTTCATATTGAAAGATGTGTATTATTTACCATCATTTTAGTTTTTGTTTTCATTCATAGTCTAATTTTGTGTTTCTACAATTACCTCTTCGTTTAGTTTCTTCCTGTTGCCTCTTGGATATAGTGTTCCTTTCTTCTGTTCTTTGTATTAGTTCAAATATTCCCGATAGAGCTGGTTTGGTGGACATGAACTCTTTCAGTCTATTCATGTTACTGAAGATTTTTCTTTCCCCTTCCACTATTATGGCCAGTTTTGCTGGCTAAAGTATTTTGGATTGGCATCTACTGAAGTGTCATTGGCTAGTTAGGAACACTTCAGAAGCTTCAGATGTCTAAGTACCAAGGTCCAAGGAAAGGAAATGGGAGATGGAAGTGCTGGTCTCTGCAAGTCAGCAGGGAAGCCTAAGCCCTGGAGTAGTGGGAGGGACTGCCGGTGATGGTGATACCACAGTAGGGGGATGGGCATGGTGTGATTAGGGGGCTCACCTGGCAGAGGCCCTAGTTGAGTGCTTTCAGGCAGTCTCTAAGGGTGAATTAGGAAATTTTATTGCCATCTCATACCTCATAAAAATTAGATGAGAGAGCCAGGCAAGGTGGCACATCCTTAATCCTAGCACTTGAGATAGAGTTAGAGGAGCACTAGTTCAAGGCCAGCCTCAGTTACACAGTGAGCTGGAGTTCAGCCTGAGCTACATAAAGCCCTGTTTCAAGTCCTCTCCCCACCAAAAATATTAAGTGTGGGGGCTCAGGGCGTGACTTGGTAAAATGTTTGCTTAGCATATGCAAGATCCTGGGCTTGATTCCCAGTGCTGCCCTCCCTAAATTTAGACGAATAGCGATTTCATCTCCCAGTGTACAGAAACATTTTTGAAATTACTTATTAGTGAAAAAAAATAATGCTCAAAGAAACCGAGCCCTGTTTATATTGGGGTCGGGGTGTCTGTGCGTGGACTGCACACCCACAGGAGTAGACTTGGCTCCATTTGAAAATTATGTTTATCAAAGGGGAAAAGCAACAGGTGAAAAATCAGATTACAAACGATTGTCTGAAGAAGGAGACAGACGTCCACAGAAGATGTCGACTGTCAGTCAGGGGCTTCCAGTTTAAGGAGACAGCCAGGCAGTAAAGGGAACCTTGGGGAAAAGATACGTCTGGGCTCTTAGGCTGTGAGAGGCTGTGTCTCCTGTAGTGCTCACCAAATGGCTTCCACCATAGAGTACACTCAGTACTCAGACAGACAGAAAGACACATGCCATGGATCTCAGTTTCCTTTCTGTTTTTGTGTATGTGACATATACATGTGTGAGGGTTGGGGGCAGGTCAGAGGTGGATGTTGGAGTCTCCTTCCATTGCTTTCCACCTTATTTTTTGAGACAGGATCTTTTACTGAACTTGAAACTTGCTCCAGCATCCTCCTGTCTCTGGCCCCAGCACTGGCGTTATGGATACACACCCGAGTGCTGGGAATCCATCCTCAAGCCCTCAAACTTGCACAGCAAACACTTTTCCCACCGAGCCATCTCCTCTGCTCCTTGTGTCAGTGTTTAAGCTGTCTAAAGCATTTCTTTTCCAAGTATTAGTTTCCTGTCAGTATTTTCTGCTTCCTGCTCGTGTACATGAGTGAATTGTCTTTGCTGCAGCCTGCCTCCAGTGCTGTAGAGCAGGGACAGGCTGTGACTCCTGGCAGAACTCTGGAGGGCTCATCTTCTGAGCACGGGACTTCCTGTTTTCACCTGTCAGAGGTTACTTGAGCACACACCAGCTCCTCCAACGCAAGAATTCAAGCTAATCAGCAGTGCAGAGGAAATGCTTTCTTCTGATTGAAGTGCAGGTGCGGAGTGAGGGGCTGGGGAGGTCAGGGTGAACCTGTCTGGGTGCTCAGATTGCTCCAGCTGTGTTTCCATAACCCCGATGGCTCCAGCATCTCCCTGGATGTCTACATTCATTGTTTTTAATAGTTCTCTCTCCTGAGCTGAGTTTTGAAGGTTCTTGTTAACTCTGCCAAACCAAGCTCATTTGCCCACCATATTTGGAAATTAGATTTCTAATCCACTGGTATTCGTTAAAAAAAAAAAATACTGGTTGTTACTATTTGTCCCCTTGAAACTCATGTTGAAATGTGATAGCTACCACGGAGGTGTTTAAAAGTTAGTTGGCTATTGCGAGGGTCTAATTCCTTTCTTGCAGGATTGGATTAATTCTCACAGGAGTGGTCTTTTCATTTATTTATTTTTGTGTTTTCTGAAACAGGGTCTCCCTGTAGCCCCAGCTGACCTGGAACTTACCGTATAGACCAGGTTGGCCTTAATCTCACAGAGATCCATCTGCCTTTGTCTCCAGAGTGCTGGGACTAAAGGCTGCTACACCCAGCTGCTATAGTAGTCTTGAGAATGGATTCTTGGATGGCAAGGCAGCCCTGCCCTCAGGCTTTGTCTTTTAGACATGTAGGGCTCGCTCTTCCACTCTACCCTTCTATTCACTGCAGAAAACAATTTCAGGATGAGACACTGTGAAGCAGAGTTGGAGTTTAATAGGAAGAAAGTTTAACATAGATTTTTAAGCATAGGGTCAATAGAAAGAGGCACTCGCTTAAAGAATAAAGCATGCCTGAAAGTATAGATAGACGTGGGCTTCTGAAAATGGCAGTTATGATCAAGTTGGGTTGAGCTAGAGCACATTAGGTCCTCACTAGATATGGCCACCCTGTCTTAGACTTGGCAGCTTCCAGAATTGTGAGACAAAGTAAACTTCTTTTAAAATATAAATGATCAAGTCTCAGGCATTCTGTTGCAGCAGCAGCTGGTAGGCTGAGGTACTAATGAACGGTATTTTTCTTGTACACACACCCATGGTGCCGTACAGACACCTCCTCTCCATTTTCTGCTTTCAGATATTTCTGGAGGTTGGGATGCAGAGGGTGCAGGCTTTGCTCTCAGTCGATCTTCATTTATTTGACTTGGTGTTCTTCAAGGAATTTAGGTTGTCTTTTGTGGCTCTGTAATACCTTACATTAAAAGTTATTCTGTTAGAGGTGCTCAAGGCTGGTCGACCTGTTCATGTCAGAAGAAATAGTCAGAGCTTTTAGCTTAAAGCTGGGGACTGCTGTCTCTGCTCTCTGGTTTTGGAATGCTTTCACACAGGGACCAGAGGGACAGCGGCTGCTTCCTTGGCTCGTGTTCACAGACTGCAGCACACTGTCTGCTGCATGGATGATTTCTTGTTGCTGGTGATAATCCCACAGGGGGCGATTCACCAGCAGTCAGGCAGGGTCCACACACGTTCCCGCCTTAACACGCTCATGCCTATTTGCTGTTCACTCCAAATTCCTTCCACCCAATACATCACCCTATGATGAGAAGAAACTGAGAAATATTGGTCTTGTGAGGACTGGATCGTGTTTAATTTAGCACCAATGGAAAAGTTTTCTCTTTCATCCAATAGCTGTATGAAGCCATAATCGAAGATCTCCAGTGGCTTTGTGGATGTACCATTTGAGGCCCAGAGAGCGAAATCCCAGGCCAGCCAGGGCCAGGATTTGGGCTGAGATACTGGGCTCCAGGTTAAACTCTAAATCAGGAGTGATCAACTCAGCAGTCTTCTGTTCTGTGTGGCCACGTTGCTGATCTTCCAGTGTAGACTGGACCATCTTGGGTTCAGGATTTCCCTTCTGCTCAGAGGAAGGGCACAGGGAACTGTGATGGCACTGAGCTGCTGCTCCTTCACTGCCACAGAGGGAGGGCTGTCTATCTCCGTGCTTGCTTTGTTTTCTGTTTGCCATTTTTGTTCTATTTGAGGCAAGATTTCTTGTAGCCAAGGTTGGCCTTGAACTTCTGGTCTTCCTGCCTCCATCTTCCAAGCACTGGAATTAGAGGCATGTCCATCGTGCACAGTATATGCAGGGTAGGGGTTGAGCCCATGGCACGCTACTAACTGAGCTGTATCTGAGCCTCTGTTCTCTGAATGTGCACTAGACCCCTGTGTATCAGACACCTAGGGGCACACACGACTTTCTACTTGTTTATCTCTGTATTAGGGGCCTGTCTCTAGTCACAGTCAGAAAATAGCTTCACAGACTGGTTTGGTTTGGGGTGGTATGGTGGTGGTGGTATGGTGTGTGGTGTGTGTATGGCGTATGTGTGCATGTGTTTAGTGTGTGTATGGTATATGTATGTATGTGTGTGGTATTTGTGTATGGTATATGTATGCATGTGTGTGGTGTGTGTGTATGGTGTATGTATGTATATGTGTATGGTATATGCATGCATGTGTGTGGTGTGTGTGTATGGTGTATGTATGTATATGTATGTGGTGTATGCTTATGGTATATAAATGTATGTGTGGTGTGTGTGTATATTGTATATGTATGTATGTGTGTAGTGTGTGTATGGTATATGTATGTATGCATGTGGTATGTGTGTGTGGTGTGTGTATGTTATATATATGTGGTATGTGTTGGTGTTGTGTTTCTGTAGTGTGCGTATGGTATATGTATATATGTGTGTGGTATATGTGTGTAGTACATGTATGGTATATGTATGTATGCATGTGGTATGTGTGTGGTGTGTGTATGTTATATATATGTGGTATGTGTTGTATATAGTGTGTGTATGGTATATGTATATATGTGTGTGGTATATGTATGTGTGTAGTACATGTATGGTATATGCATGTATGTATGTGGTATTTGTGTATGGCATATGCATGTATGTGTGTGGTGTGTGTATGGTATATGCATGTATGTATGTGGTGTGCATATATGGTATATGTATGTATGTGTGTGGTATGTGTGTGTGGTGTGTGTATGGTATATATGTGTTTGTGTGTGGTATGTGTGTATGTGTGCAGTGTGTGTATGGTATATATGTGGTATATGTGTTGTGTTTGTGTAGTGTATGTATGGTATATGTATGTGTGTGTGTGTGTTTACTTTAACACTTAAGTCCGATATTTCTTCATTTGAGGAACAAATGAAGATATAGATGGAAAGCACATTCACATTTTTGTTGGCCTCCAGGTCTCAGACCCTAGGGCCAATGGCAAAGACACTTTCAAGTGGACTCAATGTTGGCTTCTCCAGACTATTTGTTCATGTGGCATCTTCAGTGAAGATTTTATGAGGAACAAGCAACTGTGAAAAGAAGGTGAAGTGGTCCAGTGACCAGGAGACGAGGCCACAGGCCTGAGAACTCGCTCAGTGTTGCCCTCTGGGACAGAATGGCGATATCCTACGCCCTGGCTTCTAGCTGGTGGTTTGTCCTGGAATGGGTGGGACGTAGAGTGAGCAGCTGGTGTTCAGCAGCTGAGGCTGGACTCGAGGGGGCATCTGGCAGCGGGCTGTGCTCTTGTAAATTAGAGCACACCTTTCCTCAAAGGTTGATCTGGCCAGCTCTTGTCCGCACAAGGTAGAGCTGTTGATAGGAAAATGTCTGTCCTTCAAAGGAATAAAGTGTAGGTCCCACACTTTCTGGCGAGTGAGCGGAGGCAGTGGTGATGGGTTGCAAGGTAGTTAGCTGTGAGTTCCCGATGCCGAAGTTATTTCTCAGCTCAGGCTCCTTCTTTGGTCAGATTCCAGAGGAGGAAGAGATTCCAACAGGAAGTGAATCATATCCAGAGCACCACTGTGCTATGCTTCATAGAAAATGAAGAGATAATGAAGCACTGATTTGGGCTGAAGAGCAGAATTTGGCTGAGGTTTGAGACTGAACGTGCAAAAGGTCAGTGGGAAGACCAAATACAGAAACAGAACTCAGGGGGCTGGAGAGATGGCTCAGTGTGTAAGAGCACCGACTTCTCTCCTGCAGGGGACCTGGGTTTGAATCCTAGCACCCAGCCGGCAGCTAACAGCTGTCTGTAACTTCAGTTCCATGGAATCTGATGCCCTCTTCTGTTCTCAAGGGCATTGCATGCCATGGGCGCACTCACATGCCGGTAATACACTCATACACATAAAATAAAAATAAAAATAAAATATTAAAGAAATAGAACTCAGACAATTATCAGTCATCAGGGCATAAGCATTTTCTATGCAGATGCCATAGCAGCCTGAGGAGTTCTCTTCAGAAACTTCTATTCAAGTGAAGACAGTGTGATTCTTGACTTCATGGCAGAAAAGAATTTCAGGATGAGACCGTTTGAAGCAGGATTGGAGTTTAATAGGAAGAAAGCTTGACATAGATTTTAAGCATGGAGTCAGTAGAAAAAAAGCACTCAGGCAAAGAATATGTGAGCACAGGGAGCGGCTTCTTCAAGAGGCAGACGTGAGTAAGTGTCTTTGTAGTCTTATGTGTGGTTTCTCTGACTTCTGAACGTACCTCTCAAAGGTGTTACGGAACCTTCCCTTTTCTGTAAATGAGATCCTAGGTTGATTCCTGCTAACACTGGATGGGATCACAGCTGATAAGGTAAAACTAAGTCCAAGAATCACAGGAAAGTTAAGATGTTTAGATTGTTAACAAAAGCTTTGTCTTGTTAATGAGATTTCCAGAAAATGTCTGGGAAGAGAGTATTGCCATGCACAACGGTCGTATGGGCTCAGGCCTCAAGCACAGTTCGTTGCTGTTTTAACTTTTTTATATGAAAATATCTGTATATAAAAAATACTGTTTCTATGCCACGAGCCTTCACAGCAAATGCTAATTATGCTGGAATTCTTGATTCTCTTGATGACAAACTTCAACCAGAAGGGGCCCTGGCGTGAGGGGCTCTTTTTCCTTCATGTGTCACCATAATTCTTGTCTTCCTATCCTGTCTCCCAACAACCTGCACTGACAAGCCAGGGAAACCAGGTGGGAAGTACTCCGGGCCAAAGCAAGCAGCTGTTCACCTAGAAACTGAGTCCAGGGTCCACTCTTACTTTGAATGGAGCCCAACTTCCACAAAATGCTTTTGTCTGGGGAACATCTGGCTAAATATTTATCAGTCATTTAATGTGTGTGGGGTCCAGCGATAGGCACAGAGGGCAAAACAATGTGCAAACTGAAAATCTCATAGGCTTTATTTTCTTCTCCACCTACAGTGTCAAGCATTAACAAGCACTTCCTACTGATTTTATAATGTAAAAACAATTATGTAGACATGAGCTGGCTGCACAGCTTTGAGAAGATTCCTGACTGAAAATCCACACCATATGGGAAGATGCCCAAAGGAAGCAACAGGTTCAGAGATCTAGTTCTGGCTCTGCCCCACAGCTTTATCACAGGTGGAACACTTAGTTTTCTGGAAGGAAGGCCCCTCCTTGGGCCAAGAGTGTAGAGGTATATGCAACCTTCCACTTGAACAAGGCAATCTAATGTTTGGCCTGAAGGCCCCAACAGTCTCTCACTGGTCTCTAAATCCGTTCTGCATTTTTCTACCTCCATTTCCTCTGAGTTGCCAGAGTGATATTTATAAATGGAATGCTGTTCCTATCACACTGCAGCTCACAATGGTTCAGGAACCTCTGCTGCTATTGTCAGACAAAGCCATCAGGACACTGTCTGTTAACATCTGAAAACTGCTTGTAGAATGAAGCATCAGGTTGTCAAGAACTGTAGGTGGATGGAGGCAGTAACAGCATGCTAACTGCAGTTAAGTAGAGAAGTCAACTGGTTGGAGCAGAGAGGCAGCTGATATGCAAAGTAGATGACTAAGTTCTCAGCGGTAAGGAATTGTATAATGACACTTGATTTAGTGGCCAGAGTGGGCCCACTTGCTCTGAGTCTCTGTGGGTTTGGATATTCTAACACCCAGAGAACTGATCTGGCTGTTAAGATTGTCAAGAAAGACTAAAAGTTTCCCTGGAAAAGCAAGCTAAATTATTTTTGCTTAAGGAATGTTAGAATTAAGTGTGACTACAGAGTAAATGAAAATATAAGTTTGCTATAATCGTTAGATATTTTTATCCTAAGTACTCGAAGTGTTTAAGAATATCTGACATTTTGTAATGTCGGCAAGATAGCCTTATAATTTCACATTAAAAGTAGAAAATGAGCAAAATTAATTTGAATTTGTTATTTTTTTGAAATCTTACTGCGTGTATACACATTGCTGTAACATTTGTGAGTCAATCTTTAAGAATAGTTGCAGGGGCTAGCAGATGGTTAAGCAGTGGTTAGCAGTGGTTAAAAGTGCTCACTGCTCTTAGAGGACTAGAGTTGGGTTCCTAGCACCCACACTGAGTGTCTCACATTCACTTGTAACTCCAGCTCCTGGAGATCCAATGCCCTCTTCTGGCCTACAAAGGCACTGCATGCATTTGTGCATGCCTAAACATATACATATATGCATAATTAAAAATAAAATTAAAATTTAAAATAATTATATTTTTAAAACTTATAATAGCTAGTTCCAATACAAAACCACCCAGCTCTCACCTCAAAGTGGGTAAGAGAATAGATTTAAGTTGTTTTGTTTCAAGTGCCCTGTCCCACTGTGCTACGAGTTTCATGAAGCTTTGTAGTGACAGAACAAAGAAAGTTATAAATCAAGGCATTTTTCAGATACATGAACAGGAAAATCAGGCAGGTAGGTTACAGTGAGGGTGGGGATAGAGTAGGAGATGGGGAGTGGGGAGGAGGGGGAGTCTCTCTGATGGGTCTTGGATGTTATTTGATGACATTCAATCAACCTTGCAGTATATTTAACAGAGGTGTAACTTTATTTCTGGGAACTTTGGGTCACACTGCTCAAGTAAGTACTTAGGAAAAGTTTGTCAGACAATTATAAGATTAGAAAGAAAGTGAGATACTAAATTTATAAGTGTATGGCAAAAATATTTTAAGACAAAAGCAACCTTTAGGACCCCCAAACCAAAATATCATAAAATAAAAAAGTAAACAAGACAATGACGCAAATGAATTTTTTACAATTATTTTCTTTTTCATTTTTTTCTTTTTTCAATCACTTTTTATTTTATGTGTATGAGTGTATTGCCTGCATACATATGAGTGCACCCATGTCACACAGTGCCCACCATGGTCAGAAGAGGGCATCAGGTTCTCCTGGAACTGGAGTTACTGATGGTTGTTGGTCACCATGTGGGTCCTGGGAATTGAACCCGGGTCCTCTGCAAGAGCAGCCAGTGCTGTTAACTGCTGAACCTTCTCTCCCCAACTCTTTTTCTTTTTTTGTTCTTTAACATTTTTTTTTATTAGAGTCAGGTGTGGTGGCATATGCCTTTAATCCCAGCACTTGGGACTCACATCCTGTGTTCCAGGCTAGCTGGGGCTCCAGGGAAATCCTGTCTCAAAAAGACAAGAAAATTGTCTCTTTGGGAATTTCATACAGTGTGTTTTGATCATATTCACCCTCTCTTCCCTAGCTTCTCCCAGGTCCACCCTACATCGCTACCCACCCAACATTGTTATTATTTATTTATTTAAACAAAACCATCAAGTTCAATTTGTACTGCCTAAATACTCTTGGGTGTGTGACTATCTGGAGTGTGGTTGACTTACCAGGGGACAAACTCGTAAAGATCGACTCTCCCTTGCCCAGTAGCTATCAATTAGCGATAGCTCCTCAGCTAGGACTGGGACGTCTTGCCCACCCCTGCTCTCCGTGGTGGGATTTTGTCTGACTTGAACTTGAGCAGATCTTGTGCATGCTGTCACACCGTGAGTCTGTATGTGCACCTGTCCTGTTGTGTCTGAAGGGTAAGCGAGCAAGCTCTATTGAGAAGTGAGGTAACAGTGTTCCCGAAAATGGGTTTCCCTAAATTTATTTAACTGATACATGATGATGTAAAAATAGCACCAATTTATAGGGTGATATAATGGTTCAATATATGTATATGCATGTGATGTTTTGATCAAATGTGACTATTTCTGCAGTCTTTATCACTTGTTTACTTTTTCCGATGTATATTACTGAATTTTGGTGTTTTTCATACAATACATCTTAATCGTATTTAGACTGCCTCCTCTATCTGTCCCCTCCCATAACTCATCCACAGGATTTCGCCCATTCTGTCATATATGTTAAAGCCTATTGAGTCAGGTTAGTGTATCTGGATGTCCCTTGGTGTGGGTTCATCCTTGTCAGCCTGTCTAGTCTAGAGTCACTCCCTTAAAGAAGATCAGCCCTCTCTCACCTAGCAGTGGTCAGCTGCCAATACTTTCTCAGCTAAGGTTGGGGTCTGCTGCTCTATTCTCCAGTTCTATATTGGGTTTTTGTCTGGATTTGTGTGGGTGCATGCTGTCACCATTGGTGTGAGTTCATATAAGCAAAGTCCCAGAAGCCTGGAAGACTTTGTTTCCTTATGGTCATGAACCAACCCCGGCTCTTACAACCTTTCCACCCGCTTTTCTGCAATGGTCCCTGAACCCGGGTGGTGGGGTTTAATTTAGGATTCCCATCCAGGGATGCATACTCTGCAGTCTCTTATTTCCTACAGTTTGGTCCACGTGGCCTTACTGTTCATCATCCTCATCATCCTCTGTTCTATGAGGAATCTTCACTGGTGAGAGTTGAGAGATGCATTGTGCTCTCTTTACTCTCTGTTTCACTATGTTCTGTGAGCCTTAGAGATTCCACTGTAGATGTGTCACTTAGGGCTGGACATCTTACTGACACTTATTCTCTGTGTTTGACCTGTTGTAGAACTCTGTAATAGTCTCCATCTGTTGTAAAAAAAAAGCTTCTTTGATGAGAGATGAATGTTATACTTGTCTGTAAATATAAGGAACCATATTTAGCCTACAGTAAGAAATTATGTGTGTCTAGGGATGTGACAGACGTAGGGTTTTCTCTAGGATCTAGGACCTCTCTAACCATTTGTATTTGGCTATGTTTACAGTCCCACACACTAATTCCCTCCCATTGATCAGGCTTTAAATTCAACTAGACAGCTGTTGATTACTCCCTAGATGCAAGTGCAACTGCTGTGCCAATATAGTTTTCTATGCCAGTCATTGCTATGATTGTTAGATTATTTATTTATTTAGTCTTTTTGTGACAGGGTCTCCCTGTAGACCCAGCTGACCTGGAACTCGCTATGTAGAGCATGCTGGCCTTGAACTCATAGAGATCCACTTGCCTCTACCTCCCAAGTGCTGGGATTTAAAGGATGTACCACCATGCTTGGAGGGTATTAGATTTTAAAGCTGGAGTTGCTCTCATAGTTTTAGAGGATACTATGTAAGCTGCTATGGGAGAAAAATCAATCAATGTCCAACCCCAACTTCTTCATTTTTTATAAATATTTATTATTATAAATAGCCACCCTACTCTGTAGTAGTACATCAGAACTTGTAGCTAAGTGTAATTTAGTGGAATGTCTTCCCATCCCTTCCTCCTGGCTCCTCAGCCTGTAATAACGACCATTTCACTCTCAAGTTGGTGGGATCAGCTTTTCCACCTTCTGTGCTCTAAGAGTGAGATCAGGTGGTACTTGTCTTTACGTGCCTGGTTCATGTGAGCACAGTGATTTCCAGTTCCACTCATGTTGCATGCATGGACCACGTTTCTTTAACCATTCAGTAGTTGATGGACACTTGGGTTATTTCTATTTCCTGACTATTTTGAATAGTGCTTTAATAAATATGGAAGTGCAGCTGTCTCTTTGACATTCTGATTTCATTTCCTTTGGACACTTAGTAAACATTGTGCAAGTCTTTTTCCTTTGCCACACCCTTACCAGCATTTGCTCTTCTCTGTGCTTATCACAATAGCCCTTTAATTGGACTGAGGTAATATTGTATTGTGGTTTTGAGTTGGATCTCCCTGGTGATTAGTGTAGAACATTGGAATGGAAAAGTTTTTTTGGATAATACCCACCCCCAACCCCCTCAAGATACAGGACATAAAAAGAGAAACTGGGCAAATTGGATGACATCAAAGTTAACAGCTTCTAACAGCAACGTAAACTGTGAACTGAGAAAGGAGGCAGCCTACACCATGGGAGAAAATGTTTGCAAAATATGAATTAGAGAAAACCCTGTCTCTGTCATGTTTCTAGACAAAGTTTCTTACCACATGCCAAATACAAATCCTTATATTTATAGACAAGTATACTTTACACTACTTCATCAAAGAAGCTTCTTTTTGCAACAGATGAGGGCTACTCAGGATCCCACAACTGGCCACATACAGAGAATAAATGTCTGAGAGATGCCCAGGACTAGGTGACATATCTGTAGTTCAACCTCTGCTCCTAAGGCTCATGGAACACAGCAGACTCAGGGGACAGGATAGAGAGAAAACTAGTGTGTCCCCCAGCTCTCACCAGTGAAGCTTCTTTACACAACAGAGTGTGATACACCCAAAAGGCCACAACTGACCAAGTTTTAAAGAATAAGAGACTGCAGAGTGTGTGTCCTTGAATAGGACTCCTATGCTGAGTATCACCCACCCACAGCTCAGGGACCATTGCAGAAAAAGGTGCCAAAAGACTGGGTGGAGGAGAGTAGACCTTACAGTCTCTAGATAGGCTGAGTAGACTCCAGTGGATAAATTTGTACCAAAGAACATCTGGGTACAAGTACTTGACTAGATGGAAGTTAACATGTACGGTGGAATACATAACATCCGGTGAGGGGGTGGGGGATGGATGGAGGAGGGGTCTAAATTTGATTAAGAACATTGTATGAAATGTACAAAATCACAGTAAATAATTAATAAGTATGCATTTAACAAGGGGTTAAGATCCATAGTATATGAGGAACTCAAAAAACTCACGAGTGTCAGTTAAGAGCGCTTGCTGCTCTTGCAGATGAGCTGGATTCAGTTCTCAGCACTTACATGGTGGTGGCTCACAACCATCTTCAAGTCCAATTCCAGGGGAATCCCTCTTCTGGCCTCAGTGGGCACAGGACGAACATGGTGCACTCAAACATTCATCCACAGAAAACATAAAAAATAAACCTCAGCAGTAAAGAAAAATTAAAAATGGGCAGTGCATCAAAGTAGCCATTTCCCAAAAGAGAACCTGCAAATGAATGAGAGACATAAAAATGCTCAATATCACTGCATTTTTCAATGGATCTAAACAGTCAAAAAGACTCCTTAAAAATCACAAAAACTTACTAGACTTTGGAAAATAACATTCCTTAAAAGCGTCTAGTTGACTGTTAATGACGGTCCAAGTTTCATAAATGCAGTATAAGTCTAAATGGGAAATAAATGCTGAATGTCAATTTTCTTTTGTGCCTACTTTCTCTCCCGAGCTCTTAGAATAAAGCCAGAGTTCCTTAGCTGTGCTCAGGATCCACCACCATCTGTACTCTCTGTAGATGTGTACCTGCTTCTTATGATCCTCACTTCCCCCAGATACACCAGGCACAGGGCTGTTTCTCTATTGCTTTGTGAACACTCGGAATCCTTCCCCTTCCTCTGGCTTTGTGCTCATCATCTCCAAGTGGAGGGCACGGAAAGGCCATTTCAGTCTCTCCCTGCCAGGTTCGGCCGAGCATTCTTTCTCAGCTGAAGACACAGGAGGGCACCTTAGCTGATCTGCTCACTACACTGTGAACTGTCACTTGTTTATTTCTTTCAGATGAAGCCTTTTCATGAATGTTTTTTAAAACTCTGTTTTGAAATACAGCCTCTTAAGGCAGCCAGGTTGGCTTGAATTCATTTCTGTTGCCATGATAAGCAATGTAAGGATGAAAGGGTTTATTTTGGCTTGCGGCTGCAGATGGCTAGAGTCCATCGGGGCAGGGAAGGCTCAACATCGTGATAGGAAGAAGAAGTTGGCTGATCACATTTCCATCTATGCTCTGGCAGCCAGCAAAATGCTAGGATTACAGGCACATGCTAGGCTTCATCTTCATTCTTTGATGATTTTAAACTTCTGGATTATTTACTTGCTTCCTAGTAAAATCTATTCATTCAAAGAGTAGAAGTGATGTCTTATCTATAGCCCTTGGCAGCTAATAGGTGCTAGAAAAGTACTTATTCAATAAATGACTGAAATGTGTTTTTACACCTAAAGCAAAGATGGGATTACACTATCTTATGTCTTTCGTATCTCCCATTTCTCATGTGACAATTGCTTAAAGATTTTCCAAATTCAGTACTTATATTATGTAATTACTAAAGACTATATCACTATTATATACACATGAATGGTAGAATTATGGAGAGAAGCTTAAAATTTTAATGGCTTAAATATCCATTTAATAATTAATAAAAAGCTAAAAGTGTATCTAAAGTAATAGAACCCTTAGAAGGGAAAATAAAATTCTTAAAATCAGTCATTGAAAGAAGCAGAGGTGTTTGAGGGTGTAACTCAGGGTTAAAACGCACCTCGGTATGCTTGGCTCTCAGACTTTGATCTCAACACCCAAATTAAATTTTAACTCCCCAAAGAATTAAAAACAGCATTAGAAAAACCTTTTCTAAAGGGCAGTCAGAGAGCTCCTTTTTCATAGGCTAGAGATAGCAATTGTTAGGAAGAACCAAACAGAGGAACCAGGCTGAGCTGTCATGTCAGAATTAAAATTCAACGTGATTGGAAACAGGCACCATGGAAAACAAATGTGAAGCGCTCTTAAGGAAAGGGGTCAAGCTGAGAAAGTAATGACATGGAAAATCACAGACATCTGATATGGGAACTGTGGGAGTAAATGGTAAATGCAGCATAAACGTTTGCAGGCGTGAGAGAAGCAAAGGCTTGCCCGTGTCCCTGAAACGGTCTCATTTTATCTCCTTTCAAACATTTATTTTTATTTTATGTGTATGAGTATGTTGCCTGCATGTATGCAAGTGCATCCATTTCGTGTAATGCTGGTGGAGGTCAGAAGAGGGTGTCAGATCCCCTGGAACTGGAGTTACAGATGGTTGTTAGCTGCCATGTGGGTGCTGGGAATCAAACTCAGGTCCTCTGAAAGAGCAGCCAGTGCTCTTAACTGCTCAGCCATCTCTTTAGTCTCTCATTCTCTCTTTTTAAATGAAAAAGAAACACACACACACATAAACATACACACACACACAATTTCAAAAGGGGATGACAAAAATATTATACAAGATTTAAGTGAATGGTATTTTCCTACAGAATCAAAAAATCAAAAGGCAATGAGGAAAAATCTAGAGCGTGGAGGGAAAATTTAGTATGATTACAGAATTTGATGCATAGAAAAATATACTTTATAGGAAAGGCAGCAGAGCAGTATTATCAGAAAAGCAAAACTTCCAGATAAAAATAAAAAGTACAGGCTCCTGATATGGAGCGGAAGAAGTTAAAGCAGGAACTCTGAATAATCACACTGGCTTATTGGAGGCAAAACTCGAGTTTTCTTAACTGTCTCCTTTTTCTGCTTCTTTTTCTATGTTGGGAAACATGTTTCCCAGTGCACATCTTTCTAACCTACTGTTCTAATCCACTTCTTGATGTATTTGGTAGCTAGATTTAAAAGAAAAATCTTGTGTTTTTTCAGCTTCCAGTATTTGCTCAGAACACAATGACAAAGAATAGAGCAGGGCACAGAGTGGGAATAGTTAAACAAAAAGCCTTTATGCCTCAAAAAAGAAGACTTACGGGGACCTCCACAATGCCCATCTAGCTGCCAAAGAGTTTCACAGCTTTTGGCATCTTATGTCCAGTGGGTTGAGTCACTTTTGAAACCATCCAATAGTTGATAATATTTAGTCAGCAAACTCTGGTTTAAATAGTACTTCACACTGAGGCTGTGTATCAGTTAACTGTCCTTAAAACCTTTTACGTATTTTTGAGCTCTGAATCATGTGTGCAATAACGTGTAGAAATGAGAACCTGTAAGGAAATTCAGACAGAGTTGTTATCTTGGCAAGAGGAAGGTCTAAAAATCAGAGAAGACTTCCGCATGTTGCTGTGCCAAGTTTCTCTTTCTCTTCTGCAATACATGTTTTGTGCGGTCATGGTTGGCACCGTTATCATAAAAGCATGCTGTTGGAGCAAGCTCTTTCCGTCTTTAAAACCTTCTCTCGGCTTCACTTCCTGTGTACTCTCTACTTCATTTGCAGGGAAACCTTCGGAGAATTAAGGCCTGTGTACCTGCAGTCCTCACCTTTTCAATTCTGTCTTAAATCAATGCAAATTATGTTTTGCTTCATCAAGAGCTTTCTTTCCAGAGATCTTGTTGCTAATTCATGGGTCAGTACTCAGGTTGCATCCCACTTGACTCAGTAGTTTCTCTCTCTCTCTCTCTCTCTCTCTCTCTCTCTCTCTCTCTCTCTCTCACACACACACACACACACTCACACATCCTCATTCACAGCTTCTAGGATACTGCCCTTCATGGCTTCCTCCTATACCCTAGTCCTTGTTAGGATTCTTTCTCCTCTCCTGGCCCTTTCCAAGGATGGGGCTCAGGGCTCAACTCTGTCTTATTTATTACTATTTACCCTTTGAGTAATTTCATCCACCTCAGTGTTTTAAATAACATAGGATTCATTTCATAAGATCATGGTAGCAAATTACTACCAACTTCATTTTTAAAATTCATATAAATCACAGTTTTAAACCGTGGAACTCTCTCAGAAAATCCTTCTACAGGTGAAGGCTGTTACAAAGTCATGGAACTGGCCCTATGTTGTGTGACCTTGGATCAAGGACAGACTGAAAGCTCCTGGATGCTACTTTTGACATGTCAGGAGGAGTCCTCAGCACATTTTGGCTTGTTCATGAATAGAGTGAGTTCTCATATAAGAGGTGGACTTCCTCTGGATTGGTGGAGATATGGAGAGCTGAAGAAGAGATTTCTGTATTGGAGATTAGAAGAGGTGCCCCCCTCGCAATGATTCTTTGATAATTTACCTTTGAACAGCTGTGAAAAAACCATATTTGGCTTTCTGCTAAGACTATATTATTGTTAGAGCAGGTAGACTCATTTCATTTCTAAGAATGTTTTTGTCTAGGAGTGGAGAGATGGCTCAGTGGTTAAGAGCACTGGCTTCTCTTATAGAGGACCCAGGTTCCAGTTCCAGCATTTCACATAGTGGCTAACAACTATTCATAATCCAGTTCCAGGGAATCCAACACCCTCTTCTGACCTCTGTAGGCATTGCACGACGTGGGTGCCCCTACCTATATGTAGGCAATACTCTCATACACATAAAATAGAAATAATGAAAACAAATTATATTTAAAAAGATTTTTTGTCTAAATTGGCAAAATGATCTTCTTTAATTATAATATAAAATCATACTTGTGCTTTTCCTTTTATATATTGTCTATTAAAAGGCTTAATAAAATTACATATAAGTCTCTGAAGGAAAAAGAATCTTAGTTGTGGAAGCAAGAAGTCCAATATTTGGCATGATCAAATATAGTGGTCTTCTGGGGTGGGGATGGTATTTTAGGATGATAATTAAGAAGAAATAAAATCTAATTTTGATGCTAACAATAACTTCATATTCCAAAGTTCAGGAGCAAACCCAGTCTGGTTGAATTCTCCCCTTGCTTCTGTAGGACAGAAGGATCCGTGGCTGAGCACGGGCGGACAGGGCTCTGTCTGCACCAAGGGAGCCCTCAAGCATTATCGCTATTTTTCCCAGACCTTTCAGGATCTAGTTTTCCCAGATGCTCCTCCCATACAATCCATTGTTAATTTGTCATGGATTCTGGTTGAAACTTCTATAATTTGTCTTCTTTTCTTATCAGTCATGCAGTTAGCAAGGTTGAAGATTTTTATGACATTTTCCAGCTGAGAAATCTGAACTTCAGAGAGCTAAAGGCTGCCTAGTCCAATAACAGGTGAGTAAAACTTCCAGTTCTGAACAAAACCAGGCGTGTTCTGTCACATGTTGGACCAATTCTCAGAGTCTTATTTCTGTGTTGAAACTGAGTGTGTAGTGAGTGTTTGCAAAAAGTCAGAGTTGGGGCAATTTTCCTCCTTTCTTTGTCTGTCTAGATTTAAAGCTGACAATTTACTCATAAACACATTTTACTTTTTATTAGCAGAAACCTTTTTATTTTCCACTTAAATAAAAAAGGAAGCTTATCATGTGGGCCTGTGATAAGTGTGTTATAAATACATAGTTGTAAAATGAAGATGTATTGAGTCGAGAACTGCGGGAGATTGAGCTGATGGTATTTTATAAACTGTATTAAGATTTTCAGCATGAAGAGTAGAAATGGTTTAGTTTCTTACTTGCTGGTGTAGTGAGGCATCAAGGCAACATATTTACTTAAACTTTAAAAAGTGCTTTCTCTCACTCTTTCAAGGTCACAGGAACAAGGGGTTTACAATGAAATTACTTTCCTTTTAATTAGTGAATTTAATTTGTACACATATACGAAGGTCAGGGAAGTAGAAAGGGAATTAGGAGAAGTTTAAAGCGAGGGGAAGGAGGGGACTGTTTGGGAAGGGGACCAGCTGGAGGGGGATGGCAGTGGGAGGTGATAAGAACAAAGTGTGGTGCTCTATATGCATGAAAACTCTGTAATGAGCTAAAAAAATGAATGAAAGAAAGAAAGAAAGAAAGAAAGAAAGAAAGAAAGAAAGAAAGGAGGAAATTCCTAATTACCCTGGTTTGTGATGACTAACTTCACTTGCCAGTCCTTATCTGCACAATAACTGTTGAGAACTCATTATTTTTCCCAGAAGAGTTTTATTTGGTTAACAACCATGCTGAGAAAATACTCTTGGTGTTCAGTAGCTTTACTAGATGACCATCCTCTGTGTTTGCTATTTAGGAGCCCCCTTCCAGGGGACCTCAGTTCCCTTAGCTTCTTTGTCTAGAGCATGATGACCTTGGTCGTAATTCCCAGATGGGTTCAATGCCAGTATTGTGTCTGTATAGAGCTGTAGAGGTTTCACGTTAGTCTCCAATCCTATATTCAGTATGTTGTATAGTGATAGTGATGTGGGGCTCGCTGCTCCTGGCTTCCGGAACCCTGATAACTAAGGCTTACTCCCTAGGCAATCCTCAGGCCTTTCCCCAGCATCCCCATCTCTAGTCCAGTTTCCCTAGGGAGGTGGCAGAACAGGCCACACACCAATTCATTGTGAGCCTGTTTTGCAAACAGCTCTTGGGGCCTTCCAAGCTTTTGTCAGCTGAGCTGCCTGAAGGTTGACATGTTGTTTTTTGATACCTACTTAATATCTAGTTGTTTTAAAGAATTATCTCTCTGCCTTAGGTATTTTTAGAGTTTCACTTTAATGTGTCTAGATGTGGATTTCCTTTGGGGACAGTTACCAGTTGGATTGGGGTAGGGCCTTTCATCAGTCCTGATCTTCAGCTGCTGTTTCTCTGAACCTATTTGCATCCGCTGTTTCTCTTTGCCATGTGACTTTCTGGTTACTCGGCATCTGCATTTTATACTCTGTCTCCCCCGTTTTACTCAGTTTTAAAACCCTTTATGTTTTGCTGTACTGTAGTCTGCATGGTTTGTTCTGAACTGACTTCTAGTTCATTTTTTAGTGTGTTCACTGTGCCACCAAGTAAACCATTTGCTTTCACTTTTGTCTTTATTTTAGTTATTATATTTCTCTTTTTCTGCCATTTCCACTTGATTCTTTTCAAGTTTGTTTTGAGACTTTTTCCTACTTTTTTTTCTCTCTACAGATGCTTTCAGGCACCCAGTTTATCTAAGTTAGATTTGAAACCGTGTTTGCTAATTGTGACACAATGTTTGTGAGGCTCATGTTTCTGGCACCCTCTCCCCCCAGTTCCTATTTATGGTTCCTTGTGAGCCTGGTTATCTTCAACTTTATGATGGTCATTATTTTAGGGGATTCCCCAAAGTAGGAATTCTTCTGAGAGGCCCTTGCTTTTTGCCATCAGGCATCCACAACAGCTCAGCCTTCACCGAGGTCCCCACGCTAGCTGAGCTCCTGGTTTGAGGTTCTCTGGTACATCCAGGACTAGTTATATGGTCACTGTTTTTAGGAAGCTAACCCCACCCTTTTTTTTCTTATGTTGTGCTCAGCACCCGGGTAGAGTTTTCTGCAGTCTCTGAGGCAGGCCATGGCGGCCTTACAACTAGTTCAATACTGTAAGCCTTTTGGGATAGCACGTGAATATAAAAGCTATGTCCTCATGCTGAGCAGGATGTGGGACCTTAAGTCTTGCTCTTACCACTATGAAGGGTCTGGAAGTGAAGCCCTACTGGATGGGAGCAGCAGATATTCTCATGGCAGAAGTAGCTGTCATGTTCCGGTCTTCAGCACAGGATAGACTGGGCTTTGGCCCTATAATTGGTACATTTGGTGTTTTTGCACTTAGATCTTTACTGTTTGTTTCTTTCAAAAGAATTAGTGCAAATGATGGGCTAAACCTACTGGAGACACATGGTTATGGTTGTTTTGCCATTGTCATTAATGACACTGCCTGTCTCTGGATGACAAGGAGTAAAACCCTGGAATCCCATGTGGGTCAGTCTGCAGCTTTCCTTCTTTCTCACACTGCATAGAGCTCCACATGATGTCCAGACCTTGTGAGTGCTCAGGCTATGGTGCCATGGCAGGGGAGGCTTTGAGAAAGGCAAATCCTAGTGACTGTACTTTCCATGACAGAAAAGTATCTGTTTAGCCTGTCGTGAAGATCTGTATTCTTGTTCCAGGATTGGGATGTGCCTGTTGCTGAGATAGCCAGGTTGTATCATGGTTGTAGGTAGGTGAGCTCATGGGGGGAGACGTTTCTGATTACCAGTTCCGTATTAAGCTCGCTGTGCCACCTAGGGGCTTGTTCATGAATACATTGGGCAGGACACACTGGTTGGGAAAGGCAAATATCATTTGCAGAATGAGCCATCCTTGGCAGTGATGGCAGGTCTCTCCATGGTGAACTAGTGGGCAGGTGTTATATAATATCCTTCCTTGTGGGTTTCTCAAGGCTTATTTTATTATTCAAATTAAAAAATATTTTTATTTGCTTTCATACTATGCATCTTAATCATATTTATCTGCACCTCCTGATAATCCTCCCACTGGATTTCATGCATTCTATGATATATGTTAAGGCCTATCGAATCAGGTTGTGTCCCCAGATGTCCCTCAGGAGACATACAGTGGATTAACTTATTATTTTAATTTTTGAGACAGGTTCTTATTCTGTATCCCAGGCTAATCTAGACCTCACCATGTAGCTAGACTGGCTTTGAACTTGTAGCAATCCTCCTGCCTTAGTCTCCTAAATTCTGGGATTATGGGCATGAGATACTGTACTTATCACTTTGTTAAATATTTAGAAATTTATTTGAAAATTTCATATATGTATATAATGTGTGTTGATCATGTCAACCCCTGACTCTTTCACCCCAACACATCTCCATCCACCTCCCTTCCACCTCCCTTCCAACTTCCTATTCCTCCTGTGATAACTTATTATTTATTTGTGTTTTTAGCCCTCTGAGTCCAGTTAGTGCTGCCTCTTTGCACATGGGCATGGGCTCATCCCCTGGGGCACAGACAACTCTCCAGTGGCTAAATTCATGAAGAGTGACTTCCCTCAGCAGCTGTGAACCTCCAATAGCACCCCAGCTAGGGCTAGCTTTCTGGGAGCCCGTCTCTGCTTCACGCTAGGAATTTTAAATGGCTTGATCTTGTGCAGGTCTTGTGTAGGTAACCACTGCTTCTGTGAGTTCATGTTCACAACAGCTCTGTGATGTCGAGAAGAGCATTTCACAGCACTCCTCCCCCTCCTCTGGCTCTTAGATCTCTGTTCCCTCTTCAGTGCTGTTTCCTGGGCCTTGGGGGAGAGTGCTGATGTAGATGTCCCTCTAAGGCTGAGCACTCACAGTCACTTTGGACAGTAATGCATCACTGCATTAACCATTCTCCACTGCCATAAGAAACGTCTCTGACCAAGCACTAATCTATGCATATAAACATAAATATTTAGAAGAGTTTGGTAACATGACCATTTAAGAAACATCAAGAATCTATGACTTCTCTAGTAATGGGGTTTGGTCATGTTTATGGTACCAGGCCTGAATTCCCTCCAGTGGAGCAGGCCTCAAATTCAATCAATAGACTGATTGGTTAACCCCATATCTAGTCTTGCCATTGAGCACATCTTCCCTGGCAGGTTGGTATTGCAGAGTGCAGGGTCTAGCCCTGGATAAAGCCATTGATGTCTTTTCTCCCCAGCAGCTGTCTAGCACTGTGGGAGCTAGCCAGAAGAAGAGTTTCCTAGTCAGTTTAAGACTGATTTCTCTATGTTCCACAACTGAAATGTGTGGTGTTTTCAGCAATAGGGTCTTACTACTTAGTAATGGTTAGCGACCGAGAATAATGGCAAAATAGCCTGTATTGTTTTGAGTACCTTTGGGTCCTGACTAACCATACTTTATAAGGAGGTAACCCATGTCTGGGACTGTGATTTTCATCTACTAACTCTTGTCTTCTGGGAGTAGGTTTGTCACTAATGAGGGGTACTTCTGTTTAGACTCCTTTAAAAACAGACAATAATTTTATTAGCTTACAAACTAGTGAGGTTTCGTACAGCTTCTTCACACGTCCCTGGGTTTCTGTTAACTTTCCTACCGTTCCTGTAGCAACCCTTCCCATCAAACCTTTAGCTCCAGCTTGCTTCCCCTGTTCTTTCACGTCACATGTGCTTTACTGTCCCCTCTTATTATCTTTTGTTTACTTGAATTGTGAAATAATACGTTCCCAAGTGGCGCCCTCATGCAGCCTTCATTTGGGTAAAACCTTTCTATTTAAGGAGCTCTGGTTGCTAAAATGACTTGCGTCTGGAAACTGTAGAGAAAAACTATTCAAGCTTTCATTTGAGTACAGTTTCTGTCCATTTAGTGCTAAAACCTGTGTCCAACTTTATTAAGAAATCCAGTTTTCCTTTCTACATCCTTCACTTGCTTTGTCGCAGGTCTGTGTTTCCCTGAACCTGGCTTCAGGCTTGCCGGCATAATTTTCTTGAATCGGTATTGTGTGAATGGAGGTGGAAGAATGCCGGTTCGGGGTCCATGCTTCAGAGGGCCTTCTGCAGGCTCCCTTTGCTCTTGGCACCTTTGCACTGGATGTGTCCTGGTTTACTTATTGGTTTCAGAAAGATAGGGGACATGTGAGGTGGAGCCCTTCCGACTGTGCGATTCAGTAGCAAAGTCACCTTGTTACACCCAGCTTTGACGTGCAAACCCCCAACTAGAAGGGAGATAGGTCAACAGTACTGACTTTGCTGATGTACTATGTCAGAAATGTATTGAATAGCAATAAATTCATAAAAACTACTGCTGCAATTTACCAAGTAATCCCCATTTCCCTTGCTAGTAAAGCCACTGACAATTGTAGATTCTTTTATTCTAATCTTAATTACTAATGTTAGCTTTAGATCACACTTTACACCTCACACACCAACATACAGGTGTATACAAACATATTTATTCGATCACACATGACACTTCACACCGTGCATCTATATGCATACAGTATGGCTTAAAAGATGTTAAAGGGGCCTGTTGAAGGCAGTGGCGGAAAGGAGAGCTGATCCAGATGTAAAGATTGCCACTACAGGGGGTTAGATAAGATATGGACCCTGTTGGAGACTCCCAAGTCACCGAAATGCAGGACCTTGTAGGCATGAGACTAGGTCTGCAGAGTTGGGTAGATGTACAAACAAATGTATGGACTGAATGCAGAAATTTGAATAGGTAACTGACCTAATGAGGACTGTGCTGAGCTCAAGCCCCAGGGACAGTTGACAGGTCCCTGCCGGCCAATCCCTTGACACAAGCACAGGAGAGAAGATGCCAAGTGGGTGGTGTCCTTGCCATCACAGTGTTAGGTGTCCCTCCTTTTATGAGATCCAGATGAGGGTTCTGCATCCTTTGTCAGAAAACAAGTCTTTTTCCTGCTGCGATTTTAATATGCTTATGTGTTCCTGATCTGCTGTGAGGGCTGGAGAATGGACACAGCTTCTACAGGCTCAGGTTCACGACCCAATCTACTTTGTGCGTTATCACCTAAAGTGGGTGAGGATTCTGAGCTCCACCCCTCCACCCCATGACACAGAAAGTGATCAGTGTATCCCTCACCACACAAAGCATTTAATAGTAGAAGTGACCTTAGGAGCATGCTGGGAAATGAGATCTGGGCATGGCATGGCATGTGCCTTGTAATGACTAGCACTTTTGTTAATTCTTTTGGAGCAATGTCAGTCCTGGACCTTACATACTTTCCTATGGATAACCTGAGACCAGCATTTTTCTTTGGAGTACTGATAGCTTGATGCTATGGATGCATCTTCTAGTCCTTTATCACCGAAGCGCTGAAGTAATAACTATTAATCAGTCTTCATGGGGAGGAAAAGTCTGTTTATGTCTGTGTCGTAGCCTTGGTGGGGAGCTCACAACCCTCATCGACTTCAGGTGGTAATGCTCATTGTACATTGTTTTTGAAGAATTTTTGCTTAGAGCTGCAGTTGGCAGCCTTTCTATGTCTTAAAGAGTCAAAATGACACACACAGATTACTACAGTAGGCTGTTTATTTTATTATGTTATTAACACAAATAGGCTCATTTTGGAATGTGAAACTCACCCAGATCTGTGGCCCTCTCAGGGTCCTGCTGATTTTTTTGTCACTTTCATGTGCCAAATAATGTCTGTGGAGTCTGACTCTGAGTCTGTTCTGCTTTGCGCCTCTCCTCCTTCTGCCAGTGGCCCATACTCTCCCTAACCTCTGAAGAAGAGTCTGATGAAAAGCAATGTGATGAGTTGGCTCATTTCTGTTGTCTGCTTGCATTACACATGGCTCTTGCCTTGGATTCTGGCCTGCTGTGAATAACATCTTTGGCCTGTGTCAGGCAGTGCATCCCAAGCAGGCAGCCAGTTTAACTTAGAATGGGAAGATGAGCAGGGTGACAAGGGACTTTTTTCCAACATCCCTAATCCCACCATGCTCCGAAGCCCACCTGAATGCCCTATATAAGGAATGTAGCTATTCCCCACCTTGGGAAATGGCATGAACAGTGTCTCCTGAGCCTGTCCATTGGTTTAGTGGCTCTACTCTTTTCTTGATGGTCAGGAGGACCACTGGTCTACAGGTCTATAGGGTGCTCTGACCACTTTTTCCAAGTTACTAAAAGGCTCTCTCTTTAGACAGAGCACCACACTGTCTGCATGTGGCTGTTAATTTCATCAGTCTCCTCTTAGCTAGTGATCACAATAATGCAATGAATCTGTGAGATTTTTTTTTTTTGCTTGCCTTTATTTCCTGAAGCTAAGAGCCAAATATGCCGTCAAGGTGGATATTATGGGTAATCAGTGCAGACGTTTCATCCATTCTTTTTCGGTCTAACATGTTTAAGGAACACTTTGGGAAGGCATTAAGGAGGTATAGCAGTGATGGATACAGTCATCTGGTAGAGAATGAAATGCTAAGTAATAAAAGTTTAAAACAAGAAAAAATAATTAAAGTATTACGAGGTGGAATAAGTACTTTGAGGAAGGCCAGGGAAGGAGAGGGAGGTGGTGGGAGTGTTTGTGGTAGTGTGGTTGTGGCTCTTTTTTCTGGAGATGTGACAGTTTGTCTGAGCCCTCATTGAAGGGAGATACACTCTGAATATCTAGAGGGGGAGATATTTAAATTTTAATTTCTTTCTTTATTTTTATTTTAGGTGTATGAATGTTTTGTCTGCATGTGTGTAACTGCACCAGTGTGTGTTCACATCCCCTGGAACTGGAGTCACAGACTGTTGTGAGCCACCATGTAAGTTCTGGAAACTGAACCTGGGTCCTCTGCAAAAGCAACCAGTGCTTTTAACTGCTGACCATCTCTCCAGCCCCAATAGTTTAGATAGATTAATTAACAAGCACAAGATCCCAAGTCCAAAGTGTGCTTAGCATGTTAGAAGCATAGCAAGGCGTCCCGTGAGGAGTCAGGGCCATGAGGAAGAGAACAGACAGAGTAGAACTGGAGGGATGACCCAGGACGAGAGTGTGTGTAGACACTCTGAGAATTTAATTCTGGTGAGCCGCCTTTAAGTCGGGGAATATGATCTGCTGTATATTTTAAAAGTGTCATCATGGCTACCTTGTGGAGAACAGATTGTACTTTTGAATAAATTCCCTGCTATTTGTTTAAAGAACCTCTATACGAGTTGTATACTTACAGACTTGCAGATACTAATTATGATTTAGAAACTGAATAGGCTAAGTCCTGTTTTTCTCTTACTCTGAAATTTTATAGATTGCCATGCCAAGGTGAAGGCAGATTTATTAACATTAAATAGCGAAACTATGGCAATTCCATTAGGAGGACCCGATAGCATCTTCATAATAGCCAGGATTTTCTAAACATCACAGGGCAAAATGACATTGCACTCTCGACCCCTTCATACTGTCCCAAACCCCATCCAGCTACCATCTGAGAACACTTTATTGGTTCTCATGCTTTGGAGGGTCTCATGAGCAAGTCAAGGCCAGTCTTCATTATTCATCAGAGCCATAATACATCCTGTAGGTCATGGGAAATATGCAACAAAGGACTCAGGAGAAAGGAAGACTTTCACAGCATCTGCCCAAATCGTTTATGATTCAGTTCAAGCCACAACACGGCTGGGGGGAGTGAGAGTGGGTCTTGACATGTGCTGGGTGAAGAATTAGCAAAGTGACTTTTTGTGGAATAAGCAAGTGCTTTGTCAAAACAGACGTGCTCTATGAAAATCAGGCTGTTTCTTGCTGCACTATTTACATTCAGCACACACACAGTACACACACAGTCTACACATACAATATACACACACAGCACGCACACACAGTATATACAGACAGTACACACACAGTCACAGTACATATACACAATCCACATAGTCTACACACACAGTCCATACATACAATATACACACACAGCACACACACACACAGTATATACAGATAGTACACACACAGTCACAGTACATATACACAATCCACATAGTCTACACACACAGTCCATACACACACAATACACAGTACACACACAAAGTGCACATACAGTACATAGTACATACACATAGCACACACAGAGTACATACACACAGGTACACACACAGTACACACACATAGCACACACACAGTACATATACACATAGTACACACACAGTACATATACACAAACACACACACAGTACACACACACTATACACACAGTACACACATATAGTACATACACACAGTACACACACACAGTACACACATACAGTACACACACGGTATGCACACTGTACACACACAGTATACACACACACTACACAAACACAGACACACATACAGTATACACACAGTACACATACTGCAAACACACACACAGGCACACCCACCAGATACCTGTAATTTCAAGGGCTACCAAATGATATTTGGGACAGAAGTGATTTTCTTTCATACAGATCACTAAAGGAAGAGTCTCAATGCCCTTAGAAGCAGGAGATTTACCGAAATCCAAGGCATAAAGGCTGGGAAAAACTAGCCCTACAAATTGTTGATTTATGAACGTTTTAGATGGATCTTTTGTTTTTCTTTTCTTTCCTTTCTTAATTCTTTTTACACACGAAAACCAGGCAAAGACCTTATGTAAAAAGAAAATTATAGGCCAATATCTCTGATGAACATTTATGCCAACATTCTCAGCAAAATACTTGCAAATGGAATTTAAGAACATATTGAGAAGGTTTCTATAATGATCAAATTGACTTTGTCACAGAGATGTAAGGATAGTTTAGCCTATATAAATCAGTAAATATAAATAAACACATAAATAGACTTAAGGACAGAAATCACATAATCATCTCATTAGATACAGAAAAGCTCTTTAAGAAATATTCAACACCCCTCCATGATAAAAGTGAGGATCTAGGGATCCAGGAGGCACGCTTCAACATAATAAAGGCAATATACAGCAAACCCACAGCAGACATCATGCTAAATGGAGATATCTCAAGGCATTTTCACCTAAATCAGGAAGAAGACAAGAATGTCCACCTTTTCCACTCCCATTCAGCACAGTGCTTTAAAGTCTTCACTAGAACCATAAGATAGGAGAAGGCAAAGTTGTATGACTGGGAAAGGAAGAAGCCAAAGCATCCTCATCTGCAGATGACATGATTCTATGCACAAAGGACCCTAAAGCCTCTACCAGAAAGCTATAGCTGATAAACACATATGATAAAATAGCAGGTACAGAATCGACAACACAAAATCAGTTGCCTTCCTATTTACCAACAACCAACATCTAGAGAAAGAAATCAGGGAAACTATCCTGTTTGCAATAGCCTCAAAAATATGGAATAAATCTAACTAAGGAAGTGAACGACTTGGACAATGATGAGGAAAGAAGCTGAAGAAGATACTAAAAGATGGAGAGACCTCGCATGCTCAGGGATTGGTAGGATTAATAATGTGAAAATGGCTATCCTACCAAAAGCAACCTACAGTTTCAAAGCAACACTCTTCAAAATTCCTTTCCTTTTCTTTCCCTCTTTTTCTTTATGAACTCTTTACTCAGAATGGTTTTCAACTCATGATCTTTCTGCTTCAGTGTCCATTATAAGGATTATAGATACATTCAACCATGATTAGCATATGACCAAGTTTTAAGACCCATGCCAACTCAATCAGACAAGGGAGTGGAGTAAGGGAAATGGGCAGTCGGCCCGCTCTAGCCTGGGAGCTGTTGGAGACCCATTACTACTGAGGGAGAGTAGATCTTACGATCACAAGATAGGCTGACTAGACTCCAGTGGATGATCTGCACCTAAGGACATCTGGGTACAAACGCTTGACTGGACAGGACTTAACATGTATGGCGGAATGCATGAAGTCTGGCTGGGATGTATGTGGGGGCACACATGGGGGAGGGTCTAGATTTGATTAAGAACTGTCATATGACATGTACAAAAGCTCAATAAAATTTAAGAAATGAAACAAAACATAAAACGAACAAAAAAGATGTTCAAGGCTGGACTAGAATGCTCAGAAGAGTCAATGCAAACATTCAAAGACTGATGGGTCTGGATGACTCTAAGGTGTACTTCAACCTCGAGGTCCAGTGACTGCAGGGTGGGCTCTTCAAGTCCAGAGGTCTCCGGCTCTTCTTTCTATGGCCTAAGCTGTTTATTCCAAATTGATCTGTAGAACAGATTTAGTTTCTTCGTTTGTTTCATCAGAGTTCATAAATATAGGATTTTGAGAAAAGAACGTGTCAGCCCTCAAACAACTATGTAAACCTTTTCTTTTTAATACTAGAAAAACATAATGAGAGATTAAAAAAAAACTTTCAAGATGGCAGCTTTCTAAAAGAACTATAATGGTAAAAATGTTATGTATTTGTTATCAAATTCCACAGTCACTAGACTTATAGAAGTGTTTGAAAAGTGAATTGTGTGAATAAGTAACTGAACTTTAGTTTTAGATCATTTTAATTGATTTAAAATTAAATTGACATAGCCACGTGTGGCTCGTAGCTATTGGACAGCATAGTTCTAAGGCAGGCTGAATTGTTGAGTAGTGTTATACAGAAGAATTAAATATACACACATTTTTAATCTTACTGTAAGTCAAGTAAATATGGCTTTTTGTTCACATTTCATTTTATGTGATCTGGTATGTATGCATGCATATAGATTTTAAATCTCTCTATGTCTGTCTTTGATGTGTTCCTTGGTCTGTCTGTCTACCTATCTATGAATCTATGAATCTATCTATCTATCTATCTATCTATCTATCTATCAGTCTATCATCTGGCTGTGTATTATCATCATTATCTTTATCAAATGTCTTTAATAGTATATTTTGCAATGTGTGGGTAAAGAGTAAATATGAGACATTAGAAGGCAGAAAGGACATTAAGTTACTTGTGGGAATTCCAGTGATAATGTTGTTATGATTTCTTTTAAAAGGGAAAATATAAAAATTATAGACATAGGGAACTATGAGTAATACAGTCTCTAATTTTTGATATCTCATCAAGGAAAATCAGCTTCAGTGGCCCCTGGTAATGCATTTGGAAAATGGAAATTCTATATTCTTTAGAATCCATTGTGCTTCCTTGAATTCAAGATTTTAAAGTCATTTCTAGTTTTTTTGATCCTTGCCACACTGTCTGTGCTACGTTACGTAGAGAGCGTAAGAAGAAAATATGTAGAACTGCTGAGTCCTGCTTTCCGACCATAACTGATGCCCTGGTAACAACTGAGGGATGCGAGTTTGTGAAGAGTTGGTAACAGGAGAACATTCAAAGGTAGAGAGGAGTTTGATAAGAGTTGTAAGGAGCTATGGTGTTGGATTAGTAGGAACAGAGCAGGAATAACTGTGTGAACATTTTAATAGCACAGAGGATTAATTTCTTTCCTTACCACTACTTACATTCTACAAGGGATCATGATTTTAACCCCAAATCTTTGCTATTTGTTTACAGAGATCCCTCTCCTTGGGTCAGTTCTCCTCACAGGCTCATATAACTCTTCCACTTGAATTTAAATGGCTCCCCATTCCTTCCAAAACCAAGATCCATTCCATAAAAATCTCCCTCTCACATTTTTCACTGAAGTGTACTTTACAGCAGAGACATGAAACTGAGCCCTGGGAAATTCAGGAAGTGGCTTGAAGCTGGCTGCAGCAAGTAAGTTACCTTTTAGAAGTCTGCATTTAATATTAAAAATCTACACTCACACAATATAGAACAGGGGGTAAAGAAGACACTAATGAATCTCTCAGCTCTCATTAATGAAGCTCCTGCGTGTAACAAATGGCTAGCTACAAAAAGGTCACAAATGACTAAATCATGGAGACTGGGAATCAGAAGAATGTGGCTCCCTGGACAGGACTCTTATAACAAGTTTCACACACCCAGGGGTCAGGGATGGAAAGACTGTAAGAGTGAGTGAGGATGGGTGTGACCATATGGAAATAGAATCCTACAAGCTCCTGGGACCCTGTTTATATGAACCTATAGCAATGGTTTTGGCATGCTCAAGACCCATGCAAACTCAAGCAGATGAAAACCCAGCATGGCACTGGGGAAGTGGGCAGCAGACCCCAAACTTTGAATATTGGCAACTGATTATTGTTGGGTGAGGATGAGTTAATAATCTTAAAGTGAGGGACTCTGGGTAGGCTGACTGGTCCTCAGTGAATGAACCTACACTGAGGTCACTCGGGGTCACTAACTTGGCACAGTAGACCTTAATACAGATGAAAGAATGTATGGATTCCAGTTGGGGGGCTACAGGAGGTTTGCCAGCGGGGAAAGGAGGTATAAAGGTGATTAAGACTGATTGAGATGTTCTGTATGAAACACATGACGATTCAATAAAAAAATCTACATGTGATTTACACATTGGGAGATTGTGTGCATTTCTCTGATTATAAAAATGTATTGAAAAATAGCAGAATAAAGTGGAAACATTTATAAGAATTCTTCTTTTTGAATCTGTTTCATGGGGTTGGTTGGTGTATACGTAAAATATGACTTTAACTTTATCAGTTTCAGAAAATTGAGTGAAATCAAAGAGCAATGAAATGATATGACTGATTTTCTGTGAAATTTCTCAGCTGATTCTGAGTGTCATAATGTTTCAAGAAGCCAGACTTAAGTAAATAATAAACACAGTGTTTTCCTTTCTTATTCTCATTGGGATTCCATCTGGGTATTCTCTGCAGAAAGTTTCAGGTGTTTCCAGAGAAGCAGTGATGAGTAGTCAGTTCAGCAGCCCTGGGTCGATGTTTTGATGAAGGTCCCTCCCTGAGAAGCACAGAGCTTGAAAACATTCCTGTTTCAGATAGAGGAAACATTCCTGCTATCTGAATTGAATCTCTTGCATGACCTGAAGCAAGTGCTCAGGACTCTTCAGAAGGAAGGCAATATTTCCGATTTTGCATTTTAATCCTTGTTATTTAAAACAAATTAGAGTGAACCGACAGTCTGAAGTCTTAGTTCCCAAGTCCTACTTTCTTATCTAACTCTCAAATTTATTTATTTAATTTTTTTGCATTTTCAAATTTCCCATATTAAAATCTGTAACTGTTATCAGGACAAGACATGGGCATGGTTGGAACATCCGCCCTGCTTCATCGTCTGGGAGTGACTTAACTTGAATGTAGTGTGGGTTTTCATAGTGCAGACACTGGCCATTTACTCTGTTGCAGAGGCACTTCTCAGGCAAGCCAGGAAGACTTAGAGATGTGCTTCAGCTGTCGCTATGTATCTCAGGCCCAGGTGAGCTGACCTTGGCGAGGTCATGCAAAATCTACTGCACTGTCATGGTTGTTTATTCATGAACCCACTGGAAAAGAACAGACTGACAGGAAGTAGGAGACCGGGACCACTCATTCAGGTAGATGATGATGGCCTTGAGGTCCTGGAGTAGGTTTTATAACAGCCTTCTGTAGAGGGTTCCCCCATGAAAACCGAAGAGTGACAGTTGACAGACACTGTCTACTTTCCCAGAGTTCTCTGCTAAAGCTCCTCAGCCTTTGGCTGCCTCCTAGGCTCAGGGTGGAGGAAAGATTTACTCTAATGATGCCAACAACATCCTTCATCACTCTCATCCCCTTAGCCTCGAGTTCCTTTCTGTTCTTGAGATTATATCAAGTAGTGAAGGCTGGTCCTGATCCTGATCCTGTTGCCCCTTTCTTCCAAGAGCTGGGATTGCAGATGTGTACTACCACTCCAGGCTCTAAGACTGGAGTCTTAAATCACCTCCTCTCTTCCTTACAGACTTCTTTAGGGGTCTTCTTGTCTTGATTTTACAGGTTTATACTAATCAGTTCTTAGTTTTGATCTATTTCTTGTAACCCAGGGTAAATTTTCCAAGTAACTTTCCCTTCCACTGAAGATGTCTCTGAGCTTTTTTTTTTTTTGGTCATCCTGTTTATTTAGCCACATCGCCTGTTTTTCTACTCCATTAAACACAATGATAGAGAGACATGGCAAGTACATCCTCCTCCTGCACAAGGCAGTGATGTCTGGTGTGTTCTGAGCCCTCAGTGGCCTGGAGTCCAACATCTGCCACTCAGCTGTTCCATCCTCGTTGATTTGGCCCCATACTGGCTTTCTATTCAGTTTGTCCAATTGACCTTAGAGCCATGAAAACACTCACATGCTCACTGATCTTTATCATCTTTTAATTTTCTTGTCAGCTACTTTCCATTCAACCACACTGCAAATTGACGTGTTTTTATAGGAGACTAACTATTGAACAGTATATGTGCAGCCAGTTGTGAATAGCTCCAGGCTCTCAGTTTTGCATTTTGAGCATGAGTAATTGATGCCATTGAAGGTTTAATTTGATAAGCATGCTTTTTGTATTTGTTTTCTAATTTTGACCTAAAGCACATTTGGAAATTTTTATAACAAGGTGCTGAATCAAGTCTTTCCTGTTTCCTGGCTTTCCTCTTTTAATACAGTGACGACACTGGCCTAGAGGTGATTGATTTTCTTTAGGTTGTATGTTTCTTTTTATATATAATTAAAAATATTTTATTTATTATTTTTATGTATATGAGTGTGTTGTCTGCATGTATGTAAGTGGACGACCATCGCACAATGCCCACAGAGGTCAAAAGAGGGTGTTGTATCTCCTGGAACTGGAGTTACAGACTGTTAGTTACCATGTGGGTTCTGGGAATTGAACCTGGGTTCTCTGCAAGAGCAGCTAGTCCTCTTAACTGCTGACTAATCTCTCTAGCCCGACAGTTGTATGTTTCTTTATGCAGATCTCCTGATAGACACTGTTGGTTCTGTGGGTGAAGACAATTTTGGTTATATTGTAACAACTTTGTGATCGATTTAAATATTGTGGCAACAGCTATCTTTCTTGTATTTCTTTTTTAAAATAAATATTTAATTTTATGTGTTTGAATGTTTTGTCTGTATGTACATAAGTGCACCAAGTCCATGTCTGGTGCATAGGGAGGCCAGGAGAGGGCCTTGGGTCCCCTGAAACTGGAGTTATAGATGGTTGTTAGCAGCTGTGTGGATGCTAGAAATTGAACCCTGAGTCCACTGTAAGAGCAGCCAATGCTCTGAGTCATCTCTCCAGCCATTGAGATTTTTTTTTGTTTTTGTTTTTTTGAGACAAGGTCTCCTTGTAGCTCCAGCTGCCTGGAACTCACTACGTAGACCAAGCTGGCCTTGATTGCACAGAAATTCACCTACCTCTGCCTCCCAATTGCTGGGATTAAAGATGTGGGCTCCAGTGCCTGGCCCTAAGAAATTTCCTATGTGAGATAGTAAAATTAAGTTCCTTTGTTATCTGTTTATCCTTTAAAGAATAAATAACGCTGCTTTGTGCTTTTGCAAGGAGGTGTTTTGCAGGACATATGGTTAGAATTATTTGCATGAATAGTAAGGAGTGTGATTACTGCACCACATGGTAAGCTGTGCTTAATTTTCTAAGAAGAAACTGCTAGAGAGGCTGCCTCATGGCATCACTGCAGTGATGAGAGCCTCTGCCACTCCGTGGCCACTTTACTTCCTTAAAGGTGAATCACGTAGATCAGACATGTGAACTGAGCATGGTAGTGCACCCTTTAATTCCACTACTCAGAAGGCAGAGACAGTGGATCTCTGTGAGATCAGGGCCAGCCTGATCTACATAGTGAGTTCCAGACAGGCTGGAGCTAAAGAGAGACCCTGTGACAAAACAAAACACCAAGACCAAGCACCCAAAAGTGATTAAGCAAAAAACTAAAACAGAAACTTGGGCCCAAAGTCAGGATGAGCATTAAAGAAGGCGTATTTCTTTTTCTTATTCCTATTTAGTATCATAGGTAACTACTCAAAATACTAATCACTTGATTATATCATGTTGAGTGTAATGAATGACAGCCCACAAAACCAATATAGCTCATGACTTTGTTGTAATTCATCAAATCAGGACATTTTGGAAAGACACAAGCATGTCTTATATTTCTGGCATACCATGGTCACTACATAAAACATATTAAAATATGTACAAAACTGGGTATGTTGGGGTACACCTTCAGCCTCTTCATTCAGGAGACCAACGCAGGGGAATCATGAGTTTGAGATGAGCCTGGCTACACAATGAGACTGTTCTTCAAAAACAGACCCACAAGATGTATAAAGTATCAGACAGCATACAAGACCAAAAATATGTAGCAGGAGCTCAGAGGCGATAGATGATGTAATGATCCAGGCAGCCTTAATGTTTATCATTAAAGAGGCGAAGCATCTGTTGGGAATAAGGACACGGACTGAGAGGGGAGGTCTGAAACGAAGGGGAAAGGATGCTGCAAAGTAAGGAGGAAATTAGTACAGCTTTCACCACGCTGCGTGAACATACAACTCTCACCTCAAAGGGGATAAGAGATGGTTTATTCTGGAGCCAAATATGAATGATTATGACCCAGAAACACAGTTTTAGGTTATCCCAATTCCATGTACCACTGTGGAAACAGTGTGATGAAGTTTTTTATAGTACCAGAACAAAGGTAGTCATAAATCAAGACACTTTTCAAATACATTTGGGGAAATATTAGGTAAGTGAGTTCAAACAAAGTGGGAAAGTCTCAGCTGGAGGTCTCAGACGCTGACAACCTCCTTAGCCTTTTGGTTGGTGGAGGCTGGTGGTCTGTTATACATTTCAGAAGGTTTAGCCTGTTAGTCACAAGGCTGTTAGGTCAGACACAGAGGTGGGCAAGGGATGGCAAGGGGGCTGTGAAGGGAGCTAGAGATGGCCCAAGGAAAATTGTAATTTGACTCTGGACCCACAACATTCGGACATCTGCACCATTACTGAGGTTCTAGTCAGTTAATTAGCCTTGCAGAAGATTTCATTTAAGGTACTGTTCTTTCCAGTAACTTCTTCATAACACTTAGAGCAAAACTCAGATAGCGTCAAGATGAATTGTGGAGAATGCTCTGTGGCCAATAGGGTTGGATAAGAATGAAGAGCACAGGATGTGGGAGGCAGGAGGAAACAGCGAGCTAAGAGGAGGAAGTGGAGGCCAGTGGCCAGTGAGTGTGTCCTGATTCCTGTCGAGTGCCGCCGTGCCAGTTCTGTCAAATGAAAAAGCCTGACATGAGTGATGTTCACACACGAGACCTCCTCCATGCCCCTAGAAGACCGTTCTGTGCTCTAATGGTTCGTTAGGGCTGTTGCAATCAACACCACAGTGTGAGAAGCTTGAACAACAGAAATACATTTTCTCACTGTTATGGAGGCTGTGAGTCCAATACACAGTGTTGGCAAGTGGCATTCCTTCTGAGGACTCTGCCCTTGGCTTGCAGATGCATCTTTTGGTCTTCATGTGAATTTTCCTGTGAATGTGTGCCCATCTGTGTTCTCTCTCTCTCCCTCTCTGTCTCTCCCCCTCTCCTGTGTGTGTGTGTATGCCTAATATTCTATTCTTATAAGGGCATCAGTCAGATTGCTTTCTGTGGTGCTGAGAATGGAGCCCTGGGCCTCGAGCAAGCTAGGAAAGCTCTACCATTGAGCTAATCTCCAGCCCCAGCACTAGTCAGATTGGATTCAGGTTCATCCCTGTGAGCTCATTTGATCTTCATTACCTCTTGAAAGATCTTATCTTTGGATAGAGTTTTATTCTGAGGTACTAGGAACTAGAACTTCAACATAGGACTTTTGGGGGACACAGTATAATCTGCAACAAACACACAAGTTGATTTTGTTTTGGTAGGCAGGATATCATCTTTTCCAGCACAGGGACATTCTAAAACAATTGGGTAAAACCTAGTGATGTATGTCTGCAATCCTAGCACTAGAGAGGCTGAAGCAGAAGGATCACAAGATTGAGGTCAGCCTGAACTGCACAGGGAGTGTGCTGGGTAACTTTAGTTGTCAACTAGACACACCTGCATTGAGGGAGCCTCAACTGGGGAATTGTCTCCATTGGACTGGCCTGTGGCCATGTCTGTGGGGTATTCTCTTGATTGTTGAGTGATGTGGGAGGGACCAACCCACTGTGGGTGGTTCCACCCCTGGGCAGTTTGTTCATTAGTGTATAAGAAAGCAGCCTGAGCATAGGCCAGGGGAGCAAGTCAGTAAGTAGTGTTCCTCCAGGGTTTGTGCTCCAGCTCCTGTCTCCAGGTTCTTGCTCTGCCTGAGTTTCTGCCTTGGGATCCCTTAGTGTAGAACTGTGATCCAGGATATGTAAGCCAAACAAACTTTTTCTTCCCCAAGTTGGTATTGGTCAGTGTTTTATCACAGCAACTGAAAGCAAACTAGAGCAGAAATTGGCACTGGGATCATGGGGTATTGCTGTGATAGTCTCGACTTGATGTTTTTGGGAGGACTGTAGAAGTATTTGGAGCTTTGTACTAGAAAGCCATTGAGTGCTTAGAGTTTGTTGCTGTGGAACTTGGAACAGTTCTGCTGGAAGAGTTACAGATGATGGAGGCCTGGCTTGTGACGCTTTAAAGGGAAATAAAGATTATTGAGACTGTTTGTGTGATTTGAATTGAGAATCTGGTTTCTTGACCAGTGAAGCTGAAGAATCAGCTGTGATTAAGAAGAGACCAGAACCACTGAAGTAACACTTTTGCTTTACTGGATAATTGATGTTTGTTAGCCGGGACTGAAAAACAGCTGTAAGTAACAAGAGACCAGAATCATCAAGGTGAAATTTTCTGGGAAGTATTTTCTCAGGGTCAGCACACAGAGGTTGTGGTCCAGCGGGGGCCTGGAAGCAGGACTTGGCGTGTGTAAGAGTCTCCTGCATGGATGTGGTGTTGAAAGTGTGGAGGGGTCACAGAAAGTAGCCGAGGCTTGGCACTGTGAGAGGCCAGGAAAGGCCACTGGTGAAAGTGAAGCTTCAGTTGTAGTGAAGACCCCAGGATTGAAGGGGTCGTGGAGAGATCTGAGGTGTTGCACCAGGAGAGGCCAGAAGAGCCCATTAGTGAAGGTGAAGCTTCAGTTTCTGTGGAGACTCCAGATTTTTGGAGATGCCAGGACCATGGGGTGACCACCAAGGGCAGCAAAAGGTGAGGGCTAGTGCTGGCCGGGGCCTGCGGGATGAGCTGCTGCGCTGTGGACGACAGAGCCAGAGAAATGGAGCTGCCAAAACCTTTCGGGAGTCCTGAAGATGGTGAGTGAATCCCAAATGTCCAGCCTTGAGCTATTTGCTGGACTTAGGTTTTGCTTAGATGTGCCTGATTATTCCTTTTGAAATAAGACAGTATTTATTTTGGATTTTACAGGAGCCCACAGTTAAGAGACTTTTAAAAGAGACTGTACTTTTAAGTGCTAGATTTTTTAAGGACTTTTAAGGTTGTAATGTTTTATGTTACATTAACATCACATCTTGGGGACAAGGAATGGAAAGATTGTGACTGAATAGTGATGTGTTTGTGTGTCAGATTGACAAGGGGTCAGTTGTGCTGGATAGCTTTAGTGTCACTTTGACACATCTGGGTTGAGGGAGCCTCACTTGGGGAATTGCCTCCTTTGAACTGATCTGTGGCCATGTCTGTGGAGTGTTCTCTTGATGGTTGAGTGATGTGGGAGGGCCAGGCCAGTGTGGCGATGCCAGCCCTGGACAGGTCATTCATTAGTGTATAAGAAAGCAGGCTGAGCATGGACCAGGGGAGCAAGCCAGAAATCAGTGTTCTTCTATGACCTGTGCTTCAGTTCGTTCCTGCCTCCAGATTCCTGTCCTGAGTTCCTACCTTGGGATCCCTTAGTGATGAACTGTGATCTAGGAGATGTGAGCCAAATAAACCCTTTCCTCCCCAAATTAGTGTTGGTCAGAGTGCTTTGTCACAGCAATCGACAGAAAGCTCGGACAGGGGGTTCAGTGTCAGCTTGGGCTACATAGCAAGACTTTTTCTCAGAAAAAAAAATGTCATGAGAAAGAGATAAAAAAAAAAATTCATGTGTGTGAGTGTATTGCCTGCCTGTGTGTAACTACATCCCTGTCATTCAGTGCCTGTGGATGTCAGAAGAGAGTGTCAGATTGTCTTGAGCTAAGGGTCATTTTTAGCCACTGTGAGGGTGCTGGGATTCAAAGCCTGGTCCTCTGGAAGAGCAGCTGGTGCTCTTAACTGCTGGGCCATCTCTCCAGCCTCAGGAATGCTTCTTTACATGGCTACTTAGTGTCACCTTGCAGTTTATACACTAGATGCTTTGACAGGAGTAGCCATGGCAGAGGGCTGAGAAACAGTGGGACCCAGGACCTCTTTCGGAGGCACAGTAGGCAGGGTTGCTAACAGATGAAAAGAGGCTGCGGAGAAAGCGGGCAGAGAAGAAGTAGAAGCCCGCTGGTGGGTGTGCACCTCAGGCACGCGGCCGCCTGGCGGGACTGGCAAGAGGGCAAGACGGTGAGTTCTTTCAACTCAACTCTTTCTCACCACTTACCGTAAAAGTTATGCAGAGAATTCCAGGAAGCAGGGCAGAGAAGGCGAGATTGGAAAAAGGCACCAGAATTGGAAGAGTGCTATGTTGAAGAGCTTACGCTCTGTCCTCAGTGTAACAGAAGATCTCCTTGAAGGTCTGAGTTGGAGACATTATGAATCTAGTTTGTGTTTTATGTCCCTGTAGCTCAAGTGTGTGGAATGAACCTAAGGAGGATCAAAGCAGGAGAGAGAGAGAGAGGCTCCGGGGGTGGGAGTGAGGCACTGCTCAAGCTGTCAAGCTGTGGCCCTGAGGATGGCGTTGTGAGCATCTCAGGGGGTCTGTGTTCAGGACTGTAATTTCTGGGTTGCAGGCTGGTACGGTGGTTAATTTTCATTTTGAGGTAACACTTTGCGATGCAGTGCAGATTGACTTCGGAATCATGATCCTTCTACCTGTGTTCTCCTGTGCTGAGATTATAGGCATGTTCTACCACGCCTGGCTCAACATGGTTAATTTTCTGGGTCAGTTTTTCTGTAACTGTTGCCCAGGTATTTGTTAAAACATTCTGAATATTTTTACAAAGATTCTTTTAATGAAAAATTTATGTGAACAGTAAAGCAGGTTACTCTCCGATGTGGGAGTAGGTCTTGTTTAACCCTCTAAAGGCCTCAGAGTATATACCGAGCAGGAAGGACTGTGTTAGTAGATGACTTATAAACTCTACAGATTCTCCAAACCCGCTAGTCACAATCAGATTTTGGACTCTTGGGCTGCACTATCATGAAGTAATCGACAATTCCATAATTCCTCTCCTTCCCTCCCTCCTTCTCTCCCCACTCCTGTTGGTGCTGATTTTCTAGAAAACCCTCACTCGTAAAGGTAGCGTAGTCTTGTGCTCTCCACCGTGGCCGCACCCGTGTACTGTGGAGCCGAGAAAGTCTTGAGGGCCATTGTCCTCTGTATAGAGACAGCTTGGAATTCTGGGTAAAGCCATGTCAATAAAGCCCTCTTCCACAAAGGAGAAAGACCACAGATTTGTACACAGGCTTTTATTACTTCTCCACGAATGTGGCAAATATCTCCCTTATGGTTGTTAGCTAGAACTGGTCACACGGTATTGCTTGGCAACACAGGTGACTGAGCAGCTAGTCTTGTGCACATTTGCACGGAGTTTCCTGTTTTGATCCCCGGTCACTGTTTGTGACCAGCAGTGTTATCACCCCAAGTGAAGAGAACTTCCTTAGGGTCCTAGTTTTAAATCAACAGTATGTGTTGACATTCACCAAAGTGCTTTTCTGCATGAACTGATGCAATTTTTTGATTTTCTGCTCTAGTTCAGACATGGTAGTGGATTACCTCATTAGATTATCTGATGCTTGTTCCTGAGACGAAGTCACTGCCATCTGTCTGTGCTTTCTATATGCCATTTAATTTGCTAGCCAATGCTTCAGAATGTCTGTAGACACATTCATACTTAAAATAGACCTATGCTTTCTTTCTTGTATTATCTTTCTTTGGTTTTAGACTCAAGATTACTCATTTCTACTTTTTCTATTTTCTGGAAAATTTTTAAAGAATTTATTTAACTCTCCATTAAAAACCTCTGCCTCCTCCTGATTGCTGGGATTAAAGACGTGTATCACCACCTCTGGAAGACCAAGGCCAGCCTGGTCTGCATGGGATGTTCAAGGCCAGCCTGGTCTGCATGGGGTGTTCAAGGCCAGCCTGGTCTGCATGGGGTGTTCAAGGCCAGCTGGGGCTACAGGGAAAACCTGCCTCAAAAACAACTCCCCTGCAAACCTTCAAAATCTTCCAGATATGATCCCCCACTCCCAAGGACTTCATCATTGCAGCAAGGTTTTCTTTTGTGTATGTATACTTTCTCATGATGCTTGGGAAATGATCACATTTCCATTATGCATTGTATTTCCATCTTCTTGCTCTTCTTTTTGATGTGTTTTGTTTACCTGATTAATCACTTGAAAGACCAGACTTTAATTCTTCCATTTTCCAAACATTTGAACCAGCCTTAAAATTTCCCTAAAGTCCCTGACATCCATCTTTTTCAGTTCTTTTGTTTCTTCAGAGTTGATTTTTGGCTCTGAAGAAAAGCTCTTCTGGAGAGCTTCAGTTGTCATCTTGACACACCTTGGAAGAGGGAATCTCAACTGGGGAATTTCCTCTATTAGATTGGCCTGTGGCCATGACAGTGAGGCATTTTCTTGATTGTTGAGTGATGTGGGAGGGCCAGCCGGCTGTGGTTGGTGCCACCCTTGGGCAGGTGGTCCTGAGCTGCATAAGAAAGCTGGCTGTGCATAAACCAGGAGAGCAAGCCAGTAAACAGTGTTCCTCCATGGTCTGTGCCTCCAAGCTCCTGCCCTGCTTAAGTTCCTGACTTGCCTCAAAGATGGGTGGTCACTTGGAAGAGTAAAATGAAATAAACTCTTTCCTTTACTTGGTAGATTTTGGTCAGTGTATCACAGCAAAAGAAATCAATATAGAATAGTACCCAAGGTTAGGTTGTCATACTTTTTAAAATCTGAGGGCTAAGATGTTTGCCTGTGTGGGATTCCAGACTGGTGTGATGGTACACATCTGTAACCCCTGTACTCAGGAAACTGAAACAGGAGGATCAGTTTAGGCCAACCTAAGCTAGGTGGCAAAACCCTGTCTCTAAATAAAATGAAACAGAACAATCAAAAGCTATAAAACCCCAAATCTTCAGAAATCCAGAAGCAGATTTTTAATGCAGACACATTCAAGAAAGCTATTTTCTTTTGCCTCAGTGGTTACATCTGCAAAGTAAGGAAGGAGGAATTTGTTAGATGACTGTTGTAAGCTGGGTTCTAAATCTTCATTTGAGGCTTGGTTCATGTAATGCTTTGAGCTTAGTAAACATCCTCCAGCCCACTGTCCATCTCCATGGAGGGGGAAAATCACTTTCTTGCTCTCCCAGTGTTTGGCTGGGCCATGGGACTTGTGCCCAACAGAATGTTAGCAGATGTGATTCTTGCAGAGGCCTTAAACCCTTGTGCGGCTTGGCTTGACTCTGGCAACCACTGTCTTCTGTGAGAAGTGAGACGCATGTGTCCAGGTATTTCTGTTCTTTCAGCGTGGCCCAGAATGAACACTTGTGTAGCAGACCTGCACTGCAGCTGTAGCTTAGAGCCAAACTTAACCATCAGAACAAATAGTAAACCAATATGTTGAGAGATGGTTTGTTACACAGCGTTGCTATGATCATAACTGACCGATATCATGTAGTTTGGTCATTGGTTTTCATATTATGTTCACACAGAATCTAGATGCTCCCCAAGCTGTATTCAGGTTCTGTTTCTAAAAATCAGTGAAAGGAATTTCATATCTATTCCTGTCTCTCTAATTTTTAGAATTGGAAATATTATGGATTACCTTTTGACATTAACTCATAAAATAAAAAGTTACTTTCATTTAATAGCTTTTTATACATATGTTCCCATTATTTTTAAATTAGTTTATTTTAAAATTATGTGTATATGTGTGTGTATAGGTATGCATACATGAATGCAGACTCCTGTGAAAGCCAGAGGTAATGGATCCCCTGGAGCTTGAGTTACAGGAAATTGTGAGGTTATGGGAACCAAACTCTAGTACTCTGGGAGAGTAACAAGTGTTCTTGACTACTGAGCTATCTCTTCAGCCCGTCAGTACCTCTTTTGTGCACATGAAAAGCTGTTTTCATTGTGATCACTAGTATTCAGGCAGTCCTCTGCTGGGCAGACGTAAAGCTTGCATAATAGTGAATCCATGAACATTTCATGATATTGGTGGGTGTTCTTGTTTTCTCAGGTTCCACTTCCTCAGTTTCTACTAGGAATATGAGGGATTCTGAAAAAGTCATCTTCAGTCTCAGATCTGGGGATGGAACACGAGACCTGGACTAGCACATTTACATTCAGGAACTAGTGAGGAATTGGGCACGTGTTCTACAGTAAGTATGTATTTTGAGTATTGTTGCTGGGAATTATCTTTTGCTCTGGAACCCTAAAACTACTATGATTGGTCAAAGAAGTCAGTCATGAACCATAACATATTGTGTTATAATTCTGTTTGTGTGAAGTGTCAGTAAGAGGCAAATCCAGAGTCAGAAAGTGGATTGGTGATCAAAATAGGAGTGGAAGCAACTTCTAATGGGGGTGAAGATTTCTCACAATGATGAACATGTTTCATATTTAATTGTCATGATCTCACAACCCTGTCTGCATGCTAAGAGTTGTTAGTTTTTGCACTAAATGGATGGCTTTGGGGCATATGTATTCTATCCCAGTAGAGGTGTGAGAGAATTGTGATAGGTCAGAGAACTCCAGGGATGCAGCTTTTGTGACTGGCCAGCCATGCTGGGGTGGGCTTTTCAGTGATCCAACTGCCTTTGTTCACCCCGTGCTTGCAGCTGATCCCAGTAAGTTTATTGGTTCACCAAACTACACTGGGGTGCAATTGTTTCTCCAGTCTGTTGTCAGTGCTTTATGTGGAATAAACAGACATTACTCCACACCTCCCTGGGAAGTCATTCAGCACTTAGAACAGAGGGAGGTGCTGACTGCACAGCATGGAGTATTGAGTGAGGTGACTCTGTGTAGAGTAAGGACCATTTAGGAATTGTGGAGTAGAGTTTCTAGGTCAATACTTGGCATGGGGACAGCCTGCTGCCCTTCTTTGGTTTATTCCAAGTTTTTTTTTTTTTAACCTCTTATGTTTTGGAAACAAGGGGATTGATGACTGCTGAGGAAGAACAAGAGCTTTTTATATATATATATATATATATATATATATATATATATATATATATATATATGCAGAGATGCAGAGTGTTCTGTAGCCTTGGCTCACCTGGAACTTGCTAAATAGCTCAGGATACCCTTGAATATTTGATCCTCTACCTCTGAAGTGATGGAATTCTAGGTGTGCACTACCATTACTGGTTTGTGTGTGCTGAGGACTGAACACAGGGCGTCCTGCAGGCTAGGCAAGCACTCTACCAACTGAGTTAAACCCCAATTCCTCAAATGCTTCCTTTTTATTTCAGAGCTTCAAAGCAAGCTCAGGGCCATGGGTTTGCCGGGCAAGCATCCTACTGCAGATCTAAATCCCTAGCCCCCAACGTTCACTTTTGAATTATGCTTCTGTACATAGAGGATCAGCAAAGAGATATTTCTTGTTTTCTTATAACTGTGTTTATTACATTCTTCAAGATAGTATTTGATTTCTGTGAATGTCTTCTCATCCTCCTTTGAATAAATGTATTTAGTTCAGGGGTTCCTATTAACCCCATGATGATTTTCTAAAATAGAATCTGATCTGTTTAATATTTCCGAAACAGAGCCTGTTGCCTGCATCAACATCATTTGGTGGTACTTTCATTGAAATGCAATATTTCTTGATTATAAGAAGTACCTCCAAGTTGCAGACATGGGTCTTGTTCTGCAAAGCCTGGGATGCACTAAAAGATAAAAAGTTGTACTTGAAGTTCTGTTGACTGATTAACTGGGAAACGGAGATCAATGAATGAGAAATATTTGGGCAACAATTTGCATAGAGAAAGTTGATAAGTTGATGGAAAAGAAGAAAACTGTCCATCTTTGTAAGAAGAAATCCCTTTTAAGAAGCCTCGCTGAAATGCTGAGACGACACATGGAGGTGAAAGCTGACGTCCCCTGAAAAACACATTATGTAGGCAAAGCCAAACTTCTTTCAACAAGATGAGGGCTATTCATGGCTCTCCCTGAGCAGACCATAGTATGAGGAGCACGGGAACAAGGCTGCAAAGTCCTCTGAGGTCTTCACATGTGCTCCCACTGCAGCTGACTGCAGGGGGACTCTCATGGTGTTCTGTAGCAAGAAGCAAAGTAGATGGTGAAGCTGTGAAACACAAATAATTTCTAGGCTCATCCAGTGCTTAATTAAAGGACTAATTTACTAGTTAAAAGACTAACTTGTTAGTTAAAAGGTCTAACTTGCTAGTTAAAGACCTTTACTCAGGGGCGTGGAGAGATGGCTCATCAGTTAAGAGCACTGGGTGCTCTTGCAGAGGACCCAGGTTCAATTCCCAGCACCTGAATGGCAACAACTGTCTGTAACTCATTTCAGGGGATCCAACATCCTCTTCTGACCTCCTTGGCCACCACTGTACAATATGGATGCACTTACATACATGCAGGCAATACACTCATACACATTTAAAAAGACCTTTTCTGGGAGGTGTGTCACTCCTGCTGCGTGTGTGTGTGTGTTTGTGTGTGAAGAGCACTGAACTCAGGGCTTCACACAAGCTAGGCAAGTGTTTTGCCACTGAGCCCCATCTCCAGTCTCAGGAAAACTCTTCTTGAAACTTATAAATACACACTGTCTGGAATGGTCAAAAGTCAGAAGCACAAAGACCGACAACTGCAGGCTATGCTTCATTGGTATTCTGATTCAAGACTAATGATTAGAATTAAATTAATAATTTTATTGAAATAAAATTTGGGATTAATTTATAATTTAAGCAACAGTGCCATTGAAAATGCTTAGATTCAGAAGACTCTGGTTTTGAGTTGCTTCAATTACTGAGACTTAAGGCAATTCTTGTCTCTAGGATTCTATTTACTTATCCTGTTAAGGATAGGACTTTCAGACCCTGAAATGTCTTCAACTTCATGATTTTAAGATTTATGAATCTTGGGATTCAGAGTTGACTGACTTGCTGATGATTTATCCTAGAAAAACAATACTATTGACTCTCAAAGAAGAGGCTAATATTTCCTGTCTCTGTGTGTCCGGGGGGGCACGTAATTTTTAGTGATTGCTAATGTCAAATCAAAGAAAATAGACTCCAATGAGATATTTGAAGAGTCTGTCTAAGATAAATGGCTAGGAATTAGCAATGTGTGAGTTCCCACAATTAACTAAACTCAACATTAAAATCCTTTCTAACTCCTTAAAGAATTTGTGTTTCTTTTCCCTTTCCCAGTGAAATATTCTCAAAGAAATGAAAGTCTGCTTAAGGAATGAAATTAGCTAGTAGTTACTGGGTCATGTTTCCCTGCACTTACTATTGGATGCTTAACTCATGGAGTTAGAAATACAAAGTGCTAATAATATACTGCTACACACCAGTGTCCAGTTTGAATTAATTGGAATGTATACCTCAAACACCTTCGGCAAACTAAATAGAACATTCTGAGGCTTTTCTATAACCAAAGTGGCCACTTAGCCAAAGAGGTTTAGATCACAAATTAAGCAAATGGGTAAAATACAACAGTGCATATTTAAGAATTCACCAGTGAGGATACTTGTGGTTTGTAAACAACCTCATGAATAGACTGAATGAGTCCACAAGGAGAGCGTCCAGAGCTGCTGCAGGCCTGACCTCTGGCTGTGCTTTCCCTCGACTCTTTCTGCTCCGATGTGCTCCGTCATGCTGTTCCATCTTCAGTTTGGATTCTGGCTTTTGGTTTCCAGACTCTCATATTCAGTCTGACTGTGCCTCTGCTGAACAGATCTCAGTGCCTAGAACACAGGGATCTCAGAGAGTGGAGTTAGAATCATGGGGAGTGTCCACCTGGCTCAGGCTCTTGCTCGATGAGCCCAGTGCTTTATGGGCATTGATCCCTTTTTTTCTTTTTTCATTTCTTCCTCAGACAATCCAGGTAATCAGTGTGGTGCTTTAAAAAATGCCTTTGCAGTCAGTGTGGTACATGCTTGTTAATCATAGCACTTGGGAGGCAGAGCTGGAAAGATCCGGAGTTTGAGGCCAGCTCTAACCACCTACCCTTTCTTTTTGTGTGTGGGGGTGGGAGGGTTGAGCCAAGGTATCCCTGTAGTCCCAGCTAGCCTCGATCTCAGAGACTTGCGTGCCTCTGCTGGGATTAATGGCATTTACCACTATGTCTGGCTTAATTCCTTTCCTTTTGAATGAAGTTGACTTTAATGGTTTGCTTCAAATGAATAGCGTAAAGCAAAAATGTTCCTGTCTGACTTTAGTTCATAGGTCCTTAAAAGGTTTCCATTTTGTATACTCTGTCTCCCTCCTCCTCCTTCTCCTTCTCCTTCTCCTCCTCTCTTCCCCTTCCCTCTCCCGTTCCTCCTCCTCCTCCCCTTCATCTTGGTTTGTCTTAGGCAGAGTGGGAGAGCTCACTTGGTAAGGGACTGAGGTCTCCAGTTCATAGTCACAAGCCTGCCAACAACTATAAGTATGACCTTGGAGACAGATGACTGGCTGTTGTTAGAGCCCCCACTGACAGTTTAAATAATCTCATAACAGACCCTGAGCTGGAGCTGCCCAGCTGAGCCACTGCGGAATTCCTGGTGTCTTAGAACTGGTATGAGATGGACTGGGGAGATGGCTCAGGTGGTAGAGTGCTAGCCTTGGAAGCAGAAGAAACTGAATTTGATCCCCAGAATGTGCAAATGCTGGGCATGGTGTGCACACTTATAATCTTGAGCACTGGGGAGGCAGAGACAGATCAATCTCCAGGACGCAGAGGCCAGCCAACCTAGCTTACTTGGCAAGTTGCATTCCAGTGAAAGACTCTGTCTCAAATAAGGTGGACAGCACCAGAGGAATGAAACCTCGTTTCCACACACACACAGACTTGTACAGGCAAACCACATGCACGTGCACCTGTACACATGAACACACAAATGTGTGAGGTAAGGAAATTGCTTAGTTTGTACTCATTTGTTACACAGCAACAGGTGATTCACACAGACCTGCACTGTTGCTGCACCCGTTTCATGGCTGGGAAAAGCACAGTATACATGAAGTAGGTAAAGTGCCAGGACACAGAGTTAGGAAACTGTGGAGGTGGGATGTGGGCCTAGCAGTCAGACTACTGGGTGGTTCTGTATCCCGTCCCCCTCTACATAGCTGTGCTGTCATGGAGTCTGTGTGGCACCCAGTTTAAGTCCTTAGTCTTCTTTTAGGAAAATATTTTTAAAAAGCTTTATTTTTAGCCAGGAATTGTGATGAATCCTAGTACTTGGGAGGCAGAGGCAGATGGAGCTCTGTGAGTTGGAGACCAGCCTGGTCTACACAGTGAATTCCAGGCCAGCCAGGGCTACATATTGAGATCCTGTCTCAAACAGAAGAAACAAAGTCAGTGGAGACCAGAAGGTGTGGGATTCCCCCAGAGCTGAAGTAACAGGCGGTTGTGAGTCGCCCAGTGTGAGTGCTGGGACTGAACCAGGGTCTCATGCTCTTAACCACTGAGCCCCATCTCTAGCCCTCTTGGTCTTTCCTTTTTAGTGGTCCCAAATTTCAGGGTCAGTGGGTAGTTCCAGAAGGTTTTAGGTGAATAATTAACAGTGTTAAGATTCCTTAAACATTATTTTTATAGTTCAAATGTTTTTTGAGGAATCATATAATAGGCCTTGATTTTCATTAGTTAAAAAGCTTCATATTTGCTTCATCTTATAACTCTGGGCTTGTGCTCTCAACATTTTCAAAACAATCTCAAGCCACTTTACCTACTTCATGTATATTGTGCTCTTCCCAGCCATGAAACGGGCGCAGCAACAGTGCAGGTCTGCGTGAATCACCTGTTGCTGTGTAACAAATGAGTGCAAACTAAGCAATTTCAAACGATAACTGTTCATTACCTCACACATTTTGTGTGTGTTCATGTGTGTACAGATGCATGTGCGTGTGGTTTGCCTGTACAAGTCTGTGTGTGTGTGGAAACGAGGTTTCATTCTTCTGGTGCTGTCCATCTTATTTGAGACAGAGTCTTTCACTGGACTGCAAGCTTGATCCTGTCATGGACACATTCAGCACATGTGGATCCCCCATAGGCCCTGCTGGTCTGTCTGTTTTGTTTTAGACAGTCTCATAAGGACTGTAGATCTCAAAACACAAACCCCTCAAAGTCTGCTTTCCCATACCACGTTCTGATTCTGGTGCTTTCCAGATCATCTAGGTAGAAAGGAAAACAGGCCTATGGCCAGGAGTTCAAGACAGCTTACTACTGTATGTCAAACACTGTGCAAGTCTGAGTGCCTCTAAGCACAGCTCCCGGAAGAGGACAAAGCTAAGATACTTTTATGGCATCTGGTGCTTTTCATCAATTTTTAAATGAATTTTCACAAACTTCATATATTTTGATCATATTTAGATCCCCTCCTGTATCTGCACCACTTGCAACCCCAACACATTTCCCTATAATGTATATATGTGTACATATATGTTACATACTAGATATTACAGATATTATAGTATAAAGGCCCATAGAATCAGGTTTGTACTCCCAAATGCCTTTTGGTGTGGATCATTCACTGGAGCCTGGTCAACCTACTAAGAGTCTCACCCTTAAATGAATTGGAATCTCCCCTGCTCAGCAGCCATCGAGTGCTAACAGTTCCCCAGGTAGCATGGTGATTAACGCAGAGAACCACAGCTGGTCAAGCCGCAGAGAGCCAGCTGCAGACTGCTTATTCCTGAATAGGACACCTATACCAAATTTTGCCTCCCAGGATGCAGAGATCATGTAGAAGAGGGGGTGGAAGGCTTGTTAAGAGCCAGAGGGGGTTGATGACCACAAGGAAACAGTCTTCCAAACAGCTGGTCAGTTACTTAAATGAACTCATCTGGCGAGAATGTGGATATGAGAGTCAATTCTTTGCCTTAGGAAAGGTAGGGATGTGTCTCTAGAGAGACACAGTTTCTACTCATGAAGGTATGGCAAAAACACAGGATCACGATTTACAGAAATAAATCTCTGCATTCCGGCAAGCATGGTTCTGTGAGGTCGGGTAGCAGAAGATTTTGTTTTCAGAAGAAATTTTCTCCACCAACATCAGCCTTCATTGTGTTACTTTAGTTGTGAATTCGTGTGACCATTGACTGGAAAGTCCTGACAGCTCCAGAGTTTGATTTCTGCATCACTGCTGAGGTATCCTGGGGCAGGTTCCGTATCATGTTTTTCTTTCATGTACAAATTTCTTATTTTTCACTTCACAGCTGACAGGAAAGTCTGAAGCCTTCCCCCAGTCCCTTGGGACCCCTTTCCTCTTCCCTTTAGGTAGGTGAGAGTCACAAGGACTGGGTATGAGGTCCTGGAGCAACATGTGGACGCTTCTGTTTTATGTGATGAATTCTGTCTACTTTCTAAAGAACTGGAGTGAAGAGCAGAGGAGTTATTGTCTGTAGTCACTCAAAGAGTGATTGACAGGCACCCAGCAAGGTCGTGTTTCCACCTGCATCACTATCTTTGAACTTGGCTTCCATTCCCTATTTGAAGGTGGGACGCCTCCTGCTGGTTCTTGAGAGTAGGCCTGTGGAACACTGATCCTGTATGACTTGTGCCATGGTGATCGGGTTTCTCTCTCTCTACTGGCTGGAAACTCATTTGTTTTATTTTTTGTTGTATGATGTGTGTATGAATATATGATGTATGCATGTATGTTTGCCTATATATGTGTGTGTCCGTGATATGGCCGTGTGGAGGTTAGAGGTCAGCCTTATTCTTCACCTGCCACATTGTTGAGACAGGGTCTCTTCTCTTTTACCACTCTGTATTCCAGGCCAACTGGGATTCCCCTGCTTCAAACTCTTATCTTTCAGTAGGAACACTGGGATTACAGGTACCTACTACTGGGCCTGGCTTTTATGTGGCTTCTGGGGATTCAAACTTAAGTCTTCCTGCTTGTCTGGCAAGTGCTTTGCCCACTGAGCCATCACCCCAGCCCAAACTCACCCTTCTTAGGAAGAAAACAAAATAAGGCTTTGTCTAAAGCATAGCTCAACATGAACTCATACTACTGTTACTAGAAATGATAGGGCAGACAGATGGAAAGTAGGATGGACGGCTGGACAACTGATAGAACTATAAAGCCCCAACTCTACCTGCTGAAGGAACAGGCTTAAGATGAGGGTTGAGATCTAACTAGGTTGAAAGTCTTTTAAATTTATTTTTACCAAAATACCTTATTTATGGGCTTAGCATGAGTTTTCTTGCTAAACTTTCCTTGCTAACTTTAGTGCATTGAAATAAGAAAATAGGCTCTTAAACACATTTTGTGAGGTTTCACACATCATTGCTGAGGTTTCCTGGGGATGGACACACACACACACGTTTTCAAAATATAAAGTTTATCAAAATTTCATTTTATGGCTCATTTTTCACTATGTATTAAAGTTTTATGATAAACCTAATTATATACTGGTTTACCAAAGTTACATATAACTTGAAGTAAAGACTACTGCTATGGCAGATACCATGTTTTAATAAATCTATTTTATTTTAATTGCCTGTTTACACACACTCTTCCTTCTTTTCAATGGTTGATTAATGCCTTTACTTCTCCCAAAGGAGGAGAGGCTGTTTACTGCTAAATCATAGGCAAAATATAATTATATGTACTTGGTAACTATAAGCTTATAATGTTTGTCTCCTACAAAATAGACCAAGTTATGTACCAGATTAGAGATGTAAAAATGAATACTTTTACAGTAAAATCTAGCCATAAGGAAAAAAGTTTTCTATGGCCAAAAAAGTAACATGGGTTTGGGGTGAGATACTGGCCCCTGGAGACCAGTGGTTTCATAGAGACTGTGGCTGTGTCCAACCAAATTTTCACCAGTGGGCAGAGAAGCCTGGCAAGAGACTAACATTTAGTAATATTATTTGCACTTAGGTTTATATCACTGTTTTCTAATTAATAGTTAATCAAAACTGAACCCCACCATTTACTGAACCCCTGGGATACTATGCAATATAAACCAGAGGCCCAAACAGCCAGCTCAACTTACTGAGTCCTCCTTCTGATTTCTCTCTTTTCTTCAGCAGAATCTATTTTATCCCCATCAGAGAAAGCTCTGTTTTTAAGGGATCATATTAGGACAAGCCCACTAGGATAATTTCTACTTTAAGGCCCACTGGCTTAGCAATTACATCACAGAGTCATTTTGCCAAGGAGCATGTTATTGTGGATACGATGTGACCATGTGCAGGCATGGAGGCTAAAGTTCTGCCACCCACAACTGAGAATTTAGAAAGCAACAGGTACAGATACTGAGGTGTAACTAGGTTCAAAATCTTTTTCATTTATTATGCCGTGGATACATTATTCATGGGAATTAAGAAGTTATGAGAAAAATAGTATGCCCTCCCATGCAGAATGCAAATAATCCCTGATGTGATAACAGCATTGCTGATTTCCCTTAGGAAGTAGTGACTTGAGAATATGATTTGGAATAGATAAATCCAAACATGGAATTCAAAGAGTGTGCCTATTTTATGAGACTGGGAAAATTACAGGAATTTTCAGCATTTCATAAGGCTCATTTGGAACATGAGGATGAGGATAACATTCACTCAAGGCTTGTTACCACCACAATGTGGGAGAGTGCGTGATGGGATTCCTAGTGCACAAAGATGGCTGCTGCGCAATAACTAGTGCACATTTGCAGCATTGCCTTTACGGACCATAACACTTACACTAACTGACTGCTAATTAGCTATGTTCTTTCCTAGACTCTAGGTCTCAAAAGAACAGGTCCCACATGCCTGTTCTCTGAAATATTTCAAGTGTTTGGTACTGAGCAAGGTAGGCAAAAGGGTACTCAGTAAATATCTGCTGAGTATGGGAATGAATTTTTTCCAAGAAAACTCCCGACCAGTTTTCAGCATGATGTGTGTCAAAAAAAATGAATTTGAGGTCTGGCTTTGGCCTGTGGACATCCAGTTTATGACTTCTGCCAGAGAGAATGGTCATGATAGTTTAGCATGGAACATGTTCAGACATGCTATCAATCTTCTACAGAACTTGCAAAGCCTTAATAACCATCCGTAATATGTCTAGTTCTGAATCATATCGACATTGGCGAAGCCTTCACATTTCAACAGTTTATATTTTCTTTCAAACTGATTGAATGTCAAAGTTCTAGCTCCCTTGAACCTAAAAATGTCTCCTTATTGTAAAAATGATTATGTGTGTTAATAGCTCCCCAATTATGGCTGACAGCGCTTTGCTCTTTTCTAGGGAGACATTATTTATTTTGTAACACCAAGATATCCCCTGGAGGAGGACCATAGGTGCTGTGCAGAAGTTAGTTTTTGATGTCCCTACTTTGTGTCCCCTACTTATCTCTGAAATGCATCTCCCCCAACACATGAAAAAGCTGACAGCTCCAGGAAAAATATGATTTTAAAATTCCTTAGAATGAAAAATCAGAATAGAGGAGCTGAAGAGATGGCTAAGTGGTTAAGAGCACTGACTGCTCTAGCAGAAGACTGGGGTTGAATTCCTACCACCCACATGGTGACTCACAACCGTCCATAACTCCAGTTCCATGGGATCTGACACTCTCTTTTAACCTCTGCTGGCATCACATGACATGGGTGCACTTACATGCATACAGGCAATACACATCGAAAATAATAAATAAAATATTATAAAAAATCAGAATAGAAATATTGATTTATATCCCCCACAGCATCATTAAAAAGAGGGCCTGAAGTCCACTGTGACAAAAAACTTCAGTTATAAAAAGTTTACATAATAAAATACTACAGTTTAAATAACCCAGACACATTTCCAATATCATTATGCACACAGCTATTTCACAATCAAATCTTAGTGGCTGTCTAGACAGACTGGTAGAATATCTTAATTTGGAATTTAATGACAGAGATTTAAAAACCCTTTCCAAACAAAAATACTGGATGACTTTGTTTCGTGCTTTTGAGGAGGTGGTTTGGAGAAGAAGCAGCATATAAAGAAATAATGTCAGTTTCAGAAACCAGATATGGGGAGAAACGAGAAGCAAAGAGCATGGCTAGAAGCCGTTCTGGCTGAGAAACCACTTGTAGGAATCATTTTGTAACTGGAACTGGAGCTAAGTCAGTGTTAGATTTCTTCTTGGTGATAAATCACATCGAGACTTTGAAAAATGTTTTGTCCCTTTCCTGTGTATTATCTCATGATTTCAGTATTGCTTTCTCTGTTGTCCTTCCAAGAAAAAGGTCTTTACAATGATGTCTTTTCTTTCAGAGTACTGCTAGGATATTCAAGATACTCTCAAATAAAAGCTGACATTTTGAATGTAGTTTAAATATGAATGCAGTATGAAAACAATCTTAGCTTCAATCTGGAGTCTGGAAGAATTCAGACTGTACTGTCCTCTGAAGGGTAAAGCTTTGTGATAGCGCTGCTTGAGAGTGTGTCTGTCAAATGCAAAAGAATGGGCGAGGTCCAGCTTGGTAGCCTGTCCCAAAGCTGGTGTACTGGTCCCTCCTCTCTCCTGCTTTTCCGTGGTGGCTTTGAATAACTGAATATAGAACAAATAAGGTTCATAGCACAGCCTGGTTTAGAAAGCACTGAAAACTGTTTTGGCCTAGCAAGTAAAAATGCAACTTATCAATTCCATCATATTGGACCTAAATAAATAAGTAGGTACTGACCCCAGAGCTCGGTGCTGTGTGAAGAGATAGCGAAGACACGTTGGATTTTGCCATGTACTCACTGTTGACCAGTCTCCAGCCGCTGCCACCCCAGTGGCCTCCTGCCCGTTCCACTCATATTTTTTTAAGATTTAAAATGTCAAAGTTTGTGTCTGCCACTTGTGTGCAGGTACCCAATCAAAGCACAACGAGGGCATCAGGTCCGCTGGGCCTGGAGTGTCAGGCAGTTGTGAGCCATCCATTAGGAATGAGATTCCCCAGCATGCGGGGAAAGGAAGGGACTTGGAACGGTGATGGGATGGGCAGCAAGTCTAGGAAGTATCATGTGTGGAACTTGCAGAGTAGACATTCTTTGAACCAGGCTCTCTGCTTACATGTTCTGCTTACATGTGAGTGCATGGTGGAAGAGAAAGCACCCTTGCAATGTTCACCTATACTCCTGAAAGCTTGGCCCTTAAATTAGGTGCACAGTTCCTTGAGATTTTTCTAATGGTTTGTCATTTATTCTTATACTCAGCAGAATAATGGAGCATCTTCTATGTGTCAGGCACTGTGCAAAGTGCCAAGGACAGAAGAATGAATGCAAAATAGACATAGGCCATGCCTTTGTGGTGCTTAAAGAATAGTGCAGACAGTGAGGTGATAATATTCAACACAAAACACACACACAAGATAGTCACAGTCACCACAAGCACTAACATGAGCTAGTAGGATTCTGTGACTGACAAATGCTGGGAAATCTGTGTTAAACAGGTTCAGGGGGGCCTCCCTGGAGTCCATGTTGGCAGTGTGTAGATGAGGCTGTCCATATGGAGAACAATCCTTGCTAAGGCCCTTAGATGCTAAGGACTTCTGTACTAGAAGTATTGAGCAAAAGGAGAACATGAGATGAGGATGTAGAAGACTGTACAAGGTCACATAAGGCACATTCTGTGACTTAGGCAAACACCACCTTATTCAAAATGCATGCAAGGACACAGGAAGATGCAACTTACATTTAAAATACGTTAGTCAGTGAGTAGAAGATGGAGAGGATGTCGGGAGAGAAGGAAGGGGGACTGCTAAGGAGGACCTTAATGCGGATGACAAGGCAGGTGATGGTGATGGAGAAGGGTGCATTGGGTATGCAGTCAGATTTTGTGAGTGACTCATTTGTGGATTTTGAAGGAAAAAGAAATCTTGGATGATGGTTAGATTTGGGCTACAACACTGGTCAGGGGGTGAAAACCAATTTCCAAGGTGAGAAATGGCAGAGGGAGAGATTTGGGGACTGGAAATCAAATGCTAGAACTGCTATTTGTGAGAGACTTTCAAATAGTTGAGATAGCATGTAGGGAATCAATTCTGAACTTCAGAAGAAAGGTTCTGGCCAAAATATACGCTTGGGATGTGTCACAGTAGACAGCATTCTGAGATGGGATGTACTTGAGCTTCCTCACGTCATGGAGATCTCAGAATAGTCTCACATGACAGCTGAATACCCCTAAGATAATGGGCGCCAGAGAAGCAGAAGCTAAAAGCTTTCTTTTGAACTAGTCTTAAAATAGATGAACTTCCTCTTCTAACGTAGTCTTCCAAGTTCCCACTTCGCATAACCCTGTGTGCCATATGTAAGCTCACTTTCAAGAATGAAGCAGGGCAGGAGAGACAGCTGAGTGGTTTAAGAGCACTTGCAGAAGAGCAGGTTATGTCACCTTGCCTTTGCTTTATTCACCTATATACATAATTCCAACTCACCAAAGTCCCTAGCCAGCCCAGTAATGCCATGCCAGCAAGCTTCCATTTTTGCTTCGTAGTGAATGGGTAGGCTGGCTGGGGCAGATGGAGAACCGGTGCTTAGTTCCTGGGTTCCACAGTAGTGCTCTCAATCCCCAGAAGGACTCAGGCACCGAAGCTTATAGAGACAGGGCAGACATGCATGTGCATTCCTAAGGCTGATAAGAGATGTTCTGGGGTAAATGAATGTACTTGGGAGTTGTCACAATAGGGAAGCCATGGGGTAGATGACGTCTGTAAGGGAAGAGCTTAGAGAGAGCAGTGCTAGGAAACCCAGACAGCCAAGAGGAAAGTGAAAGTTTGCCCCAACAATTGGACCTCATAGGGAGAATCTGTGTCCGAAGCACATTTGTTTTTAGTGTAACTTCTACTTCTCAGGTGTCAGCCTTGGGAAATGAGGTTGAAAGACCCCCAGCGTGCCTTTAAGACTTTTTCTCATTGCAGTTAGCATGCTCCCAGATTCCCACAGTGTCACTCATTTCTTCATGAAGCCCAGGAGGTTATTGAGCAATGCTCAGAAGTTGTTCCTTCTGGTCTGCCATAAGGAGTCCGCTATGATTTTCTGTCTTGCTCTGGCAGGTTGTGTTTCTGCAGCTTGAACGGTCATAGAGTTCTATTCCAGCCACCCTTCTGTAAGCCCCAGTCCTGGTCTGGGGCTTCCTGACAGGCCTTCCTGTTATGCTCTGGAGTCCTAGTTACCAGAATACTTGGGGGTTCAGGTGCAAGCACAAAGAATCTTGTTTCTTCCTCTAGTTCAATGTGTTACAAGTATGATATTTAGTCTTTTAAAATGATTAAGTGATAATTTAAACATGGTGCCCAGTGCTTCCATCAAATTCAATGTTTAGAAGTGGACATGTGAGTTTGCCAGAGGGAACTCCAAAGGGAAAGTCTGCTCCATTTGTCCTGGAAGACTCTGTGAACCTAACAGCTACTGGCTTAGGACCATCTTTCCATGGGTGGCTTCCTGCGGGCACAGGAGAGCCAATGCTTTCGTGATGACAGTTGAGTTTGCTCTTCTGCTCTTCTCTGGGGGTGGGAAGCTTAGTGTGACCTGTAGTTGGAGGTGTCTGAGGCTGAAGTAGGACAAAGGAATTTGTAGTTGAATTATTCAGGAGTCTTAGTCCCACCTACACAGTGATCTTTATGGATTACTGATGGCATTTGCTTCTCACCCTCCAGCAGTTCCAAAGTCAGTCATTCACTTCAAGGACACTGGAGCTTTGGGACTTTGAAATTCTTTCATATGGGAAGGAGGCAGGAGGGAGAGAGACAGACAGACGGGGGTGGGGGAGGTGGAGGGAGAGAGAGAGAAACACTAGATGTTCATGGGAAGTTCTTTCAGTGTCTCCTTCATAGATTTAAATTCTCTCATCTCTGAATGTAGATTTTAGGTAAACTGAATTTTCCAAAACAAGAGTGTGAACTGAGTTGTAGAAAACCAGGATGGTTAGGAAGTAAGATATAATGGGTACATTTTAGGTCTTGGAAGTAGAAGAAGGTTCAAATATACAAATGTAAAAGTCTTTTATATGCTTTTATCAGGAGTATGAATAGTTGTGATTATGGGAAATAATGGAATTAGGAAAAACACTGAAAAAATAATATGGTACTGGACTGGGAGGGACAATCTTATTTGTAGAGTCTTTGTGATTTTTGTTTTTGCTTTTTATTAATCCAGGAATTATTTCAAGGTGTCTCAGGCATGACAAGACCATTAAATCTGAGCTCTTATGAGCTAAATTGGTTTCTGTTGCCTCTGTGGAGGAAATCCCCCACCAAGAGATCATGGTTATTACATGAAAGAAGCACATGAAAGATGTCACCAACAATATAGTTGAAGTTTGTGTCTGATATTCTCTTTATAGAGATCTCCATTGTTGGTATTGACTTAGGTATTTGGTACTGTCAAAGAATCTTCAGAAAATTGTCATTAAGACATTGAAGAATCATAATATTTTAGCCTCTCTTGCCACATTTTAACTTGGTTGTCATTAGCCAACTACTGAAGTGAGTTGGGTGAACTAACTACTTACTCCCTGCCCAAAGCCACCTCAAACCTATTATGTTTCAGTTGCCAAAGTATCAGAAGGGGAAGAAACAGCAGAATTATATCATGGCAGTTCTGAGTAGAATTCGAAGTCCAATTTATGAAGGTAGTGAAAAAAGACACATTAGAAAGCAAAAAACAAGGCTGGAAGGCCAAGGACCTGGGGCCCGATGGCTGGTCTCCATAGCAACTGGGAACAGGAACAGCAGTCTCTGGGTAATGCACTACCAAGTAACATTTGTTGCAACTCAATGCTGGGTCACCATGAGAACTGTGATCGCTTGGGAATTAAGAGATTTGGGCACTGCGAGCGGGAGAGGTCTCTGCTTGGTTTTCAAGCTTTGAAAGAGTCAGTCTGATGTGCAGGTGGGTAGCTTTGTGTTCAACATTTGTAGCGTGTTTAAACTCTACATGGCATGGATATATAGTTATGTTAGCTACTTGAAAGCTTCCTCATTTATCAGATTCCTGGTTTGGCCTTGTTTCTGTCTTTATCTTCAAACTGAAAAATCTTGTATTCCCAAGAAAAAGACTGCTGAGTGTTAGGTGAAAGGATGTTCCAAGTGCCTTATTGAAGCAGGACATGGTTTTCTAAGTTGAATTAAACTTCAGCCTTATTGGCTTTAAGTGCTTTCAACCTCCTGTCACTTTGAAGTCAAGGGTATTGTTGAAAATTTAGTATTACATACACAGGAAGACTTGAATTTCTAGGACAGTAATGAGGGAAGAGAATGTGTTCATGCTGAAGATTGCTTTTCTGGGTGCCATTCTAAATGCAATGGCCTCGTGCTATACTTAGAGAGCCAGCCATTGTAGCTTTTGATAGCCAACAAAGAGACCATTTTTGAGCCTTGGCATCTGACTTTGCTGAGACAAGCATTGTGCAACACGCTGGCAAGCATTCAGAATTTGAAGAAGATCTACCAGCAAGGCCTCACCCTCCTGTAGTACATCCCCATGTAGCTTGCTCCTCTAAAGCCTAGCTGGCAGTCTCTGAAAAGAAGCCTATCTGATTAGCAGCTCCGCGGTTTCCTGTGCTATCTAGAACTGACATGTAAATGGATGAGCTGAAAGAGCCAACCTTTACTTGAGGGTTGGAAAGGTGATGAGAGCTTATTAGAGGCTTCTACAAATGACAAGTTTTACTTAGCCAAGAGCCTCAAGACAGAAAACAGAGGCTCGTGATCTTTAAAAGTTAAAAGTACTGGAATATATTCTGGGTCATAAAGGTATTATACCTGTTTCAAAAACTTTATGTAGTTTCCTTTAAAAGTTTAGTCTGAGTTACAAAGAATTCATATATGGTAAAGTATACATATATATATATATTTATACACACATATATGTATGATGCTATATAAAAGAATATGTATGTCCTTTTAACTATATTCTTCTCTCTTTATAATTATCTCTATTCTTTGTAGTCAGTACAACCTTCGTCTGGCTAGGGGGTGGTTAAATGAAGATACTAGTCAATTAACCCTCAAGATCCAGAAATTAATGGAACATGGTAGTTCATGAGTGTAGCCCCAACATTTGAGAGACTGAGGCAAAAGGATTGCTCTAAGTTCAAGGCTGGCTTAGGCTACATTGTGAGTTCTAGGTAAGCCTGGGCTACAGAGTAAGATACTGTTTAAAGCAAAGATAAAAATAAAGTTCAGAAATGAACTCTCCTCATGGTGAGGGGAGAGAGGGAGAGAGAGAGAGAGAGAGAGAGAGAGAGAGAGAGGTTCTTTCAAACGCTGCCCCCCCCCCCCCGGCAGTTACACTGTAAAGAAATATCATCTCTTATAAAGGCTACTGGAAAAAGGAAAAGACTGTAGGCAGCGGTGGTTTCTGGATCAATTTGCTGGAACTTCACAGTGGCCTTTCTGCAAACTGGACTGCTACTGACCTCAAGATGTGGGGGAATGTGAGACAGGAATGTCAGCTTGGCTGATTCCACAAAGACGGGGCTTGTAGCTGCTTCTAGGCAAGAAAAGTCATTTCAACCGTTTAAAAAGAATAACAAACCACACCTCAATATTTTTCCTTCTTTGAAATAAAAAAAATCCTTCTCTTTGGAGGAATTTTGAGGTTCTTGGAGCCTATATGTGCTGTCAACTTCTATTGAGCGAGGATGAGCTAAGCTTCTTAAAGCAAGGGACTCTGGGTAAGCTCACTGGACCTCAGTGGATGAACCTGCACTGAGGAACATTTGGGGACATTCACTTGACACAGTAGCCCTTAACACAGATGAAAGAACTATGGATTCCAGGTGGAGGGCTCTGGTGGGGGGTGCTGGTGGGGAAGGGGCCATAAAGACAATTAAGACTGATTGAGATGTTCTGTATGAAACCCACAATGATTTAATAAAAAATGCTTTACATCAACAGGCATTTTAACATTTTTACTTCACAAAGCATGTGTATCATCATACTCTGCTCACTCACCTCCTTCCCCGCATACCTCCTATCCCCCCGACTTATCTCCCTTCTACCCCAGGTAAGTATCATTTTTGCTTTCTTATACATATATTTAAATCTACAGTCTTCAAATTAGAAAAAAAACACAGCATTGCTGTGAGTTCGAGGCCAGCCTGATCTTCTAATGAATTCCAAGCAAGCCAGGGTTGCAAAGTGAGATCATGTCCCAAATGTTTTCCATCTATGTGCTGCCAAATGAGTCATCTTACTGTGCTTTGCAAGCATCTCTTCCTCGCCTGTCATACACCTAGTATCCTCATTTCTCAGAGCTGGGGACTCATCCTTCTTTACTTTCCATTCCGAGAGCATGGTGCTGCTAAGGACCTTTATATTGTCAGGTGCTTTTGGTCCTTGTTGCATAGTATTTCCATTCTTACAATGAAATCTTCACTTGACTGGTAAGAGTTTTGTCAGCCAACCTTAGATACCTTCTACTCGGGGAGTCATATCTTATTCTGAAATTCTGAGACAGAGACCCTCTGTCCTTCTCTTTTACTTGGTATGTTTATCTCCTCATGGGGCTCACCATCGTGAATTACTACAGTTTATCTGTTTATGTATCTCAGTCCTTCTACTGTGACTGTCCTCAAGGTAGGAGTTATACGTTTCATTGTTGGGTTATGACCCAAAGCTAATGTACTTTCATACAGCAGTGATCGGTCGGTACTGAGCAAATACTTCCTAACTTCTGTCTTGTTGTTACCTTTGCCTCCATGAGCATATTATCCACACCATCATGAGAGATGTTTGCTTGAAGTTTTAAAAAATACTTGCTGTATTCATTTTAAGACTTCTTTCATGCTCCTGATAATGTTTGTATAGGTTCAAACTCTTTAACATAAAGTTTAACCCTTTACCTTATGGCCCCAATCTATCAAACTTCTTTTTCTAAACTTTAGCTTCTTATTCCAAACTTGAGGATGTGTCTTATGAGATATCTGTTTCTACAGATTATTTACTGTTCATTTAGGCCACATAGTTTCCTTAAGGCAGTTTTTTGCTTTTTGGACTCTCAAGAGGCAAGATGTACCAACTACTGCAGATGCCCACTGTGACGATGTGCTTGTCCCAATTCTTAAGAATCAGAAGCAAGAAAATGGGAGTCTAAGGGGCTCCCTCAGGCAGTGTGACCAAAGCAAGAGTGAGGATTTGGGCAGCAGTGCTGTCTCTTGTGTGAGCAGCTTCGGGGTTTAGTTGCTTGTCTAATGCCTTACAGAAGTAATATCCAGTTCTGAGTGTGATTTCTGGAATTCTTCCCCTTGTCAGCACAGCTTGTGGTTCATTCTCATGCCTTTCCCCAAATTGTATGAAGCAGCATTATTATCTAGACAAAATCTCCCTTCATAGTATTCTGTGCTTGGGACATAATGTCTGTGGACAGATGGCCCTGATCGTCCCTCCTCCTCATGCTGGCCTGAGCCTTCTCAAGCTTTTTGGCATCATTCTTTGGTACCACCCTCTCTGAGAAGCCTCCATCCATGGTGGCATGCCAGATTTTAACCTTTAAACAGTACCTTGACATGCTTCCTGATCTGGATTTGAATGGCAAGTCTTCCCATCGTTACCTGTATATTTGTTTGCATGGAATTTACTTATGAGACTTAGCATTACAGAGTGTAACTGCCAAGATGGCCCATTGTACATGCCCTGTTGAAGGGCAAGAGAGGTTAGTGTTCTCTCCAGAAGTTCTGATCTTGGATAATTCTCTATATGATCATGGGATTCATTTAAAACTCTTCCAACCTCATTTTCCTTGAAAGGAACAATTCGTTTCACATAGAAACAAGAAAACTCAGTGCCAGAAGGACCATATACTTCAGAATACAGTATAATAGTTTCTGGCCACTGTGACCAAAGGCCTCACAGAAACAACTTAGTTGAAAGCTAAGATTCATTTTGGTTCATAGTTTCAGAGGGTTCAGTCCATAGTTGGTTGACCCATATTCTTGGTCAGAACATTGTGGTAGTGGAGTGGAGGATATTCACTTCATGCTGGTCAGGAAGCAGAGAATGTAACAGAAAGGGCCAGGGATAATAAATCTCTAAGTACTCACTCCTACTTCCTCTAGCTGGTCCTGCCTTCTAAAGCTTCTAGAACCTCCAAAGTACATCCAGCAGCTGGGGACTAAGCTGTCCAACAGAAGCCTGTGGGAGACATTCCACATACAAACAAGAGAGGAACTGTATTGTAGCCAGTCTTTAAGAACTGTTCTGAGAACCAGAGGACCTAGGACCATTCAGCAAAGTATGAGCTTGCCATTCCTTTCTCAGGGCAGAGACTGTGATCCTTTATCTAGTGCCCTCTACTTGACAGCTCAACCATTGTTCATCAGCTTCTCCTGCTCCCTTGGCCACCTGTGTATCAACTCTGTATGTCCTGAGTTCAAATTTCTCAGGGGGACAGGAATCCAAAACTTTGAGCTAATAAAAGTTAAGAGTTGAAAGGTGGCTAGCAGAGGCTGGGAAGCATAAGAAGAAGGAAGGACAGAGAAAAGGTTAACTATGGATATTAAATTACAGTTAGGAGTAAGAAGTTCTGTGGTACTGCACAGCTAGGGTGACTATGGAAAACAATAAAGTTAGAAGAAAAACATTTTTAAAATTTCCATAAGGAAATCTTTGGAGAAGTAGATATATTTAGCCTGACTTGAACATTATACTATGTACATATATACTGACACTTTAATGATACCTCATTAATATGTACAATGTTTATGTTTTATCAGCTAAAATAAATTCAAAAACAAAGACACCAAAAATTATCCAACAGATTCCCCAAGGAAGACTTGAATCCCTCAGTCAAGGTCCAATTTGTGCCCATGTTCTTGTGGAACAGACATGTAAGAATATTGCCATTGGATGAGACCATTATCCTTTGTCTAATCTATATGAGCTCAGAGTGGCAGAGTCATGTAACACAGCACCAAGTCACTCTGTATACTGAGAATAAGATTCTCTTGGGTGAGATTTGGATGTCTCTCTGATAAGTAACCAACTCCAGCTCTATACGGGGAGGGGAGGGTTGCTAAGCTTCTTCAAAGAGTGACTGTAAATACTGAAATTGAATGCCAAGTGTCCTGCTTGACTGGGGTTTGGTAAAGCAATGGTATCCTTCTCCCCCTTTCTTTTGATGGAACCTGTGTGTCAGGCACTGTGCTAAGTGCTTTGGAAAAATCAACTCATTTCATATTTATCTTCATGCTTTGAAACAAATCCCATCCCCCGTTGTATCTGTACTGTATGAGGGAACTCTCCAAGCCCCTTGAATGACCAGGCAACTTTTCCAAGGTCCTGTCTTATGCACTTGGATTTTGAATTCCACTGCAGAAAGGAACTCTTAAACAGCTGATATGTTAGGTTTTTAGTTTCTAGAAGTCATTTTCATGGCTGTGCTGTATCACAGAATCATTGTTTATTTATTAACCTACAACAGCATTCATCAGTCAAAGTGGCTGGCATGTAAAGGGTGTATATGGACTTGACTGTACTAATCAGTTTAAATGCTTAGCATATTTGAACATCAGTTTAAGCGAGATAAGAGTGCTTAGGAAAAATGTTCTATTTCCCCAACCCCCCCGCCCCTACTCCGATGTGTGTGTGTGTGTGTGTGTGTGTGTGTTTGTTGTAACAGTAGAGGGACTGATTTAAAGAAATCAAGTTAGAATAAAGCCTGTGAGCTGTGCTCTCCTCAAGGTGGCCATGGATGCTCCTGCTCTGAGTTCACTCTCCATCTTTCTATCCTACCAGATGCACATGGAAAAATGTGCATTTCTGTTCTGAAAGTCTGATGTACAACCACAGCCTGCAGCACATTATCTATATTATTGTTAGTGCAATGTGGAGTATTTTAAATAAATATCCAATTTTCATCATTTGATTCTGCCATCACTGGCATAAACATACTTTGTTTATTTAAGTTCTGTGGCTTCTGCTCTGAGGACATCTGTGAACTATCACATCCTCCTAAAATCTTGACTCACCTTTTGCAAAAAGAAAAGCCAGCATAACTAGCTGCTTCTTTTCTGTCTTCATGCTGGGGTGTACTGATGTTTGTTATTTCTGACTAGGATGGAAAACATGCTAATGAGTCTTCTCTTCAAGATGGCCAAAGGTGAAGACACTTGGCTGTTTCAGAGTGTATTTGAATGAGTGTTTTGATATTTTGGGAAACAACTGTCATGGAAAGAAACCATGAAAAATTCCTCATATTTCATACTTTAGATAAATTTACAGCAAGGAAATGAAAGAAATATCCATATGATAGCTCAGAAAATGGACAAAGAGGGATACTGCCCATTACCTCTCAGCAGAGACAATTGAAGTTGAATTAACAAAGGACAATCATAGAATTTTCATAATATTAAAATATCATGTGAAATATGCTCACAGTACCTATTCTTATACTAAAGTACTGTGGAAAGCATTGTGAATTGAACACATAAAGTTGAAGAAATGGAGTTATGGGCCTCAAATGGTCCTATGAGCAGACTTAAACGATCTATATAGAAGAAGCGAATGTGTCTTGGAGAGGTCACTACTGTGGATTCAAACACTAGCCTTGTCATTCCCCTAGCTATTTAATGCTGAGCAAGCTGCTCAGTTTCTCAAGGTTTCTCCTTATATGTATGATATGAATCACAGTGGTACCTATTATCTCGTTGTTAAGAGGATCAAGTGGCTTGACATATAAGGCTTTTCTCAGTGTCTGGTGCATAGTATACCTATCCATGTGAGCTCTGCTTACAAGATGACTTCATTCTCAGTGTTTCTAAAGAAATAAAATGAAGGTGAAATTAATAATAATAGTATCAATCTATATTGATATAAAAGCCATGCAAGCATCACAAAACTAAACTTCTGAAAGAGCCCAGTCTTGAAGAATTAACACCAATAAACAGGTGATCTAAAGGCTGAAGCCTTGCGTGCCCTTCCCAGCACCTGACAGCGACGACTTGCAGGCCGAGGGGAATGCTGTGGACTCGGGAGGAACGTATTGGGCTGGAACGAATTTGCTAAGGGTTTAGAGGCTGTGGAAGCTCTGGATGCTCCTCACCACATTCACCTTCTCTCTAGTACAGCTCTGGATGCTCTCTCTCTAGTACAAATCCATGTACCCGGGCTAGATGATTGGGCCAAATTCACTTCCAAAAGAATTGAGGTAGGTGGAGGAGAGGAAGGGGACAAAAGGGTCAGAGAGGAGAGGAGAGAGAGAGAGAGAGAGAGAACACAAGCTGTCATCGAGCCAAGACATATCTCTGTGCTTCTATCAGCCGAGGCCAAGTGTTGCGCAAATGTCAGGAAATCCTGCAGCTGTAGTCCAAATAGTCCCTTAATCTGTGGTGTGGAACCAGTTTGCTAAACTTTCCTCTTCCTTGGCAAAGTCTCCACTAAATGCTTGTGAACAATGTATCTGTAAGCTTTTTACTATGAGCCTTTAATGTTTTATCAAGAAGCCACCATTTGTATCATTTACACAGAATTTCTTCATCACTAGATTCTGATTACTGCTACTACTACTAGTAGTTTGGTCTTTTTGATAGCCACAGCTGGGTGAGACTCACTGTGTAAACCAAATTGGCCTTGATTTCTCAGACATCCTCCTGCCTCTGCCTCCCGAGTGCTGGGACTAAAGGTGCTGGGATTTGAACCCTGGTCTTCTGCAAGAACAGCTAGTGCTCTTAACCAGTAATCCATCTCTCCCCTTTAGATCCAGATTCTGAGCGGGTCAAGTCTAATTCATCTGTTTTCCTGACAGCACCTTACTGACCAGCATACAGTCACATGATTCCCCTTTGAACATGGCTGGTAGACATTGGAATCAACATATCAAGTATGTCAAGTTATCAGAAAGAGTCCAGAAAAATAAAGTATTTTATGCATGAATAATATTACTAAGTTTAATAAGCATTCTGTAGGATTAGTGTTATTCCCATTTATAGATGAGAAAACAGACACACAGAGAAAAAAGAAACTTTTCCAGTATCACTCAGAGAACTGGGACTTCAGTATGCTCAACTCCAGGGTCAGAGCACATAATTTGTTTACTAACTAGTGTGCAGGCATTCCGTCTCTTGGTGTAGGAATGGTTTAATGCTAGTGTGAAACTTAGTTTAGGAAAGGTAAAGGCTAGGTGACTAAACATTATAAAGGAGCTGGCTGAGTCCTACGGCTAGAAGAGACCAACTCTTGGACTGTATATTACACTACCAGGCAAGCAGGTGACATTTCCCACAGCTAAGCAGGGCCCTGCTGAAGTCAGCACAGCTCTGTTCCCAGACTGAAGTACCATATTTTCTACAGTGTGACAGGAAGACGGGAAGATGGGATGTCAGGCATGGAACAGCATTTGGGCATCAATGTCAGCAGGTTTAATATTCCAGATTGTGTTAAAAAAATAGCAAAGAAATCTACAAAATCCTTATTTTATGTAAAACTTTAAGCACCTGTGCATATAAGATACAGTGAACTTAAAAGAGCTTACCTCAGATGGACACCTGATTAGTGAAAGATATTCAAATTAACAATAATAGAAAATGTGAATATGAGTCAAAGCAAAGGCTTTTCCCATCAGGTGCATGTGACCACCACTGAGAAGGCGAGAAAGTAAAAACAGGGTGGTGGTATCGCTACTGGATGGATTTCAGAATATTTTAGTCTTCTTTGACTCTTGTGGTTCTTTTCCTTAAAGATGAGCCTTGGCTAAAATGACTGGGAATGTACGACTGGAACTGGAGGAGCTGCTTTGAATTTTTGCTTGTGTGGAAGTGGGTCGGGAGGGTGGATTCTGACTTGAGCAGCCAACCATGAGCAGAACTGTTTATTTCACCTAATCCTTCTTCCAGGAGGTATGAGGAGCACCGTGTCCCTTCCCCAAGATTTTGCAGAGGCAAGTCATTCAAAGAGATGTCTCTTGGACACTCACAGAGGGATTCCAGTACTCATCCTAAAAACCCACAAGATGGTTTCCTGTAATGAAAACGAGAGGCAATGTGAGAAAGACTGAGAGCAGGTGACATTGTCTCCTGCAGTCAGAATGATTGGTTGGACACCTGCCTGAGTTCTCTGCACATCAGTGCCACGGGAAGGTAAAGTCTCGATGGGGAAGTGTTGTCCTGGATTTAAACAGACCAAAGATTCATAATAATAGAGTACAATGTATGAGCCTCAGCTGGATCTTGGATCAGAAGAAAAGATAAATTATAAAAGACATTTTTGAAAATAATTGAAATACAGGCTCCATAGAGCCTGATCTCTAGGTAAGAAATAAAATGATTCTAAAATAATTTTGAAATATTTGGATAATCTTGGGGTTAAGATTCAGGTTAAACACAAAATTCACTTATGCTTTATATGGGCCCTGTGCTATATTTAAAATAATGTTTTGGTGGAACGGTTTCATGACATAGAATTTTATACCCGTGTCATGATGTTGGTGCCCAAAATGTTTTGGAATCTGAAGCAATTTGGATTTTCAGATGAAGGGTTCTTGACTTGTACTACATAATGGTATGGGCTTCAGGTGAATTTTCTTGAGTGGTACTGATAGTATTACTGTGGAAAATAGCGTCTTTATTCTGAGAAAATAAATGCTGAAATATTTCACAGTGAGGCCTTAGGACCACACCTTGTTGTTAAATTGTTCAGAAGGGAAAAATAGATTGAAGTAGAGAGATATCTGGCAAAGTATTAATTAATAGTCATTGCATGTAAGAAAAGATAATACAAATTTATCATGGTACTATTAATTCAGCTTTATTAAAATTTGAAAAATTTCCAGATAAAAAATTAGGGGAACATAATATCTAAGACTATGTCTCTTTCTAAAATATTTTTATTGAGTTTTTGTACATTCATATAAAATATCTTAATCAAATTTAGACCCTGCCCCCCATCCATATACCCTGTAGCCTGCCCACTGGATTTTATGCATTCTGTCATATATGTTAAGTCATATCCAGTCAAGCATTGTATCCAGATGTCCCTTTGTGCAAGTTCATCCACTGGAGTCTAGTCAGCCTATCTAGAGTCTCTCCCTTAAAGAAGATCAACTCTCCCTTACCTAGAAGTAACCAGTTGCCAATAATTCTTAGGATGGGGTTGGGGCCTGATCCCCATTTCCCATCATTCTATGCTGGGATTTTGTCTGGGTCAGCATGGGTCTTACGCATGTGGTCACCATTGTTACAAGTTCATATGAACAAATTCTCAGTGGCCCAAGCCTCTGGCTCTTACAATCTTCTGCAATGGTCCCTGAGCCATGGATGGGTGAGGTTTAGTGTAGGAGTCCTGTCCAGGGACACGGACTCTGCAGTCTGTTATTCTCTAAAACTTAGCTGTGGCCTTCTGTGTGCATTGCACTCTGTTCTATGAGGAAGCCTCACTGGTGAGAGTTGATGGATGCACTAGTGTTCTCTCTACCCGCTGCTCTGCTGTGATCCATGAGACCTAGGTGTAGAGGTTCCACTGCAGATGTGCCACTTGGGACTGGGCATCTCACAGACATATATTCTCTGTGTGTGACCAGTTGTGAAGCTCTGTGATAGCCTCCATCTGTTGCAAAAAGAAACTTACTTGATGAGTGGTGTATGGTATATTTGTAAATACAAGGATCCAAATTTAGCATACAGTAAGAAATTTCATTTGTCTGGAACTATGACAGAGGTGGGGTTTTCTCTAGGATCTGTGACCTTCCCAGCCATGTGTACTTGACTATATTTACAAAACCATCCATGAGTTCCCAACCCCTGAGAGAGCTTTAAATCTAAGACTATATCTCTTTCATTTTCTGTGCATGTGTTAATGTGTATGAGTCAACACTTATGTGCATGTGGGTGCACATGTGTAGGGAGATCAGAGGTCAGTGCTGGGGTCTCTCACTTAGCCCAGAGCCCATGAATTCAGCTAGACTAACTGACCAATCTACTCCAGGGATCCACCCATCTCTGCTCCCTTAGTGCTGGGGTTATGGATCTGTACCACCACACATGACTTTTGTGTGGGTGCTGGGTGTCTGATCTCAGGTCCTCATGTGTATACAAAAAGCACTTTATTGGTGAAATCATCTTTCCCCATGCCTTTCTCATATGCCAAGCACAGAGCTCATCTCACAGAGCAGCAGGCATCCTATTGTGCTTCAGGTGCAGAAGTGTCCTTGACACATGTCTCATTTATTCCTTAGTTGTATTTTGTCTCTGTGAGAGTGGTGGTTAGCTTGTACACACCCAGTACCTTGGAACTATAGTTATACTTTTAAACAGTGAATTCTATTTTTAATGATTTCTACTTGAATGAGGGGGTGGTAGTGAATTACACTTGGACAAGTTGCCTTTTAGAAGGAATAAACTTCCTGTCCTTGACACTCCCACTTGTGAAAACTCAGTTTCCAATTTTGAACCCCCCCATTGGTTAGTGGTGTTTGCAGATACTTGCTGTTCATGCTTCTCTGGGAATGGTCACAAGATGGCAGTGTTTCAGAACATTGCTCTGCTGGGAAGGAAGATCTGAGTGTATAGCTCAACTCCTAACCAAGAGGGTGGCATTGACAGAATTTGGTGGATTTAATACTATGCTTACTATCAAAAAGGTTTGAAATGAAAAACTGGAAGATATACTGGGGAAAGGCAGTGTTAGTTCCCCTTGTTGTAAGCCTTTGTCTAGATGAACCAGGTTATAGTAACAATGTTCCCTTGAAACTCCATGAAGTATTTTCTTTTCTGTCCATCACTAAACTTGTTGTTTTCCTCAGTCTGTCTAGGTTATCAGGGATGAATGCAATGACTTCACCTGGCATGTCTCCCTGTTGTTTGTGGATCATTAAATTTATTACTTAAGAAATTCAAAGTATAGTCCATTCTTTTTTTATGGCATAAATTCTTAGCTACTGGGGTTGTCTTCCTTTCTTGTGTGCTGACAGTTATGGATCTGTGTATATTTCCATATGTTCTTATTGACCTTCAAAATCAAAGAAAAATGTTTCTTGTTTATGATCATCAAATAAGGTCTGGTCTTTAGTAGTCACCATTAATACTGGGGTTTCACACTCTAGAGGAAATGTTCAATCCCAGTGTGCTCATGATAAAGCAAACAAAAGTCATTTTCGTCCAAAGTCCACTGCACAGACTTAGGGAATTCCAGAGAAATCTAATAGAAATAAAACTTGATTACTCTGCAGTTATTTTTGGACAAACTTCAAAGTGAGGCCATAGATCATTGTAAATGTCTAGCTTGGAGAATTCAGTGTTGGTGAAGCCAGATCCATTGCTTGAGAAGACTTTAGAGGCTGCTATGGGATGTTCTCATGAGTGTGGTCTCTTTGCTCCATAAATCTACTTGTAGCCTTGCCGCCAGGGTGGGTTGTTTGGGAGTGGCCATTTCCAAGTCTGCACTGCAAGCTTGATATCTGGAGAACCACCATTTGTATTTTCTTCTTGGACAGCCTCCTGATAAATTCTTCCCTAAATGGACAGATACTTGGGCAACTGTGGTTGATGGATTATCTCTTTAGAACAGTATAACCTTTGGATTATCTCGGGCTCAATGAATTGCAAATGTTTGCCTTCCACTTGGTGAAACCACAGACTGAATTAATCCCATGCTCATTTATCAAGTGACCTGACAGAATGGCTTCCTACTGTGTAAAAATGCAGTGATGTACATGGAAAAGCTCCTGCTTGGACTGGAACCTATAAGCTCAAATGATCATAGTCAGTCTTAGAGGTTAGATCATGTCCTACTTGTGAAAAATCATGGGTTAGTTTTTATTATCAGTTTTCTTAAACATTCCAGGGAATAATTGTGGACTATGGATGAATTATTATGAGACTTATTGTCTCGCTATAAACATCAAAGACCCTGTTTTGCTTCTGACATCATGATATACTGTTGCTATCAAGACCTGATTATTAAGATTTACATTAATTTCAGATTAGTATTTTTTCCTCACAATTGAAACGTACTTTATCACCATGGAAAGTAATGACAGGAAGTAAAGTTTTCATAATAGGTCCGATCATTTCCAATTGTTTTTAAGACTTTAAAATCAGGAAAAGACAAATAATTTAGGAACACAGTCCATTATTGCCACAGCTTCTAATGTCTGTTCCTTTCATTATATTAGCAAATCGCAACATTAGCATCGCTCAGTTAGAAACTGGCCAAGACATTTCATTTTGCCTTTAATGTGGTTCCAGTGTCCTGCAAGATTAAGTAATAGCTGCTGGTGGCTATGCATTCAGAAAGAGTGATTTCAAGACAGCAGGTTAAGTGAGAAGACAGTTTTTTCAATGGTCCAGAAAATGCAAAATAAAAGATAGTGTAAGCATTTGTAGAACACAGTTGCTTTCATTTCAGTGGAAATTTGATCCTAAATCTGTCAACTGAAGTGAGTTCAGTGCAGGAAACGTGAGTGACTCCAAACTGCTTCTAACTTCCTTTGAAGGTGTGAGTCATGGGCCCCAGCCCTGGCTAACACATTGCTGTCTTGGCCTCTTTAGCACACTTCCTAGTTTGTGTTCATATAGAGCAACTCCATGTATTGTCTTGTTTCTTTCATCCTTAATCCTTTCAGTCCTAATGCCTAGAGAGGGAAATAGTTGGCACATTCCCAGTAAGAACAGAACTATCATGTAGTATTATTTGGGCAGGTTTGGGTGACTTGTCTCCATGTATGTAAAGGCTCAGAAAAATCTAATGACTGAGATCATTTTTCTACATAGGTGCTTAGGAGTATATTTCTGGATGCCATTTGATTTGTATTGTGTAAGGTGTGCTGTTTTGAAAGGCACTTTGTGGGTGATGGACATTTAGCCAGAAGTAGCTGTTAGAGTCTAAACAAGGAGATGGGATGATATATGGCTCGTTTTGATAAATGTCAGTTATCCTGATGAATGAAGGGGCTCAGTCTTGAAACATAGAGTTACAAAGAAAATAGCAATTAGATTGGTGCTCAGATCATTATGGCTAGGTAAGCTGTGCTGAGGGATGTGATCTTCTGCCTTTAAGCACTAGGAACCACTGTCAGTATTTGAAAAGGGACGTGCTTGAACAGCCAGCACACAGTAGGAGGAACAGCCAGCACACAGTAGGAGAGTGCTTCTAAGGATCATTTCATTTCAGTTTCTAAATCCATGGAATAAACATGATTGTCAGCTTCTCTTAGAAGCATGGAGGATTTGGGTAACGTGCTGAAGGCCTCATGTAGAGAACTGGAAGCAGCAGAACATGGACTCACAACCAGGCAGACAGGCTTCCGGGGCAGGCTAGAAAAGCCACATTGTCTGGAGGCAAGACTGGGACAGAGAGGTCCCAAGGACAGAAGAAAGAATGGCAATCACTAAGTGACAGGAAGGGCTCAAAATAGACAGGGAAGTGGAAGGGGCAGACGTAGAAGACAGCATCTGGCCTAGACAGAGAAGCGCAAGTCAGCAGTCACTCGCTGCCCACCCTTTCGGATTCCTACAGCCTCCCTGTATCACTCACTTGAACTGCTGCAGGCAAGGCTTCACCTAGGCAGTCAAGGAGGGAATCTATTGCTCACATTCTAAGTGCAAAGAATTTGTGTTGAAGCAGTAGTTTCCTGGAAGCTACCACATGCTGGTAAAAAACTAAATCTATTTCTCATGAAAAAAAACTTTTATATAACCTGCATTGGTCATTTTTAATTTTAAATCCAAAGGTGAGAACTTGTACTTAACCAAGAGTTTTATATTTTTAGAAAAGACCAAGAGTTAAGGGAAAAAAAAGAAAGAAAAAGGAAAATATTATTTTCTTTGAGAACTTCACATTTTCACTTAGAACCATCAATATGTAATTTGTGGCTATTAACCCAGACCTACCCAGCTTGACTTTTTGCCAGGTTTTGCTAGCAGTATGTTCACTAGAAAAATTCATCTCACAAGCTGAGAAATCTTCAATACAGAAGTTCTTGCTAAGAACATGAAATTATGATGTTAATTTGTGCCTCCATTGACTGAATTCACCTAATTGATCAAACTGAAAGATAATAATGATAATGGCACGTCATGAATTTACAACAGACTTTTCTGCCTTCTAACTCAGTGGAAACTATCAAGAGGAAACAGAAAGTTCAATAATGAAAATACACTGAAGATCAATACTTTCTATATCTTTCTGGAGTCAGCTATCTAAGAAATTAAGAGTGTTATGGTATTGATGTTACTGCACAGTAAGATGAGAAAGGACTGTGTGCAGCTCACTGAGCCCATAGAAGCAATAGCTTAAGAACTGTTTAAAGAATTCCTGGACAGGCCTCTTGTCATGGAAAGTGGAGAAGAAAATCATAGAACTAGGGTGGGCTGGCATATGGCACTAGATAAGCCTCCACATGGCTGAATGTAATAGGAACATTGATTGAGCATCTGTTGGTAGTCATGTCTATGCTGCTGCTGTTAAACCGTTCATGTGCCAGAAGGTGATTATTTCCCAGCTCTGAGAGGTACTGCAATTGTCTTTGGCCTCACACCATCAGTAAGGGATGGAACAAAGTTTAAGATCCAGGTCTGGAGATGGAGAAGATGGCTCAGTTGCCGTGCAATCACAGGACCCACGGTTGATTCCTGGCACTCATGTAAACGTCAGGTGAGGTGATGTGTGCCTGTCATCCCAGTGTGCTCTCTGGAGCTTGCTGGCCAGCCAGTCTAGCGAATTGCTGAGCTCCAGATTTAGTGAGAGACCTTGTCTCGAAAAAAAGTAGGGAATGACGGAGGAGGACACTTGACTTTGATATCTGGCCTCCATGTGTATGCATGTACACTCTACCTCGAAAGCATACCCACACCTGAATATACCTCCCTCTCTCCCTACCTCCCTCCCTCCTTCGAGAGAGAGAGAGAGAGAGAGAGAGAGAGAGAGAGAGAGAGAGAGAGAGAGAGAGAGATCCCAGGTCTGCCTGATTTTCACTGAGTGCTTTATTTCAAATGACAAAGCAGCAGTCACCTGTGGTGGCACAGCAAAGTCATTAGGGGTAGAAGAGGTTTCGTCAGTCCTTTCGACCTCACTGCCTGCTCAAGTCACCAGAAGACCGGGTAAATCTAGGTCAGAGAGTTACCCAGGTATCTGTGTTTGAATTCTGCATCCTGAAGCAGTGCTCACAGGACTTGGGGAGCAATGGTAACGATCTTGACAGTAATGAACTGACATTCCTTATGCTCTCTCTTTTTAATGTACAAGGTTCATGCACTTTGGCTACAAGCCTGGTAGTGGGGTTGCCAGATGATACATGGTTGCCTGTTTTCCGGGTTTTGAGGACTCTCCGTGCTATTTTCCGTAATGGCTGCACTAATTTACATTCCCACTAACAGGATCTCCAAGGTCATTAACAAATGTTGTTTTCCACTTGCCTAGTTTAGAGTTGGCCTTTTTTCATCATTGTCTTCGCCTCTCAAAGAATACCAAATATTTCAACTTTTGTGAAAGTTCCCCTTAATGATAACAAAGGGAATAATTAACAGTACCAGCAGCCTAGCTGCCAAGAGTGCCTGTGCTTCTTCCCAGCCGAGTAACTTACAGGGACGGTGTCATATAGCAATGAGACTTTCTGGCACATTTTCCCACCTCCTATTGTTCTTTATGTTGTTATAAGCAGTTTTAGATCACTAATATCTAATATTAAGGCTTAAGACAAATTTTGTTATTATGATATAAAGTTGATGAATCAAAGAGGTCTCTTAAATGTAAAATACTTACAAGAGACATGTCAATGGGTGCTTTGTATCAGGGTGTCTAGTGATCAGGACTACTCTTAAGATGGTTAGACCAGTGTGAGCCTGCATGTGCATGCGAGTGTGCGTGTGTACATGTGCATGTATGTGCATGTGTGTGTAAGAAATTTGGGGTTTGTGGACTTCTCTTAACATAGTTAGTTCTGGCCCCATTTTCTCTTGGGAGGTTGTAAGGAACTGATATCTTAATCTCCTTGAGGGTGGTAGAGGCCTATAATACCACATCTGGGTGTGGTCTAAGAGACCACAGGCTAGATAGGACAGAGCCCTCAGTTTTCTAAACTACTGACAATGAAAAAATCAAAAGCAGAGTGGCAAACTTTGCGATGAGTTTGAAATGTTTGCAAGCTAACTCATTGGTACCTCAAATATTTTTCTCAACTCCAATGCATCATGATTGTGTTACTCAAAATAATACCACCATTTGTCCAAAAGAGGAATTTATGTCACATCTTATGTGATATGATTTGTTAACTGGATGAATATTTAGAGTTGTCAGATGAAAATATTCTTTCAGCCCCGATCTTATCTCTGGCTTTATGCATCCCCTCATTGCTGTAAAACCAACTGTCTCAATTTCAGGACCCTAAAGTATGCAGAGCCTGAGACCGGCAGCCCATCAGCTGCTCCCTCTATAGAGGTCTGGCAATGAGGGATAACACTGACAGTCATTTGCAAGCCAAGCTGATAGCGAGAGATAGTTAGCTCCAATAAACTCTTGCACAAAGAGGCTCCTCAGAGAAGCAAAGCCATGGGTGATTCCTGTTCAGCAGCAGAAGGCAAACTAGATGGGGTTGAGCTTCAAGCTGAAGCGAGGTGTGCTTGCCCAATGCAGACCAGTCTTCAGGTGTGTGTCAGGATCACCAGGGGAGCCCAGAAAGACACCCATGCCACTGAATTCAGTGGCTCTTGAGATCAGTTGAGCCACTGTGTTTTTGCAAGCACTCCTTGCGATTCAGATTTGAAGTGGAGTTAGAAGATAATCTTATGGAGCATCTCTACAGTCTGGCCAGGTACCTTTACCAGTCTTCTTTCTATAGAAACCTGCATGAGCTCTATTTGATGGAGTTATTTACAGAAGACGAGGGTGAGAAGAAGGCAGAATTACTAGAGATAGGGCCACTTTTGGACACATACTGTTCATTGGATAGAACACTTATTTGGGAGTAAATGGGAAATTCATCAGTCATTTCCTTTTTAAATTTTTTAGATTTAATTTTTGTGGATCTGATACAATCCATCTTAATCCTATTAATCCCTTTCCCTACGTGCACGCCCCATATCTTACTCACGGGATGTCACGGAGTTGGTCATGCCTGCTCCAGCCTGTGAGTTGAGTTGTGTACCCGGATGTCCCTCAGTATGAATTCATCCACTGGAGCCTGTTCAGTCTGTCTAGTGTCACTCCTTCAAAGAAGATCAACTCTCTATCACCCAGCAGTGATCAGCTGCCAATAATTCCTTGGCTGAGGTTGGGGCCTCCTGCCCATTTCCGCAGTTCCCTGGTGGTTTCTGTCTTATTGGGTCTGCATGGGTCTTGAGCATGCTGTCACTTTGCTGTACGTTCATATGAACAAGGTCCCAGGAACTTGTAGTGCTGTTTCCTTACAGTCATCACCTCCTCCCCTGCCTCTGACAACCTTTCCTCCCGCTCGATGACTGCAGAAATGAAATCAGCATTTCCTAATTCGGGCCGGCACTGCCTCCTTTGCCACTGCTGTGTCGATTTCTGAACAGAAAGATGAGGGAGGACAGAGAGAGCCTAGGAAGTTCTTCTTCCTCACCATCAAAGGCAACTGTAAGGGTCTCAGTTCCATCGCATGGTGGCTGAGAAGAGGCTGGTTCCCAGAGAGAACAACAAGGCTGACTGGAGATGCTGCTGCTGCTGCTTCTGCAGTTTAAAACCTTGCTCAGGTGATTCTAAAAGCAAAGAAAAGCCCTCAAAACCCAAACCCAACCCTTGCCATTCCAAAGAATTACAACTAGTCTGGAAGCCCGTGAAGCATTTAGACTGTCTCTGGAAAAATGGGAAAAATTAAATGAATAAAAATGTAACTAGAAACTTCCTTTATTGGCTTTCTCAGTCTCTCGAGACTGAAAAATACTGCCCCTGTCTGTGGCAGGCCTGTTGGTCTGTGCAAATGTCAGGAGGTACCTACTGTGAAGTGCTGAGCTTCTGGGCCTATGACCAATGGTAACCTGAGAGCTTTTCTTTGGAAAACACTGTGTATTTTAAAATATGACTAAGGGAATCTTTTCAAATGCAAGCAGGTAGCCAGTGGGCTCTCTGCTTAGACATACAGACAGGTTTTCTCTTAATAAAATGAAAGAAGAAAAAGAAAAAAAATATCCTGTATAGTAGGCATTTTTAGAAATGTATCTGGTTAGGGTTTTGTGCTGTAGAAAAGCAATTCTTCATGTGTATATAATGAGCGCAGAGAGAGAGAAAACCAGGAGAAATAACATAAGCAGAATGGTTTTGTACATCTGATTTCTGTTTCAATGGCACCATTTCCAGGGTGTGTAACTTGTTCTCTCACTTTTAAGGTGGGATGAACAGGTGTGTCTGCAGCAGTGTGTTAATACAAACCAGCGATTCTCCTCCCTGAACACTACATGGGACAAATGCAATGTGCTTAGTATGGAACCTGGAGCAGAGCAGATGTCAAGAAATGCTGTCTATTGCATTTTTGGATCGAAGGCATGACCAAGGTTCCATCCTTCCTGAAGACCTAATGGTGGTTAATGGTTTCTGGAGGAGAGGGTGCCATTTTCTCTAATGATTGTAGCCACTTGGGAACTAATGGGGATGAAGAAAGGGTTCAGAGGGAAAGGAAGGGGATGCTGGAGAGAACGAGGACGATATAGTCATGGTACATTGTGCATATAGAATATATGGAAAAATATAAATATGAACATGCTGATAGTTAAGGAATGCCTGGACCTTAATATCTAACCTTGAGGTAGGACACGCCTTATCCTAGGCCCCTGCTTCTCTCCTGTCAGCTGCTGCAATCTTCATAGCCCTATGACGTAATATGATTTGTTGTCTTCGGTCAGGCGAGACTTGGCGTGTTCTGGGTGGCATGGCTGCAGACAAAGCATGCTATAGAAGCAGCAGCAAAGACTCAAGTTGTTTCCCCTGAGGTGGGCGATTTCTCACGATGCTCTAGGTGTGTTTCCACCGTTTTCTGAATACTGAAAGTCCATAGTAACTAACGAAATTCAAATCAAGACACAGAGAGAAGGCAGAGGGCTGGTGAGATTGCTCAGTGGTAAGGGCACCTGCCACCAAGTGTGATAATCTGAGTTCAATCCGTAGGACCCACATGATGGAGGGAGAGAAGTGACTCCCTCCTGTAAGCTGTGCTCTGATCTCCACACATGCACACACTAAATAAGTAAATGTAATAAAGAAGCATGAGCATTTGAAAGAAGAAAAGGAAAAAAGGACAGGAAGGTAGGTGGGAATTTCTCACTCAGCAAGCCAGGGGAGGAGTTTTTTGTTCTAAGGGTCGTTTCGACTTTCTTCTGAGATTCCTTGCCCTTCCACAGTATCATCTCAAGTCAGCAGGCATCAGAACTCTTTGCAGGGTTTGGCATGAACTCACCCTGCCATTCTTCCTGTGGAGTTTTCTCTGGGATTGTGGGCTTGGGTTGACTGGGAGGATGTCTATCTTGGCAATCTCTTTTGTTGCCAGTGGGGGCCATTGCGTGAACATTTGGCCTTGTCCAGGTGAAACTGACCTTTATCTGCTTTCTCCAGGCCAGACTGTTGGTGTGTGGGGAGCAGAAGAGTCCTGTGTAAGGTCACCCACAGAGTAAAGAAGCCCCTGTATTGCTTTGCCACACACCTGTGGTGTGAAGTCCCCTGAAGGGACAGAAAGGTGCACCTGCTGGTAATGTTGGGTACAACATGAGTCACAGTCTTTCTGGCCCACCTGTGTTTCCTTTATCAGTAGGCCGGAAAGGTCTGAGCAGTCAGGGACGCAGTCGGGAATCACAGGTTCTACTGACTGCCATTGCGTTTTCCAGTCTTTCAGTGCCCCAGTATAACCTTCCTCTTTTTCCCCCAGTATAACCTTCCTCTTTTTCCCCCAGTATAAACTTCCTCTTTTTCCTCCTAAGTAAAACGTGTGTGTGCGCGCCCGTGTGTGTATTGTAAAATCTCAGTCAGTAAAACCCTGTAATTTTATGATAATGACTGGGGAAAGGAAAAGTCAGTTTGATTGTGATGCCATGTGTATTAAGTGGAAAATTCTAAACTTTTATTTAATAAATCATCACTTTTCAAGACAAACACCGCAGTCCTCTTGTGCCCTCATCTATGGAGTTGCATTTTCTTAGTTCACTCATTTGTTTTTCAGGGGCAGATGCTTTCCTCTCCCCTTTGGAAACAGTGTTCTAATTCAAAAGTCAGCTTTACAATTGTATTTTCTAATAAGTCATAAGATGAAGGGAACTGATGTGTGTTTAATTTTTTTCTTCCTCGCTCCCAAAGCAACTATGTCAAGGCAGCCTGGCCCACAGGGCATTTACAGCCCACATGTAACTCGTTAAAGATTCATTAAGAGACTTTTAAATTGAATTTGTTTGTGTAACCAGTGTTTATATTTCTCTAGCTGATGATTTATCACAAGCTACAGTAGCGTTCCCCGGAAGATGCATGCAGCCTGTGACTCACTTACCCGTGCTTCCTTATGTCCTGATTTTCAGGTCACCTGGATATGGACCATCCAATTTGCTTGGAAGTTTCCTGGCTGTTCTTCCAGAAGGAAATGTCCTTGTAAAGGCAGAGTCTGTAATGTAAGCAGTTTCAAGCACAGGGATTTAAGAGCAAATTAGTGGCTTACTCACTTTGTCGGAATAAGGGAGCTGAAATGTTATGACATTCTTTCATTTGATGGGCTTAGCAGATTTAGAAAAATGCAATTTGCACAGCACTATTCACCCATAAAGCTCTTATTCATGTACGTGCATCCTAAGCTCACGAAGCAGGGTTGTGAGACAAGCAGAGTGAGGACTGTTTCTTATAAAATATGCAACACGGTCCCTAGAGGTTAGGGATCCCTTCAATCTTGTAGTAGCTTCCCACTTTCTAAACAGGGAAGGCTGAATTTGAATTGACTTCAAATATCATATCTTATATGCTTTTCTTTGCACCCCTAATCACAACTACCATTTTTAAAATTTAAAATACTGCTGGGAAATGGCAAATGGCATGCACATGTCCAAGTGGACGTGGAAACACATTTTGCCTTTTTCTTTCCTAGTTTAATACATTTTCCCTTATTATGGGACTCTCATGGGTTTCATGAAATAATTGGGTCTGCCTGTGTCATTTTAAAATCAATATTAGAGCTTACAACCTGATATGTATCCACTAGATGCTGTATTATACTCTCATTCATTACTTAGTTTTGGAAGTTATGGTACTCCATCTCTTCTTTATCCCTGGTTCAGAAAACTGCAACAAAATGTTTGTTTCTGTGCACTCTCTCTCTCTCCCTCCCTCCCTTCTCCCTCCCTCTCTAATTAAATTGTTGCCTTGCTATTTTTAGATTCCTGTGGTTGGGGATAGTGGAAAACTTTGAGATCGTTTTTCAACTTGTTATTGATATGTTAGGTTGCATCTTAGGGACATCTTTTGATGTGGGTATGGACAATGTCTTGGTCTTTTTTGTAACATCCTAGACTTGTTTTAGTTCCCATTGCTTAGGAAGTTGCAGCAAATCATATGATAGTAATTATGCATTCTGTCATGTACATTAAGGCCTATTCAGTCAAGTTTGTGTCCCCAGGTGTCCCTCAGTGTGAGTTCATTCACTAGGGCCTCTTCAGTCTGAGCATCACTAAGCATCACTCCCTTAAAGAAAACCAACTCTCCTTCACCCAACGGTAATCAGCTGCCAGTAGTTCCTTAACTAAGGTTGGGGTCTCCTGCCCATTTGCCAGTTCTATGCTATGTTTTTGTCTGATTGGCTTTGCATGGGTCTTGTGAGTAGAATCACCATTGCGAAATATTTTCTTAACAAGTTTGTTTATTTGTTTGTTTTTTTCCTGAGGCATCTACTTGCTATGCTATTATAGTGGGAGCGTGCCTAATTTTTATTTCCCCTGTTAGTTCTTGTCAATTAATTTCCCTCAACTTTTGTATTCTGAGATGAATAATCCACGTCTCTTGGGTGTGTTTTGAAAGTTCATCCTGCAGTCTGGTTTCTAAGTTGTCACAGAATTCCTGGTGACTTAGAATTCCCTTGGCCTGAGGGGTGGAGGCAGAGGCCTGCTGTCGGCCCCAGCATGACACTTTCCTTTTCAGTGATCATAAATAAGATGAAAAGGCAGTTCATAAGACTTAGCTTATGAAAAATCTTCACAATAATAGCTGAAGTTTAAGCTTTTCACAGTAGCAGGACATAAAACCATTTAATTGTCTTGTGGTCTTTGAGCAAGTATTATTTAGTCTTTCAGTAACCAAAGGCTATGAAGTCTGAGACTCCCAACCAGGTATCAGGCTTATTTGAGTCTAGCTATTTGAAGAGTCCTCTGACATGGACAAGACTCTAAGAGCTTTTCTCACTGGTTTAGACTTAGATAGAACCAGGGGCAAATGGGATGCTTTTTTGAAATTACGTTTTGCCCATCACGGTCACCAGCAAGTAAAGTTGAGCCCAGAGCTAGATACTACACTATTCTGTTGTCCAATCAGCAGCTCCTCCTTCTTCATAGCAGAGACAGCATGACAGACTTTTTCAGCAAATCCATCTCAAGAATTTACATTCATTACAAGGACACAGTTGTGGTGACAGTGGTTATACAAAGCGTGGGTGGCCAATAGTTGGCCCATAGGCCACTACCACATTCTCTCAGTGCCAGGGAAGACATCACAGTGATTCATTATGGCCCGGCCTGAGGATCTTCAGTATGGGGTGCCAGGCAGTCAATCAAAGAACTTCCCGTAAGTCAGAGACTTTGCCATTTGTGCCTAAACTGTGAAATTATTAGCTCTGGAAAGAAGATGTGAAGAAAGAAGTATTCGATGTTTAAAAAGAATCACTTCAGGGCTGGAGAGATAGCTCAGTGACTAAGAGCACTTGTTGCTGTTCCAGAGGGCCCGAGTTCAATTCCCAGCAACCATGCTGAGTGCGCATAACCACCTGTAGCTCCAGCTCCTGGGGAATAGAACCCTTTTGGTCCCTGTGGGCATGTGTGCTCATGTGCACATACCTGCACACAGACACAAGACTCTTTTTAATTTATATTAATACTTTTATTCTAGAATTTCAAACATGTATATATTTTGATAATATATACTGCCCCACTTCCCCTCTCCAACTCCTCCCAAATGCTCCCCCAATTTCTTCCTTTCAACTCTATCTCCTCCTCCCCCTCCTTCTCTTCCTCCCCCCTCCCCCCTCCTCCTGTTCCTCCTCTTCCTCCTCATTCTCTTCCTCCTCCTCCTTCTTCTCCTCCTCTTCCTCTTTTATTTATAATCCACTGAGTCCAGTTAGTGGTGCCAATATGTGCCTGGGGATAGGGGCGTCCACTGGAGCATGGGTCACACGTGGAGAAGTGGACGGCCCCTCCCACAGCAGCCATCAGCTGCCAATAGCTCCTCAGTTAGGAGTGGGGCCTCCTGAGCCCCTCCCCCATTCCTCAGCTGCAAGTCTTTGGGTGTATATTTTGGAGCTCAACTTGCTGGATCATAGGGCATTTAAGTTACTCTTCTGGTCCACAGATTGAGGGTATAGTCCATCACTGCAGAGAAGATAATGGCAGCAGGAATGCAAAGAAGTGGCAGGCACCTGTCCCCCGTGAGAAAGCAGAGAGATGGATGCTGGTTCTCAGCTCGCTTTCTCGTTTTTATTCGTTTCAGGACCCAGCCTGTGGAATGGTGTCATGCACATTTATAGTGGATCTTCCCATTCAGTTAACTAAGTCTAGACACTTCTCAGGCACACCCAGTGTTCATCTCTTAGGTGAGTCCAAATCCTGTCAAACTGGCAATCAACATTCACCATCACATATGGTCATTTCATTTTCTATCTTTTGAGGAATAGACTTACTGTTTTCCATATAGGTGGGACAACTCCCCGTTCTCACAAGCAGTATACAAGAACTCCCATGTTTTCACATCCTTGCTTAGGCTCATTATCTTTGTTATTAGAGTGGCCATCTGAATTTGACAGTGGCTTCATTGTGGCTTTGATCTGTATTTTCTAATGATTGTAATATCAAGCATTTTATTTCCTGTTCTTGTTGGCCATTAGTAGGACATGTTTTCGAATTATGTGCCCTATTTCTGCTTTTGGTTTTGAGCTGTAATGTATTCAGATCCAGCTCTGTATCAGACACATACTTGGCAGGCACTTTTCTCATTCTGTGGTCTGTCTTTTCCCTTGTTTATTGCTCCCTTTCCTGAACAATTTTCAGTTGTAAATAGTCTTATTTGTCTGCTTTGTTCCTTGTGTTTAGTTTCTATATTCAAAAATCATTGACCAGTCTAGTATCACCAAACTTTCTTTCTGTATTCTGAGTTTTAAAAAAGTAGTTTTTGTTTTCCATTTAAATCTTCAGATCATTTAGAGTTAATTTTTGTACATGGTGTGAACTAGGGGTCCAGCTTCTTTCATGTGGACATCTAGTTTTTCCAGCATCATCTATTGGAATGACTGTCCTTTCACCATTGTATAATGCTGACACCCTTGTCAGAAAGCAAAGGTTTTCTTTCTGGGTTCTGTATTCCATTCTACTGATTTATAATTCTGTCTTTGTGTATCTATGCTAGTTCCACACTATTTTGTTTATGTTAGTTTATAGTAAGTTCTTTTTTGTGTGTATATGAATATGTATATGTGTACGTATGTGTGCATGTGTATATTATGTGTGTGCGTGTTCGTGTGTGTATGTATGTGTATAGACTAGAAATTGACATCAGGCAGGCAGGCATGTTCCTCAATTTCTTCTCTATATTTATTGTTATTATTGTTATTGTTCTGGTTGTTGTTATATTTGAGATAGATTCTTTCATTAAACTCAGAACTCATTGATTTAGTTACACTGGCTGGATAGCAAGCTCCAGAGGTCCACCTGTGTCTACCTGCCTAGTGCCAGGATCACAAATGTGCAGCACTGAACCCAGCTCTTTTAGGAGGGTATTTAACTCAGGTCCTCATGATTATGTGGCAAGCCCTTTACTCACGGAGCCATTTCTCTAACACTAATAAACTTAGTTTTTCAGTGCTGGGATTGAATTAAGGGTTTGTGTAAGCTGTAACTCTAGACCTATGAAAAGGTTTGAAATAGGATGTATGAGGCCTTCAACTTTGTTCATTATTTAAATTTTTTGGTTTCTTGAGACAGGGTCTCACTATGTAGCCCCAGCTGGCCTGGAACTTGGTATGTAGACCATCTCAAACTGACTTTAATCTCACAGCAATCCATCTGCCTCTGCCTTCTGAGTGCTGAGATTAAAGGCAACTTTGTTCTTTTTAAAGGTTGTTTCAGTATCTCACTGTTTTACAGCCAGTGTCTACTAAATGCACAGTGTTTAACAACCTGGTGAATTTTCTGTCCACTTTACCCTACATCATCCTAGTAATGACTTTTGGGGTTGGACTTAGAAACAGCTTCAGAGTTTTGTGAAGAAGGCTGTATTAACTGTCATGGTACCTGATTCGAGATCTGCCGACATGCAGTCATATCTTCAAATAAATCACTTAACTAAATTCTCAGTTTTCTCCTTCAGGAAACCTAGAGATATGACAAAATAAGTTGAGGGTATCCCAGAGTCCAAAACTTTATAAGGCAGACCTACATTCAAATAATTTCTAAAAGATTGTTCTTTTTTGTTCAGTGAGGAGAAACAACCCCAGTGACCTGTGCATGTTAGGCTGATACTCTGCACTGAGCTGAACCTCCGGCCTGGATTGTTCTTTTTAACTTTTATTATTTTGTTAAGTCCACTTGTTAATCATAGCATACAAGAAACAATCCCTATATACATGTATATGTGATCTATGAAGTTTTTTCTTGTAAAAACATAACTTGGTATGGAGCTAATGGCTTCTAAACTTCAAAGAGACACAGCAATTTTATTCTTTTTCTAAAAACCACCATTTCTCATTAAGCTTAATCTACAGAATAGTGCTTCCCCAACTCTGGATACAGTCTTTGGGCCTCACAGCAGAGATGTACACTCCTAGAAAGTCCCTATGGCTGAAAATCACGTGATGCTGCATATTCGGTTCTGCTCTAGAGTTCTCCTGCCCTCTGGCATGGGCCAACCTCCAAAGGAGAATCATGAGTTGGTTGAACACTGCCACTATCACTGGCTGATTTCTTTATGAGAAGAACCACCCATTTCACACTCCTTAGAAGCTGCTGGGAGATCCGTGGGGAGCAGAGGGGTTAGAAGGGAATGAGGTTTTACTTTCCTGAGAGACTTGTAAAATCTGGTTTTATCTGGTATGGCAGCCTCCACATATTGATTGTTTTTTCTTTTTTTTCCCCATGTGTCCTTGGTCCTTCAGACTCGGGCAGTTCAGCTCCTTTTACCTGTATAATAAATATCCTCTCACCTGTAGAGAGTAATCTAAAATCATTTTTTAGGTGGGGTTCAGCAACACATTTGCCTTGTGTCCCTCACACTCTAGTGCAGAGACGGTCACGTCATTCATGAAGTTCTCTTAGCGTCCTCTTCAGTCTCTTCCAAGGAAGGGAAAATAACTAACAAATCAAAAGCACATCTTTAAAGAGGAGCCTTATAACAGCACTGTTCAAAAGCCAGGAGGTTGTGACTTCGGTCATACAACTTGGAGTGAGATGACGGGACCGTACTTCTCTTGGCCTGCTGCATACACAAAGTGTCCTTAAGCAGGAATGCCGACTTCACCTGGGGGATTGCTGGTCACGCAAATACTGAGCAATCACTAGAGGATTCTTACACATGTCACAGTGTGAGTTGCACAGTTCAAAACCCATGAAATGTACCTGGAAATCTCTGTTGAAGCCAGAAAAGGTCACAGCCGTCATCACTGTCACATACCTGCAAACCATAAGGCTATCAACATTGAAATGGTGAGACAGGAAACACTTGAAAATGAGTGAAAAGAACAGATGAGGTGGCAAAGTCTGGGCATCAGCTGGCCAGAGGGGCTGAATTGGAGGGTGGTAGCCCGGGTGGCATATGATGCCATCACACTGGCATCTGGAGAAGTCTGGTTTGGCTCCTTTTTCACTTTGAGTCCTAGTTGTGTACCGCTTTTCCATCTTTTCCTAATTGCTTTTCCTACCGTGTCTTAGTCTTCACCCTCCCAACCCTCTGATGCCAAGTCAGCAGTTTAGGTTCTTTATTTGTTTAGTTCATGATTCAGAGATTTCTTTTTGTAAACTTGGTAAACTTTTCCATATTTCCAGTTATATTGTTAGTGGGTTTGGAACATTTTTTCCATTTATAGAACCCTTGTTGAAACTGTGGAGTCCTGGAACAGTTAACTATTCAGTTATTTGTTATAAAAATATGATCTCTCTCTCTCTCTCTCTCTCTCTCTCTCTCTCTCTCTGTGTGTGTGTGTGTGTGTGTGTGTGTTTAATGAGACTGAGTCAAAATAATCACACACACAAAAAAGACTCCCTGAATTAGGATCTTGGTTGGTTGAGCTAAATAAAACAGGGATTTGTCATTTTGGCTGTTTTGTTGCAGGCCAGCGTTCACTCATTGCGCATTAAGAGCAAACACATTTCAACATTTTTGTTTCCTTTAATTTTAACTGACTTATCTGAAAAGTGTTGGGCTGGACTTAATTTCTGCTGCCATCTGTTAGCACTGGGTTTCTGACCGTGCTGTTTGGCTCAGGCACAGGGAGCACAGTTAATTTCCCATCACTCATCCGAGTGCAGCTATTTATATTGCCATTTGTCAAGTTAAAGCTGTTTCAATATGTTAACGTCTTCTGGTTAAAGCAAAACAAAACAAAAACCCTTTACCTTGGCATTTTTAGTCGTCAGGGACGTTTAGGCAGACAAACATCAGGGACTTCTTCCACTTTGCCCTGGCCTTGTTAAGCGCCCACTTATTTAAATGTGAGTCTGTCATGCACTTTAACATCATAATTTTGACTTGGTCTTTCTCATTCTCTCTTGTTGAAGACTAGCTTAAAGAATCATGCAACTGGTCTTTGTAGCAGAGTCTTCTCATTTTAAAATAACTTTAGGAAACAGTGGCAAGAGCATTCCCGTGTCCCCTTCATCCAGTTCCTCTTATTGTCAGCATTGGAGAAAACTGTGCATTTATCATGACACAGTGTCACAGTGACAGTTGGTTCACTACTGTAACGGAGCCGTGTGTTTATCTGGGTTCTGCTAGTCTGCTCTAAGGTCTCTCTTCTCTCCCAGGACTCCACTCAGCAGGTCTCACACGCTTGGTTTCTCTCCCTCCTTAGTCTCCCCGTCTTTGGCAGTTTCAGGGTTTTGCCTTCCTTTTTCCCCATCACCTTGAGAATTCAGGGACTCTGTAGAATCTTCCTTAACTTGGTATGACTGCTACTTTTTATCATGGTTAGCTGACAGTTATGAATTGCTGGGAATGGGAGGAAGGTAAGATGTCCTTTCCATGGCGTCCTTAGGGTGACCAACACAGACTCAATTCATCGGTAGGAAGATAACCCTACCTGTTTACCTAAGGTTGTATTTTCCAGGGAACTTTTCCTTTTAAATATGTGCCCCCTACAGCCCAATACCTACACCATGACCCCTCCCTATTACCCAGAGTGGAGAGTGGTCCCTTTTCTCACCTTAACATAAGTCTCAGGAAAATTTCTAAGAAAGCATTTAGTTTCCTCTTCACGGAGATTGCAATTTCCAGCTCTCCTTGCTCATTTCTTTGCTGCTATTACAGAATATTTGAGACAGGATAATTTCTAGAAAGAATATGTTTATTTCTTATAGTTCTAGTGGCTGGGAAGTCCTAGATCAAGTGACTTTTGTTTGGAAAAGCCTTCATGCTATATCAGTCCATGGAACACGGCAGAAGGTCAAGAAAGTATACCAGAAGGGAGAGCCGGGAAGGATGCAGAACTGGCCCTTTATCTGAGTCTACTTTGGTGATAACTAACCAACTTTCATGATTCTTATTCACAGTAGCAGTGTGCTACTGAACTTAGCTCTTAAAGGTCCGTCTTCCAATAAGGCTACAATTGATAATTAAGCAACACAGGAAATTCATTTTGGGTGATGCATTCAAGTGATAGTACCAGTCAATGTGTAATGATAGAATTATGAAAGAGGAGATTATGCCTCTTATTATAATTATTTCAGCTATCAAGAAGACTAGCAGGCCTTTTGGCATAAGTTTAGCCTCTTCTTGGGCTTTGAGATAGGCTCAGGGGAGGCAGGAGAGGAACAGGGAAGATGGGTTCTTTTCTCCGGACTATTGGCACCATCCTAGTTAGTCTGCTGCCTTTTCTTCTAAGCAGGGGTGCTTCCCTGTGATTCCCATCAGTTTTTTAATGCTCTTAAGAAAAGCAGTAAGCCATGGCTTGGGGCTAGGTCTAAGTGAAGTCAACTTTCCATTTGAGAAAGGAACAGGCTGGGAAATGTGGGTGCAGGATTGGGTTTCCAGAAGGAAAATTATGGAATGCAGATGCTTGCCAAGCATCTTATTTGGTGTTGAGATGGTTCCTTGTTTTGACCAGGCAGTGTTTTGGGCTTTGCATGTGCCTGTTTTCTGAGATGATGGCTTACTTTCTGCCTTCTTGTCTCCCTTTCTCCATTAATGGGATGTATTTTCCAATTTTCTTGGCACCTCTTATGATTTTTAGTTTGCTTGCAACTGCACCAGATACTTGACATGCCACACTCCAGAGGTCACTTGCTACAGATGCTTGAATTCTCCACTCCGTGCATTTCTCTCTGTGCAGGAGCTCTTGGGCAGAGGGAGGAACTAGCTGAAAGGAAAGCAATTAGTTCTCCATGAATAACTTTTCCAAAAGGACCAGTATTGGTGGATAATTGCCTCGGGTCCTTTGCCCCTCAGATGGTATACAATTCCATGCCACCATCTATACTGGCACTATCTAGATGCATGTTCTGTAATGATGACAGTGTTCTACCATCTGTCCCAGCCAGTGTGATAGCCACTAGCTGCGTGTAGCTATGGAGCACTTGAAATGTGACTAGTGGGAATGAGAAACTGACTTTTAAATTGAAATTTCAAAGCCATTTGTAGTTGCACAGTACATGGCAGCCTCCCTGAGGGTCCCCAGAATTACTGAGTGCCAGCTGCCCAATGTGGTCACCTTCACGGTACCATCCTCCGCACTGGCTTTCCTTCTCTCCTGTTTTCCTTCCTGGCTTCTCTATACCTTCTATGATTACCTTCCAAGTAAACTGTGGGGCTTGAAAGCCCTTCCTGAGAGAACACGTTGAGTGGATCCCAACTCAAGAAGTGCTGTGGGCAACCTCCAGCTTCTCCGCCTCTCTGTGCTCATCTGTCATCATTTTGTGCTCCATCTTTTCATATACTCCTGCTGCTGTATTTCTGTTTCCGAGTGTTAATGGGTGGCTTTCCCCATGTACAACAGAAGCACAGATAGAGTGCTATGAAGAGCAAAAACAAGCCTCAAGTGCTTGCTTACGTTCTCAGAGACAACCGTCTGAAACTCTGGTGTGAGCCACAGAGGAAGCACAACAGAAATATTTCCTTTACTTCCTCCAATATGTGTTTCCTCAGCACTGAAATCCATACCAATCAGGTTATCTATGCCTTTGGGCTCTTGAGCTGCAGGTCAGAATGGTTTCTTAAAGGTAATCAAAAGGCACAATGAAATAGAAAGAGCTATACCCCTAATAGAGGGTATTTTTTCAGAAGACAAACAGTTCACTTGCTTAGAAAGACCCATTCAAAGAGCTTCTGAACCAGAGTCCAGGGTGAAGATCACACGGCTGTGCAGGAAGCTTCAACGACATAGTGTGATGCCTGAATTCCAACCCAGGGAAGCTTGGCCAGCTTTCTTGGCCAAGAATAAACACTGCTTTAGGAAGCAGTGTTCAGTTGGTCAGTAGGATGATAACACAATGAATAAAAGACATCACTTTTCAATGAATTTTGGGTTTTCTGTACTTGTTATTATCTGTATTCCTTATTCTAATTTTAGGATTGGAAAGAATTAAGAAAATCTCTCATGATCCAGGGTATGATTTTGCAAATAGAAAATCCTAGAGATAGTATGGGGCAAAGTGTAAGAACCCATAAGTAAGTTCACAAGATCACTGAATATTGTTATTTATGAAAATTGATCACTTTTCTATATATCAGTAGAAAAAGAAAAGAGGAAATCAAATTTAAAATGAAGAGTGCTTTGTATATCAATTTTTCCATGTTGAGCCATGCGCTCAGGAGGGAGTAGGCGGCTCACACTACTCGGGAAGCTGGGAAACTTATAAGGCTGGGGAAGCTCAAAGTCAGGACATTCACAAGCCCCCTCCCCAGCCAACCCCAGGTTCTAAAAGCAATAGCAGATGCCAGGGAGAAAGACTTGCCAGCCTGCCAGTAGAGCCTTGAATTCCAGGGATACTTCTATCTTTGAGTCATCCATGCTCCTGTAAGTAACCCAGTAAACTGATTGGTTCACCAAGCTAGACCCGGAGGAATCATTTCTTTTGTCTGTTGTCCGTGCCCTATTTGTGGTAAGTGGACATTTGTTCATCTCTTCAGGAGAAGTCATACAACAATATGCTTTGTAGATACGAAACAGCATAAAAAACAAGGAAAAACTAGTAAAATATATGAATGATCTTTTCACCAAGAACTAAAATATTACAGAAATGAAAGAGTTTTATACAAGAGGTCATATTTTAATAGGCTGGAAATTTTATTATCAGTAAGATACCATGTATCTCTCTGTAAATTAATTCTTAAATTAGTGCCATCCTGCTCTAACTCTAAGTCAGATTTTTCCTTTGTGGAAACCAACAAACTGATGACAAAATTTGCTTGGAAATGTAAGGGTTGAGAATATGAAACAGAAAAGAACACAGAAGGTAGTCTCAAAGGACAAAAGCTACTAACATGGGCTACATTCAGAGTTGTGGTATTTGTGCAAGAAAAAACCAGAGGTGAGCCCACAAGCAGCCCCAGATACGTGACTCCGGTAATAATGTGCCAATGCATGAGTAAAGAAGAGGAAGAGCCAAATGGGTGACCTTCTGGTCTACCCAACGGTGTGGAAAATAGAATTCAGAATGGATTTTAAGTCCAGGTATGAGAGATAAGACAATAGAACTTATAAGGTGAAAAATAATAATTGTATTTTCATGACTTTGGCACAGGTGGATATTGCTTTAAACAATTCCAATGTATCCACTATCACAGGAAAAAATTTAAATTGGACCACAGTCAAAGAAAAAGCTTTCATGTGTAAAGGTTATCATTGAAAGAGCAAATATTCAAACCATGACTAGGAAAAGAGATCTGTAGTATACAAGTCCAAAAATGTGCCATATCCAGTGTCTTAGTGCATTTTTCTTTTGCTGTAATAGAATACCAAAGACTGGATGATTAATGAAGTAAAAGAAGTTTATCTGGCTCTCAGTTATGGAGTCAGGGAAATCCAGGGCATGATGATCACATATGCCAAGAGTTTTTGAGCAGCATCATCTTAGGCTGGAAAAGGGAAGGACAAAGGAACATGTGTAAGGGACAAGGCACAAGGAACATACTTGCTTTAAAACCTCTGGTTTCTCATGGTAATTAAACTACTCTACATTACAACATGAAATCCTTCAGGAAGGTTCACCCCCGCCCCATGACCTGAATGCCTCTTGTTGGGCCCCATCTTCCAAGATGATTGCATTGAGAATCAGACTTCCAGCCCATGAATTCTGGAAGACAAATAGACAAACGATGGCAACCTGAACATATAAAGAGAGCAACCAATAGCCTTGGATTGATGGTTCACGCCTTTAATCCCAGCAGCCTGGAGGCAGAGGCAGGAAGGTCTGGGTGAGTTCCAGACCAGTCTGATCTACCAAGGCTACATCTGTGACCCTTTCTCACAATAAATGAAGGAAAAGTGAAAGAACAATGGTGATATGGTATATGTCAGAGAAAAGCTAGAATAGCAAAGGATCAAAAGTGCAGCTGGTCTGGTACAGAGCTCCATTGACGGATGATGGGAGTGAACTGCTATGGCACCTTGGAAAGCCGTCAGTATCTCTAAATCTGAGTAAATGCATACCCTACAATTAACAATTCTATTCCTAAATATATGCCCAACAAACTTATTTACATATGTTTATGTCCAAGGAGTGTTCAAGGCTGTTCATACAGCACTATTCAAATTAGCCAGAAACCATTCAGATGCCTTTCCAGAGTAGACAGGATTGTGATGTACACGGACCATAGAATACTGCACAATAATGAGGAGTGATCTAGTGCTATATGAGAAATATGAATGACTTCATGAATGTGGTATTGTGCATGCACAAAAATGTGCATGGTGCAAGTCCGTTTGCATAAAGTACCAAATGGAAAAATGGACGGTTAGAATGGTGGAAGCCTCAAGAGGCCGGTTCCTTTCTTGAAAGCTCATTGAGCCATAAGCTTACAATGTGTGTGATATACATAGTGCTAAAATGAAAAGTGGCAGATATGATGGTTCTCATGAAAGAAGTAGCTTTTAATGGAAAGATACATGTAGATTCAAACACAGCTCAGGGGAAGGTAATTTTAGATCTTTCATTTGCCTCCATTTCTCCTAAATTTGGCTATTTTACAACAGATGATGAGTGGAAGGAGGGAGGAAACACGAAGTTGACTCAGCCATATATTTTTTGATTAATTTATTTTTATTTGTGTATATGAGTGTTATTCATGCATGTGTGTAAGTGTACCCATGTCATGCAGTGCCCAGAGGACAGAGGAGGGCATTGAATTCCCTAAAACTGGAGTTAGCCACCATGTGGGTGCTGAGATTCAAACATGGGTCTTCTGCAAAAGCAATCAATGCTCTTCACCATAGAGCCATCTCTCTGGTCCCTACTCAGTCATAGTTTTAACTTGCAAAAACTTTACAAAAAGAATCAGTAAGATATTGTATTGTATACTATGTTTTATGCACACACACACACCCATATATATATAAAAGATTTACTTATTTTTATTTTATGTGTATGAGTTTGGCATGCATGTATATATGTGTATCACGCACATGCCTGGTGTTCATGGAGGACAGAAGAGCTGTCAGATCCCCTGGAGATGGAGTTACAAATAGTTATGAGCTACCACATGGATACTGGGAATTGAACCTTGGTCCTCTGGAAGAGCAGCAAGTGCTCTTAACCACTGAGTCATCTCTCCACCACCAATCTTATAATTTAAATTTTTATTTTTTATTGGCACATACTAGTTAAATGCATTTATGAGATAACATGATATCTTGATACACAGATAGTTCTTAATTTATGATAGTTCAACTTAGAATTTTTCATCTTTACAGAGTTTTGGGGAGGGGGTAGTTATTAAATGCAGTGTTAATTTATGGTTGTAACAAGGTAAAATGTAGCATGTAACTCTCCATCATAGGCTGAGGAATAGTCATATGCTTATAATGTGGAATGACTAAAGACCAGTTAACAGATATGTCACTTTGCATACATATATTTTTCAATGAAAGCATAAAATTTACATTTTCAGCAATTGCACAATGTGCAGTGAATTGCTGTTTGTCATTATCATTGTTCTGTACAATAGACAACTGAGCCTTATTCCTCCTGGCTAAGCAAAATATACCATGCGGTAGTTTGAATGAGGAATGTCCCATAGGCTCAAGTATTTGAACACTTGACAAATGGGCCCAGTTCACTGCACTGTTTGGGGAGGTCATAGAATCTTCAGGAGGCGTGGCTTTCCCGGAGGAAGTATGTCACTGGGAGTAGGCTGCAGAAGTTTGCTGCCGATTTTCCCAGTTTAGTCACTGAATTGTTTCATTTCTGGAACTTTTGTTTGCTTCCATTTTGTACAATTCCTATCCATTTGTTAATATTTTTATTTTGTTAGTGTGTCATTTTTCTGAATTTTCACTTGTGTTTCTGTCTTCTGTAACCCTTGAGTGTCTCTAAGATTATTTTGAAATAATTTTTAGATAATTCATACATCTCTTTGTTTTATTTATTTTTAAAGTACTTCTTTACCATTTTATGTGTGTGAGTGAGTGTTCTACACCTTATCGTTGCTGGGTAAGGGAGCATGGGCCTTCTTAAGGGAGTGATGGCAGATAACTGACCGGGCTCCAGTGAATGAACTCACACTGAAGGACATCTGGGGATACAAACTTGACTTGATAGGCCTTAACATATATAATAGAATACATAAAATCTGGTGAGGGATTATGGAGGCAGACAGGAAAGGCGGTCTAAATATGATTAAGATGAATTTTATGAAATGCACAAAAATGCAATAAAATATTTATTGAAAGTATTCTTTTAAAAATTGATTATTTTTCATTTTATGTATATGAGCATTTTGCCTGCATGTTTTAAGTGCATCACATATGTACAATGCCTGCAGAGGCCAGATGAGGGCATCGGGTCCCTGGGAACTGGAGTTTCAGATGGTGGTTTTTAACCTCCATGTGGGTGCTGGGAACTGAACCTAGGAGCCTGTACTCTTAACTGCTAAGCCATCTCTCCAGTCCCCAAAGTTTTATTTTTTATTTAATTTTTGTCCTCTAAAATTTCTTATCAGCATTGCTTTTTATAAAAAAAAAAAAAACATGATTACATTGAAAAGTTTTGCATAGACTGCAGAATTTGGAAACGGAGTGAATGTCAAATTTGCTTTACAAAAAAGAGTGATAAATTTCACAGTATTATTGAAACTTAGTAATAGTTTTATCAGTAAATAATAATTATAGTAGACATATAAAATTGTGAATTTATATTCTAAAATACAACTACATAGTTTTAGTATTAGTTTAGTTACTACAGTACTTAAAAAAATTTCCAGACTGTAATTAAAAAATATTTTATTTTATTTTATGTGTGGGTGTATTGTCTGCATGTAGGTAGGTGCACCCATGTCATGCAGTGCCTGCAGGAGTCAGAAGAGGGCATCGGATCCCCTGGACCTGACGTTATGGATGGTTATTAGCCACCATATGAGTGCTGAGAATTGAATCCAGGTCTTCTGCAAGAGAAGTCAGTGCTCTTAACTGCTGAGCCATCTCTCCAGCCCTTCTGGACTGTAATTTTTATCTCTAGTTCAATTAGGTGTTTTACATTTTCTGTAAGGTCCAGGTGAAGGTACATTGGGGCTCTAGAAAAATAACAGAAAATAATGAAAAGCTCTTGATGTTGGACCTCTCCCATTCCAGGCAACAAGGCCTGAATGCCCAAGACCATATGCTGAGTCAAGACCATATCTGGTCCTCAGAGGAGATGGGAAGTCCATTCTAGAGTATAAGTTCTCCAAACACTAGAATCTGCAAATGATAGAGACCTTCTCTGTCCTTAGCTTAGGCCCCACACAAAGGCAAATCTGATGTCCTACACCACTTGGGACCTCAGGTGAGGGGAGCAGGAAAGCCACTCAGAGAAGACTGAAACTGCTGCCCAACACAGGAAGTCCCCATCCTCCAGTCTGCTCCACCATCAGCCCACTGCCAGAGGACTGTGGAACCATGGCTTTCTGTGGAGGACTAGAGTGCCAGTTTCATGGGAGAGGATCACAGGTTCAGCTCATAAAATAGGATTACAATCCTGGCTCCTAGGAAGGGACCAGAGCTTCAGGTTCATGGGAACCAGGACTTATTTTAATTGTGTGTATATATATGCATCTGGATGTGGATTTGTGTACATGAGCGCAGCGCCTGTGGAGTCATTGTCTTTTTAGGTGAAGTACCAAATTGATGGTACCGGGAAAGGAGATCAGGTGCCAGGTCACCAGATACAAGAGCACGAAGGTTAACTGGGGTTAAAAGTCATTAGTCCATAGCGCTGTACTATAGTTTGAATCATGGAGATTAGGAATCGGTAGAGTATGGATCCCTAGACAGGACTCTTAAATATTAAGTTTCACTCACACAGGGCTCAGGAACCATTGAGGAAGAGGGGGCAGATTCTAAAAGCTGATGAGGAAGGGCATGACCTTGGAAATAGAATCCAACAAACTCCAGAGACCCTGCTCATATGAATGTATAGCAGTCGTTTTGACATGCTCATGACCCATGCAAACTCAAGCAGACAAAAACCTAGCGTGACACTGGGGAAGTGGGCAGCAGACCTAACCTTTGCTTAGAAAATATTGGAAACTGATAACTGTCAGGTGAGGGTGGGCTAGTCTTCCTAAAATGAGGGACTCTGGATAGGCTGACTGGACCTCAGTGGATGAACCTGCACCCACTAAGTTGACACAGTAGACCTTAACATAGATGAAAGAATTTATGGGAGGGTGCGGGGGTGCTGGTGGGTAAAGGGTTATAAAGATGATTAAGATGTTCTGTATGAAACACAGTGATTCAATAAAATAAAAAAAGTCATTAGTCCAGATCATGTCCATTATAAAAGCCATTCCTACGGGGTGCATGACCCACTCCATGCTCTGCTCCTGAGGGAGGAGTCATGTCTGAAGTGGCCTCTCTTGCCACTGCTGACCAGAGGCAGGGTCTTTGGTGGAGCTCTCCTGACAGTGTCAGTGAGCACACCGAGCCTTCTGTTGATGCAGTTACAGCTGCCTCGAGGGATTCTTCTCGTGAAGGCCTTTGGTCTGCACATCACTGTTACTTGCATTCAGAGCTTCCCTGGGGAGCAGGACCGGGCCTTCTCATTCCACCCTCCTGCTGACGGCACTCCTGCTTCCAAATTTTGCTGTCAAGGGCAAAGACCACAAGACACACACACACACACCAAAAGAAGCATCGAGGAAGGCTAAGCCTACTGGTTAGAGTACAGCAAAACTGTATTTTCTCCAATCAAGAAAGATTAAGAAAGTGAAGAGGACTGGAGAGATGGCTTAGCCATTAATAGTTTAGGCTCACAACCTAATCTTCAAGAAAGAGAAGCCAGACATGAAGAGAGCGTGGGGGGGGGGGGGGGGACAGCAGAGGGCGAGAGGAAGCAAGGAGGATAAAAGAAATCTTCTTGTGAAGGTTTCTGATCATGTGTATAACATGCTGTTTTATTTCTGTGCGAGATTGTCTTTGAAGTGGAATTTGAGTAATGTATCAACTGTATTTCACTGAGTTGAAAGAAAGGAGAACATACATTCTTTTGTCAATTTAAAATCTCTGGCAGAAAAAAAAAGTTTTGAATAATGTCAAGGTTTATTTTTCACATAGGTTGAAGGAAAACACATTTTCCCACTTAATGTTTCAGGGAAAACTGGACTAAAGCACAGAGTACATGGACTCCCGAAGTGGAGATGAGGCATCTTCATCTGTTAAAACAATGAAGGGTTTAGTCTCATCTGATTTACTGTGTCTGGAAAATGTTGAGATCACACACGTAACTGAATGTGCCACACAAAATATCTGTATTTCTGGAGTACAATTCAGTGGTCATCCATGACGAAAATACTGTAGATTTTGATACGAATTCATTTATTTAGAACACTGTATTGTTAGGATAATCAAATTCATTGTATTATAATATCACTTTTTTGGAGAAAATTTTCTTCTTTTAAAAAACATTTTATTCTTTTAATTTTGAGTGTGTGATGTATTGCCTGCATGTAGGTAGGTGCACCCGTGTTGTGCAGTGCCTGCACAGGTGAGAAGACATGTTAGATTTCCCCAGAACTAGAGTTACAGATGGTTGTTAGCTGCCACGTGGGTGCTGGGAATTGAACCTGAGTCCTTTGCAAGAGCAGCCAGTGCTCTTAACTGTTGAGCCATCTCCCCAGCCCCTGTAATAGCATTTTTTATTGGTATACATTCATTATATATAGTAAGGAGCTTCATGAAGACATTTTCAACTAGTATATCATATACCTTGACCATGTGCATGCCGTTCTTTCCCATTTCTATACCTATCCTTTCTTGTTTATACTTTTCATTCCCAGTCAACCTAATTTTGTTGTCATGACATATATTACTAGATGATTTTATATATGTAAAAAAAAAAAGAATGATCCCCAAGTGAGACAAAACACTCATCATTTGTCTGAGTCTGACTTGTTTGTATGATCGGTTGAATCGGTTTTTCTATGAACAACACAGTTTTGTTCTTCATAGGTGAATTAGACCCACGTTCATTGGTATACCACACTTCCTGATTACATAACTTGGCTGTTGTGAATGGTGCTGCAGTAACAGTATACGTGTAGGTATCTATGTGGAGTGTTAGGAGAAACTCATGTGCAGGAGAGGTCAAGCCGGGTCATATGATAGCTATCATTTTTAGCTGCTTGAGGAGCCTCCACATTGAGTTCCACAGCGGCTGCATTAACCCACCAAAAGTGCATCAGGGTCCCTTTTCCTAGTCATTCTGACTGGGATGAATGGAATCTCAGAGATTTTATTTTCCATTTCCTTGATGACTAAAGGATGTTGAACATGTTTATTAGGCATTTCCACCTCATCTTTTTAGAATTATCTGTACATTTCATAAGCTGATTTATTCTGTTCATAGTTTAGTTTTCTGGTATCTAGCTTCTTGAGTATGTATTAGATATGTATGTATGTAATATGATATGTATTAGATAATATATAATACTGACCCTCTATCAAATGTATAGATAGCAATGATTTTCTTCCATCCTCTAGGCTGTCTCTTATATTTATTGTCTCTTATATCTTATATTTATTAATATTTATCTTAGCCATTCATTGATTCATTTCATAGTATTTAAATTAAGAAACTTTGGTGCCATTAACATTGTCAAAACACTTTGAGGGAACATTATGACTGAAATGGACTCTATAGTGTTTGTTAAGGAATCCCAAACTAGAATGTGTTGGGATTAATGTGGCTGAATTCCAAAGTGGTACAGCTCTGATACTAATAGTCTTTCTTAAATTAAGACAAGAAATTCTTATAAGAAAATTCTCATAAGAAAATTAAAAATTAAGACAATTCTGACCCCAGGAAATACATATCTCTGATTTGGGCAAATGAGAGCATGATTAACCCAAATGATAAATTTACTAATCAAATTACAGTTTGCTCCTATCAAGTTCACATGACTACTAGATATGAGTATTTAAATTTTGAAAATTGAATTATTTAGTGACTTTCTTCAATAAAGATATTTATAAAGTATACATTGATTCTGTGAAAGGGGGCACTTAGTAGCTTTAAATAAAATTTTTGTCATAAATAGGTGAAATGATTACCAACTGTCTATCCACCTCTGGTTTCTTGTGCTCATTTGTTTCCAAACTCCTTTCTTTAGCTAGGAGTAAACTTTACCACAAATCATAAATTCCAAATCAATAGCATGTGAATTGGGGGAAATCTAGCCAAGTGCATTTCAGAGTTTACATACACGAAAACGAGACAAAATCACGTCATAACTCAAAATCAGCCACACTCACTTTTGAAAATGTTTCCATTAAAGAAGGAATAAATATGCAATTCCTTGGGATGACTACTGCCTCAGATTATAGACCTCTGCTCTTCTCCAGTGCAATGGACCATGTTTATAAAAATAAATTTATTGGCTCAAGGTGTTGTCGTTTCTGCTTTGGACAGAGTAACTGAGAGCACCCAGTGCATGAATTGTGCATACGTTGGGTGTGCATAAACTTTCCTGAACTCCAGTTTTCTCTGAGCTTCAAAGTTTCTTGCTTTTAAGTCTTGTTTACTTTCAACAAACGTGACTACTTTCTTCAAAGTAAACAGGCAGGCTATAAAAAGCCTCATAAGTCATCCTGGGATTTAGAAAGCTCTTACCAAACAAAAACCCTAATGGGTTCAGTGTTCATGATTCAAAAACATACAGATTGAATTTCCCTTAAAATACACATGAGCTTAAGAGTGAAGGGTGAAAGTGGTTGGGCAATTGTACTTGAGGTTTTGTGGGAGCTGAGACCTTCAGAAAGGCCCTGGAGAAGCCTCTCCATCTTGAGCTTCAACCAGGTTTTCCAGGGTCGCGTGAGTTCCATAGTGTAGCAGCTGATGCATGTACTTAGCTTGAAATGACCCCATATGCGTTGTACAAGCATCAGTAGATGTCAAGGGAAAGTTTATGATATGTAATCTGAAGAATTGCTTCCTTTTCATGAAGACATCAACAAACATCATTTATTGCTCAAGATGGAGAGGGTGCTCTTTGATTCTGTTGCAAGCATAATACAATTAGGATCTCTAGCAAGTGAATCCCTTGCAGATGATATGGATCACTAGACAATTTATACTGTCACATCATCTACATCATTCTCCTTTGAAGCAGAAATGCATGCAAATATTCCATTTGCCCAGAGTATAGTCACACCTTATTCTTTATGAGTTTCTAATTCTCCTTAATAGTATACATGTGAGGTATTGAGACAAATTTTAGTAAGGGATCTGTGAAACTGATCACATCTTTTTTTTTTTTTTTTTTTGAAATAAGGTCTTGCTCTGTAGACTAGGCTGGAGTGGAACACAGTCTATTGCTCAGAATGACCTTGAACTTGCCACCTTTCTGCCTGGGACTTCCAAGTTGATCACATTTTTTATGGTCATTCTTAGCTTACTTTAGAGTTAATGCATACATAGTGTATGTGTATGCTAATTATAATTCCTAATGTTAAGATGAGATCATTTGGTTTAATGTGGTGATGGTTGTTTTGGTTCTGTAAACATTGCTTGCAAGATGATATTTAGTTTGGAGTAGAATTCTTAAAAGAATGCGCTGAACAAACTCTCTTTGGGTGTGACACAGCACAGCATATTCTGTCTGATAGGACCCAGAGGAAGCCTAGCAGGCAGTCCTGGCTGGTCAGCAGGTGAGGCCCAGAAACACTCTATGCAAGGGAGCTTGTATGATCTAACCTTTCTTCTTCACTGTTCAGCTGTTTGTTCTGTAGCTTGGTGGTTGAAAGTCTAGAAAGTCTTGACCTGTGAAATTCAAATGAGGTATTTGGAAACACATTTCATTTTTGAAATAAATTTTAAGATGACATACATCATCTTCTATAGAATTTCTGTATAACTGAGGATGAGCTAGGTGAAATTTTCTTTTCAAAGCTTCTTATGGCTTCACACATTTGAGAAAAAAATATTTTAAGGATATGGATCGAGACAAGAAATATTTTTATACAAAATATTTCTAGACAACTTCTGTACATAACCAAATATGCCACTTTGTGCTTAGACAAACTCAATCCTTGTATCTCAGTGGCTGAATGAAACTAATGTTTATTTTCTACCCCCTTTGTGCACTGTCTGGGGGTTCGGCCCCCACGTCGCCCTTACCCTTACTCTGTACCAAGGCTGTACTTGCAGGCCATAATGGCAGGAGGAAAGAAAAGAGTTGTTAAACACACACACACACACACACACACGCACGCACGCACGCACACACACACACTGTTTGGTCTACCCAGATTTTAAATCACAAGGTCATAATGCAGGTGGAGTTGGTGCAATTCTACACATGACCAGAAGGGGGGGCAAGAATAATTATGAACCACCCAGCGCTAAGGACAACTTTGTAGGTTTATAATCCATGAAAACCAATTTAATTTTTCACCAACGTATTTATTTACCCAGTGTTTTGTTTCTTCAAAATATGTTATATGAGGAGCGAGAGACTTAGGCCCTTGGAGAGTATGCATTATACCCAGTTATCAGAGGCACAGAGTTATGGCTCCTCACAAATGATGGGGCAGTTGACCAGAGAAAGCCATTTTCAGTAGTGGAAAAGCTTCCATTTCGTTTAGATACTTAAGAGCTTGGCACACTGACATTTTCTTCAGAGAAAAATATTCTGTGGTCAAGTTCAGAACTTCCATGTTGAAATGTGTTTTGAAATGAAAGACATAATAACGATAATTATTTCAGTGAATGGTGAAAACATTGTTCCAATACCCTGAGGATTATTTACTGTTAAACATTACAACACAAAATGTTTGTAAAATTTGTCTTACATACATTTTAGAAAATTTGAATCTTGACTTAATTCTACTTGACTAGCTCCAAAGTATGCAGTCTCTTCAATCTTCTTTTTCTTAATGTATTTTAAATCTTTCTACTCACCTGTAATTTAAATTAACACTTTTAAAAACGTATTTTATGTGTATGAGCAGTTTATCTGTATGTATGTATGTATGTATGTAAATGTGCTTGGGTCATGCAATACCTGTGGAGGCCAGAAGAGGGGGTTGGATCATTTGGGACTGGAGTTACAGACAGTTGTTAGCCGTGTTCAGAAGCCCATCCCTGGTCTTCTACAACAGCAGCCAACACTCTTCGCTGCTGAGCCATCTTTCCAGCCCTGTAACACTTTTTTTCAAACTAAGCATTACAATAGCTTAGTTTGTATGGTCATCTGACTATACAGTCATTTTAATGTGTAGTAATAAGCATAAATAGATGAGGATATAAAATATTGAGGTGTATATCATGAAGAACAATTATCATTTGGTATAATCATACATGTTAAGATGTGTATGTTTGGTTTCTATGTTGTTATGTTAGACCCTATCAAAAACATAAAAAAAAAGTAGACTTAAAGCTGATCTTTTTCAGAAGGAGGTTGACATTATAATCAGTTGAAATTTGAGCCAATTAAAAAACAGTAGGAAAAAAAAAACCAATTCTGATTATAGACTAGAAAGACAGGACACAAAATACAGTATAAGACAAAGTGTAGGGAGAGAAAATTTTTATATAATTCCAGTGACTCTCTGGGGCAATAAACAACTAACATATCCTAGAACAATGGTTCTGTTTGCAAATCTATTCTGGGATCCAATTAAAGTTGGGTCTACAGACAGATTATAGTGTACTCTTGATTTGTTTAAAATTCAAATGCCGAAATAGAACATGCTTTCATTTGCCACAATTAAAACAAATGATTTCTGAGATTATATAATGAAACCAATAAGGAAGTCAGGAGGCCGCACAGCATGTCCCATGCTCCGGGCTAAACTGTTCACAAGGCAGTTGTGTGCTTCTCTGTTGAGGAGAGCTACTACTTGAGAAAAATCCACAGATGCTCTTAACAGTTGGAAGCTCTTTCGCCACATGCAAGTTCTCTCAGTGTTCTATCAGGAGATATAGGGTGCACGCGATAGGTGATTGAGGAGAGATTACTGAAGAGGTGCGTGCAAGGAGTGGCAAAGGCAATGGTGATAGTGACAAAGGGAGGCAGAGTAGGGGGCGTGTCTCCGGAAAGGAAGACGAAGGGAGCAGAGAAAGGGCAGAGTCCCTCGGAAGGAGGGCAGGGCTTTAGGTAGAACGCACTTATATTAAGCTTAAGTGTGAGGGAGCCACGGGGTAAATACATAGTATGTGGCCTTGATTTCTAATCTCTTACTAATTAGTACCTTGATTTGGCCAAGCTATCCAGAACAGAGGAAAGAGAGCTACACTGCTGCAGTCCTTAAAGGCCAACGTGGAGGCTCGCAGGGAGGCGGGAAAGCACAGGGAGCTCTAGCACTGCTGTGCTTGTGACCCTAGAACTCCTAATTTTCTTCAACTCTGAAAATTTTTCATTGACCACCTCCAGTATGGTCTTATTGGGGATAACGCCACAGAAAGAAGGCAAGGTCAGAGGCTGGAAAGGGGAGAAAAGTTCAGGTTCCAAAGAGTTGAGGTTTTACGCGCTAGGCTGTGATGCACTGGGAGGGAGGGGGCTGTCCGGAAGTGAGCTGGGCCCAGTGGGAGGAGAGACCCCGAGTGTCTGAGGACACGTGCATTCCGGAACAAAGCCATCTGAGCGTGGAGGCTGGGGCTGTGCTTGTGGGAGGAGGGCGCCCAAGGTAGCAGGAGAGACTCTCCATCACGTGTTCTGAGCTGTGGAATGTCGCTGTCCTAAGAGGGACTCAATCTCTGAGTGTTGGGTACCAAGAAAAACCCACCCATGGTGCTGTAGAAACACCATCCAGACATTTTTCATTTATCTCTTTTACTACTTTAATTATTAATTTATTTATTTTCCTTTTTATTGAATTATTGTTAATTTCATACACTATATATTTTGATTATCTTTAGACTCCCCTCCCCTGCCTGCACGCCCTTACTACCCCATGCTCAATCCCATGTACTCTAATATATGACCGTGTATACATAAATGCACTCATATATATGCCTATAGAGTCAAATTTGTGTCCCCAAGTACTGTTTGGCTTGGGTCCATTCACTGCAGTCCAGTTAACTTACCAAGAATCAAGCCCTTAAAAAATCCCAGCAACTAGGTATTCCTCAGGTAAGGCTTGGGTTTCTTACCCACTTCCCACCATTTATTCTGTGACTTTGACCGGTGTGAGTTTACACAGGACTTGTGCATTCTGTCACCATTGCTGTGAGTTCACATGAGTAATTGACCAGCTGTCTGGAAAACTCTGTTTCCTTGAGGTCATCTACTGCCTTTGGCTCTTACAGTCTTTCTGACCCATCTTCTGCTGTGGTCCATGGGCCTTGGGAGGCTGAAGTTTGATATAAGTGGCCTCTTTACAGAAGAAGTCTGCAGCCCCTTGTTCTCTACACTTTGACCAGTTTCTGAACTGGTTTCTGAACTAATCATCTGTTGCATAAGGAAGCTTCTCTGCTGAGAACTGGGAGATGCATTTATCTATGGATATAGCAATAACTCATTAGGAGTCAGTTTAATACTATCTACTCAGCAGAATAATACTATTAGACTCTCCCCTATGGTCTTTGACCTGTCTAGTCACAGGTTCCTAAGCCTGATATCAATGTCAGATATGGATTCCATCTTGTGCAGTAGACCTTAAGTTCAATTAGAAAGTGATTTGGTTGCTCCCCTAATATTCATGTCACAATTGTACCATGGAGCATATCATGCCAGGCCAGTTGTTGAAGCAGGCAGAATTCACAGCTGGCTAAGGCTGATGTTTAATTTTCTCTTTTTGTAGCGTACATAGCACCTTCCAGAACTAGGAAAGCTAGCCAGTAGGGACAAAACTTTGTAGTTAATTCCAGTTTGATTTCTCCTTGTTTTTTCCTATGGCTCATGTATGTATTGTCTTCAGCAATAGGGTCTTACCACCCAGTTCTGTGGGAAACCAAGGGCAGGGGCAATGGCCAATATTGTTTGAGGGTCTATGGGACCCATGTCAACATCTTCAAAAATGGGAGTTCATTCCTTTGCTAGCTTATGGTGTCTAGTAGGGGCAAGTCCCCCCTGTTATAAGGTAACTCTTTTAAATCTCTTTTTATAATGTATATACTTTAAGAAGCTTCTACCGTAGTAGGTTTCTATATGACTTTTTTTAACTGACACTGAAGGCATTGAGTCATTTTTCCATCCTAAGTATTTAAATTTCATCTGGGACTCTAATGGGGCACAGATATCCTTGCAGATGATTTAGCCTTGTGGATTCTGAAAAGCTAGATAACTACATGAACAAACCAAAGGCGAGAAGGCTTTGAGATCCATATTACTGCTGTAAAGCCAGCCACATTTACTAACAAAAGTTTGAAACTATAAAAAAATCCTCGAAATGGATAAAAGCAGATAGACATTTTTCTTAAAATCAAGTCTTGATCAAAAGACTTGGGTCATTTGCAGAGAAGTTCTGCCGAGAAGGTGGCTGGGATGTGCATCCAAGGTCCTTCTGCACCTTTCTACCTAGCCTCCCAGGATATACCTCGCATGCTATTCATTCATCCTTCTAGCTCTTTTTCACCAAGTATCTTTTAGTCAAATAATGTTTGGAAGTTCTGACATAAAAGCATTGAATAAACAGAAATTAGTTCTCATTGTCAGGAAAAGGTGGGTAAAACACCATGGTTTTTGGGGTGTCTGCCCTGAATTTTAGTGACTGTGGAGTGTAGGGATGGATGCTTGATTATGTTTGTTCTTTTGCTCCCTGACTGTATTCTTTCATAGGATCTTAAACTTCTCAAACCTGATTATTACAATGTGGGTATTTGAAGGAGTTCAATTCTTGGGATTATCAGCTATGAGGTTTTAAAGTGAACAGTTATCTCTAAGAAAGGCACACAAACAGGTGCATTGTAATGCTGCTGATGGATCTTACTGAGTACTATCTTTTTATGTGAAATTCTGGCATTAGCATACTTAGGGCTGTATGATAATTTGCTTCACCTGCAGAGTTGATGCCACTGACTTTTTAATCATAGTCTATATCCATGGACTCTGCCCATCTTTTATCTATAGCCACAGGTACTGTCAATGATGGAGGTTGCCACTGCTGTCAAGAAGACAGGATCTGAAAAGATAAAATATGTCAGATCAGTAACACTCTCTGGGAACTTTCCAGCTCACATAGTTTGGGAATGCCTTGATAATTGATTCTTCATGTCCATCTCATTGTCTCACAAAATTCTCCAAAGAACTGATGAGAAAAAAAAACCATGAAATAGATTTTTATTGTCTTTGTTCCTGGAACCCATCATAGTTTTCATTTCTAGTCCCTCAGCCATTGCGTCCATATAATATCCAGATGACTTCATTGTATATTATTGAGCATCTGTTAAGTGCAGATCACTGTGGTAGAAGTTGATAAACGTGAAGTTGGAACTTATAACACAATGCCAAAATGGTCTTGGTTAGGAAAAAGTGATTCTTCTCATTCCAAATCCAGAACATATAAAACACCAGAGGGAGTCATATTAGTCTAACGACCCAATGACAAATTCCACATACAGTATCTCTACAGGAGTCCATGTACATAGCTGAAGGCTACATAAAAAGAAACAGTGCCAAACAGGAGAAACCTTCCTTTGAGTTGTTGGCTAGTGTGGACCAAGAGACTCCCCAAATTACACAGACTATTGCCACAACCATTGAATGCTCTGAAAACTTGCTGAAAACAGGACACACTTCAGAGCCTGGATTTGGAGCATGGAGCTGGAACTGACCAGGAAGCCACTTCCCTGAAGGATAGCACTTGTGGCTCTGGAGAGCACTATGCAAGTAGTGGGAAGAGCATCAATCAATGGCCCAACACAGCTTCATGACCAAACAACCACATCAACGACTGCGCAGCACTCAACACTGGTGCAGTAGTGGCACTTCTATCTTGGAGAAATCAACAGCCACCTAATTGGTCTTAGAGCCCACTCAGTGGGAGGAAACTCATGTGTAACACTGTAATCATAGTCAAATACATATGGCTGAGGAGGTCATAGGTCTTAGAGAGATCCCCAAGGCTGTCACATCCCTAGGCTAGGCTTTACTTACCTCTCTCCTCCTCTCTTTTCTCTTTCCCCTCTCTCTCTCCCTCCCTTCCTGTCTAATCTTCCCTCCATGCCTTCCCCCTTCAAAGTGTCCCCATTTTCTCCATTTCTCCTTCAATAACACCAGTCTCCTAAGGCCCCACCTCTCTTGAGCTTCTTTTCTGTTTATCTCCACAGTTCCTTGTATAACTCTCCCCTACCCCTTCCATTTAAAAACTCCCCTTTTATCTGTTTCTCCCTTAGTAACATCTGTCTCCTGTTATTCTTCTCTCTTAGGTTCCTTCTTTCCCTTTACGTCCCTGGTTGCTTTCCATTTACCTGGTTCCTGCAGTTACATCAGGACACATACTCACAAGGATTTGGTGCTGGGATCCACAAATGAGAGAGAACATACGTCATTTGTTTATCTGATTCTGTGTTATTTCACTTAGCATAGCAGTTTCTAGTTCCATCCATTTACCTACAAATGTCATGATTTCATCTTTCTTTACTGCTGAGTAGAATTCCATGTATAAATGTACCACATTTTCATTATCCACTCATCAGTTGAGGGACACGAAGGTTGCTTTCATCCCTTTACTACTGTGAAAAGAGCAGCAAAAAACTATGGATATACAAGTATCTCTGCAATAGGATGTGTCATTGGGTATATGCCAGGGCGTGGTATAACCAGGTCAAATAGTAGATTCATTTTTAGTTTTTATGAGTTTCCCACACTCCTCTCCACAGGGGTCACATGAGTTTACAATCCCACCAGCAGTGAACAAACTTCCTTCTTTGTTCATCTTTGAATTTCCTCTTTTGCTAGTCTTAATGATGAAAAGGCAAAGTAATATTTTCCTCTCATGCCAGTTTAGAATGACATTAATGGCTACTCCACACAGTACTGAGGAGGATGCTGAAATCCAGTGTAGACAGGGAGGGTGGTCTTCATCGGTGCTGATCAATGGACACTTACTTGCTTACAAACTTGTCACAGGATGGAGGCTCTCTTTTCAAAACTGGAAAGAGCCTCTGGACCACATTTGGTGATGTGAGAATGGACAAAGAGGCTATGAGGGAAAGTTCCTCCCCCTGTGATTCTTTGGTTCAACCTGTATCAATTCAGTTTCTTCTCTTCCTCCCTGCATTCCTCCTCCTCCTCCTCCTCCTCCTCAGTCTTTCCCTTCTCTTTAACAGAGTCACTATGTAGCCCAGGCTGGCTCCAAACTCAGCCCTCAGTCTTATGTGCTAGGTTACAGGCATGTACCACCAGGCCCAGATGGATTTATTTTTTTATTTAAGGTTTTCCCACTTCTCAGGCAAATCTTGGTGGCCAAGCTACTCTAAGTATGACTAGAGAGGCCATAATAGGATCGTAGGGACTTCTAGATGTTGATAGTGCCTAGTATGTGATATCTTCATTTCTATACATCTCAGGGTTTAGAATTAAACAATTATGCATAACCATGGGCATCATAGGAACACTGTTGATTCTAAAGTCCTATGACAGTTTGAAAACTAAACCGTGTCACTTCCTCTGAATGGCAGACTAGAGGCCCTAGGAGCAAACAAGGCGGTCACCATGCACTGCCCACTTGGGTAGAAACCCATCTTATTCCTACCAGGATGAACACACATCATGTGTCCAGACTGTCATAATATTTACTTATAACATCTGGAATGTGACAGAGAGTAGAGTCTGTGCCTTCTTTCAAATCAGATTCATTGCTTGGTTTATTTGAACTGGTACAGAGGAGGAAAACGCTTTATACAAAATGACATCTGGGAAGAGAAGTACTTGCTTTTCAAAACACTAACAGCACCATAAATTCATGAATTTCCTGGAGGGCAGCAGATGTTGGAATGGGAATAATATGGAAGAAGAAAGCTGAAATCTAAAATGGAGTTGATAGGCAAAGTGCTCTGTGGCCCACAGGACTCGGGTGTTTCTATGGAGAGCTAGAATTGGCTGATTTTCTCTTTGGTTCCCAGGAATAGGAAGTTGCTGTGTACTGAATCTAATCCCTGAATGTCACTCTGTGGTGCTGGTCAGCAATGATACCCCCAACAATGGGAAATGGCTGGCCAGATAGTGAGGCAGCGGGGGACATCTTCCATGTGGGATGACTTTCTAGGAGTGATTGCAAACTTGGGTTATTTGCAGGGGAGTTCAGCTGGGAAGGTGGCTGGGGTGGACCTGGGGGTGTGTAATCAAGGCTGTCAATGACTGTAGAACACTAACACTGGGTGGATCTTTCCTGTTTGTCCTAAATCACACTGAGCAGTCTCATAGTTGCTTGTCATCCTAGACTTGGAGAGGACGAGCTCATGAACAGAGCCTGTGTCTCAGGATCTACCTCAGTCACCATCCAGCCTTCTACCTCTTATTCACCAAGGATTTTTCAGGCAAATATTTGGAAGTGCTAACTGACATATTTTTCCTATTTACATTTTTTTTTTTTTTGCCTGACCTTCTTCCAGTTCAACCAGCAGCTTTGGTCAGATGAAGGAGGATTAGAACTGTTATAGAGAAAAAATGCAGAAAGAATTCCTCATTTTAAATGCCAAAGAGGAGAAGACGATGGCAGATGTTATTTGAAAGCTACACCGAGGGCCAGAGAGATGGCTCCGTGGGTAAAGGTACTTGCCACCAGGTCTAACCACTTGAGTTTGATACCTGGGACTTACATGGTGGAAGGAGAGAGATTCCCACATCCTCTGACCTCACACATACCTATGCTGTGGCATATACATGTACCTCCCCTACATAAAGTAAATAAATAATGTAAAAAAAAATTGAAATCTTCATTGAGCTAGCCTGGATCTCCTTATGTATGTCGAAGATGCCAGCCTAGGTCTCACAGAGATCTGCCTGCTTCTGCTTCTAAAGTGCTGGGATTAAGAGTGTACACCACCATGCCTGGCCAATTTCATTTTGTTAAGAAAATAAACCAAACACAAGAATTTCTAATCTTAAAAATTTAGGACTCACGAACCATTTATTTTTAGAATGAGTACATTATGTTTACACCTACTAAACTGTAAAGAAAAATAAAATCATGAAATTTGGAGGCAAATAGGTAGAACTGGAAGATAGCATACCAAGTAACTCAGACCCAGAAAGACCCATGGCACATGCCGTCTCTTGCTTGTGGATCTTAGCTTGGAATCCTTAGATTTGAGCACATAGTGTAGAGTAACTGCAGAAGCTGGGAAAGTAGAAAAGGATCGTGTGGAAGGCGAGAGCAGGGCGTAGGCGCTGTAGAAGGGAAAACGGGGGCAACTGGGGAGGGGAGGAGAGAAAAACAGCACTAAAGGTGTTTGAAAAAGCCATATTTTTATAAGCATACTTAAAACACACACACACACACACACACACACACACACACACACACACGTTCTTTACTGAGTTCAATTAGTATTGCCCATATGTATGTGGACTTAGGACTGACCACTATGCAACAACTGGCTGCTGTAACTATTCTGGTAGGGTAGGGCCCCCCGTCCATGTTACCGTATTAACTAGTGTGGTCTTGTACAGTTCTTGAGCAGACAGTCATACTGCTGAGAGTTCAGGAGTGCATCATCCTTGCATGTGCACAAGACAGTATCTTGAAGCAGTCCCCCAAGCGCTTTGGCTTCTACAGTCTTTGGCCCCCTCTTTCACAATGTTCATTCACTGAGCCTTGGGTGTAGGGGTTATGTTTTAGATATTCCATTTGGGGCCTGACAATCCATAGTCACTTACTCTTTGCATTTTGAATAGCTGTGGTTCTTTGCAACAGAGAGACCACATATATATATGCATATATGTATATATATATATATATATATAGATAGATAGATATGAAACACAAATGAATTTCCTATATAGACCTGGGTCCCATTCCCAAGATATTTTAATATATCTATGCAAATCACCCAAATTCCCCCAAATGCTATAAAGATCATTTTAAGAATTTTGCATAAGAAATTCTCAACGTGCACCACATCATTCTAATTTTCTGTTGTGTATGGAATTTGCTCTGATGCCACAGAGCATCAAAACCAAAACCAAACCAAACATATTTTATTTTTTGTTACAATGTTAAGGAATGGCATGAAAAGTGGTCATTGTATCAGTCAGCTATTACTGTGTCAGAGATTCAACTATGACTCTGCAGGTTGTTATGGTTACCTCTGTTCTACATAAAGATGAGAAAGCTAGCTGAGCGCTTGCATTGCTCTGCTTCCTGACTGTGGGTGCAGTGTGAGCCGCCTCGCAGTCCTGCCAGTGTGCCTTTCCATTGGGAAAGTCTGTACTCATGAACTGTGAAGCAAATTAAACTCTTTCTTCCTTAAGTTGCTTTTGCCAGCTATATTTTCATGGTAATGAAAAGGTAACGAGCATGATATCTTAGAAAATTCGATAGATCACAGTGTGTTAACCTCATATATGGACCATACAGTGAACAACTGAGCAGCAGAAATGCTTTTTTCTTTTTATTGAATTTCTACAGATTTCATACAATACATTTTGATATTGAGTTGCTTTCCCTACCTACACCCCTCCTGTAGTCTCCCACAACCAGATTTCATGTACTCTGTCATATATATTAAGGCCTATCGAGTGAGTCAAGTTTGTGTCCCCAAATGTCCTTTGATAAGTGTCCATCCACTGAGGCCTGGTTAACCTATCTAGTGTCATTCCCTTAAAGAAAACAGACACTCCTTCTCCCAGAGTCAGCAGTTGCCAGTAGTTCCTCAGCTTAGACTGGGACTTCTTGCCACTTCCCCACTTTGTTGCTGGGCTGTGTTGGTTGAGTTTGTCTGGGTCTTGTACATGCTGCTGCCAGAGCTGTGAGTTCATATGAGTAACTTTCTGGCTGTTGGGAAAACTGTTTCCTTGGGGTCATCTCCCTCCTTTGACTCTTAAAATCTTTTCATCCCTTCTTCAGCAATGGTGCCTCAGTCTACAGGTGTATTTTGTTTAGAGAATCATTTAAAATTAGCTCGATGCCTTTATTAGGGGTGTGTTCTCTGAATCCTTGAACTCCTGCCATATTCCATTGCTTTATGCTTATTTCATTTGCTTACAGTCCTGGCCCCTGAAAGGATTTCAGGTTGAAAGGCCTTGGTTCAGAACTATCTAATACAAATTATCTCCTATCTTGAGAAAATATGCTAGCAGCTATTAATTAGTGGCTATTACATTTAACTCTTGATTCACTAATTCATTCATATCTTTATTCAAGGATAGCTAAGTACATGACTAAGTACCCACCTTTCTGGGTACTTGAACAAGCACAACAGTGATGCCTTCCACTGAGGAGTTTGTTTTCAGTATAATAAATGACAAAGCCTACTAACAAATTATGTAGAGTCCTTGAAGATGATAAATAATACAGTGTAGGAAAAGGCATGGGGAGTGGAAACTGGCTTTAAATTTTATGATAGCCCAGGCTAGCCTTGAACTTGAGATCCTCCTGCCCTAACTCCCACAGGTGCTGGGATTATATGTAGATGCCCCACAGGCTGGAGCTTTGTAATTTTAGATCAAAATGTCTCAGTGCCAGTATAGATGCCACTGAGAATAGACATTGAGCGAAAACAAAGTGTGGGAGGTTACTTTGGAAAGAACATGAGTAGAATTTCTTCTATGGATTGAAGCATGTTTTTATCTAGGATGTTTTCCAATGACAGTGGGTTTTATTCTTTTATGTTTCTAAGACTCAGCTAAGGTGTCTGTCAGCTGATGAAAGGATCAAGGAAATGTGGTTTCACAGGCACAGGGAGGTCTATGCAGCTCCCACCACTTGCAGCAACATGGAAGAAACTCGAGATCATTATGTTAAATGAAATGAAACCAGGCGCGGAAGGAAAATATGGAATGATTTTAATTTTATGTGGAATCTACATCAAGTGACCTCATATAAGTAGAGAATTTTTGAGTTAGAAAAGGGTGGATGTCTAGAAAGAGGAGGAAATGGAAAGATTGGTCAAGGCTTCAGAGTTATAGCTAGGGAGCCGGATGAACTCTGATGTCCTATGTCACCGTTGGGTAGATTACAGTCAGTGACGTTGCAGTGCATATCTCAAAATGTACAGGAGAGAGGATTTTGAATATTCTTACTTCAGAGAAATGACAAATGTTCTAGGTGATGGATATACTAAATACCTTTATTTGATCATCATACAATATGTACAAACATTGAAATACCACTCTCTACCCCATAACTTGTATAATTTTTATCACTCAAACACAATAGAGCAAATTGAAATATTACAAAACTATTCAGATTTTTTCCCTGTTTCTGGACTTTCCTAATATTTCAGGTATTGAGTTTGATTTTTCCTGGGATTTGTGTCACCTAGTTCATTTTAGCATTTTCTCAGTGGTCTGTGGGCTTTTGTATTTTAAGAGCAAGGTCTCCATAAGTAGGAAGGAACAGGGACTCGACTGGATTCAGAGGCAGTGATCGTTCTACTGTGTAAGGGATCCACTTTACATACATGGACGGGCTTCCATGGAGGAAACTGGAGCAGAGTCGCAGACTGGAATAATTTATGTCCAAGGTGGCAGAAAAAACATCAACAGCACATTGAAACATGGTCATAGGCCTGGACTGGTGTCATCAAGCATAGCTGAGGCCATCATTTCATGACTGAGCAGGAGGGATCTTTCTCTGGAGAAGCTGAGGTATGTGTTATCAAAACAAATCCACTCCAGAACTCTGAATTTTAGAGCTACGGAATTTGTTATTTTGGGGGAAAAAATTCCTCTTCAGGCAGCTACATTGTATTAAAAGTTCCTTGGGATCACCACTGAAAGCTGACCTAGTATTTAATACTGGAAATATGATATTTGTACCCAGATCCTGTGCCCTAACACTTGAGATTCAAGAGGTGGCTTAAAATGTTTATGTTTCAGAGAAGGAGACAAAGAGAAAAAGGCACCATTTCAAAAATGTTAGCTTTGGAGAAATAACCCTGCATATAAAAAAAAAGGCTTTTTGTTTCTCGTCCTTAAGATGAAGTGGGACTGTCCAGTCCTTGCCAAATTATCACAAGGGAGGTTTTGCGTGCATTTCCCCCCGACCCCCACCCCGCATGGTTGTCAGCCCCAAAGCAAAAATATAGACTTGTCACTCTGTGGAATTCTGGAGTGAAACTCACACTTAACATTTCCAGGAATGTTAATGGATCCTGGGTGATGCTTCTGTAGTTCCTTTCTAACAAACTACTTTCTCTGAATCTTGTGGTAGACTGAAAAGGGGAATAGGATATGTCCACTTCATGAGAGATTCTGCTGAGCATTAAACCACACAGCTGTAAGCTTGGTCTCAAGTCTCAAAAGTTGTAAGCAACTTTTGACTTCTTCCAGGCAAGAAAGGAAGTAAAAAGCAGAGACTAACACCTGATATCGATAAGAGACACACCAAGATCTCGAGGTCAGTTGAGGTCTTCCCAAAGAAGATCCCAGCAATAATAGTTACCTGTGAGGTGACTGTGGATAGCAGACTAGACCTTAGTGGATAAATTTGCACTGAGGGGGCCTTTGGGAGGGTGCCAATGAGGAAGGGGTATAAAGATGATTAAGATGTCATGCATAGAAAACACAAAAATTCAATAAAAAATATAAAATAGTTACATATAGCTTAAAAGTAGAAATGAAACTCTCTAGGGAAGTAGTAATAGAAAACAGAGGTGGGAGAAATAGGGGATCAAATATGCAAACAGATGATATCCTTGCATTACAATGTCTTTCTGTGGGGCTGGAGAGATGGCTCAGCGGCTGCTCTTGCAGAAAACTGGGTTTGAGTCCCAATATCCACATGGTGGCCAACAACCATTCATAACTCCAGATCCAGGAGGGATCCAACACCCTCTTCTGACCTCCTTGGGCATTGCATGTATATGTGGGCAATACACTCATACATAGAAATTTTTAAAAATGTCTTTATGAAGCCCATTACTATGTATAATGAATATATACCAACCAAATGTATTCAACAAACAAAAAAAGCATAAGGAAATTGTTGATGGGGAAGGAATTCAATCAAAGCAAATTGCTGCTGGGTGAAGGGAACTGAGCTCCTCTGGGAGGTTCTGGAACATCATGTAGAACATGGCTTAGCCATGGGTTTCTCTCAGTTTACTGAAGATATTCACCGATCAATTTATTCCAGTATTTTTTGAGAGCTATTGAGACCAGGTTCCCGTCTTTGCACAGGGGTGATGCATTGGCTAACAAAATTAACAGCATGTTCTTACATTGCTGTCATTCTAGAAGAAGAGAAAGCCAGTAGAAGATTAGAAAATAAAATGAAGCCTTGGTTTGTTATTTCCAGTGTGGTAGACTCCAACACTCTGTGTATATTGAGAAGTTGAAATATCCAAAATGAATTATGCCTCAAGTGTGAGACACACACTGGATTTTAGAGACATGCCATAAAAAAATGACGAAAACTATCTCATTTATATTTTCAAAAGGAAAACATGGTAAAATAATTAAGATATGGGGATTAGCAAAACGTGTTACTCAAGTTAATTTTACTTATTTGTCTTTCCTATTTTTAATGATTTTATATTGAATCATTGTGTATTTCATACAGAGTATCTCAATCAATCTTAATCATCTTTGTACCTCCTTCCCCACTGCCCTCCCATAAGCTCCCAACTGGAATCCATGCATTCTCTCATCTGTGTTAAGGTCTATTTTATCGAGTGAGTGTCCCCAAATGATCTCAGTGAAGGGTCATCCACTGAGGTCTAGTTCACCTATCCAGAGTCCCTTGCTTTAGGAGAATTATCTCACTCTCACCCATCAGTAATTAGTTGCCAATATTTCTTCACAAAAGATTGGAGTTGGCTACACATTTCTCCAGTTTCGTGCTGGGTTTTTGTCTGCTTGAGTTTGCATGGGTCTTGAGCATGCTGAAATCATGAAGCTCCCTCATGCAACAGAGGGCCAGTAACACAAATGGTCACAAATAGCCAAAGAATGAGATTAGGATTATGCAGAGAGTAGGTCCCTGGACAGGATTCCTATATTAAGCTTCACTCACCCAGGGTTCAGGGGCCATTTCAGAAGAGGGGACAGAAAGATTGTAAGAGTCAGTGAGGAGGTGTGTGACCATATGGGAATAAATCCTACAAGCTCCTGGGACCCTACTCAGATGAACCTGCCTATATATTTTCAAAGTGTGACTACTGGAAAATTTAAATGCACACATATGGGCTGTGCTACCTTTCTATGAGACAGTGCTGATGAAGCCTCTAGAGAGACCAGCTCCTTTCTGGATTATGCTCCAGCAGCATGAGAACTAGCCACATGCTTCTTAGAAACACAGTCTCTCTGGCCCTACCCAGACCCACCCAGTCAGAATCTGCAGTGCAAAGGGATCCCCAGGATATATGTAGGCACCTCAAGATACCAATATTTAGGAATCACCAATACAAAATATAAAGTCTTGTGCTTCTAAGGGAAGCACAAAGCGAGGGAAGAAAATGTGACCCACAGGCATTGTTACGGTCTGTCCGTCTAATCTTGGGTATGGCCTCCAGAGGATGCCCACACTAACACTGTGGGGAGTTTCGGCTAGGAAAGCAGGATGAAGGAAGGGACAGAACTGCCGTGTAGATGTATTTGTGAACACTTTCAGGCAGAGAAAATAGTACGTTCCGAGGCAGGAAGATTTAAGGAGCAAGGGATACAGGACATGGGCGGAACCAAATAACGGCAGATGTGATTGGACACCTGTTGGGTGCAAATATTACAGACCTAATAGATCATTGTAACGACTTTGGCTTTTGCTTTGAATGGAACAGGAAGCCATAGGCAGGTTTCAACTAGATGAAAGACAGGATCTAGCTTTATTTCAAAGGAGTCACTCCAGCTATATTCTTGAAATGGACATGCTTATAAGTAAAACCAAGAAGTTCGATCTCAGGATGATAACCTAGGAAGGGATTGTGGTGCTCACCACTGTAATCTAATGAAGAGATAGATATACCATGCCTTGAACTTGAAGAGAGTTAATGGAAAGTGAGCGAAGCCAGGCATAATGATGCACACCTGTAATCCCAGCACTTGGGAGGTAGAGGCAAGAGAATCAGGAGTTCAAGGCCAGGCTGTCCTAAGTGAGGCCCTGCATCAAAAACAAACAAAACAACAACAACCAAAAAAATAACCTTGAAAAAATGGGGGGAACCAAGTTACCCTTCTATTTTGTTTATTTGGAAAACTCTTTGAAATAGAGGAAGCCATGATAACGCAAGTGAATGGAGAAGTGGAAGAGTGCCATTGTCATGTTCTGAGATGGTAGAGAAGGTAGAAATACAAACGATCTCTTTGAATAAGTAAAGACTGCAATACTTACAGATGTTTAAAGGTCCTTTAGGTTAGCATGCTGAAACACGGGCCTCGATTCAGAGAGCTTTGGTCGACAGAAATGACTTAGAAAGATTTTTCAATATACTATAATTCATTCTATAAGATCAGAAGAGACCACAGGGGACTAGACAGACAAAAAAGAGAAAAGATAATATAGTCAACTCTTGCATGCCAAAATACTTGCTGTCTTTCAGAAGGGGCCAGGTAAGAAATGAGACTGAGGAGGGGCCCGAGTAGTAGCAGGAGAGCGGATAGAGCTCTAGACCCCCAGGGAAGACAGTGTTCTAGGGAGCAAGGAGTCACCGGCCAGATAAAAGAATGCTGAGGGTCAAGTAAAAATTACAGACCTTGTGTAGTGTCAAATCGTTCAGGGATCCTGAGCTTCTGTAGAGTGATCTAGGTGGGCAAACCAGGCTGAACTTGATTCAGATGGAGGAAGGGGAGAGAAGACGTCGGGTGTGATGGTCTCAGCACTGAGAAGGCAGGTGGGGTTATGGGAGACCCAGTCTAAAAATAAATAAAAAAGAGGATAGAAATTGATGTTAATAAATATAGTCAATTTTTTTTAGGAGAAGATGGAAGGCCCGCAGTGGAAGGAAAGGAGGAATCAAGCAAATGACATTAGGTGTAGTAGCCTGCTCAGTGGTGAGCAAGTACAGGGTAAAGTTGACGGTAGAAAGAAGAGTGGCCGCTGCCAGAATGATGTCCTGAAGTGGGTAACAGGGCCTGAAATCTGGTGGGAAAGTAGAGCTTTCATTAGCTGAGAATGTAGACTATTTATGTGAGAGAAGCTAGTGACTAGGGACAGACAAGAGGACAGGCTTGTAGAATACTGGTGGCCTAAGGAGATTCAGGGTCTGAGAATGAGGAGGGACTGGAGCTGTGGATTTGAGCTGGGAGGGTGGAGGTAGGCTGTGCTGGTTTGAATGAGAACGTCCCCCATGGGCTCCAAGTAGTGGACTTTTTGTTCCCAGCTGATGGCACTGTTTTGGGAGGTCTTAGAAGGTGTGGTCTTCCTGGAGGAAGCATGTCACTGGGGGTGGACTTAGAGTGTTCTTAAGCCTTGGTGGATTTTCAGTCACTCTCTTCTTCCTGTACCCACCTGAAGATGTGAGCCTCTGCTCTCTGCTCCTGCTCTGGCACCTCCTGCCACCATGCTTCCCCACCATGATGGATTCTAATTCCCCTGGAATCATAAACTCAAATAAACTCTTCCTTTTATAAGTTCCCTTGGTCATGATGTTTTATCATAGCAACAGAAAAGTACCTAATACATAGATGATAATGGTTCAAGAGATTAGGAGAAAGAATGGGCTGAGGGTGGATAGCAGGGTGGTTAGTGGTGTGGGAGACCCACTTAAGTCATTAATGACTGTGGCAGTGACTGCTGTCAATCAAAATCCATGCCTATTCTCCTCCATGGTCACAAAGTTTAAGCAGGAATTCGGCTGCCCCGTCCATTTTCACTTTCAAAGCGTCCCTTTGCTTTTGCACAGACATTTCATCACATTCTTATAGATAAGCCTATGGGAAGAGGTAGCCTCATTGATGCCCAGGCCCTGAACGCTGACATGGACAAGTCAATGATTTTCCTGGTTTTGTTTTTGTTCTTTGTTTTCTTTCCAGGTTGGATGGTTGATTTTGAAATCTAACACATCAAAAATGAAATAAGAATAAAGGTGACATGTCAGGGACCTAATACTTTTCCAGCTTCCCTGGACCACAGTTTTCAGAGTAAGATAGAGAATCTCAGTGTGCTGGTTAGTTTGTCTACTTGATGACACCTGGGATGATGGAACTTCAGTTGAGAAATTTCTTCCAATGAGACTGTGGGCATGTCTGTGGGGCATGCTAATTGCTAATTCATGTAGGAGTGTCTGGCCCACTGTGGATGGTGCTATCCCTAGGCAGGGACCTTGGACTATAGAACAGGTGCTTGAGAACAGAGAAATAAGACAGTAAGCTGGTCTCTGCTTCAGTTCCTACCTTGAGTTCTTGCCTTGGCTTCCCTTGATGACGGACGGACCTTTGAGCCAAATGAAACTTTCTTCTTCCAAGCTGGTTTTGGTCAGTGTTTTGTTACAACAACAGAAAGCTAACTAGGATACTCAGAGTAAAGACAGAATTTAGATAGAAGTCACAAGGTTTTTTCTTTCTTTTTCTAATAATTCATAAAAATCTAAAGGCAGAACATTGTTTGGTTTTTAAGAATCTTCCTCTGCTGTACTTTCCCTGGGTCTATAAGGGTCTTAAAGGTATATCAGTCTCACTGAACGTCTCTCCTTTAAAAATAGAGCTTCTAGGAATCCTGGGGGCATCCAGAGCAAGCAGTATTCTCAAAGGAAGATAGAGAAGAAAGCCTATCTAAAGAATTTTGTGGTTTTGGCTTTTGTCTAGCAGAGTGAACACCAGTAGGATTGATAGAAAATCTACAACGTTTTAGAGGATTTTATGAAATAAATACTTCAAGAGTGGTCTAAAAATGACAAGCCTAGTACAAAATAAGAAGAAGGTTTTTAAAAACCATGAAGCATCTATTAATCAGGCTGAGAAAACCACCCACTTCAAACATGGGCTGGTTTTAGTGGAAAAAGAAAGATGTCAGAAAAAAGAGCCAAGATCTTCCGTGGCTAACCCCAAGGGATGGGATTTAGAACTAATCAACCAACTAGCAACACATGCATTTGCCAGATTGCAGAATCACTGGAGATCAGTGCTGCCATGTGCCACATGTTTTTACTGTTTTTGAACAGTATTGTCTAGAGTGGCCAGTCCTAACACTGCATTTTCGATATGCACATGGAGATAGCTTTGCTCTGTAGTTCCTGTGTCTTCAGAAAGAATGGCACTTATAGAACTGACAACTACACAGGAGACTCCTCAGTCACCCCTGAATCTGACTTAGGAGAGAAAATTTATAACTTTTAAGCCTAAGATGGATGCTGAGGGATGAGATTTGAGGTCTCAGAGGAATGGGTGAGCATACTTTTGCATGTATAAGGAGTGTGAATCATAGCCACATACAGCATTTTAGTAGACTGCATGTACCAAAGACAGCTGGAAAAGTCTCTCATTGTGTGTATCTCTTGTAGAACCTTGACATCCTCTCATTGGTGGGTCAAATCCATCCTCTCTCTTTGACTCTGGGCAGTACTTATGATTTGTTTGACCAAGAATATGTTGGAAGTGATATGATATGGCTTCTCAGTTCTGTGCTTCTGCTCTGTTATTTAGTGATACTTCATACTGTAGCCATTTACCATGTCATAAAGAAACAAGGCGGACCACATTTAAAGCACTTGTTTACCATCAGAGTGGACTGTGCTGTGGGTGGATCATCCTGTGTTTGGCCTTTTTGTCTGACACTTCATAGTATTAAATAAGATGATTGGTCTTTGAGGTTTTGAGCTGGTAAGTTTCAGTGCAGATTGTTCAAGGAATCCCTTGATAACTGAAACTCACTTGTACCAAGACGCCATCCCACTCCACTCTAGCTTCCAATGCTGCAATCTGGAAGTCATCTGTCAGTCTAAGCCATAGTCCCTGACCTCTTTTTTTTGTGCTTCTTTTAAGAGTATATTCTGTTTTCCATTCTATTGGTTGCATCTAGGATCAACTTACTTTTATTTACCTTGTTTGAGGTTCATAGTATTCTTGAAACAGCTTTGATCTTTCATCCTATCTGGAGAAACTTCAAATATTGTCTCTGCTCTGTACCCTTTCTCTCTCCACCTAGAGGTTTCTAAATATTTGGATATTGGTGAATATTTGTTAGTTATAACAACTGAAAGCTTATAGTTTCCAAACAGTAGAATGGAGCTCAGACAGTATTTGAAAGACAATGACTGTTTTTTTTTCATTTGCTGTTTTCCTCAGCTGTATCTCATACACTACTAAAGCTATTCACTGTTTTTTATTTTCAGTTGCTTAGCTTTTAATCTTTACCCTGAAATGTTGGATTTATTCATGGTTTTGTATTCCTTGGAGAACTAATTGTGGGAAGTCTTTTAAGGTCTAGAATGAAGGCAGACTTTTGCAGATAAGATGGAAGTTTGTATTTGCCAGGTGCCTGGGAACTGTCCCAATCTGGATTCTCTTTAAACTAAATGTCCTGTTTGAATTTGTTTATGTGAAGTTGGGCAAAGGCTTTGTGGAAGAATTAGCTTGTCATTACCATTTGTCTCTCATCTTTTCTTCTTCTCCACTTTGTTTAGTGCCAAAACTTTCCTTGAAGTCTTCAATAAGGGGGGTGCTTGTGATTATTTTTTCTTCCAATTAATCATAAAAGTGAAAGAGGAACCCTTTGGAGTTCTGGCTCTGTGGGAGAAAGGTCCATTATTAGACCACCCACTTTGTCTCTAGTCCATTTTCTATCTAATGAGAACTTGAAAATCCCCACTCAAGTTCCCACTTTGGGCCCTCAGGCCAAAGGGGCTGTGCATATGCTTCTACGTGACTTGCTATTGTAGCTTTCAGTTCACACTTCAGTTTTTGCCTCAGCTTTTTCTGCTGTCTCACAGTTCATTGTTGCTTTTAGGAATATATGTCTTTTGTTTGTTTTCACCAGCATGTTAGGGTCATTTTCCTCTGAAATACTGAGTCTAATACTACAAGTTCTCCCAGATTACCACATTGCCAGAAATACTTCACTCCCTGCCGCCTAAGTGTTTTCAGGAATTACAGAAGTTCTTCTGTTCAGTTTAAGCTAATGGGCAGATACGGAACACAGAATAATGTTTTTTTGGCTCCATTAGAGGGAGCAGATGGATTGTGCTTCTCTTACCCTCCTCCCCACAGAATGAGTGCAATCTGCAAAAATAATTTTGGAAACTGAGAGAGTTCCTAGCAGAACAGCCAACATTATGTCGCACATAGTCAGAAACAGAGTCTAAATCCTATATAAACGGCCTGTAATAGTCTTCAGCTTTTGATTTGGGGCTGTAAAAAGGGGCCCTCTAACCATTAATTTGTCCGTTTGTTTGGATAGTCTCTGTGTGCCTTCTAGGCCAACTATTCACTGTCTATATAATAGCCTATGAAAAATAAAGACAGTCAGCAAACAGATTTTATCATCGTTAGGTTTAGACCCATAAAGAATTTTCAGCAAATAAGGGATAAATGATAACTTAAAGTACTGTAAAGGAAATGAGATTTGCTTTAGAACATGTGTTCAAGTGGCATTGGAGGAAATATCTGGGGACAATTTCACTTCTTTCCCCTCTTCCTCACAATTTACTCTAAGGTCAGTGTCAATGATTCTGAGACTTCAGAATTTCGCAGGTTTCAGAAATACTCAACTGTTCCCAAGGGTGTAATTTCACCAGAAAAATACTACCCACCAAATTAGAATTTACTAGATAAAATGAATCTCATAATAATATTTGTGAGGAACTGTCAATTACCGCGAGTGTAATTGTAGACGCTTGGGGCTGGAGACAGAAAGGATGCATACCAGCTCTATACTGCACGGCTCACCATTTCCTGTGAGCCAGCACAGCCATGCCCTCTTCCCTAGCAAAGAAGCAATAGTCTGTTTTGTGTCGAGGTTGCCGTGTGTAGACTCTAGCACTCCATACATTTGGCTGGTGGGACTGGGGATGTTGTCTGGGTTTGAGGAAGCCAAGTCACCTAGGGTGTCATCCTGCACTAGGAACTCTGACTTTATTGGTAAGATATTTTAAACAAACCAAAAACCAAAAGGTCTTCTCTTCTGGGCAGTTTGGCTGTAAGATAGAAAAGACCAAAACAGATGGTGGAACAAAACAACTTGAGAGAGCCAAAGGGAGTCAAATACTTTTAAAAGGCAGGAACATAGGAGAAACTATTAATTGGCAGAAATTCTAAAGTAGAGCAGTCCATAGAGAGAGACAGGTTGAAGTGGCTCAGAGAATAGGCAGGAGGCAGATGAGATGAAAGCAGAGTGATTGGCAGGATGCTAATGCTATTGAGGCTTTGTGAAGAGCATCTAGCGCTCCATGAAGAGCATCTGGTGCTCCATGAAGAGCATCTAGTGCTCCATGAAGAACATCTGGCTCTCCATGAAGGCGTGGGAGAGGTGAGATAATGTACATACTCATGATAAAATTCTCAAAATGAAAAATGTAAGCAAAATTAAAATAAAAAATCTTTTATTGAATTTGTTCTTTTACACTTTCATACATTTATAAAATGCATTCTGATTTACTGTAACTCCCCACACCTTCTGTAATCTCACTACTAGTTCCTTTCCCACATTCATGTTTTGTTTATTTATTTGTTTGAGATCCATTGAGTTTAGGATTATCTGTGTGATTAAGGATTTCAAACTATCCATGGGCATTTGGTTGACTTCTTAGTGGGTACACTACTGAAGACAATGACTTCCCTTCTTGTAAAATCCACCAGTATCCGGGGACTGGGGAGATAGCTCAGTGGTTAAGAGCACGGGCTGTTACGGCAGAGGACCTGAGCTTAATTCCCAGCACCCACATGGTGACTAAAAGCATCAGTAACTCCAGTTCTAAGGGATACGATACCCTCTTCTGACCTCTGTGGGCATCACACAGCATGGATGCATTTATACACATGCCGGCACTATATTCACACACATCAAACAAAAATAAAATATTTTTAAAAATCCACCAGTATCCAATAGTTCAGCAGTTAGGAGCAGGGCTCTGTGAATCCCTCCTCAATTCGTTTTGGAGTGTTGATAGGCCTAGGCTATTGTAGGTCCATTTCAGGCAGCCACAGCTGCTGTGAGGTCATGATGGCATTGACTGTGTGATTGCATTTAAAAAAATATCAAGTTTCAGGAATTTGGATGAGATAGTGGCAGAATGAGGCCTGCCCTAGACTGCTGACCTTGGGGTACAGGGCACACTGGCTTCTAAAAGACTATGTGCTGGACCATGTAAGGAGCCTTATCATACAAGATGAATATTTTCCTGACTGTACATGCTTCTATATTGATCTCAAAATTCTGAACTCATGACATTGTAAATGGAAAAGAAAATACCTGGGAGTCGATAAGGCCAAGCCAAAGCTGTGGGCAGCAGAGCAATGCTGGCCTCGGCAGTAGTTCTCCCTGCAAGGGCTTAAAACAGGAATCTGGTGAGGTGTTCATCACTAGTTCCCCTACACATAGCGGGAGATGTGAGTGCAGCTGACACCAAGAGGGCCAACTGGACCCTCAACCACGGGGAAGAAAACACTTGGACTGGCCCAAGTGGGGCAGGGTCAAGCCCTTGGCCTGGCTGCCCACCCACCCATGACCCCTGGGGAGCTAGGACTTCTGGCCTCTGAACTTGGGTGGTTGCGAACACCTCCATGTGCCCCACCCCTGTGCATTTCTTTTGTATGGACTGACATGCATCCAGCTGCTGCACAATGTATCCTTGGTTAGCCCTGCCATCATCATCATCATCTAGTGGCTGTCAGGACCTGACTACAGCCCTCAGAAGCAATAGGAACCTGAGAAGTCTACAGATTTCAGAAAATAAGCTAGAGGACACAGGTGTAAATCTGTAGTGTGAAACCGTGAAATATCCCAAATGCCACTCAGAGAATCTTGGGTATGGAGGCCTGTGAGGTAGCTGCTGCTGCTCTGAGGACTAGCTTCTTCTTTTTTTTTTTTTCATCCATAGTAAAACCCTGTGGGGAGTCAGCCTGTTGGAGAATGTCTTGGACCGCAGTGGGGTCATTGTGCTAAGTGAGGCCCTGAAACAGCCAAGGTGTAATCTGCATGCAGGACTTTAGTTCAAGATGACAGGGAAGGCATGATGGAGTTCATGGCAAGACACTGCGGTGAGAGCAGGAATTCGAGGCTACTTGCTCGTATCTTGGAAAATCTCCAAAAGAGACTCAGGCCAGAATCAGAGCCAGGCTATAGCTTCTGTAACTCCAAGTCTTCCCTTGGTGGCCGATATCTACCATCTGGGGCTCATGTCTTAGAGTTTCCACAGTCTCCCAAGATACCAAGATAATGCACTAGTTCGGGATCAAGTATTCAAATTCATGAGTCTATGGGAAGGGGGCATTTTACATGAAAACCACAACACTAGCTGCTGTTAGGTATAGGGATGCTGGGTTTGAAGGCCCAGAGTTTACTCTGACCTGAGCACCTAGAGCTTGAAATCTTGGAATTATAATTCTCTGGTTCTCAGTACCTAAAGTAACCTGAAAGGTTAGAAATCTTAGCCCACAAGCCTTTGGCACTCAAGATTCATGGCTGCAAACAATGAGGAAGCCAGTCATCACCTATTTAGAATTTCCAACTGAATATAAGAAGCATGACAATTGCACTGCACATATTGCAACATATCTTGATAATTCTTCCCTAAAGGATTTCACATTTGTTGGGAAAGAACTGTCTTAGTTATTTTTGCAATACTCTGACCAGAATATCTGAGAAGACATAAAAGAGAATTTTTTTTTTGTTCCTGAATCCAGACAATTCATTCTGCTGTCACTTTCCTGAGGTACTGGGGCTGAGCATCACGGTGATGGGAACAGATGGCAAGGAAGAACTTATTTATTTTACAGCCAGCAGAAAGCAGAGATAAACAGAAAGCAGTCAGGGGTAAGAAATCGCCAAAACTCACTGCCAATGACCAACTATCTCTAACCAAATCCTACCTCCTAAAGTTTCCAGACCCTCCCATGATAGCACTGCCAAACTGTGGACTTGAGCTTTAACACATGTCAGTATGAAACATCTCATATTCAAACACTTCTGATGCCTAAGCCACTGCCACCGTGAGTTCTTCATTATGGGGTATCCTTGAGCCAGTGAGATGACTAAGCAAATGAAGGTACTTTCCACCAAATCTGACAGTGTGAGATTGATCCCCAGAACTAACGTGGTAAAAAGAGAGAGCAAATGGCAAGCTGTCCCCTTCCTTCACATGTGTGCTGTGGCGTGAAGATGCACACACATGTCCACACACGTACAAGCACAAGAAAAATAAGCAAATGCAAAGAATGGTGTTTTATTTGCCCACCTTCTAAACTTACACCATTGGAAACACCAGGCTTCCAGGTAAGCAGAGTAAGTGCTCTGAAAGAAGGCAAAGGCCAAAGTCACTAAGTGTTCTCACAGTCTTTCTCCATTTAGCAAGGATGAATGTTGACGTTGGAGAAAATGAAAACAAAGGTTACATGAAACATGATGAGCAGTGACTTTTGAGACATCCAAAACTTCTTATTAAATGCTCACTACAAGCAATGACCCTTTTGCCTTGATTTCATAAGCTCTCTCTTCTGAAAACTGTACTGTTCTAGAATATTCTACTGCTTGCCATAGTTCAAGACTCCCCTAACCAGTGAGAAGATGATCCTGAAAATGTCTTTTCCGGGGGGTGCGGGGGGATTGGTTTTTCAAGAAAGTCCCAACACACCAGTGTCTGGTCTGTTTGTTTTGTCATTAGAGCAGGCTACATACAACACTCCTCTTTTTCTTCTCCTCTCTCGTCCTGAAAGAGAGACAATGTGAACAAGTTGTTCTGAGGAGCTGGCTTCAAGGATTACATGTGAAATCTGCCAACACGAGGCTATCTTCAGGTTGGAGTTAATGTTGCAGTCTTGATTCACAACTGTGTCCTCCATTCTCTCTGAGTAGGAGTTTACCTACCTCTTTGTTTTTTGTCTCTGCTCTGAGTATATCCTGCATCTAGAAATGTTCATTTGCTTCCATCTGGCTTTGTCTCAAGGTGATATTTAAGGATATTAGTGTTTTGTCTTGAGCCAGTAAATAGTTTAGTCTACGTCCTGCCTCCTCCTCACTCCCTCAGTTTAGGCCACCTGCGTGAATGGCCAAAAATATTTTCGTCTTCCTTCACTTGTTTAAAGCAGTAAGTCTGGTCACAGTCACCAGCCTCACACAGAGCATGTTGCTTTCCATTAGCACACAGAAATGGAGCACCCAGCATATGGTCCTACTCCTTATCTGGTCCTGTAGATCCTAGTACTTTTTAGTGCTGTGAGCACTCCTGGGTCACTCCACCTTGGCTAACCTGTTCTAGAGACGCATAGTTTGATTTTTAGATGTGGTCATGACTTTATTTTTTATCTTTTTATATATTTATCACTTATTGCTATATATAATGCATAAATGTATTTAATATAATTAAAACTATCATACATAATCTAACATTCTCATATTCAAAGAAGAAAAAAGGGTCTCAAAATAAAAATCTCATTCTCCTTTGACAAATTCACTCAAAAAATTTACAAAAGTTGGACTAGGGAGATGGCACAGTTTGTAAGAGAACCTTCTGCATAAGCACGAGGACCTGAGTTTAGATCCCCAGTGGCTTTGCTCACCGGGGCTTGGTGGCCAGTCAGCCTAGCCGGCAAACAGTGAGATCTCCGGGTTCAGTGACAGACCCTGTCTCCCAGACATAGAAAGAAAAGTGATCAAGCAGGACTCTCACATCTCCTCTGACCTACACACACACAGGCATCTGAACACGAACATGTACCACACACATGAAAAAAAAATTTACAAAAATAGCTATTTGATTGTTATCTATTTTCCACAAGAGCTAATTGATTAGTATCACTTAATTACTATTTTGAAAAAACAGAAATACATCCCCTTAAAATAATGGAAACTCATTGATACTGTACAGGAAAAACTTAACATTTTTAATTTTATTGATTCAGGTATTTCCTACAATGTATTTTGATCATATTCAGACCCTTCCCCATCTCCACTTTCACCACCACCCAATTTCATGTCCTCTATTAGCAAATGAAAACTCCCATCTATCTTACACAACACATCTGAACTAGATGGCAAAGAAATATTTCATTAAAATGACAGTGATCTCTAATTCTTACAAAGATGGGCCAAAGGCAGGTTCCTTGGAATGGAATTTTCACACATCTGTTTCTCTTCACACTGCCTAGGATCATCAAGTAGGAATTTCTCTCTTCCTTAGTGATCAGAAACACCTTAGTTTCCTCATCAAATTCAGTTATCTCCCTTATGTGATTAGAAGAGTATCCAATACTTAAAATTAGTGCTGAGTAGTGGGATTGCTATGCTGATAAACTTGAAAACATGGTTCTTAGGAATTAGGAACTGTTCAGGAGAAAAGTGGAAGTGGAGTAGTTTTGGGTGGTAGATTAGAGCAGCTCTAGAATACTATAAGAAAAAGCTTAATAGGCTATTCTGGTGGGAATGCAGAAGTTCAGAATGCTGATAGAAATTCAGACAGTGAAGCCTGGCCCATTAGGGTTAGGAAGGAAACAATTACTTTACTGGAATTGGGGTAGAGGCCATGTTGTTACATCTTGACAAAAATGTGGCTATATTCTGTCCACATCCTGAAAATCTGAGTGAGGCTGGATTCAAAATCAATGGACCGATTTGTTTTATGGAGGAAATTTCAAAACAGCCCTGCATTAGGTTGTGGCATGGTGATTTTTCATTGCCATTACCCAGGCTGATAATGAGAATTTTAAGTAAAAAGCAGAATAGAAATGCAAGTTTCATGCAGAGCAGCAGTGGACAAAGTGGGCACACAAGAAAGCAGTGATAAAGATGAAAACTAGTGCAACTGAAGAGAAACCTTTGACTATGTACCAGGATAATAGAAATTGTGTGTAGAGAGCAGTGTCTAGCCCATATCTCTAGGAAGTAATTCATTTGAAAAAGAAATTCATTCCAAGGAAAGTGTCTAACATAAGTAGACCTGAACAGACTGCCACAACAGTGGAGCCCTGCTCCATCAGAATCACCAGGGACATATCTCGGTTCAGCTGCCTGGGGCTTTGGAGGCTTCTGCGTGTGTGGTGAAAGGTAAGCAGAATCCATCTTGAGCTGGGAATCGAACTCAGTGTCATTGCATAGTGCTGGTTTTACAGGCACGCAAGATGGCAAGAGCTGTGCGGCTTCTGAGGTTTGTACAATGGTTCTGAAAAACCACCAAGGTCAGGCAGTGTGCAGCAGACTCAGTTTCTGTAAGACCTCGAAAGGACAATGCTCAAAGCTGTGAAGACAAGTCTAAATTGCAGTGGAGATGCCTGGATATTGGAGATGCCCAGGAACTTGCACTGACTTTTGGAGAATCCATCAGGTATTGAGTGGAGCCAGCTCCAAAGAGAGGCCATATGTACTGCAGGCAACAAAGCTGCTGGAGGACTTGCCAAGCCCAGATGATGTCCCAGATGTCTGACATGGAATCATGGGGTATTTTCTCTCTGGGCTTTAGTTTTCCCTTAGTCTAATCTTTCCTTGCTGTGCCTCCTTTCATCCCTTGGGAAATGGAAATGTTTACTCTGTGCCATTGTATGCTGGAAGTATACAACTTGTCTATTTTATAGGGGCTCATGATTAAGAGTTTGCTTTGTGTCTCAGAAGAGGCTTTGGACAATTTTGTTTTAAACAGCTTTGAGATTGTTAAGACTATGGGAACTTTTGAAACTAGACTGAACACAGTTTGCAATGTGAGATGAGCATAAGCCTGGGGGCCTAAGTGTGGAATGCTATGGTTTGCATGTAAATTATCCCTGATAGGCTCACATGAGAGCACTTGTTCCTCAGCTGGAAACACTGCACTGGGGGAATTTGGAATCTTTAACAAGTGAGGCCTTAAAGCCATATGGAAACTTACTACTATAGAAGTGTCTTACAATACATACATATATATATATTATAAAGACTTTATACATATATATATATATATACATATATATATGATTAAAAGAAGAGAGGAGTTGCCTCTACTAGACATCATAGGCTAGCACATTAAAAGTCTAATACCAGGAATGGACTCCGTTTTTTGATACTGTTGACCAGGGGTCTCGTATGTACTCAAACAATACTGTCCATTGCTCATGCTCTTGGTCACCCATCAGATTGTCACAGTTAGACCCTACTGCTGAAGATAGTACAGATATGTGTTGTAGAACAAACAAGGAGAAATCAAATGGATATTGACTTCAAAACCTGATCTCTACTGACTTGTGTTTATCCTGCTGGAAGGTGTTATGCATGCTACGTGAAGAGAAACTTAGTCATCAGCATCACCCAGCTGTGAATCCTGAAAGATACAGTAGCAACTGGCCACGCAAGATATGTCCACCAGTGAAATAGTGGCAGGAGTATTATGGGAGCAACCAATCACTTTCTAATTCAACTTAAGATCTATTTCATAGGATGGCACCTATATCTGACATTGATATCAGGCCTAGGATCCTGTAGTTAGGTCACAGGATATAGGGGAGAATAAAATACTATTATTCTGCTAAATAGATACAAGATTAAACTGACTCCTAATGACTTATTGTTATACCTGTAGATTAGTGCATCTCTCAGCTCTCAGCAGAGAAGCTTTGTTATACAGCAGATGGTGATTAACACAGAGAACCACAACTGGCCAATGTGTAGCGAATAAGAGGTTACAGAGTATATCTCCATGTATAGGAGACTTTATCAAACTTCTGCCACCAAGGCTCAGGGATCATCATGGAAGAGTGGGGTGGAAGGATTGTAAGAGCCTAAAGTGGTGGATGACCACAAGGGAATACTTTTCCAGGCAGCTAGTCATTTACTTAGATTAACCCACAGCACTGGTGACAGGTTGCACAAGTCACACCTAAGCTCAAGTCAGACAAAATCCTTCCTCTTTTTAAGTCGTTTTGTCAAGTAATTTATCATAGCAACACAAATATAACGAATACAATATCATACACATGAACTCTGTAGTTGGAACCTTGAGCACCGTGCTTTCAATTCACTAAGCTGGCCATGGAAATCTCTAAGTATTTCCAGCATGTTAGCTGTATTTATTTAACATCTCCATTTTAGAAGGGTCCTAGCTTTATAGACAGTTTCATTTCTTCTCATATCAAATATCACTGAAAGGTTAAGTTTGGTGTTCAGTGATATTCTCCATGTAACCTTTCAAAAGCTAAAGTGAAAAGTAATGAATATGGCATTTCTTCCAGGAAATCTCAGCCTTCAGCCCTCAGAGGACTCAGCAGTTGGTCTGTATCAGACTTGCCAGATTCCTGTGACTGAATCTCTAAATATTTCAACTGGATAGTGTCAGGGACATGAGTTCCTCCAGTTAGCAAGAATTGAAAAAGAGAGAAGAGAAAGGACGTAGTAAAAGAGAGGGAATAAAGCATGTGTGAATCAGAGAGAGAGAAAGAGAGAGAGAATATCAAGAGAGACACCATCCTTATTGTTGGTGAATAATAGCTGAAGAAATTAAAGTCAATCCTTGTTGAGTGTTGGAAAAGCTTGGTTCCCCTGGAGCTGTAGTTATGGATAGTTGTTAGCTGGCATGTGGGCTCTAGTAACTGAACCCAGATCCCCTGCAAGAGCAGCGAGTGTTCTTAACCACTGAGCTATTTCTTTGGCCCCAACTGAATTAACTGATTAGTTAATTAATTAAGTTAATTAGAGATAGGGTCTCCCTGTAGCCCCAACTGGTCTGGAATTCACTAGTAGACCAGGCTGGCCTCATTCTCCCAGAGATCTTCCTGCTTCTTCCTCCCAAATGATGAGATTAGAGGCATGTGCCTCCATGCCCAGCGTGGATGAATTTTTGAAGCAGTCTTCCTACATAAGTGTAACAGAGTGACCTCATTTTCCCTGCCTCCCATCAGATCCTGTGAGAACTTAACCCCCCCCCCCGCCATTGTTTGGTATCTAATCTTATGCAAACATCTTGTGTGAAAGAAGAGTTTCTAATCTTCTACAAACCATCTTAAACAAATAACCATTGTTAATGACCTCTTCTGTGTCTGTGAAGTGATAATGGTCTCTAACCAAACCATAAAGACTCCATCTGACAGCAGTCAGGACATCCTGTTTTTAAGCAAGCCAAACTTAAAGGGAACTCTGCGCTTGACACTTTCTCTTGTGTCTTCAAGATTGGATATAATACCAGGATGTCTTAATCCAGAAAAAAGGCAATGGTTAAAATGTAAACATCTGCTTCTGTGGGTTCGGATGGGGGTTTAGGGGTTGGATATTTTTGAAACTGACCTTTGCACACCTTGTACTTGCCTATAAAAGCTGGATACTGCAGTGAATCACGGCTGCTTCTCAGAACTCGCCCACCTAGAGTTCAGAAGTCAGTCAGGCCTCAGGCGGTAACAAAATCTACCTTGCCTTTCTTTCGCCTGTGGTGGCTTTTGATTGGCATGCTATAACAATAAGTCCCGTCTAGACTTGAACTCATGTACTAGTTGGTTTAACCTTGTTAAGATTGTAGACATGAAGTACCTTTCTTTACTGTGAGTCATTTAATGCAATGGAAATTAATAATGGATTTCTAAGGGTCCAGAAGTCAGGAGTTAAGAGGTGGGCACGGCTGCCATCACTTCAGAGGCGCTGGGGGAGATTCTGTTCTTTGCTACTTCTAGCTGCTGGTGGCAGCAGGTGTTCGATGACTTGCAGCGTCATCACAACAATCTCTGACCCCAGACCTAGCCTTCCTCCTCTTCTCTGTATTTTCTTCTCTTGTCTGACTTTGGGGGCCAAACTAAAGAATTCAAGATGATATTGTCATGTCAAATACTTAATTTAAATACCCCTGCAAATACTCTACCTAACAAGGCAGTTTTCACTGGATCCAGGGATTAAGATACGGATATGTCTTTTATAGGGGGCTTGCCATTCAGCTCACTCACTCTACATGTATTTGTGTATATTCACATCACATGCTCTTACAATGATGTGTTGGTCAGCAACAGACTGTATACAAGAATTTGATTCCATGAGATAATAAAGGAGCCAATTCTGATACAGAAGATGTAGTAATGTCACAGTGAAACATATTACTCATGTTTTTGTGGTGATGCTACAGATCTACTGCACTGCCAGTCATATAAAAGCACAGTGCAACCAAAAACAGCAGCAGCAGCAGCCTGTGTGTTTTTTATTGGGGGGGGGGGCAGGGTGCTCTGAGAGCTATGTGATCAACAGCTAACAGGATAATCTTCACCTGGCACTGGGATTCCTGTTTGAAATCCTGTGACTTCTTTGGAGCACTGTTGTTCGCCCATGCACTGTACTTCTGCTCCAAGCCGCCTTTAAAAAATTTAATTATTGAAATGATACTTTTTAGTTTTAAAGTAATAGTTTTATCCACATTTTCTTAACTATTTTTATTTCAGTGTATGGGTGTATTGCCTGCGTGTGTGTAAGTGCATCCTTGTTGTGCAATGCAATACCTGTGGGGGTCAGAAGAAGTTACTGGATCCCCTGGAACTGGACTTATGGATAGCTGTTAGCTGCCATGTGGGAGCTGGGGATTGAACCCGGGTTCTCTACAAGAGCAGCCAATGCTCTTCACCACTGAGCCATCTCTCTAGCCTAGAAATAGATTTTGATATGACTTTTTCATGCATCCTAATTTTTTGTGAGCCCTCCCCATCCTTCCGTCCCAACCCCGTTTAAGCCTTGAAAATTATTGGTGGCTCAAACATGAATGTCTGACATGAGATAGGGTCAGTATATCAGTAACTTTTTGTTGCTGTGAGAAAATACCATGACCAAAGGAAAGCTAAGGAAGAGCGAGTCTATTGGGGCCTCTAGTTCTAAAGTCTATGATGATGGGTGAGGCATGGAGCAGGAAGCTGAGAGATCACGTCTTCAATCATACACAGAAAGCAGAGAGAGAACACGAACCAGGTGAAGTTATTCATGTACAGTCTGCCCCCAGTGATGTACTCTGTCCAATAAGACTCCTTCACCTAAAGTTTCCATAACCTCCCCAAACAGCATGACCAACTGAAGATCAGGTGTTCGAATACCCGAGCCTATGGGTGATATTTCAAACCACTATACATGGCCCTTTGGCCCACCCCCGTAGACGCAGGGAGATCTCGTGATATGAAATGCCTTTAGTCCAACTTTAAAGGTTCCCATCCTCTTTAGCATTTTCAACACCGCTCAAACGTCTGAAGTCTCTTCTGAGACAGAAGGCAATATCTTTTAAATATATTTCATCTATTTATTTTCATTTTATGTGTATGAGTGCATTGTCTGCATGTGTATAAGTCAGAAGAGAGTGCTGGATTCCTCTGGAACTAGAGTTACAGGTGGTTGTTAGCCATTATGTAGGTGCAAGAGCAATCAGTGCTCTTAACTGCTGAGCCATCTCTCCAGCCTCATGAAGGCAATTTCTTAACTGTAAATAAAAGAACACATTGCGTGCTTCCAGCATACACTGGCACAGGACACACATTTCCATTACAAAAGGGAAGAATAGGAACGTAGTGAGGAAATACCGGACCGAAGCAAGACCAGTTCCCAGCGGGGCAGACATCAAATCCTGTATCTCCATGTCGGATGTTTGGACTTCAGTTCCAAAAGGTTTAGGCTGGCTGTGATGGTGCACACCTTTAGTCCCAGCACTCAGGAGGCAGGGGGAGGGGCAGGGACAGGGGCAGAGGGGCAGACGGGCAGAGGGGTGGAAGGGCAGAAGGGCAGAGGGGAAGATGCAGAGGGATCTCTGTGTGTTCAAGGTCAGCCTGGTCTATATAATATGAGTTTCAGGCCTACTGGGGCTACTGGGAGACTCTGTCTCAAAAAAATAAAAATAAAAAAAGAAATGGTTTAGATGGCTCAGGCCTTCCAGCTTTGCTACCTACCACGCATATCTCTCTTTCAGGCTTGCTCTCCTCCCTGTATTCAGCTCTCCTTAGAAGGTTTCTCATAGCTCTGTTATCTCTAACATCTTGTGGTCTCTGCTGCAAACCAGGGTTCACCTACACAGCTTCATGCAATGACCTCTCAGGACTTCCATTGCCACCCGTTCCTTGGACTTAGCAGCTCTCTGGAACCATGGAAGAAGATCCACAAGTCACACACTCTAACATCTTTCATGCCTTCAAAACCAGTACCAGATGGATGACACTCTCAAGGCTGACTGACAGCTTGGGATGGACCCTTGAATCACATTCGCCACAGCTTTTGTATGCTGTTGTTTTCCAGGAACAGAAAACTCCTTAGGCGTTTTCACAGGTTGGAAACTGAACTGGGGCCTTGCCCTCTGGACACCCTTCACATTGTTCAAGTGCAGAGTAGGAGGCCTCTCCTTACTGGTGCTGATCTCCTTAGTAATTAAAGCTTCTTTTTCAATACATACCTTGCATGTAACATTAAGATTCCTAGTGCTCTTTTTCTCTCCAAAATGTACATTTTATATTTTTTTTCTGTCCAACTTGTTCTTTTTCCTCTATAAATCTGGATAATAGTTGTCAGTAATAACTATATCACAGATTCAGTGTTATGCTGTCTTGAAATTTCCTCTGCCAAAGAAATTAGTTCGTATTTTAAAAATTTAACCTAATGTAAGTTGTCAGGATAGAGTCAGAAAATTGTTTATAAAGTATCACAAGAATGGCCTCCAGATCAGTTGCTAATAGAAATCTTTTCCCCCTCTAAGTCCTTATTATCCACATTATCCTCAGCACTATTGTCATCTAGGCCCCTGCTGGAATGGCCCATTCAACCTGCTTACAGTATTCAACTGCTGTTATAGCCCAAAGTTCTGAAGTCTTCTGTATTACTCCAAAAAAATAACATGGTTGGATTCTTCACAGCAACAACACCATACCTCCAGGTTCCAACTTCTTTGTTAGTTGATTAGTATATTAGTGAATTTTTGTTGCTATGATAAATTATCATAACCAAGGCAATTTAAGGAAGAAAGAGTTTGTTGGGGTTTACAGTTCCAAAGGGAGAATCCATAATGGTGGGAGAGGCAAGGAAGCTGGTGGTCAGAGCATAGAGCTGAAGGATCACATTTTCAATCACATGCAGAAGGTAAGTAGACAGGGAGGGAGAGAGAGTGAGAGAACCACAAGTTGGTTAAGGATATATATTCTTGTATATCAAAACTTATACTGAACAGTAAGTTCTAGATTGTATATTTGAAAATATTTCATTGTTTTTAATTTTTGTGTATGAGTGTATTGTCTGCATGTGTAAAGTGCACCTGTGTTGTGCAATATATTGAGGAGGTCAGAAGAGGGCATTGGATCCCTTGGAACAAGAATTACAGATGCTTGTTAGCTGCCATGTGGGTGCTGGGATTTGAACCTGGGTCCTCTGGAAGAGCAGTCAGTGTTGTTAACTGGTGAGCCATGTCTCCAGCCCTTGGATTGTACATTAAACAACAACAACAACAACAACAAACAGAGCATGGGCTGATTTTTAGCTCTTCCACTGTCTTATAAGTCAGAAAAGTCCCCTATTACTCACAGGGTGATGACAACTATGAGCGTTAAATGAGAATTGCTAGTGAAACAGAATTGCTTTCTGCTGGTCATTCCCACGTTCTCTCTGAGTTGTTCTCTTCTCCAGTGTCTTATGTAAGTACATCTTTAATCTCAGTGTTAGCCTAGCCTCACACTTCAACAGTGGTTGAAAGAATTAGGAAAGAGCAAGTTGCTTAGTTAAGGAAAGAAAGGAAATAACTATTACAGATCTAAAGAATATGATGTAATAAATTATATCAAATAAGGCCTTCTCAGGGTAATTAGCTGGAATGCAGGTTTCCTGGCTGGAAAGGATAATAGATTTACTTTTCAAAAGCTTTTGCATGGATTTTATAATACGTTAACATTAAAGTCTATGAAAGAATGCACTCATGGTGGACCTTTTCCTTCTGACTACATTCTGTAATCTAAAACTGAGACAGGAAATGGTCTTTGTTAACCAGGGGAAATGTCTTGAGAAGTCCTGATGCTTGTTTTGGCATTCCATTTGACTTTCTCTAGGAACGTCCTTCACTTTTCCATCTTCCAGGGAACTGTTGATTTGTGAGTACTTCTATCTATGGCATATTGTTATGAAGACTATTTTCTCTTATTTTCTTAGATTTAGTACCAGAACATCAACCATTTTGAGATTATTGTTCTTATGAAAATACTACTTTAACTGAACAAAGGTAAATGTGATTAAAATGATAAAACACAGGATGGACTATGACATAATTTTACAGAGTTTTGCCAATGTGCCCTCAAAACTGGATGGTCACAGGGATTTTTCTTCCATTACAGGAGACTGAACCTCAGACCTTGTACCCGCTGGTCAAGCACTCCACCCTTGAACTACATCCCTTAGCTGTTTTATGTATTTTTTATTCTTTTCATTGAAGTCTCCATTATATCTTTACATGTAATTTTTTTTTCAGTTTAAAGATTAATTGGCTTATAAATTGAGCGGCATGGAATTAATGAAAAATGTCACAGGAGAGTCTGCGATGAGAGAAGTATCAGTTTTTTCCTTTTGTGTCAAACACGAGACACATTCAATTTGTGTACCTATTTCCACTGAAACATGTTCCACACAGATTCACGGTAGGTGACGCTGGCGCTCATGAAGTTGTTCTCGCGGTCAGTGGCGGTGAGTGAAATGTCTCTGCTCCTGACCCTTCTTGCTTTGGGGATTGTCTCCTGCTTTTACTCCCTGCTCCTTCCTCTTTGACAAGGAGAATCTTCTTTCCTCTTCATCTCTGCTCTCTCGTTTTGATCAAAAAAAGAATGAAAAATGAGCTGTGACTGCAGTCATCTTTTTCTCATGGAAATTGAGGTCAGTGAATTATTTCTTCAGGTTTACTTGCATTTTGAGTCTTTGCAAGTAATATTGGAGAAGATGCTCTTTTCCTGATTGTTTACAGGATCTCTTGACACAATAGAAGCAGCCTATTTTAAAAGTAGACAATCACTTTTAGAACTCAATGGACAAGATGAGTCATGATGAGCAGAAACAGTAAACACTCTTCATTACAATCCTAGTAGGCTTTAAGAGAAATGGAAAGTACTTTGCCTCCGAGACCAAGAGGGCATAGAAAAGAATTTCTTGAGGAGTTGAGAATCACGGTGCACACAACATGCTTGTGTTTTTACCTTCGAGACAAAGTCTCACTATGTAGCTCCAAATTGCTATTATAGTTCAGATTGACTCAACTTTCCTGTTTCCCTAATTCCTTCCCTAATTCCCAGTCTAAGATTTACGCGTGTGCACCACCGTGCCCACCTGAGATATTGTTCTCTTAAATTGTTTCTTTCTTTAGACAGAAAAGAACCCATGGTCTGTATTTTCTCTGGTGCTTACTTTACTGAGAAGATACCATGATTTACTTCACTATTTACTTGCTCTTTCCAGTGACCAAAGATGATCAGCTAGATTTATGTAACATGTAGGCATTGGGATCATCTGCAGTTTGCTTCTCAGACATCGTTACTCTCTCAACAATTACACTGTCTCTGACAGACAGGATGTTTCAATGGAAAGGAAACACCCTCTTACATAACAAAGGATTGTTGGAAAATCAAATATGAAGTGTGGCTTATTGTAAACCAGGAAACTCTAGATGTGTCCTCACCACTAGCTTAAGGGGCATTGATAGGGGGTAATGAACCTTCCAGGAAACAAAAGTTTCTCCTTAAAGAATTTCATAAGAATATCCTGAAAAAAATTACATATGGTACAAAATTCTCTATTTATAGAAAAGCATTATAATCAGATTCATCACATAATCACAAAATATTCTTCTATGTAGGAAAAAAAAAACCAAACTGCATTCTGTCATATGCACAAATAGAGCATCTCTGTAAAATGAATATAAGCTTTAAAGAGGGTACCTTAAAGATTCACTTGTGCAAGAGACTGAGTGGTAAAAAGATAGAACTGCAATCTACACTTAAGTCACTCTTGGATAACTTCCTGCATTACCCACAGTGCTTTCTCCTAAGGCAGCACGGACCTAGAGGAAAAAACAAGATTCTTTAACTTAAACTTTCAATTTAACAGAAGATACTGGTTTCATTCTGATACAGTCACTACAATTACTTGAAGCACCAAGTGCCTGTTAAATCCTTTTAGTCTATTAACATTTCATGTAAAACTGTTGACTTTACTATATGTGTAGTTATCCTTTCATATATATTTTAAGTATATCCGTATGTATACTGATGATATGTATCATTAATTATACAGTTATATATGGAAGCGTCAAAAACCCAATAGGGTAGATAGAGAACAGGATGGAAAAAAGCCTAATGGAAAACCAGAACGGACAGCTGCCACCACTACCTTGGCTCTCCAGCCATTTGTTTTTCTTACTTTCCAAGTCCTTTCTCGCCTGCGCCCAGTGGTTGGCAGAAATGGTGATGATGTATGTCCAGCCATCTACAGGCCCTGCCCCTTGTAAGGGAGGCCCACATAGTCACTACAACATTTTAAGAGGTTTTGTTGTTGAGCATTAGGATTGCACAGTCAATTTGAATACTATTTTATATGTGTATTCTATTTATTATTGAGTCTGGAGTGCTAAAATCTCCAGCTAGTGTGGACTTTTCTAAGTCCAGTCCATTTTGTTTTATTATTTTGTAGCTCTGTTATAATATATGTATATTTTAGTATTGTTTATATTCTTGAAACATTGGCTGTTTGATGACTCTGAATCCCTGTCTTTACCTTTACTGATGTGCGTTTCCCAGAAGTCATTTTTTGAGCCGATACGTGGAAAACAAGCTTTCATGCTTCGCATTTACATGGCAAGCCATTTACCAAACTTCTTTCAATCTGTTTTGTATTTGTTGTAATTTCTAATAAAGAATACATATACATATGTTGCTTTTTAAACAATTCCAGTCTGATAACCTGCCTCCTACAGCCTTTAACATGTTTACAATGAACATAATTATTGATAGTTGTGTTTATATCATCTTACTCTATGTCTTTTAAATTTATTCCTTCTGATTTAGGAATGTCTAGTAGGGATATCTCTTTCTCTCAGTGGTCAGAAACTCTTGGTTTTCCTTATCCAAGTTAGTTGTTCGCAGCCCTTGCCTGCAGTTTACACGTTGGCTGTTTCCCGTCCTCACTCAGCACAATGACCCCACTATGGACCAAGACATTCTTCAACAGGTTGATTCCCCACTGGGTTTTACTGAGGGTAAAAGTAGAAGCCAGGTCCTTACAGAAGGCAGCAATTAGCTCACAGACTTCCAATTAAGATTCACTAGGTGGCAGTTGGGATGTTTCACAGCTTCACAGGACAGCATTACACCAGTGTCCTCTAGCTTATTATCTGAAATTTGTAGAAATTCTAATGTTGAGGATGGCAGCCAGGCCTTGACAGCCACTAGGTTAGGATGATGTTCGTGGACCATGGGTGCCCGTGGGGTGCATGGATGGGCAGGTTAGCTCAGCTCCACCCTGCCATTTCTCGTGTTGTGGCCAGACCAGTGTGGCTCCAGGTCCAGATCTAGTGTGCATGGGCAGCCTTGGCTGGGCAGCTCTGTCAGTGTGTGGGCGGTGAGGTTTTCGTGGCTCCGCCTCTCCCTGCTGTCTTCCCTTATCCCCTCCCACACCTTCTGAGTCTCTCTTTCCTCACACGTCCCCCTCTTACTTTCTTGTATTTTCTTTTTATTTCTGTGTGTGTGTGTGTGTGTGTGTGTGTGTGTGTGTGTGTGTGTGACCCAGGTCATCAAGTTACATTGGAGATTTGATGGTAAAACTCAGGCAGACACACTGGTAACTTTTAGGAAAACTGCACAGTTGGTGACAGTGCTTGGGTAGGACTCCCACAGACCTGAAGCTTGAGTGAAACTGTGAAGGCTACAATCCTCATTTCTTGCTGATGTAGCAAATTACCACATACTTAGTGCCTTAAAAGACAAATTTATTACAGTTCTGGAAGACAAGTTCCAAAATAAAATGTGTTGAAATAGCTATCTGTGGGGTTGCCTTTCATCTGAGGTTCCTTCCAGAGGCCAGTCACGAAGAATCCTTCTGTCTCAAGTCAACAAGCCCACATTTCTGACCTGTTTCATATTCACATTTTCTCTGTTTCTCCTGTGTCTCTCTTTCATTAATAAGGACCTTGTTATCATAGTTTTTGTCAAATTGACACAAGCATAGGCACACCTGCAAAGAATGAATCTCCACCGTGGAATTCCTCTGTCAGATTGTCCTGTGAGCATATTGTTGATTGCTAATTAATGCAGCAATGCCCAGCCCACTGTGGGCTGGTCTATGTAAGAAAGGTAGCTGAACTGGGCAAGGAAAACAAGCCAGTAGATATCATTCATCCAGAGCCTCTGTTTCAGTTTCTGCCTCCAGGTTCCTACCTTGTATTCCTGCTCTGATTTCTCTCAATGATGGGCTGTGCCTTGTAAGCCAAATAAACCCTTTCCTCCCCAAGTTGGTTTTGGTCAGTGCTTTAACACAGCAACAGAAAGATACTAGGATGCTTGTGATCACGTGGGATTCACTTTAGCTTCATAAACCCTAACCTCATGTACAAAAGCCCTTTTGTTATGCCACATAATGTAATGACAGTTTCAGGAATTGGAGCCATTATTCTGTGTATCAGATATGGGCAGAACTGAGATAGTCAGAAAAGAAGCAGTTTCCAAATCCTGAATGAATGAGTGTTGAATATTAAATTTAGCACAGCAAGGAGCCTTTCTGACTGGGTTAGGATCTCATAATGACATGTGAGATCATCTCAGGTTTCAAATGGAGACCAAAATTATGATTCTTGTTTTCCTACAACAGCATAGTTTGACTTTCCTGAGATTGATGGGGTAATTTCAAAAATTCTCCAGAATAGACTCAAATGCCCTAGATCTATAGAGAATCTTAAGGGAAGTTCGGAACCTACTATCTGCCTTCAGAAATTTAAAATATAATGACTTCCATTTAAAAAACAATGCTGCTTTTGTTTTTTTAGCCCTGAGAATGAAATCCAGGGCCTTGGGCTCCGTAGGTAAATGCTCTACACTGAGCTAAATCTCCATCCCCCATAAGCAAACAAAAGCAAAAACAATACTATAAAAGACTAACCATTGCTCTACCCAAGGAATACATTTTTAGGGAGAGGAAGAAAGATCTTGAGGGTGGGAAAATAATTGAGAGCATGGTTTAAATGGAGAAGGGGACGGGAGGGCAGGCCAAAGGAGGTGGTCATGGAAGCATAACTAATGCTAAGAAGGTTAGGAAAACTATATGGAAATCTTATTTTATAAGCTTTGCACACACTGATATATGAGTTCTATTGGCATTTCTCTATACAGGGTATTATGCTCCCTGCAGAAGGCATAAGCTGCCTAGTAAAAAGGCCAGTTCCAGGCACAGTAGTCCTCTCTTCCATTTCTTGGTCAGAAGTATATTGGAGACCCTCAGATAACACACTGTATTGCCACTGGTTTTGTTGGTCCACTGAAACTTGATTGTTGGTGTGAAGACACCACAACACATAGGCCACAGGATATGAAGAAATCAAGTTGTTATTGAGCAGGAAGTTTCCTCCCAGCTGGCTAGCTTTCACAGTCCTGGAAGATGCTATGAAGGATGCTGGGGTCTTAAGCAGTGTTGAACCCTGCGAACAACACTAATGGAATGGCCAGCATTGCAAGATTTGCCAATGGGTGCAAGAGTGGCATCAGTGTTGTGGGGTGATCAGCTGTATTCTGGTTGAGTTTAAGGCCTGCTTCTTAAATTAAGATGGGAGGAACCACATGCCTCATACTATAAATCTGGTCAAGAACTCATGGCTGGGGAGCTCACAGGCCCCAGGTGTGAACCTACAACTATTATTCAATTGCTGACTGGATGTAGTATCAAACTGTTCTCTAAATTTGTATCTTTATACCCATAGATTAGTGCAGCTCTCAGACCTCATCAGAGAAGTTTCTTTATGTAATGGATGGTGGCCAAAGCAAAAATTCAGCACTGGTCAAAATGCAGAGAATGAGTGTCAGTGGACGGCTCAGACATAAACAGATGTCTATATTATCTCCATTCCCAAGACTCAGATTGTTTTAGAAGAGGGAGCAGAAAGATTCTAAGAGTCAGAGATGGGAGGACCATAGCAAAACAATGTCTTCTAGACATGACATAACAACTATACACATGAATGCACAGCAGCTGTGGTTTCCTGCATAAGACTTGCACAAGGTCAAGTCAGAAGGGGAAGGATCACAGACCCCACCCATAACTGAGAACCTATTGATAGTTGGTAGCCTCTAGGGGAAGAAGAATCAGTTTTCTTTAAGGGTGTGCATGGCTGGGCAACCAAGCTCCAGTGGATGGCCCCACACCCACCCAGGACAAATAAGACTCAATGGGCTATTTAAAAAAGAGGACACAAAGTTTAGTGGGGGGGGCTAGGGAGGTAGGGGTGGATCTGGGTTAAGTGGGGGCGAGAATCTCAATACACTGTATGAAATTTTCAAAGAATAAAAATATAGTTAAAACAGTATTAATATTCTCTAATAACTGCATGAAGTGTAATTGCTTTGAAAGCAGTAATTCTCTATGCATTAATGTCCAGAGCCATTTATTCACTTGTCTTTTGGCTACATGAATAGACAGACTATGTCTTTGCTTTGCTGCCAGTCAAAACTTCTTAAGACTTTACAGATGCCAATTTCAATGTCGGTACTATGACAATCAATTAGTATGTAAGGTTTTTTACATTCCATTGAAGATGGAATAATGGAAGACAACTCCATTGAACCTTTGAAATCCATCTGTATTCAAGGAGATTTTTCCAGACAGCCTCAAAAGAATGCCTTTCTGGTTGTTACCTAGTGCAAAGAATGTAATTCTGTGCATATTTTCAGTCTTCAGCTTTAATACATTTCTTCTTAGTAGTTTTATTCCCTGAAATTCTGTTTCTAGTTCAGCCCCACCCCGCCCCCAGGTTTAAACCAATTGAGTGAACAGAGAATGCTCTCCAATTGGAGAAACCAGTTTATTCCCGGTTACTTACAAAGGATTCACCCCCGTGGAGAGACTGGCACACACCCAAACTGGAGACCTGCAGCACCCCACTATGTCACTGGTTTTCTGGAAAGTGGTTGACTGTATTGGCTTCATCTGTGTCAATCACATTCTTGGGCCCATGTTCCTCGAGGCAGAGAGAAACTGTAAATCTACCCCGACAGACTGGGAAGGAGTAAGGATGGGTTATCTGTAGAGAAACATGATGGAATTGGTTCCTTCAGAGAACAGAATTTTGAAAAGTAGTCCAGTCTCCCATTCTTTCTTGACCATGCTTCAAGGCAACTCTAGCTGGTAATTACTATAAGACAACAACAATGAAGCTGTAACCTATAAGGTAGATTCAAATCCATGTTCCTAGAAACAGTATAATCCAGGTTAGAAGAATTCTTGTAAACACATCTCACTAAAGGACCAATCTTTTGGTATGGTTTTCTATTACCTGAGAGGTGAGACTACCCTTGTAGTGGTCAAGCAAGTTTATAGATAATGCATCAACTTAGGCTTAGATATTTTTGTCTATGAAATATAATGACATTCAAGAGCTCTCATGGGTTCTTGTGGCTTGGGTGCTTCAGGAAGTCTCATAGAATAGCATAACAGGAGACTAACAACACTTGAACACAGGAGTTGAACAGTCATTACCCTTACAGTCCACAGCCTGACCCAGAGTAGAAGGCAGTGTGAGCAATAGCTTTGGTTAGGTCCCTTTGCAGTGGGGATCAGATGACATCTCACCTCACAGATAACTCCATGATCGTCTTGCCTTCTTCATAGTTTTGCTTGTGATCACATTTTTAATACCTTTCTATAAAATTGAAACCTATTCTTTCTACCCACTAGGTGCTTTGAATACCTCCATGTACTACATTATTTTTTAGTTTTCATTGTACTTCTTATATAGTAAGATACTATGTGATTTACTCATTTATTTTTCATTATCTATCTTAAGAGCTCCAAAGTGACCTGAATCATATACAAAATCCCAAAGATCTTCTAAGTAGTAGGTGTACAATAAATAAGTGGAACTAACTAAAGATCTTTGCTGAATTTGAGACAATTTTACAGAGAGTTTAAATTGGGTGGTTGAACAAAACTTTTGAATCAACAATATATAACATAAATTTTGGTACTGGAGAGTTTTGGGGTAATAATGAAAGTCTTGTGAGGAGAAGTCTAAGCTTTCATTTGCTAAAGATCGTATAGTTTATTAAAGTGACAGGTTGGGCATCCAGAAGCTTCATGCATTTACAATATTTTGTTTGGAAATATACATTTAATACTTTAAATCAGTTATCTAACTCTTAATTTAAAAGTCACAGCTTCTAAATAGAATTGGGTCTAAGTAGTATTGGGCCTTCTAATCACTATTGTGTTGAATATAGACAGAATAATTCCTAAGAATAAGCAAATCTCTATGGAGGAAATATCTTGTATGCTAGATCCACCGAGACCACCATATGATCATCATACTTCAGATATGAGATTTTCCATTAACACAAATTTAACTTTTCCAGAAATTCTGAGAGTTTATATTGGCATTTTTTAGGTTTTTAAAGATCTACTTGTATTTGAGTATAATATATGGAAACATATTATTTCTTAAATGCTCAAACATTTAAATACATATAACACATGTATGAATATATGACTCATGAATATGTATTGATAATATATACATTTGGTTATTTTCTTAATATTGGATATTTTATTGAGATTTAAATTTTCTGATGATTTTAGGCTCTATATTTCTCTGAGTTTACATGATCAATGTAATGGATAATTTCCCCCCATGAATCTCCTTTAAAGAGACAATACATTTAGAACTGCCGTCTTTGTATTTGACTCTACTTTTGGCAAAGCTAAACTTTCCTTGGGGGAGGGGTACACTATACTTTCATTAGGGGGTCACAGTTCAGAAACTCTTCAAAAGAAAATCAAAGTCACATATTTCAAACAGTAGAAAAAAGGAGAAATTTTATAACAGCCTGTCGTAAGTCAGCCTAGGTAGTGTGCACAGAGGATGGATTTAGGAGATTCCCAGGTAGGTCAGGCAAAGACATACAGTGTAAGAGAGGGACTACCCACTGAAAATCCTTGACTCTCAGGAGAGAGAGGGACACTGAAAAGAAAGAAGGCCTGTCTGCCCCTGTTTGCTCTACAGGTGGGGGAGGGTGGGCTTTATCACCTACTGGACTGTTTCAGATCCCCACTGCCCTTCATATGTGGGCATTATCTGATGACTCTGTCCCCCATGAGGGTGATGTTCTGCAATTTTCAGAGTTGTAGATGCTGATTAACATATAGCATTCAATTGCCAAGTAGTGCTTTCAGATGGAGTGTGTCTGATGATTCCATTCTAAGGGAGATTACATTAGACCACTGAAGACTACAGTACCAATGGGACTTCTAGGACATTCTAAATGAGGATACTTTTCTGTTCATCAAATGCCAAACAAAATTATTCTTGCGAAGAACTGAGTTTTAAATTTTCACAGACTGCCTGGAACAGGTTTAGAATTTAGGATTTCATACCTTTCTTTTCTCTCATAAGAAATCTTTTTTATATTTTTAGAATTATGTTATAGATTGGACCAGAAGTAGAGGGCACAAAATGTTAGGGACCACATTGTGTCCACTCAAAGGGATAGGTTTAAGAGCTTGTCCCCAGTACAACTGTGTATGGAGATAGGGTCTTTAGAGTGTTACTGAGATGAAGTGGGACAATAATGCTGTGAAAAAGACAAACAGCAGGGAAGGGTGTACAAAGGAGCAATGTGATGACACAATGGGCCATCTATAAGTCAAGACAGCGGTCACAAAGAAAGCAAACCCGCAGACACCTTGCGCTAGGATTTCCAACCTTCAGAACTGTGAGACGATAAATGCCGTCCATCTGTAATATCTTGATAAGGCAGCTTGTGCGATGTCATCCAAGTAATAATACAATTTTACAAAGAACATAGGAAATAGCCATATCAGTAGGGAGTCTGATGCTGGGTTGGGAGAATGACCACACTTTATGTTGCTCTGTTCTGCTCCGAGACACTGACCTGAACAAATCACAGCCATAATCCTCGTCTTCTCTCACTTCTGTATTGTTGGTCACTTTGAATCATCAGAAAGAGTTGAAGAGAGAGAAGAAGGTGGTCAGAGCATTGTTTGGTTCAGAAACATGCCTATAGGGCACCTGAGTGGTTTCCTCTTTGAAAGCAGGGCCCATGCTCACATGCGGTCCTCTCCATCTAGATGCCTTTAGGTTCTTGCATCTGCCAGCAACCTCCACTTCGTCAAGCCTGAAGGTGTGGTCAGACACCCAGCAGAGCTCCAGCCTCTGCTCTTTCCCTCCGCCGTTCACACTTTCCAAATGAGTACTTTTATCAAATTCTCTTCAGATTCCCCTCACATGAGTGTGTCCTTATTTCCCCGCCTAGATTCTGACTGAGGAGATAATAAATTCTGCAGAAGAAATTGATTAAATTGATTTTTCTGTTCGGTGTCACTAGAGGAGGTGGTAGAGGTGGTGGAGGAATGTGTGAACGTGATTAATATATGTTTATTGCCTTTTATCCTGGAATAAGAGGTTATTTCAAGGCAGGAAAGGACAACTTCATGTTTCAAGAGGCTCCAAATTTGTCCTCTAAAAATGAGCAAGTATTTGACTGCTTCTTTTTAAAAATTTTTTTATTATTTTTACGTATATGAGTATATTTATTACTTTTATGTGTAGGAGCATATTGCATGTGTGTAAGTATGCCCGTGTCATGAAAAGCCTGCAGATATCAGAAGAGGGTGTCAGATTCCTCTGGAACTGGAGTTACAGATGGTTGTTAGCCACCATGTCAGTGCTGGGAATCAAACCTAGGTCTTCTGCAATGACAGACAGTGCTCTTGACTGCTGAGCCATCTCTCCAGTCCCTGACAGCTTTTCATAGCACTTGTATCTGTGTAGAATTTTGTTGAGTCGACTAGTAACACAGTACAGTGAAAATCATGCCTCAAATCAGACAAGGAGTCTGTTTTCTTATTAAGGGAGAACAGTATTTATGTGCCCCATGATTCCAGGTTGGTTTATTGGAAATAGTATGTGACCGAAGTGACAAAGGACAAATCTTGAGCATGAGCCTCTTGCTGGTATTCTACTCCTTGCTGAGGGAGACACCATAGCAGAGGCTTCCATTTGTTCTGCTCTCCCAACCAGGGCTGTCAAACTTACCTAATCCTAACCAAGCTAGTTAAAGACCTGGTGAACACAGTCACATCCAAATAGCACTAGCTCAAATTAGAAGAACCATATGGATTAGCCCAATCCAAATAATTGGAATGTACAAGAGTGGAGCTCAAAGTGATCTTAGAGCTACTAAGATCTCTGAGTGGTTTTCTTTACAGTAAGTTCACACACATGGTTACATTCATCAAAATCCAAGGCCTGCCTAGTCCACTGCACTACGATTCTTATTGTATGAGCTCCATTTCCATATTTACTGAAGGATTTCTGGAGTGCCAGCAATCACATCTGCATTCCATACAGGGGTTAGTGGAGAAAGAAAGAACTTTCCCCATGAGAATGTGGCCTCTTTTAAAAGAACTCGAGAGCAACACCCAGTGATCTCATTGGCTATACCTGACTGCAGGGAAGATTAAGGAGTACTGTTTTTATACCTAAGCACATCACAGCTGACTCTCCAAAGAGAAGTGAAGGAAAACTGAACATAAGTAGCAGCTGGCAGTCTTGGCCACCTGATTGTGCTGAACACGCGGGGATGCTGGGACAGTTAATTTCTGAGTCTGGTGATGAATGTCTTATTCTATTAAACAGACCTGACTGAGTCATAATGATGTCAGAGACATCAAATATGCCTTTTAAAAACAAGGCTAGTGACTCCTCGTCTGGCTTCCTTCCCATTTGCCCTCACATCTATCCTGGGAATATGACTATTAAAACTGATTGGACTTAAAATTTTTTTTATACCCTGTTGAGACTTTATAGCAACGGAACAGACAAAGGCTGTGGGTGTTGTTACGAGACCAAACACCAGCATGCATAAGACGGGGCAGAATAGACAGTTTGAGTGAGGAAGTAAGAAGAGGAAACCAGACCTTCCAGGTCTTTGTAGCTCCTCAGACTTTGTCAGTTTCTCTTTTCCATTTTGGGTTGCACTGTAAAGCCTGGTGCGTGACTGATCCAAAGCAAGCATGAATGTGCTACTACCTGGGATAAATTCATGTAAAAATCAATGGCAAATAAAAGTAGACATGTGTCTACTGTGACTACGTGATTATCCTGAGGTGTCTAAGGAAACAAAATGAATGTTACATGCTATTACCGCAGACATCAGTTACATGCCCAGAACTGTTTAAGATGCTCCAGAACAGCAATTTTGAAACTATCCATGTGGAAAAAGTTTTCTAGGAGATTTTCCATTTGCCTGCTCTGCATATGACAGTAGAAACCAGTGTCCCACAGACTCACCACAGGAACTCTGTCCCCCTTGAACTAGGTGCTGCCTGTGTGCCAGGTGAGCCGGCTAAGCAACACATGGACATCCTGGTGATGGAATGATGTCATGAAAAACTTGAAAAACTTTTCATTTCTGTATTCATCTTATCACAGTGACACGTAGTTCACAGACTAGAAACATGATATAATACGTCAAGTATCTGTAGAGTTTCCAGTCTTAATGGGAAGGTAATTAATAAAAAAGACATAAGAAAGAAGGTGATGTTCTTTCTCTGTTCCACTGAGCAGATACCGAAGAAAGAAGCTGAGTAGAGGGAACATTCATAGGATGTGTGATGCGGGGATAGAAGGGGTGGAAATGAAGGATGCCATCCAAGGTCTGTGATTGCAAGCAGGTTGTTATCAGCAACTGAGATGAAAGCTTTTGGTTTGTCATGCTGCATAGGGACTAAGCAGTTCCACAGGACATAGGGGAAAAACCTAAATGTGCATCCTCCAAATCCATAGGTCTCTGGGTAAGGTTTGTGTTGCTTCTTGGGCATTCTGGGGCTCCCTCCTGTGATCAGCCTTCAGTTGTTGAGAGAAATTCTCCAGGCAGCGTCACAGGTTCTTGTAATAAAACGCCATAGGAAGGTCGGGGGAATATTGAAAGATGATGGGGACACTGCTGGACCAACTATAGAGACAGGAGAAAATACGAAGAGTTTTTAAAGAGGTTTTGTTTTCTTGGTGGAAGTTGACTTAGAATATGGCTATAAAAGGAGAAGAGATAGAACCCGAGAGGTGGGGACTGTAGATGAAGATATGCCAGCCTTAGACACACCCCTCCCCCAGCCCTCCACTACATCTCCTACAACCTTGCCTGGTCCTCACCGACCCTTCTGCCCAGTGCTTCCTCTTCCATGATTACATCTCATGTGCTTTATTTCCCTCCACACTTCCATCCCTTAAAGTCTCTTTTTCCCTCTCTCATGGGCCCCTTTATAGTTTCCTGACCTCAACCCATGCTTAACCTCACATAAATACATATATACATATATGTATATATATAAAACAATTACAAAATTGTATATATAAAACAATTACAAAACAGGACCAGCATATATGAGGAAACACGTTGCATTTGTTTTTCTGAGTCTGGGTTGCCTCACTTAGTATAATATTTTCCAGTTCTATCCCTGTTCCTGAAAATTTCATTTTTATTTATGGCTGAATAAAATTCCATTGTGTGAATGTACCACATTTTTATTATCTATTTGTCAGTTGATGGTCACTAGCTGATTTCATTTACTTGCTAATGTGAAAGAGCAACAATAAAAATAGATGTGCAGATATTTCTATGATGGGATGTAGAGTGCTTTTGGTGTTTGTCCAGGAGTAGCAGAACTGGCTCATATGATAGTTCTATTTTTAGTTTCTTGAGAGGCCTCCACACTGATTTCCATGATAGCTACACCAGTTTACATTCCCACTACCGATGAGTAATTGTTTTTCTTTGCCAACATTTGTTGTCATCTTTTTTTTTTTTTTGAAAGTCATACTGACTAAGGTGCATGGATTTTCAAATTAGTCTTAATTTGCCTTTCACTGGTATAAGGGTGTTGACCACTTAACAATGCTTACTGGCCATTGAGAGTTGTTTTCTCAGTTCGTTGTTTCATTTACTGAAGGACAGTTGTACTTTGGGGGTTTACTTTATGCAGTTCTTTATATATTCTACATATTAACTCCTTGTCTGAAACATCACAAAACTAGGAAAAAAAATCCTAATTTCTTAAAGAAACACAAACCACACTTATATCCAAAGGAATCCTGAGTAGAAAGAACACAGCCAAAGGTATCATTATTACCTGACCTCAGAGTATTCTGCAGAGCCATAGTGACAGAGACAGTATGGTGCTGGCACAGAAACAATGTGGACAAATGGAGCATCATGAGGGGTCCAAAGGTAAAGCCATACAGCTAAGGACATGCACTTTTTGACAGAAGTGTCAAAAACATACAACTGGGAAAAAAAGTCTATTCAACAATGGTACTGGAGAAACCAGAATGAAATTAGATTCGCATCTCTCGTCCTGCACAAATCAATTCAAGCTAAATCAAAGTCATTACATGAAAACCTAAATGCTGAAATCCTGAAAGGAAAACATGGACGACACTTTAGAATGTAGTTTTAGGTGAGAGCCTTGGGAATAGAAACCCAGTAACACAGGAAATTGCTCCAGATTGACAGATGAGATTACATGAAATTATAAAGCTTCGCACAAGAAAAGACATTATCAGAAGACTGGGGGGACAACTTTGCCAGCTGTTGTTCCACGCCTTTTAATTTTTCACAACAGCAAGTGAGGTGACTATGTAATGCTGGTTACATTTGGATGTGGGGGGTTGATTTTGTCAACTTGATTGGATCGATGACGTCTAGATTATCAAAGTACTCTGTGTTGTCAGTGAAGGTGTGTCTAAAGATGACTGACATGTGGAACAGCAACCACATGGGAAAGACCTGCCTTGAATGTAGGCGCGGTTCAGGAGGCAGCCAGCTGCAGTCTTCCTAAGTAAGCATGAGTCTGTTGTTGCGCCTATCGCCCTTGGATCTTAGATTCCAGCTTCTTCAGTCTTCCAATGCAAACTCACAACAACCTTCCGATGGGCTTCCAGGCCTTCAGTCTGGGACTGGGCTGCATCACTGATCTGCTTTGTTCTGGGGCTTCTAGCTTCGTGGACTGAGAAGTTACTGGTTTCTCTGCTTCTCCAGCCTGCAGATGGCCAGTGTTGAATTCAGTTATGGCCATATGCCTCCAATTTTGCAAGCCAATTCAATAAATCCCTTTTCATAATAATATTTCTTCTATTATTGATTCTGTTTTTCGAAACAACCTCAGTTAATATGGATGAGGAAACAGGCTCAAAGAGGATTGAAAAATATATCTAAGATTATAGTATTTATTAGTCAAATATTGTCTAACTTTGTGGTTATAATATCTAAAACAGTAGATTCAGTCATTTAAATTTGGCTTGACGAAAGTCTTTACAAAATCTGAAGCAATGTTAAGAGCACAAGTCTTTTCCTCTATCCCCATTTAGTTTTATAGACAAGATCTCACTACTTGCTGGGTAGACCAAGTTCTAAGACTCAGTAGTGCACCATCATATTCAACTGAGGAAACAATGTTTTGGAATTTTAAAAAAGGGAGACATGGTGAAGTTTGAGGAAACTGACTCAGCATTCTCAGATGAGATCGTGAGTTACTGGTTCTATTTTAGATGGGTTTACAGGTTTACGTTATTTAGATTATCTATACTGGAACATCAAAAAAATCTTTTAAATTCTTTTTTTAAACCTTCAATAACATGAAAACTTTATAGCAAGTTTGTTGATTTTTCATAAGGTTAATTATATATATTTTATATTAACTGTTGCTATTATAAGTGGGCTCATTCTACAGTATTTTTAACTGTTTATTGCTAATATGAAAAGCTATCAATTTGTATTTATCTCATATTTGATGATCTAATAGTTAATTCTTTTCTGGATTTCCTCAGTTTTCACTGTTTTCTGGTTTTATAGACAGATAAAATAGGTTATATAGCATTTGTAAATAATAATTTTCTAAGTATAACATTTCTCTCCACTTGCTTTAAAGTATTGACTGGAAACATAATGTTAAATACAATAGTTTAAAGACTTTAACTTTTATAGCAGCTGTTATAAGTCTGATAGAACTTAAACAATTAGTGATGTAATACTTCAGTTTAGTGCTTTGGATTAGATTTGTTGAACAAAAGGACTACGGTTGTGTTCCTAAAATCATAATTCCAAGATCAGTCACTCTTTTAAAGGAAACACATCAAGGGTGGAAGATCATTGAATTCCACAGGACACCAATGACTTCCCAAGGTGAGACTTCAGTACCTGAAGTATCAAGTGCAAGACATATGGCTAAATGGCTCTTTTCCAGAACCTTTCACCCCTGCAGATGCAGCTGTGCTACTTTTGAAAATGCTTCCTTTGGGAGAACAGTATTCTGAGAAGTTTACACTATCAAAAACAGCAGTAAATACAATGTATAATCGTTATTAAAGAGATTTGGGAGTTTATTCACAATGGGTCCTTATGTCAAGCCTGGGTGTATGATTCATATGGTTCACTTTTATTCCTTGCCATGTTCTCAAATAAAATGACATCATCAAAGACCATCTGAGAATAATTAGGATTGTGTCACTACTTGGATTCTGAAAGGGAACAAATAGGCATATTGGCAGGAAATGCAATTGGAGGTAGTGCTGGGGAAACACCAAACACTGAAAGATGCAGTTCTTTAAAAAGCACCTGAAGGGGAGCCATGTGCTCAGAGGGAGGATGCTGGAGATGTGAGCCCACTGGGGAGTACTGACTGTGGCCAGGAAATGAAACAGGTGTCCAAAATTGTTTAAACTTGATTGTTAGGTTGAGACTGGGATTAAGTCCCACAATAGAGAGGAAGAAGCTTTCAAAGTCACCTTGATCAAAACTCCCAAGCTAATGAAAAGTGGATAACTGGAACACTTTTGCCTGATGACTGTCTTTCTTTATTTTGCCAAGGACACACTTTAGTGGAAATCCTATAGGATTGCAAACCTCAGAATAAGCATCCAGAAATTCTTTCATGATGAATTCTAGGTCGTTGAGTCTTTCCCTTGGTTTTGGATGCTAGCTCTGGTATAGGACAGTAACAACAGAATGCGGAAATCTGGCTATGAGTCTACATAACACAATGTCTCGAAGGAGAAAAAGAGGCACACCTCTGAAAGAAGCTATCAGGTCCGAGTTGAGACAAAGGGTTGGAAAATCTGATAGCATAAACGAACACTGATTTATCTGAGCGTAGCAAAGAAGAAATGGGTACAGAATGATGGCATGTAAAATATAAATTCATTTTGTCTCACACTAAGCAGATGTTCCCAAGTACATAGGCAGTGTTTATAAAACCTACTTTTCCTGATCTGTAGGGTCAAATGTACACTTCATTCAGGTTGGCCAATAAAATCTGATGAGTAGATGGTGTACTTTATGTGGTTTGAAAGTATCCCCCAAGGTTCATGTGCTGAAAACTCAATAACCCTCCAAACTAATTTCTTTGTTTATTATCCAGTTTATGGTATTCTGTCATAGCAACAGAAAGATAACTAAGACAACTGGATATTTGTTGTTTTGAAGTAACATTTTTTCAAACTGTCAACGTAATACTCATGACAAAAACACTGGTGTTAGTTATATTTAAACAAAACTCCCAAACTTTGTTTTCTAGAATGTTAAAATTAGTCTCTGCTGGTAAGCCAATCATTTTGGTTATTTGAGTAATCTGTATTGATAACGTGAACATTGAATGAGAATAACATGATTTAGTTAACATCTGATACTCCATAAGGATATGTCTTTCCTTAAAATCCCTATTTTGCAGTAGTAGCTATTATCTGATACCATGTACAATATCTGGCTATTAGGAGTTTGATATAATTATTATCTAAATTTTAGATAAATACAAAATTTAATTTATAATTCTTAATTTCCAGAGAGTGAAGAACTGTCTGATAGAAGATAAAATTTTCTTAAAAGACAGTTTTCTAATGAGTTTATAATATATATGTTACTATATGCATATGAACATTTTTTTCAAGAAAGTTACATGCCACTGTGAATATTCAACAGAGTGATCTACTTTATCAATAGAGCTTCCTCTGACTTTGAAAAGCACAAGGAAAACCTTGTGGTGAGGAGTGCGGGCTACTGATTCCTGTGTCTTTCAAAATTCCCCAGCCCCATGATACCTTCAAATTAAATCTGCCTGGGTTCAGTACAAATGAACAAGAGACCAGATTCAATTTTCATGACATTAAGAGCACATTTTAACAAAATTAGTGATGATTATACAAGGTTCTAAACACTTCCCACATTCCAATCAACACCAGAGCTGAAAGAAAATATGTAATTAATGCCACCACAGCCACAGGACACTGCCAAGCTCTTTGTCACTCATAAAAGGACTCTCCACACTGCCTCACTATGGTTGCTTGCTGTGCTCTATGTAAATATTTGTTTTCAATAAAAAGACCCATATGTAGCAAAATGCTTTGCTTACTTTGGAAAGTCTTCTGGCATGCCTCTAGGATAAACTGTAAAGGGGAAACCTTCAAGCACAAAGTCATAGGGCATTTGCAAGTGAATTTATGTATGCAACTAATGGTGTTGCTTCTGCAGGTGGACTGAAGAAGTGTCTAGGACTGACACACTTCACTGTACCCTCCCTTTGGAAGAGGGCAGTTATTTTTGAATTACTCAGTACTGCCTCCTCTTTGGGGATGGATCAGATCTTTTCAGGAAACTATTCTTGGTTAGTGATGGTCCCCTGTCTACCACTTTAATTTCTCTCCTGCCAGAGAGTCGTGCGTTTTTCCTTATTTCTTTTCTCAGTTATAGAGATGAGTGATAGTCAAACCAAGAAGACCTGTGTCCAGGGAATACTCCAGCTTTAGGAACACAGCTAATGTGCAACAGGAAATGCCACAGCTGCCTACTGGCGGAAGTATAAGTCATCCGTGATGTGGTCTGCCTCCACAAGACCTGACTACTGATATCTGCAACTCTAATCAGGAAGAAGAGTGTATCAACCACTTCCCTTTATGCCTAAATTGATACTCTGACCTTCCATGCAAGTAACTGATACATCATGTTCTCTTGATTCAAGTTTACTTGTCAAGCTGTTCCAGCCTATAGAATTCTGTACACACACACACACACACACACACACACACACACACACACACACAAAATCATAATAAGTATTTTTAATTAAAAAATCAGAGCAAACCATTTATTTTTAAAAAGTAAAGTGAGACCAGGCACATAATTTTTTAATGATGCCAAGTGTGTGGGTTAGTTGTTTTGCTAACTCAACCCAATCTAGAGTCACTTGGAAGAGGGAATCTCAATAGAGGGATTTACTCCGTCATTCTGGCCTTTGGCTGTAACTGTGGAGCATTTTCTTGATTGTTGACTGATGTGGGAAGGCCCAGCCCATTGTGGGTAGCCAGTAGGTAGGCCTAGCACATAGGAAAGCTAGTTGTGGGGGGAGGCGGGCAAGCCAGTACGCAGCATTTCTTTGAGGTTTCTTAGCCTGGGTTTCTGCCTCGCTTTCTCTCGCTGACTTCCCTTAGTGATGGATTGTGACCTGAGAGCTGTAGGGTGACAGAGACCATTTCTTTCCCACCTTGTTTTGGTCAGTGTTCTATCACCGCAGTAGAAAGCTAACTAGAGCACCCAGGAACATTCAGCTATTTAGGTTGGGGAAGGAATCAGGGAGGAGGGTTATTTTTCCTCTATTATATTTTACTTTTTGTCTGTTTTAGTATAAATAAAAGGATAGAGATCAAAGAATTTGACCATGCCTGCAAGGAAAAGATTCCAATAATGGAATGTGCAATCTCAGTTGGACAGAGAGAGGACAGAGATGAATTTAGACAGGGAAAACATTTCTGGTTAATGAACTTTATATTTCGCTGGAGAGAATGAAATATCAGGATTAAGTAAGAAGCTGCAATAAAAGAAGCTGGTTATTACTAAGTGACATGCTTGAAAGTGAGGCCAATTAGATACTAATGAGATTGAAAATTGAAAGTGGAGAATAAGATCCCTGGACATGATGAGTTCAAAAGCCTGAGAGACACATTTCTTGGGGAGCCTGCATGTATGTAGTAGCCTAACCAAATGCTGAAGGAGACAGAGTGGAAAATAGACAGATGTATGATTGTTATCATCAGAAATTGAAAAACGTGCCTGGGCTTTGGTGGATGATGGCAGGTTTGTTGAGTGGCAAGGTCAGGTGGCACAAACTCTGCAAGAGGTCTGAAGAAAGAATCTGCAGATACACTACTTCCACGGAAGATCTGAACAGCTGTGTCCAGAAGTCCTGATGTAAGACCTGCATCGCCACTGAATCGCATCCCTTAAAGGGAATCAGATGACCAGAGGACAGGCATGAGAAAGGAGTTTTCAGACATGTCAAAGGTATATAGGCATTTGTGAGTGACAGAGGGCACAATTCAAGGATCAAAATGAGGAGAGTTGAAAGAACGGCTGAAATTCTAAGAGCTATGGAGGTCAAAGGTGTAAGGATGACCTTGAAGCCCAGACTTCTCTGATGGCATGCAGGGTGGTTTGTCTGGAGATCCTGGGGAATGCAGGTAATCATTCAATCCGGCAAGTCTGGGGCCCTGCTAGCCTCTGCTATGTGTAGGGTCACCTAGTTGACGGCTACAAAACTCCGCAGACGGCCCATCTCTCAGGAAGGCCAGAACATGATGTTGCTGGGGTTTCTTGCCTCTGCAGAAAAATGGTGTTCTGACTGTTCCCCCCTGGAAGTAACTTTGAAACAACCATTACTGGTTTTGTAACCATCTGTGTGATAGTACAGAACTAGGTGGTAAATGTTACTGGAAAATCTGGGGAGATCTGAGCCTCCGGAAAGATGGGGCATCCCTCTCTAGGTATATAATACCTAGGGCTTAGATCCTCCCCAGAGTGGCCTGGCAAGAAGCTCATTCCAAATCCCCTGTGAAAATCACTGAGATCCTCTCCCTCAGCAAACACAGGCCGTGGTCTAGCTGGCTTAGGTCTTAGTGTCCTTCGGACAGAGGCTCACTTCGCGTTGCCTGCTGCAGAGGTAGCTGTTCTAAATCATTCTTTACTCAAGACCAGCAAGCTTCAGTGCGAGAATGTGTGGAAGAGCGGCAGCCAAATCAGCCAGGAAGAGGTGGGGAATTCCTTTCTTTGTCTGGGGGATTTTAAAAAGTGATAACGAAGGGAAACTGTAAAGGCTCTGGAGCAGATCTCGAGACGTTTAGCTCCATGGGAACTAGGGTTCCTTATGAGCAGCCGTGGTACACGGTGAATGCCACGGTCCTGTGGCTTGAGACGAGTGGCAGTGCTGGGCAGATTGTCTGCTGTATGTTTGCGAGAGAAGAAAATCAGTAACTCAACCCATGAATTACAATCCAGACACTCCGCTCCTTTGGCTGTCCTGAGAGCTCTGCTTGGGTCCTAGTGTGGGTACAATGTATCAAGACCCTTTGAAATGTGCCTGGAATAGATATATAACGGGACATCACATTGGAAAGTATGTAACAGTACCAAGACAATTAAAAGCATACAATCTCAGTAATTCAACCTCTGGAATACATGTTTATATTTCTGTAGTAAGTGTGTACTAATTACCCCTGAGAAGAAAAAATGTGGAGAATCAGAGAATGAAAGGAAAAAGCTAGAAAGAAAAAAGGAAGATAAAGAGGGAGGGAGGGAGCTTGGATAGACTGAATATAAGGAAAGGTAAAACACAGAGAACATTTGAATATTTGCTGAACCGCCAGGGGAGACACTCAGGGGTCTTGACTCTGGTAGGTAGTGATGAAAACAAAGGAAGTACTCAGATTTGGAATTTGAGTCTCAGCTACCTTCAGGGTAGAGCTGCTAAATGACTGGATATAGAATGTGAGGTAGAGGAGCTGATGTTAGTGTCACTCAACCAATTTCTTAAAGGGTGGAGCTTTCATGCTATTATTTTCTGAGATCAGAAGGAATACAGTGAAGGAGGTGGGCCTTCGTTTGTTTTTTGTGGTCCTGGAATTATACTCAGGACCATGGGCATGTAGGCAAGCACTCTATCACTGAGCTGTGTCCTCAGCCTAGGAGTAGTTTTGTTTTATTTCTATTTCTTTAATTTTTACTGGTCTAACTTCAATGTGGTTTTAGGTATCAAATACCAAATCACATTACTGGATAGGTGTCTGTATATAAACAAATTGGATATTCTCCATTCTGTTACTCCAGCTTTTTTGCTTAACAGCGTAGTGTGTGACTTGGTTGTGCTTGGAGTTTAGTTTGGGTTGTGTAGTAAAAATCAGTATAATAGCCTGGACCTAGATCCTATGGGATTTAATTTCCATGAATAATGCTTTAATAATTCCTGGTCATGTGCATACTCTTGATGGACACATTTTTATGTAAATAAAATTCATAATAATATAACCTCCTCAGAGATAATTTCCATTCATATTTGAGCAAGTCTCTAGTTGCTTTTTAATTTACTTCTGTATCACAGAAGTGTCCAAAAAATATTTAAGAAGACCCCAAATGTGCTCACAGAATGCCAGGGAGTGGAGAGAGAAATGAAGCTATGGAAAGTTGTCCACTAAGACTTGCCTGTTCCTTCTGTCATGAGAGTGAGGGAACAAGGCGGATCCCCATCCTGGGACATTTTACTAGAAGTGTCCCTATTTTATTTTGCCTCCATCCAGAGCAAAATTTCTTTTTCAAAATGAGAAAAAGGGCAGCATTGCTTTCTTGGAAGTAACATTCAGACAGTTAAGTCACCAGTGAGAGAGAAATGATGACTGATTCTGCAGTCTTAGATCATCTTTGATATCTCCTTTGGAAACTTGAGTGGCCATGACTTCTGTCAGTGCTTTCCGTTTGCCTCATACAAGAGACAGTACAGCCACATGCATTTGGAGGTTGATGAGTTCTGGTATGGGACTGGAGGAGTTTGAAGATGAGCACTTCACCTTGGGGATTCTTTTATAAATAAGATAGCTACGTCCCATGTGTTAGGAAAACCCTTTGTATTTTTTGAGGGTTGTGTAAAAACACAGTTTAGAGCTGTGGAGATGGTCAGATGATAAAGTACCAGCCCTGCAAGAGCAAGGACAAGAGTTCAGATCCCTGGAGCCCATGTAAAAGCCCGGCAGGTATGGTATCCTGTCTGTAATCCTAGCACTGGGAGGCAGATTCCTGAGGCAAATGGCGTTGGAGACTGAATCTGTGAACTCTAGGTTCAGTAAGTGCTTCTGTCTCCATAAATGAAGTGGAGAGTGATAGAGAAGGCACTTACATCTGGCCTCCATAAAATGCACATGCACACATGTGCATACATACCTGTTCATATGTGTGAGCACTCACATGTACCCACATACCTATGCAACCACATGCATACACTGATGCTAAAAAAAAAAATCCCCTATAAAATTTATGATTTTAAAGAATTTTAACTTAATTGTAAATGGTTGTTACAAGTGCTTGTAACTGCCATTTATCTAGAGGATACTGAGTGACAGAAAAAGAATCAGGCTCGGCTTCAGTAAAAATTCAAGAGTGAAAGAAGTCAATTCAGTCTTTTAATCCTAGGAAGGAATTTTTTGTCTTTCAGGCCATGGCCAGGTGCTGCCGTTGTGAAGCCTGTGACCTGCCTCTCCCCATAACTGTCTCTGCTTTTTCTGTCTTAGATTCATTCTCAGATAACCTTCCTTCATAATGAAAAAAAATGAATCCCAACAGCTTCAGGTTGACACTGAATTTGCCAAGAAAACTCAGAGATATGCCCCTTTCCCAAAGTTCCCGCATGATATCTAGGACTCCTGACCAGCCTGGTACAGGTCACATAATCATCCTGGTACTAGTCTCTGAGGTGGAGGTTCCTTGGGGTAAAATTCATAGTTGGCAATGATGGTCACATGCCCATGGTTAGAATGCCAAGGCGAAGGCTGAGATCTTTTCTTCCTGCATTCCTGCACCATCATGCTCTGTATGACTTTGCTATGCTTGTGTATTAGTTACCATCTTGTTACTGTGATAACATACAATGACCAACATGGCTTACAGAGAGAAGATTATATTTGAACTTGTGGTTCCAGAGGGATATAAGTGTATGTGCTGTTTTGAAGATGTGAGCACTTCAAACTTGTTTTTTTATTTAAGATTATTCTACATATTAAAGTTTTCTTGAGATTCCATATGAAATTTAGGACATATCTGCCACACAAAATATCAATGGAATTTGGTAAGTATTTCATCGAATTTATAAATTTATTTGAATAGTATTGTCATACTAGTATTTAGTCATCTAATCCGTGGTCATAGATGGTTACTATAAAAAATATAGAATTTTGCCAATTTTTTCTCCATGAGTTTGAGTTCATCATGTGTTGTTTTCTTTGGTTCCATGAATGTGAGATATTACAGTGCTTGATTTTCATATGTTGAAGCAACCTTGTATTACAGGAGTAGTGACCATTTGATCATGGCATGCAACCATTTCACTCCATTGCTAGACTTGGTTTGCTGGTCTTTTTATGAATTGTCTTGCATTAATATTCACATTACATTAATATTAATGTAATAGAGATATCACAGTTTTCTTTGCTTGTAGTGTTTTGGTATAGCATTGGTGTTACAATAGTCCAGGCCTCATGGAATTCAGAAATGTTCCTGCCTCTAACTTGTTAAAAGTTTGAGCAGGATGGTATTATTTTTGTTTAAATGTTTGGTAGAATTCACTGGAGACTGTCTGGCCATGAGTTTTCTTTTTGTGGAGGTTGTTGATTATGAATTCCATCTCCTTATTTCTTATGCCTCTCTTCAGATTCCTGTATCTTTGTGATTCAGTCTTAGGAATGTTTATGTCTAGGAATTTAGGTGTGTATTTTAGGAATTTGTCGTTCCTCCAAGTCATTTAATACCCCAAATTAGATGGAGTTGTCTTTTATAATTTACGTAAAATCAATAGTAATGTCCCTCTTTTCATTTCTGAATTTGGTAATTTGAAACAGCATACATTTTTCTTAACCAGTCTGATAAAATATTTGACAATTTTGCTGTTCTTTTAAAGAACCACTTTTTAAGTGTGAATTTTCTTTATATTTGGTAACTTTTAAAAAAATCCCTACTTCATCTGATATTAGTGTGGTTACTTTGTCCTCTTGTTGCAATTTGCCAGAATGTCTTTCTATTTCCTTTGGCTTTTGATATATGCATGCACTTACCTCTAAAATGAGGGTCTTATAAACAAAATTTAGTGCGATTAAAAGTCTACTCTGTAGAGCACTCAGAAGGAAGAGGCAGGCTGATCTCTGAAAGATGAAGGTCAACCTGGTCTACATATCTAGTTCCAGCCCAACTGCAGCTATAGGAAGACCCTGTCTCAAACAAACAAACAAACAAACATACAAACAAACACATCTATGGGGTGTTTAATCCATTTTCATTTAAAGTGATTATAATAGGGAAGAACTTTATTATTGACATTTTATTATTTCTTTTCTGATTATTTTGGGGTTTGTGTGTTGTGTCTCTATTTCTCTCTCATTGCTTCCCTTTGTGATTGACTCTTTGTGGTAACATTCTTGAGATGCTCTCATTTCCTATCATGTATATTCTATGGATATTTTCTTTGTTTATCATGAATCTTATATATGATGTAAGGTTATAGAAATCTATTTTAAGCAGATAGCATCTTCAGTCATAGACAACTGTACTTCTTTAAGTTTTGAGACACCTTCATGGTTTTGATGTCACAAATTACATCTTGATAGAATGTACTCATGAGTGTAGATTAACTACTTTTATGATTTTCATTTTTAAATCTAGAGGGGAAATATAGTTGTGAACTGATGGAATAATGGTAATCTCTATATTTTTACATACCTTTACCTTTACAAGGTGTTTATTCATCAGCTTTGATTTACTGTACACTGTCTTTTAATTCAGCTTGAAAGATCCCCCTTAGCTCCTGCTCACAAGAACATTTTCATGGTACTGACATTTCTCTGTATTTTGTTTTAATCTAGGGTACCTTCATTTTCCTAATTTTAAAATAGAATCATTTAATATATTTATTATTACTATTGTGTGTGTGTGCATGTAAGTGTACATTACTATATGGTCTGTGTATGTGTTATATGCATGTGTGTTAGTGTGCATTATCATATCGTGTGTGTGTGTGTGCTCGCTGTGTAAGTGTGAGCAGTGTGGCCTTAATTGTTCTACTTAATTTCAGTCAGTAATTTTGTACGAGAGGCATCTATGCATCTGTAATCATCTTCCAGTTTTCAAAAGCTGTTCTTGCTGCTTTGCATGGCCTTCCTTAGGGAGAGAGCCCAGCTACTTCGGGACATTTAAAATCCAAGTTAGGGGACACAGAGAATAATCATTCAGGCAGATCACAAACTGGTTAGAACATTGCAAATTTGACCCACAGTGCTTTAAGGGAACTGAAGATCAAACCACCACTTCATCCAACCGTGCGAGGCAGGGGAGGACAAAAAGGCAAGTAAAACCACACTCTTTCCTATCATTTGACTTGACTTGATTGAGAAGTTGCTTTGTTTTCTGTAGATCCCTGACTAATTTCCAGAACTCCTAGAAAGTTGTTTTAGGCACTTACTCACTGTTTATTTAATCTTTCCTCGGGAAACAAGGGCTTGCCACTTCCTACTCAACTATCTCACTAACACCAACCCCACCCTCCTTACAGTATAGTGGAAACTTGGTCTGAAACGTGTGGTGTCTGTGAACTGGTGGATCTTTTTGCCATGCTAGCTCTCTACTGGGCCAGGAACTTGAATGGATGCCTGCCCATCAGCAGAGCACAGTGATTACTATTTTGAATTATTAACATTCAGTCCCACGGGAGCCTCTGAGGAAGGGCAGAGGCTACCCATCTCAAGCTTCCCTGTGCCAGACTTTGTATTTTCCCACTTCACATTTACTTCAGACTTTGCATTTAAAGATGAAGAGATTAGACAAATTTGGCTGCCGTTGTACTTGTTCTTGACCTTTTTATGAACACAGGAAGTTGGACCATCAGTCCAGATTTATGTCAATTAACAAATTAGAGTGGATTGCTGCATTTCAGAGGAATTAACTTTTGATTGAGGTGACCCAGAAAGGGAAGCTGTTTCAGTAGAGACCTTCTGCTCCAAGCAATTGGCTTTTAATGACCAATTTCCTTTCATGTCAGTTCTCTAGGGGTTGTTAGGTTCAAGCATCCTTTATCCACCTCTGATGCTAGAGAGTAAAGGCAGGAGAAAGAGTAGACACTAATTAAATTAGCTTTGGTGGCAGGGAGCTGAGGATGCCATAAGTCTGCGAAAGAATGTCAGGAGGGGAAGGAAGCATTCTGTGCTGTTAAATAATGGAACACCTAAGCAATTAAGCTCTTGACCTTGAAGTTTCCTTATTACAGAATAGCTTTTGCTGCCAGGACTTATAAAAGGACTGTGGACACAGGCTCATTAGAAATACTTATCAGACTGTTATGGACGTTTGTTATATGTCCATAAATTTCTTCTGGTTTTAGAGAGTTGATTTCTCTTTTTCTCTGAAGTTTTAAAAACAATTTTTCTTTTATGTGTATCAGTGTTTTGCCTGCATGTATGTAAGTATACCTATGCCTGCAATGCCCATGGAAGCCAGAAGAGGATGTCCGATCCTCTGAGATGGGAATTAATAAGCAATTGTTAGCTGCCATGTGGGTGCTGGGAACTGAATGTGGGTCCTCCATGACAGCAGTCAGTATTCTTAACTGCTGAGCTATGTCTCCAGTCTTGAAATTTTTTTTCTTGCATTCATGTATTCTGAAAAACAAAACAGTAACTGGGCCAGTGAGATGGCTCAGCTGATCAAAGTGCTTACCACCAAGACTGATGATCTGAGTTCCATTCAAGGCACCCATATGGTGGAAAGAGAGAACTGATTCCCTTGAGAAGTCTTCTGGCCTACACACACACACATACATACATCACACCACACACGCTAACTTTTTTACTTTTCACATAAAAGTGAAAAGATTAAAAACAACTCAAGAGTTGCACCTTTGAAAATTGATGTTAATTAAATTTATTCTTTGAGAATTTCATACAATTTATTTTGAAGATTAGGATAATGTCTCTATTACTTGAGCTATTGCTCCACCAAATAGTTTGCTTCTTTGTTTACATAGATTAATATTTCTTAAAATGTAAGTTTATGACATTAGTAGTTCCAATTTTATATGTTGTAGAATCAACAGTCAGGTAGAAATAAAATATATGTATATCCACAGCTGTGGTAGGCTCAGTTGGAAATGGGATCATGGATACTAACTTCTTTTCCTAACAAATATAGACATACGTACGTACCTACATGTGTGTGTGTGTGTGTGTGTGTGTGTGTGTGTGTATGTGTTTGATGTTGAGAATTTAAAATGTAATAACTTTCAATGTAACATCCAGGAATTCAATGATCATTTTGCATGAAAAGGTTAATTTTTTTTTTCTATCTTCTAGGACATTTAGAGTAAATCATATGACAGAGTCTTAGGATTCTTTCTTTGCTTTATTTAAGGAAAATTTGCAAACTGTTTTACAGTTATCATTTAGAGTGTTCAGGCATTGGGGTAACTATGTTCCTGTTTAGGGAAGAGGAGGGGGAATCCCTACATGTAAAACACAGACTGAGGAGCATGGAGTTACTTAAATTGTGTTCATACCTGTGTACTTACCATCTGTATGTCTTACATTAAGGAACACACACCTTAGAGCATCAACAGTCCATCCAAAGCAACAGCTGATGATTTAATCACTGAACAAGCACGTACTACACATAAACATGCACATTGGGCTGGTCTTGCTTTGATGTACTTTAACTGACATGTGGTTACTTTTTCTTCTATTAACATTTTCCTGAAAGAGGGAGGATCAGATGGATAGAGGCTGGAAGAAGCACAGTGAATCATGTACTTTCAGTGAGGTTTTGAAACAGACATTTCTAACTGCTTTTTGTAAGGCATAGTTAGATCCATTATGAATCATAAACAGAAATTTCTTTGGAAATGTTTTTCTCAACTATGTGGAAAAAAATAACATTCCTCATGAGATATGACATCAACAACCCTGAATTATAATATTTTTTGGAAGAAAATATTTTGGAAGAGAATATAATTTCTTTTTGGAAGAAATCTTGAACAACAAGTGGATGTTGGTAGATAGAAAGTGTTGGACTATAAAGTTCAGAACAAGACATTTTAACCCCACACATCTTTTGAAAGAAAAAAAAACATTTTATTTTGATATACCAGATAGCAGACATTTTGTATTGGTGACTGTAATTTTCCTTATAGTAATTAAATACACAGAACACAAAGTGGAGAAATATACATCAATTTCCTTTCTAAAATCAGTAAGCTATCTATTCCATTTTGTAAACAGTCTAAATAGTCTAAAGTATGTCATTCCTGATTGTACCTACCCTTTTTCTGTTAATTTCATATTACAGAGTTTTAGGTATGACGAAATCAACATATGGGAAAATGTTATTGTGATTCAAATGCCGTGTCTTTGAAATCCAAGGTCCTCAGAAGACTTAGAGTTAAGTTCCTTTGATCATGAGAGAACTTACACTTAGTTACTGGAAAATGAAGTTGCTCTTCCTTCCTTTCTCAGATTCTCCAGATTGCTAGTAAGAAAATTTCAAATGATTAGAAATCCAAACACATACTTAATATCACTCGAAAGTTGCTATAACAAGATTTCAAAGCCCTGTTGGTTACCATAGGTGGTTCATGTTAAAAGAAATTTATCTTTAATGAGTAGCTTTTGTAATTGTCTGTCCATAGTCAGATCTACGTGCCCCTGCAAAGTTTTCTCGCCTTCAAGTTCAGTGTTTTTGTTCCTCATAACCAAGAAAGCAGAGGAGGAAATGCAGTGACATTTTACAAGTCCCAGGTGAGTTATTTTAAAACAAGAAGGCTATGTTCAGGAAATCCCCTGCTGAGACCCTTTACTTGGACATTGTAGCGTCTTTGATCTCCCTCCTAAATGCTCTGCCTGAGGAGAGGCTGCTCCCAGCTCCTGCTGGCCTAGCTGTGTTCTCAGCCTGAGCACTGTTTTGATATCTGTGCATTACTCTGCGTCTCAGCTGACCTCTCAGCCTTTAAGGCAATGTGTTCGCTGGTGAGGAGGGGATGGAGCAGGAGCAGACCTGAGAGAGTGGCTTGAGGTATGGGATTGAAGACAAAAACATCTAGAAAATTCAGACTTCACTTTCTGACCTCTCGTCTTTCCAACCTCATGAGCTTTCAGTGCTACCTGCCTGGAGTTTGTCTTCTGAAGAAATTTTGTGTTAAAATAAGCAAAATAGCTTAATAAAGTAGACGGGTAAGACCTGGAATGCTGAGTGTATTTCACAATGATACATAATGAAATGTATTCAAATTCGACATGTCTGTTACATCTTTTAAAAGATTGTACAATACCTGCACATCTATTTGTTATCTATCCATTTGTGAAACCCAAAACCTGTCTCAAGTGTGTATCACTGACATGTGACTGAGTTAGATGGACTCACATAAAATATATCAGGAAATAATATTTTTAACAGTAAGCCAAGTAATACCTTCAGCTCTTGTTTATATGTGGTTGACTTGAAATGAACCTCAATGTTGCAACCTGAGGCACTTAACAGAAGCTGATTTTGAAAGTCTAGAAATACATCATTGAAAGACATATGTCTTCTGGGACAGGCAAGAAATTTCTAGAATGTTTTGTAATATAATATGGAGATAAAAATATAAAGTTTTTATTAAATTACATCTTTAGCTTCAGGAAATTTATTGGCAGCAAAATTTTATTTACCAAATTAAGTTTCTTTCATTGATATTAAATAGCATTTAATTGTTTATCTTTAGTCTTGGAATTTCTGATAACAATTTTGAGTGCTCCTTAGATTCTTCTTAATACCATGAGTTGATTGTTTCATGGATCCTCAAACATGCCCATTAGAATGTTCTCTTGAGTAAAACAAAGACCATCCTAGACCATCTAGTTGTTTAGGAGCTCAGTGTCTAGCAAATTGGGTGATGAATGATTTCCATGATTCGCATAGGAATAAAATCCAGAGAGTGTAAACTATTTACTTAGCACCAAAAGATTATCACAGCAAGTCAAGGGGCGTGGGAAAGTATGGAGGAATCCTGCACTGGCTTAGAAGGAGACAAAAGACAGGAGGGGTGAGGGAGGGAGAGAGGAAGGGACAAGAGGGAAGTAGAGTGAGAGAAAAAGAGAGAGAGAGGAAGAAGAAGAAAAGCAGGAAGCGGAGGAAAAGGAAGTGACTTAGATAGGGAGGGAGTGAAATTCTATTTGAACCCTCCAAAGTGACTTGAGTATGTTTGGTAGTTACTCAACTGATTCTTTCTAAGCAGATTCCATACAATCAAACTTTAAAAGGTAGCAGACCATAAACTGCTACACTGTAGGCTTGCTGGTGGATATTTTGACAGAAGGTTGATCTCTGTGATTATTCCTTCACCATCTGTCAAGAGCTCCATTCCTTCTGCTTCTGTTTCGTTGCTCTAGACAGGGTTTTGTGCTTTACAAACACTCTACAGAGTGTTTTTGTAAGCAGTTTCTCAAGTAAGATGAATGTTCACATTTTCCACAGGTGGAGTCCTTAATCTGCTACATGATATGAATAAAAAAGGTCAACAATAACGGGTAGATGATGTTTTTGAAGTTCAAGACTGTGAGTCAGGTAGAAGGTTCAATAGAAGGTAAAAAATGACCACATCCTCATGCATGTTCCCAAGCACTCACACACATACAGTATTCACATAGGAAAATGCCAGGCAGCCAGCTCACAAATTTAACCCCCAAAACAGTTTAGGTAAAGCTAGGAATCTTAAAGCAAAGAAATTACAAACATTTTTGTAAGATAAAGTGACTTTTCCCTCAACACCGTTATGTTTGAGACTTGGCAAATGATTGGTTCTTTGGAAAAGGTTGTTGAAATCTGTTTAAAAATCATTTAAACTGACTCATACTAGGAAGGCAATTGCTCTTTTACTCAACAACCTTAGGGATTTTGTTTGATTTTCTACCAAGTACATCTCAATATGAAAGGTTTAAATATAATACTTTACACAAATGAGGGAGAACATATGTTGTTTGTTTTTCTGAGTCTGTGTTACTTTGCTTAGTAAAACAGTTTCTAGTTCCATCTATTTACCTGAAAATTCCATGATTTTGTTTTTGATTACTGCTGAGTAGAACTCCATTCTGTAAATGTTTCACATTTTTCATTATCTGCTCATCAGTTGAGGGACATTTCTTAGCTATTGTGAAAAAAGCAGCAACAAAAATGGATGTACAAATATCTTTGCAGTAGGATGAGTCCTTTAGGTTAGCCAAGGAGGAGTTTAACTGGAGCATATGGTAGATTTATCTTTGGTTGTTTGGGAGTTCTCTACACTGCATTCCAGAGAGGTTGCATGAGTTTACATTCTCACCAGAGGGAACGAGCATTCCCCTTTCTCCACATCCTCCCCAGCCTCTGGTTTCTTTCCTTCTCTTGATCTTAGCCAGTCTGACCAGGGTTAACAAGAAATCTTAAAGTGGTTTTGATTTTCATTTTTCTAATTACTAAGGATTTTGAGCACTTTTAAATGTGTTTCTTAACCATTTTTGTTTCTTTGAGACCTCTCTGTTCAGGTCCTTAGCCAATCTTTCTGAGTTCTTTGTGTATTTTAAATGTTAATCTCTGTCAGATATGTAGCAAGTAAAGATTTTCTCCAACTGAGGGGCTTTCTTCTTAACTTTTTTCATTGTTTCTTTTACTGTACAGAAACTTTTTAGTTTAATGAGGGCCCACCTTTTGTCTGTTGACCTTAATGCTTATGTAGATGATGTCCAATTTAGAAAGTTCTTTCCTAAACCTATATATTGTCGGGTACTACCTATGTTTCTCATGGCAGTTTCAGGTTTCATACTGAGGTCTCTGAAGTTGACTTAGACGCAGGGTGAAAGATAAGGGTCCACTTTCATTTTTCTGCAGGTGGAGATCCAGTTTTGCCAGCCCCATTTGTTGAAGATGATGTCTTTCTCCCATTGTGTGTTATTGGCAACTTTCTCAAACATTAGGTGGCTGAAATTATGTTTCACAGATCTACATGCCTATTTTTATGCCAATGCCAAACTGTTTTTATTACTATAACTCTGTAATATAGTTTGAGATCTGGTATGGTGATCCCCCTCGCCAGCATTGCTCTATTTGCTCAAAATTGTTTTGGTTATCCTGGGTCTTTTGTGATTCAATATGAATTTCAGGATTTTTTTCTAGTTCTGTGAAGAATGATGGGGATTTTGATTGGCATTGCATTCAACCTGTAGATTGCTTTTGGTAGGATCATCAGTTTCACAATATTAATTCTACCAATCCATGAACATAGTAGGTCCTTCCATCTCCTGGTTCCTTCCTCTATCTCTTTCTTTAAAGATTAAAAATTTTCATTGTAGAGATTTTTAATGTCTTTGGTTATGTTTATTCTGAGATATTTTATTTTATTTTTGAGGCGATTGTGAATGGAAGGGTTTCCATGAATGCTTTCTCCAATTGATTGTTATTGGTGTATAGAAAGGCTACTGATTTTTACAAGTCGATTTTGTAATCAGCCACTTTGCTGAAAGGTATTAATCAATTCTAGTAGTTTTCTGGTGGACTTTTTGGCATCTCTTATATATAATACCATATCATCTGAAAAAAAGAATAATTTGGTCTCTTCTTTTGCGGTTAGTACTCTTCTCATTTTCTTCTCTTGTTTTTCTCTCTAGAAAGAGTTTCAAGCACTGTATTGAAAAAGAGTTCAGATAGTGGAGAGCCTTATGTGGTTCCTGATCTTAATGGAAGTGCTTCCAGTTGTTCTCCATATAGAATGATGTTGTCTGAGAGCTGTTGCATTTAGCTTTAATTACGTTGAGGTAGGTTTCCTCCAGTACAATTCCCTCTAAAATGTTTTTATTGAGCTTTTGTACATTTCATACAACAGTTCTTATTTAAATTTAGATTTCCCTCCCCCATCCATGCCCTCCCACCAGACCTTATGTATTCCGCCATACATGTTAAGTCCTATTCAGTTAAGTGTTTGTACCCAGATATACCCCAATGCAAATTCATCTACTGGAGACTAGTCTGCCTATCCAGAGATTGTAAGTAAGGCATACTCTTCCTCACCCAGTGGTAATTGGTTTCCAATAGTTGCCAGTCTAAGACTGGCCCCCTAACCATTTCTCTTGCTCCACTCTGGGTCCTTGTCTAATTAAGTTGGCGTGGGTCCTGTGCTTGATGCTGCCATTGCCACAAGTTCACATGTGCAAGCTTCCAGTGGCCTGAGAGCCTCCACTCTCCTCTGTTCATGAACCAGCCCTGGCTCTTCCAATCTTTCTGCCCCCTCTTCTGCAATGGTCCCTGAGCTATGAGTGGATGAGGTGTAATATGGAGTCTTATCTAGGGACACACACTCTGTAGTCTCTTATTCTTTAAACTTTGGCCAGTTGTAGCTTTTCAACACAAATGCATGTTGGATTTTTCCAAAGGCCTTTTCTATATCTATTGAGATGACCATGTTATTTTTGTTTTTAAGTCCATTTCCATGACTGATAAAGTCATACATCCTAGAGAAAATCCTACAACCGTCACATCCCTAGACAAAATTTCTTACTGTATGCTGATATATTTATAGGCAAGTTACCATACCCTACTACTTAAGGAAGCTTCTTTTTGCAACAGATAGAGGCTATTACAGAGTTCTACAAGTGGTTGCATACAGAGCATATATGTTTGAGAGATGCCTAGTCCTAAGTGACACATCTACATTGGAACCTCTACACCTAAAATCTCATGGAACATAGTGAAACAGGGGATAGAGAGAAAACTAATACATCCCTCAACACTCACCAGTGAAGCTTCCTCATACAACAGAGTGTGATGCATACAGAAGGCCACAACTGGCCAAGATGTAGTGAGTAAAAAACTGCAGAGTACATGTCCCTGAATATGACTCCTATATTAAACCTCACCCACCCACAGCTCAGGAACCATTGCGGAAGAGGGGCAGAACAAGAACATTTGTAAGAGCCAGGGTTAGGGCATGAACATAAGCCAGACCTCTGGGAACTTGCTCATATGAACTTGCAACAAGATGACAGCATGCACAAGACCCATGCTGACTTAATCAGAGAAAAACCCAGAATAGAACTGTGGAAATGGGCAGCAGGCCCCAACACTAGCCAAGGATCTATTGGCAACTGATTACTGTGGGGTGAGTGAGAGTAGATCTTCTTTAAGGGAAGGACTGTAGATAGGCTGACTGGACTCCAGTGGATGAACTTGCATGAAGTGACATTCTCTACAAATTCTTGGCTGGACAGGACTTAATATATATCATAAAATCCAGTGTGGGAGTGGTTATGGGGGGCATGGACTGGGGAAGGACTTTAAATTTGACAGATCTATATGAAAGGTACAAACACTTGAGAAAAAAATAAAAATTAATGCATACATGAAAGTATTTTATACAAAAGAAATCTCTTCAGTACAGCATTTTCTTTTATTGATGTTAAGTGAAGTGAAGGTGACTAAGGTTTTTGGCACTGGATTTGCACACACATTCATACAATTATATTTCTCTTTGTGCTCACATATACATGTTTACATACACAGTCAGTTACACTACATATAGATGTGTAATTGTCTAGGGAGACCAACAAATGTAGCAAAAATACAGCATAGCAGGTGATTCAGGGTTGGCAACATCGTAAGTGGGAGCATTTGGGTGCTGAGAAATCTCTGCTTTGGTATCACCTTTGTTCTAGTTTGCCTTTTTGTTTCTGTGCTAAACCATTCTGACCCAAAGCAACTTGGGAAGGAAAGAGTTTATTCCAACTTTTAAGTTACAGTCTATCACTGAGGAAAATGAGGCCATGATTCAAGGCAGGAAATTGGAGACAGGAACCGAGAGATGCTGCTTACTTCTTTGGGCCCTGGCCTACTCAGCTACCTTTCTTATACAGCCTAGAGGATCCCCTGCCCAGGAATGGTACTGCCTTGCATGTGCTGAGCCCACCTACATAAATTAGCAATCAAGAAAATGCCTTATAGATAGGTCCACAGGCCAGTCAATTGGAGACAATCCCAGTTCAGGCTCCCTCACAGAACTCTGCACTATGTCAAGTTGACAGCTGAGGTTAAGTAGGAGAACTTTCCCCCACCCCACCTTTTAACTGAAAATTTCCAAATTTCATGCAATATGTTTTAATCGTATTTAGATCACCTCCCCTATCTGTTCTCCTTTAATACCCTCACCTAACTCTGTATGTGTGTGTGTGTGTGTGTGTGTGTGTGTATGTGTGTGTGTAGTGTCAGGTTTGCCAATTACTCTTCAGTGGGGCTTCATCCACTGGAGCCTGGTCATTATTAAGTAAGACTAAACTCATCCTTCTAGCAGCCATCAGTTGCCAATAGTTCCTTAGGTGGAATTGGGATTTCTTACCCACTTCCTCATGTGTATGCTGAGATTTTGTCTGACTTAACCTTGCATGGGACTACATGCTGTTCCCGTTGTTGCGAGTTCATCTGAATAACTAACCAACTTTTTATCCCCTCTTCCACCATGATCCCTGAGCCTTGGTGGCAGAAGTTTGATTTAGGTGTCCCATTCATGGACAGTCTGCAGCTTCTTTTTCTCTGCACATTAGCCAGTTGTGAGTCTCTGTGTTAATCACCATCTGCTGTATCAGGAAGCTTCTCTGCTGAGAGTTGAGAGATGCATTAATTTATGGGCATAACAATAAATCATTAGGAGTCCGTTTAATTCTACCTCTATTTAACAAAATAGTTGTATTTGACTTTCCTCTATAGCCTGTGAGATGGCTAGTCTCAGGTTCCCAGGTCTATCAATGCCAGGTATGGGTTCAGTCCTGAGAAATGAACCTTCAACCCAATTACAAAGTTGGTTTGTTGTTCCTATAATATCTGTGCCACTATTGCACTGGTGGGTGTGTCTTGCCAGGCCTGTTGTTGTTATAGCTAATAGCATTCACAGCTGGGAAAGAATGGTGATAAATTTTCTCTTCAGGTAGCTTGCATATCACCTTCTAGTATTATGACATCTGGACAGTGGAGGTGAGGCTTTGAAGTCAGCACCAGCTTGGTTTCTTCCTGCTTGTTCTACAGCTTATGCACATCTTCCGCAGTAGAAACTTAATGTGAAGATCTGGTGGGTAACCAAGATCAAGGGCAATGACCAGTATTGTTTGAGGGTCTCTTGGACCCCTGTTCAATAGCTTTAAAGAAGGGAGTCTATTCCTGGTATTGAAGCTTTTACTTTGCTAGCTATGATGTCTAGGAAAGGCAATGTCTACATGTTATAAGGTAACTTCTTTCACTCCCTTTTTGTAATGTGTATGTATATGCTTTAAGAAGCTTCTGTAATAGGAGGTTTTCTTCGGGCCTGTGTGTTAGTTATCCTTTCCCAACTCCCTCCTATGCTTTATACCCTGTCCCACCCCATTTAACCCTTCGCACTCTGTTATTGCCCTTCCCCCTCTGCAATCTGCCTCTTGTCCCAGGAAGCCTCACCCCACTCTGTACCCATGATAATTTATTAGCTTCAAATTGATCATGCACATTTACGATTTCAAAGCTAGCATCCAACCAGGAGAGAGAACAGATGGTATTTGCCTTTCTGGGTCTGGGTTACCTCACTCAGAATGATTACTTCCAGCTTTATTCATTGACCTACAAATTTCATAGTTTGGTGGCTTTTAAAATTTTTTTTGTTTTTATTTTATGTGTATGAGTGTATTGACTGCATGTATGTAAGTACACCTATGTCTGACAATGCCTGTGGACAGAAGGAGAAGACATCAGATACCCTAGAACAAGAGTTAGTTGTTAGCTACCATGTGGGTGCTGAGAATTGAACCCTGGTCCTCTGCAAGAGCTGCCTGTACTCTTAACCACTGAGCTAGCTCTCCAGCCCCAATTTGTATTTTTAAGAGCTGAATAGTATTCTATTTTGTATATGTACCACACTTTCAGTATCCATTCAATAGCTGACAGACATCTAGGTTGTTTCCAGTGTCTAGCTATTGTGAAAAGGATAGCAGTGAATGTGCACAAACAGGTATTTCTATAATAGAGTGCAGAGTCTTTTCGGTATATGCCCAAGAGTGGCAGGGCTGGATCACATTGTAGATTTCTAGCTCTCCGAGGACTCGCCACACTGATTTCCATAGTGACTGCACCGGTTTGCACTCCCATCTTCGGGAGATAAGTGTCCCCCTTTCAGGAGCACTGTGTAAATCATTTTGCCTCCTCTCTTTCCACTGGAAGGAACTCGCCATATTACCTGTTAGATCATTGCCCCTCGTTCCAGGTCAAAGATCGTGCACACTCTACTTTGTATCCTCCATTCATTATCAAGCATAGGCTGACTTTTGGTTAAACTTTCAACACACTCAGTTCTGGGGGAAAAAAGTAGTAAAGAGTCCTGAAAACAATCCCTTTATGTCAGATGAATTCATCTAAGAGAATAATTTTGAATTTTGAGCAGTACTTTTGCACTGATGGCAAGTTAAACAGAAATGGAAGAAAGAAGTTTGCGTGAAACATTAGCAGCTTGGACTCCAGCCTGGAGAGAAGGAAGCCATACTGCAGACAAATGGTACAATTTTACTGAAGAATCTTGGTTTTGCTAGCAAAGCTTGAAAGATAAACTGAAGAGTCATAGTCTAGTGACTTATTACTGGAGCTTATTTTATGGCCACATATTACATTTTTTCACTCTTGCTCCCAACCTTTTATGATCATTATCTCTCCTGTATTTTCACTGTCACCAACTTTCTTGTGGAGGAGCCTGATGGCTCTCTACCTATCTTCCATCTCCTTTGCAGCACATATGATGTCATTGCATTCTTCAGTGATGAGATTCTCTAGGATAGGCTCTCCTTTCTCTCTCATGTGTCAACTACTGACCCTGTGCCATTGGCCTGCAAATCATGCATTTTCATTTGGAGATCAAGATCCACACTTGCATTTTCCTAATGCCAATTTCAGCTTACTCTTCCCTCAGACAAATTATGCCAGATGGTTCCTATTCTTTTACACCCTCCATCAGCCTTAACTACCTTAGATAATAAATTTGTGTTTATTTTTCATAACCCTCATTTTCTAGACCTGCTACTTTGCAGAAATTATCAGGCATGAAAGTTCTCAGTATGTATTCTTTAGGATTTTTTAAGTACAGGATGATAGTATCTGTAAATCAGAGTGGTTTCACTCCTTCCTCCCTGTTCACATTCCCTTTCTTATTTACTCTTGTAGTATTGTGCTGGAGAGAATTTGAAGATATTTATTGGATAAGATGATGAATAGGGTCATGTCATTTTCTTGCTCCTGGATGTTGAAGACATGTTTCGGCTTTTCCTATTCAGTATGCTGTTCGTTATGAGGCCTTTGCATATAGTCTTGATTATGTTGAGATATATGCCTTCTACTGTTAGTTTCTACAAAGCTTTGATCATGAAGGGGGTTTGCATTTTGTTAATGTTTTTTCTGAATCTACTAAGATGATCATAAGACTTTTGTACTTGATTCTATCTATGTGCTGCTTTATGGTTACTGATATGTGAATATTGAACCATCCTTGCAGTGACTGGAATGAAACAACTCAATTGATCATGGTTTATGATACTTTTAATGTGTTGAAGTTTGTTTACAGTTATCTTGAAACATTTTGTATCCAGATTTGTCAAGGATATTGGTATATGGTTTTCTTTCTGTTTTGTTCTTAGCTGATTTTTGGTATTAAGCTAATGCTGTCTTTACACTTCCGTGGCATAAATTCTCTCATTGTGAGGCCCAGCATTCAACCTCACCCCACTTTCCAGTTCTGAACCAACTGAACGAATAGAGAATGTTCTTTAGAGAGATTGGTTTATTTTGGGTGACCCATAAAGTCATTGTTACCGGCCTCCCGCCAGTCTAGAGCAGCCACAGTGGTGGCGCAAGTCTCTTCGTCCGCGGTGCAGGGCTCTTTGTCCATTCCCAGCCTGCGTTTTGCTTCCACTCACATGATCCTTAGGACTGTGGGGACTTGGAACGCTGCCTCCTGGGTCTTGGCCTTCTGCGTGGGCCCAGGATCCGGGCACTTTTCCTCCTGAGTGGCTTTGAGTATAACCCGTGCCCCTCTCTGGCTCATGGCCATGTTTTCTCTACCCTCTCCCCACCTTCCTGCTCCCCTATTGGTCAGAGGGTGGGACTTGCCACTGATTGAACCAATAGTAAAAAAACCTCAGAGAGAATCAATGTGTTTACCATACACTCCACCCCTTTCTCTCTGAAAGACAAACAAAACATAACAACACAACAAGAGCCATAAAGGAAAGCAATAACATCCACATAAACCATCACAAATCCAACTGTTCAGACAGTATCTCAGTGGATGTATCACATTCACCTCACCAACAATCACAGTAGTGTCTCTACTGGGGCCTATAACTTCTTTCAATACTATTGGGAGTCAACTTTTTTTTTTTTTTTTAAATATCAGACATGTGTTCCATCCCTGAAGAACGGTCCTTAAATCCAATTATGAGTATGCTGAGGGTGCACATACCAGACAAGCCTCTATTACACCTGTAGAACATCTGACAGTGAAGCATGCAAGATCTGTCATTAAGCAGAGCTTTTCAGGACCATTCTCCCATGACAGTCTGTGCAGTGCTCTCTAGCACTATGAAGGCTAGCCATCCATTTGTAGGGAGTCTTCAGCTTAGTCTCAGCTAGATCTCTCTTTCCATGCTCAAGCCATGTCACATTTTCAGTAATAGGGCCTTACCATCCATTTCCAGTGTGAGACCAGCATTACAGTGTGACAGTTGCCTTTTGTTTTGGTAGAGGGGGCTTTCAAGTCTCTGTTGGCCAACAGCTCATAGGGAAGGTCAACCCATGCCTGGTACTGGAATTGCTAGTTAACAATCACATAAAGTCTATCTTTACTCTTTGACATCTGAAGGCCTAGGCCCATAGAACTCCCAGAATTCCGCAGCTATACTTCACCCTTATACCCTGTATGAGTTACATTCTAGTCTTGTTCCTTCAGGTGTACTTGACATCTCTCAACTGGGTTTCATATCTGTAAAACACTCAGAAGCTAACATTATATACACACACAAGGTCTAACATAGCCAGGAAAATCCCTTTTCATTTGCATCCACTGTTTTTTCAACAGATCCAGGTTGGGTACAATGGCATGTAATCCATTTAGTGTCCTGGATTCTTGGTCCTACATAGGGCCAAGGAGGAATAAGGCTTCTCTTGCCCCTGTCGCCCCTGTTGATTCCTAGGGGCAGGGAGACCCTGGATCTGAAACCTGACCCTAGCCACGCCTGTGGTCTGTCCATTGACCACATTGGCTGTTGGGAGAGGACATTGCCAGGCAAACTGTCCCCACCCCTCGAATAGCCAGTCACAGGGGAGAAATGTACCCTGTTTACTCTGGGAGTTTAGTATCCATCCCTGGTATAAGCTTCATCCTCTGGGTACCTTTTGTGAACTGTTTCTCAGGGCCCAAAACCTCCCAGAGCTGCTTTAGCACAGAATTTGGCTTTTTTATCAATCTTTTCTTTAGGAACTTGGGCTAAACACAAGTCTCTCCACATTTGTCTATAAGTAACCCAAGCAGACCTCTCTTTCTGTTTTGTCTCCCTTACACATCTTTTAGATTCTTCTATTTTTCTACAGACATACTTCACATGCTGGTCCAGGTTGTTTAAACCTGTCAAAGCCTCTCCAGCCTTGTAAATCTCATGCCCCACTAGGGAATCCAGTAGGGACACTAAAGCTCCATACCAATGTCAAGGTCCATGTTCAATGAACCCCCTCATTAGATCTCTAGTCCTATCAGGGCCAGTGAAAGGGCTACTGTATATTGCTTTCCTCATGTCCAGTTCTCTTAACAGCACCTGTCCTTCTTGTGTCATAATCCAGCTCCTGGAATTCATGGGGGTCTCCACTGGTGATGACCAAGTGTCTCCTCTGACATGCACAAGCTAGTTCATCAGCGACTGCTTTCCCTTGTATTGTGCCAAGTTATGCAGCTTAAATCTCAAGGAGGGATGAGTGGTTATGTTGCTCAGCTGTCTTGCCTCTGCAGCATTGAAAATATCTCATCTGCTTCCATGTCCCATAGCCTTTCAAGCCAAGTAGTTAACTGTTCCCTCCTGGTTTGTTTGAATGTCTTTCCTAGCTCCAACAGTTCCATTGCTGAATATCCCTGCACTGGGTGCAGTGCTGTGGCTGTGGTGGCAGTGGCTGTGGAGGCCCAGCCCCGCCCCTCTCTCATTCCTTTTTGACTTAAAAAGCAGCAGGCTAAAAGTTCCATTTCCTTTTCTCTTTGATCCAATTTGCTAGCAAGCTTAGCGGCTAGTATTGAAGAAGTGAGGCTTGTATCTTTCAATCTAATTCATCTTTCACTGTTTGAATTTCCTCTTGTGCTAAGACCTCATTCTGAGAATGCCTTCTCGCCTGCACAGACTGGTCCATGGCGTTTCTGGTGTGTGCTATCCACATCTGTATCTGTCCCATCCATCTCATCTGCACTATAGACCACCCCAAGCCTGCAATGGCTGCCATACACACCAGTCCTATGGGGATAATTCACCATATCAAGATTTCTTCTGCCCATACTCTTTCCTTTGCTGATCCCATATTAACTGAGGCTCCATAACTCCTTTTCACAGGAGCATTCTCTTTTTGTCAGTTGATCTTGCTAACTGCGCCATTTGTTGCATAAATTCTCTCATGGTGAGGCCTGGCGTTCAGCCTCACCCCACCCTCCAGTTCTGAACCGACTGAATGAATAGATTATGTTCTTTAGGGAGATTGATTTATTTTGGGTGACCCATAAAGTCATTGTTACCGGCCACCCGCCAGTCTAGAGCAGCCACAGTGGTGGCGCAAGTCTCTTCGTCCGCGGCGCAGGGCTCTTTGTCCATTCCCAGCCTGTGTTCCGCTTCCACTCACATGATCCTTAGGACTGCGGAGACTTGGAACGCTGCCCTCTGGGTCTTGGCCTTCTGCGTGGGCCCGGGATCTGGGCACTCTTCCTCCTGAGTGGCTTTGAGTATAACCTGTGCCCCTCTTGCCCTCTCTGGCTCGCCACCATGTTTTCTTTACCTTCTCCCCACCTTCCTGCTCCCTTATTGGTCAGAGGGCAGGACTTGCCACTGAATGAACCAATAGTAAATAAAAACCTCAGAGAGAACCAATGTATTTACCATAGAACTTCTTTTCATGTTTCAAGGAATGGCTTGAGAAACATTGGTATTAGTGCTTTTTGAAACATGGTAACATTCAACCTATTTTAATCAATCTGTCAGGTAATGGGGTTTTCTTTACTGGGAGAACATTTATTATTCCATCAGTTTTGCTAATTTTGGTTTGCTAATTTTTTTTAATATATTCTTGATTCAATTTTAGCAACTCATCTGTATCTAGAAAATTATCCAATGCTTATAGTCAGGTGCAGTCTTCTTTCATGATCCTTTGTATTTCAGTGGTATCTGTCTCTAATTATTTTAATGCAAATCTCTTTATTTCCTTTGGCTAACTTGTCTAAGAATTTGCGAGTCTTTTCAGATAATCAATTCTTTGTTACATAAGTTATTTGTTGGATGAATTGGAGTGGATATAATCAAGACACATTGTATACATGGAGAAAATTGACAAATAAGAGTTATTTGTATTGTTTTAAACTCTATGTCATTAACTTTAGTGCTAGTATTTAAATTTTTTACTCCAGTTTTGAGTTTAGCTTGTTTCCATTACCTAAGAGCTGGAGATACTTCATTTGGTTACTTTTTTTGAGTTTTGATCCTTAAATGTAGGAACCTACAGCATTAATAGCCCCTCTTAGAACTGTCTATACCATATCCCACACATATGTTACATTTTCATTTTAATTTGAGTTTAGAAATTTTTTTACTATCCCAATTTTTTCAATGATCTGTGTATTCAAAAGCGTACTTTTCAATCTGCATGTGTTTGTATGGTTTTTCTTGTTGTTGGATTACAGCTTCATTCTATACGAGAAAGTTGGATCCTAGCTTCATTCCATTGTGTGATATGGTTAATATACAAGAAATTATTTCAACTTTTATGTTTGTTAAGATTTGCTTCGTGGTCTAAAATATGATCTACTTCAGAGAAAGGTCTAAGAGTCAATGAACAGAATGTGGATTGTGCAGTTACTAGATGGAACATTCTGCAGATATGTGTTTGTTAAGTTCATTTGATATATAGTATAGCTTAACTCAAGTATATTTATTGATTCAGTTTTTAGTCTGCGTATATCTATTGATGATAGTGAAGTTTTATAGCCAGTCACTAATATTGTTTGAGGCCCTTCTGAGTTCATATGCCCAGTAGTGTTTCATTTATGAAGTTATATACTCCAGCATTTGATAATTATATATATATATATATATATATATATATATATATATATATAATTTTTATTATCCTCATGGCGTATTGTTTTCTTAGCAACATGCAGTGTCTTTTTCTGTACCTTCTGATTAACTTTGATTGAAGTCTACTTTGTTGGATGTGAATATAGCTATCCACACTTCTGTTTCCTGGAGCATATTCCATCTTTTCACTTTCAGTCTGTGTATCTACCTGCATGTGAGTCATGTTCTCATAGGCAGCAAGCAGTTAGATCTTATTTCTTAACCATATCAGCCGGTCTGTAGCCTTTGGAGAGCTGAGGTCGTTTACATCCAGGGTCATAATGGAAAAGGATACACCACTTCCTGTCTTCCTGCTGGTTTTGTACTGTTTGATCCTTTCCCTGTTTTTGTTTACTTACCCATGATCTCTGGGTAAGTTTCTGATTTCCTGTGCTCTCAGGGTGGTTATTTTTTTCTTCTACCTGTAGGATGTACGTATTTTCTGCGACACTGGTTTGGTGGCAATGAAATGCTCTAATTTATGCTTGTTTACCAAGGTTTTTATTTCTCCTTTGCTTCTGAGAGAAAGCCTTTCTGGACATAGTTATTTTGATTGGCAGCAGTTTTCAGTTAGGGCTTGAAACACATATTTTCAAAATCTTTTGGCTTTTAGAGTTCCTGTTGAGAAATTTGCTATTATTCTGATGTTTTGCCCTTAGAAGTGGGTTAATGGTTCTTCATCTCAGTTCAATATTCTTGTTTTGTTCTGTATTCTTGACACTTTAATTCTAATATTTAATATTTTAATACTTATTTTCTGGTCAGGTATGTTTGGAGTCCTAACTGTCTCTTACACCTGGATGTCCAAATCTTCCTCAGGATTTGATAAGCAATGAGTAGAGCCCATGGAAACTGTAGAACATTCTACATGCACAGCACACCTCCCCACAATGAAGACTTTTCTGACCCAAATATCACTACCAATAGAAATCCTACTTGAACTCTCCCCCAAATTAGTCATAGAATATATATTTAAGCCACTACCATCTTTTATTACTAATAATAACCAGAAATATGAAAGAATATCATCTCCCTGGGCCTAGCATTTCAGCAATTTTTATCTTGGGGGAATTTCTGGGATCAAATTTGGTTTGAGAATTTTCTAGAATTTTCTTTTCATCCTGGTGTGAATTTTATTAACCTCATAGTGCATCTCAGCTTACAGTGTAAGTTCAATAAATGAATGCTTCAGTTTCTTTAAAAATTGGGTTTAATATTTCATACAAATCTCAAACAGATACCAACTGTACATGTACTTTAAAAATCTGTCTCAATATTTTCCATAGCCAGCATTTAACTTTTATAAATATAATCATAGACTAAAGTGTTCCCATGAGTGTACTTAGTTTTTATTATTTAAATATTACTTTGCAGTTGAAGAATTAAATGTAAAGGGTATGCTAAGGATAAATATGTAGGAAAAATACTCTTTACTCTTGCTTAAGACCTAAGATATCCGTTTACTACCTCATCAATCTTCGGCAGTCTGTGGTATTGAAAGAAAGTGACAGGATGATTAGATCAGGAAAGAGACCAAAAATATGGCAAGACTCCTCAAGACAAGAAAAGGGTTTTCTTTCTATGTCCTCCTGCTCCTCTTTTACCTCTCGTTCAATGACAAAGACTGTAGAATAGCCTATAAAAAGCTTGATTTTTTTCCCCCTTTGGACCACAGAACTCTGCATTAGGGAATGCCAAGCAGTACAACCTTTCAGTCACTGAGCACCACCTATTGTGTCTTTGGGCACTGGTCTCACATAGGAAAAGGCAAGAACTGGGTTTTGTGCACTGGATGTTAAGCATTCACCTTATCTATTTTCAATCAATAAAAATAAGCACATGTTATTTATCTAATCCTCTTTCTTCATTGATGATAATGACATGCCGATGTTGATGACCACAAATCTGCCACACAGATGAAGCTATTGCTTGGAAGACTGGATCTAATTATGCATGTAGCTTTTGAAAGTTAACACACTATAAAAGTGGTATGAATTTCTGTTTAATGAGGATGCACTTGAGTTTTGAAGACAGAATCAAGGCTCTTTAAAACTGTCAGAAATCTTTTCTTTCTCTGACAATATGGTAATTGTCACTTTCCTTTTGGACAATCCCAGGAGCTTCTGTGCTGGGTTACAGTCCTTGAAGGTGGAGTAAGTTGTTTGTGAGGAAAAGTTGACAGAAAATGTGCTAACCTTCCCCCTTTAGAAAAACTTCAAAAAATCAGACTCTAATTACAGATATTTTTTCCAGATTGAAACACCACTAATTTAACCAAAAACATGTGTGTGTAACAAAAGACCTCATAAAAGGGACATTTGAGGTTTCACATGGATTTCTGCAAAAGACAAACACAGTAAAATCACAGAGTTGGCTGATGGACACTCTGCTGTACTAAAGCTATAAAGATTTTATTGAATCCTTGGGACTTATAAGATCTAGTCATACTTTAAGAGAAACTAAAGGTCTTAATCCGTAGAGGGTCTTTCTACTGCTTACCTCCCGCCTTGAATGGTGACCTCTAGGTTTCTGGAACCTAGTGTGATTTGCACATCTGATCTCCACTGTGCCCAGCTTCACTTGTTCTATGGAGAGGAATTATCTCTGTCTTTTAGTGTATGACCTGAGATGCTATTGAGCACTTAGAACTATGGTCATCTTATTGTGCTTTCTCATAGAAAATAACCCATTTCCAACTCCTTTACCTCAGAAAGATATCTCAAAATGCCAAGAATACTACATAGGTGTTCACTAAATCATCAAATAATATGAGTTCAGTTGATTCATATTTAAGATGGATGAACTCAAGATTATACCACTGGAGAGCACTTACTAACTAGGAGGTCTGACACATAGTGACGCATTTCAAACCCTAGGGAAAATCCCTGTACTGAGGAAAGTCTTCAATCGGGTGAATTCAATAAATTCCTTTTCCTCAGTGGAGTATAGTAACACTTCTATTCCTTTGTCTTTTCTAAAATGTTACAAGAAACATTTCAGAAGTTGCGTAGACCAGTCCACTAGACCGTGAGCTTTTTAGGCCATCATCTAGTGAAGACAGATAGACAGTGTCTGTTGAATATTACACAGAAGAGAAGGAGGGTCATTGTCATGACATATGTCCTTTGAGTGTTGAAATGTAATAACTGAGGAGTGGCTGAAAGAGAGGCCTATTGCCAAATAATTTCTTAACACCTTTGTGAATTGCAGAGGCCTAAAAGGTAAGTAACCCCAGCTCTGAGCACAAAGACTCTTAGGATACAGAGAAGATGGAGCTGAAGTGCAGTTGATAAGAAGTATATATTTAAGGGTGTATAGTATGATGCTTGACCCCAGCAAAACTTTTTGACCAGGTTTATGGTACCAGACATGGATTCCCTCCTGTGGAGTGGACCTCAAACCCAAATTTTTATGATCTACAGTTCCCATGTTTTATTTTGATCCCCAGAAGTGACTCCTCTTTTAAACGCATGGCATTTGAGAGCAATTCTGTATTCTTTTTCATTCAGTTTCTTCTGTGTTGATAATGAAATTAATTATGAAAGTACCATCACTAATTATCATGTTATCATCCATTCACACTAGTTACTAGGCAGGATCATATCATTTTATTATAAGTATTTTAATAATAAGTAATTGACGAGTAACTAAGTAAAGGTGGCTGAATAAGTTAACAAAAATTTTCCAAATTCTTAATCAAACAAAAATTTTAAAATGAATCAAAAAGCAGTCAGAAATTTATTATCAATAATTAAAATAGGAAGAATATCTACTTTTTGTGAACATTTCTAAAAGTAGAAGCTGGGGAAAAATTCAAAATGATCCTCTGTAAGCATAAGCAACATCCCAACCAACAGCCCAAAGTTGTGCCAATGAAAGAATGGGCATTGTGGAAAGATTATAAACAGCCTAGGCTGGCCTCAAACTCGGGCTCCTCCTGTGTTGAGCTCTTGAATATATCCTACCCATCAACACTAAAGATGTCTGAAAAATCCATATGGAAATCTGCTATTCATATAAGAGTTTAATTGGGGGTTGGAGGGATGGTTCAGCAGTTAAGAGCACATGTGAACTTGCAGCAATGGTGGCATGCAACACAAGACCCATGCCAACTTAATCAGGCAGGACCCAGAATGGAGTAAGGGAAATGGGCAGCCAGCTGGCCCTAACCTGGGAACTGATGGGGACTGATTACTACTGAGTGAGGGAGAGCAGACCTTACTTACGATCACGAGATAGGCTGACTAGACTCCAGTGGGTGAATTTGCAGGGAAGGACATCTGGGTACAAATGCTTGATTGGATAGGACTTAACATGTATGGCAGAGTGCCTGATGTCTGGCTGGAGGGGGTGTGGGTAGAGCATGGATGGAAGAAGGGGGTCTAAATTTGATTACGAATTTTACAAATTTGGTTGGGTTACTCTTTGAAATATTTTGACATTCCTATTACAGCTTATTCTTGGAGTCATGTGTTATTTAGAGTATGCTTTAAAATTTCTTAAATTTGAAGGTAGGGTTACATTAGCTTTGAAATCTTTTTTGATTATTATTTTATGTGTATGAGAGTTTTATTTGCATATATGTAAGTGCACCCTTTGCACCTTTGTCATACAGTGGCCCAAGAGGCCAGAAGAGGACATCAGATCCCTTGGAACTGGAGTTACAGACTGTTGTTAGCCACTATGTGGGTGCTCAGAACCAAACCTGGGTCTTCTGCAAGTGCAGCCAGTACTCCTCACTGCTGAGCAATCTCTCTAGCCTCACAAATAATTTCATTACTGTTTAAAAATGTAGCCATTAATAAATTCTTAGTTTGAACCTATTTAACACTTAACTTATGGCTGAGCCTATGGTTAAAGATTATATAAAAACCCATGTGTACCCAATAAACACGTGCATCCTTGAATATGGGCCGACCTTTAGTTCAAGCTTCTCCTGGGTTAGTTTCCCTTTCTTCTGTTGACATATTTAATTTTGTTTTATGCGTTAGAGATGAATTTCTGATAAATACGCTCAATTCTCCTATTAAAATATAAGCTATTCTGCTTTCTTTCTTTCTTTTGGATTTCTGTTGTTCGTTTGGGTTTTGTGACAGGGTGTCATTAGTCTCAGCCTGCCTGGAAGTCACTCTGTGGACCAGGCTGCCCTCTATCTCATAGAGGCTCATGTACTTACGCCTCCAGAGCCAAGCTGGGATTAAAGGTACATGCTACCATGTCTGCCATCTTCTTTCTTTCTTATTGAAGACTCATTTTATTTAATGTGTGTGTGTGTGTGTGTGTGTGTGTGTGTGTGTGTGTGTGTACCTCAGAGGGTATGTGGTGGTCAGAGGACAACTTATGGGTGCTGATCCTCTCCTTATGCTCTGTGGGTTCCAGAGATCAAACTCACATCACCAGGTCTGGTGGAAACACCTCTACCTGGTAAGCCATCTCACTAGCTCAAGTCTCAATTTTTGATGCATGTATGTTGAGCTTATATCAATTCTTGCACGTGATATCACATGATGTATATTTTTATCATAAATTTTGTGCTGTGAATCAAGCCCACAGCCTTAAACATATTACCCAATTCTTTATTAAGGATCTATCCTCAGCTTTATCACTGATAGTGCTTCGTGCTACAAGATCTACTTTATCTGTTCCTAATACAGCCATGGTACTTGTCCTTTGGTTGTCCTGAATTGTCTTTTCTATGGCTTGATGTGTCTTGGTGCATTTTCTAATATAATATAATTTGTATTTTTTTCTTTCACTAGCTTAATTAATTGATTTTCAAAAAAAGTTTATTAGTATTTATCCAAAAAAACCCTACAGCATAAAGAAGTATTCAAAAAAAGAACCATGATTTGGGCTTTTTATAGTGTCCCAGAGCTCCTGAAAGTTGCATTCTGGGTCATTTTAGATTTACCATTTTCTTTGGCTGAGTGATTCATTGTAGAGAGCTGCGGATTGCCGCATCTTAAAGGTGGCGCCTGCTTCCGCCTTCCACCATCCCGAGGGTGAGTGCTCTCTGGAGCAAACAACTCCATATTTGGCTGTGGCTGAGATCTGGGCCTGCTTCCGCATGTGTGCGCCTATCTGCTTTCACCACGTGGTAGTTTGGGGTTGGCTGGCAGGAGGGGATTTAAGTCTCTGGCGGGCTTTCCCCGGGAGGAGAAGTAAGTTAGAAGCCAGAAGGTTGTTCAAGGTTCCTGAATAAACTGCATAAAGAAGAATCTGGTGTTGTGTCTTCCTTGCTGGACGAGGTGGTCGTGACAAGTGGTGGCCCGTATGGGGAACTTCTTCAAAGGACTCAGAACTTTTTGCAGTCAGGGCAGTGCACTGGAAAGTCCTCAGGTAATTGGGGATCCGCGACAAAAGCGGGAAAGTCCTCAGGTAATTGGGGATCCACGACAAAAGCAGGTACTTTGCTCCCTCTGTAGATAGAGATGGAGCGGGGAGAGTTCGGAGATTATAGTGAACTGAAAAAAAAATGGATTTTTACATGATCATTCCTATAGGAGTGGTCATTAGTTTTGTATTCTGGTACCTTAGTTTTGAGTGTACAGAAGGTACCCAAAAAAACGTTACGGGAAATACTAGTTCTCACCCGATTTTTTTGGCTCTAAATGAGCTACTTCGTTCTAAGAATTTGGAGCTTGGGAAAAGCACTTTGGAGAGATTCTTGACAGAGTGTGATGCCATTGCACCGTGGTTCGTAGTGTCTGGAAGTCTCACGGTTCCATCATGGAAAAAGTTAGGAAGAGATTTGGACTTTGCTGCTGATCAGGGGACGCTTAACGGAGGAGTTAGGCCTGTGTGGAAACTAGTCCGGGGTTGTCTCGAAGATCAAAAGTTCAGTGCCACAATAAAAAATGGACAGGTAGCTTTAGAAATGTTACAAGAGGAAAAATCTGAGAGCACGAGTAGTGTTGGGAATTCGGAGATTATAGACTCCGAAGACGAGTCGCAAGCGCTCATAAAACAAGTGAAAAACACAACGTTAAAAAAGGGAAACAGGGAGAGAAAAAAGGAAAAGATGGAAGGAGAGGACGGGGGTAAAGCTGTACCCTACAGAACAATGCCTTCCACTCCTCCGTATTACGTGGAGGGAGGAAGTGGTTGTTCAGGGTGGTCCTTCTGTCCCAAAGTGTGGAGAGAGGTGCGATCAGAATTACACCTAGCCTATCCTGTGTTCCAGGACCCTCAGGGAAATAGATATGAAGAGCCGTTGGACTTTAAAGTTATCAAGTCCCTGACTGAATCTGTAAGAACATAGGGAATTAATGCCTCTTTCACTGTGGCCCAATTAGAAGCTTTACAAAGACACTGTATGACGCCCGTTTCCGCTATGTTATATAAAATAAAAGGGGGAACTGTAGAGAGCTGCAGATTGCCGCGTCTTAAAGGTGGCGCCTGCTTCCGCCTTCCACCATCCTGAGGGTGAGTGCTCTCTGAAGCAAACAACTCCATATTTGGCTGTGGCTGAGATCTGGCCCTGCTTCCGCATGTGTGCGCCTATCTGCTTTCACCACGTGGTAGTTTGGGGTTGGCTGACAGGAGGGGATTTAAGTCTCTGGCGGGCTTTCCCCAGGAGGAGAAGTAAGTTAGAAGCCAGAAGGTTGTTCAAGGTTCCTGAATAAACTGCATAAAGAAGAGTCTGGTGTTGCGTCTTCCTTGCTGGACGAGGTGGTCGTGACAATTCATATTCTCCATCTTGTATTTGGGATCTGATCTTTGTCTTCCACTTAATGCAATTTATTGGTCAGGCTTTCCTCTGAGCTTTTTGTCTGACTTCCTGAGTTTTATATTTAGATTTTTATTTCAGATTGAGTTTTCTTCAGCAAGTCTACCTCTTATTTTTAATTATCAGTTTGAAAGTTTTATATTATTAATTTTTATCTCATTAAGACCCCATCCTCCATCTCCAGCCTGTCTTACTTACAACTCCCCATGCTATGACCTCTATCATTAGTTGTCTTTTTTAAAAAGGCCTATCAAGCCTAGACTGTTTTCACCAAATGCTCTTGGGGTTGGTTTCTTCCTTGGAGTCTGGTCAACCTAGCAAGCATCACATCATGAAAGAAAACTGACTTTCCCTCTCCCAGGGGATATTGATTACCAATACATTCTCAGCTGTGACAGAGGATTCTCAACCAACTTTCCCATCCATGCTGGGATTTTTGTCTGGCTTGGGCTTATGCATGTTGTCACATGCACTGTGGGTTCATACATGCAAATGGCCTGTTGTGTCCAGACAACAGGGTTTTCTTGGATTAATCTACCCGCCTTTGGCTCCTACAATCTTTGTTCTCCCTCTTTCTCATTGATCCTTGAGCCTTTGGAGGAGAAGGTATAATTCATATTTTGAAATGCTTTATTTATTTCATTCAACTGTTTTGTATCTTCACGGTCTACACTCTTTTTTATTCATATTCTCTTTGAGTGCCTTGAAAATATTTATAATTCTATTTTGAAATCATTTTCTTATGCATCAGCTAGATTGCCTCTTTCAGGAAACATTATGATGGTGGGGTGCTAATTTTGGGAAGAGACATGTTGTCTTGGTTATTCATTTTGTTTGTTTTTGTTCAGTGGGATCTGGAGTTATATCATTGGTGGGGTTTCTTGGTATGGATATCTGATCTCACCTCTGTTGAGTGGGTATTTGAATCCTTGTTTGTTGTTAGGCCAACTTGCCAGGTTGTAGCCCAGCCAGCACTGCATGGTATTCAGACTTGGGGCTACTCTGTTGATGTGCAAATTGGGTATAACAAGTAGTCTCAGTTCAGTTAATTCCTGAGCCCTATGTTCCAGAAAATACTCTACACAGTCTTGGAGTGGTGAGGTGAGCAGGGGTGCCTGCTAGGAGAGTAGACACATGGACAAACCAGTGTTGGTTATTTGATTGGAGAGATAAGGATGATCCAATTCTATGCTAACTAAGAAAACCTGCAAATGTAACTCTTGGTTGGTTCTATCTGAACTGATGTACAGGATATACAACCCAAGTTAAGCTTTGGAGAGTAGGATGGTGGAGAGGAAATACTGGGATCTGGAAACTCACCTCTCTGACAGGTGCGTGTGGGTACATGACCACAGCTAGGCCTGGGAGCCCAGGACCGGAGAAAAGAAAGCTGGGGTTGGGGAACTGAAGAAAAACTACTTAAAATTCAGATTTCCCTGTAAGGTAAGAGTCCTTTGTGGAGTCACATGTGGACCTAGCCATGTAAGGACATATTTTCATTAAAAATGTGTTATATCTTGATGTTTAGGTTGTGAGCCTGAGCCTTTAATGGCTAAGCTATTATTCCAGCCTGAAGATTAGCTCTCTTAGTATCAGAAGATATTATGCAAGTTGCCAAGGGAGAAAACCAATCAGTGATCCTATCTAGCTATAAATCCTAGGAACCACAACAATGATAGGCCCAGAGAATGATCTCTATTGGTGCAATCATGGCACTTTTATCTTGAGTTAATCAACACCCGTCCCACACAACGGGAGGGAACTCCTGTGGTTCTGTAAACACAGGCAAATACACATGGCTGGAGAGGTCACAGAGCCTAGAGAAGAACGTACTTCTGTGCTTTCCTAGACCAACATAACTTCTTACTGTATTCTAAATATACATCCTTATATTTATAGACAAGTTTACCTCTCACTGCTCATCAAAACTCTTCATTTTGCAACAGATGGAGACTATCACAGAGTTCCAAAACTGGTCAAAAGACGGAGATAAGTGGCTGTGAGGTGCCCGGCCTTAAGTGGTCCATCTACAATGCAACCTCTACAACTAAGGCTCAGGGAATTTCATGGAAGAGGGGTGGAAAGATACTGGCTGCTATTTGATGCATTAGAGGAGCCGCACCGATGAAAACTCCACAGTTGGCAGTCTAATGAGATCTGCATAATGACAGAACTGACTGACATGCCAAGGTGGATGCAGGAAATTTCATGGGGTCCCGTTTTAAGATGAAGAGTTACAGGCTGAATAAGCATTCTCCGGGGATGAGCTCCCGGAGAGGTTATCTGATCCCAAGGGGCAGCCCTAAACACAGGTCCACAAAAGCACTACTAAATGGGCTCAGTGCATTTAGTTTAGTTTAAATGTACATACATATGTATATATGCACAATAATAACCAAAGAAAATGACAAGAAATTGAGAGGGAGTTGGGGGACATGGGAGAGTTGGAGAAGGATTGGGAAGGTGGAAACGATGAACTACCATACTCATGGACGAAGTTCTCAAAAATAGAAGTGCTATATCTTGATATAGGATTCAAAAAACTTAAGCATACTGTGTATATGAACCTATAAGTAATGCTTTTTAAAAAATTCCCTTTCTTGTTCTTTTAAAGTATTATAGTATATTCACACATGCATTGGTTGGGATCTATTTATGAGGGGGAACATTCAGTTTTTTCCTTTCCAAGACTGGGTAAGCGTGCTTAATGTTATATATTCTAGGTCCACCTGTTTCCTATGAATTTTGTTATGTTATTTTTCTTTAGAGCTGAATAATAAAAAGTGTCCAATGTTCCCAGTCATCAGGGCAATTAAAATTAAAACTACTTTGAGATACCCCTTCTGTCAGAATGACTATCACCAAGGAATCCAACAATGATGTCAGAGAGGATGTGAAGAAAGAGGGACTTGCATTCACCACTGACAGGAATGAAAGTTAGTTCAGCCAGTATGAAAATCAGTTTGGAGACTCCTTAAAATAATAAAAGTGGGGCTGGAGAGATGATGGCCCAGTGGTTAAGAGCACTTGCTGTTCTTGCAGAGGACCCGGGTTCAATTCCCAGCACTCAAATGGCATCTAACAACCATCTGTAACTCCAGTTCCAGAGATTTGACTCCCCCTTCTGACCTCCTATGGCACTGTATGACACAGAAGGCACCTGCAATATATTAATGCACATACAATAAAAATAATAAATAAAATATATTTTTGTTAAAGAATAAAAGTAGAGCTACCATAAGACCTGTCTATCTCACTCCTGGGCATATACCCAGAGAATTACATACCTCACCACAAAGATATTTACACTCTTGTTTATTGTGCTCTATTCACTATAGTAAGGAACTAGAACAAGCCTAGTAGTTCATCAACAGAAGAATGAAACTCTTCTGTTCTAACTCAACAGAATAGCGAAACTCTGGTCCATATATAATTGATTATATTTTTTCTTTTTTTCCCAAATGTTATAGATTAAACTTCTATTATTTTAGTCCTTTTCCTTAAAATGTTCACATAAATAACTCACTTAAAAATGTAGAATAATTTATTCTCTTCTAGGATAATACAAGGGTTTTAGAATAGTTTTAAATAAGCCAATTCTCTTTTAGTTTTTATTTCTATTCAGTGCTTTATTTTAAAGTTCTAAAACCAAACGCTATTGCTGTTGGAAATGGTGTTTGGATCTTGTCAGGGTTTGCCATTTTCTTTGCTCACCATCCTCATTAGCTTTAACTGCTAACTTGACACAGCCTGGAGTCATCTTAGAGGAATCCTTAAAGAACTACCTACATCAGATTGGCCATGTCTGTGAGAGACTATCTTGATCACTGATTGATACATGAGGTCCCAGTTTTCTGTGGGTGAGCCAGCTAGCAACTAATACTATTCTGCAGTGGTTTCTGCTATATTCTTTTGGTTGTGAAAGAGCTCCCTGGTAAGAGGTAATGCTGTTAGGTACAGTAAGCAATCGTGCCTTCTGGTTTCTGCCTTGAGTTCTTCCCTCAGTAATGGACTATGACCTTGGAGTGTAAATGAGCTAAACCTTTTCTTCTTCTAAGTTGCTTTTGATGAGGGGTTTCATCATAGCAACAGAAAAGAAACAAATATACTAACCCTCTTGCTTGATCTTTATCCCTAGCAAGGTTATTTTATTTGTTCATAACCTGTTCTTCTTTTTACTGTACTGGATGGTATTGCATATTCCTTCCTTTTTATTTGAAAATATCTTCAATTTGTTGGCATTTTTTAATGATACCTGTGGTAGTTTCAACAGAAGTGTCTCCCAGAGGTTCCAAGTATTTGAATACTTAATCCCCAGTTCTTGGTGCTGTTTGGGGGAGAGTTGTGGAACCTTTAAGAGGTGTGGCCATACTGGAGGAAGCATGTCATTCGCTGGCAGCAGGTCTGAGAGTTCAAAGCTTTGCCCCATTTCCAGTTTCTCTCCCTGTTTCCTGTGCCTGCTTGAAGATGTGAATGTTTAGCTTTCTAAACCCAGGCACCTCTGCCACATAACTCCCCTCCGTGATTTACTCTTATCTTTCTGGAACATAAGCCAAAGAAACTTTTCCTTCTGTAAGTTGCCTTGGTCATGATGTTTTATCACAGCAACAAAAAAATAACTAATATAATACCTTAGCTAGGCATGGAATTTTTAGTTAATGACTACTTTCCCATAATGTTTGCAAGATATTAATGTATCATGTTCCATCTTTCATGTTATTGTTGAGCAATCTTCTACCCATGTAATTACTGTCCTTTTGTGATTAATGTCCACTTTCTTCCTCTTTTTGTGATCTATGGATAATATTTTAATTGCTCACTGTCATATTTTCCCATAGAAGTAACCAAAGAATTTTGTCAGAAGGACAATTTATTAGTTTTATTAAAATCGTATAATGTATAGTTATTCACCATTCCTTTATTGATTATTTCATATAGAAGCCATTTTGTATTTCACATAGCTTTTAGAACAGAACTGTTCTTCCTTTCATTTGATGCAAATATAGAATCTCAGAGCTGATTCTGGTGGCCCACATCTGAAATTTCAACAGCAGAGACAGGTATAGCTTTGTGAATTCAAGGCCATCTGGGTCTACCTATCAAGCTCTAAGCCGTTAGGATATGATAGTGAGACTTTGACACAAACAAACAAACAAACCTCCAAGCATTCACATTTTAGAGAAGATGAGTAAATTCAGTGAACCTGAGATAATTGTTATGCATGTGGTCTTACTAAGTATACATAAGGGGACAATGTGAAGAGAGAGGCACTGTCAGGGTCGGGGGAGTAAAGCCTCCGTGCCCATGCCGGTCTCAGCTAGGAAGTTCAGGAGGGGTGCCTACAGGTAAGGCAGGGGTGGGGGCAACCTGCGGAGGGTCTAATTAACTAGGCAGATTAGATGTGGGCCCTGAAGCTGGAGAAATTCAATTAAAAATTCATATATATGCAAAAAGTAAAGTAGCTTTTTAAAAAGAAAAATAAAGACAAACATAAGGAGCCATATGTTACAACAAAATATCCAACCATAATAAAAATAAATGGCAAAATTCAGCAAGGGACTGTCAGGAGCCACTGAGAATTGTGCTTTGGATTGTGATCTGTGTTTCTTTTGACCTACATTTTCATCAGGTCTGGTGTTCTTCTGAGATAAAGCAAGGTCATTTCCATCATCTTTTTTTTCCTGTGTACATGTATATGAGAAAGGGGAGAGATAGAGATAGAGATAAGAGAGATAAGAAAAAGAAAGAGAGAGAGAGAATTTGTACAGTAAATATTCTATGTTTTCAAGCAACAATGCTATTGACTTAATGAGGATCAAATAGATTTGTTATATGTAGTGGAATAAAATGAATCCGTCAGTCATTCGAAATTATTCTTTGGACTTCTTTTTCATGGGCCAGGAGATATACCTGAATTCTCTACTAACTTTGGCTTCTTTTCTATGTGAGATGTGTTCTCATTTGTGCACTTGGCTCTGTATACCTAATGCTTAAGGGGCACCATCAGCCAGCCTGCCCCACGCTTCAGATGCGGTGTGATATAATACACAGAGGTCCATGCTTGCAGGTCTGGACTCATGTGCTTCCTCTGTTCATCTCACTAACTCTATTATCTGCCAACACATTCTGGGAAACTTCATTGCCTATTCTTATGATTACTATAAGAATAGTAGAAGGAAGTTCATCATAAAGTTTCCTATATTTATAGAAATTAATAGGCAAAATGTCTATATCATAATCACCCCAAAGTGAAACTAATATACAAGTGAAACAATACCTATGAAGATCCTATAAATTTGTTTAGGAGGGATGAAATAACTACTCAGAGATTGTAACCCTTGAACTGAGATCTTCTAGGACAACAACGTTGGGCAGGAAATTCCAGAGGAGAGGGTGCTAAGGAGTGCCACCTGTTCAGGACTGTAAAATGCAGTATGTTAGGGGAGCTGTAATGGAAAGAAACCTGGACAAGTAAGCAAAGACCAAATCACCAAGAGACTTGTATGCCTGATTAAGGAGGTACACTCTACTTCATGCAATAAAGACAGCTTCTTACTTGAGCAAAGCACCAAACAAAACAGAAAGAAGAGACAGAAAGTGAGTGTTCAACAGCATCACGAGGAAAGGAATGGAAGCGACATGAGGCTGGTGAGCACTCAGACTGGTGGACTGGAGGCTGATGTGGCATGTGTCTGAGGGAGGATGTCATACCATGATTCTCTGGATGGAGATGGCGTAGAGATTCTTTATGAGGGGATCATTTGAGAAGCTAGATGTGGGGAGAGAAAAGCAACTGATACTCAAATGTTTTGCTTAAGATGGTGGGTGGGTGTTAGTACTATTTTCCAAGAGAAAGACTTTAGGAGATAGAGTCAGACTGGGGTAAGTGATCAAGAATGAGACTTGAAAATTTTTGACTTGAGACATAAACAAGGGAAGAGATTAATGGGTGATCTACACAGAGATTTTCACACAACTGATACCCCCTGTTCACCAGTCGTTAAGCCATAATAGGTCAGGCACTGGGCTGGGCAGAAAGAAAGTATGGTGACAAAGATTTTTACAAGGGATTTATTGGTCCGCACGAACAGAGTTGTATCCCTATCCGTACTGAATCAAACTATAAAATGTCAAGATAAAGGTGAATCCGAAGCATACAGGATGAAATGTGAATTTAGTGACTGGAAGAAAAGCCTGGAGTGCAGGTAGATTGGTATAATATCACCATGAACTTTGGTGAACTTATGGTTAGAATTGGGGTTGCAATAAGGAAGCAGGTAAAGTGAGAAAAGAACCAAGTTCTACCTAGGACTCACCAAAAAGTCACGGGGAAAGGAAGGTGAGACGTGGCAACACCTACTGCGGGCAGGGTGTCTATGGAGATGGCCAGGACCTGAGAATTACCATGGCCTCTGCTGAACGAATGGCCTGCTACAGCTAATCCAACTTCCTTGAGGACATGGCTGTGGTTTGGGTGGACTTTGTTATCCAAAGACTCATGTGGAAGAGGCATGACCGTCAGTGTGGTGATGCTGAGTGATGACTTTTGAAAGCTGGGGTCCAGTGTGGAGTGTGCCATTGTCAGGTTATCAACAACACTTCCCTTGGAGGAGATTAATGATGGTATTGAGGAGAGAGTTAGTTCTCACTGGATTGGTTTGTCATAAAGTGAGGATACCCAATATTCCTAGATCTCTTGTACGCAGACAAATCTTTTTCTGTTTCTCCAACAAAGTGGCCAAGTGGCTGGTGCCATGTTGTTCACACCCTTCTACCAATAAAATCGTAAGCCAAGTAAATCTCTTTTCTTTTTTAAGTACCCAGCCTCAGATATTTTGTTATAGCAGCAGGAAGTGGACCAATGCAGGTATTTTATTATTTTGAAATGGCGTGATTTTATTAGATTTTACCACAAAGAATATCGAAGAAAAAAGAGAACTAAAGGTACATTTAGAAAATGTCTTAAAATTTCAGTGATATTGGCAAATGGAATTTAAAGACACGAGTAAAAATAGTCCTGCCTTGGAAGCTAGGAAAGAATTTCAAAGTGCCCGTGCCAGATGATGCAGCTGGCTTTATAGAATGTGAAAGAAAAACAGCCTGTGAGCTGGGATATAGGAGGGTTTTGGTCACTTTAGTGAAAGTACTTTCCAAGGTCACTGGAACCACATCACAGTCGTTTGAAGAGTAGCTGATGGGTGATTTAGAGTAGAAAGAGAAAGATAACAACATGTTAGGGAGAGGAGAGAATCAAGTGAGAAGCAAATGTGGAGAAAGAGGAAGGAAGAAAAGAAAGCCTTGCTGGACTGAAGTCCAGGAGACCATCGTGGGGATGAAGGTCAGCGCCTCCAGGGCTAGCTCTTTAGAAGAGGCCCCAAGTCAGCATGGACAGGGACTGCTCCACAGGCCATCACCACGTGCACTCTCTGTTTTCACTCACATGGGTGGTTTCTGCCAACACGGAATCAAGCAGGTGGCGACCCTGGACAAAGCTGATCTTCATTTAGCACATCTGTAGTTGTTCTGTAACTAATGGAAGTTAGAAGGAATTGAAACGCGCAGTCCCTTCAGGCACAGCTGGTTGTACCATGCAGACTCTTGAGGGCAGGGTGATGAGATATTTCAGTTCTTCAAAAGAAGCAGAAGCTTAGATTTTATGTGAACTATCCTGACTTTTATTTTAGTTCATATGGGGAGGGGATAATCCGGGCCCAACAAAAACTCATCTGCTTGGCAGACTTGGTCTCGGGACTTCTGGATCTCAGTCACTGCCATGAGAGAAGAGGCAGTAGCTGTGAGATGGTGGACACCAGATATTGCACCAACCTGGTCAAGAAAGCTTCACCCACTGAATCAAAAAGGCAAATACAGAGACTCGTAATCAAGATCAGTGAAGATGGGCCAGTGAGGTGACTGTTGCCAAAGCCTGATGACCTGAGTTTGATCCACATGGTAAAAGAGTAGAACCAAGTCCTGAAAATTGGCCTGTGACCTCCCCATGCATGGCTTGGCACTTGGATGTGCACACACACATGCACACAATTAAACTAAGTAAAATATTTTAAGAAGATATTCAGATGACTAATAAATTGTTTTAATTATTGCTCAAAAGATGAATTTGATAGTTGATCCACACAAAGCAAACAATAGAAAAAGGAAAGACAAATATACCATTCACACTACAGGACTGTTCTCTTTCCACCATTCCCTGACCCTGTGTACCAGGCACACTCACACAGACTCAAACCTTGTTCTTGCCAAACACACATAGTGCCTTCCCCCACCACTGCTGGTTTTCTTTGCATCTTTACGCGCCCTTACTCTGAAGCCTCAAAGGGAGTATGAACAAATGGAATTTGTTTGAATTATAATGGGAAAAATTTAATCCAACTTCATCCCCTAGATTCACCATGTCCTTTCCTGATGAAAAGGATGGTGGTGCCTATATTATAAAACTAAGTTTTATTTCATTCGTGTTGTAATCTCTTTGGCCCAATCTGTGACCTGGAAAGCATAGAAATAATGGATAGTTTACATATTGAAAAAAGGGCTTTGAGATTAGCTCATGTTTTGTTTGGAAAATGGATGACTCTGCCCGGAGAAAGCACGGTAAAGCAGTTCCTTTATGGTGTGGCAAGAATATTGTGACATTTCCTAAACACAATAGCCACATGGTTTCTTGGATAGAAAGTATCTGGAGGAAACCTGCAAAAAGTTGTTTTGTAAACTTCATAGAAACTTGAGATAAAGAATGCCATTTTTGGCTTTATCTACAACCATTACTTAGTGAGTACCACGTGTGTGTTTAAAAAGATTTCTGAAGAAAGCACTTAATCATCTGTATACTGTGTTCCATGTATAAATTTCTAGTAGGAAACAACCAGTTTTAGCAGATTTCTGTCACTGTAGGTAACTATAGTTGCCCGTTTTTTGAGGACACCTGATGTTTACCATTAAAAGCATAGATATAAATAATATATGGGTGGCCTTACCAAGGGTCTCTGAAAGTTCAAGGTCTGGTGTCTGCAGAGACTTCATTGACTGTTTTTAGAGTGAATAAATGGGATATGTTCACATAGAAATATTTTCTTACTTTATTATTACTATTATTTTGTTGCTGTCTTTTAGACAGAATCTCACTATGTAACTCCAACTGGCCTGGAACTCTCTATGCAGAACATCCCAGGCTGGCCTCCATCTCGTAGCAGTCTGCCTACCTCTGCCTTCTGAGTGATGGGGTTAAAGGCATGTGCCACTATGCCCTGCCTTACTTTAGTGTTTTTAAGTTTGGATTAAGCCTCAGTTATAGTGTGTTAGTTGGTCAGCTTTAAACAGTGTTGATGCACTGCTGTGTTAACTCAATACGTTTTAACTACTTTTACACAAATCTTCACCCCCAACTCATTGTTTCTATTGGTTTTCCGTTTGGCTGTGGAATTTTTTCAACAGCATACATTCAGAAAAGTTGCATTCTCCAGAAAATACAAGTGACAGCCCAAGTCTCATCTGCAATTTTTTAGACTTCAATCTCTAAATCACGAATATGAATCAAAATGTTAAAGAGGTCTGCCAAAAAATTTAAATGGTCAAGTGAGCTTAGAAAACATAGCATTTGGAGGCCGTACATCTGGGAGACTCTTAACATATATAAGTTTAGGAAGGGCTCCGAAAAGCCTGTCAATAAAACAAATGTGTTCAGTTTAATTTAGTCAAGCATTCTCTATTTTTTGGTCATGGGAATCTCTTTTCCAGTGGTATTAAGTATTATATACAAACATCTTAGGAAATTATGCTCTGCCCCATATTCATATCTTGCTGCTGATTCTTAAAATATTGTACATCAAGTTGAATGATTATGAAAAAGAAAAGCAATAAGAAGAAATTAGAATGTTAATTCCTTTCTGGCATGAGAAGGCTTAAGCCTTTATCTCTAAAATATAAGTCATCTTTAAAGTATGGGAAGCATATGACGGTTGACCTAACAGGACTCTTTTCCAATATTTAACTTTTCAGCCAAAAAGACACTGTGCACTTTGGAAAATGAGAAAATAGCTGTAAACTATTCATTTACTGACTATCTTCATTTTGCCTATGACAAATTAAAAATTCCCAGTGATGCATTATATTGTCTTCATAGGGAATGAGTTTCATCTTGAATGCAAAATGTATATTTCACTAATCCTGACAGAAGGCTGTCTCTTAACATGCTTGTATGACACAGTATGAAACTTTTATAGTACGAGAGAAAATTAGATGCTGCCTGTACTAATGTGGCCTGGACTATAAGAAAGTGCCTTTCTCTTTCTCTTAGGTTCATGCACATTGTTCTACCTTAGGGAGGGGGCATGTGCCTAGCAAACACATGAACAGATCTAGGGAGAACTGACAGGTCTTCTTAATTTATTAAGTTCAAACGTATACTGTGTGCATTAAAAATCATGAGCCTCCCAAAATGTGTGAGCAGCTAAAGTGAAAAACAGAGGAATACACGTGACTGGGATTTGGCATCGCATCGATATTTTATCTGTAAGCCACTCTCAGGTTTGACAGAATTACTTCAGGGCTTAGTTTCTCATTTCAGGGATGGGAGTAACAAAGGACTTAGTATAGATGTCTAAGGTAGTTATATCTTTAGCAAGGAGAAATTAAAATAAAGAGAAAACAAGTTGGTTTCGTAAGGTCTGAAAATTATGAGAGCAGCTTGGTTTCTTAAGCATAGAAAAAATTGAAATGTGTGGAGGCTATTAGTTCAGTGTCTGTAGTGTGCTGGTTCATAAACACCAAAGGAAAGTGTCTGAAACAGAGCATGTGGAGCTGCAGAGACGGCATGGCTAGCAAAGCTGAAGCACTTGCCTATACAAATGAAGGCCTGTGTTGGATCTCCAGCATCCTTATAAAAAAGCCAGGCGCAGCAGCACAGGCCTTTAATCTTAGTGCTAGGGAGGTTGAGATAGGCAGATCCTTGGGCTAGCTGGCTAATCTAGTATCAGCAGATTGGTGAGCTACAAGTTTGTTGAAAGACCTGACTCAAAAACCAAGTTGGAGAGTGACTAAGAAGACACTGAACAACTTCTGGCCTCCATGTATGCATGCATAAGTGCATACTGCACACACATGTGCTTACACACAACTTTAACAAACGGACCATCCAGTACAGAAAAATCAGGCAATGTCACATTGATAATATTTTCTTGGCCAATTCTGAGAAGAACTGTTAAAGAAAAATAGCTACATTTTACATACAAATAGGAGTGTACCTACTATGCTTGTGTTATAAAAAAGAAAAGACTGAATAGCACTAAAAGGGAGTATTTCTTGATCAATCAATGTCATTGATGCTGTTGAACATCAACAGGTCCTTGTGGAAATCCAGAATTCTCTAGATAGTCATGGATCCAAGGTTCTGTACCAATTACTCAGCAGAGGCTTCTTCTGAGCAGCTCAGCATGCATACTTGTGTGCACACACGAGCTGAGCTTTAAGCTGTGCCACTCTTAAACTCTGCCTGCATCAGACTCTACAGGAATATTATATGCATTTATATTTAAAGATCTGGGAAGGAAAATCTTTATTGGATTATGAAGCTGAGATGATAGGCTCGCAGAGCACAGCCTCCCCTGGCTCCATCCATTTAGTCTAATAACCTCTTCCTGATGGTCTCTTTCCCTTTCCTAATCTTTATGAGTAAGGGCCTCTGAGACTCTCAGGTGACTCTTCAAGAGAGCTGCCTGTTTAACTTTAGTAAACCTTCCTGTTAATGGGATTATAAAGTTTCTCTCCTTACGTTACTGTCTCTCCAGAGCAGAATATTTGATGCTTCTGGAATAGTGTGGTTGCAGAGGAAATCCGGATGCTTAGAGCTCTGTTTTCCAAACCCTTCCATATCTTTTTATGGAAATACATCACGTCTGTACTTTTCTGAATATATGTGTGTGTTTACACTCTGAAACTGGTCAAGGATATATGCATGGGAGTGATACACATTACTTCAAGTCTTAGCATTTTATGACATCACATGGGAGCAGTTCATATCCCTGTGAACCACGCATCACAGATCCCCAACTCTCCTCACACTTTGTGTGAGAAAAATGTAGATCTTTGTACTATGTCACTGATTCATGCGTTTCTCTGTTGCAAGACAAGCATTAATTATCTGAAATAAGAGACTCCGTGAAGTGATCAAATGAACTGACAGTAGAGTGTGCCCGCCACAGTTTGTCCTGTTAAATATTTTCATGTTTGTTGATTTCATTAATAATGAAACACAAGCATTCACAGTCCCTCATACACTTACCAATAGTCCAGGAATGTGGTATCATATGGAAACACACATTAGTATGTATGGAATAAACATGCCAGTGTGCCATGGTTGTTATTTTGTGTACCTTAATGAAAATCTTATTCACAGCCAGATTTCTATTTCTATTTTTAGGCTTTGGCCTGAGGGATTTTGCAAATGTACTTTGTGGGTTGATTCGTGGCATCTGTGTACCAGAGAGATGAGAGAAACTTGTACATTTTAGGCAATAGTAGTTAATTTTACAGCTACTCAGTGTTCATTACCAATGTGTACTGAACTCTGTCTTAAGCATCCTCTTCAGCCAGCCTCGTGGGGAGCTAGTCTATTTACCAAGGTTTCTGTGAAAAATTTGAGTCGCATAAAGATATTTGAAAATATGGATAGTTTTCCTGCAGAGTAAATGCACGTTCTTTGGCAAAATGACCCATTTGAACAAAGGAAGAGACTGACCCAGCCACCTTGCTATGCAGGAGAGAGCGGGCTAAGTGCCAGCAGCAGTCCCTTCGTCTAGGAAGTCTGGCACTGAGTTCTTAGCTGAAAGCTGATAGCTGTGTGCTCTTTCAGGAATCACCCTTTGAGAGCTGATACCGAAAGCAGAGACAATCGCTGCGTACCTCCTTCATATGGTTGTTAAATCACTCACAGACAACATGCATGAACATGTGGGTGGGATGACGTGTTAGACCAGTGAGTTATTATGACTAATTTAGGATTATTAGTGAGGCGTCATGAACCAAACTTGAAAAAAACACAAATGTGCATGCGTTTCATTTACCGTGGAAAAGCTGTGGGAATGGGTTCGTTCTCACTCCACACCCCCTCACAGGGGATCACCGTTCTGGGAACTCTGGCATCATACTCCTGTGGGGGGTTTCTAACCTCAAAGTCTGAAGCACCAGTTTGGGGTCTGGAGTAATTAGCTTTTTAAGATTAAAAAAATAGATAAAATTTCTGGAGGGACTTTCAAAAGGGGGAGAAAAACTTCGCAGACACAGACAGAGGTCATGTGATGCATCACACTGTTTCTCCTGAGCTGGACCTAATTAGGGATGGCTGAAAGTATTTGGCACACAAGCAGCTGCTGTCAGATCTGCACAGCATTTCCCAGCCTTGAAACAGCTGTGTGTAGTTTTCTTTCTCTTTCCAACTAGACCTGTGTAGAAACCTGTTATGTTCTGGCACAGGCTTGCAGTTATCCTCATGAGCTAATCAGATCAGCTTAGAGAATACACGAAGATTATAGAGTATTTTATATCTAAATAATTTTTTACCCTTATTTCGTTGAAGCTTTTTGAGGGTGTTTTCAGTGTGAGCTTGTGAAAATGTTTTGGAAGAAAAATATTTCACAGTTTGGGTAGTTGGCTCAGTCCATAAGGTGCTGGCTACATAAACAATGAAGACCTGAATTCAGATCCATAGAGTCCACATAAAAAGTCAGATGGCAGTTAACCTCAGCAATCCTAGATCTGGGGAGGTAGAATCAGGAGGCTCACTAGTGTTTTCTAGTCAAATAGTCTTGCCTAATAGGAGAGCTCTGGGTTCAGTGAGACTCTGCCTTAATAAATAAAGTGTATACTTATAGAGAAAGATATCTGACATGGCCCTCTGACATCCACATGCATATCCACAAACCTGTGTACATGCCCCGCTCCTTACATCCTCCCAGACACACACATGCACACAAATAAAAACATTTAAAAATACTTCAACATACCTGGAAATATAATTAGCATTGCAGAAAGTCTGTCAATTTTTTCCTGGTAGAGTTTGAGTGTCCTTAAACTCTTGTGTGAGCTAATAGGTGTGTCTTAAGATTTCTATCCGTGAGGCACGAGCAGTGTTCAGGTTGGCCCACCTCTGTAGGTCCTGAACAACAAAGGGAATGAAGTGTGATTTCGCCAAATTGCAGTTTGGGAAACCAGAGTTTATTTGGGCTTATGTACAGCGCAGTTATTGGGCAGGGTGGCAGAATTCTCCTAGTAAGGCTATGCAGTGAATTTTACATTTCTGCTGGATCACCCAAAATGGCGAACTGTGCCCGGCCCATCAGTTTCCAAGCTTCTTCCACTCACACCTTAATCCCTCCCCCGACGTACAACTCAAGTCACTGGTTGGTTGGGAGGAGTAGCCGACTCTGTTGACTTCTTCCTTTGTCAGTCAAGCTTCCTTATGCTGTGCTCTGAGTGTGTGCGGTCCATTCTGCCAGTCAGAAGAAAAATTTCATACAAAGGTGACACTTTTTAGCTCAGGAATTTAAAATGTGGCACTAAGTATGGTAGAAGAGGAAGGGGTCTTTGAGATGTGTACTGAATACTCAGATGCCCAGTGACATGGGAGCTCTCACCTTGAATAGCTACCTGCAAATAAACAGGTCATAGTGGTTGCAAGAAAAGCAAATTAGTATTTCTGTGTGGCTGACCCTCACTACTAGGGGAAGCATAATGCCTAAACACATGCTTCCCTGATGCTCAAGAGTGGCAGGTAGTCATGAACATAGACATACAGAATGTGTATGTGTGTGAGAATAAAAACTATGCTTTGCTATAGGAGTGACTCTGTCAATTTAAATCTTCTCCTCCAAGACCACTGTAAGTGTGGAAAAAAATTGTTAGAAAAACCATTTTTCAGTGCTCTTGAATTTGAAAAAGTATCTAGTCTACTGAGAAGAGATTGTTCTGGAAAACTACTGGACTATGGTTAAGACCTGGGCCTCTGTGGCCTCATTCTCAGGTCTATATTTTGTTTGATTGATTGATTAAAAAATATTTTTTGAGGACACTTGCTGCTAGATATTGTTAGTATAGATAAGATTTAAAAAAAATTTTATTTTACTTTTGAGAACTTCAAACATGAGTATTACCTTGCTATAATTTCTATCCCTCCATGACCCTCACCACCTCTTCCCAGGCCCCCCAATTTCTTGTTCTCTTCTTTATTGTTATATACACATACACACACATGAACATGCACACACACACACACACACACACACACACACACACAATGTACTGAGTCCATTCATTGGTGGTCATATATTCTTGTCTTTAGGGCTGCCTAACTGGGTTAGATAACCTCACTGGGATCTAGTCCCTGAGAAAATGAATTCTCTGCTCTCTCCACATCCATTGATTGCCTGTAACTCATCATCTTGACATGGAAATTCCGCCCATCCACCTCAGTGTGTCATTGGTTTTGTCATTTTGCAGACCTTGTTAGACTTCCATATAATGATTTCATTGGTGTACCTTCCCTGTCATGTCTAGAATTCTGCCACGTTTTGACTGTATTTTCTAGTGCAGGCTGGGAGAAGTAAATGTATAGGTCCAGAAAAATCAACATAATACACAAAGATATTCAAATATGAGCTTGCATGAATTGGTTCAGCAGCAAATGTTACAAGACTCTAGAGGACTCAGGGCACTGAAATAGAGAACTTTTGTTTACAGTTGGCTCATTGTTGTCTTTTAAACTTATTAATTAATTTTTAAACTGAATCATTGTGTGTTTCATACAGAACATCTCAATCAACCTTAATCGTCTTTAACCCCTTCTGCACCAGCACAGCACCCAGAGCCCTGTAAGTGGAATTTATACATTCTTTAATCTGTGTTAAGGTCTATTGTATCAAGAGAGTGTCCACAAATGGCCTCAGTGCAGGTTCATCCACCAAGGTCTAGTCAGCCTACCCAGAGTTCCTCACTTTAAAAAGACTATCTCATCCTCACCCAGCAGCAATTAGTTGCCAATATTTCCTAAGCAAAGGTTGGCGGCTGATACCCATTTCCACAGTTGCATGCTGGGCTTTTGTCTGCTTGACTTTGCACAGGTCTTGAGCATGCTGAAACAATTGCTGTAGGTTCATATGAGCAGGATCTCAGGAGCTTGCAGGATTCTACTTCCATGTGCTCACACACATCCTCACTGGCTCTTAGAATCTTTCCACCCGCTCTTCCCCAATGGTCCCAGAGCCCTGGATGAGTGAAACTTAATATAGGAGTTTAGTAACCCACACTCTGCATAATAATCTCCATGCTTTATTCATTATGACCTTTTGTGCTACTGGCCCTCTATTACATGAGGGGACTTCATTAATGAGAGATGAGAGATTCATTAGCATCTTCTTTGCCACCTGTTCTATATTGTGTGAGTCTTGTGTGTAGAGGCTGCATTACAGAGGTGTCACTAAGGCATGGGCAATTCACAGTGTCTATGTGTGACCAGTTGTGGTCAACTGTAGTAGTCTCTGGTGCAAAAGAAGCTACGTTGATGAGTGATGACTGGGATCTTTGAGGGTAAATATAAGGATACATTTGGTATTCAGTAAGAAGTTACATTAGCCTAGGGATGTGCCGGCATTGGGGAATTCTCTAAGATCTATGACCTCTTCTGTCATGTGTATTTGGCTATGATTACAGTACCACACATGAGCTTCCTTCTACTGAGTGGACTCTAAGACCAACTAGGTAGCTGTTGATTGGCCCCAAGATAAAAGTGCCAATACTGCACCAGTGTTGAATGCTGTGCCAATCATTGATGTGGTTATTTGGCGATGAAGCTGGTGTTGGGTCATCCATTGATGTTCTCCTTGGCTACCTACATAGTGTTCTCCAGAGCTATGATTACTTGTGTGGCATGAGTTGATCCTCTGCCCGCCAAAGTCTGCCAAAATGGACCATTCATTCTACCCCAACTGCCTGCTTGGATGGACACAGACAAATTTGACTGCTTATGCCCTATATAAAGGGAAGACCCAAAAGAGTCAGCTACCCCTCCCAACAAACCAGTGACCTAGGTTGTATGTCAGGAAGGGTCTAAGGTGTGAGAGGAAGAAAGCTGGGGGGAGATTAGGGCCCTTTTGCCATCTTGGGTGACTGGCAGGAGCTCATGGGGTCCCCACGGAAATGTAGAATTTGCTGTATGACCTCAATAGGCCCCTCCCCCAGCTGCTAATTGCTCTGTAAGAAAGCCCAAATAAACTCTGGTCTTCTGTTTAAACAATAGTTTGGTGAAATTATACCTCACATTATTGTTAGGGACCTAGAGAGGAGGGCAGGGCTAGGTACTGCTTCTACCTCCCAGAAAGAATGTTAGCAACAGCTAGCCTTCAAGGGAAGTGGCTCCCAGGTCAGTTTCAGCTCCACTGCTCCATATCAGTCTCTGAAATATGTCCTGTCTGCAGCAATAGGGTCTTATCTTCAAGTTTTGGGAGGCAATCAAGGGCTGTAGCTATAGCCTGCATAATTTTGGGAGTCTCTTGGACAACCTTTCAACAACTCGAAGGAAGATTTCTCCTGTCTGGCACTGTTTCTTGTTATGTTCAGTTATGCACATGGGCTCCTGTAGAGATAATGTATGTGGAATCTGGTATAAGGTTGTTAGACTAATACGATACGATTCCCTTTGGCGTTTTTCTTTTACAGCACCTGGGCATTATTTTTTCTTCTCTTCTCTCTCTCCCTCCATGCCTTCCCCATTTTCCCCATTCCTCCCTTCACAGCACCAGTCTCCTAAGGCCTCACCTGTCTTGAGCTTCTTTCCCTTTATCCCCGTAGTTTCTTGTATAACCTTCCCTCACCCCTCGCTTTTAAATACCCACCTTTTCTATTTCTCCCTTGTTAATATCTGTCTCCTGTTATTCTTCTCTCTCAGGTTCCTTCTTTCCCTTTACCTCCCTGGTTCCTTTCTCTTTTCCTGGTTCCTGCAGTTACATCAGGACACATGCTCACATGGAAGGGTTTGGTGCTGGGATCCACAAATGAGAGAGAACACACACTGTTTGTTTTTCTGATGTTGCTTCACTTAGAATAAGTTTCTACCTCCATCCATTTACCTGCAGATGTCATGATTCCATCTATCTTTACCGACGAGTAGAACTCCATTGTGTAAATGTACCACATTTTCATTATTCACTTGTCAACTGAGGGATACTTAGGTTGCTTTCATTACTTAGCTATTGTGAAAAGAGCAGCAACGAACATGGCTGTAAAAGTATATCTGCAATACAATGAGTCCTCTGGTATATGCCAAGGGGTGGTATAAATGGGTCAAACAGTATGGTCCTTTTAAGTTTTCTAAGAGTTGTCCACACTGCTTTCCATGGAGGTTGCTCGAGTTTACAGTCCCACCAACAGTGATGAGCATTCCCCTTTCACTATGTCCTCTCCAGGATTTGTTATTTGTTCTCTTGATCTTAGCCAGTCTGACTAGGGTATGAGGAAATCTTTAAGTGGTTTTAATTTGCATTTTCCTAATCATTATCAATGTTGAACACTTTTAAAGATGTTTCTCAGCCATCTTTATTTCTTCTTTTGAGAACTCTCTGATCAGAAACTTAGCCCATCTTTTTAACTGGGTCACTTGTTTTCTTGGTTCTTTGCTGTTTGAGTTCTTTATTTATTCCAGATGTTAAAGCTCTGTTTAGATGTGTAACTGGTGAAGATTTTCTCCCATTCTGTGGGTTTTCTCTTCACTTCCTTGGTTGTTTCTTTTCCTGTACAGAAGCCTTTTAGTTTAGTGAAGTCGCACTTATTGATTATTTTCCTTAGCTCCTGAGCAATTGCTGTCTGATTTAGAAAGTCCTTTCCTACAGCTATATCTTATAGGTTATTGCTATTGTTTTCTAACAGTTTTAGAGTTTCAAGTTTCGCTTTGAGGTCTTTGATCCATTTGGTTGACTTTTGTATAAGGCGAATGGTAAAAGTCTAGCTTCATTCTTCTATAGGTGGAGATCCAGTTTTGCCAGCACCATTTGCTGAAGATGCCATCTTTCCTCCAGTGAATGTTCTTGGTCCCTCTGTCAAATACCAGGTGGCTGAAATTGCATGTATTCTTGTTTGAGCCTTCAATTATATTCCATTGCTTTATGGACCTATTTTGTGCCAGTACCATGCCATTTTAATGGCTATAGCTCTGTAATATACTTTTTAATATGGTATAGTAATCCCCCCTGCATTGCTCTTTGGGCTCAGGGTTGTTTTCACTATTAAGGCTCTTTTGTGATTCCATATGAGGATTAGAGTAATTTTTTTCCAATTCTGTAAAGAATTTCATGGGAATTTTGATTGGGATTGCCTTGAATCTGTATATTTCTTTTGGTAGCATGGTCATTTTCACAATATTAATTCTTCTAATCCATGAACATGGGAGGTCCTTCCATCTTCTGGTATCCTCACCAATCTCTTTCTTTACAGATCTAAAGTTTTCATTGTAGAGATCGTTAATGTCTTTGGTCAGATTTATTTTGAGATTTTTTTTTTTTGAGACTATTGTGAATGGGAAAGTTTCCTTGTACTCTTTCTCCAATTGCTTGTTATTGGTGTAGAAAAAGGCTATTGATTTTTACAGATTAATTTTGTGTTCTGCCTCTGTATTGAAACCATTACTTATTTCTAGGAGTTTTCTAGTGGAAATTTTGGCATCTCTTATGTATAATATCATGCCATCTGCAAAATGGGACAATTTGACCTCTTCTTTTCCAATGAGTTCTCCTTTAAATTTGTTCTTTTTTTATTGCTCTAGCAAGAGTTTTGAGCACTATATTAAAAAGGAGAGCATGGACAGCCTTGTCTGGTTCCTAATTTTAATGGGAATTTTTCCAGTTTTTCACCATTTAGAATGACGTTGGCTGCGAGGTTTCTTTGTATTTAGCTTTAATTATGTTGAGGTATGTGTCCTCCTATGATCATGCAATTTTGTCTTTGAGTCCATTTAATATTATAGGGCATTATTGACTTGTGTATATTGTATAACCCCTGTATCTCTGGAATAAAGTTGACCTGATCACGATGGATGATCTTTTTGATGTGTGTCTGTATGTGGTTTGCAAATCTTTTGTTGAATATTTTTGTATCATTGTTCACTTAATATATGGGTCTAAAGTTTTCTTTTTTGTTTGTATCTTTGTGTGGTTTTGATATTAGAATGATTCTGATTTCATAGAAGGAATTTGGGAGTTCTCTTTCTGTTTCTATCTTTTTGAATAATTTAGGTAGTAGTGGATATGGATCTTCTTTGAATGTCTGGTAGAATTCTCCTGTGAATCTTTCTGGGCCTGGGCTTTTTTTATTCAGGGGGTCTTCTATTACTCTTTCAATTTCCTTGTATGTTATGGGTCTATTTAAGCTATTGATCTCTTCTTGGTTTAGCTTCGATGATTCTCATAATTTAGATATACATCCATTTCTGTGAGGTTTTCAAATTTAATAGCATATAGGTTTTTAAAGTATTCCTTTCTAATATTCTGGATTTTTTCATTGTCCCTTATGATGTTTCCTCTTTCATCTCTGATTTTGTTGATTTCTTTCTTTTGGTTAATTGGGCCAAGGATCTATCTTTTTTTATTATTTCAAAGAACCAGCTCTTGGATTAGTTGATCCTTTGTATTGTTTTCTTTGTTTCTGTTTCATTAATTTCTGATCTGATTTTTATTATTTCTTCTTTTCTGCTGGGTTTAGGTCTCATTTGTTTTTGACTTTCAAGATTCCTGAGTTGCAATGTTAAATCATTTATTTGTGCTCTTTCTGAGTTTTTAATGTAGGCACTTAGAGACATAAACATCCATCTCAGGACTGCTTTTAAAGTGTCCAAGAAATCTTGTTGTGTTATGTTATCTTTTTGGTTTAATTCCAAGAATACTTTTATTTTTCTTAATTTCATCATTTGGGAGTGTGTTGTTTAGTGTCCATTAGAATGTGAATTTACCAGGACTCCTTCCATTGTTGATTTTAAGCTTTATTGCATATGGTCTGATAGAATGCATGGAATTATTCCAATTTTTTTTTTTTGTATTTGATGAGGTTTGTTTTCTGCCACAGTTTGTGGTTGATTTTGGAGACTGCTGAATAAATGTGCATTCTTTGGTGCTTGAGTGGAACATTCAGTAGATGTCTGTTTGGTCCATTTGATGTCTGGTAGTGTTTAATTCAGATGTCTCTCTGTTTATTCCGTCTGGTTTCCCTGTCTAATGGAGAGAGTGGTATATTGAAGGCCCCTACTATTAGCGAGGTGGAATTAATCTATGTCTTTAAGTCCTGTAGTATTAATTTTATGGAGTTGGGTGCACGAGAATTTGGTGAATTAGATGTTCATGGTTGTAATACCTTCTTGGTTAATTGTTCCTTTGATCATAATGAAGTGACCCTCTTTATCTTTTCTGATTAGTTTTGGTTTGAAGTCTATTCTGTCAGATATTACAATGGCAACTCCTTCATGTTTCTTAGTGGCATTTACTTGTAATATTTTTTCCATCCTTTCACCTTAAGGTAGTACCTGTCCTTGAAGGTGAGATGGGTCTGTTGCAAACAACAAATGGAAGAATTTTGTTTCTTGATCCATTTAACTAGCCTGTGTGTTTTACTGGGAAGTTTAGTTCATTGATATTTAAAGTTACTATTAAAAGCTGTATATTGAGTCTCATCATTTTAAGTTCTGTTTGCCATCTTTCATCTAAGTTTTGGCTCCCCAGTTACACCTTCATGTAGTTACTTTCTGTTGCCTCTCGAGTATATTTGCTCCTTTCTTCAGCTCTTTGTGTAGCTTCAAGTGTTCTCTAAAGGCCTGGTTTTCTGGACATGAATTCTTTTGGTCTATTCATGTCATGGTAGATTTTTCTTTCCCCTTAAACTATAATAGACATTTTTGCTGTATAAAGTGTTCAAGGTTGGCATATATGGTCATTTAGAGCTGGAAATACTTTGGTTCAGTTCTCTAACAAACTAGACTGAAAACTTGAGCTGGCCTGAGTGCAGGGGATTGAGTTGCCATGGGCGGGTCTAGACTAAAAGGGTAGTTCAGGGATCTGGGGTGCTAAGAGCAAAAGCAGTCCTGTGCCCAAAGCTTGAGGCTAGAAGAAGAATAGGATATGGGGCAGAGAAGAAGAATAGGATATGGGGCAGAGAGAATGGCATTGCTCAGGTGGGAGAGTGGTGGAAAGGCAGTGGATGAAATCAGCCTTACCTGGGAAGAAGGTTGCTCACAGAAATCCAAGGCAGATTGGGAGAGGAGACAGCCAGGGTGGATGGCTTGTCTAGGGCGAGCAGAGGGAAGCTGGGGACAACCTGTGAAGGCTCTAACACCTAGGCTGAAAAATTGAACTGGTCTGAGTACAGGGAATCAGGACACAGTGGGTTGGTCTGGGCTAAGAACATAGTGTAGAGATCTGGGGTACTAAGAACAAGAGTGGGCCTGTGCCTAATTCTAGAAGAACAACAGGATGTGGGGCAGGGAGAGAATGGAGGAATGGAGTTCTGTCCTGTGTGTGTGTGTGTGTGTGTGTGTGTGTGTGTGTGTGTGACAGTCTCATATAGCCCAGGCTGTCCATACACTTGCTATGTAGCCAAGGATATTCCTCAGTCCTGACCTTGCTTCAACTTCATTTGTGCTTGGATTTAGAAGTGTACACTAGGATGCCCTGAAAGATTTGAATGTAACTTTTTCTGTGTTGTTCCAGATTGAACCCAGGTACCTCTACATGACAGGCAGGCACTCTGCCACTGAGCCTTAGTACTAGCCCCTCCAGGAGCTCTTCTTAACTCTCACGCTGTCCCTGTTGTAGTTAAATCTGCCCAGGAAAGGCAATGATAAAGCCCAGCATGTTCAATGACCCTGCAGAAAGAGTGTTGATTCTATGGTTGCTATGGTAGAATATCACAGATGATGTGACTTCCAAACAGGAATTTATTTCTCATAAGTGTGGAGACTGGGAAGTCTACAACCAAGGCAGGCCCAGTATTTGGTGAAATACTGCCTCCTTTCTCCATTTCCTAAGGGTCTACTTGGGAGAGGAGGGATGGGAAGAAGAGGGGTGTGGGGGAGCATTAACCAAAATTTATTATATATGAACGACTTATATGGAAAGCTTCACCATTTCTAAGCCACATTATGGCAACACCTAATAAAGAGATACCTGACACTCAGAACATGTATGGTCAAGCGTCCATTCCTTCAGACGTCTCTTGGAACTCTATTCTGGAGCCAGGGCTTAGCTCATTCCTTCATTGAAACAGTGTCTCCAACATGAAATGGGGACGGAGAAATCAGGACCCAACCCACCAACCCATCTTTATTGTACCAGAGACTCTCCCCCTTTGATCCCTAGGCCTAGAATATCACACACAACATCCCCACCCCCACCCCCCAGAAAAGCATGCTGTTTTTGATGCTTTGATGTGTAAAGGAGGAGTACTGAGGGACTACTGTCACAAGCCAAGGTCACCAGACTCATGACTCAGTGAGCTTGTTTACATTATAAGCATCACTTTTTGGTTGTAAGGATAGGTAAAAATTTTTAGTCCAGATTATGTCTGTGTTGTAAAAGTCATTCCGACAGCCCCCTTTTATATGTGAAGCATGTCCGTATTGTAATGAAAAGCATTCCTAAGAAGTGATTCTCCGAGTTCTATTTATTGGTATATCAAAGAAGCTTGTCTGTCAGGGTGGCCGCTGGTGGTAGGCTGGTTAGGGTGCTGTGTGACATCATCTTGGGACGGCTTCTGAGAAAGATGAAGCAGGCAGGGCAGCATTTTGAGAAGAAAGCACACAGACATGGTAGCTGTTCAAGCAGTGGAAATTCTGGGAAGGGTCCCTTTTTCTGGGGCTGGGATATTGTCTTCTGGTACAGCTTTACCAGTCATACTGTGATTCAGGGAGGCCTGCCAGGAGAAAGCATAGATGCAGAGCCCCAGCTCCTCTTAGTGAATCCAGCCTCTGGTTGGCCCTTAAGGGAGTTTATATAAAACCATGGGTTTTGATGAAACTTCTTTTTCTCTTTAAATGCTTTTTCATTAGATGCAAGAGTAGATAATTGACAGGAACAATTTTTAAAATTAAGGTATAAGTTATTTTTTAAGAAATTCGAAGTATGGGGCTTGAGAGATGGCGGCTCAGCAGTTAAGAGCACTGGCTGCTCTTGCAAAGGATTCAAGTTCAGTTTCCAGCATCCACATGGTGGCTAATTGAGAACTGTAACTCAAATTCCAGGAATCTGACACTCACTTCTGACCTCCACAGGCATTGCAAGATACAGGTGCACTTTGATGTATGTAGGCATTGCATTCACACACATAAAAACATTCAAAGTATAATTTGTTTCTGAGCAGTTATTTCCTTACTTGCTCTTTTTCTGTGTTTAGTTTTTGAAAATAAATTTTTATTATTTTGTGGATTTCATACAAGACATTTTAATCATATTTAGATCCATCTCCCCTGTCTACATTCCCCACCTGTATCCTGCAAGCAGGACTTCGTGCATTTTTGTCATTTATGTGAAGGCCTATCTAGTCAACTTTGCATACCCTGATGTCCCTCAGTGTCATCACTGGAGGCTGCTCAGCCTGGCTAGTGTCATTCCCGTAAAGAAGATCAGTTCTCTGTTACCCGGCAGTGATCAGCTGCCAGTGGTTCCTTGCCAAAGTTGCATCATTCTGCTCATTTCCCCAGTTTTATGCTGGTTTTTATCTCATTGAGTTTGCATGGGTCTTGTGCATGCTGTCACCATTCCTGTGAATTCATCTGAGCAAGTTCCATGTAGCCTCAAAGACTCTGTTTCCATATGGTCATGTACCTCCTCTCCTGGCTCTTACAATCTTTCCATCCCCTCTTCTGCAACTGTCTCTGAGCCCTGGATGGGTGAAGTTTAATGTATGAATCCTGTTCAGGGACCCACACTCTGCAGTCTCTTTTTCTCTACACTTTGGCCAGTTGTGGACTTTTGTGTTTATTGCCCACTGCTGCATGAGGAAACTTTTCTGATGACAGTTAAGAGATATATTAATATTCTCTCTACCCAATGTTCCACTATGTTCCATGAGCTTTAGGTATGGAGATTTGACTATAGATGTGTCACTTAGGGTTAGATGTCTCACAGACATTTTCTGCACGTGACCAGTTGGGGATTTCTAGAATAGTCTCCATGTGTTGTAAAAGAAGCTTCTTTGATGAGTGGTGACTGGTATACATGTATGTAAGGATTTGGTCCTAAGATCCACAAATAATGGAGAACACACATGGATTGTTTTTCTGAATCTGTGTTATTTCACTTATAACAGTTTCTAGTTTGATCCATTTACTGGCAAATTTCATGATTACATCTGTCTTTGTCATTGAGTAGAACACTACTGTGTAAATGTATTACATTTTCATTATCCATTCATCAGTTGAGGGACACTTAAATTGCTTCCATTTCTTATCTATTGTGAAAAGAACAACAAATATAGATGTACAGGTATCTCTGCAGTAGGATGAGCCCCTTAGGTATGTACCAAGGAGTGGTATAACCAGGTCATATGGTATAGGCAGTTTTAGTCTTTAAAGAGTTTGCCACACTGCTTTCTATAGGGGTTTCATGAGGTTACAATCCCACCAGCAGTGAATGTGCATTCGTTCCTCTTTCTCCACATCCTCTTCAGCATTTGGTATCATTTGTTCTCTTGATCTTAACCAGTCTGATTGGGGTAAGATGAAATCTTAAAGTGGCTTTTATTTGCATTTCTCTAATTACTAAGGATGCTGAGCACTTTTTAAGACATTTTGTAGTCATTTTTATTTCTTCTTTTGAGAAGTCTCTGTTCAGATCTCATAGCCCATCTTTTAACTGGATCATTTGTTTTCTTGATTCTTTATTTTTTGAGTTCTTTATATATTCTGGATATTAATCACCCTACTCTGTGACTTTTTTGTTGTTTCTTTTGCTGTACAGAAGCTTTTTAATTTAGTGAGATTCCATTTGTTGATTGGTGACCTTAATTCTTAAGCATCTGATGTCTGATTTAGAAAGTCCTTTTTAAAGCATATATCTTGTGGGGTACTACCTAAGTTTTTCTCTAACAGTTTCAGAGTTTCAGGTTTCACATTGAGGTCTTTGATCTATTTGGAGTTGCATTCTGTGCAGGGTGAAATATTAAGGGTCTAATTTCAGTCTTCTACAGGTGGAGATCCAGTTCTACCTAAACTATTTGTTGAAGATCTTGTCTTTCTTCCAGTGTATTCTTGGCAACTTTGTCAAATATCAAGAGACAGAAATTGCCTGCAGTCATGATTAGGTCTTCAATTATGGTCCTTTAAACTATGTGTCAGTTTATGTGCCTCTGTTTTTATAATTCTGTAGTATAGTTTGAGATCTGATAAGATCATCTCCCCAGCATTGCTCTTTGTGCTCAAGATTGCTTTGGCTATCTTGGGTCTTTTGTGATTCCATGTGAATGTTAAGATTTTTCTTTACTAATTCTTTGAAGAATATCATGGGAGTTTGATTGGCATTGCATTGAATCTGCAGATTGCATTTGATAGAATCATCATTTTCACAATATTAATTCTACCCATCCACCAGCATGGGAGGTCTTTCCATCTCCTGGTGTCTTCTGCCATTTCTTTCTTTAAAGATTTAAATTTTCTTTTGGGGAGTTGTATCATGAATTCTCTCATGGTGAGGCCTGGCATTCAGCCCCCCCCATCCGTAGGTTTGATCCAAATGAGTGGAGAGAGAATGTTCTTTTAGAGAAATTAATTTATTCTGGGTTACTTACAAAGGATTCATCCCTGGGGAGAGAGATGGAGATTTCATATGGCGGAGCCTGCGTTTTGATCATAAATCCCCTGGACCTCTGGAACATGCACCCAAGATGGTGCTCTGGCGCCCCTCCTGCCTTTCTCCTTCCCATCTTTGCATGCATTTCCACTAGAATTCCCCCCTTAAGTCATTGGTTAGTTGGCTGTCAATCACATTTGGAAGCCTGTCCCTCACAGCAGAGAGGAAACTAGGGATCTATCCAGTGCTCCACACCTTTTTCTCTCTGGCTCTTACAACACTTTCTGCCATCCTCTTCTGTCCTGAGGTCCCTGAGCCATAAGAACAAGGGGTTTGGGGAGGGAATAACACTTATAGGATGATGTTATTTCCACTGTGGCCTGGGTTATCATCTTGCTTCAGGAGTTATGGCAACGCTGGTGGGGAAGATGGTATAAAGATGATTAAGGTTGTTTGAAGACAACAGAAAGATGGGTTTTCTTTCTTGATCCATTCAGCTCGCCTGTGTCTTTTGACAGGGGAGTTGAGGCCATTTATGTTTAGTGTTTTTATTGAAAGATGTGTATTGGGTATTGTTGTTTTAATTTCTTTGTGTTTGTGGCCCTATTTTTTGTTTCTGTCACATATTTCTTTGTTTACTTTCAGTAGCCTCTTGGGTATACTCTTTACTTTCTTTGGGCCTTTGTATTGATTCAAGTATTCTCTGTAGTGCTGGGTTGGTGGACGTGAATTCTTTTAGCCTATTTGTGTCATGAAAAATTATCCATTTCCCTTTGACTGTGATAGATGATTTTGCTGAATAAAGTATCCAGGTTGGCATCCATGATGAATTAGAACTGGGAATGCTTTTATCCAGACTCTTCTGACTTTCATAGTTTGCATTGAGAAGTCAGATGTAATTCTGATGGGTTTTTCTTTATATGGAACTTGTTGTTTTTCTCAAGCAGCTTTTGGTACCCTCTCTTTGTTCTATACATTTAATGTTTTTACTATGATATGCCATGGGGAGTTTCTGTTCTGGTAATGTATAATTTGTGTTCTATGTGCTTCTTGAATCTCTAGAGGTAAGTCTTTCCTTAGTTTAGGGAAGTTTTCTTCTATAATTCTGTTGAAGATCATCTGTTCAATGCCATTGGTCTGATATTCTTCTTCTCCTGTGTGCCTATAATTCATAGATTTGGTTTTTTCATGTTGTCCCACATGTCTTGAGTATTCCATTTCTGTGTTTTAAGAATTTTATGTAGTCTTTGCTTACAGAGTTCAAATCTTCAACTTTGTCTCTTAGTCTGGATATTCTGTTTTCCGATTTATTCACTCTGCTAGTGAGGTTTTCTGCTGTTCTCTACAATTGGCTTATTGAGTTTTTCAATATTATGTTCATTTCCATTTGGGTTTTCTTCAATATTTCTATCTCTTTTGTGAATTCACTTTTTAAGTCATGAGTTATTTTTAATATTTCATTAAACCACATATTTGTATATTCTTGAGCTTCCTTCAAAGGTTATGTCTTTCCACTTTGAATTCTTTGAGTTGTTTCTCTGTTTTCTTTAAGTTCTTTATCATGTTTAAGTTTGTTCTTTTAAATTCTGTGTCCTTGAGTTCCTTAGGGTCATTCTCATTGTAGTGTACTTCTTTGGACTAGAGGAAGAGTACATGCAATTTCAGCCACCTGATATTTGACAAAGATGCCAAGAACTCATAATGGAGGAAAGACAGCACCTTCAACAAATGGTGCTGGCAAAGCTGGATCTCCACTTGTAGATGGATGAAATTGGGCCCTTATCGTTCACCCTGTGGAAGTCAACTCCAGATGGATCAAAGACCTCAATATAAAATCTGAAACTTCTAGAAGAAAACATAGGCAGTACTCTCCAAGATGTAGGAGTAGGAAAGTACTTTCTAAATTGGACATCAGCTTCTTGGACATTAAGGTCAACAATCAATAAGTGGAACCTTATCAAGCTTTAAAATTTCTGTACAGCAAAAGAAAGAACCACAGAAGTGAAGAGAAAACCCACAGAATGGGAGAAAATCTTGTCACCAGTGACACATATGACAGAGATTTTACATCCAGGATATACAAAGAACTAAAAAAAGTGAAGAAATAATTAAATAAGTGACCCAATAATAAGATAGTCTATAGACCTGAACAGAAACTTCTCAAGTGAAGAAATAAAAATGGCTATGAAGCACCTTAAACAGTGCTCAACATCCTTAGCAACTAGAGAAATGCTGATAAAAACCACTTTAAGGTTCCCTATCACCCCAGTCAGATTGGCTAAGATCAAGAGAATGAAAGACACGAAAAGCTGTAGAGGATATGGAGAAAGAGGAATGCTCATTCACTGCTGGTGGGGATTTTAAACTCATGCAACCACTATGGAAAGCAGTGTGGAGAATTCTCAGAAAATCTAAGATTGAATATAGCATATGATCCAGCTATCCCGCTCCTTGGCATATACCCAAAGGACTCATCTTATTGTAGTGATACCTGTAGATCCATGTTTATTGCAGCTCTCTTCATGATAGCTAAGAAATGGAAACAACCTAAATGTCCCTCAGCTGATGAATAGATAATGAGAATGTGGTCCATTTACACAGTGGAGTTCTATGAGGCATTAAGAAAAGATGAAATAATGAAATTTTTAGGTAAATGGATGGAACTAGAGGCTATTATACTAAGTGAAGTAGCAGAAACTCAGAAAAGCAAGCAACATATGTTCCCCCTCATTTGTGGATTATATCACTAATTCCCGATACATGAGTATATATCCTGATGTGACACCAGGAGCCAGGAAAAGAGAAAGGATACATGGAGACAAGGAAATAAAATAACCTGAAAAGGGGGGACAGTAGGGAGCAGACATTACCAGGCAGGAGCTGGAGAAAGTGGGAAAGTTTGGCAGGAAGGAGAGGAAGGAGGGACATGTAGGGTGCCATGCTGTGGTAAGGAGGGGAGTCAGGAGAGGAGCGATGGAGGGAGGTGGGTGTTTATCGGGGGAGGTGCGGGATAATGGGGTCCTGGGACTGGGAAAGGAGGAGGGAGGTCTGAAAGGAGAAAAGAGAGCAGAGATAAATGAATCTTGGAGGGTTAGGGAACCAAGAGAGAAATGTGATGCCATCAAAACCCCCTGAGAAATGCACAAACATTCTGTAAACATTAGTCCATCTATATACTCAGGGTCTGTTTGGCAAGGAACACAGGGTCAGGCAGAAGGTACCTCCTCTCGTGTGATTGGTGAGAGTGGTCCAAGGGACTCCCCAAATAATACAGCCTACTGTCAAAGCTCTTGGTTATCTCCCAGAACTAGAAGATAAGACCCTACTGCTGAAGACAGGACATACTTAGGATACAGGACTTGGAGCAATGGAGCAGGTACTGACCTGGAAGCCTTTCACCTGAAGTTTAGCTCCCCAAATCCTACATGATAACATGCGGTAACATGCAAACTGCTAAGGGGGAAAAATCAATCAATGATCCAACCCAACCCTAAATTCTGATAACCGTAAAAGCCGACGCAGCGCACTGTTCCGTTGGTGCAGTACCAGCGCTCTCCTCTGGGACAATCAACTGCCCTCCGATTGGACGTACAACCCTCTCAACGGGAATGAACTCATGGCAGCACTGTAGACTCAGCCAAATACACAGGGTTGGAGGGTCACAGATCCTAGAGAGAACCCTACTTCTGTCGTATCTCTAGAGAAAAGAAATTGCTCACCATATGCTAAATATGGATTCTTACATTTACAGACAAACATACAGTACACCACTCATCGAGAAGCTTCTTTTTGCAACAGATGGAGGCTAGAGCAGAACTTCACAAATGGTCAGACGCAGAGAATATATGACTGAGAAATGCCAAGCCCGAGGTGACATGTCTACAGTTGAACCTCTGCACCCTAAGGCTCCTGGAACTCTGCAGAATGAGAGGTAGAGAAAAAACTTAAGCAATCCCTCAACTCTCACCAGTGAAGTTTCGTCTAACAGCACAGCACTATCCACACAGAAAGGCACAAGCGGCCAAGCTTTATAGAATAAAGGCTGCAGAATGTGTATCCCTATATGATAGGATTTTTATATTGAAACTCATTCACCTATGACTCAGAGATTATTGCAGAAGATGGGGTGGAAGATTGTGAGAGTCAGGGCTGGTTCGTGAACTGAGGGAAGCAGAGTCATTCAGGCTACTGGAAGCTTGCACATGTGAAATTGTGGCAATGATGGCATTGAGCACAGAACCCACACTAACTCAAACTAGACAAAGGCCTAGAGTGGAAGAATAGAAGTTGGTGATGGGCCAGACTAGACGGAGAACTATTGAGACTGAGTGCTACCAGGAGAGGGAGAGCACGCATTACTAGATAGCCCGGCCAGACTCCAGTGGATGAATTTGCACTAAAGGACATCTGGGCACAAATGTCTGACTGGATAGGACTTAACATGTATGATGGAATACCTGAGGCCCTTTGAGGGAGGAGTGGATGGTTAGGGGAGGAGTTCTAAATTTGATTTAGATCGCTTGACCAGATAGCGTGACCAGACTCCAGTGGGTGAATTTGTACTAAAGGACATCTGGGCACAAATGCTTGACTGGGTAGGACTTAATGTGTAATATGGTATGCATGAGGCGTGGTGGGGTTGGGGGAAATGGATGGGAGAGGGGTCTAAATTTGATTAAGAATTGTATGCAATGCATAAAACTCAACAAAAGAAAAATAAATAAATAATTTTCATCTTTCAGGTAATTAAAATCACTTACTCAAACCCTCATAACATACATAAATCTTTTTTTGTTCTCCGTTCCAGTCTGGAAACATCCAGCCCCTTCAATCTTCATTCATAAATCCTTCTTTACAACAAAATATTTCCATGAATATATCCTTCTAACATTTTATTTTACTGCTTAATACCAAGAGATATTTATTAACAGTTACCATCTGTTCCGAGAACTTTCTTGATGGGGTTACTAGGCAATATCTACCCACATCTCATAAGGTTCTGTTGACAAAGCAATATTTTAAGAAAAATGTATTGAATTTCTAAATTTCATGCAATGTATTTTGATCATAATTTAGACATCTTTTCCTATTGACATCCATCCCTTAATATGTCCTGCATAATTCCATGTATTCTGTTATGTATATTAAGGCTTATCAAGTCAAATTTGTGTGTCCTAATGCCCTTCAGTGTGGACCTATCCATTAGAGTCTAGTTAACCTATCTAGCATTACACCCGTAAGAAAACTGACTCCCTTTCTCCCAGAAGCTTTCAGTGGCCAGTAGTTCCTCGGCCCAGGTTGGGACTTCTTACCCACTCCCTTGCTTCTGGGCTTTGACTTTCCTGGGCTTACACTTGCATGGGTCTTTTTTCATGCTGTCGCCTTTGCTGTGAGTTCATTTGAGTAACTGCCCAGTTGTCTAGAAAACTCTTTCCTTTTGATCATATACCATCTCTGGTTCTTATAATCTTTCTACCTCTCTTATGCAATGATCTCTGAGCCTTGGGTGGCAGAGGTTTGATACAGATGTCCTATTCAGGAAGAAGCACTCTGCCGTCTCTTGCTTCCTACAAGTTGGCCAGCTGTAGGTTTCTTTGGTAATCACCATTTGCTGCAAGAGGAAGCTTCTCTGGTGAGAACTGAGAGATGCATTAATCTAGAGATATAACAATAAATCATTAAGATTCGGTTTAATACTGTATCTATTTAGCAGAATAATAGTATTAGGCTCTCCCCTATGGCCTATGACATGCCTAGTCACAGATTTCTAAGTCTGAATTCAGTGTCAGATATGGACTCTATCTTATGAAGTAGGGCTTAATCCAATCAAAAAGTGGTTGGTTACTTTTATAAAATCCGTGTCACTAATATACCAGTGGGTGTATTTTACCAGGACAGTTGTTATAGATCTCAGGATTCACAGTTGTGCCAAGTTGAAAATTACTTTTCTCTTCCTGTAGATTTCTTAGCACCTTCCATCACTATGAAAGCTAGTCAGTGGAGAAGAAACCTTGAAGTCAGCCCCAGCTTGACTTCTCCTTGTTGGTTCTACAACTCATGCATGGAGTATTTTTGGCAATAAGGTCTTACAGTCAAGTTCTGGTGGGTAACCACGAGCAATGACCAATATTGTTTGAGGGTCTATGGGACCCCTGCTCAACACCTTCAAAAGAGAGTGTCCGTTCCTGGCATTGAGCTTATTCTTTGTTAGCCTATGGTATACAGTAGAGGCAATGTCATCCTTTTTATTTCTTTATATTTCTATATCTATGTCTCTAGCTATCTGACTTCCTCTTTTAAAGAGGGCTGTCAGTCTGCCTGTATGCATGAAAATAAATGACATTATGATTTACTGCATTTAATCGTTAATTAATTACACCTAATTTAGAGAGTGCAGGATACAGAAAATGACACCAAAGAAGAACTTACAAAAAGATGGTATTAGAATGTTCCCTCTCTCTCCTCAAACTCTTCATTTCATTTTAACTGAGTTCAAGAGAACCATGATGTTTGTCTTTCTGAGTCTGGAAGACTCAGGATGACTGTTTTGCTGTGCTGTATATGTGACCAGGCAATATGAACCCATTGGAGCAATAGTGGCATGACTCTTATGGAACAACTTTCCTATTGAATTTGATGCCTGCTCCACATGAGGGAATTAGTGCCTGGCACTGCAAACCTGACCAAAAGTCTATGGGTGGGGAAGTCATGGGCCCTAAGTGGGAGCGGGGTGTGTGGTAGTGCTGTTCTTTTGCTAAATGGAAATGCTATCAGAATGGCTTCTAATATCTGTTTATGCCAATATGCTCTCATCTTTGGTCAGAGAAACTTCTTTTTATAGTTGACAACATTTAATGCCAATACTCATAATTGGACAACGTGCTGAGAACAAATGACTGTCCAGTGCTTGGCCCCAGACAGGACAACCCCCTCCAAGGCTCAGGGAGTATCATGGAAAAAGGAATGGAGAGAATGTGAGCGCTGGAGGTGTACTGTGAGGCTCTGTCTTCTGACTATGACATAGCTGTTATACTCATGAACTCACAGCAGCTCTGGTTACCCACATAAGATCTGCCAATCAACATTCCAACATGGATGGGAAAGGGACTCATGAAGCTCTGTTCTTCTTCCCAGAGTAGCTATCAGGAGTTAATGCTTGCTAGGGAAGGGACAGTCATTTTATTCAGTGGTAGAACCATTGTTAATTTACTCATGCTCTGTAAATTATCCCCTACCCAAGCTCATGCAAGCAGCTCTAATGAACTCAGTTGTCACACAACTGAGTGCTGTATTCATACAACATAGCAAAAAAAAAAAAAAACCAATAAAAACACATGAAATCAAAAGGGAGATTTGTTGAGAAGATGGAGTTCTGTAGGTGTGGGAGAGGGATGAAAGTGTAATGGTGTGTGTGTGTGTGTGTGTGTGTGTGTGTGTGTGCGTGTGAAAATAACCAAAATATATTAAATGCATGTATGAAATTGTCAAAGAATAGTAAATTTAAAAAAGAGGTCATGTGTTCTACAGCATTGTCACATAAGGAGCAATTAGCTGTCAAGTAAACAGAAAGGACCAGCTATTGCACTTGCCTGAGACTGGGAACTGATTTGGGGCAAGTAATATTTAAGGAGACTATGGAAAGAATCAACAGGGATTTCCTTGAGGGTTTGTTAAACTCTTGCATATTCTGAATTGACTGTAGGCTATGTGTACACACAATGGAGTTCAGGATAGTCCAGTCAGCATTTGTGCATCCCAGGCAAACAGGCCTTGAACATGGGTGCATGGGAGTTTACAGAGAGCCAGCCATTGGCTACCTCATTAAATTCTTGCATAAAATTGCCCTGGTCTTTGAATTCTATCTAGCAGACAGTGAGTTGCCACTACTATAGCTGAAAAGGCATTGTTCTCCTTGACCTCATGCAAGAATTTAACCTTCCATAACATTAATGGTATTAGCATGGTGAAATGGTCTCTAGAGGTGGAGTCTTCTGGAAGCTATTAGAATTAGGAAAGGTCATTAGTTAGGAAGTAGCTCACATGCTTGAATGTAGAGAAGTTTATAGAAGAGGGTGTGATAGTCCATACCAAGAAAGGCATATCCTGGGAACAGTCTCAACTACTAGGGAGGCAGAGGGAGAAGGACCACCTGAGTCCAGGAATTCTGGGATATTGTGTGCATGCCTATTGGGTGTGTCATCACTAAAGAAGATATCAATATGGCATCCTCCCAGGATCAGGGGACCACTAGGTTGGTTAAGGAGGATGAACTGGCAAAGGCCAGAAACGAAGCAGGTAAGAACTCTCATGCTGATCACAAAAGTATATACTGACCTTGTTGTGAAAGTAAAGTTATATGTCTTGAATTGCAATCCCTTGTTCTTTAACCATATAACTGCATTTGAATTCTCTTGGAGAAGAAAGAGAGTATTCAAGTACAAGTTCCTGTTTAGACTTACACACTTAGAAGCATTAGGGTTAGAGGTTTAGAAATTGATAATTTGCAAAACATTGCAGGAAACAGATACATTCTGACTTTGTAGATTAAGATCCAGAGACTTGAGGAGTAGAATGCTCATTCAGGTGAGAAAGTTTGAAATGAGGAAGAAGAAAGGAATTGGAATTATGAAAAATGGGGAAAATTCTCTAGAAGTTCAGCTACAGTATATTAAAATGTTTGTACCTTTGGGTGGCAGCAGCTCCCAGACTGTACGATTAAGTGTTTGGATACAACTTTGAATTATGCACATACCATATCAATTCCAATTGACAGATATGGTCACCAGCCCTTCAAAAATGAGAAATCACAATTTTTAGTCACTAACAATGTGACTGTATGATTTATGGTAAAGAAATACTTCTAAAGTTAAAAGGGAGTGCTAAAATAACTTTTAAAATAGTCATTCCCTGAGCTGCATATTGATTTTATTATACTGATGGCCTACATACAGTCTCATTCATAAAAATATTTTTAAAGTAGAATCATGCAAAGGAAAAGCAATGTATAGCCATGTGCATTATATTAAAAAGAAAATTTTATATTTATCATCTGAAAATTTAAAATAGCACATATAGAATAGTTATTTCTGAAACATGTTTCCATAACTTAATCATGTTTTAGACAGTCTTTATAACCCCATGACCCTGAAATTTTTCAGAAGAAATTTTAATTTCATTATAACCTTATTTTTCTATAAATTATATACCACGTTCTGTAAAGTTACATGACATCACTAGCAAACACGTTAATGTTGTCATACTTAACTGACATTTCTCCCTATACTATAATATTATCAGCCTAGAAAACTATATTTTTGAGATATTAAGGAAATTTAGGAAAAAGTGTTAAAAGTCTAACTTAAAATCTTTCACTTCTTTTTTCTGTACTGAAGTATATGAGATTTTCAGTCTTAACATTTTAGTGAGTATAGCCTTCTTTACTTCTACTTAAGAAAGTAGAAGAAATTTTTAATGTCAAAGAAAACATGCCAAACACATTTTCTGTGTGAATCCTGATGTATGAATGGTTTACCATTACTGATGCTTCAAAATCATAAAGCTTCTGATTGTATAAAGCTACGTGTATGTATAAGCAAAAAGAGAACTTCATTAAAGAATAGAAAATCCAAAACCGAGTTGTTCTGGAACTCAATTGCAGCATATAAAAGCAAACTACTGTAGAAGTGTCAGTAAGTAGCAAATGAAGAAATATAACCCCAATTCTTCTTACAAAAAGACTGCTAAGACAAATTAGAATGCAGCTCGAACAACAATAATGCAACCACAGGGCTGTAGACGAGGAAAACTGAGGAATACACTGTGGGCGGAAATAGAAATTAGTATATAGTCATTATGGACAACAGTACAGAACTTCTACAAAAAAACCAGAAACATGATTTTATTCCGACCCAGAAAGGAAATCAGTACGTGAACCAGAACCTGAGTCCCATATTCATTGTAACATGTTCTATTCACAAAATCCAGTTTATAGAATCAACTCAACCTCAGTGCCCATTGATAGATGAGGAAAGAACAAAATTAGTATTATTGTATGACACTTGTTCTGGAGAGGCATGAACAAGAGTCTACTAACTCCAGATAAGGAACCAACCACAGACCAAGGATATCATCAAATCCAGCTTGGAAAACCAATGAGTTTTATTGGGGTTAATTATAAGAGCAGGAGTGAGGGGTTACTTACAGGAGCAGATATGACTCAATGATGGCTTCATCACCCAGAGCCCACCCCAGCATGCACGATGACTCACAGAAGCAGGAAACAAAGGAAGCATTATACGACTTGCAAGCAGTTTTATGTGTTGGGGAGTGATCCTTCTGTGTGGCTTGGTTGATCTGAGTGTCTTCCAGGCTACTCAGCTTATCTGACACCCTGCAATCTTTAGGATTTGTATATACTTGGATAAGGAGGGATATAGTAAATCTGGTCAGTTTCAGGTTCTTCCTGAAGTTGTTGAGTTGTTTACCTCTTTTATAACCTCTTGTCTAATGAGTAGCCTTACAAAAGGAAGGTCTGTTTTCAGAGGAAATTGTTACACAACAAGCATATACTCAGAATGAAATATTAGTCATAGAAATAAAATCCTGTCATTTGCAGAAACATAGATGAGCCTGGTGGATATTATGAAATAAATGAGGTGCACAAAGAAAAGCATTACATGATCTTATTAATAACTGAAAGTTAGAAAGCTGATCTCATAGAAGTAAAGCTGAGAAGGGCAACTAGGCAGTGAAGGTAGGGAGAAGCTGCTTGAGGGGTATAACATTACACATAGATAGGAAGACTATGTTCTAAACCATAATAGGTTAGTTAAGAACAATATACTCTCTTTCAGTAAAGCTAGAAGAAAGGATTGTGTATATTCCTGACAAAGGAAAGATGACAATTTGAATTGATGATACACTAATTATTCAATTTGATCATCATACATTATGTGACTATATGGAGATGCCACACCAAACAGTGAAAATACATATAATTATCATGTATGAATAAGGACTTGAAAAATATTAGGGAAAGTGGATATAGAATTTTGGACACTGATTATAAAACAGTCAGGCAAGCCCTGGACCTGTGATCACTTGGCATATGAAGTAGCTTCATACTCTCCTTAGGATTCAAAGTCAAGACTAGCAGGACTGAGAGGGTGCAGAGGGAAGAGAGGTCTTTCATCCAGTGTGTAAATCACTGCAGAATTCTGTTGCTCATGTGGAAGAGAATTTTGAATGTGTAACAAAGCACGTTGTCATGAATGTGCACAATATCTCCCACCCATTTGCTCTGCTAACAGGTGTTTTGAGCTCCTTGAATGGAAAGAAAGAGCCCTGCTTCCTCTCCTATTATCTGAGAGAACTGTGACAACAGTGAAAGTGATGGTATGTGACTTCTACAGAAGAAAAACTCCGGGAGCTTCAGCCCGATTTCCTTGAGATTCTCTCCTTAGGATTTCCTTCTTGACTCTGGCCACTATGCTGTGGATACCTAGAGTCAGCTCTGTGGAGACGGGGTGAAAGGCAGCAACCCATCAGCAGGCTTTGCAAGTGCATCTTCTGAGTGGTTTGGCTGCAGCTTTAAGTGAAATTCATGGATGATAGCAAGGCAGAGCATCAGTATCTTTTTATAAAAGACATGATTGTTTCAAAACCTCTGAGTGTAGGGTGTTGTGGTTTGGCTGTGAAATGTTCCACAAAGGCTCATGCAATCGTGCTACTTTGGGAAGTTGTCCATCGTTTCAGAGATGGGGCTTATTGAAAGGAAGTAGTCACTGAGGTTTTAGGGGTTACAGCCTGCCATCACTTCAGGCCCTATTTCTTCCTCTGCTTCCTATTCTGTTGAGGTGTGAAGAGTTAAGGGTTCCTAATTATACCTTCTAGCCAGAATGATCTGTCTGTAACATTCCTTCTCCATCAAGACAGACTGTGTCCCTCTGGGAGACTATGTCTATCCTTGTCAATGAAAGGAAGAAATTCTTCCTCCCTGAAGTTGCTTCCAAACATAATAAAAGTAACCAATAATGAAAACTGGTACTGAGTAGCAGGGTCATTGCTGTGAGAATCCTGACCATGTGATTTTAGGCTTTTGGAACTAATTTCTAGGAGAATTGTGAGTTTGGAGCTGTAGGCCCAAAGCCCTAGAATGCTGTAAGAAGATCTTAATAGGACATTTTGGTGGGAGCTCAGAAGAGCAGAACATAGTTAAAAATGTAGACAACAAAGGCCAGGCTCACGAGGTTTCAGAGAGGAACAAGGACCCTTGGGAACCGCACTAGTACCCTTTCATGTCGAATTCTGGCAAAGAATCTGGCTGTGCTCTACTCATCTCCTGAAAGTTTAAAAGAGGCTAAATTCAAAAATGATAGTCATTTCATAGCCCTCCATAATCCAGTTATCCTATCTTGGAATCACAGATGCTCAGCTTCAGCTCTGTTATGCTATTTTGAGGCCAGAGTACTGTCAGTGACCAACGACATGTGGACTGAACTATTTAATTACAAGATCAATAATCTTTAGAATGTCCTTTCTCTCCTAAATGGCTCAGACCATCAGTCTGAATCATTGAGCCACTGTGCAGAACCTGCGACTGTTCCCAACCTCTGTTCTGTACAGTGTAAGGAAAACCTCTCTCTCTGTCTGTCTCTGTCTCTGTCTCTGTCTCTGTCTCTCTCCCTCCCTCCCTCCATCTCCTTCCCTCCCTCTCCCTCCCACACTTCCTCCTTTTCTCCCTTCTATTATTTTTTGTGTTGTTTTTGTTTTGGGCCAGTAGATGTTGAAATTGTTAATTACCAAACCATATCCCATTTCATACTGACTAACACAAAACATAGAAAAATTAACATGCATTGCTCTTCAGAGAATGAGCAAAGAGAACTCATTTTTTGAAGCAAGTTATACTTAGGATTCCTTTAAGGGAAACAGAGGACAGAAGAGAGAAGAATTCTAGGTTTATGTTTCATGAATTAAAGCAGCATGCTTTTACTTCAAGTTTGAGAAGTAAATATTTTATTTAAAAACGAGTATTTGGATCTTGGCAGCTTCTTCCTAAGGGTACACTGGAGACCATGCCAAATTCACACTCATGGAATTAATTGACTGCACCATTTTCTACACAAGGTATCAAAGCCTTCCACATTAGCGACCATGTAGAACAAACTGTACCACATGGCCTGTGGTTTTCACAAAGTCTGCAACGAAATGAATTACTCCAGATAGGTTTACTGTACATGAGAACAGAGATAGAAAAAAAGACACAAATTAGAATAGCTCTTTGTATTTATTTCTTCTAATTTTATATCCAAGGATGCAAAAGGAAAAATTATTTTGCTGTTCAGAAGACAACATTGGTGGTAGAATTTATTGGTTTTCTAATTTTGTTTGTTTGTTCTCTTTGGGGTCTTGCTACATAACATAGGTTTTCCTCAAACTCGAGCTTCATTCAAGTTTTAGAGATACATATGAACACAACCAATTCCTCCTCCTGAATTTTCCTTTGTCCTTGCTCTTAACACCAATTCCATTGCATAGTCAAGAGGAGTGCCAGTGAGCATCAGATGGGCCTACCATACAAATGGGGCTCATTATGTCAGTGATGGAGAGGGCGCTGGAGGGACTTCAACATTCCATGGGAAGGTGGCACTTTCATGCCTGGCAGAAGAGACGGAAGGCCTGGTCATCAAACTGCTTGTCCATACAGGCCAAAATGATAGCATTTTAGAGGACACCTGAGTGACTTGGTGTCACACATCCATCTACTATTCTGTCCAAAGCTACGCAGGGGGGACTTTGGGATATGGAAAATAGTTTCTGAACTAGAAGTATACATGTTAAGTAAGTTGTTCTTTTTGTAAAGGTTTTGTATCTTACCCTTCTAGGGAAATATTTGTTAGGAGATGCTCAGAGAAATTGCAAATGTGTCAGTAATTACATTATCCCAAACATGGCCTGCAAGTTCACTCTCCTGACAAATGGTATCTTCACATCTATCATGTCCTGATTATAGAGACCCAATGAAATACAAATACTTATGACTTTACTTGAAAGTAGGATCAGGAAAAAAATTCCACTCAGGGCTCCCCAGAGCCTCTTAGACTGTGTGTGAGGCAGGAAGTTTTCTTTCTCCGTGTTGATCAGTGCTGACTGGCACCCAAATCATGGTCCATAGCCTTTTAAATTCTCTTCCTCAAGGACAGCAATTTCAGCATCAGCTGCAAACAATGAGTTTATCACTTTGCAGACAATGACATTGTCTTTTCTGTATGTGTGTTGGGTTTTAAGGCTTTGGAGGTATCCAGATTGCCGCAATGAGCAGATGGTAGATTGGACACAGATATATGTCTATCCTCATCACTGAAATCTGGCTATTAGGTTTGTATCAATAAATCATCTCTGTTGCCACTTCTGGTATCCTCTCTGGGTTAGAAGCAGAACTTTTGATTAGCCTTTGTTTGAGGTGAAAGCCCCAGATAAGAGACATATTTTTGCATCTATATACTTTATTTTTTAAAAGTATGTGATAAGATGTGATACACAATAAACTTTTGGGCTGATAATCCAAAAGAAATTCTGTATTGTTTTTTTTGAGACAGGGTGTCCCTGTAGCCCCAGCTGGCTTGGTTTTAGCCTAAATTCTCTTTGTTTTTTTTTTTGTCTTCTCTGTAAGCAAAGATGATTAGAATCTTTGTAAGCACATTTCCAAATCTCTTTTAAAGCTTTGTTATTATTTGGTTCATAGAATTCTTGAGTGAATTAAAGAAAATATCAATCCTCTTCTTTAACTGAAATGGATAAAATTTGCATATTCAATTTGAGCTCTCATAAAGTATTATGAATATATACTAGGTGTAATATTGTGTGTGTATGTGTGCTTGTGTGTGTTCATATGTGTGTGTGTGTGTGTGTGTGCCTATCTGACTTTGTAATTGATACCAGAGGCAGCTTCAGAAAAGATGCCCTCAAATATATGTCTGAGATTGATTGGCTTATAATATTAAACTAGGTCTTGAATATTACTGTTACTGGTGGAAACAGGGCACCAGTTATTCATGGCTTATGGTGGTAATTCGACTTGTCACAAGTGGCATAGGATGGAGTCTATGTCTGGAATTACATTGGGCGAGCCAGTTGCCGCTGTGGCACTGAGTCATTACAGCAACCTCATCTCTTGTGATAGGATACTGTTTTGTAGTTCTTCTCTAAAGTTCCCCTCACAAGCATACAGAATGGGTATATTTCCTATCTCTTCTGGCTTTGGACTTGGTCACATGCCTTACCTTAGCCAAATGAGCATGAGTAGCTTGTGAGGTAATCGTAAAAGAGCCTGCTCCTCAGAATGAGACATGGGATAGGTATGACCCTTATACAAGATCAAACCATGCTTAACTTCAGCCTAAAGTAAAGTCACTTCAGGCAGCTGTCAATCTAACTGCAAAAAGTAAATGTTATGTCATAAAATATTCAACTTTGGGGTAGTTTGTTCGATGGTAGTGGATAAGTGGCTACCACACCCATCGTCTTCTCACTACACTACATATAAGAGATAGAGAACCAGAAGTCCTTACTGATAGCTTTTTAAAAAGATATTTTATCTGTTAATTTTATTTTATGTGTATGAGTGTTTTGTCTGCATGTGTATAAATGTACTCATACTGTTCAATGCCTGTGGAGGTTAGAAGAGAGCATTGGATCTCCTGGAACAGGAGTTACAGATGGTTGCTAGCTGCCATGTGGGTGTTGGTAATCAAACTTGGGTCCTCTGCAAGAGCAGTCAATACTCTTAACCACTGAGCCATCTCTTGAGCCCCATGCCCAGTGATAGCTTTTGATCACTACCCCAGTCCCATTTCCTGAGACTTACGGTAGGCACAGAGGTCAAGGTACAGATCTGCTGGGGACTGAATATTTGTATACTCACTTGAAAGTGATGGAATTGTAAAATAGGAACTTCAGGTAGTGATTAGATCTTGAACATGGAACTGTCGTCAATAACAATAATGGTCATATAAAACAGGCCCCAGAGTACATACAATGTAAATTACCCTAGCCACCATTAAAAGCAATAAGAAGACTGCTCAAAATACTAAAAACAGATCTACCAATTAATCTAGGTATATGAATCCTGGACATGTATCTGAAGAACTCAAGTCAGCGTACACAGTCTGCATCCCGTTGTTTATTACAGCACTTTTACAATAGTGGAGTTATGGAATCAGCCTAGGTGCCTATCAACAGATGACTGGATAAAGGAAGTGTGGCAGACACAGGCAACATAAGATCATCAGCCACAAATAGAACAAAATGATACCATTTGAGGGAAAAGAGATGGACCTGGAGATCATCATGTTTAGTAAAATAAGCCAGACTCAGAAAGACAAATCTATTTTCTTTCAGATATGGAGTCTAGAAAAATTTAAAGGCATTGATGCCGAAGGGGGATTATTTGGGAAGAAGAAGGGGATCCACGGAAAGGAGGATAAGAGAAAGCAAGAATGGGACGTTGACCACAATTACGTGTTTGAGAATATGACAATAAAACATCTCTTATCTTATAAAATTAATATAAGTAAATGAACTTGGAGGTCCCAAGGGTCTCTCTTGCCTCATCTGTTGTGTAAAGACAGTGATAAGCCATCAGTTTGTAAACTGGATGGGGCCGTTACCGCAATGTGACCATCAGGAATCTTCATCTCTTCCCATCTCCTGAACTGTGAGAACCATGTGTCTGCTCTTTAAAAGGCTCTCAGGCTATTTTGCTAGAGCACCCCAAAGGAACTAAGTAAGACATGGCTTATTTGTAAGAACGTCAGAGATAGAGAGCCAATTAAAAGTTTAAAAACTATCTGTAGACGTTACTTTTCCTGGTGTTATGCTCTGACAGAGCGACTGAAGGAGGGGCTTGTTTTGGCTTACAGTTGGAAGGTCCAGTCCACCATGGTGGGGAAGGTGGAAAAAGCTTCAAGCACATGAAAAATGAGGAAAAAGCTCCTGATCACATTGGACCTGTGATCAGGAGAAGAAAGCAATGACAGCCACTGCTCAGCCACTTTTAGGATAGGCCTTCCAACTTTCAAGTAATGTTATCTGGATAAACCTCACGGGTGTTTCTAGAAGCTCGTCTCCTAGGTGATTCTAGATCTTGCCTAGATAATAATACCAACCATCACATCATTTTTTACTGCGACATAGAAATGCATATGGAGAAGCGTTCAGTCACACGTGAAGAAGAGGCACACCCCCTTCTAGCACCTTCACATCAAGACCGTCATGACTGACAGCTGCATGCTCTACCTCTCACCCATGCCCCAGAACCCCTCCACCCTGTCTGTGCTCAGCTTTCCAGGCCTCATTCATTATACTTTTCCTCAGGACATGTTTTTTCCCAAATATCCAATCTTTCTTTCTTCATGGCCAGAGTTTTGATTAAAGGAGACTAGCAAAGGATATTGAGCTCCTATTTCCTGCAGTCAGTGAGTTTCTTAAAGTTCCTGAAAGCTGTTAAATATAAACACCTTAACTGCAGGGACTGTGTTGTGGTTCAGTTTTGAATTCTCATCTCTTATACTAGTATCTGCAACTTAGAGGAGCTTAATCAGTCAACACTGAATTTCTGTTGTTAAGTAGAGAATAATTGGATACCTGTAATTTTTTTCAAATGTGTATCTCGGAAAAGCAAAATAGAATGGTTGTGTGACACTAACATGTGCTGTAAGATTTCCGAAAAGTCTCTATGAGCTACTCCTGGGTTAACCTAAGGCTGCCTTTCTTGTACCTCTGCATCTTGCCTGAAGCCCTAAACACAGATATTGCTTCTTCGCTGCTCCAAGCATGTCGGTGTCAACAGGAAGGCTTCCTCCTCATTCCTTCCCTTCCAAACTCTTCAGCCTGCACTGTACTGCTGAGCTGTGGCTTATTCAGGCTGTCTGGAGGAGGAGGAGACAGACTAGGAACCTAGGAACAGGATGGAGGAGAGGGGTCAAGTTTGACCATGTGCAGCATCCTCATTCTGTAGGGAGTTACCAGAAAGTTGGCTCAGCACCATGACAGGATCAGATGTGCATTTCAGTCAGATGATTTTGGCACTGTATGCAAGCTGTTTGAGGCCATCTCATGGAATCAAGAGCAGTTGGATGCAATAAAATCAGCAAAGTTCAATCTACACAAGGGCGTTGGAGCTGGAGAAGGGAGGTCAGCTTCAAAAGATGTGATGGTTTAGTAGCTGGTGCTCATCCTATGCCCTAAAGGTTCTTTCAGTGTTTCATGATACCGTCTTACATACAGGACTCAGTCATGGTGGATGGTCTAGCTTTTGAGAAGCATTTGCATGTTAAAACCAAATTCACATTTTCATAACTGGCGTCCTTGACACACCATTCGGACACACTCTGTTACTCTCTTCCCTCACAATGTGTATTTTAAGACTTTCATGACATTAACTAACAGTTTCTATTGACTTAATGCACACAGCAAATGCAGTTACTTCTTAGCCAATGAATAGCGAGATGTACAGGAGAGAATCTCTCAATATAAACATTAAATGTAATATACCATGAAAATAATGGAAAAGCAATAACTCACTTCAGTTACATTGTTTATCTTACACATGATCAACAGTGTGGAAATTACTGTGGTTCATAAATAGTCTCCATATGCTGTTAGATTATTCACTCTGTCTAGCAATCTGCAAATAATTTGCTCACATTATGCCAATTTTTAAAAATACCAAATAAGAGAAATTTACCCAAACACATGAATTTAAATACTTTTTTGAGATAGCACTCACAGTTTGTGCAATAGTGCAGAGCTTCATGTATAGATTTGCTTGAAATCGCACGTCATGTTACTAATGTATGTTGCTCCACACAACACACCATGGTTCTCATTCTCACTTTTCAGGGAGTGGATGCCTTGATTCCGCTGTGGTTTTCATGAAGGTGGAAGAAGGTTCAATCATAGGCAGATCATGCCAGCAGATCCTCCTGAAGTAGGAAGAGTGTTTTTCCCTATGCTGATGAGTATTTTGTGGGAAGCTGGGAGAACATGAAGCTCTATTTGCATGAATAAAATGTCCATATGGCTTCAAGAAGTGAGTGCATGTGTGTGTTTTTAAAGTAGCTTGCTCTTTCCCACGATCATAGGAAAAAGATCATGCTTGAAGAATTTTAGTTCATGACAGCCTTGCAGCTGTGGTTTTAACAAAAAAATCAATAGGTGTGTGTGTGTGTGTGTGTGTGTGTGTGCGTGTAAAACAAATATTGAAAGGAAGTAGGTAGAAGGAACAATAAAATTATGTGTAACAAAACCCAAACAGTACATTGCTGTAGTGATAGTGGTTCACTGACTATGTGATTTCAAGGCATTATGAGAGACCTCAGTGTGGAAGTTGTCACACTTTTCTCCTTGCCAGACACTGCGTGTGTGTAGAATCAGGCTTCAGAAAGCCCCCACTCTTTGCTCGTGTGTTGTTCACTGCTTTCTCTTGTCCTGTCTACTATTCCACACTACCTCTGAGGACCAACTGTGATTCCAGGGATAAGACAGAACCCATGAGGAAATATGTGCACCTATTTCAAGGCCAAAGCTAAGATTAATCAAGTGATGCACTTATCCTGGGGGTTCAGTAGTGGCCCCAGGAAGATATCTCCAAATCTAACCATTAGAATTCATGAATGTGACTTTACTTGATAAAAGTTATTTGCAATGTAATTATTGAGAATCACAAGATGAGAACATCATGGACTTAAGGTAATAGATATACTCAGTACAGAGACGTAGAGGGCAACTTGACAGTCACCCAGAGAGCCGACTGTTCTTGGGGAGGAGGAGGGAAATTATAGAATCACATAACCTTCCTAGGAGCCAGACCAAGCTATCCATCTACGGCTTCCAATTTGGTTTTCAAAGACCCAGTTTCTAAAACGAGTGAAACTACAGAGGAGGTCCACTCATGTGTCCTTTGAATCCCAAGTTCTCTGAGTGGGTTTTGTCAGAGTCTTTTTCTCTACCTGACTCCATTTCTTTTAAGTTTGCAGTTTTTACAACAACTTCTTGTTCCTTCTACCTACTTCCTTTCAATATTTGCTTTACACACACACACACACACACACACACACACACAACTATTGAATCTGGTTTCACACATGTCCTTCTAGCCCATCTTATGGTCATCTGGTTGGAGCAGGGACCTCCAAAGCAAACTGGAGGAACAACAGGGTTAGAACCTGGTAAGATACTGGATCGATAGTGGCTGGGGAGTCTTCCATCCCTAGTACCACAGACAGGTTAAGTATTGCATCACTCCTCTTGGGGGCTCTTTTTCCTGCTAGACCTTATCTCTGCTCTTAATTTTTTGAGACAGAGTCTCATGTATCCCAGTTTGACCTTGAACTTACTATATAGCCAAGAATACCCTTGAACTTTTGATCCTCCTACCTTTACCTCTTGAGTGCTGAGATGATAGGTATGCCCCACCATATCTGGTTTATGAAGTGCTGGGGGCTGAACCCAGGACTTCGTGTATGCCAGGCATGCACTCTACAGATTAAGCTACATCCCCAAGTCCCAAACTATATATTTCTTAATAAAGAGAGCTTGGGTTCTGAGGGAAGCATCTTTATGTTCATGAAAACTCCTGTCTGTTCAGCAGGGCCTCAGAGGAGAAACATGCCATTATGAGCCCCTTCTCTGGGTTGTACTTCCAAACACTTCTTGACCTATTCTTATGTACCAGTGGCCATTCAAAACAAGGATGCAGAGAAAAGGGATAAGGTCTCCAAAACAGTGAAAACAGGCAGTGATAACTTCCAAATCCCTGTGCTCAGCAGACATACAAGAAAGGATAAAAGACTACATGAGAGGCTCTGGGATGAAGCGTAGATATTTTTATTTTTCTCCTGGGTCCTTCCCACAAGTACAAACTTACTTTTCCTTGATTATTCAAACCACACTAGATTTTATATGGGCTCATTTTTACTTGTGAAGATGGTATTACACAAATTCTGAAGCACCTCTATAACTTGTCATGGCCTATAGTCAAGTCACAGAATGTAACCAGGAGCATTGCTGCTTGCATGTTAATAATCAATGCATAGAGCCTACCACCGTTTGCTGTAATGTAGCTCCAGGGAAAGATTTTTGATGAGGTTGTATGGCAGTTACTTTAATGCATAATACACACATTTCAATTACTGAAGGTGTCTTAGGTTAAAATTTATGCAGACAACTGAGGGATATGCAGTGGTTCTCCTGAACGTTGAAGCATTTGAAGCCAAGTATCCATGTGTTTAGAAATAACCTTTCCTGGCATGGATGTGACATCAGCTGAGTAGGTATAGCTCGTGGGGTCCAGGTCACTGAGGCACTGATATTCTCAGCTGCTATCTTGGGGTGGGAGCAGACTGTATAGGAAGGACCAGGGTGTCTGTATATCTGCACAGTGTGAAATTCACTTTCATCTTTCTTTTTGAGCAGGAAGTGACTCTTTCTGCCAAAAGAGTTTAAAAATCCATCCTATCATCATAACCTGCAGAAGACTGATGATCCTACAGAGGCAATGCAGCTGCCAGAGCATGAGTGAGCGCAGGTTCCCACAAAGAGACTTAATGAAGCTGCTGGCAGATGCAGATTCTGAGATCAGAGGGAAACAGAGGGGAAGCACAGCCAGCTCTGGGATTCTGATACAGTGTGGGATGAAAGTAAAGCCTTCCACTGAAATCAGCTGGCAAAGGTTCAGGCCTCGAGTGATGTACTTGGGGATATATTCACTGAGATGTCAGAACATGGGCTCCAAGGGAAGGGGCTATTCCATGCAACCCTGTGCAGTATGAGAAGAGCACGGGCTGCTCCAGTCAGGGTCCAGATTCATGCAGCTCTACTTCTGTAGCTCCAGTAAAAACTATGATTTGCTCTTTCACAATGGATTGTGAAGAAAAACCACAGCCTTAAGCAGGCAGATAGGGATGTCAGTTCTGACTCAGATGCTCTGTTATATAAGTTCCCTGTTTAAAAAATGATTTCCAATGCAAGTGTGTCTCATTGTGGCTCTGAGACATCCTGCTCAGCAGATACCAACAGCCTCTCTCTCGTCTGAATACCCAACATGTTTCACGCAGACCACGGCTCTTCCTGGATCAGTCTTCTGCTCCTTGAATTCAGCTCAGTCCAACCTACATGCATTCCCAGGCAGAGCATCTGGTGTGGGAACTGGGCCTGGTGCATGGAGCACCTGTACCTGGGCCTCAAGCTGCAGAGACCCACCCGGAAACAGAAAGAGTAGGCTGTTGGGGTACTCTGAACCATGCGTAGGGAAAGAACACCCTTGTCTCAGAAGAGGCAACTGACACATTCTTTGTTTAGGGACTCACAGGATTCAGATGGCAGGGGAATGTCAGGAGGCCTGCGGGCTCTAAGGGTTGCTACCCATATGGCCCAGGTAAAGTCTGTAGGTGAGGCCACCAGAAAGAAGAGTGGAAGAGTTTAAAGAAGAGTGGAAGGGTTCACGTTGTCATCCAGCAGGAAGAGCCAAGGCCACTCTGGACAACACGGATGAATATTTTAGGCTCAATTTCTTCTAGACTTATTCAAATTCTGGAGTAGTCCTCCTCCAGGATGATGTGGGGATTTGTCTAAGTGAAGGTCCTTTCTAAGAAATTCTCTCAGCAGTATGAGGTGCCTGGATTGTCCCAAACTGGTCTCTGGGTAGGTATGAGATTATCAGATTGAATTTTTGAGGAACTGTACCTCCTTTCAGAAAAAATACACATTTAGAAACTCTTATGAGCCTGAAGCCTGTTGAGTGGGATATAGAAAGTTGTATTCTGGTATCCAGGATTTGATTAAATCACTATTGATAACTGTTGTGTAGCAATTTCCTTTGAGATCAAACATTCCTAGGAGGGAAGCTCATTGTTCAGCAAATAAACAATTGAAAAGTTTTAGTGGGTGTAGAGATGCAGGCCTTTAGTTCCAGCATTAGAGAGGCAGAGGCTTGGTCACTGGGATGTGCTATTGGAAATACTAGGATCCTAGTTCTTCTCTGTTCCTTCTCTGTTCCATGTTTCTGTGAAGAAACAGGCCTCCAACACACGTTCCTTACATGCCCAAAGTAACAGGACAGGTGACCATACACGGAAACCCCTGAAGCCGTGAGCCAAAATAAACCCTTCTTTATTATTTATTTATTTTATTTATCTGGTCTTTTTGAGACAGGGTCTCCCTGTAGCCCCAGCTGACTCATTATGTATACCAGGCTGGTCTTGAACTCATGGAGGTCTTCCTACCTCTGCCTCCTGAGTGCTGGGATTAAAAATGTGCATGATCATCTGGCATAAACCCTTCTTTAAACTGAAAAGAAAAAAAAAAAGATTTTCACTATCTTTTCAACCCCACCCCTGTGTCATTCCACCAGATAGTGGGAATTCAAGCTCTGGAAATTCAAGTTTTTCTCTCCAACTGTACCTCTCCCCTTTTTCTCCAAACCTGTGTTTTCAAGGTCTCAGTATTGTGTTTTCTTCACCAGGCTTAGGAAAAGCTGGTTTTGCTGTCACATATCTGTCCTGTTCTGCTGCTATGTCAGTCCTTGGCTATGCCATGCTAGTCCTATCTAGATCTTAGAAAGCCACCCAAGGCTGCTTGTGCCAGTCCTTAGCTTCCCCCTCCGCCAGTTCTGTCTTTGTGTATTATTTCTGGGCTATTGCTGAACATACATCACGGAACATTCTGTGAAGCTAGGTTGAGATCCTTCCTTAGGATTTCTTCATCTAATCACACTTCACCTAGGCTAAGGCTACCTGTGGGTCTAGAACAGAGTCTAATCTGCTTAGATGCTCCTCAAGCCGCTATCATCACAGGGTCCTTTTGCCTCTTTGGATCTGTCTGGGAATGGGCTCATGCAATCTCTCTGATGCATGGGGGCAGGGGAGTGAAAACTGATGAGAATGCTAGAATCCCACTCCCAACACCGGATGACCACGGACATCTCATGCCCTTGGGCTCACTTCCCTCCCCATGCAGGATGATGACAATGTTCCCCCTTCGTGTAAGAAAAGTGGTAAGAGCAGAAAGCAGAACAGGCTTTTTTCTCAAGATATTCCACTTGTGCCTTTGTGCTGAACTTTGAGCCTCCAAAGCAGGATCAGCATCTCCTGATTTGCCTGCTCTTCACAGCAGCCCCTCCTGCAAGGAGGCCATGCAGCACACCAGCTTTGTGAACAGAGGGGGAAGGAGGGAAGATCTGGAACCAGCAATCACTAATACATTTGCTAATATTCCAAAAATCAGGATGCCTTGAAACTATATTTAATCAACTGATTCTATTCTCTACAGAATATGAGATTTGTTACTCTCAATAAGTCCATTTATTTACCTTTATGAAGCTCTGGGTTTAGCAACTTGCCTAGTATAATTATATAAACATTCCTACCTGCACGCATTTGTTCGAATTAAGAGTCTTGTGTGTTTACAGTAAGAATAGAGCAATATGAACAACATCTTTGGCAGAGTTCCACTTTGGGTGGCTATATCTTTCGTATGTTCATAAATGTTCATGCAGGATAAAGTTTTCCAAGTCCCTAATGTATAAATTCCTTAACAGTCTTGAGAGGTCAGAGCTAAAATGAGTAACCCGGAATAACACCAAAGTTCAAATCTTAAACTGTAACATATTTAAAAATATTTCTATTGATTTGAGAATTTCACACAACGTGTTTTGATCATATTCAGTCCCCCTCCTCCTTTTCCATCTGTACTCTCCCCCCCCCTCTACAGTTTCATGTCCTCTACTGTTATTTCTCAAGTGCTCTTGAGCGAGGATCTATCTCTTGGAGTCTGGTCAACCTACCAGGCCTCACATCAGCAAGGAAAAATGACTCTCCCTGTCCCAGCACCTATCAGTTGCCATAGATCTTCAGTTAGGCTGGGGCTTCCTTCCCATTTCCCATCCATGCTGGGGTTTTGTCTGGCTTGGGACTGCACAGGCCGTGTGCATGCTGTCATAAGCACTGTGGGTTCATACATACACTATCTTGTGATGTCCGGACAACAGTTTTCTTGTCTTCATTTACCAGCTCTGGCTCTTAGAATATTTCTGCCCCTTCTTTCACAATGATCCTGAGCCTTGGGAGAAGATGTGGCATAGGTCTCCCATTTAGGGTTAGGTACTTTGTGGTCTCTTGTCTCTGCACATTCATCAGTTGTGGGTCTCTGTATTGTCATCTGCTGGAACTGTAAAAATTTTTTTATTTAACTCTGTGTCTAAATACATTTTGATATTTTATCTAAAAATAACATTGAGTCTGCATATTACTCACTTAACAAATTTGCATTTTTTGCGTTTTTTGCATTTTTCATTTCTTGATAAGCATAATTTGAATCTGGTGATGAAAATTTCATCATGTTTAGGAAGCTACATTTTGAGTAAACCTTGTATTCCAAATAGAAAAAAAAATTCAGGATGCTCCCTGTATGCATTTCAAATCATCCTTTGTAGTATTTCCTCATTATTACAAGCTTCATTTACACAAAATGGGTTCTAGAGTTGAGAATATCATTAAAATAAACAGACAGTATGTTTAGGAAACACAGATTAGACTCAATAAATCTTTAAAAAAGACAAACACTTATAGGGGACATGAAGCCGGGGTATAAGGGGAGGCTGGGGAAGGACAGAGGTTCTGAATACAATAAAATACATTGTATGAAATTCTCAAAAATATTTTAAAGACAATAGAAACTCCACTGAGGTGAAAAAGCATGTATCAAATAATATTTGTCCTTTACTAAGTATCAAAGGCTTGATGGCTCTTTACCAGAGGCATCTTAAATATCTGGACCTGTAAACTGATCCATCATCTCAGATACAGGACAAATGCTTTACTCTTTTCTGAAGTTGTGGATCTTCCAGTCAGGACTGCATTCGGTGACATTTGACCCAAGAGTGTGAATAATTTGCAAGAGGAAGGCACTAAACCTTAGAATGAAGTGGTTGGTTGCTCTGTTTTGCTGCACAAAGAAGACATACGCTTTGTACAAAGACAGTCACTCTTCTTCTGTTAAGAGTTCTTATTTTCATGCTGTCTACTTCCTGGGAATGTTTAAATACATTTTATGGTTGGTTCTCAGAGATCCTTGTCACTGTGGCTATGGAATCTGAGAGTCTGTGTCTCTTGCTCAGGGTCACAGGGGATAATTAACCTTCACACCACACCCTCCATTTCCTATTCATTTCCTTTACTTGATGGCTGTTAGCTCACCCTGCTAAAACAGATACCGCAGGCCAGATGGCTTACACAATAGGCATTTATTGCTCATGGAGTCTGGAAGTCCAAGATCAAGGTGCTGACAGATTAAGCTCATGAAGAAGGCTCTAGTCCTGGTTTGAGGAATTCCACCTTATAGCTATGTCTTTGGCTGTTAGAAATAGGTGTTTGGTTGCACTATAAACTTGTGATCCTTCTGCCAAGTGCTGGGATTACAGGAATGAGTGACCATGCCAGCTTTTCATTCTCTTCTTGTATGCTTTAACCCTATCATGATGTTTTACCCTTTGATTTTATCTGACCTGAATTATCCCTCAAGGCTCCATCTACAAATAAGCATCACATTGTAGGTTGGACTTCAATATTTTAATTCTAAGGTGACATGAACATTTAGTTCACTGATGCTCTAGTCATCAGTGAAATGGAACTAGCCTAGATGTCTAACAACTGATGAGTGGACAACGAAATTGAGGCGACCCAGGTCCATGCATACTAACACCACATGTTCGCTCTCACATGTGGATCTTAGTTTGGAATTCTTAGACTAGTATCTATAAAGACCAGAAAGACAGAAGAGGGATGAGAGAGAGAGAGAGAGAGAGAGAGAGAGAGAGAGAGAGAGGGAGAGAGAGGAGAGGAGACAGGAGATAAGATAGATCTCAAGGGAGAGGTGAGAACAGAGCATCTGTGGAATGAAAGTGGAATGTGTGACACTGGGAAAGGAAAGGGTTAAGGGGGTTTAGGGATGGGAGGGATGGGGAGAAGAACCAACCAAAACTGAAGATGCTTGAAAAATCACTGTGAAAACCTACTATGTTTTAAGACTATTAAAAACACAAATTTTTTTTTTTAATTTGAGAGAAACTATTGGCAATGGATTACTGCTGGGTGAGGGAGAATTAATCTTTTTTAAGGGTTGATTTTAGACAGGTGACAAGACTCCACTCCAATGGATGAACTTACACCAAGAGACATCTGGGAACAAAAGCTTGACTTGATAGACCTTCATATATATGACAGAATGCATGGAATTCAGTGGGAGGGGTTTGGGGGCGTGGATGGGGAAGGGGGTCTAAATATGATTAAGAAATGCATAAAAATACACTTCAAAAAAGTTTGGATGGAGGCACTGACATGGATGGACAGTGCTCCTTTGAGAAGCATAAAGTTAGTAAAGAAAAATCTTAGCTCTAGGTGTGGGATTTTCCTATGAGTTATTGGTTGGGGAAGCCACAGAAGCCTCCAAAACCCGACTGTCTGTTATAAAAATCCTTGGTTGCTTGCCAAAGCCAGATCATAAGTTCCTATTGCTTAAGACACACAATTTCAATTGTAGGGCATTAAGAACTAAGCTGGAATTGAACTTGGAGCTTGTGGTTTCTTCACCACTGGCTAGCTTTCATAATGCTGGAAGGTGCTATGCAAGCACCAATGGTTCTACCTAGCTGTAGCTATAGCTGTCGTAGTGATCTGCCTTGCAAGATGCATCCACTGGTACTGTAGTTTCATGGGTGTTATAGGAATGTGCAACAGCTTTCTGATTGTATCTGAGGTCTGCTTCACAGAACGGAACTCATACCTGGTGCTGTTAACCCAGTCAAGTACCTGTGACTGGGAAGGTCACAGACCTTACAGGAGAATGACCTATGACTGCTGTTTGCTAAATGGTCATGGGGTCAGACTGCCTTCTAAACACCCACATTTATATCCATAGGTTAGTGCTGCTCTCAGACTTCAAAGTTTCTTGTTGTTGGTGCTGGCTAGTGCAGAGATTTACAATTGGTCAAAGTGTGTCACATAGGTGACTGTGGAGTACTCTGACCTGAATGGGACATATTACTCCCTCTACACTCAGGGAAGATTCAGAAGAGAGGGCAGCAAGAATCTAAGAGTCAGAGTTTGGGGAAGAGTGCTACAGAAATATGTATTCTGGATATGACATGGTCATTGCACTCATGAACTCACTGCAGCTGTACAAGACTTGCACAAAATTGGGCCCCTCCCCATTTCAGCACTTGTAGGGGAGGGGCTCATGAGGCCCCACCCCTCCCTGAGGGTCTATGGGCAGTTGCTGTGAAGGATGAGTTATTTTCATATGTGGTACAGTCACTGAATATTTTTCCGTGTTCCAGAAAGTAACCTCCCATTCATGCTCCTGTAAATAACCCTAATTAAAATTAGTGAGTCAAAACCAGAAAAGACAATAAAGTAGGAGAGGCTTATTGAGAAGAAGGTAAATATACAACAAAGTAGGAGAAATGGGAGAATAAAAGAGAGGGGTGGAAGGTGAACATGACAGATAATTCAGATAATTCATATAAACATGAGATTATCTAAGAATAAAAATAGAGATAAAAGGGGGGTACAGAAGGGAGCACTAATTGGGGAAAGAAAGAGAACCAGCTGGAGAAGGGCAGTGAGGGTCGGGGATGAGGGACAGCAAAGCATATTGATGCATGTGTATGAAGACACTTTGATGAAGCCAGTTACTTTGTATAAAAACCTAAAAGTGTAAATAAAAAATAACTAAATTCAAACACAAATTTCTCATAGGTTATCCAATCCCAAATGGTCAGCCCTAAACACATGTACTTATGAGCAACAGTAAATGGACTCAGTAGGTTTTACACACACATGCACTCACACACACACATGTATGAAATGATAATAATTAAGGAAGAGGTCACAATTTTAGAGAGAGTAGAGTAAGGGACATGGGAAAATGACAGAAATGGTGTAACTACAGTACTCATCCATGAAATTATCAAAAGAATAAAAATATCTTTACTTATAAAAGCATCAATGAATAGTTTGACTTTGCTCCTGTTTGTGCTTATTTGTTTATAAAGTAAACTGTAATAATGAACTAATCATTAAGTATGTGTATAGTAGACATATATTTCTCTCTGAATTTTTACTATTGGTTCATTCAGTGGCAAGTCCCACCCTCTGACCAATAAGGTGGCAGGAAGGTGAGGAGACATGGGGTGGGGCATGGTGGCTAGCAGGGGCAAGGGGACCTTTTACCAGTTTCCATTTTATTCTGCCGGATTGACCAGACCTTGCCCACCAAGGTATGGAAAATAAATTTCATGAGACAGTATGTAATGATTTAAAGGGAGGCACTTGTTCCCTTTTTTGGGTACAGTTGATCTTTTCTTCGATGCATCTTCTGTTTTAGGGCATTGCCAGGTTTTAGTGGCCTGGGTGTTTCGTGTGTCATAACAAACTAGCCAGGCATTTTATGTCCATTAATGACAGTTTATTAATATTCACTGTTATCTTTTGGATAAAGGGCTTCCGGGAAGCTAATGTGTTGATGACTTTGTTCTTGATACAAGCCATGACAGAGATGGGCCTCTGGGAAAATGATTGGGACCTGTGGGCTCTGACTTCAGTGGACCAATCCGTTAACAGATCTATAATTGAATGAATTACTATGCTAAAGTGGAAACTGTGGAACGTGGGGCCTTGTAGCAGGTCACAGGGAGCAGGCCTTTGAAAGGTTTATCTTTCCCTTAGCTCCTTGCTGCTTTCTCTGCTTGCTGGATGCTGTAATGAGCAGCTTTCACCCACATAGTCTTCTGGCATGCTGTGTCTGCTTCGCCCAAGATCTAAAAGCCACAGAGCCAGTCAACTGTGGACCAAAACATCTGAAATTCTTAACCAAATCAAACCATTATTCCTTTGGGGTATTTTTCTCAGGGTTTTTGACCCAGTGATAGAAACCTGATAAACACATTCTCTTTACCCAATTTTTTAAATATTTCACTAAAAAACTTTATTTTGAGCAGATGTACGCTACAAATCCACCATACTTGTTGGTTTTCTGATGGTTTTCTCATCGCTGTGACAAAATGCTGGTAGACGTGTGGCTTAAGGGAGAAAGACCTTATTGCAGCTCCTGTTTCAAGGACAGTCAGTCTATGGTGGCAGAGAAAGCCTGGTGAAGTTCATTGCAAATAAGACTCGTGTTCTGTGGTTTTCACTTCTTGCTGAATGAGGAAGCAGAAAGAACTTTGACTGGAGCAGGGCTGGGCTGTACCCCTTAAGGACCCACTTCTGCTCACCACCTCCACTAGCTGTGCCTGTTGCCTCCAAGGTTCTGTAGTCTCCTAAACAGTGCTACCAGCTATGAACCGAGTGTTAAAGCACATGAAACTTTGGGGAACATTTCATATTAAATTATATTTTCGTGTCCCTTGGTTTCATAGACTCATAGATATTTCGTAGTTCAAAATATATTCAGTCTAACTTCAAAGTGCCCATACCCTTAATGGTCTCAATACTATCTAAAAGTCCAAAGTTCAAAGCAGTCTCTTAGCTTTCAGCATCCATATAAACAAATACCAAGTTTCATACTTTCAATATACAATGTCACCAAGTCACCACTCCCAGTTCAAAACGGACTCACAGGAGGATTGCAAGGAAATAGACAAATGTGAGGCCGAAACCCAGGAAGGAAAACTCTAAATTCCAGATCTCTAGTCTGGCATCTGGGGCTCATGGTGCTATCATATCTCCAAATGAGCTTGGTAGCCATGTCTGTATGGACCTGCTATTTGCAGTACATATGGCCTTTCTTTGGGGCTGGCTTCACTCAGTGTTTGGATATTTCCTAGCCAGACCTCTTGTGGTCCTCACAGTGCCAACGTCTTGATATTTCAGTTGCAATTTAGCTTCCACCTTCATGGCTTCACCTTTTCAGGACCTCCTTGTCCTATGCTAGCTGACTGCAAAAACTTTTCTCTCAGCACTTGCATTTGGTATACCTGTAAAGCTAGCACTACATGATGCTGCCAGCTCCTGCTTCCAGGTTGAGATGTATCTGGGACACTTTGAATTGCAACTATAGCAACCTCCAAGTGTCTGCATGACTGAACCAGGGAATATTTCTTGAAGAGAAACCTCGGCAGCAGCACATTTTTTATGCAAAAGATTTTTTTTGACATAGATTTGTGTTTTGGCAGTGAGGGTGGTTTTGAGACACCTTCCTGTAGCCCTAGCTGTCCTGGAACTTTCTATGTAGACCAGACTGGCATTAATTTCACAGAGAACCACCACCTGCCTCCCCAGTGCTGGAATAAAAAGTGTGGGTCACCATGCCTGGCTGCATTTTAATTTTTATATCCTGGTTACTCAGCAATAAGGATGGAATCTTTGTGAATGGGATTAATGCCCTTATGAAAAGGATTCTAGAGAACTCCCGTCCGTCCCTCTTTCCACCAAGTAAGGACATTGAGAAGATGATGTCTAGAGGCCAGGAAAGAGGCCATCAATAAGAATAGGCTTCTAAGACCTTGACCTTGTGTTTCTAGTCTCTGCACCTACAAGAAGGAAACACTTGATGTTTATTACATACCCTGTGCTATTCTGTCATGGTAAACAAAGCTATCTATGAGCTCTCTTGAAGGCATAATATGTCTGTATAAAAGATTCCAAAGAAATAATCATGACACCGTTTCAACTCAGGCCATCAGAGAAATTTGACCTTTAAAATCCAGTCCTTAAAGATTTTTTGGCATTATGCTCTATGACTCTAATGAAATTGATATGTTAGCAATTATTAATGTATTCATACATGGTGATACACTAGTAACAAAATTTAAGATTAAATAGAATTTGAAATGAATAAAGAAATTGACAAGACATGTATTGATTTCTTGCTCTATACAGATTAAAAAATGCCAACATTTGATTGAGGAGGCAGCTTAGAATGGGGAAAATGTCTTTACCAGCTATACACATGAAATAGGGTTACAGTCTAGAATAAAGAACTAAAAAATCCTAAACATCAAAAAAAGGATGCAAAAAACTAAACAGAGAGTTCTCAAAAAAATGAGCTACAAATGGCTGAGAAATATTTTTTAATGTTCAATATCTTTAATTATTGGGGAAATGCAAATTAAAACTACTTTGGCATGTCTTCTTACACCAGCCAGAATGGCTGAATTTCCAAAGAGAAATGCTGGCAAGTATGTGGGGAAAGAGGAATACTTATTCACTATTGGCGAGAGTAAAAACTGGTACAAACATTACAGAAATTAATGTGGAGATTCCTCGAAAATCTAGAAATAGATGTATCATGTGATCAAGCTATCCCACTCTTGGGCATGTACCCAAAGGATTCTATGTCCTCCTACAGAGATACTTGCTCATCCGTGTTCAGTCCATAACCATGGAAACAATCTAGATGTCCATTGACTGGTGAATAGATAATGAAAATATGGTACATTACAAAATAGGATAGCATTCAGCTGTTAAGAAAAGCAAAATTATGAGATTTGTAGGTAAGTGGACAGAACTGTAAGCAGTCACTCTGAGTATCTGTATCTGTAACCCAGATACAGAAAGACAAATGTCACATTTTCACTCTCATAAGCAGATGCCATCTTTGAATCCTTAGATATGTGTATTTCAATTAGGAAATACATAGAGGTCAGGGAATTAGTTAGGGTCCATGGGCAGTGGTCTTCTTGGGAGGGGAGATAGAATAAAGTGATATGAAGAAAGACAGGAGAATAATGGAATAAGAAGTTGCAGAGTAAATTAATTCTCCGAGGGATAAGCCTGATGAGCTGTGGACAAACGCCCCTCCCAGGCAGAGTGGTATTACCCAGGGTCCCCTTGCCTAGAAAGGCCCGGAGCTGAGAAAGTCCTATGCCCCTCCACACCAGTCCATTGGCCTTGGCTGTGAGAAGGGGAGGGGCTAAAAGTGTTTAAACTAAGGGCGCCCGGAAGCAGCCCTTTTCACCTCCCCTTTGGCCCTTTGGATCTGAGAATAGCCGGGAAGTCGCAAGATCCAAGCCTCCTTGTGGATTTATTAATGTAACTTAGGGAGGGGATGGTGGGCGCCCATGTTCTGTAAGTAATCCCCCTACCCACTGCTCTGTTAGTAAACCCAAGTAAACTATCTAGAATTTGCCTAACTGTGAGTTGAGAAATTTGTGTGTTTGTTGTAGGACCTGGGGAGGGAGGAACTAAGCTTAGTCTGCCTCTCGCAGGAGGAGTTGTAGTGACAGAAGGGAGCAGAGGGAGTTATGGGGAGAAATAACTAATACTAAAGGCCTTTGGAAAAAGTAATAGGAAAACCTAGTAGTATAGAAAATATATACCTATACACATATAAAAAGAGTTTAAATGGAGTTACCCTATAATAGAAGGCAATGACCCTACTAGAAACCATAGGTTAGCAAATAAAAGTCCTAGTGCTAGGGATGATCATCACCTTCTAAGGTTGTTGACCAGAGAGATTCGGTAGAGCCTCGAAAAATACTGGCTGTTGCTGCTGGTCTGTGTTGCCCCCATGAACTTGACCCAACCCTATCCGTGAAGACACTGTGGGTTGTACAAGAAACGTAGAAATCAAGCTAGTACTGACATCAAAGCTTTGTCTCTACTACCTAGCTTTTACAGTACTGGAAGGTGCTATACATGATACTGCAAAAGAAAAGTAATCAGCAACTTTGCCTGACTGGGAACCCTGAGCTACAGGATGAGGAGCTTGGCAAGATGTGCCCACTTGTGCAATGTTGGCATAAATGTTTTCTGAATAATCATTTTCTAATTGGATTTGAGGCTCATACATGGCACTATTATCGGAACTGTAAACCTGTGGTGAGACGGGTCACAGGCCCGAGGGGAGACTATACAATTGTTGTCTTGTAAACCTACTCACAATGATTTATTGTTCTACCCATAGATTAATGCATCTCTCTGTTCTCACCAGAAAAGCTTCTTCTTAGAGTAGACAGTTCTTAGCAAAGAGACTCACGACTGGTCAATGTGCACAAAATGAGAGACTGTGGAGATACCCATGTCATGCCCTATTCTCAAGGCTTAGGATCATTGTAGAAGAGAGGGCAGAAAGATTGTAAGAGCTAGAGGTGGTGGTGAATATAAGAAAACTAAGTTTTCTGGACACAATAGGGCAGTTACACATGTGAAAGCTCAGCCGTGGTGACAGCATGTGTGAGATCAAGCTAGACAAAAACAACACAGACTTGGGAGCTGGGCAAGTAGCCTCAGCCTGAGCTGAGGAGCTATTGGCAATTGATAGATGCTGGGAGAGGGAGACTCAGCTTTCTTCAAGCTTGGCATGCCGGATAGGTTGACTAGGCTCCAGGGGATGAACCCATATCCAAGAGCATTTGGGGAGCACAAGTTAGACTGTAGGCCTTAAAAATGATAGACTATGAAGTGAATGGGGTCAGGAGAAGGGGTCAGTCTGAGAGGAAGTGGGCCAGAGGGGTCTGAATATGATCAAAACAGGCTTTATGAGCGTCTCAAAGAATCAATGAAATTTTTATTGAAAATATGATCATTAAAGAAATTTCTCCATATGTTTTCAGTTGAGCTACCAAATATTCGCTCGCAGCCCTGGTTTGTAGCAAAGTACATTTCATTTCATACAGTTGGTTCATTTAATTCTTGCAGGAACCATAAAGTGATCCACAAACAGTATTCCTCATAAATGATGGATGAAATTTTAATAGGACAAAATACGGTCAATTTCAAGCATATTTGTACATTGTTTCCAGTGTCATGTCAACATTGAGAGAATGTAAGCAGAGATGTTTTACGACTGATTTTTCTGATGGTAGGAAAAATCTTGAAATAGTTTAAAAAGGAAGTCCAAATGGGACAGAAATAAAAATAGAATCCAGAAGAGAAGGCAGTGGAGATGTGATGGATTCTGGAATCAGGTAGTGGTAATGAGAAAAGACTCAAGACGCACTAAAGAATATGAGTTACAAGACTCAAGGCTTGTTCGGTAACAAGATGAGGGAGTGGGAGAAGATCACGAGAACTAGATCTACATCCTTTTAACCATTCGACTTTCAATTTTTGTGATTTTCATAGAATATATTTTGATTGTCTTGAGGTCCTCTCCTCTATCTGCCATTCCTCACTACCCCCTGACCAATTTCCTGCTTTCATGTACTCTATTATATATGCTATATAACTTATAGAGTCAAACTTGTGTCTTCAAATGCCCTTTGGTGTGAGTCCACCCAATAGAGCCTGGTCAGCCTACCAGAGTCACACCTTTAAATGAGACTGACTCTTCCCCTCCTGGCACCTATCAGTTGCCAATAGTTATTCAGATAGGGTTGGGGCTTCTTATCTACCTCCCTGCCAAAGTTAGTGGGTGACCACCATACTTTAAAAATTTAACTTGGGATAAATCATGTTCTTCATTATAATATGAACATTATACTTAAAAAACTATGAATGATGTGGAATTAATTGGTTTTCCCGTGTGCATTTTAGTTTAAAAATATATATGTGATTTTTATGCATTCTATTGTGGTAGATTGAGGAAACTGCCCTGATTGCTCCCTATATAAAGCACAAATAAAAAGAGAAAAGAATGGAAGTTATTGTCAATCATTAATAACCCAAGTCTTCGGCTGCTCTGTGATGCTATATTAGAATAGCACAGACAGATAAATTCACACCAAAAAGAGAGATTTCTTTTAAGGTTCTGTAGGCTTAGAAATGAAAACTGGAGTGGCATCTTATGAGGATCTTTCTGAGTCACAGCAACTTAGAAGGCATCACATGGCAAGAAAGGACAAGAGGACGAACCTTCAGCCTCAAGCCTTTACAGTGGGCATGATCCAGTCATTAGCGTAGAGCCCTCAGGTCCTAAACCCTTTTTGTTCGGTTAGCCTGTAAACTTTATGGAGTTGTGTTTTCAATTTCTAGTACATATTTTATTCATTTATTTACTTTCATTAATAATTTTGTTCTTTGCCATTTTTATACAAACATACATAATATCTTTGGTTCTTCTCCTCCCACCCCTGTCATTCTCACTTCTTCCCTACAAATATCTTTCTTGTACTTTGCTGGTTGGTTTTTGTCAACTTGACACAAACTAGAGACACTGGAAAGAAGAAACCTCAACTGAGAGATTGCCTCCATTAGGCTGACCTGTGGGCATATCTGTGGGACGTTTTCTTAATTGCTAGTTGATGTAGGATGGTCCAGCCCACTGTGAGTGGTGCCATCCTTGGGCAGGTGGGCCTGCACTGTGTAAGCAAGGGGGCTGAGAGAGCCAGGGGAAAGCAAGCCAGTAAGCAGCCTTCTACATCATCTCTGCATCAGACCAGTTCCTGCTCCAACTTTCTGTCCTGAGTTCTTGCTCTGAATTCCTGTCCCAATGTCCCTCAATGATGAACTGTCACTGGAAAATATAAGATGTTTAACCCTTTCCTCCTCAAGATGTTTTTGGTCAGAGTGTTTTATCTTAGCAATAGAAAGCTAGATCACATATTCATGACTTTTGGTTTGTTTTGTGTCCTACTGAATTTAGCTAGGGTTATCTTTGTGACCATAGGTTTGGAAATATACTTTGGAGACTAATGGGATCACAAGTGTGTTCACAAGTGTATAATAAGCACCCCTTCTCCCAGAATCTGTTTCCAATAATTAAGCAGTAAATGGTAGCGTTCTGTGAGCCCTTCCTTCATCCATAGCTGACTGCTGGCTGGATTAGTCTTGTGCAGGCCCAGTGAAATTGAAGTGCAGCTGCTGTGAACTCATGATTGCTATTGTTGCATCATGCTTAGAAGATGGTCTTTTACAACCATTCTTCTTATTTTCCACCAGTTACATTCCATCTAGTACATCTTTCCTCCTCCTGTTCTTCAGTGATTCTTAGGCTTTAAGGGCATGGCATAAATGCCTTATTCAGGGCTGAGCCCTGAATCCTCACTTGTTCTCAGAATCTTATACAGCTCTATAAGATTTGCATTCACTGCTATTTGCTTTAAATACAGGCTTCTCTGATTAAAGCTGAGAATAACCTTTGTCCAGGGGTACAAACAGAGATACGTAGTTGGAAGATGATTTATTTCTCATGTTTATGAATGGGTGACAAGATCAATACCGTTCCCTTATGCCCTGATGTCCTCAGGTACAGAATAAACAAATAAACATTCTGAAGTAGTTGCTTATTAAATATGAATCAAAGAGAAGTTCAAAGATTTTATATATCAGTAATTATAGGTTGTACTTGAATTACACAAACAGTTATAGGATCTTTAAACATATGATTTTTATATTTTAAGTAAACATAGATCAAAATATTATGTAAAGTATAGCTCAAAGAAATACAAATAATGCTATGCAATACTATCGCATTTTAGAACAAAATAACATGAATTTAGTTCATATCTGTATTTGCAGCAAGCTTTTCAGTTTTATTTATTCAGCTATTGAGAGCATCCTATATGCCAGTCCAGTAGTATGAGTAACAGGGATATTCACATTTTTATTCAATGTTGTCCTGCCTGTGAGGTCTTTATAAAACACAGTTCCTAAATTGCATCCTCTGAGGGCACTCTGGCCTGTGCAATTAGGCTGCATAGAGCTAACAGATGTTAAAAAAAGAGAAAGTGGAAAATGTTCTAAGTATCACTAAGAGTCTCTTTTATGGAAAAGTGTGTCTTAATGAGAGAGAAAATAGTGCTTTCAAGCAAATATAAAATAAAGTTCCTAGGATTGACTTTAAAATTTGCTGTAAACTAAGTACTTAGTTTTCATAGCCATTGTAGCAAATTACCTAGGAGAAATTCACAAAACCTGTCATACATTAGCTATCAAAATCTTAAATGTTTTAGTACGTGCACATGAGAAAGACAGATCTTGAAAGCAGCTAAACTGGCTTATAAGCCTGGGGCATATGATAGTCAGGTGGAGGGATTGTTGTACCTCTTAGATCATAGAGAGGGGCAAAAAAGAGCTGGGATTATTCTAGACTAACATCTATGTCAGTTGTGACAAATACTCGAAAAAAGAACCCTTGAAGTGAGGGAAGACTATTTTGGTTTGGAGTTTCAGAGACTTCCTGCCCTGGTTAGCTGGCCTAATTGTTTATGGGCCACTGTAAGTCATGACACTATGGTATAACAGTGATAGGCTGCTCATCTTATGAAGACCAAGAAGAAAAGGAGAGAGTGAGAAACACACACACAGAGAGAGAGAGAGAAAGAGAGAGAGAGAGAGAAAGAGAGAGAGAGAGAGGAAGGAAAGATAGCCCTCAAAAGTCTATCAGTTATTCTCTGTTGTTGTGTTAAAACACCATAAACAGAGCAGTTTATAGGAGAATTTGTCATGGCATGATGGCTTGGCAGCAAGCAGCAGCCATGGCCCAAGAGTAGAAAGCTGAGAGCTCACATCTTCAACAGGAAGCAGAGCAAACGCAGTGGAAGTGGGACAAGGCTATAAACGCCCAAAGCCCACCCCCAGCGACAGACTTCCACCAGCAGGCCACACCTCCTGAAAGTTTCATGACCTCCCGGAACAGTGCCAAAGCTGGGGACCAATTGTTCAGATATTTGAGCTTATGGGAGTCCATTTCTCATTCATACCACCACAAAAGGTTTGTCTCAGTAATCTACACAAGGTAACCAGGCCCCACCTCTCATTCCCCCTTAATGCCATTCAATTATGAATCCATCAATGAATGATGAATCTGCTGATTATGTCGGAGCCTCCATGATTCAATCACACCTTAATGATTAGAACCACCAGCTGCAGACAAAGCCTTTAACAGATGAGTCTTTGGAAGGACACTTTATACCCAAACCATCACACCTAGTTTTGGAGTCTGACTTAAAACATGGACACCTCTTTGTCACTCAGTGTCACTACCTCAGAGATGTAATTAAAGGAACTTACAGACTTGAGTTTCAACTGCTTGTATAAATAATGCCTATTGTCTATAGCAATTAATAAAGACAATCAGAAGTAACTTTTCACCTCATAAGACGATAGTACCGCTTAATTGACCTATTTCAGAACTGTATCAGCTTTCTAGCAATTGTCCTAACCTAAACCTCATACCCTGACTGTAGCACAGACTCAGAAAGCGTTTTTATTTTCTGTTATATATTGATGGCCTCGTGCCTGTAAAACTGGATGAGCAGGGTGCAGAAAACACTTTTAGAGGTTTGCTGAGGTATGCACATGCAGGACAGATTCTGTGAAATTACCTCATGAAAAATCCGTGGCTGGCTATTTCAATGAATTTCCTAGTGCATATTTGTCTGGGATTGTTGAAATATAATCAATGGGAAAGATAGAGTTTTTTTTTCCCCTTTTATTCCTAATCTCTCTGGAAGATATGACATGCTTTGAATTGTGGCCATAACTTATACTCTATTTCAGTGGCTGCTTAACCCCTGTTAAGTGTTCTTTATGACTCCTAACCTTTTCAAGCCTTGACTTTATATGGTATATACAGGAATTCTATGTGGAGTAGCTGGCAATCTCCCGTTAGAAATTCACTGTGAAGACTAGGATTTTAGCACCAAACTAGACTCTTTCTGCCTCTACCTGTCTTCTTTTCAGAAACAACTCCTGGTTTTCTCCTGAGTTCTGGTGAGGACTCACTGCCTGAGTCCACTCCATGATCATATAGCTGTAAATAATTTTCATTATAGCAAGTCAGATCAATGTGCCAATATGGACTCCTATGCATACATAGGAGGCTGTATTTAAGTAGGTTCTGAGGACATAAACTCATTTAGTGTCCAGGTGACCTGTATCCTCATGAAATCTATTTCTAATGTGCTTCTTCATTTTCTTCAGTTTACGATACATTTTCATGAGGAGTTTTCTCTCACTGGTTGACTGAGGCAGAAGACATCTGTTCTTGGTTTAAACTGACTCCTCAAGATGTCCTGGAATTCACCCTATTTGGACTTCTGTGGCTTCTTAGCTCCTTCAGAGGAAGAGAAATCCTGTCAAAGAAAGAATTCTGAGTACCTTGTTTTTACTATGTATCAAAGGAGAGACAAAGCTCTGTGCTTATTAATGGATGGTACTTATTACTTAGGCTACATGGTCAAGATTTGGAAGGAATTATTCTAGAGGATAAATACAGAGAAGGTGTAAGAATGGAACCATTAAAATGCACATAGAGTATTGAAATACTCTCTCTCCATGAGGATGCTAATTAGAATTCACTCTGTGAATATCAGCCAACCCCCCCCCACCCCAGTCACCTCTGTGCTTACTATATGGACCCTTGAACTAATTAGCCCTGTCCTGGCAATAGGATTGAGGTTATTAATGAGATCAAGGCTTCTTCTCATAAACAAGAATGATCTGGCTTTGAACACTGCTTCATGGTCAGTGTGGTCTGACAGCAGCAGAATCCACACACTAAACCCCTTAGATGACACCACCTCCCAGAGCAACTAGTCCACCATCTGATGTCAGACCAGTTATCCTGACACTATTATGATGGAGGGGATAGTTGCCTGTCTTCCCTGTAACAGACATTTTCTTTTGCTAGGGATGAGTCTTCCCTGCTCTCAGAGCTTCTGAACCCTCGTTTACAGATTTATGGTACTGAATTCACTATCGTGGCAATGAGGAACTCATCAGTCACAACAAAAGAATCAAATTGTGAGGTTTTTCTCTGAGACAAAGTCTCTCTAGGTACCGTAGGATAGCTTTGAACTCTTGATCTTCTGGCCTCTTATTCCCAAATGCTGCAACTAGAGAGGTGTGTGTCATGATGTGGCCCAAGGGAATTAATTTTAAATCATAAAAGCTATCCTGATAGGAAAATTGAATAACTTAAAGGATAAACAGTCTTATGCCACCTAGGGGACAATAATTTTCACCATCTAAACCAAACACTCATAGCTGTGAATATAATATGATACTTTCTCTAATAGCAAGAGCTCACAGATCTCAGAAACCAGGAGCATATCCTACTTCTCATACACTTGGGCTCTGAAGATCCTCAGATTTTAGTTTCAGAGAAGAAAAAGTGTATTGTTTGAAACCAGGAGGACATAGAGCTTGGATTTCAGACTGTAACTTGGACACGTTAAACTTCAAATGTCACCAAAATAAAGAAAGAATACTGAAGAGGGATAATGTACTGATTGTAGTGGATATCCTGATTACTAAGAGAAAAATGAAATACAGCTTATGTGATTATCAGGGAGGAAGAAGCATGACAAAGCGCAGGGAGAGGGACCAGCTACCCAATGTAGGCAAAACTATTAGATTAGAACACTAGGGAATGATGCCTTGGGTTTCTCTGCGAGACAGAAGCCATGTCCACCTGAGATGGATGCTGACTGAAGACAAGCTGAGTGCAAACTGTAAGAGGACTGAACTCCAGCCCAATGATGACTTTGTGATTAATTGCAGAAGGAAAGACGTCAGGCAACCTGTGTCTGCTCTTCATACATTTCATGCCTTGTCTTATATAAAGTATGCATGTGTGGATCAGTAAAATTATTTTCTCCCTCTGTCTTTTACTGGCTTCTATAAGTACTGTTGGTCATTAAGTGTTTGTCTCAGTTTGAAAACTGATAGAGATAGAAAATGAATATCGAGGGATAGAAACTGTGGTATTAGGCGTTTGGGGTATTCTCTTTGGGGTAGGGGGATTGGGCATCTTCATTAGGTTGAGGGATAGTTCTGACAGCTTCAAATTTTGAACAGATGTGTCTGAAGAACCAAGCTAGAGATTCCTTTTGTTACATAGTGTGATGTATATTGTTTTAAAACTCTACTGTTACATGGGACTCAATAGTTTAAAAGCTACAAGAACCAAATTTACTGTCCAGTAAGTTTACATTCTGCCAATGAAAGGCACTTGTGCAAAATCTGAAGGTGGGATATGCAGAGAAGCCCTCATCCTCAAGGAGCAGTTGGATGGCGGCAGATGGCAGGTGTCAGGTTCTTCCAGTGTCTTTCAGGTATCTTCTTGCAAGGAAGGCATTATAAATCATCTGTAGAACTTCCCTGGATTCTCCTGCTTTCTGTTTTGTTGATTTTAGTGTTTATTGTTTGAGGATTTCGTACAGAGTAGTGTACTCAGATCATCCCACCTCTTCTCCCTCCCACTCTTTCCATGCCTGTCTACCCTCTCTCAAATTTGTGACCCCTTCTTTAATTATTATTTACATACACACATGCACACATGTACACACACACACACACACACACATGTGGTGTGACACATGCACCTATATAACCCACCAAGTCCCACAGAAAGGATTGCTTTCTGATGTTTTTTAAAAAATTACTTCAATTTTTCATGCAATAAGTAAGATTATACTTTTCTCATTTGTACCTTTCCAACTTTAAATATTAGCATGATATCTGGTTTGCTGATGAAATTCTGCTATGTTTATTGAGTTTAGATTTCTCTATTAGGCTACAAGAACTATTTTAAAACTATGTGATGTGGACATTGTAATATACTCACATATAATATATCAAAATACATGCCTAAATAAGATTCATTTGTATCATTGTATTAAAATGCAATAACACATAATTGTGTATAGATAAAAATATCTACCATATGTTGTTAATCATAGCTCAACTGGTTCATCTATAATAAAAATAAAACATACATAATTGGAGTGCTCAAATATCATCCAACTCATATTTATTATACTGGTGCCCCTAAACATCATATTGCTGAATTTTCTGCCAGTTTAATGTCCTGTGATGTTGCCAACATAAATGGAAAGAAAAGAACTTGTTCTGTTGTTTGAAAATTATCACAGACCCAGCCGTATGTTTATAGCTTCGAAAAACGTTATTATTAGAAGTTTATTTCTGTTGCATCTGAACTCAGTATTTCTGTTTGAAAAGAGAAAAGAAATGAGAATGGAAGTTGCTTTCAGCAGGGAGACTATGTTTATTTTTTCTTTGGGTTAGATAAACTAACTTTCCTTAACATCTTATCATCAAGCTGCCTAAGGAAATGTTGCCTTTTTGACAGTGTATCAGTAAGGTTTGAGTGACATTTCTCAGATTCGAAAGAATAGGAAAACACTGTTTTCTGGGTGGAAATCAAATGCAGTCACCCTTTAGTGACCTCAGGGGACTGGAGCCAGAACCCACATAGACACAAATTCTGAGAGTGCTCACGTCTCTTTCATACAATCTAGCTATATACCCTTTATAATCCAGCATTGCTTGCAATTTCTAATGCCATGCAAAAGTTAGATAAATAGATCTTATACTGTATTGCTTAGAAAATAATGGCAAGAACAGTCTGCATATTCATACACAAAAGTTTTTTTCCAAATATTTTTGCAATATATATTTTTATTTAATTTTCATGCATTTCATATATATTTTTTAATATTTTATTTTTTTACATGTATGAGTGCATTGCCTGCATGGCTATAAGTGAACCCATATTGTGCAATGCATGCAGAGGTTAGAAGGGGGTGTCAGATCCCCTAGAACTGGAGTTACGGACCATTGGTAGGCACCGTGTGGGTGCTGGGAACCAAACCCAGGTCCTCTGTAAGAGCAGCCAGTGTTTGTAACTGCTGAGCCATCTGTTGAACCCGTACAACACATCTTAGACATATTTAGACTCCTTCCCCCATGTTCACCCCCCTATGTCTGCCCTACTGGATTTCATGCATTCTGTCACACATTTTAAGGCCTGTTGACTCAAGTTTATGTTCCCCGATGTCCCTCCTTGTGAGTTTATCCACAGAAGTCTGGCCCTATCTAGCATCACTCTCTTAAAGAAGACCAACTCCCTCACCCACCAGTGATCAGCTGCCAATACTTCCTCAGCTAAGGTTGGGGCTTCTTACCCGTTTTCCCAGTTCAATGCTAGGTTTTTGTCTGGTTTGAGTTTGACCGTTTTGTGCATACGGTCACCATTGCTGTGAATTCATACAAGCAAGTTCCCAGTTGCCTTGTGGTTATCCTCTACCCCTGACTCTTATAGTCTCTCCACCAGCTCTCCCACAATGGGCCCTGAGTCCTGTGTGACAGAGGTTTAATACAAGAGTCTTTTCCATGGATACACACTGTATAGTCTCTTATTCTCAGCATTTGGTCAGCTGTGGCTTTCTGTGTTAATCACTTTCTGTTGCATAAGGAAGCTTCACTGGTGGGAGCTGAGAAATGCACTAATATTTAATCTTCAGTTAGTTGAAACCACAGTTGCAGAACCCACAACCAAGGAGAACCAGTGCATGTCAGGGTGAGACAGAGTCATTGCAGAAAGTTGAGAAGATAGTATTTTAAGAACACATTGTTCAAAAAACAAAATAATTTGTAATTAATAGTATCTATTTCCAGAGATGTTTTTCTAAAAGGGATGTGTCTGAAAAGAGGCAAAGAAATTTTGCTAATTCTGAAAAGATTTTAGAGAATAAAGTTCAAACTCCTTGGCAGAGTGGACAAATCTGGACCTTTCCTCCCTCCCCTGCATATGCTTCCTCCATATGAGACTATTTACTATTCTGTGTCATACCAAGCAACCAATCCCTTGAGGGTTCTGACAGAGCAGTGCTTGCATCTTACTTCCTTTATCAGTTTGCAAATTCTGTTATGTGTTTGGTGCCACTTCAACTGGATTAATTTTATAGTTGTGGAGATTTTTTAATTGATCTGTTTATCAGTTGTATTAGATAAACATAAGATGGTAGTTACGGGAGGTGGAGAGATGGCTCAGTGGTCAAGAGCAATGGCTGCCTTTGCAGAGGACCAGGATTCAGTTCCCAGCACCCACATGGCACCTAACAACCATTCCTAACTCCAGTGCTGGTATCCAGTGCCCTCTCCTGGGCTTCATGGGTATTGCACATACAGGTGCATGTATTTACGTGCAGGCAAAACACTCTTACACATAAAATAAAAGATAAATAAGAAAAGATGGTAGTTACCGATACATATTGGATAAATAAATAAAATAGAGGAATGTGTAAGTAAACTACAGTCTACTTCTGGATGAATGTTAGAGTTTCTGTTTTCTAACCTCTACATTTTCTAAAAGAAAACTGAGGCCCAGTGCAGACGTGCTTTTTTCAGTTTGCAGCAGCAGCACTACGGGCTAAAGAACACAGAATCTCTGCTTTTCATTTAGAAGAATTTCTTGTGTTTGACTCCCAACTGATTTTGAACTCACTTTAGAAGGAGGGTGGTTTATTTTCTCTGTAGCAGTTCTAACCTCCTTGGAGGTAACGTTCAAGCTTTAAGAATGTTTGAAGGAAGGTATCTATAACTTCACACATCAGATAGCTACAATGCCTTGAAGTTTCTCAGATGGAGCTCTGCCTGCCACGTAGACCCTCCCTTTATCTGTCACACTACCTCGTAGCAGTTACTTACAAAGTACTACAGACTCCTTATTGAGTATAGGCTCTATGCGCCATATCCAGTTTTTTAATTATTAAATTGTAGGACTTTGTTTTTAAGTTCTGGAGGTAAGTGCTGTGTCATAGAAATAGATGAAAGATGGATAGATTGTTAGATAGATGGTTGACAGAAGTATTCTGATAATAAAAATATAGATAATGTTCACCTAGAAGAGGGCTTATCTTTTTATTATCTTTCCTAGTATTTTCTGAAGAGCAGAAGTGTCACATCTGGATGAAATCCTGTGTACCGATTCCCTTTTCTTGTTTCTTTCATGCTTTCTGTGTTCCTGAGAAAATTTTGCCCACCTAACAAATGTTTACAATTAGAACTCTCATAGTTTTCTACCATACCATTCATGCAATGGATTCATCTGGAATTAGATTTCTGAATGGAGCCTGTCAGGACTGGATCCTCACTATTTATACATATGCTACCTGTCCTGCACAAATATTATTTGTTGAAGGATTTTCTTTCTCCCTTGAGTGGATTTGACATCTTTCTTGAAAACCCCTCAGATATGTAGATCCACTTCTGGATTATGTGCTATGATCCATTTACCTGTTCATTATTTTTCTAAATCCATTCTGTCTTTATTGTTTCAATGTCTCACGAATCTTTAAATCGGCACACTCAAGTCCTGCAGTGAGTTCTTCTCTTTCAAGGTATTGTTACTACGCCCCTCTTTTCAGTTCCTGGTAAATTACAGAACCGACTTGCAAAATTACAATATGCAGTTCACTGAGTCTATTGATTGCTTTCAAAGCCATCTGCTTCTAAGCAATATTATTTTTTAATTCATAAACACAAATTTTCCTCTCCATTCACTTTTTTTTCTCTCAGGAGAGTTTTGTTGCTTTCATTAGACAGGTTAGACATCTTGTTATATACCTAGTCCTATTATATATATATGTGTGTGTGTGTATGTGTGTATTTAATTTTTTACTATTTTTATTTTATATGTATGAGTGTATTGCCTGCATGTGTGTAAGTGCACCTATGTTGTGCAGTGCCCACGGAGGTCAGAAGAAGGTGTCAGATCCCCTGGAACTGGAGTTACCAACAGTTGTTAGTTGCCATGTAGGTGCTTGGAATCAGACCCAGGTCCTCTGCAAGAACAGTTAGTGCTCTTAACCACTGAGCCATCTCTCCATCCCCCTTATTATATTTTTGATGTAACTCTTTTTATCAAAAGATAAAATCCTAATATTTTGTTTAAAGATTTCCAAGTTTCAGTTGTATTCCAACAAACTGTAGATAAGGTTTATTATTGGACAGCATTTAAATCTTTAATTCCATACTGATATAATTATTACAGAATCATAGTTATCAGTCCTTTTAGCTTATTCTACCCCCTCCACCAAAAACATGACATTATTAGTAAAACGAATTATAAACGGATAAAGGAACCTGCGTTACTATTTGAGAAATTTTCTATCTCTTGCTAAATTCAGCTTTCTGAATGAGCCATCCGTTAACTTTTACACAGCTTTGTTGGCTAACTACGTGCTGCTTAGTTAGACCTAGCATAGGATCAATAAACGTTGAGCAGTATTGGTGGTGACAACAGTCTGTGTTTTGGTACTTAACCCTGGTTTTAAAAGTGCACTGCTGTGAGGCGCCACGCACAGGAGAAAGTGGCCGCAGGCACTCGCACCCTGGGACCTGGAATTCGAGCTTGTATCTCATCAAGCCGGGCAAGCTAAAGATCACCAAAGCCTGTCTGTTCTAAAATCTCACCAAGAGCACGTTTGCCAGGCTCTCTTCTCCACAGCTACTCTGCAGTGGTAGCTTCGTTCCTCTTTTCCAGAGAGCAGCATCCAGGGGATGATCAGCTCATGAAATGATGACTCCCCAGGGCTGTTTTGGGCATAGCATCTACTGAAACTAAAGATGTGGTGAGGGGGTCCTCAGATTAGGTCCTCCTGACACTGCCCTAGGGGAGTCTGCTTGCTTTTCTAGGTGACTTAGATAATTGCTTTCCACTGCACTCTGAATATCTTTCTGTGTGTAAACCTGTGTCTTTCAAAAGGATTCTCACATTTAAGGAGAATGACTTTTCTTGTTTGGATAGGCTTATTGACTTCTTTCCTAACTAGAGAAAATGAATCTTTCCTATTGAAACCCAAGGAGTGCAACTGAGTTGAAAGAAATTTCCACTGTTTACAAAGGAACCTGCAAACTACTCTGGTATTTGTTTGCCCGTCACATGAGAATTCTGCTCAGAAAAACTACTTCTGACATGCCTGCTATGTAAATGGATTCAAAAGTGGACGGGGAGTTCATGTACTGAGAACGGCAGTTTGAAAACTGTGAGTCAGTTACTTCGAAATAACAGGAAAATAAGATTAAAAGATACAAATCAGGAAAACCGTAAAAGGGTTGAAGAGACGACTTCTTCCAGGGAAAAACTATTATCAGTGATGTTTGCTTGAGAAACTGATGGGGTAGAAATGACAGATGTGGAATGTAGCAATTTGTACATATGACCAGAGATCCCAAAACTTGCTCTTGATGAAGATGGGTGCTGGACAAGAATTTAGCCTTATTAGGAAAATGTTGGAAATGCGGGGAGGCTGTGGCTTTCTCTTCACTCTTCGTGAATCATCTTAGGCTGCATTTTTTGCTTGTGCGTGTTCAAAAAGCAATTGCTTTAGGGAGAAAAAGCCTTTCAAAATTCAAAGCAGATTTCCCTGGTTTTAGTCTATCATTGTTAGAAAACAAAGATTTTTAGTAACAGTGTTTGGATGGCACCAGACATTTCATACACCTTTCATGCATTGAATAGGAGTCTTTTTAAAAATTCCAATCAATTTGACAGAATTTTGTATTATTTCTGGCATGTCAGCTTTCCGTTTTCCATTCTTAGTCTGAAGTTTTGTGTAGTCTGCTTTCTCCATTCCATATTTCTGTGAGGAAAAGGCGGCTGTGCTAAGGAAGCATGCACGCACACTGTTTCACATTTTCAGAGGCAGTTCATCTTCAACATGCTCCTTATTAAAATGCTAATTAAAACATTTTGGTTGAATCATTGTATATTTCACACAGAACATCTCAATCTTAATCATCTTTGTACCTGCTTCCCCACCAGCACCACCCATAGCTCCCAAATGGAATCCATGTATTCTTTCATCTGTATTAAGGTCTATTGTGTCAAGTTAGTGTCCCCGAGTGACCTCAGTACAGGTTCCTTCACTGAGGTCTAGTCAGCCTACCCAGAGTCCCTCACTAGGAAGACCGGATCATCTTCACCCAACAATAATCAGTTGTCAATATTTCTTCAGCAAAGATTGGGGTCTGCTGCCCATTTCCCCTGTTCCATGCTGGGTTTTTGTCTGCTTGAGTTTGCATGGGTCTTGAGCATGCCAAATCATTGCTGTAGGTTCCTATGAGCAGAGTCTCAGGAGCTTGTAGGATTGTATTTCCATACAGTGACACCCAACCTCACTGGCTTCTTTTGCAATGGTCCCTGAACCCTTGGTGAGTAAGGCTTAATATAAGAGTCCTGTCCAGGGATCCACACTCTGCAGATTCCTAATTTCCATGATTTAGCTATTTGCAATCATATGTTGCTAGCCCTTTGTTGCATGCAGGAGATTCATTACTGAGAGCTGAGAGATTTATTAGTGTTTTCATTACCCCTTGTTCCATGTTGCGTTAGCCTCGGGTGTAGAGGTTGAATTGGAGGTGCTTAGGCATGGGCAATTCACAGACACTGCGTGTGACCAGCTGTGGTACACTGTATTAGTCTCCTCTGGTGCAAAAGAAGCCTGTTTGATGAGTGGTGACTGGGATATTTGACAGTAAACAAAAGGATACATGTTTTGCACTTAGTGGGAAGTTACATTAGTTTAGGGATGGGCCAGCCCTGGGGATCTCTCCAAGATCTGTGACATCTCCTCTTCAGCCATGTGTACGTGGCTATAATTACAGTGACACCACATGAGCTTCTTCCCACTAAGTGCGATCTCAGATCAGTTAGGTAGCTGTTGACTGACCCCAAGAAAAAAGGGCCACTACTGCACCAGTTTCTAATGCTGTACCAAATCTCGATGTGGTTATGTGATCATGAAGCTGGTACTGGGCCATTGACTGATGTTCTCCCTAGGCTACTTGTAAAGTGCTCCCCAGAGCTATGAGAGCTAGCCTTCCGGGGGCGTGGCTTCCAGGTTAGTTCCAGCTCTATGCTCCAAATCTTGGTCTCTGAAGTAAGTCCTGTGTTCAGTAATAGGGTCTTACATTCAAGTTCTGGGAAGCAGTCAAGGGCTATGACAATAGCCCATGTAATTCTGGGAGTGTCTGGGCCACCCCAACCAACAATTCAAAGAAAGTTTTCTCCTATCTGGCACTGTTTCTTACTATGTAGACTTCAGCTATGCATATGGGCTCATGTAGAGATATTGTATGTAGAATTTATCATTAGATTGATAGACCAACATGATTCCCTCTGGTGTTTATACTAAGTCCTCTCTCTCTCACTCTCTCTCTCTCTCCCTGTCTACACTTCCCTCATGCCTTCCTTCTGTCAGTTTCCCCCATTTCTCCCTTGATAATGCAGTCTCCTGTGGCCCCGCCTCTCTTGAGCTCCTTTCCCCTTTATCCACATAGTTCCTTGTATAACCCTCCCTCCACACTCCATTTAATTATCCCCTATTACATATGTCTCCCATAGTAACACACCTGTCTCCTCTTATTATTCTCTCTTAGGTTCATTATTCTCTTTACCTCCCTGGTTCCTTTCCATTTTCCTAGTTCCTTCAGTTACATCCGGATACATACTCACATATAAGGGTTTGGTGCTAGGATCCACAAATGAGAGAGAACATACGTTGTTTGTTTTTCTGATTCTGTGTTACTTCACTTAGCGTAACAGTTTCTAGTTCCATCCATTTACCCTGCAAATGCCATGATTTTGTCTTTCTTTACAGCTGAGTAGAACTCCATTGTGTAAGTGTACCACGTTTTCATTATCCAACCTAAGTGTCAGTTGAGGGACACTTAGGTTGCTTCCATCCCTTAGGTATTGTGAAAAGAGCAGCAACAAACACGGATGTAAAAGTTTCTCAGCATTAGGATGAGTCCTTTAGGTATATGCCAATGAGTGGTATAAACGGGTCAAATGCTATGTTCAGTTTTACTTTCTAAAGAGTTCTCCATACTGCTTTCCATAGGGGTTTCACAAGTTCAAAATCCCACCAGCTGTGAATGAGCATTCCTCTTTTCCCACATCCTCTCCAGCATTTGGTATCAGTTGTTTTCTTGATCTTAACCAGTCAGACTGGGGTAAGATGAAATATTAAGTTGGTTTTGTTTTGCATTTCCCTGATTATTAATGATGTTGAGTACGTCTTAAGATGTTTCTCAGTCATCTTAATTTCTTCCTTTGAGAACTCTGCTCAGATCTGTAGCCTATCTTTTAATTGGGTCACTTGTTTCCTTGATTCTTTGTTTTTTGAGTTCTTTATATATTCTGGATATTAAACTTTTGTCAGATGTGTCACTGGTAAAGATTTCTCCCATTCAGTGGGTTTTCTCTTCACTTCCTTAGTTGTTTCTTTTGCTATACAGAAGCATTTTAGTTTAATGAGGTCACACTTGTTCATTTTTGACCTTAATTCCTGAAGAACTGCTGTCCAATTTAGAAAGCCCTTTCCTACACCTACGACTTGTATGTTACTGCCAAAGTTTTCTTCTAATGGTTTCAGAGTTTCAGGTTTCACATTCAGGCCTTTGATCCATTTGGAGTTGACTTTTGTGTAAGGTGAAAGGTAAGGGTCTAGTTTTATTCTTCTATAGTTGGAGACCCAGTTTTTCCAACACCGATTGCTGAAGATGCTATCTTTCCTCCAGTAAGTGTTCTTGGCCCCTTTGTCAAATATCAGGTGTTGGGCCATTGATTGATGTAATGAATGTACTGAAATTGCATGTACTCATGTTTGAGTGTTGAATTATATTCCATTGGTCTACAGGTTTATTTTTGTGCTGGTAGTATGCTGTTTTTATGAATACAGTTTTGTAACATAGTTTGAAATCTGGAATAGTCATCACCTTTATGTTATTAGTCTTTGTGCTCAGGGTTGCTTTGGCTATCTGGGGTCTTTTGTGTTTCCATAAGAATTTTATGATGGTTTTTTCAAATGCTGTAAAGAATGTCATGGAGATTTTGATTGGGATTGTATTGAATCTATACATTTCTTTTGGTAGGAAGGTCATTTTCACAATATTAATTCTAATCCATGAGCCTGAGTTCCTTCCATCTTCTAGTGTCCTCATCAATCTCTTTCTTGAAGATCTAAAATTTTCATTGTAGAGATCTTTAATGTGTTTGGTTGAGTCTATTCCGAGATACATATATTTTAGGCTATTGTGAATGGGAGGGTTTCCTTGTACTCTTTCTCCAAATGTTTGCTATAAGGATATAGAAAGGCTATTGATTTTGTAGATTCATTTTGTAATCTTCCACTTTATTGAAAGTGTTAATTATTTCTAGGAATTTTCTGGTAGAATTTTTGGCATCTCTTAGGTATAATATCATGTCACCTCCACAAAAGATTAATTTCATTTCTTCTTTTCCAATGAGTATTCGTTTAACTTCCTTCTCTTGTCTTATTGCCCTAGTAAGAGTATCAAGTTCTGTATTAAAAAGGAGTGGAGATAGTTTTCAGCCTTGTCTGGTTCCTGATTTTAATGGGAATGCTTCCAATTTTTCTCCATTTAGAATGATGTTGCCTGTTTTTTTTTTTTTTTTTTGTATATACCTTTAATTATGTTGAGGTATGTTTCCTCCAGTACAGTTACCTTTTGGACTTTTAACATAAATGCATGTTGGATTTTGTCAAAGGCCTTTTCTTCTTCTATTGAGGTACCATGGGATTTTTGTTTTTGAGTCCATTTTTGTGCTTTATGACATTTATTGACTTACATATATTGAACCACCCCTGCATCTCCAGAATAAAACCAACTTGATCATGGTGGATGGTCTTTTTAATATGTGTCTTATGTGGTTTGCAAGTATTTTCTTGAGAATTTTTACATCTATTTTCATTAAGGACATGGGTCTATAGTTTTACTTTTTGGTTCTATCTTTCCCTGTTTTGGGTATTAGACTGATACTGGGTTCTTGAAGGAATTTGGGAGTTCTTCCTCTGTTTCCATTTATTTGAATAATTTAAGTAGTATTAGATATAGATCTTTGAATGTCCAGTAGAATTCTGCTGTGAATCCTTCTGGCCCTGGGATTTTCTTGGTATGTAGATTTTATATTACTGTTTTAATTTCTTTATATATTATGGATCTGTTTAAGCTGTTAATCTCTCTTGTTTTAGCTTTGGAGATTCCCATGATTTTAGATATGCATCAATTTCTTTAAGGTTTGCAAATTTAAAAGCATATGGGTTTTTAAAGTATTCCTTATAATGTTCTGGTCCTTTCTGTTGTCTTGTTTCCCCTTTCATTTCTGATTTTCTTGATTTGGAGTTACTCTTTCTTTCCTTTAATTCATTGGGCCAATTATCTATCTTGTTTATCATTTCAAAGAACCAGCTCTTGGATTACCTGATTCTCTGTATTGTTTTTTTGTTGTTGTTTCTACTTCATGTATTCCTGCTCTGATTTTCATTGTTTCTTCTTGTCTGTTGCATTTGAGTTTCATTTATTCTTGGCTTTCAAGATTCTTGAGGTGCAATGTTAAATAGATTATTTGCGCTCCTTCTAATGATTTAATGTAGGAACTCAGAGCTATAAACTTCCCTCTTAAGATTGTTTTCAATATGCCCCAAGGTTTTGTTTGGTTGTAATGTCCTTTTCATTTATTTCCAGGAATAATTTCATTTCTTTTTTAATATCTGCTTTGATTCATTCATCATTCAAGAGTGTGTTATTTAGTCTCCATGAGTTTGTGAAGTTACTGGGGCTTCTTCTGATGCTGATTGCAAGCTTTATTGCATTGTGGTCTGATAGAATGAATGGAATTATTTCAATTTTTGTATTTGCTGAGGTTTGTTTTGTGCCCCAGTCTGTGGTCGATTTGGGGGAAAGTTCCATGGGGTGCTATTTAGAATATGTATTCTTGGTTGGAATATTCAGTAGCTGTCTGTTAGGTTCATTTGATGTATTGTATTGTTTAATTCAGATGTCTCTCTATTTTTTTTTTCTGGTTGATTTGTCTAATGGAGACAGTGAGGTATTGAAGTCTGCTACTATTAGTGAATTGGAATTAATCCGTGTCTTAAAGTCCTGTAGTACTGTTTTTATGAAGTTGGGTGCAACAGAGTTTGGTACATATATGTTCATGATTGTAATATCTTTTCAGTTAATTTTTCCTTTGATCAGAATGAAATGACCTTCTTTATCTCCTCTGATTAGTTATAGTTTGAAGTCTATTTTGTCAGATATTAGAATGGCAACTCCTTCTTGTTTCTTAATGCCATTTGCTTAAAATGTTTTTTTCATTCTTTCACCTTAAGGTAGTTCCTGTCCTTGAAGGTGAGATGGGTTTCTTGCAGACAACAGAAGGATGAATTTTGTTTCTAGTTACATTCAACTAGCCTGTGTCTTTTGACTGGGGAGTTTAGTCCATTGATATTTAAAGTTATTATTGAAATTTATATATGATTCCCATCATTTTAAATTCTGTCCCCATCTTTGTTCTAACTTTGTGGTTCCCAAGTTATACTTTCATTTAGTTTCTTTCTGTTTCCCCTTGGGTATAGTTGTTCCTTTGTTTAAGTTTTTGTATTGCTTCAAGTATTCTCTGAAGGCCTGGTTCTCTGGACATAAATTCTTTCAGTCTATTCATATCATGGAATATTTTTCTTTCCCCTTCAACTATAATACATATTTGTGCTGATTGACGTATTCTAGGTTGTCATCTATGGTCATTTAGAACTGAGAATACATTGGTTCACCATCTTCTGCTTTTCAAAGTTTGCATTGAAAATTCTGTAGTAATTCTGATGGATTTTCCTTTACGTGTGACTTGTTTTTCTCTTGCAGCTTTCAGAATTCTGATTTTCTTTTGTATGCTTAGGGATTCTACTATGATACACTGTGGGGAATTTCTTTTCTGGTCCTGTCTATTTGGTCTTCTACGTACTTCTTGTATTTGTATGGTAATGTCTTTCCTTAATTTGGGGGAAATTTTCTTCTATAATCTGGCTGAAGATCTGGTAAATACCATTAATCTGCAATCCTTCTCCTCTATGCCTGTGCTGTATAAATTTGATCTTCTCATTGTGTCCCATGTTTTCTGCACATTCCATTCCTGTGTTTTTAATGTTTTTTCATGCTCTTTGCTTGAGTGCTTCAATTTTTCAACTTTATCATCAAGTCTTGATATTCTGTTTTCCATTTCATTCATCTATTGGTAAAACTTTCTTCTTTAAGTCATTTCAAATTGGCTTACTGAGATTTTCACTTCCCTTTTCTTTCAGCCTCAGTTCTTTTTGATATTTTTACCTCTTTTGTGAATTCCACCAGATGTTTATCCCTGTCTTCTTTTAGTTCTTTGATTTCTTGCTTTGTGTTCTTTACATGCATTGATTTCTTTGAATATATTTTAAGACTCTTTTACTAAAAGTGCAGTTTTCCATCATCTCTCTGGGCTATATCTTTAGACACAAGCCAGACAAGGGTTCAAACTGCTATTCTCAGTCTTTTGTACCTCTATGAAGTCTGTATCTTGTAATGGTACCAAAACTGGATAAAAGTACATGAAATTAGTCCCAACATTCCCTGGGTCTCCACTCCAGGAGCCAGATTTTCTTGCTGAATTAATGGCAGCAGACCTTCCTGCCTATCTACCTTACTCCAGCAGACTAAGTAGCATCTTGTATTACAGAAAACAGACACAACTGTAGAACCAATAAATGGTATTTCTGGACAATCCTTATTATGCTCTTTCAAATGGTATTTTTAAAGTATTTAAAATAATTGTACTTGTATGTAGATACATATTTATAAACTTATTCTAAAACTTTCATATCTTTCTGATTGTGAGATTTTTAAGATTAGTTAGGGTTTTCACATAAACCATCAAGACAAATCTGGATAAAAATAGTTTTGAGATTTTTCTATGCGTTTTTAATTTCTTTTGGTTATACTGCACTGGCTAGGAACTCAGTTACTAAACTGAATATACAGTGTAAGAGTAAAAATTGTTGTTTAATTTTTATACCTTAGGGAAAATAGTTCAAAACATCATTAATAGTTAGAGTGTGGTCCATAGATACACTTTGTTGTTTGTCTTCATCTCCTCTATTCCCACATGGCTTAGACTTTTCCTTTTTAACCATGAATGCATGTTATGTTTTGTAAATGTGTATTTTATTTATTGGTATCCTTAAAATAATTTCGTCCTTTCTATTTTATATCCTTTAATGTATAAATAAGCAGAACTATCTGGTTTTAGAGAACATAATCTTTTGTACACAAATTCCACCAAAGCCTAGTTAGAATTGATATTTGTTCAGTCACTAACTGGGTAATTTTAGTGACATTTATTTACTCTGTAGTAGGAAGCTTCTGATCTTGTTCAGAATGCACAGTCACAGGCCCATATATACCTGTATGCATACAGTTGCCTTCAGCATATGAATTGTCACTAGGGATATATATCACATATAAAACATAGTCATCTTGGGATATGCAAGGTCCCCAAGGATGCACAGCAGTCACCGTGGGACGTACACATCACTTGGAATGCATGTCATCCTCCTGATATGATGTGGTATGCCTGAGCATTTTCCCCTGTCCAATGGATGTATCCTTGATATAAGAAGAGATCCTGTGACCTTTTCAATGCAGTCATTTGGAATTCAGTCCCTATAAGATAAAACTGAAAGAGATGAGAAGGTTGGGCAGCCTCTACTTTCTGGGAGTATAAAAAAGTCCTAAACTGAAACTTGGAGGAAACAAGCTACCCTGTGCTCTGTCTATCCAGAGTGGAGTTTCCTCAGATGGAAGAAATGGGAGCAAGTGTGAGTAGTGGTTCAAATTCCACACAGACTTACTGCTCTAGGGTATTTCAGTAGATTTTCTTAATTTTTTTTATTTGCTGTATACCCTTAGGACAATTACCTAAGACATCAAATGCTAATAATTTTCATCTAATATATTTGTTTCTTTGTGGGGTAGGTCTGCAGTGCTTCTCTTGCTTAAATGCTACAATTCATTCTTAATCCCACCAAGGACCTTTATAACTTTCAGATATGTGTCTACTCTGTTCTGGAGTTTCCACTGTGTTTTTGCTTATACTTTGGTGGTATCTCTCTGTTCTCTCGTTATGTTCATATTTTGTTTAAGTCTTCAAACATGACTAGGAGTTTTAGCATCTTGTCTGCTAATTTCAATGTTGACATCACGGCAGGCTCGTCTGCTAATTTCAATGTTGACATCCCGGCAGGCTCGGTTTCTATTGCTCCTATTCTGTACTCTCCTCACTGTATCACATTTTTCTAGATTTCATTCACACAGCTCTTTTTTTAAATCCCATGAAGAATCCAAGAATGTTTTGTCGTGGAATATCTGTTGAAAGTTCTCTTCTTTTAAAAGGTATTAAGTGATGACAGCAAATACGTTACTGAACATCCTCTTATTGGATCTGACTTTGTTTATTCTTTTTAAAATAAGATGCATATTTGATTGTCTTTTCTCCCCAAAATTATTTCTTTCTCTAGGATATGCTCCTGCTTCCCAAAATATTGTCTCTCTTGGGTCAATAGAGAATGTCCAAGTTGCTCAGGAATGTCTCTGGGTCCAGTTCTGACCGAATTGGATTCCCACACCTTTGAGCAGTATGTGGTCTGTGTGACCCTGTATAACCCACAGCAGCTTTCTCTATTAGGCATTGCACATCTTGCCATAGACATGCATGGCTCAGTCCCAGATCAGGGCCAGAGGAAAACCTTTATGCACACTTCTATGCTCTCTTGCACTTCTTCTAAGACATTTCAGCACACAAGATTTCACCTGACGTTGCAACAACAGGTTTTTCCTTTCTGTTGAACTTATGGGAACTTCTTTGTTTCTTTGCAGGAATGATCCACTTTTCTATGCCATGCTGAGGACATGGCTGATGATCTTAATACTGAAGCAAATGTGATATTCACTTTTCATGTTGTTCATTTTTTCAACATCATTGTTCTTTATGCATGTGTCCAATGTCAGAAAATGTTTTCAGAATATACTTTAATCAGCATTATAGCTGTTTATGTGGTAGGATAAATCTGATAACCTTTTGTATTCACAATCCAAAGCAGAATCCCTGCTTCCCCTTGTTACTTGCTTTTTAACCCCAAAGTTATTTATAAGTATTTTATATCTACATATTTAGTTTATATCTGTCTATATCTGGCTTGGATTCCAGAAATTTGCACTACTATAGCTGATCAACTGTCACTGGCAGTGTCTTACCTAAGTAAGAAATCAGAGCAGTATGTGACTGGATACTAAATAGTTTACAAGAATATTCCAATAGATGGAGCCATTGAATCTGAAACTATTCTCATTCCTCTGTAAAAATCAAGAACTAACCAAAGCTTGTTTCACCTTGGTACCAAAGTACCCAAGATGAGATGTCATATGAGACATGTTTCTGAGAATTTTGAAGACCAGAACTTCAATTCAGGAACTTGGAAAGTTGACAATAAAATGGCATTAAAATTATATAAACAAGTGCTGCAACCAAAGCTGGTCCTGGGTATGTGGGGATGAGGTGGGAGGTATTCCAAACTGTAAAAGAAGAAGCTTAGTAGAGTATAAACAAAGAAGAGTCAAAATGTTTAGCTAGTATGGCATCATTACAATGGGGAAGCTCTATTTATTATTTCAGTTGACAATGTATGTTAGAATTGATGCACTCCAGACATACTAAATGCTGGAAAAAATGTTATTAGTAATATAACTTGTGTGAATCGACTTTAAAAGTTCACTTACTTGTATATATGTTAAAAATATTGCTGAGAAAATGTCAAATCATTGTAACCACACTTTATGTTTAGAAAAACATTTCAGCATGAGTCACAATGCCCCATATAGACACTTAATTTGAAATGGAAAGGTTAAGACTGCCAAAATCAATTCACCTTTTAAAAGAGGATTTTATCTGTGGTATGTGCAACTGGAATAGACTGGTGGAAGTGTCCTTTTGTGGGAAAAATGTGGAATTTTTTACTATTAGCTTTGACTTTAGGTGAAGATTGCCCATGTGCAAAATGAGGAATGGTTTTGCCATGATTCAAGTACCCTGGGTTCTATCCATGATTCCATATGTCTCCTACTTACAAATTGCATTAGGTGCTCATTTGGGTCGGATGCACCTATAGGTGGTGAAAATTAAGCCTAGCACCGATAATTTCAGAGCTGTGGAAACATTGTTTTTATACTCCTGATGTCTATAACATGGAGTCCTTTCACTTTAACGTAACTGATGCTGCAATTGAATATGAGAGAATGCATCCACCATATGACAGAACAACATCTACAAGTAGTTCACATAAAAACTTGATATTTAAGAAAGCCTATTTACAGATTGCTTAAGTGCCATTCCCGCATGGGATGTAAACCACATTGTCTTGGGTTTATAATATATATATTACTGAGTAGAAATTAAATGATTATGTGCTCAGCTAATGAAATGTCACGTAGCAAAGTATGCATTGTGTGAATTTTCTGTATGTTTTGCAATATTTAGTTCCTTCTTAATATATCATTTGGTATCCTTTAAAAAGGAATCTATCCTTTCTTTAATTTAGTTCCTGGAGAAATGTGAATCTCTGCTAAGAGTTTGAGTTTTCTTCCTTTTTAAGACAGTGTGTAGCATGGGTTTAATTTGCTTATTTGTGTATCCAATGGATCAAAGGCCAAAGAGTAGTACATCTCATCTCATGTGGACACACAGCACTGGGTTCAAGAATTCTACTTCCAACTTGAAATTTTGAATAAGTCACCTGTCCTGAACTTTAATTTTCTTTTCAGCAATATTAAATGACAATAAATATGCTATTTTATGATGGAAAAACATATCCACCCTGTACAATATGAGTCAGAATGCTGAAGGTCGTTATTCATTTCTATGACCCATGCACTTTTCTTTCATTCTTCAAAACTTTGGAATTTTAGGTTCAGACAATATCTTAGATTATTCACCGTCCTGACCCAATGCAAGTAGACATTTTCAAATGAATCTGAATATGAAATTTCCTTTTCAGAACATAATCCCATTTTGTACTGACTGTTGACAGTATGTTATTATTTACATGCTCATATTCCCCAAACCCTTTAAAATCACCTGATTTCTCTCCATGAAAGCTAGGACTCACTATGATAAAGTGTGTTTGGACACAACTACTTCAAGCAGTTTGTCACAGCTGTGAACCCTGCCATGTAATTAGAGGAGTTTCTAACAGAAGTGGAGAAACAAAGTGAAGCCCAGCTGAGGCTCTGATTGTCAACCAACTCTTCGGAGTGTTGCGCCTCTCACACATTAGTGTTCTCTTATTCCATTTATTCACATTTGTTTAAGTATGTGTGTGTGTGCATGTGTGTGCATGTCATGGTGCAGGTGTGGAGGTCAGAGGACAACTTTCAGGAATCAGTTTTCACCTTCCACCATGTTGGTTATGGGGATCAAGCTCAGGTCACCGGGCCTGGTGGCACACGCCTTTACTGACTGAGCTATCTTTTAGCCCTTCCTTACCCCTTGTAAAATATGAAATGGAAGCTTCATGTGGAACCTCCGTGTCTTTCTTGGTAATCCCTCCATGACCGTGCACACCATATCTGATCCTTAAAAGATGTGTCAAATTTGCAAAATTAAAATGCCTTCCCATATCAAATAGGGAATTTATATCAATATTAAAGTTTGAAGAAGGAGAATGTTTAGGCTTGTAGACTACAGAGTGTAGTTAAATCTTTGTTTTTGTTCTCTCCAGAGCATTGACATGTTATCAGAAGAAGACTAAGCTGCTAAGTTTCTACCTCTTTTAATAACTTTAAATCATGTTGTAAACAATTGTCTAAAGGGAAAACAGTATAAGGATTAATCATCACATTGGTACAGCTTAGTATACTAATGAAAGTAATATTTTATGTCATAGTTAAGTAAAGTTGGGTGAACTTCTAGTTCACACAGTAATGGCCTTTATTACCCGAGAAGAGATATCTCAAGACTCTGAGAATCTTGTGATCATCCATTCACCCGATTGCCCTGGAATACCTACCTGACTTCTAAAGGAGCAAACAAAAGCAGGATTCATATGTGGGAACTCACAACGTGGAGGACAATGAATCATCTGCAGAGAACAGGGAAACTCCAGAAGCGTTAGTCACCAGTGTTTTCCTTCAGTGCAAACATGGCTTATAGATACACACAGTACTACCCATCTCAATTTCCTTTTCTGTTGTTGTGACTAAATATCCGACAGAAGCAGCATAAAGGAGAAAGGCTTTATTTAGCTCCCAGTGCCAGGTTACAGCCCATAACTGTGGAGAACTCAAGGAGGCAGGAATTTGAAGCACTGGTCATGTCACCTCCACAGTCAGGACGGGTGGAATGAAGTAACACACACATGCTGGTGCTCAGGAGCTCTGCTCGCATTCAGCCCAGGGCTGTCTATGAAACGGTGTTACTCACATTCAGTGCAGGTTTTCCCACCTCAGCTAACCCAGCTAAGAAAATCCTTCACAGACCCACCACAGGCCAACTAAACTAGACAGTGCCCCATTGAGAACCCTCCCCGACAGGTGCTAGTTGTATCAAGTTAACAGCTAAAACCAAGCATCACACCACCACAAGACTCTCCCAGTGGCAACCTCCAACTTTGCATCGCCAGCATCTAAGAAGTTTCAGGTCTCCCATAGCTATCCAGAAGAATCAGAGTTCTCCTTACGTTTCATTCCAAAAGAATTGATTTCCCATGTGGCAGAAATGCTATGTGCCATATGTCTATCTTCTACATTCTTCTCAAATTAATTCACTTAGTTGAAGGCATCTCAGAAAAAGGCTGACTATGTACTACACAAGGAAATCTGCTGGTTGGGTACAGCCAGGAGCAAATAATACAAAAATCAAAGGAAGTAATATTAGCTTCTAAGTGAAAGTCAGAACAAAGTTCAGAGAGGGCTTTCATTATGTAAAGAAAAGGCAATAGTTGGTACTGTCTATGGTATCAAAATGCAGACATTAAAATACACTAAGAAAGGGCTGACAAGATGACTTAGCAGGGAAAAGCACACTTTCCAGGCAAGACTGACAATCTAATATTGATGTCCAGAATGAACATTAAAAAGCCAGATATTATGTTGTTATGTTATGGCATCTATAATCACCTGGAAACTCTCATACTAACTAGCCTGGAGTATGCAGTGTGGCAGAAATAACAAGAGAAACCCTCCTTCAACAAGACAGAAGGAGAGAACTTACTCTGGAAAGCTGTAATCTACCTCTACACATATGCAGTGGCATGCACATGCCTGTACTCACATATAGTGTGCGCACTCACACGCACAGACATACACAATTTTAAAATGAAAAAGTACACTAAGCCTTCAAAGACATATTGGTTAAAGCAAATATTTTACTAGAGACATTCAAGGAGACCAAGACGAGCGGTGAATGGTATGAAAAATTATGTGTAAAGAGAGAAAGTGATCTGTATGGATGGAATTTCTATTCTGCAATAATTATTTACTTTCTTCAAATATACATAGTAGAGTTACAAATTTTTAATTTTTAATAATTTAACCTCAGGAAATTTCTTAGGATAGAAGTGAAGAACAGCCATATTTGTTGACAAAACATGACAAGAATGGCCTCTAGTCCAATTGCCATTAAAAAAACCCTTGCTCCCCTTTGAAACATCTTGAGCCACATTACTGTCAATACTACAGGCTTCCCAGCTTCTATCAGAATTTCCTACTAAGCTCTGTTTACAGCATTCAGCTGCTTTTCTAGTCCAAAGTCTTCCAAAATCCTCAGAAAAACATGACCAGTTTCTTGACAGCAACAACCCACTCTCTGGTACCAACTTCTGTATCAGTCACTTTCCTGTTGCTTTCATAAAACAACATGACCAAGGCAACTTATAGAAGAAAGAACTGAGGTCATCATTTTGAAGTGAGATGCAGATTATATTTGGAAAGGAAAAAGAAAATGTTTCCATGAAAGTTCTTTGCAATACTGCTAGTGGCTGTTCACTTCCTTTATTCTGGCTCTTCTCTAATTGGGAGTGTTTTTCCTTCAATTTACTACATGGTTATTTTCTTAAAAGACATTAATAACTACATTTTTGGATATTAAGGATATTACTTTCTCAGTTGTTCTTTCTAAACTTTCAAAGAATGCATTACTTTAACCTTCAACAGCCACTTCAGATATCTCAAAATTTTTCTTTACTTTTGCCTTCTTATATTTTTTTTCTTTGGGTATTTAAATCTTCTAATTGTTTTCTCTGTTTCTTCTTGGTTGGGAGTTTATTCACTTCTGCTTATATGTAATGCTCCAAAAAGGATTGATCCTTCTCTTCTCAAATTCTAGCTCCGTTTCCAGCCTCCTGATAATCCTCATCACTTGACTATCTCCCTGTCTCTCTTACTTAATATGCCCACTAGTGAATGCTCTCTGTGTGCTGAAGGCCACATGGCAGTACCCAGTAGCATTTTATCTCCTGGGAGCTTCAGGAAGGAGCTCTCTGTTCTCAGACTTACTCTTTTAGCTTTTGTTAAATCCTTGTCTGCTTAGTGATGATAATAGGTCAGAATATATTTTTGTTAATGTATGACACTTTTCTGGAGAGTATAGTTACTGTGACCAAGTAAGTTTTGCTTTGACTTTCTACAACTGGTCACACACTGATATTGTCTGTGAATAGCCAAGCCCTAAGTGACACATCTACAATGGAGTCCCACATAGTGGAACAAGAGATAGAGAAAATACTAATGCTGAATACTAATACTCAGCTCTCATCAACAAAGCTTCCTCATACAGCAGAGGGCCATGAACATAAAATGATACAAATGGCCAAAGCATAAAGAGTAGAGTCTGTAGAGTATGGGTCATTGGACAGGACGCCTAAATTAAACTTCACTCACCCAGGGCTCAAGGAACATTGCAGAAGAGGGATTAAAAAGATTCTAAGAGCCAATGGAGGAGGCACATGACTATGTGGAAATAGAGTCCTAAATGCTCCTGGGATCTTGTTCATATGAGCACACAGCAATGATGTCAGCATGCATAAGGCCCAAGCAAACTCAAGCAAAAAAACACTCAGCCTAGAACTGTGGAAATGGGCAACAGACCCCAATCTTAACCAGAAGAATTATTGGCAGTTGATTACTGTTGAGTGAGGAAGAGCTGATCTTAAAGGGAGGGACTCTAGATAGGCTGACTAGCCCTCAGTGGATGAACTTGCACTGAGGATGTTTGGGAACACTAACTTTACACAATAAGCCTTAACACAAATGACCGAATGCATGAAATCCAGTGGCGTAGGGGAGGCTATGGGAGGGTGCCAGTGGGGAAGGGGTTATAAAGGTGATTAAGATGCTCTGTATGAAATATGCAAAAGTTTAATAGAAAATGTGTGAAGAGGAAGCACAGAGATTAAGGGAAAGAAAAAGCCACAAAGAGGGGAACAGGAGGTAGAAGATGTTATCAGGTAGGGAGGTGGCGAAAGAGTGTTGGCGGGGAGGGGAGGCAGGGAGAGACATGTAGGGGCCATGGGGTGAGAGCAAGGAACGTAGGAGAGGGAGCATGTTGGGAGGCAGGTGTTATTGGGGAGGGGTGGGGAAAATGGGAGCTTAGACTGGGGAGAGAGCGGGGAGGTTGGACAGAGGACGAGAGGAGACACGAATGGAGCTTGGGTGCATGGGAAGCCACAGGGAAATGTGTTGGTTCGGCAGCCAGCTGAGAAAACACATATAGTGTCTAAACATTAGTGCATTTGTATGTCTGGGGGCTATATGGCAAGAAGCACAGAGTCAGACAGGAGAGACTTCCTATCGAGTTGTTGGTTAGAGTAATCCAAGAGACTCCCCAGATAACAAAGGCTATAGCCACAGTCCTTGATTACCTTCCTGAACTTGAAGGTAAGACCCTAGTGCTAAAGATAGGACATAATTTGGACACAGGTCTTGGAGCCATGGAGCTAAAACTGACCTGGAAGCCTTCTCTCTGAAGACTAGCTCTCATAGTTCTAGAGAATACTATGCAAGCTGCTAAGGGAGAAAATGAACCAAGGATCCAAACCAGCTTTAAAGCCTAATAGCCACAAGGACTGTCACAGCAAACCCCCTCTATTGGTGCAGTAGTGGATCCATTATCTGGGGGATAATCAACAGCTATCTAATTGGACTTAAAGTCTTCTCAATGGGAGGGAGATCATGGGTGGGTACTATAATTGTAGCCAAATTACATGGTTGGAGAAGTCATAGATCCTAGAGAAAGCTATCATATCTACCATATCTGTAGAGAAATGAAATTTCTTACTGTATGCTAAATATGAATCCTTATATTTACACATACGATATTGTACACCACTAAGCAAAGAAGCCTCTTTTTGCAATAGATGGAGGCCATTATAGAGTTCCACAGCTGGTAACATGCAGAGAGTATATGTCTGAGAGGCTCCCAGTACTAGGCGACACATTCACAGTGGAACCTTTACACCTGAGGCTCACGGAGCATCGTAGAACAGGGGATGGAGAGAACACTGGTGCACTCAGCTCTCACCAGTGGAGCTTCCTTGTACTACAGAGTGTGATGCACACAGAAGGCCACAACGGGCTAAGTTTAAGAGTATACGAGACTGTAGTGTGTGTGTGTGTCCCAGGATAGGACTCCTATATTAAACTTCACCCACCCACAGCTCATGGCTTATTACAGAAGAGAGAGTAGAAAGATTGTAAGAGCCAGGGTTGGTCCATGAACATAGGGAAACAGAACCTTTCAGGCCACTGGAAGCTTGCTCATGTGAACTTGCTATCTTCCTGCTTTATAGCCTTGCCAGCATTTGGTGTTGTTGGTTCCCTGAATTTTGGATGATTATAATGGGTGTGTAGACTTGTCCAATTTTTGTTTTAATTTGTGTTTTCCTAATAGTGGAGTAATTTTCCATTTGATTATTATCTTTCATCTGAATATCTTCTCTTGAGAGCTTCTGGCAGCTGATTGTTATGAGGTGAAGGAGAGCAGATTTCCTTAAGGGAGTGACTCTAGACAGGCTGACTGTACTCCAGCGGGTGACCTTGCAGGGCAGGACACCTGCGTATAGATGCTTGACAGGATAAGACTTAACATATATGATAGAGGTCTTGTGTGGTGGGAGGGGAGGGAGTCTAAATGTGATTCAGAGCTATTGTATGAAATGCACAAACTCAGTAAACAATACTAAAGGGCAAAAATGACAAAAAAATACATTCCCTGAGACTGGAGAGATGACTCAGTGATTAAGAACACTGGCTGCTCTTGCAGAGGACTTAGGTTCAGTTCCCAGCATCCACATGGTAGCTAACAACCATACGTAATTTCAGTTTCATGGGATTCAACACTTCTTCTGACCTCCACAGTCATTCCTTGACATGGATACACTTACATACATTCAGGCAAAATATTCATAGACATAAAAATTAAAAACAAATATATAAATAAGACAAAAATACATTCCATGAGTATAGACAATATTCTATCAAGTCCATTTCCCAGGTTAACTCAATACAAATAATCTCATTCTCACATACTAACCCTAACAGACCTACTTTAGAACTAATCCGTTTGATTAGAGCAGCACATTGTTTTGACTAGGACTCTGGAAACTGTGTGCTCATCTCTGCACAACTGGAAGAAATGAACCTTATAGGAAAACTGAGGTACAGCTAACCAGAAAAAAAGTCATGTGCTAGCAATAGTGCTGAAGGCAAACACAACAGATCTTTTCTACACCCACTTATCAACCTTCTGTCTCTATGTCCTTAAATTACCTCCCACATGTACACTGTCTTCAGGTCTAGTGGTAACAGATTGTTGAGCAAAACAAGTGACAGTTGCCATCAGAATAGGGGCCACAATCCAGATGCTGAAGTTACAATAAAGTGTGTTGTAATCACTCGCTGCCTGCTTTGCCATCTTAGCACCCCCAAACCCTGAAAATACATTCAAACCTTTACTTCCGTGGTCATGGTAGTCCGTTCCATCTTACAGCTCTCCTGTGTCTGGCATGCAATGGGGATTTGAGGTTCACATCCAAATTCCCTCCTTAAAATTGAGCTTCTACTGTGGCCACTACACAATGAGCTTCATGTTGCATCAAATATATATATTCATCAAGTGCTGAACCTCTCAGAGATGTAGGTAGCAACACCCCTGTAATTCCCAGAGTCATCACAGAGTACATTTTGAACAGACAATAAATGTTTAATGTAATGTTGAGTTGTGAAAGTTGGGCTTGGCACAGAGCTCAGTAGTCTTTTCTTGTAATCTCTTTAGGCCTCTACAGGTGGCCAGCTTTTGATAAACTGCTAGGCAGAAAGGTGAATTAAATTACATCTTCAAGGGAAGGTAATTTAGGACATATGTTGGCTGGGATAAGCAGACATCCAGATACTTCACATAAATAGAAAAGAGGCCCAGAGTCAGATACAGAGGCTCTCTTGAAGTACTTTTAAAACATATTTCTTAACGTTGGGGGAGTATATCTGGTGATAAAGAGAGAAAGCTGGTCCTAGGCAGTTTGAAACTGAGTAGATTAGAGACTAGAACATAAGTGAGAGCTGCATTAGGGCCTGGATCCAAAGGAAACTGACATAAACAGCCCATAATGCTTTCTGTGCTGAGAACAGTAACGTTCTTGCCTATGACTCAGGAGACTCTTGTTTTCTCTAGTGCTCATGATACTATGGCAGGTTAATGTGTTACTTTTCAGGATGCAGATTTGCTTTGATCTCAGATCCCTCACAAGCGCTAAGTGGTTTTCATGATGAAGAGGTGGTAATGCAGACCTGTCTTTCTGGTGGAGAAAATGGGGATCTTGTGAATCTGGTCAGAGAATCTGGGAAGACTGCGTGTGACCCAGGATCAAGTGTATGCACCAGGCTGTACCAGGGTCTTCTGCTACTCTGTTGATGACCATTGAGAGGCCGAATTCAAACGGTAGAATCAAAACAAGCCTCCAAGGGTTTTTCAGAGCAGAAATAAGTCATGTGAGCCATGACGTAGATCACTGGGTGAATCAGAAACATTGGTCCAGCTTCAGGCAGTTTGTAGGTCGCATATAAGAGAAAGAGCTCCGACCTTGACCCTTGCTAGGCCCTCTACCCAGTTTCAGTTTTCTTTCGCAGAATCATAACTACAGTGTGGCTGAGTTCTCTTTAGCATCAGAAGGCTCTAAAGACCATATGTCTTTAAATTGTCATCTAAATATACAGGAATATTTTCAGAAGGGTCAGAATGCTGTGTGTCAGGCCTTTTGGCCTAACTCAACGCTATTGTGATTGTTTCTATGTCTCAGTGTATAATGGCAGTTATTGTTAATGTGGTCCATAACCCTTAATTCAACAGAATATGACGGAGCAGCTGCAGTCACATTGCCTTTGGTTGGTCTTGGAACCTGAGCCTCGTAGTCATGATAAATGTTCCTTCATTCTCTGACATTTACAGAATGAGAAAAATTCAAAGCACTGTTCAAGAGGCTTGATTTGATTCTACTTTTTCCTGAGGAGGTGAGAGCCAAGGTCTCTCCATTCTAGATATGATACTGACAACAGACCAAGAACTGAATCCATCCAAGTCTAGCTTATTGAATGAATGAGGTTTGGATGTTACTTACCGCAACATGGATGAGGGGCTATTTACAAAGCATGAACGACTCAAAAGGAACTGCATCACCAAAATGCCCACCCCAGAATGGGCAGCAGAAAAACTATATCCCTGGAGCTCTGCATTGCAGGCAGCTTAGCTTTTCTCAGAGCCTCCTCTCCCCTCCTCACCCCTGCCATCATGACTGTTGGGACCTTGGGAATCTTGTAACTTTAAAGATCACCCTGAGCTTTGTAAGTGTCATTTACTACATGTGACTTACTTTCTGAGACTCATGAGCCTCCTTCCTTCTTCCAGAAAACCATGCTTTGATTTGGAGGAAATATCTGTACAACGCATGGGTAGAGACTACCAGTGCCAGTGAAAGAAAAGCCCTGGGTCACCTGCCACAAGCATGCAGGTCAGGGTGGAGTTAAGGATCTAGAATAAGGACCTCTTTCTTTGATGTTAGCACACTTTGTTCTATATGTGTCTTGTTGGTCAACAAGTCAGAAGCCTCACTCTAAATGGCCTAACTTTAACAATATCATACCATTTCCAGCTAGGTGGTGCTGACAAAAGCCAGACAGAATCAAGGTTCCTGCTTGCCAAGATTTTTCTTAGACCTATGTGGATTCACAATGCTTAATCCTTTCTGGAGTCAAGGAAAAATTGCTGCAAAATCATTCTTCATAGACTCAAAAAGGAAGCCTAACACCTTATGGGATTATTTAGGTATTGGACTATATGTGACTCTCTTGGCATCCTACTTACTCATGCATACCAGCCAACCCATAAATCAGCGTGGTTGAATGGCAGCCAAACCAACAGACTGTGGAGTAAGTTATCCAGAAGGCTGTGGCATGTTCTTGATGCCTCTGGGACCCCATAACCCCAATGACCTCTTTGAACTGTAAGTCTCTGTGCCTGATGATCTTACCATCTGGCAGAGGGGCAACCTCTACCCAGAGGGACCTCTTGAAAAATTGAACTCTGTGTCTTCTTGACATGGCTATCATGCATCTCTCTGAAAAGCACTTAACTTGCTACTGGCCTTTTATTCACATCAAACTCCTGACCCACAGAGACTTTTTAATCCTCCAGCATGATAATATCATTAGGATATAGTTAACTGGGACTTATTAACTAACAAGGTGGGTAGGACCCACTAAACCTCACTTGTCAAATGGAAATAGAATATTCAAAAATATGTTTGACCTGGCTCAGTGGCTTCTGAAATTGTAACAGGTGAACTTGTTAGCTTAGGCAGAATAATTACGTACACTTCACAGCCCCCAGCAGTCAATAAGCAAGCATGATTTCTACTTTGGATAGAGACACAACCTCTGCCATCTTCAAACAGCTTGTAAAATGCAGTCCAGAACAGAAGTCATCAGTAACTTTGTTCTCCAGATGCACAGAAATATCAATGTAAATAAACCATACAGAACTCTCTCCCAACAACATACTGACAATGAATGACTTTTCATATCAAAGATACTAAAGGAAAGGAAAGTCCTCCCAGGGCACAGGATTTGAGCAGTATATGTTAATTTTCTTCAAAAGGAAAGGCTGGAAATTTGGATTTACATTCATTCATAGATAGTGGCTAACAATTTCCTACATGGTTGATGGTGTAGAAGGAAGATAATTAGGAGAACAGGGCTGAAGCCTGATGATGTCTAGGTAAGCTGACTAGACTCCAGTGGATGAGTTTGCACTAAAGGACTATGGGTAGAAATGCTTGGACTAGATAGGACTTAACAGGTACGGTGGAATACATGAGGTCTGGTGGGGGACTGGCAGGGGCGTGGATGAGGGAGGGGGTCTAAATTTGATTGAGAACTGTTGTATGAAATGTACAAAAACTCAATAAAAATTTTTAAAGAAGAGCTTTGATAGAATTTTCTAAGTCAGCACATGATGAAGATACTTTCATTCCATGTGAGTGCTCAAGAAAGAACAAAGTAAGAGCTTGGCAAGGTGCACATGATATCTCCTCCTATAGTCAGTCCTTAAGTTCAAAGTACCAACATCCAATGAGCATTTTCTCACTATACCTAAAGCAGGTGAAGATATCACATCGGGGAGTGGCAAACTCATTCTTTATGAAGAACTCATACCAACATCAATCTATTCACTAAGGCAGAGCCTGAATGATCGAATACCTCCAAAGAGCTCATCTCACAACACTTGTAATGGAGAGTAAGTCTCCAACATATGAATTCTGGGAGTCATATCCAAACCATAGCATTCCGCCCTTGCTTGGCCTCCAAAATCAATGCCCTTCCAACATGCAAAATGCAGTAATCCCTAATAGCCCTCAAAGTCTAAACTCATTGCAGTCCCACGTCAAAAGTCAAGTCCCATTTAAATAAAATATGTATGAAACTCAAGGCAGAATTCTTCTTGAAGCAAATTCCCTGCTAGTTGTGAGCCTGTGAAATAAAAATGGTATGTGCTTCTAAAACACGGTGCACAAAAACACAAGACAGATAAAAGCATATATCCCACAGCCTGGACAAAATGTCTTTGGTAGTATAGAGTCTGTCTGTCTCTGTTTCTCTTTTAGTGGTGCATAGCATTATATAAGAGTTTGGGAGGTTGGCAATAGAATTAGAAATAGATGAGAATACCTGTGATAAATAGAATGATTCCCACCTATTTTATAGCTTCTCTCAATAAGAGGTGGGGTCCATTTTGTCATCCTTTGTCTAGGTCAAGGCAATACTTTGCCTTGACCAACGACATGCAGCAGAAGTGACACTACAAATCCCAACCAATGCCCAAAGATTCACCTATCTCTTTTAGAGCTTGGAAACCACTCTAGGAAGTAGTGTGGACTGGCCTATTGAATAGGGGAAGACACTCAGTCCAGTTACTACTATCATACTGAACAAACTACATTAACTGCTAACCTTCTAATTGTAGACAGCCTAGACTACTGGGCTACCAGAAGACAGTCAAACACATATGTGGGAGTCTTTCCAGTGGTGTTGACAAAGCCAGTTCAGAGAATTGTTCAGCTGATCCCTGGAGTCACTCATGCACAAAAGCAGTGTTGTTTTAAGATGCTGGGTAGTAAGATGATTTCTTATGTCAGGATCAGCTAATTGACACAGTGTTCTTTCTCCCTCCTTTCCTTCCTTCCTCTCTTCCTTCCCTCCTTCCTTTCTTCCTCCCTCCCTCCCTCCTTCCTTTCCTTCCCTCTCCTTCCTTCCTTCCTTCCTTCCTTCCTTCCTTCCCCCCTCTCTCTCTCGCACATATGAAGGCTGAAGATACAAGCCTGTTGCTTCCATTTTATGAATAAGACAATCATCTTCTGAACATCATGAAAATATTTCTTAAATGGCCTATCTTCTCTAGAAGAATCCCATGACAGACTTTATTAGTGTCTATTTTAAGAAATTTCAAAAAACAAAAAGGCCCACTGTAAAACCAAAGAAAATAAAATGCCTTCTGTCTGTTTAGGGGGAAAAAAGATATAAACCTCAATACTGTAGAAAAACAAAATTTTTCTTGGTAATCATATGGCAGTATTTAGCTGAAAGTATAATGGTTAATACTCAAAGCTCGGTAATAGTCGCTCACTCAAGGCAAAATATGTTTGGACCAAAACAACTGGATTTATTGTCTTTGTGATTTCTTCCACTTTTAGTGGAAAAATTTCTTTACATTTTGAGAAGTTGAAAATGCATCATTAAAAGAAATCAGAATATCTGTAGCCCAAAGTCACTTTTGCACACTCTTAACCACTAATTGTATGACCTTGAACTAGCTTCTTTCAGTTTCCGTCCCTGCAATTGAGGATCCTGCTATCTAAATGCTGTTAAATAACAGGATTAAGTGAGGATTAGATACGAAAATGGGCATCAAAAGGGCTAGCACGCTGTAAATATTTAATGGGTATTTATTACTACCCTATGTTAAAAAATCCTTAAAGCTTGTTCTTGACAAACTGTGGACCAATTAAAAATTAAGGGTTGAATAAATGTCATAACATCACTAATCTGATGATTATATATTGAAGAAGCAAAGCACCTGAATTCTAATTTCCTCACATTGTTATTCCACCAATAGAATTCTGTTAAAATCAGCAGAAGTTGTCGTTTCTGTACAGCTCTTTGTGCCATCATAAGGATTACACGTTTCTGTTACTGTTCAGTAAACAAATGAAATGTAATTGCATAGCAATTTATGTGCTTTCCAAAGGGCTGACAGCCTGTGTGCCTCTTACCTTTGCTTTCAACATCTTGATATGCAGAGGGCAGCCTCATCGCTCCATACTCACCAGCAGCACACCTAATACTCATAAAGTATCCTGAGTACTCTATTTGAGTCCCTGCTACATATTGGACATTTATACACAAATCAGCTAATTTGGTTTGTACTTGTGGGTACGGGTGTCACGTTCTGTTACTTAAAGTCTGTTTTTACCTGGCACCATTTGGCTTATCTTGGAGAGGAGAGCTTGTTTTGTTAACGGTTTTTACACACAATGTACAGATGACAGATTTGGAGTTTCGACTCAAAATGGAAACTTTGGGTGTGTAAGTTTTATTTACTCTTGGCAGACCACAGCTTCCGGTTATTTTGTTCTTTTACTTAGAGTAGTTTTTTTTTTTTTGAAGAACTTTTAAATACTCATTAAAAAAACTTTTGGATATTAGATACCTATGAAATAAACTAGTTTTAATGATTGAAGTGTAAATGAATCAAAAACATATGGATGAAATTTTCACTAAAACACAGATGGATTTAAAAAAAAATAAAATTGCTCAGGGCCAGTCACATCTGGAATTTTATTGAACCCCAAACATTTGGATAGGAATCTGTGACCTTCAACAAACTATTAGTGTATCGCAGTTCTATATTCGTCTTGTATGTTTCCAGTGAAACCAAGGCCAGCTATGAGTTGCTATCAAGGTGAAGTCAAGTGAGTTGCAATGATAACTTCGTGCCCAAAATATTCTTGGACTGCCAAATGCCTACGCTTGAAATTTTACTGTTGTAAATATTCAGTTTTGTCTAATGAGTTGTATTACCTGATAGAGCAAGAGCCTTGCTAAAGTGGAATAATATTGGAAAAGAATAATAAAACAATCAATAATTAAATAACCCATTAAATGAGTAAATTCTTCATACACACAAGTGCTTAGATGATATCTTTGCAGTTTATAGAATTCATGGATGTATTTCACCAAGGCTCAGAAAAAGAAGTGACTTATTCAAACCATGTCCAGGTTAAGTCAGGCTGAAAACTTAGAACTTGATGCTTATTCTCTCGGTGTGGCGTACTTCCAAGCACTGTTTTGGACTGTCCAATCTAACCATTGGTTTGACTCCTGTGTTTATTAGCTTCCACCTTGATAAAAACAGAAAAAAGTAAAATTTGATATCCTAAGAAGAATAAATTTGACTAGGAGTTGAGTATGAGGATGGGCTGGCCAGGTCTTATGAGGATAGACACAAAGCTTTTAGAACATTTCTAAGATGTCAGGTTTGGGGTTGGAGAGATGGCCCAGTGGTTAAGAACACTGGGTGTTTTTGCAGAGGACCCAGGTTCAATTTCTAATACCCACATGTCACCATCTATAACTCCAGTTTCAAGAGAATCTGATGCTCTTGTCTGTCCTCTGAGGGCATTGCACGACACGGGTGCTCACAAACATAAAGGTAATACACTCATACACATAAAGTTAAAAAATAATAAGTAAAGTGTCAGGTTCTTTCTACATTAACTGAATTGATTTCTTAGTTTATCTGCTTGTTTGTATTGTCTTTCAAGGCATTACTCAGTCATGACAGGTTGATCCAACCGTCTGTTATTCCAGTTCCAGTGGATCTGATAACATATTCTTCTGACCTCTGAGGGCATTGCATGACACAGGTACACTTATAAACATGGAATCAATACACTCATACACATAAAATAAAAATAAAAAATTTTTAAAGGATAGATAGATTAACTTTTTCAGGCCTGTCTAGCAGAGAGTGTTGTATGTTGAACTGTAAACTTCCAAACCCCCCAAATGTATGTTGAAGTATCTTTGAGGCTTCAGTTTTTATTCAAAACTGCCTGCTTTGCTTTCTAGTTCGCAGCTCTGTTTGCAGTAATCATTTGACTGACTTAGCATTCATGCCAGGCCAGAATTCTTCACTGTATTCTTAGAGAAGAACTAGCAGGAGCACTATTTGCACAGGGGAAGAGGAACTCCTGGGTGGGAGGCAGAGACTGTGAGGAAAGTTCACGGATTTGCATGTATGAAAATGTCAACCAGGAAGCTACTATTTTATCTACTTAACTAAAAATATTATCGGTGCTAATAAAAAAGAAAATGGAGATCACATTATTGGCTCCCAAAGTGGGCTGTAAAGGCTCCTTGTCAAATTGGACCAGACTGGGCTTTGCACACAAGGAACTTTTTCTACATGAAGAACAGGTGGACAGGTCCAAGCAGGCACCAGCTTCACTGCTCTTCCTTTGAGTCTTTGCCTTGAAAAGTCAAGGAGATGCTGTTTCCTGTGTGCAGCTATGACCCCATGTCTAAAATAGAGGGGTTAAAGAGTAAACAAAGTAAAACATGGAAGAAGGCAAAGGTCACCCCATAAAGACAGTCATACATATATCCTATTGTTTCAAAGTCCCAGCACATTTGTTACTAAACAATATCTCAGTCTTTCTAAGGTGTGCGTCAAGGATGTCTGGCTTGGGCTTGCACGAACAGGTGTTGTCTGTGCTGTCACAGCCACTGTGAGTTTATATGTGCAATTGTCCTGTTTTGTCCACAAAACCCTCTTTCCGTCATAGTCATCTACTGCCTCTGGCTGTCAGACTCTTTCTGTCCTGTCTTCTGGTAGGACCCCTGAGCCTTGAAGGTAAGCCCAATCTAGACAAAATCCCAGGATGGAGGCCTCGCTGAGGAGCTGCTGATGATAGTGACTAGAAGAAGAAAAGTCAGTTTTCTTGAAGAGTGTGCCTCTGGTAGGCTGACCACCCTCCAGGGGATGAACTTACACCTAAGAGTATTTGGGCAATACAAATTGGACTCCATATTTTTTAGCGAAAAAATGAGGACATAAAGTTGGATGGGTGTGGAGGGTTAGGGTGGATCTCAGAGGAGACGAGGAAGAGAGGTGACTATCATCGCATACTGAATAAAATTCTCAAAGGATTAAATATCATTTCAAAAATAAATAGAAGCCTCAATGAAATTCTATAAATAAATATAACCAGTGCATTAATGTAAAACATAAACACTGAAACAGTATATGTTCCTCATAAAAAACTAGTACTTACAAATCTATGCCTTGCAATTTACAGATATGCTGTTCTGAACCATAGACTCAAGTATATATTTTGGATCATAGGCCCAAATAAATACTTGTTATATCAGAAGTAAGTGGTAAGCCAAGGAAATGTTTACTTGACAAGGAGAAATTTGTTCTTAAATGGAATGTCATGAACTGTCTAGAACCAGTGTCACTCTTCTGTGTGATCAGCCTGAACAATAAAGTGAATTTATAACTCTAATCTTAATTGGAAACAATGCAAGTGGTTATTGTCCGTAGACATACCGGCTATACCCTGTCTGGCCCAGGTTCAACTGGTTTCCATCTCTCAGTGTAAGAGACTTTGTGGGCTCTATTTATGTATTCTACTCAATATTTCCTTCACAGAGCTATGTGCTTTATTAGTCTCTGAATCAAGTGCAGTGACTCCCACCTGTAATCCCAGCTGCTCCAGGAGCTGAGAAAGGGTATCATCATTGATTAATGAGCTCAATAAAATTTTAACATTGGCTTAACATATATTCTATATAATTTTAAGTTTTAAAATGAACTTTCAACTTAATTTTGGGAATACTGTTCAGTGAATGACAATAACATGGATCTGCTACTTTAGATTAGCCTTTCTTTCAGGTGTCCTCATACATACTAATTCTGCTCATCCTCATGTATCCTCTGTGGGGGGGTATTGTAATTCCCCATTTTTTAGATGACAAATCTATGGGCAGAGAGATGACATGTCATGCTAGGATTACCAAGCCAATAATGCCAACAGCAAAAGTTGAAACTCATCTTTTTCGAGAGAATCATGTTGTAATTAAAAATTAAATGGCATTATATTTCTATATTTATGTATATATGAGGGTACCTACTAAGTGGGAAAATGATGTCTTTTTTCAAAAAATGATTTCTGAAATACACCAGTTTCACTACAGGAATCCTGTTCAAAAATCCTTTCCTGTGCTTGTAAGTTCCAGTGTATGCTCTATTTTCTCCACCAGATTCAGGGTACTGGGTTTTATGCTGAGGTCTTTAATGGATTTGTAGTTCAGTTTGTGAATAGTGAGAAGTAAGAATCTCACTTCATTCTTCTGCATACAGTCATTAAGTTTGGCCAGAACCATTTTTGAACATGTTGTTTTTTCTCCAGCACATATTTGTGGATCCTTTGTCAAAATCAGGTGAATATTTAATACTATAACTACTTAGGAGAAAATTTGTATTAGGCTCTCCCTTATGTCTTGTGATCTTTCTAGCTCAGCTTCCCAAGCCTGATATCAGTGCCAAGTATGGGCTCCATCCTATGAAGAGGATTTAATCCAGTTACAAAATGGTTTCTTACTGCCATAGTATTTGTGCCTCTGGTTGGCATAGCTTACAGGCCAGCTGTTGTAGTTTACAGGATTCACAGCTGGATAAGGTTCACGATTATTTTCCTTCCAGGAGCATGCATAGCACTTTGTAGCACTGTGAAAGCTAGCCAGTAGAGATGAGGTCTTGAAGTCAGCAACAACTTTATTTCTCCTTGTTTGTTTTATAGCTCATGTATGTAGTGTCTTCAACAATAGGGCCTTACCATCACACTTCTGCCTGTCCCTGAATAAGATGTCTATATCAAACTTCTGCCTTCCCAGACTCAGGGATCATTGCAGAAGAGGTTGCAGAAAGATTGTAAGAGCCAGGTGTGGTGAATGGCACAAGGAAACAGAGTTTTCCAGACAGACGGGCAGATACCCTATGAACTCACAGCATTGGTAACAGCATGCACAAGTCCCACCTAGGGTCAAGCCAGACAAAATCCCAGCATGTATGTAAGATCTCCCAGCTCTCCCTGAGTAAATATTGGTAACCAATGGCTCCTGGGAAGGGTAGAGTCAGTCTTGTTTTAGGGTGCAACTCAATATGTTGACCAGGTTCCAGTGGAAGGACCCACACTGAAGGCATTTGGGAACAGAAATTTAATTCTATAGGTTATCATATATACATATATTGTGTAATTATTTATACAAACATATATAATATATAAAATTGGGCAGGGGGTAGTAAGATGGTACAGATGTGGGAGGGGACCAAAATATCATCAAAATATATCATATGAAATTCTCCAAAAAATATACACCAATTTCCTTGAAAACCTTAGAAGTCATAAGGGTACTTCTCTTGTTCTTCACTCTCTTGGAGGACTTGTTTTTGACCCGATTTCTAAATTAAATGAATGAGTATTTTTTATTTTTCCTTTGGTTCTACTTTCCTAGCCCTGCACTACAGAGTTAGATATGATTGGGCAAATAATTTTTACTGACACTTTCAAGCAAAGTGATTAATATTTATAATATATTAAACATTTCTCCAAAGAAGTCTTATCTTGGTTTTCCTTCAGTCCATCAGTTACACATTCCATATACAACTTCATTTCAGATGAATTTAAATATCAGTTGATATTCTGTTTATGTGTATGTGTAGGTATGTGTGCACATGTGTGGTGCACATTATGTGTGCACAGATGTACACGACCAGAGGAAGGTGTTGATTGCTCTGCTCTCTATCATTCTCTACTTTTCTCCATTCAGAGAGAGTATCTCACTGAACTTGGAGCTGGGTTGGGTCAACAAGCTCCATCGATCTCTACCCCTCACAGTGCTAGAGTTACAGGAATGTGTGCAGCCATGTTCAGCTTTTTATATGTGTGCTAGAATCTGAACTCAGGTCCTCATGCTTGTCCAGCAAGCACTCTTAGCCACCAAGTCATCTTTCCATGCAACACTAGATTAATCTAAATATCATTCTTTGTTCCTACAACTAAGTGGCTAAATACGAATTAGAAAAATCATTGTTTGTCTGCACAGATGTTCCTAGGAATTTATACCACTAAATCTATGTTAGACTCCAAGGGTTTTTTTGGTCCATTTTTGGTACTTTTGACTAAAAATTAAAACATATATTCCACAGATCACAGCCTTCTCCAAAAATGTCTACTTAATTTTATAAAAAATCATTTATTTTTTAATTTAATTTTTGTATGTGAATGTTTCTCCCGCATGTATGTTAGTGAACCTAAGTCCTGCGATGTCAGCAGAAGACAGAAGTCATACTCCTTATAACTATAGTTATGGACAGTTGCTAGCTGTCATGTGAGTGTTGAGTACTGAATCCAAGTCCTCTGCAAGAGCATTAGTGCTCTTAACTGCTGAGCCATCTCTCTAGCTCCAGACTCTTACCTAGTTTTTAATCTTCCAAACAATCATCCTCGTTCACTTTTCTAAAAACTTCACAAATATCCAAGCCATCTCTTTCCTTGCAATCACTGGAAAGAAACATAGTTGCTTCTACATAAATAAACTGGCACAGGATGAGGACAAGGAAAAAGGAGGAACCGGGGTCCAAGAGCAGAGAGCTCTAATTCCCCCAGCACAAACCCTGGAGTGCGGTCTTCTTTTTAGGGGAGGGGACTTGACTCTAATGCAAAACCTGTTATTCCTTGTTCTCCTAATAGAGAAATCCTGGTACACCAGCTTCTTTGGCCCCCCTGGATCATTGGCTGCTTCTTTTGATTATGCAGCTCCTGACTTTGTGAAATTAAAGCTGGTTTTCAAGTTTGATGACCCTGAACGATCCCGACTCCAAATCCTCAGAATATTTTAAACAAGATTCTTATCTGGTCAGTATAAAAATTACAATAGTGAAGCCAACGTGGTGGTGGATGCCTTTGGTCGCAGCACTTAGGAGGCAGAGGCAGTTGGATCTCTATGAGATCAAGGTCAATTTGGTCTACACAGTGAGTTCTAGGCCAACTGTGGCTATAGAAACGCCTTATCTCAAAAAATACACTAGAAATATTTCCCATGTCTTGAACCTTTGACTTGCTGCGTGCTATCATTATGGATGCCACCTGTAGGTCCAAGGACACATTAAATGAGTCAGTGGGCCTCAACTGTGCCAGTTTTTACTTCCATTGTAATATTAAGCAGTGTTGGAGGTACTTCTGTTGTCACAACAGGAGGCAAGGTTACCACATGGCATATACTGAGGAGAGGCTAAGAATGCTGCTAAACATCTCTTAATGCACAGGGAAACACCCACAACCAAGAACTATCCAGCCAAAAATGTTGATAGTGCTGAGATTGAAAACTCCCACAGCAAACCTGCTGTCCCATAGCGCACTATGCATGGCTTGTTATGTTTGTAGTGTGTTGATTCCAGGGTTCTACCTCAAGTCACTGCTTAGTTTCATTTCTGTTGTGATGAAGAACCCCAACAAAAAGCTCTTTAGAGGAGAAAAGATATTATTTGCCTCATAATCTCTGATTATACTCCATCATTGTGGAAGAAGTCAATGTAACAGGAACCTGAAGCAGCCAGTGATATCACATCTAGACTCATGAGTAGAGAGAAATGAATCCTTGCTTACTTGCTTGATCAGCTCAGTTTTCCCATTCATACAATTCAAGACCCTCTGCCTAGGGAATGGTAATGCCCACACTGGATCTTCCCACACTAATTAACTTATTAAGATAATTCCCACAGATGTGACCACAGGCCAACCGGATGTAGACAATTCCTCACTGAGACTCTCTAGGTTGTACAATTTACATGAAAGCTAACCATCATGATAACTCAAGTGGGATAATTGAATTCAAAATCCAGAGAGCTGAGTTATGAAGACAGAGAAACCATAGGAGAACAGGTTGAGAGGAACAGAGAGCCTGGAACAGGACTGCCTGCTTCAACAGGACAGACATATCATAGGAGAAGGATGCAGAAGAGATGATACCAAGGAATTACTGTTGGCACATTCTGCAGTGGATGAAGAGAAAGAAGGGTTCAGTAGTGTCAAATGCTTCAGAAATGTCAGGTGGTGACAAAACAAGCTGACTTTTCATGTATAGTTGCAATTACTGTTGACAAAATAAGAATTCTTTCAGTGACATGGGGGCATCAAAGCCAAATGGGAGCATATTGGAAGCTTAATGGGAAAGAGGATCATGGGGATGGTCAGCAATGGCTAATGTTACACCAAATGAGAGATAGGGATAGCATTTTAATGGGCTGAGATGGTAGAGCCATCAGGAGATAGAATTTGCAGATGCAGTAGAAAATAGAGAAAGTCTGGTAGGCATGCAGAGAGAGGTCCGGAAAATGGGTTGAGGGATGGTTTGCTGAGTTAGCAGACAGAGCACCAACATGGATATATACACATACATGAATACTGATCAGCTAGGTGGAGAAAGATGACGGAGCTAATTAAGAAAGAAGTGGAGGTCTCTGTAGAGAGTCTGAATGGGACAGAGGACTGAACCAAGAAATATAAGCATGAAGTAGTACTGGGAAGCAAAGGTGCCTACAGATACTGAGAGTCACTGTGTAGACAGGGGAGTCACTGTATAGACAGTTACTGAGAGTCGCTGTGTAGACAGATACTCAGAGTTGCTGTGCGTAGACAGATACTGAGAGTTATTGTATAGACAGATACTCAGAGTCACTGTGTGTAGACAGATACTGAGAGTCACAGTGTACAGTTACAGGCCATCCTTGTTTTTAGATACGTCATTTTAGTACTCAGAGAGATGGTTTCTCTGACCAATGTTCAAAAGCTTTGTTATAAGAACAAAGTATCAGATTTGTAGCTGAATTTCCAATTGTACATAATATTTGTGGCTGGTGAACTACAAGACTTAGAATTTCAGATTGAAAGTGTGCTGCATAGTGGTTCACTGTAGTACTTGGCCCTAACAGTAGTTTGGTAAAGGACAGTTAAGTTGGATAGTTGATATTTTGATGTTACAATCACTAAGGATACTGGTGATCCCTAATACTGAAAGGAGAGCAGCCACCTGTAGGTAAGGGGGAGCACTGGCAAGAGGTTAGTAGATAAGAGGTTAGCTTAGCATATAGGCTTAACAAGAACTTCTGAAGGGCTTTGAATGGGAATGATTTGAGCTCAATAATAAAAAAAGGCAGGACTGAGGACCTGAAAAATTGCTACTACCTCCACATCCTAGATTACTGGGAAGTAATAGGAGCAGGCTCTGAAGAAAGCCACAGGGGAGCAGATGTAGATGGATGCCTCCTGAGATCATCTGAGGAGTGGTGATTCCCGAGAATATAGGAACTCAAGCATGTGGCAGATTGTGTGGAAGCTAGCGAAGGGAGCAAGGGTACAGAAGACTAAGCTGAATATGTATGATGTTCAAGAAGAGTTAGACCAACAGTTCTGCTTAGGATTCTGATTGACTGATGGTAGTCTAGCCTACAATCTTGAGCCTTCATTCAAAGTCCAGGTGGAACAGAGATGAAACTTTGTGTTCTGAACTCATTACAAGGATAGAAAAATCTAAGTTTATGGTATCCTGTGGAATTAGATTTCTTGCTCTGGGTCTCTCAACACAGAAGCCCAAGAGGTGTCAAGTGGCTCGGAGGGATCTCCTTCTGGTCACCTCCTGCTTGCTTGGGTAGTGCTTGCATGGCACAGACGTGGTTTGTCTTTCACGCCATGACAACTCCTTCTACCATTATTCATCCTGAAGGGCCCCAACTTAGTGCTTTTCCCCTCTGGGCATCTTAATGTTCTACAGATTTTTCTGTAGAATATTCTTCTTGGAGTGGAAGTTTTGATCCTGAAATAAAGCAGGCCTTGTGGCACAGCTTTTGTGGAAATGCTGAACAGTACAATGTAGTTACTTCAGAGACCTTGCCAGTTAGACTTCTTTTTGTCAGAGTTCTATTTCTATGTTCATATTCAGAAGTTTCTTTGATCAATTATTGTACAACAACTTTTCCAAAAGTATATGCTCCTATTACTTATATGGTAAGTTATACTAATAAAATGTTCATACATGTATACATTTCTGATTTTCTCTGTAAAATGGTTTACGCTTTTTTCTTTGATGTATTCATTCCTTAGGACTTAGAAATTTTAAAGAGTGAAATAATGCACATACAGAAAGGGTTTACTGAAACATGTTAACATAAAGGAGCTACAAAAATATCAACATCACTATGGAATTTACTCATTTATAGTTTATTGCCCAAACTGTAAACTTGGAAGCTTTCATCTTGTAAGCTATGGTTATAGGATACAGACAGTTTTATATCATATTAGTATACCTAATATATTTGAAAAGTACTTACTGAGCATACATTATAAAGATACAATAATGAAAACAATGAAGTGTACTCTCATGGAATTTATTCTGTCAAGGAAGCCTGATGACTACTTATTTTGTAAGTTTTGTTTCCATTTTTAAGATTTTTTTCTGTAAATTGATAGGTATTTATATGTATAGATATTTATAAGGTACAATGTTTTGAAATATATATACAGATGCATACATTATGTATCGGCTAAGCCCAGCTGATTAACATATATATTACCTTACCTTACCTTTTGGTAAAACTACTCTGCACTTCCCAAGAACAAAATATATTGTTTTAAATTATAATACTACTGTTCTTTGGCTTAGTTTTCCTTTGTAACTGAAATTTTGTATCTTTTGACCAACCTCTTTTCAGCCTTCTTCTCCCAACATTCCTTTTCTCTGGAAGCCACCATTCTATTCTCAAATTTTATGAAATGAGTGAGATCATGCAGTATTTGTCTTTCTGTGTGTGACTTATTTCCTTTAAAATAATGTTCTTCAAGTTCTTCTATGTTGTCAAAAATGGTAGAATTTCATTTTTTCATGGCAATATTCCATTTTGTCAATAAGCTATATTTTCCTTATAGGCAACTATTGATAGACATTAGATTGTTCCAAATCTTAGCTAGTGTGAGTCATGCTTTGGTAAACAAGGGAGTAGAGATATCTGTTTAGTGAGCTGTTTCACTTTCTATTAACTAAATTTGCTGTTAGTTTCACAAATGTACTCATTCAATGCAGACACTCCCACCCCCACTTCCTCCTGACTCCCACCCCCACCTCCTCCTCTCACCTCCACTTCCTCCTGACTCCCACCCCCACTTCCTCCTCTCACCCCCACTTCCTCCTGACTCCCACCCCCACCTCCTCCTCTCACCCCCACTTCCTCCTGACTCCCACCCCCACTTCCTCCTCTCACCCCCACTTCCTCCTGACTCCCACCCCCACCCCCTCCTCTCACCTCCACTTCCTCCTGATTCCCACCTCCACCTCCTCCTCTCACCCCCACTTCCTCCTGACTCCCACCCCCACTTCCTCCTGACTCCCACCCCCACTTCCTCCTGACTCCCATCCCCACTTCCTCCTGAATCCCACCCCCACTTCCTCCTGACTCCCACCCCCACTTCCTCCTACCTGCGTTTATTCTCCTCCTTCCCACAGATCTCTCCCTGATGTTCATGTCTATTTGGTTTTGGTAATTAATGAAATTAACCATGACTGCCTATGTGACTACAGGTTTGAAGCTATCAGAGTCTGTGGGTACACAACTAAAGGCAGTGATTCTCTCTCCCAGAGCCTATCAATAGCCAATAGTTTAGAGGTAAAGGCTAGGGCCTTTTGAGGCCCTCCCACATCCTTGACTTGACAGGGCTGGTCTTATATTGGCCCAATCAAAGTAGGTAACCGTAGTTGCTGTGAGTTTATGATTTGATGGTTATGATTATATTGAGTCTAGAGGATGGTATTTTACAGTCCTTCACCCTACCATCCAGTTTTTACACACTTCCCATCCCTTCTGTAGTGTTTCCCAGGCCTTAGAGGGGGTGATGTAAATGTCTTCTTTACAGACAGACTCTAACTGTATTTGCTTATTCTTTGCATCCTGAGCAGCTGTGAGTCTCTATGTTCACTGCTGTTCATTGTAAGGAGAGGTTCCTCTAAGGAAGGCTGGGGGCTTCTTTGGTCTGTGGAAATAAGTATAGATATTCATTTTTGAAATGTATAGTCAGCAGTTGGATTACTGGATCACACAGTAATTCTATCTTCAGTTTTTAAGGAACCGCCATAGTTTTCCATCACGGCTCTACTAATTTTTATTTCCACCAAATCTGAACAAGGCTTCACTTTTCTCCACATTTTGGCTCAAGTTTATTCCTTCCTTTTAATATTAGTCATTGTAGTAGCCATGAAGTGGTATTTCACTGTGGTTTTAATTTATATTTACCCAATAATCAGTGATGCTGAGCCTTCTTTTCATATACCTGCTGTCCGTGTATATGTCTTCCTTGGGAAATATCTATTCAATCTCTTTTCATTTTCTAAATTTGAGGTTATTTTTTAACTTCTGAGTTGTTCATATTACTTATGTATTTTGGATGTCAACCTTTTTCCAGATGCATAGTTCACAAAAATTTTGTCCCATTCTGTAGACTGCCTTTTCTTTCTCTGGATTTTTTTCTTCTGATGTACAACAGCTTTTAAGATTCTGTTTTGTTTTAGAGGAACAGGGCCTCCTTGTAACCCCGGCTGGCCTGGAACTCCTTACATAGAGAAAGTTGGCTCATCTTCCTAGAGATCCTTCTGCCACTGCCTCCCAAGTTTTGGGATCAAAGGCGTGTGCCACCACACCCGCCAGGAACTTTTTTTTAACAATGTATATTTTGATTGAAATTTGTGCATTTCACACATCTTAACCATTTATAGACCCCCTCTCATATCCGCATCCCTCCCCCTAGCCTCCGCACCAGATTTCATGTATTCTGTTCTATATGGTAAGACTTAGGGAGTCAATCTGGTGTCCCCAGATGTCCCTCAGTGTAAGTTCATCCACCAAGCCTGGACAACCTATCTAGCATCACTCCCCTAAAGAACCAACCCTCACTTACTCGGCAGTGATCAGCTGCTAAGAGTTCCTCAGCTAAAGTTGGGGCTGCTTACACATCTCCCCATTCCTATACTGGGGTTTGGTCTGGTTTGAGTTTGCATGGGTTTTGTGTATCTATGACTCATGAAACATAGAAGAACAGGGGCCACAAAGAATATTAATATGTCTCTCAACTCTCACCAGAGAAGCTTCCTCATGCAACAGAGGGTGTTTAACACAGAAAGCCATAAGTGGTGAAAATGTAGATACATATCCATGGATAGGACTCCTATGTTAAATGCAGCCAGAAGCTTTTAAGTTTGCCTATCTATTTACTTTCCCCTTCATTTCCTGTTGAAATAACCCTTGGGCCAGTGAGATGGCTCAGCAGGCAAAGGCACTTGTCTCTAAACATGAGGACCTGAATTCATTCCTTAAACCCACATGGCAGAAGGCAATACCCAAATCCTGTAAATTGTCCCTCCCTTCTCTCTCTCTCTCTCTCTCTCTCTTTCTCTCTCTCTCCCTCTCAACTGATATGGTGGTGCATGACTTTAAGCCCATTTCTTAGAAGATAGAGGCAAAAAGATCTCAGTGTGTTTGAAGCCAGCCTAGTCTACATTGCAAGTTCCAGACCAGCCAGGGCTTCACAGTGAGACCCTGTCTCCAAAAAATGTTTTTAAGTGAATCCTGTGATTTAGATGTAGTTTTTCCTTTAAGAATTCATTTGTTAGAATCTTAGGCCATGGTAGGGATATGAGAGCAATGGAACTCTTAGTAGGTGAGGTCTCGTAGAAAGCATTTAGAACACTGGGGACAATGCTGTTAGAAAGAATTAATATGCAGTGTGATCCCATGTTCCCACAAAAGTTATTATAAGGGAGCAAATCTGGCCCCTACATTTCCTGACTTTATGTCTTGTTACATGGTACCTCCCCCTCTCACTTGCTCCCACCACCATGATGGCTGCCACATTGTGAGGTGGTCAAGGAAGCTCTCATCAGACTGAGCAGAAACTGACATCATCATCTTGGATATCTTTCTTCATATAATACCCATGCTATAATAGTTTATCCCAGCAACAGAAAACTGACTGATATACACAGTAACACCAATAATCCAGAGAAGATGCACAGACGGAAACCAGTATATGAAAAGATTATCTGCATCTTACGTTACTATGGAAACACAAAACAAACATCTATACTCTCCATTAAAATGACTGAAGTCCAAAACCTCAACATCAGATTCCAGTGAGAATATAACGCAACACAAACTCTCATTCATTGTTGGGAATTTTAAAAAGCACGGCTGGGACTGGAGAGATGGGTTAAGAGCACATACCGCTCTTGCAGACCAGAGTTTGGCTCCAATACCCAAGTTGGTCACCAAACTGCTTGTAACTCTGGCTCCAGGAGATTTTACTCCTTACTCTGGCCTCCACAGTCACTACACTCATGTGCACATGCACACACAGATATACATAATAAAACCAAAAACAAATAAAATAAAATAAATGTCTTTATAAATGCACAGTTAATTTTGAGAATAAATTGGTAGTTCTTATAAAATTAAGCATATTCTTACCTTGTATGTTAGTTAACATTTTCTACAGAGGTACAGAATGAGAAAAAATACATAATTATAAAAGAGGATTCATAGTATTTCTGTACACAGTCTGAAATTGGATTGTCCTACCATGGTTGTGAAGTCAAAGAAGCTGGGGCTTCAGACAGCGAGGTGGCAATGTATAACCTCAGCTTGAGGCTGAAACCCGGGAAGTCCCAGATTGAGCCACTGGTGGGAGGTGGCATTCAAGTGCTGAAGAATCTGGAGCTGAGCACATACCGACCACAGGGGCCAGAGAAAGAAAACCCAAAGCAAAATGACCTGATTGAGTGTTCAGGAAAGGCTGGCCTGCAAATGAGTGAGCTTCCATGTTCTTCCATTTTTTAAATCGCTCCATCAGATATTATTACCCACATGTAGGGCAGGTTTCCTTCCCAGTTCACTACTCACACACCAATCTTCTCTGGAAATATCTTCACAGACACACCTGGAGATGTGCCTTACCAATTTTCTAGGAATTGCTAAATCCAGTCAAGTGAACAACCTGGGTCAATCATCGTACCATATGCTCCAACCATCTTGCTCCTTGGTATTTACCCAAAGAAGTTTACAACTTATGTTTTCCACCCCAAGACCCACATACAGCTGTTCATAGACAATTTATTTATAATTGACCAATCTTGGAAGCAAGCAAAATGTCCTTCAATAGTGAACTAGAAAATTACATTACATTCAGGCAATGGAATGTTAATCATGGTTAAAAAGAAACATGCGAGAGAACTGTGAAATAAAACAAAGAAACTTACACGTCTCACTAAGGGAAAGAATATATACAAAAAGGTTTAGCTCAGTATGCGTCTTAATAAATGACACTCTGGAAAAAGCAAAATTATGAAGGCAGCAAAAAGATCCGCGGTTGCTCTGCATTCGGAGGAGGGTAAGCATGGACAGGAGCACGATGCTTCAGTCAGCGAACGTACTGCCGGAGAGGTCACGCCGGTGGACCCATGTCCGTGTCCATTTGCCCAATTCTGAAGACTACACGTCAACAAGAACAAATTCTAGCATGAAATGTGGACGCTGCCTGGATGACAGTGATGTGTTAAATCTGGGTTCATCAGCTTTAAGAAATACGCTCCTCTGTCAGGGCAGGGTTTTATTGGGTCTGGCTACCTGCATATATGCAAAATCTCCCTTCTGATTTTCTGTGAGATTAAAACTTTTGTATACATAAATTCTATTTAAAAATCACTGCTATGTGGAAACTTGATGGCTGTGAAGACGAGAGGAAGCTAGAACCCCATTACGTTGGTGGTTAGGGGAGTCCTGGTGTGAGAGGGTGGGCTAGGCTGTGGCCGGAAGTCAGAACGGTATGGAGTCACAATATATTTTAAATGTTTGCTATACACAAGGCGTGGTGCTGCATGCCTTTAATCACAGCACTCAGGAGGCAGAAGCAAACATATCTCTGTAAGATCCAGGACAGCCCGGATCTTAGACTGGGGAGACCCTGTGAAAACAACAAAAAATGTTGTTGTTAGGAATAGATAATATAATACATTTTCAACATTTAAGTGTATAACAGAATGGCAAAAAATATTAAAAATGCATAATTAGAGAACAATAACCACTATCATTTCCAGAAATTCTTATAATTTCAAATAGAAATTCTATTCTTATTAAATGATAATTTCCAATTTATAGCTTCCCTGGCCGTTGGCACCTCGAGTCTCTTTTCCATATCTATGAGTTTGCTTATAATTGCATTCTAGTGTCTTTAATTGCTATGACAAAACACTCTGATCAATACCATCTTGGGGAAGAAACGGTTTACTTGGCTTACATCTCCCAGGTCACAGTTTATTACTGAGGGAGCCCAAAGTAGGAACTCAGAACAGGATCTTGGAGGCAGGAGCTGGAGCACAGGCCATGGAGGAACGCTGCTCACTGGCTTGCTCTTCTGATCCATGTTCAGCCTGCTTTCTTATACAATATAGAACCACCTGTTGAGGGGTGGTACCGCCCACAGTGGGCTGGGCATTTCCACGTCACTCAGCAGTCAAGAAAATGTACCACAGACATGTACCACAGCTCAGTCCAGTGGAGGAAGTTCCCTGGTTGAGTCTCTTACAGCCCAAGTATGTCAAGTTGACACTAAAGCTACCCAGCACAGATTGACAGCTCAGATAAGTCGAACTCTTGTCTTTTGTGTTTGTCTTATTTCATGTATCATGTTTTCAGGAACCATCTATCATGTGGTAGGTCTGATAACAGAACTTTATTTTTATGGCTAATATTCTACCATGTGCATACAGTCCTTTATTATATTGATTCTGCCTTCAGGATAACACTTCTGTAAAGAATGGCACACGGGCATCTATTTCTGTCCCTGCTTTTAATTCTTTTGAAGAATGGAATTTGGGGTCTATTTGGTAATTTACGTTTAATTTTTTGAAGAACAGCAAAACCATTTCCTACAGTGAATTTGCCATTTTACCTTCCAAACAACAGTACATAAAGGTTCCAGTTTCTTCATATTGATAAAAAGCTGTTATTTTGCAAATATATTTTAGAATACAACTAGAACTATATGTAACAGTAATAAAGGAGAGTCAAACTATAGAGGAGTGTTTAGATTTTCATGTTTCTAATCATTCATAAAGCACATCTTCGGTTCTTACTGGATATTTGAATATCTTCTTTATAAAATATCTATTCAACGGCGACAATGAAGACAGGAGAGGAGCAGTTGCACATATGAACCCACAGTGCTATGACAGCATGTACAGTACTTGTGCAGCTCCAAACCAGACAAGCATGGTGGAGAGAGGTGGACATAAAAGCCGCCCCTTGCTAAGGAACTATTGGCAATTGTTAGCTGCTGGGAGAGGGAGAGTCAGGTTTTAGTAAGAGTGTGACATTAGTTAGCTTGACTGTGCTCCAGAGGATGGACTCACACCTAAGTGTATTTGGGGGACATGAATTAAACTCAGTAGACCTTAAAGTAGAGATCATGAAGTGGGATGTTAGGAAAAGAATGGACCTGAGAGGATGAATGGGAGAACACTATGATCAAAACACATTGTATAAAATTCTCAAAAAATCAATAAAAGTATTTTTTACAGTCTATTCAAGTCCTTTGGATGTTTTGGAACTTATATTGGTTTCTGTTATTGTTCTTTGGTTTTTGCTTTTTGTCTTGATGTGTGTATACATGTATGTGTTTGTGTATATGTATGTCTATGTGTATATCTGTATATATTATGGACGTACATTGTCTTGGTATAAACTCTTTGTATATTCTAGATATCAGTCTTTTATCGGGTATATTATTTGTGAATATTTTTCCCATTCTTGGTATATTGTGTTTTCACTCTTACAAGAGTGTGCTTTAATGTACAGAGGTCGTTGATTATTTTTAGTCATACTTGAGAAATCATTGCCAGACTGTGTCATGAAAATTTTCCCATGTCTTCTAAGCATTTTAGCTCTCAAATTTAAGCTCATGATTTACTTGAGTTAATTTTTGTATATGGAGATAAGAAAAAGATTACATTTAACTCTTTAGCAGGTGTATAGTCAGTTTTTCTTAAACTATGTGTTATAAAGACTAGTGTTTCCCCATTGGATGGTTTGTTACCCTTAATTGATAATCAATTGACCACTTGAGTTCATTTTAAAAGTTTATAGTTTCTTAGAAGCATAGAAAAGTCTTGTTTTCATGAATTTATCCAAAGGATTAAATCCAAACTGTTAGTCATATAGAATTGGCATGTGTCCAGGCAGACCCTGGGTTTAATATTTGAATCAAGGTTATAAGGATAGGGATTGAGTTTTCATAGTTTCTAAAAATATGAGCATATATTAATCTGCTCAGGCTGTCATAACAAAAGACATGAACTAGGTGTCTTAAATAGCAGAAGTCTGTTTTTAAAAATAGTTTTGGAGACTGGACATTTAAGATCAAAGTGCTGGCAGCATCTGTGTCTGGGCGCTCACTCCTTGGGTTATAGATATTCATTTTGGTGGTGGTAGTAGGGCTCTGTTGTCTTTTACTGGAAGGCCCTTATAAGTCAGTGCCCATAATGACTTCACCTGGCCTTGATAACCTCAGAGGTTATATTTCCAATTGGATTAACAATAGGATTGGGTCTTTGAAATAAGAATTTAGCAAGCACAGACCTTGGTTCATAAGAAAATAGAGGAGTCATCCTTCTGGATTTTTCTACATCTCTCTTAATGCCAACATTGCAAAAAGTACTTTTCCCAGTTCTGTGAAATACACTTGTGGGTTAAACTGACAGGACTCAGAATCAAGTAAGAAGCTGTCTTTCCAGCACACCCATACAGGATTATCTAGATGATGTTAATTGAGATGGGAAGACCGTCTCTAAAAGTGGGCGGCATCATTCCTTGGACTTGAGCCCTACATTGCTTGCAAAAGAGGAAGTTAGCTGCCAGGGGCATTCATCATTCTATCCTTACTGACTTTTGATGGCCAGTTGCTTCAAACCTCTGCCTCTGTGACTTCCCTACCATGATGGGTTGGATCTTGGAATAGTGAATCAAAATAACCACTTCCTTAAATTGTTTTTGTCAGGGTACATAGTCATAGCACTGAGAAAAGCAACTAATCCACACTGCCAAGACTCTTAGAAACTTCTTGGTGCAAGGGGTCAAAAGGTGGTCTGGTGTCCTTGTCCTGTTGAATCAGGTAGAGAAAACTTTATGCTTGAGACATGAAGAACTTTGCAGGTCATTCAGCCAAAAACTGTGATGCAACTTTGAACCAAGCTTTGCAACCCTAACTCACTTCTCTTTCCAGACAGAAAACAAAACTATTCCACATCATTTTCCTTTCCTATTAAAAATCTGTAAAATCTTTTTGCCGAGGTGTCATGTAGCATATTAGAGCAGAATGAAGGAAGCTTTGTCCTTCACGAAACCGCGGTCTTTTTTCACATGAATATTTCTCATAGATAGTAAAGCCATGGCCTGGTCAGTTTATCTTCTTCTCTGTCAGCAGCTATTTCAGAGTCTCCAGCTGCCCGTGGGCAGATACCAGAGCCACTATCGCAAATCAGGAATAAGGAGACAGCTAGCTGCTGTCAGTCCAGTGACACTGGGGTCACATTTTGTTGTGAAATCTTTAAAAAAATCACTTTTTAAAATGTTGAGATGCCAGTGTTAATCCATTGTTTTCTATAAGTCACACGTCCTTATACTAGCTGGGAGACATGGGTCTGTGAAAGTTTTGTGTTTGGCAAGAGTCCAGAGAAAGGTGTTTGAGTTTCATCTGTTTCCTGTGTGGTGCACACTTCAGGGTCACTCAGTAGATCCAGAAAGTAGCAGGATTTAGCACAGAACTGCCCTGGAACCTGCTTGACAGAGCAAATGAGGGTCGTATTTCTCTGCATTTTATCTTCATCTCTATTGAAAATGATAAAGACTGTAGCTCAGATTAGAGATTCTTTAAGGCTCTATTTAATTGGAGGCAAATACACAAGTCCTCTGCTGGGGGAGTTGATGGGCTTGTCCACGTTTCCCTGATGCATAACAATCCCACTCTTTTCATCTTTCTGGAACGCCATGATTCGGAACCTCTGCAGTGCAGGGTCTAGGGCTGGGTGATGTCATTCCAACACATGGGTGAAGCCCACTCAGCATACATTATGGAAAGCAGCTCCGGTTAGTATTTAAATGCAACTTGTTTCTCTGCCAAGGGCAATGGAGGGCCTCTAATAAGCCCCATGTGTGGGGGAAACTTGTTTGAAAGTTTGGAATTTGCCAGTCTCAGTAGAGGAATGGTGCATGAAAATAGGGTTTTGTGCCTGTCACTGTGCCATCACCTTGTCACAATTCAGATGCGCTGGGGAGTTTAAGAATCCTCGAGGAATGTCTTCTTTTTCACATTCATATATTGTTATGCCATAGTGGAAATTCAGCAACCAGATCATCCTTGTTTACTAACCTCTGGGTTAGAACCTCTCTGGTCATTAATTTATTTGCAGGAATTTTAGCTAGCTTGGGCTTTGTGATTGGTTGGTCATAAATGGGTCCAAAGACTTTGCTAAGTTTTCCTTTTTAAACCTTTTGATTCTCGTGTTCATGTGTCCATGTGTGTTTTCAAATGGGTGTGTGTGCATATGCATCTGTCACATATGTAGAGCCCAGAGAAGAGTGTCCAGTTTCCTTACTGATCCATTTTATTCTTATCAATCAATTTCCATCTCATCAATTTCCATCTTAGTCCTTTGAGTAATCTGGAGCTCCTGTCTTTCAGCTAGGCATCAATCAGCCAGGAAACCCCAGTGATCTTCCTGTCATAGCACCTCTCAGCAGAGGGGTGATAGGCATGCATGAGACCACACCTGGATTGTTATGTGCGTGCTGGAATTTGAACTCGGGTCCTAATGACTATGAAGCAAGCCCCCTAACCACTGAGCCATCCCTCCCATCCTAAATTTCTCAATTCTTACAGCCTTGTCTACCTTCTGTTCTTAATAAAAAGCTATATTCTTTCTTGCACTATTTTGTCCCAGAGTTTGGGTCTGGGTGGTGGTTTCATTAAGGATTTTCTTTCTTCCACTCTGAGCCTGCTACTCTCTGGAACATATACTGTGTTCATCCTGAATAAGATTTTTTCAGTTCACAAACAACCATACTAGGCTAAAGGTTTTTTAGGCAGAAAAGCCAGGAGTATACTAACCACCCAGATTGGCAAAGACATTATAGAACAGAGTGTGGAGCATGAAGTGAAACCAACTGAGCAGAGGTGTCTGTGGTTATTCCCAGACAATGAAACAAAGGCAGCACATTGCAGAAATCATTCATTAAAAGAAAGCAAACTTCTAAGATTTTAATGTTCTGTACTTTCCTAAAGACAAAGACTTTAAGCTAATATTAGCAACGCATATATCACTTACTAGTTGGTATAGATAGAGTTGTGATTAAATTAACTTCCCACTAGGCTGTGTGTTTAGGTTTAGGCATTGCAAAGTAATCTTGTCTTCATTCAAAATTCTAGATTAATTTATAAATGTCTGTTAGAACGATGAAAGGCAGACTCTCATTCCTTTAGGATAGGCATGTAGCATCAACGTGGGCACCAGTTGTTGGTTAGGGACACCTGCTGCACTGCTGTTGTGCGTCATAAATCTCACATTTAGTGCTGCTTTGCTGTTCTCTCTCTCTCTGTCACTTTCTCATAGGTTAACATCTCTCAGCTCACATTTATGTGGAGATACTCCCTTGAATTCCATTTTACCTATTTCCTCATGATAGGAACTTTCCCTTGATGATCAAAAATACTCCCAACTTCTAAATTACCAGACACTAATCTAAAGTCAAATTCCTTGTCACCAGAAAGTGTCTCTGCTTACAGAACACTACCATAGAATGACATATTTTGGCTTTTATACCAAAATGTACATTTAACGTCTGTAAAGGAAACAATATGGCTTTGGGGGGGTCAAAGATAAAATACTTCTGAGTCCAAACCCCATTCTACTATATGTCCTTCAAGGAATGAAAATGATATCTGTGAACATACTTCAGACACAGGATTTGGAGCAATGGAGCTGGGACTGACCTGGAAGCCACCTACTCTGAATGCTAGGTCTCAATGCTTTGGAGAGCACTAGGCAAGCTGACAAGGGAGAACATCAATTGATAGTCCAACCCTACCTTTAAGACCTAATGACCATGGCAATGACCCACACAGCAAACTATATTGGGGCAGTAGTGGAACTTTTACCTTGGAGTTAGTCAATAGCTACCTAATTGGACTTAAAGCCCACTCAGTTGGAGGAAACTTGTGTGAGGTACTGTAAACATAGATAATACATGACTGGAGAAGTCATAGATCTTAGAGAAAACCCCAAGGCTGTCACCTCCCAAGACATGCAATTTCTTACTATATGAATCTTATATTTACAGACAAGTATGCTAGTCACCACTCACTGAAGAAGCTTCTTTTACAACAGACAGAACATTTTAATTATCTTTATAACTCCTTCCCCAATGGCACCCTCCCATAGACCACCCCCATTGGAATTCACAAATTTTGTCATTCATGTTAAGGTCTATCATGTCAAGTTAGTGTTTATTACAGTTTTATTACAGTTTATTACAGAATTCCACAACTGGTCATACACAGACATTGTCTGTGAATTGTCCAAGCCTAAGTGGCACATTTGTAATGCAACCTCTACACCCAAGGCTCACAGAACAAGGAGTAAAGAGGACACTGATGAACCTCTAAATTCTCATCAATGAAGTTCCTTCATGTACCAGAGGGTCAGGAACACAAAAGGTCACAAATGGTCAAAAGTGTAGAGAGTAAGTCTGCAGGTCCTTGGACAGGACTCCTATATTCAACTCCACCCACCCAGGACTCAGGAACCATTGCAGAAGAGGGGGTGGAAAGGTTGTAAGAACCAGGGAGGAAGTGCATGACCATTATAAATAGAGTCCTGCTGTCTCTGTGGTCTTGCTTATATGAACCTAGAGCAAGGTGTCAGCATCCACAAGACCCATGCAAACTCAAGCAGATGAAAACCCAGGACAGAACTGTGGAAATGGGCAGTAGGACCCAGTCTCAGTTGAAGAATTATTGGCACTGCTGGGTGAGGAAGGGCTGATCTTCTTAAAGGGAGGGACTCTAGATAGGCTGACTAGAGCTCCTTGGATGAACTTGCACTGAGGAATGTTTGGGAACACCAACTTGACACAATAGGCCTTAAATGACAGAATGTGTGAATTCCAATGCCGGTGGTCTATGGGAGGGTGCCCCTGGGGAAAGGGGTGTGAAGATAATTGAGATGTTCTGTATGAAATACAGAAAAACTCAATTAAAAATTTATAAAACAAGGAAATGATATGATGCTGATGGTGATGATTTCACTTTCTAAGTCAGGACTTTGGTAAACAAGTAATGTTTTCACGCCATATGAAAATGTGATTTCTAAATTACAAATTAGAGAAGTTGAATGAGTAAAATTAAATCACTTCCCTAAGTTGATATAGTTAAAAAGTAGAAAAATCCAGATTCTACTCAGAGAAGTTGACCCCAAAGCCTTGTCTGTTAAATAAGGCCAGTCCTAGATAAATGAAAAGGAAAAAGAAAGGAAAGAAAGAAAGGAGAAAGGAAGGAGGGAGGGGGAAGGGAAGCAGGAAGAAAGGAAAGAGGGAAGAGAAATGGGAAATATCCGATGATAGGTTAATTTTCAATATCAGTCATTGAATTTTATTGAACATTTACTGTGAACTAGGCACTATATAACTGTCCTATATTTCTTGGAGGTAAAAGTTGAAGAGGAGAAATGAAGACGTGAAAAAGTTAAAGTAATCCCAATCTTTTGCTGTGTTAGTTGCTATGGTCACTAGCCCTCTGGGGCACAGGGAACCTGAGAGCATTTCCAGGGAGATGGCGAATTGTTCTTGAGCATATTAGACCGAGGTCTTGATGAGACAAATGGATGGAGATATACAGAAGATTTCATTAATACGACAGAACTTGAAGAGCGTGCTATGGATATTGTAAGCAATGCATAAACGTAAAATCTGCGGTGGAAGTCTGAGATGAGCAGTATTTAAGAGGCCTCTGTGAAGGAGGCAGGGAACAGCCGAGAAAGAACTCGAGAGATGAAAGTGTCCTGCCACTTATTGGCAAGAAAAGGGGAAGGGTTCTGCAGTAGAAAGTGCTTTAGAAGGCCTCAGACCATCTGCTGGTATCATGAACTGGGTCAATAGATGAAATAGAGATAGCATTTACAGCAAGGAGGTAGATGTCATACCAAGGGGGCTTAGGGATAAAGGATAGTGACCGAAGGATCACAGAAAGCATAAAAAATATTGAGGGACTTGGATGCAGGCAATTTCTGATTGATAGCTAGAAAATCAAGGGGCAGATTTTATTCTTAAAAGGAGGGGAGTATTAAGTGTTTATTGACTGGGACAAATGTTTTTGATTGATGATAACAAGATCTAGGTAACTAAACGAACATAGAGAGAAAAGATTTTAGAATTAAGGAGACAAAGCTAAATTCTAAGTGCCCTTTCTACACTGTCATTTAAGGTTACACAGGGAAGCAGGGAGGGAGATAGTGGAATAAATCTTAAAGTATTTACTGCAGAAACGAGGTTGACCAGAAGTCAGGAGATGACAGCAAGAGAGCCCATGATTATGGCAAGATGTTCTGAGCTTCAGGGGAACACGGCTCTTGAGTGAAGGTGGATTTCTCTGCTTTGGATGTGTGCCTGAATTCCTGTCATGGTAAACTTTTTAAAATATATATTTTACTGAATTTTTGTGGATTTTGTACAATGCATCTTAATCATACGTAGCCCTCGCCCTTTCAAGCTATTGCACACTTTCATATCCTGCCCACAGCACTGTATGCATTTTTTCATCTATGGTAAGGCCTATTGAGTCAAGTTTATGTACCCAAATATCCCTTGCTGTGAATTCATCCACTGGAGTGTGTTCAGCCTTTCTACTGTCACTCGCTTAAAGAAGATCAACTCCCCCTCACTCAGCAGTGATCAGCTGCAAAGAGTTCCTTGCCCAAGTTTTGGCATCCTGCCCATTTCCCAAGTTCTATGCTGGTTTTTGCCTGATGGAGTTTGCATGGGTCTTATGCATACTGCCACCATTGCTGTAAATTCGTATAAGAAAGGTCCCAGGAACCTGTAAGAATGCTTCCTTAGGGTCACACACCTCCTTCCCTAGCTCTTACAATCTAGAAATTTCCCTTCAAGTTGTCAGGGAAGTTGAAGAAACTACTAAAATTAACAGGCAATTGCCATAGTCCTTGATTACCTCACAGAACTTGAAGGTAAGACCCTATCGGTGAAGACAGGACATATTTCAGACACAAGACTTGGAGCAATGTAACTGGAACTAACCTGGAAGTTTTCCTCCCTGAAGACTAGCTCTCATAGTTTTGGAGGACACTATGCAAGCTTCTAAGAGAGAAAATCAATCAACGGTCCATTCCATTTTAAAGCCTAACCACAACAATAATGGTCACAGCAAACTATACTGGTCTAGTAGCGGCTCTTCTATCTTGGGGTAATCAACAGCTATCTAATTGGACTTAAAGCCTGCTCGATGGGAGGGAATTCATGTGTGGGACTGTAAACATAGCCAAATACACACAGCTGGAGAGGTCATAGATCTTAAAACCCTAAGTCTTTCACCTCCCTAGACAAATGTAATTTCTAATTGTATGCTAAATATGAATCCTTATATTTACTGACAAGTATGCCAGTCACCACACATCAAAGAAGCTTCTTTGGCAATAGGTGGAGACTATTACAGAGCTCCAGAACTGGCCACACACATAGAATAAGTGTCTGTGAGATGCCGAACCCTAAGTTGGGTATATATATGATGGAACCTCCATACCTGCGGTTCATGGAACATAGTGGAACAAGGGGTAAAGAGAATACTAATGCATCTCTCAACTCTCATCAGTGAAGCTTCCTCATGCAAGAGAGGGCAATGAACACAGAAGGCCACAACCAGCCAAAGTGCAGAGAATAAGAAACTGTAGAGTGTGGATCCCTGGACAGGACTTCTATATATATTAAATTATGTTGGAAACTTAATCCCTAGATTCTCTGCTTGATGGAATTTGAATGCTGGGTCACTGGGAGGTAATTATGATTCAATAAAGTGTTCAGAGTGAGCCTTCACATGGTAGCATTCAGGGCTTTCTAAGTACAGGAAGACCCCTGAGCTGGCACACTTATTCTGGATTGCCATGATGCCCTCTGCCATGTGATGGTACAGAAAGAGCCCTGTACCAGATGCTGTACCATGCTCTTGACTTTTGAGATTGATCAGGTAAATAATTCTCTATTATTTACAAATTATCCAGTCTCAAGAATTTTATTGTAACATAAAACCAACTAAGACAGAGAACCAGTAATAAATAAGGAAGGGACACTAGACTACAAGACCCATGATGGCCCTAGGTTCTTTTTCTTTTGTGACTGGGCCTTTTGTCTAAAGATTCTGGTCCTTGTCCAGGAGAGAAGAATGGTTGAGTAGAGGACAGGGTTACTTCATTCATCATTTATTTATTTGGAGTTCATTTATAAAACATTTTCTGATTACCACAAGATCATTGTGTGGCTTTTGGATAGCTTAAATGAAATTTTTCTCTATTATAGACTACAGCAAATATTTTCTAATTCTGTAGTCACTTTGTGTAAGCAGAGCATGAATGGTCTGTACTTCTAATTAAGATACTGAGAATTTTTGCTATACGTTGTATTTTCCATTGAACCTTTATGACAGGGAAAAGAGAAGCTGTGATTAGTGTGGGTTCAATTTGATTTGAAGAGAGAATTTAAAAGCCCAAGCTAAGCAGGCCAAACCTTACAAAAGGTTTAAATCTTGAAATAAAGGGCCAGGCTCGCAGGCCTCTCATTAATGCCTGTGGACTTCCTTTGCTTGTATATCCATCTCACAGACGAGCCCTGTGAAACCAGTGGCATGTTCCTACCATTAACTTTTGTGCTTGGGTGTTTTCCTTGACTGGAAACATAAGAGGCTACTAGTTTTAGAAAAGTCAATAAAGCAGGTACTTCTAATGGGAGAATTGACAGTAGAATTGTGAGGTATGGGGCCATTCTTGGACTGACATGTCCCCAGGGGTACAGGACAAAATAGCTCAGGGGAGAGAATTCTCCCATGGTAATTTTGCATGAATTACACGGCACCTTAAGTGTTCCTAGGGCACCAGAGAAAAAGCATTATTCATGCCTCCCTGACCATTTCAGCCTGCCAGCATAAACCATTATAAAGAAGAGCTGCGGTGCAGAGCTGTTGGTCTGGAAAGCTTTGTGGAGCATTTTTTTCCCCAAGTGACTCTCTAAAGGCTATTGGGTGTGGGGAAAATTGTTGTACATTAATTGTGAATGGTTCCAAGAATTAGAATTGGCATGCAGGCAAGGACTGTTGAAGGACACAAAGAGAGCATAGGTGGGAGATGCTCAGCTGGGTGTTCGGCGGAGAGCAAAGGAGAGTATAAAAGCCAGAGTGATGCAGAGTGCGGTGTGTTGCCGGGAACTCTGGAAGTGAGGGAAGGGTGCCTCCCTCCCAAGGTGGAACTTCTCTTGCACACTAGGAGCAAAGAAAACACGCCATTCAAAACCAAAAGGAGATTTTCTCCTGGAGAAATCAGCGTCAGAGCGATGCTGCATGGTGAAAAGACAAGGAATATCTTTTTATCAGCCTCTGGCTGCCATTGTCTTTTAGACAAATCCATCTCAGTGACTCAACTCTGTGCTTTCTGTGGAAGCTGCTTTGACTAATATCTGACACTCAGTAGACTTACCTCTCAAAGACTGTGTCCAGAGATTATTCTTTGGGATGGGGAGGCAACTATCTTTCATTTCTAAGAACAATGCCTTTTAGATTATATTTAGTATGTTTTCAAAATTGTTTACATTTGCAGTAAAGCTGTGGAGGCTAAAAATAAGGTATATGAATCAAATTTGCTGATAACAAAATTAAAGAGGCTCTGTTTGGAGACCAAATTCTCTTTACAGTAAAGTCAGGAAGACTAGAATTTTCATAGATATTTATAAATATATATAGAAAAATTAAACTTAAATATTTATGCACCTTTTCCAGCAAATAAGATAATAAAATGTGGAATTTCTACCTTGCAGTTGAATGACACCTGTGAGTTTCTTGTTTACATTTTCTCTTCCTAAAGTGTGCTACCATCTTTCTCATATCCTTTAGGTATGAGAGTTCTTTAGAGTTTTGAATTTTTCTCTTTTTTACAAAGCTGTTCCTTATGATTCCCATCTACAGCAATCCATCACTGGTCAGAGGGTTCATTTTCTTGTGTGGTCGGTCATTTACTATGTTATAAATAAGTGCTTTGTCTTCGTATCTACAGAAAAGGCTCTTTGTAGAAAGAGAAACATATGAAATAATGCTTATTTATAACTTGAGGTATACTCATTAATTCAATTAAAAATTCAATCACTGGCATGCTAACAAAGTTGCCTCTAGAAAATACGAGAAGCCCAAAGTTTACTCTCTACCAAGATAGATGTTTTTGATCTATATGATTAAATTTATGGCTGAGGTTAAGAGGCCTCCTTCCTTAGGGACATCACTCAGTGGTATGGATTTTAGACAATCTCCTGAGCATGTGGTGTAATGTCTGGCTCTTCTGCTCTAAATATTTGGGAGGTTTCATGTGATCTACATTGTTCCATAAGTAACAGAATGAGCGCAGATCTGCATGGAGTAGTAAACACATTTTTTCACCTTGTAAATTTCATTTGCTCATGAATGTGCGTAACATGGCATTGCATCTTTTTGAACCAAGGCTAAAGTTAAAAGATTACATCAACAATAAGGATATCTTCAAAAACGAGAAAACTGACAAGCAAACTGAGAAAATGCTCTTTGATACTGATGTTAAGAAGTCATCGTCCTCAGTTATGTTACTGTTAGCTCTTCTTACTTGTCAGGTACACATTGTACAGGGTTCAAAGTAAAAACGAAAACATCATAGGGCTAAATATTAGTCAATATTGCCATTCTTTAAGTGATTCAAAATTTCATGAAGTTTGTGAAAATGATGGAATACATATTTATTCAATCACTATCCTATATAAATAAGGAAAATAATTTCTATTGGACTAAATCTCTATATTTTAATGAATAAAACTTGTAGAAATAAAATATAGAAATACTCTTTTACCAGGAGTGGTGGTATACACCTTTGAGACAAAGGCAGGTAGATCTCTGTGAGTTCAAGTCCAGCCTGATCCACATAGCAAGTTCCAGGCCAACCAGGGCTGGCTAGCTACAAAGTGAGACCCAGTTTCACAAAGCCAAATTAATAATAATAATAATAATTAATAATAATAATAATAATAAATTGAAAAGATTCTTTAAAAATAATCTGGAGGCCTTAGAGTTATCAAGGGAGACAGAAAATCCAGAATTGAATTTATAACAATAAAGACTAAGATATTTAATCACACTCAAAGTACCATTACATAATTAAAGATATGAAAATTACCCACAGCTCTTCATCTAGGAGTGGGGGCATGTGAAATTTCCCCCTTCCACACTGGCATGTCCACTGGTGTGCTCATTATGCAGGTCTTGTTTATGGAACCATATTGTTGAGATTTCATGGGTGTATCTTCCCTCTCCTGTTTGGAAGACTCTGTCTCACAGCAGGCATTCTAGACCTCTGACTCTGAAAACCTTTCCACCCCTTATTCCGCAGTGCTCTCTGAGCCTTTGGTATAGTGGTTGCATTCTAGATGTGCTAATTGGGGATGGGTACCTGATAGTCACTCATTGTCTGTATTTTGACCAGTTGTGGGTCTTTGTCGTAGTCTCCATCTGTTGCAGAAAGGAGTTACTTTGATGATTGCTGAGAGCTACACTTATCTGTAGGTATAAAGAGACACATGATAGTAGGTCAGAGAGTCTGAGCTATTAAAAGTTACCTTTATATGGTTTTAACTTCTTTAAGTAGTGTATATGGAGAAGCTCTTTTCTCTTTTCACTGTAGTTTAAGGAGAAAGACTCCAAGAGATTATTGTCCATAACTAAGAGATACCTTCAGGAAAAGAAACATTCAGAAGTCTGGTTGTGTGTTGGTCTACACATTATTTCTTCTCTTCCCATCTGTTATTCCTGAGACCATGCATTTAGAGAGACATAGTTTGGAGGTGTCACCAGGGAAAGCAGAAGACAGGCTGCCCTTCTGAATCCTTATTCTTGAGAAGCATGGGAGCTGGAGTCTGATGACTAACAAGGGAGAGAGCAGAGAGAACTGGGTTTAGTGATCCTCATCTCTGCCACTAGCTAATTAAAATCTCTGGAAAGTTTGAAACAATGGCTACACATAATAGATTTTTTTATAATTATTGGATGACATTCAAAGTGGATAACTTAGTCTTTAGAAAATAAAAGTGGTTATCCCAACTCAATCTAAGGAACTTTTGTCTACTGCTGGTTATGGGGAGAAGAAGAGGCAGTCTCTTTCAAGCATTGGATTCTTCATAGGTTAACCGGCCTCCAGTGGATGGACCCACACTGAAGGATATTTGGGAACACAAATTAGACATTATAGCCTTATTTCATACATAATAGAGTACATTAACTTGGGTGGGGCATTAAAGGAAGGTGCAGGATAGGGGAGGAGATTTAAATGTCATTAAAGTATATTGTGTGAAAATCGCAAAAACTCAATTAAAAAAAGAAAAGTGGTCGTGGAAAGAAAAGTTTATTTGAGCTGTTTAAAGTAACTTCTCTGAGACCATGAACTCTTTGGTGTGATAATAACAAAGGAGACTGCTTGGAGAATTAGTTTTAACATTCCTATACTGTCACCCTGAGTCTGATGTCTCCTTCAGACACATAACTAGTACACCAACGCAGGAGATAGGTCATATTAACCATACAGGAAATAATGACGCACTACAAGCTGAAGGTATTTTCAAATGAGAGAACTGCTGTCCTGGGAGAAAAGACATCTGGACCTTGGCCAACCCACCCAAACAGCGATCTGTAAGTGTGGTGGTGAGTGGAACAAGGGAGTGACAGGAGCAGAGGAAGCTTGCAGAGATTGCACCAGAAGTCACCTGGCTCTGAGACAGTCGGTAGCTCGCCTCATGTTCTTCTGGCTAGGTAGTTTAAAATTATTAAAGAAAGAGAGAGGGTACAACTTCTCAAAGGCTTAGCTGTCGAACAATATGAGAAAATAATGTTCTTACAAAATGGACTGAAGATTATTTGCTATTGAATTACTCATAGTAAATGACTACAGAGCCAACATAGGAAACAAGTGTTCCCTGAGCTTCATACAGCCAAAAGAGGTGCTTAGACCATTATCTGGATCTTGGAAACCAACTTGGCTATGACTTAGCGGTTTTGAGCTTGCCTCAGTTCTGAATTTGAAAAGGTCTTGATTACTAGCAGACTCACTCTCCCATCATGTATTTCTAAGTATTTCTGAGAAGACTACTGGGGATTTAGGGAAACAGACTGTCCATTTTATTGTGCTTTCTGAGGAAGATGGCTCTTTTCTTATCATCTGCTTGGAGGAGACGTTACTGCTAGTGGTGGAAAAGTTAATGTGAGCCTGCAAACTTCAGAAAATGTGAAAGACTAATGCAAAAAATGGCTTAATTTTGCAAACAATTTGGCTCTGCAAGAGTTGGCCCCTGATTTACAATGGTTCAACTTGATTTTTTTCCTTTGTTATTAGAATTGTAAAGCAATATCTATTTAGAGTATGCTTAGGATTCTGACCTTTCCCCAAGCTAGCCCACTAGGATGCTCTACTCTGTCCCCATGCTGGATGCTGGGGAACACTAGTGAGCCAGTCACCCACACGGTCATGGGGGGAATAACTAAGGCCGTGCACTGTGTCTAAGTGAGGTGTTCAGTACATCAAGAGTATTGGATATATTTCCAACCTAAAACAGGGTCACGAGGACTCAACCCCACTGTAAGTAGAGGAGCATATATATGGGCAACCTCTTGTTACAGAGGCAGGGGAAGCTGTAGAGGGAGTGTGGTGAACTCTGTAATGGCCCTAAAGCTGTCTGTCTGCTAGTCCCCAGGACTTGTCAATGTTGCCCTATACAGCAAATGCCTTTTCAGATGTGACCACATTAGAGATGGGGAGATTATCCTGAAGACCCAGTGAAGCCGCAATCCTCATAAGAGAGAGGTAGACGGGTCATAGTCAGAGGACAGGTGACAGTGGAAACAGAGGTCAAAGTGCAGCAGGAGAAGAGCCAAAGTACACGGGCAGTCTGTAGGAGCTGTGGAGGCAGGTGGCAGAGTCTTTCCTGCAGCCTGTGGAGCACTGCTAACCTTCCGAGCTGCATGTTAGCACAGACCTGTTGTGATAGGCCCTGTGGGCATGAGATATAGCCACAGCAGGAAATAGAAAGGTTTCAGAATTCAGTATGCCTACCTGTGATCGGAGCTTGTCAGTGAGAGAGAATGACTGTGGCCCTTCTAAGCCTCCTAGGAATGAACTTCAGATGCCCTGAGTCCCACAAAAGAGGTCAGGGCTCCCAAAGGATCCTGAATACCAATTTCTTGGTGTTGTCAGAAAATTATCACATGATCATTAACTCTCATCCTAACTACCAAGAGAGGGAGCCAGAAGCTCAACCCGGAAATGAGTCTCTGTTAGACACAAGTAAAGCAGCAACTGGCAGATTTAAGTCATCCTCAAGTCTTTGTTAGCTTATCAAAATCTTTCAGAAATGAAGGCCCTTTGGAGACGAAGAGGAGGAGGAAGAGGAGGAATGAGACAGCAAAACTGAATTTGTAAAGGATTCCTAGGAGACTGTCACCAAGAGAGCTGTAACACTGTGAGATTACTGAGAAAGTGTCTGGGAGATTCTAGATATGAAATGAGACATCGCTGTCCCTGTGAAAGGTCCCCTAGAGAAGTGGCCAAAGATCTCCTACTTCAAAGATCCCAGTCACATACACAAATTATACATTAAGACTCCATTCTGGATGAGTTATTCATAGTCCTTCAAGTTTATTCCAAAGCAATACTTCTTGTTTTCCAAAATAGTGTTCAAAGTCAGCTCCATATATCTGAAGCATAATTTTAGGTTAAGTACACTTACCCTGTTCTGCAAAGTGCACTTAGAGCCTTAGCAAACATCGCCTCTGTTTTCTCCTAAGGAATCACCCTCACAACTAGTGCTATCAAGGTACTGGCTCTCCACTGGGATGGCCTTGAGATAGACACAGGAAGGAATAAGGAGAGAAGAATGAGATGTTTCACGGTAATGAGTTTGTTAGGAAAGGCAGTGGGGAGCCAGTTCAAGACTTGCTTTCCTCATATAATAGCTTTAATAACATCTACTTTACTGTTAAGCAAGGTAATCCAAACTCAGAAAGACAAGTCTTCATACAGTCTCACATATGTCAATCTTCGCCTATAATGTATACACACACACACACACACACACACACACACACACACACACACAAAGATGCATGTCTAAGTGTGAGTGAAGTCTAAAAATCTAGAAAGGAGACCAAGAGAAGTTAATATTAGGTGACAAGGAAGGAGGGGTGAGTGTGCAAAGGGACATGAAAGAGGAAAGGATTTGGCAGGGAGGATACAAAGAGAAAAGATAGCATAGGGTTGACGGTGATGTGTCTAAGGAAGCCACAAAACGCACTTTGTTTGACATGTCATAATGGCATCTAATAAAACATGCTGATTCAAAATACTTTTAAATCTTACATTACTCTTTTTGTTGTTGTTCTTTTTGGGACAGGGTCTCCTGTAGCCCCAGCTGGGCTGGCCTGGGACTCACTATATAGACCAGGCTAGCCTTAAACTCAAAGAGATCCACTGCCTCTGCTTCCCAAGTGCCAGGATTAAATTGGTACACCACCGTCTAAAAATACGGAAATACCGGAAAGCATTTGACTTCTTAAAGCATAATGCTTATACAGTATGTGTTAGTCAGTGGATTAATGAGTAAAGAAAAGGTAAAGGTTCTGACATTTGCCACAGTATGGATAAAGCTACAGGATTTTACACTAATGAAATAAGCAAGATATGGAAGGACACATTCTGCATGATCTCACACATGTAGAATGTGAAAATGTTTATCTTTTAAAAAATTTTTTATTTTATGTGTATGAGTGTATTGTTTGCATGTATGTAAGTGCACCCATGTCGTGCAATGCCTGTGGAGGTCAGAAAAGGATGTCGGATTCCCCTGGAACTGGAGTTACAGATGGTTATTAGCCACCATGTGGGTGTTGGAAATTGAACCCAGGTCTTCTGCAAGAGCATCCAGTGCTCTTAACCACTGAGTCATCTCTCCAGCTCTGAAAATGTTGATCTTATAGACGCAAGAAGAATGGTGGTTTTTGAGGCACTGGATGTGGGACAAAAAAGTGGGGTGGTGGTCAAAAGGTATAGATTTTCTGTTATAAGTAAATTTGAGGAGACTGGGAAGATGGCTCAGCAGGACCACACAAGCATGAGCGATGAATACCCAGAACCCACGTAAAAACTATGCAGATGTGGCAGATGTCTGTGATCCCAGCACTCATGAAACAGAGACGGGATATCTAGCTAGATAAGCCAGAATTTGTAAGCTCCAGGTTCATCAAGAAACTCCAGGTTCATAAAAAAAAATGAACAGAGTAAGGAATGATCAAAGAAGACACCCACATCAGTTTTGGGTCTCAGCATGCATGTGCACCTGCATACACCATGCTCAGACATGTGAGCATGCATAATCACAGGCTCTACACTATACACATGCAAAGAGAAAACCAACACTTGGGAATCTAAATAGCTAATACTGTAGCATTTACTTGAAACTTATGAAAGAGATCTTAAGTGGCAACACTTCCCAAGTCTGTCTCATGCAATGATGGATGTGTTGTTTAATTTGGTTATGGTAATCAGTGCACAATGCACATATAAAATCATCGTAGTGTGCACCTTAAATACCACTTTCACTTGTCAATTACATTGTAATACAGTTGGGGAAAACTAATATATAAATTCCCAAGTCTTTATTTGTTTACCGGAATTGAGAAAGCATTCAATACCCAGTCAGGAGTTAAAAAGAGATTCTCTTAATTTGTTTTAAGCTGATACACAGCCAGACTGTGCAAGCACAGTACAATTTCCCGAGTTGTTCAGTTCCTTCAGCCTCTGGAAGCCAAGGTCACTTTAAACCTTATTGCATTGTGGTCTGATAGAATGCATGGAATTATTTCATATTTTGTATTTGTTGAGGTTTTTTTATGCCCTAGTATGTGTTCCATTTTGGAGACAGTTCCATGCTGAATAGGAAGTGTACTCTTTGGTGCTCGGGTGGAATATTCGGTAGATGTGTGTTAGGTCCATTTGATGGTTGGTACTGTTTAGTTCAGATGTCTCTCTGTTTATTCTTTGTCTGGTTGACCTGTCTAATGGAGATGGTGGGATGTGGAAGTCCCTACTATTACTGAGTTGGGATTAATCTGTGTCTTAAAGTCCTATAGTACTGTTTTTATGAATTTGGATGCCTGAGCCCCTATTAAAGTTAAGAGAACCATGCCAAGGTCACTTTAAGCCAAGAAGTCATATTTGGGTTAAAGTCACTAAGAGTTTCCCATTGTACTGGTAGACCTAATGGTCTAGCCAGGCACTCATCACCCTGATTTTCAAACTTCAGTGCTGACACTTATGCTAACAAATAAACAAAGCACCTACTATGTAAGCTGAGGATGACTAATAATTGAAGTAGAAAGAAATAGCCTCGCTCTATGTGGCATGTAAACCTCCCACACCCTCCTGACACCAGAGTCCCCTCAACAATTAATTTCTTAGTGTATATCATCACCACAATGTTTCTGTTTTTATAGGACACAAAGAAAGGTAGAATACTCCTAAAGGAAAAATAATAAAATAAATTAAGTAAAATCTTGAAACAAAAATACAATGAAATTAAATCCAAAAATAATTGAAAATCCTCCCAAAACAAAAGGGAGGGAAGGATGAAAGAAAGAAATTCAAAACCCGAATCTTTCTTTTCTCTCTCAGAAGTTGACATAATTATTTCAACATCCAGGAGTGAAATACCAATATAAAAATAACCTCGCATACAACTCTGCCTCTTTCCCTAAGTCCTCAGAGCAATGGGTACCAGTCAGTCGTAGCTGGAAGCCTTGGCTTCTGACATCGACAAAACTCGTTTACACAGTGATAATCTAACTGCAAAACATACCAGCATGTGGAGCAAAACAAGCACGAGCACATAGAGGACTACAGCCTGCAGGATGGAGCAGGGCCAGTGAGGTTTCTAATTACAAGAGATGGGGTCTAAATAAATTATGGTTGGGTCGCTGCTAACAGATGCAGAGCTTTCCAAGACCTCACACCATCCTAGGGCCCTGAGAATGCTGATGGAAATGGAAAGCTTGCAACAGCAAAGTGTCACATGACCTTGCCATGGTTATTTGCTGCTTTGCTTGCATCAAGTCCATTGTGTCCTGCTGGACGGCAAAGCCTTGGCACCATCTTGAAGGTTTTCTGAGCAATGAGTATTTCGGCCTCTCCCGTGTGGAAGGGACTTTGGAGGATGATATGGACAAGGTAAGAAAAGTTACAAGACAGTCAATACTTTCAAGAAATTTCCCAACCATATGGTTATGTGTATGCACACACATTTATTTTAAGAGCCCATTTAGAACCGTAGAACTGGAACCATGTGCCCTGTGAATTCAAGAAATTGTTGTGACCCTAGGTAGAAGTAATTCCATTCTCTTCTAAAGTCCCATGGTATTTTGTGCCTGTCTTAGATGTCTTGATCTAGAAGAGAGAAAACAGTAATGTTCAATGCATCAGAAGATGAATGTGACATGTGTGCATGGAGAATTGTAAAAAGTACTTGAGACGTATATGTAATCAATTTCAGTTTAACAAAGCATTTATTGAGTGTCTGTGAGGATCTGCCCATGCACTGGATACAACCTGAATTTTCTTGTGTACCTTTTGATGGTCTTTTCATAAAGCATACTTGAATTGCCACAAGAATCCAATTTAGAAATGAGAATATACACTTAATTGAGGAACATTATCCATTTCATGAAGAATGGATCACTTTGTTTTTGAAAGTAAAACTTTGCTATTCTATGGAGGGTAGCAGGCAATGCTTCCAACCTGGGTTTTCACTCTCCTAAATTCTGAGAACCTAGGAATGGGGGCCGAACCTTGATTTTCTGAATATGAAAATGTCCAAGACTGTCCATTCATCCACTACAATGGGACTCTATACAGAAGCTTTGCTTTCACTGAACCCCCATCAAAGTTAGGAGGGCAGGCAGTCCCAAAGGCCAGGCATCATGTAGGAATAAGCTGTTTCCAAATGCATGTGGTTGAGTGCATACTTCAAGCACCGTGAATATGAGGATCACTGTGTCTAAGTGGATACTGAGCAGTTTTCTAGTCACCAGCAAACCCTGTGGCTTAAAACAATAGACGGTCGTTCTTTTCCAGTTCTGCAGATCCAAAGTCTCAGGCCAGGTTGGGGCTATGACCCTCCAGAAGCTCAGGGAGAGGGAGAGGAGGCTTCTTTGTTTTTTCAACTTTTGGTCATTGCTGACATTCCTTGACTTGTGGCCCCATCACGTTTTTCCCCTTCTATTGCCTTCATATAGTATCTTTTCCACACCTCTCTTCTTCTATTTTAAGGACCCCTGCATTTAGATTTAAGGCTCACCCAGATTACCTGGAATAATATCCCATTTATATCCTGATTTAATTGTATCTGCAAAATATTTTCAAATAAAGTCACACTCATAATTTATAGAGGTTAGGGCCTGGATATATTTTGGAGGACTCTTATGAGAATAACTTGTCCTATGAGAAAGATGAGTTCAGCCTTTTGTGTCTTCAAGGTTATATGTCAGGAGTATAGGTCATCAACAATAACAAACTATTTTACTTCATTAATCCCAGCTGCCCTCAGGTTAGATCATTAAAATTTGTGTAATGACATTTTTAAATCCCGTAACAGATTAGAGGACATCACTCTTCTTTTGGGATCTGAATGTTTGGAGTCTGTTTTCACAAGCTTAGACACAAAGGGATAGGACATGATGTATCACCTGTGTGATCTCAGGTCTTCACTTGGATCTGAACACATAGAAGTGATAGGTGCATACCTGGAAAGGGGTAAATTCTTGGGTGAATGGAAAAATTCCTGAAGCTAGCAATGGTTAAGGTCAGGTTACCTGGAGCCCTCTGTGCCTAACATGTCAAGTTCGAGATTTTATTTCACATGAATGATCCTGCATGACTTGATACTTTCATATTACAGGCAGGGCCTGGAGGACCAGGAAGCAAATCACATGCACTTCCACTCCGGCTGTCCTGAGAAAGTCAGGCAGCAATGAGGGTTCCTTGATGCATACACAGAGCAAATACATCGGAACCCACCAGCCTGCATATCCCAGAAGCAGGGCTATCTACTTTCCTTCTGCATTATTTCTGAGAGCTTTCTGGGATTTTTCTATGTCTAGTCTAACCATCTGACCATGGGAACGAGTCCTGCTAGCTCAGTCATGAAGAGTTGTGAAATGTAGAGATGCTGTTCAATTTAACCATAGAGTTATATCCCAATAGGCCCACTGGGCATTGAAATCAATGTGAATTGAAAAAAATTTAAATGTACCTAACTATAAAATACCATGTCCTGGACTGTATTAAATCTGTTCAAAATATCACTTCCAGAGAGTACAGCATTTCATAACACTAACCTAGGAAGAGGCCAAATTCAAAATTAGAAGATTTAAACACATGCATGGGCTAAATGCCTTTCGTCTGGTAATGACCTGATCATTCTGTTTCTCCTCTTTTGAGCTGGACTGACCTGTGTGATGCTCTGGCAATATTAGCAGATTAGACACCAAAATGCTTCCATCTTGATTGGGTTTCTGCCCTTTGTATCCCAAGGTTACTCGATCCTGTCTCTTGTTTCCACCGGACCTCTTCACTATTATTTATTAAAGCACGGGGGATCCAGAGTCCAGTATCCATTCTGCCTGGTCAGCACCTGTCCCACACCAATGACTGATGTTTTGAATACCGCCTTTGCACCTGTGATCTCTGGGCCTATTCTTCCAGGTTTCCAAAAAACACTATGATTTCCTGATACTTTTGTTGCTGGGAAAAGGAAAAGAAACAAACATCCATCCCCTACCCCCACCCAAATTAATCATTGTTGAGCCTCTGCTACCCTTTATACACCCTTGATTTCAGATTTTTCCTTCCCTTTCCTTTTCTTGAGTCAGTCTCATCTCAGGGTGGCCTCTACCCTACTCATGTAGCTAAAGATGGCCTTGAATTTCTGATCTTGCTGCCTCCACCTCCTGAGTGCTATGATTACAGGTTTGTACTACCATGTCCAATTTGTTTGATATTAAGAATTCAACACAGGACTTCATACATGCTGGATTAGAATCCTACCAGTTGATTAAACCCCGAGCCTCAATTTAAGATTTTCCTAATGCAAAAATTCTATGACTACATATTCATTCTAGGAAAAAGCACTCTACTGGTATTTTTTTAAATCATGAATGCCAGGCATGTGATACGCCAGAACTCAGGAGACAGAGGCAGGTGGATCTCTATGAGATTGAAGCCAGCTTGGTCTACATAGTGAGTTCCAGGCAAGCTGGGGCTATAGGAAGACCCTGTCTTAAAAAGACCAAAAAAAAAATCATGGATGATGGCTCAATAATCAGTACAAAAATTAGTCTGGTGTTAGTTGACTTCTATAACCCAGCCTCAGAACCTGTGAACAGTAGACATGGAGATCAAAGGAGTGTTTGCTCTTCCGTGGACTGTTAAAAGCAGGAGTAAAGATGTGGAATCAGGAAGCACTTCTCATTTATGTCACGCTGTGACTTTGGCAGGAGGTTATAGAGTCGGGACCCAACTCCATTAAGAAGCACCATAGTGCTGTCCTGTATGACTCTTCATCGGCAGTGACTTGTTTGGTGATTTCCAGGCTTGCCTCTGTTCACTAACCCCCCACCCACTTTTTTATCATAGCTGAAATTTCTTGATGTCAATGTGTCTATCCAACAAATGATGGGAGACTTTCCTGAGAAGAGAGAATGAAAGCAACTCCTGTAAACCCAGAGCTCCCTCACCTCTACAGCAGGTCTAGGCCGCACAAAGGTCTTCTGTGCTCAGACCCTGAAATGTTAATGCTTGTGGAAATGGGAAACCTATTATCATGGTGCTGTTTCCAGTTAAAGCTTCTCACTGAGATGTCAGAGATCCTGAAATTTCCATTGTTTGAGTGATGCATGTAGTCAAGGAAAAGAAAAAGAACCAAGTTTATAATGAAAACAAAACAAACACTTCTCGGAATTCTTGTCCTGTTAATTTTATAATTCCTTATCCCGTGTCCATGGTGGGGCTTCTGGAAAGAAGAGGGAACTTGTGGTGTTCACCTTACAGAGCTCTCTGGTTTGCTGCCCTGTGGTTTATCATTACAAGTAAATAATGAGAGAATAATGTCAATAGCAGGTAATTGCTGGCAAGGGCTGCAAGCGCTGCTGTTGCCTGACTTGGAATACGACAAACAGTTCACTGACTCAAAATATTTCCAGAGCCATACATATGTTGGCTTAATGCACGATTTGTAGTCAGCAGGTTTGAGTTATTAACATCATTAACTTAAAAAATAACTGGCTAGACTTAGAAGGATTAGATGGTTTAAGTTAAAAATTCATTAGACAAGGCGTTTCCAAGCCGTCTGGCTTTCCCGGCCTTCTGCCTGATGTTCTGGGGTCTATGGAGCAAGGGTGTTGTAAGAATTACTGCATGTAGATCAGTGTTGGCAACTGCCAAGTGCTACAGTCATCAAAAGAACAAATAAGAACTTATTCACTTATAAACATGAATGCCAGATAACACAGGCCAGATGAAGGTGGCACTTCTCTTAGCTATGACACAACAACATGTAGAATCTCTTCTCCATCTTTGGAAGGCTCAGTTAAGAGTGGAGAGCTCTCAAGAAGACGCTCAGAAGAAAGGGCCATGGAGTGGTTTTAAAGCAGTAAGCATCCTACATGTTACACTCATGCTTGTGATTTAGAGCCACATTTAGGTTGATGTAAGGCATGTTTAGCTATCAATGCAGGAATCATTCCACAGTCTCAATGGGGAATGAATCATGTTTCCATCTTTGTTAGGCAGTTCTTGGGTCCTTCTGAATAGTCGAGTTATGATATTTCAGACTTCGGTTACCCAGGGGTCTTTCTTGTCTTCCAGTCCAGGGTAGAGCACTGTTTGGCTTGCAAAAGTTAAGTCAGTGCCTAGCATTTCCCTGTTAGTAATCCTGTGATGCCGAGTGCAGACGTGTGAGAAACGGGTATGTCTTCCTATTTCAGTAACATGTACAAAGGACATTCCTTTACAAAACAAGAAACCATAACTTTTGCTTTCATTATTTATGGGGTTCAATGTGTTGTTTTGATACATGTCAATTTGTGGAATTATTAAATTAAGATAATGACCATATCACCTCACTTATATCATTTTGGTGGTAAGAACATTTATAATATTTTGAGATATGCAATGTTAACTAGAGTCACCATTCTGGTGAAAGGACTTGAAATGACATTCCTTCTATTCAGATCAAATGCTACAGGTGTTCATCTTTCCCCCTGGCTCCCCCTCTTCCATCCCAGTCTACAGCCTCTGATTTCATGAGTTTCGTTTGCTTTAGATTCTGAAATATAAGTGAAAGCATGGAACATTTGTCTTGTGGTGCTTGGCTTATCCACTTAACATCCCTGTGATATAAGATTAACAGGATTTGCTTCTTCTAAAGTCTAATATTCTATTATGTACATGTATTCTGCTATGTGTTTCTGTATGTTTAGTATGTATAGGGAATACACAGTACCATCCAGAGCAGATGAAGCAAACTTTTTCTGACTTCCTGATTGTACATTTGGGAAATCTCTGTGTACAATGGTCTCCCCTCCCATTACAGTTATTTAATTGATGACGTCCTTAGTTGTTTGTAAATGTGGATTTTTATTTCTTTCACATTCCTGACTGAAAAGAAAAGAGAAGTGGAGAGGAAAGAAGAGACAAAGGGAGAGGGGAGAGGAAAAGGGGGAAGGGGAGGGGAGAGGACAAGATGGGAGAGGAGGGGATGAAAGGAGAGGGGAGGGGAAAAAGGGGAGGGGGAGGGGAGGGGACGAGATGGGAGAGGAGGGGGGAGGGACCGGAGGGGAGAGGAGGGGATGAAAGAAGAGGGGAGGGTAGGGGAGGACATGAGAGAGGAGGGGAGGGGAGGGGAGGGGAGGGGAGGGGGAGAGGAGGGGGGATGGAAGGGGAAAGGGGGGGACGGGAGGGGAAAGGAGGGGATGAAAGGAGAGGAGAGGGGAGAGGATGAAAGGAGAGGGGAGGCGAGGGGAAGGGACGGGAGGGGAGACTTGCTTTTGTAACCATCAGCTCAACTTCTAGTTCTAACTGGCATGTCGGGAAGTGTTGGGCCCCTAGGAAGGGAGAAAGACATTCCAAAGACCCTGGGCAAGATTGTAAAAGGAAACAAATCTATGCCTCAAACTATCTTCTCCTCAGCTTTACAGATGCTAATAATGTCCCTGACTGAGTCTAACAGGATGCTTCTTATGTTGCATCATGGTAGCATCTAAGGGGAAATGGCACTTTGAGAAGGGCTATTTGAGCCATTTAGCATTTTTGTAAAAAAGGAATTTGACTATTTTAAGTATAGACAAATTATTTAAAAGCTCTTAGCTTTTTCAAATCCACTGACGCATGGTACAGGTTTCATTTTATTTAGCTACTTTTGAATTTTGACAGTTGCATACTTGTACATTGTGCTGCCATGCAGCCCACTGCTCTCGCTCCCCGTTAGCTCTTGCTGACCCCATTTCTCCTCAGCCAGCCCCCTTTACCCTCGCGCCCTCCCCGTCCTTTTTCCCTCCCTCCCTTTCTTCCTTTCCTTCCTCCTTTTCCTCTTTCCTTTCTTTTGGGCCCCTTGAGAAACTTATGGAGGAAGTCACCTAGAGGTGGACTCTGCACTCAGATGAGGGACTCACTTTGGTGTGATGACTTTGGCTTTTTATTACTTCATTCTTTAGACATGATGAGTTTGACCTAGTTATCTCATCTGCTCCCATTCAAGGCTGAGCTATAAGTGGGCATCTTTGGTCCCATGAATGGGTCTTCCTAATCAGAGCTCTTTTGTTACCCATCCTGGCCATATAGACTCTGGAATTGTTCCTGTGAAGCAGCCCAGGATACCAGGAAGCAGGGTCTGAGCACAGTGACCCATTCTCTAGCCCATTGGCTCCTGGACTCATTTTTTCCTCTAGATCAAACAAATGATCAAGATAGTGTTGGAAGGAAGGCTATTCCCATGATGTGGTGCATATTTAAGCACTCCAGTGGATAAATAGCCAGATCAGTTTGAAGACAGTTACAGTCCTGGGAGAACTAAATGGTTTGAGTAAGAAAGAAATGGAGGTTCAGAAAAATATCAGAAGTGGAATTCATAGGAATCACTGGCTGTGGAGAGCAATAAGCCAAGATTAGCCATCAATGAATCAAAAGGTGACTTAGGAGGCAAAGAAGACCAGGACTGACATTCATTTGCAAGGAAAAACATCCAGCATTCAGCTTAGGACACACGGAAGCTGGGAAGAGAGTGTGTGGATATGTGTCAGCACTGGTATGCACGATCACACGTAGGGGAGAGGTCGACCTGGGGCCTTTAGCCTGAGAAAAGCACTTAAAGTCATGATAAAGGAGAAGGTTGTCTAGAAAGAGAAAAGAGGGAGAAAAGAGGCTGCAGAGACTCCAGAGAAAGTCTAACATGTGGTGATAAAGCAAAGAAGGGTGAGGCCAAAAGAGATGGAGCAGGAAGGAAACAAGCCATTGCTGTTATCAGGGTAGGGCTGCTCCAGGAGCAGAGATGGGGAGGGAAGCTGACGGGTCTGTTTGTGGCACCAGCCTGTGATTTAAAGAAGGGACACACACATGAACCTCTGAATGGAGAGGAAACCTCTCCTCTCTGTCTAAGGGGAGAAAGGAGAATTGTTTAAATCAGAGACCAATAACCTGTAAAAGGCCAGAAAATATTTTCAATTTCTGAGGCATTCATCTTTTTCCAGTTATTAAAAATGTCAAAATTATTATGGTGCTGGCAGGTTATACAAAAACAGGCAGAGGGCCAGCTTTGGCTCTTGGACCATAGTGCATTTGTTGTGTCCTAGTCTAGATGCTGGCAGGAAAGTAGAAATGTTATTACAAGTGTATATAGGGTTGCTGGTGTGGGAGGAAGCTGCATCCTGCCCTCAGAGCTCTGTTCCTTCGGGGAACTACAAGGCAAAATCCTCAGCTAAGCTTGGCTTGCAGACTCAGGGCATTCCAGAAAAGCAGATCAGCCAGTTCATAGGAGGAACCGGACAGCATGTAGAGTAAGACAGAAATTCAACAAGGGTTGGATGCTGTTCACCCAGAGAAGGAGCAAGATTTCCTGGGGCTCTGATGGTCAGTGGATGCTCAAAGATGCTCACAGTGTTCATGCATTCACACGCAGGAAGCAGCACAGCCATGCTGAAGAGACAGAGAAGGAAGGCGCAGTGATAACACACCACGACGTGGTTGATTTCAAGTGACAGTAATCACATTCGGTCTTCTCTATTATAAGCAAATTGCCTCTAAGCAATCCTAAAACAGAGACAGTCTATAGTGTAAATGTCCAGACATCTCCTAACAGGCCAGTGTGCTGCAGTGTGCACACATCTGGTCAGCATCTGGCATGCACACAGGAGAAAATCCATCATATTTGCTGTGCATGTTAAAGTCGGGGGTATCCTGAGAAGTTCACATTGATTCCAGGTTAGGCAAATGTGATCAATTTGGGACCAGGGTATATAAAGTCTTCAAAAGCAAGTCCTGTTTACAGTTTTTGTGGAGTCTGGTGTGAGCTCTTAGGGTGTGATCCCACCTTGAATTCAGCTCAAGCTTCATTCCTTATGTATGGTGCAGGAAAAGGAAGTCGAATTTTGTGTAAGTAGAGTTGACATTTCAGAGTAGTTTTTAACAATTCTGTTTTCTTATTTATACTCACATTTCAGGATGTCTGTAATTATTTTCAGCTTTGAAATACCTTTTGAAAACACCATCCAATTGGGCTCATTTCAAGTTGTGAAAGAAATGAAATCTAAGCCTGTCTTTAGGAGATGAAGGCTTTTAGGTAAAACGTGTTTTGTGCTCGAAATAGAAATAAGCATTGAAGGAAAGGATGAGTTTAGAATTGCCCACCCCTCTTAGCGCATCATCCAGACAAACCCAGAGGTTGTCTCTTTATCTGATGTTTGCCTTAAAAGGAAGACCTGTTATTGTCTTGTTCTTGAAATCAACTGGCTTTTAGCCTTTCTTTAAAAATAGATGGATAGCAGTAATAACAGGCTCAGGCTTTGTAGAATTCCCAATCCCAAATGTTTATAGTAAGTCAATTAAAACTGCGCAGTTGTTAGATCCCAGATGCTGTGAGTGGCAGGGGCTAGTAATTTGTCTATGGATGGCAAGTTGAAAATTTGGACCTATAAAGAAGTAGAAACTGGGAGCTGACATATGATCCTTCATATGAGATCTTTAACTATCTGTTTCAACAGAATAGAGAAAAGTAAGTGATTTCACATTTTGTTTGTTTCTTTTGGGGGTGGGGAGTTAGTTGTTGTTTGACACAAGAAATCATGTGGTTGATGCTGGCCTTGAACTCCTCATTCTCTAGCCTTATCTCCAAAGTTCTGGAATAACAGATGTGTACCACCGTGGCTGGCTTTTCTTTAAGCTTTTCAAAAGGTTTAGTTAATATTGAAGTGATTAAAATGAACACAACCTAAAATAAAGACTATTTTTCATGAGTGCAAAGTTGGGGAGCTAAGTGTCATTTCCCAGAAGTCCTCAGAGAACAGGAGTCACATGGGAGAAACTATGTCTCTACCTCCTAAATTGGTCTTAGATCTTGGGGTAGATGATTTCCCAGTGAGAAAATTCCCTTGGCTTTGACAGATGTCTTGGCTTTCCATTCTTCCATGTTCATGAGAGCAGGCTGTGCTCATTTCTATTTCTGGCTGAAGAGCAGGGTTGGCTAGAGAGTTATTTTGGTGGGCAATGGCATGCCCCTATGTATAGGATTTTCCTTTTAGCCAATGTTAAATGAGAAGTCAGACAATTATGGTTTTGGAGGAGGCAAATCAATATTTTTTAAAAGGCAATATGTAGACCATAGTTAATAAAAGATTTGTTCAAGAACATTCATAATTCCATAACCTCATGTCAGAAAAATTCAAACAGTAAGACATTTAAAAAGTGGGTTTTTCACAGCTTTACCTTTTCGTTGTTAGCACGTTGTAAAATGTGACAGCCCATGTCTCCTAGGGCCTTCTTGCTTTGACTTTACACTGTGACCAGGGTTTCTTTCTTTTTTTTTCTTCAGATGAGTTCTCATTTATACATTCTACTGCTCTATGTTCAAAAGTCCCTGGAAAGTCCTTCCAATGTGACACATCATCCAGCTTCAGAAATAAAGGGACAATGGATCAACCTAGGCAGGGCATAAGGTCAAATAGTCACAACACTTCTCCTGATTCTCCACACCTTACAGACCTATCCATGCTGTAAATTTCTTTGACTAACAAAGCATAATTTCCGGGGCTCAGGAGTTAAGAGAACTTATTGCTCTTCCAGAGGATCTGAGTTTGGTTCCAAGCATCCACAAAGAGCAGCTCATAACCACCTATAACTTCAGCTCCAGTGGACCTGACATCTTCTAGTCTCTGTAGGCACACACATACACACACACAAATCTTTAAAAAAATCAAGCAGAAAGGAAGCCATTAAATCAAAAAGCAGTGTCTTTATCTGACCAATAAGCTAACTTTGGCAAGATATATATATATATATATATATATATATATATATATATATATATATATAATTTGTCTTTGGGGATTATTTTTGTTTTGTGTTACTTAAAAATTGGGAAAAAAGAGCTAGCTAGAAACTTGAGAGTAGCATTCCTTTGCATTCATGGGTGCAGTTGCTGGGGAGTAAAGGGGTAGTGGTGTGAAAGCATCCTGATAATAAACATTCTTGGCCAACATTCCTAACACTTGAGTGTGCTCTGTCATCACGAAACAGATAATTGCTCTTCATTAAAAGACAGAATAATCTGCTATCTTGTATAACTGAATTTTTGGTTAGGTTTTTGTTTTTTTGTTTGTTTGTTTACTGGTTTTGCCTAATGAGGAACTCAGTGAACTTTTACATGGGTGAGTGAAATCCTAGGGACAAGGGAAAAGGTCATGGGAAATCACACATTTTACTTACAATAAACCAGTTAGTGGATTTAGAGGAAGACGCCACATCTTCTTAGAAAACACAGTTTCAACTTTCTCTAAATACAGTGTTTCTTGCGTTGCTGTTTTATGCCAAGCAGAGCCAACTCCCTCAGACCCAACACTGCATGAGGAGATGAAATATCTTAACCCAAAGGAAACAACATTGACTGCTCCCGTATTCCGTTACTGTAGAGTGCCTTTTCTTTTTCCTTCTTAGCGACTGTTTTTCTTGGTTGTTTTGCCAGATTCTAGTCAGGAACATCTACTATCAATAAAATAAAGTAACTTTTTTAAAAGCAATACCAATACCCCAGTTTTTTGAGAAGGAAAGAAAGAACAAAAAAGGAGAGAAAAGAAGAAAGAAGGAATGCAAACAGAGGGAAAGTCTCAGCAAGCAGGGCTGTGCTCTTTCCTACAGATAGTTTCTCACTTTCCTGTTTCTCTTGGCAGCTAGAGGTCTAAGGGGCCACAGGCCTTGCAGCACCACAGGAGCTGAGAAGAAACACGGCCTTAGCATTCTTTGGGAGAGTCCCTGGTGCTGGGAATTCTTTAGGCAAGGATATTACAGTCCTGACTTTTGAACTATGCATCTGGAAGAGGGTTTTTAATTCTTTCCTCATCCAGAGGAACCCAAGATTACAGTGGAAGCTACAGCAGATGGAAGGGAGGCTAACACATTATTTTTAGGAAGTATTTATTTGAGCTTTGCTATCCTGAAAATGTGCAGATAAAGAGAGCTCCTCTATCTTCAGTGTTTAAACTAATGTATAAGAGCAATTCCTAGTAACTACAACTCATGACACCATTCCTACCATTCGTTAAAAATGCAGACCTTTTGAAACAGCCTGATATAAAAGTTTAGTTCCTTGCCCAATTAGAAAGATGCTGTTTTAAACATATTTAAAAGTGATTTAATCAGTTTGATGTTTATTAATAAAACAAATTCTGTCTGAGCAAGCAATTAATGAAGCTTATTCACTGATGTAATCCCTCAGGACTCAGAACACTGCTTGTCACATTGTGAGCTTCAAATAAGAATTTCTGTATATAAACAGGCAAATGAATATCGATATCAGGGTTGCCACTGGCTCCATGTTCTTCTGTTTGGAATGACTCAGTGTTGTTATCATCAGAACATGTCTGTGATAGATATTATCTGTCATTATCTACCTATCAGGCCATGATGTGACAGAGATAGACAGCTCCCCTTCTCGCTCTTCTTTACTATTTTTCTGTTATGCTTTGACGCTCTATGATGAGTTTTACTTAAGCCATGCTAATACTCTGAATGTAAGAATCTTTGTCTTGCTTCCACAGATTTCTGGTTTCAGTTTGACTGGTGTCTTTTCGTGTGTGTGTGTGTGTGTGTGTGTGTGTGTGTGTGTGTGTGTGTGCAATCCAGAGTGTATGTGGGGATGAAAGAAAAACTCTCTGGAGTCCTTTCTCTCCTTCAGCTTTTTTAAAAAATTGAATCTTTGTATATTTCATACAGATCATCTCAATCAGTCTTAATCATTTTTATCCCCCTTCCCCAATGGCATCCTTCCACAGACCCTACTGGATCCATACATTCTGTCATCTGTGTTAAGGCCTATTGCATCAAGTTAGTGTCCCAAAATGTTCCTCAGTGCAAATTCATCCACTGAGGTCTACTTAGCCTATCCAGAGTCCCCACTTTAGGGGGATTAGCTCATCCTCACTCAACATTAATCAGCTACTAATATTTCTTCAGCAAAGATCATGTTCTGCTGCCCATCTCCACAGTTCCATGTCAGGTTTCCATCTGCTTGAGTTTGCATGGGTCTTGAGCATACCAACACCATTGCTGTTGGGTCATATGAGCAGGGTCCCAGGCTTGTAGGATTCTATTTCCGTATGGTCACTCACCTCTTCTCTGGGTCTTACAATCTTTCCGCCCTCTCTTCTGCAATGGTCCCTGAGCCCTGCGTGAGTGAAGCTTGATATAGGAGTCTTGTCCAGGGACCCATGCTCTGCAGACTCCTGATCTCCACTATTAGGCCATTTTTGACCTTTGTGCTCCTGGTTCGATTTTGCATGAGGGAGTTTCATTAATGAGAGCTGAGAGATTCATTAGTGTCCTCTTATTCCTTGTTCTGTATTGTATGAGTCTTAGGTGTAGAGGTTGCATTGTAGATGTGCTGTTTAGGCCTTGACAATTCACAGACAATGTCTCTATGTGACCAGTTATGGTACTCTGTAGTACTCTCCATCTGGTGCAAAAGAAGTTTCTTTGATGAGTGGTGACTGGGTTACTTGACTGTAAATATAAGGATATTGTGCACTTAGTAAGAAGTTACATTTTTCTTGGGGATTTCTTTAAGATCTATGACCTCTTCAGCCATATGTATTTTGGCTATGATTATAGTACCACAGAAAAGTTTCCTTCCATTTAGTGGGCTTTAAGTCCAATTAGGTAGATGTCGATTGCCCCTGAGATAAAAGTAACACTACTGAACCAGTATCTTATGCTATGCCAGTTATTGTTGTGGTTAACTGGTCATGAAGCTGGTGTTGAGTCATCAATTGATGCTCTTCCTTAGCAGCTTGCACAGTGCTCTCCAGAGTTATGAGAGCTATCCTGCAGGGGAAATGGCTACAGGTCAGTTCTAGCTCCATTACTCCAAATCCAGTATCTGAAGTATGTCCTGTCTTCAGCAATAGGGTCTTATCTTAAAGCTAAAGATCTGAGCAGACAGTTCTCAAAAGAAGAAATAAAAATGACTAAGAAACATCTTAAAAAGTGCTCAACATCATTAATAATTAGGGAAATGCAAATTAAAATCACTTTAAGATTTTACCTTACCCCAGTCAGACTGGCTAATATCAAGAGAAGAAATGATATCAAATGCTGGAGAAGATGTGGGGAAAGAGGAATGCTCACTCACTGCTGATGGAATTGTAAACTTGTGCAGCCCCTATGGAAATCAGTGTGGAGAATTCTTACAAAACTTAACACGAACCTACCATTTGACCCATTTATAGAGCTTATTGGCATATACCCAAAGGACTCATCCTATTGCAGAGAGACTTGTACATCCATGTTTGTAGCTGTTCTTTTCACAATAGCTAAAGGATGAAAGCAACCTAAGTGTCCCTCAGCTGACAAGTGGATAATGAAAATACGGTACACTTACACAATGGAGTTCTGCTCAGAGGAAAGAAAGACAAAATCATGACATTTGCAGGTAAATGGTTGGAACCAGAAACTGTTATGCTAAGTGAAGTAACACAGAATCAGAAAAACAAACATCATATCTTCTCTCTCATTTGTGGATCCTAGCACCAAACTTTTATATACGAGATGTATCCTGAGGTAACTGCAGGAACTAGAAAAATGGAAAGGAACCAGGGAGGTAAAGGGAAATAAGGAACCTAAGAGAGAAAAATAACAGGAGGAAGGTGTTACTAAGGGAGAAACAGATGGGGGGTTATTTAAATGAAAGGGGGAAGGAAGAGTTATACAAGGAACTATGAGGATAAAGGGAAAGAAGGAGCTCAAGATAGGTGAGGCCTTAGGAGACTGGTGCTGTGAAGGGAGGAATGGGGAAAATGGGACACTTTAAATTAGGAAGGTATGGAGGGAAGGTTAGCAAGGACAGAGAGACAGGGAGAGAGAGAGAGTGGGGTGAGGGAGAGGGAGAGAGAGAAGGAGGGAGAGAGAGAGTAGGGAGAGAGAGAGTGGGGAGAGGGAGGGAAAGAGAGTGGGGAGAGAGGAAGAGAGAGTGGGGAGAGAGAGAGAGAGAGAGGGAGAGAGAATGTCTAGCTAGTATAAAATGCCAGAAGAAGTCATATTAGTCTAGCAACCTAATGACAAATTCTACATACAATATCTCTACATGAGTCCATGTACATAGCTGAAGCCTATGTAACATGAAACAGTGCCAGACAGGAGAAACTTTTTGAGTTGCTAGTCGGGGTGGTCCAAGAGACTCCCCAAATTACACAGGCTATTGCCACAGCCCTCAGTTGCCCCTCCCTCAGCTTTTACACAGCTTCCGGGAATTGAATTTGGGTCACCAGGCTTGTGGTTTAACTGCCTTACCCGGCTGAACCATCCTCTTGAAATACTTTATATCTTCCTTAATTTTACATCATCTTCATCATTCTTCTTTTCTTATTTTTAGACAAGGTCTGATAGAACTGAATCTTGTCTCAAACTTAACACGTAGCTAAGGATGACCTTGAACTCCTGATGCTCTAACCTCCATCTCCCAGGTGCTGGAAATATTGGCCTGTATCATTATGTACAGTTTATCATCTTCATCTTAATCTGTTTTTCTACTTCTAATAATTTTGCTCATAACTTTTTTTATTTTCCTTCTATTTTCACAGTACATATTTGAGATTTACTTTTGAGAGTAAATGTGATAGTATCTCCACAATAAAAATGTTTATATTCTTTCAATTTTTTTAAACTCTGATACTGACTTACAGTTTTACATGTTACAAATGGTTAAGCTCTTTTATGTCTCTTGATGCAAATATACAATTCTTGTTTTCATTTGCCAATGTTTGTGTGTTCTTCCTTCCTTCCTTCCTTCCTTTTGTTCTTTCTTTCTTTCTTTTTTTTTTTTTGATACAGGATCTCACTACATAGACCTGTCTGGAACTTGCTATGTAGACCAGGTTAGCTTTAAACTCACAGAGAGCCACCTGCCTCTGCCTCCAAAGTGCAGAGAATAAGAAACAGCAGAGTGCTTCTCCCTGAATGGGACATCTGTATCAAACTTCTGCCACCCAAAGCTCAGGGACCATTGTAGAAGAGAGGGCAGAAGAATTGTAATAGCCAGAGGTGGCTGGTAACTGCAATAAATAGTTTTCCAGACAGCTGGTCAGTTACTCAGAAATTGATAGCAGTGATAACAGCACACACAAGACCCACGCATGCTCAAACTGGACAAAATTCCAGCATAGAAGTGAAGAAGTGGATAAGAAGCCCCATCCTTAGTTGAGGGGCTATTGTAAACCAATTACTTGGAAAGAGAGAGTCTGTTCTCTTTAGGGAAGTAACACTGGCTCAGTTAACCAGGCTCCAGGGGATGGGTGCACACAGGAGGATATTTGGAGACACAAACTTGACTCGAATGCCATAACATATGACAGAGTACATGAACTTTGGCTGGGAGTTGCTATAAGAGAAGTATTCTAAATATGATCAAAATGTATTGCATGAGATTCTCAAAAATTCAATAAAAAAAGAAAAAGGCCTGTGCACCATGCCAAACAGCAGCATTCCTTTATACAAGAAGGTTTTCTTGAGATACAGTTACATGAAACACACTATATGTCATCAGCTGAGAAATTTGATAATAGTCTTAAAACACAGTCATGGTAATTAGCATAGTCGCTGTCCTCAGCAGTTCTTCTGGGTGCCTGTAGCCTCTTTGTTCACACTGTTGGAGCTCTTCCACCTCCTCATTAGATGCTCATTGATCTGCTTTCTATTACTTCAGGCTGGTTTTCACATAACAGAATTTTATAGATGTGAAATCATTCAATCTGTTTTTTTTTTTCTGTTTCCATGTAACATAATTATTTTGAGATTCATCTGTGAGAGCTTATCCATAGTAAAGGGCTTTCAGTCTTGAATGGCATTCCACTCCAACAATGTACCATATTTGTTTATATAGTCATCTGTCAATGGACATTTAGGGTTATTTTCACTTTGGATTATTGTAAATCATGCTTCTAGGATCATTTATGTGTAAGTCTTTGCCTAGGTATAAGCTTTTACTTCCCTCAGTGAGTGGAATGGCTGAGTCAAAGGACATGCTAGTTTTTTTAGTATTCTTAACTCAATTTCTTTTGAGAATTTCATATGTGAGTACTATATTTACATAATTTCTGTGTTAGAAAGATTTTCCTTCTAACTCTGTCTACATAGCCTCCATTCCCTATAAATTTCATCACCTCATCTTTGATTGTTATTGTTTTATACACACACACACACACACACACACACAGAAACAGACAGACATAATATACCAAGTCCATTTTTTAAAGAAGCTACCAAATAAACTTGTTTTTCAAAGTGCTTGTAAAAGTTTTCATTTCTACAAGTCTGCTTGAAAATTCCAGGTCCTACACATTCTAGCTAACATTAGTGGGATCCTTCTTGATCTTAGAGATTCCAGTGAGTTTGCTCTGGTATCGCTTTGTGGTTTTAATTTCCCTTTCATAAATGGCTATATTGAGCACCATTAAATGTGCTGATTTGACAACCACATAGTTTCTCTGGCACAATGGCTGTTTAGATCTCTTAATTTTGTTCATCTACTTGTTTTCTAATCATCTGTTTGGAGAGGTTCTTTACATTTTCTGGAATTTAGTCTGTTACTCAAGAAAATGTTTGCAAATGATTTCTCTGACCAGACTTCCTTTAGAGTGGCCTTTGAAGACTAGGACTTTTTAACCCTTCTAAGTACTGTACTCTGTGTCTTAGTGATCAGAAATTCCCAGTCATGGTAGTAGAAAGAGGATCTCTTCTCTCTTTCCACCTTTATAAGGGATCAGGGATCTAGCTCAGGCCACCAAGTCTTTATAGTGTGTTTTTACCTGCTGAGTCACCTTTCCAGCCCTGTCGTTGTACTCTTACACTGTATATTTCTAGTCTTTAATGTATCTTCTCACCTTGAATGTGTTTTAGGATCAGCCCTTTTGACACCTCCCTCTTTTGTGGAATACAAATTTTCCCAAGATTTTTTAACAACTTTATTGAGATACAGTTGATATATCTTGTAATTTCACTGCGTAATATTTACATTCCCATGATTGTTAATCATGGAATTATGTAGTTATCACCACATTCAATTTCAGAAGAGTCCTATTAGCCCACAAAGATGAGTCAGAATTTTTTTTAACATGAGTGAGGAACTTTAAGTACTCTGAGAGTCCATGAAGTCAGAATTTTCTCTCATGTTGCAGTATAACTTCTTCATATATTTCCTTCTTATGTATATTTTTATTGAATTTTTGTGCATTTCATATAATAGATCTTAATCAAATTTAGAGCCCCTTCTCCATCTATACCATTTGTGGTGCCTCCCACTGGATTTCATGTGTTCTGTCATATATGTTAAGGCCTATCTGGCCAATCATATGTGACCAGACATCCCTCAGTGCAAGTTTATCCACTGAAGTCTAGTCAGCCAACCTAGAATTACTCCCTTAAAGAAGATTCACTCTCCCTCAACCTGTTGTAATCAGTTGTGAGTAGTTTCTCAGCCAAGGTTAGGCCCTGATGCCTGTTACTCCGATTTTATTTTGGGTTTGGTCTGAATGAGTCAGCATGTGTCTCTTGCATGCTGTCATCCTTCTTGCTAGTTCTTATGAGCAAGTTCCCAGAGGCCTGAAAGTCTGCTTGCTTATGTTCATGCACCAACCCTGGCTCTTACAATCTTTCCACCCCTCTTCCACAATGGTCCCTGAGTCATGGGTGGGTGAGGTTTAATATGAGTCTTATCCAAGGACACACACTGTTAAGTCTCTTATTCTCTAAAACTTGCCTTGTTGTGGCCTTCTGTGTGCATCACACTGTTGTATAAGGGAGCTTCACTAGTGAGAGTTGGGATATATTAGTATTCTCTCCATTCCTTGTTCTGCTATGTTTCATGAGCCTTAGGTGTAGAGGTTCTACTACAGATGTGTCACTGAGGGGTGGGTATCTCTTAGACATATATTCTCTGGGTGTGACCAGTTGTGGAATTCTATCAGAGCCTCCATTTGTTGCAAGAAGAAGCTTTTTTGCTTAGTGGTGTATGGCATACTTATCTCTAAATTTAAAGATTCATATTTAGCATACAGTAAGAAATTTCATTTGCCTAGAGATATGACAGAGATTAGGGTTTTCTCTAGTATCTATGACCTACCTTTCCAGCCATATGTATTTGGCTATGTTGCCAGTGCCATCCATGAATTCCCACACTTTGAGAGGACTTAATTCTAGTTAAATAGCTACTGATTATCCTCTAGATAAAAATGCCACTACTGCACCAATAGAGATAGTTTGCTCTGCCAGTTCTTGTGGTTATTAAACTTTACAAATCGGTTGGAATATTGATTGATTTTCTATCTTAGCAATTTGCATAGGGTCCTCTAAAACTATGTGAGCTAATCTTCAGGGAAAAGGTTTCCAGGGTACTGTCTGCTCTATTGCTCCAAGTCCTGTGTCCAAAGTATGTCCTGTCTTCAGCAATAGTCTTGCCTTCAAGTACTGGGAGGCACTCAAGGGCTGTGGCAGAGCCTGATATTTTGGGAGTCTCTTGGGCTACCCTGACCAACAACTTGAAGGGCGGCTTCTCCTGTCTGGCACTGTGTTTCTTGTTATATAGCCTTCAGGTATACACATACACTCATGTTCAGATATTGGATGAATACATTTTTGCATTAATACATTTCCCTCTGACTTTCCACACCACCTAAGCTTTATTTATCTCTCCTCTCTCTCTCCTCATCTAACTTCCCTCCTCTCTCCCAAGTTTAAGTGCCCCATTTCCCCTTGATAATACCTCCTGTCTCGCCCACTGTCTTGAGTTTCTGAACCCCCATGGTTCCTTGTATTTGCTCCCTTCCTCCATTCCAGTTGAACACCCCCATTTCCCACTCGGTAACATATGCTTCCTACTATCCCCCTCTCTCTTTGTTCATAGATTTTATGTGAATCTCATGTTTATAAATTCTGTCTCTTCTATTGATCTATTTTAGTGCTAATAGCACACTGTCCTAATCATTATGGTTTGATTTTCAACCCTAATAGTTGTTGGAGTAAATCTTTCACACTTTATTCTACCAGATTGGCTTAGTTATTGTCATGGTTTGAATGAAAAATGGTCTCCATAGATTCATGTGTTTGAATACTCGGCCCCCAGATAGTGGATCTGCTTTGGGTCATATGGAAACTTTGGATGGGGTTTGCCTGATAGAAGCGGGATAGGATCAGGACTTAAGGGTTCTACATCGGCTTTACTTCTTGTACAAGTTTTCTACTTCGTGTTCTACTGAGAGGTGATAAACTTCCTGATGCTTCTGCCTCCACAGACCTTAGCCACTCCTAACACCATGCATACCCACCATTATGGGAAGTATCCGTTGAATCAGGAGACAAAAATAATCTGCACTCTTTTACGTGGCCTTTGAGAGGTATTCTGTTGCACTGTGAAGAAAATTGGTACTGAGTACTGGTATTGTTGCTATGATAAACTTGACATGCTGGATAGCATTAGTGTCAACTTGACACACCTGGGTTGAGGGAGCTTCAACTGGGAAACTGTCTCCTTTGGACTGGACTGTGACCATGTCTGTGAGGCATTTTCTTGATTGTTGAGTGACATGGGAGAGCCCTGATGAGTGCCACCCCTGGGTATGTGGTCCTGTACTGTATAATAAAGCAAGTTGAACATTGGCCAAGGAAGCAAGCCAGTAAGCAGTGTTCTTCCATGGCCTGTGCTGCAGATTCCAACACTGAGTACCTGCCTTAGCTTCCCACGATGATGGACTGTGCTTGTAAGTCAAATAAATCCTTTCCTTCCCAAGTTGTTTTTGGTCAGTGTTTTTGTCACAGCAATTAAAAGCAAACTAAAATACTTGACCATGAAGTAAATAGGCCTGTGTTATGGTTTGTGGAATAAATGGGGAAGTTTGGACCTGTGGTTGAGATAATCCCTAGAGTGCTATAATCAGTGCTAATGGGTCATTCTGCTGGAAGTTCATTAGATGAGAACACTGATAGAAAAGAGGACAGTAAAGACTATACTCATGAAGGTTCAGAGGGGGGCAAGGATGGTACTGAGAATTGGACTGGAAACCATTTATATTCAGAAATTATCCATTTAGCAGAAGATATTTCAAGCCATCACGCATTCATCTTGTGGCATAGCTATTTCTCACTGCCTTTAGTCGGATTTACAAAGAGGGAAGGAAGGAGAGATGGGGGAGGGAGAAAGAAAGAGAGGAGGGAGAGAGAATAAGAGTGTGAGAAATGTGCAGTTTGTCAAGTAAAGATTTGAACTTGGTTAAAGCTGAGGACAAGGTTAGTGAAGACAACTTCACTACAGTGGCTATAATGCTACAGGGATTTGTGCCGTTAATGGAAACTGCAGTTTTCACGGGGACAATAGGAAATATGCCTTGGAAGCAAGACTCCATTCACTCCATTCAGCAACAGCTGAATCATGAGGGACTAAGATGCATGTAGTACTCAGCCTATGGGCTGGGTGCTTCAGTAGTCCCAATGTGGCACGAAAAACCTGGAGAATTTGGTTCTTATTCAATGATGGAATCCTAGAGGCACTGGTTGTGATATCAGTGCAGCCCATAGCAGAATAAATTAACTCAGAGGTGAGAAGGAAGGTCAAACAGGCAAAAGCAAGAAGTCTTGCTCTACCATGCCCCTTTATATCTGGGCTGCCCACATTTGGGGTGGGTCCTTCCACATCAATTAAGGCAATTGAGACAATTTCTCAATTGAAGTTCTCTACTTGGGTGGTTCTAATTTGTGGCAAGTTGTCATTAAAACTGACCATCACACTAAGCCAAGTGCAACAGGGTCACATTCCCTGAAGAAAGGTCTTAATAGGCCTGTGTGTGGAGCTGTGAAGATGAAACCTAAGTTGCAATGGAGAATCCAGGATGTTGTAGATGTCAGGTACATAGAACGGCTGCCAAGAAAACAAATGAAACTAGAAGATGGAATTGCTGCAGGAAACTGGATCATGGGGATCTGAATCCACTGACGTTCAGATGACGTCACATCTAGGAGGCTGGACATAGGGCTTCAGAGGTAGCTGTTTGCCCTACAGGGTTCAACCTTCAATCTTGCTTTGGTCTAGTTCTCTTCTCTTCTCTCTCTCTTTCTTCCTGTTTCTCCATTTTGTAATGGGAATATTTACTCTGTACCATTATATACTGAAAGTGTGTAACTTGGTTTTACCTCATCATTAAGAGACTGAGTTGAAACTCGTCAGAGACCTTGTACTTTTAAAGTTTGAACAGTGTTTGGATTGTAAGATATCACAGATTTTTAAAGTTATACTGAATACATTTTATACCATCAGATGGCAATGGGTCTATAGATGCTCAGGTGGAATGTTAGGGTTTGAACGTAACATGTCCTATAGGCTCCTGTGTTTGAACACTTGATCTCCATTCAGTTGGTAGCACTAATTTGGTGGGTTGCAGAACCTTTTAGATAGAGGGTATAGCTGATAATTATTATATTAGACTATTGAGTGAGACTTTAGGGCGTCTAAGCCAACTCCACTCATCTGGCCCGAGCTCTCTACTTCCTGGTCCATTGACATGTGATGAGCCACCATGATTTACAGAAGACAGAATTGCTGCTGTGCTTTCCTCCCCTTGATGGACTGAATGCCCTGAAATTTAAGCCAAATTAAGCTGCTGGATGTCCTGTCACAGCACTGAGGAAAGTGACTATGCAACTATTAGTGTTCTGTATTTCCACACTAAATTTAGTCAAATTATGTAATCAATAATAAAAAACTTTTAAATAAATATTGTTTACTCTTAGGTTTCACTAATCCTTCATTTTCTAAGAATTCTATCATTGAGAACTTTATGTATTTATTAAGATAATTTATACTTCATTTAAAAAAAACCTCTGAGATGTTCTTTTTTTTCCTTTCTTAATTTTGGAATTTTTAATTGAATTTTTGGTATTTCGTATAGACCATAATAATTTTAGTCATCTTTACACCCCTTCACCATGGCACCCACCCATGGTGTCCCCGCCGCTGGAATTCATACATTCTGTTATTTGTGTTAAGGCCTATGGTGTCGTTAGTGTCCAAAGACATCCATCAGTGCAAGTTCATCCGCTGGGGGCTAATCAGCCTTTCCAGAGTCCCTTTAAGAAGATCAGCTCTTCCTTACTCAGCAGTAATCAGATGCCAATAATTCTTCGACTAATACTGGGGCCTGCTGCCCGTTTCCATTGTTCTGTGTTAGGTTTTTGTCTGCTAGAGTTTGCACGGGTCTTGTGCATGCTGTCTCCACTGCTGTAGGCTCATATGAGCAGGGTCAGACTCTATTTCCACATTATTATGCACCTCCTTCCTGGCTCTTACAATATTTGTGTCCCTTCTTCTGAAATGGTCTCCAAGACCCCGGTGGGTGGAGTTTAATATGAGTCCTGTCCAAGGACCCACACTCTGCAGACTCTCACTCTCTTTGCTTTCGCCACTTGTGACTTTTTGTGTCCCTGGCCCTCTGTTGTATGAGGGAGCTTCATTGATGAGAATTGAGAGATGCAGTAGTGTTCTCTTTACCCCTTGTTCTATGGTCTGTGAACCTTAGGTGTAGAGGTTGCATTGTAGATGTGCCACTTAGGCTTGGGCAATTCACAGACAACGTCTGTGTGTGACCACTCGTGGAACTCTGTAATATCTGTTACAAAAGAAGCTTCTTTGGTGAGTGACTGAGATACTTATCTGTATATATAAGGATCTATATTTTGTACATAGTACTAAATTACATTTGTCTACAGATATGACAGCCCTGGGTTTTCTTTAGGAGCCATGACCTCTCCAGCCATGTGTATTTGGCTATGTTTGCCGTACCACATGAGTTTCCTCCCATTGAGTGGACTCTTAGTCCAGTTAGGTAGCTGTTCATTGCCCTAAAGATAAAAGTGCCACTACCATACCAATGTCATGTGCTGTTCTGATCACTGATGCAGTTATTAGATTTTGAAGCTGGGGTTGGACCATCGATTACTTTTCTCTCTTAGCAACTTGTATAATGCTCTTCAAAGTAATGAGAGCTAGCCTTCAGGGGAAGTTACTTTCAGGTTAGTTCCAACTCCATTGCTACATATCCTGTGTCCAAGATATGTTCTGCCTTTGGCAATAGGGTCTTATCCTCAAGTTCTGGGAGGCAATCAAGGGCTGTGGCAATAGCCTGTGTGATTTTGGGAGTCTCTTGGATTACCTAGCCAACAACGCAAAAGAAAGTTTCTCCTATCTGTTACTGTTTCTTGTTATGTAGCTTTCAATTATGCACACAGGTTCATGTAGGGATAATATTTATAATATGTATGTATAATATATATATGTATAATTTGTCAGTAAGTTTTTGGACTAATATGATTCCCTCTTTTTTTATACTAGTAAAGCATTATTTATCTATCTTCTCTCTCTTTCTCCCTGTCTAGCTGTCTCTCCATGCCTTCCTGATTTAATTTATCCCTTTTTCTTATTTATCCCTTGATAATGCCAGTCTCCTATACTTTACATTTTTAAGGTTAATGGGGTATATGGCATTCATCAATTTTTGAGCAATTCACAAGTAGCATGTAGTTTTTAAGTTTTATAGTGACTTTGTTATCTTTAGAAGCAAGACTGTACTGACTTTATACAATTTATGAATTTTTTTCTTTTTTCTATTCTCTGAAGAAGTTTATTTAATTTTTGTTATTTCTGGGGAAATTACCAGAGAAGCAATCTAAGCCTGAAGATTTCTTTGTGGGCAGGTTTTCAATGATGGTGGGAATTCTCAGAGATTTGATATGCTTATTTTTTATGTTTAGGATTATTCCTCTTCATGGATGAAATTCAATATACAACACTCTCTAAGCTATTTTTCAAATATAGAGTCCCTTTTAGAAAAACACTGAATAGCTCAGAATGCATCAAATATGCCAGGGAACTCCCGCTCCAAGATACAATTACTGACTGTAACTTTTCTAATTGTTACAACATCTTTTATCCCCCTAGCTACTTTGGGTACTCACATAAATTATTTTTCTTTTACATCTTTCTTGTCACCTAGCATGGTGGAATTGAATAGAAGATATAATAGAAACATTTGTGAAATGAATGTGTAAACTTTCCATCATTTCATTGGTATAAAAGTTGGGAAACTTTGAGACTGGACCAGAGTATCCTTTTATTACAGGGAACAAGATGTTTACTGACTGACTGGTTACCCAGATTGAGAGGTCATATCCCTGCTGAAAACCAAATTTATGAGTCTTTGGGATTTAAATTTTCATTTATCTTAAAATAATATAGATATTCATAGGAAGACTATTTAAACAATGCTTTCATTTTTTCTCTAGAAATTCAGGCTATTTTTCTCCCAAGATATTTTCAATATGTCTTCTAATTTACCTGAAACCTCAGAACATGACAGAAATGGAAATGTGTTGTTGTTTTTGGAAGGGAACAGAAAGGAAGGGAGGAACACTGTCCATCGTTTAAAAAAAAATCTGTTTCATCTTTAATTTAATTGTAAATTATCACGTTCCACAAGATGAAAACAAGTAGGTAAATTTTCAATATTGCATGTAGACCTTCCCTTGGCCAAGTAATAGTATTCAACCAATAAAAAAATTTTTGAGGGATCATTATATCCCAGGCTTTGTGGAAAGTACGTGATTGCTACTTTGAAAAAGTAAGGCATCATTAGGTATCTGACTATGTTAATGGTTAAGTGTCATGTTGTCAAGGAAAAATTCAGGTTTCTAGTGATGTATACAGAAAGACCCCAATTATCTGGGCCATGGAATGCTTTGCTAGTGGTCATTAAAAATAAAATATAGTGAGTAAATTAAGATTTCTCCAAAAGAAAACTGGTGGGGAACTAGGAGAAGTGTCTGAGAGAAAAAGGCTATGTAAAGTCCTAATGTCTAGAGGACTTTGGTGAGTTTGAAGAAGTAAAATACAAATGAAGAATATCAGTCAAAGATCAGCTAGCTAGAGCCAGAATAGAGCCAGAAAAAACAAAATAATAACTCCTCTTTTCAACTCTATTATTCTTATCATTTTCCCAGACTGAAAGTTCATATTTCTCTTTTAAATTACTTTCAAAAGGACTTTATTTCAAATCACTGTTAGTAAATAAAGTAATGATTTTGAAGCTCAGAACTAGATTTCTAGAAAAAATAGAGCTATGAATCGAAGATTCTAAACTTGTAGATTTATAAACATTTCCTGGGTCTCTGAACATAGTTGTCAGGTGAACTCAGATGTGGAAAATGCTGATGGCATAAGGAAATTCTGCATGGCTCTGTCAGACTTCCCCTATCACTGAAGCGAGATGAAATAGGATTTGATTTAATTCTCAAATTCTTTTCATATAATAATTGTACACAGGAAAGTAATCAAAGTATAAGTATTTAATGCTAAAGAGGAACATGAAAGAATTTGATGTAAGCAGTCCCCTGTGTACTAGGGTTCTCTGGAGGAACCCTGGAGAGGCTGAGAACCCAGTAATTGCTCAGTCTACAAGGCCAGGTAGAATGTTGCACTAAAGGCCTGGAAGTTTCCTGGAGAACCACGGGTGTCAGATCAGCATCGGAAGACTGAAGAAGCTGGATTCTAATGTTAGCAAAGAATTGCAACAGCCATGGCAGCAGCAATAACAAGATTCCATCAGGGTAGGTGGACTTGCCAGCACAAGGTAAAGGCAGGCAAAAAGGACAGAACTTCTTTCTTGGGCATTTTATCTGGGCTGCTGTCTAAAGTGCTATACACATTTAAGGAGGATTGTTTCCACTTTGATTAAACTGATCAAGGAAGCATCTCATGGATGTGCCCAATGGCTTGTCTGTTAGTTGATTTCAGGTCCAGCTAAGTTGACAGTCAAGTTCAACCATCACACCCTGTAACAGGAGAGGGAATATCGAATTCCTGCCTCCTTTCTCCCTCCTCCTTTTATGTGGCAGCAATGGGACACATCTCCTTCTGTTCCATCTCCACTGCCCTGTTCCAGGTATTATGCATCGTGGTGTATAATTACATTTGGCAAACCACATAAGGAGGAATATGAGAAAAATGAATCTAGGGACAAATTAATCTCCTGTTCCCATTTCTGTACAGGCCCAAACTTCCTTGTGCATAACACAGCCTGTGCTGGTATCAGAGCCATTCCTTGCTCAAGTAATTTATTCTCAAGTTAGGCAGAAGATGAGATGGAAGACAGGTCATGTTAAAGACAGGGGAGCTTTAATAAACTGTTCTACAACATCGCTATTACAAGGGCAATTGTAAGTCTTCTCTATCTTGGTTCCTAATACACAATGTGTGGCAATAACATGCTGCTAAAATGCAGTTCAGTGAAAGCTTCTCTATAGGAGTCAGAAGAATATCGCAATCTGCCAACGCCTATAGGTCAGCCATTGCCAGTGGATGGATCCATTTCACTTCAAGGGATGAGTAGACTGATACACAGCCTCTGCATCCCCTCCATGTCCTTTTCAGACACTGAAAATCAACCAGGGAAGAGGAAATGCTCAAGATTTAACATGTCAAAACATTAATTTGAGGGGCCAGAGAGATGGCTCAATAGTTAAGAGCACGGGCTACCCTTGCAGAGGACCGGGGTTTGATTTCCAGCACCCACATAGCAGCTAACACTAGTTTCAGGGAATCCAACACCCTCTTCTGAGTTCCATGGGCATCGTCCTTCATAGGTGCACTTACATATGTGCAGGAAATGCACTCATACACATAAACATAATAGATAAAATATTGTTTAAAATTAATTTGAATTAAAGTGAAACCATGAGTGGCCATTACATTAGTATAGCGTGTATTATAAAAAAGAAGATGCTCAATAAACTTGTGAACCAAAGAGATAGCTGGGTAGTCAGCATGTCACCCACTGAAGTGGAGAAATAGTTGACCCCTGTATATAGTCAGCAGTTTCTAGAACTCAGGAAATTAAGCACAGTATGATGGGAGAAGTGCCACACAAGTTGTGGGCTACATCCTGTGAAAGCTCCAAGAAGAATCTATCAGTAGGCAATTTTTATGTTGGCTCAGTAGTTTTAGAAGTATTCAGTATTAATGTGCATAAGAAAATATGTGGATTCAGGCTTGGTTCAGGCTTAACAAACCTGTAATCAGTCAATGATTTTGTTTGTTTTTTTTTTAAATTTTGAGAACTAATGCTATGTCTTCACATGTAACATAAAGGTTTTGGTGCTTTTCAGATGCAGAAGGTCTCTATGGACAAACAGAATGGAAGATGTGATTGTATTTACATTGATCTAAAATGGAAAATAGGAATTTCCATTCTTATAAAATTCTAGGAATTTATTACATATTTATTGAAGCATGCTTAGTAAGTTCTTATAGATATTCACCAAAAAGTCTAGGTAGAGGGGCATATATGATTCCTAGATACCTGTGTAGATATTACAGAAGCAGGAGACTTTGTGTTTGCACTGCCAGGTTCAGCTCTCACTCCAGGCTATTTTATTCCATAAGTCAGTACACAAAATTGACATCTGACAGGTGTCATGCATAATTGGGGACATAATCAGAATTAGATATATGTATAAAATATTTATATATTTTAATAAGATAAATGTTTTAGCCTTGGGTTCAGCATATATATATATATATATATATATATATATATATATACACATTATTCACAATTCACAATCAAAACATAGATTTTTAACTCCAATTTTAATGCTGAGAAAATCAAATTTTCTTTAGAGCATGTAGTCCTTGAAAAAGCCATCGAGAGCATAACTGATATACTATTTGGCTTGAAACATTATTTCAGACTACATGCTAGGAGTTGGTTCTAAGTAGAAGCAGATAAAATTATAGTAATAAGGGTAACGGCACTTCACTCAGCATCAGGGAATTAGAGGATTCCTTGTGGCATCAACTACTTAGTACATTTAGTACAGAGTGTTTGGTATTTTCTCTTCTCTGGAAATGTCTCCCTTAATATCAGGCCATGCTTCATACAGATGAAAGAACTCAACTGGGTGTCATACTGACTCATCTTCTCCAGAAACTAATTACTGATGTTTCAATACTTTTTGAATAACAGTATTCACAAATGTAAAACTAAAATGTTAGAAAAATCTTTTCTTCCCCATTAAACCTAGACCTTACGGAGTCAGGCAGATGGTTCATTGGTTTAAATGCCTGCCCTGCAAGCAAGAGCATCAGAGCTCGAATCCTCAGCACCCATGAAAATGCTTAGAAGACGTGTTGACCTACCTACAATCCCAGTACTCAGAAAGCAGAAACAGGAAGCCACCTCCCAATCTGCCCAGCAGACTGTGGAGCTAAAGGACCTGCATCATCAGGATACGCATTCTGTTGACAAATCCTGCTTAGATGTATAAGGCAGACAGAAATAGAGGAAGACACTCAGTGCCAACCTCTGATCTCCACATGGATTCACATACATGGGCATGCTCCCCAGCTTACACACATGTGCGTGGCCACACACATGCGAACATGTATGCACACACACAATCTAAACAAAATAAAGCAAAAAAACCTAGACCTTGACTGTGAGTGTCTCTACTGATATATGAGTAACAATTCACAGCTCTTCTTTTTGATGGTTTGTTTGGAAAGGGTCTCAATAGTCCAAGCCTAGCTGAAAGTAACCATGTGAACCAGGCTGGGCTCAGTCTCACAGAGATTCATGTGCCTCTACCTCCTGAGGACTGTGATTAAAGGTGTGTGCCACCATACCTGGCACTTCCTGTAACTGGCACCTGGCAATATGACTTTAGATTGGGGAGCATGATGCTTGCTGGCTGGGAAAATAAAAGCATCAAAGGATACAGCAGTCATACAGATCCTGATCTGGCTTCAAATAAGAAATTGAAGTAATATTTATACTTTGAATAAGTGATAGTTTGTACATTTTTTGTGTGGATAAATCCATCCCAGATGTTTACAAAACCACTGAAATGGAAATACAATCCATAATTAAATTTGATATTCTTTTAAAAGAAAGAGGGACTAAATCATTGGAAGAATTACAAAGGCCTCTGGAAGCACTGTGAATCACCAACAGGCAATGTCTGTCCAATTTATTCAGACATATACTGTGAAAGAAAGATCATCAGACTGTCAAAATTTGTGTTGAGGCAAGGAGAAAGTTGAACTTTTTGATCCAATGATATTTAATTGGAGTCAAATGAAGAGAAAATTGAAAAGCATATAACATGTGGATACCAAATTCTGATCTTCTAAAATAGATTTCAAAATGACAAAGACAATATTTACTTATTGTTTTTTTGACTTATTCTACCCCAGGGATGGGCAAGTTTAGCTTGTAAAAGCCAGACAGTCATACTATCCTAGCCACTCTCTACCAGAATGACCAAGCCCTGCTCGTGTGGCATGGAAGCCATAGACAGTCCCCAAACAAGTGAGCACGCTGTGTTCCAATACCACTGCTACTATTTTTCTCCTTTCCTACAGAAACTGCCAACAGGCGATATTTGGTCTCTGGATTGTAGTTTACTAACTTCTGTTGAAAGTCATAGAAAGCCTAAATGCTTAGGCTTAGATCAAGGGTTAATTAATAATATAGCAAGCACTTACCTGCAGTAAAGCCACAAACTTTCATAACTGTTCAATGGCAGAGTTCCCATACTCCCTAGAGAAATCATACTGTAGAATTTTAGTCCCTAAATATTAGCCTTTATCTTTTCTTTCCAATAAGAAAGCCACTACCCACAGGTAATTGTGTACATTTGAGTGTAAATTAATTTAAATTAAATAAAACTTTAGTTTCTCAAGCATACTAGCCTCATTTCAAGTGTTGAATAGATGCATATACCAACTTCATTAGACAAAATAATATATAAACATTTCCAATATCTTGAGAATTATATTGGCTAGGAATGCTCTTGATTATAAAGTCAGATTTAAAATCCAAAAAGCAGAGGCTTAGAGGGAGTTTTCGCACTGACTCACAAGGCGGCGGCAGCTGCAGCACTGGGTCTTGCCTTCTGTTGCCTGATACACAGTAGCAGACAACCAGCCAACCAAGACAGAACAAAGTTCTGAAAACACAATGTTCAAGAAGACCAGGTGGTCACCTCAGACAAAGTGACATCATTTGGGACACTGGACACCACTGACTGCTTCTGCCAAGACCCCAGAATCTTGCTGACATTCATAATGTTACAAGGTCCTATCTCTACAAAAGCATGAGGCAACTATGTCTCTATTCCAGTCCCCTGAAGTCTCAATATTTCTAAGCTATCCTTCCCACTCTTTCTCCCTGCTAGCCTTGGACCCAGGGCCACTCCAATTTCTCTGCTCCACTCCAATTCCTCTTCCCCAGATCTCTGGACTAGCTTCCCAACACAGACTAGCTAAATTCTCTAGCTTACTTTGTTAAGAACCTTCACAGACAGTCTCCACCCTTCCATTCCCCTGGACTCCTGATCTGCCTAACAGACTGGTCCTCCTATTACTCTGACCTGTCTGCCTACTATCCTGACCCTCCAGCCACCCAGACCAATATACTACCCTACAAGAACCTGAAGCACACACCAAATAATTTTTCATACCTGAGCAAATAGCAACCAAGCTACATAAACAATATAAACAGAACCAAAATTCAAATAAACAGAGGCAGAATACACTTTCCAAGCAGAAATATAGCCAACAAAAAACATCTATATGTGCAAATGGCAGGACAAAAACACAAGTAATATGAAAAACCAAGAGAATATGTCTCCCAACAAAACCCACGAGTAGAATGAATGAAGCATAAAACAGAATATCAAGACTGAACGACAAAGTTGAAGATCTAGAGTCCTTAAGCAAAGACTATGTAAAATTTCAAAAACACAGAAATGGAATATTCATGAAACGTAGGACAACATGGAAGACTAAATCTATGCATCAAAGCCACACACAAAGAAAAATCTCAGGCCAATGGCAATGACCAGATCTTCAATGGGATTATAGTAGAAAACTTCCCCAAATCAAGGAAGGACATACCTATATAGATTCAAGAAGGACGTAGAACACCAATTAGACATGGCCAGAACAGAAACTACCTATGATGTATCATAGTAAAAACACTAAATGTACAGAACAAAGTACACTGAAAGTTGCTAGAGAAAAGCAACAAGCTACATATAAAGAAGAACCCATGAGAATTAGAGCTGACTTTTAAATGAAAACTATGAAAGCCAGAAGAGCCTGGACCAAAGTATTTCCAGTTCTAAATGACCATGAATGCCAAACGTGAATACTTTTCTAGCAAAACTATCTGTCATAGTTGAAGGGGAGCAGAAAATTTTCTGTGACATGAACAGGATGAAAGAATTTACAACCACCAAACCAGCTCTACAAAGAATACTTGAAGGAATTCAAAGGACAGAGGATAGGAATGAGTATACCCAAGAGGCTACAGGAAGAAAGGTACAATAATGGAAACAGGAAATAAGGCCACAAACACAGACAAGCCAAAAATGACAGTAACTCAGACACATCTCTCAATAATAACTGAAAATAGCAATGGCCTCAACTCCCTGTCAAAAGAAACAGGCTAGAAGAATGGATTAAGAAAGAAAATCCATCTTTTTGTTGTCTTCAAGAAACTCATCTCACTTTCAAGGATAGGCCTAACTTAGGGTGAAAGGAGAGAAAAAAATAATTCAAGCAAATGGCTCTAAGAAGCAAGCAGGTGTGTCAATTTTAATATCTGACAAAACCACTTCAAATTGAAACTTATCAGAAGACGTAAAGAGGGTCACTTCATCCTAATGAAAGGAACAATAGATGAAGAAGATATTACAGCCACGAACATATATGCATCAAACTCTGATGAACCCAATTTTATAAAAACAAGACTATAGCATTATAAAACACAGATTAACCCCAACTCAGGGTTAATAGGTAACTTCAGTACTCCACTCTTTCTAATAGACAGGTCACTGGACTAAAAATAAAAACAGAGACATCTAAATTAAATGATATCTTACATCAAATGGATCTAACAGACATCTATAGACTATGCCACCCAAACACCAAGAAAAACACTTTATACTCAGGAACTCATGCAAGTTTCTCTAAAATTGACCACATTCTGGGACACAAAACAAATCTCAGCAACTACAAATAGGTTGAAATAATTCCATACATTCTATCACACCACAGTGAAATAAAGCTTATAATCAATAGCAAAAGAAGCTCTAGAAATTACACAAACTTACTGAGATTAAACAAGACACTCTTGAATGATGAAAGGGTCAAGGAAGAAATTAAGAAAGAAATAAAAGTATTCTTGGAACTAAATAAAAATGATAATGCAACACAGCAAAACTTCTGGGACACTTTCAAAGCAGTCATAAGAGGAAAGTTTATAGCTCTACATGAATGCATTAAAAAATCAGAAAGAGCACATATAAATGACTTAACAGTACAACTCAAGACTCTGGAAAGGCAAGAACAAAACAACTCCAAACCTGGTATATGAAAAGAAATAACAAAATCATAGCATGAATTAATGAAATAGAAACAAACAAAACAAAACAAAAAAATCAATGAATCTAAGAGCTGGTTTTTGAAAAGTAAAACAAGATAGACCCTTAGCTCAGTTAACCAAAAGAAAGTGCAAATTCAAATTAACAGAATCAGAACTGAAAGGCTGAAAGGGGAAACATCAGAACAAACACCAAAGGAATCCAGAACCTTTTTAAAGAATACTTTAAAAACCTATACTCCATTAAATCTGAAAATCTAAAGGAAATGAATGAATCTCTAAAGTCATGGACAGCACCAAAATTAAATCAAAAGGAAATCAACAGCTTAAACAGACCCATGACAAATAAGGAAATTGATATTGTAATTCAAAATCTCCCAATGAGAAGAAGTCCAGGCCCAGATTAATTCACAGCAGGATTCTACCAGATATTCAAAAAAGATCTACGACAAAACTACTTAAATTATTCAAAAAGATAGAAACAGAAGAACCCCCAAACTCCTTTTATGAAGCCAGTATCACTCTAATGCCAAAACTAGATAAAGACACAACAAAAAAAGAAAACTATAGGTCCATATCTTTAATGAATATAGATGAAAAGATTTTCAGCAAAACATTCTCAAACTGCACACAGACACACATGATCAAGTTGGCTTTATTCCAGAGATGCAAGGATGATTATATATATGTAAATCAATAAATGTAATAAAACATATGAATGGACTGAAAGATAGAAATCACATGATCATTTCAATAGATACAGAAAAAGCCTTTGACAAAATCCAAAATGCATTCATGTTAAAAGTCCTAGAGGGAATTGAACTGGAGGGGACATACCTCAACATAATTAAAGCTACAATAAACCCATAGCCAACATCATTCTAAATGGAGAAAAACTGGAAGCATTCCCATTAAAATCAGGAGTCAGACAAGGATATCTACTATCTCCACTTCTTTTCAATATAGTGCTTGAAACTCTCATGAGAGAATAGGACAAGAGAAATAAATTAAAGGAGTACTAATTGGAAAAGAAGAGGTCAAATTATCAGTATTTGCAGATGATATGATTTTATATATAAGAGACCTCAAAATTTCTACCAGGGAAATGATTACTACTTTTAGTACTGTTTCAGCAGGTTACAAACAACTTACAAGAATCAATATCCTTTCTATACCAATAACAAGCAATCAGAAAAAGCATTCAAGGAAACCCTCCCATTCACGAAAACCTAAACATATTAGGAATAAACCTAACCAGAGAAATTAGAGATCTCTATAATCAAAAATTTAAACCTTTGAAGAAAGAAATGGAGGAAGACACTATGAGATAGAAAGATCTACTGTGCTCATGGATTGGTAGAATAATATTGTGAAAATGATCATCTTACCAAAAATAATCTATAGATTCAATGCAACACCAATAACATCCTTCACAGAGCTAGAAAAAAAACTTACCCTAAATTTAATATGGAATCACAAAAGACCCTGGATATCCAAAGCAATTTTGGACAAAAAGAACAACGCTGGAGGGATTACCATATGAGATCTCAGATCTTTTTATAGAGCTATAGTCACTAAAACAGCATGGTGCTGGCACAGAAATAGAAATTTAGATCAATGGGACACCGTAGAAGACACCAACATGAGTGCATATAATTTCTGCCACCTGTTATTTGAGAAAGGTGCCAAGAACTCACAATGGAGGAAAGACAGAATCTTCCATAAATGGTGCTGGCAAAACTGAATCCCCACCTGTAGAAGAATGAAATTGGACCTTTATTTTTCACCCTGCACAAAAGTCAGCTCCAAATGGGTCAAAGACCTCAATATAAAACCTGAAACTCTGAAACTGCTAGAAGAAAACATAGACAGTACGTACCTTCCAAGATGTAGGTGTAGGAAAGGACTTTCCAAAAAGGATGTCAGTCGCTCAGGCAGTAAAGTCAACAATCAAATAAGAGGGGACTTATTAAGCTACAAAGCTTCTGTGCAGCAAAAGAAACAACCAAGGAAGTCAAGAGGAAATCCACTGAGTGGGAGAATGTCTTAACCAGGTACATATCTGACAGAGGATTAATATCCAGAATATACAAAGAATTCAAGTAAACAAAGAAACAAGAAAACAAGCAAACCCCCAAAACAAATGGGCTATAGACCTGAACAGAGTGTTCTCCAATGAAGAGATAAAAGTGGTTAAGAAACATCTTCAAAAGAGCTCAACATCTTTAGTAATTAGAGAAATGCCAGATAAAAACCACTTTAAGATTCTTTTACCCCAGTCAGATTCACTAAAATCAAGAGATCAAAAGACACCAAATGTTGGAAAGGCTGTGGAGAAACAGGAATGCTCATTCACCTCTGGTGGAAACTTGTGCGACCACTAGGGACAGCAGTGTGGAGAACTCTCAAAAGAACTAAGACATGGTGCACTTACACACATGCAGGCAATACACTCCTACACATAGAATAAGTAAAATTTTTAAAATAATTGAAAAATTCCTACAATGGAATATAAATGAAATATATACTCACATATAAGGAATTAGTGCTACCATCTGCAAATGGGGGAGAACACAATCTCTTGCTTTCATGAGTTTATGTTACTTAGTGCAATGGCAGAAGGCAGGAAAATGGAAAGGAAACACAGCAGTGTAAAGGAAAGAAAGAGCCTGAAAGAGGGGCACAGCAGGGAACTGATGTTGGGGGGGGGGCTAGCTGTCATAATTCTAGAGGATACTAGACAGTGCTAAAGGAGAAAATCAACCAACAACCCAGCTCTAAGGCCTAATAACCTTAACGACTGACTCAGCAAGCTACCTCTACTGATTCATAGTGACACTTATCTGGGAGGTACGAACGCTTGACTGGCTAGGCCTTAATATGTATTTCAGAATGTATGAGGTCTGGGGAGGGAAGAGGTAGGGGTCATGGACAGTGAGGGGGCATAAATTTGATTACGAACTGTTGTATGAAATGTAGAAAAGCTCAATAATTTTTTTAAAGTGTGAGGCAAAGCTCTTCAACATGAACTTCACATGAATCAGAATTATAAGCAAACATTGACTGAAAACCCCATCATAAATTATAAGGATTTTGTATTTATATATATAAAACTGGAAAGATCGTATATATATATATATATATATATATATATATATATAAATGTATTAGAAAGACCTTTTTTCCACAGAGCAGAGGAACTTGCCCTAGGCTCTGAATCATTGGTTGTATAAAATAAACATTAGTTAGGTAAAGAAATGAATATCCAGTCCCCAGTGGGAGCCTGAGATTCTCAAAAGATAAAATCTACTTATGTGATTATGTCAAATAGTTAACATTTGAATAAAGCTAGAAACTTTTGGTTTAACTACAGTATATGTGCTTAAAATGTATAACACCAGAAATCATTGCCTATACCTTTGGCCTTATTTCATTTTTCATGTGTCCCTTTCTGTCTAGCTGTCAGTGTGATGCAGTGACAGCTTTTACATTTCCTTTAAAGGTGCATAAGCTAAGCTACAAAATATTAGTCTTTTATTTATTTATTTATTTATTTTTACCTGGCATTGTACAAATTAACATATATATACTTAATGGATTGTCTAAACTACAATGAAGAATCTGGGTGTCATTTACATAAGCAGTCAACCTACTTCTTGGCATTGAAACAGCGTACAATATTGTAAATAAAGGTGGCTGGAGATTTCTAAAGACACACAAACACTATGTCCAGATAAGGAAACTGTCTACATTTTCACTCAGGTTCAATAAACATTCATGCAGATTATTTTTCAACTGTAGCGGCTAAAGTTAATATAGCTGGCAAAATGTGTTTGCTTTTAAATCAAAATTTTAATTGAATGCAAACAGAATAATTTTGTCTAAATTCATTTACTTGGGTTTAAGATAAAGAAAAAATGATCTTCCCACATACAAACATGGCAATCTTATTATATTCTTAGAGCCACCTTGAATTTATGAGATTAAGTAAATGCGAGAAAGTAGGACTGTAGAAGAGTAAGGGAGTCAAAGTCATGCCTGGGGATTAAACATGCATCGTACATCTGAAGAGAAGATCTGGCCTGCAGTATTCCCAGGATAGCCTGGCTTGCTAAAAGACAAATGGAGATTTCTTCATCCTCAAAGTCTGACTTCTGCAACCACTCTGCTTCTCAACTTATTTCTTTGGAAATGGTTCTTAAAACTTGTTTTACATTCTTTCAACATGGACATCATCTTTCCCTTGGTTTAACTTTGGGAATAGCCAAAGGAAGGAATAAAATCAAATTTAGAAATAATGCCTGTGGACCAAAGTAGGTAATGATTAATGAACAATTTCATTTTCCTGGAATGCTTTATAGGCCAGCTCATTCATTCACTTCATACAGTACTATATGCTTATAATGAGTCAGGGGTTCTGCTGAATATTTGATGCAAAAGTGATTGAAGCTGGTATTAAAAACATTTAACTATTAGTGTAATTAAGCCACTGGCCATTGAGAATGCTTCTCAGTCAGAATATAGATCAGCTCATGTGTAGAGAGCATCTTTGAATTTGTTCCTAAAATAGAATGACACCACCTGTTCATCTCTCCTGATCTTCCCTCCTAGAGAACTCACTTTCTGTTACCATCACTTTGGGGGTAGGATTTCAACCTATGAATTTTTGTGAGGATGGGGTAGATACAAGTATTCAGTCTATAATAACCACAAAGTATCCATTTGGCTGTTTAAAAATTTTTGTGCATATCTGTTAAAGACAGAGTCTTTAGTAGGAGCCTTCATTGTTGCCTGAAATTGCTGATGCATAGGATGCACATGGAGCAGTTACTGAAGAAAGAATAATATTGATTGAAAATGAGGTCTTGAGAGGCAAGTGTTAAGATAAATTCCTAATTAGATAAGGGGTTGGGGGGGTAGATTTGGGGTCAGAACAAATCTGGGAAAATGAGGTTAATGAGATAGGTCAAGTTGTTAGGCAGTGGACACTACTCATATTGGACATTGGTTAAAGGTTTAACCAGAGCTTTCCATACCTGTCTTGTCACATTTGATGACAGATATTCACAGGTATACACACTGAACCAGAGACCTGAACACATTTATATTTCTGTTAAGCATAAATCCTAGTGATCTGGTTTTAACTCTCCCCCTATTCCTTGGGGAATATTCTTGGTATGCATCCCCAGACTGTCATCCAGTGCTGCCAACTTAACCTTAAGCAGATAAGACTCCAGAACTTTTAGGGGTGACTGGCTGTTGAAACACACTAGGTAAAGGAGAGCACAGGGCTTCCCAAGTCAAAGTAGTGAGATGCGAGGCTACTAGGTAGGAGACTGTAAACACAAATGTAAATGTAAAACACAAATGTTCTACACACTTGCCTCAGTGCTACGTTTTGATTATAGTTTCAGAAAATTGTGAATCAGAAATAATAAAGAAAACAAACCAAAAGGAAGACAGAAAACAGGATGGTGAATGTGTAGATAATATAAAATAGGGTCATCATAATGCCGCAGTAATTAGAATGGGAATAAATAGACATTCCAGAGGTCTCCAAAGGATTAATTTTTGACACAATTAATTTTATTTGCTTTGGAAATCTGAAGTGGATTTGGCCTCATCTGGATGTACTTGAGTCTTCCCAAATCCAGTCTGCAGAGTTATTTCTTTTTTTCTGACTTTAAATATGCTGCTAGTGCCAAAAGTCCTCTGGGTAAATATATCAGATTTATAAAAATGCCCAGCAAAATCAAATTAACCAAACATGCTGAATGAATGACACAATATGTGACATTTTCACTGAACAAATAATTTTCGCTTTCTACTATATTAAGCAAAGGAAAAAATAACAAAGGAAAAGTTTGGACAGATCCAAACATTTATTATGGACATTTGTATAATACAGTGTCCTATGCTAACTTCACATACAGTAAATGGAGTAGGTGAAAGGTGGTCTATATTATTTGAAAGATTTTCAAAATACTCTATTTTCTGCCCTGCAAAATTTCCATATGCTGTTCAGAGAGATTCTTATAGAGTTAAAATATATCATTTCAGTTGTAAAAAGCTAAATAAGTCTCAATTTAGTCTATAAAAATATTATAAATCAAAATACATTGCAAATCTGGCATTCAGAAGTTCTTAAATGTAGATCCTTTTGAAAAAATGTTCTATCCCTTTCTTAAGAGGAATCAGAAAGTGAGACCCGGTACTGATGAGTACTTTTAGAACAGGCTCAAACATTTTACAAAGTTGATTTGTAACTGACACATTGTTCACATTTATTGAGTGCAGTGTAATGTTTCAACACATGTAAACATCATCCAATAATCAAACCTGGACAGTGCATCTGTCACCTCAAACATAATTTCTTTCAGGGAAATGAAGTTACAGTTATTTTCAGGGCTGCTTAAACATGCGTGGTTTATATCAGCCATTTGATTCTCTGTGCCTATATTCATGTCAACAAATGTTATGCCAGATAAAACCTTGTGAAAGCCTAAGGAGTCATGGAACTGTGGGATAGGGACCCGGGCGTAAAAAGGGCAGATAGGGCTGCGGAGATGGCTCCATATGTAAAGTGTTTTCTGTGCAAGGATGAGGTACTGAGTTCGAAGCACCACCACCCACATAAAATTCAGGAGTGGCAGTGTGCATCTGTAACATGCACACAGGGATGGGGGGCGGCAGACAGATTCAAGGAGGTGCTGGTCAGCCAGCCTAGACAAGTGGTGAGCTCCAGATTCAGTAAGGCAAAGGGTGGTGGAGGAAGAGACCAGATGTCAGACTGTAGCCTCCATGCACATACATACCTACTTGTACACGCCACCCGCCCCCGCACATACACAGAAACATACACAGAACACACACACACACACACACACACACACACACCCCTAAAGAAAAAAAGAAGCAGAGAGACAGAGACAGAGAGAGGAGGAGAAGAAGGAAAGGAAAAAGAAAAGGAAGGGAGGGAAAGGGAGGGGCCAAACAATGCAATGCAGGTACTGCCTCAGAAGAGCTAAGAAATTCTAATGTTATTTGAGTTTATGACTGGGGTGTTTCTGTCCACCAGAATGACCTCGACAAAGCCTAGAAGCAACTTTGAGATTGCTCTGCTTAGCTCTCATGGAAAGTGCACTATTTTCTTGAAACCAAAGTTATCAAACATCAAGATATTTTGCCAAGGACCTATAAATGGTCACACCAGTTTCTTTGCTATCGCAATTTTTATCAGGGAATTTTCTTTAAAGGTTTATTAAAGACATTTCCATGTAAGAGAAAAGTCAGTAGTGACTATAAAAATCTGTACTCCAGACTATTTTCAGAAGTAATCAAGAAGAACTCTAGCCATGTAACAGATAACTTATACTTTTTTCCATTAATTAATTTTGCAAACTGTTTGTTGCCAGTGGACCTAATTTATTTTTACATAACTAACATTATCTTATTAATTTGGGTGATAAGTAAACTTTATATTTGGCCAAATAACCAATCATATTTTTGTGTTAGGCAGTTTCTTATTACTGTGACAAAATCCTTAAGAAAACTAACTTAAGGGAGGAAAGATTTATTTTGGCTCACAGCTTTAGTTTTCCATCTGGTTTACTAATCATCATTTTTGGCCTGAGGTGAGAAAGGAAATATACAAACATGCAGTAAGAGTGTGTGGTAGAGGAGGTACTCGTCTCCAGGCAACCAGAAAGCAAAAACAGGAAGGAAAGGGACAGAGGACAAGGAGCATCCTCCCCAGACATATTCCAGAGATCTGCTTCCTCTAACTAGGCTCCATCTCCCAATAACTCCATCAAGTTTTTGAAGGTTTATTTTGTTTTTAAATAATATGTATATGTGGATGTCTGTGTGTCGGGGTGTGCATGTGTGAGTGCTAGTGTCTGTGGAGGTCAGAAGAAGACTCTGGATCTGCCAGAGCTGGAATTACAGTAGACATGTGAACTGCCTGACTGGGCACCATCAAATTATTAATCCAGTGGATTGACCCATTGATAGAGTCAGAGCCCTCATGATCTGACCACTTCCAAGACTGCTTTGGTGGGAACCAAACATTCAACACGTGAGGGAGCACATGTCATCTTCAGAGCAGAGCAATTTTCCTTTGAAAAATGTGGTTATCTAGGTAATATGTCACCTCATAACTACATTTCCCTTCCCTCTTTTGACCCAAGTTCTTTCCCCTGTCTGTGTTGCAAAATTTGAGAAAGTGTTAGCAGGTAAATTTTCCTCTAAGCTCATTTTTCTAGAGAACCTAGACTAAAACTGCCTCCAAAAATCCTTTTCTGTTTAATGTCTCCCCAGACCCTTTTCAATTTTAACTCACTAGCCCAAGGCAGGACTGCTAGAACAATGTGAAACTTGGCCAAACCCATCTGTCTTCTCACTATCACCACTTTCCTATTAGCCAAAGTTTTACTCCAGGCTCTATTCTTGCCTGAGTTTTATTCTGTGAAGACTTCTCTTTTTTACAACTCATTAAAAACTAAAGAAGAAAATAATTGCCTGTTTCTCATGAATAGATGTGAGTAAAACTTATTTTATGCTATCTATAAATGGAATAAATACGAAAGAGTTAATCCTCAGAACAAATGAAAATCAAATAACAAAAAGTTTATTGACAAACCATTTCCTATTTGAAATTCTTTCTAGGTGTTTGCTTGTCATCTGCTTTTCCCTTTGTTAACATCTCTAAACACATATATTTAAAACCTTCACCTACTTTACTAATTAATTTCTATGGTTACTCCATTTATTCAATCCTGTCTCTAAGCCAAAAATTTGGAAGCTTTCTCCATCTATGTTTCCTCCTCAAATCTCAAAAGTATTCACCTTAAGAAGAAGACCTGGAAGGCATTTGGGGTCAATTAAATCAGGGTAAGCTCAGCCTCTATGCAACAGCTTTCAACTACTTGGGTATTTTCCTTTCTCCAATGCATATTTCCCTGGGAGCTGGCCACAGACACGTTTTTCATGAACACACTTGTGAAGTGTCTGCCCTGCTTACTTTGCTCCCCTTAGCAAGCATCCCTTTCAACCATGTCTCCAGATCTGCACATGAGCTTAGATCTAGACACAGAAGGAAGGAAATTTGAGTTTATTTCTGTTTGGTGACATCATTCTTCAACTCTTTGATATTTTTACTGTACAAACAGGCAGTACTACAACCATCTAAATCTCTTTGTATTTTCCATTCTCAGATCAAGTAGTGATTCCACCTCTGTTCCAACTTTGGTCTTTCAACCCATAAGTAGATCTATTTTTCCTGAGACAATTAAGTTCTGTGCTTCCATATAGCTTAGCTGCAGTGGGAGAGAGGACATGTGAGAGGCTCATGCATCCAATGAAGCCTTCCATATTTTCAGTAGGGAATTATTCTCCATTTGTTATTCTGAGGAGGGAATTGTTTTGCTAGTCAATAAAATTCTGTGAGTTGAGGAGCGGAGATTGTCATTCTCCGTTCCCAAGTTTTTCCTGTCAGGTTTGAACTTAATTACACAAAACTAAGGTGTGCATTGCATCCCCTCTGTAATGCTGTCATCCTTATGATTAGATATTGGGCCTAATTTTCAACATAATGTACCTTATATCTGAAGAAAAAGGGCATTTCTTTCAAAGCCACCATAAAAGTTTTCAAAGTCTAAGTCTCAAGTCCTATAAGTCATCCACAGTTTAAAAAACTGTCCAGTCCCTACCACTGTCTTTGTCAGAACCATATTCTGTATACCCATCAAACACAGGAGTCGAGTTATTTCCTGGTGTCCTGTGTGTCATAGTCCAATGTTTCCATTTTCAATAGCTGAGAGCTTTGCTAGCTGTTGCTACAATACCTGTCATCCCTGTTGCCCTCAGACAGGTGAGAAATCAAAATCCCATTCCAAGGGACTGCTTTCTAATACCAATCATCTCAGCCTAGGTTCCTAGAATTTCTTTACAGGAGACTTTGCATTCCGATTTACTGAAGCAGGACTAGGGGAAAAGCAAAGTCTGGAAAAGGGAGAAAACAAATCCAGCTGTTTATGTCACCAAGCTGATGACAGCTTCATACAAAACTCCAGCTGGTTGTGTGGACACAAGGAATTTCCTCCATAAGGCTGCATACTGCATGAAACACACATCTCTCAGAGCATTCTTTCCAGAGGAAATAAAATCAATTAGTCCATCCTTCTTTCTTTAGCTTTGATTGTTCAGTCCCACCCGATCTGTGTAGCTACTGAAGAAGACAGAGTGTCTCTGACTTCAGCTGGATAGGTCCTACACACACAAAGGCTCCTATAGCCCCTGGTGCTAAAACTCCTTGTCCCTGGCACAGATCATGAAGCCACAGTGTTAAGAAATGTGAGCACATGACAGGGGGTGGGTTTTGCCTTCACAGGACAAGCATGAAATGTTTCTGGTTCCATATGGATCAAAAACACAGGGCAAACTTCCAAGGCCTTCGGAACAGCCAGAGCTGATCGGATCTGAGGAGCTGTGTAAATCGCATCTAGTAGCAATATCTATAATGTTTCTCTTTTGCAAGCCTAAACGCTAGTTATTTAGAAATTGCTCTTTGTGGGATAAGACATGCATCTTTAACATTTCCTTTGGTAACCTTGGAGCCAATATCACTGAAGGAATGAATCAAACTCCAGCTGCTCTGTAATTCCCGATAATTTGTCCTCAGATTACCAGATAGCTGCAAACAACACAGTCACTGCCCTTGTTGAGCAATATTCCAGTGGGAGAGGTAGAACGTAGACAGAGGTGTCATGCTATGTTCTAGGCCTGCTTGGAAGTAATGAAAATCCAATACATAGTGGAAACTGGTAGCTAAAGAAAATGTATTTGAAGAAATGATCCTGAATAGAAGTGAGGGAAGTTAAAATTACTTCCATCTTTATAAATATAAAGGATCCAGTGGCACTAAATTTTGCTACAGAAGGATATTCAGGACTGTTGCTAGCGTCTTATGGCCTTAACAAAAGAAAATAAGAAAATCAATGTGTGTGTGGTTTCAACTGATTTCAAGGTTTTGCAATATTTTTATATATGTGAAAACAGCTCTCTTTTATAAGCAATTTGATAAAGTCGACTGACTGTCGGTAGCAATGGCATTTATATCCCCAGCAATGTTAACATGTACTGGAGACGGTACTGATTCTGAAGATTACTTAACGTCATCATGATGCTGTGCTCTTAAACTTAACCCAAAGGATGTTATAAAATGCTTTCTCCTTGGGGTTGGAGAATGGCTCAGCAATTAACAGCACTGGCTGCTCTTGCAGAGGACCCAGGTTTGGTTCCCAGCACACACATGGAGGCTAATGACCATCTATAACTCCAGTTCCAGGCCAGGGAATCTGACATCCTCTCCTGATCTCTGTGGGCCTTGCATGACAAGCAGGCAGTTATAGATACACAGATAATACATGTAAAATAATAAATAAAATATTTTTTAAATAGGCTTTCTCCTTTGTTTCTACAAATACTATTTCCATTAAAACAATGGTTAATATACTAGAGTGGTTTTTCCACACTGTGACTTTCCTTCGTGTTCTATTATGTGGTAAGCGTTTATCGTCCTGTACCTGAATACCTGACTGTCTGTACCGAGAAGAGCTGTACATAACAAACACAAAATGGATGGAAAATCCAGCTGCATTTTGGTTTATGAAATGTCCCGATTTATTTTTCACATATTTTGGATTAGATAAAACCCAACTCTGTTTTGCCAAGAACGTTTCCCCCTTAATTTTTGAAATCATGTGCAATTTTGCAAAAATTTACTCCATATGTTTCTGTTTCATTTAAACTTGAATCACCAAAATAATGCTTTGCAAGATATATTTGATGTCCAAGAACCCATTTGAATTAGGCTGATATCATTTTCTTTAAACCATCTAATTCCAGAACCTAATGAAGGTTTAAAACAGACTTTTAATTCATTAAGGATGTTGAGTTTTAGCTGTAGGAAGTGGGTGACTGAACACTCAATGAGACTCACCTCAAAGCTTCTGCTTGGGAACTGAGTGTGAGTTTGTGCTTTGGACCAGTGACTTGTCCAGCTCTGATTCTACAACAACAAATCACAGCAATTCTGAATCCACCAACATGGCTGTCAGCTCTGGAGCTATCACAAGGATGAGCATCTATGCTGTGAGTAATGTGTCTCTGTGTCCCAGCGGAACAACCGATTGCTTTCCTCTGAGTCCCGTTCCTCTCTTGATGACATTTTTGACAGTTTTTTGACCTGGAAAATCCAAGACCACTGGGTCCTGATCACATAAGTTTGGGCTGGAAACAAAGTTCTCCTTACTGTTACTGTCCCATCCAGCTAACTCGCTGCCAGAGAATAAAACTACGTGAGGCTGACTCTGAAGACAGAATGTTCCCCTAGTGGCCTGTGTGTATCGCCTTTGGAACTGTCTACTTAAGTAGGAATGCTGATGGTGAGTCATAAAACTTAACTTGTTATCTCAGTGAGGCTCATCACATGGTGATTAAGGACACTGCTGTACTAGGTTCTTTGAGAAAATGACAGCTCCTGTTCAACACTAACAGCCCCTTTCATCATGTTTAGGTATTTTGGATTTAGAATACAGAAAAATAGTAATAATAGCAAGTGAAATAAAATAGCATGACACAGTGCATTTCATTCCCAGCTTTCTGGGGAATTAAACACCTGGTGTTTGAAATACAATGTTCTAAGATATTTAATTTAGAATAAGGAATACTACATAAAAACTGCTTTAGAAGATCTATTTAATTATTTAATGTCTGTTTTACCTGTGTGTATTTAAGTGTATCAGATGCAGAGGCCATAAGAGGGCACCGGGTCCTCTAGAACTGGAATTACAGGCAGTTGAGAGCTGCCATGTGAGTGCTGGGAACCAAACCCAGGTCCTCTTCAAGAGCAGCCAGTGTTCTTAATTATTCCAGCCTCCTAAGTAAAAATGTTTTTCAAGCCCAATGCTATTGGTAGAAATTATTTTTCTGTGAGATCTTGGTGATTTTTTCCCCCTTCATCCTCAAAACCCAGTTTTGTGTTTATAAGCTAGAAACACCAATTCTTACTGAACAGAATAGGGTCAAGTAGGTAAAATAATAGGCCACAAATGAAACAGAACCCAGCATAGTCCTGCTTTCTGACAGTAAATAATTACTGAATTTGTTCTAGTAAGTTGACTTACTGTTAGAAAACTGGAATTAGTTTCCACATTTGTTCTTCCAGAAGATAAATTGGTGTGTAGTACCCACTGTTCTTTTCTGTAAGTAGATTACCTCATTTATAACATAAACATGGTGTCAAATAAAAAGTACTTTGTGTGTTCTTACGAAGAATCTCCTAATGTGCCCACTGTGTATTAATGATGAGCCTGTGAAAAGATTCTTATAATACGGCTTACCATTTTGAAATTTGATTTGAAACACTATCTCATTAATTATCTCCCTTTCCCAAATCATGCTTAGGAACCCTTCCTTCTCAATCTGTCTACCAATCAGGCAACTTTTACTTTTACTTTACGATTTTTTACTCATTTTCTCTGTCCTTGACTTGGCTTTTGTCTACATGACAACAAACTGTCTGGATGAAAAGTGAGATATTCAATCATCTGGATGCTTTGTCTACATAACTCTACATGTTTTGATGTTATGTAGACAAAACATCCAGATAATTGATTTTCTTCTTTTTTATCCAGATGTTTCAGCATTGTTTACACATCTTGTATCTAATTTACTCCATATTGAATCAGAAAGAGAACACAAATAGAAGAGGTGACTTCAAATGACAGAGGAATGTGTCCAGATTAGATCATCGACACTTTTCTGCATTTAAGTGATACCTTGATTGAATATTTGATGGCATTCACTCTGCCACTCTGTACTTCACATATACAAGATGGCAGCACATAGAAAAACATGGCTGGCCATAAGCAATGTCTAAGGTAGTTGTTAAAATTATATAGGATGGAGAGGGACAATGTGAAATAAAGCTACTTGAATGACACACATTTTTGCAGTTATGAATATGGGAGACATTAATGTCTTCTTACAAAAACCATTCTGAACTACTTTATCTCTTTGTCCCTATAATATTGAGACTGAAAACTCAGACATTTGCTTCCTTACCCTTTAAGTTAAGAGTAGATGTCTAAGGGTCCTAGTTTTAGATAACAAGGAGATAAAGGGAAGTGAGCTGTGAGCTGTCTCAGAAAAATGATTTGCTCATTGATTTAAAAAATAGGTGCAAACATTGTTCACAATAGCTAAGAAATAGAACCAGCCTAAATGTCCATCAACAGATGAGCAGATAGGAAAAAATGTGGTACATATACACAATGGAATAGTTTTCAACTGTAAAGAAAAATGACATTATGGCATCTGCAGGAAAATATAGAGAACTACAGATCATTCTATTAAGTGAAATAAGGCAGACCCAGGAAGAAGAATACCATGTTTTTGTCATATTCAGAATCTAGAATTAAATGTGTTGTAAATACACATAAATGCGTGTGTGCATGTGTGTGTGTGTGTGTGTGTGTGTGTGTGTGTAGATGAGAAAGGAGATCATAAAAGAAAAGGAAGAAAGGGAGAAGAACAAAAAGAGAGGGTTCTGCTATAGTCATGACAGAAGAGAAGAAGAGATTGTTTAGGGAAGAAAGAAGATCAGGAGTGTGGGGATGGGAGCAGGAAAGCGGCTGAGGGAGGAGGGTGATAAGAACAAAATGTGACTTGTGACTGTGTGGATGCTGTTGTGAAATCCATTGCTTCGCATGCCACCTGCGCGTCATTTCTTCAGTGATCTAGCCACTGGTAAGCTGCTCTCTCCACCAGGCTCCACCAAATCACTAATTATGCTCAGAGGGCCACACATAAAATAGAAATGAAAACAGGAGGGGGACTTGGTGAGAAGGGTTCCAACAGGGAGGTAGGGATGGAAATGGGGAGCAGAAATGTCTTCAAAGTGACTAAAAGTCACTATGTACATGTGTGAAACCGTCAACCAAAAAAACTAAGAGAAAAGAACAGAGTGGACAGATTCGGAGATTTCCTTCTTGGTTGTGCATCTTCCTTCATTGCAACTGGAGGGATGGTAAAGCTGCAACAGCCCCTTTTCATCTTTAGGACAAGTGTGAGGACGACGATCCAGCAAGCAGAATTGAAGATCAATGCATAAAATCACAGGTCCTCGGTAGGTAACACTATTGAGTACTGATCTATCCTCAGGCCTCCCATCAGCAAACTTTTGCTAGGTAAATATCCTTATACTATTAGTGACAATGACTTGTCTATTTTGTTACTTGCAACTGCACACATACCTAACTGACAAACACGCAGATGTTGTATTCCATCGACACATGATAAACTGTAGAAAGATTGTGAGTTGACTGATCCAATATCATAAGTGCAAAAGGGGTATGAAAACTGTCTGGGACCCGAGTCCCCTGACTTCTGCCTTCAGAACATAACAGATCTTTGAAGACAAAGTGTTGGCCAGAGAAATGATTCAGATGTAATTAAGGGAAGTAATGATCAAAGCCCACCAGCCAATAGGTGTACACTGATGATGGTCCAAAGAAACTCATGTCAGCATCATGGACTTATCTTATTTGCTGTATATGTGGTAAATGAAGGAGCTTCAGCAGTTTAAAAAATATATAGGCGCTAAGAATTATAATTCAGCATTCTGACACTATTCCAAAACAGTATGCCCTGCATCCCCCAAGGATTTAACTCTTTAATGACATCAGGTTCAGTGAGGGAAAGAGCATGAGTTTCAAGTTGCAAACAGTGTGCAAGCCAGTCTCTCTGTAGCTTACCGGAGATGCATTCTCAGAGCAGGCACTTACCAACCCAGTTTTCACATTGGTCACAGGATATAGATATAATGTCGCTCTTCAGCTCGAGTGAGGTCAAATGTAAATGCGGCAGCACAGAACTTAGATCAATGTCTGGCACATAGTTGCAATTTGACAGATGTTATCTCTAATTATTAAGGACTAGATAATATAAATGTTCTGAAAATCTGCTCTTCTGTACCTGCGGTAATTTCCAAGCGTGGTCGTGATGGACTTGGATTGGAAGGTCATGGCAGAAGTGGAAAAAGACTGTATTAACCATGATATACCAGTTCAGTGACATGTTGGCTCTAGCTTATGGAATGTTTAGTGGGCAAAACTGGCTCAGGTGAACACTGGGGGTTATCTGATTGATTATTCAGTCCTCTGGTTACAGGGAAAGATTCAAGTGGGCCATCACATTAACCTGGAAGCTACCATCTTCTGTTTCACAGATGAACTCGTCACAGGGAATAACTTTGCTCTATTCTATATTTAGTAAGCCTTTTATCAAAGCACCTTAGTAGTTTCTATCTTGAAAAAGGAAGTTAAAGTACTAAAGATGAGTCAAAGGAAGGCTCTCACATAGGCCAATTTCTAGATTCATATAGACTTTTGTTTCAGTGAATTCAGCTTACTGTGTGTTTTCACAAATAGTAGCTACCCAGGAAGTTCTTTACGTTCTGAATTCTCAAATGCAAAATAATACTTTGAGCTCTTGGCCGAAAGGTGGATTCTGCCGTCTGAGTCTCGACTCAGGGAATGCAGTGGAGGGAGGGAGCACGAAGCCCATCTCCTTTATTTTTGCAGCGGATAATATTTTCTACAAGTCTGGCAAAGACCTGCAAAAGCAAGACAGTTGGTTTCTAGGACCTGGCCTTGATTTTTTGCGTGGGACAGTGAGTATCAGGAATCCATTCCTAATGAAAAGCAAACAAGAGAACCACTGCTTTTCCACACACATTCCTCACATATCTGTACGTGAATGTGCTCTGTGGAGACCATTTTTTATACACATTTTACATTCAGAGGGTGTGCACATGAAAACCCTATCTCAGAGCTGGAGTTAGAATAACCAAGACGTTCACACTGGTAAGTTCACACAGCTCCTGAGCCTGCATGCAGCCCCTCGGTGTTCTGTGTAGCTCAGTGTCAGCTGTGTCTTCATTTGTCAGTCTGTCTAGTCCACCTCTCTCCTCTGGGAATGGAGAGTCACAATGCTCCTGATCTTGTCAACCCTAATGTGCAATTTCTCTAATGATATTTGTTTTATTCTGCAGATACAGAGGCAGTTCACCCTCTTTCATTCCAAAGTAGGCTATTTGAGATAAAAAAAAAAAAAAAAACTACTCCAAGGAAGTGCCAAAGTGTAATTGCTGTCCTTGAGGAGACATATTTATGAGTCTTTCAGTCTATGGATACTGTCTCTCATTAATTACTTAAATGGCTTAGTTTTGAGAATCTAATATGCAAGTACTGTATGACATCATTTCCACCCCTTCAGCCCCTCACTCTTCCTGTGCCCCCCAGCCACTCCCCCTCAATTCTTGATTCCTCCTATCATTATTATTGTTTTACATATACACATATGCATATAAACCTAACTCCATTTCTTGCCGTTTATGTGAACATGTGTTTAAGACTGACTGCATAGGATTGGATAACCTATCAGGGCATTCATCCCTAGAGAAAACTGATTTTCCTTCCCTTTTCTCTCTGCTCTTTTAAGCCTACCTTTGATTTCTAAAAAATAGGTTACTGCATTTTTTTGTTCTTTTATTTTCATTTGGTTCTTCTTCATAGATTGCAGTTCTTCGTTAAAAAGTGTCTCTTTCTTGAGGCTCTCTGTCTTCATTTGCGTCTGGAATCTTTATAACTGTTTGCCTAGGATGCTTCATGGAGGCTGCTGTAAGTATGTTCAACACTGTCATCTCACTGTTGACCTTCATTATCTTTGGCCACCCAGCCTGATGTCGTCCTGATAGTTTCTCTGATTGGTTATTTTTCTTGAAGTCTGGGAATTTAGGGTTTAATGCCTTCATCTGAGGTGGGGCCTTGTGAGATTTTCCCCATCCATGTTGGCATGTGGACTCCTGTGGTGATTATTCAGTTCTTGTTTAGTCAGACTACTTAGTGTCTCTCATTTGTTTTGATCTTGTTTGATATTTTTGCGTGTCTTTAGGCTCTGGATGAATTAAGCCTCCTGTTTCAGCTATTTTCTCAGGGACCACCCTCTCAGGGGAAGTGAATATGAGTGGGAAGATGCTTCAATATTTCCATGTAACTGTAAAATCGCAGATTCTCCACTCTGCGTCCTTTAACGTCACTGGGACTGAAGTGCATCAGAGCTGAGCAGATGTGGAAAGTCTTTCTCCTGAATTCAGATGTGGAGATTCTGTCTCCTGAATCAGTAGGCTATCCTGATTGAAGGATAGGGGACTCCCCACTCGACCTCTAATGGCATCATAGAGCCTTGTTGTTGAGCACTGGAGAAATTTCTGACTGTCCATTTTGACTCCTCTGACATGACACCAGCTTAGAGGTAGAGGGACACTCACATTACTTGGCTTATGGTGAAACCAAATTTCCTTCTGTCTCCATGATATCACCCCAGTTGGAGCCTGGGGTACTGCAGAGCATTCTGGGTAGGTCTGTCTCTTCATTTAGTCTTTACTAGCAAGAGAACTTCTTTACCCTTCAGTTACAGGGAATTGTACTATGATGAGTTGTTGTTTTCTATCCTTTGGCATTTCCAAGGTTGCTGGCTTCTTTGACTCCAAGTTTGGGATATATTTAAAAGTTAGGAAAAGAAGACCAAGGAAACTCATCACCCTGGTTCCTTCATCCCAAGGTCTTAGCTTGGCTGTTGTCATCCCTCCACCTTTCAAAGCAAGCTTATGCCTCATTTAGGCCTTTTAAAGTTGTATTTCGGTAGGAAGATCCAGGACAAGTATCCTTACTCCATATTTATGGAAGTCAGCGTCTGTAAAAGCTCATTTTTAATGAGGGGACGTGAGGGGACAAGTACTATTAACAATTTAATACTGTAACTACAAAAGGGATTTGCCTCAGCACTAAGCTAGAAATCATAAAAGTAGCTCCCAACTAAATTTTCCTTCTAGAATTATATTTTTATTTTGAGATTTTACTAAATCCCACCTCAGGTTTTTTTCTACAAATACTTTCCATGTTTTATAGTAATTGTATCTTTAGTTTATAGTAATGACATTTGAATTTATGAATTCTAAATTGTACTATAGGACTTGGAAACTATTTAACACTGTATATTTTATCAACAATTCATACTTTCTCTGGAGGAAAGTAAGCTATTTGACCTCATTGCACGTTCTTGGGCACTTCCCAAATTTATCACCCATGTATTCACCTGAGAGATTCCAGGTCACGCTGACCGCTCACTTTCAGCGGAGCCCTAGCTCACATCATTACTTTCCTTTTCATTCCCGACATATTGATATGTTAGAGACTTCGCCTTCTTGCTCATTAAAATTTGACATGGCTCCAGAAAATGCTTTGCTTCCCATATTTCAAACTCCTAAAATTATCTTAGCAATAAAATATAAATTATGAAAAAAACAGTTATAATTTTATCGATACATTAGTGATTAAAATCAACCGATCATAAGATCACCTCTCATGGTTAACTCTATAAGGCTGTAGTTGGCAAAACGTGCTGATGGTCGTCATGGATTCCGAACTCTTATCTTGATTTCAGTGTGATTGATCAATCTTATGTTTAGCTGCTTCTCTCAGGAGCCCTAGTATTTAGGTAGCAGTCCCACCATTTGGAATATAGAAATAGGCTCAATGGCCAATGCCACATATCTAGCAACTCATTCATTCAGGTTTCCAAGGCAATGTGTACAGTTGGAGTCACCATTTTAGCTCCAAAGTCAGCATTCTTTTTAATTTTTAAGATTTTACTTTATTTACATTTTGTATATTTTTATTGAATTTTTTTCTATATTTCATACCCAATATCCTTATGATTATGTTTTTATTTTATTTGTATGAGTGTATTGCCTGCATGCATGTAAGTGTTGTACAGTGCCTGTGGAGGTCAGAAGAGGACATCGGATTCTGCTGGAACTGGAGTTATAGGTGATTGTGGGTGCTGGGAATCAAACCCAGGTCCTCTGAAAGAGCAGCCAGTGCTCTTAACAGCTGAGCAATCTCTTCATCCCACATACCCAACATCTTAATCATCTTTATAACCCCTTCCCCACTGGCACTCTCCCATAGACTACCCCCACACTGGATTTCATGCATTCTGTCATTTATGTTAAGGTTTATTGAGTCAAGTCAGTGTCCCCAGATGTCCCTCAGTGCAAGTTCATCCACTGGGGTCTGGTCAGCCTATCTGGAGTCACTGTTATGACCCTCCCTCCCCTCTAAGCTTACCCCACACTCCTTCCCAATTCTTGACCTCTTCTTTAATTGTTATTGATCACACACACACACTCACACGCACACGTGCGCACACACACAAGTTCTACTGAGTCCCTTTAGTGTTACTCATATGTACATGTGTCTAGGGACAACCACTGGGATTGGTTAACCAGTGTGCATATATGTGTGTCTGTGTGTAGATATACGTGCATGTGAGTGTAATGCCCACAGAGGCCAGAAGAGGACAGTGGATCCCATGGAGTTGGAGTTACATACATCTTGAGTCACCTGACATCCGGGCTAGGAGTTTAACTGAAGTCCTCTGCAAAAGCAGAAAATGCTCTTAACCATTTAACAATCTCTCCAGAACTGCTTGTGTTCTTTTTATTACACCAAAGTTCCACTTTGAACTGATTCCAAGCCCAACTATCTCTCACAGAATAAATTAGTTCCTGCAAAAGTCCTGGAGAAAGTGTCCAAATTGTTTTCTTTTAATTTTGTTTTGACTACACTCTGTTCCTTTTTAGTGCATTACAGTGACTTATCCTTGGATTTGGAATAAAGTGAAAGATCTTTACAGCTATTAGCAAACTCTTGATAAAGACATTTCTGCTAACATGGTGGATTATTGTTTTCCCCTCAATGACTAGAAAACAGGATGTGGTATGTTATACAAAGATCCTATGTCTAAGACAACAGGCAGTACAGGACTGTGATTTCTTAGAACATTAAAATACATGAAGTTAGGGCTGAAGAAATAGCTCAGTTGATAAAGCACTTGCCTCACAAGTATGAGAACCCAAGTTCAGATCTCCAGAACGCAAGTAAAAACTATGGATTAGTAGTAAGCACCTATAATCCCAATAGTTGTGAAATGGGATGTGGATACAGACAGCTCCCCAGGCAGCATGATTTCTAGCTAGCCCAACCTAGGAAGTAAAGCTCCAAGTCAATGGGAAACCCTGTCTTAAATCAAAGGTAGTAAGGTTCCTGAAGACCCATGACCTGAGATTGTCCTCTGACCTCCACATGTACACCATGTATATGCACATTCTCACCTACATGTTCAAACAGACCCCTCCATGAATGGACATGTGCTTGTCATGTGTGCATACGGGCAAGCACACACACACACACACACACACACACACGTTTGTAAAGCCCCCCCTAAATAGAACATGAGGTTGCCTATTATGTCACCCACCATAGCTGTAGGCAACAGAACAAAGAAAAGAAATGCAAACCCAGCCAAGCAAGGCAGCTGAGATGAACAGACAGTTCAGTGGCTCTATCCCTTTCCTATATGCAAAGGTAGTGAGACATGTCAAGATGGAGGGATGGAAAAAAGGGAACTTTATAGGAAAGGGCTGGAGATATGGGGAAGGAATACTTAGGTCTTTCCTGTTATTTACATGCACAGGCATCAATGACAATACCCAAATCTGAGGGAAGAAACACAGAAGAGCAATAGCAGAACAAGCCCCAGATTCACACAAAAAGTGAGAAAAGCCCATGTGCCTGGCAAGCAAAACACAGAGGCATGGAATGCCTGCATCAGTCATCAGGTCCAGTCCCTAAGTCTTGTTGCTTTGGGGCTGGAGTTAACTCTGCTTCAGGCTGAGTATTCTGGGCATGCCTTAATAAGTATATCATAAAATTATTATTCCAAACAAAGTTAAATCTCTTCAAAACTACACAATAGAAAAACAAAACAAATCTGGCAATGAAAATTTAATTAAAACTTTCATGATATCTAGCACACACGAAAAAATAATAATCAGGGATCTAAAAGATGGCTCAGCCGAGAAGGCCATGGATTGCTGCTGCTGTGGTCTTGAGTTTTTTTTCTCCAGCATCCATGTGGGGCACAAGCAGCTCACCTGTAACTCCAGCTGCAGCAGATCCAGCACCCTCTTCTGGCCTCAGTGGGTACCAGCACACATGTGAACAAACCCACACACATACACAGAATGGAAAATCATGAAGTAAATCTTAAAAGAAATAAGTAGCAAGCATGGACAGAAGTAGGATGATATGACCTGGAGCCACAATGACAAAATTAATCAATGTATACAAACCCGGAAATAGCAGACATAAAAGCAAGTATTATAAATATCTTCCATATGTTCAATAGGTAGAGAAAAAAAAAACAGGATTAAGACAGAAATAAAATTTTTTAATTAAAAGGAAACATAAAATTGAAAGAATTTCCATCGAAGCAGATGTCAGAAGAGAACTAGTCACAGTTGGTAAAGCAAATAAAAGGCAATTAACAGTAAATCACTGACCCGAGAAACAGTATTAAACAGTGCAATAAATAGGTGGAATTCTTGAAGGAGAAGAAGAAAATAGAGAAAAATTGAGGAAACAAATAGCCAACAATACAAATTTGATGAAAACATAAATAAATTACAGGTTCAGAAAGCCCAACAAATATACTTCAAATCATGCCAAGGAATACCGGAGTGAAATTACTACAAACTATTAAACAGAGGAAATTTTAAAACAAAGAGAAAAAGACACATTATGTGCAGAACAACCAAATGGAGAGCGTAACACATTTCTTGTCAGAAAGATATGCCAGTAAAAATGGAGCTGTGTCTTTAGAAAACAGAGAGAAATGTCAACTGAAAATGCCATACTCAGCAGGAATATACTTCAGGTTGAATCATAGGAAGCAAAATAAAAGAAGCTGTTTATACAAACGGAAGCTGGAGAAATTGTGCCAGCAAAACTGTTCTGCCAGAACTGTTAAAGGAAGGTTTTCATGTACAAAGAAAGTTATAGCAATCTGAATCTACACAAGAGAAGGGAGAAAGGTGGAGGTCGTGAGTGTCTTGGTGTGTGTAGACTCCAGTGGATGAAATTGCCCTGAGGGATATCTAGGTACAAGTGGCCTTGAAGTATATGACTGCATGAAATCTGATGGCAGCTGGGGGTGAATGTTGAGAGGATGCTGATGGGGGAAGGAATCTAAATATGATTAAGATTTATTGTATGAAATGGACAAAACCAATAAAAATATTCATTAAAAATAAAATAAAATGTGTTTATCTCGTCATGTCCTTTAGTAAAACAATTACTTAAAAGAAAAGTAAAAGCAAGGTTTTGTGTAGTATATAACTCACAGAATTAAAATGTATACCAAAAATAACACAGTGGAGAACGCAGTATAGAGTTCAATTTAACATATAAACAGTGATCCAATCGTGTGTTAGAGCAGACTGTGGCATGGTAAAGATGGCGAGGTGGACCTTAGGGTGCACACATAAAAATAAAGCATGGATTACAAATAAAAACCTAGTAGTTGAGGTCAACTGTAATCACTAAAATGCATGGGAAGACACTCATAATGTAATATTAAAAATGTACTCCAGTAATATATGATTATTCATAGAAATATTTACAGAAATACAGATCATGAACAAAGAAGATTTAAACCAAATGAAAGATTGGTTTAACATTCAAATATTCTCATAATGACTGCAGAAAACTTATCTGAAGAAATCAAATGCATTCATGATAATGATTTTTAAGAGCTAAAACATTAAACTAAAAATAGAAGAAATGCTTTTCATGATAATAGACAGCTATCAAAAATCAAGATCTAATGTCAAATCAGTTGTGAAATGATAAACACTTTCCTCTAAATGCTGAAAAGAAGGCAACTGGTGAAAAATGAGAGATTACAGATTGGAAATTGAATAAAACTGTCTTTATTTACAGACACCATGATCTTTCACGTAGAAAATCCTACAGAATCCAAAAGCCTGAGTAGAAATAAATGAAGGAAATTCATTCAGTCTAAGATTAATACATAAAACTCACTGTATTTTCACACTCACACAATTTTTAAATGTGATTCATTCACAAGTATAGAAGTTCAAGATATGCTTATAATAGTTTAAGGAGACTTTGGCAAGGGTTTCCACTGAAAAACTGATTATCTCTGAAAGGAATCTGAATTAACAATGGGGAGACAGTCTATGCTTCTAGTTTAGGAGATCTGAGGTCATTAAGGTTTCATTTCTCCTCAAATTGATATCTATTTTCAACACTATTTCAGCCTGAAATTTCCATGGTATTTATTTATATTTATTTTATTTTTTTGCTTTTTAATGTTAAAGTCATAAATACTATTTTTCAGACCAGGAAAAGAATTTCTAAAACCATTTTGAAGAAGAAAAAAAGAAGAAAAAAAACTGAAAGCTTGCTTTCTGCAACCTGATTTTGAGGTTTATTGTGATGAAACAATGTGGTAATTGTGAGAGTAGGCTCTACATCAATGGAACAGCATAGAGACTCCAGAGAATTATATGCATGTAATTGATTTTTGACAAGGGTGCCAAGGCTATTCAACAAGAAAAGGATAATCTTTTTAACAGATGATAGTGAAAACACCAGCATAGTGAAAACACCAGCTGGCAATATGCACACATATATACACACAAGGAATTTCAAACCTTAACATATACCATGTATAATATTGATTTCAAGTGAATCAAAGACCTGTGAGTAACAGCCCAAACTACTACAATTCTATAATAAAATCTCAGAAAATTTAAATACATATGAAATTGTCACCATTTTTAAACATAGGGGAATAGTTTTAAACGACAAAAAAAAAAAAAAAGCACAAACAGTAAAAGAGAAAGGGACTTTGTTAAATTTAAAAACGTCTTATTTCTAAAATCACTGTGAAGAAAATGAAGCCAAGTCACAGACTAGGATAAAATGTTTGCAAAGTGTGTATCTATACTTTCAAGTCAGACATATAGAGAAGCCTTATCAGCAATTAAAAAGTGGTGAAGAGGTCTGAATATACTTACCATTAATGTGTGACAATAAGAACATACAAAGATGGATCTGTGTCATTAGTTTTAGGCAACTGTCCACTAAGATCACCTGAGAGGCTACTGCAGACTCACCAGATTAACTAAAACCAGAATAGCTAAAAGACAAGAAAGTCTAAGAGTAAAAGGAAGCTTTGTGAATGTGAAATGCTTTATGTTACTGGGTGTGCTGGATAGTTTTAGTTGTCAATTTGAAACACCAGAGTTGGAGTTGAAGGGGTCTCAGTGGACAGGCTGTGGGGCATTTTCCTGATTGTTGAGTGATGTGGTAGGGCACAGCCCACTGTGGGTGGTGCCACCCCTCAGCAGGTGATCCTGTATTATATAAGAAAGTAGGCTGAGCAAAGGCCAGGGAAACAAGCCAGTAAGCAGTGTCCTCCATGGCCTGTGCTTCAGCTCCTGCCTCCAGGCTCCTGCCATGAGTTTCTTCCTTGGGCTCCATTAGTGATAAACAGTGACTCGGTAGATGTAAGCCAAATAAACCCTTTCCTCCTCAAGCTGGAATTGGTCAGAGTGTTTTGTCACAGCAGGAGAGAAGCTAAGTAGAAAAACTGGGGTAATGCAAAGTAGGTGAGCTGCATTGGAAAAGAGGCAGTTTATAATAAAGTTAAACATATCTCTGTCATATGACCCAGCATGTCAGCACAGAGAGGTGTGTCTTGAACAATGTCTGAATGAAAAGACATCTTACAACGTTCATAGGAGGTCAACACCTAATAGCCACAAACTAGAGAGTCCAAGTCTCCAGCTACTGATGAATGGAAACACACATAGCCCTTTAGTGTTATAAAAGAATACAGTCTGGCAGTAAAAGAGACAAAACCCCACTAGAGACCCACCTAAAACTTTGTCCACAGAAAAGATAAGTGTGATATGAGAACAGTATCAAGTGCAAAAGACCACCACACTGCATGCTTCCATCGGCATAAAACTTTAGCAAGGCAACACTAGGGATGGAGGATAGATCTCTGGCTGAGAGTTTTCAGGGGAAAGTGTGTGGGGGGGTTAATCAACAGGGGCATGAAACAACTTTGAATCACGTAGGGATGTTTTATGTCATCATTGCGCAAGAGGCTTGTGACAAGATGCATTGGTCAAAGCTCTTTAAATTGCCTCTTTTTGAACTGGCAAATATTCTGTCTTCACATCATGCTACATCCCAGTTGGTTTTATTTAAAAGGAAAGAAGGAGGGGAATCGACTCCATTAGCATCAGACAACGTGGGTTTCTAATAGACTATGGAGGGAGTAAAGAGGAATGTCTCATAATATTGAAAGGCTTAATTTATCAAGGTGATGATGAAAGCTTACTTGACTACCTATTCAGGTACTTTAAAAACTATTACAGTAGATTTCACTGGTGAATTTTAATTCCCTTGAGAAAGAGTTTGGAATGCTTTTCATGCCATTTTAGTACTTATGAGTGGGAGAATGTCTTTTGCTTCAAACAGTGGTCTGGAATAATTTAGGATGATTTTTCAAGTTCTACTGTAATTTTTAGTAACTGTTTATCTGATAATTAACTCTCTTTCATTCAGAGCCTAAAACTTAATGGCTTCACTGACAGTTACTCAATATTACAGTAAAAATCACATCATTTCTGAAAATGTCTTTCGAGTTGCTGCATATTTAGGAAACTTCTAAAATGTGTATTAGAATATTAATGTAAATTATTATATTTTATTGTTTTACTATTTATTATGAATGCTATACTTTGTTACCTGGTTTTTTAAATATAATATCAATAAATGGAATATGAATTAAAAATTTTAAGATGTATTTTTATTTTATGTGCCTATACATATGCTTGTGCACCACATGCATGCAGTGCCCACAGTTCCAGAAGAGGGTGTCAGATCCCCTGGAAGTGGAGTTACAGACTGTTGTCGGCTACTGTGTGGATGTTGGGAACCGAACCCAGGTCCTCTACAAGAGTAGCAAGTGCTTGTAACTGTTGAGCCATCTCTCTGGTCCCCATATTATAATATTTTTATGAAAGTTTAACAATCTGAATCATCTCAAATGACCAAAATAATGACTAAACACCAGTTGTTTTCAGATGTTGTAAATTCTCTGAGCTTTTCATCCTTTGAAATGTCACAACGTGATTATCAGGAGCTCTTATCACCCTGCATTGAAAATGGAATCTTCTTTGTCCACAGCACACTGAAGTGAATGGTGGAGACAGGTGTTTGCTGTTACAAATCTTCACCACATCCCAGTGTTACCACACCTCTGCTAAGATATTTCCCCTCCTGTTGCCATGCTCATGTATGAGTTCTCCGTCTCTGTGCCTTGGCCTCCTCTTCCTGCCATCTTCATGATGACTTGCTGTTGTGAAAAATCTATGCATCCAACTCATGTACCAGTTGCACAGCCCAATGATGATTTTTTATGGTACTATGTGTCTTTAAGGTAACAAAAGACATCAGTGGTCTTATCCAGCCCCAGACCCTAGATACTACAAGACTGATCTGCCAGGCCAAGATCTGCCCAATGCTATAAGAGTGGCACAACTATTATAAGGTAGCTAATGGCTTTCTGTTGTAATTGAGGCCAGCTCAAGAGGAGGGCATTTCAGGCCCAAGTACTGCAATCCTAGGCACTAGGGTAAAGTCTGCTATTGTTATTTTGCTAAATGGTAATGTCAATCGCTTTCTAAACGATTGTGTTTACACTCACAGACTTGAGCTGCTCTCAGCCTTGGTCAGATACGCTTCTTTCTGCAGTGCACAGCAGTCATTGCAGACTTATGATTCACTGAAGTGCTGTGAATAAGTGACCATGAAATCTCAGCCCTAAATAGAACATCTTCACCATCGTCCTTCCTCCCCACCCAGAGCTCGGGGAACACTGTGGAAGAAGGGAGAAGAAAGAACAGAAGAGCCCAAGGACAGGGTGGAGCGCTGTGGAACACTGTCTTCTGGCCCCGACATGGCTATCACACTCATGAACTCACTGCAGCTGTGGTTGCTGGCACAGGACCTGCACAAGATCAAGCCAGTCAAAATCCCGGCATACAGGGAGGTTCTCTCCAGGCTGCATCCCTGACTGAGGAGTCCAGGAGAGGGTATTAAATCCCCTGGAACTGGTGTTATGGATGTTTGTAAGTTGCTATGTGGTGCTGGAAAATGAACCTGGGGTTCATTAAGGGTCCTTAACCATTGAGCCATTTCTCCAGCTCCCTAAATGTTTTTCTTTACTTTTGAGAATTTCATACATGTATGCCATGAAATATGGTCATATGTACACCCATTTGTCCCCTCTGAAAATTTCCCTTCCCAACCTCATGTCTCCTTATTTTAACTAAGGAATTATTAATTAATTATAATCACTCCTTTGATTTCATTGTCTGGAATTGTGTATGGCCATTCTCATTGGGTCTATTATTGTGAGATTAGTAATTTTCATCTGAGACATGTTTTCTTGGATTTGTGTGTTGTTGTTTGCCTCTGTGATAGGTCTTGTGCATTTAGTTAGTTGGTTGATCAGGAGTGTGGGTCTGGGCTGCTAGTCTGGGACTTCTTACCTGCCAGTATCAGAAACTAATCAAAGTGTGAAGTGTGGATAGAGGCTCAGGGTCTATGGAGCTCTTACCTGCTGGTAAGCAGGAACTAGGCAAATGGGAAGTTTGGGCAGAGTGGTCAGGGCCTGGAGACCTTTTACCTACTGAAGCCAGGAGCTGGGTGGGTGGGACAGAATCATTCAGTTTTTAGGATGTTTACTCTCGTAGGCTTCTCAGGCTCCAGTGGATGGCTCCACATGTATACGCATAGACTTAACTGGGTTATCAAAGAATAAAAATAAAAAAGAGGACATGAAGTTATGCGGGGGCTACGTTGTGGGACACATGGGGATGGAGAGGCAAAATGGAGAGGTAGATGTGAACACATTGCACTGCACACAATGGAGAGGTAGATGCAAACACATTGCACTGCACACACGTATGAACATTTTAATAATAAGGAAAAATTATTTTTAGAAAGAAAGAAAACTGTATCACTAAATCGGATAATGAAGAAGCATTTTGAACACTTTTAGAAAATAATGTCTATTCATCCTCTCTCCCAAAACTCTAGACTCCTGAGTTGGATCATGACACTGGACAGATGCATCAAAGCAGCTTTCCTATACAAGGCCTAGTTTGAGCATGGCTGCGAGAATGAAACCCAGCATTTACTATTCATGTGAAGATCATATTAGTATTTATGTGTAGCAAAATCAGTGTAAATGCTGATTATTGATATATTATATATTAGCATGATATTTTAAATAAATGTGTGTCATATTTCCTTTAAAAGATCCGTTTATTCAATACCAAGCATGATTCTTCAAACTGCAGAGTTAAGATAAATAATTTACTGCAATTGCTATCAAGTAAAGTTTGTTTAATTCTTGTCTATCATCTAGAATGATCACTTTATCAATGAGAGAGAAATGAAGATGGGGGATCGTAGAGAGCTTTTAGAATTTCGAGAGCTTTGTGAAAGTCTGCCTTGAGGATTGTAGATCCATCCTGAAAGATTTCTCCTTTCACAGAAAAGATTATCCAGAAGGGAAAAAAAAAAACATCCTGGAGATTTGTCCAATTGCTTGATGCCGTCAGAAGGGCAGCTTTGACTACAGTGCCATGTCCTAATGTCCTTAAACACCTGCTGATGCTCCACTTCCTTCTTGCTAGAAAGCAAGAGGTGTTTCTAAAGCCCATCCAGAAAAGTGGCAGAATGTGGTGTAAGAATTCTGCCACTTCTCATGGTCTCCAAAGGAACAAGAATAAGCACTTCTACAAAACACACCACCCAATGGGTTAGTAAGCTAGTGGAGGGAGGCTACATTTCTTGCAATCCTGTGGCCATGGCCTGACTTAAAAGTATACGTCTTGTTTCTGTTCTTTCCAAGTCGTTACTTCGGGCTGCTGTCACCCAGAGAAGTACATTAAATGTGCTGTTTTTCAAATGGAACAGAGGAATCAACAGCTAGAATTTTTCACTTTTAAAATTTCCTTCGTAAGTTTTATTTATCATGACAACATATTGTGTTAATGATACAGGGCATTTTAAAATGAAGAAAATTAACCAGAAGTCTGCTGATGAAAGCAAGTGATTTTACTTCCTGTGTTTTTTCCAGGAATTATCTATGTGATGGCAACACAATCCTGGTAGCACTTCCCAGAATGGACTATCTGGAAGAAAGGCAGAGTCCTGACATAAAACACTGTGGCATGTTGACCACATTAGTTAAAATGAGAAAACTGGACTAGCTGATCCTTTTAGTTGCTCCTTACACTTCTTGTTATTTCTAATTTTTCTCCTTGAAATAGAATGAGTCTTTCTTGGAAGCATCACATTGGGGAAAATCAGAAATTTTTTAAAGCTGAGAGAATGGGACTGGCAAGGGAAAATGACAATTAGCAACACCACAAACAATAGACAGGAGCAGGAATCTGAAACTCAATAGGAACGTCTTCATAAACATGGTTTAAAACAACTGCTCCTTTTGTTCTAATTCTACAATTTCACAAGCTTGTTTTCAATAGCTTCGAGTTTTTTGAACTGCAGCTTGGCCTTCTGTCATGACATCTGTCCATCATTAATTACAGGAATACAATAGTAATGTCGTTACAGATCATGGATGCTGTTCCATCTTCTAAGATGCTGGGGTTAAGTGCTGTGCACTTTGGAATGGTGACGAACCAAAAGGATTGTTGCCCCTTCACTGGACTGTTGTTGAAACCATACTTTCTTTTGGCATGTTTTTGTCATGACTTTGAACCAAGATAGTTTGGCAGTAAGTATGTGATGTTATTTTAAAAAGATGAAAATAACAGTTGGTTCAAATCTTCTAAGGGCTTTTATAGGCAGCTGAGTATTTCCTATTCCCAGCAGTTTGAAGAGAATCTATGCTTTAAGAACATGATCACAGACTTATTGTGAAGTTCAGCATCAGTCAATAACCTGGTCCAAAAATTCGTGTGCTGCAAGGCTTTCCACATAAGAACAGAAATCATGGAAGACACTGAGTCAGAATACTTCTCTGTTGTTCTGACCATTAGTGATTTAACTATATATTAACATTATTTCATATGATACTATGTTAATTTAAATGCTGTGTACAGTGGAATGATAAAGTTTCCTTTCTTGGTTCACTGTTAAAGTGTATGTTTCACTGACAAAGAATTGTACAGAGTGGGGATATAGACATAATATGCACATGTTTTTGCTTACATATGCTATATAAAGAGAAGATTGTCTATCTTACAATCTGGACTCTCAGGCCCTATTTCAACCATATGGATTTGTAGGCTTCATGCACACATAGGGTTTACCAGGATTTTTGGTTATTGCTCTGTTTAGAAATAGTCTGTCAACAGGACTAATAACATAGTGAATACCCTCTTAGCTCTAATACCAAACAGTGCTATCTAATGTGTTTGGCAATTTCTTGGTTGTTCCGGTGCTTATACAGTTCTTAATGAAACACTTTGTAATTAAGTAACTTGATGACATAATTGAATAAGAAAAGATACTATACCATAAGTAGTAAAATAGACTATTACTTATTTATCAATTTGGAGCACTCTCTTCAGAAGTCATTTGAGTCCTTATCTTGGTTCCATGGAAAGTGTGCCATAAGTGAGACACTGTATATCCAACTGCCAAGAGAATGAGTCAGGGAGAATATGTGTTGCATATTTACCATTCTTGCATTATATATATATATATATGTATATATATATATATATATATATATATATATAACATAAAAACTATAATTACACATAGTTCTGATAAGGCCTACCTTGAATGTGGTCACCGCCATTCCATGGACTAGGTCTCATGTTGAATAAAAGGAAGAAAGTGAATGGGGCTCCTGCTTTCTCTCTGCTTCCTGAATGCAGACAGAAAGTGGTTGACTGCCTCACACTTGCATCACTAGGCCTTCCTTGCCGTGAAGGACCCTGTAGTGCTTGCTTTTAATCCCAGCACTCTAGAGGCAGAGGCAGAGGCAGGCAGATCTGTGAGATCAAGGCCAGCGTGGTCTACATAGTGAGTTCCAGGCCAGCTGAAACTACTGGGAAACCTTATCTAAAAAACTATCTAAAACAACCCTGAGGGGTTCCTAGTTCTGTGGGATCTTTCCAGTGAAAAAACATCACACTGATAGAAATAATAGAGGTAACAGCCTTCCCCACGCTCCTCCACAGCACTGATTGTATTCTCCTTTTGGAACTATAAGTTTAAGTGATGACCATGTATGCCTCCTTCTTACATTTCTTAGCTTTGCGTGCCTGTTTTCAACACTGGAAAGACAATGGCAACTAACAATGCCTTTCCTGTGTGCCCTGGAGACCCATGAAATTCGTGGATAAAAATACCATACTGAATGCAAATGAAGAGCAAAATCAGAGGAGATGGTTTTTGGTTACTCATGGCTGTTCAAAATTACTTCTGGTAATGTTATCTCCACCTCAGATCTTGGTATGTGTCCATGTCTCTGTCTATTATGTGTGACATCACTGTATTTACCCTGGAAATTGGCTACAGATTACATAAACTGGTACTAAGGAATTTTCTAACAAAAGCCCTGCATGATCTATCATCACCTGATTTCATTAACCCAAGTCAAGTCATATGCCTCACAGTTGTTGATTAGTTAATACACAGCATTTCCTTTGCATGTTCTACCCCTCTATAAGGCAACAGAAGTCAGACATGCTGAGGTAGTAACAGACCAAGGTTTCACATGTGGTTTTTTGACCTCACTTTTAGTATAAAAACTACATACATATTTTTCCCATCATATCACATTCAAAACAGGTTCATTAAACTGTAATTCACAAAACATATATTTTCTCATTTAACATGTTTACTAACTAAATTATACTGCTATATTATGAATGATTACAGTTTGAGTACTTGAGTAGACACAAATCTGAGAACATGAACTGAAGGCTAGAAAGCCCTCTTCCTAACACATCTATCCATAAAGGATGTTTTTATCAGCTTTCAGAGCATCCCTTTACTCAGTGAAATTGGCACAAAAAACTACCCATTATAAATGGGTAAATGTCTAGATAAAGTATGCAGTCACTTTTCCAAGTCTACCATTTCTCCTTTTTTTTTTTTCACTTATAATTCTCTTTACTAAACTACGTAGCTAACAGGGTATGGACATTAACTTTGTGTGTAAACTTGATTGGGTTTAGCGATTCTCTGATAACTGATAGAACATTGTTCTTGGTTTTTCTGTGATATTTTGGAACAGAGTCTCCTTGTAGCCCTAGCTAACTTGGAATTCACTATGGACACCAGGCTGGGCTTGATCTTATAGAGATCGTCCTGCCTCTGCCTCACTGGGATTAAAGGCATGCAGCACTACACCCAGTCAGGCTCATGGTTCTGAGACTTAGAGCTATTGGGTTCTGAGGCTCTTTGAACTGAATCACACCATCAGCTTTTCTGGTTTGAAAACAGATTGTGAAACTTCTTGGTCCTTAAACACAGTTGAAATAATTCCCACCGTAAATCTTTGCCTAGATAGAAAAACAATAGATGGTAGATAGGTGGATGAGTAGATAGATTGAGAGATGGCTTATGGCTTCTGCCTCTCTGAGAACTCGCATATATTGGGCCAACTACACTTTTTACCTTGTTACATAAAGCTGCAGTGACCCTGCAAGTTCAGTGGCATGCTTGAGTCCCACATGTGGTCTGTCCATGAATGTAACGTTGAACTTGTACCTTATGTTAAAATAGAACATAAAATAGTTTCTGGGGTAAGTGTTGTAGTTTAAAATTCTTTGTGCCCCCTTTTCAGTCAGGTAGAATGTTCTTACACTTTTTCCCTTTACTAAAATAGCAGAAACATCTGTGCCTCCTCCCTCAATCAGCACAACACTTTATGAGTCCCAGATTTACAAATAGTATCAGTTACATGCAGTAAACCGTATTCTTGGTCTTATTAATTACTTTCCACCAACATATCCCTCAGGCACTTTGCTTAAGAAGCATGCTGTGATCTGCAGTAATGGTTTAAGTTAGTTATTTGATAAGTAAGTCCCTTTGCAAAGAAGTTCTTATTAATTATTTAAAGACCCTAGGCATAGAAAAAGATATATTCACTTGCACATAACTGTTTCTCTATACTTCTCTTTTCAACAAAATTTTAGAAGTCTAAGTTATATATACTCAAAGGTATATTCTGCGTTTCTAACCTTTTATATGACAAATTCATCAGACCTTAGCTCAGCAGCTGATTTCAAAGATTATAATATCTCATGTACATTTCTCAGTCATTATGTAAAAAAGGAGCATAGAGCACGTTTTCATGGGTCTCTTGGATTGTTTTCTCCTGTATCTCATTTTCTGGGCATGATGATGATTAATGGTTCATTAAAATGCATGTGGTCTGAAGTTCACAGGGGAAAAGGTAAATTGGGAAACCTTCTCTTCAAAGGTTGTGGGCAAATGATGTGTGAAATTGTTGACAAATTGCCTTCATTACATTTTTGAAGTGGGCATTTTTTTCATAAACTTGGCTTCATTTCAAATATCACTGTGCAGAGTTTGAAGACACTTACTGTCGAGTTGCAATCTGCTATGATATTTGTCCTTGAAAACCTTTACTCTTGGGAAAACTGGAACAAAGTCTAAGCCAGTATTCTTCTTAATAGTGCTTGCATGAATGATAATCATATCTGAACAAACCTGTACAAAACACTGCGCTGTTCTCTTTTAGTGCACAAAAGAAGTGAGGCCGAAATCAGAAGAGCTTTAAATACTTTCACGTGGCTCAAAAATGAAAGTCTCATTCTGACCTTTAAAATTACAGGATGTTGCAACACACTTGTCTCTTTCAGCAATGTATGGAGCAGAGCAGATATGACTGTGGACTTTAGTCTGACTATTGGGAGCTCAAAGCCCAGCTTCATGACCTACCACAGTTCTGACCTCAGTTAACGTGGTTAATTTTTCTGTGCTTGACTGTCCTCATCTATAATTGAAAGTAACATCTATAATTGAAAGTAACAATCTATACCTATCAGGATTATGCAAAAAAATTAAATTTCACATAGGTGCTTATATATATATGTATGTATATATATATATATGCATATATATCCTATCTGGCATAGAATAGACTATTAAATATTAGACTCACTGGAAAATCAAGACAAAGTTTAGTTGGAAGTTTGTATTTGAACACTGAACATTACAAAGTTTTCAGTAACCACCGATGTTTATAAGTCTAAAATTTGAGGGACTCACTTTTGGTTCCTACATGTCCTGCCCATGTTTACAGATTTTCTCATCTGGGGATCATTTTAGTCTAGAATGATTTATCTACGTAAAAGGCCTTGCTGAAAATCTTTTCTATCTCTTGCACATATCTCTGACATGTATAAAGAGCCAGCCAGGTGATCACTGGACCATGGTAGGTGTGAAACAAATGGGAAAGAAAGTAAGAAAGTAAGTCACAGGAAAGTCAAGTAACTTGGCTAAAGGCACATCCTAATGTCATGTAAGTGTCAGTTCATACGACTTGTGCAGATGACACGCTAAGCACATCTACCCCACGAACATATGCTTCATAATAGTTCACAATCTGAAAAGCATAAAACTGTGACTGTGACTTGGATCTTTAAAAAAATTTGGTATCTTCTTCCAAACTTGGCTGCCTGTTCTGGTCATCAGCTTTGCAGATGAACGTCCTGCATTCTGAGGTGTGGGAATAAACACAGACTGAGTCAGTAAGTGAAATGTCTATTTCTTTGTAACCCATAGTAAGAAAAAGTTTCCTGATGGTTCCTATCCATTTCCCATTGCCTTATTAGTCTGTGCACAGTTTGCCTGTATTTTTTTTTTGGTACTATGGTAGTTCTTGGCATCTAAATTTTCTGATGACATAGAACCAAAATTGATGACTCTTGTAATTTTTTTGACATCATCATTAACTTGCCTGGTAAATATTATCAACTGAGTAAAGGATGAAATAGACAAATTACCTCCTAATTAGCAGATCAAGGTTGTTGTTCCCAAGAGGGTAACCAGTTCTTCTTAGAAGGTTCCTTGTGAACTGTAAGTCAGAAGGAATCTACTGATGCATGGTGGACCCCCTCCTCCTTCTGAAGAGCTTTGACACCAGGACAAATAGAAAATTATTTCATGAGATTGCAACTGATAAAATATAAACTGCCTCAGTCTGACCACAGGAAGTCATCCCTTGTCACTTTCCTATCTTCTGTCTATATACTTTATACCATTTTCCAGACTATGACTAAGTAAGCCAAAAACTCTGTCAATTTTAAGAAATAAGCAGCCAATTAGTGCTAACCACCTCTTGCTTAAATTAATTCTAAAACTACAGAATATGCTTCCTAAAATAGACAGTCTTCTGATTTCTAGGCAAATATCTAGCCTATCATGTGATGTGGTACTGTAATTGACATCAGAGGTCTAAAGTTCCAAAACTGTATATGAGCACTCTATATTGCTAAAATTGTCACATCCCATTTTTTGGCTTTCATGGAAGAAGTAACAGCACCTGTTAACTGTGGTAGTTAATCTTGTCAACTTGACTAAATTTGGAATCAACTAAGAGAAGTTCTTGGGCACATCTAATGGATTTTTAAAAATTAGTTTAACTGAATTAGGAAGAACCATCCTGCGTGGCAACTTAGATAAAAGGTCAAGGAAAAGTTTTCTTCTTTTTGCTTGCTTGGCTTTGGGTCTTGCTGGTGAGTTTATCTATGCTGTGAGAGTTCATCCACCCTGCTGCTGCCATTGCTGCTTTTAGACCCCAGCCTCTTCAGGTTTCCAAGGTAGGCAGAAGACCAGTGACTCTCCAGGAATCTTCCAGGTTCTCGGCACCAAATGGGACTGCTGAGGCACCCACCTCATGGAGTTTTCAGGCTCTCAAGTGTGAAGACAGCCATTGTTGGACTACCACATTGTATAAGCCAGTCTGATATCTCCTCCTATTAGGCATTCATTCTAGCAGTTCCTTTCCTCTAGAGAGCCCTGATTAACTCACCTGCTAAAAGTGCACTGAATCCCACATTGTTACTCTTTTGCCTTTTAAATTAATTCAGATAATGAATAGTGGCATCCAAGACTTAGAATGAGTTTTTCAGACACATATAGTAAGTCATGATGTAGGAGAAGTTGCTTGGAGAAAAGTCATTCTTGCCCTTCTAATCTTTCAAGTTGTAGAGATCAATACCTGGAAAAAAACAGGTCTACAACTGTCAGATAAGGACAGACTTTTGCATCAATATCATTAGGACCTTTCCCTGGTTTACACATGGGGTTACTTTTCCAGATAGTTCAAAACATCTGCTACGGTCGGTCTAAAAACTCTCATTGATTTCTGGATTGCCTATTTGCTTATGTAATACTTAGACTGAAGCCACCAGGCTGATTTCCAGTTTACTCCCAGATATAATTTAAAGGCTGAGGCTAATCTGTAAAAGCACATGGGATGTGGAACTTTGGAACCATAAACACAGCCCCTTTCACTACACACCATCTTGATGGCTGATGCAAGCCAACGGGTACTGAATTTTACCTCCTGCAGGCTGGCAGTTCCTAACTGATTAATGTCAACTCTGGAGTTGGCTTCTACCACTGGTGTGATGAAGCCAGTGTCTTCTCTCCTTAAGGTCATGCTCTTCAGCATACTGATATCATTAAAGAGGGTGAGGGGTGAGATGTTTTCTGCATGTGACTAACAGCATTCCTAAGCTACATTACAGCAATGCTTTAAAAAGACACAGCCTGACTCTTATCATTCACAAGGCTGAGAGCAGACTAGAACTGTGGAGCACCTATTCCTTCAGAAGTCTCTTGGAACTGTGTTCCCCAACAGGGGTCCCCTCATTGTTTTATTGAAACTGTATCTCTGGCATGAGATGGGGAAGTAGAACTCAGGACCCATCCTTATCTTCTCAGAGAATCTTTCCTTGTGATACCTTAGGCCTACAACATCATATTTACTTTCTCTTATTGTTTGCAAATTGAAAAGCACTCCCTGCTTTCAGACTTTGACATGTAAAACATTCATATGTTATCTTGGGTGAAGTACAATGAGGGGTCCTAAGGGATTAAAGTCAGGTGCCTAGGTTACAAAAGAGCACATGAATGGACTTGTTTACATGATAAACAATAACCTTTTGACTTCCAGGTAAGTAAAATTCATTAATCCAGGTTATGTCCATATTATAAAAGTCATTCCTTCACGTGACAGCAGAGATTCCTTGCTATAAAAACTTACCTTCACCATTATGAAGAAATTTATTTTAAAGTTTTTTTTTTAATTATGTATATGCATGTTTTCTTCTATGTATATATGTACCCTATGTGTGTGCCTACGGCAGATGGAGGTCAGAAGAGATGTCAGAGCCCCTGAAATTGAAGTTCCAGGCAATGCTTATGAGGTATAATGTGAGGATTGGGAATTGAACCCAGGTCCTCTGGAAAATCAGCAAGTACTTTTAAATGCTGAGCTATGTCTCCAACCCCCTGAGTCTTTCAAGACAAGCAAATTGGCACTATACCTCTAAGCCCTTAGATTAAGGAAATGATTAATAGTTTCAGAATTTCTTTTAATAGTGAAAGAACCATAATCAAATCATATGATGAAACTTCTGAAAGTTTTGACACTTAAAAAAATGGATTCTATATAATCAAATGCTTTCTTTTCTGTTTGGGGTTCATTTGAAATATTCAAAATATCCAAAGTTTCAGTCCTGAACAACTTTAATGCAGATAAAGTTTTTAAAATATTTATGATAGAGAAAATGATTCCATCTGGGCAGGGAATTTATTACTGGAATATCATACCAATTTGAATTGAAGCCACTGTGAGTTTAATTTCTTCTATGCTGTTTGACTGTAAATGTGGTCTGACAGCTGCTTTTTGTAGCTGAAGTATACTTATTTTCATGAAATATCATCCACTCAAAGAAATCACATATTTCAGAGGAAATTTGAATGGATTAAGCAGTAAACAAAGATTATCAGTGTGAATACCATCAAGGGATTTACTTTAAATAACAAAATATTGGCAAATGCTATTTTGAAACCACCACTGGTTATTTAGAGTTTTCAGAAAGAGAATCTTGAATTTCAGAATAACTTGATGATGTTAAAAAATAATTACTTAAAGGGAGAAGACAGCTTTGATTAAACGTGTTTTTTTTCAGATTTGCAAATGATTAGAACATCAGTCACTTGCGTTTGGATTACATTATCTTTCACCATGACTTAAGACAAATATTGTTAGAGTAGCATGTTCTGAAGGATGTACAGCAACGAAGACATCTGTGCAGTATGGTTGGTTATCTGCTGCAATTTAGGCACTGAGGACAAAAGGAAAGGGTTTCAAAGTTAGAAGCTAAATTGTCACTCTTTTAGTCATAAAGACCATATAACTCAGAAGTCACAGACGTAAGCAAAAGGTATAGAAGACAGGATAGGTTAAGGATAACAAAAAGAACAAGTGCCCTTCAGAAGAGAGTAAAGATAAACTCTGTTTAAATGAAGATTAAGCCAGATTAGAAATGATTTACAGACAAAGTAATAATAAGTCAAACTCTCATTTTGGATCTATAAAAATCACATTTTCTTATTTTCCCCTTTTAAGAAGCATTCTTACAAGTAGCTGAATGTGACTTTAGCTGGCCTTCTGTTGTTAGCAACCAGTCACTGAGAGAGGGCATTGCATGACACAAGTGCACTTATATATAGGCAAAACACTCATATACATAAAATAAAAATAAAAACAATTAAAAAAATTTAAGTTTGTTGACTGTGTAGAAGGCAGGGGCCATGCTGTTAAGTATCTGCTGGCTTGTTAGATCAAAGACTCTTCACAGTGTTCCTTCCTATTGGATACTGATCTAAAGAACACCCTTTGTACAGTGTGTTTTGTTTTCCTTTCTTCTGTGATCTCTCTTCTTTTTGATTCAAAGAGAGCTCATGTCCACCTTGGTGTACCTGGAACCCCTTCCATTACCTTTAACTAATTTCCATTGAGCCACAGATATGCTCTAATTCTCCTGGATAATGGGTTTGGTTTTACACCTATGGTTGGAACTCAGTGCCAAATGGGGATAGTGACCAAGTGAATATCTGGCTTTATGTCTAAGTCTATCCTTGCCTTCCTGGTCTGTAGTTGTTTGTCTCTCTTGAGGGTGATAGCAGACTTGTTCTAATATGAAAGCTTGCTCTGATTCTATTCTTTATGTCTTTATGTCTAATTCTGATGCTGACCGTGTCCTTGTGGAACAAGAGAACAAGAGAAGTGGAGCATGTTCTCTCTGTAGCCTGGGTTCCCTCAATTTATTTAAATGAAAATCAGACCGTCATGAGACAATCTTCCTGCGAGGAGGCTGCAGTGTTGACACATGGTCACTGCTCCTTCCACACAACTAAGTAAAAACCAAGTGCTTTTGAGACAGAGTCTTCTTGGGAGGAGGCTGTAACATTGACATTTTGTATTTGAATACTAGAATTTTTATATGAAAGGCAACAAATATCTCTAAAATGCCACAATTAATGTAGCATTTCCTCTTCACCCCAAATCTCCCACCTTGATATGCCTGTTTTACATCAATTTTGTTTGCTTTCCTGTTAGGCAACAGAGCCTACCTCACATAGTCTGTCACCAACATTTTGCTGGGTTTAGTGTATACTGAACATAATCTACTGACTGTCATAGGAAATGCCTGATCTTTGCTCTTGACAATCTAAGTGTCTAGAACAGGTCTATGTAAATAGTCAATGAAAATAAATAGTAACATATCACTATACATCATAGACAACCAGTGTGCACAGAAAATTAGTATCTCCTGGGAAAGAGATGGCGAGAGATTATAGAAACTAATGGTTGAGATTTTCCCTGGTAGATAAATAGAAATTTGGGCCTATATGTATTCACGGGGTAAGAGTGCTGCAAGGGCAGGAAAGAGATGCCCTTTGGTTTTGACCCACACTACCTGCTCAACCATATTAACAGAAGAAAAGAAATGTAAGAAAGTAAGTCTTTTATAACAATTCTATCCTAAAATTCCTTTGAGATACTTTGTCTTTATTCTTCATAATCAGGAGTTCATGGAAAAAGGAAGACTTAAAATATCCTTTTACATCATAGAAAATAGTGCTTCATTAAAAGCAGGAACACCCACTTCCCAAAGAATATGCAAACAATATCTCTTTTTTAACGGACTGGTTAGTTTATCGTTATGGCTTGGCTGTTATTTTACAGTCTTCTTGGATTGGAAAGCCCAAAGCTTCACTGGAGCCAAAAGAGACTGAAAAATTTATTGTAGATTTAAAGTTTTGTTTACAAAAATCAAATGTTTAATGTATCTTACATTAAAAAGTAGCAACAAATGGTGGTGGGATGGGTGGGACAAAAACTAATGCAAAAACAAGAATGCTCTTGCAGTTTGAAAACTGGCTATACTCACTCTTTGAGACTTGGTGATACTTGAAGATATTAAGAGCTAGTGAATCAAATTTGTCTTGTATATGTTACCAGAACAAGTAAGGAATTAATGTAGGCAAAGTGCCAGAGCTTATGATCTAATACAGGGGAGCCAAATACAATCGTAATTAAACTGTGGATTTCAGTGTCTGATATTGTAAATTACCATGTACATGCTAAGTGGATGACTTGATAACTGACAAGAAGCCCAGAACAAGAGAATTATGATAAGTGCCTAGGAGGAGATTCTTGAGAGACTCGATTTCAGATACATGAATTTTCTCTTTGGGATCCCCAAACACGATATTGAGAAAACTTGTATCCATTCCAAATGTGTCAATATGATGAAGATTCATGAGGTCTTCCACCCTGGAATCCAAATGTCCTTAGGACAATTTCCTAGGTGACCCACTAAACACAACCACCCTGCAATTTGGTTATTTGTCCTCGAGCTCAGATTTTTCTTCTAGGTAAATCAAAATAAGAAAGAAAGAAAGAAAGAAAGAAAGAAGAAAGAAAGAAAGGAAGGAAGGAAGGAAGGAAGGAAGGAAGGAAGGAAAAGAAAAAACAGATGCAAGTGACAGTAGACAGACAAGACAAGGCCGGTTAGACAGGACTGGGGATGGCAGCCTCTGCAACTACAACAGCTGAAAATAGCCACAGTGAAGGTCCATAAATGAACAAAGAAATCAGAAAAGTGGACAGTGAGCATAAGCATGTTTTCGAAGATATTTTGAAATGAAAAGGAAAGGAGAAATATAGCAGAAAGTAGAAGAAAATGTTGCATCATTGTATTTTTAAGAGAGTTGCCTTGATGCTTTCTAGAAATGATCTCAAGATGGATATTTGTGTAGCCATTACTTCTGGGGATGCTCTTCTAGTAACAACTCCTATATGGAAGTCTTAGAAACAGGACTGGTAACAATTATATGGAGATGAAGCTTCAGCAGCGCCCTCAGCAAATCAAGCTGTAAGGCTGGGCAAGATCTCCAGAAAAGGCTGAACTCCAGCAAGGACGTCAGACACTCACACAGTGAATCGAATACAGGCTGCTCCTCCACTCCTTGTTCCATGTCGAAGAAGCAGTGTCTTAAGTGATGAGCAGTCAGCTTTTCATGGTCCTTTCCGGCAATAAAATATGTCTAGTACCAACTGATTTCATGGACTTGGAGTCAGTCTTTCCTCCAGCTTCTCAGTCAACTAAGATCTCACACAAACCAGGCCATTTCCTTCCACCTCTATCCATGCCAGGTGACTATAGTGAATGTTTTCTGACGATTTCACCAATATCCTAAATTACAATCTGTTAGTACTCCATCAGTCAGTGTCAGAATTTGGCCTTGCCAATGGATGGATGATCTACCTCAAACTCTTTAGCAGGATTACTACCAAGGCTGAATTCCAAATAAAGGTTCAAGGTAGATATTTCTGTATAGCAAATACAGAATACCTGCAAGAGAATTATGAAAGCAGGATTCTTTAGAGGGTAGAGTTGAACTAAGATTAATATGCAACAGAGATTTAATTCAAGAAAGACTTTGACAAATGAGAGATTCTTTACATCAGATAATCTCAAGCCTGTGTATGTGTGTGTGTGTGTGTGTGTGTGTGTGTGTGTGTGTGTTGGGGTGGTTGTTGCTGTGATTCCCTAGGGGACACTGGGAAGGATTTGGAGACATAACAGGACATAACATAGGAGCAGCTAGTGGCTAATGGGAAAAGTCACAAATGCTATAAAACATCCTCAATGTACAGAAAACTTTCTTCAAACAAAGAAATATCCATCCCTGGATGGCGTGGTGTTGAAGTGGAGAAACTCTGATCCAGAGGTTAATCAAGGCAAGGGTTAGAGTCCCTACAAACTTCCATTAGATTTGGATTGTCCCAAGAAGAAACGCTTTATAAGGCAGCTCTCTCACCCTTACTGAAATTCCCAGAAAGGGATGCTTCTGAAAGTGTCCACAGCTTGCGCTTGTGATGGATGGTGGGGACGAGCGTCATAGCAACTTTGAAAGTGCAAATCCTGATGCTAATGCAATAATTTCTGTGTATCTGTGTCTAGTAGTTGCTGAGAGAGCCAAAGAGAACATGACCTCGGTCCTGGATTGTAGGGCACAAATGAAGCTGAAGATTGCTAAGCAGCCACGGAGGATCACAATTAACTGTAATTGCAATGCTCTGCCTTGCCCCTGGCTGAGGAGTTGGCTAGGGCTTCTGCAGGATTTTGCAAAGCCGCTCTGTACCAGCTGCGCCATGGAAGCCACCCCCGCTGTGGGTCTTTTCATCAGAGCTTCTTGCTGGACCAGCAAAGGCTGCCTTTCTGGTTGGGTGGAGCAGTGGCAGAACCAGGCAGAGCGGATTAGTGTGCTGTTCCAGCCATGTGTCTTCAGACCTTGAGCATCCAGTGGTTGCTTATTTAGGGAGGCAGGAGTTAGCATTACTTGCTCCATCACTGTGGCAACAGAAGCTTGCCTACGGTAGGATTTCTGAGTCAAACTTTCATCTCTTGATGGAGCACCTCTTCCTGACAGTGTCTTCTCCCTTTTCTCAACTTGATTTTATTTCTACCTTCTACATTCCTTTCTATTGGTTTATCTCTATCAACATATAAACATCACCTAATACAGTCCATCCAAGCAAACAAAAAAACCTTTCTTTTCTTCTCCCTGTTCCCGTCTCCCTCCCTCTTCTCCCTTTCTCTTCACTTCTCTCTCTCCCTCTTCTTCTTCCTTTTTCTGTCTGTCTCTCTCTTTCAGTACACCTGTCTATTCTATGCCCCACCCCCACTGAAGTGGCTAATTAAAGATTCCCTAACAGCTTACAATGGCCACCTCCTGCCAAACCCAGGGTCTACTAAACAGCCAGCAAGATTTGGCACAACAAACCACTTCCCACTTCTGAAAGTGTTTCTTTTTAATATTTTGTTACTTTTATTTTATGTGCATGAGTGAATTGACTGCATGTACATAAGTGTACTCATGTTGTACAAAGCCTGAAGTCAGAAGAGGGTATCAAATACCCCTGGAACTGGAGTTATGGACAGGACAGTTGTGAGCTGCCATGTGGATGTTGGGAATTGAACCTGGGTCCTCTACAAGAACAGCCAGAGAGCAGCCAGTGCTCTTAACTAGTGAGCTAGCTCTCTAGCTCCTGGAAGTGTTTTTTATCTGTTTGTATTATGCTATGACCTCCTGTATTTTACCCTACATCGTTACCCACAAGTCTCTTTATCAGTTACTTTCCCTCTGTGAGATGGGACACATGTTGGCTTCTAGCTCTAGCTCTTCTCGATATCGATTTTCTTCCTGAGTCCATCATCTAGGCCTATATCACTAATGCTTCCTGCATGCTGAAGACCCCCAAATCTATATCCAGTGATGTTCAGTCCTCTGACACCAGACTCATTAACTGAAGACAAAGACATGTGTCTAGTTACTGTTTCAAGTTTCACACATGGAATGTAGATTTCTGGAGGCCAGTATTCTCTTCCAGACAGCCAGTCCCCCATGCCTCTCTTCTTCATCATCCTAAACCCCCTCCATGTTCTTAAGCAGACAAAGTCCTGCTCACAATTTGTAATTGTCCTCTTTTCAAAAACAGATGAGTTTTGTCTGTATTACCTCCAGAGTATTTGCTATATCTGACCAGTTTTACTTCCCTAACTTCTCATACTCTGCTGATCAAAGTTAGGTTTCACTCATCTGTCTCAGGGCAGAAGATGCTGAACATGTCCCTTGCTTTCTAAAAATGTCAGTTTCCCATGAATGGGCATAGAACATGACAGTTTAAAAATATCAACTAGGTCAAGTCACAGACTTATTTAAAAAATCTCCCTATTTTTCATTATAAGTGCAGTTCAGAATGATTATCTTCACAAAGCCTTATGTAAACTGTCCTTTTCCCCTTTTCCACAAACCTGTGAAGCATATATTCACATTTCATCCATTCTGGGTGAAGTAATTCATTTACATCTCATCCATTCTGAGAGAAGTAAATAATTTTTCTTAATTTTCACCCTTCTTTTCTGTCATGTGACCCTGAAAAGCATAGAAACCAGTCAAGAACCTCCTTCCGTCATTGTGTTTGAACTTGGCCACAGGGCCTCGCCGTTTGGCTTATCATGCTTGTGGTACTATCAGGCGTGCTTGTGGTACTATCAGGCGTGCTTGTGGTATTTGGTGTGGTCTCTCTCAGTAGCCATGCACCTCAGAAGAATTTGAAGGAAAATCCGAACCAAAGTTGAATTCTGGCACCAAAATTTTCTCATCCACATTTAATTCATACCTGAATTAAAAGAGCCCCAATTCACCTGTGGACTTGTAAGAGGCAGAAGAAATAAAATTGCTTGTCTTGAGCCCCTGAGCTTTGAGACAACTTGTTACACATCATTATCACAGCGATCACTGAGTGCTGCACTGGTCTTATTTCTGTCAGTGGAATAATGGATATGCTAGACTCTTTCCAGTCTTGAGGACTTTGTAGTTGTTTAGAGTATTCTTCCCCCTGAATCTCTGTGTGGCTATATCCTTGTCATTGCTGAAGACTCAGACAAATGATGCATTCATGAAGATATATTCTCTGCTACGGGCAGCACCTGTCCTTGTCATTAACTTGTTTTATTGTCTGCAGAGCATTGATCTGTCTTTGAACTTGCTTATTTGTATGAGAAAACATTTGCTTTCTGCCTCTAGTCACGATGATTCCTTCTCAATGACAGTAGGGGCCCAGTCTACCTTACTCATGGCTGTTTCTTTAGGGCTTGGAATAGTGGTGAACAGATGCATTCATCACTGGACAGACTAACTTGGGAGTCTTCCCGTAGGAAACAATGCCATGGGCCTGGATGAGAGGAATCAGGAAGAAAATATAGATATCAGGGAAGTGTCATCTAGAAGCTAACATATATCAGTTCTATGGACCTTGTACAGCTGTGTACTATTCATGATTGTCAACACCATCAGGTGAAAGTTACAAAGCCTTTTCCAGTTGTGCCTGAGATGCTCAACAAAAGGTAGAAACATGAACAGCAGGTTAAGTTCTGCAAATTCCTTTGATTCACCAGAGAAAACTGCTTCTGTCATGGAATCAACAATGCAAATGTTTCTGCATTAAACAGATTCTAAACTTTATAAAAATATTATACATTCAAAAAACTTATACTGGATTCCAGGAAAGGTTTATGTTATCCATTCTTGAGAAAGAAAATGTGCTCTTTTATTCTTTATGTTATTTATATCTTTCCTATATAACATAAACTTTGGTTTTAAATACAGTTTTGATAGAGATTATATTCACCACTCTTTTCTCATGTAGCGTGAAGGTGTATTTTCATACATTTTCCATGTGCTAGAAAGGGAGTAGCGTGACATTTTCAGAGGCACCATTGTGGAAAATTGGTTCATCTGTTTAATTCCTACAAACTTTTAAAACCCAATTAAATATTAATGTATATTAAAGTACCTTATTATGAATGAAAATGTTATTATATAACATGTTTTCTTCATAAATGGATAAAATATTTATTTTTAAGATATTTTATTTTATGTGTATGAGAGTATTGTCTGCATGTATGTAAGTGTACCCTTGTCCTGTAATGCCCATGGAGGAGAGAAGAGGGCCTCAGATCTCCTCGAACTGGAGTTACAGATAAGCCACCTGTGGATCCTTGGGAATCGAACCCCGCCTCCCCTTTCCCCCTCCCCCCCTCCCCCCTCCCCCCAGGTTCTTGGCAGAGCAGTTAATGCTCTTAACCACTGAGCCATCTCTCTAGCCCCATTTCTTTCAAGTATGCCTTTGGCTTTAAGCAATGAGAAGAACAGGGGTCAATCCTTTTCATGATGCTGTTATAGGGAGTCTGTAGGTAGGAGGCTCTTCCTGGTTTAGTGACCTATATTTTGGGGAATTTTATTAGTCAGGATTCTCTAGAGGAAGAAAATTGATAGGACAAATAGATATTAAAATAATTTATTACATTAGCTTACATTGACATAGCGACTGGAGCTATCTCACACCTGAGAGACTGAGAACTTTGGTTCTCCAGGCTAGTGCTTCAGCAGGTTCAATCTGGTGCCAGATTCCTAGGGGGTTCTTGGAAAGCCAATGATCTGGGCTCCACAGAAGGGGCCACCGACATTTGGGATGGGTCTTCCTGAATCAGTTAAGGTAATCAGGACAAGTCTTCAGGTGAGGCTTCTGACTCTGGTGATTCTAGTTAGTGGTAAATTGACCTTAAAACCAACCATCACATGACTCTAGGTCACAATCTTTACAATTCTCTTATTTTCCTCAGGTCAAAAGACAGTCACCACAGTTTCAAGAAACATCAGAGTTAAAGGTTGGAAAGGCCGAGAAATTGTAGAGTTTTCTCTGGATTTTACTTCCAGGTAGCCTAGGACATTTCACTTACAATTTCTTGGCTAGCTCATTGTTATAAGTGCATTTGCAACTTAGTTAAACTGAGGAAACAAGTATTTAAATTTTGATGTAGAAAGGAATCAAGGCTAGGGAGAATGTGTCTAGCAAAAGCTGTATGCTAAATAATAGTTAAATGTATAATACTGTAACTAGTTATGTGTAAAATAATGTAATAATACTACACTCAAAATTGGGTAGTGGCAATAATAATAATCACTTTTACTCTCATTTTTTTGTCTGATATAAATATTTCCTAGACAAGTGTCCAACTGTGGGGGCTGGAGAGACGGCTAAGAGCACTGGCTGCTCTTGCAGAGGACCTGGGTTTGATTCTTAGAACCCACATGATGGCAAATAACGATCTATAGCTCCAGTTCCAGGGGCTCTAACGCCCTCTTCTGATCTCTGCTGGTACTGCATGAGGCAGGTGCACCTCCTACATGCAGACAGTACACTCATACACATAAAATAAAATAGTAATTAAAATAAAGAAAAAAGGTCCAAATTTGTACCTTGATAATAAATCTATATTGATTAAGGAACTCACAGACTATTTCAATCAATTCCTATGCTGATGTAAGTTAAGCAGGTGACTCATTTGCGAAGGCAAGCAAGTAGAAGGAAATCTAGAATAAACAGGAATGAACTAAAAGCAGACATGTATCATTCTATGGCTGGTTTCTTTTCCTTTATACAAGGTGATATTTTACAATTTTATTCATTATTTATTTGTGTCTGCATGTACTGGGTGTGCATGTGTGTGGAGGTTGGAGGTCTACACTGGGTGTCTTTTTCCATGGTTCCCGCTTCATTTTTTGAGAAAGAGTCTCTCGGTGATTCATGAACTCATTCATTTGGCTAGGCTGCCTGACTGACAAACTTCGAGGAGATGCCTGACTCAACTCCTTCCTACCAGCACTGAGGTCAGAGAGGTACCACTGGACCAGCTTGTAAGTGGGTGCTGGGGATCTGACTCTGATCCTCATATTGTACCTCAGGCACTTTACTAACTAATCCAGCCCCCCATCCTCACAAACTAATATTTTTATGTGATGATTTTCCAATAGTTTAAAAAAAATCAGGGATTCTGTTTTTGAGTGATTCCCTAAATAGGTTTTCTCTACAATGTTCCCAGGAAACATTGGCTAATGATTGGATCTGGCAGCTGAGGACCAGATAATGAAAGGAGACACACTGATGTGTAGGACAATGCTCCCATATCTGAGGTTCTGACAGCCTGTCCATCATTAGCACTAAGTGCAGATTATTCCGAACCTCAGTGTCTCCATCCCCAGAGAACATGGGGGCCAGATATGGTATAAATCAAGCTGCCACCTAACTTCAGTATTCAAGTAAAAAAATACTACTAGGAAAGGACATATTCAACTAATCAGTTGACATGCTTATTAAAGCGGCGGAACAAACATGTTAGCCACTGAAGAAACAGAAAGGAGAATAAGAAGAGCAACTACAACTTAGATTTCTTTTCCTGTCTGAATGATTTTCTTTTTTTCTACCAGGTTCGCTCAGGGAAATTAAATGGGTGCTGGTTAGTAACTAGTTGATCCCTTTCATAAAGAATATGTTAACTGTGCACATGCCTTTAATGCCAGTGTGGGGGACGCAGAGGCAGGAGAATCTCTGTGAAATTGAGGCCAATCTGGTCTACAAAGTGGGTTCCAGGCCAGGTGGGACTACAGGGAGATCCTGTCTCAAAAACATCAAAAATAAAGTGTTAATTCTGATCATTCAGGGCTCAAGATTTTGTGTGTCTGTACCATTTTAGGCTCTCTGTTTAAGTTACTAAGTACTGAACTGACCCTGACATAAATGCTAAGGACATTATCACTATGCCTTTTGCATTCCTAGGTGTGCACACTCATGAAGAGGAAGGAGTGGAGGCACAAATGATAATACGGATTATTTGTGGGTAAGTCCCACTGGGGAGAAAAAGCCTTCTATTTCCAAACAAATTAAAAAAATAAAACTTTCTGTTAATTGTAGATTATCATGCCCTTGTGAGAAATAATACAAAGAACCCATTATCCAGTTTTCCACAGAGGTAACATCTTGCAAAGCTATAGTACGCTTCCACAACAGGAGACAGACTTACTAAAGTCCAGAAGCAGAACATTTCCATCACTACAAAGACCCCCCTGCTGTTCTGCAGAGCTGAACTCACCTCTCTCTAGGTCCCGCTTAAACTGCTGCAGCCATAACTGTCCTTCCGTGGGGGAGTTGTCCTTCCGTCGGGGAGTGAGCCACTGTTTCTTCTGGTTCCTGTGAGCTCTTGTGTTGTCTTCTTCAGAAACTCCAGACATCTTAGTGCACAGTCCCAAGTGTCTCTAAGATTCTGCTAACGATTTTCCTTTCTTTTTGCCTATTTTCTCTTTGCCAAATAGTTCTAACATTTTGTCACTTTGGCATTGGCTGCTATCAGTTACTTGATAAATTATATTGATTCCTGATTTTCGTTTTGATGAGTAATTTCATTTTATTAAAAAACTTTGTTATTTTTATTTTAGGTGTATGAGTGCATTGCCTGCATGTATATAAGGGCACCCGAGTGGTGCAATGCTCACCGAGTGTCAGATGCCCTGGAACTGGAGCTAGCCACACGTAGGTGCTGGGAACCAAACCCAGGTCTTCTGCAAGAGCAGCCAGTGCTCTTGACCATTGATCCATCTCTCCAGCCCACATGATGAGTGATTTTAAATAGAAACCTAAACATACTCAAACTGAGTTAAGGGACTCTTTGTCTTACAGCTTCTCAATGTCTCTTTCCCACAGTTCTCTGGCAGGGGAAGTAGGAAGACAATTTCTAATTCCCAGGAGGAGGTGGAATCCCACGCTTTCCACTGATCCTCTGTGGTCACCCAAAGTGAGGTACTCCACCTTGCTGATAGGTGCCCACCAAGGAAGTTCGGGGTCTTGACATGGTCTCCATGGAGACTACTCTGGAAGTACCTCTGGAGCTCCTGAGTGACTCCCCATGGTTCTTCTGGTCCCACCCCAGCAGGAGGGCGGACAGGCATTTGTTTCTGTCTTTACCGGCAGGTAGGGTAGGTGTTTGATTGGGTCAGTCAGAGGATTGGCTCTCACATGTCCAGACAGTTTACCATCCCCATCATCATGCACAAGTTTTCATTGGAAACCTATAATTGGAAGTTCATGTGTGCAAAGGCCTTGTCCTGTCCATCCAACACTGTTTTGCTGTAGATGTCCACAACTTCTGGTTCTTACAATCTTTCCACCTCTCTTCCCTACAGTTCCTGAGCCCTGACTGTGGTTTACTTGTGTCTGCAGATTAATTAATCATTCCCACTCTTAAGAAGAAATTTCTCTGATGAGGGATGAGATATGTACTAATCTATGTGTACACAAGTTAGGGGGAAACTTAGCACTATTTCTATATAGCAGAATAACAGTATTAGATTTTCCTCTGAGGTCTATGACCTAGTTAGATATGGGTTTTGGGCCAAGTTAACAGTACTAGGTACAAATTCCATCTTGTGAAGTCAACTTCTCACTCTATTTTAAAGTGGCACAGAATGCTCACTTAAAATTCTTTTTCAGTGATTTGGATGCTTTAAAAGGCCATACGCAGAGAAGATGGAGTAACACACAGGTCACTGTCTTCTCTTTGCTTAGCCCTCATTCGTTTGGCAAGCGTTGCCTGAGTGATTACTTTGGTTAGGAGTTGGGCTGGGTGATGGAGATTCGAGCCTTGTCTCAAGAGGCTTGTATATGGTAAAGAATATTTGGAGTTTGGAAACTACAAAACACTGAAATTTTAAGTTACAATACCTTAATTTTGAAAATTAATGTGTATACATATGTAAACACACCTTTATGTTTAGCAAGAATGATGTTTTTAATGTTACCTTTACTTGGATACTAAAGGCCTTGAAAGATGACTTGACCAAAAATGCAGTGACTCCAAGTTGATTAATAGTCAAATCAAGAGATCCAATGGAGCTGGGAGAACAGAAATTGAATAGTTCTGGCATTTATCTCTTGGTGACTCTAGATAACTAGAATTTTGGAGCCTCAGTTTTTTTCTCTCATTATTTTCCTACTTTATACATCATAAAGGGGGATAGAAAACAACTGGGAGGCGACAGTACGGGCAGAACAAGTTGCAAGTTCCACACCAAACACCAAGGTGAATTTCACTTGCTCTTCTGAATTACTGGTGGTTTGTCTTCAGCTAAGTTGCCAAAATGATGAGTTCCAGTCAGTTTCCTAAATGGAGACGGGAATTCATCTGAAGAAGAGTTGAGGATGTAGATCCTTTGGCAGAATACTTGCTTGCCTAGCTTTCCTGGATTCTTGGGTTTGATCCTCAGAACCCCATAAAAACAGGCATGGCTTGGGGAGGTGGAAGTAGGTTGATCAGAAGGTCAAGATCATCACAAGTACCAGGCAGAAATCTACTTGTGCATGAAGACCATGCTGATGTTAGCTCCTTTCTAGGTTGGTTTTATGTTTTCTGTATTATGGAGGGCCCATAAAACAGTTTTTAATGTAATTGAACAGATGTTTGGGAATTACATATTCTTGGATAGGTAGAGAGCTAGGTACTAGATATTAAAAGAGGCAGTAAAACCTTACCTTTCATGTGTTTGGACTGGAAGAAGAAAATGCTATATATACAACTCAAACTGTTTCATTCTTTCTTTAGAAATGGACAAGTTTATTATTTACATATTTATTATTTCAGAGTATGACATTTGCAATAACAAATTTGGATTTTAAACTTTGAAACATGTTTTATCTTGAATAAGAAAATTGTAGGAAAAGAGAATTCACAAGAAGTGAACTCACAATTTCTGTATATGGTCACAAACTTATAAAAAATGCATAATTACAAAACCCTTGGTTCTCTAGTCAACTATGTATCTATAAAAATAAACTAGTCAGTATGCGTTCGTTTAATTTATTGGACCTATCATCTACAAGGAGCAACTGCTATGCGTTTGTTTCTCTACCAAGAAATCTGTGTGAATGCTCTGTTCTTTACTGAGACGTTTAAGGTACTCACACTTCTAGAAAGGGAGTAAGAACACGAAGAATTTCCTTTTTCTGTTTAATGGAAGGAATGCCAAGGGGCATTTTAAAGCTCTACAATCGCATCGCAAATCTCCAGTGGAGTTTGTAAGATATAAAACAAAGAATGGAACCAACCACAGAGGGGAAAAAAAATCATAGAATTGAGAGAAAATACACTTCCTGGCTCGGAAGCTTTTAAAAGTTCTGAGCCAGGAAGCCCTCACCAGGCGGGGAAAGTCTTTGGCTCTCCAGAGACCACTCCCTGCTAAGTTTGCCTGAAGTTTTCTCTGCCCCGCCTCCATTCCTCTCTTTAGCCCCCAAACCCTGGGAGAGCCACTGAGACTTGCAGCACAGGTACCCTAAACACCTCAGAATCGGACGCTGGCGCGTGTTTATTTTAAATACCTCCACACCCCAAACAGGCCATATTTACAGACCATCCCGGTGGAATTCAAAGGACTGGAGGCTCTTCTTACAAACTGCGGCCCGAGGCTCTAAAAGAACAATAGTAAGACGCAGCTAGGTTCGTGTTCCTTCGCTCCAAACGGTTGGCGGGTGGCGCGCAGAGCAGGAGTCCAGGCGAGGGCACAGGGATGGAGCCCCGAAAAGGCGCGCTGCCCCTTTAAAAGGCCGCGCATCTCCAGGCCGGCCTTCCTCCCCGGGGCTCCAGCTGTGATTGACGCTGGGCGGCGAGAGGAGGCGCCTGGCGCTAACAAAAGTCCGGCCCGCGGGCGAGCGGCGCCCGGCCCCAAGTCTCCGCTCGCTCCGGGCACCGCAACAAGTGGCCGCCGCGCCCTCCGGGGAAGCCGCGGGCTCCTGGAGGAGGCGGCGGGGCCGGAGGCCGGCGCGGCTCGGCGCGCGGCGCAGGGCATCGCGGCGCGGATGGGGACCCCGCGGCGGCGGCGCGCGGAGCCTGTGGGCGGCCCCGGGGCGCGGGCTCTGCGCGGTGCTGCTGGCGCGGGCCGGGAGCGCGGATTCTGAGAGCCGCGGCGCCTGCCCTTGACCCAGCCCGCCGCCTCGGAGGGTGCCGAGAGGGGACCTCCACCTCCTCCCGCGGGACTGCAGGGCCACCCCGGGCCGAGGTCGCTCTCAGAAGGGGCATGTGCAGCTAGCGGTCCTGTCCTGCGTGCTTTCCTCGGGTCCGACGCCTTCGAGGTGCGCCCTAGGTATGCAGTGTCCAGGGGGACGGCGAGCATGACGGCGACAGGATGGGCGCGAACAATGGCAAACAGTACGGCAGTGAGGGTGAGTGGGCCCAGAGTCCCCGACTCCCGGATCGCGCCCTCTCGCTTGCAGCCGGGGCGCACCCTCTTTGGCAAGGTTGGGGAGGTCATCTTTCTCTGTGCGCGCTGAGTGATAAATGAGTGGGTCGACTGCCCCGGTGCCTTTCCTCCAGAGGGTCTCTTAAGCAGTTCCCTGGGTTGTCTTTAGAACTGCTCGAGGTGCCTTTCTGTTCTGTTAACACACGTGCCTCAACTTTCCTTTCCTGCGCACCTGAGAGTAGGTAGGTGATGGTGTGGCAGACAGCTGGAGTCGTTTTTGAGAATTAAAGCAGTGAAACTTTCCAGGCCTTTGTGCTTCAGTCCTCCGAACTTCTTTGCACCAGGAAAGACTTCTGGAAGAAGTTAAGCTTCCGTTCTTTGCTAACTGCTCGGATTTGACAGCACCGGGGAAGCTAACCACCTATGGGTCCCGCGAGGCATGGGGTGGCTGGAGGCTTTGTCTGGGCTCCCTTGAGGCTCTAGACGGGTAGAACACCATATGTTTCTTGGGCTGGAAATTACACAGAAATATTGCCTGTCAAGTGAGAACTTGGAAGTTGGGAAAACTTTAAACTCCGCCTACTCCTAAAGGGATGATGGATGTGTGGGTGAGCCTCTCATCCCCCCCTCCTCTTTGCATAATACCGGTAGTGTTTTAACTTCAGTGATTAACAGCTTGCCCCTGATATGCATAAGGCAACGGCGTTTTCTACAGTTCAAAAGTTAAGGTTTGTGTCTAGCAAACGTAGCTGGAGGGGAGAGATGGCTGGCTTTACGGCCTGCCCCTAGAGGACAGGCGGTTACAAAGGAGGGGGCCAGCCCTTGCAGACTGGTAGGAATGCAGAATGGCTATTCAGCCTGTGGTGTTAAGAAAACCGTTATCATCCTCTTGAAAATCTGGAGCCATGACAGCAAAATGTGGAGGTCTCTCCCTGTGCTTGTTTCTCAACAACTTTGTAGAGTAAAAGCAAACCCTAAAACTGCACATGAACCTTTTGTTTGAATCATTCTTTTCTTTTCCAGATCTCACCATGCTCTGAATTCCAAACACACACACACACACACACACACACACACACACACACACACATATATATGTTGGGCAGCTATATGAGAGAGGTTTTTGAAAAATTATCATTTTTTAAGAAGTTAGTCTTTTTAGACAGCAAGTGTGAATGTGTGCCAAAAAAGATTATTGAAGAATCTTGGCCACTCACTCTCCAAAAGGTATTCAAGTTAATGTTTTTAAAATGTGTGGAGGAATGAACAAGGAAGCCTCTTAACTCTGAGTCATTAAAAGACATTCTGAAACTGTCCATGTAGCTGTCAGTCCCAGCTATGATACAGAGTGCTGCCTGAGCACTCCTGGGGGTGGTGGTCAGGGGCAAGAAGTACAGGAATCATTGCTGTGGTTCTCTAAGAAAACCATTGTAGGGTCCTTCTAATCCTCTATAACTTGTTCTTACATCCCAGCGTACTGTATCGTGCAGTGTGTGGTATATGACGACTTCCTGTCTGAACAGCAGAATTTTCAACCCTTGGGAGAGAAAAGGAGAGACAGGGAACTAATGTTCTCCAGCTGTTCCCCGTAAATGCTACCTCTGCATTTTCACTTCGGCCCAAGTCAGATTTTACTAGGATCAGATTTAGATACACTGTGGACTTTTTATAGGAAAACCCTCTCATGCTCAGCTGATTGGAGAGGACCAATAGGAAATTTTGTGAGTTTTGGCTGGAGAGCCACACTGTGTTTAGTTTTCATCAAGTCTTTTCAGATGAGTCAAGATGCCTCTGTGATAGACTAGAAAGGAAATAACGAAACAGAGGTAACATGATCTCAGATCTCCCTTCCTTTCCCTCCCTCTTGGTAGCAGTCCTAAATAGGGTTATAGATAATTGTGTATAGTAAATACTGTTTCATTCCTGCATGACCAAAACCTATACAGAGCTGCCTGTTGGAATGTGGTGTTCCCCTGCTAGCTTTCTTAGCTAGAACATCAAATTCCGAAGAAAGTGAAAGCTATCCTTAGCAATAGTATCTGTCATCAAAAGAGACCGAGAATTAAGACGGTGTTCTAGGTTGAGTACAATTTAGGCATAATATAGTGAAAACAGAGAGGACATTACCACCAGACTAAAGTGAAGTAGCTCACCTATAAAACAGTGGTGTCTGTGTATGCGTCCACATTTTTATAATTCCTTCTGGCTGACACCACCTTTGAATACTGCAAATATTGTCAAATGATTAGGATTTTTAACTGTCAGTGTTTTATGGATAATCATACTGTATCTTGGAGAACACATCGTAAAGTTTAAGAAGTTATAAGCCTGACTTACTTAGCACGTATACCGGGGCAGCAGCATCCAGTTTGATCCAAAATTCAGTGGGGTCAGCATCATCCAGAAGATGGTTAGAAACTGGAATCTTAGGTTCCTTCTGGAACTGTACACTCTTCATATACTATGCACATGTTGAAGTTTGAGAAGTTCCTGTGTCAAACAGAGCATTCATTTGGGAATTTGGAATTTAATTCTAGCTTCACCTCCTGGAGTCTTGACTTTCCAAAGTGAAGCTGGAAATTCTTCAGTGACGTGACTCGTGTCTCTCTCTTCCCTGAATGTGTAGTCATTCATTTCACCTGCTTCTCTTAGTGTTTTTTAATGGACCACTTAGAGAAGATTAGCCTTGAAAGGACTTGTTATGATTAATAGGCAAGTGAAAACTATTACAGCCAAGACATCAGTACACAGCCCTCTGCTTGGTTTCTTCTTCCTTCTTCACCTCCATCTTGCTCACTCTTTCCCACTTTCCCTTCTAGGTCTGGTCCCTAAGTCTTGTTTTTTCCAGATCAAAGGTATGTGTAAATCTACAATGCACTTTTTCAAAGTGTTTCATTTCCCTCAATTCTTAGTGAATATTCAGATTAATAATCTGCCTTTAGGCTGGCCTTAGATTTTGCTCCAGGGAAACAACTTAACCATTCTTGATTTTTAGCTTTCTAGAAACATAAGCGAATGTCTAAATGATTAGTATGTTCTGGTAAATTCTTTTATGAAAGACCTTTTTTTTTTTTTTCCTCCTTTATCTACTTTCAGAAAGTATAAGTTACAGCTCTTGTATAAAATCTGAAGAATGAGTTTGGGGGATTCAAAGACATTAGAACCATTAGCTTTGACTCTAGTTAAGCCAAATAAACAGTTCTCAGTTCAAATAGGAAGAGGGAGCTGCTTTCTCTGCCTTTTAAGGTTTCTGAGCCGCACATCACTTACTCCGTGGTTTCAGTGTTCTGTTTATTCTACTTATGCAGGTCAGAAGCAGTGGCACTCACACTGTTAACAGCTCCTTTGCAAAGCCTTGGGTATTGTTGAGTTGGAGCTGGAGAGGCCCTGGCCATAAGTGTTGACCCCTGGTAGCTTTCTGCTCTACTGGGGCCTTTTCACCATCTCAGCTCTGTGCTGTCAGATGAAAGAGCTAGTTTCTTGAGAGTATAAATCATCACAAATCCATCACCACCTTAGAACCAAATCTTGAAATAATAATTATGGCAATTAACACTTATTGAAAATCTACTGTTTCTATTCCTTACGCTAAGCACTTGGCAAGCACTGTCTCACTTTATCCAGAAGATGACCCTGAGGGGCAGGGACTCACATGTGCCCTGTTTTGCAAACAAGTAAACTCTGGGCTAGGGAGGATGATCACTTTCCCACAGTCATGATGTCCAATCCCAGAGTCACTGATTTTTGTCAGCTAATGCATGTTGTCTTTTTACTCATCACTGTGTGTTGGGGATTCTCAAGACTGTGTGTGTTGGTGGGAAGGAGGTAAAGAAGGACAGTTCAATTTAATGTAAATTAGATGGTACATTACAGAGGCAAAAATTGCTAAATAAGAAAAGTTGACAGACTGAGATAATCCAGAGTGCGAGAAAGAGAAAGTATTGTAGTTTTAATTGGTCACTGTTGGGTCTAATTGAGAAATTGGAATTTATACCAAGACTTAAAGGAAATGGGGTGCTGAGCTTTGTGAATCTGGGTAGGCTGCTGCTGTTTGTGACTGCTGCCTTATCTTTATCAGCTGAAGCACTCTAACAGAGTTCCGTATACCAGATGGGCTTTAAACTGTAGAAAGTTACTTCTCATAATTCTGGAGTCTTGCAGTCAGAAATCAGCATGCCTATGTACTTAGGTTCTGGTAAAGACCCCTGTCCAGGCTGTAGATGTGTTTCTCCATTGTAGAAAGAGGCATAGCTTACCTCCACAGCCTCTTATAAATACGTGAATCCCATTCGTGAGAATTTACCTTCGTGATCCAGTTACCACACACTGGCTTTACCTCCCAATACTAATATGTTGCAATTATGGGTTGGGGGTCAACCTGCAGTCAGTCTCTTGGTACATATACAAAGTTCAGCACGGTCAGTGTTCTGTAGTAGCTGATACAGAAAGTCAGTGTGGCCACTGATATAAATTTTGTCTAGATTTTTGTTAATAGTTTTTTTTCCTATGCCAAATAATTCACACCTGACTCGTACTCATAGTACCTTATTTTCACTTTCATGGTGGATGCTGCCTGACTACAGGAATCGTGGATGTTGGCCTGAAGATAGCCTCAAGTGTAAATTGAGACCAAAGTAGGTCTTCATCTCTTGCCTTCAGCAAATCATTCCACTATGATGCAAATCAGAAGATCAAAGATAGTGTTCCACTGCTTGAGTCAAGTAAAAGCATCGGGGCTGTGCTGCTAACAATACCATGTTTGGTCTGACAGAGAGAAGTAGTTTCAGAGGATTAGAGATCATTTTGAACATTGAGAATAAAGGAGTCAGAGTAGAGGTGGATTTCCTTCCACTTGGGAATCACCTCTTGCAAGGTTTGTTTTAACTTCCTCTATTCCTTGAAACAGGATGACTTTGGGATTGATTCTGAGTGATTAAGAATGACTTCGCCTTTATCCTGTGTCCTAGTTTGCCTTTATGTTGTGATAAAACCGCTGACCAAAAGCAGCTCCGGAGAGGAAACTATGTTTTGCTTCCGGGTTACATGCCACCGTGCGGGGAAGCTCAGGCAGGAACCTGGAGGCAGGAACTGAAGCAAAGACCACAGACCACCACTGCTTTTGGGGTTGCTCACTCTGGTTTGCTCAGCTGCCTTTTCTGCCTAGGGATGGCACCACTCACAATGGGCTGGGCCCTTCCACACCAATTAGCAGTTATGAAAATGCCTCACATGGCACTGGTGAGATGTGGTTAAGAGCACTGGCTGCTCTTGCAGAGGACTGGGGCTCAAATTCCAGTATCCTCATGACAGCTAGCACCAACATCCAACAGCTAACAGCTGCCTGTACCTCCAAGGAATTTGATGCCCTCTTCTGGCTTCTATGAGCACTGAACTCAAGCTGTTGAGAGAGAGAGAGAAGGGGGGTAGAGGAAATAGAGAAAAGAGTGAGAGACTAACTTAAAAAATACATTCTTCTAAGAACATAACATACCACTCCTCCAAGTGAACTGTGGAGTTCTGTCATTTGTTTTTAGAAAACATATCTATCTTTTAGACATTTCAGGGTATAAAGACAGAGGGAGAAAACTGTCATGATGCAGAGAGTAGAGTCAGTTCTACGTGTACCTCCCACTTACGTCTAGTATGTTAGAAAGTCAGAGATCCCCTGTGACTCTGCACTTACTCTACTGTCCTGAAAGCATTGTCTGCTAGTTTAAGGTTTGTGTCCCCTAAGGGGCTCAAGTATTAAAATTTGATCCCATCCATGCTGGAGGTTAAGAGCACTGGCTGTTCTTGCAGAGGACCCAGGTTTGATTCCCAGCATCGACATGATGGCTAACAGCCATCTGTAACTTAAGTTCCAGGGGAATCCTTGCCCTCTTCTGACCTCTGTGGGTAATTGCACAACATAGGTTCCCTTACCTATGTTCAGGCACTGCACTCGTACACACACAAAATAAAAATGATAAATAAAATATTAAAAGCTTTTGATCCCCATCATGAGGTATTAAGAGGGTAGAGACTTAATCTGCTGACTGTGGTGTTTACAGATGGATCCTTTGGGAAGCAGCTATACACAAGTCTTAAGAGGTTTAGAAGAGAGGCCAGAGCACTTACATTATGTGCATTCTCCAGTTTTTATTATGTGGTATTTTACAGAAAAACTGTCATCAGATATGGGCCTTATCTTTAAATATCTTTAAATACGCCTCTCTTTATAAGTACCTACCTCCAGGTAATTCATTTAATAACTAAAACCTGTGTGTATCTTCTCAGTTAGGATACAAACTTCCTTGGATCAAGTCTTACTCTACTGAGAGATCAATACAATGTACAAATGGAAGAAGAGGTCTGAATTTCTGAATTATAACAAGGGGTGAAAAATCGACATTTTCAAGTCAAGTTCAGTGAATACTGACTTTACTACCATGCACAAGGAAGAAAGACTATTCTGGTTTCTTCCAGCAGGATTGTACAAGTGCTTCAGAGATTTTTGAAGAAGATGCCTTCTGTGTAGTTCTAGTCAGTTTCCGATCAAATAGTAGCAATTAATAATACCAATTAAAGTTTCCCTCTGCAGAATCAAAACACTGACTCAAGGTGTTCAGCACAAACACAATCAAACTGCATCCTTGATCCATGTATTCTACGGTGAGCACAGAAGTAGTAGTACATTGTAAGGAGCATGAGTCAGTACCCATGACTACACTGACAGAAAGAAATCATGTATGGGGCTGGAGAGATGGCTCGGTGGTTAAGAGCACTGGCTTCTCTTGCAGAGGACCCAGGTTTGGTTCTCAGCACCAACATGGCTGCTAACCACTATCTGTAATTCTAGTTCCAGGGGTTCTGATGACCTCTTCTAACCTCTGGGGGCATTGTACCACATTAGTGCACATACATACATACATACAGGCAATACACTAATACACATTTAAAGAAAGGTAATGAGATTTTTTTTTTTAAAAGAAGTAATTTATCAAACCAGCAGGTGGCTCAGCAGAATGTATTAAGTGCTGAACCATCTCTTGAGCCCTGGTATTATGTTTTGAGTTTCTTCCTAACTGCTCCTCTATTTGCTCCTGTGGTTTAATTCATGGATAGTGATTCCTGTGGTATCCATAGAGGAGAGATCCTTGATATGCTTCAGTGAAGGAGCAGAGATGCCTGGGAGCCTCCCAAGTCCAAGTTCTCCAGTGAAGGCAAATGGAGGCCTTGGGGTAGATGCTTTCAGAACATGCTAGTTAATACCCCAAAGAGGTATAGCTTTAAAACTTTTGACGTGAATAATCACTAACCATCTCTGAATTTTCCTCGGTAATGAAATACAAACACATGGCCAGTGTCACTCCGTTGCACGGTTGAAGTCTTGTGGACTGTTTCTGGAGCCATAAATCTCTATATTCAGTTGTGCATTAGATTTGCTCATTCTATCAATTCCTACTTAAATTCTTAAACCCATTACAAAATGAAAAGCAGTTGTTCACACTGCATGAACTCATAATTGTAACTTTAGAAGCTTTGAGCAATGTGTAGAAATGTTATTAAAACATTTTTTGTTTGCTACCCTTTTTGTGGTAAATTCCTGAGCTACATTTTCCAGGCAAATGTAGCAATGGAAAGACAACCAGAATTTCTAGAGACAAATTTCAGGAATTTCTTTTATACTTGTGGATTGACCTTTCTTCTGCATGGAAGCTGCTTTTTGGCAAGGTGGAGAAATCAGGAAACGTCAACTTAGGTATATTTGAACCCAGATGGATTCTTGATACAAATCCTGAAAATAGCTAGGCCAGATCTATGATCAAGGACAAGTCCTACCCATCCCAATGGTCAGCTGTAGTTGAGCTTTCATATTCTGGAAGGAGGAAGAAGAACATTAGGAACAGAGGGGGAAAGAAGAAAAACAAATGAAGTTCTTGGGTCTTGGAACATTAATTGCCCTCTTAGGTAAAGGACAGAATCTTTGTCCTTCTTAGCTCCCTTTTCTTCAAGAAACCTTACTTACAAGACAGAATGATCATTAATAATAATTGACAGGTTTGGATAGTGCTAAGTTTATTATAGTTTCAGTCATTTTAATAGTAGAAGCTTACAAATTGGGCATGATGTCACCTACCTGTAATCCTAGCACCCAGGAGGCAAAGGAAGAAGGATTGCCATGAGTTTGAGGCCAGCCTGGGATGCATAGTGAACTTTGGGTAGCCTGAGCTACAGAGTGAGATCCTGTCTCAAAATAAGTAAACAAGTAAGCTATGTAAGTAGATATAAGTAAATACATTAGTTAGCAGTTATTGGGCACTTAGTAGACACACGTTCTGCTCTAGGTACTTGCCTTAAGCAGCCATTCTGCCTTTCACAGTACAGCCAGTGAGGGTGGCACTCATGTTCCCACTTTATACTTGCTACCACAAGCTTGGAAGTTGATGCTCAGCCCTGGGCACACAGCAGGTGAGGGATGGATGGTGCCCTGCTTGAAACCCATAGCTGCACTGGAGGCCCTGGCCCAGTATGCCCACGGACTTGTCTTTTGGATGGCAGCCAACTTCCTTTTTTGTGGTTTATTGTTTCAAAGAATCTCAGTAACTACAGAGTAGCTGAGGTGGAAAAGGCCTGTCTTGTGGAGTAGGTGATCAAAAACGGAAGACACCTTCTGGGGGAAGTGTTTAGCTCACTTTGTTGGCTCTCCAGAGGGCAAATTAACTGCTCATTAGGCAACAGTCTGCTGACAAATTGGCAGGTTATCTGGTATCTAATATCTTTAGCATATACAATAATTAGCATGTGGCTTGGAGTCTGGAGTGCAAGGCAGCACTGAGAAGCTGTCCTCTTGCTTCCTCAGAATGTGATTAACTTTTAATTGATCTTTGTGCTGAGATAGCCCTTTAGCAAGAGTAACCTGTGTACCTACTTGAAAAGAAGAAGCTAATAAAGCTAGGAAATAGGCATACAGCTTCTTTCTTCCATAAATAGTTTGGAACTTATAGCCTTCTCCTTCCCTCTGGCTTAAAAACTGCAGATTTTGGGAGGCATTAAATGTGGGGTTATCCCGACAGCCCTCTGAGAGCTCGCTTCCATTTCACCAGTCCCGAGAGGCTTCTTTTTTGTGTCTGTGCAATTGCTTTGTAAGCTCTAAAGAATTTCAGAAATTATTCTAATTTCTTATTCTAGGAACTGTGTCTACCATGATCCCCAGTTTATAGGCAAGGAAACTCAGGCATTAATAGAGCAAATGATTTGTCTTTGACAGCGAAGATTAGGTGGGCTATTCTGATTCTAAATTTAATGTACTGTTCTTTATACCACTGCTTTTCTTTATTTGCAATAAGAAAAAAATGAATATCACCATACCAGAGGATTCCCACTAAGAATTCTTAGTACTATTTTTAACTGTTGTCCCATGATGATAACAGTGGCCTATGACTCAGTATGGGACTCTTAACTAGATTTATAGATCTACTGAGGTAGAGAAGTGTGTTGTCCTGTTGGTCATCCTGGGACAGGGAGAATGTGGGCTGAACTATTACTAGATAAAGCATCATGATTAAATAACAATGCTATTCATTAGAGTTCTCTTTTTAGTTTGTGAAACTTGGCCTTCCTCTTTCGCAAACCTGTGCTTGGGATATCTAGAGAAAAGTGATTTTATTGCTGGGAAGATGAGTTATCACCTGACCATCAACTCTTTTTAGTATTCTCATAGATGTAGTCCAATAGCCTCCTGCATTTTACAGAGGTCTTTCAAGGAGTGAGGTTCTGGGTAAGTTTTCAGGGAAGGATTGATATGAAAAGGCTCTTCTGGTTTTCACTGTTGTTTACTTTCCAGTTCATTGTGCAGCTTGGTCTCACTTTGCCTGTTTTCTACCCCTCTGCCACGGTCGTGTCATTGATTGCAAGCAACTGTAACCCTGTGCACAAGGCAGGGAGGTCTTCACCTTAGTTTGGATCACTGAATAAATGCAGCTGAATCTAGAGCAATGGTCCATCTGTGTTTGTTGTCTCTGAAAATACTGAGTATCCCTGTCATATTTTTAGGGGATCTTCCTCAAACTTGGACAAGTTACTTTTAAGAAATAAATTTCATTGGGGATGAGGCTCAGTGGTAAAACATTTGCCTCATATATACAAGGCCCCAGGGCCTCACATACAAAAAAATTCTTTTCAACATAACACCTTCTTTTGAAGATATTGTCATTTGAAACTGCTTTTTTCACTTTTTATTGGATTTTTGGGAAGTTCATACAATATGTTTTGATCAGATTTAGACTCTCTGATCTGTACCTTCCCTTTAACACCCTCACCCCATTTCATGTACTTTGTAATGTATATTAAGACCTATGAAGTCGAATTTGAGTCCTAAAATGCCCTACTGTGTGAGTCCAGCCTCTGAAGCCTGATTAGCCACTTCAGTGTTACACCCGTGAACAACCACCCCCCCCCCGCCAGCAGCTATTGGGGGCCGATAGTTCCTCAGCTACGGTTGGGGTTTGCCACCCATGTCTTTGCTCCTGCTGGGATTCTGTCTGGTTTCCCTGCCCATGTGGGCCTCCTTTAGTCTCCCTTGCTGTGATTTCATGTGAGTAACAGCCCGGCTGTCTGGAAGACTCTGTTTCCTTGTGGTCATGCGAAGATTCTTACAGTCTTTCTACTTCCTCCTGACCAATGGTCCCCGCACCTTTGGTGGCAGAGGTTTGAAGTAGGTGTTCTATTCAGGGCTAAGCACTGTGCATATTGGTCCATTATGGGTCTCTGGGTTAATCAGCATCTGGTGCATGCTTCTCTAGGAGAGTTGAGAGTTCCATTATTAATCTGTGGGCTTAATAATTCATTAGAAATCAATTTACATTTTTATACAAAATATAAAAAAGATTAAAAGAAAAACAAATGACATATATCCTATCACATTTATGGATCTTAGCACCAAATTCTTATTTGTGAGTATATGTCCTGATGTAACTGCAGGAGCCAGGGAATAAAAGGAACCAGGGAAGTAAGGGGAAGAAGGAAGCTGAGAGAGAGGAACAGTAGGAGACAGGTGTCACCAAGGGGGAAATGCATAAAATGGGGCACCTTTAACTGGAAGGGAAAGAGCGAAGGCTATACAGGAACCGTGGGGCTTAGGGAAGAAGGAGCACATGGGGGGGAGAACCGTAGGAGACAGGGATTATGAAGGATGAAATGGGGAAAATGAGGTTACTTTACCTGGGGAAAGAGGAGAGAGGGTTAAACAGGGAGGGAGAGAGAGAGAAGAATAATGTTTAGCTCTTGTACAAAGCCTAGTGAAATAAATTAGTTCAAATTCTACTGAAAAACTACACATACAATATCTGTACATGAGTCCATGTGTATGCGTGAAGGTGTCTAACAAGAAACAGTGTCTAACAGGAGACATCGCTTCAGGTTGTTGACCAGTACAGTCTAGGAGACTCCTAAAGCTGTACAGGCTGTTGCCACAGCCCTTGATTGCCTCCTACAACTTGAAGGTAAGACATCATTGCTGAAAACAGGACATACTTTAGACATGGGACTTGGAGCAATGGAGCTGGAACTGACCTGGAAACCGCCTCCCTGAAGGCTAGTTCTCATAGTTTTGGAGGACATAGCTATGCAAACTGCTAAGGGAGACATGAGTCTGTTCTAACACCGCTTTAAGGCCTAATAACCACAACAATGACAAACACAGCAGACTACAATGGGAAGTAGTGGCACTTTTATCTTGGGGGAGATCAATAGCTATCTAATTGGACTTCACTCGGTGGGAGGGAACTTGTGTGGTACTGTAAACATAGCTAAATGCACATGGCTGGAGAGATTATAGATCTTAGAGAAATCCCTAAGACTGTCATATCTCTAGGCAAATGTAATTCCTTACTCTGTTAAATATGGATCCTTATATTTACAGACAAGTATCCCAGTTGCCACTCATGTAAGAAGCTTCTTTTGCAATAGACAGACTATTTCAGAGTTCTACAACCTAAGTGACACATCAACAATGGAACCTCTATATCTAAGACTCATGGAACTTAGTGGAACAAAGGGTAGAGAGAATACTAATGTATCTTTCAGCTCTCAGCAATGAAGCTCCCTCATTCAACAGAGGGCAATAAACCGAAAAGACAACAAAGAACCAAAGCATAGAGAATGAGTCTGCAGAGTGTAGATCCCTGGGGAGGACTTATAATTAAACTCCACCCACCCAGGGCTTAGGGACCATTGTGGAAGAGGGGATGAAAAGATTTTAAGAGCCATATGAATTCCATATGGTAAGAGCCATATGGTACATGACCATATGAATTAAAATCATACACAAAAACAAGAGATTAAAAGGAGTTACCCTACTGTTGGGGAACATGGCCTGTACTGGACACTGTAGGCTAACAAAGACAAAAATCCAATGGCAAGAATGGACTCCCTCTTTCAAAGTTGTTGACAGGGCGTCTCAGAGACCTTTAAACAATACTGGTCATTGTCCCTACTGCTGGTTACCTACCAGAACTTGATGATAAGAACCTATTGCCAATGACAGTACATATATGACCCATAGAACAAACAGGGAGAAATCAAGCTGGTGCTGACTTCAGAGCTTCAGCTTTATTAGCTAGCTAACTTTCATAGTGCTGGAAGGTGCTATGCATGCTACCTGAAAAGAAAGGTCATCAACCTTGGCCAACTGTGAATCCCAAGAACTACAATAACAAGTGGCCTGGCAAGATATGCCCATTTGTTCAACAGTGGCAAGAATGTATGGAAGTAACCAAGCACTTTCTGATTGGTCTTAAGGTCCATGTCATAAGATGGAGTCTATACCTGGCTTTGGTGTCAGGCCTAGGTATTTGTGGCTAAACAGATTGTAGGCCATAGGGGAGAGCATACTACTGGTATTCCACTAAACAGACATAGGAGCTCTGCTTTATTAACAATACAATTATGTTTTCTTCTGGGTGAAAGTAGCTTAACCATTATATCAAAAGACAACTGAAATCTGTCGTTTAAGCACTGTTGAAGGCAATTGCTGATGGCTTCAACCCTCACCAATTTATAGGATTCTCAACTGTTTTCAAGGATTAGTCTTGAGTCGAATGCTACTGTGTATATTTTTATTGAGAATTATGTCAGTTTGTAATATTTATTTCCAATGACTTGGGAATTGGGTTTATACAATGATTTCAATAAATCATTAATGTGGAACATCTTAAGAACACACTCTTTAAGCTAACCATTCATTCCTTTGCATCTGTGTTCTCTGTCTGAATTAAAGTTTCATGGGCTTATGGATCTTTTAAATTCATACTGGCCCAACTCATCTTGGGGTTTTGTATCTTTGTTTCTATTGACTTTACAGATTGTAAAACGTTTTACATATCTGCTGTGATTAGGATTGTTTTGAGTAAACTGCCTCTTGCTGTCCACACTGCTATGTGCTAATTGACATGAGATAAGGAGAGAAATGGTATCTGTGATATGTTTGGATATGAACACATAAATAAGACTACATGCAAATGCCCATTTTCCATATATTAGGCAACTCCATTCTTTGTCAGTAGAAACATTACCTTTCTCTAAGGAATTTGAGAATTACAACAAAAACTGCCATTTGTTTCTTTAGTCATATGATATCTGCTGGAGGAATGGCTTCAGCAAGCATCATCAAAATGACACTGATGAATAATGAAATGGCCCAGACATGAGCCTTAGAAGATTCAGCTTGGGGTGAATTGTTAGGTTAGGGCAGGTTTCTACCATATGAAGGCTAGGCATCTATTTGAGCATCATGTGTTGTTTGTTTTCTGAATGTTTAACATCAGATTAATGGGTATGGTGTCTTAGCAGCAGGGTGAGGGTTTACTCGGTATGGCACTCACTTGGCTGACATTCAGTTTGAAGTGTGTGTTGTATACACAATCTTAGATTCATAAAGGATGTTCTCTTCAGTATTGTTTTTAAGTTTTTGATCTGACCTTTGCTTGTTAACTTGTTAAGACAGGGTCTCCCTGTAGCTCCAGCAGGCTTGGAGTTTGCTGTGTAGACCAGACTGTCTCCATCTCAGAGAGGCACTTGCCTCTGCTTCCTGAGTGCTAGGATTAAAGGCATCTGCCACCACACCAGATTGATTTTATTTAATTTTTTTTGCATTTTATGTGTGCAGTGTATCTGTTTACCTGTGTGAATGTGTGTATGCACAAGTGGAGAGGCCATAATTTGACATAGGATGTATTTCTTGATCACATTTTACCTTATTCATTGAAGTGGGGTATCTCACTTGGATCCAGAGTTCTCCAGTTTGGGTGGTCTGCGGAGCCAGCTTTACTCAGGGATCCCTTGTCTCTGCTGTTTGAGTGCTGGAAATAAGGAGGGCCACCAGGGCCACTGTGCTTTTCCAACATTTACTTGGGTCCTGGGAATCAGACTCCATTTTTCATGTTTGCACAGCGAGTGCTTTACCCATGGAGTCTTCTCCTCAGTACCCCCCTGCTGCCCCCAGGTTTTGATTCAATTTGTCAATGTTTATTATTATTAGCATCATCATTATTATTTGTGAGTGTGTGCATGTGTGTGTGGGGGTCATGCACATGCCGTGCTGCAAATGTCAGGGTTAGGTGACAAATTGCAGGAGTTTGTTCTCCCCTTCTACTGCTTGGGTCATCAAGCTTGGTGGCAAGGACCTTTATCTGCTGAGCCATCTCACTGATCGTACTGGTTTTGATTTTAATGATCAATAGCTGTTCAATTGGTCAGAAAGAATGACACAGCTCCCTTTGGATAACTATATTGTGTATACTATTCTGAAAGTAAATTTCCAGAGATGTTATTTCTGACTTGAACAGCTTTTTCAGGTTTTATTTTACGTCCACTTTGCTTATTTAATTTCATTTAAATATTTTTCTCTGTTTTTCTCCATTTGCAAGACTTCTCCTGTTGATTGCCCATTTGAGAGACAGTGCTTCCTTGGGGAGTCCTTCTCCACTCCTAGAGCCTTAACAATGTGAACTGAGCAATAAAAAACCAATTCCCTCCTGTTGGTTGTGCTTCAAATAGCCATTTCTTTGATACTAGCTAATAAAAACAGGAAAAGGATAATTTTTAAGTGCTTTGGTTAGGATTGCTTTACTTCCAATAAGGAAAATTGCCTCACAAGGGGGAGCATGGGTAATAAAGATACAACTAACTGAATAATCGTATTCATTGTAAATGTTGAAATTCCCAAGTTGCTGCCTGCAAATCTCATTTAATCATGAGGTTGCTTTGTGCACACTGCAGTTGGAAAATGAGAATTTTCTGCTGTGGAAAAGGGGCCTGCACACTTAATGAAGGAAAATTTCAGATGCTACTGGAAATCTTTCCATGTCCTTTATGGATATGTGAAAATAATGGGGTAAGTAGGTAACAGGAGAGTCTCAGATACTGACCCAGAATAAAATGTGGAACAGAATCATGGCTATCTCAGAGGTGACAGCAAGTCAGAGCACTTATGTGAGAAACTGAGGCCAAAAGACACCAAGCAGGCCTGCTACAGTCACACAGGTGGCCAGACTCAGTATGCTGGAATAAGTGCTCCAGGCCCAGCTGTTTGCTTTGCATCCATTTCCCTCTTCCTCACCATGAGTTCCCTATTTTTCTTCCTTTTAGACTATTTGAGGTTATTATGTAGCTGCCCTAGTTCTCTGTGCAGATAGTCCTTCAGGGCTGACATGCTCATGACATGTATGCAGTATGGTAGCCCCCAGTAGCTACATTAGTTGACTAGCTGAATTAGGTATAGCATGGGACGAGTCTGAAGGGCCATCTTGGGTCCAGACTTTGGCATAGAATGGGTAAAATCTTCCCTTGCTACATATCAAAGCTCAGCTTCTCTCTCTGTCTGCTCTGCCCTTTCCCTTTGCCTCTTACAGCCTGTCATCATCCACTACTTCCCAATAAATCGTCTGTCCTTGAGTAATTTGGAAGCTCTTTCCTGGAGACTCAATGTAAGATAACAAAAAAATGTGAAATGGGGTATACTTCTAAAGGTGGTCTCAGCGGGATGCCAGTTTAATCCATTCCTGGGAATTCCACCTGTTCTTGGAATGGAATCTTCAGGTGGTAGTTAAGAGATATGCCTTGGCCACCTTTTAGGAATCTGTGTCTAACAATTTCCCTTTACAGATCAGGAAATCAGGTTCCATATAGCAAAGTGGCTTGTCCCATAACATTTAGCTAACTGGCAAAGGAGCTGAAGCAAACTGATAGATTGCTCCAGTGCTGCTTTTGAAAAGCCATCTCAAAATTTGTTCATACTTGTTTTGCTGCTATAACTCAAAAGTGACTGCAGATGGGTCTGGAGACCATCTGTCTATCTCAGCCATTTGTTCAACTTGGGTGCTGAGATCAGACATCTCAGTAAACTCTGTGGGGCTCTGTTTGGCTAGTCATCTATTATTTTTTGAAGGCTGATGTATGATGCACACTGTCGTTGATAGTAAAATAGTCAGGAGAATTAGAAAGAAGCAGATGGCCATGGCTGTTATTACTAGAAATCAGCATTTTATATTACTGGCCATTAAGAGAATTGGGGATTTATTCAATACTTGTTACACAGGGGACCAATGATAAGAAAAGATTCATTAGATAGATGAAACACGAAGGAATTAAATCATAAGCAAGGTGGAAAATAACTATGAATTGATACGTGGTTTCACGATCATCCTGCTTCATTAGTCATTTTATTATGCTCAAATAATGTTCCACAGAGATTGTCAAATTATTTTACGCTCAGTCGCTGTGATTCTGAGAAATTGAGGACTAATTGAAAAACAAATTATTAGCTTATTAGTACTGTTACTACAAAAATCTAGATCTTATTCTAAAGGGTTAGAGATATTCTTCAACTTTCTTGTCAGTAAATGAATGAACACTTATTTTACCTGGTACTCAACGCTTTTGTGTTCTGTAGCAGATTTCTGTGTTCTCTAGATTTCTTTCAGGCTGCTTTTTTTTTAATATATGCACACAATTTTCTGGCCAATGTGAGAAAAATGGTGTTTTCTGAAGCTATGTTTCACTTTCCTAGATTTGTGTCTCTTGTCATCTGTACATCTCAGAATATTCTTCCCATTGCTGTTATCCATTGTGACCTGATCACATTGGGCTTAGTTCAGTGTTAAGTTTTTAAATGAAAATTGCCTTGATATCCTTTAGCTTTATCTTTGTTTATAATACTTGACCTAGTATAGTTTGAGGAAGCAAGCTGGCTGCTTCCTGTTGCATTTACTGTATCTGCCCTTGGAGCTTCCATGACTGGCACTCTATTTGTATGGAAGGGACTATGCCATGGGAGATTCAAGCCTGACTATGAGAGCTCTGGCTGTGGATGTGCACAGGGAGTTGTCATTTGACGTGACTGTGAGAGATGGGCAAGAGTTTGCCAGGCATGCATGACTCGAAGGAAGTAGGGGGAGCCACCAGGTCTAACAATGAAGACAGAAGCCAGAACCACTTGGGCGGTACATGGGAAGAGGAAGGTGATAACGATGGTGAGCCTCCCCAAGGAGAGTCAGATTCATGTGGTTGGTCATAAAAACAACATAAAGACAGATGGCTGGCACTAGAGTTGGTGGCAGTTGTTTAGCAAGGGCAGCCTTGCTTAGTTTCAGAAGGATTACCATTACTGGAGAAGTACATGTGTATTATAGGTTTGTTGTTGTTGAGACAGGGTCTCCCATAGCTCCAGCCCACCTGGACCTCACTATATAGACCAGGCTGGTCTCAATCTCACAGAGATCTGCCTGCCCGCCTCTGCCCCCTGAGTGCTGGGCTTAAAGGAATGTGTCACCAGGCTCAGTCAGACATAGGTTACGGGTTTTATGGTGGACTCATCTCTTATTTCTTGTTTCCTTTCCCATGAAAAAGAAGTATCATTGCTTCAGTTCCTCACTTGGAATTCTCCCCTGATTGGTGGCTTTGAGAGGAATGAGGTCAACATCTCACCTTCATCTCTTTGGGAGATGCCTTCAGGAAAGTAAGTGTTTGGGAGAGAGGCTCTTCTGTTCATGGTTTGACTAGCATTGGCCTATAGTGGTTGACACCTTGGTAGCCACTTGGCTTTAGACCTGAAACCATAATTTCCCTCTTAGCATTAACCAGAAATGAAAGTTCAGTTCCCTTTTCATATGCCATCTTATTACTACATTACTTATTAATTGTTTGGGATCTGCATGGGAGGCAAGATTGCAAATCAAGGAACCCCATCAAGGCCCTGACAGTGATATCTTAGAGGGAATTGGGGAGACCAGGGAAGTGACTGAGGAGGATGGCTGGAATTGTAGCAGAGAAGGGAGGCTTGGGAGGTGTGGGTCTCAGAGGTGAAAGTGTTAAAACAGTGAGCTCTGTTAAATAAGATGATGTTATCATTAGCATCCTGATGTAGGATCCTAATGGCATTCCATCAGTACCTTAATAGGATAAGATAAGATGGATTAAGTGGGATGCTATTTTTGGTAGCTATTGTTATAGAGCAGAGCTGTGGCATAGTTGAAGTGAGATGCTGCAGTTTATGCTCCTGCCCTTTGTCCATTGTTCTGTATTGTGAGTCTGGGTAGCATTAATAAACTACAACTTCAAATTCCTTTACATTGGGAATTGAGAACTCCATCTACTTACTGTGAGAACACAGAATTCTTCTCTCTAGACTATTATCTTTTGACTTAAAACTATTCAAGCAGTTAGATTTGATAGCTCTAAGAGTTAAAGACCAGCATGCTGCAGTGCTCCTATGGTATTGGAAACAGGAGGATGGAGAAAGTCCCAGATCCTCACAAGAGAATGCCTTCTTTTCTCTGCAAGTGCTGAAAGCCCTGTAAGGGTGATGGAGGGGCACATATGTCCTTGTGTTAGTTACTGCTTCGTGTAGTGTCTTAACTGTGTGAAAAATGAAACTCTTTTGTGCTAAGCATCTATTCAGATATATTTGAAGCTTTTAACAGGAGTTAAGAAATGCTGTTTTCATTGCTGTTAATAGTTTATTCAGAAATGCAGTGGATATTAGTTGAGATCAGTAATAAACTCACCCTAGGACACAAACCATGTAAATTGTGTGTGTCTATGCCATTTTCTCATGGGAATTCCTAAATGAGGGGTTTTGTGAATACACTGAGGACTTTGATGTGACTTTTCTGATTGGCCCCCCTTCTTCATTGCTCTTCCTGCTCCCGTCCTCTCCATCCTCCCATCCTCTCCTTTGGGATCCCCCTCTCTCCTGCTCTTAGTCCCCTCTCAACCCAGCACTCCTTCCTCGATATCTTCTCTCAGTCCTACTCTGAAGTTTGCTTTTGACTGTGATTTCTGGGCATTCTGCCCAGTTTGGATTATTTGTTTCTTATAATTATGTTAAGAGCCTCAGTTACATGTTTTCCATCAATGTTTCAAACAGCATTGGTCTCTCTCCTAACACACGTGTTTTCCTGGCATGTTATAGTGTTTTCACATATAAATACAAATGACCCCTGCAAAATGGAGTTGTACAAAATAAGTGCCCAAATTGTTCCGAAAGTATTCCAGATATTCTCAAATTGGGTTTGATTGCCCCAGGTCTCTGCTTGGTAAAAAGTAACTTGTTGCTTTTACCAATTGTTGCTGGCTGTGTTGCATTTCTCTTTTCAACAAAAATAATCTGAGTTTGTTTAATGGAAGACAAATATATTGACAATGGTATAAAAGAATTTCAGGGGACTGGATAGATGGCTCAGTGATTAATAGTGTATACTGTTCTTTCAGAGGATCTGGCTTCAGTTCTCAGCACCCATGTCAGACAACTCAGCAGGCACCTGCACACACATAGCGTGCGCGCACACACACACACACACACAGTAAAATCTTAAAAGAATTTCAGTGTCCTTCATATTGAAATGGAAGCTATTATTACTTTTAAAATACAAGTGCAGTCCTAAACATATCCTACTTGGTCAGCCAAAAGTCTGTTTCTTCTTCGAGAAAGTTGAGATCTGAGACCTTCTATTACTTTGTACCATGCTTGCAAAAATGTAAGCTTTAAAACATGGCTTGGTCTGTGATAATAATGGGTCTTCCTATGTATTGTATAGTCACAATTTTCACTATTTCAGTCACTGCACTGTTTGGTGAAGAAGTTTGATGAAGATACACATTGCTATGTTGAAATAGCCAAAAGTAAATGCAAAACTTAGTTCTTCAAGCACACTAGCTACAGTTCACATGTAACTATCTTCCTGGGGAAAAACTAATGTTCAGCACTGGGAATTCTGATTGAAGACGGAGTAAATGACATCAACCAGTAGATTTCATGTTTCTTAGGATAAGACCAAGTTTCTTTAACGTGACACTGTAAACATGCGGCCACTGGCCAGGAGGTAAAGCACTCAGGTTTAATGTGTGGTTTTCTGTAGGTCATACAAGGCTTTGGCTCCTTCTGTCTTTTTAGTTCATTGTCTCTCATGATGTCATCACACATCTGTATTCCAGTTTACAAGGACAAACATGACCAAGATGTGGACATAGCTCCTTTTGCCTCCAGTGGAGTCTTATGTCCATCCTCAGGTACAAGTGGGACTGAGAAGTGTGGCCATTTGCCTGGTGGCCTGTGAAGTTTATACAGCTCCCTTGGGAGAGTAGATGTGGGAGAATACAAGCAAGTTTAGACTGATCATTTCAGGGGATGGGTTAGGGATCCAGAGTTAATTTGCAAATTCATGAAGATGATATTGGGGTTTAATTTAGGTAGGACCTGGCTTTTACTATGTTGTCCTCTAGGTACACATAGACATATAGCTCCACTGAACACAAGTATAAAACTTCATATACCTGGCCTTCTGTTCCTTTTACTAAACAGCCCCAGCATGTGGAGGGCTTGGTCTGGTTCTCATGTGGAGCCATGGACTATGACTCCTGATTTCTTTCTGGCATAGGATAGATGTAAGGATTGAAGACATTGGCACTCTTGCTACTCTAAGAAATCGGCTTGACAGAGGCAGCCAAATACACTTAACAGAGTGGATTTTATGGTCCATTTGTGGGAGTAAATGACACTTTCTTCTTGGGAGGCTGAAGGGCTCATTCCCGTAATGAACAGATAAATCTCTCTTAGAGAAACTTAGGATGTTCTTTTCAAATTAGCACAATTATATTTAATGCTGCTTTTTCTCTTTTGAATCAAAAAGGAACTGTCTATAAGCATCCGTGTGTGTAATTTCTTGCCTACATGCTACTGCTGTCTCTCTCCCTCTCCTGGATAATTCCCAGGAGAATTAGGAAGTATTGGGGTATGCTTGATGGAGCTAATGATATTATCCCTTGGTGATGGCTTGGAGCAGTGAGTCATGCAGTTGCATTAACTGCTGTTGGGCAGTGAGTTCCTTTTTTTAAATTTTCTTTTTGCTTACTGTTGCTGATACATTTCTCTTTTAAACATTATTTAATATTTTATGTGTATGAGAGTTTTACCTGCATGTATGTAAATGCACTCATGTGCACAGTGCCCACAGCGGTGAGAAGAGGACGTCAGATTCCCTGAACTGCTGTTAAGGTGGTTGTTAGCCTCCATATGAGTGTTGGGAACTGAGCCTGTGTCCTCTGCATGAGCAGCCAGTGCTCTTAACCACTGAGCCGTCTCTGCAACCCTTACATTTTATCTCTTATTGCTACATATTTTATCTCTCTCCAAATCATTGGTTAGACCCTGCAAGTTTATTATAGGAGATAAAAACGTAATATAGAAGGTGAACAGCCTTCTTCACTCTCAAGTATCCCAGTCACCTCTCATCAAAGAAGCTTCTTTTGCACTAGACGCAGACTAATGCAGAGTACCACATCTGGTCACACACAGACATTTTCTGTGAATTGCCCATACCTAAGCGGCACATCTACAATGCAGCCTCTGCAACCAAGGCTCATGCAGTATAGAACAAGGGGTTATGAAATCACAGATGAATCTCTCAACTCTCATTAATGAAGCTCCCTCATGAAACAGAGGGCCAGTAACACAAAAGGTCACAAATGGCCAAAGAATGGAGATTAGGAATCTGCAGAGTGTGGGTTCCTGGACAGGACTCCTATATTAAGTTTCACTCACACAGAGCTCAGGGACCATGGTGGCAGAGGGGGTGGAAAGATAAGAATCAGTGAAGAGGGGTGTGACCATATGGAAATAGAATCCTGCAAGCTCCTGGGCTCCTGCTCACATGAACCTATAGCAATCCTTTTGGCATGCTCAAGACCCATGCAAACTCAAGCAGACAGAAACCCAGCATGGAACTGGACAAATGCGTAGCAGACCCCAACCTTTGCTTAAATACTGGCTGCTGATTACTGTTGGGTGAGGATGAGTTAGTCTTCCTAAAGCAAGGGACTCTGGGTAGGCTGACTAGACCTCAGTGGATGAACCTGCATGGAGGTCATTTGAAGGTATTACCTTGACACAGTAGACCTTAACACAGATGAAAGAATGTATGGATTCCCGTTGTGGGGGCTATGAAGGCATGATGGTGGGAAGGGAGTGTAAAGATGATTAAGACTGATTGAGATGTTCTGTATGAAACACACAATGGTTCAACAAAAATGTTTTAAAAATGTACCCCATTCAACAGCATTAAAAAAAGTATGCTATAGCTAGTTACCACCTTGCCTGCATCAGTCCTTCTGCAGTAGATGAACTTCGTAACCTACACCCCGTTCCGTGAAGAAGAAGGAAGGAGCAGGTCACACCTGTGGAAATCCAAGGTGCCTGCATGAGATGGTGGGGGTTGGGGGCCACCCAGTAATGGCGGCTAATCCAGCTCCTAGAGCTTGTGACATTCCTCTGTCATACTGTGTTCAGTTCTCAGGGATTTTACAGAAGCCTCTTCATAAATGTGCCTATTATTTAATAGGTTAAAGATTAGTAAGGTGAATTGGAAGTTCCTGGTACCTTATAAACTCTGCAATTGTTTGCTATTCACATTTATTCATTTTTGACACATCTTATTTAGAGCAGTAAAGAGACTATCTCTCTAGAGACTATTAGAAAAGGCACCTGTCCTAAAACCTTTTCACGCGCAGTAGTCCCTGTTTATCTGTGATTTCACTTTACGGTGTTTTAATGAGCTAGAGTCTAGGAAGGTGTGGAAACAAGTAATTCTCTAACTGAGTAATTAGTTAATTTTACTTTTGAATGTGAAACTGGAGATGGAAGTACTGGGACCTAGTGCATGCTAGGCAAGGAATCTACTGAGTTATATCTTCAGTTCTCTCTGTCTGTCTCTCCGTCTCGTTTCTCTCTCTCCTCCTTCCTGCTCCCCCGTGCTCTGCTGTCTCTCACTGTGCTAGTTTCCTAGGAGAAGGTCTCACTAAGTAGCTCAAGCCTACCTTGAGCTTACTGTGTAGTTATTCCCTCAGGCTGGCCTTGAGCTTGCAATCCTTCTGTAGAAGTTTCCCGAATAGCTGGGATTACAGGCCTGTGCTACCAGGTCTGACTGTAATTCCTAAGTGTTAAATTGTGTTGTGTTCTGAGTAGTGTAATGAGACCTCACACTGCTCTGTGATCACCCCTTTGTCCAGTATGTTCACTGTGTTTACTTTCTTGCAAACCATCTGTCTCGGTTTTCAAATCAACTGTTGGAGTGCCATCCTGTTGTGTTGGAGTTGTTTTACTTACTGATAACCCCAAAGTGCAGGCGTGGTGGTCCTAGCATTTTTATGGTATGTTGTTGAGATTCTCTTTATTTTTAGTTATTGCTGTCAATCTCTTTATACTCAATTTTGATAGAGTTTGGTTCCATCCTGAATTTCCGGCATCTTATATGGGAAGTGTGCTGGTTAGTTTTATTGTCTTAGTCTCACCTCTGAAGAGGAAACTCGGCTGAGGAATTCCCTAAATCAGATTGGCTGTGGGCCTGAGGGGCAATGTCGTGATTGCTGATAGATGGTGACTGTGGGTAGAACCATCTCTAGCCAGAGGAGTCTGGGCTGCATAAGAAAGCTAGCTAAGCATGAGCCAGGGAGTGATCCAAAGAGCTAGTCAGCAAGCAGCATTCCTCCATAATTTCTGCTTTTAAGTTCCTGCCTTAAGTTCCTTCCCTCAGTGATGGAGTCTGACCTAGATATGTAAACCAGGTAAACCTTTTCTTCACCAAGTTGCTTTTGACCAGTGTTTTATCACAACAACAGAAAGGAAACGAGAACCAGGATGGACAACCAGGATCCTATTGTAAGTGCTCATGGATGATTCCAGCCTTGTCTATTTAAAATTCACTAGCAAACTCCTTTTACCATGCGAATCTAGAAGTAGATTCTTCTTGTCTGAGGTGTCCTCATCCTTCCTTCCTTTGGCTGGCATTAAGTTGTTAAATTGTACCATAGCCCACTACTCCTGTTCACCAGTTGGTACTTTTCCCTTTGTATCACTCGTGTGGGTGTGTGTGTACATGTACATAGACGAATGTACATGAATCAATAGCCAAAAGCTCTACTGTATAAGAGACAGGAAATAATGACATTCAGATTTAGTACACAGAATATCACAGAAGGAGATGTCTGAACAGGTTTGCAAACCAAGATTCCATTAAAAGATTTTGGCATTTAGCATCCCCAGTTTGCCTTGAAAATGAACAGTCTCTTCCTTGCAGAGGTTATTTAAAATATCATAATGTCCTTAGAACATATGCCCCCTACTGTTTAAGAACTCACAGTTTTATGTAGAGCACACACGTAGACATGAACAAACACATGGTCCAGTATGAGCTTGAAGTTAGCACTAAGAAGTAAAGTAGCATTCCATGTACTTGACGAAAATTATAGGAAAGGAAGTCAGGAAGGAATGAGGTCGCCCGCAGTGCTGGAGTGACAGAAGGACCCATGCCAACGGAGCCTAGGCTCTGAGTTAATATGTGCAGTCAAAGGGATTTGGCTTCCTAGAGCAAAAAGCAGCATTTCCTGCCAGCAGATGGTTTGGGTGATGGGGAGAGCAGGTTAGAGCAAGTTCCCTGTGCAGGGGATGGCACCATGGGTGAGCTGCAGCATTATTCTGGGCATACAGGATGAAGAGAGCCCACACAGGTTACCCCACTTAGGCCTGAAAACTCAGCTATCCTGAAGCTTCTGCACTATGCCATTGTATTCCCATAGAGCTTGTCTGGGGAGAAAAGCAGAGTGCCTATTTGTGGGAGCAAGAAGAATTTCAGAGTCATCTTTTGGTTGCCCTTAAAGTTTGGGTTAGCATCCGGGCCTGGGTGGAATGAGCAAGGAGCCCTTCAATCAATGTGAAACAATGAGTATCTCATGTCAGAATCTCAAAACAATTACAGCCGTTATTCAGAACAGGCCGGGACACTCAGAGGAACAGGGCAAGAGTTTGCTTTTCACTGGGGGAAGTCTACTTAAAGAAAATTCACGAAGAGAAGAGGAGCATTCCTGCATAAAATCAAACTCCAAACAAATGAAGAGAATATGAGCATGTCATCATGGAGAATGGGAAACCTCATAATCAAATCTAGCTCCAGAGGACAAGGCATAAAAGTTTATGCTCCGTCTCAGACTGTTCTGAGTACAACCAGTTGCTCTCTGGTTCCTGGGAGGATCACCCACGCCAAGGAAGGATTTTAGCCTTCCTAGAAAGTACTCCATGCTATTGTAAACTCTCCAGAGTGCTTAACAGGCTGGGCTCTCAGCATCATTCCAGCACTTATTTAAGAGGAAGGAATGTCCTTTCAGAGTTGGGTGGAGCTATGCTAAATCTTGGTAACTCTTCCCATTGCAATGGTTCCATTGGCTTCTTGACCTTCACTCTTAGTGATTTGTATTTTCAGACTAGGCTTTGTTTGAGTAAAAAGATACAGTTTCATTTTTCTCCTAGTTTTTGTTTTGTTTTTAAATGGCCCTGAGCTTTAAGAACTCAAAAGCAAGATGAAATTCTTGGGAAATAATCATAGGAAATAATCATGTAGTATGTAAATAGGACTATTAGGTTTATTCTGTATCCTACATTTAATTATTATGTTCTAGCACCATGCTGTCCAAATTAATTTAGCTGAAGTATAAAGTATTATCTTCAAAGTATGAAGACAATTCAGTGTCTGTGGTGCTTAGTTTTTGCATTATCATTCAAAAATGATGAAGCATTGCTATATATACTAGCAGATACCAGAAATTACCTTCTCAGAGTTACACTGCCATAATGATTTTCAAAATTCAACTCATTAGAAATGAAAGTCAATGTGGTTTTAAAGACAAGATATTTATCTTTTACTAAATTTTTAAAAACTATCTACTGCTATACATTTAGAAGGCATAGGTAAGCAAAAGGCTAACATTATAATATTAAGCCACAATTTCTCCACCACATGATAATCATTATAAACATTTTAATCCACTTCTTTCCAATAATATGGTTCACATAGTTCATGAATGAGCTTTTGAGAGATATATAAAAGGTAGCATCATAGAGTCTTGTTGTTTCAAGGACGCTCATCTTATCAAGTACAACTTTTTTTTTTTTTTTTTTTTTTGAGACTGGGTCTCTCTGTAGCCAGATGCCTAGAATTCACATGAAGACCAGGCTGGCTCATTCCCACAGAGATTCACCTGCCTCTGCCTCTTGAGTGCCCAATTGCTGGGATTAAAGGTATGGGCCACCTTGCCTGGCTTCAACTTAGGCCAATTTTAAAGATGCATTGAGTTTTGATTCTTCAGATGTTCTTAATTGAGACAAAAGCTCTTTTCTTATATGTTTCACCAGTGGGCTTTCAGAAAGACCCTTTTGCTTGTGTATAATTTTTCTCCACAAGTTTTAACTATTCAAATACTCATTTTAAGGTTCCAATGGTCATCTTCTTTGAGGAAGTGTTGCCTTTCATTCTGATTCTTGGCTCTTCTTCATAGCTTCGGTGCCCTGATGCACTGCAGACATTGAGTGGGGAGTGCTGAAGAACCTCCCTGTTGCATGTTGACCATCCATGAGGGGAGCTTCTTTATGGACCCCAGAGGTTATTTTCTGCTCATTTACCTAGGCAATCTTTAGTTTCAGTTTGGCAGAATCTGGTAAGATGTTTATGACCTTGTTTGTTTTCCCTCTTGGTATCTTGGTTTTCATGCATCAAATGGGGAGAATCAGAGTCTGAAGGCTGAAGGTTTTCCTTTTTAAAACACTTGTTATATTTAATTGGTCAGTTAAAGTGTATACATTAATTGGTCATTAAAGTGTATACCACAGTGTTTTGAAATATGTATATATCATGGAATGACAAAACCAAGCTAATCAACATACACTTTACCTCACTTCCTTGAGTGGGGGGCAACACTTAAAATTTACCTCTCAGTCCTTTTCAAGTATATAGTGTATTATGATTAACTATAGCCATTGTGCCATGCACTAGCACTTTCTTTCTTTCTTTCTTTCTTTCTTTCTTTCTTTCTTTCTTTCTTTCTTTCTTTCTCTTTCTTTCTCCCTCTCTCTTACACATGCACACACACACACCCCTACCTTTTGAAATCCATTCATCAATGAACACTTAGTCTGATTGCATATCTGTTCTTGTGAATAATGAGGTCTAAGTGTTTAGGTGTTTTTACTTGTCATTTTTTATTTTATTTTTGAAAGACTGGTTTTAGAAAATTATATCTTCCATGTTTTATGTTGCCTCCTGTCACTGCTTAGTTGCCTTTTTCTTGTTTGCATCAATATACTAAATTCTCCTTTTCACAGATGGGATTACAGATATTATCAGATGCCCACACCAACCATCTCCCCCATCTTGTTAATAGAAACTCAAATCAGAATGGTAGTCTGCCAAGCAAAATAATTTGCCAGACTCCTGTGTCTGTCTTAGTTGAGAAAATGCATATTGATATCTCTTGGGGTTCTGGCAAAACTGAGTTGGAATTGTTATGCTGGAGTTGTAGCAGCTATTTTGCATTAGGTAATGTCCTTTTTCATGAAACTTAACATGTTAGAGAAGATGGAACAGGATTATGGTAACCTTGAGGAGCTGAACATATATTAGCTAGTCTTTCCCTCCTTTCTTACAGCAAGAAAATTAATACTTATTAGTTGAAGTCACTCTTAATGAGGCTTTTCTTTGTATTCTGGCCAACATATAAATATCTACCAACCATCCTGGTTCCCCTCTTCTGTACAAACTCTGTATTGTTAATGTTCCTCTTGGAATGCAAAGATAAGGTACCAGCATAACATTAGGTTCTCCTCTTGCCTGGTACCTAATGAGACTTAATAAAGAGTTGCTGAATGGATTTACATGTCCATTAGTAGATCCACTGCAGTTTTTTAATGAGTGTTATGCATGATTAGTTAGTCTGTGTTGTCATTTTTGTTGGGTAGAGCTCCCAGAGTTCTCAGATAAGTAGATATTACAGACATCTCTAAAACAGCATTCAGATGTGAGGCTTCATTAGGACTTCAGGTACTGTACTGATGGTCATGTTTTATCATAGAGAAAGGTTATGTAATAAAAATGACAAAGGAAAGATTTATGATTAAACCTGCAGGAGAAACAAGACACAAGCTTCCCAGTGATACTTTCTAGAACTGAAAAGGGTTGTTTTAGTTCTCTCCAGTGACAAATGGCATGTGTGGTGTGCTGACAACCAGGAAAATCCACCCAAGCCTTGTTCCCAGCTAAGGATGCTTCTCCTGAGCCTGTTGAATGGAGCTAGTCATAGGGGAATATGACATGTAATCACTGACCTCAGGTACTTAGAATCCAGCCCCCTGAAAACAGAAAACAAAACCACACATTCTTCTTAAATTCCATTATTAGACTAGATTTACCTGATAATGCTGATCCAACACAGCTCACGCTTAACACATGTATTAAGCAGATTACAATGTTCTCTTTTTTACCTTAAAAAATATTTTATGTATTTATTTTGTGAGTATGAGTATCATGTCTGCATCTTCTGCCTTCTACCTTATGTATTGAGGTAGAGTTCCTCAGTTGAACTTAGAGCTTGCTGTTTTCCTGGTCTAGCTAACTAGCCTATTGTGGAGATCCTGGTTCTACACTTCCATAGCACTGTAATTGTAGCTAGCCCCATTCCCACTCAGCATTTATGTGGCTTCTGTAGGTCTAAACAACAGTCCTTCCCCATGCTGTTTTCATGACCACCATTTTAACCTCTGAGCCATCTTCCTGTGCTCAGAGTATGATAATTTTATCAGGCAGATTATTTTAAGAACTCAGAGATTTTTCTCCTAGCAGCGACCATTAGGTAAATATAGTTTATACAAGTTTAGAAAGCATATCTGTAGAAAAGAACCCAAAGTGAAAATAATGAACAAAGCTATGGAGATCTAGCCTTGCATTCCTAGACAGGTGGCAGAGTTTTTGTCAATCACTTTATTAAAGTTAAATTCGCATGGATGTATGCCTTGTCCTCTGATTACTCTCTCCCTCCTCCCTTGTTTCCTGCTCATTTTAACCCCCTCTCTACCGCTGGCAAGTCCTGTTTCCATATTCATATGCTTTTGTTTTGTTTTGTATTGTTTTGGGACCCAGTGAGTTTAACTGGGGCTGTCTATGTGACCTGTGGATTTCTGCACTTTTTATTATTCACAAATATTTTATTAAAGTAAAGGATTTATGACAAACATTATTATATTTAGAGTAATAAAAATTTTACATTGATATGAGATGCAACTCAAGAATTTCCATTAGGCTCCTGATGGGACATACTTAGGGACCGTCTGCTTGCTGTTATGGTTTGGGGGTGTGTAACTGGGATGGGGGAAGATTTCCTAGGGCCAGAAGAGGGTTTGTGGGAGGCACAAGTGGTCACTTGTGAATAAATCTTATTTACTCTGAGCGTTTTCTTATAATGTAATTTTCATCTCAATTTGGTAAAAGTTCCACTCAAGACTTTACCTCCCTTAACCCAATTTTCTCTAACTATGCATTCAGTTTAGTCATAGTATAAGGAAGCTTGCTGTGTACCTAGCGCTAAATTAACTGTTGTAAACTGTCATTTTTTCCCTCCCTCTCAGTCCCTGCCCTTTCTAGAACATAAACTATATCAGATTTAATTTGTAAGACTCTTTCTCTGTTACCCCATTGGGTGGTATTACATTGGAAGAACCCTTTGGTGGTTCTGTGTGCTTATGCTGAGAGTTTGTACATTGCTGACTTCTCTAAAACTAGTGTCCTCAAGTATAAAATGGAGTCAGTTTTAGTAACAATATCATAGACATCTGTGATGATGTCACAACTCTGCATAAAATGTCAGCACAGAGCTTGGTAAGCACCAAGGGCTAGATAAGCTATCCCCTATTGTTATTAAGTTTAAATCACATGTGCTTAAATACACTTGGTGAAATCTCTGTTCAGCATAGATAGATACATGTTCATATGGATCCATGTTTTGTTTTTATAACAAAATACTGGATGGAAGGAATTTGTCAAGGGAAGACGTTATTTAAGTGACAGTTCTAGAGATTCAAGTACATGGTACCAGTGGGACTTGCCTTGGGTGAGGGCCCTTGCAACATGGTAGATGTTACAGAATGGAATGTTGTAAGGATCCCTTATTCTTTTTATATATGGATCAGGAACCTAAGAGAACTACATGAATCCCCAATGGTGGCATCCACAACGACCTAACCACCTTCTGCTAGAATACTCCTCTTACTTTTCTTTTGTTCTCTACCACTGAGTGACATCTCCAGCTCTCGTCATACCTTTAAAGTTTGTACCATCTTCACACTACCACATTGTGGATCAGCCTTCCCTCACATGATCTTTAGAAACAAAGATCATGACAGAATGTGTTAGAAGAGAGCCACAGTGAAGGACTCTAGTTGCTCCAGGTTCCCATAGTCTTCCCTGAGCCTCTATTATATGCAGCTCGATAGAATGAATGGCAGTTCCTCACGTGAGTAATCTTGGAAGGATGAAGACTCTAGGGAAGTAGGTTATTTCCGGGTGCTGACTGTTTCCTCAGCCAGAATGTCCACTGTCTCGTAAATTGTAAACAATGATGCAGGGAGGATGCTTTGAAAATATTGAATAAAACATTCCTAGTTATTTAAATCAAGAGCAGCTCATTTTCCCTTTGTTTTTCCTTTTAAATACAATCCAATCCAATTTTAGACCACTTTTAGGTTCATAGTATAATTAAACAGAAGGCATTTTATAGCTACCAACTGCTACCTCTGCACCCAGCTTCCCCAGCTATCACCAGAGTGGAGCATTTGACAGAGATATGCCACACTGACCCAGCACTGTATCCTAGAGTCCATGGTTTATGTTAGGATTCACTCTTGATCTGGTGCATTCTGTAGTCTGGAAACCATAATGACATGTAGTCAACATTATAGAGTCGCATGCAGTTTTGTCACTGTGTGAGAATCCTCTGTGGATTGGGTTGCCAGCCTTCTCTTTCTTCTCTCTAGCAACCGACAACCACTGATCTTTTTGCTTTTTCCAAAATGCCATTCAATTGGAATCCTATCGACCTCTCCGACTGGCTTTTTTGACTTAGTACATTTGCTTCCTCTGTGTTTCTGGTGGCTTCCTGTCTTTTTAGCTTTAAATAATAGTCCAGTGTTGAAATGTACAATAGCTTATCTGTCCATTCATCTGTTGGAGGAAATCTTGCTTGCTTCTAAGCTTTGGCATTGCTATTAAAATTATTATAAAATACATGTGCAGATTTTTTGTGCTTATAAGTTTTCAACTCCTTTGGATAAAGACCAAGGAGCACAGTTGCTCTACTTCATTGTACTAGCATGTTTACCCTTATAAGAAACCTCCAGACTGTTTTCCAAGTGGTTATATGTATCATTTCTCATTCTCACCAATAATAAGAGCTATCTTCCTGCTTTATAGCCTTGCCAGCATTTGGTGTTGTTGGTTCCCTGAATTTTGGATGATTATAATGGGTGTGTAGACTTGTCCAATTTTTGTTTTAATTTGTGTTTTCCTAATAGTGGAGTAATTTTCCATTTGATTATTATCTTTCATCTGAATATCTTCTCTTGAGAACCAACATTTTAAAGAAGATGTTAAGCTACAATTTTGACCGAATCTTGAAATCACAGTACCTATGACATACCAAAGACTCCAAAGCAAATGAAAATTCAGATACAGATTTTCTGGCCCTTAGACCATTTATTCTATAGAGGTCAACAATGGTTCAGGTCATTAAAGATTAAAAGGGAAGGTATGGATTGGCATAGCTGTCTGAGTGATACATAGCCTTTCCTAGTAAATAGACTTCAGAAAGGCCCGCAGTAGCATGGACTGTGCATTCCCTGAAGTAGGAGGGATGGCAGTGATATGATTTCATTTGTTCTACCTTAAAAATGCACTGCTCTTGTGTGCAAAGGAGAATGGAATGCTTTACCGTTTTCGAAAGACTGGGTGTGAGACCCCATGAGCAGGAGCCAGGGACCAGATGGTCTTAGATATTATTCAATAGATTCACTGGTATTATCTAGCTCTCATCAACTACCTGGAGGTATCACTGGATGTTTGGGCTTCATAATTTCATACTGTTTGGGCTCAGTTAGTGGTCAGCCAGACAAGAATGCCTCTTCTGAATCAAAGGAGCTGATCTTTAAGCATGGAGAGCCTGAGTATTCCCATAGAATCCAGAAAAATGCATCAAATATTACCCAGCTGTGGGTTTTGTGAGCACGATTCACATAAGATTGCTTTGGCTCGCCGCATCTACCAGAGCACACATTCCCTTTAACTTTTGTTTGGGAATGGAGGACAATTTTTCTTGATTGAATGAATTCAAAATGAGAAGAAAACCAAAATAACTTTTATTCTCTGAGTCCTGATTTTTCAACAGGCCAATTACACATTAAAAGGGTGGTTCCATGATAAATAATTCAACAGTTGTAACTATGTCTGGGACATATTCTTGATCCTTTTTAACACCGAGGACTTGATTTTTTAATTTTTATGTTTGTAAGACACAAGTCAGGGATTGTCTCTCATGCTTTATCTGATAATGCAGAGTAGAAATAGTTCCACTGTACTTTTCGATGAGTTTGTTATTCTTAGAAAAGTGAGTGCAGAGTAACATCTTTAGGAGGCGATCAGAAGATGCCAGTAATCTCCTTTTGTGTTCTATACGACATAATGGCACTGGTGGGAACTGAAGAAGATAGAATAATGTTTTTCTTTTCTTTTTTTTCTAAATCATTGTTCAGAAATCATCAGATTCAAGTTGACATTGAATGTCAAGTTTTCAAGAAATTGCTGGCATTCATATGCTCAGAATATTAATGGCAAATGTGTTTTGGGAACCTGATACTCTCTCTTCATGCATCCTGGCAGAACCTTCTACTTAAATCTATTTAAATGCATCTGCTCTGATTATAAAGACCCCAAACAGACCAGTGTGTACTTGGAGGAACTGGTAGGCAGCATCGGGTCAGTGGGATTGTGCTGGTGTAATTCCAGCTGAACATGGGGGAAAGCAGTTTGTTTGCTTACGCCGGGGCTTACACAAACTCAAAAAGCATGTTTGGGTAATTTGTCTGTACAGCTTTAGAGGCAGCATATGTTAGAAGAGCCAGTGGAAAAATGTTGGTTGAGGAGAAAATTAAAAAAAAAACCAAAACTGTATTCTTGTAAGTGGTAGACAGAAGAAAAACTTCTAGAGGATAAACAGGAGGAAAAGGCACATGGACTTTTTTATTAGCTTACAGAACTGAAACGATTTGCAGATGGTTGGCCGAGGGTTTCACATAAAAAATACTTATATACCTGGGCTTTTCCCCCTCACTTATTTTAATGGCTGAAGCATCCTTCTCTTGTGAACAATTTATTCTAATGGCAATAAAAACATAACAGCACTACCTCATTATACCCAATAGCAAATGACTTCTGTGGCATTCTTAACCTGCTCTGCAGAATTGAGTTTTGATGACTGGTGGCAACTAGAGCCAGCCAAATGCTGGGGGGCGGTAGATGTCAACAGGGGTGCACAGTAAAATAACTCATCTTTTAAAATGCAATTCTGCTTTCAAGTTTCTCCTCACTGTCCACCTATAGAAAGTTCTGATGGGGGATGCTGGAAAGTCTATTCGAGTTGGCCACAGGATATTTGTAGGCCCAGTAATTCTTACTGGTCTTGCACTGATTTGCCTGTGAGTCAGCCCTGAGCTTACTTGGGGTGTAATACTCTTTTGCTTGTTTTATTTTGTGTAAAAACTTCTATTGATGAGGGACACAGACTGGTGATTCTGTCTACAGAAGACAGATTTTACTAGACAGACTATTATTTCTTTTGTGAGGATTAGGGGAAATTTTCTCATAGAGTTCATACCAGGGCTCCTTTACCAGGGTGCATTTGTGATAGGAGCCATTCCTAACTAATTCACTCTGTTGCTAATTAAAGAATAAGACACAAACACTGTTTTAATTACTTTATTCCACTTGTAACCAAAGCCATTCTTTTTTAAAAAACGAATTCCTAAAAAATGCGCAGGGTCTTAGAAGCTTCTTTCATTTTATTCTGTTTGCATCTTTTCTGGAAACACAGTTAAGAGAGAATCTGACTTTCAAGTTGTATTTCTGATTATTTAACTTAATAGAAGTTTTTTCAGGCTGACTCCATTATCCATTTACTGGATGTGAAGATGCAAATAACTAATTCTGCTTGATTCAGCAGTAGTCCTAGGGTTGACTATGGAGAAACATGTTTTGGAGAAATAATAGAGGTGCCTTCCGTAATTGACAAGATGATATCACTGAGGGAGCCAGTCAACATCAATTAGGGTCAACATCCACCTTCTCTCCTGCCCCTTTATTCAAGTGTTTGTTTACAATGAAGGGATTCTTTTTAAAATGAAATGCCAAAAGTACATTTCGGTAATTGTGCATTCTTTTTCACAGGGCAACTTGGTATCGTCAACCAGAATTTTAAGTTGCATATCTTTCAATAAGCCATTTTATTAGACATTTGTTCTGCATGAAAACTTGTTCAAAATTTGTATGTTTTTTTTCATCAGTATGGAACTCGGTCTGAATGCTTCTTCCTATATTTAAAATCTTTACAACCTAATCTAATCTCCCTAGGAATAATCTTCTGTCTGCTTCTCTTACCACCCACCTTCCTGTTATGAACCCATGAGGTGTGCCAGCCCCAGTGGCTCTACCAGGCAAAGGGTTAAAGTGGAAGAAGAAAAAGAAGGAAGATAGTGGGATTTTTGACAACATTAACTTGACATCCTACTCCATGCATTTTGCTATAACAAAATATTACAGACCGGGGGGCTGATAAACAGTAGAAACTTATTTCTCCCCTTTTGAAGGCTGGAAGCCTAAGACTGGCTGCTCTGTGGTTGAATTGCTGGTAGGGCTGTGTCATTGTTTCCTTGTACATGGGAAGAGGGTGCAGGGGTTTTCTGGGGTCCCTTTTCTAAGAACACTGTTCTCATTCACGGAACCTCTATACTCATGACCCAGTTCCCTTCCAGATCTCCCACTTCCTAATGCTTCCACTTTGAGGGTTAACAACATTTCAACAAGTAAATTTCAGAAATATTCAATTCACCATACCTGTCTTTATTAAATTAAAAATATTTTATCTCACTCTCTCCCTCTTCTCCTTTCTTTCCAAAGATGTGTGTGGTAATGGGAGCATGTACATGTACATATATTTTCATTTAAGTTGCTGACGTAATGATACCTCATTCATTAGTATATTTTCATATAAAATATAGGAACCACAATGAGAGAAAACACATGGTATTTATCCTTCTGAGAGTGCTTTCGTTCTCTTGATAGCTTTGGTGTATCATATGAATCCAGATCTGTTGCTTGTGTGTACAAGAACCTCCATCCCCTGGGATATCTGAATAGTACTGGAAACTCCCCTGCCATTGCTTATCCAATTTACCTATGGACGTTCTTCCACAAGCTTGTGGCAATAGATGCTTCTTGGTCACAAATGGTTTCACATTCTGTAATTTAATATTTTTCCAATATGATTGCTACACTGTCTACTGTGGGGCATATGACCATATATCCTGTGCTTTTAGAACTGTGATAATCATTATTCCTTTGGCACCAGTTCAACATCTGTGAAGAGCCAGATATTCCAAATGACTAGCTTTTTATTTTCCAAATCATAATTGACCCTTTGTGTTGTTAGGAGACTTGGAACAGATTGATAAACTTCAGAATCCATAAGGCCTTTTTCATATTTTGAGATAAATTCCAAAGTACAAATTTCTTTTCTGCTTTTTAAATCATAAGATACACTAAAACATGAATAAGGATACTCAGTTTTATATTAATGTCCCTATGATTTTTATGCCTGTTTATCCAAACAGGAATGGTACTCTTCTTCCAGAATACGGAAGAACTGCTTTCTTGAGCTGGGAAGAGTTGGGAGGAACTGGTAAGGGTGGGTGTTCCACTGGCTTCGCTTTCCTTATAGAAAGCAAATCTCAGATTCCCGAGCACTGAAATCTAAACATAGGTTTAATGGATGTCCATTTGTGAGCACACAGAGAAGAGCTGACTTTGGGAAAGAGTCATTTTCTTCCAGTGTTTCCAAAAGGAAATCAGCAGTCCCAATTGGATTCAGTATCATTTATGCTGTTTCTTAAAAAAAATTATTTTTATGTGGATGAATATATTGCCTGCATGTATGTAAGTGTACCTACGTTGTGCAATGCTCATGGAGATCAGACAAATGAGTAGAATCCCCTAGAACTGGAGTTATAGCCAGACAGTTGTCAGGTGCCATATGGATCCTGGGAATTTAAGCTGTGTCTCTTGAAAGAGCAGCAAGTGCTTTTAAACACTGAGCCATTTATCCAGTCTCATCATTTACACTGTTTTTAATAAATGACAGGCTTCGATCTAAGCACTGCTGATGGGCTGATGAATAAATCATACTCCCCACTTATGAGAGTCAGAAGGGCTAAGTTAGTCACTCATATTTATATTTTCATGAAACTGGAGACATTTAGTGAGAGATTGCTTGTGGGTTACCAGGAATTTGTCAGGTCAGGGGCTTGCTATGCGTCACATGTGCAGAAGAGTCAAAAGCAGAGTCAAGCTGCCTTTGGAAGGCCAATGGAAAGGCCAGGAGATGCCGTTGGTGGTTCTGCCACTGAACCATAGATGTGGTAGGTTGTTTCTTTCAAAGTCTCCAACTCCTTTAAAATCATTATCATTCTTCAACAGGCCCAGGAAGTGAGCACATTGGCTCTGGCAAGTTTGCGCTTCTCTGTCTGCTGTTACTATCCAGACTACCCTTGCTCATGCATCCTTCCTGTAGAAGGTCAGGGGCCTCAACTGAACACTCACTAGAAATGCATTTACACTGTCTAGTTATTCTAAGTGACCTTCAAAAACATTCTTTTAAGAATTAATTATTCCCCATCTAATTATTCCATAAGGTCATTCTGACAATTACTGTTTCATTTTCTAGTTGTTTGTGGTATTCATTAAGATGTCTTTAAACACCAAGTCAAACAGTTTTTGGTGCGGTCATTATGTGCAATGCATATACGTATACCTCACATACCATCAGAGATCCAGTGGGCCCATCCTCACAAGCAAACTGCAAGTTACTTCTAGCCTTGAAGCTTTCACTGTGTCCTATATCACTTGAGAGCATAGTGTACTACTAATCCTTCTGCAGACTTTAGCTTCCTCTACTAATCATGTGGCCTTTAAAAAATATTTTTGTTGATTTTTTTTTTTGGATTCCATAATACATCTTAATCCGATTTAGCCCCCCTTCCCTAACTGTCCTGATTCTTTTTAGCCTCTCTCTTTGTTGAGTTCTTGCTTGAGGCATCACTGTATGTCTCCTTCAGAGTGCCAAGGTAAGACAACCTGTCTCTTACTGCAAGGGATTGTTGCAATTGTTTACTTACAGAAAGAGAAAACATCTAGAGATAATAGCTCTCCTAATCTGAGCATCCAAAGGAATTCAAGATAGTTAGTTAACTCTGCTTCTTTGCTTCTGACCCATGAGAACTTCCTCAGAACAGCTAGGAAGACCTAAGCTGGCTGCTGTGTGCTCACACCAGTTCCGTGTTTCCTGTCCACAGGCCATGTTCCTCTCATGTTCCCAGTTCAGATGCTACTATCAGACACACCACTGACGTTTCCTGCTCTAAGTTAGCATGCCATTATCGTATATCATAGTCTAAGATTTTATTACGTGTTATGTTCATTTATAATCTAGGAAATGAGGTGAGGTGTGATGGAGTAATGAGACTGCCTACTTCATGTGCTGGGGTTCGATATGATCAAGGCACCCCAATGTAGGGCCCTTCAGCTTCAGCCTCCCGAGTGCTAGGATTATTGGCATGTACTACCATACCTGGCTCTATAAATTCTCATGCATAATCCACTTAAAAAAATCTATGAACTTCTAGCAATGGAAGCAGAAGACCCATGCAAAGTCAATCATAAAAAGCCCAGCATAGAATTGGGGAAATGGGTAGGAGGCCCCATCCTTAGCTGAGGAACTATTGGCAGCTGATCACTGCTGGCTGAAGGAGAGTTAATCTTCTTTAAGTGATGTTAGATATGCTGACCAGATTCCAGTGGATGAACTCACACTGAGAGACATCTGGGGATACAAACTAGACACTATAGACCTTAGATAGACCTCAATATATGACATAATGCATGAAAATCTGGTAGGGGGGGCTAACTGGGGTGTGGATGCAGGGGAGGGTATATGGTAGGGGGGGCTAACTGGGGTGTGGATGCAGGGGAGGGTATAAATATTATTAAGGTATATTATATGAAATGCACAAAATTCAATAAAATATACATTGAAAAATAAGTTATATTGAGGTATAATTTATAAATTATGAAGTATATAGTATAATTGAACTGTTAGGTTTTTGCCAAGTGTGTATGCCACGAAACCAGTTTAGACTCTTCCTCCTCCCCCAAAAGTTCCCCTGTGTCATTCCCAGGCAATTTTCTTCTTACTCCAGCCCTAGGCAACCAACCAACTCCTTTCTTTTCCTATAGATTAAATTTATATTTTCTAGAGTTTCAAATAAATGGAGTTACATGGGGTCTAATTTTTTTCCTTTGGCTTCTTTTGCTTAGGATATTACTTTTGAGTTTCATTTCATGGTACATGTAGCTGCAACTTAACTGACTTTTTAATGTTAATATGAGCATTAAATTGATGGGGACTGGAAGTGCTGTCTTAGCATGCACAAGACCCTGGGTTTAGTCCCTAGTACTGTAGATGGTAGATACATTGAGTATTAGACATGTAGTCAGAGTTCTGTCTCATTAACTATACTAAAATAAATAGTAGATAGGTCAAGGATTTAAAAGTTCTAGATGAAAGCTAGGGGGAATCTTTTTATCTGTGAGTAGGAAAGAACTTTTTAAGTATGGATGACACAAATCACAAGCCATGAAGGAGAGACTGAAAAATTGTATACCATCAAATTGTACATGGTAAAACTAAAACAAGCAACAAAACAATCAAAACCAAACAACATGTGTAAGTAACTAACTCAAAAATCAAAAGCACCTGCTAGATATGGTACTATAAGCCTATGATCCTAGTACTGGGTAAGCAAGGCAGGAATTTCATGGGTTTGAGACCCCTTCTGAGCTATAGCCAAGCTAGTGTATGTTAACAGCAACAAGAAAGACAATCAAGTAACAAATAGAACATATTTAGAAAACATAATCTAAAGACACATCAGTGTAGTGGGTGGCTTTACCAACTTACCCAAGAACCATCAAACCCTTGTGATACATTCAGGTCTGATGGATGAATCATTTTCCTTATAATTGAGTTTTCCCATAAAGATTGTAGATACTTTAAAAATATTCCAGCATTTAACCTGAACACATGTACACAAATACATATTGAATTAAATAATAGTAATATGGAAAGGTAACAGTTATGTTTTTATACCGATTGTCATTTTCTTCACTGGAATGTCACTTTATTTTGGCTTCTGTCAATTGTCAATTATTTCACTCTTAATTTTCTCATTTGGTTTTCACTTACAAATAATTTATTGGTCTGTAGAAGATACTTATAAGGTAACTTTGGTGTCATGATCAGTATGCCTGGGATAAAACACTCATGTTTGTTTTGTGGTACTGGGAAATGAACCCGAGGCCTTCTGCATGTGAGGCAAGTAATCTTGCATCCTCAGCTGTGGTTTTTATGTTTGGCGGTTGGACATAGAGATACATGTAGAGTCATGGAATTCGTGGAAATTGGTTAGAGGTCCAGATGTGTGAATTGGTTTATCAGTATGATGGCAACCGAAAGAAGAAAAGTATAGAAGGGCTAAAGTAATTAGAAGGTGGGCAAAATGGTGGTACTTTAACTGGGAAGGGAAGAGGGAGAGTTAGATGGAGAGAAAGAGGAGAGAGAAACAATGCTTAGCCATTTTCCAAGTACATCCTTCAGCTACTCGTCAGCAATAAGAGAGGATTTGGGTGGGATGCAACTGGAGTAGCTTTAGGCTCTCTGGAGAACTGTACAGAACCAGGTGCTTGAATTTGGACAGTGACCTGACCCCACCTAGAGTCATGGTTGGTTCCCTGCTGTGGCTGTCTAGTGTTATAGGATGATGAGAAAAATGCTGATGGCAGGTGAGGAGTCAGCAAATTCTGACCAATCAGGGAACTTCTTGCCTTGGTATTTTAGTTTCCTGTTGACCATGAAAGGACGCACGGGACTCCTCTTTTCTTAAGATGATAGATTGTTTTAGAATATTTCATTAACTGATGTATGCATTTATAATTTAGAGCTGAAATTCTGAGAGATGCAGTAATGAGGTGGAGAGTCCCCCCAGAGAGTTAGTAAACCATGGTTTTCAAGACTTAAACTAAGAACATTTAGAATAATGTTGCTCTGTTTAGAACATACAAGGTCTCCTGAGGTGAAATTCTTTGAAGGACAAAACTCATTTTGTTGCCTATGCTCTGAATGTACAGTGGAAAATTCATTCTAATTACTTCAGGGACATACCTCATTAATAACAGTAAAAACGGAAATAGCCAGCATCTGTCCAACACAGCATGTAGGCACGGGGTGGGAAAGAGTTCTGGTGCCTCTTTCTGTATTTGACCTCAAACCACGGATATTTTGCTTCACCATACTGTGCCTCAGTGTCCTTATTTGTGATCTGAGTCTAAAAATGACACCTATTTGTAAGAATCCTTTGATCACCAGATGAGTTAATTTATGAGCATAAAATCTTGGCATAGAGCAGAGGTTTAATTTCTATTCATTCATGTAACATAGTTGTTGAAAGAGGACGTTGTCATAAAGAAGAGAAGTTAGAAGCTCGGGGGGTGGGTTCTGAAGTTGGCATTCAAACCATCTCAGTTGAAGTTTCAAGCTCCTAAGAGTCCCAGACTGTGTTAGTAAACTACCGACATGTAGGCCAGATGCTGTCTCTTGTCCCCCTTTGCCAAGCACAAAAGCTAAGACAATTTTGGGGCTATGCACATTGGAAGCCTCTAAGTTTATGATAACAAGCAACATCTTTCAATACCATTTAAGGAAAAATTACAAATACACACAAACACACACATCTAATTATTATACTTCAGTCACAAACACTTTTAGTCAATTGTTATTGCATCTTGGAGTTCATGAATAAAAATTGTGGAACTTTTTCTCTCATTATGTAAGTATCTGTATAATCTAGGGATTCTGACTCCAAAGGACTCTACCCTGAAAAGACTCAAAGACTCACACTGTGGTCCTTGACAGGGAGCGTCTGCTTGCTGCCTCTATTTCTGTTGGATGTCGGGATGGTTCTCCTGGGGAAAGGCAGAAATGCACTCACTGGGTGTTGTGTGTAAGGATAGACACTAGGTAGTCAAGGGAAGTGGGAGGATGCTTATAGAAGCAGTCCTTTGAGTAGCTTCGGGATGCTGCCAGCAGCTACCTGTGGAGCGTTTGGCAAGAGCCTTAGCCCAGCAGCTTCTGGGCTAAAAGGCCTCAGAGAATAGATTTCCAACAGCCTCTTCTGCTAGAGAATATTGGCTAAATTTGTCGACCTAGGAACATTCTACCAGATTATGCTTTTCTTCTACATCTCAGGAGTGCTCTAAATAAAATGTCTTCAAAAGATGTAAGCCCAGAAGCTTGGCAGGGCTTTTCAAAAGCAACTTTTGAGTATTTTTATTTTCCCTTGAAGAAGGCTTGGAAAACTCATTTGTGTCACTAAGCTGCTGGGAGATGGCTGGTGCCTGGAATGAAGATCATGTTAACAAATGGCTTCTGGGATGTGTTTAATGGATGTTGGTAGCTGAGTGGGTAGGATTGGTGACCAGTAGCCATGGTGATGCAGGGTTTGCCAAACAAAAATAGACCAAATGGTGGACTTCTGCAAGGCAGAGTCATGGTACCTTAGCACTCAGTATTTTAGCTTAAGAGGATTTGGGAGCACTTCAGGCTCTGACACCCTTTTGTATTGCAGACTCAAAGGGGGAACTTGGAAAATTCCAACAAGCTGTACCCCAGGGGCATGTGTAGCCAGAGAAAGATGCAGGATTTGGTGCAAATGTTCTTATTTATTTTGTCATGAAACTCTTTTAGACCTTTTGGTTTCTGAATCTTAATGTAGTAGACATGGATGTGTTCATGTGTGTGTGTGTACATTTGCGTGAAGGACAGAGGTGGATGTCAGATGTCTTTTTCATTTGCTGTCCAGCTTTGTTTTTGAGGCAGGGTCTCTCACGGAGCCTAGAGATCACTGAGTTGAGTGACTGGCCTGCGGCAAGCCTCAGGGACCTTCCCGTCTCTGCTTCCCCAGTTCTGGGAGTTCAAGAACACAACTGCTGAACTTTGTTACAAGGATTCAAAAGTACCAAACTCATGTCCTCATGCTTACTCAGCAAGTCTATCCTGACCCAGCCATCTCCCTAGCCCCCACCTTGATTTCTGAAACAGTCTCTTGCTAACATGGAGCTCACCAAGTAGGCTAGGCTAGCTGACCAGTTCTCATGAGTAATATTTCAAACAAGGTCAGATCTCTTCGTGGTGACCAAATTCTCCTGAACACTTGGCAGAAATGTCGAGCTGTAGTGTTCTACCCACAGGTAAAGTCTTGCTCCTCTTGCCTTTTGAGACTCAGCCGATATCTAGCAATCTAGGGCCCACTTGCCCACCTACCTAACCACTCATCCAATGTCGTGATTTCCCCCTTTCGGGGGCTGAAAGATTTCAAGACATGATTTAAACAGTAGCATATGAACAAATGTTACGATTTAAAGCTGGGCTTTGGGCCATATAAAACAGGGTGGGAGTTGTAATTTTTTTCCAATTTTAAGTAAAATGAACATCTTCTTTTTGGGGTTGGGAGAATCTTGCAGAAATACTCTTTCAGGAGGACTCTCCTTTCCACCCCCTGATGTTTGTGTTTTGCCTAGGACTGCCACCTAATTATAGCATCATGGCAGGACAAGGGTGGGATTAGAGCAAATACCACCTCTTCTGTTGGGACCCTCAGACAGTGTTCATTTGCATGCCGCCTGCTTTCTCAGAACATGTACTTGACCTGGAGTGCCTATGTTGCCATGGAACCCTTTTTCTTGAGCTGTTGTTGGGCAGGAAATTTGAATAGTTCTTCTTTCAAGGCAGAAAGTCTCTGTGCCTTACAAAGTTTTCTCTACAAAGGACGGGGGAAGTCCATTCTTGATGAATAATTATCCAACTGGTGTTAACACTAGGAGTCTATCATGTGTGCATTATGTAGAATATCATCAAAAGCAAGGATTTTATTCTTTCAGACTTGAAAGGGAGTTTCAGCTGGCATGATGGGAAAGCAGTGTAACCATTGCTACATCTCAGAGCGGGTGATCATGCCAGGGTGGGATCTGGCTTCCTAGCTGTGCTGCCTATTGATGTTGACCTATTTATTTATACAATTTTAACTTATTTTGGACATAGTGTGAATTGGTAAACATTAATAAGACATTAAGTACTTTCAAAAGACGTGCATTTTATAGCTGCTCACCATTTTTCTGTATTTGAAGTTAATAACGTGTTGGTGTGTGTGTGTGTGTGTGTGTGTATGTGTAGATGTCTAAATATGGCTACAGAATTTTTGGCTTTGAACCTGGCTTGGTGCTGAGCGAAATATGAAAAGGGTGTTCATTTTTGCCTGACATCTGTTGCTTGTGTTCTTGTCTCTTATTCCAAACACTTTCATTCCTTCTCTAATTGCTCATTTTTGTATTGTGCATTGCCAATCTTATCTTTGAGTCCTAGAAGAATTTATAGATGTGAAACAATGTAGCCCGCTTTTGAGAAAGAAGGGTTCTACTTCTGTTTATTGAGGGTCTTCTTCCCAGTCTTTCTAATTGTTTAGTTTGATTCCCACAGAGATCTGTGCCCATCCAATGATATTTACCCTTCTTTTTCTGGGCACACTATACTGTGTCATCTATTATTTTGGAGTTTGTTGGTGATTCAGGTTAATTTCTTAGGTCTCATCTCACTTGGAAAATGCTGTTGGCTACTTTCCTCCGTTTCTACCCTCTGGCCCCGGGCACTGAACCCCCCCCCCCCCACCTCTTCCTTCCCTGAGGCCATCCCATCCTCTGGTATGCCAGCTGCTCAGCACTGGACATCTTCCTGGTGCTGTTCTTTTTATGTTCTTTTCTTGCCCTTGTCAAACATACCTACACTCATGTCTCCCATGAAGACTACAAATTGATCTCACTGATCTACAAATTTATATTCCTGCTAGACTTCTCTGCCAGGTTCTATGCTTGCATTCTCTACTGGGATGAGATTTGAAGCTCTTTTTGGCCTTTTCAAAGACAACTCAGCTCAGGCTTTTAAATTTGGGCCATATTAGAAGACTTCTGTTGGGTCCACTCAAATCCACTCTTGACTTCCCAACCCATTGTCCACACTGTGACCAGCATGATAGTTTTAAACTAGCCAATAAGTATCTTCAAATGCAGATTAAAAACTCTGACCTGGGTCGACACAGGCAGCTTGGTGAGTGTGACCCCAGCGATCTTATGCAGATTCATTTCTTACTAGTTTTTCTTCTCTCTGCAGCATCTCAGTCCACGTGTCCACTTAGAACACTGCATATTTACCATGCCCCTTCTCTCCTAGGAGTTAACACGGCTAAACAGTCCCATTCCTGAAATGCCTCTCACTTCCTCCCTGCCTTGTTAACTTCTGCTTAGTGCTCTCAAATAAGTTCTCACTGCATCATCTCTTTCTCAAGGTGTAACATGCTGGTGATGATTTTATAGTTACTGCCGTGATTAGTCTAGCCATGTCTTCTCCTGTGTCTCAACCTCTGTGCAAAGAAGAATGCTATTCAGAATTTGAAACCATTTGGAATTCCACTATCTAGCTAGTACTTGGCACACAGTAGGCACTCAGTAAATATTTACTGAACAAATGAATAAATCCTTGATGTATAGATGAAGAACTGGAGCTAAAGAGGTTAGTTAAGCTGTATTAGTTTCTTTACTGTTACTTTAATGAAATACCAAGAAAAATGGAAACTTGCAGAAGGAAGAGTTTATTTTGGCTTAAGTGCCAAAAGGAAAGTCTATAATGGCACTGTAGGCATGGCAGCAGGTGGCTGGCCATATCTTCAACTGCAGACACAAAACAGAGAGAGCTGGAAGTGGAATAAAGTTATGAACTTTCCATGTCCGCCTCACTTCCTCAAGCCAGACTGCACCTCCTAAATCTCCTCAAACAGTGCCACCCACAGGAGACCACGTGTTCAAATACCTGAGCCTCTGGGGGACATTCTTATCCAAATCACCAAGTTTATCCAAGACAAAGGAAAAGAAACAAAAGACACAAGAGTAAAGGCAGCGAATACAAGGGCAAGAATCATAGCTTAGCCTTTCAAGGAGCTTGAGTCCAGAAGAGAAACCTGGGGCTACAGAGATGGTTCTGCAGTTAAGACCACTGGCTGCTCTTGCAGAGGAGCTGGGTTTAAGTACCAGCACCCACATGGAAGTCAGCAACATCCATAACTACAGTTCCAGCTGAATCCAATGCCTTCTTCTGACCTCCGTAGGGGTAGTTACTAAGTCAAGGAGTTGAATGACAACTTTGTGGCCTTTGTTTCCTGCCTTCCTCGTAGTTCCCCGATTTACCTGGATGCTTGGGCAATTCGTCTGTGAACTTCAGCATCTTCAGTAGGACTTGTACTTCTGTTTATGACATTCATAACTAGAGGTGTTCATTATCTGCCAGGCATCTTAACTCTAGCTAAGTGCTTTCTTTCATTAAACTTCAAATCACTTCAGGAAGGTGTAAATAGATGCAGTTTTAACCCTTTTGTTAAATGAGAAAACTGAGGATTACAGAAGTCAGTTTAAGGAAAAAAAATTGGCTTACTTCAAATTATGCTGCAAATAGTATCATACGCACACTGCTGTTTAGTAGCATTGGCGTGATCTGCAGCTTGCAATGTCAGCCTCACTGGGAGCTGGTCAGACATGAGAACCTCAGATGCTTTTCCAGAATGAATGGTTTGGAAGCAGCATTTAAACCAGATCCTCAGCTGATTTGTATGCATACCAAGGTGAAGAGCACTGTTTAGAATGTCTAGGATTTGACTGTAATTCTGCTCTGAGTAAAACTCTTAACTGGAAAGAACGTTCACGTGATATATTTCCCCTTTAGCTTATCTGAGGAATGATGATAACAGAAGTTTATGAACAAAAATGTGAAAATAATCTGCTGTTCTTAAATGGTGAGCAAAATCAATGAAGTACTTTTAGAGTAAATATGAGCTGAGATGTATATAGAGCCTTCTTGTGAAAAAGTTGGCTTTCTTTTGTAAATTTTTTATTGAATTTTTGTGTCGTTCATATAGAAAATCCTAATCATCGTCTTTATATCCCCTTCCACATGGGCACCCTCCCGTGGCCTCCCCTCACTGGAATTTATGCATTCTGTCATTTGAATTGAGGCCTATTGAGTCAAATTACTGGAATTTTATATATGCATAGAATGTGTTTTGATCAAATCTCTCATTTCCTCACCTCCACTTCCTCTTCTATGCACCCCCTCTCCCCGCACACACTTTTCCCTTCCAGCTTCATGTGCTCTTTTATTTTTACAACTCAGTGAGTCCACTCAGCACTGCCTGTACATGCATGGGTGTAGGGCCATCTGCTGGAGCATGGGCACCTCTCAAGGACAGCATCACTGATGAAAACTGACTCATCCAGCAGCCATAAATTGCCAACAGCAACTCAGCTGGGGGTGGGACTTGAACTCTGCACCTCTTCATGTTGAGGTTTTTATCTGGCTCCATCTTGTGCACACAGTTAACAGTCACTGTGAATTCATGTGTGCAAAACATGTCGTTGCGGACATCCACTACCTCGAGCCCTTACAACTGTCACCGTCTCTTCTGTGTTGATCCCTGAGACTTGGGGAGAGAGAGTGTGATGCAAGTGTCCCATTTAGAGCTCTTATTCTCTATACACTGATTAGCTGTTGATCTCTATAGTAGTTGCGAACTAGCAAAAAGAAACTTCTCTGATGAGGACTGAGAGATGCACTATTATATAGGTATAAAGATAAGAACTTAGGAAACAGTTTAACACAACTATGTTCATTTAGCAGAATGATAGCATTAGGTTCTCCCCTTAAGACTCATATTATTTTATAGATTAAATATGATACAGAGTAATTGGGTAATGCAGGCTTTTCCAAAGTACATTCTCATGGTCTTGCCTTTTGAGGGTGCCAGAGTTCTGGAATATTGACATCAAAGTGCTTTCCATCCATCTATATTTAACTTATAATAAACTTTCCACAAGTTCTCTTGAAAGTTAAACATAAAGACATATATACCACAAACATCCAGTTAAAGTGGAAACAAAATGTTCATTTCTGGGACCAAGGCCTCCTGTGTTTCTTACAAATTAAAGGCCTGTGTCGTTGGCCTGGCCATACAGCGAAGGACAGATGTAATGGGCCTTGTGGGAAGCAGTTATCAGCACTACAGCGATGTGGCAGCTGCAGTCAGTGGAGAGACTTGCGGAGTCTCTAATGCATGGAGGAACTTACTAGGCATTCCTGGTTCAGCAACTGCTGAGACTCCTTGAAGAGCACAGTGATGGCCTGCCTGAGGAAGTAACTCTTTCCATGATTTCCTAGACTCTCTCCTACAGTTGCAGCTGCTTTCACACAATTGCGTTCAGGAGACAGAGCTGAGATAGGAAGTTCATTTCTCTGCTTTTTATTTAATTGTAAGAAAATATAATTTTCAACCTTCACGCTTCCCCTGCTCTGTTTAGTCCATTGGTCAGAACCAGTTCTAAGACATGAGCCCTTTCTTGCAGTCTGACAAATCAAGTGGTGGATAGCTGAGGAGAGTGGGTGGATGGACACCCAGAGTACCCCCAGGAAAGGAGGTACCTTTAGAGTTGACCTAAAAATAAAGTTATATTCACGTGTATTTGTCAGGATTCTCTAGAGAACCAGAAATAAGTAGGATGTATAAATAAAAATATACAGGAGCTGTGTGTTGTAAAGAGGCTGAGGAAATTCTAAAGCCTGTCACCTCTAAACTAGAGATACAGAGGAGCTCAGGTTTAAGTTCAGAAGTCTGAGAGCTAGGTGGCCCACTGATTCGCTTCCCATCCAAGGTCATACAAAGCCTCACAAGAGAATTCAGAAAATTTTTGGTCAACTTCTTTCTTACTCTGTTCAGACCCTCAGCAACTTGGACGATGATGCCCATCAATGTCGTTTGCAAGGGAAGTCTATTTTACTCAGTTTGCTAGTCCACATCCTGATCTCTTCTGGAAACTACTTCATAGATCTCTCTTAAAAAATGTTTAACCAGCTAGCTATCTGGGCAGTCATGCTTCAGGCAAATTTACATTCAAATTTACTCCATCCTCTACATTTGGGTTACTTCAGAAATAAAATGATCTTCTTTGTTATGCTTATTTTTGTTATACACAGGAAAACCCAAAACAGAATTATTTCCCATGTAAGTCAAAATTTTAGACTTTTGTCTTTTACATTTATGAGTGTGTCTGGTTCAGGAAAAACTTGCAGGTAATTATGTGTGAAGGTTATTGAGACCTCTTTTATTGTGGTGAGTGAGAATGAAGGTAAGATTTTGTTGTAGAATTTTTCTACATTCATCTTAAAGAGTAACTATCAGCTCGCTTGTAAGTGGTGTTTTGAATACTGTAATAAAAATGAGTAGTTACACAAGACAAATTGTTAAGTCAACCTGCTACTCATGTGCAGAAATATCTTTGTCAGTTTCTTGGCCTAGTTTGTCATCCCATAGAAATGTTAAATGCACAAAGTAGGCTGAGATTACAAAAAATAAATATTTATTCAAGGGCCACCCTACTGTATGCTAACAACTCATCATGGAGTTAAACTCCAATCTGTATACAGCTATATTTACAATGAGTTGTGGGTCGTTTTAATGTAGTAACCTATGTAATAAAACTTGAAAAGTAAAATGATTAAGACTTACAGAACTCTTACAGTGGTGAAAAAAGAAACTCTTATTTTGTTTTACAGATATTTCTTGGCTTATAGTAAGGTTAAATTCCAACAAATCATAAATTGAAAATATTTTCTTTTGAAGAAAGTGTACTTATAACCCAAACTATCAAGCATCCTAGCTTAGCAATACAGTACATTTACACAGTGTCTTTCCCTCCGCATCTCAGGGCTTTCTGGGATCCATAGCTCATGGCTCTGCTCGGCATCCTGAACGAGGTCTATATTGCATATCCCTACTCATGGAAAAGATAAGTTCAAGCTGTAGCTCTACTGAACACATATTACTTTTACCTAAGTATAAAGTTGGAAAATGTTCTCTCAGACCATTGTGGGTCAGGCTTCCTGTGTATTTGTTGTTTTGTTTGTACGGTGGACATATGGGTAGATCATACTCCATCTGCTACAAAGAGGGTGAAGGCTATAGAGATAAATGAAGGAAGCCTGCCAGGGACCTTGTCTTTCCGCCAGAAAAGTAGGCTTTTGGACCCTCTTTCTTGTCTGGTTAATGTAAATCCATGGCCCCCTTGGATGGTCAGAGGACTTCCTGGATGGCACTGGGTGCCCAATGGAAGAGTCAGCTTTTCTGTACTCTGGCCATCTAGTGTTAGTGGCTGATGTTAGCTGTGTTGCAGAGAGACCTGCCTAAAACCTTAAACTTGTGTAATACCAAAGAACAAGGAAAAGTTTATAGAATAGCCATTTATATGAAGTTCAAAGACTAGGCAAATTCATAGAGGCAGAACATAAGTCTACCAGACAATGAGTGATGAGAGAGATAGTGAGTTAATGCTCTGTGAACACAGAGCTTCTCTTTTGGGTGATGACACCTTTTAGAAGCAGATGGTGGTGATGGTTGCACAATGCTGAGTTTGTAGTTCATGACTTTATAACATTAAACTGGCAAATTTTATTGGGCTGTGGTTGTTGCTCATTGTTAGAGTATAAACTAGCATGTACAAGGTTCTGGGTTCAAGCTACAGTACCTCAATAAAAGAAAGAAAGAAAAAAAATAGAAAAAAAACCCTCAGCAATGTTTACATTATATGTATCTACCATTTTAAAAGGTAAAGTAAATCCCTACAGTGATGCAGTTCGTGTAGTGGTAATGCTATAATTGTCATCAGTCACAAGCTCTCAGCTCTTCTCTCTTGAAGCCAGAGGGATTTGGGCTGGTTTTTCTTTTGCTTTCTAAGAGAATAAATCTTTACTTCCCTTTCCTGCAACACAAAAAGAAGCATCACTCAAGCCCAATTTCTCCTTCAAACCTGAGAATGCAGAGCACGAATTCTGGCTTTTGCCTTGTTATTTATTGCTACCATTCCAAGGGTAGTCAGCCAAGAGAATCACACAGGTGCCAGGCTGGGTCTTAGTCTAAGTGGCACATGTGGTTATGAATACCCAGCTTGCTGCCCCAGGGATTTAATATAGAAATAACCAGTTCTTTGCCACTGGATTCCAAAAATAAGCCCAAGGCGCCTGAATCAACTGGAGTTCCTTGTCCTGATGATTCACTGATGCTGCCTTCCTATCGGTAGGCCCACATAAGCAGTCGTTGAGGGGTTTGAAGTCAAACCCACATTGACTTATGTCCAAATTAGACTTCTTTTAGGGAATTATTTTCTCCTGTCTTATATCAAGTGTTTTTTCCCCCAGTGGTAGAGTCTCAGATGTAAATCAAATTTGGGTGTGCGTATGAAAGCAGCCAGAGTCCTGGCAGTTGTAACGGTGAGTCAAGAGTGTGCTTCCCAGGCTACACTGGCAGACGGGAATCCTGGGTACTCTGTACAGAATCCATGTGATTTTTTTTTTTTTTTTCATGAGGCTTCTTACTTCTGGATTGTTGCAGGAATTAAGTGAGTTAATGAAGGCAGCAGACTCAGCTCAGTGCCTAGCAGAGGGTAAATGCATAGCTGATGTGAGCCTTTACATACATCAGTGGGGGCTATTTGTTTAGACACTATATTGGAAGCAATGCATATTTTGGAGAGAATCTATAAGAAGATAGTCTGAGAATGAAGAAGGTACCAGGAAGATAAGCACTTTCCAAAATCACAGAGAAGAGACGCATCTGCAACAGCTGGAGCCACCACCAGTCATCTGGCAGCTAATTCAAAGGGGCATCTTGAAAGCTGAGTCTCCTATAGACATCACAGTTGTTTGGTGATTAAGAGCTATTGGGGTTAGCACTGAAACCCATCAGTGTAATTGATAATATATGAATAGAGTGTATATGCTTTATTTACCGAGTTTTCTGGACATACATTCTTAACTTGTACAGAGCTTAAGTAACAGTAGTTTGCTAATGATAACTCCAAATATCTTATAGAAAACCATTTTTATTATGGTAAAGAATTTCTCCATGTCCTTTGCCCCCCACCCCCACCCCCCAGAGTAACTTACTGTCTTCTCTCTCTTTTCCTCTCAGTTTCCCTCCTTCCTTTCCTTCCTTTCCTTCCTTTAAGATCCAGGTGGAGACACAGATGTGAAGTAAAATAGCCTGTTCCAGTATTCATAGGCTAGATGTTTCTAATTGTAGGAAAGTCAGGCATGGAACGAATTAAGGAGCTTAGTGTACAAGGCTGCTTTCCATTATTAAAGGGGACAGTGAGGGAGCAGAATGTGCCAATTTCTTCTGCTGAAGGACACTTAATTTCTCCTTTTGACACTCCTGAACAATTATTTGTTTGAGTCTTCCCCTGAAAAGATCTAGAAGAATCACTGTGGAGTGGCATTACTGGACTTTGTGGAAAATTCCAAATGGTTCCACTTACAATGATTAGTTCATCTTCGCATTCTCAGTACTTAGTCTAGTGCTTGGCACAGAGTTGGACTAGCATTTGCTTGAGCAGGTAGAAATGACAACAGGAGGACCTAGCATTCCAGACCAGCTTCTTCGTCCTTAACTGGGCGCTGCTGCTTCTGCATTACCCTTGTATGAGAAGCGCAAACCAAGCTGTTCTGTTTATTTTCTCTACTACGTTACTATTCGGGATTACTTTCTGATACTTGCTGAGGATCACAGGAGCCACTAGAGAGGCTTTAACAATAAAGGAAGACTGTTCCTGGGTTCTCACTGCAAGTGTTCTCACTCTTCTGCTGGAATCAGTCCTCTTCAGAGGAATCCTTCCCTCCTCTCTCCCAGGCTCCGGAAGCTCCTCTGCAGAGGCTGTTCTATGAAGCTCCTTCCATGGAGTCAGAAGTCTCCACTTGAACCTGCCTCTTTGAATGTTTCTTCTGTAGAGGAACTGTTTTGTCGAGAAGAATGTCATGCTGTAAAGGAATCCTTCCTTCCTTGCTAAGTAGGACTCTGAGTATGTGTGGAATTATTTGGACATGAAAAAGTGTATCAAGTTTGAGACTTGTGTGTGTACTCTTTAAACATTTCAAATTAAAAAATAAAATAGGGGGCTAGAGAGATGACTCAGCAGTTAAGAGCACTGGCTGCTCTTGCAGAGGACTCAGGTTTGGTTCCCAGTATGCACATGATGGCCAAAAATGGGCTGTAACTCCAGTTCCAGGGAGTTCCTCTTCTGACTTCTGTGGGCATTGTACAACATAGGTGCATTTACATACATGCTGACAATACACTCACATGTAAAATAAAGATGAACAGGGACTGGAGCGATGTCTCAGCAGTTAAGAGCACTAGTTGCTTTTGCAGAGGACCCAGGTTCAGTTCCTAGCACCCATATTGCATCTAAAAACAGTCCATAATTTCTGATGCCCTCTTTTGACATCTGCACTTATATGCATGTAAGCAATACACTCATACATATAAAATAAAAATAAAAAATTATAAAAATAGATTTTTATGAAATGGAGAGAAAGAGCATCCCCTAGAAGGTTCTTAGTCTCATTCATAAAAGAATTTACAAATAGACCCAAATGGAAGCTTTAGGACAATTTTATTAGAATTTAAGAAAAATCCTCCGGGTAGGCAAGCTGGGAATCTCAGTAGCTGCCTTGGGGAGGAGAATGAGGGGAGAAGAAAAGAAGCCATGAAGCCACGCAGGTCTAGAGCCTGTGTGGAGTCAGACATGTGGACTGCCAGCAGCCCTCATGTAGGGAGAAGGAAGCTTTAGAGAAAAAGTAAAGAAATACAAGTTGCCAGGGCAGCCCAAAGCGTTAAAGAAAGCATGTTTAGAAAAGGGACATGAAGAAGAAAAGGAGAGATTATGGTTTTCTGAAGAATTAAGCAAAAGGAGCAGACTTACAGAGTCCTGCATGTCTGTGGCCAGGTCCAGAAGCACTGCACCTGGGATTCCAGGCAGGAAAAGTTCACTTTGTCATTAACACACTAGGTATTCTGCTTATCTCTTCAGCATAACTTAAGGTGACCCCACCTTCCCAGGGGAGGTCCTAGGACCAGATGGTTGAGCAGTGAAACTGGAAATGTCGATTTTTCAACAGATAGACTGGAGATTGTATAGTTTACCCCAGTTAATCTTCTGGGGCTATTTGCTATTCTAACATTTATATTTACTGACTTGATGTCTGAGTGTCTCAACATTTCATAAGATGTACACTGTCAGCATTTAAAATAGGTTGACTTCTTATGACATTCTATTAACAGCATTCACTGGAAACTGTTCTTCCTGGTTAGCAGGTTTTTTTAGTGCTCTACAATTCTTACGCACAGATGGGTGAAAGCAAGGGTCCTTTCCTCTGTATGTGGTTTTGGGTCAGGGTACACTCAGGATTCTTGGAATGGAGTTTTCACATTTGTTTTCTGATTATCTTACACACTGCTTAGGATTGTCCAGTGAGGATTGGGATTCTTCATCAGAGTTGATTGTTCCCAGTACATTTAACAGAAGGATTTCAAGGGCTTTGCCTGTAGTTCCATTCTTTTGGGATATAGTGAAGTATTTAATTACCAGCTAACTTTTCTTTAGGAAAAGTTGTGAGCAGTAAACTATTCTCCTTATTAAAGAGTGCTTGAATTATATATTACAGGATTTCTGCCTACTTCCACTTCTTTTCTATTATTTAAAAAATCACATTATGCATTGTGGCCATATTAATGCAAAACAACATGGTATCTTTCATTGTTTTCCATTTTAGTATTGAACAATCATTCTTAAATTATGGTTGTAGTTCTCAGAAATCAATTTTCACCCTCAGTCTGTGGGAAATGTGTGTGTGTGTGTGTGTGTGTGCATGTATGTGTGTGGTGTATGTCTGTTTACAATATGTTTGATGAATTCTTCGGTAGGTTTTCTGAAAGAAAAGGGAAAATATGCCAGTGTGAATGAGATTGAAGCTTATTTAATAAATACAGAATAAAGAGATGCACAGTGCCATGGTTAGCTAAAGGAGAAATGAAAAATTTTATTTAAAACTATAATAACTGAAGATTAGCAAAGAAACAGAAACCCTTTTAGTAATCATTGAAGGCATTTGTTTTATGAGCCATGATATCACACTTCTCTTAGTTTTGACTGCGGTCCAGTAGCCTGGGTGCCAAATGGCTTTCAGAAACACTTCCGACACTAAACCCACACACGTTTGTTTAGACTGAGTTGTGTGGATAGATAAGCCATTTGGTGCACAGTATGGCTGGAATACTGAGAACATTACATTGGGAAACTTGTTCTTTTAGATTCTGCAGTAAGGCTCCATAGCACGATACTGAAAGGCACAGTATTACTACATATGCTTTGTAAAGAAGTAATAATTGAAGATCTTTTGCCACAGAAAATGCTCCAACATATTTTTTGTTCTCAACCCCCCACTCCACCTCCCGGCAGGTAAAGGTCTTGCTATATGGAAAGGCGTGATGTCTGAGTGTGTGTCTGTGTGTAGCATGCATGCGTGCTGAGGCAGGGGGTTTCCATGTTAGGATGTCTTCCTCTGTGGCTCTCCACCTTACTATCTTTCTTTTATCGAAGTCAGAGCTTCTCATTGAACCTCGAACTTTCCATTTCACTTAGATGCCTGGCCAGCCTTGATATTTGCCTGTTGCTACTCTAAGTGCTCGGGTTTCAGGTGTGTGCTGCCACTCACAGCTTTTTCTGTGGGTGCTGGGTGAAGGGGATCTGAACTGAGGTCCACTGTTCTGTTTGCATACAGTGAGCACTTTATTCACTGAACCATCTCCCTAACCTGTGTCTTATTTTTGAAATAAAGATAAAGCATTGTAGTAGTAAATAAAATGAAGTATTTACAGACGTTTCCAATATGCCATGATTAAATTAAATGCAATAAAATAGATTTTCCTGTTGTAGAACAAAAAGGTACATCATCTTTCTCATTAAAATGAGTGAAAGTTGTCTTCATTTTCCTGTCTTTCTGATAGATTTTTTTCATGTCCTAAAAACTGAGCTCCATGTGTCCATGGAGAAAATATGCATTAAAATCTAGATGTTTCTAATATAACACCATGTGAGGCTGAGGAAAGAATACTTAAGATGGAAGGAAGCCCTCATGTCTATTTAGCCAAACTAGCTCATGGTTCGGTTATAAGTATTTGTCAAAGGACAGAAAGGAAAATATGTTCTTTGTTAGAGACCTTCTATGTCATGTTCTATTAGTCAGGGTTCTTCAGTGAAACAGAACCAATAGGAATTTAATTTTTTTATAAGGACACACAAAGATTGATTGTAAGAAATTGGCTTATACAATTATGGAAGCTGACAACTCCCTAGGTCTGCAGTTGGCAAAGTGGAGACCCAGGAGAGCTGATAATTCAGTTCCAGTCTGAAGGCCAGCATGCTTAAGACCCCATATTTCAGTTCAAGCTCAAGGGCATGAAAGAACTCATATCCAAGCTCCAATCAGTCAAGCAGGAGGAGGTTTGTCTTATTAATAGGAGGCTTACTCTATTTGTTCTATTCAAGGGCTTAACTGCCTGGATGAGACCCATCCACATCATGGAGGGAAATCAGCTGTACACAGTCTGTGAATTCAACTGTTAGACTGGGGAACTAGAGACTGCTGTTTACTACACAAACTCATGTTCCCATTCAGAAAGACTGGCTCTTTTCTTCAGGCAGTTTGGTGTCAATTTAATTCAAAAATAGTAGTGTGTTTCCCCTTAGGACATAGGACTCTCCAACCATGTGTTTTTCAATCAGGCTTATAGTACCAGAATGGGTTCCCTCCTGTAGAGCGGGCCTTAAACCCAATGAGAGAACATTAGCTATAGCAGCTGTGCCAGTACTGCACAGATGGGCACATCTTCCCCTACAGATTGGTCTTCACATTTCATAGGTTCACAGTTGGATGAGACCCTAGATGTCATTTCTCCCCCAACAGCTTGCATAGCAGCTTCTAGCACTGTGGAAGCCAGCCAGCAGGGGGTTTCCAGCTTGATTACTCTGCGTCTAGCAGCAAGGTGTGGGTGTCTTCAGGGTGTGGGTGTCTTTAGCATCTAATTCTGATGAGTAACCAAGAGGAATGTCAAAAGGCTGCATTGTTTGGGGGCCTCTGGAGCCTCCCTGACCAACAACTCACATGGAGGTATCTTACACCTGCTGCTGAGATTCTCATTTCCTAACCCATGGATTCTAGGAGCAGCATTATCCGTTCACGTGGAGGTTCATATCTCTCTCTCTCTCTCTCTCTCTCTCTCTCTCTCTCTCTCTCCTCTCGTGGCTTTTTCACATACTCTTTGTTCTGATTAGTCATCACCCCTGCCAGTTCATCTCTCCCCCATCTCCCACTCCCCTGCTGCCTAAAGCTGTCTTCCCTCTCTATCCTTTCATTTTACCTATACTGCTATTTCCTCTCCTCTCAGACATCTCCCCAACTGGCCTTTTAAAGTTTTCTAGCGTCCACAGGTACTCCAAGTTAAACATATATCATTAAATATTTGAGTAGCATCCTCAACAAATGGTGCTGGGAAACCTAGGAATCAATATGTAGAAGAATAAAACTAGATACTTTTCTCTAACTCTGCAGAAACACAACTCCAAATGAATCAAGAACCTTCACATAAGACCCAATACTCTAAAAATTGTTACTGGAAAAAGTAAGGGGTACACTTCAACACATCAGCATAGGTAACTCTGAACAGGACTCCAGGAGCACAGGAGATAAGACCAACAATCAATACATGGGATCTCTTGAAGCTAAAAGGCTTTGTACAGCAAAGGAAATTGTCAGTCTACTGAAGAGAAAGCCCACAGAATAAGAGAAAATCATTGCTAAACGATATTTCAGAGGATTAATGTCTAGAATACAAAGAACTCAAGCTAAACATCAATAAAATAGTACAACCCAGTTAAAACTGGGCTAGGGAACTGAACAGAAAGCTAATGAAAGAATAAAAAGACCAAGAAATATATTTTTTAAATCTTCAACATCCTTAACCATTATGGAAATGTGGATTAAAATGACTTTAAGGTGACATCCCACCTCAGTCAGAATGGCTATCGTGAAGAATATGAATGACAATATATGCTTGTGTAGATGTGAAGAAAAGGAGATGCTTATGTACTGCTGACGGAGGTGGAAATTAGCGCAGCCACTTTGGAAAGCTGACTGGAGGCTTTTTTGAAAAAAGGTGTAGAGCTACCACATGACCCAGCTATTCCGTTCCTTGGTATGCACCCAAAGGACTCTATATTCCAATACAAAGATAGCTGCTCATCATAGTCAACACTGTTCTATTCACAATCGCTAAGAAATGGAATCAGCCAAGATGTCCATCAGTTGATGAATGGATAATGAAAATGTGGTATCTAAACAGTAGAATTCTATTTTCATTTATCTGTGAAAAGAGAAGCTGAAATTTGCAGATAAATGAATGGAACTGGAAAAAAAAACTGTACTGAGGCCCAGGATGACAGATGAGACATGTTCCATCTCCTACGTGAATCCTAGCTTCATGGATATTTTTAGGTTTTAGAGTGACAGTAGTGTATGGAAGAGAATTTGAATGGGGCTATGGCTTATTGAGCAGGCTTTCCCAGGGTCTGTGTTCCAGTTCCTTTTATGGGCGCTTCAGTCATAAAACTGGCCATGGCTTTCATGGTAACTTAGTTGGCCAATGAGCACAAATCTTTCATGTTTAATTTAGGCAAGTGATTTAGGAACAGGTGAGAATTGAATGTCCTCTCCTGAGGATGTGTTTAAAGTACTCACTTCATTTCGGCCAACTTGAATATTGCTCAGGGCTGTTATCCTTACATGGCTGTGACTCAGGGCATATATTTTGTGGGGAAGGATCATTTTTGTAAATGGGAACATGCATTTAAGGACTTAGATACTAGTTCTGACAGCATATATTGTCTTTTAAAAAGAAGCAAAATTTTAAGAAACTGAATAAATATAAGCATTTGAGAAAGTGAATGGTTACTTTTTTGTAGTCTCCAGAAAATGGTATAAGCTGCTTAGAATTCATCCTGTGAAATGTACAGCCATGTGTTGTATTTATACACATAAATACGATGCGTGTTTTACGGTGCATGTATGTAAGTGTACCTATATGTGCAATGGCCACAGAGGCCAGCAGAGGGCGTCAGATCTCCTGGAAATGGAGTTATGGGTGGTAAATAGCCACCTTGTGGGAGCTGGGAACCAAGCTCAGGTCCTCCATAAGAGCAGCCACAGCCACCTCTCCTGATTCCCCATCTTTCTTGAGCCCCCTGTGGTACTTTTTGCTTTGTTTCTTCTGGAGACCCACAAGTCACTTTCAAAAAAGACACTGTAGGTATATCTATAGAAAAGTTGTCATTGAGTTTATCACAAAATTGTTTACTTTGTTAGTGAGTTATGCAGGGTCCATTCTGTGGGAAATCTGAGAGAATAATTATTTTTATCAAAGGATGTCCATTTACTAGTGACCCGCCTTGTGTGATATTGTTACACTCAAACTTATGAGCCATTTGTACTGGAAAGACACCAACACACTTAATTTCAACTGCTCTAGCAGCTCGTCAGCATCATTTTTGGGGACATATTTTCCTACAGACGAGAAGACATTTTTAGACATATTTTATTTATATTTGGTCAAACCACCTAATTTTCCTGGCTTCTGTGTCCTAGTATGTCAAGATGAAAGGGTTTAATTCAGTACTCACCAGCCTCCTTTCCAATCCAATTTTTTGATTTTATGGGTTATTAATGACCGTCCTATTTCTTCATTCCTGCGTTGTTCACAAGATTTAACAATATAAATTAGATCTGTCTCTCCAAACTATGCAGTAAAATGTTGAATATTTTTGAAAATTTGAATTTCCTTCTCTTAGATTTTCTTTACAATAAAGTCATGTGAATTGACTTGACGTTAGTAATTAGGAGACTTGAACATATGCTTGCAGGTCAGCACATACTGTCTGTTACTTGGAAACCCAGATCATTCTTCTGAGAGCCTTTTTCCCTTCTAAGCCTATCTCTTTGCTGTTGTCACTAGCGTTGTGCTCTTCTCCGCACAAGGGAGTACGGAGTACACAGGGTGTGGTGCTGTAGCCGTACAGCTCTGTTAAAAGTATCAGGCTCAACCTCGCTTTCCCCCAGTGTCAGTGTTTCTGCTAGTTTTCAGAAACCTGCCCCCTTCTTACTGTCTGCTGCTCCTCAATGCTTTGGCCTGGATTTGGGCCACCAGTTGTCACTCATCTGACGATGACAATGTGGACTGATTCCTTTTGAGCTTCTGGTTTATAGCCATGTTTTCATTTTTATGAAAATGTCATTGTCTTAGCAGCTAAACATCTGTTTTTCACAAGTGGATTCAAGTCCCCAAATGGGCTTGAAATCGTAAAACCTAAGCAAGAGTTTGTGCCACTTAAATCAATGGGCGTAAATTTCATTTTTTTGCCTTTTCAAACAGTGCTTCTTTGTTGACAGAATAGAAGCTGTGATAAATGGTTATATTTGGCTTTTTTTTTTTTTTTAAAACTTCACCAGCAGCAATGGAAGCAACTTTTGCCCTGGGGTCGGGGAGGGGGTCTTCTCTAATCTCCAGTCCTTGACACTCCTTTCCTTCATTCTTGGAAAAGGAGCAAGTGTGGAAAGCCAGAACATTAAAGTATTTGCTTTCAAATAGAGTTAGAGTTTGAGAAAGTGATTTGAATCTAAAACCTTTTTCCCTCCACATATGTGCCAGGAAGAAAGATGTGAGCAGGTTTCACTTAGACGCTGCAGCAGAAGCGTTTTTCATTGTTTTTCCTACCACTGCTTCAACTCATAGGAGATAATCATGTGGCCTTGTTGAGCAGAGCTATTGAGACGAAGGTGGCATGCTTGGGTCTAGAACTGTCCTGGGGTCATGTGCATGCTGTTGAGATGAGTGCTCAGGGCATTCCGAGTGAGCTTCTGCTTTTACTTGCAGCCTTGTGTCTTTTCCTCATTAGTACTTAATCCTGTTGCAAAACACATGTGCAGTTCAGTGGCAGTTGCTGCAGCCCAGGAGATAAGTTGAATGCCTGTGTCATCTGTGGTAGGGAGGATCCAACCCTGGCAGAGTAGCCTACAGATACTGCCATCTTTTACCCCCAACCATATTAACACACGAATAAAACCTGTATGTCTCTGTAAAATATCCGACTTTCAAAATTTTATGTAGACGTGTGTGGTGTGCATGTGTACAGGCACACATGATGGAGACGCATATGGAGGCCAGAGGTTCATGTTAAGGGTCTTCCTCAGTTACTTTCGACTTTATTTACTGAGGCAGGGTCTCTAGCGGAATCTGGAACTTTCCCAATAAGAAAATCTAGCTAGCCAACTTGCCCCTGTCTCTTCCTTCAGAGGGCTTAGTTACACGCCAGTTGCCATGCCTACCTGGCTTTTATGTGGGTGCTGGGAATGTGAACTCTGATCCTCACACTTGCATAGCAAACGCATTGTCCACTGAGCTATCTTCTAGCTCCTAAATAATTAAATAAAATTAATCAGGTGAACTAATCAAAACTGAGACATTCCAGTTTTTGGCCTTGGGTGTCAGGGGTCCTAGGGACATCTGGATGTTTTAAATATTGTCTATTTGATTAAACTTAGCAAAATCACTTAGTCTTTCTGAGGATATTTATTTATTTTAAAAATTTAAATGATAGCATTTAATGATAAGGAGACCAAAGAAGAAAAGTAGAAGTGATTTGTTGTCAGAAAGTCTCTTGGCAACTTCAAATATGCCATCCAAAGGTGTCATGCTGCCATCTAGAAGAGCTTCAACAAAGCATGCATTCATTGTGGCTCCTTATAGTACCAGCTTGAACTGGCTGACTACATATGAAGCAGAGGGGACACAAGCTGATTCCTCTTGTAAAAAGTGTCTTTCACATTGGAAAAACAGACTGTGTCTATTTTGTAAACAACCTTTTCAAAGAGCAGATCAGTCCCCAGCCTGGGGTACAGGAATTTGGAGTTCTCACTCTAGTTCTCGGCCTTGAGGATGCTTCCTGTGTATTCCTGGACATTGGTCCAAAAAAAGCAGGTGACTTAGTGGTGAACTAGGACAAGGGCATGGAATTTGACACTTAAAATAATACATCTTCTCCTTTGATGCCCATCACAAAGCAACATGAACTCACCTGTCCTGCATCCGCTGCAGTGTCCCACAGTGCCCCTTGCCTTTGTGATGCCTCCTACTGTTAATGAGGATTTTTTCTTGATTTGCATTAACTCAGATTTACACTTGTAAGCATAGAATTTTTTTCCCCTTGGGGGAGGATCAGAAAGGGATCTCTCTGTGTCCTAACAAAGCCCCACAAAAGCCTAAATTCATCAGATAGTCTTAATACCCTTCCCTCCCCCAGCCTGTGTCCCTAGGCACAGTCCTGTCCTTTCACTTTGCTGCTTACAGCAGATGCTTGTCTTCCATTACTCTGTGAAATCTTTGAAGAGAGAGCTCAAATGTTATTTGTTTTTCATTCTAACACTCAGTGAGCATTATAGCAGCTTGGTAAATGTTTGAACAGTTGTATTGAGTGTCTCTGAGCCCTTCATGTGTTGGAGACTCTGGAGAACATACAGTGTTTTAAAGGGACATGTGTTCCCATGGACTCTGAATTGAGAGGCAAGGGGAGTAGGTAAGGACCGTTATAAACGCAACTTTTAAAGACGAGTCTGTGTATTGCACATGAGATGGTCAAGCTAGCTCAGAAAAAAGAAGCGTTTTTTTCTTTTTAAGAAAGTTTGGGATCACAGTGAAATGATAGCTTTAATTTTGTTGATGGAAGAGAACTGGGCAACCTTAACAGGTTATTATTACAGTGATGTTGACTAAGGTGGAATTTCATAGTGGAGATCATTCTGCGCTATAAAGGGCGCCCTGGAAAGAAATGCTGCTGTCATATTCTGGAGCTTTGTTTTGTCCTTTCTTTCCCACCAAGCAAATGATTTTGTGTAGGCTGTGACTTCTGCCAAAGTAAATCAGAAATTTCTTTAACTGAGTCATCCCCTACCCACTTCCTCAGTGGCCAGCACTCAAAAGTGGTGTCTTGGGTCTCTATAGATCATGAAGGTAAGGCCCTCAGTGTAGATTGATGATTGAGCCCAGGGTCCGTGATGCAAAGTTTCATAAATGTTGATCAATATCAGCAAAGATTTGGGCCGCTCCTTCAATATCTTCCAAAATATTACAGAGCAGGAAACTTTGAGTCATACAAACATACCGTAATGTTGAAATATGGAATTGAGTGTTGATCTTATATTGATTATCTTGCTGAGACAGAATGAAGACTGTAATTTCTTGAATTCTAGGAAACTTTTTAAATACTTTGAATGCAATTTATTTTTCCAGAAATCTTTTGCTAGTTTTTCCATGTCTGTCATTATTATTTTAAAAAGCATTATAAATATTTGACAACTATTATAGATGTAATAACTCTATAAAATATAATCTTTAAATTCAGAAACATTTTGCAAACACATGACCTGTGCAATCACTAGAATGCTTTAAAATGTGATGGTTTTTCCTAATTAACAAAAATGAGTGCTATTACTTGCAAAAATGAAAGGGGATTTAATATATTTAGACAATAGAAGTATTTATCCAGCAAGAACTCAATGGGCTCCATAAAATAATTCAGGTTCAGCTTAATATTAACAAAAGAGAAGGGAGGGCACTTTTTAGTTTGAAATAAATTTAAGTCTTAGTTTGCTTTGGGTGTGTGTTTCATTTTATTTTCTGTAGAAATATAAGCACCCATGGTTATAAACTAGTGACTCATGTATCTTAATCATATAGACTTGACATCTTTATGGTCAAGTCTTTTTTATTCCTTCCTTTTGAACTTGGTACATCTGTGTCTGAAGTCTTGTTGAATCTATTCCTTATCTCTTTCACAATATTTCCTATTTATTTCTTGTTTCTTCTGACCTTGTACTGGAATGATGCAGGGTAGAACTGATAAAGGGAAAAGCCCGAGTCAAATACTTTGATCCAGTGTTAGTCAATCAAAGCTACAATTACATCCAACTTAAATGCTTTAAAGGAAAAGCATTTGTGCTTTCTACAAGAGCCTTTGACTAGGCAAAGATCAGAGAATGAGCTCTGTGGGAAGTGATGGAATTGCGAGGATCTGAGGGTGTGTAAGAGTTCATAAAAGGAGGGAGGAGATCAAGCTCCAGGCAGAAGGAACAACATGTGCAGTGGGCCTGTGGTGACAGCGAGCACACAGCTGGGAGGGACTAAAGCAAGTTGACTAAGACTACTTTGAGATGATAGTCTTTGCCAATAAATTCTGTACTTGGTATCAAGGAGAAGCCATCAAAAATTTTTAGCAAACTGAAGGCATGGAGAGTGCTCACCCAGAGTGTGGGTGTTAAATGTTCCCTAAAGGCCCTTATGTCAAAAGTAGTGCTATTGGGAACTGGTGGGACATATATTAGATGACGCCTGGTAGAAGGTACTTAGGTCATTTATTGGTGGACCCTCAAGGTGACTATAGGTACCTGTCCTTTTCCTCTTGTTTTACATCTTGGCCATGAGGTGAGGATTTGTTTTTCTCGGCCACATGTTCCTACTGTGACTTGCAGTCTCACCGCAGACCCAAGGTAATAGTGCCAACCAATCATCAACTGAGTCCTATAAAACTGAGCATGAACGTTTCTCTTTCCATGTCAATTATCTCATGTGTTTTAATAAAGCTGACTAAGAAGAAAACTGGTATTGTAAAATGAAAATATTGATTATATCTCTGTGGAGAGACCTATTCATTTGGTTCATAGAAAAGCAGTTACGGAAGTTTGGAGGCACAGGCTAGACAGAGAAAGCCTAGAACACTCTGAGTATCAGCTTAGTGAGTAGCTCTGTTAGGGGTTAGTAGACCAGAATCCTGATAGAAAGGTTGGCAGACAATAAGGCAATATCGATTAGGGTTCAAATGGAAAGGAGGACTGTGTAAGGAATGGGACTAAAGGGTATTTTATTACACCATAGCATAGAATTCGGATGTATTCCCCAGGCCTTGATACTTCCTAGGAGATCAAGTTTAAAGATAGTAATCTAATTTTATCATGCAGAGAGAATTTTAAGGTAGGTTAACACTCAAATTTCAGCATGGCTTTCATTAGCTGCTTTTAGCCAATTTTATAGTGAGGTATTGAAGCAAAGAGTAGCATAGCAGAAGATCAGAAAATGGATATCTTTACCAGAAAAGACAAATATTTAAAGGTTACAACAAAGGAAGATGTGCTTGATAGCACTGATATAATATAAACAGATAAACAATGTACTTGGCACAGGAACTATAGGAAAGATTCATTGAAGACATTTCAGAAAGTGTAAGGCCATTACCATCACAAATTCAGAGGTAAAGAAATGCAAATTTGTTTGCCAGAATTTCTAGGGAGAAGTCATTTTGGAAAACATTTCCGTGGGTGTCCCAGAATGCCCCTGGATCCCCATGGTGTCCCTCAGGTGCAGGATGGCCTTGGGATTCATTTTTATGTGTTTAGCCAGCAAAGCACTCAGAGGTTGCTGCAGTTGTAGTTGGACTGTGACATCCTATAGACCCTACTAGCCGCAGACCTTGGTGCTATCAGTGTTGTGCAAACGTGATGGGGTAGTGAAGGCTTCCACTGAGATTTCAAAGGACAACCTGGGAGACTCAGGCAGGACCCCTGTGGTCATCTCCTTGCTGGTCAATGTGTGGAGCACTGAGTGAAACTGCACCTGCCCAGGAAGTTCCTGGAAGGTGGTGTTGTTAAGAGTATATAGTACACGCTGAGAGAAAGTGCAGCATGGGAAACCTGCTTAAGAGAAGGACCATCTGGGTTGAAATGGTCGAGGTTTCAGGGGCAAGACTGCCTAAGTTCTTGAGAGTTGATATCCTGCCACCCTCTGCCCTGGATGACAGGCGGGGGATGTTAGGAGAGAGTGCTTGTTAGGGGGTTTCAGCCTTGCTTTGAGCTGGATCATTCCTTACTATTTCCCTACTCTCCCTTTTATTTTAGGACTAGAAATGTTTACCTTGATTGTCTTTCCCTTGTATGTAGGGTTTTTTAAAAAAATCAGGGGGTGGGGCTCACACATGAGTTGCCTTGAGTCTCAGAGACAAGTTTGGACTTGGACTTTTGAACCCTGGTGGAACAGTTTGAAGGCTGGAGAGATAACTCAGTGGTTAAGAGTACTGGCTGTCCTTGCAGAAGACCAGCATCCATATAGTGGTTATGACTGTCTGTAATTCTAGTTCCAGGGGCTCTGACATGCTCTTCTGACCTTTGAGGGCATGTGGTGAAATAGTTCTCAAGGCTTCTCACTTTAAAACTTGGTACCAATGATGGACTTTTGGGATTTGGAATAACCTTTAGATGATAAGGCTTATTAGAAGACTATTCAATCACTGCCTTGCAGGGAACTGTGGCACTCTGGCCTTTTTTTGTTTGTTTCTCCTTTGCTTCTTGGATATGAAGTGAGTGGTTTTGTTCTCATGTGTACATGTCATATGCTGCTTCACTACAAGTTCAAAGCAATTGGTCGAATCTATCATGGACTATAACTTCCCAAATAACCTTTTTCCAAATAAGTTCAATTTGTCAAGTCTGTTGCTTTAATAATGGGATCTAACAAAAAAAAAAAGCTTTTGTGTTTGTGTGTGTGTGAATATGAACTAGTACGTTGGCACTAAGGAAGCAAGAGTGAAATTGTGTCAGTGAGTCAAGACTCTGGGAACAAAGAACAATGGCACATCGGGCTGAAGATGTATAATAGTGAGAGAGGGAGCAGGAAGAACCTAGAGGGGTTATAAAAAATTTAAAAGCATATGGTAGATTGAATATAGATGCAAAGGAAGCAGTGTCAAGGATGGCATCTAGGTATTTGGTCTGTTTGATTGTATAGAATGTTGTATCATTCCTGGAGAAAAGGACTACAAGGACTACTGGGCTCTATGAAGAATACCATGAGTTCAGTTTCAGACTGGGAGAGTATCTTTGAGCTGCTTCAATGTGTCTGGTGGGAAATGTGAATTAGGAAGGTAATGACTCAGGTGTGAAGAACAAGGGAGTTGTAGGTGGAGATTTTCCAAACCATATACACACAGATATATTTTAAAAGGGCAATTTTGTGGGCATCCAAGGAAACCAGATTAATTCACGACTGTAGGGTCTATGGTCCCTGCTCTCAAGATTATGGAACACACAGTGTGGAGATAGATGAGCCTGAAGTGTCAGCCAGGAGGGTTCTTGTAGACGCCAATGGAAGTCAGGACTCCAGGTGGTCTATTGATGTAGAAATATCTCTCAGATTCATGCTTTTATCTCTCTCTCTCTGGGCTCTTGATGTGATGAATTTAGGAAGCTTATCCTTTTAAAGTTTAGTTTAACTCTTCTCAGAAACATTCAGTGGTATTCTGTTAATTATAGATCAAAGAATCTGATTTGCTGATAGCTCATGTTCACACACCTTATTCTGTTGTATGCCATTCTCATATCCTGTCACTGGATAGCATGAACTTATTTTTATCTGTCATGTGTCCTTGATTTTCCAAATGGTGATTTTTCTCCCGTTTATTTAACCAGAAATTTCATCTCCCACCTTAGTCTGTCAGTTCTCTGAAAATCTTCTGGATCTAGTTCGAAGGCTTTTAAAAGCTATGTAGATATCCAACTGCTTGTATATTTGGCCTGGAGTAAGGTTGGATGTGGCACTGTGTGGAAGCACCTCAGCTAGTCTGAATACATCCAATACTTTCAAATGATTGGATCATATGTCTTCAGTTCCAGGACTCTCCTAAACTCCTGAAATAGATAAAATACTTTTTTTCTTTTACCTTTGTTTCCCACATCTTGAATCATGGTAAGTGTCCGATATGAATACATTGAATGCATTAGTAGTAAATCAGGGCGTCTAGTAAATTTCCTTCTACTTCCTGGATTCTTTAGCTTCCTCATTATTTTTGGTGCCTATTAAATATTTTTCCCTTGTCTCTCTTTCTTCCTGTCCCCAGTTTCTAAAGATTCAGGTCATCTGAATGTCTAATAGGTTTCACATGTACAGTCACTCTTAAGTGCCTTTGTTCACATGGAGAATAAATCACGAAGAGGAGACACTTCATAACCGTTTTTGTGAAAGATGGATATTCAAGGTGTTTTCCTGTGAAGAGGCTCACTGGAGTACTGTGTGGCTTGAATGAACAAATGCAGCCTGTGGACTAATGTACTCGGACACTTGGTCCCTAGTTGGTGGCACTGCTTGGGGAGGTTATGGGACTTTGGTGGCACTGCTTGGGGAGGTTATGGGACTTTGGTGGCACTGCTTGGGGAGGTTATGGGACTTTGGTGGCACTGCTTGGGGAGGTTATGGGACTTTGAGGTGTGGAGCATTGTGGAAGGAAACTGGGTCAGGGCTTTGAGGGTGTATAGCCTTGCTCCAATTCCAGTTCACTCTGTCTTCTTCCTGTATGTGGTTGAGAAGCACATACAGAAGCAAGAACTTTAATAGCAATGTGACTAGGACCATTCGTATAGTATTTTGGCAAAGTATATGACTCTTTTCTGCTTAAGTCCTGAGAATTACCATGAGCCCAAGTTTAAAAATAATGGACTTATGTCTTTAGTTGAGGTAATTTCAAGACATCATAACACTGACTTTATGGAATGGTTATTTCTGATTACTCTGATGGAGGTCAACAATGAAAAAATAGCAAGAAATGAAAAATGTGGAGCTTGGAGAGGAAAAGAGCATGAAGAGATTGTTATGTGCTAAAAAGAGGCTTTAATTATTACAGAGATGAGCACCATTGCCGCCTGCTATTCCCTGAAACAATGGAAGCATGCCCTGAGTGTAGGACCCCATTGCCTCCTGCTATTCCCTGAAACAATGGGAAGCATGCCCTGAGTGTAGGACCCCACCCCGCCAAGCTTCCAACTTGTGAAAAGAAAAGGCCTCTGAGGAGTTTTATCTTCCTAGAAAGCATATGAAAGGGTTGATACATGCAGATTTGTGACTTGTCATTAAGCAGCCAGGGATAAAAGAAGCCTAGGACTTGTAAGGAGTCTGTCACTCAAGACCCAGGGAAGCAGTCTCCACTGCCTGTACCCCACTTGCATAGCAGCTGAAGGACTTTAGAAAACAGGGTTCTCTGAAACATGCTTAACTAAAGCACTGATGGTCATCGTCTTTATAGAAAGGACTAGAACAGCCCCACATATTCAGGCCAGGCGATTAACATCTCAAGATTTCGTACCCCGAGCATCTTTTATACCTATTCTTAAGAACAAGTGAGAAGATACTGAGTTGATCCAATGTCACATAAGGAAATAATCTGCTTTTTGCTCTTTGAATTGGTCTTGATAAGGCCTCTTAAGTAAAGAATGCAGTGGGTTGACTTGAACATGTCAGAATGTTTGCATTTATAGCCATCAGCTTGGTCATATTTCCCTGAGGATTGGATTCACTTTGTCATTGTTGCGTTAGAATACTAGTTCTCAGTCAGACCAAGTTTATCTCTGAGGGCATATTTGGTTATCTGGAATCAGTTTTCGATTGTCCTGAGCAGAAGAGGAAGCATGTGCTACTAGTAGGTAGAAGCTGAAAAGGCTTCCAAATATCTTACAATGTTCAGGACAGCCTTTCCCAGAAGAATTGTCTGGCTAAAATACAATAGTAGTGAGATTGAGAAACCCTGGATTAGAAAAGTCTAGGCCTCTGAAATCACATGTCTGGTTTCTCTAAGGACTGAGTCCTGTGTCCAGGACTGCTTCTGATGTTTGGACATAGAGGTGTATTTTCTTATAAACTCAGCACACTTCATGTGCTTAATTACTTTTATTATTTGCTTGTGTTATTTTTCCTTGAAATGTGAAACAAATCTGGAATTTGTTACTGGACAAGCCCAATACAGAATTTAAAAATCATATGAATTTTTCTTGATTCTTTTCAGTTATAATGGCTTTCTGTTTTTAGTGATCACAAAGGCATATTCTTAAAATTCTTTTTGTGGCTGGCTCTATTATTTTAGGCTAGCTGTTTTTTGGTCTGGTACTTCATATTTTAAGCCTGTGGTAATAAGAGAGTAGTTCTTTGCTTTAAAAGTGTTTTTGTTTCTTTGTCCTTTGTTTTTAGTTGCTTAGCAGAACATTTCATTTCCTGTGAAGCATGCCTAGTAACTGTTGCCTTTTCTTATATCTTACTTCAACTAGTTTAAGGCTGGCATGTAATAATATAAGTAGAATGAGATGTATTAAATGCTTGTTTATGCCTTTGGGGACATAGGGTGTAATCTGTAGCTTCTTGTTCCTCTTTTAACACAGCCGTCTAAGGAGCAAAGAACTCTACAAAGAATACAAAGAATAAGAGTTCTATAAAGGCAGAGTTAAATTATTGGTAACAGATATTCCTGTCCCTCAATGCAAGTTTTCCATTTCCCAATTTATGTTGCACCATGATTTTTTTCTTTTTTTTTTGGTGTGAGATTGTGTTTGATATCGGTTTTCAGTGATATTGAGTCAATGATAAGTCTCTAAAATGATGTCATAAATATCGGTTGTCAGAAATACAATTCTTTTTTTTATTTTATGTTTACTTATGTTTGTGTGTTTTAATGGGTGTATCCCCACATGCATTTGGGTGCCTGCATAGACCAGACAAGAGCATGGGATCTACTGGAGCTGGAATTACAGGCAGCTTGGAGATGCCTAATATAGGTGCTGGGAACTGAACTCTAGTCCTTTGTGAGAATAGCAAGCACTGGTAACTGCTGAGCTATCTCCAACCCCCGGAAATAGAATGCCCCAGCGATAAAATTCTTAACTTCATATATTCTTTCAGTATCAATTGGTTTGATAGTGGATCACTTTCACAAAATTTTCAAAGTGATAACATATAGCCCTAACAGCTAACATTTCCTAGTAGAATGCTAACATTTAAGTCACTGAAGTTTACAAATGAAGAAAAAGCTGTATTTTTGGTAGTAAGAATGTTATTTATGTTGTGGGTGCTTAGCATATGGCAAAATTCATCAGGCAGTATATAGGTGACAGAAAGGCTTTATTTAACTCTATGGCTGGTTTGGATCACTGATGTTTAAGATACCTTTCAAAAGATTGATTCTCCCTTTGTCTCTGGTAACTCAGCGAACCACGGTGTTCAGATGAAGTAGTTGACTGCTGGAGGACTGTGTCATCAGTTTGAGTAATCATCCCCAAGTGTTTATGTCTCTCCTAACAGTAGTCAGCACAAGGGTTCCGAGATTGTGATGATCTGTTTATCTATCTGTCTTTTCAGTTCTTCTGTAACTTCCCTAAGGGCAGAAGACTTTTACTGATTATCTTTGTATTTGGGGAATTCTTGAACATAACATTGTGAATATAGCCAAACATTAAAATATTTTCAAAATAAAATTTGAGCTGAACAGAAGACAAAGAGTGTCAGTGATTGCTTTTTGCCCTAAAGATTTTATTAAACATAAAGATTCTCAAGTCCTGAGATTTTATGAGAATGTTTTGAGAAGCAGTCTAGATGGCAATATCCAAAGAGATGTGCTTCATTTTAATCTGTCTACTGTGAAACTTCATTTGACAAGCATGGTTCAATTGCTCATTTTATAATCCCGTAACCATCCTCTTCCTATCCTGAAACCCCTACCTTAATGTGGTCTTTGTTGATGTCACTCATGTGGCATTTTTTTTCTACAGGGCAGTATGTGGGCTCTTGGGAGAGAGACTGGCTCCCATCGTTCCAATGGCAGAGGGCTTGATTTCTCCTCCTTTATGAGCATAAGATTCATGTGAGCTTCACATATAAGGGGAGTCAGGCAATATAGGATATCTACGTGACAAAGAGAATGTGGCTCTCGTGCAGCTGGCTGCCTTGCATCATGTTTCATGAAGACCTCTGGAGGGATCTGTGGCATAAATATTTTTAAATTAAACTGAAGTGGGCCTTAGTTGTTTTTGTTGATGTTTTGATTCCTATAATTAAATATTACTATTAGAATATAATGACTGTCTGTCTTTCTCTGTATCTTTGTATGTCTTTTTCTTCTCTCTGTGTGTCTTTGTTCTCTCTTTCTCTGTCTCTGTTCTCTATTTTCTCTCTTTGTCTCTGTATGTGATTCTCTTCTTTTTCTGTCTCTCTGTCTCTGTGTCTATCTGTCTCTGTCTCTGTCTCTCTCTCTCTTTCTCATGTGTGTGTGTGTGTGTGTGTGTGTGTGTGTGTGTGTGTGTGAGAGTGTGTATTAATGGGTCTAAGGATATGTTAGTTCGGAGGCTTTGAGTCTAAAGAACCTTTTCGTTAAATTGTGTTCGGAAGTTATTCAGAAACTAGAAGCCAGAGAGTCTGGCAAATGTAGTATATGCTATTTGTCAGCTGCTCTCTGTCTACAGAGAATTCTGCTTTCCTGCTTCCATCAATGGTGGTACTGATTTCCAGCTCCATGCATGGAGAAAATAATTACAAGTCACTGGCATTGCTGTCCTTGTTTTTTTGCCATCAAAGTAAGAACTTTATATCTTACTTTGAAAAGATTGTTGCATATTGAAGATTTACGTGGAATTGTTTTTCCAAAGCACCTGTGTTTTTTGGTCTTGGGATCCTAATTCTATGTTTATGGGATGTGCAGTCATGGAAGTAATGCAGGAACACAGAACTATGCAGGTGCTTCCCTTGGCTAATACTGTAGTTCATCCAGAGAAACAAGGACATTAACTGGCCATCACCCATAACATAAAATGCTTCTTTACTGTACTGGGAAAGTTCCCAGAGATACTCTTGTGGGAAACAGAGAAATTCTGGAACTTCCTGGGTGCCCTCCCCCATGTTGTATGAAGGAATTGGGTAGAGAACAGTATGTGCGATCATGTTCTGATTATTTCTTCAGATGATATACAAAACGGGATTGGAAAAAAGATTCCTCTTGAGTGAACAAGAATTAGGATGTAGTTCCCAGCAGAAAGAGCCTTGATTTAGTGGAAAACAGTTTTGCTTCTAGCATATCAACAAATATCCAAAGGACATCTATGTGTTTCACTGGTTAGCATCCTGAATGCTTGTATATAAGACCAGTGAACTTTGAAATTATACATCCTTGGACTACTCTAAACATACTCATAGATACCACATCAGATGTAGTTGTAAATGTGCAAACAGTAATGTCTACCTCATCTAGTGTTTTCAGCATTTGATTTTGCATGACATTTTTCACCCCCTGCCCATAATGCCACAAGAAATCCAAAATAATTTCTGTAATTTGAATAGAAAGCAGCGCAATTGCTGCTTAAAAGAAAGGAAGATTGATACAATTGTGCTCCCATCTGATACAAACATGGGTGTTCTTATTTTGCAAGAAATCCCTTTAGGTTTGTCCATATACCTCTGTGTGTGTGTGTGTGTGTGTGTGTGTGTGTGTGTGTGTGTGTAAAGAGAGAGAGAGAGAGAGAGGAGAAAAGAGAGAGTGAAACTGATTTTCATTTGAGGCTGGAAAGTTTTTGGATCAGCTAAATGTTTATATATGACTTTGTCATCCATGAACTAGAGCATCATGATGAAAAGTAAGTTATTCATCTGTTTCAGTAATTTACAATGAACTCACATGTTTGTCATCAAATAGATACTTGTAGTATACAGCTGTTGTCAGAGTACATAGCTTTTGGGTGGACATTACTGTGTTCTGGTGAGATTTAGCAGTATCCTGTTCTTTGGCATTTTCATAGTTTCACGTATTTGGGTCTTCATCTCAAGGTGTTTGTATGTACTGCCTCCTCACTGCACACGGGCGGTTCACGGTATGAAAGGCACACGGTGATGTTCCTCTGATTTCATGCATACACATAGAGTTAGGTTTTATACCTTGTGACTTATGTGTAGCTGCATTCAATTCAGAGTTGCTCATGCAGGCAGGGTTTGGTCATATACAGGGTGGGCAGTGGATTTTTGGAGGGGAACTTGAGTACACTATGTTGACTTTGTGAATAATTGCCATCTGAGAGGGACAGAGGATCCCAGGATACTGTTTCTCTTCTGGGCCATGATTTTCCCATTAGAATGTGGGGTAATACTTTATCCAGAAAACTAGCATGTCTGAAGGGAATTCATGAACATTGTAAAACTCAGTTACTCTCTCAGCTAAACAAAATTGCTTTAAGAAAATACAAGTACTCATATTTCAAAATAAAGCAGTTCTGCCGTCCTGTTACTGTGTTGTGTGTTCTAGTTACTGTGGTGGCACAAAAGTACTTTAAAATGCAGTGCCTTAAGTACTGCTAACTGCTTTATGGTATTCTGGCTATCATGGGTAAGGTACTTGGGATGGTTTTAGTGCAGTGGTTCAGGAGCCAGTTAAGAGTCTGGAAACATCTGGAATATCTAGGCTGGTGCAGCCTGGGGCAGGATGCAGCAAGCTTTCTCCCTCTCTTTTCAGGCAGCCATAGACTCACATATGCTCTGCCTCATCGAATGGGAATTTCAAGACAAGGAAACTGCCACACAAAAGTGCCGTATTCCATTGGCCAAGCAGAAGTTTCATAAATGAGCGCTGTCAGTGTCACTCTGGGCATTCTACTGATCATTATAGACTGTTTTTCCTGCCCCATTTCATGCATTGAAATCACAACTGAATTGATTTTACTTAAAAAAAAATTGAAAATTGGCATGTATTCAAAAAATTGAATTTCACTCAAGTATATTACATGCTAAGATCTGTTTAATGTCCCCATTGCTTGTTGCCTGTCTCTTTCCCAGAGGGTCTCACTTCTGCTTTCATGCTATATGAAGCTATAGATCCTAACATGATGCTATTCACAGGTAACACCTTTGGCAGACGATTATGCTTGGATGAGTTTATGAAGCAGAACCCAATCCAGGAATTAGTGTCCTTTTGCAATGGTAAGGAAGTCAGAGCTCTCCTTCCTTTGTCTTGTAGGAATACAGCAAGAAAGGAGGTAGGTTTCTCTGAGCCTGGCAGATGGTCCTCACTGAGATCAGGACTATGGTAGCTCCCTGGTCTCCTACTTCAAACCTCAGAACTGTGGGAAATTCATGTCTGTTGACAAAGCTACTTTGTCTATAGTATTTTGTCATAGTCAAGACATTAGCCAAAAGTCAATCACAAACCTGCCCCCATCCAAGGGTAAGAGAAATAGACCCCATTTCTTGTTTAATTGTGGTAAAGTCTAGGTGACTTGTGGAGTAGGGGACAGTATGTGATCATTTTGGGGAAATCAGATGTGTCACACATGGTTTTGTAATTACTTACAAACCTTTCATCTCAGTTCCTGGATAATCCCACTGATAAGCCATCATTTATAGTCTTAAAGTAGATCTTGGGCTATTTCATTCATATCTTTCATAACAGGTAACATCTTAGTAAGTGTTTGCATGAGGAAAAATAACAAAGGCAGTGTGACAATCATCCTGTAGGTTAAGGAATGATGGAGATACTAGAATAGGAAGGAGATGTGATGTCCCTAAAGAACCTACCAGCTGCCCTCTCCCTGTGAGCTTAGGTATGCAGGCAGCTCATGGTCTGTCTCAGTTGTCTAGGTGAGCAGTCCTCCTAGGCCTAAAGAATGTCCTAGCTACCCTTATGGATGCAAAGAAAGTTGGGCAGGAGGAGAAGGAGAATCAAGGCAGATACAGGCAGGAGTCCCGGGTACATACTCCACTCAGAGTTGGCAAGACCACCCAGCATAGGTTTCACTCAGACCTCGGATTTCAGTTAGACCAACCACTAGTCACAGTTGAATCACTTCAGCTCTCAGACAGATGCTAATGGTTGGTGAGCGGAACCTACTTGCTTCTTCTCATAGTTTAGCTAAAACTGTACTGAATGGTCATTGTATTTCAAAAGTCTGCAGAAGTCACAGTGGAGATCCATTCAATATATAGCTGTATATTAGCCTGAACCCTACTGAGGACCACGTCAGGCTAATTAAGTAGTATTTAAAAATATCTTATTTATTATTTTTATTTATTTGTATGAGTGTACTGCCTGCATGTATGTAAAGTAAACCTGTGTCCCGCAATGCCCATGGAAGTCAGAAGAAGGGGTCAGGTCCTTTGGAACTGGAGTTACAGACAATTGTTAGTGCCCTGAGGTGCTGGGAATTGAACCTGGATCCTCTGTAACAGTAGTCAGTGCTCTTAACTGCTGAGCCATCTCTCCGGCCCCTCAAGTAGCATTTTTAATGATCAGATGACCAGTTCTCCTTCTGGTAAGTTCATTGGCAACTCTTCAGTTTTCTTTATTGTTTGGCAGTCTCATCAGTTTGCACGGTGAATTTCAGTTGTTTGTTGTCCCATTCCAGTTCCTTATCCTCTCCCTCTCTTGCTAGAACCTTCTTCTCAGCAAATCTGTGTCCTACTTTCATGCCCTCTTTTGTTTGTAACGCACTGAGTCACTGATGGAGCTGAGAGTCAGGTTATTTGCTTAAGCAAGAGCCGCTTATCAGTGGCAACATCACTGAAGAAATTAACACCTCTTCCCCAAGAAGGATTAATTGTCAGTAGCCCCTCAGGAAGGGGCTGAGCCTCCTGGAGTCCTCCCCATCGGTGGTGATGAAATGTTCCTTAGCCCAGTCTTGTGTAGGTCTTGGCCAGATAATCACAGCTGTAGTGTGTTCATGAGGGCAATGACCATGTCGTGTCCAGAAGACATGTTTTTGCTACATATCTCCAGCCTCTGGTTCTTACATTCTCTCTGCCCCCTCTCCTGTGATGGTCCTTGACTGTTGGGGAGGTTATATAGCTGTTGCATTTAGAGTGGAGCACTCCATTATCACTAGGCTTGCCATTTGGCCAGTTACAAGTGTCTGTGTTAACCATGGCCCACTGTCATAAGAAGCTTCTTTAATGAAGGGCTGGGCCCAGCACTTACCTATAAGTATAAATATGAATATTTAAAAGGTAGCTTGACAACATGACCATTTAGCAAAAGGGCAGTATTCGCTTTCTTCTAGGGACCATAACTTCAGGGTATTAGCATTTCTTACCATGTAGAATTTATAAATTAACTTCCTATAAAAGCAACGTTTTAACCTTCTTTGAAGATGCGCCAGAGATGCAATTCCAGCAAGTCTCACCTTTTTGGCCACCTTTTGCCCACTCACCTTAACCTCTACTCTGGGCTCTTCCAAGACTCATCTTGTCCCATCTTGTCCTAGACCTGAGATATTGCTGGACATTGGCCTAATTCTGATGTGGCTGAGACCTCTAGAAATGCTCTCTCTTGTGTCCAGCATGTACTCTTTGGAGGAGAAAACAGTCAGTAGGGCTCCACTGGAACTTCGGAACAGCCATAAAAATGTAGACACTTTGACAGCTTTCAGGACCCTGGTGTTCTTGTGGAAATTTCTTGATGAAACACTTCAGGCTACTTACTCAATAGTTTATCCTACGTGGCTTAGACTTTCAGCCTTCAGCTTGGTAAGTTCGGAACTCTTTTGTCTGGGTGTCGGCCTGCCTGCCTTTCTCTTTCTGTTCCTTCTGAGTGCTTATGTGCTTTGTGAGGCTTATGAGAATTTCTGGGGCAGGGAGCAAGGACATTGGTGAGAAAGTAAGAATCCAGGCTTAGCTTTATCTCACATCTTACACTAAGATCCATCCCATAGAGTGAAAAGATGAAAATTGAGGGTGTATGTGACAATAAACATGGAGTTCTTTCTATTCTAGGTTACAGAAATCTGTTTAATTCTGATAAGCTGAAATAATATAAGAAATGATAAATATACTTGATTTTCTGGGTTCCTGTGTGTAGGGAAAGATGAGGGGGAAATCTACATTTCTATACAAAGAGGAAAGTCTGTGTACCCATCTACACATGTGAATCCCTCACATGTGTATGGTCTGTAGCCTCCTGTCACTCCACAGTGTTACAGAGATATTGTGCTGTCATTAAAAGCACCAAGTGTTCAAGTTGGTGTTATCTTTCTTTTCCTGCCAGTGACATTTAACCTAACCTAGTCTGTATTCTAATTTCTTTACTCACATAAATGGATCAGGTAAACAGCTTTGGCTTATATACCTCTAAAACTCATGCAGTTTCTTGGGCTCAATTCTTGGAATTATTCTTGAGTCAAAAATTCCTGCTCATTTAAATTGAACACCCGGTGTCAAATTGCTTTCCTCAATTGTGGTCCAACTTCTGTTCTATGGAAGGCTGCAGGGTACCCATGGCCCCTCCCTCCTGGCTAGTAGCAGTTCATTTGTACAGTCTTTTTAGATATTTCATTGTCTTATGTTGTTATTATTACCACGGAGATAGATCATTTCCCGATGTTTTTTGACTACTTTCATGTTTTCTCCAGTCTTGTGTTTTGCTCACTTCTAAGTTGGGATTTTTATTTTCTAGAATTGAGTACTAGCCATTCTTAGCTTACAGGATTTATTGCTGATATTTTATTCTTGTATGATTGGTCTTTAAACAGTCCATAAGATCATTTGGGGGAGGTTTCTTTCTCTGTCTTCTTGTATTTTCAACACAGGAATTACACTTTATTAAGTCACATTTTTACATCATTCCCTATATGATTATAGTATTTCCTCTTATGGTTGAAAGATTTGTCAAATTCAGATTAGAAAGCAATCTAGTACCCCTTCAGTGATCAGTTTATACTGTTAAATTATTCGTTTACCTGAAATATATGTACTGTGAAGTATGATGCCAAATCTAGCCTTATGGCTTTTGAAATTGCTTACCCATTGTCCTCAAAATATTTTCATAACCATGCATCTTTCCCTCTATTCTGCAATTCCATTCTTTCAACAGACTGAGTTCATGTGCCACTTGAGTTTGATTTTTAAATGCCTGGATATTCCTCATTGCTTTGAATGAAGAGCTCTGTTTTTCATGCGCTCTGGGTGTCTCATTTGGTCTTCTCTCTACCTGTGTTCTGTCATGGTCTTCTTTGCCCCAGCCATGAACCTCCTTTAATTCTTGAGCACATGATCCTTCTTGCTTGGCAGTTTCACATGGGCTGCTCCTGGTATCCGAGACTCTTCCCATACCTCTCCTTCAGCTTACTATTAATCAACATGGCCCACCTTTCCTGATTTCAAATCTAACTAAGACCCTCTCCCTTTATCCCTCCCTTCCTTCCTCTCTCTCCATCTTTCCTTTCTTTTCTTTTCCTTCCTTCATTCTCCCCTTTCTTCGTTTACACTTCCACTAAACTTCATGTGTTTTCTTTAAAGTCCTTGGTTATGAATTATGCATTTATTAGTGTTATTTTTGGATTAATATCTCTGAATATTCTCACAGTAGTCTCACTATCATTAGCTACATGAATGGCATTTAAAGGGACTTCTTAATGCCCACTGAGTAAAGGAATGGATGGGCAGTCTTTCCATTGCTCTTCTCTGGGAATTAGAGATCATTCCTGTGTTTGTGTTCAGACACATGGAGATGGCTGGGGTGTCTGTGAAAAAGATCTGAGATAAGAATTTCCTGGTTTCGAGCTTGTATTGTCTCCCTTCCTGGCAGAATTCAGACTACGGCGGGTGTGGGACCAGCCACTGCAACGAAATGTCAGTGGTGCATGTGCCCGGCTTGGCTGATCATCGTGTTTGTCAGCTCAACTCATCTTACCAGACCCACATCACCACCTGCTGATCTGGGCTTTGACCTGAAGCAGTGAACCTCCCTGTCTTTTAGTTTTCTTGGGAAAGCATAGAAAGAATGATCATTAGAGGTTCCTGCTTTTATCCAGGGGCGAAGTTTTGTTGGTCTAGAATTCTGACTGTAAAATCCAGAATGTAAATCAGGTTCCTGGGAGCATGTTTAATGCCTTGAACAAAATACTTCTTTTGAAATATGGAAGATTCACACTTACCAGCTGCTAGGACAGGTTTGTTTTGTGCTGTCACTGACAGGGGTGCCACAAATCTTCCTTTTGGAATCCTAGTTAACAAGTATAGTAGAACACTGGAGATGATCAAGCAGATTTCCTTAAAAGATTCCATGACTTTCAATTAGCTTCGTAATTATTGCTTTCTCTCAAATTTGAAGTGTGTGTTTGTGTTTAGCAGTGAGCATGGGGAGATAAAGAGCTACCATGGTGTTTGAGAATTTCTAGCACATTCTCTAAGGAGGGAGGCATTTGTAATTTGTGCATAGTAAAAACAAAAATGGAAAGATCTACTGAAAGCAAGCCAGGAAGTAACTTGTAACCTGTGGTTTGGGCTTACAGAAAGATGTGGACCACTTAAGTGAGTCCTAGAAAGGCAAGATGTAGAAATGATGAAAACATGGACAGATTGTCCTTTTAAAACCCCAGATGATACATCGCAGAGAAAAAACTAATAAAATGATCAACATTAAAAATTAAATTTGAAAAAGACCCATTATCATTGTTAGCCAATTCACCATACCATAAATGTAGAGTGTGATCTGGGCGTCCAATCTCATTTTCTTTGGAATGTTATTAATGGAGAAGAATGTGATTGCATGCCTAGATATGTTGATAGGAAGAGGAAAATTTATAGTCATTTTCTCTCATCAAAGGCTCAGATACCATTACTATAACTCTATCAAGTGCCTAAGCTGCGCCTAATAAATCCTGATGAGTTGTTAAAACTGATTTTGTCTTATGTTAGAATTCTATCATATTAAATATTTCTTTTCAGACTCATTGGTATGCATTACACATGAGCATGTAGTTTATTAATTCTAAATCAAATTCTTGGTCTATGCTGGTCATACAAATGTGATCTAGTTTTTAATTGTGAGATGCCAGTGAATGGCTGTTCCTGGAGGAAGCTTCCCTTTGGCTTATTTTAAGGCAGATGATTTAAAAATGATTAATTTAGGAATCAAGAAAATATGTGAAACTACAAGGCTTGGAGCCAGTCCTTAGTTAGATCCCAATAAGCCCTTAAAATATGTGCTGTCATTGCAAAGCTCATTTTTCCAAGCTGGACTCCAGTGTTTGGCTAAGAACTTTCTTTTCTTTCCACGTTTGTTCTTCATAGAATCTGGGGGGCATTAAGATTGATGAGGGAGCCTGAGCATGAGGTTTGGAGCCAACATTAACACTTCTGGGTGATGACAAATCATGCCTTACCTTCCTCTCCCTTTCCTCTTGACTTTTCTCTTTTTTTCCCTTATAACCTTCTCTTTCCTCTGTCTTCTGTTCAGTATTTCTCGTCTCTCAATTTTTTTATTAATTAAATTTGTTAACATTAATTAATTTCTTTGGCATTTTTATACATGTATAGAAGATATTCTGGTCACTCCCTCTTGGATCTCTCTCCCACCACTGTCAGCCTTCTTTCTTTGCTGAATATATTCTTCTCACATTCATGTCTTTTTATTTCATTTTGTTACTCACTGAGTTTAACCTGGACTGTCTGTGTGACCACGGTTTGGATCTGCTCATTGGAGCCTGATGGATCCACTTGTAGGAAAATTACTGAAGATACTGAGTCCCCCGCTGCCAGAATATGTTCATAGCCATTGCTTCAGTAGTGAGGAATGGGTATCCATGGTCTTCTCCTCCATCCATAACTGGCCATGGTCAGTGCCAGCTGCTGCCAGTGCTGTGAGTTCATGCTTACAATGGTTGTGTCCTTCATGGAAGATGGCATTTGGCAGCCATTCTCTGTATCTTCTGGCTTGTAGATTATTTCTACCTCTCTTCTACAGTGTGCCTCAAGCTTTAGAGAGGAGGGGCGTGTGTGTCTTATTTATGACTTAGCATCTTGAGTCTGTATTAACTGCCATTTGCTGCAAAGAAAGCTTCTCTGATTAAGGCTGAGATAGTTTTTGTCTATGGATATAAATACAGATAATTAGAAGACAGTTTGATGCTATGTCTGGTTAGCTAGATAACAAGAACAAGTTTACCTCTAAGGCCAGTGATCTCCCCAAGCATGGAGCTATGTTTTCAATATCAGATGGATTCTCTCCTATAGAACTGGCCTCAAATCCATGCAGAGAACAGTTGGTCACTATGTAACATTCATGCCAACACTACACAGGTTCACACATCTTGCCTGGCAGGCAGGTTCGTTTACAGCTCTTAGGGTTCAGAGCTGGCTAAGTCCACTGATGTCTCTTCTTACCCAGTAGCTGGCACAGCACCTTTCAACGCTATGAAAACTAGCCAGCAGGAAGGAGGTTTCCAGCCTGATTTCTCTATATCTGACAACCAAGTTGGCACAAAGTGACAGGTTCAATGGGAGCATCAAAGAAAACATTTTTTATGTTATGTGTGTGTTTTGCCTGCATGTGTGTATATACTCCATGTGAGTACCTGGTACCATCAGAGGCCAGAAGAGGGCGTCTGCTCTTAACTCCCAAGCTTTATTTACAGTTCTAATCACCTCTACTTTAACTTCTGGGTGCAAAATTGAAAATAAGATTATTTCTTTTGTATACTTTACTGGGAAGCTGTGGTAGAAAAGTTTCTCACTAGTCCTGCTCAATGCTGAGTCTGAAGTTCATGTTCTGGAATTCTTTACGTAAAATTTTGACCTAAAGTGAAAGCCATGCAGTCTCACCTACAACTGGGCCGCAGCACTCTTAGGCATCTTGATTTTACTTTCTAGGCAAGTGATGTACCATGGAGACAGAGCCCCAGCCCTACTGACTTTACTTTCTAGGTAACTGTCTCTCATAGCTCTCAATCAAAAGTTGTATGTATACACTATTTGTGAACTGAAACATCAGCTTAAAATGTTCACTGGCTTTAATGTGGAAAGGCATTCAACAAACTTCAAAAAATGGAACTATTTAAAAGTTTTTTTGACATTTATCCTGTTAATATTTGCACCTGATAAGAGATCCTTGAGAGAGATCATTTGAGGGATGTTGGGAGCTATCTCAAGTTCCATCTGCTTTTTACTTTGGTCACTGCTAATACCAAGCTCCCATCATCTCCCATTAGAATGACTTATGGTGCTTTCCTGATACTTTGCTTATGAACGTCAGTGGTCTACTCACTTCCAAGCTCGCTGTCTTATTCTTTTAGAGGAAAACCTATAATGCTCCTATTGGAAAATCATCTATCCAGTGGCCTCCTAATCCCCATGAATCCACCACAAACTATTATTCTCTTAAAGCCCATATAATTTTCCCTTTACAGTTCGTTCCTAGTCCTGGATCTCAGCAGGCTTATCCTAAGGTCAGAATTTTTGCATATTCCAAGCCTTTGGTCTGGCAAAAGCTTATATTTTCATTCTGCATGGTGTATTTCTCATCTCACAGATTTCAGCTCAATAGTGCCCAGTTCTGTAAAGCCTTTCCTGAACCCTTCATCTGTGGAGGTCTGCGTTTTATTCACTAGGACCCTGTGCTTACTCTAGGCATGCTTCAGGTTTTGAAATGTATTTTTACTTTCTCCTATGTTCTCTACTGAAGGCAGGATCTGGCTTGCTTTGCTTGGTAATGTAAATCCCCAGCTTTTGCCTCTGTCTTATATGGAATATGAATGGCTGTGGTTAAAGTGTCCCACAAGTTATGTGCAAGGGTTCTTCCCATTATAGTGATTTAAAAAAAATTGAGCGACAGCAAAATTAAATAATGTTCAAAGGGTATTAAAGATAGTAAGAGTTTGCTTTTGATTGAATGAAGAGTAAATATATCTTTATGTGCCTGATACATATGTTTTGGGAGATAATAAGTTCAGAGACTCAAAGTCAAACTACAGATTGGATTAAGTCAAAGGAAAAATCATTAACAAGTTCTCATAGCTAAGGTGAAAGCTCTTTCCTTTCGGTTCCCTCTCCCCAGCTGTTTAGCATATGTTTTTGTTTTCAGCCCTCTTTTTTTGTTGTTGTTCCTAAAGAACTCTCTAAATTCTGGGACCCTTGACAAAGCCTCACTGTTACGCCAGGTTGAAACTCAGCCACCCATATTCGCTCATTTTGCATCAGATTTACTGTCCAACAGAGGCAAGACTGAGGTCACCGAGTTAAAACTAGACTTTCGTTTTACAGCATTATGTCTGGTGTAGGGTTGAATTCAGGGATTTATTGCTCAATGTTGGTAGGTTATACAGAGACTGTTGTGTGATTTATTTACTGTCAGAAATGAATGGCTACATTTTAAAACTGAAGGCTGTTATTCCCAAAATAAGTCATCACTTTAAAAATACTCTAGGCTAATGTCACTGCATATTTTAAAGTATTGATGGGTAAGTCAGTGACTGGTCATTTGGTGGATGATCTCTGGCAAAAGGCGGAATTCATGCTCTGCTCTTCCTTCAATCACATGTACATGTGGCTTGGATATACCAATGGAATCTTCTTCCCTTTGATTCCTTATCTTTGACCTGGATCCATACAGTGTTTTAATCCCAGTGATGGAATAATGACTAAAACATGAACATTGAAGACGAACAACTAGTGGAATTTGCTTTGAATTTTAAAGATTTTAGTCAATGCCTTAAAAAAGTCTCAGCCATACAAGCTGTTCTAGTTATCACCTATCTATTGATCATCAATCATCTATCTAATGCTAATTAGCTTTCTTTCTTTTCATATACTCAATGTATTTTGGTCAGATCTATCCATCCTCTGCTACTTCAGTTTCCCTGTCAATGAATTTATGAGGCTCATAACATTCCCTTTCATAAGAAATTTCACAGTGCATTTTGATTACTCTAAGTAATAGAATTACCTGCAAAATATATTTGAATATAGAAGGAAAATGAGACACCACAATGCTGATGAGAGCATCCAGTAACCTTGGACACTAGTATTCATTTGTAGAGATAGGGGTACATCATGATTGATGTTTTAAAAGTGATGGTCTGCTTAGCGTGCAGCGTGCATGGGACCCTGGATTCAATCCTTGGTACTGAAACAAACAAACAAATAAAGAAATGGAGAAGTAACCAGTCTGGATACATTGCATTGTTTATTTTCCTGTTCTTTACATCCTTTGAGAAAGCTAAAAGAGATGATGCAGAGTGTGGCTAGCCAGGCAACATGTGGCCTAAGGGGCTGCTTTTGCTCCCTGTTGGGTTTCCAGGCCAGCTGTGTGCTCAGTCAGTCAGTCAGTCTGCGTGTCGTCATCAGAGGTGATGATGCGCAAATGAGATTCAGACAGCGGCCGGGGACACTGGATGCACATGTTTCAGTGGGCTCTGCATCTGCTCTACAGTTAATGAGTGTTGCTGTGAATTCTTTGGCTTGAGTGTGATCATTGGTGTTTTAGCATTGAAGATTGGTACTTCATTTATTATCACTTGGCCATATTGTGTATTTTCTTAGAAGAGTGGGCTTTGTTTTCAGTCTTCTTTGGTCATCATTGACTTTGATAGTCAGTTGTAGTAAGTAGATAGGCTTGAACGAGGAGACGTGGAAAGGAGGACAGCTCCCAAGTTTGAGCCTGATTCATACAAATGCTTTCTCTGTGGCTGCTGCTGCCAGCTTTTACCTCTCTTTCCTCTACTCTTTTGGTTTAAAGACTTAGTTATTTGTATCTCTGCAAGCTTTTGTAGGTTTTTGTGCACACCATTGTAGCAGGAGAGGCCAGAAGTGGGAGTCAAACTGGAGTTGCAGCTGATTGTGAGCCATCATAGGAAATGAACCCAGATCCTCTACAAGAGCAGAAATGCTCTTAACCGTACATTATCTCTGCGTTCTCCCATCCTCTAATCTTAGCTTTCTGCAATCTGGTGTGAAAGCTCTCTGGATATAGATCCCTGCTCTGATCAGTAAGACTTGAAATCACATGGTCCTCTCCTTCTCTTCCTTCACCTGTCTGTCTTCTCTAGTGGATAGTCGTTGTTGCACTTTGATTTTGTGCCCTACATGGTCATTGAACTGTGCACTGAACGTTATTTGTCCAGAGTGCGTTACAGCTTCTTGCCACATTGGAACTGACTGGACCTCTGATGAACTCTGGAGTACCTAGCAATTTTTACAGAGGTGAATGCAGTTCCACATCAGTCCCCTGTACTGTGTGCTTTCAGGGCAGAAACGATGCTACTCTTATGTTTCTGGCTTTTCATACATGATCATGTTAGCCGGGACAAGATCAATACTTGTTGATTAGAGACATGTAGCTTTGTTTGGGGAAATACGTCCGGTTAATCTAACAGTTAGCTGTATTATTCTGTCTCTTTTCCTTTCTGACTATAGAGAGAAAGATGGTCTATAAAGAAGTCTTATTTCTAATTGTGTGGGCAAATGACAAGCCTTTAGACCCTCTATTATTGACTCTTGTCTTGCATTTCAGGATCTCCCTAAATCTGAATAATTACAGTATCATTTTTTTTTTTTGTGGGCAGTAGTAGATTGTGGCAGCTCTCCATGACCACAGGAGAATTGTATAGGCTATAGTACTGAATATCAAAGTAGAAATTTCATCTTATATATTGAAAATGATTTTCTTTTTTTATTTCTATTTTTGTATGTGCATGCCTGCATTGTGTGCTGGTGTGCGAGTGCACTCATGTTGTGCAGTGCCCTCAGAGGACAGAAGAGGGTGCAGGATCCTCTGCAACTGAAATTATGGATGGTTGTTAGTCACTAGGTGGGTGCCGGGAATGGATGTTGGGTTCTCTGGAAGAGCAGCCAGTGTGCTGAAATGCTGAACCATCTCTCCATCCTCATGATTTTCATATTGTAGAGTAGGAAATGAAGAAGGCAGAGGGAATGATGTGAGTCTGTTTTGACTGTTGTGAGGACTAAGGTTATGTCTGTCTTTGTCTGCACTGAGTGTGACAGGACGACTATCCTGAAGTCTGCTTCTTGGAGAAGCATGGAGATCCTGCACAAATACTTGTTCAATATCTACCAAGCTTGTGTTTTGAATCCACTGGTGCTCAGAAAAATTAAATCACTTAGCTAAAACAGTCTAGAGCTGAAATTTAGGTCTTCTGTCTGCTCATTTCCTGCCCCAATTTGATATTCTCTACCCCAAATTTGTTAGTGATCTGTTTAATTTACAGTGGCTTAGTATAAGTTAAACTTCTCTGGGCTCCAGATATCTCACTCTGAAAACTGAGGTTAGGTTACTAGGATGATTAGATGAAGTTATGAATATTAAATATCAAGCAAGCACAGTGCTTTCCACAGAAATATACATACTTGCCTCCTATGTTTGGATGCCCAGAATACATACTAATCCATTTATGCTGTGCTCCCCATTTAAAATGTAGGTTTGCATAAGAGCTTCATGGGAGTATTATATCATTAGCCCTTGTGTGTTTTATAGACAGTGACTAGGAGACCTCCGTCATCAGAAAGAGGAGAGTGTCGTGCACCTAGAGTAAACTCTTCCTTTTTTTCTGCACAGATGAAAGAAGCAGCATTTACTCTTGACATTTACTCAGCATAGCCATTCCAGGTGAACAGAAGTTTTGTTAGTGAGAGCTTCTTGTCATTATTTGGAGACATTTACAACTGATACAATGGTTGCTTTAGATCTTAGTCTAGTGATAAAAAATTGTTTCTGTTTGAAAATGAAAAATAAAATGGATAGAAGACCTATTCTGGGGTATGATATCTATATTCAAATACAAAGAAAGTGTGATCCCTTATAATTGATCACATTTGGTTGGACTACCAGCTAGTGTTTAAGGACAGGCAGTAAACCTATTCTTATGCATAACAGGTATTTGCAAACATTTGACATTTTAGAACCTTTAGAATGAAGGGTGAAGGACAGAAGGCCAGTGAGATGCATCTGGGTGGGGCACAGCTGGCAAACATTTGCTTACCAGTCTCTTTCTCCTTTTCTTACTTCCTTAACGTTTTTCTACTGCTTGCCCCTTATGATAGAAATAAGCAGTCCTTAGTCTTTCTGAGCTCAATGTGGGGCCCTCAACAAGTATTTAGGTAGGAAGATTTAGGTTAGAAATTACTAAGCTGGTTTTCCCAAGGGTTTTGTAAGAGTTGAATAATGTAAGAGACATAAAAATGTGTAGATTTTATTATTGTTATTGTTTATTTGCTTAATTTACATGAAAAATATTTTCACTCTTATTCCAGGAAGATGGTGAATTTTTTTTCTCTATGTTGAATATATATTATTTCTCTAAATATGTGCATTGGTGAGTCACTATAACACTATATACTGAGAATAGTTTGTAGCTCTATCCAATGCATTTTCATTATTTTCATACTGACCATCAACCTTAGAGAGTGACCTCAAAGGAAATGTTGATAAGTAGACTGTACCATGTAACACTACTGATTCTGGCCCCTTTCACCTACAAAGTAGCAATTTCTTATGGTTCAACATAATATTAAATATTCATTTTATTAATTTCTTTCTTTGCACAAATACTCTATTCAATGCCAGGAATATGTTCTGTATACATTGGGCATATTTGTTGACAGGCAGGGAATTGATCTGAGTAATACTAATTAGGCAGTTTTTATTTTATTGTTTTTGCATTTACCTTTACTTCTAAACCATACAATGAAGGTAAAATATTTTTCTTTTGAATGAGGCTGGCAGAGTAAACAGGAGTTTTGATTTCTTGGTTGTCTATGATCTTCTTAGCCTAAAGAGGGAGGACATATGGCAGGTCAGAGAGGTCAGGTATTTGGTAAGGTATTTGGAAAGTAAATATTTAAAAGGTTAAAAGTGTATCTGTCCTGATCTTGGGCGGTCCTGGATGATAAACTTAACTATTCTTTGAACTGGTGTTTCTATTCCTTACTTGGTATGAGGGGAGTTGCATTTTGCAGGAATAATGGGAACACACATCAGCTACTCAGCAGATGGCCTGAACTCCTGATGCAGGTAATTCAGAAGTAGGAGCAGAAACACAGATTGTGGTTTCCAGCTGACACAGTGGGGATGGAGATGAATGATGTAGTGAGTCTGTGAACTTTGCCTTGGAAAATAAAACTGAAGATGGGTGCTAGAGGTATGACTAGGTAGATGGTGTGCGTGTGCATGTGTGTGGGTTCACGTGTGTGTGAATGCATTTGTGTATGGTATCCAGAATGGAGACTCAAAGATATCTGGAAATGTTCCAAAATCCTTGCTTTCAGAACTTCTTCAAAATAATTCGTACTAGTGTCAGTGTGCTCTAGCTACTGTTTACAAAAGTGCCAGAAACAGTCCTTTATGTGCTGTGAATATTCTTGATTGCAAGAGAACTTCTGTTTATTCCCTGATTCTCTACTAATGTTCCTGACTTCAGTTGGTTGCTATGACCCCTCTCTATAGCTGTGTACAGTGTATGGACATGTGGTCATTCCTTCTATTTTTAAAGTATACCTGGGGGAAAAGTGAGGTTCCCCATGCCTTTTTGTTTCCATCTCCCAATATCTAGAACATGGTAGTCATTAGGAATAAACTATTCCCAAAGACTCCATGGTATAGTCTTTTTGCCAGCTGCAGTGTCTATGAGTCTGTGGTTCCAGGGCATGTAAGAAGATAGGAATGCAAAGTAGTGAGAAAACATACATATAAACAAATTAGTATATTCCCAAGAGAGCTGTAAATGTCAGCTGTGATTTTTACTGTGGTAAATGCCAAATGACTGTAAATGGTACCAACATTCCAAGTGAGGAAGGGTCTTTAAGACCCAAGAGAATTTATTCTGAGGGAGTTGCAAGTGAAATAGAGTTTTATTTACAAGACATGCCATTCTAGCCAAGCAGGAGTTATATCAAGGGCATGAGGCTGTGCTGCAGGTAGTGGATTGGGAGAAGTTTCAGGCTGAATAGACTGACATCCAAATATGAAAGAACTACCTGGATAGAGAACTAGTCTAAATTAAGACTACAAATCTTAATTTCAGAATGCTTTGTTTGGGTTAAAGTGATGCACTAAAATTTTAATCTGGAATTCTTCCATGACTATAATAACCCATAATCTTGGGGCAGATAGGACAGATGGAAAAGTACTTGCTTCTGAAGGGTAAAGATCTCAGTTCAGAGCTCCAGCATCAAGGTAGAAATTTGAGTGTGATTACAGGTGCCTGTGATCCACTGGAGCCACCTAGAGTTCCATCCTCCACAGCCATCAATTGCCAGAAGTTTCTTCTGTTGGGTTGGGCTTTCTTACCCACTTCCCCCGTCTACGCTGGGATTTTGCCTGGGTTGAGCATGCTGTCACCAGTGCTTTGAGTTCATGCGAGTAACTGCCCCACTGTCTAGAAGACTGTTTCCTTGTGGTCATCCATCCTTTATGGTTCTTATAAGTTTTCTGCCTCATCTTCTGCAATGGTTCCTGTGACTTGGGAGGCGTTGATTCGAAATAGCTGTCCTAATAAGGGATAAGTACTTTGTGACCTCTGTTCTATGAACATTGGCTAGTTGTGGGTTTCTGTGTTAATCACCATCTGTTGCATAAGGAAACTTCCATATATGGCATTGCTAGGTGACATTTACTGAGCACTTTCTTGGGCCAACCACTGAAATAGGTACATTGTATATGGCAAACATTCTGGGACTGCCTTTTATAAGTAATAACACTGAAACAGAAACTTGAATATTTTCCCACAAACAAGCAGGTGGTGACAAAGGATTCAAACTCTGGGCAACCCCCAGATGCAGTGGTCAGAATCTAAGGCCTAGGGACTCGGTATCTGTGCTTTCATTTATAAGCTTGGAAATCAATACTTAGGCTTCCTTGTGAAGACAGTGAGGGCAGTAACATGAGTTCTATCTCATGGGATCGCTTTGGTAGAATGAACAGTTTGCAAAACTTGCTGAGTAGGGGTGCTTGCTTTCAGAGGTGAGGAGAAACCTTAGCCTTAATTCTCTTACATGACAGAAGGGAAACATCAGTGTAGAGCTATTGGATGTGTTCCTTGGTTAGATGTAGAATTAAGATTAAAATCAAGTCCTCTTTACTGTAGGAATAAGTGCTCTTGTGCTTATTCCAGTCAGTCAGCTAAATCAGAATGTATGGCCGTGCCAGAACTGGGCTAAGTTTTGCTTTTGATCTAGCTAATAAAAATATACTTTTTAAAGAACATGAAAAAATTCATGATGAAATTTACTTCTGAGTTATTCAGGTTGTGGATGACATCATCTTGTTTTCAGTAGACACTTATCCAGGACTAGTTACTAATACCCCCTTTCTACACTGTTTCTAGATCATTCCCTCATCTTAAGGAAGAATGCCAACTTTCAAAACACAGAATTTTGCATACAAGACATTGCCATTGTGATGCCATATTTATCTGCTGAATTTGCTCAACAATAAACAAGCTTGATAATAATCTCATACTGGAGGAAGCTACTTCAGTTGACCCTTTTGGGTGACCCTTCCTGATTTTGCAGACTCCACAAATTCGGGGCCAGGGACAGGGCATTCCTCTGAATCAACTGGCAGAGGACGATACAAGACGTGAGCAGGAAACCCTAAATATCACTCTACTGATTTGTACTTCAGCCTGGGAGATTTGGAAACAGTACAGGCATAGAAGATTTGTCCCAGATGAAAAGTAGAAAAGCAGTGGGAGTATGGTGTCCATGGAATGGAGTGAGAGAGGGCAGGGACACTAGCGTCTCTCTAGGGCAGGACCCTGTAATGTACTGCTGCCAGCTCGGCTCCACTCCTACAATGCCATCATATAATGAATTCATCAGATGACAGGTCATTAACTGATTCATTGCCTTCAGGATCCAGTCACTTCTTAGAAGTTCATCAGCCAGCCAACAAATCTCTAGTACATAAGCCTATGGGAGACATTTCATATTCAAATGGCGAGACGCAGAAAATATGTTTAGCTGATAACTACTGTTCAGTTCATTCAACAAATATTTATTTTTGTTTTATAAATACCTTGCGGCATGTCTAATAGTTATCTAGACAGAAGAAGCCCACTATGAGGATTGTCCAAGTGAGACTCAGAGGAGAACAGTAACTACTTATTATATAGAATCTCTTAGCTCATAATAGTTTTAAGCTTAAGTCAAATGCCACAAGAAAATTTTAGAGGTTCAAAGATGACTAGTAGCATGATGTTAGTATTGGGTTGATGACATCCTTGAAAACATAGAAGAAGGTGTATGATATTATAAAATAGGTATTTGACCTTTGTCCAGTTTCCTGATACATAATTCTTAAAACCCTAAAATTTCCAGAGCCATAAGCATGTTAATGTGATGACTATTTTTGAATGCTCCTGAACAGCCTTGAGAAAGGGCCTGGCTTTGTGAGGAATGAAGCATGTGATTATAAAATTGGAATGTGCAGCTCCACACCTCCATCAACAAAGAGAGAGGAGAAGGTCTGGAAGTTGAGTTGATCTTCAGTGGTCTTGGGTATGGTCCGTTATGCCTGTGAAACACAGCCTCCATAAAAACGGAAAAGAAAACAATTTAGAGTTTCTATCTAGGTAAATACATGGAAATTTCTGAAAGATAATAGTACCACACCCCTTCTCCAAAAGCTTCCCCATATCTCCTGACCTACACCCTTTCTAGTATCCTTTCTAGTAAGCCATAAATAGAACTGTTCCTTTGAGTTCTATGAGTTATCCTAACAAATCAATCAAGCCAAAGAGGAGGAGGTCATAGGATCCTTGGACTGTAGCCAGTTCATTATCAGACTGAGTGGCTTGAACTGAACCTGAGGGTTGCTGAAACACAGAGTACCTAAGTGGAGAATCAACTGTAGAGTTGATGGTTCGCTTGCTGGTTGATGGCAAGAAAACTCATAGAGCTGCACATACTGGTTCCTAGAGGTCACAGAAATGGCCTTGTTTTATTTACAATAAGGAACAGGAAAAGTACCCTAGGTCCTTTTCTTTCTTTTTTTTCTCCTATATGTTAGAAGGGGTGAGAAGGACAGAAAGGAAGAGAGGCCAAAATATTTTATTCCATCTCATTTTTATAAGTGATATATAAATCTTGAAGATGGTAAGATTATTCTGTCTCAAACTATATATTTGAAAACACCTCCCTAGTTGCTATCATATTGAAGAAAAAAATACCATCTCAGATGCCTGGAATTCTTGCTTTATATTTAGAATGAGTTAAAGGCCTATAAATTACATTGTATTCCAGTCTTTATGAACAAACTTATAATATAAACCTACTCAAGAATTCATACCTAGGTTTCCCAACATATAATCTACAAATACAGCATGCATTTTAGTTTGAGGATATTAAGTGTGACAAGAAGTTGATGAAAAGAAAGCTAGAGCAGAGACATTAAGGTGTATATTGTGTGACCTTCAAGCCCTCGGTCCTGCCTGTCCTTTACATTGAGGCTAGATCAAATGTTCCCTACACCTTTACAAGATGAAGTGTTGCCTTTGTGCCAGAATAGCGTTGGAAAATACTTATAGGGAATTTTGTGATTATTAATCAAGAATCAATACCTTAGAGGCTGGAGAGATGACTCAGTGGTTAAGAACACTGGCTGCTCTTGCAGAAGACCTGGGTTCAGTTTCCAGCACCTACTTGTCAGCTAACATTTTTTCAGTACTCCAGTTCCAGGGGATCTGACTACTCCTTCTGGCTCCTGTGGGCATTGTATGACATGGGCGTACTTATATACACATTAAGGCAAAACACTCATAATCAAATATGTGTGTGTGTCTGTGTGTGTGTGTGTGTATGTATGTATGTATGTATAAAGAATCAGTACATTGGAGAAAAGAAACAACAGCTGTCTCTGGAGTATTTAATCTATTCTGGCCAAAAGGCAAAATTCTTTTATTTTCAAAAGAGAAGAGATTACTTTCTAAGTGCTATGTTCAAGAACTACTCCACTTTCAGGCAAGATTTATTTTGCTTGTAGTATCTCCTTTTATAGAAGACAGACCTTTCCCTTCATGGGTCCCTGAAAACTTTAACTTAGGTTATGACCACAATTTATATGATAAAGGGGCCATAAATGCAAAACACAGGGAGAGTGATGTTTTTTTAATGTGTAAAGCTTTGAAAAATACAACATAGATTATAGTGGAATTGAAGTTTTTAAGAGAAGAAAGACCTACCAAGTCATCTATTCCTTGCATAGAGAAAATTAAGCTATTTCTTGGGGTCTTGAATCTTACTAGATTTATAGTGTGGCTCAGCACACTTCTTTTAGTTTTTACTTGATTGTGATTATTTAAAACATTAAAATTTATCACGGTTACAATTATGATTTTATACTTATTCTGCCTTTCATGGTGTCAGCATCTAAAGTCAGAATTGCTTTGTTCCATATTCAAGCTACAGTTTTAGGAATCGAAAAGCTGCAGCTCTAACATTCAACACCTGGTGGGACAGACAGGCTCCTCTTCTGATGATTATTGCTACACACACCCAAGAAGTCTGCAGTTGGGGCTGTCAGGACTGACCTCCACTGCCAACATCTCAGAGGTGTCCATACCTGATTATATCCCACCTTTTCCTTTGGCCCTAGGCATCTTCACTGAAGAGTGGGTTCTTGTGGTGGCTAATCTCAACTGTTACCTTGTTGAGATCTAAAATCACCTAGGAGACAGATCTCTAGACATATGTTTTTGGAGATTATCTTGATTAGGTTAATTGAGGTGGGAAGACCCACCAAATTCCCCGTGAGGAGCATCATTTCCTGGCCTGGGTCCTAGATTGTATAAAAAGGAGAAAGTGTGGGACGGGAGGGGGGATGGCTCAGTCATTAAAAGTACTGGCTGCTCTTGCAGAGGACCCAGGTTCCTTTCTGAGCATCCAGATGGCAGCTGTCAACCATCTGTAACTTCAGTTCCAGGGGAATCCCCCACCCTCTTCTGGCCTCTGTGGGCATTGCATGCACATAGATTCACTTGTATATGTGCAGGCAATACACTCAGACACATAAAATTAAAATTTAAATTAAAAAGGTGGAAAGAAAGATGGGAGAAAGAGAGCTGAGCTCTCCAAAGGACTCGGTTGCTTTAGTCTGTGAGCCAGAATAAACCCTTTCTCATCTAAACTGCTTTTGCCAGTGTATTCGTCACAGCAACAGGAAAAGTCTTCATCCGTTTTCTATTGCTTTAATATAACAGGAGAGACAACTTCATTTTTAAACAACCGATCTCCTTATAACTAATCCAGTCTTATGACAATATAGCTCTTTCCACATGACCCAGTCATCTCTCATTAGGTCCAGTCTCCAGTACCACTGCATTGAAGATCAAGCTTTTTAACAAAAACTACATATCGAAAAAAATAAAAAAAAATAAAGATCAAGGTTTTGACCTCGAGGCACAGTCAAGGCACAGAATCTTTTTGATGTTGTATGGGTGCTATTGATACCCGTTGCTATTGATAAGTAATAATATTTAATTTCTATATAATATAAAACTTCTAATAAAAATTAGAGAGATAGAGAGGGAAGGGGAGAGAGAGAATCTCTTCCCTTAGCAGTGAACAATTTGGCTTTCTCTCATGCCTTTCATGGGGCAGAGAGGATGGCCTATGATGATGACTGGCAGCTTAGGACAGGCTGAGTCCCCTGCTGACATTGGAGGTGAGATTAGTTTCCCAACCATGTGCTAGCTGCAGTGTTAGGGGTCAGAGTAGATTTTGAGTGGGACAGTCATTGCATTTGTGTACTCCCATAGCCCACCCTTCCTTGAGTGTGTCATAGTGGAAGGGCTCTGGTCATCCGGGATGTGTCCTATTGGTGCCATTCATCTGTGTTCTCAGATCCCACTGGATTAGCAACATCAAAAGTTATACGCTTGGAGCTGGAGAGATGGCTCAGAGGTTAAGAACACTGACTGCTTTTGCAGAAGACCCAGATTCAATTCCCAGCACTCACATGGTGACTAAAAACTGTAACTATGGCTCCAGGGGATCTGACACCCTCTTCTGATCTCTGCCGGCATTGCATGGCACAAGTTGCACGCTCAAAGACACAGTAATAAAATAATCCACCTATGCTTTCTCAAATATATATGCATGTTACATTTTCAATGTGAAATGTTCCTCACTCGGGCCACAGCAGGTTGGTACTGTTCAGAAAAGTTTGGGGAACTACAGGAGAAAGGAGCTGGAAGAAGTAGGCTTCATGGAATGGACATTTGAAGACTCAGGCAATCTCTGGTCCTTTCCTCTCTCTTGGCTTCCTGCCGGATGTAAGATAAAGGGCGTCTTTCCCCGTGTCCATCTGCCACCATAACTTTGCCCACAAGGCAGACTTTTGATTCCACGAGCCAAATGAAATCCTTCCCTAGGATGCTTCTGTGTTGGAGCTTGCCACAGCATTGAGACTAACAGCTCACCCTGCATACATGTGTGTGTCTATGTGTCGATGGAGGTGTGTCTAAGTGTGTACCCATACACATCATGTAATTATAAGGAGGAGGGCGTAGGCTAACAGCTTTCTCTGACTCCCCTTTTAGGTATTTCTGGATCTTATTTTCTGGTGGTAAAGTGGTTTATAGTTTTGTTAGAGGATGGATAAATTTTAAAGCGGAGGCTTATAAAGAATGGAGGTTTGGAAAGATGAGAAGACTCTCCAAGCCTTCTCTTCCAGCTTTGCCCTCCCCTGTTGTGGGTTGAGGGAGCTTCAACTGGGGAAGTGCTCCCATTGGACTGGCCCGTGTCCATATCTATGGTGTATTTTCTTGATTGTTGAGTGATGTAGGAGGCTCCAGCCCACTGTGGCCAGTGCCACTGCTCCGCAGGTTGTTCTGTGTTATATAAGAAGACAGGCAGAGCATGGACCAGGGGAGCAAGCCAGTAAGCAGCTTTCCTCCATGGCCCATGCATTAGCTCCTGTCTCCAGATCTGTATCCCAACAGTTCCTACCTAGGCCTTCCTCAGTGATCAACTGTGGCTAGATAAACCCTTTCCTCCCTAAGTTGGTATTGGTCAGCATTCTTTGTCACTGTGATTGAAAGCAAAGTAGAGCACCTGTCAAGGCTATATAGAGCAGCAGGGAGCAGCTGACTCAGGCCTCCTGCTAGTCAGGAAGGAAGGACGGACCTGGGCTGTAGATTCTAGTTTGTACCTCTGGTTCACCAATGTTCTCAGTGGTAGTAAAACTTGTCTGTTATAAACCTGTTAACAAAGCTGTGCTTTGTGAATTCTATAAAAGCTAGTTTCCTCATATAGAATTTTGACAATAGACTTCTGCCTGCGTTTAATTAATGGTCTCTGTGCGATAGGAATCGGTGAGAAGCTGAGATTGTTTTGCACTACATGTAAATATGTAGGCTCCATTCCTTCTCCCTTTTCCGCTGTTGGTGATATTGCTGCTATGCATGAGAAAAGGAGAATAAGGAGATTGAAAGCCTTTTAAAGATTTTCAACTGATTTATATTTATCATCAATGACAATTAAGGTAAGTGCATGGGATATGCCTTCCTTAAAAACCCCGGAGTCAGCAAGCAGCAGTAATTTCCAATTGTCTGTGACTGATTGTAACCTAGGATCCAGCCTCAGTGAGCTGCAGACTCAGAGGTAAATGCTAATTGTCCCTTCACTATGCTGTCTGTTGAAAGGCCATGGTGTACTGTCTCTGCTGTTTCCCCACCATTAAAACCCTGTAAAAGAAAACCTCCAAGACCAGGGTGGTTAATGGAATTGTGTGTGCTGGAGGAGGTATGCCATTGAAAATTCGAAGTGGACAAGTGAATCAGAAGAAGGTCTTATGGGCTTGCTCACACTGACATGGGATGCTTTGAAGGAGCACACTGCTCATAAATCACACTGAAAGTCAGGGAAGCTCAGGAGCAGGCTGTTCTCTCCCTGAATGCTGTCATCTCATGCTCTGTGACACCTCACACTCTGTGTCTGAACTTGAGTGTGTGCAAGGAAATTAATCACTGGTGCAAATTATGGTGATGCTATTAGCATAAGAATGACTTTGGAGTACCTTACATTACTGGGGAAATTCTTGTTTTGATGACTGTAGCCTCTGGCCTGTCCATGGTTCTGATCGTCTCATTACGCTGTTCAGAATCCCAGCTGTGAAGCACCATCTGTCAGCAGCAGCAACAGCAGCAGCATCTGTCCTTGTGTCAGCTGGCATCTGCATTAACTCTTACAGAGTTGCCTGAAGGCCAAGTAGGTGGGTGTGTGGCTCAGGGGAGCAGGCTCTGTCCTGATGTCATTAGTGAAAAATTGCCTGCCCTTTCACCACAAATCCATCTAGCCTGGCATGCTAAGTGCTTGCTTTTTCACAAGCTGAGAGACTCGGCCTTCTTGCTCACCTTGCTTTCCCACCATAACAATGCTGACACACGGTAAAGCTGGAGCAAATGCTCACAGAAGAGAGTTAGGATTTGATTTTCTGTTTTCTGTTTAAGCCTTCAGGACATCATGTTGGAGTACTCACTGGCATGAACTGAGTTCTCTCCTCACCATTTTCTAGAACATCCCAATAGGGTAGTTGCAGATGCAGTCCGTTAAGATGAGTTGGGTGCACCTAATCCAGTATGACTGGTGTTCTTATAAGAAGAAAGAGAGGCCACAGAGGGAAGAGAGCCATGCGATGACCGAGGCAGGGATGGGACTAAGGCTTCCACTGGCCAAGGAACACCAAGCAATTCTGGCAACCTGCAAAAGCTCAGAAAGAAGCCTGCAGCAGATTCCCCCTGGAGCCCTTGGGAGGAACAGGGCCTGTCGACACCTTGCTTTCAAACTTGTAGCTTTCATAACTGTGAGATAATACATTTTTGTTGTTTTAAGCCATCTAGCCAGTGGTAATTTATTATAACGGCCCCAGGAAACTAATGCATAGTACTGAATTGTATGTTCCCACTGGGGTTGGTATGTGCTTTGGAAGTTGTGTTTTGCAAGCTTTGAGCACAGAGGATGCATAGACTCTGTTGAGGGAGCCTGGATTTGAATATTGCCTGTAGGGAGGGACAGTGCTTCTGAGGAAACTCTATGGGACCTGAGCTATTAGAGCAGAATTTTCAGTTCATCCCTGTAGCCAGCCATTACTTAAACTGTTGAAGGCATAAGCACTAAGTACCAAGTATCTCCTGTGTATACCAAGAAGCACAGTGACAGAGTTGTGAAAGGAAGAGATGCAGAACCTGCCCTTGTAGGGTCGAGAATGAGCTGGTGAAGACAGAAATGACTGCTTTCAGTCAATGTATTTTGATCACCAGTATTTAACACATCATTTATGCAATGACTAGGATTAACATTAGAAGAACAAAGGACAAGAAAATGCCCATGTGAACCCTACAGTTCGAACACTGAGCCTCCCTTTAACCTTGGACAAGTCATTTCAGAAACTCAATAGAGACCCCTTGAGAAAGAACAGTAAAACTCAACACAAAGGGGGAAAACATTGTTTCAGAACATCATTTAATAAAGCTAATCTGAAACCTAGTCATGCTGCACTCATATTTAATCCTATTAAAGTACCCATGATTCATCGCACATCCAGCTCGCTCCCTGACTTGCTTTTTCTAATGCTAATCATAGTCCTCTGTATGTGCAGGATTTAATACATATTTGTTGAATTATTGACTAAGAATACTATGAGAGAGTCTATCAGCTGACACATTATTATTACATGCGCCATGATAAGCAATTTACCTCACTTTTTTCTTCATTGTCTTGTGATGTTTCTGTGGGTACAGTATTAACCCATTGTACATACAGATGAGCACCTGAGGTACTGTGAAGATAAGGGACAGCCCCATAGTCAAGCAGCTAGTTCTGGCAAAGCTAGGTTTCTGACCCAAACACCCAACACTTGCTCCTCACCCTACCTGATGGCGTACTTTGTGTTCTATGGACTGGAGTATGCTGTGGTCCTCTGTGAATTTTAGAATGCTGTGTGGAAATCATGTCCTTTTCTTATATTCTTCTTAGTAATCACAGCCTCTAGGAAGAATGAAGAAAAAATGGGTTTTAGAGACTTTTAGCTAAGGGAACCTTTCTCCATCAAGAAACACTGACTCTAGAACATAGCTTGCTCACTCATTTACTAAAATGATTTCTGTTTCATTCTTTCGCTGTTTGCCCTTCAGCATTTAAGCTCACAGGACTAAAATGATGGTCTCTCCCCGGTTTTCACAGTGTAGAGCATAGGAGCACCAGGTGACGCTTTCCATTTACACAGAAGTGAGGTGATGCTCATTTTCTTCCTCTTTTCACTGTTTTTGAAACATACATTTTATTGAATTTTTGTGTATTTTATATACAACATCTTAGTCCTCTAGATACCTTCCCCATCAGTGCCCTACCCCCACTGAATTTCATGCATTCTGTCATTTATGTTAAGGTGTATTGAGTCAAGTCAGTGTCTCCTGCGATCCCTCAGTCAGTGTAAGTTCATAAACTGGAGTCTAGTCAGCCTATCTAGAGTCACTCTCTTAATGAAGATCAGCTCCTCCCCACCCAGCAGTAATCGGCTGCCCAATAGTTCTTTGGCTAAGATTGGGACCTAATGCCCATTTCCACAGTCCTGTGCTGGATTTTTGTCTGCTTGAGTTTGCATGGGTCTTTTGCATGTTGACACCATTGCTGTAGTTGTAGGTTCATGTGACCAAGGTACCAGGAGCCTGTAAGACTCTGATTTTCATATGTTCATGGACCTCCTCCCCTGGATCTTACAGTCTTTCCCCTCTTCCTCAGTAGTCCCTGAGTCCTTTTTCTTTGAAGGTCTCCAGTCCTTGAGAAGTCATCAATTACATTGCTCCTCCATACCCTGAAAGAGTAAATACATCTTTACAATCTATATTCCCTGTCTTTCCAAAAACTAACATGCACATGAACCAGGGATTAAGGCACATAGCTCTTTGAGATAATTAATATTACCATTATGTGTGTACAGATATTTAAACTGTGAATCAATTAAGATTAGAATCTGTTTCAAGATAATAAGAATATGATAGTGAACCTAATACAGAACTATGACTCAGTCCTGCCTTGATCAAGTTCTGAGTTATTGAAATGTTCTCTTTCTCTTAGTGTGGATATTTAATATGAACATTTAATATTAGAGCAGGCTCATGATTTGTGAATAACAGAGTGAAAACAAGGAAGTGGAGAAAACAGGAAACACAGCTGAGGCCACCACATGGCTATACTCTCTTGCTTGGGGATTTCATATTAGAAGTCTGTGGCTGTAATCCATGTGATGGACATAGTGTGCACAATCTGGAATTCATAGAGAAAGTCAGTTTTGCCAGGCATTATTTGAACTCTTAAGAATATCAGAAATCAGAGGACCTATTGATTCATTTTCTTTTGGACATGTATTGACTTTCCTCCGACACCTCTGTTTGTGTCATTATAGCTCATAGTGGGACTTCTGACCATCTTTTTTTCAAATGCCTGTGCTAGAAAAATCAGCTTGGGCACTAGGAAAGAAGAAACTTTAAGATTATGGATATTCTAGTTATTCTTGTCTAATCATTATTTATTGTATACCTAAATTGTAGCCCATGAACATATACAATTACCATCTATCAATGAGAGTTAAAAGAATACCTATTGGTTTTACTCTGCATCAGTCCTACCATAATCTCATTTGTCCAAGTGTTCTCTTCTAGGGAAGGGGGTCCCCTTCCTTTATTTTCACTGATAGTGAAGAACACAGCAGGCCTGAAAATGTGAAGGATACACTCAGAACAACAGAAGCTCAGGGAGGTATTACCTTGTAAGGGAGGACTTCCTGAATTCAGTGGAAGAATGTGTCTGGGCAGGGTGAGTTCTCATACTGCCCAGGGTAACAGAACCATCTGCAAACTAAGAGAGCATTGGCTTTAGCAGCCAGTGTTGAAGTTTTAAAACCATTTCATTTTTTATGTAATTTTCTGTGTGTGAATTTATTGCCTGAATGTATGTAAGTGAACTTGTGTTGGGCAATACCCATGGAGGTCAGAAGAGAGTGTCAGGTCTCCTGCAACTGGAGTTACAGATGGTTGTTAGCTGTCATATGAATGATAGGAACCCAACCTAGGTCTTCTGTAAAAGCAGCCAGTGCTCTTACATGCTGAGCCATCTCTCCAGCCTCTGGTATTGAAGTTTTCAAAGGCAAGTTAATCTCAGCCAAAAAGCACCATCTATCATTAATTCCATTAACTCAGATGTTATGAGTTTTACTGTTTTGTTCTTTATTATTTTGTTTTGCTTTTCTTGTTGAATCAGCATAGAGTATATGGAAATTATTTCTAGTTTTCCATTTGTTCATCACTAAGCAATATCATAATTGAAATAATTTAAGCTTACGAATTAGGTGGTGCACAATAACATTCTTGCCCTGTCAAAGGGAGTGTGTGCCTTACTCCACTTTGAAGAAAAATGTCATGAGCTTATAGAATTGTTAACTATTTGAGCCAGCAGGAATCACTTAGTCTAGGCACCTCTCCAACCAGATGAAGATTCTGAACTTCCAGTGGAAGATGTGAATGTCTAAGGGTAAAAAGCAAGGGAGAGCAGACTGATCAGGGTCTGGGACCAAGTTGACATCATTCTGAGTAGGTACATGGCTCACCATGTCAATTCCTGTGCAGAGGTGGAGCATGGCAGTCAGTATCACCACTGCTATACACGATTGAGGCTAATTAGACCCAAACTAATGGTGACTTGCTGTATAATCCGTTAATGCTGAAGTGGGTTTTGTGAAGTGAGCAGAGACAACTGAAACAGTAGTTTGGTTTTGGAGTGAATTAGAGGCATTGGTGAGGGGAAACAACAGCCTTTTGCCTTCCCCGCTCAGGGGCTATTTCCCGTGAACTTGGATTTTCCATGACTTTCAACATAAGCAAATAGAATCCTGAAGCTCTTTATATATAAGACTTTGTGTTTCCTACTGTATGAATGTAGATTTTTTGCATACACCACATAGCTCAGTCCATATGGGCTGTTCTAACAAAATGCCATTGACTAGGTGGCTTATAAACAACAAAATTCTATTCCTTACAGTTTGAAAAGCTGATAGTCCAAGATTGAGCTGCCAGCACAGTGGCGCTTGCTCAGGACTTGATCCCTAGACCATGCACTGCTGTCCTCCTATTGAACCTTCATGCAGCAAAAGGAGCTAGAGACTCTTTTATAAGGACACAGATCTCATTTTGAGGGTTATACCGTCATAATCTAATTGCCTTCTAATGCCTTATCACCTAAGGCTATGTCCTTGAGGATTAAGATTTCAATATATCAACTTTGAAGAATGTAAATTTTCAATATATCTTGTATACCATTGGGAAGGCAATTAAAAAATAGCACTTCTTCTCTGATAGTAAAGGGTTTGATCCTCACTTTTGGAATGAAAAAATTTCATCTCTAATATAACTAATGGATTGCTGTATGGTTTTTCTGTTGCTGTATGAAAATCACTAAAACGTACCTGGATATAACATGAGTGAGATACAGTTATTATTTCACAGTCAGGTCAGAATTCTGGGCATGGATTAACCAAATCTTTTGAACAGTGTGTTACAAAACTACAGACAAAGGACTGGCCAGGGTCGCACTCTATTTTGACATGCAAGGACTGCCTCTTCTCTGCTCAGATGGTAGTAACCAAATTAATTCTGTTGTAGTGTGTGATAACTTGAACACTAATCTTAACCTTGCTGCTTGAGATTCAAGGACGGAAGAGATCTTCTCTATGCCTTCTCATTAGGGCAGATAGCCAGGATAATATTCCTTTTGATTAGCAAACTCCTTAAGGAATAATGATATTGGCTTTCAGGTTTCCTGTATCGTATTGACTAAAGTTACAGTGCTACTAAAGCTATAGTTTTAGGTTCTACTCAAGTAAAGGAGAGGGGGATCATCCAGGGTTATGGGTAACATGAGGCCTTTGACTCTCCCCTCCATAGCTGTCAGGCCCTTCCCTCCATGGGTCATGCAATGTGGTTTATAGTTATAAGAGTATTTGTAGCATTTGGAGAATGTTTATTAATGTATAACGCTAAAGATGAGCAGCATGGGAACACATCCCTGGGCTTAGGCAAGATCAAAGACTTCTCAGCTGCTGCACTACTGATGTTTGGGCTGGCTAGATGATTCTGCTTTGTGCAGTATTGCCCTGTCCATTCTAAGACAGGTAGCCAGCCAGCAGCCCTGGCCACTGCTCCAGATGCCAGTAACATAACTGTCCCAGCAGCGATAACCAAAAATGATGCTCAACATTGCCATGTATCCCAGGGGATGGAGAATCACTTCAGATTGTGGACTACTGTATTAGAAATACAGTTGGTTTTGCTTTGCTTCTGGATAGACCCACTAAGCCACGGAATATGTGTTCCTAAGGTGATGTAGTGATTTGGTGTCAGCAGGTCTTGCTTCTCAGTTAATTCCTCATTCTCAGATATGTTGGTTTCCAGTACTGTGAAATGCAGAACGTATGTTGATGTGCTAATGAAGGAGATTTGTCCTCACATGTACTTACTTATTCACGTACATGCCAAGACAAGAATGTGTTACTGTATTTGACCATGTTTTATAATCTTGTCTGTGTTTATAGCCAGGCATACTTTAAGAGTACTTTAGTTCTGCTGTAACATGGATAATTCAAAGATACTTGATGCATGAAGCCAAAACCCTTGTGATAAGTCCCCTTTCTGTGTTATAGTCCCTTACTTGGAAATGAATGATGTGGCTCTGTGTGAGACCTAATAGTCGGTGCAATCCAGTTCTGAAATTACAAAACTCAAGTTGTCTGTTCTTGTCTCTAGGCAAAGGCAGCTCAAGCATCTCATCCGACGTGAGTTCAAGTACAGATCACACACCCACCAAAGCCCAGAAGAATGTGGCCACCAGCGAAGGTAGGCATCTGTTCACTCCTCTGGCCTGCCCTCCCTTCACAGAGCTGGCTATTTTGAAGACAGAATGTAGGCCTTTTAGTTTTATTCTGTTGCATAAGAGCATATCAGATTCTTTAAAAAAGAGAGGACGAAGACTTGAGATTTGACTACACAGTTGTTGCCTCCATTAAAGTTGATTGGGTGAGATTTAAGTGTCTTGATTTTAAGTCAAGTCCTATTATTTGGTGAAAATGTGATAAGCTGATTTAAGAGACTCCACTAATCTGTTTCTCAGTATAGCAGATGGTAAGATTATGAAAGTCATGTGATAACAGTTGAGGGTTCCTAGAAGGATGTACAAAACACTGGTACCCAGAATAGCTGTCCTTAGACAGGTACCTCACAATTATGTAATCTTAGGACTTGAATTCATTGCCAGCATTTTGGGATTTGCAAAGAAGCTTTGTTTGATCATTTAAACAATAAGTGACAGACATCACTGTCTCTGTAGTCATTGGTGTTCCTACATTGTTGAAGGACTCCAGTGACCTATTTGTGGAAATACATGTTGGAATTCAGTTGTGTCCTAAGAAGCTTTTGAGCTATTAGTTGATTCAGTGAGGAATTGTATCTATGGTATTTAGTGGAAAGTCGCGCCAATTATTTTATTTTAATGTTAAACACAATGAAATGATTTCCCCTTCTGAACAAGAGTTTGTTGTGAATTAATTATGCCGTTTATACTGAAAGGCTGTTTTTGTAGTGTCAGCTGATTTTCAGATTTATGCAGCCTGATTTTCTGAAGGGCATAGGGTGTTGTGGAAGCACATTTCCAGTTTCTGTTTCTCAGGCTTAATTTTTGTGACTCTTAGTATTGCATTAGGAAGCATGCTCCCAGACTGACATCAGCCTTTGGAGTTCTTCAGTGTCTGTTTATTTGTGCTATAATCTGTATACTAACGATGCTGATTTCCCTCTGCTTATGTATCTTCTCTTCATAATTTTTGTCTTGTTTCAGAGAGCACAGAATGACTTTCTCAGGCCTAATTATCCTCAGAACAGTGTATAAATAGCTCGGATGGCTGGATAATATCTGTCTGTGTTTAGAACCTTCACATTGGTTCATGTGTGTCACCAATTCATAAGGCAGACAGATGGGTGTGTTCTTTTTCACACAGTAAAGCACCAGGTAGCAATCCAACTTTAATTTTCTGCCTTCTAAGTTAAATGGGGGCATTAGATCATTCTTGAAATTCATCTGAGGCGATGTGCAAACCAGGATAGTTGATTCTAGATACTTGCTTTTGAGAGCTGTGACTCTTTCACGTATTCACTATGGCCCTCTCTAATCAGAAATCAATTCGTAAGACTCTTTTTTCTTTTCCCTCCAGTACATAGCTGTTACTCTTGTTACTTTCATGTGACTCTTAGAATAGAAGTTTAATTTTAAATAATCTGTTTGCCCGTACTTGAGTTTTCTCATTCTTTTGTTCTTTTCAAATACATAAGATACAGAACTAATGGAGATTTGTTGCAAGAATTGGGAAGAGAGACTGGAGTTTCATGCATTTAAAAATGACACTCTCATGTTTAAAAATAAAAGAAAGAAATCTGTAGGCATTATAAGTTTCATTTTCCTTTGTCTTTCCCTTAGGAAGAGATTCAGGTCTCCCATTAAGGTTTTATACATTTTGCAGCAGTATATATTTTGTTTTTTGCTGTCAATATGAAGATAAACTTGGGGAAAAACTACTAGGAAAATTTGATGTTCCTATAAAACAAACTTGTTACAAACTGGGCTAAATTAGTATGGAAATTCTTCCCAGATCTTCCCTGTGAAACATGTTATTTCCTTGTATAAATGAACAAAAAGTAAAAAAAAAAAAAAAAAAAAAAAAGTGTTAACCTTTGCTGGAAAGAGAGAGAAGGGACGGGGGAGAGAACAGTTTTGGACCAGGTTTCTGATCAATAGAAATGTAAAACACTAAAATGAATTCGGCTTGATATTTGCTTGAGGACTACCTGCAGCCCAGGTGACTTCCTGTAAGGCTGGTGAGTACCAAGTGCTGTTTTTTTCTCCATACACAGATGACAGAGCCTCAGGCTACCTCTCAGTGAGTGATTAGGGTGACACATTCTCTGATTTCCATAGACAGGGTGAATTTACCTGATTGTGTGTGAGTTGCTTTCTTCTGGAAAACACCTAAGTGACTCCCATGAGCACCACTGTGGTAGAGAAACAGAAGGCAAGCACTGACTTCTGACACAGAATACACATTTAAAATTGCATCTCTGATTTTTTTCACATGATTTTCAAGAGCTATGCTTGGCTTTTAAACCAGATATATTTTTATTTTTATTTGTGTGTCTTTGTTTATATGCCAAGTGTGTACAGGTACCTATGGAGAACAGAAGACAGTACTGAATTCCCTAGAGCTAGATTTACAGATGGTTGTGAACTGTTAGATATGGGTGCTGGCAACTGAACTCAGGACTTTGGAAGAGCAGTTCTTTAATTGCTGAGCTACCTCTACCACTTGTGTTTTACCTTTTATGTTTAGAAAACTGGCTGAATGTGAAGCTGATTTTCTGGAAACTATTGGATTACATGACTATCTTCATCCTTGATCCTCTCTGACTTTATCATTGTTGCCTTCAAGGAACATGGGCAGGTTCTCAAGTTAAAGACCTGAACAATGTTAATTTACACACACATACACACACATACACACACACTCACAAGATAAAGATAATATTCCATTTCCCTGTAACTTTTGAAAACTTTAACAGTTGGATTGCAAACACCTTGCAGTAGTACTGGGCTTTCCCTTGATGGATGGACAGAGAATCCCCTCTATTGGAACTTGGTTTTTGTTGTTGTCTGCAGTGAAGTTTGTACATGTTTGTGTACATTGGAGTTTGACCTCTACCTTGTGGGTCATGGTAAAAGCAGTGACCCTAATTAGAAAACATGAATGCTACTGTGCAATGTGTTATAGTCAATAAATTGAGGACAACAGGGACAGGGAAGAGAATGTCCTTAATCCTGATGGAGGATGCAAATGGAGATTAACCTTACATAGACACTCGGAAAATCACCGAGGAGATGGCAGTGTTTGAAAAGTGGACAGTGAAGAAGATCACATGACTCTCCAGCTTTACTAAGGGGCACTGAATGAAGCTCATCCACAGTGCTATTGCCAGGGTGCTACTGCTGCATTCTTACCAACAGAACTAACGATACCTTGAAATCGCTGCCTCTGAGCTTCGGAGAGGGGCAGGGACAGTGTGAGTCCTCTTACAGGGCGAAGGCTAAGCCTGTGCAAAGTGCAGAGCTGCCACCCTAAAGGGTCTCTGGAGTCATTGTGCCTGTAGGACAGCAGTGGTCTGAGAGTGGTCTGCTGTTCCAGCCAGTGTGTAGTGCCCGCTTTAAGCCGCCTCCTCACGGGAGGGGTTCTTTGAAATTCTTAAAGTCATGGGGAATTATGGACTCTTGGGCTTTGGGCTCTCCTATTTTCTTACTCCTTCCTGAATACTGTGTGACTCCAGCTCAGATTTTAAGGGTTGTAACCCCAATCTTTCCATAATAATGGCATTGTATTTTTTTACCTTTAGCAAACTCTTAGCTAACTACTATGCCCCATTTCTAACATCCAGCTAAACCACTGTGGATCAGTCCTTTGTTCAAGGTGGTTAGAAGCGGTGACAAAATTTAGGTTTATTCCATGGAAACCCTCCTTTTATTTTCGTTTTTGAATTTGGGAGTCGTCTGGCCTTGATTTTGCTATCATGGTGCCTCAGTTTTCTGAATGCTAGGATTACAGACACACACTATCACATTCCATTGATAATGTGGCAGTTTTTTGACCCAGAGGGAATGTTCTTATACAAATATTTTGAGCGTCTTCATCTTGTGTCTAAAGCCATACCCATTTTAAGACATTGGCAGCAGGCATGGATTTCTCATGATAAGTGGTTATGGGCTTTCTTTATAGTCCACTGTATTCCTTCTGACAGTTTAAGTTTTTGATTTCCTGGCATTATGGGGGTTTAGGTTCAATTATAGAAAACTGGAAACTTGCCATGCTCCCCAGCGTAATCAGCGTTCTAACCTTGCAAGATGCAGAGTAATTCTTTCCAGTTGTATTGCTCTTCTCTCCGTTCTGCTTTGGCAGCCTTTCCCATCCATTTGGGTGGGGTGTTCTGTCCTAGGAAGAATGGCCTTTGACCCTAATCACTGAATGGAGCACCCAGGAACCAGCATGGACCAGAGTCTGTGGATTGGGTTAGGTCATGAAGTCTCCCAGTCAAAGCTGAACTTTGCCTTCTTTCATGGAGCACAAGGCCTGAGGATGTGGCTTTGAGGGTAACATCTCAACAGCTCAGCCTACTCTTGAGCTGCAGTGCAGTGAGCCAGTGAGTTTAAAGGTCGAGTTTAATTGGCTGCTGATGAGCTTCTTTGTCCAGCTTCTCATTAAATATATCCAAGTTCAGAGATTGCACTCACTGACAGCACAAGTTATAGGTGTGATGTTTGGTTTCTCATTGTTGGTTATCAGGCCAGTTAGCTCCACAGTTGTAAGATTTCAGAACTACAAAGAGACTTGCCAGTTTCCTGATTTAGTACATTTATTTTGCACACAAATATCTGGGGCACTGGGAAATGAAAAGATTTGTTTGAGATTATAAATTCCAAGTCTGATGCAATATTGTTTGGGTTGATCAAATTAGCAGGAAGAAAAAGAACAAACTACAGCAACAAAAAACATAACCTTTAACAAAGCTGTCATTTTCTGTACATGGAAGTATTTAATTCTCTTTTGTCCACTATTTCTAGATGTCTGTTCTGAGCTTGATGCAGGGCTGAAGCTGGCTGGGGGAAGTGCTTGAGAAAGGCTGTTGAACCCAGATGAATCATTATTTTTTTGCTCAGAGGACAGGGTCTGTTCTTGAAGGTCAGAGGATCTTAACCTGCTTAGTGATTCCACAGTCATACTTTAATAGCTCCTTAATACTGTTCTATAAAATTGTATCTTTAATTAACTCCTTGAAAGCAAGTCATTTTAAATCTTTCATTGGGGGCATGTGAAATGAATTGACTTGCAAAGAATTTGTGGTAATATTCTTCCCGTGTACCTAAGATCAGCAGTTTATTTATGTAGTCAATGGGCTCTTATGGTTTTGGTGCCCAAATGAGGCCAATTCTGAACAGTTATTTTGAAAGTAAGGAGGCATGTTGCTTTGTTTCTGTTCACTTTGCCTTCTCTCTACTGCTTTTTGGGTGTACTCTTCAAAGTTCCCAGGAATCATCCAGGAAGGGAGAGGTGATGTGTCAAAATGAATTCTCTTACCCTTAAAGGTTTTGTTGTTGTTCTTGTTGTTACTCAACAAACTGTGTGTGTGTAGATTTGTGCACGTGCCCATGTGTGTCCATGTATGTGGAGGTTTACTGAATGTTTTGACACAGGATCTCTCGCTGAACCTGGAGCTCTTAGAGATTCAGCTAGATTGAATGACCAGAAAGCTCCAGGGATTCATCTGTCTCCATCACCCCTTCCAACACAGTGGGGTTACAGATGTAGGCCTCTACACCCAGCCTTTATGTGGGTGCTGAGGATCTGACTCAGATTTTCATGCTTACATGGCAACACTTTATCAACATAGCCATCTCCCCAGCTCCATCCAACAAACTTAATATCTGTTGTTGGGCCCTTCTTTCAAGTTCTTTCTAGTGTGTTCCTGAGCATGATTGTATTTAAAATTGCTTTATCATCATTTACCTCTTGAGAAATAGACATACTTGTTTGCATTTGAAAGATGAGCAGAGGACCCAAAAAAGATAACTATGGACTGATGTAAGCTAGAAAGTGACAAGGATGACTGTGGGCCCTAACTTCTAAGATTAAACCTTCATGCTTATTTTTTGTCATCTAAAATGATCAAGAATTTATTTTCTAATCATTATTTTTAATGTGTGCTAGTTGTATTTAATAGTGGATTTAACTGTCGCCCTTTCATAATTCTCATCTTGTGCTTTGTTCATCTGTTCTTCCTGACTGCTCTCTGTCTTGTGCTTTGTTCATCTGTTCTTCCTGACTGCTCTCTATCTTGTGCTTTGTTCATGTGTTCTTCCTGACTGCTCTCTCTCCCTCCATTTTTCCATCTCCCTCAGCTTCCCCTATTTTTCCAGTGTTGTCCTTGAAAATTTCATGACATTCATTTATAGGTTTTGATCAAAATAAAGTTTGAAATTATGTGTAAGAAATTATCTTATTCAATGTCGATTCATAATTGTTTCTTCATTGTCAGTATTTATATATGAAATCATTTTCAGGATCACATGCTTAGAAATTGATTTTATGTCTAGAGTGATGGAAAGTAAAATTCAATATTCCAGTCTACTTTTATATTAAACAGTTGAAGAGTAAGTTTCCCCATCATCTTTACTCTGCTGTGAACAGACTCTACCGGAATCTCAACAATGCGAATGGCTAAGGAAGCCATCATGACACACAAAATGAAACTGTATGCGATATAAAGTTACTGAATAATTATTTCACTTGTTTTTCCTATGATGGATTCTTGGAGTTATTCTGGTTTTTGTTTTATAATTGGGGGTGTGTGTATGCATGAGCGTTATGTGATATGTATGTGTTGTGCGTGCATATGAGTGTATAGATGTGTACATCTATGTGCCCACAGGAGGGGGCCAGAGGTAGATAAAAAATGTCTTCCTCTGTCACTCTCTGCCTTTGTGCCTAGAGACAGGGTGATGTCACTCACTTTTTGGCTAGGTTCTCCTGCCATCGGGGTCCTGGAACCACCTGTATTCTTCCCCTGTAGCTAGGTTAAAAGCATGCACAGCCATGACTGGCTTTTCTTTTGAGTGCTGAGGATTTGAACTCTGGTCCTGATGCTTGCACAGCAAGTATTCTTGTCCCCCAATCCACATTTCTAGCCCTGGACTTGTTTAGTACCTGGAAATTTCCACAAGCTCAAGATACTGTTCTCAGTACACGCCTTGAAGTCGTCTGCTTGCAACTGAATATATCTCAACTTAGCACAGAAAAGTGGGAGCAGAAGCAGATTACATAGAAAGATGAACAAAAGGAAAGTACAGAGAAAGAATAATGACCCTTAAGAATGTCTTCAAGAAATCTTCCAAAAGAGAAATCGATTCAAACTGGAAGGTTGGGCAGTCACGTGTGTCCTTGTATGTGGGGGCCATCTAAAATGAGATGCTGAACTCAAAATGTAGTCTGTGATTTTCATTCTGTGCAGGAGGAAGGTGATGGCTGATCGTTGTATAGATTTGTTTTTGCCTTTAACATTTTCGACTTAACCATCTCTGAACGTGTCGGGATCACATAGGAACTCTTTGCCAGGCTTTAGTTGATGAAACTTACTGTGTTTTGCTAATTCAATTAGCAATCCCTGCTACATGACTTGAGTTGCTCTTACAGCTTAAACCACTGCTTAATTGTAAGTTAGGTAGATCTGAAGCACTGCACAAATTACCTCTGGTGATTTGAGCATGTTATATAGTCACTGTGTCCAATTTAATAAAGATGAGATATCAAATTTGCATTCAAAGATTGTCCAAGCTATGGAAAACTTATCAACTTGTGATTTTCAAAACTGGTTTGTAAGCTTAGAAATAAAATCCTAAATGTCCCCTGTGATTCAAACTAGGTGTAATTTCTTCAGGGAATTATCTTCCAAAGTGGATGATCTAGCGGGGCTAAGACGACACACACCACTCAGGCCTTTCCTCTCCTCCCTCTCCTTTCTCTCCCATTTCTTTGCTCTTCTTCCTCCATCTTTAATCAAGATGTTTATAGTCTCTTAGTGTCTTTATGTGGTCTTTAGAGAGGGAATAATTTTTTATCTTTGATGGCCTAATACTGTATCTAAAATAATCCTATATTTATTTCTTCTTCTTAGTTTATAACCTTGCTAGAAAAGAAAGAGTACTCACTTCATTTAGCTACAACTGAGTGTGTTTGTAATGGAGACTTGGATTACTTAGCAAGCACTTTTCAGTGGCTTCAGAAGCTTGATTAAATGGGGTTTTTTTAAAGGGTTCAAATGTATTTGTTTGAGTTCATGCAGTGGAACAAATATATGTCTTTCATAGGTCGCACACTGTGAACTCAGGATTATTTTTCCCCTCTGATATGTTTTCTTCCCACTGAAGAATTTTAAAAACAATTTGAGTTAGACTCGATAATTTACATAGAGAATGTATCCTATAGGATCCCAGAGTTCTCTCCTTTCTCTGTAGACTTAAACATTCTGTGTGATATTTCAGTCACCTCTCGTTTTTGAAGGAATCCATTTTTATGGCAAGACCAGAACTACAGTAACATGGATGGAACAGTTAATTAGTAATTCAGGGAAGAGCATACCTGTGTCCCATTAGGTGATCTCAACCTAATGGGGTTGAGGTACACAAGAAAGATGAGTCTGAGCTACAGGGGTGGAGAGGGTGTCCTAGAATCCAGGGGCTCAGATTTGGTGAGTGAATAGAAAATGAGAGGATAAAAAGGATATATAACGTGCTGTGTGAGGTGTTTACAGCTGAGCAAATTTCAGTGGGGTCCAGGGAAGAGTGGAAGCTTCTAAATAGATCCCTCGCTACCTGACAACACTGAGCAGGCTCACAAGAGGCTGCCTATTCTTTGCATTGGGGACCAGTGGATTTTATCTCACTGATGAATTACGTAACTAATGATGACATTGCTTCACCCTCCCCCCGACCCCCCGAACTTGCTTTAGCTTTCATAGCAAAAAGCTAACTTCTTCAGTAAAGAGGTGATGTAGAGGATGTTGAATTTTCATCATCTCAGGACAAATGATCTGATACTGAAAATATTTCCCCTTACAGCTGTGTACACAGTCTGACCTTAAAAATCAGGCTAACATGTCTGTTTACTTCCTCTGCATGGGAAATAATTTCCTGAGGAGAGACTCAGTTCCTCAGGAAATTTCTAACATCCCAAAGCTGCTAGACTGATTAACAAATAAGGAGAGAAAAAAAGCATGTTAGTTGTAAAAGGTGTTGTTTTATATCCAACGTACTTTAAAATATAATACGTACACCTCAGAGAGGGAGAAAACACCCACAGTTTAAGAATCACTTGTAATCTAGAGGTGACTGAAGAATCATAATCGGTGAGGTCTGGCAAGGAGGCCTCAGCATGGTAAGCAGTCACAAGTGTAACCAAGAAGAGCTATCTATGAGTGGCTGTCGTCCCCAGTGGGTTACCTGCTGCACTGAGGGACTCTGATTGTTCTAAGTAACCCTGTTGAGTATGTGAATTCTCACAGCTAGGCTATGCAAACCCACAGTTCTTTACACAGAAGTGATTTTTGAGCTGTAAAAGAAAGATGTTCAGGAGAAGTAGAGAAGGTGCTGGCCTGGAAGAAGATGCAGTGAGGGAGCTAGAGGTTTCTTCCATAACAAACTGGGGGTAACAGTCCCCAGAATGACACTGTCCTACGACTTGGGAATCTTCAGTCAAGCCCACTAAATTTCACAAGACTCCTGGTGCAGGTCGATTTCCTATAGAAATCAGTGAGGGGCCACACTTTAAACGGCCTGCCTGGCATCTTCACTGCCTCTGACAAATAAAACTAAAGCAAACTGCTGATAATTCATTAGCTGACACTTCATTCCAAGTGTACTTGGCACAGACTTTAGCATTCCATTGGTCTTATCAGCTATTGGTAGAGCAGTCTTTTCTGTCTTGTGACTTTATGCAATTTGCACTACATTTATGCAATTTATGTTACCTTTTTCTCTTTGAATATACATCTCTCTTTGAACTAACATTATGTGAGCTATTCACAGTTTTTTCTTAATAATGATGACTCTTTGAACTGGCATGGAAAACCTTTAGCTCTCTCTCCTGACCTTCCAGTATTGTTTTTCCTTCTACAAAACTACCCTTACTTTCTGTTCACAGAAGAATACCTGTAAACCAAGCTGCTGCCACCACTGCCTCTTCCTCCTCTTCCTCCTCCTCCATTTATTTTCTTACCTAAAATCCAGAATCAGTCATACCCAGAATGTATCTGTGTTCCTGTAGTACAGAAATAAATTGGAGACATAGCCTAGGGTCAAATATGGGTCTTCTGTTATTGTGGGTTCATTTCTAGCAAAGTTACAGCTGGAGAATATGTGTTGTATAAGTTATCAGTACATAATGATTTTATCAATTTATAATGTTGACTGTTATAAATTCTTCTTGACACTTTTTTTTTAAAGAAGTTTCATTGGACACAAAGATTTAATTACTCAGCAATCAAGTACCTGACTTGTATGGTGTGGTGCCTACAAGATCAACTTCCAAGAATATCTAGACATCATCACCCATTTAAATGCAGCCTTCTTTTTTTTTTTTTGCTCGACTTCTCAAGAGCTCTTAATGTGTTGCTCTTCAGATAGGGGTACAATATACTTTTCAGACTCACTGTTTCTCAAAAAATTTAAAATAGTTTATGGTTGATCAGTTTAGATTGTGCATGGGAACTCAGAGTCTTAAAACTTATGTATAAACACAGTCCTAGGAATTTCACTATAAGAAGTTACCTTTTAAAACTTGAATTTTGTGTATATATATATATATATATATATATATATATATATCAAAGAAAGGCTTAACTGTTTTAAAAGAACAATGTTTTGTGATATATGCAAATGTGTATAATAAACGTGCTTCTTAGGGAGCAGTGTTTCCTGTGTGATTCCCTTAGACATGGAGCTATATTTGAAGAGGGGACCAAGACTAAATGGACATACCTGAAAAATGTTACTAATGTTTATCATTAAATAACAGGATTACAGAGTGTCTGTGTGTATGTGTATATAATATGTATATGTTTGTGGTATGTATCTGTGTGTGTGTATGTGTGTTCCAGTGTAGAAAAGTTAGTTGGTTATTTTCCAGTTTGAAGTGTCTTGGCCTGTCCTTAGAATTTTGTTGAATGAAATATAACAATGTCCAAATATTTGATTTTTTTCAACGAATGATCAATATTTTTCAATGACCACCAATGTTCCTTTAAAAAGATATTTAAATTATTTAAAATTTTGAAAATTTCATACACAAATACTATATTTGTATTGTTTCAACCCCTCTGCTCCCTCTCCAATCCTGCATGTCTCTCTCACTCCTTCTTAATTTCTTGTCCTCCTTTTTGATTATCACTGTTCCCTATACATAGAAGCATTTATATCTATATACGTTTAATGCGCTGAGTCCATTTACTAGTGCTCCTTTGTACATATGTTTAGGGCTGACTGCTTGGGATTGGATAACACATCAGGGAGGTTGTCCCTGGAGAAAACTGATTCTCCCCCTCTCAGCATCCATTGAGTACCTCTCGCTCTTCCTCTAGATCTGGGGTGCTGTGAACTTTCCCTAAATCATATTGGCATGTCAGTTGGTGTTGTATTCTGTAAGTCTCGCTTAGGCAACCATATTGAAGAGACGTGACTGGTACAGCTCTCCTCTTGTCCCTCTGGCACTTACAATCTTTTTGCCCCCCTCTTTGGTGATGTTCCTTAATTAACTCATCTTTGATACTCAGATTTTTAGCATCCATCTCTATGGTAATAAATTGTTCCAATAGATAAATATGTCCCATGCAAGTGTTTCTTTTCAATGTGCATTTCCAAGTTAAGATTTCAATCCCTTGCACAAGTCTGATATATCTTATTAATTTCATCTGTCAAATTCTCGCTTACCTGCTATTTCCTGAGGCGGTGCTCTTGACTAATGGAGGTTCACTGAAGAAGCAAATAGGCTTGATTTTCTAGAACTTCAGGTCATGTGGGGATGTCGAGATCCTACACTCCCAAAATAAACTCATTTATTAAGAGCTTATGCATTAATTCATGCTAAGAAATGAATGTTTAAGTTGGCATGCAAATAATGAACAGGCATTCACAATGTAACTGTTTCTGTGAACATCTCTGTGTTTGTAGAGTGTGAAGAAAAGTTATGTTCCTCTTGTTGATTCTTGCATCTCAAATCTCTTAAAACTCAATGTGCAAGTTTCTCAATACTAATATAAGAAATTACCACTGGGCTTAATGACTCAATATAAAACAAATCAATTATCTTTTAGTTCTGCAAATTAGAAATCTGTATTTGGTCTTTGAGGACCAAAGTTCTGGAAAAGAAAGCATTCCTGGCCTTCTAGCTTGGCTCAAGATGACCCTTTCCTTCACATGCAAAGCCAGATGCATCTTTACATCTCTGTCTCTGACTCTGGTCCCTCTGTCTTCCTGTGAGGAATCTCTGTGGTTATTTTGGGCATCTCCAAACGGTTCATAGTAATCTTAACATCTTCTGATGTTGACTCACATCTGTATTATCTTTCACCTTATAAATAACATATTCATGGAACCTTGAGATTAGGACATGGTGAATTTTGTTCTCATGGTTGTGGGTTCCATTATTCTGCCTACCACTTCTAGTCATTCAAACTTTTATAAAATGTTTAATTTCAACATTGTCTGACTGATTTTTCTGTTGCATATAACATGTGCTGAGGTCACGGTTCATATGCACCTGGTGGATAATGTGGTTTAAAAAGCCAGTGATTCATGCTTGGAACTTGCCTGAGATGACTGGATGACTGATCTTAGCTGACACTATGGACCAGAGATCCTGATATGTCTCCAGAGATTTAGAAAGAGTGTTTCAAGAGTCAGAGTAGAAGGTGCAAGTTCTATTTTTTAAATTTAGTTTTATATTTTATTTGTGTGTGTGTGTGTGTGTGTGTGTGTGTATGTATGCCTGCATAGTATATAATCTACAATACACACATGCAGGTGCCTGTCTGATTCTATATTGGATAAATTTAGTATTGAACACACTTGGGAAGAGAGAACCACAATTGGGGAATGACCTCTACTTGATTGGCCTGTGGACACATCTTGTGACACTTTTTCTTTCTTGATTGCTGGCTAATGTGGAAGGAGACAGCCTCTGTGTGTGGTGCCATCTCTGAGCTTTTGGTCCTGGGCAATATGAGAATGCAGTCTGAGCACAGGCCTGAGGAGTAAGCCAGTAAGCAGTTCATTTGTGCCTCAGTGATGAACTGTGACCCGGGAGCTGTAAGATAAAATGGACCCTTTCCTTCCCAAGTTGGTTTGGTCAGTGTTTTTTAAATCAAAACAGCTGGTAGAAAACATTCTGGAGCAAATACCTTAGAACTGGGGTTCCAGGTGGTTGTGGGCTACCTGATGTGGTTGTTGGGGACTGAACACGGGTCCTCTGCAAAAGAAAATGCTCTTAATCACTGAGTCAAATCTTCAGCCCTGATGCCAGTTTCTTAAGACCTAAATTTAGAAATCAGCATGACTATTCTATTATTCACAGAATCACTTAGGTTGGGGGTGGGGATCACTAACTCTACTGTTTCGTGGGATCCGTGCTTATGTATTTGCAGCTGTCTCTAATACATAGGGAGAAGGGGGTGATTCAAGATTCCATGAAGAAGAAAAAACATGTGAGAAAGATCTTGAGCTTAGGGCTTTTCCCAAGAAAGGCATGTGTTTGGACAAAGTGGCAGGAGAGATGTGAACTTAGAGACAGGGACTGCCTGTGTAGGAACTTCTGGGCTTTGGAAAGGATTAAGGGATTTTCTTCTAAGAGCAGGGAGGAGACACTGAGGACTTTAGGATTGAGCAGACCTGGAGCATGCAGTGAGAGGAGCTAACACTTCATTCAAAGACATCTTCAGGCCAGGGAAGAGTACACAGTTCCTTGTACTGTTGTGGTCCTGACCTTTGTTTTCAGCTGCAAGTTTTCTAATAGCTAATAGTAGGGGAATGATAATCTCAGTGTAGACACTGATTGCCTCTGAATTACTGTCTATAGACTATGACTACAGAAATTAACAATAATGAGCATCTGTTCCCAGAACTTCACAGTGCTGAAATTTCAGAACAAGTGAGCAATAGACTTTTATTTTATTTATTTTATTATTTTGTTAACTGAAAAATGTTTTGAGCTATTGGAGGATTGAATTTAGGGTCTCATGGATACGGGAAAAGTTCTTTCTCATGGATCTTAAATGCTCAGCCCTGGTGTTAACTTTATGAAAAATAAGGCAGGGTTTCACCAAGTTGCTTAGGGTGACCTGGATCTAACTCTGTGGAACAGACCTTCCTCTGCCTCCCACTTAGTTGGGAATGTAGACCTACACCTGAGACCTGAGATGAGCTTATATATATATATATTTTTTTTTTTTCTGTTACTTTGTTGTTTGTTTGTTTGTTGCAAGCAGGGGCTGCAATTGCCCAAGCTGGCTTCAACCTCACTGTGTAGGTGAGGATGACCTTGAACCTCTAGCTCCTATGTGCTGACATTACAGATGCAAACCACCAAGCCTAACTCTGTATCTTTCATTTTTTAACTTTAGTGTTTCTCTTCATTTTTTGCTACATTTATGAAGTATTTGTATGAACTGGAAGTTTGGGGAAATGATGTTCTTATCCAGATTGCAGACTAAGAAGCTGCCCCTCTGGAACAGTGTCTTACCGTAGTATCATAGATGACATCTTTCTCTTGTCTCCTGGGTTCCCTGGACCATCTTTTGGAAGAGGACAACCCATAACTTTATGTGCTGAGAGTTTTATACTGACCCGCATGAATGACTTGTTTATATTTTCTTATTTAATACGTGGCTTCTAAGGACCTAGATATTTCTATTGTTTTCAATAATTTCAGAGTGTGCTAATCCTTAATATGAGTAAAATTCCATCAACATATTTTGAGACAGGGGTTCATTTCTGCTCTTAGCTTCTGATCCTCTTGCCTCTACCTCCCAAGTGTTCTCATTCTAGGCCTATCCCTCCACTCCTAGTCTGAACCATTTGAACCCAGATCTTCGTGCATGCTAGGCAAGCACGGCACTAGCTGAGCCACACCGAGGTCCCCATAATATCTCATCGTACTTTATTTGTCATGTTTTCGGCAATTTTATTTTAGAGTTCAGTATTCTCTGATTGCATCAACAGTGTAAAATTTCTTATAGGGACACAGAGCAATTTGTGGCTAATGTTAAAAAGACAGATTAAAGCAGGGGATCATTGAAAAATTAGTATGTGCATTGTGGGTGTGTTCTTTAAATCAAAACATATCACTACATTCATTCTGCTCTCTTCTGCAGACATGTAAGTGATTTTCTTTGATTATGTAACTTGTGATTGATGGGAGTTCTGTGTTGTTTTCATGCATTAAGCATACGATAGACTCTCCTTTGCAGTTTTCAGTCTGGATGTTTTGAACTTGGAGAGGATTTCAGAGATGGAATATGAAAACAATGTATTATGTATGCAGTTAGAAGCCCACATGTTTGAAATTAGAAATAGTACAATTTTCTTGTTATAAAAGTAAAAGAAACAGAAAGTTCATCTTTTTTTTTCTTTTTGTGGGGTTTAATTCATGCCTGATAATAGACTTCTGTCTTAGGTGAGAGAAAAGATTAACTGTGATGGACAGCTCAGCTCAGTTGCTGAAGCTCTCTTTCTGTGGAAGGAGTACCTGACATTCTTTGTGGGAAGGTTTATCTCTGAAAAGTCAGAAAGAGTAGTGATAGGAAAGGTAATAAAATAAGATAGTAAAAATGAAATTATGTGCTTATAATTGAGATGGTTTTTACTGGACAGAGGTTGGAGCCAGTGTGAATGGCTTTCTTATTAACTCATATTTTAAATTCCTTGTGAAAGGGAGAAGGGCTAGAACACAGAGAATGGAAAAGTAGTAGCCATTGTTGTGAAAGTCAGGTCATGGAAGGAATACAGAGAACTGGCCGAGGCAAGGAAGAATGAAAAACAGAAAAGGGTACAAGAGCATGCTGCTCGTTTCAGATGCAGGAAGTGGAAGGAGCACGTCAAAGATGCATATGACCCTGAGACGACATGGAGTAGTGTGGGCAATTGTCTGCAGGTCTTTTACTAGACGGGAGCATGCCAGTAAATCCTACAATTCACAATGAATAGCAGGAGCAGCTATCATTCTGCAGTGCTCACTCTTTGCTAAGCCTAGATCTTAGGCTTAGATATGTTCACTCACTTAACCCCAGAAAAAGTAAGAGTATATTACTATAGCTATTTTCAAAGTAAAGAGCCAGGACAGACACAACAATTAAATTTCTCAAGACTCTACAGCTCTAAGTGTCTTGAACTAAAGCATTGCTTTGTGGACTCTATTCTTCACAGTGGAGCTCTTTGATTTAAAATTGCAGTCCACATAAATGTGATGGCATGTTTCAAAGACAGGCTTGAAACCGAGTAGAAGGCAGCAGGCTGAACCTATCACAATGCAAAGAATTGAAAGAACCAGAGATTAACCTATTCTCTGATCTTGAAAATCAATGAAGTTTCTGACATCAAGTCTGATTCGTTCATTTGGTTATACTATATTAACATCTGCTGTTGATAATCTATCTTGCTATATATCAAGGATAAGAAGATATATTGGATGCCATCTTACCCTTGAGGAGTTCAATCTATCATGAAGGTAAAATGAAGTTTATAATTAGAAGCAATGTATTACTCAGAAGTCATGACAGACCTAGAGTCAATAGCAAATTTGCCTATGGAAGGGGAATCTTGCAGAAGCTTCATGGAGGGATTTTGTGCATCCAGGCTTTACATGTGAGAAGCAGATAGTTGGTGGAAGCTGGAAGGCAGGGTGATTCATACATGTGTGGAAAGGTTCAGAAATGTGATCATGCCAAGATTTTTGTGAAGTTGGTCATCTATGCCAAGAAATTCAAAGTGGGATCTAGTATCAGTGAAATTGCATTTAAGAGCTTGTTGGAGGAACAGAATCTTGTGCTCCGTCATAGACCTGTGGAATCAGAACTTTCATTTACACATCCCTTCCAGGTGGCCTGTTGGAATTACATGTTGGCGTGTTCTGCTTTTGAATGAATATGTACTTCTACTGTTGAATGTAGGCAGATAATGGTGACAGAGGAAGATTTGTCTGGCTTGCTAGCCTGGCTTAGCTTTTATTCCAAAGGCAACACTCACCTTCACAAAATCCTAGCCCAGCTAACAATTTTGTATGCCCTTCCAAGCATATCAACCTACTTAATATTTCCATAAATAAATTTGATTGCTCAGCATTTTCAGACAAAAAAGTACATAATGCCTACTAATGCCTTTAGAAAACAGTATTTTATAACTTATGAGAATAGAAAGTAAATTAAAAGTAGAGCAGGATTCTGTAATTATGCTTTTTTTCCCTAGGCAAGTATTCCCTGACAGAATCAAAGAGTGACGCCTGAAGTCTGTATTATAAGTAAGGAGTAGTTTCTTTCAACCTCTCTTCCTCCTTCTTTCCTCCCACACCTCCTCAGCCTCTCCTCCCAGCATTCACTGCTTTTCCCCAATCCCTCCCCCTCAGGTCACTGTTTAGTTGGAAAGTGTTTGATTCTGTTGCCTCTATTTTCTTAAAGGAGTGTCTTGCCACTGTTTGTATCCAGCTCAGGCCTCCACCAAAATGTGTGTCCATCAAAGGGCATGTCTATTGAGCCAGAGTGAAACCCTAGCTAAATTTACTCTACAGCTGCAATATTTCCTCAACTAAGGTTGGGCCTCCTGCTGATTTCCCCAGTTCTATGGTGTGTTTTTGTTTATTTCAGTTTGCATGATCTTGTGTACTACCAACATTGCTGTAAGTTCATATGAGCAAATTCCCAGAAACCTGAAAGGCTGTTTCCTATTGGTCATGCAACACTCATGGTTCTTACAATCTTCTTGACCCTCCCTCTTCTTCAATGATCCATTGATTGATTTTCTCTCTAAGCACCTTACATAGTGTCTTCTAGAACTATGAGAGCTAGCCTTCTGGGATTCAAGGTCAGTTCTGCCTCCATTGCTCCAAGTCCTGTGGTCTAAATTATGCCCTGTCTTCAGCAATAAGATTTTAACTTCAAGGTCTGAGAAACAGTAAAGGGCTGTGGCAAGGGCTTGTGTTACTTTGGATGTCTCTTAGACCACCCTCACCAACATCTCAAAGGGAGGTTCCTCCTGTCTGACACTGTGTTTTTGTAATATAGCCTTCAGGTATACACATGCACTCGTATAAAGATACTATATGTGTATTTTTCAGTATGCTTTTGAACTTATGAATCTCCTTTTTTTACACCACCTAAGCATTATTGATCTCTCTCTTCTCTCTGTCTGACCCTCCCTCCCTAGTTTAAGTACTCTCATTCTCCCCATGTCCCTGTCTCCCCATTGATAATTCCTGTCTTGTATTATTTTGACTATATTGTTCCTTTTTCTTTCCTTTTGGAGATGTTAAGTTTGAGCAGAGGGTCTTACACATACAAGATGATTACTCTGCCTTTGAGCTACATCCCCAGCATGAATTTTGAATGTTTTGTAGTCTATAAAATGTAGCCAGCAATCACTTGCTATAGCACAGCAATCCCTTGTGCTCTACTTACATTCTCAGCTCAGAACTTCGATTCTGTGTTTCTAAAAATACACAGTGGCTTCATATGGCAAAGTGCATTAGATATATAGACAAAGCTCTTTGACTAAGTGATGTCCCTCCAAGTACACACCTTTGTTACCCTCATCCTTGTCTTCTTTACTTCTTGCTCTAAGGATAGGGTTACACAGATGGGTAGAAATTGACCTATTATTCTTTAAAATAACAAGCATAGAACTTTAAACAATGTTTTTTCATTTTTAGATAAGGTAAGAATTTAAGGCTGAGCTTAGACTGCTTGCTAAAAGCATTAGCATCTAACAGAAATGTCAGGATGAGGGCTTCCTGCAGATAAAGTTGATGGCAGATTGTGGTCATCTCTTGATGGCAGACTGTGGTCACCTGACTGCATGGTCTAAGTTTGCCTGTAGAAGTGGCACTTCAGCTTCATGTGAGGCTCTTGTCAAGGACTAGAAAATACAGAAAGTATCTGTTTGTATCAACAGTGTTTCTCTCACAAGTATCGAACTCAATGTTTGCCTCTAGTGAAAGCTAAAACATGATTTCTGAATTAAATATTGTTTAGACAGTTTTTCCTTTCCCTCATTAAAAGAGTTAAATAACTTCTGACCACAGACACTGCTGGAAATTTCTTTTCCCAATATGCCATCACTGACCATTTGCTATTCTTGTGGGTGATATTTTAAAGGATGAATGAAGAATAGGCTTCATTCACAAGGAACATAGTTAAAATAGTCATGGTTCCTTCTGTCCTGCCATGTCAAGAGAAGGAGAAGCAGAGGAGGAGGGAGAGGAAGTAGTGAGAGCGAGCAGAGGGGAAGCAGAGAGAAGGAAAATAGCGGAGAGAGAGGTTGAGGGAGAAGGAAAGGAAAGAGAAAAAGAAATGGGATGAGTGATTGATTCATTTTGTTTTATTTACTTAAGTTATGCTTATAGAGATGGACCCTAGCAGGTCATGTATGCTACGCAAGCACTCTACTAACTGAGACCCATCTAGAACCAGGAGACTAAATTTTATTACCTCAGAATAAGAAAATCTTGGAGCCTTAATGAACTATGCCAATTTCATAGAATTAAATGTTATTGCTAAGGTGTTACTTAGTACACTGATTTTAGATGTAGACTGTGTAGTATACTCATGAGGGAGGAAGCCTAGAGAAATTGATAACTGTGTATTCTAATTCCTATGGGACAGCTGCTCACCGTCTCTCATGTTTGGATGGATCCGAGGTAGCAGTGAGATGCCGGGGGAAGCCAGCATTTGTTAGGCGGATCTGCAGGAATCCGGAGGCTTATTGGCTCTCTTCTAGTTGATTCACCCTAGTAATTATATATATTCTTGGGTAGCGATACTAAATGCTAAAGCCTATTAGTTACTTTTCTGCTGATGTGTAGAACACTATGACTAAGGGAACTTATAAAAGATGAGTGCTCATGGCGGCAGAGGTGGCTGGAGCAGGAGCAGAAGCAGAAGCTAAGTGCTCACATCTTCAAGCAGGCACAGGAAGCAGAGCATGACTTGAAAGGACGCCCCTAGCCACATGCTTCCTCCAGCAAGGCTACATCTTCTACGACCTCCCAAAATGGTGCCACTAACTGGGGACAAAATGTTCAAGCACTTGGAACCTTTCGGGGACATTCTCATTCAAACCACCATATTGCACTCCCTGACTACCATAGTCTCATGATCATATAAAATGCAAAATGCATTTAGTCCAATTTTAAAAGTCCCCATGGTCTTTACCAGTCTCAATGCTATTCAAACTTCCACAGACTGAAATCTCCTTGAGACTCAGGACAATCTCTTAACTGTAAATCCCTGTAAAATCAAAAGGCAAATTACATACTCCCAATGTATAATGGAACCAAATATATATCTCTATTCCAAAAGGGAGGAATAGAGGCGTAGCCAGGAAATCCCAGATCAAAACAAGATGGAAAACCATCAGGGCAAACATCAAATCCAGTAGCTCTATGCCTGACTTTTGGACTTTATTACAAAAGGGCTTAGATATCTCATCCTTTCCAGCATTGGAGCATGCAACATGCATCTTTCTCTTGGTCTGGTACCACTCACGGTATGCATCTCCTTGGCAGATGTTGCATGGCTCTGCATCATGAACCTCTTCTTGGGGTCTCTACTGTCAACCAGGCTTCACCTTCACAGCTTTATACAGTGGCCTATCAGGGCCTTTTGACCTGTCAGGGCCTTTTTTTTTTTTTTAATGCAAGTATGTCCCTCTGCATTCTGCCTGGCCTCGGAGGCTCTGAAACTGTGGAGGAAGAACTGATGACCCCTTCACCCTTTTACTTTTCATGCCTCTAATCAGGTGCATGACACTGCCAAGTTTGACTGCAAGTTTGGGATGAACCCTAGTCTGCTTCATCTACTTTCAAAGATTTTTCTTTGCTGTGATTTTCTAGAAGGAGAACACCTCCTCATCCCCCACCCCCAGCATTTTCCTTTCACAAGTTGGTCTTGACCTGGAAGCACTCTTTCTATTTAAAGGCAAATGCCTAGGCCTCTCCTTAATCGCTTTAAATTCATTATCAGGTATGGCTCCAACATTAATCTCCTAGTGATCTTTTTTTATCCAAACTGTACATTCTTTATTATTTTCTGCCCCATTTGATCTGTACACTAGAGGTCTAGGTAATATTCACCATTAATAGCCATACCACCATTTCTAAGTTAGACTGTCTTGAAACATCCTCTGCCAAAAGAAACTAGTCTGTTGCTTTTCAACTTAGCCTGAGGAAAACTCTTATACTGTGGCCAGTTAGCAGCCTCAGTCTTTGCTAAAATATCCCAGTTGCTATTTAAGTCTTTATTTCCTCTGGAACTGCTTTTCTCTCAGCACTGCTTTCTTCCACATTCCCCCCAAAACCCACATGTTCATGTTTGTAACAGCAGCACCCCACTCCTGGTACCAGTATCTGTATAAGTTAATTTTCTGTTGCTGTGATAAAACTGTGACCAAGAGAACTTATAAAAGGAAGAGTTTATTTAGCTTAAGGGTCTAAAGGGGCAAGAGTCCCTTGTGATGGGGAGGCGTGGTGGCACAGGTGACTGAAGGAGGAACAGAAGCTAAGCTCTCACATCTTCAAGCAGGCACAGGAAAAAGAGAATGACTCAGAATCTGGGAAGGTTTAAGAACTCTCCAAGCCTGCCCCAGTGCTGTGCTTCCTCCAGCAACACCACAAACCTCCCAAAACAGTACCACCAATTGGGGACAAATATTCAGCTACTTAGTACCAATGGGGGACATTCTCATTCAAACCATCACATACATTTTTCACCATAATCTGAACAAACCTCTTTATGTAGGTATTTGATTTTGGAAGTTAAATTTCTGTTTTTGTTGTTTCATTTGCATTAAGCCAGAAAATCTATTTATAATTGCAAACTTGTATCAGTTGATGAATTCCTTGACATGGACCTTCATAATATGAAAGCTGTTTCATGTTCTTATATATTTTTTAAAATATATTTACAACCCTTTGTCCTTTTTGCAGTAGGCTTACTTGATTCAATTCTGTATGAAGTTTTACAGATAGAAACTTCTGTCCAATAGCAAAATGACTTGGCTACACTGTTTCTTTTAAAATGACAATGTAATTGCTTAGCCTTCCTTTCAAACATAGAATTTTGGCTTGTTCAGAGCTCTTCTCTGTTCTAACAATCATGGGAAGCAATTGCTTCATTCGTATTTCTAAGAACCTCTTGGAGGCATTGAGGTTTAATGGGGGTGGGTAAGTGTGGAAGGAAGGAACCGTGTTGCAAATCATGATTAATCTAGCAACATGACTAGCCAGCCTCTCTAGCACTTCATTTGTAAAGTAAGGATAATAGAATAGGCTTTGCATCTCATGCAAATTTAAGGTATCATGGTATTTGGCACAGTATCAAGAACTTGCACAAAGATTTAATTTTGAGTATTTATATACCACTCTGTCCTGCTACAAACAGCTAATATGTGATCTGGAACTGTTTTTGCATGTGTACTTATTCTTATTTACTCCAATTTTTTCATCACAGAACCCTAGTGAGGCGCTTTGTTATTATTCCATTTCACAGGTGAGGAAATGGACAAAGCGGTCTTGCCTAAGGTTATATTTCTAGTAAGTGGTCAGCTGAAGCACTGAACTCAGACAGTATGGCTCCAAAATGAAGAACTTGAAAGAAAGCCAGGAAACAATTTTCACCAGGTTTAGTTGGAATCAGTCTTGAAGACTGTCTCATCTGCTGTCTGTGTGGCTATGGCAAGGGCTGGATCGACCCTCCTACATTAATGGAAATTAGACATTCTCCTTGGCTGATCCCAGCCCTCAAATCGTTTTCAGATGTTTCAGAGCCCTGGAATTGCTGGAAATGTTTAAACACCACGTTGTTGATTCAGCTTATTTTGTTGTTCTGCAATCTCCTAAAACTATCTGGTTTAATTTCAGTGGTGTTACCAGGTGATAATGACGAAGGCTGTTATTCCCACTGGTTGAAGCATTATGGACTACAGGTTGAAGAGATTTTGATGTGTTATGGTGAGGTCAGCAGATGTCCCCTAGTATATGGGTGATTAGGAACACCCGCCCAATGTAGAAGCCTACAGTGCTTTGATTGATTGATTCTAGAATTTACTGAGTTCAAATCACGTCTCAAGGAACTACACTGCCTAGAGTCACTACTGTGTGCCCACTGCTTCTGATGGCTTCTGCACAGGATGCCCACTGCTGGTGGCTTGTGCCCAGGGAACAGTGTCAAACTTAGCCTAGTTCTCGGGTGTTAAGTGGCCCTAGTTATAATTCTTTTGTGCTATGTCTGTCCATCTTTGTACTTACATTAAAGATGATTGGTTTAACTTCACAAAGATCGAAGAGTACAGTATGAAGAAATAACACCAATATATCCACTTATCTTGAAATGACAGGTTTTTTCAGCCATTAAAAGTTACTTAGGGATTTTTAGAGAAACTTAAAAAATAATTGCATTTTGCCTTCATAAGACTTAGAGAAAATAAATCTAAATGTCCACATTTTGGAGTTGAGAAGTCCCTCAAATGGGGGGGGGGCTTCAAACACCAACCAATTAGTGCTATTTGAAGATCTTAAACACAAGCTGCAGACACCTCCTTATTCTGTATATTATCCATTGTATTTCTTAGTCTCTTCTAACACACAGTGGCCACTCTCAAGCTTCCATGCTGTCCCCTACAGTTTATTACTTCCTAAATCTAAATGACAAAGGCAACAAAGTCTAAAATCTAGGAGACAAAAAGATTGACTGACTACAAAAATGGGGTGCTGAAAAACAGGTGTGTTGAGGGAGAGTCAAGGATTGAATTGACAGTGGTGAATTATTCAGTAGACAATTAATAGTTTATCTTTCAGCACTTCTTATGCCATAATATAAAGTAGACAAAGAGTCCACGTAGAACATTGTAAAGTCTATTTAATTTTGGACAAATGGCAGGGAAAATGGAATGAAGGAACATTAATGTTTATCAGAAAAATTTGACACCTCACTGAATGCTATGTAAAGGCTGCATTTCCATCATAATTAATAACACAACCAAAGTAAGCAATGTTATGTTCATTTTCTAGGTGAATGAACTTCAGAAGAAAAGAGAAAGTACTTTGCCTAAGCCCATGTAACCAAGAGTCTCAGCACCACAATATCTGTTTCTTCTTGTTTCTCATGCTCTGTCTCTAGAGCCTGGTAATGACAGTTAAGATGAGCAGATGGTGCTGTGCTCCTGAGGATCGCTAGTGTACCATAATAACCAATAAACACTTGCTTCCAGCATGTGTTTTAATGAAATTTTGATCAAAGCACCACAAGTGTGAAGGCATAGAGAGATCACTTTTGAGCTGCATGTCTTAAACTTTCTGCCACCACCTTCCACTCAATTTAGTTTTCTTGGTACATATTGCAGTGTGCTTTATTAATGCTGAAATTACTCAAGAATAAAAAAATGGGATGGGGCAATATATATGGCATCTTATCTACAGTACCTCCTTTTAAAAAATTAACATCTAAACCTAGTTGTGTCGGAAATCCATGTTTTTAAAGTATAGGTGACAAGATGTGCATAAAGCCTCCTATGATCCAGAAAATGGAAGATACCCCTACCCAGTCACATGTGAGGTGATGGGGGACTCTAGCTTCATGCTCACAGGGAAGGATTTGCTCCTTTAATAACATGGACACTTTTACATTTTAATATTTCTGGAACATGCCTGTGGTGATCATGTTCTTTATCCTGTCTGAAATAAAGCCCAGTTTTAACCGTTCAGTATTCATAAAGCCAAGTGGATCAGCCCCAGAGTGACTCCAACTTGGCCGAGTGAAAAGGCTGTGTTGCTTCAGGATCATCTGTTACCCACGTACCCATGCATTTGTGTGGAGCGTAGTTTTCCATTCAGGCTGTTCTGGCCACATTCATTTTCCGTGGATCCAATTCTCTGCCCTTATGCCCTATTGAGGACTTCCATTAAACAGTGTACTCCAGCTGAAATGAACTTTCCCCAAACTTAGGGAGACATGACCACTTGAAGTCAAACTCTGTAACTTTTACTGTCTCTGACTGTGCTCATCACAGTTCTACCCAAGTCAATTTCAACTTTTTGGAACTAGAATTGTTCTTACACTTTTAGGAAAGTGGCCATATTTTCATTTTCTTTCCTGATATACATTTTCTTCTTAATATAGCAAATGTACATTTTAACATTGTAAATCTAACAAGCCTTCCTTATTGGCTGCTCAGTTACTACATTATTGGTTTGGTATTTTGACAGGGAAAAAGGCCTTGTAGTTTAAAAAGCTTATGTTAACTTAGGGAGCAATAGAATGGAAGGGTGAAAAAATCGCGGGCAGTGGCCGCAGCAGCATTCTAAGGTCTTGAGTGCAGAACGAAACAGAAGAGAGTATCATATTTTGGTGGAATCAATCTGAGCTAACTAGTTAAGCTGTCTCAACCACCTTATTTGTGTGCTTAGGCAAGGAAATTTGTTTCTGGCAGTACGTAGATATCTAAAGGTGCTCTCGCAGTGTGGGCTTTAAAACATTAATCTTGCAAGTGCATAACCACAGCTTTCTGCTCGTGTGTCATCCCGGCAGGAGCCCAGGGAGAAAGATGCTGAACTGATTGTTCCAGCGCCATTTCAATCCATGTCTGAAAGTCTGAGTCAAACATTTATAGGTCTCTCCTAGTCCCTTGGAATCGTCTCTCTCTGTGCTTCCGTCCTGTTTTTGGGATTGTTCCAACCCTCCCTGTTACATCAGCTTTCCAATGGTGCCAGGGCCAACCCTGATTCTGGCTGGACAGAAGGAGGTAGCCCCAGCAAAATCCTCTGGGCATCTTCACCAAGTAACACCTGTTTTTATCTGTTTCTTAACTTCAGTCCTTGGAAGTAAACTTCTGTCTGATTCCAGGAGCTGCTTTAAACCTGCAGGAAACAAGACAGCATGGGGTTTATGCCAAGGTAGAAAATAGAACAGTGGAATAGAATAGAATCTAGAAATAGACCTGAACAATTGACTTTTTGGCAATTGTACAAAGCATATTGAACAAACTTTTCAAGATTAATTGGGTAGCCACATGCAAAAAAAAATTAAGTGTAAAATACAAATATACTAAATGGATTAGATACAATATAAGAACTGAGACCAATAACAAAAAGAGCAAACAACAAAATTTTTAGGGCTCAGGAGATGATTTTGTGGGTAAATAACTTGCCATGCCAATTTGAGAACCTGAGTTTTGATTCCCAGAACCCAAATAAATGCCAGACATGGTAGTACATGCCTGTACCCTAACTCTCCCACCAAGAGCTGGGAGGTGGCAATAGGAGAACCCCTAGAAGCCTGTGGGAAGACAGAGATGCTCATGCAACTGCAGCACAAGGGACACTCTGCTCAAACAGGGTGAAAGAAAAGAACTAACAACAAAGGTTACCTTCTTACCTCTACACATGCCCTACCCCCACCACAAGATTTAAAAAATAATTCTAGAAGAGAAAAATCTTGATGATTATTAGCTTGCAAACATTTGCTATATATGACATAAAAATACGAGATAATAAATAAACCTAAAAGACTTTTACCTTCTAAAAGACATTGCCTTGGAAGGAACTCCAGAAATAAAATCAAGAAATGATGAATGTGATTACATGAAATTAAATACTTTTATGAAATAAAGGACATAATCAAGTGATGAGGCAGCCTGTAGAACAGGAGTAATCTTAAATAGCAATATATATGACTAAGATATAGATTTAAAGATATAGACAAAGTTCTAGAGTATATAAAGAACCAAGAAGATAAATATCCCAAAATCTAACCAATAAAATTGGCTAATCAAATGAACAGTCTCCAAAAGATGAACTACCAGTGACCAATAGATATGAAGAAATATTGAACATCCTTAGTTATAAGTGAAATGCAAATTGAAACTGTATTGAGATTCTGTCTCACTCCAGCCAGATTAGCTACCAAGAAAACAAATCATAGTTCCTGTCATGTGTTTGTGTTTGTGTGTGTGTGTATGTGTGTGTGTGTGTGTATTCATGTGAGCTGGGGGAAGTTCCCTATACATTGCTGGTGGGAATGTGAATTGGTCCAGCTACTGTGGAAATCGGAATGGAGATTCCTCAAAAGAATAAAAATAGAATTACCATATGATACAGCTGTAATTTTCCTGGTTATCTACTTAAAGGCCTCAAAGTTATCATGCCCCAGAGACATATTTGTGATAATTCAGAGCATTCAAGTTAAGGAATGTAAGGTGTATGTCAGTACATAAATAAAGAAAATTTGGTACATGTATAGATAAAACATGTATGGAGTTTTATTCAACCATAAAAATAACAAAATGATCACATGTATAGAAAAATGGATGCATTACGATCATCATATCAAGCAAACTGCATGGTTTCTCCAGTTGGTATAGATGGTTTCATGCGTATGTACTTCTTTATACAGATATACACATACACAGCTTAGGGGGCAGAAAAGCAGAAGCAGTAATGTTTTGGTGAAGGGGAAGTCGCAGGAAGAGATTCTGGAGAGAAAGGGGAGGGGTGTGTGTGAATACAAAGTAAATAATACACTCAAATGAAAACATCTTTATAAACTCATCTCTGTGAGTAATGAACACGTGCCAGTAAAATTTTAATTAAAGAAAGACATTATTACTTTTAAAAGTCAGGAATCCCACAGGCTTGAAGAAAATATTTGCAAAACTTTGCTAATCACAAAAATCTAGAATAAACTGTTAAAACTTTAAAATACAACAAACAACCATTGTGTGAAGAATGAGCAATCATTTTACTAAATATTTCCTCAAAAAGAGATACCAATGGCAAGTTGGCTCATGACTAAATACCCATCGTCCTTAAGGGAATAGTCAACAGAGAAATGTCACTTCAACTCACAATGAGACATCACTACAGACCTATCAGGATTACTAACATTTAAAAGACTTTAAAAGTTGAATGAATGAAGTGTCAGTGAGGTTGGGGAACAACTAGAATGCTCAGCCTCATACAGAAGGCTAGACTCACTGTAAGAAATAGTTTCCTGAAAGGTAAAAATTCACCCACCTCATAGTGCAATATAAATGAAAACATGTGTCCTTACAGAGATTTTTACACAAGTTTGAACTCTACCCACAAATATTGCTTAGTTTTCATCTTTTAATAACATCTTGAATTTTTGTGCATTTCATACAGAGCATCTCAATAAATCTTACTCATCTTTATATCCCCCTCTCAAAACTCCTCCCTCACAATCCCCCCAATATCTTTTTCACAAATTTTTCCTATTAAAATATCTATGCAAATATTTTTTTAAAAACCGCAAAGATTTCTGCACAAATGTGTACAATAGCTTATCATAATTGAAATCAAATCTCTTGAAATGTTAGGCTTGTTGAAATAAGAGTGGTTATTGAGCCCTGATAGATGCCAGTAAGAAATAGGACGTGCCAGGACAGCGGCAATGCTGAAATTCAGTTGGGAAATATGTCCACTGAGCCTATGCGCCAGCTGCAGGTTTATGATAAAAATTTGAGGAAGGATTCCACAATGCTTCCATTTAACTTCCATTGAGTGTAGCTATGAGACAGTATGACATAGAACAAGCCAAGCTGGAATAGACAGGAGTCCCTGCAGAGGAGGACTGCAATGCTTTATTATCTAGGGTTAGTTGTGAGAAAAGGTTGTGCATAATCAGGGCTGTTGGTGGCTGGGTGTTGGTAACCAGAGCTTTAAGGCAGGATTTTACATATATATAGGTAGAAAGTCTCTCCACTAGACTACATAATTATAATTTTCAGTAAAATATACAGACAAGCACACAAACCTGTATACATTCAGAAATGTAGTGTAATCTTTTGCTGATTTGGCCTATAGTTGTTGAATAATTTCACTTTTCTCTTCCCCCTTCCACTTAGCAACCTTTTAAATTGAATTTAGGGAAACTTAGAAAATTTATTTTATTGATAGAAAAAGTCTAAATGTTAATCAGTAATTCAGTGAATAAAAGATTTGTGAAATGACCATGCCAGGGAATGCTATTCAGTGTTCCTAGTTGCAATCAGCAAGTGGGAACTGAATCACTTTTTACCATGAAGAGATAACACAATCATGTTGAGAGGAACAGCCAGACAAAGGAATATACAACTGCTCAATTCTACTTTATAAATTATAGAGAAAACAAAGTAATTGTCAATATGGACAGATTGGTGATTGCCTGGAGAAATGAGAAGGTGGGGAGCAAAGATAGATTACAGAAGTGTGCTGGGGAACATGGTGCAGGTGATCTTTTATGTTTAGTTACTTGATAGTGGTCATGTCCACAAACACTGTGTGTGTGTGTGTGTGCGTGCGTGTGTGTGTGCATGAGAGAGAGATAGACACTTCATAAGTCCTGTACATTTTAAACATATGTATTTTACTGTGAAACATATGTAGTTTACCCTAAAACAAAGCAAAAATGTTTAACCACAATGTCAAAATTGGCTTATGATTTTCCTTTCTACCCAGTGCCTGTATTTTTAGGGTTTCTTGGAATTGTACTCAGGCTGATCCTGTAGCATTTTTCTGGTACCTGATAACTCTAGGGACTGCATTATACTAACTCCTCTGTTAATGATATGATCCAGTCTTACCAACTTAGCTCTCACAATTCTACCAGTTCCTTAGCTGAGCATCTTTCCCCGTTGGTCACCTATAATTATGCTGTTGTGCCCTGTTCTGCTCTGCTGTAACAGTGCATGGGAATGGCACTGTAATTCTGCCTTTATCTAAAAAAAATGTTTGCTGAGTGGACACTTAGGTGACACCAAGACACTCTTGCTGCTTTTCTGTCCTCTTCTTTCACTTGTGGTTTCTCCTCTTTGGCTAGGGAAGAAGCAGCAGCTGTATTACGCTGTCACTACATGGGTTGGTAAAGAATGATGGAGCCCGTGCTTTAGGTGGGAGGTTTTTCTCTACACTCAGATATCGGAATGAGTGCTTCTCTGGAGGGATCAGAAGCTCTCTAGTCATGCAGAAGTGGCCCCATCCCGAAGTCTTCACATGATACCTTTAGAGCTCATATTCTCCTCTTTCCCATTGTGCTTCCTGGAGTATAAAGGATTTTGCTCCAGCCATAGGCTGTACCTGAGTGTTCTGAGGTTTAATAAGTTTGTTTGACTTTGCATTTGGAGATTTGTATTATGGCTTGACTGTCCTTTACCCAGACCTGAGTCTGAAAGAGTTTTGGATTTCATATATACATATATTCAGATTTGATAACATTTGTATGTTCCTAATGAGGTGTCTTGGGAATAGTTTGGGGACTTAAGTCTAAACAAAAAATTCATTTGTTTTACATATACCTATCCAGAAAGGCTGAAGGTAATTTAGACAGTATTTTTAGTGTTTCTGTCCTGTGGTCATGACTTATCTGTGTGGAATGTTTGCTTGTGGTGTCTCTTATGTGCTCAAGAGCTGAGAGTTTGGAGGAGTTTGGGCTTCAAATTTTGCCTTAGAAGTGCTGAACCTGTATCAGCAATAAGAAAGAAGCACTCTAGGATTTTTCAGGGTACCTAGGATTCCTGGTGACTAGTGTTCAGATTCTGTCAGAGTTCCCCTACAAAGAATTCCCTTTATCAAAATGCACGTCTTGTTGTTGCTTTTAAGCCAAGTGGCACAAAGTGTTAAGACTACCTACATGTTTTTAACAGTGAATTTGATCAGTTCTTTGAGAACTCTATGTATGAGAACAATACATTTTGAGCATCTCCATCTCTCTCTATCCTCCTCTTACTTCTCTGGGCCTCTTCATTTCCTTCCCCACAACTTCTTCACCTCTTTTTTCATAACTTACTTAGTCTACTTAGTGCTACCTATGTGTGCATGGGTGTACCTAAACATCTTAAGAGCAGATGTAAGAAACACAAATCCATTGACCAGTCAAAAACGATAAAATGTGAAGCCAATTTCAGCTACTCCAAAGTATTATATTTAGTAGAAAAACATTAAAGCTATGAAAACCGTTTCTTTAATCCATGTCCTCCCTGCTCTGTCAGCAAGGATTTTGCCATTTTCATTGGGTGGCTCTTCTCAAAGCTGCTGGCAGGACTGGAGAGATGGCTCAGTGGTTACGAACACTGGCTGCTCTTGCAGAGGATCAGGGTACGATTCCTAGCACCCACATGGTGGCTAACAACTATCTGTAACTCTAGTTCCAGAGAAATGCAGCGCCCTCTTCTGAGCTTCACGGGCACTGTGTGAGACCAGTGCACTTACACGCATGCAGGCAATGCATTTATACACGTAAAATAAAAACAACAAATAAAATATTTTAAAAATTCTATCAGCAATGATGACGGGTTCTCCAGTTTCTTCTAACTGTGCTTGTCCAAACTGATTTCACATCTCTGAAGAGTGGTATTTATTTATGGAAACCTGTCCATTTACTGAAAATGTTAATGACTTTGACTCAAACTCAGAGAACTAATAAACATCATTTAACAGCAATGAAGCTGTCAACACATGGAAATAAGGTTGATGGTCATGCAAATGTCCCTTTAACTTCACTTGAGTCAAATAAACCAAACCTTGCACTAATTAGACTTAACTAAAGTTGCTTAACCTCCCATGGTCAGTGAAACCAATTATTTCTCAGACAAGGGTTTGTTCAGTTTTACTGTATAAGTCAAGAATGTGTAACTCCATGGGTCCCAAATCAGGTCAAATGAAACTGGCACTCCACAAATAGTTGCCTTGAGGTGGAAATGGTAGGGTCTTTAATTAACTCATTTACATCACTGAGAGGACCACCTGGGTACCCAGTTGTGTAAAGATGAGGTTAAGAGAGAGTGACCTGCTTCTTAATTCTGTCAGGAATTTACTAGAAAAATGAATTATAATACAAAACAGATTTTAGCAACCTGCTTACTGCCAGGCATGGACTGTCCTTCTTAGAGTTTGAATGTGTGATGCATATTCGGAAGCAATCTCTCTATTTTAATATTCTTGATGTCTATTTCTTATGGCTCATTTTCATCTTGAATGTGCTTTCTGAAAGATTCAAGGTTATTTAGAGGATTCCAAACCTCTAACTATTCCCCAATGTTCTACTCTCTGAAACACAGTAACTTCCTGATTAGGAAAACAGGCGCCTGGTTTGGCCCCTTGAAACACTGAACTATGAGAGATATTGTCCAAAATTTTTGGTGGTTTTTCTCTGTGCGTGTTAGATAAATTTTGGATTGGTGAGTCTAAAATTTCACTTTAGATTCAAAACATCATGTAATAGAATTCTACCATCAACCTTACTTTATTCCAGATACACATGTGGGTTCTGTGCTTATAAATCTCTAGAATGTAAAGTATATGTGTAAATTTTTATATGTTCTTTTTTGCCTTTCATACTATGTACATGCTAGAAATTTCTTAGAATGACTGTGGTTCAAATGGATGTCATTGCCCACTGGAATGTGCTAATCTGACTTGGTAGCTGTGGAATACCTGGTTCCAGAAGCACTTGTTGGTATAACCCTGTCAGTGGCATCTTGTCTCTCTCCATGGTCTGGTCCAACACATCCTGTGTTAACTACTGAGAATGTGGACAAAAAGGCTATAGTTCTTTTTGTCACAAGACAGTTGATTGAGAAATACAACTTTTGACTAAATTAACCATCACTTCATGTATGTGGTGTTGCAGTTGGCCAAGACCCAGACCCAATACCCAAGCCCCAAATGTCCTTATAAGCAAACTATGGTTAATCAGCATGTCTGCAATTATGGTTACGATCTCCCTAAAATAGTCTGTTTCTATGAGTTGAGACATGTTATCCGTTTCCCATGGTCTTAGGCAACAGATTTGCCCTTTTGAAACTCAGACTCTTGGAAGATGAAAACTGAGTGTAACTGAAGTGCTCTTTAGATGACCCCACTCAGTTTAGGGAAATTGCACCCTGAGAATGTGAAGGGGTCACAGAGCCCAGTCTCCAACACAGCTTGAAGCAGGCTCCGGTCACCTGACATCCTCAGTCAGTAATACTGTGGGTTGGAGTGCTCTTTTTGTTTGGGATGTATGCATGCTTGTGTGTGTGTGTGTGTGTGTGTGTGTGTGTGTGTGTGCAAGAGAGAGAGAGAGAGAGAGACAGAGAGAGAGAGAGAGAGAGAGAGAGAGAGAGAGAGAGAGAGAGACCGAGCTGGAGTGCTTGTCTTATGACAAAGCACTTTGCCACACCAGAACTCTTCATTGTTGGTATCCTGCCCCTTTAGTCTTGATGAGCTTTGAAGTCATATCAGAATTATCTTTTAAGGAATATTTATTTATTATTTTCAGTTTTATGTTTATGAGTGCGTTGCCACATGTATGTAAGTGCCCTTGTGTGAGGCAGTGCTGGTAGAGGTCAGAAGAGAGTGTCAGATCCCCTGGAACTGGAGTTATGGGGGTTGTTAGGTGCCATGTGGGTACTGAGGATCAATCCCTGGTCCTCTGCAGGAGTGGCCAGTAGACTTCACTGCTAAGCCATCTCTCCTTCCCCAATATCAGAATTACTTCTGTGTACAATAAAGTTTGTCCTTTATTTGTCCAAATCTTATGTAAATACTTTTTTTTTCTTTCTGTGCTTACTGCTGAGTTTTCATGATCAGCTAAAATTTTAGCCCTTGGTGCAGAGTAAAAACTGGAACTGTACATACTGTGAAGAGAAGGGTAATTTCACAGCACTTGCTAAAGACTTAAATTTTATGTCCGGTTAGAAATAAACTGAGGGAAGGTATGAGTGACTTTATGCAAATTATAGTAACTTATGAATGTATCAGTTGTGACATACCTTTGTTTTACAGGTGGTGAGTGTGAGTACACACACATACAGTTGCTTTACTAGAGGCAGAGGGGGAGCTAGCAAGACCCAGATGGATGTGTAATGAATGTCATTCATGTCTATGAGTGCATTGCCTGCAGGTGTACCAGTGTTATGCAATGCCTTCAGAGGGCAGAAGAGGGCATTAGATCCCCTGGAACTGGAGTTACAGATGGTTGTTTGCCACCACATGAGGTGGGTGCCCGGGTCCTCTGCCAGATCAACCAGTGCTGTTAAGCACTGAGCCATCTTTCCAGCCCTAAAAACACATGTAATGAAATATAATCACTTTCACTTAGAAAATGATCATACCTCCTGTCAAAGTAGTTTTATATGAAATGATTAAATTATCAATATAGAATACTATAGAAATTATTCACGAGGTAGTTAGGCCGTACAGTTTACATATTGTAGAAACATATACAGGTGGGAGAATGACATCAAATAGAAGGATGAAGATTCTATTCACAATCATGTATGGAAAACATCCCATTAGTTCCTTAGGGGTGGGGCTGCCATAGAAAGACTTTTTAAGGAAGCGTATACAATTATTGATAAGCATAAAATATAACCCAGATCAATGGAGAAACAGACTGTTCATGGGACTGAAGAAGTACATTGGAATGTTGTTGTTCTTTCAGTTAGCATATAAGGTGTTTGCAGTTCCTACTACAATTTGATTTTTTTCTCCTTTTAGACTGTATACAGTGACTATAAAGCATTTTTCACTGTTTCGTACATATTTACAATATAATGCCATCACATTCACCTTCTGCTGCCTATTGTTAAGCCTTTCCTTTCCCTCTGGACCCCTGAGAAATTTACGAAAGCATAAAATAAATATTCCTGAGAAACTGTTGAAGTCAAGTGATAATAAGATAGTTTGCCTTGCTAGAATTAAAATCAGATAGAAAAGTACTTGGAATCCAACAATATAGTGCTGTCTTACAAAAAACATAGTCTCATTAGAACAAAGAGATCATGTAATACATCATTAAAAATGAGGTTATATGTTGGTACGTGTTATTATTATTCTATTAATGTAATTGAGAAAATTAACTGGACCTTTTTAAAGATATTAAAACTTGATTCCTCTTTCATTATATGACAGCAGATTATAGATGAATAAAAATTTCTGAATGATTGAGCATGCTTTAAGAGTCTTGGCAGACACTACAGGAGAATATTGTGTCATTGTCACATGGTAAAGTTTTTTCTTAACATTGTGACCAACCCATAGAAAGATAAAGAAACAATACCCAGGACGTGGTGGCTCACACCTTTAATCCTAGCACTCAGGAGGCTGAGGCAGACAGATCTCTGTGAGATGGAGGTCAGCCTGCTCTACATAGTGAGTTGCAGGCCAGCAGGGGCAACAGAGAGACACTGTCTCAAACAAACAAATGAATGAATGAATGAATGAATGAATGAATAAACTATTTATATACACACACACACACACACACACACACACGCTTGATTTCGTGAAGCTTAAAGATAAATATGAGACAAAGTCTTCATGTACGAGATATTTCCCATGTTTGCTGACTACCTAGTAACTTTGAAACCATTCCTGTGCTTGAAGAATTCTCCACTCTGCAAGTCCTGCTTTCCTGGGGGATATGCACAGAAATCAGTTTCCTCAATCCTCCCTGAAGCTGACCTTGCAGCATCAGTGTGCTGATCTCTGTGCTCCTGTTCTAAGCTCTCACTCAGAAGAGAAGGTACAGGTAAAGGACACCTCATGCTTTCAGTCATGCTCGGTGGCAGAGAAACATTCCGTGGGAGTAAGCAAGAGCACTGCCATTGGAGTGTAGGAGAGAGCCAAAAGGCTATCCAGTACATTGAGGGGCCATTTAAGAAGCAGGCTCCCCCTTGCTTTGTATCCTCAGAGATCCTCTCCTTGTTTCTCCATGGAGCATTTAGGGTCTCTCTAGCGCTCTTCATAAATCTCTTCTACTTAAACTAGTGGGAACAAACTTTTTGCAGCTAAGCATTCTGACTAAGTCACTCCTGAAAGGTCAAATGACAAATGACAGACCAGGAGAAGATAATGACAATCCAATTAACAAAGGGCCAAAACAACCAGAGGAAAATATGCATGTGGTACAGTTGTGCAATCCTCTGAAGGAAAAAATAATGCAAATAAAAAGGAACATAGCCTCCTAGATAATGAGCAAAGCAATAAAATGAAAAGGTTTATCTGTCGCATTTGTTTAAACTAGAAGTAAGGTAAGATTTCAGTCTTTGTGAAAATGTCAGGGAAGAACTATTCTTACAGGACTCTGAACAAAGGGTCCTGGAAAGAAGATGCAGCTGCAAAGGGTGGCTGGCTGATTAGAACTTTGATGATGTGGAGAGGTTGGAATGTTGCAAGTCCAGAGCCAAATTATCTCAGGCCATTTTTATCTAACTTACTTAACAGCTAGTTATTCCCCTCCTCTGTGTGTGTCTCAACAACTTTGTGAGCTTTAGGGAAATCCTTTGGAATGTACTTGCCCCTGGTTTCCAGCCCCCAAAGGTTAAGAATACTTGTTGCTTCATAGCAGCTTGGAGGCCTATAGCTGAGACTTCCTGGATTTTCATTAAACCACCTACCTGATGTTTCTACCAGTGTACTTTTTTAAAAATTGTGAAGCATTGATTATTTTTAAACGTTATTTTAATGACTCTGAGAATTTTATACAATTGTTTTGAGCATATAAGAGCCCCTCCCCCACATCCAGCCTCACCTTACTGCTCAGCGCTCCGAACTTGTGTCCTCTATTCTCATTTTTTAAAGGCTTGTAGAGTCAAATTTGTGTCCTCCAAATGTTCTTGGGTGTGGGTCCATCTGCTGGAGTCTGGATAACCTACCCAGTATCACGCTCTTAAAAACAACAACAACAACAACCAGACTCTCCCTTTCCCAGAAGCTATCACTTGCTAACAGTTCCTCAGCTAGAAGTGGGGATTCTTTCCCACATCGCCTCTCCATGTTGGGTTTTTATCTGGCTTGGGCTTACAAAGGCCTTCTGCATCCTGCCACAACCACTGTGGGTTCATATGTGCAGCTGCTCTGCTGTGCCTGGAAAATACTGGTTCCTGATAGTCCTCCGCCACTGGCTCTTACGGTCATTCTCTCCCCTCTTCCACTGTGATCCCTGAGCCTTGGGAGAAGCTGTGATAGAGTTGTTCCATTTAGGAACAAGCACCCCACAGTCTCTTATTCTCTGTGTGTTGACCATTCATGGGTCTCTGTGTCCATCCTCATCTGCTGTCAGAGCCTTCTCTGGTAGATTTGAGAAAGGCACTGATCTATGGGGAAATGTCATTTTGCCAGGCCAGAGGTTTCTGTACCTTGCAGGGTTCACAACTTTGAAAGACGACGTTTACTCTTCTCTTCCACTGATATTGTTAGTAGCCTCTAAGGCTGTGATAGCTAGCTAGGAGAGATGATGCTTCCAGGTCAGGGGCTCTATTCTGGTATTTGGCTTTTTGTTTGTTAGTGTGACTTGTCTCTGAGGGCTTTGTTCTCCTGTTATAAGGTAACTCTGTTTATATTTCTATAGTAGTAAATTTCCAAATGACTTTTTCAAAAGGTCTTGAGTATTAGCTATCACCCAATACTTCCTTAACTGAGCCTCCCATACCTCCTTAACTGAACCTCCCATACCTCCTTAACTGAGCCTCACGTTCCCACTGCACTTAACCCTTCCTTTTCTAGTGTCCCCTTTCCTTCTTTATATATTTCTACTCTTTCTCCCATCCCATCCCATCCCATGAACCTATAACTGGGAAATTTCCTTGCTTTTCTGTAACCCGACTGCTTGATGTTTTTTACCAATATATTTAAAAGACTCTTCACTTAGGATTTTTTTTTATTGTTACTTCAAGAACTTCTTGAAACCCACGGGAATCTGTGTTCCTGGGTCATGCTCACTCAGATTTGACACCAGAATGAACTATCTTTTGTGCCCTTTGAGGTAGGAGTTATGTTTTTGTGTGGATACCATGCTAGTGAGGGGGAATGTATAGATCTGGGAAATTGTGGCTGAGCAATTCCTTAGTGATCAAAATGTGGATATTCACATCTTTCATGTTCACTCACGGAGATTTATCCAAAGACAAAAATGCAGGGATTTTAAGAAATGTGAACATAGATACATAAATGCCTATACCAAGATGTTTCTGACAGCTTTAGCTAAAATGAGAAACATCTGGAAATGACTTTGATGATCCTCAGAGGGAGAGCAATGGTATAATAACTATGCCCATAACCTGAAATTCTGTACCACAGTTAAAGTTGGACTGTCTGTATTATCTTGGGGAAATGTTCCTGGTGTACTATTAAATGAAGACATCAGATGTTAATACTGTCTCCATATTAGAAAAAAACATAGAGAATACATGCACACTTTTATAAGCAAAGTTAATATTATTGAAGATGCAGACCACATTGTTAATGGTGCTTAGGCGACATTAGATGTAGAAGGGAAGAGTATAAGCTTGACTTGATATTTCTATATAGGTTACATTTGACAATCATTCTTGTAAATTAAATGACTGTGAAAAATTCATGGTGGTCAATTCAGTACCACCTGCTGGTTTCACTGCACTTTAGGAGAGGTCTGCTTATCCACTTGGTTGTTGTTCCTGCTGTAACCCCTTGAGAATGAGCCTCACTTTCATTAACAAGAATTTCTAACCCCAGTAGGCCGGTCTCCCCCAGGAAGAATTTTGGTTCTTCTTACCCCCAGGCACTTTGTAGAGTAAATCTCTTCCCCATTTACTCCTTAGTTTTCTCGAATTTTTTTTCTTTATCTGCAAAGCAATCAGATAATTCAGATTACCACCAGTCACGGACATAATCCCAGGGTAAAGTGCCTGGTGCTAGAGCTTGCAGAAGAGAACTGGGAGCGAAAACATCACCTGTCAAATTTGTTTAAAGATTTTCTAAATCTTCTCACTCACCTGTACAGCTTCCCATTATATTATAGAAAGCAAACAAATCCATTGTTAATTTAATAGCTATTGTTCATTACATAGTAGCTTGACTTCAGCTTGTGGCAAGCAAACTGCGTTAAGAAATGTGTGGACACCTCACTATGTGTTGATACTTCTTGTAATCTAAGTTCAGTTCACTGTCCACTTGGTAGAAATTGGAGTGTAATAAAATAACTATTAAATGAATCTAGACCTCTATTCTTTCTCTCCTTTCTTCCTTTCCCTCCCTCCCTCTGACCCTCCCTCCCCCTGTCCCTCCCTCCTCTGTCTCTCTCTCTCTCTTTCTCTCTCTCTCTCTCTCTTTTCCTTTCTCTATTTCTTCTCCAGACAGCTGTCATGTAGCCAGTCCTATCTTAAACTCACTATGCAGCTGAGGCTCACTTTGACGTCTTGATCCTTTGGCCTCTACCTTCTAGGTGTTGAGATTACAGCTCTCAGCCACCAGGCCCAGTTCGACTTTTATAGTGCAGCATTTCCTATCGCTATGTTGAGTTGTACCTCTCTACTATGGAGAACTTTCTCTCACTTCATATCCTGTCCAAGCAGTGACCCATTCCAAGCTTGGATGGCTGTAGTTTCCTGAAGCTGCTAGTTTGCCATGTTGCCATATTTATGAGTATCCGAAAGCCATCTGTAAGTTCACTCTTCTTTCTACCTTTCACCTGTTATTCCTAGGGTGATGCAGATGCAAATTTAAATAATAGATGTTTATAAATAGTGCTCATTTAGATAAGAAAAGAAGTCTCTTAACAGAATGTATAGTGTTGAAAATTGTACTGATGTTCACAGATACTTCCCTTTCTCTAGGGAGGGTTTTCCGACTCCATTTCATTGTTATGCTTTGACATATCACTTTTGCTAAGGAGTGGTGGTGCATGGAGGCTCCCTGTCACAGCCTGTGGATGATTTAAAAGGTTACACTTGGTTTAACTGGTCCTGTTTTTCCCTCTGCCCCACAGAGACCCAGAGTAACTCATATTGACATTGTATGCAGTGGGTACAGCGTAGCATCTATGAAAGACTGAATAGCTTGTGTATTGTTTTGAAGATAGTTGCTTCAGGAGATTGTCTATATTAACAGTCCCAACTAGGACATTTGCATTTGAATCAAGTCAAAAAATTTTATGTGAAAGTAAATATAATTGATAGAGTTTTTGATTTAATCATCAACAGCATGAATAAGTCTATTTCATTTTATCTAAATTTAAAATCTCAGGCTTGGGATATGCCTCAGTGATAGAGCGCTTCTCTAGCATGTTTGAAGCCCTGGCTGAGCCCCAGTGCTTCGGATAAATGTAACTAGCAATCAGATAAATAAAATTAAGATTCTCCCCTCATATCAGTTTTGCAGTCCTGCTTAATGTGTCATTTATTTGCTTCTTCTCGTTTCCTCAGTAAGGCTAGGTAGGATATCCCATTTGTCTGAAGACACACACCATATCACAGACTCTAGCTTGTTATTTCTTCTGGAAAAGTAAAAATCAGTGGGATAAACACACCCTTGGCAATGTGTCCCTTTTCATCTGTTTAGTCCTTTTGTTCTGCGTGGTAACTGTTCCCAACCTCACCTTCAGGTCCTCTCTTCCAAGACACAGCTGCTGGAACATGGGTGGCTTTCTCTACTCCTTTGGTTACGCTTTTGTAGAATTTGCTAGATCCTCTTTCATTGTGTTCATGAGGAAGGGTGGCCTGGAGTCCAGGTGCCTGTGTGACCAATGCTCCATACCATGCCAGCAGTATCTGCCCCAGTTGGACACTTTCAGTGTCTTCTCAGCTCCCTGAACTGGCGTAGAAATAAGGTAAAGTTCATGTGTTCTGTATGCTCTGTTTTACTGTAAATTCTCTTAGAACTATCTGTCCATTCTTAAACTCTGCAATTCCTTTAATTTTGGCTAGCTCACTTAAAACTAATGAAACACTCATTTCATATTAATATAATTTAATTCTTGAGTCACTTATTTAAGATACTTTCCTGGAAAATTTTACACAGATCTCTACATTTATTCTTCTCCTATATTAGAAGTACTAGGTAGATTAAGATCTTGGTTTGTACAAAGAATTCTCTAAAGGGAGATTACGCTTCTTAATCTCAGGAAGTAAATTCCAAAGGCTTCAGGAAGTCCCTGAAACTAACCAGGTTCACTAGGTCCCTCCCTCCCCAAGCATATATAAATAGCAAGGATCGATGAGAGACCCTCTCAGACCAGCTAATGTGCCTGGAAGAGTCTAAGACAGGGAGAAACTCCTGAAGCGACAGAGATCAGCAGGGCTGTCTGGAAAAGACACTCTGTACCCTGTTGAGCTGCTTGGAAGTTGTGTGCTGTGTCCCAGTTTCCTCCTTCTTAGATCTGTCACCCATGCTCCATGGGCTTTTGATGATGTTGCTGTCTTTGAGTCATTTATGATGCTATAAGTAACCCCTCTCCATATGCCTGTAAGTGGTGCTAATTCAAACAAATTGGACATTGGCATGTCTTTACTTTGTCTCTCTGTTCTCTCTTTGGGGTTAGTAGATGTTTGTTCACATCTCCAGGAAGACTGTCACACAACAGTGACCCATTCTGCCAAGTCTCTTCACTATGCAGAAGGCTTTCTTTGGTGCACAGTAACTGCATGATTGATACAATCCATGTCTCCACTTGTTTTTCTCTTATTTTCTGTACTTTCCATCCGTGCAGTGATTTCTTAGACCATTTCCCTCCCTCCATGAGGCCAATGAGAAAGTATAAATTCTGAGCAGTAATAAGGCCACAGCATATTTAAGAGTAGTTCTTTAATTTATAGTACATTTATGACATTAGTTATAGTGTAGGACCAATTTATTATTTTTAAAATGTATATTGTGTGTATCCATTCTTTTATAAAGAATACATTTAAATTCCAAAAAAGAAACTGGTTTGTTTACATTTTTAAAAACGAGTATCAATGTGAGTTAATGAATATTCCTAATTTCCAGGTCTTCTCATTAATCATTTCTGATTCTAACCTTATGTTTCACCTGAAACAATTTCATTCTGCCACTGGACTAATCCTATGGCTCTACAACCCATCATAGTAACCATTCGAGCTACTGGTGTAACAAAAGCCAAGTCCTTGGGAACTGTGTAAACTAGGGCATGTTTTAGAACATCTATGATGAATTAAAACAGCATTGAAAAATATTTAGAATGATTTTGTTCATTCAGAAATATGAAAATCCAGCTTTGATTTCTTGGCTCATCTTGAAAGTGAGATCTGATGTATTAATGGGGATATGGCCAGAAGGAAAGCATAGTCCTTTGAAACTGTTTTGGTTTTTGGAGGTTAAAGAAGCATCTTATTAATGAGAATGCCAAAAGTGAGATGTAACTGTTTATAGCCGACATAAAACTATCCCTATTGGTAGAAGCCAATAATTTAGTTACTGTAGAAATTCCCTTAAATCATAAAAAAAAAAAAAAAAAACAAAAAAAAACTGTCTCCTGTTGAGACTGTCAGAGAGACCTTGTTTATTCAGTCTGTCCTTTAAAGAAAGAGAAAGCTCAAGACATCCTTCGTGTGTGTGTGTGTGTGTGTGTTTGAACATTAAAAAATATAAGAGGATCTTTTTAAGACACCTAAATGGGTTTCTTTTAGGAACTGTAGCAATGGATGTCTTTAAAGTACTTGAAAGAGGTGTCATTTAAAAAAAAAAAAAAAAAAAACTTTTCAAAATGTCCTCAGTGTTTATGTGGCTGAAACACTTTTAGCAGATATTACCTCTCTTTTTCCTCCAATGTTAACAATGTTTCCATTTCATTTCTAAAGATACTTCTGTTTGCATATGAAGTTTTTACACTGGAAATAACATCCTAGGAGGTCTCTTAAAATATGAAGTTGTACATTTTAAAAAGATTTTATTTTCCTAAATGTAACTCTTGTCACTTGGCCACCATTTGTAAAATGTATTTTTTGGCCATTTTTAGCCTCATTTACTGGTGCCTCCAGATTTTCTTGAAGATTCAAAGCAGGATATGAGACAGATGCTGAAAGGTGGTTGAGTGTCCAGGACCTTTAAAAGACTTAAATCAGGAGACTTGGTGTAATGCAGCTACCATTCTGCTCATCCATGTGTCAAAAGCCCTGAGAGAACAACTTAAAGGGATTTCTTTTAAAGGGATTATTTATTTCGGTTCACAGCTTCAGAGCATTCACTCTGTGCTTTAGTAGATACATGTGCCTGTGCAGAACACAATGGCAGAAGGAACCTATGACAGATGGAATTCTTACACCAGGAAGGACAGAACGAAAGTGAGAGGCAGGATGTGGGAGCTGGATGTAGCACTGCACGGACGGCATCCACTGATCTCCTTCCAACAAAGCTCAACCTCCTAAAGCTTTTACCAGCTCCAAAAGCAAAACCATTATCTAAGGATGCGGAGACCAACACTTGAGCCGGTTGGGATATTTTGTGTGTGGAAACCCTAAGTGTGTCCAGGGAATTAGTTCCAGGCTACTCTGAGAATAACAAAATTCAGGATACTGAATTCCTTATCTAAAGAGGGTGCGGTGCTTACAAATAGTGTATACATGTCCTTGAGGTACTGTAAGTTATCACTACATTACTTATAATGTGCAATACAGTGTGACTGGCATGTGAATAGTTTTTATGCTGTATTTTGTGCAATATTTAGAAAGAAAAATATGTGAATGTTCAACGAAGCTAAATTCTGTTCCCTTCCCTCTCCTCCTTCTCCCCTCCCTATTCACTCCCTCCCTCCCTCCCCCTCTCCCTTCTTTACCTTGCTTCTCTTCTTTTGAATTTTGTTTGGGTTTGGGACAGGATTATCCTTTGTAATTCATGCTGGCCTTGAATTCACAGTAGCCTCCAGACAGGCCTTGAACTTGAGATTCTCAGGCTTCAGCCTTCTGAGTACCTGGGATTATCATATAGGTATACTCTCCCATGCAGTGCTTTTTTTTTTTTTTTCCTCTCTTTTTGAGACGGGGTCTAACTTTAGTCCCAGTTGGCCTGGCCAGGCTGGCATCCATCTCACAGAGATTGGCCTGCCTCTGCCTCCAGATTCCTGGGATTAAAGCTCACTGTGATGTCTTTATCAAAAATAAAAAAATGTTTTTTGACTCAGGGTTAATTTTCTGTGGATGGAGAACTTGTGACCATATAGCTGATTGTAGTTCTACCTTCACTGATGGCATGTGGTACTTTGAGAATATTGCCATCCATTAATCTCTTAACCATGGGAAACTTGGGGCTTAGGTTGGACCCTTACTGTGTAAACCAATGGTAAACATTGATCATTACACACAGAAACAGATGCTGGAGCAGATGTTATTCTTTAAGTGACTTTTGTCCTTTGGAAGGGTCACAAGGTAAGAATGCATGATGGTTCCAACAGTATTACCACTGCTTAAGTATTTTTGGGTCTCTTTGGAATTGCCTTCAGAGTGTATGAGCTTCAGAAGAAAATTAATCTTGTGCTTTCAGTTATACTATTTTTTTTTAACCCCAAACCTTATCCCCAAGCATAATCACCCATTAATTTATATATCTTGGTTTTTGTTGTCTTTTTATTATTCAATAAACACATCTTTAAAGGATAGAAATTTGCCTTTTTAACTGTTTTAAATCTCGAAGTTAATTCCAAAAGGAAAAGAGACCAAAAATTATGGAGACCAATGGCAGCACACTGGAAAAAGCACGCAATTCCCTGAGCAGATTCCCTTGCAAGTGAGAACATGCACTTGGATATAAATCTGGTGTGTTGGAGAAATCAGCCACATTTTGTTCTAATGCTCGAAAGGAGAAAATCTAAACGTAGCCTTTAGAGCACTGTAAGTCACTGTAATGCCTCTGCTTACTGCTTGCTCTGAACTGCCTAAGATTTCCTCAGCTTTGAAGGGAAAGTGTGAAAAGAAACCTCCAGTTGAGGTCAGGAACTGCTTGTTCTCTATGTTGCAATTCATAGCTCAGTTGTGGCATCATAAACGATGTTACTATTATCCAAATCACTATATAGCCTCTGGGATGAAGATGTAGCACACTGATACAACATTTGCCCAGATACCCAGGAGGATGAAGCACGGAAATTTCAAGTTCAAGCCCTGCCTGGGCACTATAGTGAATTCAAGGCCAGGGTGGGTTACATAGGGTAATCCTGTCCCAAACCCAAACAAAATTCAAAAGAAGGAAGAGAAGCAAGGAAAGGAAGGATGGAGGGGAGGGGAGGGAAGGGAACTGAATTTAGCTTCATTGAGTGGGCACATATTTGCTTTTCTAAATATTATACAAAATACATAATAACTATTTACATAGCATTCATATTGTATTACATGTACATACATACATATATATATATATATATATATATACACATATGCATATATGTAGGACAGTTCATTAAATTGGGCAGAGGGGGCAGTGCAGGGATGGAGAGTGGATCTAAATGCCATCAAACTATATTGTATGAAAATCACAAAGATTCAATGAAAATGCAAAAAACAAAAGATGTTGCAAAGAAATCAGAATTAATAAACAAAGATACTGGAAACAATCACAAGATTACAAAAAGATCTTTAAATATAGTTGAATTGGACATAGCTGATCCAACTAAGTTGGGTGTATGGTTTCTGTTCATAAGGCATACTCACAATTTGAACTGCCTTCACACTTTTGGGAATAGTTCCAGTCCACAAAGTTCATTATCATAACTCTCAAGGTTTGGAATTTCACTGTTTATGTTTGGAGTTTTGGGTTTTAACCATAAAGGGGGTGACTGGCTGATTGTTACATTTCAAAGCTAGAATACAACCCTTCCAACCTTGACATTGTGTTAGTATTCAGCTCAATCTCTTGTGACCACAGAAATGTAACTGATAATTACCTCAGGTAGTTCTGATATTTTGTCATCTTTTGGAAGTTTGAGTGTTGCCTTATGTTAACTAAAAGCTAAATTTCCTGAGTGGGCTCTGGGGAATGGACCCAGATTCAAGGATATTTGGGGAATACAAATTAGACTTGATAGGCTTCTAATAGAAGACAAGCAGTGGGGGGGAGGAAGTGGGGGGGTCTGGGAGGAGATGGAAGAGGAGGTCTGAATATGATCAGAACACATTACATGAAATTCTCAAAGAATCAACAAAATAATATAATTTGAAAGTTAAATTTCCTGTTATGAAATTTTTTTTTTATTTCCAGATAGTGTTAAGATTCCAGAACTAACCTCTAGAAAGACCTTGGAATTTATAGCAGTACATACATGCCAGGGGTCAGCCTGCTTCATGAATAAACCTGATAGCATCAGCCTGTTCCCTCACCTTGCAGCAAACTAGTCAAATAGATTGTCATGATTTATTTTGAGCACAGGATAGATCAACAGCCAGATGAATAATTCATCAGTTGAATCGGCATGAGGCACTAACACCTTTAAAAAGGTTACTAAGTCAAAATAAGATTTATCTTAAAAATATCTTTATTTCATTTATGTTAACTGAGAGTATTTTTGCTATAGTTATACTCTAAGAATCACATTTCTTTTAATGGTATATCTTGGCTAATAATGTTGTATACTGCTTTCTCCTGGATTTAAGAATTACTTGAGGTGGATGAAATGCAACTCATCATCTGGGAAACATCAAAATATAATAGTGTCTTGTATCATGTCCATTTTTCAGGAGGATTTGGAATAAAAACCTTATCTTCAGAGGAGCTTGGGAAGTCTGCTTAACGGTTTCTTTTTATCATTTCAAGTTTACATAAGTGTTTGCATACTTTTTTTTAACTTATGAAACTGATATTTTGGGTGTGGCTTTGTTTTTATTGTCCATTTTTGGGCAGTTAGCAACAAGACCCTCTTACCTCTGCTTGGTGCTTTGTATGCACTGCGGGCTATTCCTCTTGTCTCAGAGGTGCCTTTTCCCAGGACCACATGGTCATTTATTGAGTTAAATACCTACTCGCCTACAGCCCACAAAGTTTCTATAGGAACTCAGTAATCATATTTAGGACACCATGTGAAATATTCTGAATGCATTTTGATTACTTTTAGTAGGACCATTTTTTTATCACGTGATTATTCACTGCTGCTTTGGGCTAGATTTCTTTTGGCATGAAGTGGAAGGAGCTTGTGACTGTCTTAATCCTTTGTTACTTTTCATTCCTCCTGTGTGATAGGACTTGGCCACTACAGTGTAGTCTGGTGGTAGCTTTGCAAAAGTGAGAACTCAAAGGCACATGATAAATCAAGTCCTCCATATTGTTAATCATCTTTAAATTATATTCACCCAGTTCTTGGATCTCCTTTCCCATCTGGAATTAAACCGATCCACATGGGCCTTGTTGGTCTGTCTTTGGTCTTCCCTGCTTTAGGTTTCTAAATGCATGTCAGATGGAAGGATTCCTCTCAAAACCTTCCACTGGTTCTCCCACCAATAAAGGCCTCTCTGAAGAGCTGTTCCATTTTTTAGTTACTTATGATGCAAATGTTGCTTAAAATCATTCTTTGTCCCATTGCCAGATAAAACTGAAGTTGAATGTTTTTGTTCCCTACTGGATATTGGAAATTATTGATGCCGTGGTAATAGTGGTGGCCTCTGGCGTGTTATAGTAGCATATAGCACTTATTAACATACGCAAATACCGAAGCCTCCCAAACAAGCAAACACACACACTGAAGACTGCTTGCACTACTATTCCATGGCTCACCTTTTGGGTAGCCACTAAGATAAAGCTGCAATTCAATTGTACATCATATGAAGTTACAGTAGGCTGCTGTTTCCCCATCAGCTGCTTCCTGTGTATTGTGCTGATTAATCAGGCTATTCCACTGAGTACTTCTCTGTGTAATCCCAGGTAATTACCCATACTATCTTCCTTCCTTCCTGTGTTCTCCTTATTTTCCTAATCTACATATTTCTGCTCATGGTTAATACCCATTTCAAGAGGGCTCAGCCACTAAGAAGTTGTCTGATCATAGAACGCAGTGAGCACAGTGCTCTGCTCCTGTGGTATGTCAACTGTTCATCAGCTGAACAACATTCTTTTGATGGTTTTGAGTTATGTCAGGGATTTATTCCATGGTTTGGCCATTCTTTGCTTCAGTGGTTCTTTTGCTAAGCATACTTGATATTTTTCAGTCCTGATACTTAATTGTTGGACCTTTCAAAACCAGGCTGTAGTGGCTGACTATATCCCCTTTGACTCTGGTGTGTTGTGATCTGATTTTTTGTGTTACATTTTATATAGTTTAATGATGTTATTGTTTTTGTGCAGTATTTCTTTTGAGGGAGAGTCACATTTTAGAATATCTAAGTTCTTTCCATCTTCCTATCGAATCTCGATTGTGTCCTCTAACTTCACTCTGCCCCAATTTGCTTATCTCTAAGATGCTATCTGAAAACATCCCTGGGGAAACATTCTAGCTTTTCTTTGTCTAATTTATCTATATAGTTGTTTTTATAGTATTGGAAGTAAACTAGGGGAGATGTATGGGATTTTTATTTTTCACATTTGTGCTGTCATATCTAATTGGTCTAAAATCCTTTCTTGACCCCCACTTTGACACTTAAAAATGCAGTTGGATATCAAGGCCAAAGTTTTCACTGAACTGTGTAATTTGAGAAAAATGAAATATGGTTATATCTTTAGAAAACAGTTGCAGTGGTTTTGATTTTTTATTGTTAAAATCTTACTCGCATCTTTCAAAGCAATACTTTTTGAATCTTGGTAGCTATTTCAGTCATTGTTTGTGAAAACATTTCCTATAGAGACAGAACGATTTCCACCCAGTTAAATATTAAGTCTTCTGTGATAGGTACTACAAAGAGCTCATGTGTGTTGAGAGATTGTATTTCTTTGGGGCTTCACCTCCAAATGAGGACTTCAGTTCACCATGCTGCAGTGCACTGGTATTAGTGAGAGGCTGGCCAAGGAAACAAATACTTTGAGCACTGGGAAGAGCACCTGAGCAATCCCCCAAGAACTGACATGTGGCAAATCCTATTGACAGTGGCGGCAGGTCACCTTTGAATATACTGCACGCAGAAAGTCCACGTAGTCTCTCCACTGCTACCATTTGGGTACTTTTTTCATTTCTGAGGTTCACATTAAATATAGTCCTCAACTTACAAGCTGCATTCCTAATGCACATGTTAAATTCTTGTGGTGACAATGGAAATTCAGAAGTATCTTTCATGTTGGCGTGTTATCACTACCGTGATCAATATGAATAAGTCCATTTGAGTTTCTCCAGTACTGGGCTGCTGTCACTTTTAAGGTGGAGAAACAGCTATGAAATTGAATTTGTATACTCTAGAAATTTTGGACGGTTTGGAGATGTAGCTCACTTTATAGATTGCTTGTCTGTTATGCTCAAGGCCGTGAGTTCAATCCCCATACAGGCAGATTAATACATCCCTGGAATCCCAGCACTGGGAGGTAGAGCAGTAGGATCAGGCTTTGAATGTCATCTTCAGCTGTATACGAAGCTCAAGGCTAGATTGGGTTACAAGAGACCCTATCTCAAAAACAAAAACTAAAACTTCAAAATTCTCTCCAACGGTACATAAAGCATGAATGCATTGCTCCTGAGTTTGGCATGTAGAAATCAGAATGCCAAGCCGTGGAGTTCAGAAATGCTGGTGTTCAGAGTCCTGGTTCTTCAGAGAAGAGGAGAGATAAATGTTCCAAAATTATACATCCCTTTTTAGAATCTGTACATGAGAGAAGTCTGCCTCGGTGTGACAGACTTTTTCCAGGTGGCTTCCCCCGAGTCCTGTAATACCAACAGAGGGAAAGTCAGACGCTTCCTTGTGATCATACTAAGTGCAAAGAACAAAAGATCTTATGGTTCCACACAGTCTAATCTGGTAAAAAGGGGTTTGGATTTCACTCCTGATTGTTCTGAATTAAGAAAATTGAAGAGAACAGGGAGCTCTGCTTTCTTTCAGACTGTTAGTATTATATAGCTAGAAATTCCATCATTTCCTTTAATTTTTTATATAATAGGGAGGAAAGGAGGGAGGCTATGTACACATGAAGGCCATAACCTATAGAGACCAAAAAAGGGTATTGGAATTGGAGTTACAGGTGGTTATAAGTTGCCCAACTTGGGTACTGGACACCAAACTCAGGTCCTACCAGGCCATCTTACTGCCTCCTTTTCTTCAGTTTTGGTAATCAATTGACTTTTCTAAGTCTTCAAATCTTGTTTCCCATAACTTGTAACAGGCAGTTATCAATCAACTACAACTACCTGATAATCCAGGTGGAGAAGCTGCTACTTTTGGTTGGCTTACTCAGAAATCCTAGACATGAGGCGTCAGTGGTTAAGGGTGCTGGCTGCTCCTCCAAAGGACCTGGATTCGATTCCCAGCATGCATGTGGCAGCTAACAGCTGTTTGTAACTCCAGCTCCAGGGCAACCTGACGTCGTCTTCTGACCTCCACAGGCATTACTTGATATGAATGCATATATACACAGGCAGGCTGTATACTCATACACATAAAATAAAAATAATAAATAAAATATTAGAAAAAAGAAACTCCTAGATATTTTTTCATCAATCGTCCTAATAAACAAGACCAAAGAAAAACTTTTTTTCTGAGCTCAGTGATAGTGAAATCTTCTCTTACCTATTGTTACATGCAGAAATCCACTCACAATAGATTAAAAGCTTAAGGGTAAGACTAGAAAAGTGTTGGAAGATGACCTGGAAAGTCATTTGGGACACCACTGCTCTAGGCAAAGATGAGGCAAAGAGGTGCCAAACCCCGGTTATGGGTGACAAAAATAAACAAAGAAGATAAAGAGGTAAAGCTGAAAAGCGACTGTGTGGTGATTCATAGGACTACTAAAGCAAAGAGAAAGCTTGCAGAGGGGGGAATATCTACCAATGTACCCATTGGGTGACTAATATCTAGAGCATATGAAGAACCCCAAAATAATAAAAATACCTAAATAATCCAATTGAAGACTGGGTAAATGATCTGAATAGGCACTTCTCATTAGAAGTCATATAAATGGCTAACATATATATATATATATATATACATATATATATATATACACACACACATACACACATATATATAAATACACACACAAATATATATGCACACACACATATTCACACATATATATAAACACACACACAAATATATATGCACACATAAATACTGTCACTAATCACCAAGAAAATGTAATAGAATATTATTTCCCCACCCCCAAATAAATGCAGGTTAGTGTACGGAAATGTGGGATTTATGCATGAAAATACTATTGCCATTATAGAAGGCAATATGTAAGTCTCTCAAAAGTCCAAGTATAGAAATACTTGGCTCAGAATTCCTCTTCAGTATTTGTCCTAAGGGAAGAAACTCAGAAACTGAAGATCTCCGTGTTCTTCCCTGCTAATTGAAGCACTGTTCCTAATAGCTAGCATTTGACATCAAATGTGTCTGCTGCTAGATGAATGGGGGAGGAACATGTGCTGTATATACAGAATGGAATATGAATCAGCCATGAAACGATGAAACTCCCATCACATATAACATATTATGCTAACTGCAATAAGCCAAGAGGAAATCGACAAGCCTTGCTTATTCTCATTTGTATATTAAGCTAGGAGTCTTAGAGAGGTGACAATTAGAATCATGAGGAACAGAGACTTGGGGAATAGGAAGAGACTTAATGGATAAAAATTGTAGCTCGAGGAATACTAGGTGTTCTTGTAACACAGCAGAGTGACAGTAATTACTAATACATCGAAGTGAAGATATCTGAATGTCCCCAACACAAAGATGTAAATGTTTGGGATGGTAGATATGCTGATTATTCTGATCTAATCATTACTCAGTGCATATTATATTAAAATGCTAACTTATACACACCGTTGTTGTTGCATAAATTTTCTCATGGCAGGACCCGGCATTCAGCCTCATCCCACCCCCGGGTTTGAACCGACTGAATGAACAGAGAATGTTCTTTAGAGAGATTAGTTTATTCCATGTTACTCACAAAAAGTTCATCTCCAAAGGGAGTGGGAGGGAAGTTTCCTATAATGGTGCTTGCATTTTGATCACGGGAAGGCCCCGCAGTGTGCACCCAAGATAGATACCTCGCCCCGGACCTGCCTCTCTTCTTTCCAGCCTCTCCTGCGTTTCCCTTAAGCCATTGGCTACTCAGTTGTCAATCAGGCCGAAGTCCATCACTCATAGCAGATAGAGAGAAAACTGCTCTTTGCTTCCTTTTTTTTTTAATGCCACAGTCGTGTATACTTATTCAGAATCAAGTGAAAAACGAGAATCTCCCAAATACAAAGAATAGGCAGATGTACTGTGCTTTTCTCTGAGATGAAGGATGCTTGTGTCATTTAACTTTAGGTGTAATTGTAATTCAGAGTTATACTTTGACCATTTGTTGATCGAGTTGTTCTGGCGACTTTGCTGACATAGACTCTCTCCTTATGAGTTCACAGTTTCACAGTGTAGCACCTGTAAGACATTTTGATTTTTGTTGTTTTCCCAACATAGCATCTCTTTTCTACACAAATATAAATGGAAACATGTTTGGGGGGGGTATAATTGTGGAAAATTATATTTTCCTGAAAAAAAAAAAGCAGTAAATATTGGCATGTCTCCATGACAAATATTCCCTGGGTATGCAAATACTGAATGGGGTTTTTCAGAGGCAATAACTTGCCTGCTCCAGTTGCAGTGAAGTCCTTGAGGACTGTGCATTGTGAAATGCAATAGCAGTTTGTTATCACATTTAACATTTCAGTCCGGAGGGGGAAAAGAGGCAATAATGCCACGGAGCTTAGAATCCAAAGGCCTTTATGTCTTCTGTGAATTCGAAAAGGAAAGGATGTATGTAGGTTTGATTTTGTGCCATAAAATTTATGCTTGAGTTTGGTTTCAATAATTTTTTGCTGAAGCCAGTCATTAGCAGAAGTATGAGTTTGCTCTAATCTATGGCAGTGAGAGTCTGAATGTATGTATTTCTAGACCTGAAGAAGAAGTGAGTGTAATTTTGATAAAATTAATTTTGCTCATGACATATTGTGACTTGCGTTGGCTGGACTCTGTATTTCCTTAATAAACATTTCATTGTGGGTGGTGGTGTCAGGTTTGCACTATCTGAATGAGGAAATTAAACCTTAACAGTAGAATGGACTCTGTGCTACTCTAACCTCACAGTCCATGCTTTTGATAAGAGGGTAAATTTTCACATGATGAACAGCAGTTCAATAGCTATCAAGAATCAGTCTGCTGAGGTAGAGATTTCTCAGCTGTTAACAGTGCACACTACACTTCTAGAGGATCCATGTACAGTTCCCAGCACCCACGTTGGGTGGCTCACAACCATCTGTAACTAATTTCAGAGACTCAATCGCCCTCTTCTGGCTTCTGCAAGCAACTACACTTAGGTTCACCCTCCCCTTCCCACATTTTTTTTAAATCTTAAAAAAGAATCATCTGGGGCAAATACATTTGTTAAAATATACCAGTTGATCTGTATTGCATTTCAGAACATATGTTCTAGGAAACACAGGAACCTGTGTAGTGCTAAAAAACCTTGGTGGGCAGATAGCTAGGCATAAGCTTCCTGAGGTTCAATTACACGATTTATGTCAAATACCTCCATTTCAGTAGCCTCATTTCCCAGAATTCATCCAGAATGGTTAATGACAGGTTATCGAAGATGACTATAAGTTTGCATAGGATAAAATCACTTCTCATAACAAGAAAGTCTTAGTTACAATAGGTATTCATCTTAGGCAGTTTTAAGCAACAAAAATCCCCATGGAGCTTTAAAATTAACATCATAGAATGAGCATTATGTTGAAGATGTTCTCAACATATACAAAAATATTGATAGGGCAGATATGAAATTTGTTTAGCTAAATATTTATATACATACACAAAGATAAGAATAAAATATTTAAAAATATTTTAATTATTCTTATTTTATGTGTATGAGTATAATGCCTGCATATATAAAAGTGCACCCATATAATGCAACGAGGTCAGAGGATGGTGTCAGATTCTCTGGAACTGTAGTTCTGGATGATTTTTAGCCACCATATGGGGCTACCATGTGAGTCCTGGGAATCAAACTTTGGTCCTGTGTAAGAGCAACCAGTGTACTTAACCACTGAGCTTTCCCTCCAGCCCCCAAGAATAGAATATTTTATATAAATTTCTTAATCATACTTACCAAAGACTAGAGAGATAGTGAATACTGTTTTCATGTCTTTTTCATTCTATTTTTGATAATAAAACTCCATTACTTTTATACTCAGAAAGTAGTTCAGATATGCATTATATATAGCCATTTATCCCATGATTAGGTCTGAACTCTATAGGACAGTGTATTAATGTTGGTTTTGATTTTAATTTATTTTTACATTTTCTTTTGTTTTGACTAAGAAAGATTAACTAGATTAAAAACAAAGAAAAGGAATTTATTAGTTTATTTATTCATTTATTCATGTATTGCCCTCTATATATTTATTTATTTAGAGTGGAACATATCTGTTGTTGTCCAGGAAAGATGGCTTTTCTCATGTGGTTTGAGTTCTCTGGCTTGTTTCTTTAGACTTAATTAAAATAACTACAGATCAGTCCCCTGCATACTTCAGGTCTGCATTAATCAGAGGATGCTGTTGTAACTGACACCACCGACAATGTATGCAAGCTAATAGAGAAAAGGTTTGCTGATTGATGCCATCATGAGCCAGTGTGCCTGGAGGTTGGTTGAGGGGAGAAGCTACATTTCACTGTGACATTATGCAACAGGGAATCCAGTTTCGTCTATAATGAGCAACAAACTGTCCATCCACAGAATTGCCAGGAAATTAGAAATGGCAACATTGAAGTACATCAATGGAGCAAATGTCAGATGGGAGATGACTTCCATTGACAGTGTCCACATTCTATTGTCCAGGGCACAGCTGGGAGAACCTGTTTGAACTTAACTGTAAGGAAAGCTGGGAAATGTTGCCTTGCTGGGTATCTCAGAGGAGACATACAGGTCCATGCAGCACACCTCACAATCACTTTCACCTTAACATTCTGTCTTGCTTATATCTTTACTTGTGTTTTTTTTTACATGTTTATATTTCTCTGAAATGTACGTACTACTTTAAAAATTTCAAATGCCAGTATTCTGTGTTGTCATAGAAATGAAATACTGCTTTGAATTTTATTTTACATAACTTGCTCAATGCCTGTCTTTATAACATGTTGCTCTAACATTGTTATATGTAGCTGAGAAAATGAAACCACCGTAATCAGGGAGTGATTGATGTCCAAGACCATATTTCCTAAAGCTCTCAAAGGGCACAAGTTGAGGAAGGTTTATTAGCCGCGTTTCTTGCGTGCTGTATCTCAACTGAAAGACAAAGTCTGCTACTCCATAGCTTTGAAAGTGTTTATGTCTGGTTAGAAACTCTTCAGCTGCATCAGATGCTGGAGAAACAATGTCTTGTCTGAGATTCTCTATTTGCTGAAAATATGTGTGAGCATACGCCATCACCTGGTTTCATTTACTTGGATCCAGAGTTTTAGACAAAGTGTAGTCATAATAAATAAATAGAGATTCTAATTACTACTCCTGTAGTTTCACCACAAGTCAAGACAGGTGGTGGTACTTAGTTTAAGGGCAAGGTGTTGCTTATCCATTTGAAGTACAGAGAAAAAATTTTTTTTTCAAATGCGGAATTAATTAATCAACCAGTGTTTCAGGGGTGACCAGATGTAGTATCTGGCAACCCAAAACTTGACTTTTGTTTTTCTTGAAACCCTCTACTCACTGTGAATAGTTTCTTGTTGTTTTTAGTCAGTTAAGAGTGTGTCTATTTGAAATGTGACTATTCTGGGGTACTTTGGGGTCATGTGACTTTATTCTAGGAACACCATATGGGAGCAAGGCTGGGCTGTGTCAGGATTGAACAGAACCAAGGTTAATTTCAAGACATTACTTCAGTCTACTGAGGCAGGACATCTGTCACCTGGAGGCAGGGCTCTAAAAGGATTACTGCCCCTAAGTGACGCATCTGCAATGGAACCTCTGCTCCTAAGGCTCGCAGAACGTATTGGCACAGGTGATAAAGCATTAATGCATCTCTCAGCTCTCATCCGTGAACCTCCCTCACACAGCAGAGGGCGCTGAACACACAGGGCCACAAATGGTCCAAACATAGAGAGTAAGGGTGGAGTGTGGGTGCTGGGACAGAACTCCTGTGTTAAACTGCACCCACCCGGGGCTCCGGAACCGTTGGGGAAGAGAGGGCAGGAAGGTTTCAAGAGCCAGGGAAGGAGGTGCATGAACATATGAAAACAGAGTCTTCCAGGCCCTGGGACCCTGCTCATGTGAATCTACAGCAATGGTGACAGCATACACAAGACCCATGCATACCAAAACCCAGCATAGAACTGTGGGCATGGGCAGCAGGCCCCAGTCTTGGCTGAAGAGCTATTGGGCATCTAGCAGTGAGGAAGAGCTGGGGGAGAGGGCACATCTTCTTTAAGGGAGTAACTCCAGACAGGCCGACTAGACCGCAGTGGATGAACATGCACTGAGGGATATCTGAGGTCACTAACTTGACATGATAGACCTTAACATACATAAAAGACAGAATGCATGGAATCTGGTGGGGACTGTGGGATGGTGCTGATGGGGGAGGGGCATACAGATGATTACGATACTGCGCACGAAATAACAAAAACGCAATAAAAATATACAAAAAAAGAATTACTGCCTGAGGCCTGCCTGTGCCACATGAGGCCCCAGGTCCCTCCAGTGAGTCCTGGTTGGAGGTGTTAATGTGCAGGAAGGAGATCCTTGTTTCACAGCTGAAACTTCTTCAGAGCAAATCTGTCACTAGCCCTACTACAGAGTGGGCGGAAATACTTAAAGGAAAGTTTTAGCCTGAAACAAATGATCCATTTCTTTAGTAATCCAAGTTTAGCCAAAAATTGTTCAGGAAATAATTGTGCCGAAATTCTCAACTTTTGTGATTTTTTTTTTTTTTTTTCTGATTCAGAAATCAGAAATTGAAATCTCTTTTTTTCTCAGCTTCCTCTGTGTTTGGGTCCCTTTAGCTCTCTCAGATTCCAGTGTTCTTTATGGGAAATGAAGACACAGTAGGACCCATCTGGGCTCTTACAGACAATTAAATTCAAGGACACAAAGCCCTTTTCGGTTTCAGTGATCATTTGGATAATTTTCAATATAATTTAAGCTCTAACTGCAGTATGCAGTTACTGACATCCACCCCTGCATCCAGCCTTTTCATCATTCATTTACCAGTCACTATTGGCATGATCCTTATAAATCATTTTGTAACTTTACTGTGGTTCATGACATAACTAAACCTAGGTGCCTAATGTGAATAAATTTAAGGTCTGATAAGTAAAGTAAGTAAAATTTATCTGATGTGTTGTGCTAATTTGTTTTCCATTACTATAACGAAATGCCCAAGGCTGGACAGTTTATAAAGAAAAGATTATTTATCTCACAGTTCTGGAGACTAAAGACGTCCAAGAGGTTAGCTCTAATGAAAATCTTCTTACTATATTACATAATGGTAGAAGGGATTAACGTAGCTGAATATGGAAAAGAAGTAAATGACTCAACAAGATGGAAATCCTGGATTCAGGGGAGGAACCAGGTATGCACATACGGGACAATTAAAGCAGCAATGGCCACTCGGTTGTGCTGGGGAAAAAAATCTTACTGAACCTACATTTATGCTGATTTTAGAACTAAATATTTCTCTTCCTGAGAAGGTTATATATAGTCCAGCTTATCCAACACATTATCTGACAACTAACAACAGGATCCATCTAGACACGAGTATATCTCCAGTTAAAAAAAAAAAAAGTCAATATCTTCAGCAAAATTTGAGCATCACAAACTGAGTTATGGAGGGGGAGCAGAAGCTGGATGCGCAGGGCTGTGGGTGTGGGTCCGGGAGGAGCTGGTGGAGGGGAGACCATGAGCAGAATTCTATCATGAAATTCTCAAAGAAGTAATAAAAATGTAAAAAATAATAAGATATTCTGAACAATACTTGTATAATTACATGTAAAATTTATAAAGTGCTATTTGTAAATGGCAAATAAATAAAACTCAAGGATGCAGTTGAGTAAATCTATTTTCCAAATCGATAATTCCACTTGTGTGAGTGCAAGCTGGGGAGTATCTTTGACCATAACTTTAAGCATTAAATGGTGCAAATGTATCTTGTGGATTTGAATAGTGAGGATAGACAGTATTTGGAAGAAACTACATATACTGCTTCAAAATGAGGTAGTCTCAAGGTCATGTGAAGGACAAAAATGTCACAGTAAGCACCTGGAAGCATGCAGAAGGCAGGACGTTCCCTGAGAAGCCTTGGGAGAGCATCTCGCTAAAGGAATGGCATCTGTGCTCTAGCTCAGATGTCTGATGTAAATGTGAATGATTGGGGGTTGGAGGAGGTAACAGTGTTTCAGCAGTATCTTCAAAGCTGGCAACAGTAAAAGCTGAATGGGAGGCTGCGGGACAGAATTCAGTCTTTTAGGGAAGGCAGACTTGGGCTGGAATCCCATCAGAGATATTTGCCATGTATATAACACTCTTTGGTTACTTTGCATAACTACTTGGTACCTCAAGGTCTTCATCTATGGAATGGGGCCACATTATATCACTCACAAGGTTGTGACCGGAATTCCATGAAGGAGTAAGTGTGGGAGCCTGGTGCCTCAGAAGCCCTCAGTAAACAGATTATCATGGGTAGATATTGTATTAAACCCAGAATGTCTTAGCATGGTCTGACATGCCTTCAGTCACCAACCTGGGTTTGAGTTGGTCAAATGAAAGCAGAGGGCATGTATAAGAATATAGCCCTCATATCAGGACAAACATGGTTTTGACAGTAGCTCTTTTGGTGCTCAAGGACCAGCTCCTGTGGTTCTGTGGCACACCCTTTTAGGTGCCTGTGAACTCCATGCACTGGAGCCTGTGCTCAGCACTAACTCCATGTGTATCCGCTTAGCTTTCTGGCTGGCTTGGCCTATATCTGGCACCTTTCATCCCCAATCCTTTAGAACCTGGGCAGTTTCGCCTTGCTGCCTGGCCCTCGGTGTGTGAATGGACCCCCTCTTCTCCAGAGTCCTTCAGGATCATTGTTTCCTGAGTTAAGGGCCTTGTTCCTACTTTTGTTTTCATTCTTTCTTCTCACTACCTCTGCCTGTATAGCAATGAAGAAAATATATTGATCTCTAGGGATGTTATTATTTAAAACTGAATTTTATCCAAGACTTAAACATTCAGAATTTGGGGAGGCAACCTCAATTTACATAATTTTTAATGTAACTTAGAAGGTGAAATTGATGTTTTTGGACCTGTATCTTTAGGTAGTGCATTTTTAATAGCTTGGAAGTGCAGCAATGCCTGACATGAGCTTTGAGGAGAAAGAAGTCGTGATCTACTTAGGTTTCAGCAGATTGACACTGGGCAGAGAAGCATGACCACCTGCTGGGCATTCATACAAGGTGCTGTGATTGTCCAGTGCCAGCCCTGAGCTCTTGAGAATGAAGCGAAGACAGTCTCCATTTGGGTCAGAGAAACTCTAGAACTAGTCATCTGGGTTTAGCATTTACATACTGCTCCAAGTATGCTGTCCTCATGTCCACGTCTCAAGGCCTGGCAGTTTACAAATCTTATATGTTAGTAAAATGAATTAGAATACTGAACTGTCTTTTCCCATAACAAAAATTTCTCTTTTTCCCATTAGAAACATTCTAAGTGAAAACACTAGAGGAAATCATAGCCCAAGGCCACTCTGGATTAGAATCGGTTATATAAGAATAAAACCCCTTTATAGGAAACTGTATTGGAGGAAGCTTCAGAAATCCACATGACAGGTTATAACTCAGAAGCTCTGAGTATGACTACTCTGTTTTCCTTTTCAGGTATTTGAGCTTAACCCCTGGTATCCTGGGGTAGTTGTGGTGTATAGTGTGGTAGGTAGCAGGGAAGGACACTGGGACACATGGTCTGGATAGAAGCTCTCCTCTTACTTGGTACTGCCCAGGTTTGATTCTTATCTTCTCTCTTCCATCACAGAGGCCTATGTTATGCTCAATTTTTTTTTATCAATTAAGGCTAATTATAAGCACAGTTAATGCAATGTGAAAAGGATCACAAGTGATGATTACTTCACAAGTCAAGTTCATGAATATGAATAGATTATCACAGTGACTGGAATTCAGTGGATGAAGAGTGGATATGCTAATGGCTTACATGGAAAACTATTGTACAGTGAAGACAAAAAAAATGTTCCCTGGACATTTGTGAAGGTTGGAAACATATCAATAACTAGTATAATTATTTGGAGGTAGAGTTTAGTTCCCATACCTATATAAACATAAAGGCTTTTCTTGGTGCAGATTCAATGTGTACTGAATTTTCAAAACCAAAATGGCTTTGTTCTCTGAGGGATGTTGATACCCAGATCAAAAGCTTCCTCAGGGTTTGCTCACCATCACATCACAGTGGCCAAGATCCTTACGCTTGTAGCTACACGTGTGCTGGTACATACAGAGTAAAGTATGTAGCTAGTTTGCATACACCTAAAGAAAAAAGTCTAAACAGTTACACATTTAAGTGCATAGTATTTTGTTATTGTTTACTGTTCTTTTTTCCTTCATTATACAGTCAAGACATTACATCCATTATTTGTTTTAAATTGTGGGTAGATGAAACTTCTTTCTATGAATCTCATTAGGATTATTAAGGAAATTTAGGCCGATATTTGTTAAAATATCGGAGAGTTGGGTTCTATTTTTGGTGAGAACTGGGGATCCAGTCTCCAGTGCTATCTGTGATGAAGATGCTGTGATTAATCCATAGCCACTGTAAATGTTTCTAATACATCAGTAGACTGAGGCTTGCTTAGTGAGAGTGGAATGTTTCTGGATTTGGGAGGTAGCCTTCACCCTGTGTATCCCTAAAATTGTGACCCATGCTTTTAACCACTCTACTGTGATCCACTGTGAGAAGCTGACATGCTATCACTAGAAAAAACTCAATCAAGTTCTTGTCCCCTTTAGCCTTCCCTGTCTAGACTTAGTAGCTCTCCAGACCAATCAGGAAGCATCTATCTACAAAAGTCTTGGCTGAGAAAGTTTGTGTGTGAACTTGGGCAACAATGTCAAATACTCCAGAACAAAGGTTTCTGGCTACTCGTGTGTCCAGAACATACTAGTTTCCCCTTCTAACAATATTCAGTCTGATAGCAGTGGGGTGTGTCAATAACTGAATCTTACGTATGTGTCATGTGAAAGTGTTTCTGAGTGAAGTAGTCATGATTCTGACAAGGCTCAGAGAGATGACTACACAGAGGACCTAGAGAGGGACATTTTAGAATTCACAGTGGGAAAGGTTAGAAAGGAAGGTTCTCTCCATTCCCACTGCCAAAGGGTACTGCCAATGAATCAGGATTTTCATCCATCTCCTCAATGTAGAGAGGCAACGTGCAGATCATGACCATGGCTAGCTTTCAGCCCCTGGTGGGATCTTGATGGGCACAGTGACTGATACCCCTGCTGCTTGCTAGACTGACTTCACACTTGAAAGCAGGGAGTTTGCTCTCAGCCTTTGTTCTTATGTTTTATCCATCCTTTTACCATTATTGTTTCTTGTCCTCATGTTAATATTTTTCAATGATTGTAATTACTAATTTTTCCATTTTTCAAAATAAGAAGTCATAAGACAGTTTTCTAGTGTGAAAGCAGAACATGAGAATACACTTATGCATGCTGCTTGCTGAGTGATTGCTGACTGTTTTGATCATAGGGCTAGGTCTTGACACTGCCTGTGGAATTTCCATCTCTGCTGTCTTTTGGATAGTTCATTGAGTATAACAGCATGGCTTTTGATGATAGGTACAACCTGTACTGTGCACAATACTTTTCAGGCTCTGGGATCCTTCTGCAAGGTCAGTTCTTTGGGAAAGAGATCATGCTTGTGCTCAGCTTCCCAAGTATAAAAATATCTCAGTGGTGCTTCCAAAAGTAGTTACATTGATAAGCAGAGATAAATAAATGCAAAAACAAAAAACTTACTTAGAATGATATCTAACCCATAGTAAGAAAATGTAAATGTAGATTCACTGTACTTTCTCATAATAGCATTTCACTCTGCTGACGAGAGAAACATGTCTGAAAGACTGTAAGTGGTCTGTTTAACCAATAGTGCATTCAGCTGAATCTGGGGAGATCTAACAGTCTTTTTCTACCTTGGAACAACTCAAATTTTGTTCCACATACTTCCTCTCAGGAAGCTATCCTGTGCTTTGATGATCTTTCTGAACATCCTCAGCCTCTAGACCCAGATGCCAGATGTATTCCATGACGGTGAAACTGCCCCCGGGGCCAGAGGGTTGCCTCAGTGAGTAAAGGCTATTGCCGCCAAGTCTGTTGACCTAAGTTCGATCACAAGGACCTATGTGGTAGAAGAGAAACATCTCCCAGAAGTTGTGCTCTGATCTCCACACATATGCCAATCACTTGATTGTGCCCCTAACATAAATAAATGGAAAACATCATCCCCATGTGCGCTATGTGTTGTGATGTGTCCTCAAGAATGGAGGTTTTGTGAACAGTGCTCACTGCGTGAGGACCTCTGCAGAAATCCAATTGCTTTTCTGTCTTGTCACTACCCTCATTATGGAGGAACATCTTTTCCATGTGAGCGTGTGTGCATGTGCGTGTGTGTGACAGGTGAGCTAAGTGATGAGGCATTTCTTCACTTGAGGAAAGAACTTTTTGCTTTCCAACTTTCAAAGCTATATAATTACTTAAAGCAATCAACTTTGTCACTGTAACTAAAACCAACTCAAAATAAATAATGATCCACAGCTAGCCCCTTTGGTTAGTGGTTAAAATAAATAATACACTGTCCTTCAAAATTCTCTGCTGAGCTCTATGGGAGTTGGGACCACCTGGGGGACATGACTAGGTTATTTAGATGGTGATTAGCAGAGGCTCAGCACTGCAACAGTTTCGGGGTTCAGGGGAGAATAGGGGGTGTTTTCTAAGCGTGGACGGTTAGTGTCTGAGGTAATGGTACTATTTGAATTAAGAGAGAAGGCATCCTCATCTTGATTTGAAATAGCTCACCATCTGCATCATGAGACCTCTGTGTGCTCCAAAACTGTAGATGCAACCAAAATTAAAATATTTGAATATATATAGTAAACATGTATAGATATTTTTTCTTTTCCTCCTTTCCCTCTCTTCTTCCTCCTTTTACCCATGCTCTTCCTCTTTCTCCTCCCTCTTCCTCCTCCTTCTCCTTCCTCTTTCTTTTCTTCCTCCTCCTCCTCTTCCCTCTTGCTCCTCCATACACCCCACCCCACTGTTGTAGACAGCTGCTGGAATCCTTCCTCCTGGAAGCTTTCCTGCTCCTATGGAGATTCCTCCAACTCAGAAAGACCCAGGAACTGCACAGGCTTGGGGGTTACTTTCTGTGATGATTGCTTCCTTTGCTTACTTTCTTCAGTTCTAAGCACTTGCATCAAGCAAGAAAGAACTTTAAGAGGCTGTATTACGACTTAACCCTGAGTCAGAAGATGACTGACATGTGTCTGCTTGACCCAACTCCCTTAGAATGATCCAGTGACATCTAAAAACTTCCATAGCATTCTGGTATTATCTGGGATGAAGCTAACTGAAGAAAGGAAGTCTGGGAATCAATATCGACTTAAGCAAAGATACAATTCCAGAATGACGTCTGAGTTCAAATTTAAAAGCTTACCTTGGATGACATGTGCAGTTTAGGGTGCTGATGAGTGGTGATTCTGTGAGCCTAATGTGGGATTAGGTACAGCTCTGCTTCTGAGAATGTGCCTTTGCTTATTTTTTGCTCTCACCCACTACCACGCACTAGGTAAGTCTTAAAGAATAGGTCTTTTTTGGCTTATGATTCTGGAAGCTGGGAAGTTGGGGGCATGGGTATGCTGGCTTCTGATCTGCAGCACAGCACAACAGAAGGAGTCTTGTGATGAAACAACGCAAGTGCGCTAGCTCTGGTCTTTCTTCCTCTTCTTATGAAGCCACCATTGTAATCCTGGGCTGACCCACGCTCATAATCCCACCTAATCCTAATTGCTTCCCCCAAAATGCAGTTTTCAAATACCATTAGCTTATGTGATGATTAAATTTTGAACACGTGAACTTCTGGAGGTAAATATTCAAACAGTAGCAAATCCTTTGCGTGAGTGAATCCTGCCACAGCTATGTGGATACTGTGTGGCTCTGGTGGGAAGGGGGCCAAGACAGCTGGAGGGAAGAGTGTGAAGCCTTGGAGTCGGCTCCCAGGAGAGGAAGCCAGGGCTGCCTCCCTTTCCTACAAACTGCTTAGTGCTCTGTACCTCAGTTTCCTCCTCTGTGAAGTAAGGATGACAGCAGTATTCCCCAGAGAAGGAGAGTTACTGTATTCAGTACCTGGGACGGGGGCTGGAGGGATGGCCCAGTGCTTAACAATGCTTATTGCTTACAGAGGACTTCAGTTCTGTTCCTAGCACCTACATTCAGTAACTCACAACCACCTGTAACTCCAGCTCCAGGGGAGCCGAATCCCTCTGCTGGCTTCTTCAGGCTCCCACACACACATGGTACCCAGACAGCAAGCAGACAAGCATATGTACACATAACAAATATAAATACGATTTTTAAGAATACCTAAATTACTTGAGATAGTGCTTCTGCCTGGCCTTACTAAGAGCTCTTGTATGTAGAATTTGTCTAGACTACAGAGACTGACCCTTTCTAATCAAGTTAAATACCTTTTCTCTCTACTTTAAGACCAATATCAACAAGGAACTTCAGCCCATCATTTAGCCTCCTCCATTGTCTTTTAAGAACCACTCACTTAATCTTTCTCATTGCTAAACATCATGGCACTGCTAGGTCTGTTCTCTTCTTGCACACAACTGGAGCTCTCAGTTAACCTTCGCACCCTCTTTTGTATTATGGCAGACCCCTACCCACAACCATAGAAATGGACACCTGATGAAGGCCTGACAGATACACCCATCTGCTGCAAAGTCAGATACTCTGAGGGTCCTTATGTGACCTCAAGTGGCCAAAGATCTTCTTGCAGTGCTTTATATGTATTCCAGAAATCACTTTCTCCTGGAGTTGCTGAGTTGGTGCTTATAGATCAGATTTTCCATCAGCACACACAGCCATAGTATGCAAGGCTAAAAACCGACTCAGGAAGAAATGAGAGAGAGAGAGAGAGAGACTGAGAGATGGAAACTTAGAGAGAGATATAGACAGAGGCACAGAGCCAAAAAAAGAGACATAAATAGAGAGATAGAGACATAGAATATGAATATTACTTGCTTTCTTACTCTTCTGATTTGGGTCTAGGGATTGAACACAGCTTCACACTGAATCAAAACTCTGACCGTCTTTGCTTTTGCTTTCGACTCACCCTAAGCACCAAAGTCCATGGGACAATTGTTTTTAACATTAGTGTCAACGGAGGTCGTATACTTGTTGCCCAGACTCCTTTTTGTGAGACAAAAAGGATGAAATCCTCAGACACTGTTTGTTCCAGACTGACTCCGGCTTGTGGTTATGGTGTACTGAACTGTAAGTGGTTTAAGCAGACAAGATTTGCTTAAGTGTCCTGTGCATATTATAAATATATTTTACTAGAAGGTGTGTTAATTCTTTAAATAGACTTTGGAGGTCAGCTTCCAGGAGCTGAGCAGATCATGTTTTTCTAACCAACGACAGTCTGGCCACGAGGAATAGATCCGGAACATAGGAAGCTAAGCCAAGCATCCTCTGTCATTTTGACACCTTTATTAATGTACCGTAGTAAGAAATGAAATAATCTATTCATATATGTTTTAGCTAAGCCTGGAATATATATTTTTGAAGGCAAGATGAGGGGAAGGGGCTGAGCAGGGGAAAAGAAATCCCCCAAAGCTGAAAAGAACAACAACAAAAATCTGGTTGGTCTTTGCAACCATAAATGGTAAAACTAGCCCTGTTCTCCTGCCAGCTAGAAGAACAGTCAAGCATGGTTTTGATTTACAGGAACAGCTCGGCAAGGGCCTTGTAGAGAGAGCTTCATGCCTGCCATAAAAATGTGATTAGCTATAAAACAGAGAGATTTAACAAGAACATTTAAGTACAGGCAACAGACCTGCACAAAAATAAACAAAAACAGAGATTGTTGCCTTCGTGTCTAATGCAATTCCTTTAAGACTAGGATTGGTCCTCTGTTTTAGACTCGTGATTAATAACGTCTTTACTTTTAGAATCAGAAAAGACAAAGGAAAGATGACCTTGAGCTTTGCAAATGTGCTCACTCTGTTCCTCTGCTCTGACTTTCTCCTTTGGAGCTTGCACTGTCCTAAAGAACATGTAGGAATTGTCCAGCCCAAACAACAGCTCCCTGATGAGTGGATTGGAAGGAATAGAAGCCAGTGGTGTCCAGGGTCCCCAGAGGGGAGTGTTGAAAGCTGAGCATGTCACAGCCCATTCTTCTCAGCAGCTCTTTCCAGCTTATTCTGCATCAAGGCTGCAACAGCCCTGGCCTGGGGAGGACTTTGGCTGGATTTGCTCTGAATGACACTGTTTTCAGCACAAATGGCCCCCAAGTTAGTTGCACAGGACTCTGTTCCATCACTGATTATGGAAGGAAGAACAAGAGAAAGAAGAGTAATTGGACATCTTTACCCATTACAGGATGATTTCTTCAAAACATTTTGTTTTTATTATTGGACAATTGTGTGTATATGTATGTATATATGTATGTATGTATGTATTTTTAATGAATTTTAGTACTTTTAACTCTCCATTCTCCTCCGGAACTCTAGTTCTCAAGAAGTTCTCATGCTTTCGCATCCTTTTGTGTATGTGACCCACTGACTTTAATTATAGTTTCTTGCCTGAGTTTGTGTGGAGATTTACTGGAGCATGGGCAACTTGTCAGTGGCTACACCACTAAAGAATATGACACTCCCTCTGCCCCCCAAACAGCCATTAACTACCAATAGTCCCTCAGGGAGGAGTGGGATCTCTTGAGCTTTTGAAGCCCCCACCCCCTGCCCTATCAATGATGAGTTGTCAAGGGTTTAGTCTTGTTCAGGGCTTGCGCAGAAATAGAGCAATTTCGCAATGATTAATCCTAGCAGACCAGCCTGTGTTCTCCAGGAAGCCCACTGAAAGAGATTTCAGTATGTATGTTCTACACTTAGGGGTATGATGTCCTTAGAGATAATCCCATGGCATTTAAGAGGTAGAACTGGGATTCAGCCCTGGCTTAGGTGGCTCTAGCCCTATTCCATGAAAGTGATTACTGTCATCAGGGTGCAGGCTGGGTAGGTGAATTCTGTGTCTGACTGCACTTGTTTTCTCTAACTATTAAAATACTAGATCTGAAGCTGAGTTTAGTGTTATTGCAGTCCAAATGGGCTCTACTGAGAACTGGGGCCAAATGAGATTGTCATTGCTTCCTTTTGTCACATCTTGTATTAATCTCGTTCATCTTTATTTCCTGACCACCTTTGGTCCAACACTCTGGTTTTCTAGGATGACACAGTGTCCTGCTTATTTGTGTCACACAGTGTGACCCACAGTCAGCCTCCTCCATCACTTCTGAAACCCCTGATACATGTTACTACCACAGACATTAGATAAACGCAGTTTCATGTTCCATGAACGTAAAGTTGACATGAGATAAAAAGCAGTCTTCTTCTTTGCAGTGGTGTGCATTGATTTGAGAGTAAGGAAGGGATTAGTGTGAGTTGAAAGGGTTTCCAAATACAACCTAGAATTTCAAATAATTGAAAACACATTTTTTCTTTTTTTCTTCATTTTTTTTCTGTTTGCCCTATATAGGTTCTCATTAGGACTTTATTTTGTGTTTCTAGGTGTAATTGTTATGTCTCCTATTATAATCAATGATTTTCCTAGGCACTTTAGAATAGGGTTTTTTTTTTTTTTTTAAATCTCTGTTAGACCTATCACGGGAAGCTCTTATCAAATTGAGTGTTGAAGCTATTTTATTCATGTTATTTTGTAAGTTCCTCAGTTTCTCAAAATGGCATCAGCGATGATTTCTATCCTTATAAGATCTGAATTAATTCCAAGGAGGGCACAGAGAACCTGAGGAACCTTCCCATCATCCTGGAATCTCATGCCCTTCTGACAGTTATCTTTGAGGAAGTGCCAACTCAATGTATGGGACTCCTCCGTGGAAGCCTTCCTTCCTGTCCTCAGTTGCTGCAGTGCCCTTCCTGGCTCTTTCCCCTAGCATCTGCATGCTTTGTTGTACCAACTTTGTTCTTGCATGATTACGCCCTCATGAGCAGTGTGACATCATCATTTAGCCCACAGTAAGTGATCAACCAGTGCATCTGTGAGTGGGAAAGTAACAGACTTTCATATGACAGGACAATGAGGAGAAGTTCATGGGTTATTCAGCCCCCGACAGATGCTAGGAGTTCCAAGAGATACAGGTAATACACTGTCAAGACTTACGAAATGGTGAGATCATGTCATTTGGAGACCAGAGTGAGTTCTAGAGTGATTTGATGTATTAGTTCAGCTATAAGAAATAGATCCTGCCTAGTAAAGTGAAAGTTGACAGAGAAAGCATTCTAGGAGTAAGAGATTATAAAATTACAAGGCCTAGAACATCTAAAAGCATACAATTTATATTGAAGAATGGAATGTGAAGAAAGAATCATGCAGAAAGGGGGAGAAGGACACTTTTGATGGTGTACTCACAAGAATCTTTTGTGTTTGACCAAGGAGTGTCATTTAAATTTAAAGGCAATTGGAGAATAAATGAAGGGTTCTAAGCCAAAGAATGGTAAGACTTAGTAATTGCTATGAACTTAAAATGATCCCGATGTATAGAATGTGGACAGTTAACTGCACAGAGAGATTTTCAAGCAGACTGTTTCTACATTCTGAGTTCAAGGTAAGGAAATAGCCTGGTGTGGAGGAAGTGAGAACACAATCTTGGAGGTAAAACAGACAGTTTTTTTCAGAAGAGTTGACAGACCTTCCACACACACAAGGTTTAGTTAAACTGCCAAAGGAACTCATTTGTTTCTCTTTTGCATATGTTAAAATTTGCCTGAAAAGGAAAAAAAAAAAAAAGAGGGACTGTCTTTTTCTCTGAATGTGCTTAAACATATGTAAAGAAACTGACTCTGCATTTTAAAGCTGGCACTATTTTGGAGTAGGCAGAAACCAGCGAGCATCCTAGAGCTAAGAACTAAGAAATGCTGCCTTTTAAAACTGCCAAAAGCTTCAAACTTGCCAGCAGGTTAAGAATATCCCTCTTAGGATCTGTCTACTCAATGACATTTTAGAGGGATGCTCCATGTTCCCTATAGTAACAGGCAAGATAGCTCATGGTGTTTAATGTGAGCTCCAAGCTGCATGTGGAATGGAAGTTATAATTTTTATTTTATAGTTTGTTGTTTCAAATAGCGTGCTTTGAAAAAGCAAACTTAGTTGATACTTAAATAATTTGTAGTGAGTTCATGGTTTCCTTAGGGTATTTTTAGTTACTTATATATATTCCAGCGAGATGCTTTTGTGTAGTACCACTGTTAGCCGTTTGCACCTGGATGTACAGAATGCCTTTCTGTGTAATAGCTTTCCCTAGTGCTGTGGCCTATAAAGTGAGGCACAGAGTTCAGATGATTCCATTCGCAAATCTAGCCAAACTACATTGTCTCAACAAATACTGTAGGGTCTGTTTTAAATCTGAGTAAGTCAAATGCTCGATCAGTTATTAGATAATTTCTGTTTAGTAACTTTGAAGAAGAATGTAACTCAGTACAGATGTCAGTAAACTTATCTCAGACTCAGGAGATCAAAGTAGATAACTATTTCTATTTGTAATACATTTTTGATTTATCTAGTCTCCACTAAGCAAGAAATACTGACTTCTAGGTTATCGGCGATCATATAGCTGTTGATAGATGTGGTACTTTCTGTATCTGTAGGTCAAAGTTATCAAAGAGAAACAAGAAAATATATGCTGAAATGGTACAAGGACAGTGTTTTCTTACATGAATATTTAGACTTTCATTGTAAAACAATATGTTATTGTAGAGTTTGCATGGGTGTGTATTTAAATCTTAAATTTTAACTATTTGTCATCCTTAAATGATAGATGTTACTTTATTGGTTTCCATTTGTCTGTCATAGATCTTGGTTGTCTTTATATTTTTGTACTAATTGATTTTAAAGTATTTATTGAGTATTTGCATCTTAATAATTTGCAGTTTACACAAGAAAAACATTACATGAGTTCCAGCTTCCAACCCTGGAACATGATAAATAATATAATGTAATAGGAAAGGAAATGCAGTAACTGATCAATAATCGTAACACAAAATCCAGAGTAGAAAGACACTTCTCATTAAATGATATTGTCTATAATTGTACAGATAGAGAAGATGTTCTTGAGTCCCGTAACATCCTTTTATTCATTCTGCATATATTTGCTAGTGTTAACACAGGTTGGTGCCTTGCTCACAATGGCTGGAGCATGGTGTCTACCTTGAAGACAGAGGACAGAAAGGCAACTAGGTACTCCATGAAGAACTGTACTGTGAGAGTGCTGTTTCACAGGATGAAGGAAAACCAAGGAAAGAAAATACAGTGAGATGTGGTTTGAGGGACTCAGTCTAATCAGAGAGCACAGAGGAAAATGGAGGTGTGGACGGAGAAGCTTGTTCTCACAGAAGTCAAGTAGAGATGGTCTCATCCACAGGGAACTGGTCGCAGGAACCCACTCTGTCTCTCTGAGGGTCCTATAAGCATCTCCTTTTGCCTACTTTTCCCTTACTGAATCAATCTTGTTTTACTAAGCAATATTATTTTCAATAGGTTCGTTTTCTTTTTGTTTAATAATATGGAGCACTGACTCTATGGTTGTTTTCTCATTAACACATTGAAAATTGTTAGCATATAAATTGGACTTTTCTTTGTAGATCAAAATATTTTCAGTTGTTAAAACTCTCTGCAGATGCTTAGGTATATGCGAATTTGTAATCACTTCTGCTAAATCCAGGTTATGTTTAATTTGAATTTAAATACTAAAAATTGCATAACTATTTCCGTGGAAATATTTCAGTGTTGAATTTATTTTTTTACATTTTTAATTTATTTTTCAATATTTTTAGTGCATTTCATATAATAGATCTTAAGCAAATTTTGATCCCCTCCCCCATATACAGCCCCATCCCCCCCAACTGAATTTCAGGCATTCTGTCATATATGTTAAATCCTATCCAGTCAAGCATTGTACCCAGATGTCCCTCGATATGAGTTCATCCACCTGAGTCTATTCATCGTATCTACAGTCAATGCTTAAAAGAAAATCTACTTTCCTCCACCCTGCAGAAATCACTTGCCAACAGTTCTTCAGCTGGTTAGGGCCCACGGCCCCTTCCCTCAGGTCTATGCTGGGTTTTGTCTGATTCAGTCAGCATGGGTCTGGTGCATCCTGTCACCCTTGTTGTAAGCTCTTATGAGCAAGTTTTCAGAGGCTTTAAAGCCTCTGTTTCCTCATGTTCACGCACAAACCCTGGTCTGTTGTATGAGGAAGTTTTGCTGGTGAGTTGATGGCTGTATTAATGTTCTGTCTACTCCCTGTTCTGCTGTGTTCCATGAGCCTGAGGTTAAGAGGTTCAGCTATAGATGTCACTTAGGGCTGAATATCTCTCAGACAATTATTCTCTGTGTGTGACCAGTTGTGGAACTTTGTAACGGACTCCATTTGTTGCAAAAAGAAGCCTCTTTGATGAGTGGTAAATGCTTTACTTGTCTGTAAATAGACGAATCCATATTTAACATACAGTAAGAAATTTCATTTGTCTGGAAATGACAGCGATAGGTTTTCCTCTAAGAAACCACGTGTGTTTGACTATAGTTACAGTGCCATGAATTCCCTCAAACTGCAAGGGATTTAAATCCAATTAGACAGCTGTTGAGTAACCTCTAGATATAAGTGCCACTACTGACTGCAGCAGCAGCTTGCTGGGCCATTCATTGTGGCAATTAGGCTTTATTGATGTGTTGGAGAACTGATTGCTCTCCCTCCCCCCGCCCCCTGCAACAGCTTGCATAGTATCCTCAAATTTTATGTGAGTTAGTTTTCAGGGAGAAGTCTTCCAGGTCAGTCCCAGCTCTATTGTTCCAAGTCCTGTGTCCAAAGTCAATAGGGACTTACTTCCAAATTCTGGGAGGTAATCAAGGGTATCACAGGCAATCGCCTGTGTTATTTTGGGAGTCTCTTGAATTACCCTGATCAACAACTAGAGATTTCTCCTGTCTGGCACTGTGTTCTTTGTTATATAGCCTTCAGCTATGCACATGCACTCATGTTCAGATGTTGCATGTTTATTTTTCTGGGGGGTGGCATTGAATTAATAAATTTCCCTCTAGCTTTTTATGCTAAGCTTTATTTTTTCTTATTTTATTTATTTTTATTTGATATGTGTGAGTGTTATGCCTGCATGTATGTAAGTGCATTCATGTCATACAGTGCCTGAGGAAGAAAGAAGAGGGAGCTGGATCCCTGGAAGTGGAGTTTCAGATGGTTGAACGCCATGTGTGTTTTGGCATTCAGATTGTGTCTTCTTACATCCAGTGCTCTTACCCACTGAGCATCTCTCCAGACCCACCTTCAGTTTCTTGATCTCTTCTCTTTCTCTCCTGGTCTAACCTCCCTTCCCCCTCCGCAGTTTAAGCACCCCCATTTTCTCCTTAATAACACCTGTCACCTATTCCCCTCCCTCTCTTAGTCCTCTCTTCCCCTATGTCCCCTGGTTCCTGTGTGTCCTTCCCTCCCCTCTTCCTAGTTAATCCCTCCATTTCTCTATCCCCCCGGAATGTGTTCCCTACCTTCCTCTCTTGGGCTCTTTCTTTCTCTTTATCTCTGTGCTTCCTTTTCCTTTCCCTGGTTCCTTAGGAATATATTCACAGGTAAGGGATTTTTAGAGACTGGGCTTGTAGCTCAGTAGAGTGTACGCTTAGCAGGTGTGAGGGCCTAAATTCAAACCCTGTATTATGTGACATATTAGCGACAGTGATAGTACTGATGGACCTGATCATTTTCATGTCCAAATGAATCTCCTATGTGAAAAATTAACTCATGGAATAGACTTAAGACACCCATGACAGTTGTAATTTTCTGTAATTTTACTTCTTTTGACTACATTATTTTGCACAATGCATCTAAACCAGGCCACAGGGAGACAAAGTCCAGTGCTGGCTTCTGAGCTTCAGATCAGAGTAGTGGCCTAGCATCACTCTGATGCTCTTGTAATCTGTGTTCTCTTTCCTTTGGTGACTTGGGTTTCCCTCCTTAGTGGTGCTATGTGAGTAGCAAGGTGTGACAGAGCACTGAGATGCGCAAGAGCAGGAGGAGTTGGGGAAGGAATTAGGCTAGAAGAGCAAATAGGTCTCTTCCATTTGTCACATTAATCTTCCTTCCTTCTGCTCTTTATATAATGTTGACCTTAGAAAGTGCTTTGTTCTCTGGAGACCTTGTTTCCCTTGTAAAGGAAATTAGCACAGAGACCTCTCTAACTTTGATAAGCAAAGGCTCTATGCTCTGTAATTCAAAGATGATATTCTTTATCCTTTCCCCCTTTTAGTGTCAGTTACTGAAGCCATAGCCAACTTATTTTTGGCTTTTGAATATAGAGAAACTCTTTGTGACAGCATTTTTTTCTGAGATAATTCAGGTGAAAACTGACCATTGAACATCAGATTCTAAAAGATAGTTACAGAAAAGTACCATGATGTGAACTCTGTGTGGTAATGTCAATGCCAAGAATTAGATCCAAATTCTGTGACATTTTCCATCTACAGTGACAGTTTCAAGGCAAGACACATTGGATTTCTTCTGCTTTGTCCCTTCATTGGAGTTCAGTCCTTTTGGAGACAGGGCTACATGATTTTATTTATTTATTTCTTAAATCTGGAATGCTTTATGCCATTTGACAGTGTACCATATTAAACTACTTAAAATACTTTGGGAGTGAACTCACATGTCTGAGATGCAGTGCAAGTTACTGGAGCCCTGGCAAGGCAGGATTGGGGTATTTAGTTAGTCCCTTGTCTTACCTAATCACAACCCCAGGCATTCTTTTTCTCTCACTCCTGAATCCTAGTAATTGTCTTAGGCATGAAGCAGATTCATAGGCATAGATAATTTATTAATGTTGGGAGGGTAGAACAGGTTAGAAATTATGTCATTCATTTTATCGGGTTTAAATGGTTCAAAAGAATTCTAGTACTCAGAGCTCCAGGGCTTCCCTTCCCTCTTTATTTGCATTCACACACTTCTCTTTGATTTAAAGGGGTATTGTCCTCAGTTTTTAGAAGCAGACTATTATCTGCTTTCTCAAATTAAGATGCTCAGAGGTGAAATCCATAAATACACAGTAGTAGCTTGAGTACTAGACAATAATTATTGTCATATATAAATTTAGATTCATGTCAGAATTTGTTCATAGGGGAAAGGTTCCTTTTTCTTTATGGTTCTATTCCTTCTGCCAACAATAAGTAATTGACACATAATGTTGCTAAATAGGTTAGCTTAATGAATAGGAAAGTCGCCTGGATTCAGAAATAGAGAACCACATTTCTGTTTTTATAGTTCCAAAACCACAGTCCTTAGAACGGTGTCCTTATCACATTTGTTGAGTAAATGAATGAACTTTGGCTTCAGTGATTTCGTAGGCTGATTCAGATAGATTAGCCACTTATAAAGTCACAGTAACACATGGAGACTATAATGAAAAATTATACCAAACAGTTTAATTGTCAAAGTAATGATGTAATCAATGGCTTGCATGTTTAATATAAGAAACTAATATATAATCAAGTCAGTTTCCCAATAGGGAAACTTTGACATTGCCAGGGACTGACTGATTGACTGAATAAATTCTGGAATGCTATTTCCAGGCAATATATTAAGTGATGGGGATTTAGGTAGACCTGTTTATTTGTTTTCAATCTGAACTCATGCTCTAATTAGTTCGATTAGTAATCTAATTTTAACAGTAAAAGTACAATAAATTACTGTTAATTTTGAAAGGAAACATAGGTCTTTGCGTTAAGAAATCACCCCAGCATGGGTGAGCTCTAAAGGCAGAACATTTAAGATCTGTGAAGAAAATTCAGACAGAGGAACATGTGTCGATGAAAGTGCTGAGGCTCCAAGGTGGTCTGCAAGTCGGTTACATAACAAGCGCTGCACCTGGTGATGAGAAGGAAGGAGGTTCTGAAGAGTTTTCAAAAAGGGAAGATGGAATCCAATGCACAGAGACAGCATTAGCACACCCAGGAAAGGAAGTGGTACAGAGTGTGTCTTAACGATTCCTGGGGGGATGATGGGAGACTGATTAGGTTAGTAGCGATGGAAAAAAGCCAGTTATGGAAGAGCAGGAAGTAAAGCCAAAGGATTTGCTGTAGGAAAATTAAAATGCCCAAGCTGTAGATTATGGGAAGGCTAAGAGATGTGGAGTTCTTCCTCATATTATTTAATAACGAGTGGATTCTGCTGCATTTCACCAAGACGGAAAACGTGGGTGGGAAGAAAACTGCTACAGAGTAAATGAATTCTTCATAAGCAGGTTGAGTTTGATGTCTGCTTGACAGATTCAGGGAAGTTTACTATGTTAATGATAATATTTTAAATTTTGTAAATTAGCTAAGCAGTAACTTCTGTTACTTCATACTGTGACTATGTTGAATTGCTATAAAGAAGAGACGGAGACAAGAGATAAATCATTGGTTAAAGGAGTATTTTACTGCCAGGTTTTCATTCACACGAGAACTCCAGTCTGTAAGAATAATTTCTAAAGACTCAAGCAGAGGGTCTAGTGACAGATGTTCAGGCCTGTGGAGTCATTTAGTGTCCTCTTAAATCCCTCAGTGCAAGTTCAACCTCGAAGTTCTAGTCAACCTGTCTAAAATCTCTCCCTTTAAGAAGGTCAGCTGTTCTTTGCCAACAGTAAGCAGCTTCCAATAGATCTTGGGCTAAGATTGGGTCCTGCTGCAGTGACCAATTCCTTTACAACAAGCGCATTTACAGAATAAGTTTGGATCTTCTGTAGACATGCTGAATTAAGGAATAAAAGTCTTTAAAGATTCACTATTAATATTTAAACTAACTATAATAACCCTATTTAGTTCTTTTCCTTTTCTCAAATCCAAAGACTAGTATGTGTGGACTTTACAAAACTGGTGAACATTCTGTACTACTTTCACAGTTCTTAAAAAGGCTCTTTTAAGGTATATATTTAGCACTAGAACAAGGATTTTTTTAATTTACTATTTTGTTACATTAAAAATATCAAAATGGTTTGTCTGGACTGCTTGGCTAAATAACTATCTCTATGCACACATCTTTTTACAGGTTTCTCACATTCTCTCATTTTCAGTGTAGAAAAATGCAGCCATTTGAAAAGCCTTAACAAATCTCTGGTTATTTTACTGAATGAATTTAGGACACACACATTACAAGCTTGGGATAGGGTACTGTGTGGAGGAATCCAGATTTGGCTACACTCCTGGGCAGATGTACCCAAGTCAGAGAGGGTGATGGATCTTTACAAATGTTAGGTTACTGGAATTCGTATTTTAGAAATAGTTTTTTTGCTGTTTCTCTCTTAGCTGGATCTCATAGTCTATGTGGGGAGAGGGGAAGATTCACGTACCAGTCAGTGCTCCATTGACTGTCATCCCACAAGCTTCAGCACGAACACTTCTGGACTGACTGATTCCTATCTTTGAGTACTGATTTTTTTCTCCCCCTTCTCCCCTCACTGTGCGCTCCTCACAGTTCAGTATCTTATGTCCTCCTGGTTCAGGATTTCTAAAGGGGAAATGATGGTCGACCTTGCTTGGCAGTACTATACAGAAATGTTACCCTTACAGTCACCTTCAGTGAGGACTGCAGAGTATAGACAGGAAAGATAGGGTGCGGTCAGAGGTTTTGTGATCTGATATTGCTTTGAATACACTTACCAAGTGCTGTCTTTTTATACACCCCAAATCACATCACAGTTTCTGAAGCGCTGAGATTTTGGTTTGGCTGCGGGGTAAACTTAGGAATGACAAGTGCCTGGTACAGTTTTGCTGCATCAAAGATCCTCAGCTTGCACATTGTTCCTATGCATCGTTTTTGGAACCTCTTCTCTCATTTACATTCACTCCTCACTTGTCTCTACAATATCATCTAGTTTCTTTCCTTCTTATTGTTTGATCTTGGCTTCTTGGTTATGCAGCGGACAACTAATTTTACTCATATACATGCAAAAGACTGAAAACGGATTTCCTTCAAGACCCCAAATGCTTCTCTGCTCACTGTCTCACTCAGGTCTACGTAGTCTCAGTGGGGTCACTGACCTGCTTCCCATTTCTCACCTAAAGGGACAGAGGCACCAAACTGTAAAACAAGGTTTGTTTCCAATGAACATCCAAAGTGCTGAGTCTTAGCAAGTGCAGAGTGGAACCCTGACCGACCTCATGTTCCCAGTGCAGCTACCATTGAGTTCCTTTTCCTGAAAAGCTGGTGTTCTGAAAGGCCTTCAATTTCTTCAGGAAGGAAGCATAAGGTCTGGTTTGCAGGGAGCTGAATCTGAGTGCTGACACTCATTAGCACACCGCCTGATATCTGCAGGATAAATAATCTCTGGGTTGTTTAATTTTTGATTCAAGGAATGAGCAATCAGTTTCATATCTCCCAGCCATTTGTAAACCTCTGAGCCTGCCTCATCAGAACAATAGAATCACATTTTCCTTACTGGAACCAGTAATCCAACGTGCTTCTCTCCCACTTTCATTTTCATGAATTCTCTGAGTTCTCTGAGTTACATCTTTTTGGTTTTGGGTTTTTATTTGTGTTCAAACCAAAAAAGCATGTTATGTAAAGTTTATGGAATAAAAATTGCTCAGTTCTTAATAATAAAGTATTGGACTATTTGAATATGATTAAAGTTACAGCAATAAAATCTGTGCTGTAGGACTTTGGCAAATGATGAAGATTGGGAGTTGTCCCAGAAAATGTTTTGTCACATAGTTGGTCACAGATGCAAATGGCAAGTGTTCTGGAATCAGAATTGGAAGGCATTGATCTGTTTCTGGACACTGTTCAGTTACTGTGTATCAAATTATCAAGAACAAGATCCAAGTAGAATACTTGCTCTCTGTAAGATCGGAGGGGCCAACCTGGACAAGGCCTTGAGGACACCTAAGATCTGAGCCCTTCTCACATAGGGGTCACGTTCTAGTTGAGAAGTTAATACATTACAAAGTGGTTGGTCCTAAAGCCATCCTAAAACCTGCAAGTCTGTAAAGGTCCTTCCTTCAGAATCCTGGGACAGTCAGACCTCCTGTTTTCTTGCCACAGCCACTTTGGTCATCAGATCTCAGTGCATCACCTCTTAGTCCCATTTTTGACGCTAAAGCAAAATTGAGACAGCAATGTGAAAAGAAATGTATTTTCTAACATTTAGGAAGCTAAAAAAAGTCCTCAAATTATGATACTGCTGGATTCAGTATTTGCTGAAGGCCTGTGCTTTTTAACGTACCTTCTTTCTGTCTCCACACATGATGGAAAGGCAGATGACCAAAACTGGAGATGATAGATAGATAGATAGCATATATTTAACAGATACACATATCTGTTTATCTGTCTATCATCTATGTATCTATCTATCTGTCTATCTAAAACAGACACACACACACATGCACACACACCCATACACAGTATCCTTACACGGAAGAAGGGATAGGAGGCCTTCTGCTCAGCACCTCATAAGGGCATCGCTCACTTCCTGTAGGCTTTCCTCTTCATATTCTTTCAGGTTCTTAGTTTCAGCATGTGAATGTGGGTGGGGGCGCACTGAAGCACAGCACCGGCTTAGCAGTATGTCTGCTGCTTCTACCCTCACCCCTCTTACCTGGCTCTCGGAATAACAGTTAAGATGACATGGTTAAAACTTGAGTCCAGTCTTCTCCATCTTGTGTAAAATCTTATAGTGTCTTTTTCTACTTAGCTTCTCTGCTGCTGTGATAAGCACTTTGACCAATGCCAGCTTGGGGAGGAAAGGGTTTATTTCGGCTAACAGTTCAGTCCTCCATGGAGGGAAGCCAGTGCCATGGCTCAAACGAGAGCCTGGTGCCAGGACACTGAAGCATAGTTCATAGAGGATGTCGCTCATTGGCTTATTGGCTCTATTTGGCACTCTCATCCACTTCTGCTTTACAGTCCAGACTCACTTGCCTAGGGATGGCACCTGCCACGGTGGCCTGGGTCTTCCCACATCCTTCAGCCATCGAGAAAATGCCTCACAGGCATGCCCATTGGCCAATCTGACCAGGTAATTCTGCACTTGACGCTCTCTCTTCCCAGGAGTGTCAAGCTGACAACAAAAGTTATCTAGCAAAGGTCTTTGCCATAACAGGCAGGATTCTCCTTGTGACTGAGCCACACACACCCTCATTGACACTCTGCTCACAGTGAATACACCCTTCCCTCCTCTGCTCTTGGTTGCACCCATGCTGCTCTCCTTGGTCTTCCCAGAGGACACTGGCATGTTGCCACCTGAAGACTTTAGACTCTGCTGGAACATATCTGCTCCCATGGCTCACATCCTTTTGTAGTCAGATCTTCACCCACAAGGAGGCTGTCTTAAGTCAATTATCAATCAGGTATGTGCACATACACACACACTCCTGTTAATATTTCCATGTAGATTTTACCATATGAAACCGTGGTACTTTTGTCCGTTGTCTTTCTCTTCCCTAGTAGTCCATGAAGGTATGCTTTCTTGTTGGCTTTGTTTATCTTATTTGTTTCGGCTTTTGCTTACCACCATAGTAAAAGGTCCTTTGTTGAAACTACAACTTGAAAGTAAGAGAAATAAAAAAGGAGGAAGAAGGATAAAGAACAGTAGCTCTGAAACCTGCTGTGTTGGGACTGGCATTGCTGTCTAGAAATAAGGAAGGAGAAAGGGAAAGAATGCTCCCTTTCTTCTGAATTTCAAGCAGACTAATGTTCTCCCAGCACAGCTCCACAGCAGCATCTTCTCAGTCCGAGAATCTTGAGCATCTCTAAGTTGTCTCACTTCTTTAGTCTAGAATTTGAAATTTTGTTTGCTGCTAGACCTCTAGGAAAGAAGCCCCACTGATGCCTTATTTTAGACTTTCTGGCCCCCAGAGCTATAAGAAAATAGATGGGTGTGTTGTTTTTAATCATGTGTTTTGTGATCATTTTTTATAGTCATAATAGCAAACTAATACACATGTTTTCTAGTAAGTCTTACAAAATAGGCAAAAGAAGCTCAGAATCTTTCCTGAGCTTTGTGAACTGATTGTCCTTTCTGTCAGTTACTTAGCTCTACTCAGATCAGGACCACATCCATAGCCAAGGCTTAAACAAATTACATATGTGTATTTAGAGAAGTGACTGTGTGCCGATCAAACTATGTGTAAGTAATTGGCAGCTGCACTGGACGCAGGCTGTGGTTGTGCAAACAGTGCTGCACCATCGTTTAGTATCTTCATGGGGATCTCATCATATCTTCGAATCATGTTTCTATTTAGTTTGCCATGTGACCTTCTAGATGTAGGGCAATCAGCAATGGTCCTGGTTTGATCTCCAACAAAAAGCTTTTACATTTTCATTATAAAGTCCCACTCACCATTAACACTCTACAGGCATCTTTAAAGCCTAAAATTTTCACATTAGGGAAATGTGCATCCCAGAGGTATGCATAGTTGTTCTGAATGACCTTGGCTTCATTGGTTTTATCTACTAGATCGCACTGTATTTCAGGAAGCTGATGGTGCTTCTCATAAAGGTGATTTTCTCCAAGCAATCTCAGCAGAATTGCTCTGAACTGTAAAACCATGTCCCTGTGTGCAGCTTTCATGATTACTGACTGTCTTTTGTTTATAATTATTTCCTGGTATGTCTCTCTTGAGGTGAATGTGCACTCCACAGAGGAAGTACCATACAAACAATGTGAGTTTTAGCCAACACAGTTGCTTCGCACAAGGATCCCTAGTATGTGTCGCACCACCCTTTGCTTTAGGAACCTGATCCCAAGCATCTGTATAAATGCCAGGAGTTTAAAATAGCCTATTTGGACCTAGCTTGCCGAGCACAATTCTGTCCCATTCATATTTTATATCAGGATTAAGGAACACGTCTACCTATCTGTGTCTCTCACTACTTCCTTTCTAGTCCTGCTGGTCTGTCTGCTGCCTGCAGTTTTAGCAGCCCAGATTCCATTTCACTCAATCCCTGTTGGGCTTATATCAGCAGTTCCTTCTCTGCCATTTCTCCTAATATCCATTGTCTATAGGTGGGTTAATTGATATGACCATTGATTGCACTTTTGCATGTAAATCTTATGAACTTGGTCATAATTTATTGTAGGTTATATACTCATGTGTGATACACAGTAAGTTTTGCCAGTTCATTTTTCTTTTGTGGGTATATGTGTGCGTATACATGCAGGTGCACATATGAGAGCAACCCTGGCTATCAGTCCTCAGGTGTGGTCCACCTATTTTTGAGGCAGAGTCTCTCACTGACCTGGAATTAGCGTGGCTGGCAAGTGGCAAGTGTCTATCTCTGCTTGGCCATCACACTGGGATATAGGCCTGACTCACCACCTCTGAGTTTTTTTCCATGTGAATTTTGGGTTCTGAACTTAGGTCCTCACTCTTGAAAGCCAAGCATTTTTTCAACTCAGCCATCTCCCTGGCCCTTCTTTCTTTTCATTGTTTTTGTAGTTAATGGTGGTAAGCTATATTTTGCATAGTTTTTGAAATGAAAACAACAATGCAAATTTTAGCTGACTTCACTTCTCAGTAGAGATTGCTTATATTTAAAAATTCCAGTAACACATGCAAGTGCTTTATTGCCTTGGTGATTTGTCCCTGTAGGTGAGTCACCTTTGGGTTTTAAGTATGATTATCTGACATGACCCTACTGGTGTATTGTGCAATGATTTTCATTCTCTTTCTACTACAGCACGTGTTCACCTCTTAGTATTTTAAAAGAAGTGGTCTGTTTTCATTTTCTGACTTTCATAGTGATGATCATCTAATTAAAAACATCCTGTTTGGTGAAAACATATTTGAAATATTGGAAGCAAGACTATCTAAGTTATATTCCCAAACATGGCATGGCTTTACCTAAGCTGTCTGAAATGAGGAAATATTTGATTACTCTAAAGGCTCTGAGAATGCAAGAATACAGAGACTCCCCACATGATTTAATTCTCTCCCTCCTATATATTTCTAATGGAGAAAGTTTTTAATTTTTAAATGTGAACTCCAGAGAGTCCTGAGGAAAGTCACACTAAGCAAGCTCAAAGCATGGTTGCTTGAGTCATTTCCATCCCTGGAACACACAGATCCATGCTGCACAGGGTTTCCTTAGGCCAAACCTGGATATCAGTACAGAAGTGTAGTAATGTGTTCAGATCGAAGTTGCTGCTAATCTTTGTGTGAAGACCACAAATAGAGGGGGCCTTGGCAGCAGATAAAATGATGACGGGCTTTGTGTCCAGTCTTCTTATGTCACCCCACCCAACTTTGTCCATTTCTGTCTCTCTAGCTTCACAGTCATGAAACCTTCAGGACATGCTAATGTTTAAAGAAGAAGAAAGGTCATTTATGTTTTCTCAACACTGCAAATCTGCACTGATGATATTTATTTTAAACACCACGTGTTTTTCCCTTAGCGGAAAAGTCTGGTATTATTACAGCTGAAAGCAATAACTTCTAAACTAGGAAACATTTCCAAATCAAAAACTTGTGATCGTCATGCGGCCTGGTTTCCTGGTTATAGTATTATTGTTATTTTTTTGTATTGAACAGACACAGCCATCCCTTAAAAGGTCAGCCATGTATGAAGGCATGGCTATTTAGCAAGTCTTCAGTTGTCTTTAATATTGGGGATCAAAATGTCCAAATCTTACCAATGTTCAAAATACATCTTGTACTTTATTAATGTAGAGATTTTCCACTTCAACTTATCAGAGGCCTGAATAATATCCAAAAACGCCAAAGCAAAATACCATGTGAAAAATATTGTCTCTTTTTCCTCTAATTTTTTTATGAAGAGTGTCAAACCTGAAAAAGAATTGCAAGAGGTAACTAACGAGCACTGTGTGATGAATCACCAATTTTTGTTATTTACCAAGTTCTGAGTTTCTCTTTCATTTAGGTATGAAGTCATGCCTAGATATCTATAGGAAATCTGTCACGAGAACTCAAATTTGTTGTTACCAAAATTCTCAGTTGCTCAAGTCCCACATATGAACTAGTACACTGTATGTATGACCAAGGCCCAGACTCACATATATATATATATATATATATATATATATATATATATAGAGAGAGAGAGAGAGAGAGAGAGAGAGAGAGAAAGAAAGAGATTAAAGGCATGAACCACCATGCCTGTCTCCCTCCTATATATTTTAAATCATTTCTGGATTACTTGCCATACCTAATAAAATGCAAATACTGTATCAGTTGTTGCCTTACTATATTTATTAGAGAAGAATGACAAGAAAGAAAGTCTACTGTGTTCAGACACAATTTTTCAAGTATTTTAGGGCTAAAAAGAGGCTCAGAAGATAAAGGCACTTGTCTTTACACCAAGAGCCTGTGTTTGATATATAAATCAGACATGGAAGAAGGAGAGAACTGACTCCTAAAAGTTATTCTTTGGCATCTACAGGAGTGATATGCCCCCCAATGAACAAACAAATAAGGAAATATTTAATATATATGCTTGTTTGATTTTGTGACTTTGGAAGTCGCCCACAAAGAGGACAAACATACTTGTGTCTGTAGAAGCAGACACACGTACACTGCCTCTTATTCTGAATAATTGGAATTAGTTTGAGAATTTATAGCTCTAAATCTTTAAAATATTTTAGCATGTAATATTTATAAAGGGCATAAACCATATGCATCATATAATTATTTCCAGAAATTTCAATAATGATTCAGTATGATTACTAATATATAGTCTAGATTTATGCTCTCTGCCTTGACTCAGGACCATCCTATAAAGCCGTGGATTCATATTTTGTTTTATTTGATTTGAATTTTATGTCCAAAATCTGGTACAGAGTTCTTTACTATGGAACACTAGCACATGTTCCTTTGTCTTCTGTGGCAATGGCATTTTCTAGAGTCTAGCGCTAGTATATTGCATAAAGTTCTTCCACTTGGAACTGTGTGATTTCCCACACTGGGATTCAGGTTCTATGGCTCTGGAAAGCATGAAACGGAGACTGACATCATGTAGCAATTCCTTTGGTTCACTTAAGCATGGTTATTTGGTGTTGTACATTTTTCTCCCCTTTCACTCACCCTGACAGTGCCACATGTAAGAGGACAGGCAAGCATTTTCAGTTCAGTGTCTTATTCTAAAGCCATCCCATTGTCCTGAAGGTTTCATGAACGTGAAGCTAGAGAGACAGAATTTGACAAAGTTGGACGGGGTGAGATAAGAAGACTGGACGCAAAGCCCATCATTATTTTATCTGCTGCCAAGGCCCCTTTTATTTGTGGCCTTCACACAAAGATTAGTGGCAACTTCTATCTGAACACATTACTACACTTCCGTACTGATATCCAGGTTTGGCCCAATGAAACCCTGTGTAGATTCCAGGGATGGAAATGACTCAAGCAACCACGCTTTGAGCTCTGAGCTTACTTATTGTGACTTTCCTTAGGGCTCTCCAGAGCTCACATTTTAAAAAGAAAAACTTTCTCCAGGGAATAGCACAAGATTTGAAGGCATCTTTTAGATGGGATTTGACTCATTCTTTATTTTTTCTTACTTATAAGAATGCCAGTCACTTCAGCTGTGTTCCTGAGATCTCCCTTAGTCTGATGTGACAAATCCTTTTCTCAGAAAATTAAACAGTTGTGCTCTCGTTGTCCTACATTGAAGTTTCTTTATATCTCTTTAGCTGATTCTTGTATCAAGAGCAATAATGAATATCATTTACTGAATACCAATGATAATTCTAAAATATGCTAAGCGATTATCTGATACAACAAAATATTTTCAAGTGGATATTATTATCATATTTTACAGACAACAAGCAGTTTATAGCTAAGTTAGCAGACTCTGGTCTGCATGGCAATAAAGACTGCTTCTAGCGCTGTGCTGGACTGCTTCCTGAAATTGAAAGAGCCTTGGTTTCCTTTGTATCATCTCTTTGGTGAGAGTTGTGACAAGTAGCATCCAGAAACACAATCATATTTAGGATAACAATTCCTTATTCCTTTTTAAAAATAGGTGCTCAGCCAGGCATAGTGGCCCAGGCCTTTAGGGAATCCCAGCACTGAGAGTCAGAGCCAAGTAGAGCTCTGAGATCAAGGCCAGTCTCATCTACATAGCAAGTTCCAGGCCAGCTGGGGCTACAAGGAGACCCTGTCTCATTAAAGACTTCCCCCCACCACACACACAAAAAGTTACTCTGCTAATTTGTTTGTTTGTGGATTGTTGGTTTTTTTGTTGTTGTTGTTGTTGTTTTTTAAGAGTCTATCTTTCTAAAGTCTTGGAAAGCTTGTAAAAGGCTTAGCAAGTTTTTTATGGGTATGGTTAGCTTTCTAAAGCCCTTCTATGGTAATTTATTTATCAGATAAATCTATACAGCTAAAAAGTAGAAAAATAAGATCTTCTATAGGAATGATTAATGTCAAGATAGCTTGTGGTACTGGAGAGATGACTCAGCGGTTAAGAGCACTGGCTGCTCTTGCAGAGAACCCAAATTTGCTTCTCAGCACTCACATGGGGGTGAACAACCATCTGTATCTCCAGTTCCAGGGGAATTGGATGCTTTCTTCTGACCTCTATGGGCATTACATGCATGGACTTCCATACATGCAGAACATACAAATAAACTCATACACATAAAATATAAAAGAATAATAATAAAGACGGCATTGCTTTAGGTATACAATGAAGAATTTAGGGAGTTCTCAAAGATTTTCCTTGTAAAGCAGGGAAAACAGGAGGGAGAGACCCTAAAGTGAACAAATCATGAAAAGATGCCAGGGGAGGTGAACATTTGGGGTCTATTCAGCATGGGTAGCTGCTTCCTCTTGCTTATTCAGAAGCTTGATAGCCAGTTCTGCACCAGGCTTGGACTGTTTTCTGAATACACTAAAAGGAATATCCACTATTGCCTGCATGTATGTATTTGCAGTCTTAGTTTAATTTTACTGTGTGTAAAATAGGATATTCTCAAGAAACCATAAACCAGACACTAAACCAGTAACTTATTAGCAAACACAATTAGCATGGCCTTCTAGGTATACTAAGAAACCCACATTATGGGTGCCCTTAGATATTTTCCTTATGATCCTCTTTTGGGTTTTCCTCTGAAAATATTATTCAGAGAGTCATGTGAGCGATAGCAATGGAAAAAATTGCGAGTAAACCACAGATCAAATTAGAAGCTTCATAGTGTAAGTTTTCAGCTTTGGCTCAATCTACCTTGAGTGGCACAATAAATTCTTTATCTTAACATGGTCTTATAAAATTATATCATTTGCCTGGTTGATTTCCATTATATGCTCTTGGAACCTGATATTTGTTGTAAATGCTAGAAAACCAGTTAATAATTCATTAACACTTTATGTTTCAAATCATAAATTTTGTATTTCTCTTATATCTATCCAAGTTCACTTGTCTCTCATTTAATAAGTTCACTATCTGAAATCTATTGGCCAATTATATTTCTTTTATATGATGTACCATTTGGGACTTGGTTTATAACCTTTGGAGCAGTGAATGGGATCACCAGTTACCATCTATTTTTAGCCATTTCCTTTCAAACTGGCATGTTGAAATATTTGATGTCATTATATTACAGTTGCTACAATATAACATTATGTAATGTGACATATTATAGAAACAAATTATTTGTTAAAGGCAACAATGGGTCAGGTGAGAAATTTGTGAAAAAAGAGTATTTTTTTCTTTCAAAGTATCTTTATTGAATTTTTGTGCATTTCATACAAAGCCTCTTCATCATCATTATGTGGCCTTTGATATGCTATTTATTTTTTCTCCTCTGTTAAGCTATGTTGATGATACAGTTTTCCCTGTAGACAGTAATATCCATATTTCTCTCAATTTACTCTTAACAGTTCCCATCCTCAATTGCAAATATAATTTTCCTTTATGGAAGCTGTAACTGTTTGAATAGTAATGCATATATGATATTCATCCTTACACAGCTTTGAAGATCAGATTTTTGATGTTATGGAGTCTATATAAATTTTCATTGCAAATCATCATGGGCTGTATCTTAGAATTTCAGAGATTTGGTTTTCAATATAAAATATGCACTATCAAATGAGCCAGTCTCCTTTTAATTTATTTAAAGCTCCTTTTTTTTAAGGAGATATGTGAGTGTTTAATTTGATTAGAAAAGGATTTTTAAATTGATTAGAAAAGGATTCATATCATCTAGATTTATATCCAAATTTATATCCAAATGTAAGATCACCAGCCAAATTTAGGAATTTCTCCCTGTGAGAAGATAGCAAACAAGAATCAAAAGCTAAAGTAAAATAGAAATCATTTGCAGACTTACCTTGTCATTGCATTTCAAATAAAACCATCCATATCCTCCTTTAATTCCTCCCTCTCCCCCTTCCTCTACTCTGTCCTCTGTATCATTTAAATTTATGTCCACTAGGTTAGCCCCACAGTGATGCAATAGTAAATACTCCCTAAGCTTTTGAGAATCTTCATTCAGTTTCAAAACCATTCCCTTCCAACTATGTCATCTATCAGCAATCCTTTGTAGTTAACCTTCTCAAAATTATTTCATATTTCATGTTGTATGCATTTCCTCGTTTTTATAAACACACACAAACACATATGTGTGTGTTTATTCAGTTGTAGTCCATGAATTAAAATAGGAGAGAAAAATATTGTATAGTATTTTTGTTTCTGAGCTCAAGCAATATAAGACTCAAATGACAGCAACATGCATTGGAAATGCATCTGTGAGTTCTGTTAGTGCTGCTGAAATGGGGTAATCACTCCTGAGTGTCTGTAGAGTCTTGCACCCGTTCCTTCATTCTACTCACCATGTACTGTGTATGGGCGTATAAACACGGCATGTTTTAAGCTCCATCTTTGTTCATGACATACTTTTCCATGATTCTTTTAAGTCTGGAAAATCTGTAAAATAATTGGCAAAGCCCTACAATTAATCCTGTTTCCTTGAAGTAAATACTAGCACTGTTGCCAGTTGGAGGATACTGGAATGGAAATATAAACTTAGACTTGAACAAAGATGTGTAGCAGCACACAGTGTATAATGTTTCCTCCACGTGGACACAAAGGGCATCTATAACCTCAAGAGCAAGAATAAAAATGTGGAAACATCGTGGGACAATGATTCGATTCAAATGTTTATAACTATTAAACTGTTGAGATAGCTCAGCAGGTAAAGGCATTTGTTACAAGCCTGATGACCTGGGTTCAGTCCCTAGGACCCACATGGTAGGAGAGAACTCTAACTCCTGGAAGTTGTCCTCTGACCTCCACATATATACTATGGCACAAGTATACACACAGACAAGAAACAGTAATTTTAAAAGACATACACAAAAATAAATAAAAGTAACTTCAAAATATAACCTTCTGAGTTCATCTCTCTCTATTACATGAGGAAACTTTCACTGATGGGAGTTGAAGGAATCATTATTACTATCACCCTTTGTTCTACTCTGTTCTATGAACACAAAAGACCACAACTGGTCAAAATATAGAGAATAAGAGCCTGCAGAATATAGGTCCCTGGACAGACAGACTGTATTAAAATTCACCCACCCAGAGCTCAGGGACCATTGTGCAAGACGGGGTGGAAAGATTGTAAGAACCAGGGGAGATGGTGCATGACCATAAGGAAACAGTCTTACAGGCTCTCGAGACATTGCACATTTGAATGACAGTATCCACAAGACCCATGCTAACTAGAACAAAACCCAGCATCACACTGTGGAGATGGGCAGGAGGCCACAACTTGGATGAGTAGCTATTGGTACCTGATCATTGTTGGGTGAAGGAGAATTGATCTTCTTCGAGGGAATCATGCTAGATAGGCTCAACAGGCTCCAGTAGTTGAACTCACACTGAGAGACATTTAGGTACACAAACTTGACTCCATAGGCCTTAACATATATGTCAGGTGGGTGATGAGGGTGCTTAGGGAAGGGGGTGCTAAATATGTTTAAGATGCTTTATAGGAAATGCACAAAAATTCAATAAAACATATTTTAAAATATGTAAAATTTTATTTCCAATATAAGTTGCTTCATGTGTATTGTTTACATGATTTGCTGTTTCTGTAATAATCATGTTAACAAGACCTTCCATATCCTTAAATCATTTAAAGATAAGCTCTAAGAATACTGAGCTGAATCAGGTCCAACATAGTACTGTCTCTATGACTAAATGGTCCATAAATGCAGATTCGTTTTTCTATTTGCTTATTTTTAGAGCAGCATCTCACTTCCCACACTATTAACAGTTACAGAGTTGTCAGAAAGTTACCTCTCAGTTGTTTTTAGAAATAAATGTTGCCTTTTGTTGTTGAAATACATTTTGACCCTATAAATTACATAATTATTTTATAACTTTCACTAAAATTTTTCTTGAAATTTTGAATAGAATTTTCTCAAAGCATTACTTTGTGAAGTTGATATTTCTTAGGGATTTTATGGCTCTGTCTACAAGCTCCTTTCTTTAATCTAATTTCATAATGATTAAGACAATTTAGATATTTAAACCTTATGTTTTTAGTTACAAGTGTAAAATCTTTTTCATCTTGCTTCTTTCCTTTAAAGTGAATTTTGTCAAGCCATAATTCATGTGCACTGGAACGCACCAACTTTATATGCACAGCTTGTTGAATTTTGACAAATGTATACTTTCCAATAACTACCATCACATCCAGGATACAGGATTCCTATCAGCTTCAAATGTTCCTTACTGCCCCATGTCAGTAAAACTCTGTGTCCCAAGCTTGGAATGCCACTGGTTCACTTGCTGTCATAATTCCTTAATCTTCAAATTTTGTAAAAACAGAATCATAAAATAGTCAGCCTTTTGGGGGTCTGTCTTATTTTATCAAATTTTTAAACTTACTGGTATTTGTAAAGGAAATTTTGTTTTATGAAGAATGGTCTTTGTAAAAAAATATTTATTGAATCACTGTGTATTTCATAGAAAATGTTGCAATCCACCTTAACCATCTTTATACCCACTTCCCCACTGACACCCCCTCCCGGAACCCCCACTTGGAATCCATGCATTCTTTCACTGGTGTTATAGTCTGTTGTGTCAAGTTAGTGTCCCCCAAATGTTCTCAGTGCAGGTTTGTCCACCGAGGTCTAGTCAGCCTATCTAAAGTCTGTTGTTTTAAGATTAGCTTTTCCTCACCAACAGTCATTAGTTGCCAGTATTTCTGCAGCCTAGATTGGGGTCTGCTACCCATTGCTCCAGTTCCATACTGGGTTTTTATCTGCTTGAGTTTGCATGGGTCTTGAGCATTCCAACACCATTGTTATAGGCTCATATGAGCAAGGTCCCAGGAGCTTGTAGGATTCTATTTTCATGTAGTTACTCACCTCCTCCCTGGCTCTTACAATCTGTCCACCCTTTCTTCTCCAATGGTCTCTGAGCCCTGGATGAATGAAAGTTAATATAAGGAGTCCTTTTTGGAGATCCATACTCTGCAGACTCCTAATCTCCATGCTTTGTCCATTTGTGACCATCTGTATTCTTGGTCCTCTGTTGCATGAGGGAGCTTCATTACTGAGAGTTCAGAGATTCATTAGTGTCCTCTTTGCCCCTTGTTCCATATTGTATGAGTCTTAGGTGTAGAGATTGCATTGTAGACATGCTGTTTAGGTATGGATAATTCACAGGCAATGTTATGTGTGACCAGTTGTGTACTCTGCTATAATCTTTGGTGCAAAAGAAGCTTCTTTGATGAGTGGTGACTGGAATACTTGACTGTAAATTTAAGGTTGCATATTTTGCACTTAGTAAGAGGTTATATTAGCCTTGGGGATTTCTCTAAGATCTATGACCTCTTCAGTCATATATATTTGACTGTGTTACAGTACCACATGAGTTTCCTCCCATTGAGTGGGCTCTAAGATCAGTTGGGTAGATGTTGATTTCCTTCAAGATAAAAGTGCCACTTCTGCACCATTGTTGAGCATTGTGCCTGTCATCGATGCGGTTATCTGGTCATCAAGCTGGTATTGGGTCATCGATTGATCTTTTCCCTTAGCTGCTTACATAGTGTTCTCCAGAGCTATGAGAGCTAGCCTTCAGTGGAAGTGGCTTCCAGGTCAGTTCCAGCTCTGTTACTCTAAATCTGGTCTCTAATGTATGTCCTGTCTTCAGCAATAGGGGCTTAACTTCAAGGTGTGGGAGGCAGTCAAGGGCTGTGGCAATAGCTTGTGTAATTTGGAGAGTCGCTTGGACCACCCTGGCCAACAACTCAAAGGAAGTTTCCCCCCTCCTCCGACAGCTTCTTGTTATATACCCTTCAGCTGTGCACGTGGGCTCATGTAGAGATATTCTATATGAAATTTGTCAATAGGTTGTTAGAATAATCTGATTCCCTCTGTTGTTTTATATTGCTAGGAATTATCTGTTCTCTCTCTCTCTCTCTCTTTCTCTCTCTCTCTCTCTCTCTCTCTCTCTCTCTCTCTCTCTCTCTCTCAGCTTTCCTCCAGGAGTTCCCCATTTAAAGTGTTCCCATCATTTTCCCATTTCTCCCTTGACAATACCGGTCTCCTGTGGCCCCACCTTTCTTGAGGTCCTTCTCTCCCTTTATCCCCGTAATTCCTTGTATAACCATATCCCTCTCCACTCCCATTTAAATACCTGAGTGAGAAGAATAGTTGGAGACAGGTGTTACTAAGGGAGAAATAGATAAAAGGAAACTGATCTTTTTACAATTATTTTGCCAAACCTTCTTATTAAACTCAGTGATTCTTTTCTGAGGTTTTTTGGGAGGGGGCGCAGTTTAAATGAGAGGCTTTTCAGAATATGGAGTTAATGGTGTTTTCATTTATTCTGATCCAGCCCTATGCACATTATGCATTTTCCTGTTTTATCCTGGTTAGGATCCACAGTTATGAAGTGAGAATATTAGATATCACTGTAATTTCAGTTTCTTTTAAGAAATGCTTATCCAAATTTTACTAGTACATTGAATGATTAGTTGTTACAAAGAGAGACATTATTATGGTAAGGAAATTTCTTTCTATTCCTATTTCCCTGTAATTTATAATACTGGAGAATATTATTTCTGAATTCTTTTTACTGTAGACATTGATAGCCTATTATCTTCTTTAATGCTTTCCCTTCCCATCCCCCCTCAATATATAGATAGATAGATGATAGACAGATAGATAGAGATAGAGATAGAGATAAAGATAGAGATAAATATCCCTAAAAGATCCATAGAGTAGGTATCAGAAAAATTTTACCTTAAGGGTTCGCTTATAGCAATTTTTGGCTTCTTGTTCATACAGTCCCTTTCAGAACTAATTCATTTTGCTTAGATATGTGGCAGAAACCTTTGTTACTACATAAACATGCATGACTGTGCTCCAGTAATACTTTATTTACAAATAAGGGCAGCAAGACTAAAAACTAACATATTGATATTTGCCTGTTAAATGATTCAAATATTTATGAGTACTGTTCTCTCTCTCTCTGTATATGTGTTTAGTTATTTTAAATGTATTAGCTTCTTAAATTATTTATAAAACAATTTACAGCAAATTACTATAATTCTAAGGTTTTTCTGAATGGACATGTGCTTTGTTGATGCTTTCATATTGTTTCACACTGCTTGAATTGCTTTTTTATTGGTTCAGTTTCTTTTTCATTTCCCCTGTAAAGCCCCCTGAGGCATTCTTGCAAGGCTGGTCTATTGGTAATGAGCCCATTCAACTTTGGCATTTTTTTCCTTAGAAGACCTTACTTTCCCCTTCCCTTTCAAGGCAGGTTTGCTAGACATAGAAGTTTTGGTTAACTTTCGTTTTTCATTTAAAACTTTCAGTGTATCATCCAGCTACCTTTTGGACACCAAAGTTTCTGGTGATAAATTTCCTGGCAATATTTCAAGGATCCCTTGTATGTAACAAGTTGTTTCTTTCTTTGTGTTTTAGAAGTTTAATTTATAATAAGCCGTGCTGTGGGTCCCTTTAAATTCATCTTCCTTAGAGGTTCCTGAGATCCAAGTGTTTATATTCTTATTTTTCATGAAGTATGGAAAGTTGTAAATATAATTTTCTTAAATATTTTAACTGCTTTTTTTATCTGTGCATGCTGTGGTCATCACAGTGTGTGTGTTGGTTTGAGGGACTGTGTCCTAAGGACCCTTGGGATACGTCTACTTTACATTTTTATTTCTATTCTGATCTCCAGTAATTTCTACACTTTTCATTTGCCAAAAATTCCTCCACTGCCACATGAAGTTCCACAAGGAACCTTCTAAGGATACTCAGATGACAAATACCACATGGTAATACTTCTAGTTGATTTTTTATTTCAGTTATTGCATTTTTCAGCTCCTGGATTTCTCTGTATCTTTTAAATTTTTCTTTTTTGATAGTTCCTTTTTGTTCATATATTGTTCGGTAGTGCTCTGTTTTCCCCTTGGTTCACTAAGCACTTTTTAAGACAGATGTTCTAAGTTCTTTGATATGTCTGTCATCAGGTATTATTTTTAGACAATTTCTGTTAATTTCTTTGTGTGTACACGTTTATATGTCTGCACATATGTGTTTGCCCCATGACTTTTATTGAAAACTGGACATTTGAATTAAAAATAAGTTTCTACTTTTTCAGGTTAAAAAACCTAAGGCATGAAAAAGTGAAGAGAACTAATGGTACATTGGAGACACAGAGTTGATGCACAGTGTTTACTTTGAACCTGTAAAAAGTTCTACACTGGTTTTCCCTCTGTCTGTGTTCCAAAAATAAACTGTTAGTGAATAACTTAGTAAATTTAAGACATTGTGACTATTAGAAATACTTTTGAAGAAACTTTGACTCAGTTACATCCTATAATTCACATTTTTAAAAACTTGGAATCTAGGAGTCATTGAGATTGTTTTTTTTGTTTGTTTGTTTGTTTGTTTTTCTTCAACAGCTTGGGCAATGTTTTCTGAACTTAACAAAGTAAAGGTCTACCATTAACTATTATTCTAATTCTGTATAGTATTTTCTATTTTTCAAAAGCATTTGTAAACATATTATCCTTGTAACATGTTCCTAAAATAAGGATAATTTGCTTTCCATTTTTAAGTTGAAGCTAAATTAGTTATCTGGGATAAAATCACAAACTCATGGATTCTGATGCTGAGTTGTGAACAGTGTTCTGACTTTCAATCCCTTTCCTAGTACTGCATGACTGGGAATTTGATGAATCCCTTCCTGAAAGCAAAATAGCTTACATCTTACCTCATTGAATTTTCTTTACAGTTATAATTAAGGATTGCATGATTAGTGACTTATTAGTATCTTGTAAGAGTCTGATGTTGAATACATACATAGATCTAATTTAATTGAGAAAAGTAACCTCTTTGGAATAAATTGATGATAGAAAGTCTCTGAAATCCTAATTAGAATGTGGGTAATTAGGGAACATGTTTGCCCACTGGAAATAACCAGCAAGGGAGGATGCGGCGAACGCCTCCGGCCAGCAGAGGAAGAAAGCACACGATCACGAGGAGCCTTCCAGCATCACACTTTATTGGAGAGCTCTTGATTAACAGATGGGCGATGAAGACTGGGGGGCCAGGGGTGAGCCTGTGCTGCGGCTTTTATAGTTTGAAGGGCAACATAGTACCTCAGGATTGGCTGCAATTCACGCGCCCTAAGCAAAATGCCACGGGATTGGCTAGGGACAATTCAAACCCACACGCATGCGCACTCTCGGGATAGGGTTCCCGCCAAGCATGGCCAAATATAGAGTTGTTTACCTCACGCTGCTGCGGAAGCCGGCGCCATCTTGTAATGGCGTTTGACCGCTCCCTGCAGGAGGATGACAAACTCTTTTGTGTTTTCCTCTTCCTGGACTATTTTCATATAAACAATTCCTACAGATACTTGGTGTCAAGTTTTCAAAGTTTATTTTTCTGTTTCTGAATCTACTGTTTTGGATGATATAACATTATCCTTTCTTTTACACCAGCAAACAACTTTTGCTTGGGTAGCTGCCTTCCAAGAATCTTTTGTTGTTGCTTCTTCCCAGAGACCCATCAGCCCAGTAACATTCCCTTCCTACAGATTAATGGTCAAAATAATATAATGTAAAATTACTGCTATTTGCCTCTTTTCTGGACTCTATCTCATAATGAAATGAGAAAAACTGTAATTATAAAGCAGCACAAGGTTTATTGGATATTCACAAATAAATGGTAATTGGGGAAAATGATGTTGCATAGATGATAACCTTAACTTATATTGCCTTTTTAATGCAGAGCTGGCATTTTGACTACAGACTGTTGCATAATATATGACATAAATATTAATAGTTAACTGGCAATAGTAATATTTGCTATAGGATCATAAATATTGATAATAAATAATGATTATTTTAATCCTAATTAACCTTTCAATGATTAATCCTAATTAACCTTTAAATAGCCTCATAAATTTTTTCCCCTCACAATAAACCTAAACATTTTCTATGAGTGTTATTCTCATTTTATGAATGAGAAAGAAGTGAAACAGTCAGCCAGGTCACAACAGTAACCAATTTGTCCATTACAAGTTGCACATTTTTCATCATACACTGTACCATCTCCTGACATCAAAGAATGGAAGCCCAGCTCCACGGGACTCTGTCACATGTACCACAGAACAACTGCAGCACAGTCTGAGGGTTGCACTGAAATTGCATGTGTCACTGGCCAGGAAGAAGTAAACCAGAGTTCTCCTGAAATGCAAGAGAGAGAAACATAATAATTGGTAAAGACATTTGGCATGTTTCACAGTCTCTCCTTTATGTGGACAGAGCAAGTTTTTTCAAGTACCATACATCTTTCTTTTACATAGAGTCTGCACTTGTAATTATTGATCGTGTTGGCTTACTTTGTCTACTTAGATATTTTTACTGAAATGCCTAGGCCTTCTTTACCAATTGTGTAAGAATTTAGCTTGTCCTCTCACGATCATATCTTGGCTTTATTCTCTTTCTTTGCCTTTCATCTCGTCATGCGATTATTGTATTAGAAAGTTTCCCTCAAATTACCTCAGTGTCTTACATCAAAAAATAATGCGGGCAAGATAAAAATTCAAGTTAGATAGAAACTCCATGTTTAGTATGAAGAAGAGGCTAGGAGTTCGTATTTTAAGCCAGATGACTAACCTTGCTTTACAACCAATGTCTCGCAGAAGTTTTTCAGTACAAGCAGCAGAGTGTCTTCTGGGCATCTCAGACCCCAGAGGTACAACATACCCCGTTCATTCTTATTGCAAGAAGGACTGAAAAGAGAGATTGTTCTCTAGTCTTTCCTCCAGAGGCAGGGGAAAGGGGGACAATCCTAGGAATGAAAAACACCGGGAAAGTTAAATATTGCTCCAATTTAGAAAACGGATGAGCACATGACGTAGATGACTAGAGTACAGCTGCATGCAGCGTGCACTTCCTGACAGCGCCCCCTTAATCATTCCTGTGGTGTGTGACTTGTCACAGAGCACACAGAGCGCCTTTGATGCTGAGAGCTCTGCTGTTAGCAAATGTAGATGATGGATAGAACTCCTGAGTGTGTGTAGCTGACAGAGGTAGACGAGGCTCTTATTCCCCCTCAGCCACTGGCAGCTTCCCCGCCCCGGCCAGCGCCGTGGACTTCATATATCCTCCCTGTTGCCTCTGGGTGCCAGGAACAACAGCCACAGCAAGTTGCACTTCAAGACTGAACAAAGTTATCTCTGCCCAGCACGTTTCCAAATGCAGTAGGAACAGATGGAGGCGTTCACTTGCTCCATGTCCCTCCAGTGAATTGTAGGCACCCTTTTGCATATGGGGTATGTTTGTTTTACATACTTTTAATTTTTTTTCCCGGACGTAAAATTCAATATTTAAAAGTTGGTTCTGGCAAAGTTAACCAAATAGCTCTTACGTTAATTCCACAGATGTGTTTATTTGTTCATGTCTAGGATACTTTATTTCTTCAAATTTCTGTTACATATAATCAGGGCGTGGTGATATTTCCCTAATATTTCAGGATCTCAAGGTCAATCTATTTCTTTGAAAACGAGATTTAAGAAAGGAGTATGATTAAACAAAAGGAAGATTACTATTTTATAATTTTAACTAATTGATATACCAGATAATGTAACACAATAAAGCTATTTTTTTAAAAAACCCTCCAATGTTTATTCTTCAGATTTTATTTGTGTTTTCTTTGGATATGCAATGCTTTATTTTATTTTATTATTTATCTTTAAGACAGAGTCGCACTATGTAGCCCTCTCTGGCCTAGAATATGTAGATCAGGCTGGCTTCAAACTCAGGAAATCTGCCTGCCTCCACCTCATGAATGCTGGGATTAAAGCTGCACATCACAACATCCGGCATTATTATTATGTGACAGTAGAATCCGTAGCATGTAAGACTTAGGCTTCCTGACCTTATGTATTCACAGATATGTGTGTGAGGCTTATTTGTGGAACCCTGTTTTCTGTTCTGGAGTGGTTTCAGGTCACAGTTATTACATTGTTCTTGGACTTTGTTCCAAAAAGAGCATTGCAACTTTGTACCTTCAAAAGTTCCCTCTCTCCTGGGATTAAGTGATGTTAGATTGATTTTTCTATTAGCAACACAATATGGTCTAATACAAAAGTGTTGTGCTTAAAGGAGGTAAAATTGCTCAGACATTACACAAAAAATTACATTCTGCCAAGTGTGATAGCTCATAAGAAGCCAATAGTGCCGTTGCCTTGGACCAAGCATTGATGTTAGGAGTGACATTTAGCATAAATACAATGATAAGAAACTTAAATTAGCATTTCTTTTTCCCTCTAAAGTGGTTCCTGGGTCCAAAATAGAATTTATGAATTCACTGTGTTTTCATGGAGTATTTTCCAAGCAAAGAGAACTGTACTAACAAGATTGAGTGTAATTACGACCTAGACCTAACTGTCTGCATAAGACAGGGTCCAGAATTTTGAATTTTAGACACTGTAATGTGGTGAAACATATGTTGGAAGGGTGGGCACAGTGTTAGCTTGCCTCTCTAGGGGTAGATATTTGTTGAATTAATAAAAGCATTTTGAAACAATTATAGCTTTTTTCAGATCTTTTATTTTTAATAATGTTCCCACCCCATAAAACTACTGTTATTGTCTTTGCTGCAGGACAGTCTCAATCTGCTACCCCAGGCTCAGCTGTGCACATGCCTTCCTAGGCATGCAATGTCCATGAGGGCCTCTTCCTCAGTCCCGCCCAAATCACGCTGCCTCCTCGGTTGTGCTTAGATGCGGCTGCTACTGCCCACTGCCCCTTCTTGCTGAGTCTGTGTTACAGTCTGCTCCTGTGGAGCTTGCCATGACAAACCACAGACTTCATCCACCTCACATGATAGTATTCAGGTAGATTTACAAGGTGTTTGATTTCTCACTTTTGTGTCCTCTTTTGGAAAATACAGATTGTTGGAAGACTGCATGTATCAAGTAGGATACGGCAGAGATGCCAACCATGGCTTTTCCAGACCTGAGAGACAGAGTCATGAATATTTCCAAGGCTTCCCCTTCTTTTCCTTTCTTTCCCCCTACTTTGACTTCTCTCTTCTGCTACCTTTGTTTTCATTCTCTATTCATCTCCCCCTTACTTTCTTTAGCTATAGTAATCACAATGGAAGGAACCATAATATGTTCAGAAAATTGTTTATTCAAATTAAAGACATAAAAGACACCTAGGCCTGGTGGCACAGGCGGGAGGGTCATGAGTGTAATGCTTGTGTGGGCTGTAGAACATTAAGCCTACCTGAGCAAGTTGCTAAGACCCCGCCTCAAACAAACAAAATCTTAAGGGAGCTGGGGCTATAGCTCAGTGGTAACATACCAGGCCCTGGTTTCAACCCCCAGCACTGCAAAAAATGTTTAAAGCCTGAGAGAAACGTCAAAAGCGAGCACATGGTAGAGGTGTTGAAGTCCAAGTTCTGGTAAGTTTTAGAAGCAGATTTGAAGAGTAAGCAAATATCCAGGCTGATGAGTAGAAAGTTAACAGCACGGTGGAGGGCTTTGCATCCCGATGGAGGAGTTTCCAGTTCACTGTTCTATATGTAGACTTTCAGATTCTGCAAATGGCATTTGCAATTAGGCAGAAATGAGACAAATTCAGAAAGCTAGAATCAAGGTTGTGACACAGTGAGTGGAAAAGGCTAGTGAAGAGTAAATTTCAGGACAGATGAGACACAGCTAGCTGTGCATAGCGCTGGGAGAAAAGGTGAGGTCTAACCAGAGCACTTAGTGGCGTGGGAACAGAAGCATTAGAAGGGTGCTTGGTGAGGGAGCTGATGACACCTTTGAGATGGCAGCTGCAAAGTCAGGAAATCATGTTTAGAAAGTGGTTGGAAAGAAACCTTGATTTGGGGGATTCTTAAATAATACTCACGGATTTTTGGAAGTACAGGTTAAATGTAAACAATAAAACACAAATTAATAATAATAATAAATGTCAGAAGAGAAATGTTCATTTTCAACATTCTGTGAGTGATGACTAGAGAACCGAACTGTGCAGAAGATTGAGAGAGTGTTGAAAGAATATAGAAGTACCTGTGTGGTTTGAACACTGGTGCGTACTGAGTTTGAGCAAGAAGGAATGGGATCAAAGGCTCTAGGAAATCCACATATAGGTCAATGGAGCTTTTGAGAAATAGTTTTATAGAATGATATTTGACAAATACATATTAGCTCATGGATAGTATCATAGTTAAAGGAAGCTATCAGATATGATTGTTGACTTCAGGGATGGTTAATGCTTGTTAGTTTTATAAACCTTTTATCTGTCTATCTATTTATATTTTATGTGTTTGAGTGTTTTATGTGCATGCATGTAAGTGGTACCCATGGAGGCCAGAAGAGAAAATCAAATACCCTGTGACTGGCATTAAGGTTGGTTGTTAGCTATTGTGTGGGTGGTGAGACCAGAATCAGAGCAGCTAGTACCCGTCACACTGAGCCATCTCTCCAGGCCCTGCTTGTTCCTTGTAAGGTAGGATTTGTTGATTTGCTGGGTATTCTGTGTAAAGGAAAATAATCTGTACTTCCTTTATATTTTAATAGCATTAAAATGATCAAAGTCCCCTGAAATGTATTTTGATACCTAATTTTTCCTAAGTTCTTAGGTTAGGCTCAAATATACTCTACTTATAAATCAAGTTCAGTTACAAGACAGGTTTTAGGATCCTTTAAAATGGAGTTAACTAGATTGAATTAAGTATTCCAATAGCATTGATATATTTAATAAATTCATTTTTCATTACAAATTGTTTAAATGATATAACACACCGACTGCTCCCATTTTCTGGAGAAATTTATTTAAGTTTAAAAAAATTCTAAGTATGGTGACTCCTCAGTTCTCATAAAAATATTTTGGTTGCTTTTATACATAGAAATGTTATTGCCTCTCCTTATCCCATCAGGAGACCTATAAGGCAGTAACTTCATGTATGCTTTGAATGCTAAAAATGTGGCCCAAGTCTAGGACTGGAGCTCAGCCATGAGATATTCAGACAATGTTCAGGAGGTGATTTAGAACACTTCCTTCCTGATAATGTGGTGCTGTGCCATAGTTAGCATCTACTCTATAAAGCCAAGAGCCCTGAGTCAAGTCTGGCTCTGTTTAGTTACGGAATTTTATTAAAAGTTCAGGCCTTCAAATTTCCCTTTCCTAACATATTAAGTGAGGGTGATATGAGGGTGGATGGAATAACAGATAAAATATTTTAATGAAGAAATTGTTTTATGATCTCCTCTGTAGCATCCAAATATGTGTCATTATTTTCAAGAAAAAAAGAAAACACCAAAAAGAAAAAGCAAGATGGTAGCATATCTAATTTCAAGTCTTAGTATTTCAGTGTAATTTCCAATGGACCATGACTCATTGCATTCTCTGTATTGTGAGCTTTGGCATCCAGACATTTTGCCTTCTTGTTATCTACCAGAGGCAGTGTAAAAAAATGTTGGCATGTCCTTCATGTGACATAGTATGTTCATTTGAAGGAAAACAGTTTTCTATGAATGCACAGCTCTTGAGCAGAAAAGCTGTACTTGCAAAAATAGTCTTCTTTTTTTTTTTCTTTTCTAAACTAGTCGTCTTTGTTTTTTTCAAGTTTTGATGTAATAATTGTCATGAGACTGGACCTCATGATATTCAGAAGAGCAAATCCCACATCCATTATGTCATGTTTTTTTCTTAATACTTTTCCCAGTGGGGCTGGAATCCAGGGCCTCTTGGGTGCTAAGCAAGCACTCTGTGACTCATCTACACCACTAGCTCTAGCAGTTCTTATATTTAAACATATGAGGAGCTGCCAGACTTTTTTATTTTTGATGAAACTACTCAGCGTCGTTTTCCCCTGTGCATTGTGTAAGGGTTCCAGCTCCCCACATCATCACCAACACCTCATTAGTTGTTTGGTCATAACCACTCAGTGGGTGCAAAGTAGCATCTTATTGTGATTTCATGTGGTTTATCAAAGCCCACTTTCTGAGACTGAAGTTCAGGAAGTATCCACAGGATTCCATTCCTTCCCTCTCAGGGCTCTTACCACAGACTTCTCTCCAAAGGCAGCCTCTTTGAAGATCATTTTTTAAACTTCTATCCTTTGGAACCTTCTAAGAGGGAGAATGGATTTTGAGCCTCCACCCTGGGTTTCCCTCATGATCTTTCCTAGAAGTTCTGCATGGCATGGAAGGCCTGTGCCTTCGATTTCACAGGTTGGATCTACCAGCTTGTTCACTGAATATCGTGTTACAAGTGAGTTATCTTTATTTTGTTATCTTTGCATTCCCAGGATCAAGCTCAGGCCTTTGAGGATTACTGAGTAAGTCCTCTGCCACTGAACTACCTCTCTAGTTTTTGAATTAGCTTTAAAATTATGGGTCTTGTCTTTAAGGTTCAAGTACAGCTCTCTAATTCAGGCACAAACCTATTTCCTTGAATGATTTGCCCTGATTTTTCAACCTTTAAATTAATTGCATTTGATGAGACTGCATTCATTGAAGAAAAACAATAACAACAAAGAACAAAACAAAGTAATCCTAAATCACATAAGCATGTTTGCACAGCTAATGAGAATATTATTTTATTGATGGTTAATGTCTGTATTTTCTCTGGTTCCCATGAAGCCTTGTATATCAGTTTGTTTTCTGTTTCTGTGGAAAAAATATCCTGACGAAACAACTTAAAAGAGAAAGCTAATTTGGCTCATAGTCCCAGAAGATAGAATCCATCATTGCAGTGAAGACATGGCCAAAGTCAGGAAAGGAAAGGCGGATGGCAGGAGCTGGAAGTCGGCTGATCACACCATATTTGCACTAAGGAAACAGTGAACTGTAGGCCCAGGCTATCAAACCTCAAAGCCCAGCCCCAGTGATGTAGTTCTTGCCACAAGGCTCTTCCTCCTAAAGGTTCTAATAATCTTTTCAAATGGCACCACCAGCTGGGAATGAAATGTTTAAATACTTGAGCCTATGGGGGACATTTCATATTCAGTCCCCAATCCCTTGCCTTTTTGTATAAGATGAATTTGAGTTGCCTAACCAAGATACATAGGAGAGAACAATGTAAAACCAATAGAGAGAAAGTTGGGTACAAGGAAAGTATGTATAGCAAAGCACAGCCCAGCAAAGCAGCACCCACAAATGCACAGCACCAGAACAGTCATTTGGGGTAGTCCAAGTTTTCTGAATTCTCCACTTGTTCAAGCATAAAATGGTCCAAAATCAATTTCATTTCAGCATATTTCTATAGCAGAAACAGTACATTTGTTTAGAAAGTAATTCATTTTCCAAAAGACTAATGAATGTTTCCCATATAATCCAAGAATGTATGAGAATATAGAATGAATCACAATGTATTTTATTTTTAACAAATATTTCACTTATTATTTTTTTTGTCTATGAGTGCATTGCCTGCATGTGTAAGTGCACCCACGTTTTGCAGTGACTGCAGACATAAGGAGACTTTTGATTCCCCTGGAACTGGAGTTACAGATAACTGTGTGAGCTAGCCATCATGGAAGTGCTGGGAATTAAACCCAGGTCCTCTGCAAGAGCAGCTAGTGCTCCTAACCACTGAGCCATCTCTCCAGCCCCATAATAATATATTCTAAATAAATCACTATTAAAATGGTCTTTCTTCAAACACATCTCAGTGCAAAGTGGCATATAGCTAAAAATTATTTTAATAAACTGATTTTGAAAAGCAGATAGAAGTACAATATTAATTGGTATTTTTTGTTTCACATTGGTCTAGTATTTGGACTATATGATGACAAGGATACATTTTGAGCATATTTTTAATTTTAGTAAGACTTCTGCTTTATTACATTGGGGAGTGAGGCTCTGTTGGTGACTGTCACCATTGGGATGAATGAAAGCATTGGTGGAGGTATTTGAAACTTCTTTCCCACAGAGTTCTCATGTGACTTTTCAATTAAAAATTGTTTTCTCCTAACGTTATGAAATTACATAGTTTGGAATGCCAGCTTCAGGATTTACTGGTTTCTGTGGGAGGTTGAAAACTTCCTCTTCTTCTGTTTTTCTTCATTTTCAGTAAAGGAAAAAAAGTTGGGTATAAAAAGAGTTAAAGATTCGCAACTGCTAAAGCACATCTGGTTTATGTGTTCCAGAGGTGGTATTCTCTGAAAAAAGAAAGATGTAAGGCAAAAAAAGGAAGGAAAATATCATATAGTCCAGTTGACTCAAGTTTTATAAGGAAGGTGAAACTCTTCTTAGGAGCTATAACAAGACTTAACAAAATAGAGATTCAAGGAAAGAACCCCTCCTGCTTCTGAAAACACCACCAACCCAGCTGCAAGGGGATTTCCTCATCCATGTACAGCCAGTTCTCCATGAAGAAGAGTTCTACAATCAGGGATCAGCCATGAATGTGCCTAGCATCCGATTCCTGGTGGCTGTGATTAGGCTTGTAGGAAAATCAGAGCGAATGGTCTTTGGGAAGCCAGAGTGAAGGGGTCCAGCTGCAAACCACAGCAGACAAGAGCAAATGCTGAACGTGTGCATAGATGGCTTAAATCCATTTTTGTTTAATGGACACTTTCTGCCGTTTTCAGAGATCTTTTGTCCACAATTACTTGATGAGAAGGGATTTATGTATGAATATTCCCTGGTGATACTCTACAAATTGTTTTGTCTTTAATAAATCAAAATCTGAGAAGCACTTCCTAAACGTTTTCCTCCTGTGTTGGTAGAGGAGAATAATATGTCTTAATTTTGAAGCTGTTCAGAGACTTAAAAATATAGAATCTGGGGAAAAGAGCAAGTACTTCTCTAACAAGGAAGATGCTGACAATCCTTAAGTCAAGTGAGTCATAGAATTTGGATGATGAAAACTGTTTCACTGCTTTCAAAAACAGGGGCTTGTTAAATCGGTCCACAGAAGGAGTCACTGGTCTACATTGCTGATTCTTGCTTTGGCCCCTCCCCATCTCCAAGAATAGAGCCCAACATAGTAGGTATTCAAGAAATGCTTGTAAAATGAAAGGATGAACAAGATTAGATGGCACGTTGGAAACCTGCTTATGCCAAGAAACAGCCTATGCCGCACTTACCATCCCCCGAAAGTGCGTGCGCCTTGATGTCTTCCCCCAGCTCCCTTTTTGCTGAGAGCTGGCATCTTTAAGAAGTTTAAGCCCTTTCCTTTCAGTGTTGTCTGTGCTATCCTGTTGAATTTTCCATCAGGTTTTCTCAACAAAACTCAAACTGTTTTCATAAAATAAGAACAGATGAGAGAATTAATACATGTCTCCACAGTTCACATGTCTGTTTTAAATATGTTTTTAATGATTTGGAAATCATGACTATGAGACTGCATCCTCTCTCCATAAAATGTCACAAGGATAAAAATCAATGAATGAAGATGAATCTAAGTAGAACCCTCACATACTGATATAATTTTACATTTTTGTATTATAAAATACGAAGTAAAGCACCTTGTTCACATACACATTCCAAGTATCTGCTATCTATGAGGCATTTTCTAGATGTGGAACAGAAACCACCAAGCACATGAAAGCCCTTGTCCTCATGGAGCTGGGGAAGACAGAAGCAGCAAACTAGAAATAATAAAATGGTATTACGGTGTTAGTCACAGTGCCCTAAAGGAAACAGTGGTTAAGATGGAGAAGAGCTATGACAGTGCGACTTAAAAAGGTTCCCAGGGCTGTTGGGAGTAACTTTGCAAAGGTCTAGGAATTAATGCATTTCTAGTACAAAGAAGCAACAAGCAAGTCAGGAGCAACAACAAAACTAGTGTCTGAGGTAGGAGTGTGCTCAAGGCATTTGGCAGCGGGAAGTGGGCACCACATTCTGTGCAGAGTGAGCCAATGGGAATGCAGTTTCAAGTCTGGGCTTCCTAGTGACAGATTCTGTAGGATCTTCAGCCACGTCACTCTGGTACTGAGTGGGGAAGGAAAAGCAAGTTGTGCCGCAGTTCCAACCCCATGGCAGAGGCGTAGGGGGGATGGAAGATCAGCATTTACACTCCCTAGAATATAGATGAAGAACATGTTTAAGAAAATGAGGCACTTACATGACCTATGCAAGAGAAATTCTCCCAAGTATCAGTTTACAGTGATAAAAATGCCAGAACTTATCCAGAAATATTTTGCCTTTGAGTTTCCCTTCCCCTACGCTTTCACAAGGACACAGCTCCAACAGCCTTCAGTTTGATTTGTCCATGGCCTGCTCCAACATGATTTAGGGACAAGCCTGAAAGCACAGGCCCCACAAAAGAGCAAAAGGCAAGTGGCTCAGGTCGTAGAGGAGAGTAGCCCAGCCAGGAAAGTCATCACCAAACCAAGCATTGCAATTTTTCCTGTCTTTCTTCTTTGTTATTGCTAGTAGTTGTTTTTGTTTTTTGTTTGTTTTCAGCCAACACATTTTCCCAATCAGGCCAGCAGTGTGACGATGCCTTGGCTCCTCAGAAGAAGCCTGTGTGAGGCCAAGGAGAAGAGAACAGCTAGTTAGTTGAGTTGTCCTCAAGTGCACACAGCACAGGATCACTTCGGGAAGAGCCAAGGGGAACAGCCTTACCCAGATCTTTCGTCTGTAATTCTCTCTCCCATCTGTAGATACTGTTCTGCATTCCCTGCCATCCCCTGCTTACTTCTGCTCCTTGCCCCACCCCCTCACCACACTTTGCCAACTGGGGCAGTGGAACTTGGGCTTCTGCCCAGCTAGCTGTTAAGACTTAGGCCTATTTTAGTACTTGACTGATAATTATTTTTAAATTAACTATGGCTATTTAAACATCTTCTGGCTCCACCCCAATCTCAGTCTGGCAGCTTTATCTAGTCTCATAGACTCTACATCAGGAGTGATTTTTCACCCTGAGGAAGTTTTGGAGAAGCCTAGAGTCCCTTTGGATTGGCATCGGGTGAGTTGTGGATCATCTCACACTACACAGGAAAATCATGACAACAAAACTGCCTAATTCCTGTGAGTGCTTCTCCTCCGTTATACATCATGGATACCTTCGGTTGCCAATTACATCACACTACATAGTAACAAAAGTCAAATAAAACAGCAGCAGAGACAGGGAGAAGGGAAGAGGAAAGGTGAAAGAAGGGGGCAAGATAAAAGAGCAAAGGGAATGAGGGAAAGAAAAAGAAAACAAAGGGGAAGGAAAGGAAAGAACAGATGCTCCAACACCATATTGGTGGTAGTCATACAAGGTGTGGAACTAACAGGTTTATAAAATTTTAAAGACTACAAATTCAACTTCTGTGTGAAGTAGGTGAGGACTTCATGAAAAGCATATTGAAGCTGCATATCCTCATCTCCTCTGCATTGTTGTTGATTCTGGGAGATGTCAGTAATGGAGCAGCCAAAGAGACATCTGAATGGTGGAACCATTTTGATGAAAGGCGTTGCAATGCCCCTGCAGGTTGGCTAACGCATCTCGCCAAGATTGAGAGAACTTGCCTGAATGGAGGCTGAGGCTATTTTGTTCACAAAAAATAGCTTCCCCTTCAACAGAAAGATGTTCTGTTCTGAGCTATATACTCACAGGTCAGGGCCAAGTTTTGATAGGTACACACTGGTTGTACTTGAGATAGTCTTTTGCCCAAAGAGCTAAGTACTTTTTTGCAAGGTAAAACGTCCACAGATATAGGCTGTAACCCTCTTTAAATCATATATTTGAGGTGAGGATATGTTTTGCCTTTTACCTACTGAACAGAAATATTTAAGAGCCTACAAGGAACCTCTCTTCAGGACATTACGGAAGGGAATAAAATTGATAAATATCACCATTCTCAAGGAATTATCATTGTAGTGTGTGGAATTTGCATTTTGAGAGATAGATCATACAGGTAATGAAAACTGAGGGGTCCATATAGCTGTCTGTGGCTGGTGGGAGCTACATGTGGGCTTTTACTAAAGTAGGATGTTCCACTGAACTTCGTCGTAGGGACGAGTGCACTTCCCTTCTTGTACTGTCGCTCTAGCACTATTCTGTAACTATAAATCTTTGTAGGAAAGCTGACTTGGTGAATAGAGAAGCAGTTTCCTCTTGCAAGATTCTGTTCTGCAGTACTTACCTTTCCCAGCATATCTCTCAGGAATCTCTTGATTTATTTGTTGCATTCTCTATTTATGAAGTGTTTTCTGGGTTTGTTTGGTTTTGTTTTGGGGTTTTTTTGTATGTTTGTTTGTTTGTTTGCTTTTGGGCTCTTGGGTATATAAAATCTATGTGCTCAATATCATGGTCAAAAAATTCTTCACTTTTTTTTTTTTTTTTTTTCATCTTAAAGCCTTTGTGCTTTTCTGAGCCATTAGGACCAGAGTAAAAAGCAAGGGCAAGAATTGAAGATTTCAAAAGTAGATTAAATTGAAACAATGAGGCATAGAAAAAAAGTGAGCATCTTAACAAAGAAGAAACCAAAAGGGTTTATAAACATCTCACTGAACCTTTATTGCCGTGCTTATTGTACATTTGAGGGAAACGTATTTTTATACTTACTTGTTGAAGTTCATCCCCCACCCTTCTTATAGAGTCTGGTCTAAAATTAATCAACTGCAAAGAATCCTCCTAGAAGGTTTTGGAGATCTGTACCATTGCATTTACTCTAATGTCGGAGCCCAGGGATTTGCTCTAAGTTTAATCATCCTTTTCCTTCGGCAAAATGTCGACATTACGGCAAAGTTGTTTCTTCTACTGTTGCGATAAGACTTTGCACATTTTTGTCACAGCAATTCAAGCAGCACTTGGCTCTTAAGTGGTAGCCCATCTCCAAGGGTGAGAATCAGGAAAGGAGGCAGAAACTGGACATTCTTCTAGAATGCATGTTCTGGGTGACAACCATTGTGATAGGTAGTATTAATTGTTAACTGGACACATCTAAAGCCAAGTGGGAAGGAAGTCTCAATGAGGGATTGTCTGGGCTAGATTGGCTTCTGGGCACTTCTGTGCAGGATTATTCTGATATTACATTAATTGATTTAGGGAAACCCACGCTGTTGGTGGCATCCTTCCCTACACAGGAGATTCTGAACACTATAGGAGTGGAGAGAGCCAGCTGAGCACTAGCACACATAATCTATGGCTGTCTGCTCTTGGCTATAGATGTGGTGTGACCAGTTGCTGAAAGTCCCTGCCGTCTTGACTTCCCTGCTGAAATGGACTGTGACCTAGAATTGAGGTCTGAGTAAACCCTTCCTCCCTTAAGTTGCTCTTGTCAGGGGATTTTGGCACAAGAACATGAAAAGAAACCAAGTCACCCACTCTCCATCTTTATTCTCGCCCATATAGGGCTCATGACCGGTGACTCCAATAAGCACTTAAAAAGCTCCTTCTGTGTTCTTTCAGTAGACCAGTTATGTCTTTGAGAGCTTATTTTGCCAAGTGAATAATCAGATTTCTGAATAAGCTCAGAGATGATCATGGGGGAATAACCGGCCTCAACCTCGGAGGACCCATTTCATGAATGTGAGTTCTGTGACTTTACCAGAGCAATTAATCTCAACTGGCTTGAATTCTCCATCTGTGAACAAACACAAAGTTTGGAATTATATTCCCCAAACAAGTTGTAAAGCTTCTGTTATCAGAAACATTTTGGAAGGTTTGTTTTAATTTGCAGATAAGGAGAAATGGACAGGAAGTTCTTCCGGCCCTTTTTTTTTTCTTTCTTTCTTTTTAAAGATTGACACCATAGATCTACTCTGCTTAACATTTTCTCCTTCAGAACTTTAGTATGGTTTCCTTCCTCAACTTGTTATTGAACACTGTAAATCATACATAGTTAAGTACTTTGAATTTTCCTAGTAGGTTTGTTTATTGATTCTTAGATTTACCTCTCTACAAATAATAATAATTCGAAGTTGAATGTACCTTTACAGCAGTAAATTTGGGTCCCAGTTAATTTCAACCCTCAGCCATCATTTTATACCTTGGCATTTGTATTTGGTAGTTTACAGTTGGAGCCAGGAAAATATGACATGATAAACATAGGAATCTCCAGACTGGACAGTAGATGCAATTTCTAGTTTTGGCCTTTCTAACAACTCAGGGTGGGATCATGAAGAACTGATTCAACTTTCATGAGTTTCTAAATTCCCAATGTCAAAATAAGCAACTTGATTAAGATCAGTGCTTCTTTTATTTTTAATGTTTATTACATGCTATGTACATACATATTATACACACTATATTTTAATGAATTTATAGATATATATTATGTGCCTATGTTTGTGTGTGTGTGTGTACGTGTGTGTGTGGGCATGTGTGGACATATGGGCATGCATGTGCTGTGGCACACTTGTGGAGGTCAGAGGAAACTTTTGGGAGGTAGGTCTTGTGGCACAAGACTAGTGCTTCTTAAAAAGGTATACAACGGAAGCATTGATCCTGAGATAAATATATATCTGTATACACACACACACATACCCCTACACACACATTCCTTTTATTCTTTTTGACACAGAGTCTCTCTATATTCCTGGCTTAGAAATTCCTTTCTAATAAGCTCCAGGTACTGTGAATGCTTCTGGTCAGAATTCTCCCTGGCAATCTCTAGATTGGAGGATTTTCAGACATTCCACATTGCTCACTGCTTTCACAATATCTACTTTTTTGCAAAAAAAATTTTATTTTTAATTATATTTCTGTCTCTCTGTGTGAATATGGTGTGTGTGTGTGTGTGTGTGTGTGTGTGCGCACATGCATGTGTGTGTACAGGGGGCCAGGTGCAGATGAGTGCAGGGGCTCCTATAGGCAGAGACAACAGATTTTGTGAGCTAAAGTTACAGGTATTGGGACTCTAACCCTGGTCCTCTGCAAGAGCTGCGGGCATTGCTCACCTCTTAACCATTGAGCAATCTCTCTAGCATCTACTTAATGAGATTTTGTTTCATGATAAAGTAAGAAGTAAATTAGCATTTCTTGGTATATTGAGAACTTCTGTAATTGAGGGATTAGAGCTGAAGCAGTCCAGTCCAATGACTTATTTGCATGTTTCCAAATCTTAAGAATGGTTTTTTCCCCAATATCTAGCTCAGATTTATTTAAGTAAATCTAGATTTTCCCCAAATATGTCATTCTAATTAAGTTCATTCTAAAAAATATGGAAATTTTGTATGTGATATTTTTCCACTTCTTATACTACTAAGAAGGAAAAATTAATCCTCTGCAAAAGAATGTTTGATTTTCCATGTTTATTTCTACCCTCTTGGAAATGGGAATATTTTAGTTTTCAAATTCTTACCTCTTACCCCCTTAGAAGCATTTCAGTGTTAGCTGAGAACTTGTTACTGTCCTTCATTTTCATAGAATTTTGCTATGCATTTGGAAACATTTGCTCTAATTAACAATTGTATTAGTTTTCTATGGTTTAAATGAATTAATGTGACAACTTCCAGAAGGAAGAGCTTATTGGGCTTATTGTTATAGAAGAATAACCATCCATTATTGTGGGGGAGACATGGCAAAAGGCCTCAGGAGTCAAAGTCTGAGAGGGTTCAGGGTCCATCATGGTAGGAGAGGCATGTGAGGAGGCAGACAGAACAGAAAGCCGAGAGCTCACATCTCCAAGCATTCACTGGAAGGAGAGAGAGACAAATCAGAAATGGGCATGTTGATATAACCTGGAAAGCCACTCCTAGTGATGTGCTTCTTCCAGCATATATCTATATATATGTCAATATACATATAGATATATAAATATCGATATAATTTTTGTGCATTTCATACAAAACATCTTAATTATCTTCGTATCTCCTTCATCGGCATCCTCCCACAGCCCCCACAACTGAATTTTATGCATTCTGTCATTTATGTTAAGGCCTGTCAAGTCAGGTTAGTGTCCCCAGGTGTCCCTCTGCAAGTTCATCCACTGCACTCTAGTCAGCCTATGTAGTCTCTCCCTGAAGAAACTTCTTCCTCATCCAGTGGTATCAACTACTCAGTAGTTCTTTGGCTAAGGTTGGGGCCTGCTGCCCATTTCAACAGTTGTATGCTGAGGTTTTCTGTGCTTCAGTCTGCATGGGTCTTGTGCATGCTGTCACCATTGTTGCAAGTTCATATGAACAAGGTCGCAGAAGCCTGTAAGACTCTATTTCCACATGGTCATCCACTTCCTCCCCTAGCTCTTACAGTCTTTCCACCCCAGCTTCCATAATGGCCCTTCAGCCTTGGGTGGGTTCGGTTTAATATAGGAATCCTGTCCAAAGACTCACACTCTACAGACTCTTGTTGTCTAGCTTTGGCCATCTGTGGCCCTTTGTGTTCATTGCTCACTGTTACATGAGGGAGCTGCATTGATGATAGTTCAGAGATGCCTTAGTATTCTCTCTACCCCTTGTCCCACTATGTTTCAAGAGCTTTAGATGTAGAGATTCTATTGTAGATGTGTCATTTAGGGTACCGATACTTAATCTGTTTCTGTGACTAGTTGTGGAACACTGTAATAGTCTCTATTACAAAAGAGGGTTCTTTGATGGGTGGTGACTGGCATACTTGTCTGTAAATATAAGGATCCATGTTTGTCACATAGTACGAAATTACATTTGTCTAGGGATGTGACAGTCTATGACCTCACCAGCCACAGATATTTGGTTATGTATGTCCAATTAGGTAGCTGTTTATTACCTACAAAATAAAAGTGACACTACTTCACCAATGTAGTTTTCTATCGTCATTGTTGTGGTTATTAGACCTTAAAACTGGGGTTGTACCATCGCTTGATATTCTCCCTTAGCAGCATACATACTGTTCTTCAAAACTATGAGAGCTAGTCTTTTGGGAGGTGACTTCCAGGTCAGTTACAGTTCCACTGCTCTAAGTCCTGTGTCCAAAGCATGCCCTGTCTTCAGCAATAGGGTGTTACCTTCAAGTTCTAGGAGACAATCAAGAGCTGTGGCAATCGCCTGTGTAATTTTAAGTCTCTTGAACTACTCAACAACACAAAGAAAAGTTTCTTCTGTCTGGCACTGTTTCTTGTTATATAGCCTTAAGCTATACACATGAACTCATGTGTATATGAATATGAATTACATATTTTACATGTAATTTTCAGTAGATTTTTGAACTAATACATTTCCCTGTATTTATTTTATACCAACTAGGCATTATTTATCTCTCCCCTCTCTCTTGTCTCTATCTGTCTCTGTCTGTCTCTCTCTTGCTCTCCCCCCAACCCTTCCTCCTCCCTCCCCAGTTAAAGTACCCCCTCATTTTATCCATTTCATTCCTGATGACACCTGTGTCCTAAGATCCCCTCTTCCTTGAGCTCCTTCTTACCCGTTACCACATAGTTTCTTGTATAACCCTCCCTCTCCCCCTCTCAGTTAAGTATCCCCATTTCCATTTTCCCCTTGGTAACACTTGAAAGGCTCTACAAGTTTTGTCCTTACAGTGATCTCAGGGTTTGCAGGATTGTGTGTGGTTGTATTTAATGACCTGCAGTTGGTAATGAAACATCACATTGAAGCTCTTAAGAGACTGGTTTTATTTTCTGTATTTTTTTCCTCTTTTTCAAATGGTTTAAGGAACTAAGGATATCTTGATCATTTTCCATCATGAAAATGAATGTTTAGATTGAATAAGAAATGGAAAAAGTATTTTAAATGTATAGAATTTAAAGAAAAGTGCAGACTACTTTCTATTAGGAACTGAGACTAATAAATTTTGCAGAAAAAAATTGAAGTTTTCCAAAAACAGGTTTTTTTTTTCATTTCTAAGCCTTCTCATAGAGGTGGGAAGTACTTTACTCATCCACAATGACATCAGAAAATAGATTAAATTATATTTCTATGAGCTACGTGGAATAAGGGATAAATGAACAACACCCTCAACGTCTTCATCTTTTGTTCAGAATCCTTTCCTAAGAGAATGTGGGGTTTTTTTCCCCTCCCCTTTGAAGGCAAGTTTTATGGTTCAGAAAAGTTATGGAAATGATGCTGGAATAATTCAAACCCAGAGAGGACTTTGCCCTGGTTCACAGTAGCCACAAGAAAGAAATGGACTTACACCATGTAGTCTCCGGGGTCCAGGTGCTTACACTTCTTTCAGTTTTCTGAAGAATGCTTCAGTTATTGTGCTTCTCCTAGGAGGCTCTGAGGCTTTCAGTATTAATTACAAGGAGAGCTCCAAAGTTGAGAAAACATCAATTCCTTGTTAACTGAATGCTAAATTATTGGTAAAGCCCTTTACAGATGTATCTTCTCAGAAATACTCTGTGACCAGCACCTCAAGGTGTCACAGAGATGAGGGCAGTATAGAAAAAGATCTAAGAGTCTACTGTGGATAGAGGAGAGCAGCTACTGCACTGCTGTTTTCTGATGTATAAACAGGGAGTGATTAAAATTTCCATGAGTGCCCCTTTGGGGATTTAAGCTGCTTATACATGTGGAAGTGCTTTGTGCACTTAAGAAACTCCACAAGCCCCAAATGCTGGAGGATGGAGCCACTTGGGACTGAGGCTTGGTTCATGCCCACATCACAAACATCCTCTCTTACCCCTGTAATTATATACTCACTTTCTCTCCACAAGTCAATGATTCTTTTCGCGTTAACAGTTAAGTCATAATGGCTTATTTTCCTTCCTCTGTTCTTTTGCATTCTGTTTTTTTTTTTTTTTTGGTTGGTATGTATTCAGTGATTAAACTATGATCATGATGGGAGAAACAGCAGGTGGAATCATAGACTCCAATGGCCAGGCAATGCATCAAGCACTGAACATAATCATCTCACAGCACAAGTCATCCCTCCCTGTGTCCAATATGATGGTTCCTTTCTCAACATCAAAATATTCTAAAGTCATTCACTGTCAGATATGGTGGCTCATGTCTTTATTTTCCATACCTAGGAAGCACAGGCAGGCAATCTCTGTGGGACTAGCCTGGTCTTCATAGGGAGTTCCAGGCTTGCTCAGACTAAAGGGAGACCCTGTCTCAAAATAAATACCCTATGTAAGTAAATGTCAAGTGTTTAGAATATTTGACTTTATAAAAGAAGAAAATATGCAATCTAAATTAGTTTAATAGATCTATACTTTTAAGAAGGAGAAGGACATCCTACTGTGAGACCAAGGCATAGAATTTATAAACCATCTCCAGATGCACATAACCTTACAGTATTTATATAATAAATAACCCAATAGGAGGAAAGGTCGATCATCAAATGGGGAAAAAAGGGTATTTTGTAATAAGATAGTTGCCAGTATCTTATTATATAATGAATACTCTTAAATAACTGAAGAATGAAATCCCCTCTAACAAGGAAGTAAGAAAGACAAAAAGAAAGTATTTAATTAAAAAGATATATAAGATTTCTAAAATCTACTTAAAATTATGTCTTCACAAATATTTAAAAAACATTTTAGATAGCAACCACGTACTGGCAAACTGGCATAGATTAAAGAAAAACAAGTGTTTTAAGCACTAGGGAGAGACACACACAGAAAGCTCATTATTGGAATGCTGATGGGTAAGTGGCCCAATCTGTTTGCAAAAGTATCTATGTGGATAAACACATTCAAATCTTTCACTGGTAGACCCTTTGCTTCAATATTTGTATATTAAGGAAAATATTCAATGGTAATGATCCGTTACATATCAAATCATTTCTTTACAATTGTGATTCCCAACTATGGATGATTTCTGAGGCTATGTAGTAGTATCTGAAGTAATATTTTGCTGTCGATGCTGAGGATGGGAGTGTCATCATATAGAGTATGTTGAGTCCAGAAATGCCCTTAAATATCATGTGATGTACAGGACAGATCCATTAGCACTAAGGAATTGTCTAGCCCCAAATCTTTATAGTACTGGTACCGAAATACTCCCCTGTAGGCAGGAAAGATGACTCAGTGGGTATAGTAGTCATTGCACAAGTGTCAGGATATGACCTTGATCCTCAGAACCCACATAAAGCCAGACAAAGCTATGTCAAAATGTCAGTGCAAAATATTTTGAGACCTGAATTAGGCTAGAAAGAGCTAGAGTATATGAGAAAAAGAGAAGCAATCCCTTGTGTTTCAACCTCATTGTGGTCACTAAACACTTGAAAGTATGTTGTACGAATGGGAGAATGAAAGAGCGGAAAATGTGACCTTCACGTTGCCTCAGACAGTGCCCTCCTATCAGCCCATGTGTGGGCACAAATAGAGGATGTTTGAAGAAGAGACACTTCTTCGAGGTGTAGAGGAGCAAGCTGCTTTTTCCATTTCCTTTCAACATCTTCATGTTTTTTCCTCCGTTGAGAAATATACGGCATTAAGTTTTAAGTAGGTAATTTCCTTTTCCTTCTCTTTATTACTAATTGTTTATGTCTGTCTGAATACCAGAAATATCACAGTCTAGTATTCAGGAAGGAAAATGCCACCCTGTGGAACTCTGAGCCCCCAAAATGTCCTTGTGCTTCCTGAGTCTCACAACCCTGAAATGGATGAAGCTTACAAGTGAAAGATTGATCACTTTACTTCATGGGCTCTCTTTACTTCAGAACTATATCTTCATTTGCTTGACTTCTTATCCCCTTAGAAATCATTTAAGTGAAACTTGTACATTATTTTAAAAGGTGTTAGATAGTTTTAAGACAAAAGTGTTATAATGTGCTTTGACATTTTCCCAATACTAAAATAATTGAAACAACAAGAAGTTAACAATTGCTGTATGGCAACCCCAAAACTTAAAAACATAATACACCCTACTTGTTACCTTATAAGATTTTCAGTATTGTAGGTCTGACTTAGTTGGCGCCTTAGCATCTGACCTTGAAGGTGTCAGCTTTACTGAAAAGTGATCCACTTCCAGAACCCTTCCATGGTTGGTAATATTCAGTTACTCACAGACTACCCCTGGAGGAGTTCCATGTCTTTTCCGGCTGTTGACCAGCTATGATCCTAAAATTCCTTTATAGGGCACCTGTCCAATATGGCCACTTGCTCCATCAAAGGCATCATTAGGAAGATCTGCTGTCAAGATAGAAAGAACATCACTTCCCCTTTACTAGACTCTGAGGCTCAGTACACCTGTAGAGGAAGCTTCAGGAGCACAAACAGTAGCAGGTGGGATCATGAGAGGCTTCTTAGACGCTGCATATCACAAGGGCTTCCGTAATGAGCAGCTCCTGCCTCACGGTTTAATTGACTATAAGCACATTTCATATTTTGTTTTCATATTGCAGTTGGTGTTCAGGAATCACTAGTTCTGTTATACAGAGTAAATGATTTAAGCTCCTCAAGCCTCGCTTGATTCATCTGCAAATATATATCTGTAAAATTTGGATAAAAGAAATGTGTTCCTCTTAAAATTGTTTGGAAAAATAATTGACATAATTCTTGGAAAGCAATTAGCAGGCCTCTCAGAATAAAGTGTACCAATCGTTGCTTCCTTTACAATGCTGAATGGCTTATGAATTGTTTCTAGATGATTTTTAATTTAACATTTTGGTTGATATATATAAAAGATGCATTAGAATGAGCTTCCCAAACGGCTTATGCTGAACAGAGCTGAGGCAGTAATTGATAATCTTCTTGCAAAATCTAATTATTGCTTTGTTCTGACATATAGTGAGGTACCAAGGGGTGTGTGATTTGATTCAAACTATTTGCTTCCTTACATGGCCCCACACTATTGTAATTTTTGAGTGCTTGTATCTGTTTTCAATGTATTGGTTTTTTTGAACTCATTTTTGTTGTAATGCTTCCTCCATGTACTTACCATTTGTGTCTCTGAGCTGAATGTACCAAATCTTCCATCTTTTAATTATTTTATTTCTAAACTTTTGTGGCCCTACAACGAGAGTATGTAATGTGCTTAATAATAAAATACTAAAGGCGAATCCAAATCCGTTTTACATATTACTACTAGATAGTACTTAACCAAGTACTTGATTACAAGCATTTAACTTCCTTGTGCATTAGTTCATATTCATGGAGTATAACATGAAATATGTCATTAATAGCCAATTCAATTACATGTATACACTATATAGTACATGATGAACACATGTAAAATTTAGCGATTATGTAGCAATTGATGTAAATGTCTTAGAATTTACTGAACTATAATCACATGCAGATGACAAATGTGGCCACTTTTGGAACAAAATATATTAGCATCTGTCAAAATTTTGCTGAGTCCTAGGCAATCAATATTTATTATGGGATTATATCTGTAATAGCTTGTTTAGTTCTATGGGAATTCCTTAGATGAAAGAAAAATTATGGTAATCATTTCATAACAGCACAAAGGTTACATGGATTTTCTTTCCCTATATGAAAGCATTATTGTTTCTTAGCTTCACAAGGTCTTATATTAAAGAACATAGTTGAACTCACTTTAGCCTTGAAAAGAAAACATGTGTGTTGCACAGTTTAATCCTTGTTAATAACAGTTATAAACTAGATAAGTCAAGATTTTATAGAACAAAGACATGTGTGTATGTGTGCATGTGTGGATGGATAGATATATGTGTTAATGGAGTTATTATGGGAACTGGATCATACAGTTTTGGAGGGTAAGTCACAGAGTGTGCCATATGAAAGCTAAAAAAAACCAAGGCTATTAGTAGAAACTCAGTCCAAGGCTGGAGGTCAGAGAACTTGGGAGCTGCTGGTGTTAAGTCCTGGAGTCTTGAGGACATAGAATGTTAGAGGCAGGAGAGGGTGAGTGGGCTAGTCTGAGAAGAGGAGCAGGGAATTGAGATTCGCTCTGCATTCTGTCCTATATGACCCTAGGTGGGTTAGAAGGTGCCCAACTGCAGGCGGTGAGGGCTTCCGCGTCCAGGCAACTGATTCAGATGCTAATCACTTCCAGACTCACCCTCAGCAGACATACATAGTATTTACCTGCTGTCTGACTATCACTAAGCCCAGTCAAGTTGACACCTAATGTTAACCATCACATGACCAAAGAATGAGTAATAGATGCTACTTCTCTTGTAGAGGACTGGAGTCTGGTTCCTAGCACACACATATAGGCTCACAAGAGTCCGTTACTCTATATCCACAGGATTGAGTCCCTTTTCTGGGTTCCATCACCCCACAATGCACATGGTATGCATAGAGACATACACAAATTAAAATAAATATGTGAAAATAAAAACAATCATTTGCGTTATTCCAGCAAATCAATTTTACAAACTGATGGGAGTCAGTGTGCTAGTTCTTTACAGTACGCATCGTATAAGAACTGTGCCCGTCTACTCTTTCTATTCTTGGTCTTCTCTCTCCCCCTTGAGTGACACTCTATTCTAAGTAGCGTGATGGTTTCCCCTAGTTGCCCACACCACTCTGGATGTCAATGTCCCTTTGCCCAGTGTATCCACATCATGTGTACTACCCAGTGGAAGGTTACTGAGTAACTATCTTCATTATCAGATTGACTATAACAGTATTCAACTGTTTGTGTTAAGCAAGTCTTATTCTTCCTAATCATAGCCCCAAAGCACCAGAGTGGTGATGACCTGGGGGTCCTGGAACACATCTTCCCACTGATGATGGGAGGGGGCAGTTGTGAATATATTCCAGTATCATCAAGGCATCGTCTGCCATTCTGTGTAACCTGGTGATGTTTCTCATTTCCTCCTTTGCTCCTGATGGTCCTTTGGCAGAAATTGCTTCCCATCCCCAGGTCCAGACTGCTTGATGTCCATTTCCTATGTTTCCATGAAATCCCCTTCCACAATCCCAAAGACACACAGTCTCAGTGCCTTATTATCCCCCACAATGTCTGCAGCTTGAATTGCACTTGCTACAATGAATATCCGTAATCTTTGACAGGTCTATGTCCCTCCTGCATATTGAGGCACTTGAGAAATAAGGTCAGGTTTTGTTTGTCTTTTTTTGTACAGCATTTTTTAAACAGTGCAGTCTGTAAATGTTTGTTAATTTCATTAGTGCCACAGAACTGCTTTATTGCAACTGTCTTTGTCTGGTTTCATTGCCATAAGGTGAAAGAGGTCAATAAGAATGAGAAGCCAGCAACTTGAAAGGTCATTTTGAACAATTATTTCCATTACTGTACATAAATCCATGAATACTTAGAAATGAAATATTTTCTATTTTACCATGAATTTTAGTTCTGTTATATACTTCCTCAGAACATATATATACTCTTCTCAATATAAAGAATTGCTTTCTTATCTACATATTTTGTCCCAGATTTAATGTTTAGATTTTGCCTAGTTTTTATTAAACCACAGAAATAGTTGGAAAAATAACTGAGCTAGTTTTCTAACTGTTAGACACTAATTGAGAAACTCAGTATGCTGTCAACATTCCCCAACCTTTTCCCACGATGGACAGAACAACTGAGAAGGGGCTGACTTTCGTTCTAAGCTATGCTGATTTTTTTCTCTCACACTAATATTAAATATTTCTGTTTTATATGACTGGGTGTGTTGGAGCAGTCCCATAGACTCAACATTTGGGAGGCTGAGGCAAGATAACTTCCATGTACTAGAGCCCAGCCTCTAGGTGGGCTCTGGGTCAGCCCAGGCTATAGGCGAGATTCTGTATCAAACAATAAATAAAAATTAATGTATAAAATCTAAAAATGAAATTTAAAATAAAAATGTATAATTTCCATGCAAAAGACTGTCAGCCTTAAAAGAGCATACAGACTTGAACATTCTTTCATGGTACAGAACCTTATGTTGACTTAAATTTGCTAGTGTTGGAGTTCGTGTCTTCTGCATTAAACATGTGTGAAGAGTTCAGGGGTAGGAAGACACCAGCTCTGTGGAACTGCCTGCCCAATCCCCAGAACTCAAGTGGATACTTGTAATGTGTTTCCCTGCATCTAGGCTTCAAATGAATAGCTCTGCTGCAGAAATAGGTAAAAGCAGAGATTGCCTGTAGCTCTTCTTGAGGTGGGACCCTGTGAAAATTTCTCCATCCAAATTGGCATGTCAAATGGTTTGTCATTATGTGGATTTTGTTAGGGGTATCATACTGTCGAGATTTCATGGGTGCAGTTTCCCTAGCATGTGTAAAAAAGAAATCAGAGATTATAAAGCCAGCAAGTACATCAGAAATACAAGATGAAAAATTTAGATGATCCTTGTTACAGTATAGAAATAAACTTAATTTCCTGGAGAAGCTGTATTTTAATTCCTCGCTTTTTGCCTTGCGCTGATTTGTTGTTGTTTTCAGCATGATCCTATAGTTACATGTTTAGTAATGAGAATCCACCAAGATCCAGTAGTGAATACTTCTGGGAAAATATATACCGTGATTATATTTAAATGAACAACATAAATATTCATTAAGTGATTCTTAATCTAAAAGAGTGATGGATGTATACTTGCCAATATTTGTGTTTCAAAAATAATTTTATCATGTTTATCTTAATAATAAATTGTTACTTTTACTTCTCCCCGTTCAGTTAGTATTTAAAAGGCATAATAGCCCTTGGGTTTGGTTAGCAACTATACAGTTTAATAAAACTGTAAAATCCAAGGTTTTTTTTTTTCTATGTTTATACTGATAAAGAAATATCCTTAAGTTGTTTCCTCTCCTTGTGAATGTACTTTGCTACCCTTTGGGAGCAGATACCCAACGGCTACCCAAAGAGTAACACTGTCACAACTTTACTAGCTCTGACGAGCTACAATAGAAATTTATTGGAGAGTCAACAATGTAAAAAAAGAAAACAGCCAACATCAGAATTTTTCATGCTGGGGAAGTGAGCTTGCTCCACGGGCCTTGCTGGTACACATCTGTGGTATGGTATACTAGTGTACTGAGTTCTCCATTGGTACTAGGCTATGCAAGGTCCACTCAGCCTTGCATCCCTGTGCAAGATGGCTGCAGTGGTATTTGGGCATAAACTGGAGGATGTTGCTATGCACAAAACAGTGAACATGTAAATATAATATCAGAGGCCAGGACATGGATAGTTCGATTCATTTGACTTCCATCTCAGGGCACTCGTCTGAATCACCAGCACAGCAACTTGTATGAAGGTATCAGTAAGATACATTGCTTAGGGAAATGCTCCCAGATATACATCCATAGCATTGGCATGGTATTTGAATCTGTTTGCCAAAAATCATAGATCATCCTGCTTTCCTGAGCAGTCAGGTAGCTGCGGGGCAGGGGGGACTGCTCAGAGAACCCTTGATGTGTCCTCTTCCAACTTGAAACATGGTCTTTGGCACTCAGTTCATTCTGCCACCAGCTGCTTCCTCTTTGGAAAGGCAAGAAGGCTGTAGTGCTACGGATTGATAGATAAAAGCACTCCACGTTGGAATTCTCTGATAAATGGTACTGTGTCCATTTATCTGACTATCACAGTTCAAGCAATATCTTGAATTACAAACCTAAAACCTTCAAAACTGACCTGCTGTTGGACATAAATTCAAAAATGGGGTGAAAATCTTGCAAGGATTGCAATCTTGCATTGCCCTGAGTTGTAGAAATCCTTCATAAACCCACACTCCACTCACCTGTAGCTTCGCCTTGTATCTTTTATTATTCTGACATGTGCCTTTGCTCTTGTAAATGAGCATTAAGCAAATTAACAATGTAATCTTCCAGGCACCATAGCAATGCAGTTTTAATTAAACATGATGCAATCAAAAGACTTGAAACAAATGGCTCTGTGTCATAACTGCATCAAGATGCTTAAAAATGTCCAGCTTCAAAGTATGTCATACCCAGACTAATAAGTTCATTTTTAAGAAAGATGGAATAGAAGAGTGATCTCTCGAGTCTGATAAGAAGTAGGGAGGGACAGGAGAGAAGTCCATTGGGGGCAGATCCCAGAATGATTCCTAGTTCTTCTTTTACATGATAGGTGATTGTAGTAGTGATCCCTGATACACCTCAAAGTGACTAGAAGAGTATAAAATTCCCGGCCCATAAAATGATCAGTGCTTGGGACTGGAGAGATGGCTCAGTGGTTACGAGCACTGGCTATTCTTGCAGAAGATCCGACTTCAAATACCAACTCCCACATGGTAGCTAACAACTATCCGTAACTCATGGGTGTGCTTACAAACATGCAAGCATAAAACTCATACACATGAAATGAAAACAAGTAAATAAAATTTTAAAAATTAAAAAATGATCAATGCGTGAAGAGATGAAAATACTTATAACCTGCTTTTATTATTATACATGTATACACATGTTAAATTATCTCCCACAAGATATGTGAATATTGTAACTCAATTACAACATGTCTTGTCTTCTGCTAAAATAATCATATCCACATTGGAGAAGACTAATTTGACATGACAAAACAGATGTAAAATCTCAGAGTGGTTCTTAGACAACAAAAAGCAATTAGGGGGTGAATGATGACATTTTAATAAATATTTACAGATTAACTAATTCTACTACATTGTTGTTATTTTCCTGTTCTGAGACTTTTGTTATCATCAGAAATATTGTAACATTTAGAATCGCAGGGTAGAGGGCTTATGAAACCCCACTGAGCTATTTTTTATAGGTAGCTTTTGTAAATATGAAGTCTAAAATAAAACCATAAAAATATTCGATGAATATGATTCTACCTATCATCTTCCAGTTAGAGATTTTAGGGAAGACTTCTACTGTAGCGTTCATTTCTAATTTTAGTTAAAAGTAATCATTGACTGTTTAGCATGGCAGGCTTTATTTGATTTGTTGGTAGAGAAATAATGGCAGACTTGACAATCAGGGAGTAGGCAGCAGCCTGCATCCAGCTCCGCTAGGTACCTCCCAAACCCATTTCTCTGTTCTTTCTTCTATCCATTTCACTTAGGGTCCTAGTGTGCCCAGCCTCAGGGGTGGAGCATCTTGGTCTTTGACTTCTAAATCTTTCTTGTGCCTGAGCCAGGCCTTGACAGCAGGTTCTGACCAGTAAGATAAAAGGAGAAGATACAGTAAGAACTTCTAGGAACTCTTTGTTTTCAAAATTAAAAACAAGCAAACAAAAAAATTTGACATCTCCTCTCTCCTTCATTTAACTACTTTGAATAGAACCCCCATGAACTGAATTCTGGCAAGCAGCCTGGAATGCTGAGGCAGAACCCAAGAACAATGCAGAGATGCCAGCACCAGGCTGGGTCTACCTTCATATCTGTCACTATGATAAAATATCCCAATTAAGGCATCTTAAAGAAGAAAGGGTTTATTGGATTGTAAGTTACTGGGGAGAAGTCAAACATCCACAGTCCAGAGCAGAGAAGAATAGCAGAGATCCTTGCTTACCTCTACTCAGCTTCCTCTCCTCTAACACAGCAGAGGACCCAGCCCCTGCCGATGCCCCCACATTCAGAATGAGTCTCCTCCCACAATTAATAATCAAGACACTACCTGACAGACATGGCCACAGGCCAGTCTGATTTAGATAATTCCTCTTCAAGATTTTCTTCTCAGGTAATTTTAGGATATGTCAAGTTGACAGTTAAAACTAATCAGCACAAAGGTGATAACCCAACCAGTTGCTACAGCCAGCACACCCTTTGCTAGGGGAACAGTATAAACTTCAGCTTAGGCCAGTGGTGAGTTCTGTATTTGAAGCAGGCAATTGTAGTTGATTAAAATTTTTACATAAACTTTCATTCTTGTTCTACCAAACATTCTGTCTCTGTGGGAATTCACATACACCATGTGGAAGGTCTGGTGCTGAATTAGGAAATGTGTCTGGTATTAGCCAAATAGGTGAAGACTTATCAAGGCAAGATTATATTTTTATTTCTATATAACTCAGAAAGGAAGGCTTTTAATGGAAGTTCCACAACTATGATACTATTTCATGATTCTACACTCTTTGGGGGCAGTTTGAACTAACTGTCCTCATGGGCTGGGAATGTGACTCCATTGGTAGATTCGTTGCCTAGCGTGCACAAAGCCCGAGGTTTATCCCCTGCATCGCATATCCTGAGTGTGGTGGTAAACTCCCTGAAATCATAGCACTTAGGGAGCGGAGGCGGGGGAATCAGAAGATCAAGTCATCCTTGGCTACATGTCCAGTTTTTTGCCAGCCTGGGCTACCTGAGACTATGCCTCAATGTGAATATTGAGAAAAAAAAAATATATATATATACATATATGTATATCAGCTGTCTTCTCTATGATTTATAGAAAAGCCCTCTGTACAACAAAAGCCATGGGATCAGCCCAAGGTCACATACTCTATCCTGAGTGGACCTGAGAGGGAAACCAGGCTTTCCTTCTTTACCAGCCTAATGTTCATTTTCTTATACTTATTGCTTATAGTGAATGTTGCCTTAAGCAGTGAATGTTATTAATGTTGTCACCATTTGCTACTTTATGAACGTAGCCTTGCCTGCCCTGAAAGAGAAATCAACTTGCTCCAATAGTGGAAGCATACAGTGATGAACATCTTCAGTGTTTTATTTTTGTTTTAGTTCAATAATTGTCCAGCACATTCTCATCTGTGCTGCCATTTTATTCAGGACACATGTATCATATCTCCAATACCATAAGTATGTGCATAGGAACTCTGAGACATAAACATGTAATGATGTTTGGGAGAAGACCTACCAGGATGCTCTAAACTGAAGTTCTGTCTGGGAATGGAAAAGATGGATTCCAGGCCAGATCTGTTTCTAAGGGGATAAAGGTAGTATTACATAAATTGCTACTTTAAAGAACCAGGAATATTACTGATCAAGCTATATGCTTGTAACTTCCAACCAGACTCTCTCTAGTTCTAAAACAAAGCTGTCTTAACTAACAGAATGTCAAATGATGAACTGATACTTACATAAAATTTATCCATAATTATAAACTATATATTTCATGTAAATGATAAAGTAGGCATAATAATGCAGGAGTTTGGGGCTGGAGAGATGGCTCAGTGGTTAAGAGCACATACTGATCTTCTAGAGGACCCAAGTTCAATTCCTAGAACCCACATCAGACAGCTCAAAACCACAGGAAACTTTAGTTCTAAGGAATCTGATGCCCTCTTCTGTCCTCAGTGCAAATGGTCATTGCACTCAGAAGAAGTACAGTCTCTTTCTCTCTTTCTCTCTCTCTCTCTCTCTCTCTCTCTTTCTCTCTCTCATACACACACACATGCACACACACACACACATGATAAAAGAAATAAGTCTTTTCAAAAACTTGCAACAGTAACCTTGGCACGCATTCGCTATACTCCACTTTTTCTAAAAGCTTCCATTTCCTGTTGTGTCTACAGAAGAGTACAGTCTCATTAAGACTAAGGAACATATTATGTCCACAGGTTAGCAAATGGGAGCATCACTTACTCTTCCACAGAAAGAACCACAATTTTCTCAATGCATCAGTGTGAAAGCGGCTGGCAGCTCAGGAGGCTTCTGAATCACTGTCCATCTCATTGAAAATCCTTCATCCTATTTGAGTGAGCACAGCACTTACACCATGTGGAAGAAAAAGCTAAATAAAAGGCTTTCTATACTTACTACTGTATAACATGATGAGAAAAGCATGACTTTGGGGTCAGGTATCTTATCTTATCACTACTGTCCCAGAACACAGGTTACATTAACATAGACCAGTTACACAGATCTCAAAGTCTATTTAAATGAGAATACCCTATTGACAGTGTGATTACAGGAATTAGCAAAAGCATATTGACATGGATTAGGAAAATTCTGTCCAAACTCTATATGTGGTTAGGAATAGCAGAGGAAAGAGACAGCTTTCACTAATCCTCCATTGGCTGTCCTCTGAAAGCCCCTTCAGTAAACCCCTTCTTGAGCTTGCAGTGCTCTTTTCCGTTTGTGCTTTCACAGATAGTCTTTTATGCTATTTAAGTTCTTCAGTGACCTCAGGAATGATCCAGACCTATGAAAATTATGTGAACATTCTTTTCCATATCTAAAAGGTGTGACATTTAAACAGAAAGGAAAAGCTGGGTTTATAAATAATAATCCTGTACTTGCATTATGCCCACTCACTTCTACCCAATCTGTTTGAATTGGGCTTCACTTTTTTACTTTTAAAATTACCCCTAATTTTGCAGAATTTTTAAATTGACAAATAAATCACCAGTATTTTATATTATACATTGAGTTCCATATTGATTACTATTATTAGTTATGTATTAGTGAGAAAAGATAAAAATATTGAATATGCCATTTTATATATGTAGAGTGTGTGTGCTCTCTGTCTGCCTGTCTATATGTGGTGCTAGTTAATATAATGTACTTTGGAAAAAAGGATGAATGAAGGAAGAATGTGTTTTCTGAATGCCTTAATCAATTTTTGGAAATAGAAAAAGTAAATGATGTGGAAGATGCTCCACCCAAATATCATCTGTGGATCTGGGGTCTCATGTTCTCTTGCCCAGGGAGACACAAGGGATTCCTGCCTTTTGGAAGCTCTGAGGCTTTCAAAACTTCTGAAGCAGATGAAAAAAGATGCAGTCAGAACTGGGGAAAAGGAGACAGAGTATACAATGGACCGAGACTATTGGCCAGGCCTAGCCTTTTCAGATTGTAAGGGATGAAACATATGTAGACATAAGATGTAAATAATTCAAATTATGAAGAGGTTGTCTCAACTGCACTGTAACTAATACATAAATAAGTGAAAGTAAGACATTTGTTCACTAAATGATGCTGAGTGTGCCTGTCAACCCAAAGTTTTGCTGAGAGAGAGAGAGAGAGGTGTACTGAATAAAGGATCTTTATTTGAATAGCACACACTTTTTAGCATTTGCAATTTATGTTTATAATTTGATAGAAAATATTGCTCTGTATAATTTATATTTGTTTATCTGTGCATCATGCATTTGTGCATTCTTGATTATTCCATCATAGAAATTGCTTTTTATTCCAATCCCACCCCTACTCACATACACACTCATTCACACATACATGATTATACACTCCAGTCATACACTCACACACACTCACACAGTCATTCACATGCATGTGATTATACACTCACACACAGTCATACACTTACACACACACACGTCCACACACACTATTGAAGCTGGTTAGGAATGTAATATTTCATGCATTTCTTCCCAGTTCCCTCTCCAACCCATCAAGCACAAAACTGTATCCTTGATTCTGCGATATTATCCATGATATTCATTATGAATCATATTCTCTTCTTGTAAACCTCTGACTTCTTAAAAAGGAGACTGAATGAGAGTCAGATTGATTTTTGTGTTTTAGATGTTGGTGGCTCATATTCTTTGGTGGGACAAAATGCAAATTTCACAAAACTAGCGATCTATACATTTGTTTCAGATAATTCAAATTTCAGTGGGGCCCAGAATGTACCTGGTTAGTTAAGCCAATGCAATTCCATACAGATTGTATTATGAAAATGTATTTTCCACACTCCAACTGTTGCAGGTATTTTAGGGGACACACAAGACATTCTGATGCAGGAGCAACAATTATTGTGCTTATTTGATCTTCCACTTGAAAATACTAGCATTTTCAAACATAAAGACTAAAACTCTTAAAATGTAAAGACTAAAACAGATCTGATCTTTTAATTGTCAGGTTTGAAAATTAGAAAATATGCTGTGTCGTGCGTTCTCTCATGCCAAGTGTGAGACAACCTAATAATCATAATCAAAATAGTAATGATGATGAACCTGAAAAATAAGTAGATAAATATGAATTCATAGGTATTTAAGTATTCTTTACTGAAATAAATTAGTGTTGATGCAGCCTGTACTTGGATTAATAAACCATGAGAGAACCACTCTTGCCTGTTGAATTAGTGTCACACAGACACTGAACGTTGGGTTTTATCCTAATTGTTGCTACCCTTCCCCCCAAATTCCATTTTGCTCAGGGTACACCTCCATTTTAAAGCCAGCTAATAAAGACTATGGTTTTAGGTCCATGTTTCCATGGAAACGACCAATTATAAGTGCAATCTGAAGAGATGGAAGGCAGCTGCCAAAACTCTCAGGGAAAAGAATGATCTGGGTTGGCAACCTCCTAGGAACCTTGCCTGCTAAAGGCTTTTGCCAGTTTCCCCTAGTGCTGGCTTGCAAGTTTCGATCTGAACAAACATCTTGCACCCATTTGCTTAGCACTGCATCTGTAATACATTCTAAAGGGATAATTGTGTCTGGACCTCAACATATGTGATATTGAGGCAGGAAAGAATTCTCACAATTTTTTTGCGTAATTTCTGTCATATGTTTCTTATAACTTTGTGGCACCAACATCAACACACACACGCACACAAACTTTTTATAGTCTGTCTCTATATTAATAAGATTTCTTTTAAATATTCTTATGTTCACATATAAAAATATCTTAGGCTGATATTTATAAAGATAATATTATAGAATTTTAATTAAATGCATGAACCATTGTTCCCTAGTTGTGATGTATAGCTACATTGCTTTACATATGTATCTTGATGTCTCTTTCCTAATCCTTCTGTATACAACTGTGACTTATTTACAGAAAGTTCAATTGCTATTCTAGTATATTTCCAAAATTAATGAACTAAAATTAAAGGTAACTCATGTCAAAGTATACTTTGAACCCATTCCTCTTACTACCAACACAGGGAAAGAGGATATTTTTTATTTGCATATCAAGAAACTAAGAATTACAAAGGTCAGAGACTTGACAGAAAGTCACAGTTTATAGTTAATTGTAGAGGTAGGTACAAATCTCCACCTTGTACCTCTAGAGCCAAGATTGTTTTTATCCTACAATATGGTTCTTTGACCAGCTTAAAATTAAATTCACCTGGCTATCAACTTCTATTATACTGAGAAATGTGGAGTTTGAATCTTAACTCCAAAGTTTGCTTATGTTTTAGACTCATCAATTGGTAATATATGGAGAGCGTATCATCTGTCATCTCTCTGTACCATTCTGTTACTTGTACTTAAGTGGCTGGAAGAAAAAGAATGAAATATATAATGTTGAAAATCATATTTAATTAGCATGAAATGGTGAGAAGTTGCTGTGTTGCACTCTTGTTCTGTGATTGTCAGACTTATACAATAATACACATATGGCATAGTTTTGAAAAGCGAAAGAGAAGTTGAATCAAAATTTAAAAGCTTGATACATAGACTTTCTGGGTTGTAGGAGATGTGGAAGAAGTTCCCTTTTAAGGAAATTGGCTATATATAGTTTGAAAACCCCTAGTCTAGTTTGCTAAAAAGTAAATTCCAATTCCAAGGTTGAACAACTTTTTTCATACATTGGAATGGTACTCATTTGTGCAAGAGGATTACGTTTAATCTAGGACAACACTAATTTATCTTCTATTTGGCCATGTTGGAAGGAAAGGAGAAATAAATCACGTAGCCCCACTCCCCCCACAAACAGGGACAAAGAATCCAACCAAACAAGCCCTGTGAGAATATTTGTATATTCTGCCATTTGAAGATTTTCCAAAATACATAATTTGAGAAAATATGTGTATTTTGGTTAAACTTTTATGTAAAGTTGGCCAAGATTCATTAGGCAAATCAAAAAGTAGCTTAAATACATTTACATCTCCTCTATTTTTACCTAATTAATATGATGACCTCATAGTATAGCATAAATACATGGGAATCTGAGATGCTTGAAACAATTTTTTGTCCTTTATTTACAGCAAGGACTCATCAAAGGGTATTGCTGGTTAAAGTCCTGTTGTGTTTTTAAGCTTCCTAACACATGTCCTCACTGTTTTCAAACTTTCAGTGTTATTTCTATGTGCAGATGTAACCACCTTGTTAAAACCTTTTTATTTTATGTGTGTGAGGGTATTGCCTCATGTGCCCTTGTTGTGCGATGCCTGCAGAGGTCAGAAAAGGGTGTCAACTCCCCCAGAATTGGAGTTGTTGCTGCCATGTGAGTTCTGGGAACCAAACCTGGATTCTCTGCAGGAACAGCCAGTGCTTTTAACCACTGAGCTATCTTGCCAGCCCCAAGACGTGACTGTCCTTTCCTGGACCCACTGAGTAGCCTTCCTTCATGGCTCAACCTGCCTCGTTCTCCACATCTCAGTTTTAGACCTTCTTTCACTTCATTTTGCGTTTTGTACATTTTTCATGTTATTGCTTAAAATAGTTTTATTAATTCTTTTGAAAATTTTATACAGTATATTTTGATCATATTTACCTCCATCTCCTCTCATATCCACCCTCAGCTTCATGCTCTCTTTTATATTTTTTAAAATAACTCATTGTCTCCAATTTGTGTTGTTCATGTACTTCTGAGTGTGGGACCATCCATTGGAGCATGATTGACCTACCAGGAGACACACACTTAAAGAAACCTCTTTTCCTCCCCTAGAAGCCACTGTCTCTCTATAATTCCTCACTGAGGGGTGGGAGCTCATGAAACCTTTCCCACTCCTTGCTAGAATGTTGACTGGCTTGATGTTGTATAGGCAAACACAATTGTTATAAGTCCATATATGCAGTGCTCTTGCCATATCCAGAAGACACTCTTTTGCCCAGTCCTTCTGGAACTCTGGCTCTTTCTCTTAATACAGAGAAAAGGAGGGGGTTCAGAGATGTATAGCTAACACAAAGGGTATTTGGAAAAACCATACGGAAACTTATTTTGTAAGTTTCTTATACATAAATACACATATACGCACATACTCATACACATAAATCCTGGAAGCTATATGTTGTCAAATAAAAGGCCCAGTGCCAGATGTATCCCAGAGACTCTCCCCTCAAACAATGCAAACTATTGTCATTGCTCTTGGTTACCCACTAGAACTTGATGCTAGGACCCTGTCACTGCAGACACCACTCACATTTGCTGCAGGACAAGGAGAAATCAAGTTGGTACTTACCAGAAAGCTCTTCCTCCCTACTGGCTAGCTATACTGGTACCTAGTCACTATGCATGCTGCTGGGGGAAATGTCATCAACAGTCTTAGCCAACTGTGAGCCTGTGACCTGCAGTAATGATATGGCATGACACGCCCATGTTATGGGGGTAAAGAAAATTGAAGCACATATCCCTATAATCCAGTTTCAAGGTAATTAAAAATGGGAATAGGATTTGAGACTTGATGGAGCTATATTGTTTAGTCAACTATAGCTTCTAAGATGTGAGGTTAGGGAGTCCTTTGTCTTTATTAAAGCAAGTGGAACAGATATTCTGAGTATTCTAGTTATAATTATTCTTCAAAACAATATGATTTTTCTATTTAAAATTTTCACAAAATTTTTAACTTTAATTCAGGATAGTTTAGGATCATCAAAATTTAATATTCTTTGAATTTAGTTTAAAAATGAAAGAGGTGGGATTTAGTGCACAAATCATTGAGCCAGTGCAATCAAATATTTGGATTTGTTTTTTCCCTGTGACATAAGAAATTCAGGAAAATTCTGTTCTTCCTGGAGCAAAAGATCCTTGTTAACACAAGGATAAAGATAACAACGATCTGATTCTTGCAGCTGTTACTGTGCTTTCCAGTAGATCTCCTGAACATTCCTTTTAGCTTCCTGGTCATGCCCTGTTTCTAAGACATCAGTACTTGCCGTTTGAACCGTGCTTTCCAAAGCCCTCTCCCCTAACATTTTCCTCTTTGCCAACCATGAATCACCTTGAGTAAGAAGACGGGATTTCGAAGCTTCATCTCTACTGGTTACCTTTCATAGTACTGGAAAGTACTATATATGTATAAGATCAGAAGAGAAAGTAATCATCATCCTTACTCAGGCATCATCCCACCAGCTATGATGAAGACTACTGACCTGGCAGGATATGCCCACTAGTGAAATAGTGAGAAGAAGAATGTTGTAGATGTAGCCAAATACTTGCTGATTGGATTTAAGTCCCACTTCACAAGATGGGACCCGTACCTGAACTGTTGTCAGGACTGGGAACCTGTGGCTAGGCAGGTACAGGAGAGCACCTACAACTATTAATCTTTTAAATGAACATAGTATTAATCAAGTCTTAATGACACTGTTATGCCAATAAATTAATAGTTCTCACCAGAGAAGCCCCTTGAAACAGATGGCAGCACAGAGACCATCACCTTTTCAACATGCAAAAAATAAGCAAGTGTGGAGTGCTTAACCATAAAAGGGATAGCTACCTGTACCTCCCCTTCTCCTCTCAAAACTTAGGGATCACCATGGAAGAGGAGCTGGAGGTGGTGGATGAATCCAAGGAAACAGTGTTTTCTTGACACAATCTGGCAGTTGTACATAGTAATCCGTAGCATTTGTGGCAGCCTGCATAAGACCTGTATAAGCCCAAGCCGGACAGAGTCCCAGCAGGGACAGGGAGATGAGTGCAAGCCCCGGCCCTCGAAATGGAAAATACTGGCACTGTTATTGATAGAGAAAGGAGGAGTCAGCCTTTTGTTGGTGGTGGTTGTTTTTGCTGTTGTTGTTATTGAGACAGAGTCTCTCATCAGTGTAGGAAGCCGAAAACTCACTCTGGAGACCAGGTTAGCCTGGACCTCACAGAGATTCGCTTGTCTTTGCCTTCTGAGTGCTGATTCGAGGCTGCACTACCACACTGTACTGAGAGTCAAACTTTTTTAAGATCCTGACACCAGGTAGGTGGACCAGGCTGCAGGGGGTGAACCCATATCCAGGAGTATTGTGAGATCACAAGCCGGACTCCATAGGCCTTAAAAAATAAAGGACATGAAGTGAGGATTAAGAAGGTAGGGGGATCGGAGAGCAAACAGGAAAGGGATCTGAATATGATTAAAACACATTGCACAAAATTCTTAAAGAATCAATAAAATATTTTTTAAATATAAGATGGTAAGGAGAGAACATGCAGTGTTTGTCTTCCTGGGTCTGAGATATTCCCCTCAGAATGACTATTTCCAGTTCCTGTGAATTTCGTAATTTCATTTTTCCTAACAGCTGAATAATATTGCATTGTATAAATACACGATACTTTCATTATCCATCTGTCAGTTGATAGACATGTAGGTTGCTTTCATTTCCTGGCTATTGTGAATAGACCAGCAGTGAACATGAATGAACAAGAATCTGTGTAATAGGATACGGAGTTCTTTGTGTTATGCTCAAGAGTGGTGTGCCTGGATTATGTGATAGATCTGCTGCTAGCTTTTTCAGAAATCGCCACACTGATTTCTGTAGTGGCCGGACCAGTCTGCACTCCTACCATCACTGAGGAAGTGTGTCCACTTTCCCAGTATCCTGGCCAGCACTTGTTAGTTTTGGAAAAGGGCCTTGCTGGTGGGAAAAGAAGCCCCCAGGCCTTTATATGCCATCTTTGTTATTGATCATTGGGCCCTTTTCTATATTCAGTCATTTGAAACAAATGTCAGTGTACATTATATACAATTGCTTTTCTAGTTTGTATCATTTGTGATTTGGTTAAAAGACTTTCATGTAATTTCATCTAGGGAAAAATAATGGAACATTAAAAAATATGTATCATACTTTGATTTAAAAATTGTGCTAAATGTAAATAAGAAACCAGAAAGTTGACCCAAGCACCTCTTGACAAGCAGGTATTGCTATAAAAGAGAAGTTAAAAATGGAACAGACAGTGAAGAATTGTAGCAGAGGCAAGACCTTTCCTTTAAGTGGGAGGATTCGAAGTGAGTTTCCTTGTGTGCAAGATTGGAGAGGAAAGCATTAGCTGTTAGTAATCACAGAAAAACAAAGAAGCAAAGTTCTTCAATTAAAAAAAAAGCATAAAATCCTCAGTCCAACTCAAGGCATTTCCCTGTGGAATATTACGGTATATCTTCTAATTTAGAAGAGCGGGAGTTGGGGTTGAAGACATGGCCAAGATTTTTAACCAGAAAGAAGATAAAAGAAAGTGCAGTTATGAAGGAAATGTTGAGACTTTGACACCCGAAGCAGTAAGTCTAGATTGGAAACCAAACGGCTGCAGCATGTGCTCCAGCAACATAAGTACAGAGACAGGGAGAGGGCAGGCAGTTGGAACAATGAGGTTTAGGGTTTGACAGGTCAAGCCACAACAGAAGGCAGAAGTCAGGGCATTGGAGGTCTTTTTATGAGAGCACTTGGGATTGGATTTAGAATGGATAAGAGAAAATGAAAACTGTAGGTGGTTGACACATCAGGAAAATACGGTGATGCCACAGTGCATGAGGGCTCCAGTGCAGATGAGGAATTAGACTCAGGGAACTAGCATCATTTTGGCAAGTGGGCTGTGAGGGCGTGGTAGAGATGGAGATGTTAACGTTTCTGGGCATGAGCAGGTTCTTGTGTGGCACTGGTATAGAGCAAGTGGGTATTTCCCTGACTCCAGGTTGGTAGGGCACTGGAAAAGTAGAGGAAGTTTATGTAAAAGTCAGATCATTTTAAGTCATAAAGGGAGCCTGCTCAGAGAAATAGCTGGGTGAATAAGGATGTGTGGTGCACTGAATCAGAGTTCCAGGAAACATCGGAAGGCTTAGCAGTTGAAGGACAGTGTTTATTTCGTGAGATGGGAGACATGTATATGGAATGGAGATAAAGGTTAAAACTCTCATTAGAAATCTGAACTTTTGCCAGTGGCAAAGTGAATAAGGATGTGGATGAAAATAACACTTCTCATTAGCAGGTTGGTGTTCAGTTCTTGAATAGGGACCTCAGACATGTATCCTGGTAATAGAACTGTCCACTTGGAAGTCTGCTTTGTTATTGCATTGCTGGGTGATCTCACTGTTCACACCTCCGTCATCACTATTGTATCAATAAGCATGTGAAGATATGTCTATAGCATTTTACAGTGTCCATGAAGACGCTAAAGGACTATGGACTTACAGTGGTCATCCTTTCTAGCCTTATGTGTTATGCTGCCTTTTGTAACAGAGAGCCTGTATAACCATACACTGTGTGTATGTGTTACTCTGTGCGCAACACTGCCATCATTTTGTAGACATTCTTTTTCTTTTTCTCTTCCATTCATCCAAGAGTAAGCATACCTACTCAGTTTCAAGAACAATATAGACTCTTAGCATGCTACACATTGCATGTGCAGCATATCTATTAATGTGCACGTGCACACATACACACACACACATACACACACACACACATGTAATAAACACCCAGGCACAACCATGGACTTCTCAGAGGATAAGTGAGTCTTCCAAGCACCAACTGAACTGCCTTTGCATTCCGTTGGTTATCAGCTCAGATGTTTCTTTGAAGTCCTTGAACATATGGAAAGGAAGCAGGAGAAAGAGAACTGTGCCTCCACGCTCTCTGTGCTTCCTAGTTACTGGGCTTCCACTCTCAATTAAAGGAAAGAAGTGAGCCCACACGTGAGTTGTTGAACTCTCAAATATTAAGCCACATGCTTGATGAAAAGAAGATGGAAAACATCCTGGATGACCACATTGGAAATGGAGATGAACTAACAGCTGTCTCTATTACCATATCAAAGAACCTACTGTCTGAGTGATCATTCTTGAGCAGCATAGGTTCAGGACATTTTCCATCCAAATCCTTTTAAGCCACACACCAGAGTTCAACTACATCTGGTGTATCCTGTGGCCTGTTGTCTGCTCTAACGTTCAACAGTGTGAAATCTTCAGCTTTTGCTCAAGTGGATGTGGTTCTGGATGACATCTGTTAAAGCAATGTCAATTCTTAATTTTCATAGTAAACAGAAAAGTCTATATAAAAACAATATTTAATATTGGAATTGCACCATCGATCTGACTGTCTGGGCTAGAAATCATGAAGTGAGTTCCTGGGCAGAAAAAACAAGATGCAAGAATAGTTTCTGCTGGTGACCTAATTTTATAATATGTGTCTTCTTCAAGCAAAAGCACTGCTAAATAGAGTCATCACAACTCTGGCTCTGATCACTGTTTCCCCAGGTGAATTTTCAGTGATCATTGCAATCCTGCGAAATTACAAAGTAGATGACATTTGTGTGAGCCAACTGTTCATCAGTACAATGAGACACCTGAGTAACATCAAGAAGAAAGATTTGCTAGAGTTATACTACTGAAATTTCTGGTCCGTGAGTGGTTAGCTGAACTGCTCTGTGCCTCTGTCGAGGCAGCACACCCTGGCAGGAATGTGTGTTGCTTTAGATCTATTCGCTTCAAGAGCCAACACCCCTGAAGGAAAGAGGAAGTGACCAGAGTCCCGCAGTCTTCTTCAGAGCTGTGCCTCAATAGCATAAGGAGCTCTAAGCCCCCACTCTCAGTCTTCCACCTCCCAATATTGAGTACTGAGTCCTTCATAGGTGGGTCTCTGGGCGCATCCAATATCCAAAACAGGTCAACATTAGGGAATTTTCCAGGAAAAAGTGTTAATTCCTTTCTTCCCTTATTCCCGTCATTTCCTCCTTCTATGGCCTGTCCCGTATGAGATTCTCAAGCAATAAAAAAAGAAACACAAGGTGAAATATTCAACTACTTGTGATAATTCCACAGCTAGTAAGAAGGACTGGAACCCAGACTAGGCCTAGGACTTCCCAGATATGCCTTAATGATTTATATATGTGTATATGTATTTTCATTTATTTTTTGTTTTCTACTGTATTACTATGTTTTATAATTTCTATGACAGTAGTTAAGACTCCATCTATCCTCAGTATAGTTACAGTGCCAATTATGTATTAAGTATTAGGTGATGGAGTCAGTTAGCTGAAATGTAACTGGCATTCGGACAGGATTCGGGGTAGTATACAGTAAGTGATACCAACCTAAAAGAGAGATGTATGTTGCAGGCAGAATGGCTGAAATCCTAAGCCATCTCAGTTCCTTGGAACTAACGTGCCAGACACAGGACATGAGCTACCAGATTTGGTGGTTTCCTGCTGGGATCTGGGCTTGCTGTAATCTATATTTCCTCACTATGTCCCCACCCCTCCCTTTTGGAACAAAAATGTGTATTCTATGCACGATATGTTAGAAGTATATAATTTTTTTTTCAATTTTACAAGGTATTACAGTTAAGAGTTTTCCTTGAGTCTCAGAAGAGATGTTGGACTTGGAACTTTTGAACAGTGTTGAGACTGTTAAAGACTATGAGGTCTTTTGAAGGTTGATTTTACAGGGGGTTACAGTTAAAAAATTGCCTTAAGTCTCATAAGAGACTTTGGAATTGGACTTTTGAATAGAGCTGACATAGTTAAAGACTATGGGGACCTTTGAATTTGAACTAAATGCATATGATATAGCCATGAACATTTGGGGACCAGGGAGCAGAATGTGTTGGATTGATGGAGGCAGGGAATACTCTACATTCTAAACTCTCGATGGGATGATGGGCTCAGATGTAAATGAGCTCTCTATGAGGGTGGTTTTCAGAAGACATCTGTTTGGTAGATGACAATAAGTGAAAGTAAATAGTTTGTGTTTTCAGACTCCTTGCTTTTAAAGTCCTCTTAATTATGAGAAGGTCATGTGTTACCCTCTGTTACTCTGGACAGAGTGGTTTGGCATGTGGCTAGAGCAAAAGCTGTGTAGCCAGGTAACCTTCTAAACCGTTTTCTTAGATCAAAGGTTGATGAAGAGAAAAGGGAATTTAGTGTATGAATTTGCATCTCATGTTTCTTCACTCTGCCTTACAAGATTATCACATGGATTAAAGATGACTGGTGTTTAAATTATGATCACAATGTTAAGCTCTACATAGGAGTTCAGTATATGGTGACTGAACTTAATGTTATAAACTATAATCAGAATTGAAGATAAACTCTTGATTCTATCTCAAAGTTCAGTTCTGTGATTCTGTTTATTACACTTTCTGTTGTCATGGTGGATTATCTTCTCTCCAAAAAGAACCTGGTTTTGATAAAGCAAGGAACAATTTCATTCCCAATGTAAGTCAGCTCCATGTGATACAGACCTAACCATGCATCTAAACTATAAGTATATTTCATAAAGGATGTTTCGTACTGCCAGTGCCACCTACAGTCCAGAAATGATGTGCTTCTGTAGAACATCCTAGAAGGGAATCTGGAAAGACCTTATTAGAGAGAATGTTATAAAGCTGAGGGCACATTCAGAAGGGTCTTCAGAGTTGGGAAATCTGTTGGACAAGTCCTGGGCCAGGCAGAGCAGCAGGACCTGCTCCCAAGGCTCTTTCGGAAGTGTAAGCAAACAACAGATGAATCTATCACACAGCCTCTGACTGATGGAGGGGTGGCTCACCTCTAGTGTGCTAGTTGTTTAGAACCATGATGTCTCCCAATTTATGCCCAGTCTCTTTTTGCTGCACTGTACATTTCTTTTCCTACTGGGAGCTAGAGAGTAAGAGAGACTTGATGTATCAACATATCCATTCAGTCTGGTTCCTGGGCTTAGAAATGGTACAAGAGTTTTCAGAATGATCTGATGGAGTAAATGCAGAACATTGCCAGAGTGCTCCATCAAAAGTATTCACCTGGAACCCACTTTTAAAACACAACATGATTTAATAATACAACGTAGAGTGAAGAACATTGTTATCTGGAAATCACTAACACTAATCATAATAAAATTATATGATAAATGATAGAAGCACACTTAATTTTATACATGAATAAAGGAAACATAACAATGTACCACCATGCCTGGCCTGAGATTCCATTTTAACTAGGAACAAGGTGGGAGGGAATAATCATTCCCTTTTAATATAGTATATCAAACAATCTGTATCAATATTTGCTTAAAACAACATTAAATATCTGGTCTACTTGTATTTCAGGGTGCATTTCTTTATATTTGTAAGAGTTTCATGAAAAGGTTAAGCTATTTTTAGAGTATGTCAGAGTTTAATCATTTAATCCAGTATAGTGACATCTCCTGCCTGCTGAGAGAACAAGTAATCATCTAAGGGGACATGGGATTCTGAAGATCTAAAAGCAATAAGAGAAAAATTTTTTTTGTCAAATTTCCAGACCATCAGCATTTTATCTGCTAATATTCTACATATTTCTCTGTTCAATGCAAATCAGTAACTGAAAGTTTAAAACCTGACAACTAATAATAGTTGACTGAGAGGAATCAGTAAAGTAAAACTAAATAAAAACAAAAGACAAAAGATGTTTTGATTGAGAAGTCCCAGTCAGAGCCATTGGCAGGGTCTTGTTAACTAATCAGGTTTTCTTTTGAGACTCCTGCTCTTTCCCTTATCTTTGAATAATTGCATGGTAGGCTTTTTAACTCTCTCTCTCTCTCTCTCTCTCTCTCTCTCTGTCTCTTTACAGCTTTGGGATTCAAGGCTAACCAATGATCACACAATTGTTTGCCGACTTTAGGCTTCTTACAACAAAACAGCTATTGTTTGTAACCTAATAATAATGTAAAAGAAGACAGGCGGAAATTGAAAAAACACACACACAAAAGATCTTTCCTCTACAGATAAAAATTTGGCTTCAGTGCAGGTCAGGGAGGGCAAGTGGGATGCATTTCTTGTGGGAATTTGACTTTGGTCAGGATACCTTATTATAAAGTACTCATAAAACTTTAAAGACTCAGAACTGTTTCTATTTATGTTGGGAGATAACAAGGCTGCCAGTGGAACTGAGCAGTCATCCTGCCCCCTTGTTGCTGGTTCCACTCCATAGCCTCACTCGTTTTGTGTGTTGTGTTTCTCTGTAACCTCCTGTTCTTACCATTCTTCAAGAATAAAGGAGGGAGGGAAGGCTCTGTGACTTCTACACAAATGGATACAAGACCAGAGAAATGATGGGGATCAAAAGGTAGCAAGACTCTAGCACTAGAAAAACATTCTTCTTACAGCACATCTTGACTGTCATGTTTGAAAATATTTACCTGTTTGCAGTTCAAATGGGAAATAGCTAAGAGTTTATTTTTTTTCACATTAGAATTTTAAATGGAAGAAGCTAATGTACATATCAGTGCTTTATAAGGTATATAGATCTTAAATATAAAGAATTCTAATAGAGATACATAAGTGTCAGATATAACAGTTGTGACTTATGTACCTTTGTTTAATGTTAGTTTGAACATATATATCCTTTACAGACTATTAATTTGGTGTAAAAATGTCTTCCTTGTCTGCAAACGATTGATGTGTTTGATCATTTCTGATCAATGTTTTGTTCATTTTTTTTCCACGAGGCATGTATGGATGGATCATTACTCTGTTCTTCAGGTGGGAGTTAAGCCAGAATACAGGAGAAGATATTATTTTTAACTTAGAAGGAAATAACTGTATATCTTAAATACGTCTGCCTACTCAGAGTCAATGTGTACCTCTCACTGACTTCAAGGCACCTTCAAATTGCCACTGTGAGTAGTAACATCAGGAGGAAAGAAACTGACATGTTAAAAGCAAAGTAACGGTGGGACACAAACTTCCAAACTGCTGCCCCTCAAATGTGTTCTTGGCAATCTGTCGTGTTTTTTCCAGTTTGTGACCTAAGAGGCATTTCTCCTAGGTAAACTCTCCTGAAAGCATATTTCCTCACTAATGTGATATGTCATTTGAAATGAAACCTTTATATTGATTCACAGTTTCACTTCTTGAACACATTGCTTGAAGAATCATTTATTAAATCATGAATAAATGTTGAGGCATGATAGGAGTCTCAAAATCCACTCAATCTAAGTGTGTCTTGTTATAAGAAATGATAGGCTGGGAACATAGCTATGAATCATAATGACCATAAGGGCACATTTTCTCATAAGTGGTCATTGGGGAAGATGGGAGGGCAAGCAAGTCTTCAGATAGACTTCAGTAGACAGTAGCCAACCACAGCCTGCAGGACAAATCTGGCCTACTCCTTGTTGTTCAATACAGAATGTGACTTCAGCACTTATGGGCTCATCTATCACATTGTCATCCATGCCTGTGTCTGTCATATGATGACAGAACTGAACCAGAGACCATTTGTTTGCTGCCTGTTCCTTTACTGAGGAATTTGGCCAACCCATGCTCTCCTTCCTTGTGTATGTGTAACATTTGCTAGTTTCTTTGCCTAAGCAACCACTGTGAAAACAGAAAGTCCTAGATACCAGGATACTTACATGAGAGAGAAGCATCAAAGCAGGAGGACTTTTTATTAAAATTCAGACATGTGGTTTAAACACCATGTGATAATTAGTTGTAGGTTGCCTGGGCTAAAAAGTATATTTCTTTCCAAAAGGTATTTATTTATTAATTTATGTGTATGAGAGAAGAGAGAGAGAGAAAAAAAAAACATGTGCCTCAGTACCCATATGTAAGCCAGAAGCCAATTTCATAGAGCTCATTCTCTTCTTACACCTATGTGGATTCCAAGATGGAACTCCAGTCTGCAAGCTTGCAAGACAAGCACCTTTCCTCATTGACCACTGAACCATCTCACTGGCCCTAAGAAGTATATTTCAAAAATAAATGCACTGTAGCAAAGTATCATCTTAGCAATTATCATGTTTGTAGCTTTGAAAATCATTTAGCTTTGCCCTCTGAGTTAAATACTTGCCATGTAAGGAGATTGACCCGAGTATCTAAATAAACATGCTACTTTTACCAGATCATACAGGTGACCAATATACTAGGTCACGTACCCCCAAATATTGTTAAGAGTAACAATGTCTTTAGTAATAAGTAAACGAAGCCAACAGGTATAATGCAAATTTATCTTGGATTAACCTGGTTATTCAAGGTACTTAATACTCCGAGTTTTTTATGAATGATTAGCTTTAGTATTGACCCAGAACATACTGTACCACTGGGAGCATTATAGAAGACATAGCTTTCTGTGAACCAGCTTGCAATAGGACCCTCTTTCTCCTGAGATGGTGCCATGCTGATCCATGGGACATCACTCATTGAATGACACACTAAAGCTCTATAGTTGGACTCCACTGGTCAAACATCTTGCAAGGCACAACCTATGTGGCTCTTCAGCTTGGCATCAGGCAATGGTAACAACAATGAAAATGTGTTTATGTGGATGTATATAGTTCAGTATATTTAACATTTCATCCCTGATCTAAAACCAACAACATTTGGGACATTATATTTAAATAGTTGGAAAAGAATAAATTTTCATAAGAAATTAGAATAGATCTCAATAATAGCCTACAATTTAGAAATTGGTGATGTCTCGGTTTTAAAAATGTAACTTTATTCTCCTGAAAGAAATTACATGTTCTGAAAACTTGAAGTCATCTCAATCATAGGAAATACTGGCCTTTAAATTTTCCCAGACCTTTCAGGAGAAGGTAATTTGGATGTTTTTTCCACTTAATTTTCCAAATAATTGCTGTGGTTCCTCCCCATTTCTACATTAATATAGCCCAGATGGCTGAAAGGAGGTAGCAAGGAAAAATGTGAGCATGGGTTGGAGAAATAAAACAAGCTGGCTGTCGTACTAAGAACACTGGTCTAATTTCATGTAATTTTTCTGACCACAAGCTATAACAAGCCATCCAGGCTGCTATTGTTCTTCATACTCCTGGCAGGCCCTAAACTTTTTATTTGAGGAGACTGATGACCATTCAGTCCTGCACTGAGCCGCACACTATCCACAGGCTTGCCAAGCTGCTGAGCATAGGCTCTCTCCTCTTCCCGTTGTGCAAGGATGATGGAAAAGAGAAGGAAACCTCTTTAAGTGCTTCCTGCTTTTCCTTCCCTCCTTTCTCTTTCTCTGTCATTTGAGTTAATGGAATTCACTGCCCTTATGAATCTGCTTGCCATTTTCCCCACACTTGTGAACTTCATTCTGTATATATGAATTAGTAGTTATATAATGAACCATCTGCAAAAACAGAATAACACAGTTTGTTATGTAAACAATTGTGCTGTGCACAAAACCTCATAACAGATGAAATTCAATGAAGTTTGATAAGCAGAATAGAGAAGGATTTAGAAGAGTTGTCACTGTGGATTTTCTTGGCTTCATTTATGATCTATATGAACATTACCTGTTCAGAAAAGAAAAGAAGTTAAAAACATTTCAGAAAATGAAGGAATTAAAGTATCACTAAGCCATTGCTCCATTGAGCACCATCTCTCACAGTTGAATCTAGAGTCTAGTACATATTCTACTTCTGAGAGAATATAGTTGACATCTTTCTATCAGGCACTCTGCTGTGTTGTCAACTTTATCTCTGCCTTACTGACTAGGGAGGAAATGAATTTTTCTTTCTTCAAATGAGGATTCCTAAAAATGAATATTCAGTGTGATGACATGCAGACACTTGTGTACAGTGTAGTACACTGATGTGATATCTTTTACCAGAATTTGTTTCAGATAATTACATATTTTTGTTTGTACTGACAATCAAGTATGCTTGGGATTGAATCATAAATGAAACAGTAGATGGATGATACGCTTAAGTATTGACTGCGAAATTGAATGCAGAAGTGAATAAGATCTCTGTAGGATAGAACTCTCAGGTAGTTTGAAATACAGTGACCTAAATATACAATGTCAGTGCACTCACTATGACAGGTGAAATGGGCGGTGTACTACAGGGACAGCTAACTGTGGATTTATGTAGGAAGACAAGAGAAAGAACAACTATAGACACACCAAGGAAGAACCTGTGATTACATTGCATTCCTATTAGAACTGTTATGAAAGATCTTTCAGGTGATTCTCCCAACAAGAACATCATAATTCTGACGGTACTGTGAATGCACAAACTTAAGAAAAAAATTCATTCATCATCACAGATACTACACGGATATGCTTCATGTCCTCATACTGCCTTCCATTATCCGGACACCAAACACCTTCTCATGGTTTTATTGGTAGGTAACAAGAAAGATGGTCTGTTCAACCAAGGGAAAATATATGTTACCAAATATCACTCTCAGCAAATGAAAACACATATGGTTATAATTTGGGGAGTTTGTTGTTATTCTCCTAAGTGAGCAACATTTGAACAAGCCTCCTTTTTACTCAGTTTGGAAACAAGGATTGTAGTCAGTGTTCTGCCTCACAGTGAGTGAAGAAAGAAAAGTTGTAATATCAGTACTGCAAGCATTTTGTAGATGTATTGAAATAGAGACAAGGAACAAAAGCTGAGACTGTAGTACTTGTGAACACAAGATTAACCATCAGTGACAAGAAGGAGTTTGTCACATCTTCACTTACTAGATAGAAGGATAATAACTTCCAGTGTAAAGCCTAAGGGTTAACATTTAAAAGAATTTTAAAAGCAAGTCATATATATATGGAATTTAAATGTTTCCCTTTGATAATTTCATACATGTGCATTATTAGTTTTGCTAACTTCACCCCATCACCCTTTCTTATCTCCCTCTTTCCTGCTGAAGCTCCTCTTCCCAAAGGGCCCCATGCTACTTCAGCGCCTCATGGGTTTCCTTTGACTCACTGAGTTTAATTACAGTTGGTAGCATGAGTGGAGGTTATGTACAGGAACATTGGGAACCCTCCCAGGGTCTGCACCACTGGAGAAAATCCCTTTTCCTGACCCCACCTCCGTTAACTCCCCATAGTCCAATCAGTGAAGGATAAGGCCGCATGAGCCCCTTCTCCATGCATGATCAAGTGGTGATGGGCCCCTCCTGTTCAGATCTTGCACAGATAAGCGCAGCTTCAGTGAGTTTCTGAGTGCCATGGCTCTGCTGTGTCACAAGACACTGTTTCCCAGCACTCCTCCTCAACCTCGGCTGCTTTCTTTCCATCCCCTCTTACAGGTGTTACCTGTTCTTAGAAAGGGGGTGATTTATAAGCCTCTTTAGGGCCAGCATTCCATAGTCACTTATTCCCTGCATTTTGACCACTTGTTAGTCTCTGTTTAAGTGGCATTCACTACATAAAGAAGTGTCTCTTAGGACAGCACTGATTTTGTGTTTAAACACCATTATTTAGAAGGCAGTTTGATACCAACTTCATTTAGCAAAACAACGTAAGTAGGTTCTCTCCCCTGGGGCCTGTGAATTCTCCAGGCAAGGCCTATTGGCCAGGCTTACAGTGCCATGCGTGAGTCCCTCTTGTGAAGAAGACCTCAGATCCAATCAGAAAGCGGTTGGTTATCTTTTCAGGCAAGTCATTATGGGAGCACCTGAGGTTCACAACTTGATATGAACATTGCTGACTTTTCCCTTAGCAACTTAGAAAGTAGCTTCCAGCACTGTGACAGTTAGCAGATGCAGCTTGCTTTCTCAGTGTCCTGCAACCAAAGTATGTGGTATCTGCAGCAGCAATTCTTACAGTCTGTCTCCAGTAGGCAACCCAAGGTATTGGCAATAGTCTATAATGGTCTGGTGAGGTCTGGAGCCTCTCTGACCAACAGGTCATAAGTAAGTATCCCACATCTGGCATTGTGACTTTTTTTAAAAATGATCTTTGGTTTCTAGGAGTTGCATTATCTACCTATGCAAAGCACCTCACTCAAACTTCTTTAAGTCATGTTTTTTAATTGACTTACAACATAGGCGGTTTCCCTAAAGGTATTTTCCCACTTCCTTAGTTTCGGTTAACTGAATAGCCCATAAACAACAACATTTGGTCACAAATGTAAATCTCATTTTGACAAGAGATGACATAATACATCATTTCTACAGAAGCATACAAAATTCCTTCAGTGTGGGTGGTTGTTTTCCAACTGATCCAGAGACCTTTGAAAACGTTGACTGCCATTAGAAGTGTTCATTAACGAAAGTCTAGGTACACATGTATCATTAGAAGTATCCATTAACAAAGTGTCTAGGTATCAAAATAAGAGGAGTGCTTATTTTTTTTTGTTTTCTTTGCAAGTTTCTAGTATTTTCTATACTTAACTATATAGAGGGCCTTACCTCATATAGTCAACATAATGAGTAGTTCTGTATTTCTCCATGGTTTAGTTGCAAAACACAATCACTTGCACCTTATTGAGTTTGGTCAATTAATGAGAGACATTCATTTCATCTCATCTCATTTTATCACGGAAACTCTGAGGTGCTGAGCTCATTGAGGCTATAAGATGAACTGATAGAGTGTTCTGTTTTGCAACTCAAACCACCAGAAAGCCTTTGAGACAGAGAGGGCTAAACCATGCAATGAAGGTTGTGAAGTCTTCACCAATCCCTCCCATATCTCATTTAGTTCTTCAGTGAGTCCATTGGCCTCTCTACAGTTCAACCTGAATCCGAGTATTTCTTGTAGTCTTCTCAGTGTCAATTAGTCTGAGAGGCTGTCATCGCACCTCTTGGCTAGCCCTCCCTTCCTTTTTACTGCAGGTGTTCACCCCCCAGTGTCCAGAATGATTTTTGAGATGTCTGAATCAAATCCTCTCATGGCCCTGCTTAGAATCCTAAGTGAATGCAGTTAACTAGAGCCCATGGTCCTTTTGATGGCCCAGTAAGATCTGTAATCTCATTCATCTCTCTGCCTCCAGGTGTCTACACTATGTCTGTCATCTTTTTATTGCTGTTGCCAACACACCCAATTCTGTGTTCCTTGACCATGCAAGCTTAGTTTGGCTCAGGCCCATGCATCATTATTTTTCTTTAATTTTTCCTCCACCCCTAGAGTTCTGTTTGGCTGTCTTTGCTCTCAGATTACATGTCACCTCATAGATTGGCCTACTTGATCTCACTTAATAAACTAGTATTGCTGACTTTCACCAGTCCTAAGGCATGCTTCACCAAATCACCCTACATTGTTTACCTGATTTATTTACAGATTTCATATCAATTGATCACTTCCTGTGATGACAGGCAATCTATTTTTCTGCATATCCTCAGTGTCTCTGGCTATGCATATCCCACAGTAAACATCTGATGAAGAGTTGTGGAACAGCTGATTTCTACTTTTATACTTGGAATTGGAAATCAACCACAAAAACATTTCATCCATATTTGTTGCTAAATACCTAGTTATGACCTTGGCTTCATAATCTTACAGGCATTTGTCTATAGAGCAATGAATTTGAGTCTTTGTTGATATTACTTCATATTATCCATAAATACTTTGTCTCCTTGAATATTTTTCTTTTTCTGTGCATTTAAGAAAAGCATAGAAGAAAGAAAAGAGAATCTTTACCAAATGAATGACTCAGTTAAACTGAGTCAGCCTGAATAAATCTAAGCATAGATCAGCTTGCTATAAATTTCACACTAGAAATCTGATCTGAAAACCCATAAAAGTTATAGAGCAATTTAAAAAAATCACACTGAGTTGCACAAGTGATGTTACATATTATGCCTGGTTTTCTTTTGTTCATATATTCTATCAGGTCCTCTCTCTTTTTCTCTCTTTCTCTCTGCAACTCTCTCCTCCCCTTGTGGTTTAGAGCTGACACAACTTCAGAGAGAGAAAATGTCCTATGTAGAGTTTTCATTAAAGCTATCTCAAGAAACCCATCATGTTTTGGGGACAGGTCTAAATCATTCCAGACCAGCCCATCAGAACACTCCACACCAACATGACCCTTATATGTTTTAAAGAAGGAACACTCAACAGTTAAATAGGATACTGAGAGAACAACTTTCTGAAATGGACATTTCAGTATTCTGACTTCAACACATTCTGTCTTCTATTCCAAATATTTTGACAAATGATTCTATGCTTTACTATCATGTATTAGTGCCAGAATATTGTAGTTTTGTTTGTTTTTTTACTAAAGCATCCTTTTTCTATTTTTGTACTGTATCTGTTTGCTTGTGCCCTTCTACAATTAACAGGCAGAGTTTGAATGTTGGATATTAAAGATCCAGATGTGTGCAGAGTTGGTCTGTTCTGAGAACTCTGAGTCTTGGAAAGGCCTTTTTTCCTGTGCCTTCACCTTGTTTGTGCCCATGTTTCTGTGTCCTGTTGTCCTCTCCCTCTAAAGACATTACTCATATTGGATTAGGGTCCTCTCTAATGGCATTGTGACCTCTTTCAATACTCTTCAAATACAGTTACATTTTGAGGTCCCGAGAGTTGGGAGTTCAACATATGAATCCCAGAGAACACAATTCAACTGACAGTAATTATAGAGATTGTGCGGAAGATACGGTGCTGAATTCCAGTGTGGTTTATTCTCTATAGGCCCGGGAAGGTTTTTGCTTATATATTAAATTTCACTGTTCATAAATAGAAATCTACCCTTTTAAAAATTGGTAACTAAAAATATTCTATATATTAAAACAACAATGAATCTCATGTTAATATGTAAGTTTTCAAATTTCACTGGAGTTTTAGGGGTTTTATGCATTCACTCTAAAATATACCTAAGGACCAAGTGTTTGGTCAAGTAATCACAACTAATTGCAAAGTTCTCTGAGAAAATATATTACCATTGCCACTAAGAAGCTGACAATTTCTTTCTTCTTCTGTAAATAATCAATGTAAAGCTCCAAAGGCATTATTTCACTCCTCTGGTCACTGAATGTCAACCAAAATAAATTCCTGTAGAAAAATAATCCACTTAGGAATAAAAATGTTTGTTAATCATGGGGTTTCTAAAAGCAGGCTCAATTCTTTATGGTAATTTAATTAGTTAATAGGTTTTAATTATGAATCTATTTATCACAATAATTTAACTTCTATGACTATAATATGTGTGTCTTTGTCTGAGAAGATGGTTCAGCAATTAATTGCTTACAATACAAGCATGCGAACCTGAGTTCGGATCCTCCGGGAGCCACATACATGCTGGGTGTATGTGGTAGCCTGTCTGTATTTCCAGCTTTCTGGAGGCAGAGATAGGGATCCCAGAGCAAGCTAGCTAGTGAAACTAGACTTATCACCAAGCACTGGGGATGAGGAAGGTGCAAGAGGGATTGATTCCCGACATGCACCTTGGTCCTCCACATGCACAGACCAGCTTGTGCACCCACACACATGTGACTACACAGACGCAAAAAGTTGCACACCCCCTAAATGGAAACAAAAAGGTGTTTCTTTACTTTTGTTAATTTATTATAAAATTTAATTTTCTCTGGTAAGTGAAAGATACGGAAAGTCACTGCCATCATTGAGATCAGAGCACAAAGAAGAAACTAAAGGTGCTTTTAGTCTACCCCTTTGCATTTCTTTGTTGAACCGCTTTAAAACTCTCATAGAGGTGAGGAGATGGTGCCATTGGTAAAGTTCTTGGCGTGTAAGATCCCGTGCACATAACACTGGTGGGAGGCTGTTGCCTCAGTGCTGAGGCAGAGGGTGTGGGGTGTAGAGAGAAGGCACCCTGGATTTTGCTGGTTGCCTGACAGAATCAGTGAGCTCCAGGTTTAGTGAGAGATCTGATGTGAGCCCCTGGCCTCTGTCCTCACATGCACATATGCGGGTGCATGTGCACAGACGTGTGCTGATGTGGGAACACCTACACACAGGTGCACACACACAAAAAATAGATGCAACTTTTTAAAAACTCTTAGTGAGGCAGACTTTACAGTTAGTAGGGTTTTAACTGTTTAGTCTAAATTCATAGTTTATACATATTGCACATAAAGCCCAAGAAAGGCAAAATGATTGAAAATTCACAGTGAACAATTTAACTATAATAATTAAAGCTTAATAAATCTGTTCATTTCCTAGGATAGTTCAATTCTCTTGTTTATAGGCTGCACAAACTAGCTAGGTTTATTTCCTCTGCAAATAACATAATGTTGAATACTCTGAGGCCTGTTATTTCTTGTCAATGCAAAAACTTAATACCCCAAACACTATTTAATTGTGTTTTTAATCTATCTATTTGTGTATGAGGGGGTCTGTGTGTGTGTGTGTGTGTGTGTGTGTGTGTGTGTGTATGTGTATACATGCCATGGCTTGCATGTGGATGTTAACAGATAACTTGCTTGAGTCAGTTCTCTCCTTCCACTATGTAAGTCTTGGGGATCAAATCTGGGTCTTCAGGCTTGGCAATAGGTACCTTTTCCTGGTAAGCCTTCTCTACAGAACCCCCTCACCCACTCTTAATACATGGGTCTAAGGGTAAGTCACAAAAACTATGTCCCTGTACATCTGCATCAATTAATTCTAATAAATATAAAACCAAAAACTAAAATAAACTTCTAGCTTGGCCTTAAGTTATAGTAACTATAATCTAAGACTAAATTACCTTAAAATGCTTTGCAAGTCTAGGGAATCAGGAAAATGTAGGAAAGCATTTAAATGATTGTAAGCAGATATATCATCCATAGTAGGCTGGATTTGAGAGTGTGGGTGTTCTAATAATGATGTACTCAGCTGTAAAATGGGACTTTTCTAGCAAATTTTGACATATTGTCAGCCTGTTGTGTATGAAGTTGAGTACAGAGAGATTTGTGTGTGCAGACTGAACTGGTCATGGATTGATGAATGCACCAGCTGGAGAAGAGGATGCTTTCATAGCTAGAAGCAGCGGCCCATAGAAGATGGACGGCAGAGCACAGAGTCTCTTTTCCCTCTGCTCTGCCATGTGGTTTCATCAGGTCACCTGCCTGGGCCTCAGTGGTGCTTCTGTCAGATAAGCTCTGTCTTAGAAGTTTCCTTCCATTTCTATATGATATGGTTATTTTCTATATGGTTAGGTGAGACTTGTAGTCACCACCACACTTATTTTAATTTTGGTTTAAAGGTTTCTCCGTACACAGTGATATGAGATATGAACAAACTGTAACCCACTCTTGTCTCTGAGCTCCAGTCCATCACGAATACAACTACTCAAATCACACTCGAGTAAGGCATGCCTAAACCACGTCCAGTCCGGCCACCTGCACCTCACTTCTCTTTCCTGTGTTCACTTCCTTTTCTGTGATCATTAATGCAATCTGTTTATGTGGTAGGAGGGCATATTTGGAACGATTTTTGTTCCAAAATACAACCCATTCTAGACTCACACACCTAACCAATAAGATCGCTGTATCTGTTCTTTTAACACAGTCAGTAATGTCTAGTATAATGAGAAGCAGAAAACTGAACATTTGGGCGTAAAGAGATACACCAGGCAGGCACATGTTTCTAGACCACCTTCCTTCTAGAGATCTCCTAGAATACCACTCACCCTAGCCCCTTGTATTTCCCCATGAGATGGGAAAGCCTGGTTTCCCTAGAAATCTAAGTAAATGGTAGTTCCCATTGGTTAGAGAGGCCATTCTAAAGATCCTAGCAACACAAAATAGCATAGTTTCCTAGATGATTAAATTGCAACGTGATTCTAAGTAAATTTTTGCTACCTACAGAAAGTCTTTGTCCTACCATGTCTTTCTTTTAGCTTTCTGAAGAATATATCATAAATCAAACTTGTAAACAGTCCATCATTTCAAAAGGTAGCTCCTGATTTTTCTCTTTGTAATCATAAATCACACAGATATCTAGTCAAGGCCGCCCAAGCAGCAGATTTCCCCTAACTGTTCTAGATGTGTAATTTTCCCAGTTGATTCAAGTAGCACCTGTATCTGACTGAGCAAGTAAACGTTCTTGAGTACTCCACTCCAAATCCACGAAGTGTCTGGGGACGAGCATCATACAACTTCTGACTCAGAGAATAAAAGCCTGAGCTACTAGGTGGACAGAGCTGACTACCCACTGTGTCTTCCCTGGGGTCTGTAAGTTGGGTCAGCACAGTCTTTCCAGATCTCTCAACCGTGAGGAATACACCTGGCCTGGAAATTACATGTTCCTAAGAACTACATAATTTGTCATTTTCCTTTTCTTCCAAGTAAGTTGAAATGTGTGTGCAGATGGTCTGACCCTTAGCCTGCTCTTGAGGCCGCAAGAGTGAGTGTAAATTTGCTTTACTGTCTGTGGATGTAATATCAAGTTTTGAGGATTTTTCTCTATGTTTTTTATGTATTTTTTATGTTATTTTTTATTTCACATGTATGAATGTATTGCCTGTATCTGTGTGAATGTACTAGTGTTGTGCAATACCTTAGGAGTCGGAAGAGGGCGTTAGATTCTCCTGGAACTGGAGTTAGGGATGGTGGTTAGCCACCATATGGATGCTGGAAATTGAACCCTGGTTCTCTGCAAGAGCAGACGGTACTCTTAACTGCTGAACCGTCTCTCCAGCCCCCCTATTTTTTTTTTTACACTGATCTACTTTCATGTTTAAGTGGAGAAGCAACTCCACAAATTTTTATACATACATTTGAGTTTGTATCCTTCCATATCCAGTTTTGGATTTCCAGTGGTCAGTGGAGAGATTTCTTTCAGAATTCTTTCCTCCAAGGCAGTCTGGATTTGCCTCATTCTGCCCTGAGCACAACTATGTCCCCCACACAGTATCTCTTTGGCATCTTGGAATCAGTCCTTCAGTAAGAATTAAAATGAAAGACCACCGGTGATCACACAGATGGACACTGACAACAACCATGGACGTGATGGAATTTCAGTCCCTAGCCAGGACCCAGCACATAGAGAAATGAAGGAAGCGAAGCGGGGACGTAACCTCACTGCTAGAGCTCCTCCCACCTAGGGTGCACAAGCACTTCACAGAAAGGGATGGTGCTGCATGCTTATACTCTCAGAGCCCAGAAGGTGGAGGCAGGAAGATGAGACGTTAAAGGTCATCCTGACTCTATAAGCAAGTCCGAGGCCAGCTTGGGCTACATGAGACCCTGACTCAGAATAAACAAAAAATAGTAATGACAGCTAGGTAAATGATGATTTGAGAGATTTGTCCCAAGTTACAGTTCCATGAAGACCCCTTCACTGGGGTTCTCCTTTAAAGTCAAAGCTTGTTTTGCAAGTACCCAGACCATTCCTCCAACACAGCATCACACACTCTTTCAGCTTGTACAGACGCATTCCTTATAAGCACCTGTCCTTCAGGATTTCTGTGGGAACCTTTTTAAAGGTTTAGTAGTATGTAAAGTGTCACTGCCCCTCACAGATTTCTGAAATCACAGTATTATTTTCAGTGAATAAACTATCCATTTCCGTCCATTCTTTAAGTGAAACCCCACAACACAATTGCTCTGTCAAGATAAAAACAATGAATATTGATTCGATTTGTGCAGTTACTCATGAATTACTCAACATGAGTATCACTGTAGCCGTCACCATACAAAGTTGGTAGAAGGTAGGCATCGGCATTGCCGTATCATGTTCATTGACATAATTATATGTTCTCCAGCAGTTCCATGTGTAACATTTTTGTATGTATGATACATGAAGATGTTTATTTGAAAGCTAATCTGAAGGTTGGCTGCCTGTGAAGTAGTCATCATCCCTCAGCACCTTCACACACTCCATTGGCTATTTTCTTGCTTTCTTCGATCACTGAGGTTAAGAGCACAGTGTCTGGGTGGGACTCAGTGGTTCTTGATTGGAATCCAATGCTTACCCTCTAAATACCCTCCCAACACTCACTTCTTATCAGAAATAGAATGTTAAAAGGAAGTACCCAATAATAGAATTACCGTATGGGGATGTTACCCCAATTAAATTTGATAGTGACTATAATGATGTTAGCACAAAATCTAATACAGAGTATACATTCGATACTTACTAGTCATTAATGTATCACTGGAGTTTCAAATAACTAATCATTACTTAAGTAGTCTTTTATGTATATAAATGCTTTATGCTCCTGGGACTCATAAATCATTTTAAAGAAAAATAAACGTCAGACATTCGATTTAAAAAAAAAAAAAAACAGACTATGTGGAAAAAGAGAACAGGGTTCAGTAAACAGAATTGAGGCTAAGATGGAGGATGGAAGATGAGAACAAAATGACTTGAAAATCACTTGATATTGTATAAACAAGAGAATGTCAGCCTGCTCCCTTGAAACACAGTATTCCAGTGTTAGGGTATTTCACCAGCCTGGAAATCCTGACTTTTCTCCTTCCTGACATTAATGAAAGATATCATTTATATGTGTGGCATCAACATGTACGTCTAAATTTCCCAAATTTCTTTGCAAACAAAATTCTTTGTTTAGCAAATGTAACAGTTAAGAAAATAGAAGTCAAGTATATTTTAATATGGTATTAGGCTTTTCTATCATTTATATAAAAAGTAAAACGGAAAAATGTATGGAATTAAAGGCTATTTCTTATTTCTTATTTTTTTACTTGTTTTATCAACAGTAATATAAGAAAAGAGCAAGCATATGCCACTGAATGATAATCATTAACACTTAAAAGTATAAGCCGGGAATGTTGACTTGAACTTATTAATGTGTGCGTCGTAATGGTAAACTTTGTGTTATTTATTTCCTTTGACTTTGTTCAATGAAAGCAGCTAGATTGTAAGTGTAGTGAGCTCAGCACCTTCTGTCTTTCCTTAACAGTACTTATTTAAACAAATATAATAATACATTTCAATAATCTTTAATTTTTTTCCCTCTCTTCTCAAAATCCAAGGGGAAACTGTCTTGTTTATTCTGCAGTTTCATTATTTAGTGAAATCTTGATTTCTGGTAGACTCAAACATCTCTCAAACAAATCTTCACCCTCTATATGATTGCCACCAAAAGAAAAATTATAAATTTCTCTCTCTCTCTCTCTCTCTCTCTCTCTCTCTCTCTCTTTGTCTATATGATGTGTGTGTGTGTGTGTGTGTGTGTGTATGTGTGTGTGTGTGTATCATCCAGTCTCTGCTTCCTATGAAAGCACCAGTCATCTTGTATTAGGGTCAACCAAATTTAACTACTACTTAAGGACTCTGTCTCAAAACACAGCTGTATTCTGAGGTACTGGCTTTAGGACTTTAACATGTGAATTTGAATGGAATCAACACAGCCTATAACAATTTCTCATTAAAAAAATCTTCCATACCCAGATAGAATGGTCTGAATGCTTGGTAAAACCAAATTTAACAGATCCACTTTATGCACTAATTTTAGTGCATCAGGACTCTCCAAGACAAGGCTACACAATCCTGTCTTTTAAAAAATGACCTTTCCAATCCCAGTAATATCCAGCTTTAAAGGCTGCTGACTTAGCCTCTGCCTATTCCTAAGTAAACTCACTGTCCCATTGGCCAACCCTCCAATGAACAACTGATCCTAAATCTGTAACGTCTCCAAAACGCATCCTTAATTTCACACAGGACTTTTCTTTAAATATTTAACAGTTTAATCAAATCTCCATTTTACTCTCTACCAGCCCATCAGTACCAATGTTTCCTCCAGCCTTTCTAGTTTGTGAGATACTCTTGGGCCCTTCTGTAATGAACAGCGTTTGCTCACATTTTTTGCAGCTAATTTTCTCATTGAAAGGAATAAGGAAAAGAAGGGATGCAACGAGATGCCTCTTGGAGGCAGAGAAACATGAATGGATGAACGCTGAATAGGATTCCGATGTGGAATAGCTATCCACTTTCCATGGAGACAGAATTCTTGGACTCATTATAGAAGCATAGTTGCTAGGCTTTTTAGGACATTAGTGCTTTTCATAATGATGGCAGCAGTCTTCTCTGAACCACTGTGTATTTACAGTGGGTTCTAAGCAGAGTGGGGACTGTGAGAATTTATTATTTAATGAGAAATATTGGAAGGTGATGAGAGTCATCTGCTGCTGATGAGAAACCCTGCTTTAACAAATTATTTTTAAAATATTAAATGTCTACCTCAATCTACATACTTGACTACTTAAAACAGGATAATTTTGTGAGAGATTGAAATGAAATACAGGGTTTATATGCAATTATTTTCAGCACCTATAAAATGTTCTGTATTTGCTTTAAGGGTTTAAAATTTCACACTTTCTTGATTTCGTCAAACCTCAGTAGCCTACACTAAATCAAATGGCTAGTTATTGAGTTTTGGCTGAAGGGTGTTTTTAATAAGGTGACAGCCAATGGCTGTATTTGAGAAAATGTAATTTATTTTAGATTAATTTGTAATGTAGGCCTCATTTTGAACTATCTGGAGAATGCCATGAATACATATTTATATGTGAAAAGTACTTTCAGGTTCTTACATCTTGCATGGGATGCAAGATTTCTCTGCCTATGTCAAGGCTTAGATATACACCACAATTAAAATAAGTTTAGGTACCTGAAAGTTTGGAAGCTCAAATATAAGTTATTGAAATAGAAACTATTATTATTATTATTATTTTCTTACACTGTATTTCATCACTATGTTAGAAAGTACTCCAAAATTACCTAGTGGGAATTAAGGACAAAAGTAGTTAGCAATTCAAATTTATTAGTACCAAGACAGCTAAATTAATCCTTTCTTTAAAAAAATCATTAAGGATATGGGGAGATAGCTCAGCAGGTAAAGTATGAGGATTGGGAGCCGGAGAGATGGCTACTGGTTAAAGAGTACTGGCTGCTCTTGCAGAGAACCCGAGTTCAGTTCCGGCACCCACATGACAACTAACAACTATCCAGAACTCCAGCTCCAGGGGATCCAACACTCTTTTTTTGACCTATACAGACACTGCACGACATGGTTGCACTTACATGCGTACAGGCAATAAATACACTCATGCATATAAAATAAAAATAATACAAATAAAATATTTTTACAAGTGTGAGGACCAGACTTCAGATCCCCAGCATGCACATGAATGCCTGGAGGGTGTGATGACCTGCCTGTAATCCAGTCTCAGCATGCCAGAGAGGAGACAAAAATCTCTGAGGTGGCGAACTAGCTCCACTAACCAAATTGCTGGGCTCTGGGTTCAGATAAGAGACCCTGTCTCAAAATATAAGGTGAAGAAAAATAGAAGAGTCATCCCTGAGGTCAGTCCCTGGCTTCCATATGCATGTACACCACACATACGTACACACAGAAAAAGTCATTAAATATTAGTTTTCAAAGTAAATGTTGCAAAACTTAACATCTGGCTAATATAGAAAATTAGCAAAATGGTATGTATAAAACATTTTACTTATTCTTCAACTTCATCTTCCTACATGGTAATTTAACATTGGTCATCAAGTTAGCCTGTGAGGTGGCTCAGCAAGTAAAGGTATTTGCTGTGAAGCTTGATGACCTGCATTTGATCCCTAGGACCCAAATAAAAAAGGAAAGAACCAATTCCTGAAAATTTTCCTCTGACTTCCACATGCATACTGTGACAAGAATACACATACACTAAATAAGTAAATAAATATATTTTTTAAATATGTAAGTTTATTAGTAAGAATTGTTTAATAATAAATGTAATATAACAAATCTTTATACTGGAGTGAATTTGAATCTTCTATCATGTCTTATAGTTAAGTGCCTGTGTATCATTTAGAAAATCTGTGACAATAATATAGAAATGAAGACCACAAAGAACAAATAGATTAGTAATTTACAAATTTACCTGAAATAACCATTTTCCCCAGCAAATACATAGTGATTTACAGGGTAAAAAGAGTTAAACCAACGGCCTCCATGAAACTCTCCTCCCAGCAATAACCACAGTCCTTGGTATATTCTACAAACCTCTTTATCATTAATACTCATGTAAATTAATCATTTTTATTCTATTACAGTCTCTGAAAGATAGTCAGAGGGAAGTCAGTTAGCTAAGGAAAGGAGATGACTGACCTCAAAGATCCACTAGCCTGTCCTGCACGAGGGCAGATAGCACACATTTTCAGCAGTGCAGAACATGAGTCTTGGTCTCAACTACTCATGTCTGCCTGGAGGTATGAAGGCAGCCAGAGGCCATGGAGGAACTGGCCAGGGCTGGAAATGGCCTGCAAGCCTTAGTTTTCTCCCTGGGGCCTTCTGTGATAGAATAATTTGGGTTTCTAATTATACCGCTGGAACTAGAAGGGTTGGGGCTCCATAATGTCCTGTAGCTGTATGGAAACTACACAAACACAATCGCTCATCTGAACACTGTCAGCAAAGGCCAAACATCTGGATGTTTGGAAATCTAAACTAAAATGTGAAAAACACCTATTACGTTATCATTGTGATTACTACTAAGCATTTGTGTACTTCATTCCAAGAGTGATCTCAACATGTTTAAAGAGCTGGACACAAAAGAAAATAGTACCTTTTTTTTTTCTTTTCACTTTAATATTTTAAAACAAAGGCCAATGGAGGGAGTAACATTTCTACTAAGTAACAAAATGTACTTCTCAGGATTGCATCTCCTCTTAAAACCATGCTGAAATCCACAATGGCACTGGGCTGTTTGGTCTGAATGATCCCATGAATTGAGTGCTTTTTAGGGGGATAACCAGCCCTACCAGAGGACAGCCACAGCCACCTTCTATGAATTTCATGTGAGTCTTCTCAGAGTTCTGATGATAGAAAGAAAACCTTCGAAGAGCAGACACTTCTCAGAGGGGATGGTACAGAGCAGATTCTGTCCTCAGTTTAAGTAGAGATAGGTGAGAGATAGTAGAGAAACTGTATCTGATACAGCACATCTACTCATCCAGTGTCTCTTCCTTTTGGAGACCCTACTGGGAGGCAAAATTGGGTCCCATATTGAGTTTTACATGAAAGCAGACCAACTCTATTATTTGGAGTTCCTAGAAAATAACTTAGGATGATCTTGTGTTCCCAGCATAAAGAACTGTCTTTGTGGAATGAACTGGAAGTCTAGACCTGCAAGGACACTTACCTTAACCTTAGGAGCGTGTTTATTTTACATCATGGGAGAGATTGTCAGCTGCTGGTGTCTCTTGTTGATATCACGTTCACCCCACTCTGCTCTGCCTCTGGTTCTAGCTTTTGTGTACTCGTCCTCACCGCCTCTCAGGTGCTGCTAGTGAGAGACATGTCTATCTATCTGCAGAGTCTCCTCTGCCACACCTACAGGGGCTCCCACCCCTCCCTTCCCCATAGTTCCTTCTCTGCCTTACCTTCACTATAGTTCGTCTGTCCCTCTGTTCTGTTGAACTCTGTAAACTTAGAGAAGCCTGTTTCCTTTTCAACTCTCAGTCTTCCCTTCGTCCCTCCCTTCTGCTCCGCGATTTGTTTTCTGCAGTCCCAGAGCTGTCCTCCTCCCTTCTTTCTGGGCCACACTCAAGAGGAAACATCTCCCTAACAGCTCCTTCCAGGCTCCTTTATATGTGTAGGTCTGTCAGTTTTCCTATATGCAGTCAACTAAAATTTCTTTCCATAATATTAGGTTTTTATTTTTTATAATGTTTGCATGTGTATGTGGTATAGTATGCATATACCTGTGTATATTTGCATGTGTGGGGGTGCACATATCTAGATGTGTAGATTTGTATGCACATGTGTGTGGAGGCATGTGGTTCATGTCAGATGCCTTCCTTGATCACTCTCTACCTGATACACGGAGGCAGCATCTCTCACTTGAACCTAGAGCTCACCCATCAGGCCAGCGTAGTTAACCAGCTTCTCCCTCGTTTCCTGTCTATGCCTTGTACACGTTGAGATTAATTAGTTGGGATTTCAGGCTGGCCACCATGTCCACTGGCCATGTACCTCAGTGCTGGGGATCTTAATCCCCAGATACGCACATAAGAAAGCATGTACAGGTTGAAGAGCACTCATTGTAGAGCCCAACGTTTCAGGATGAATCCTACCCCTGCCACTCCTTGGCTGAGGTATGTTGGGTGATTTATTTAATCTCGTGGGACTTCATTTTACCTAGCTTTGATCATTAACAGTCAACAGTAATGCCCACTAAGTACTTGCCAGGTGGTTGGCAGTTTCCTTTCTCTTATTTGAGCTTCACGGCTTTCTGAGGAACATTATATTACTACTGCCACCACTATGCCTGTTTTACACATTTACAAGATTAGATCTGAAGATATTCTAGACTCTATGGATGAAACAAAAACGTTCCAGAACCATCTTCATGGTCACCAAGTTCTATCTCTCAAAGGAGAGGAAAAGACTGGGTTTTCCAAACTGTCAGGAGGAAATTAAATTGTTTGAAACATTCTCATCGTCCATTTACCTTACAATGTCTGAATTTGTTCCTTTGTTTCTCAGTTACAAAGAAACTGCAGGGTCTCAACCAGCTTCCATCTTAGAAGTAGACGAGAGGGCCTGACATTTCAAACCAAGCTACTTTATCCTATTCCCTTCTTCAGTTAAAAATATCTCATGTGGGGTTTGTGTTAAGCCAGCATTTAATCACATAGTGCACCTCAGAAAGAAGGGTCAAGTGTATGAAAAGAGGGTGGTGTGATTGCCTCCTGAAGGAGCTTGATCCGCCTTTCCTCCCCAGCAAGTCCTGTGAGTCCTGACAGAACAAGCCCAGATGTCTCTTCATGCTACATCCAGTAGATGCGACTTAGCAAAACAAGCGTTCGACCTTCACTTCTACTACCATAGAGCATGCATATTCCAGTTGATGTGACTTTTTCCTCATATGTTGGGATATTTGCATAGAAATGTTAGACCACTTCCACACACTGTTTTCTGTGTTCTAGTCATTGTTGATACAGATGAACTCCTACATCTCTCAAAACAACCTTAATGGCCCCCATTTTAGAGATGAGGTAAATAAACACAGAGATAGAACAGAGCTTTGCAAATGTTCATGTGTAATTAATGTAGTACATTGTTAACTCTAGGTACCATCACTTATTTCTGATTCATGAGGGTGAGTCTTAGGACACTTCTAGAAAGTTGCCTGGTGATGCTGTTGCTACAGAGACCACTACTAAAGAGTCACAGAAATAGTTTCCCAGTGCTACAAAGCTGGACAATGGGAGGCTAGGTTCAAACATAGGAGATGTAGTGTCTGAGGACTTCCTCTTCCTTCATGGAATAACTGGACAAGTTTTCTGTCTTCATAGAAATGCCCATTGCTATATAAGTCATTTCTACTTATGTATACATAAATGTGCATGTCTGGTTGAACATCTGTGCTTATGTGCAGATAAACATGCACACATGTATTATAACTATATACTCCACTGAGTCAGGTATGTGTCAATAGGAAACAACCATTAGCAAATTCTTTCACTATTCTTGTACTTATCTGAGCACTGAAGTAAGTTTTTCCCAATAACAGATCCCCAAGTTCCTCACAGTCCCTACAACCTGTCGTTTGAAAATAATGAGCCTGTGTTCCAAAAGCACATGTAGCCTCATCCTTACTTCTCTTGGCCGGAGGCTTGAACTTGCTACCGTTTGACATAACGACAGGTGTAATTAATGCATTAGAGTTGGAAGTTCTTAGTCATCATCTCCAGCTTTTAATCAGATTCATGAATCTAAGACCTGTGGACTAAGTTCAGGTAGCTGTGCTTGAAGACTGTGGCAATCGCTGAGTCAGCTGGAGGCAGCTCTGCTGACTTTCTGGCCCTTTTCCCACAGTTATGCCAAACTCTCCGTCCTCTGTCCTCTGTTCTGTCCTTGTGCTTTCTGGTGACACAGAGTTCCGTGCTTCACTGGAGACAACCTCATGTGTACAAAGACGCCAGTTCTAGGAATCTGCTGGCCAGGCTGTGCCTGTTGTTGATCTCCAGTGATTCCTGTCAGATCAGGTCCCATCTTCCTTCTGCACCACCTGCTCTGAGCATGAACCAGTCTAGAATCCTCCCCTCTTCCTAGTGTCCCAAAGGGAAGGAAATGTTCCAAAGAGTGCCCAGAGATGAGAATCCCAGCCTTTGATCTGAAAGCGAACACTGAGAATAAGCACAAACCGTTTTCACTGGCTGTTTCCCAAATGCATTTGAAAACCTGCGGTTCCCACCTGGCTGTGGCTAATTCTCTCAGATGCTCTCACAGGGATGGGGGCCTGTGTTTGAGACCAAGGCTTCCCTCTGTTTGTTTGTGGTTGTGGTGCCCTCTGCTGTTCCTGTACATCCAAACATGTGCATTTTCCCAGAAAATTCAAGATTGAAAACTTTTGTTAGAAGTCAAAATATTTCTCTGGTTGAAATCAGTTATTTGGAAGCTAAGTGTAGTTCAAAGGGGAACATTCTGTGCAATTAAAGCTATAGTAATTTCCTTCTTTTTGGCAGATAAACATCCTATGACTTTTTTTAGCAGTGCTAAAGTGCTAAATATAGTCCAAATAACCCAGATTCACCCTGGGATGAATCTGAGGGAGGTAAGGGAACATAGAACACTTTTTTTTTTAATCTGGTCTTTGTAACTGGTATAGTATTAGAAGAGTTTCAGGTTCTCTTGGTACTTTTTTTTTTTTTTTCCGTAAAATGTTTCCTGAGTCATAAACTTTCAAATCTTAAAGGCACTTTCAAAATTTGCCAGGTCAATCTTTTCAAAAAACTTTTACCAAAGTTCAGAGACTAGAAGAGTTTCCAAGCCAGTCTGTGAAGTGCAGATGTGAACCTAATTCATTACGATATGTTTTTATATTAGTAAATCAAATATATTAATTTTTGGAACATGAGATATTATAAACTTTCTTGGGTTTTATTTTAAGCCAAAATAAATAATAAATATTTAGTTAAAATTTTACAGTAATTTAATTATCTTAGCATTTATTTAATAAAACCCGGAAGCTATGACAGATGCCTTTAAAGTCCAATTTTCAGTGTTTACTTTCTTATGTTTTCTTGTTATGCTTGCTAATGTGGCTTCTGACCAAGTAAGTGTATTAATAGAACATTTGTGGTCACTCTTATTCCTGTATGATTATTAGAAACCAAAGAAAGTTTGAAGCTTATTCATAAACAAATATATTTCTTGAATTTCATCCAGTGAAGTCGTGTTTATTAGTGAAAAAAGGACTGTATAGGAGATGTGAAGGCTTTATCCAAAAAGACCCATCTATTTTGTTTTAAGATACAGAATAGATCTTACAACTCCTCACAAGAACAACTTTGATATTCCTTTATTTAGAATTGTTTCAGGCTGTCACTAGCCAACAGATGGAGCCCATGTGTATCTCCATATAATAGAGTAGTCATGCTAGTATAGAAATATAAAGAATTCCGGTTCCCATTATACAATATGAAGCTATGAAATTTTATCATGTATGTTGCAAATGCCTCCTGTTTCATGAGAAACATTATCATCTGTGCTCTGGATTTTTTTCTCCGGGTCCCTTGCATCTTTAATTTTCCTTTGGTCTTTTTGAGACAGGGTCTCCCTGTAGCCCCTGCTGGCCTGGAACTGGCTGTGTAGACCAGGCTGCCTCCATCTACTAGAGATGCTCCTGCTTCTGCCTCCTGAGTGGTGGGATTAAAGGCGTACACCACCATGCCGGGATTCCTGTGTCTTTTTTCCTAAACTATGATAGACATGAAATGTCGATGCATAAAAGACATTCCATCAACAACTTGTATTATAGAATTAGAACCCTGGAGAGGAGCTTTTACTTGCCTCTTCTTAGTGTAGACATTAAAGGAGAGTCTTAGCAGCTAGTAACTTGTCAAACTAGGAAGCAAAGCTATGTCTGTGCTTGGTTTTTGTTGATTCCTAGGCCAATGTTGATTTCTGTGCCTGAAGTTTCTCATCTAAGCTTTTTAGGGAAGCAATTGGTGAACTTGAAATTATAAAACAAGATCAACTGAACTGAAGTAACTGTTCTGTGATCTTCTGAGGATGTCAGTTTCAGCACCACCCTTTTGCAAAGTCTTTATTTCTGTCCTGAGTATCGGACAGAAATATGGTTTGAAAATACTAGATAGTTTACAATCCAAAATGTTTTAATCTCTCCTTAGCTAATACTGAATGTCTAAGGTTAAGATACTCCTAGAAAAGGCATATTCATTTTTAAAATTGTGCTCAGAGAAAATTGTGACCACAAGGTGTAGATTTCGGTCTTTTGAACATAAGGATCCAGTAAGAACAAGCTACGTTACCATCTTTCGTGGTCTGTGCCATACTCAACAGTGTTGAGCCATCATCATGTACCCACAGTGCATGAGCATCAAGAAAAAGTAAAGGGAAGGTGAGAGTTCTGAAATCACTGGAAAATGATGCTATGCCCAGTTGTCTCCTAGGACTGCAAAAAGTAATCTCTTCTGAGCTGTGCCCATGGCTTCATTTTCTGGTACTAGGTGTATGCTAAAGTAATATCAGATCTGGAGGCCTCCTGATGACAAGAGGACAGGTCTCCATCACTTTCTGTCCACCTCACCCATAATATCAAGTTCTGCCCAGTGAACATACCCTCATTCTGTACAGCGGAGCGCCATTGTGTCCTTTCTCCCTGAGGTGAAGAGCCCACCCGACTCTTCTCTGCTGCTGGGCACACCACACCCTTGTCCACTTCCACCTAACACTCATCATATTGCATTGGAATGACCTTCCTCTTTGACTTTTCCTATCTTGATCTTCTGGATCTTCCTTTCTAGATCTAACACATATGCATATTACATAGAATTCAAAGAATCTTCATTTTGGCAGTTGGTGTTCATCAAATAGCAAGACAAGTCATTTGGCCTTATTTTCTTTTATAAGTCTATGATAGAATCCCTGAACGTAAATACTTTACAACCAGAAGTGTATTTGTCACAGTTCTGCAGGCTAGGAAAGTTGTAAATGAAGGTGTCAGTCTCTGGAGAGGCCCTTCCTGTGATGTCATCGCATGGTAGACCAGAGGGTGACAGACAGTGCACATAGAAGGGGAACAAATGCACCATTTTTAGCAAACACTCTTGAAATCACCGCATTAATTCTTTCCTGAGATCACAATCCACACAGCCTCCCACCTCTCCAAATCCCCTCCTCCAAATCCCATCGTAGTGGCAATCAAAATTCAACATGAGGTGTGGAGGGATCAAACGTTCAAACCACAGCACCTACTAAGAGGCAGGCGTTGTAGCCTATTTGTCTTGGAAGGCTCGCCCCGAATTTCACTGAATAAAATTTAATATTCTACAATAGCAATTGGTAACACCTGCAGTGAATATTTTCCAGATTAGAACTATAAAACAACACTCCATGTCCAACTTGTTAAGGACGTTGATCAAGCATTTGTTCATATGATTATGGAGTTCAAAATTATTTACCACATAATGGTACTTTGTCCCTGTTCTTCACTCCAAGAGGTAGACACATAAGCTTGAACATTCAGCTTTAAGATACTTGACTTCATAGACAATGTCTCCTGTATTCATATGTACTTCAAATTTAACAGCTGAATTGTTATTCTCATGGAATAGTAACACTTCCTGTGTCCACTGGAAGACTTAAAAGGACACACATTTTCAGTACACATTTTCAGTTTTTTGCATTGTTGCTATTTTTGCTATAACACTGAGTTAATCTTGTCAGATTTCACAAACAAAAATATGGGACACCCACTTAAATTTGGTTTTCTGGCAAACAGCCCATTATTTCTTCATTTTAAATATGTGCCATGCAAGATTTAGAACATACTTTTACTTAAAAATAACATGAAACTGAGATTTAACTGGGTGTTCTGTTTTTAATCTGGCAAACTTAGGTTGAAGAAATGAGGAAATTCTCTTGGAAGTGTTTTATCAGCATAACAGAGTATATAAATCCCTTCCATCAAGGAGCCTCCTCTGATTAACTGAACACCTTGGGAGATGCTCCTTCACCTTCCACAGTGTAGACCCAAGTAGCAAGGGATGAGGAAGGTAGAGTCAGAAGCTCTAAGCTGTTCAAAGAGTCAAGATTTTAGGGTTCTCAGTGCTGAATACAGACTTTTAGTCTTCATTTTAACTTGATTTGGATGACATGGTAGAAAGGTCAATAAGAATTTGTAGTAGTAATCTTTTCTCTTTTATTTATTGTGTGTATGCAACGTACATGTCATGGTACACATGTACAAGTCATAGGATGACTTGTAGGAGTCAGTTAAGGAGATTGACCCCAGGTGGTCTAGCTTGGTGGTAAGGACCTTACTCCTGAGCCATCTCCCAGGCCCTACAGTGAGGATCTTAGAGTTGCTAGCCAGTGTAGGATCAATCTGGATATGACTAAATCACTTTGAAATGACTTCAGCTCATCTGAGAACAGCGAAGACTATAAAAAAAATACTAAAAGAAATTTATTAATTTTTTTCTGCTTAGCTTAACACATTTTTATGTCTGAGAAGTGATCTGAACTTTGACCTTTAGATGTTCAGCATTTTGTTGCTTTACTATGTATTTATTTAGTGAGTATGAGGGTTGTTTTGCTTGCATGTGATTAAGTGCACCATATGCATGTAATGTCTGCAGAATCCAAAACACGGTGTCGGATCTGCTGGAACTGGAGTTACGGGTGACTGTAAGCCATCGGGTGCTGGGAACTGAAACTACATCCTTGGCAAAAGCAACCAGTGTCCTTAACAGCTGACCCATCTCCCCAGCGCTGGTTACCAGCATTTTTAATAAATAGTGAAAGTGAGGTATGAAAAAAAAATTCTTTGTTAGCAATATATTCCTAACTACAATGGTAAGAATAACCCTCAGAGCACCCAGGAGCCCAGGACAGTCCCTTTGATATGGCCTCCCTTCTCAAGATATACTATTAATCCTTCACGTTTCAAAGCCAGTTTAAGCCTTTCCCTTTATCCTTGTCACCTGCAGTAACCATCTTTGAGAATTTCAGTGCATCAAATTGTTGACAACTGGTTTTGAGGTTCCCTTAATTTTGTTTGTTTACTAAATTATTACTCCGTGGAAATGAGTAAATGCAAAATTACTAAATGTTCTGATAATTTTTTAAAGAATGAACTGTATAACTTGAGAAGTTAAAGCGACCTCTAATGTGCATTTACCAGATATATTTCAATGCCATCTCTGGATCTATCATTAAAAGTGAAACATGCAATTGTTTTCCTTTGCCATTTTTCCCTAATGTGGGGAATCACCCACCTAACATATGATGATTATTTAAGACTTGAAATCATATGCAATTATGCTCAGTGTTTGCTCTGCTCTGAAGTTCCCCAGTTAGCACTTACTCTGTGTCTTCTTGAAGAAATAGTCATTGTATTCTACTAAGGACCATAACTTTGGGTAGTTGGACCTTAAGGTTTGCTTTTGAAACATTACTGTATTATTAGCAAAACTGTATTATGTGCCATTTGGATATTTTTCCTATGAAGATCCTAACTATGACTGCACTCAGGTTTTTTTTCTATTCTAGTAGTTCAGTAATTTTGGTTGTTAAAAATAGGGAAAAATTAAACCTTTCAGGACACCCATTCCATTTTTGTCCTTTTTGTTTTGATTTTGTATGTTTTGGAAATACATGAATTTATTTTTTTTAATTGAAGTTTTTCAACTTTTATACAATATATTTTTGATCCAACTTAGATCCCTTCCCCTATGTGCATGTCTCTTTACTACCCCGCCCAATTTCATGTGCCCTAATATATAGAAGGGAGAAGAGGAGAGGAGAGAGAGAGAGAGAGAGGGAGAGAGGGAGAGAGAGAGAGAGAGAGTGCGCTATAGAGACAAGTTTGTGTCCTTGAATGCCCCTCAATGTGTGTTCATGTGCTGGAGCCTGGTCAAGCTACCAAGAATTTTACTCTTAAACAAGACTGCCTCTCCTCCTCCCAGAAGCCATCGATTGTCAATGTTTCCTCAGGTAGAATTATGGTTTCTTAGCCACTTGCCCATGTCTGCTGGTATTTCGATTGTCTTGAGATTATGTGGGACTTGTTTGAGATCATGATTATATTTTAACCTCATTAGCAATTTATGACATTTTGAATTTCAGGTTATTCGTATATGTGAATAATGATCCATAACTCTAGTTCCAGGGTATATCTCACCCTCTTGTGGCCTCTAGGCATTGCATGCATGGGTGCACTTACATGTATGCATTCATACACATAAAAATAAAAATATGTATTTATATATATATACATATATATATATTAAAGATGACTGAATCCCCTGCATTTGAGACGTAGCCGTTGAATTGTATGTTGTGAAATGAATAAGCTGAGCATGTTTGGAACCCTCTTCCCCTCTGGTAGATAAATGTCCTCAACACTAGATTTGTCTTGAAGTCAATAGATATAAAGCACCAGGGCCCCTACTATCCTGGGTCCTTCCGAGCCCAGGACAGACCCAAACATTGGTCACCCAGGTGTTTAAAATTTTTTCAAAACTACAATACTCGACCACAATCAGGTCAGACTGCCGCCCTTTTCCATTGCAGTTTTCAAGGTGATTCCAGGCCTTAGGCACCGCCAGACCGAGATCCACACTTACTTCCAAAGTGTGGTTTATTTTCTGATTTATTACTGAGGTTGAACATTTTGCATTGTTCCTTTTAGTCACATGTTGGTCTTAGAGCTAATCTTGGTTCTGAAATGCTTTGAGCCAAGGACGAGTAGGATGGTTGATAAGGGGAATCTCCGCTGCACAGGAGGGGCAAATCCCCTCTGTTTTCTCTCCAGTCACCTTTTTTGTAAGGCCTGCTCTTCATCCAAATGATCACACTTAGAGAAATGCAAGTGGGAAGGGTTCAGTCCTGATGTGTCATTCTTTTTTTACAATCTAAGGACAAAACTCTAAATCCAGTGACAACTTCTCCTATATACATTAAGACAAATACTGCACTTAGGAAGTTAACTGAATCAGCTGTGAGTTGCTGGTATCATCACTGTGCCTCAGAGCAGCGATAGTGTTCTCCATCAGTTCTTTAAAAATAGTTAGTAGCTTCCCTCTTCGCCTGATGGAGTGATGAGTGGAATGGAATTGTGCCACTGTTAGCCATCGATACTCTAGGGGAAGGTAAGTCACATTACCAAACGCTACCGCTTCCCACACACATAAGGACACGGTCTTCCTTGAAACTTATAATGATATCCAGTGGTTCTTCATCTGATATTTTCTTCTAGAAAATCTAGAACAGAAGACATATCCAGGATACAAAAACCTCATAGACAGGGAGTTGACCAGTGGTTCCCAAAATGCTACTCCAGGAACACCTAGCTCCAGGGATATAAGCTGTGATCCCTGAAAAGAGATGTCTATGATTGAATAGCTGTTTAGAGTCATGTCCTGTGGGGAAGCACTTGGTGTGCAGAGTCAGACCTGAAGTCTACCGTCACAGACCAGGTTCTATGGCTCTCGTGCTGGGGTTGTCCTAACCACTACACCAGGCTGACCTCACACAGGACAGAAAGAAAATTCTCCTCTTTGGAAGATGCTGATTCTGTGGGACAGGGCAGTGAGGAGTAGCAAGACATGGGTGGACAGAGATGTGAGCATCTGTAATTAGCAGTGCAGGTGACAGACAACATCCATATGCAGCCCAAAGTTGTCACTCACCTCTTCCAGAAACTGCCCCCACTTTCCTGGGACCCACAGCCAACATTCTGCTTGGGCATGTGTCCCTGACGCCATCCATCCATAATCTTTCAGGACTCCCCACTGCCTTCTCCATACTAGCCTTGGGTCTTCAGAAGGGAAAAAAAGGCAGCTGTGAGTCTTAAAGAACCCTCCCAGTCCAGGATTTATGGTAAATAGTCCAGGCTCTAGTTAATGGAGCTGACATCTTTTCTTTCCTGGCAGTCACAGGCCTTTCTTATGAATTTGCATTATTCTGTCTGTGAAGACTGTTGTCTCTGCTATGAATTTCAAAAACCCATTTGGAAGCTCCTTGTATCACTCTTTCCCTGAGGGTGGAACATAGAGGAAGCTGTCTGTGCTGCTTCAACAGTGGAGAGAAACATAATAAAATCAAATAACCTCTGAGAATATCAGCCTTGTAGCATTATGAAATATTATTGTGTTACATCTGTTTAAAGCCTGTCTGTACAAACTTAGAAATCATGCTTACTAGAGAATAAAACAAGCAAGAAAGTTATTTGTTGCTTAATAAATGTCAGCTGGCTATACAGCCACGTGAAGCTATATATTCAAAACTAATAGAGTTTTGAATAATTTTCAGAAAGCTGCCCAAAGAACATTCTCTGTACTTTTTAGTTTGTTTCCATTTCCAGTAAGATATTTACAAGGAGTTATGTTATCCAAAGCTTGGAAACAAGGCGAAGAAAGATAACATGTTATTTCAGTGTCACTAGCTAACAAGACCACCCTAGAATTGTGTACTTATGTGGGAAATGTAACTTCGAACCACTGAGTACTATTGACTGAAAGCCTCATTCTGTGATGGCCCATGTTAATGTGTAGATTGTTGTCCAGCAGAGTTCAGCACCAGAAGGATTAGCTTCCCTGTGGGACATCGCCTGTTTTTTTTGTGGCTGACCCACAAACTTAGTTCCAAATTTTTTTCTCCACTGTCTATAAAGTCTTCTCATTTGCCGTTTAATCAGCGTGTCCATCTTGCCGTGCTTCCCGTTAAAAAGGATCTTTGCATATGTTCATCCCATATTTACGATTTGTGTTCTTTAATTTTTGAAAATTATACTTTGGCTTAAACAGTTTATGGTTGTTTCAAATGATATCTTTGTCTTCCATTTGCTGGACCCTTACTTTTCCTAAGAGATCAAATCACAGCTCTGCTGCTAAGAAGCTCCGTGGGCTTGGGAACTTTGTCTGTCACTGGTCTCACTTCGTTTATCTGAGTTTTGTGCATGTTTGATAGCCCTATAGCTGGAAACCTAGGCTGCTAAGAATGCAAATTATAAAACTGCTCAGTAATTTGTCTCTTGCACATTATGCTGTTGAAGACCAAAGTAAATAACAGAAAAACAAGAGCAGGTCTACTCGTTACTAATTTGCTTATTCTTGAATTCCACAAGCTAGATGTTAATCCCATTCCATCAAGAAACATTCCCAAATAATTAAGCTAGGTAAGTGAATCATGGCTCTCTATGGATAAATATGTACCATTAGCTTCTCTCAAACGTAAACAGTGAGTGATTTGTAAATCATTGTTCTATCTCTTTTAGTAAATATTCGCATGCAGGCTGTAATTTTTAATAAACTGTATTAATAACCACTCTAGCTATCACCAGGTAGATGAAAACTGAGGGGAAAATGAAGTGGCCTGTACTTTAAATCCAAAATTTTTGTAGCATTTTTCTTTCTGTGTGTTATTTATTTTTTATTTTAATTTATGTTTATGACTGTATTGCCTACATGTATGTAAGGCACCCATGTCACACAATGCCCTGGGATGTCAGAAGAGGGCATCAGATCCCCTGGAACTGGAGTTAAGGATGGTTGTTAGCCACCATGTGGGTACTGGGAAACGAACCCTGGTCTTCTGCAAGAGCAGCCAGTGCTCTTAACCATTGAACCATCTCTTCATCCCTGAATTATTATTCTATTATAATAAGCAGTAAAATTCATAGAATTGATATTAGCATAGAGGTATTAGGACCATGAATACAGAGGATGTAGAGGGCCTTGTGGTTTTTGTAGAAAGTGTACCATGTATTTTGACATATCCTTTTCTCACAGAAACCCAGAAGGGTAACCTTGAGAGTCATTGAGAGAGAGGATGTCTGAGTCATTCAGTCTGATGTATGATTTAAGGGCATTTTAGCAAGGTCTGTCGGACTCCAATCATGATACAGGAAGATAGAACTGAACAGAGACATGTCATACTTTAGTGGATAGTGTACATTTCTATCACAGGACCAATCATTTTCACATACTGAGACCTTTGTCAGCATTTGCTTTGAAATTGTATCACGTTGGAGATCTCAAGTCACTAAAAAGAATGGTCTTTCCTGGCTCACCATGAATAATTTTACGATTCAAAAGCAGTTAATATACTCTGGAAGGATTGGAAGCATGGACTGACCTGTGCCTATTTAAAATGATTTACTTTGTATTATTACACTAGTATTCTCTTATTCATTGGGCTTCATCCCCAGATAATTCAGGAGATGTCTACACCTACAGATTTTCCCAAACCTTCTATACAATGTGTTTTGCCTGTATATTGATCATATAATAAAGTTTGATCATAAATTAAATATAGTCAGCAATAACTAATAATGAAAATTGACAATTGAACTATAATCTATATTTTTACAATTATGAATTTTTTATTTCTAGAATTTTCTGTCAACTCTTTTGGACAATGGTTGAGAATGAGTTAATGCAAACCAGATGATAAAGCCACAGATTTGGGGGCACATACCTTTAAACATTTTGAAAATCATCTCTCTTTGGTTACATTTATTCACGCCTTTACCTGTTCAGCACTGCCATTGGTCCTGAGGACATCACAGTACACAAAATCCATATCGCCAGATCGTCTCTGTCTTTTGTCGTTTTTCTTTTATCTGTGTATGATGAGTGTATGGCCTGCATGTTTGTAAGTGCACTCACGTTGTACAATGCCTGCAGAGTTCAGAAGAGGGCATCTGATCCCCTGGAACTGGATTTACATATGGTTGCTAGCCTCCATGTGGGTGCTGGGAATCAAACCTGAGTCCTCTGCAAGAGCAATGAGTGCTTTTAACCCCCAGCCATATCTTATCATTAGACAGCATTCTGCAAAGTTCGTTTGTCACTAATCAAATATTTATTGCACAGTTACTATGTTTGATGAATTGTTTTTCAGAACTTTGTACATATCAGTGTACAAAACAAAAACCCTTTCTCTTCTGGGCCATATATTCCAAAAGAGGAATACAAATAAAGAATTAAATATGAAAATAGAGAAAAATGTATTTTATGTGGGAAAGAGAAAACTCAATCCTGAACAAAAGAAAAGAAAAAGCTAGGTCATACTAAGATATTGGGAAGATTGGAGGTGCTGGGAAATGGGTTGAAAGTTAAAATTGAAGAGGTGGGTTTTTAAAAGAGTATTTATTATTATTTTATGTGTATGAATGTATTGCCTGCGTGTGCACTCATATCATGCAATGCCAGCAGAGGTCAGAAGAGGGCATTGAATCCCCTGGAACTGGAGTTAAGGACAGTCTTCAGCCTTCATGTGGGTGCTGGGAATCGAACCCAGGTTTTTGAAGAGGTGCTTTTTAAGCAAAGGTTCACATGAAATGAAGTTGTGAGTCCTGTTTTGTTGTGTCTGTTTATTTTGTTTATGATGGTGGTGATGGAACCAAGCCTCATACCTACTCGAACCAAAGCTGAGCCTTGTACCTATTTCTGATAGGGCACTTTTAGACAAAGGGAGCAGGTATTGTGAATCTCCTAAATGAAAGTAACCCTGGAACACTGGAGGAATGAGAGAAGTGAAAATTAAGTGTCAAGAGCTGTGTCCTAGAGGTCATGTAAGAGTAGACCCTATCACGTGGCATGTTGAATTTTGTCTAGGAAGCCATGAAAGTTTAAGAGCACAGGGCAACATGATTCATTTTTCAGCCTCCTGCTAACCAAGTGCCCTGGTCATCCATGTCCTATGTTGTAATGGAATCTTGGGTTGGGAGATGCTGGTTGGCTCTGTTAACTCTCAGCTGTGTGTTCACCTTTTGTCCAGGCATGACTCTGCTCATGAGCTCTTGTGATCTGCTGCTACTTCACAAAGACAAAGTGCTGAAGTTTCCAGATCTTTGGGGATTAGATCCCTTTCTTTGTCCAGAAGACAGTTATCCAGAATGCTACAAGCTTACAAAGTCTATGGCTGATACATATTTCACTGATTTATCCACAATAGCAAGATCCCTGAACTTTTGTTGGCAAGTAGGGCACATTTGTCCAGTTGGAACAGAATCCATACTCTTCAAATACAAAATTTCAGAATAAATCGATACACTGTGAATGATATTCCCTTATGAAGTTACACAATTGTTCCTTACTAGGAACTTAGGCCCTAATTCTTTTGTAAAATTAACACATTTTTAATTTTTCTTTAATTGTATATGCCAGATAAATATAAGTATGACCTTGTTCTTCCAAAGTTCACAGAAGAAATTCCAAGGAATTCTTAAAGTATTTGAGGCATTTTTTTTTCTTATAGAGCTGACATACTATCAAGAAGGAAAGCAACCACAAATATGCTTTAAGTTAGAAAGAGCTAATCAGAGACTTTAGTTGAGTTTAATGTTAGATAAGCTTGTTTTAAGAAGACATTTATGTTTGGTTACAACTGACATTTAAGTCAAGCATGTTTAGATTGAATCTAGCAAAGAGAAATCGAGCCAAATTCTAGATAGGAATAACTAATTTAGACCACCCTCTGTAGATAATCTATTATCTAATCACTTCCCAGTTTTAAAAAATATTATTATTTTTGGTTTTAAAATATGAGACCCAAGGAAGGCTAGAAGTCAAGTTAGTCAGAGACCAAGAACACCAGACATCTTTCTTAAAACTCATTTTATAGCAATGAGAAACTCAGGTCTGTACCTAATAGCATCTAAAAGCATCAGTTTTGGGGTTGTGTATTTTTGGACACAAACTTAGTTCACTGTAATTGTTTATGTTTCTCTCAAATTGATAGTTGTATCTTTTGAGAAAGAGAAAATATTGAAACTGAACCATCCAGCACAGTACAGACGCGTATAAATAGACAAATGTTTCTGTTCAGGGGCAAAACTGATGTGTTTATTTCTCTTGACATTTGACCAGAAGATATCAGATGATTAACATTTAATGAAGATGTAAACACAGGAGAGGCAAAGAATGTATGTACTTTCTAAAGATTAGGATAAAGTTTTTAGTAATCACTGGATAAATGCCACATCAAACTCAAAAATTAAAAACAAATATGAGGGTCAGGAGAGATGGCTGAATGGTCAAGAGCAGCAGCTGCTCTTGCGGAGGACCTGGGTTCAATTCCCAGCACCCACATGGCAGCTAAGAATTGTCTGTATCTCAGTTCCAGGGGAATCTGACATCTTCTTCTGACTCCACAGGCATTGCACAATACAGGTACACTTACACACATGCAGGGAATATACTCATACACATAAAATAAAAATAATCAATAAAATATTAAAAAATGACAACAGCGAAAAGCAAGTATGAAACCCTATTTTGGTTTCATGGATCTATTTCTGCCCAGCTGGTGGCAACGCAACACAGATAGATGAGAAATTTTCATTTCTGCTGTGTGGTTCTTTTCCTTTAATTGAATTTTTGTCAATTTCCTACAGTATATTTGGATCATATTTGGATCCCCTCCCTGTCTTTATATCTGAACCCCTGTCACTACCCCTACCCAATTTTATAGAGTCTAGTATTGGTATGTGTGTGTGTGTGTGTGTACGTATACACACATATTAAGGCCTATATACTCAAGTTTGTGTCCCTAAATGCTAAATGCTCTTTGGTGTGGATCTATCCAACTGGAGCCTGGTTATCCAACAAGAGTCATACCCTTAAAAGAGCCTGACTCTCCTCCTCCTAGCAGGCATAAGTTGCCAATAATTCCTCACCTAAGTTGAGGTCTCTTACCTTCTTCCTCAAGTCTATCCCTGGATTTTGTCTGGCTTGTGCTTATGGGAGGCTCGTGCATGCTGTCACCATTGCTGTGAGTTCATACGAGTAACTTCCCAGCTGTCTGGAAAACTATTTCTTTGTGGTCATTTACCACTTCTGGCTCTTACAGTCTCTCCAACCTCTCTTCTGCAATGATCCCTGAACCCTGCAAGGCAGAAGTTTGATGTAGGTGTCCGATTCAGAGATAAGAACTCTACAGCTTCTTATTTTCTGCACGTTGGCCAGTTGTGGGTTTCTGTGTTAATCGCATCTGCTATGTGAGGTGAGAGTTGAGAGGTATATTAAACTATGAGTATAACAAGAAATCATTAGGAGTCACTTTAAGACTATGTCTGTTTAACAGGATAGAAGTATTAAGCTCTCTCCTATGGCCTGTGTCCTGTCTAGGCACAGGTTCCTAGGCCTGATATCGGTGCTGGGTATGGGCTCCATGTTTTAACTGAGGATGAAAAAGCAGTTGGCAGCAGAAGCTTTTAATTACATGCAGATTAGCCTTTAGAGTATCTTCAGTCTTTTCAAGTGCTAGGGAAAGGGGAGCCTCACCTGCAGTGCTTACTCCTGAGGTCTGCTTCTGCTTAACCCCTTGGGCATCTCGCCCTTTCCTCCTTCCTCTGAGCTGTCACCCTGCAAAGCCCATGTGAGAGAACACAGTATTAAATGGCTCCACATGGGCAGTCGTAACCTTCTGACATCTGCTCCCTGCTCATGGTCTCATGTGGAAGCTCTTGGCACAGTGAGAGCAGCTTCCAGAGTTTCTTTCCTGTCTACCCATCGGGCAAGGAGAGAGAACGGAGTGGAGCAGCTCAGCCTTCTCTAGTTACTGGTAAAGCAGAGCTGAGGGCAGAGTGTTGGTGTAATTGAGCTAGTAAGAAGAAATGATCAGAATCCAGGAAGGAAAGTGGAGATCCCTCATGTGTCTCCAGCCCTCTGTACAGCATCCTTCAGAACGCAAGAGAGAATGAAGATTGGAAGAGAGAAAACTTGGAGCTATGAAAGGGGGTGTTTCCATTAAGACACAGGCCTCCCTCAAGGGGAAGAAGTCAAAACTAATGTACTGAAGGGAGGACCGGGCTTCTGAAAAGAAAAACCGCAGTGCTCTGGTATAAAGGATAAATCTCATCCACTCACAGAGCTCACCTCTAAAAAGACCGCAAATAACTGGATCGTGAATATTCACAAACTCCTTGCCTATGACATGTAGGCTTTACCTGAAGCCCCTTCAAAGTCAGAATACCTTTTGCTTTACCCAGGACACACCTGAGCCTGCAGCTTAGCCATCTGCTTTCTGTGGTGTGTTGTTGCCAGATGTTAAGTCATGCTGCTGGTGGAGACTACTCCCTGCTCTCCCTTCTGCATGGTACAGTTTGGTGTCTTACTGTGCTGATCCTCCTGATTTATCTGCTATGTGAAAATGGTTCCTTCTCAGAAATTATTTCTTTCAACTTGAGGAACATCATATATCAATAGTTTCCTTCTTGCTCCTAGCAGTATTTCTGTAAGCTTTCCTGATGCAGTCAGCTGATCAAGTAATTCTAATCAGTTTTGTCGCACATACCTGCCAAATACAAACAGAATGCCTCCAGTAAGTTACCATTTTCAAATCAAGTACCAGACTCATCGAGATCCGAGGATCTCATTTCACAAACAGGGTAAAGTAGAAATAAGTCACCTAGCCTGGAACATTGGAAGGAGTACATGTTACCAAATGAATGTCCCTCAACTATAAAACATGACAATAATAGTGAATTAACTGAGATACAATAAAATACAGTGGTTCCTACTGAAAGTGGATTACACAGTATTGCATCATTACTCATCTTATTTTCAACTCTAATAAAAAACTGCTTGTTGCTGAATTCTGTGAAAGGCTATAGAAGTGATTAAAGTCATATTTTAAGGCCCGGTGCTAATCCAATTATTTTTTTTCAACATATATTTTCATTGATTTTTTTTTGTGTGTGTGCATTTCATAGAAAACTTCTTAATGCATGTCAAATATAGTATAGGGCTTGTCTTGGTTCATCATTATAGTAGCTTTCTATCAATATGCAATTATTTAAATATGTATATCACTAAGTTTTAAAAAAATCATGCATGGGTTCAGAGATATAGATCTGTATCTTTAACTTATCCTCCTGCAAATTACAATATCAGAGCCATCTCCCCACATGTCTATCTTAGATGTCCACTTCATTTTTCTGTTTCCTGTGAATATATGTTAATTTATTCAGTAAACTAGGGGGAACATAAATTGATTTTGATTTTACACTATTACATATTTGTTTTAAATATATATGTGCTATGGAGCTAGAAAGTTGGCTCAGCATTTAGGATCACTGGTTGCCCTTACATAGGTCCTGGGTTTGATACACAGCACCCACATTATGGATAACAACTGTCAGTATAACATATATATGTCCCACAAAAGAAGTGAATATAAATTAACAGGATCTGTTAAAAAAAGAAAAAGAAAAAGAAAGCAATCCAAGACACTGTGAAACCTTTGAGTTTATGTCAGGGAACAGACACTCATGAAACACAGAGCTGTGAATGAGTAGCAGCTTGAGAGCTCCACTGACAGAAAACAAAGCTTTGTGGAGCAGAAACAGAATAAAGCAAAGAACATATCTGATTGGTTAAGGTTAGGGAAGTGTCTTATTTGACCATCCTGGTTCTGTGATTGTAAACTTATCGGTTGCTTCTCATCGACTGACTTAAGGTCCTTTTTTTTTTTTTTTTTCAATATAAGCATTTTCAAGAAAATTCTCAAGTTTTGCTTATATTTCCTGGTCAGGTAGGGTAGAAGTCACCTGGCCTGATGGGTGTTGTCTACCTAGGCAGCCTTTGGGCCAGGTCTCTTGGTATTTACCGTAACACTTCAAAGGCAAGCAAATAAGTGAGAAAATAAATGAGAAAAAAATGAATTATCATTCATAAAAAATAGAAGATATATTTGGTCCATAATTCTAGAATCGACCTACTTAAGTAAATATGAAAAATAATAGGCAATTCAATTCTTATGAGAAATAAATCTAGACCAGGGCTTAAAAAATAATTTAGAGAGCATTCTTGACCACATGATGTGATACTCAATGTCCTCATCACTGAAATGGGTGCTAAAATAGTAAAATAGATTCCCTTGATGAAATATGGAGAACTAGCTCAGCTTGTCAGTACTCCAAATATTATGGAGCTGCCTGGCTAAGATTCACGCCTTTCAAAGTAAATACTTTCACCCAGTGAATGTGCTAAGCAGGATTCTACCATGATCCCCAACATCTCCATCCTTCTTAAGTGTGTTCTGTAGGATTCACTTCTTTCAGAATGAGCAAGACCTCTGTATGTGACGGGAGTTCACTATTCTTTCATTGCATGTGTGTGTACATATTCAAGTGTGTAGGGATACTCATGTATGTATAGCTATAGGTACACACATGCATGTGGGAGCTGGCGGTCAACCTCAGGTGTCATTCTTCAGTAGATGCTCATATTGGTTTTTGAGACAGAGTCTTTCACTGGGCCCCAGTGTTCAGCACTAGGCCAGCCTTGTGGACACTGAGCACCAAAGGTTCTCCTGCCTCCCTCTTCTCTGTGCTAGGATCACAAGTATGTGCCACCACACCCCACTTTTTCCATGGGTGCATGGGCCAAGCTCAGGTCCTCATGTTTACATAGCAAGTGGTTCACCTTCCAAGCCATCTCCCCAGCCCCAGATGTCACTGTCTTGACTGGGCATTTCTTAGCAAAGATATGGGAGTTTACATTAGCACTAAGCTCCACATCAGTTGGTTTTGATGTATTCTGAGGGGAGATCATCCCAAGTTGTCTTAATGAATCAGATGAAAGCCTCAGGCATGTGTAGGCCAACGTTCAGGAATTGGTTCTTTCCTTCCCTTTAGGACCTCAGGCTTATGGACAGGTTTCTTTATCTGCTGAGCAACCTCTACAGCCCTAATCTTGTCTTTCAGCCTCGTATTTTATCAGCGCTGCTTCAGGTAAATTATTCTTCCTTTCTTAAAGGAAACTTAAAGGGCTGGTACACAGGACTCTTAAACTGAAATGACTTCATGTGCTGTTGCTTTGATGGAATCATGTAACCAAAGGGAAAACAAAAATAAGGCTTTCTAATAAAACTGCTGTGACTGACAGCCTGAAGTTTCCTTTATGAAAAAGATAGTCAGTTTCTTCTGCAGAAACTCTAGGGGTCCCATTTTTATTTCAAAAAGCCTTTTTTACAGCAGCACTGTGTCCTTGGCTGTTTAAAAGGAAACAAAGCCAAGAGTTAGAATGTTCAAATGTGGTTCCCTGAAATGATTCTCTTTCTGGAAAACTAAATTCAAGATGGCAGCTGGTGAGATTGAATATATTTCTGAGGTTTTTAAGGCTGAATGTATAAAGTATTGCTCTCACAATGTTTAGTTAACAAACACCACTTACGTGTAATTTGTGCAAACGATTCTGTCATGCATTGGAAACCCTAAATGCCCTTTCCCTACTCCTAAATTTTATCATTTCTCTTGTGATTTAATTTTTTGTTTCAAATTTTGCAAATATAAAGTTAATTTAAATGTGATCTGTCCCACCAATATGATCAACAGAGCATATTTTCCAGGACTCCAATAGATGCGTGAAACTAAACACAGCACCAAACTCTCTAAGCACTGTGATACAGTAACAGTCAGACTGATAACTGAAATAGCTACTGAATGATTGATGGGTGGGTAGCATATACAATGTGGATATACTAGACAGGGGTATGACTTAAATCCTGAGCAGGTTGGGGCTAGATGGCCAAGATTTCATCGTACTTCTCAGAATGATATATACTTTAAGACAGGAACTATTTTCTGTGGAATTTTCCATAATTTTGGACTGCAGATATAGAAATCATGGATAAGAGGAACTACTGTGAAGTGGGTTGTGCAGTGAATGCAGTGTGGGACTTTTCTCTAGATCTGTCCACTATAACTTTTAATTAGTTCTTTTCATTGTATCTGGCAGGGCTCTTGAAGTAAAAACTAGTCAACATTTAATAAATGGATGAGCAGATGAAGTAATTAATTATGAGCAAATCATGATTGTTTGAAGTGGAAACTTCTACCAATTAACTTTGTTTTTAATCTCAGGAATGAAAGTCAGGTGCTATTATAACCATTTACAAAATCTAATTTTCCTAGTTAAGCCTGAAGCGTATTAAAATATTCCTGTGTTTTCCTAACCTGTTTTGGGCAACTTATATATATTAACTCATTTAGCCTTCCCATCAACAAAATTTGAGCTTGTTACACCAGTGAGATGACTGGGGGTAGGTAAAGCATGATGAAGAAGTTTGCTTAACTTCCCAGCTGAGAGCATCTGGGATTTGAATCAGGCTGGCTGATTCCAAGACCTGCCTTCCCAAATTCTACCTGTACTCATTAGACCTATCCACTGTCAATTCAAAAAACTCAACTGTCACTGCAAAGAAGACAAATAGTTTATTCTGGAGCCATATATGAGTGACCATGGCTCAGGAACATAAATTCAGGCTACCGAAAATTCAGTGTTCTAACATGGTGACAATTTGATGAAGTTTTATAGTAGGATAGAGAAAGTCACTAATGAAGGCACTTTTCAAGCACATTGTTGAAGACCTTTAGTGGGTGGTGTAAACCTCAGTGGGGAAATCTCTGCTGTAGGCCTCAGATGCTATCTGAGGATGATGAAAAATAGTGGTCTGTTAATACATTTCAACAGGTTTTACTGTTAGTCCCCAGGATGTTAAGTCAGACACAGAAGTAGGCAAGAAATGGTTAAGAGAACTACAGAGAATCCAAGACACACTGTAATCAGGCTCTGGACCTGCAATATTCCAACTTCTCCATGATCACTGAAGTTCAGTGTGCACTGTGGTTCTTTACAGGACTCTTCATTCACACCACACACCAGCACTTCAAGGAAGCACATCATCAGTTCATGCTGGAAAAAGACCATAAATTCAAATAAAAGACAGTTTTTCATGCAAGAAAACATTATATAAATATTGGGCAAGGTAGGCAGATGGTCAGAAACATTGTGGCAACAGGTTAAGTCAATACTAGCCGCAATATGAAAGATTTGAATTGATAAAGACAAAAGTACAAATCTAAGTCCGGGATGAAAAGCAATGATTGAAAATAGTACAACGCCAACGGCTAACTTTGTACTCTGTATTCTTCTGTGCTCTTCCTTGTAGAGCAGCTTCTATCTTAGGTCCTTGTGACCACAGCTTCTGCAGAAAAGCATCCCTGGATCCTTATGCGGTCACAGCCCCATCAAGTGACCTTCTCCAGGATGCTCATCTCCAGGATGGTCAAATTCAGGCACATGTTATAGTTATTGATGATACATTAACTATAACTTTGTCTATACCATATTGCTAGGTAATTGTTTTTAAGCATTATCTCATTCAATGCTTACAGCCTTTTTGTCTTGCCTGGTAGACTGGGACAACAGCCAGTTCGTTCCCCAATAATGTCAGGAGATGTTCCTATTACCATTGGAGCTGAGATGTCCGGCTTAACTTCTCGGTGGTACCATTTGTTCTAGAGATCTCATTCACAATACAGAAAGGAACTGGCCTTTACACACAATGATCTTTCCTATTTCGTATCCTCAATTTTCTTGTAAACCCCAGTAGCATAAAAGTCTAGGCTGGATTGTCCTTTAGAATATGCACTGTATTATCTGCTCCTCTTTCCCTTCTGGGCCAGGTCTGTCCTCAGCTTTGGGAAATTCTGAATTCTCCCTTTCTCCTAGTACTGCTTTGTCTTTCTTTGTCTTTCGGCAGAAAGACTGTTAAGGAGCTGTTGCTTTTTGATTTTGAGAACACAGCTCTGAACCACAGGCATTCCTGACACAGAACACTGCTTGCAGAGCTATTATATGTGTAATCAGCAAGGATACACACACCCAGCCATTTCCTGGGGAAATGCACGGGCAGCTCACAGTCACTCCTTTTGTTTAACCTCCCTTTGTCCACTTGCAGAGTCTTAGCACTGTTCAATGACTTCTTTGTCAGTCAAGTACTTTCTGTTTTAAATGATGCCTAAATGGCTTCTCTTTCAGGCTTAGCCTGTTTGCAAAATGGAGTCCAGGTTGAAAGCAGGTGTGCTTTTGGTGAGAGTCACTCATACCATAGATCGCCACATCACCAAGCAGGAACACTGCTTGTTCAAAGCTTGCCTTTCTTTTCCTGTCCTGCAGCAGGCTAGAACTCATGCTCTGAGCAACAAAGATCAGCTTGAATTAGTGAAATGATGGATCTTTCTGTCCATTTACACTGTGTTCTGAAGCATAAGGACCTTGTGCCCTCTTTTGTATGAGTGAGAGGAGAGGTCGCCATGGGTCTCTAGCCAGTAGTTCTCAAGGCGAAGTCCATATGGACTGAATAAATATTGTCCTCCATGCATCTCGCTGTATAGCTTTTAGTTCCCTTATAATGTAGTGAATGCAACTGAGAGAGCCATGTATATGTAAGGATAAGCGTCGGCCTGCATGTACTTTATTCATGGAATTATTTAATAAAATGGAAAAATGTAAGTCTCCAAACTACAATATGTTTTAAATAACCTTGCAAACTATGTGCAGGTACTGAGCCTCCCCTCAAACCAAGATTTTGATCCCTAAAAATACATTTGGCTAGTTTCTGTTTTACTTACAGAAGAATTTTTTTTTAATTATTAAGGAAACATGTAGGATTGGAACCAATAAGTAAAAACGATTCTCCCTCTTTCCTTTGCAAGTCTAGTCAGTTTTACCAAGATCAAAGTTCACCAGGACTATGTGTATGCAGGGGTTACCCCGTGGTAGAAAGCCAGCCTGTCCACGCTAGATGGAAACTCACTTGATACCGTCCTTGCAGTTTGGAATCTCCATCTTGTATGGGATTGCTTACAGTGGAAGCATAGATTCTAATCACACAAAATAAAGATTTCCATCCATTAGCTTGCCTAATTGGCTCTGTCACCTTTCATCAGTAGAAAAATTGGGGGAAATTAAATACTTTGTTTTGTTTTAACCACCCAGAGAAGGAGAGAGGAGTGTGGGAAATTAATATGTCTGACTTGCTCCCAGCCCCTCCCCCTGGAGTGTGTAAGTGATCAGGGCAGGCAAATTACTTTTCCATCATCTTTGGCTCCAAACGACTCAAGTGAGTGAGGAGAGAGGGAATCATTTGATAAGGTTGGGAAAACAGCATCTGCTTTTCTTAGCAATTCTGGATGAATTTATCAGGCATCCTGTAATTTACACTTTCTGTTGGAAACAATAATAGAATACCCTGCATAGACATGAAGGGTCTGCATATTAGTCAGACACTAGGCAATGCCTGTGCCTTTGGAAGGGCCCATGTTTGTAGCGGAGGGTAGAATCATCTGAACGTTTAATCATTCCCTCTGGAAAAAGTGGCACTCCCTGCCAACATAAATACTTCCTTGTTTTGTGAACTTGGAACTAACGTTGATATTTAGATAACTTCCAGTTCTAGGTTTTTATGACTCAGAAGTTATTCTTACTTTTACAGCTTCATTTTGGCCACTGTATAAGTGGAACTTCTTCACTGAGTACCGAGCCTTATGCCAGAATTGAAGAATCTACAAGTATCTAAGGTGTCTGAACTGGAGAAAAAGATATCTCTGGACAGAAAGACTAAAGAATAACTATAGATAAACTCTGTTACTAGCGCAGACTCACCAGGCTTCACTGTTCTAAGCATTAGGGCTACCAGGTTTCTCAATCTTCCTTTCTGTGAGACTCTGCCTTTCTATCTGCTTTATATAGAAGAATGTGAGGCAAGTCATTTGTCTAATGAAACCTGGCTGCCACATAAGGTTCTAGGATCAGAGTCCAGGAGCGCTGGTTCTGGGGTACTTGTTCAGAACCAGTATGTCATGATGTAACACTGAAGACAGTTGAATTTTGTTGTTCTGTTTTGTTTTATGTTTATTTATTTTGTGCATGAGACCATGTGTAAGTGTGTTGAGATATGTGTGCCACAGTATTAATTAATGAAAAGACAGCTTGCAGAAGTCAGTTCTCTCTCCTTTCACCATGTGGGCTCAGGGAGCCTATTTCAGACTCAGGTAGTCCAGCTTGGTGACAGGCGCCTTTAGCCACTATTCCATCACACTGGCTCTGAAGACAGTGCTTAAACATGTAACCACTGTGTACTGCAGACTACAGAAGGGACATTTGGTCTAAGTCAAAATAGGTCTGTCATGAGCAGGCTTCAGCTGTGTTTCTCACCTTTCAAGGAGGTGAAGGCAACTGAAGTGCCTACCAAGAAAGACGAGGATGTAGGAGTGTGTAGCTCAGCCAGGGACTCCACTTGAGAAGAGGTACATACAGCAATGTGGAGAAGGTTGTAGCTGTTCCTGGAACCTAAGTGGCAAGAGGACCCTGGCTAATGACTCTGGCAATGGACACGGTTAAGGTGGAGTAAATGGGAGGTGAAGACTTTATTAGGAGTCTGTTACCCCGCCCTTTCACCGCTCAGACCCTCACCCTGACCCGATCACAGAGTCCATGTGCAGCCTGAATTGAAAGAAACAGCAGTTCTCTGCACTGCATCCTTAAGTCCAGGGCAGGAAGGGGCAGAGTGTGAAGCCAAGCTCCAAGTAGGAATGAGATCAAAACAGCTTCATTTGGGAATGGGAATGTTCCCTGTAGTGACAGGATTTAAGAAATCGGTGCAGCAGCTCCCTGGAGCTTGAATTTGTTAAGTTCAGAACTCTAAGTGTCCCATGTAGAATACTGGCTATCTTCTTGAATGATGTGTGGGTATTTGATCTTCTCAAGTCTCCTCTTGAGCAAAGATGGAGATATAACAGATTGTTCTCATCAACATGTACAAAGCTTCTCTCTGCCAAGTCTTTGGACCAAATATTCAGTAGAATAAAGTGGACCACTTGAGAGTTTCTTTACTCTGATTTCATCTCTGCCTCTAGAGATAAATGGTTCTGGCACCAGAATATGCAGCACATAGAAGAGGCAAAGGAGCTGTGATACCCATATCATAAATAACCATCTGTTAATAATTTATCTGACAAATATTTATCGATGGCTTAGGCCTGGTGGGATCATCTGCACATGCAGCAGTAACAAGTGTTTCACCGGAAAACATATGTTCATTGCTCGTTACTAATAGGCCAATCTGAGGTGAAGCAAATCAAATTCCAAAAACATTTTTTTTAAATCTGGGTGTCTGTGTAGGTAAACTTTGGCATGTGTGCCCATGAATTTCCTTGAATGGTAGTTACATTAGCACGCTTTGGTGGAAAGGAAAGAAGGGAGACGTTTGAAGCAGCCGATCTGCTGGGCTCTAGAAGTAACTCAAGTGCAAATCAGATGCTTTTCTACAAAAATAAAAAATGTAACTGGGTTGTTTCTTAATCCTATTGGATTCTGAACACGCCGAGAATGTTAGACTTAACATTTCGCTCCTTTCCTCTCCACCTGTTACAGATTTGTGCTTTACCTTGGAGTGGATCATTCTGCCTGAAACCAGCTGCAAACAGCCCCTACCACTGACATCAATTTCTAATTACATGAGCTTTCCCAAAAATTTTTGAATTTTTAAGTTAAGTCCTATTGAAACAGGCATTGTGAAGGCTAGTCCCTGCTCTTAAATACATTAAACTACTCTGCCGTAACAGATTCAGATCAACTGCACAAGCAAATACTATTCCCAAAGTAATACCCATCAACCTTTTTGACTGTGTCATATTGAACTGTTTACAATAAAGCAAAGGTACAGATCCACTGTTGTGATGATAAGACCAGTGTATTTCCTCCTGTTAGAAACAAGCCAAAATCCATTGTTCTGATTTCCGTTACTGAGTTTAGTTGACCTCAGCCAAATTAAGAAAAATACATAGCTACAAAGCTCACCCTGGTCATTTTGACAAAAATAAAAACAATGTGATTTTCAAGGATGTAGTTAGTTTTCATCATTGTTTAATTTTATAGGTTTTAGAAATAGTAAAATGTCATACTGTGCATTTTATTTCACATAGTTATATTTTAATGTATCAAATGTAGAGCAGTTCATAAAAGGAATAAACTTATGTGCAGTTTTATCTCTTAGAGATAGCCACTGTTAATGCTTACCCTCCCATTGTCTTTCTTCACTCGTGTTTATCAGGAGACAACTTTCTTGCTTCAGCATGCAGCAGTTTGCTGGAATGTAGGTGGCCGGGGTACAAGTGATATGTATGTTCTGTAGGCCTCCTATCAACCAGTACTAGATGTTAACCATTTCATTCCATTCATAGGTTACATAGTTTCCTATTTGCTTTAAAAATAATTCTGATCCTAAGAAAGTTGACTCTAGGGAAGAGTAATCCCCAGTTTGTAAACCGCGTCACTCACAGAGCTGATGAATGCCTTTCTCAAAAACAATTTTCTTCTATTTTTTAATATTAGGTAAGTACTTCATAATGAAGAAGAAATGAGGAGAGATGGCTATTATTCTCAGAGGCCTGTAATATGCCAGGCTTTGTGGCAGGAAGCCTAACTTAACTTTACCAGCTTACTTTTATGTCGAAGAGAGTTCAGTATTATGCATTCTGTAGCTGAGGAAACTAAGGGTCAGAGTTTCAGAAGCTTGTTCAGTACTTTGTAGTTTGATGGAAATCACTAAACAGATCATTTGAACCCAAGTAAGTATATGGTTGTTGCTTTAAAAAAATTGGCAATTTTATTTTCCTAACTACCAAATAAAAGTTACTGATGCTAAAATTCTTATGGAGAAAAAGAATTATATGCCATATATAAAAATAAGTGTACCCCCTGAATAACCACTAAGTATCTGACAAATACATAGGTATATACATGATGCTGTGCATACATATGTTCACATGTGTGTGTGTATATATATATAAATGGCTGTTTATATGAATGTATATATTGGGGGTTCACACTCATATGCAAAGATCCATATATTAGGTTTCCTTTATTTTTCTTTCATTCTTCTTCCTTATGTCTTTATATTTTGATGAATTCTTGAGATTGCTTTTAAGTTATATCTTATTGTCCCCATTGACTGTCTACTACCATGAATATCAAGCTCCTTTCAAATGAGGAGAAAACAACGTAAAATTACTTATAATCAGTCTATTCCTAGGAAATGCATGCTTCGGGTCATTATACACAATATTTTAACATGCAGTTAACACAGAGTTTACTGTGCTTTTTATAGATATATCAAAATATCTTATAAGTTAACAAAGCTAAAACTTTCTGAAACAAAATATTAGCACATTAAATTATAAATGACATTGTAAAACTGCATTTCAAAACCATCTGACCCATCTCCACTCCCCACTGTATAAAAATGTCTTTTTCCACTCTGTCCAGACATAGCCAATAAGCCCTAAATTACACAGAGACAGAGAAGATCATTCATCCATTTTACCGTTTATAACACTGAGACTAAGAAGTTCAGGGGTTTGCTTGTCTCAATTATGTTATTAAATATGTAAATGACATCTAAACCTTCAGAACTCCAGATACTGAACTATGTAATTCTGTGCATTTAATCCTCACACTAAGTCTGTGATTTACAGAATTACTGTCATTAAAAATGCAGATAAGGAAGCTGAGGCCTACAGAGAGGTCAAGTGCCTTTACCAGTGAACATGTCTAGTAAGAAGCCACACTACCATTAAACCTGGGCATCTGACCCTGGAGTTCAAGCTCCCTGGATTCCATCTTCAAACTATTTTGTACTTATTTTCTAAAAAGCAAGTGATTTCCAAGAGGTATTCCAACCACATTGCCCAACAAATCCACAAAAATGTCATGGATGAAAGAATTCTTTATATACCATCAAAGGCCAAGAAAGAGCTGGATCAGGAATTTTCTCTGAAAAAACCTCAAAGTATTCATTGTGTGTCGGGGAGTGGTGGGAGATAATTTAGAAGGAATTATGAATCTGAAGCAAGCAAAAGATACTGAAGCATCCAATTCCAGTTCCTGTGACATGTTCCCTACACAAGACCGTTACCCATCCTCGTCATTCAACCAATGAGAATGTGAACTGTGTTTGCACTGCCACATATTCTGACAAGGAAGCCCACTTCCCCCATCATGTGACTCTGACTAATGAAGTGTGGTTAAAGTTTGTTGGGGAAACCATAGATCAAAGGCCACTGCTTTCTGCAAGCCATAAATCTAACAGGTAGGGGCAGCTTTGAATTGAAGACAAACTGAGGAAATTTTCTCAGTGAAAGTCATAGAAAAGTGATCTATCCAGTAAGAGTGTGTGCCATGATTGGAATATGAAGAATATTTCCTAGTAGTAGTTACTGGGAAATACTGCTGTAAGTTTATACCTCTGTGAACTGAAACACACTGTGCAAATGAGTTGCATAGCTCAATATTTTCTGCATGGTGGGATGAGATGTGTAGAGAGAGCTCATTCTTTCAGAGTTCTTAGGTGTGATGGGCCCCTGAAAATTTTGACCCATATTATCTGCCCCTAGAGATCTTGTGACATTAAGCAGAATGCATTCCACCTCCATCTGCCAGCTCCTTCTTAAAGTCTACAACACTGCTGTGCTGCTTTGTTTGGTCACTTCCCAAGACCAGGAATTTTAGTGGCCACATTCAGTGCACAGTTTCTTAGGGACCATTTGTTCCTAATACCTCACACTCTGGTTCCTCTGAAATCTGATGCTCTGAAATCCTCAGCCAGGAGTTATCCACCAACCTTTGCTGCCCTTTTGTTTTGTACAGAAAACAGTAAGAAAGTGTTCATCCTCTTGTAAATCCTGTTCTTTACAAGCTCCTTCCTAGCCTGTTTCCTTCCTCTGCTCTTGCAATCACCTCCCCTCTCTCAGAGCAAGCTAAGAATGCAGGAGTGTGAGACCTCAGTGAAAGACTTCAGCTTCTTTTTTCTAGGATTGTTTGACTAGGTTTTGGGAAATCCCAGGAGCTTTTGCATTCCAATAGTAGTATCCTTCCTTTAAGTGAAAATCTAAAGACTACCCAATATTCCATGTGCTGTTTAGACTAAACTGTAGCTGTGCTAATAGTATTGAGTAGAGGAAAGGACTTAAATCCAGCTATGTGGCCTTCCCTTGTTTGCTAGGCAGCTTCTATAGGTCTGCAGAACTGTAAAATGTTTGAGAACAGTTTGAAAACTGTTGTTCTCTGCACCAGATGCTGCTCAAGTTTATTCATAAAGGAGTAAGTTGGTAAAAGGAGCGGGTGATTTCTTGTGGTCTTTGGCAAAGTGAGAAATAAACACCATTGGATTGGGACCAGAAACATATATATGCTTAATTATGCAGAAATAGATGATTTCCTTTCTCTTGCAATAAAGTTCAGAATCTTTAAACTGCTAACAGATATATACAAAGATGATTTGCAAGGAATGGTTTCAGTGTAGAACAGCCTCTGATATATGTGTGTATATGTGTATAATTATTTGGTTCATATGTTTGAAGTATCTCTGGTTCAAGGACCAATAGCTATAAATTGAAAAAATAGAAACAGACAAGTTAAACAATTGTTCCAAGCTGGCACATCAGCTCAAGATTATGCAGTATTTATCAATATGGCAGCTTGGGTTTCTTTCCAAGTTTATTGCATGGTATCCCAGTCTGATTCTATTTCTTTTTCTTACTAAAATTTGCAACACGCTAAGAGAACTATACCACATTCCATCAATAGAGCTATTAGAGAATGGAAAAATGGGGACAGAGTGTGTGTGTGTGTATGTGTGTGTGGACATATAATACTATTTCAGATGTGTCAGATATTTAAAAAAACTTATGACAAATAACTCTAAAGGACACACCATCATCCATAGCTGGGATAAAGGTTTACCCTACAAAAACAATTTGGCTGATATCTGATTCTGGGAAAATGCCTTTTTTATTATTCCTTCAATGAAAAAAAGGTATTCAGAAGCCAATGGATTTTTTTTCAGTGTATCACCATCTGTGGCAGTTAGCTCCAAAGGGATCTGAGAACCATCACATTCTTTGAGGACATTGAGGTACTGTGTTTATAAAGACAGGCAATAAATACCCTTATGTGCCGTCTGTTTCCTCTTCAAAAAGATACTTTGGTGGGAATTATCTAGCCCCACTGTTCTGTTCCTAGTAACTTCCAGTCCTGACTCCACCAGGGAACAGGTTACTTCTGCCAGATATTAGGACTTTTTGGTATAGAGCCAAATTATTATGCCATTGTAATTTGATTTATGTAATTTGTCCCTGTTTAATCAAAGTCGAAATAGAATAACTTTGCAGATTTTGTTTTTGTTTCACTTTTTAATCATCTGGAAGTTTTATAGACCCATCCTTACTGTACTAACAGACAATAATCACTTGAAATTTAACATAATAAAATATTGTTGTATAGTTAAGAACTAAGACGTATTAATATATAGTGTAATTTGGAAATGTTTCATTCTTTTACTTTAAAAATGTTTATACATATAATGTCTATTTTCAAAATATTTTATTTGTTGTTCTTTTATGTGTATAAGTGTTTTACCTGCATGTGTGCACTGTTCATGGAAGTCAGAAGAGGGCAGGAGATCCCCTGAAACTGGAGTTATGGAGAGTTGTTAGGCACCATGTGGGTGCTGGGAATCGAACCCAGGGCCTCTGCAAAAGCCCTGAGCACTCTCAACCAGTGAGCCAGCTTGCTAGTCCTTAATGCCTATGTTTTAATACTCTGAAATTTCAAACATACTTAGCTCCTTCTCCTCCTCATCCTCACATTACTGCAGAAATTTTGGATTCTCTCTTGGATACTTAGTCTCATGAATAAAATAATTTAGAAACAACTCAGAAGAAAGCTTGTGGAAGATTTTATTACAGTTTGAGAGAAGAACGGTGAACACAGCTGGCAAGCTGTAATTCTTGGCAGCGGCCAGGAGAAGCGGGGAGGGAAAATAGAGAGAAGAGAACACCGTGCCCTTCAGGTCAGGGTCCTGTTTGCATTGCAGAGAAGTCAGCAAGCAGACGCTTGGAGGAAATGGGCTGGAGTCAGAGAGCCCAGAGCTTAGGGAATATAGGCTCAGACTCAGTGCTTAAGAGCACTGGCTGCTCTTGCAGAGAACCTGGCTTCAGTACCCAGAACCCATGCGGTAGCTAACAACCATCCATAACTCCAGTTCTGGGGAATCCGGCACCCTCTACTGACCTGCATTGCACCACACAGGTGTACTTCCGTATGTGCAGGCAATAATTCATACACAAAATAATTATAAATGAAATATTTTTAAATGAGGTACTTAGTGTATATGATTGCATTCAGTCCTCCCAGGACACCTGGTAGATCATGATCTCAAATTTCAAATTGAAAAGCAGACTCAACGTCACAGAGCTGCTCAGAATCACAGTGACCGAAGAGCAGGGGGCTGGTCCCAGTCTTCCCTACTCCTACGGCTTCAATAGAGAGGAGTACAGAGACAAACTAGTCCCCACAATGAACAGTAATATGCCTCTGACTTGGGACAGAAATCGGGTTGCCAACCTATGGAAGCAAGGACCCTCGGCTTTCTGGGTTGGTGGAAAGAGAATTAGGCTCATCCTCTCCACCCTGTGAACATTCAAACTTTAAGGCTGTTACACCTGCCAGTCCTCATCTAAGAAAGTCTCCCCAGATCTTAGTTAGACACACTATTATATGTGCCTGTCAGTGTGTGTTGAACTGTCTTGTGTGTGAGTATATGTACTCCACATAGGGATATTGTGGTTCATTATAACCCCCCAAATGACATTAAGATGTAACAGATGAATAAACAGTAACTTGTCCTATTTAAACTTCGCAAGGACACTGTAGACTGTCCATTCTGATTTAGATCTTATTTTACCTATTTTCTAGGGAAGGTACTAATAATTAATAAAAATGCCAGAGTGGGAAGCCAGAATGTCAACTGAAAATAATCCTTAATAAATAGAGATTTCTGGGATTCATCTTTTTTACCCAAGGCTCATACTCGCTAGTCATTGTTTTATGTTTAAGAGCTCAGTTTTATTTAATGAAGAATTTCAGTGTATTTTCTTCTACTAGAATATAGGGTTCTGATCCTAAACAAAGGCAGACATGCGATTCACTTTTCCTGTGGGCCTGCATATGTTGAAATGTCATCCCAACTGTGTGGTATCAGGAAGATGGAAGTCAGGGTTAGCAAGATGGCTCTGCAATTCAGGTACTCGATGCTCGGGAGAAAGACCCAAGTTTGGTTCCCAGCACCCATATTGGGCAGTTCACAGTACTTAGAACTTCAGCTCCAAAAGATCTCATGTCTTCTTCTGGCATCTTCTCCCACCCACACACACGTGCATGTATATACATATAGACGCATACACATACTATGTAAATAAAAATAAATCTTAACAAAAAAGAAATCTGACTACGGCGTTTTGAAATGGGACATTTCGGAGGTGATTTGAATTACATAAATTCATAAAGATGGACTTCCATGATTGAATTATGGCAGCTTTGTAAAGATAAGGAAAGGGACCTAAGGAGAACTGTTATATGTTCCCTGCCCCTTGTCCTGTGGGGCTTTACCTACAAGAAGGTCATTACCAGCTGAGGTCCCTCCACTTTGTACCTCCAGAATCAAAACAGACCTCTTTGCTTTATAAAGTAGCATGCCTCCAATATTTCATTATCAGAATAAGAAATGGAGTAATACATTCCCTAATGGGAATGCAGTCTTCTGATGGGTGGGTATTGAAGAAGAAAAGGTGTAGGAAGCAGATGAAATGAGAGAATTTGTTTTCAGTTCTCCCAGAGAGTAAGAACAGATCTTTGAAGATACAATGTAACACAAGTGTCAGAGAGAAAGTTGGAGAAATTTAAGAGAAGAAGCCAGAAAAGTACTACAGATTTGTTAACCCTGAAACATAGCCAAGGGCATGGCTCAGGTTTCCATACAGCTGACCCGTCCACTCAGATTTCTGTCAGCTTAAGAAAGTTTGAAAGATCGATTATGCTCTCTAAATATTTTTTGTGAAAAGTAAGAAGCAAATTCAAATTAGCCTCAAGATAAAAGTGGAATCTATTGCCAGGTGCAATGACAAAGTTCTGCTGCTTTCTTGCTCCAGACTGACTAGGTTCAAAGGTTCTTTGAACAGTCTCAGAGAACTTACTCACCTTGTTCCTATGGTGCCACTTTCATTAACTGAAGCATTCTTTGTGTAATTGGAAACATATAGCCATTGTAAGGTAAACGGTTTTTAAAATTCAAAATCTCACAGGCAGATGAATTATCTCTGCTTTCAAGAGTATCCATGTTCGCTCCCAGGAGGTCCGTGATAGGAGAGCAAGCACCCACATTCATGGGTGTGAGGACAGACAACTCCATCAACATCCCCTAAGACAGAGCAAGGACAGGTCCCAAAGAGGACAGATAGACACCACAGAGGTCCGTTTCAGGACTGCATGAGAACGTGGTTTCAAGGGGAACACGTGGCAGCTTGGATGCCAACTGGAGCTTACCTAGATGCAGCGAGGGTGCATTTATTGGAGTGTGTACTCTACAAGAGCCGGAGAGAGAAAATCACGATTGAAACTATATTTTTACTAAGGATCTAGAAGCAGAGGCTCTCCCTCCACCGGATCTGTCGGCACTTCACAAACCCATCAAACCTACGAGTCTACTCCACCTCTACCTGGTTCTGACCTCCCCTCTCCTGATTCTTTAATGACTTCATCCAGCATTTTCGGTCCCTACCATGCTGCCCTTCCTCCCGCCTCCCTCCCTCGATCCTCCCTCAGTTCTCCTTGGTGTCCCTGCCTTCTCCCCTTTATTCCCTCAGCCTCCTTCTTCCTCTTCATCCTCTTCCCTCCTTTGAAAACAGCTCTTTGAGAACAGTATACAGTAATACTATTTGGGGAGGACAATTCCTTTCTATCCATTTATACTTAGAGCTATTTTACCATAATTGTTTCTGAGATGAAATATTAAGCTTTCTACATTGAGAAAATTAAAGTTTTTTCAAAGGTCACAGAAAAAAAAAATCCCCTAAATCCTAGCTGCAGGGAAAATATCCACATAAAGTAGCTGCTCCCTTTCCTGATACCAGAACATATCATTGTCTACTTGTTCCTGAAGAATAGATCTCCTGTCCATTCTGATTATCCCAAAGTTACCAACAATGGGACTGCCCAGGCCAGAAGACCCACCATCGCCAAACTATTCATACAAACAAACAATGGTGTGAATTTTTGCTCCTAGAACAAAATCTCCATGACTAAATCAGATCCTGGAGAAAATATCACCCTCCCCAGAAATGCTGTGCAAATGGGACAGAAACAGACGTGGCTTTGAGTACGTAGAGAATGGCTGCATTGCTGCATTTGTTGCAGGTGGGCACAACAATAAACTGGGAAACTAACGTGACAGGTGAGTGAAGTTACGATATGGGGTGTGTCCTTACGCACATTTATGTCTAAGCAAGCTGCTGACTTCAGTATCCAACCTATGATGGGCCTATGAAAGAAAACCGCCCGAACCTTACATTTATAAATAGAATGGGGGAAAAGTACGTGCATACAATCATATATAATCAATCAAAAGAGTCCAGATTCTGCTTATGAGAAACTGTTCCTATAGTATAGTTTGTACTTGATTTTATCTGTGACTAGAGCCATTACTTGTGTGGCGTGGAGGATTGAGTGATCTAAGTTTTATCCCTGCCTAACCTGAAAGATAAAAATAGTAGAAAACTGTATTTTAATAGGCAATAAGTTTGGAGTATGTTAAGTCATATACTTATTTTGCAAGACATCTGAACCATGATATTTTAATATTTCTTAACTAGAAGCATTTACAAACATAAGCCCATATATTTCAGGATAAAATTCCAACTCTAAGCCGACTTTGCAGGGCCCCTTGTTCTGTCTTAGTTTCACAGTCACTCACATGCTTAGTTTCCCTAAAGAACATGTGTGAGTTACTAAGACACAGTTCCTTCCGTCAGGCATGATGTTGGTCAGCTTTGATTTAACTCAAAGCTGCTTCTCTCTGGAGCTATGGCCCATAAACCCTGCACTTCACCTGGGCAGTCAGGACTCCGTTCAAGCACACTTCTTACGGAAAGATAGGGTGATACGTGATGTACCAGAAACATCCAACACATGAGTGGGTTACAGCAGTTGCTTGCTCTCAGTTGAGCAGAGCATTACCTGGATCTGTTATTTCTGAAGCTGTTTCTCCAAAGTCAATACAACCCCAGGTGCCAGTCCCATAACCTGGGGATCTGTCTCATAATACAACAAGAGGAAGTTTATAGGTACAACTAAGATTTAAAGGTTGGATTGTCCAGATCTAATACTGAAGTCCATAAGACGGAAGAAGGAAACAAAAAAGCATGAGAAAATACAGGCAAATCATCTAGAGAAGAGTTGGCACAGGAGAACTGTTTTTATTTGTTGCATCACCAGCCCCCTTAGCCAAGAAGGATCCTCTCTACAGGCATCTGTGTCTCTGGCATCTCTATCTTCTTTCAAACTTACAGTCAGGGGAACCATTTTATGAGGTCTTCCTGGGACACATTATTTAAAATCTCAACTCTCTTTTACTCAGTCCCCATCATTTTCTGGTTCTCTTCCCTACTTTATTTTTTTATTCACTGTAGCATTTTTCATTAGAGTGACTATATGTATTAGTAATCTACTGCTGTGTAACAATCTAGTCCAAAACTCAGCAGCTGCAAGCAATATGTGTTCTCTCACTGCTGTGGTCAGGAATCCAGGCACAGGATAGCTAGTGGGCTGTGATTATGTGTCAATGCACAGATGAAGAAATATCTGCATCAAATTCTACTTGTGTGACTTTTTATTTTCAGTTCATTGTGGGTTGTTGCCTGCAGGCTGACCTCAGTTCTAGGTCATATGGGTATCTCATCGAGGTGAACAAGCCTAGAAGCATGAGAGAATCCTAACAAGACAAAATCACAGGCTTTGGGATTGGAGCGATGGCTCAGTGGTTAAGAACACTGAAAGGTCTTGTAGAGGACCAGAGTTTGATTCCCAGCACCCACATGGCAGCTAACAACCATCTGTAACTCCAGTTCCAGGGACTGAAATGCCCTCTTCTGACCTCCACAGGCATTGTAGGACATGAGTGTACCTACCTACATGCAAGCAATGCACTCATACACGTAAAACAAAAATAATAAATAATTTTTTAAAAAGAGACAAACTTTTATAGTCCATTTTTGGAAGTAATATCTCTTCTCTGTCCCCAAATTCAGAAGCTTTTTGGAAACTAATCAAAATAGTAATCAACTCTTGATGTCAGCATATGTTGTCTGTTGTCGGGGGTAATAAATGGACCAGAACAGTGCACATAACCTGTGAGGATGAATGGGAATTATGGAAGTCTTATGGAGTTGATGACCTAGTGCTGATTCAAAGTTATAAACCAGAGTCCACAGGGTACATCAGTGAGTTGCTGTGAAATGTCTGGAACAGGAGATTGGTAAAGTGCTACAGACAATACCAAGTACTTAGAGGCTATTCCTAAGTTCATAGATTTATCCTAAAGACTCTGATGGTCTGCTGGAGCATTTGAAAAGGGATAATGACCAAACCAAATGTGTGGATCAGAAAAGTCCCTGTAGCTTCCAGAGAGAGTGAGGTTACTCTGAACTTTGTGATGGAGGGAAGGTAGAAAGGAGGGAGGGGTGGGGGGAAGGACATGACTTTCTACTCATTAAGTAGATCGATCTTAACCTCTATGTCTAAGCCTTTGAGTAGATAATACCTGAATCTTAGAGACTCAGTTTCTGAACATAAATGTGGAAGCATGATGGTCAATCTTGATTGCCAACTTGACACACAATCTAGAATCATCTGTGAAGCAAGCCTCTGGGCATGACTGGGAAGGATTGTCTGCCTTGGGTTAGACTCTGAGCATGTATGACAGGAATTTTCTAGATTATATTAACTGAAGTGGGAAGACCCACCTTAACTATGGGCCGGAGTTCTGAGGTGAGAATTATCATTCTTTCTCTTCTCCTGACTGGGCATGGAGTGTGACCACGTGGCTTCCGTTCCTGCTGCCTTGACTTCTCCACCAGGACAGACTGAGCTGTCAGGCTGAGTCAGAATAAACTGTTTCTTACATTGATGGTTTGAGGGATGTTGTCCCAGCAGCCTGAAATGTAGTTAACACAGGTGACAAAAAAAATTACTTACTGAAATAATAAAGCATTATTGGTTGGGTCAGTTCTTGACTGTGTAGTTAGGTATATTTGTAAGCTTAATGTCACTTTTGATAAATGGGTTGATAAATTTTGATAAATTTCATCTTATCTAAAATAGTAATTAGGAAATTAAATAGGCAAATAACTTTTGAAAATATTTTGTTATATGATGCAAAATGGTTTTCTTTTTAACATATATATTTTTATTGAATTTTCATACATTACATACAAAACACCTGAGTCATCTGTATAACTCCCCCCATCTGCACCCCCTCTGCCTCCTCCACTGGGGTCCATGCATTCTGCCATATTTGTTAAGGCCTATTGAGTCAAGTTAATGTACCCAGGTATCCCCCAGTGCAAGTTCATCCACTGGGATCTAATCAGCCTATCTAGAGTTTCTCCCTTAAATGACTTTCAAAAAACAAACAGATTTATTAAAATGAGCTGCAGAGCCCTATCTATGGCAGATAGTTAAATGAGTATTTTCCGAATTGATAAGTGAAGAACAAGGGATATCCAATGCCACATTTATTCTTGTAAGCTATTCATTTTCAATATCCATGAATTTTCTTCTATAGGGATCAACTGAATTTCTTAGCTAACTGCATTTTTCAACTCCCCTTGACCCTTCATTAAAGTCAGTGTGGCTGGTTTCAGATCACATAACCGGTTAGTGGAAAATCAAATTCAATCTTCAGCTTATCGCATCACTTCTTACTGAACAGCTGTCAGTAGAGCATCTGCTTCTGTTGAGATCTGCAGCAGGCTTCTCTCTAGGAATATATGCAGCCAATTTTATAAGCGTCCAAATATTTCTCTACTTATTTATGAGTGTATTTTTGGTTATAGAAAGAGATTGAATTGACATGTGTGACAATTTGAGTGGAAGACATTGACTCTATGTCACATTGCATAGTCCTTGCTGACTTTGTAACATAATAGTCAAAAAAAAAAAGATAGACTGATGTGAATAGTAACCAAGATAGTAATTTCCTTCATGTTGCCTGTTAATTTATGTGACAATTTCATTTAATCATATTCCAGCTCCATGGAGATTAAAGAGAGGCAATTAGGAAAATATGAGCTATCCATCTCTGTCATCCTGATTCCTTGTTCTTTAGATCAGTGCAAACAAGCAAGGTAAATAACACCGAATAATGGAATAATTTCAAACTAATATGTGTAGCCATCTCTCCTTATGTGGAAAAGACAGATCCTGCAATACAGGAAATTACCAAACCAAACAGAGAAAATTAGTCATAACAGTAATCTCTCATCTACTCTTACTTCTGCTTTGCTGATCCTATCTCTGGTGCAGATTTATTTTAAAAATAATTTGCAGTGCTTTCTAATTTCCTGCTACGATCACTCGGTTGCTAAAGAAATTATTGTTCATTAATATTTCTGCAAAGGAAATGCTGCTTCTAACTAGTTACCCTCAAAGAATTCTAGCCTTCCACAACTGTCAGTAGTCACTTTTCAAGTTTCGTCCTATCTTATGGATGTTTCTGTAGCCTCTTGGATGATCTCTTGCTCTGCTTGACATCCAGACCTGTATTTAGAGAGATTCGGGGTGTCGGTCTCATGGGAATATTGCTTGGATCCATAGCTGCTGTGTTAATGAGAGTTTTGTCACTGTAATGAAATACCTGACATGGGTTACTTATAAAGAAAATAAACACATAATTTGGGGATTCAATGGCATGGCACCTGCTTCAACTTAATGATAGTTGAACAGCTAAGAGAGTGATGACTGAAATGTGATGGTGGGAAAACATGTCAGATTGTGGTCATATTTTGAGCCATAAAGTAGATCATGCTGGATGAGACCAGGCTCAGCTGTCCCCTGAGAAACCACCAGGTAATGATAGGAACTCCCTCACACCACCCATGGCTGTGGTCCCACAAGACCTTGTCTCCAAAACTATCCACAGTACCTTCCAGTACTGCCTCCCTCCCGCAAGGATTGAGCCTCCCATCAAACCAACGTTCTGAGGAGACAGTTATGCCATACCCAGCAGCTCCAGACCAGCTCACAGCCCAAGGAGCTCCCCTCCAAATGCCAGACATTGGGGATAACAAGAGTGTTTAAAGCTATCCTGCAGTTTTCTGGCAAACTCTTCACAGACACCCCAACCCCAACATCTGCTGCATATGTTGGAATAAAAAGAGTGCAGAAGGTGCAGAGAAATTGTCTCATGTTTAACAGAAAATTGAAATAATCACACAGTTGCAGTAGAAGCTAGATAGATTGCTAGGTAGATAGGAAGACAGACAGAGGATAAATGGATGATAGAGGATAGATAGATGCCATTATTTCTGTTAATAAACCCTTAGAACATTTAAATTCAGAGGCTTATACTAAGCCCAGCATCATGTCTCACAGATACTGTCTATCTGAGTATGTTCCAAAATATTCAGTGATTGCTATTTCCTACAAACTGTCTCTCCATATTCCCTATCAACCTCACCTGGAGATGGAAAATTCAACAGCTGTGGGCTCAGGGTTTAATCCCCACCCAGGACATAGCACCTGGAAATGATCTACCAATTATTTATAATCCATTCTCAGATCACAGTCTGGTTTACACATCTCCAAGTCCTTGAAGAGTTTTGTGATGTATAGTCTGACTTGTTTCCTGCAGGAAATCTTAACTCCTTGCTTCCGGGGGTCCTTTCTCTTGAACCACTGGCTGCCATCCATACCTAACATGGTCCACACAATGAAATAAAGAAAAGGACGGAAGCAAGAGAAACTGTAGTGGTCCCGTGGCTGAGATTTCCTGTCTCTGTGTTGTAATGCAGCAGTGAACGATGCCCCCTTTTTTCTATACTCATTTTAGACAGTGGTATTCCGAGCTCTCTTCTCATTTTTCCAGACTGCCCATAGCTATTCTGATCCTGGACTATACTTACTCCAAGAGGATGACATGGGGGAACCACCAGGAACCAGAAGGAGATGTCTTGTCTCACATTGAAATTACCTGGGTAGCCTTTTCAGACACTGGTGTTTGGGTCCCCCTGTATCCAGAGTAGAACCATACATAAGTCACTTCTTTATATTCTTGGGTGATAGGATCACTTGTGGTCTCTGGCAGCGATTACCTTTATCTATGATGAAAGCTGTACAGCCAACATATTTGGCTTATGCCCTATACTTCATTCTTTTTAGCTCTTCCCTCCTACAGAGTTCACCAACAGGCTAGCATATCAGACAGGAAGCTCAGAGTTCCTAATGGCCAGAAGAGATTTCTCATTGCAGTGAACTGGATCTCAGAGATTGGGAAGGAAAAGAAATCTCTAGGCCTAATCTTTCTCCTAAATTTAAATTCACATTACAGTTCTGCTTGTCCTTGACCATCTGGAATGTGTGTCTCAGGCCCAGCCAACACCATTCTTAGCCGCTGTAGAGGCTAAAGAGGCTGTTAACAATTGAGCAGAAAATTACCACTGTCACCCATTAAATGGCAAGAGACTTTAGCTTGAGCAGCCTCCTCAGGCATGAGTAATCAGCCATGGAGGATGAAGTCTTTACTTAATATCACAAAAGAGTGACTTTCCATGTAAATCAACCTAGCACCAAAAGGATAACCTGAGAAATCAATTTTCTTCATAATTTTGACAGATGGCTTACCTATTAGTCCATGTCACTTTAGCTCACCAGGAAGAATATAAAATATCCAGTGGATTTTTAGTTTGATTTTTGAGCTATAGTGAAGTATGTGTTTAGGTGTGTCATAGAGAAATAGATAAAAAAAAAAAAAATCACTGGACCTGAAGCTGTTAAATGAACTAATACAGATGTCAATGAGAAGTGCTATAAGCAGCCCTGGCGTGGCCAGGTGTGATGATATGCCTCAGGCTGTCTTCACCAATCTACTTTTTAAGCCCATACACATCACTCATGGTTCTTAGTTTCAAGAGATACAAATCTGCCATCTAATTTAAGCAAAAGCAACTTCCAAATGACTTCTAGTATTAGTGACATCTCTTATTAACTCCCCAGAAAAATCTGGGACAATAATCTACCTCAAGGACAGCAGACCACCAACCTGACAAGATGCTGAAGGAATACTCTTAGAGGCATTCCAAGATGTTTCTAGAATCACTTCTGTTGCCTGTGGTAGCACAGAGCACGGCTGTGGCTGTCTCTGCCTCTTCTTGTGATGCTTACTACCATTTCTTAATTTGTGTGTCCAAGTGGTCCAGGGAGGTGGTGGACTGGTCTTACCTATAAAGGAGGCCAAGGATGCATGCCAACTGCATTTTCAACAACCATGATAAGAGCTGAACTCCAGTTGCAAGAGGATGCAAACACCCTATATAGGAAAAGGCATAGTTATGGGACAGGTGCATATGGTGAGCTGTGCTGTGTGGGTTTAAGTAATATATGCCTTTGTGTTTCTTCTGTTTCAATATTATTATAATTTATTTTGATTATATTTCATAAAGTTGTGAAATCATTTACTACTCTACAGAGAGTACGATAGGTATTACTTTTGTGAGAAAACTTTTAGTGGCAAAAGCAAAATGTAGACAAGCATCACAATTCCTGATGCAGAGAAGGTCAGGACCATGATGCAACATGGTAGCTGTCATTTGGAGCCTCTTCTCCACCCCAAGCACCCACATTACACAACTGCACAACCACAGGAAGACAGAGTTCTCTGGTGTCTCTTCTTGTAAGGACGTTCATCTGATTGATCAGGGTTCTAACCTTAAGACCTAATTCAACCCTAACTATGTCCTTAGGGATTTCGTCTCCAAATATAGCCTTGCTGGGGATTAGAGTTCCAGTTTATGAACTGTCACACAAGCCTTCAGTATAGAGCGGAGAGAAAACCAATTCCTATGCAGTGTCACTCCAGGGGTTACCTTGACCTTGCCCTTCCCATGCAACCAGGGTCAGAGAGTGCTGCCGCTGAGCTGTGTCCATTTGACTCTCACAGGTGGTGACCTCATGTATCTGTCTATAAAGACTGTTTTAAAATAGGAAGCTGCTACTGTAGAAACTTCCTAAAATATGCATATACATATAATATAAGGAGTTTAAATGGAGTTGCCCTGTAAGAGGTAGAGAGTGCCCCTTCCAGATCCCATAGGCTAACAAATAAAAAGTTCAGTGCAAGGTATGGGTTACCACTGCTCAAGTTGTTGGTCAGTGGTCCCGTACATTATAAGCTGTTGCCACTGCTCTTGATGCCAGACCCTACTGTTGAAGACACCAAATACTTAAGTCATAGGACACGGAGCAATGGAGCTTTGTCTCCACTGGCTATTCATGTTGCTACAAGGTTCTACACACACTACCAGAGGAGGAAACTAATCCTCTTACTCAGCTATGAATACTGCAAGTCACACTAAGGACTGGCCTGACAGGATATGAATACTTTTGCAACAGTAGCAAGAACTTTTTGAGAGTAAACAACCACTATCTAATTGGATTTAAACCTGCTCCACAAGATGGCTTGCATACCCGGGACTTTTAACTAGGCCAAATCTCATGAGTAGCTAGGTTATAGATCCTAGAGGAGAACCTAACACGATTCTTTTATACCATTATTTTATTCATTTATTTTATGTGTATGAATGTTTTGTCTGCATGTATGTAAGTGTACCATGTGCCTGCAATGACAACAGAGGCCAGAAGAGGGCATTGGATGCCCTAGAACTGTATTTACAGACAGTTGGTAGCTGCCACATGGGTGCTGGGGCCCAACCCTGGATCTTCTGCAAGAGCAGCCAGTGCTCTTTACCACTGAGCCATCTGTCCAACCCAGAGAACCTGGGGCTATTATTCTGTTAAACAGACATAGTTATTAAACTGCCTCCCTAAGTGCATACCTTTGTACCCATAGATTAGTACATCTCTCCCCCATTATGAGAGAATCTTTTCTGTAGTAGATGGTGATTAATACTGAGCCACAACTGGTCAACATGCAGAGAATAGGGGACTCTGTAGTACTTGGCTCTAAATGGGTCATCTATATCACATTCCTTCCCCCAAGCTTCAGGGATCAAAGTGGAAGAGAAAGGGTGGTTGGTGGGTCGTAACAGCCAGGGGTAGCAGATGCCTGCAGCAAAACAACATTTGCCAAACCTAATGGAGCCACTGAGTCTGACTCATAGCACCTGTGACCTGCCTGCTCCAGATCAAGCCAGCTAAAATCCCAGCATGGGCCAGGTAAAGGATCTTTTGGCAGTTGATGACTCCAGGTGGAGGGGGAGTCAGTTTTCTTTACAGATGAGGCCTCTAAGAGGCTTCCATTGCTCCAGTACATGGTCCTGCACCCGTGTGCATAAAGGCAGCAGTAAGTGGACTCTGGGTTTAACAAACAAGCACGTGAAGTTGAGAGGGAGAAGCGGAAGGGGCCAAAGGAGAGGCCTGGAGAGGAGGGATTGAGGGTGGGTTTGATCAAAATATGTTATGCACACGTATGACATTCTTAATCAAAAATTTGAAAGATTAAAGAACTAAAAATTACAGCAAATTCATGATGGTCATGGATAAAATACAATATTCTGCGTAATGAAGTCATTGAAAATATGGGAAAAATTTTACCACTTAGATCAGTGTCCTAACAGTTTCATATAGGAAGGAATGACTGGATCCAAAATAAAACACTTTGAAGAGGAAAAGAACGTTATCAAAAATGTAATAAATTCAAATTTTGTATGTGTGCATTTTCCCTTCTTTAAATTCACAAGTCTACCAATAAACGATACAAAATGTTTCTTGATTCTGTGTAGTGGCTACTTGTTGCTGCACAACAAATTACCCCCAAATCTGAAGCATAAAATAATAGCACTGGGACAGGAGGGATGACTCACTGGGTAAGAGCACTTGCTAAGTAGGCATGAGGACCTGGCTCTGAATACCAGGAACCTATGTGAAAAGCTGAGTGTGGCTGTTCATGTGTCTATAACTGCAGGATGGGAGAATTGCTGGAGCTTGCTGGCTTCCATCCTAGCTCCAGGTCCAGTGAGAAACTCTGTATCCAGAGAATCAGGTGGAGAGTGATAGAGCCAGACACCTGGTGGCCTCCTCTGACCTCAACCAGCTTGCAGGCTTGTCCCATGTAACACACACAATATATATAAATGTACAATAACAGATATAATAGTGCTCATTTACACACAATTCCTTAGACTCGGCAGTTAACAAGCATAGCTGTACTCTGAAGCTGTAAGTATGGCCCAAGGCAATGATTGGGGCAGTGTTGGAGATACATGCATCTCAAGGCTCACCCTGGGAAGGGCTTCTTTTCTGCATGAGTCATTAGCCAGAGGCCTTCTTCTATTCTTGCTGCATGGGTATCTCCCTGGGACAGTTCCCAGTATGAAATCTTCATTAGTGAGCAGATGTAAGAAGGAGTGAAAACAAGCAAGACAAAAGATATACCCCTTTTAAAAGTAATCTTGGAACTGACTCCTTGCCATTGTTTCCAAATTTCAATTTTTAGAAGGATATCACTAATTGCAGTTCACACTGCAGTTCAAGGGAGGGGATCATACCATGAGGCACGATCACTGAGGCCCTCTGAAAAAGGACCTATCACCAACAACAGCCGGTTTTCACCTCAGTAGCCACAAAATGAAGGGTGGAAGATCAAATAATGTTGAAGCTCCCAGCATCGGTTTCCCAAATATTTATAAATATATATTATCATATTATGTGTATGTGTATGTATATGTACATGTATAAAATTGTCATCCTAATACCTGGTTCCATTTCTATGATAATATATACTATAAAATAATATATAAAATCATGTAGGACAATTAAAATTCCTATCATCATTACTCATGTTTTTTTCAAAATGCCATTTTCTAGGGTGCATGTGAATAACTTACCAAAGGTGAGCATGAGGGGGAGCTCTAGCAGCCGGAATACTCTGTGTCAAGTATATCATGGATATATTGTGGGCCAGTTTCAGTTTCCACATGTCTATTGAAATAACTACCAGGGCATAAATCTGTGTGTCTATGTCGGCATGCTTTCAAATGCATGTATGTGTGGGCGTGTGTGTGGCCATGTGTATTTTTACGGTGAGGACACATGCAGGGCGAGGCTCTATGTCCCAGTGGGTGGCCTTGTATATTTACCCTGGTCCTTTCTCACTATGGCCATAAAACTGGGCACAGGGGCTTTTAAAGTTGGAGAGGCCTGAGTTAGTCTTGTCTCCAAAAGGCATTTCCTTTCTCAGAAGTACATACTTTTCTTTTTATAAGCAGTAACCCCAGTGCATGTTACTTAGTACATCTTCAAAGTCATATTTTATCTTCAATTAGAGACCAATTTCAATTATTCCTGCTTTGCCCCCTCATTATGCTGGTTTATAGATGACTGTCCTGCCAACAGAGCTTTTCACCCCATAAACCAGGGATATTCCACTTCCCTTAATTAGCAGGGGTACAAATAGTATAGAGAGAGCCAAGGAGAAAATCCTTTTCTAATAAAATCTGACAAAACTTTGGAAGCTGTATATGTGTTTTGCCCAAGTGTATACATGTGCGTACGTGTGCCTAACTCTCACGAGCACATATTTTTCAAGAGTAGGGGAAAGCATTTAGCAACACTGTGCTCTAACTACACGCTCCCTAATGATTTAAAGCGCCAGGAAGATTTCTTTACATTGAGCAAGTTCATTATGACTCAGCCTCAATTAAAAGGCCAAACAGGGCTTTGTTATGTTTTGGGCTGTAAGAGGAAAGAGAAAGCTTACCAATTCAAGAGACAGATAAATTGCTTTTTCTAAACAAAGACTCATTGCACTTTTAAATGTGGGTCTCCCATAATTTTAAAAACTTGTTTATATATGGGGATGAACCTTATAAACAGTGCAGCCCAGACGAGGCTATGGTTTTGTCCAATGAAAGGACTGGGCTTGACAAGACCACCAATTGTTCTGTTGTGTTTTGGAAGCTTGATCCAAGTTTACATTTCCAGCCAATGTTTCACTCCTATGTTTATGACAGCACAAAAGAACTCGCTTTGGGAACTTCTCAAGGGAAAATTGTAGCCGTGTGCATTGTCACTGACAAGGAGTTTGAGGAAGAGAAATGGGATGGGAAGCAGGAGAATAGATGATCCCTCCTGGGCTAACTTTTAAATCCCAGATTGGATTCTGCCACATATCAAAAGAGAACATATTTTCAATGTTTGCACATAACGAGGAATTGCCAAATGGATATTTAAGTCTGGAAAGTACCAAAACATGAACCATTTGCACAGCTGCTGTTAGACATGGCTCCACACCATCTCAATGTGTCTCGCAAGTATAAATATTGATGGGGTCCATTTCAAGGCTTTGTTAAGGGATGTCCCTGATGATAGTGAGCTGATAAGTACCTTAGTAAACACACTCATTTGAATCTTTGCTCGCCACCCATGATGATTCTGTCTGTAATCTTTGAGTAGTCACAGACGAATAGCTCTTGTGTGGGAACTGAAAAGGATCCCATGTGGCTATTTTGGTAAACTCAAGATTGGCTCTGAGTCAGTATCTTGGAAATCTTTTAAAATATATTCCTCTTTCCAATAGAAAGGGGGGGGGTGGGTTGTCCACTGTCATAAAGATGGAATATGTAGGAAATTCTCATAAATTAAAAAAAGTTAATGTTAACTTATTCTTCCCTCCCTCCAGCTATGTGTTGGTCCTCTATATATCAGAGTAGCTAACTACATTCTGAGAAGTCTGAGAAGCCATGTGAAAATGTAGGGCCATCCATAAATGCTTTCACAGGAACCAAGACTAACTGAACTTTCATTATCACTCAGGAGACTTCAATAATAACGTTCATGACATACCCAGTTGTCATGAACTGGCCATAGTATTCCTCTTCTAGGAGCCCCTCATCGTGTTGCTCCTCAGTCCTCCTTTGTCCAGTGTATTAGTCTTTGCTATGGCTAAATTCTTGATAGAAACAACCTAACAACCTAAGAAAGACTTGTCTGGGGAGTAGTTTCAGAGGTTGTCTATAGACATCATGGCGGCAGAAGCCTGTGGTGAACAAGAAACACAGAGAATGCCTGTGTTGGGTTGGCTTTTCTCTTTTCTCTCTTTAATTCCTCTGGGCCCCACCCTAGGAGGCAGTGCCCCCCCCATTTAGAGTGAGCCCTCTCCCCTTAGTGAATACTGTCTGAAAAATATGCTCTTGGGCAAACCCAGAGATGTACTTTAGTATATGGCTCTAATCCTTCTAATCAAGTTGACAGTGAAAAATCACCAATTCAACCAGGAAATTTTTTCCCATGTAAAGTCACAGAACCATTTAATCTGGTTTGGAAAAATATCTGTCGAGGAAATGAAGTCCAAATCAAACAGCCCCCACTATACTTGAAGCACTCTTCCACTCAAGGCCAAATTTCCTTCTCCTTTATGAAAAATGACAAACTTGGTCTTTCTCTTCCTGAAATGATGGTGAAATTCAGGATTACTGAAGCTTGTCTTCCTATTTATAGAGGGTTTGTTGTTGTTGTTGTTCACGGCTTTGGACGCATCTGAAACTCTCCACATTATTGCTTGTCAGTATGAATCCAACTGGACAAACTGAAAAATGGGAAGAAAGTATTAATCTGGCTGAGGGTGTAACTCAGTGGTAGGCATGTACCTAGCATGCATATGCATGGTCCTTGGGTCAACCCCCAGAACCACAGAAAAAGAAGCCATTAGTAACCTCTGAAAGACAAGTGATGTAAATCACTGTAAAAGACACCTGTGCTCCAAAGTTTCAGACTCCAGGATGGTAACACTTGACTGTGAATTCTGGAGCTTGAAGATCAGCATGCTAAAGGTTTGTTCTCAGGAAATAGTGCCTCCTACTTCTTGATAATCAACCCAAACAGTCTCACCTAGGGTTAAATTAACGTTCCTTTTGCATAATTTATCAAGGCACTTGCACTGAATTTCAGAATGTCTTCATTTCAAAAGCAAAAGCTGTTGCTTGGAAAACTGCTGAGCACCAAAGAGAGAGATTCCCAATGAGATCAAGTGGGGTAATGCAGGACATTTGTGGCAGTTTCAAGAGTTAGAACAACAGAAAATACTGATGAAGAGATGTCGATGAATCCTGCATTAAAGATCTGCCAGGGACACTCGGGTTCAGGAAGCAGTGGTTCTTCCATGTTCTTCCATGTGAGAATTCTCAGGAGCTGAGAAAAACTCGAGTGCCTGTGTACTCAGGCATCCCATCAAATCAAAACTTCTGGCCGAGTGTTGTTTAAACCTCTCCAGGTAATTTCAGTATGCATTTGTGTCTGCAGGTGCAAGGCGCACTGTGTTTTGTACGTTTCTGCTTCCAGGGTCCATTGATTCTTTCCTTCCACAAACATGATTATTTAACAGCTACTCCCAGCTGGAAACTAAGATAAAGACTTACAAAATCAAACAACAAACAACCCCCAAAGTGAACCAGGTGCCATAACTCAGACTAACCTAAGAAGTGTGGCGGGAGAGAGAGAGACTCTCTATAAACAGGTGGATTTCTCATAAAGCTCGTTTTAGGATGTACAAAATATTCTCTGGAATATCATATTTCATTTTGTCTTTTCAGGTAGAGCAGAACACAGTCAGAGTTCACGTTTGGTATTCTTTAAGTTCTAGAAATGGAATTCTACACAAGTCCAACAGTAGTTTTCCTCATTGATCCTGCATTTGACTCTATACTCTGCAGACTATAAACAAAGCCATAATGAGATCAAGGGTATATCAATTAGTTTGTGGTAACAAATTTGCCGGTAATACTCTTAATAAAATAAAATTCCTTAAATAATAATATATTTAAAAGATCATTGACAAGCCTAGAAAATTAAAACTACCCAATGCTTGTCAAAATATAGCCTAATTACAGTTATATTATGTGTTATCCTTAGTATTTTATTTGCATAATTCACCTATTTAATATTAATGTTCTCAAACTATAACTGTAGGAATACACCATAAAAATAAAAATACTGACATAGACTTATTTTGAAAGGTTTCCAAAGATGCTACCCAGATCTGATTTCCTAATTCTGTTATATGCACTGAAATATGTCAGGAAATAGAGTCCTTAACTATTATCTTGGTTTCTTTTCCTGTTGCTGTGATAAAATACCCTGCAACTTAAGAGAGAAAGGTTTGTTTTGGTTTAGAGTTCAAGGACACGGTCCATCAAGTCAAGGCAGCTGGAGCTTGGAGCTGCATGGTCACATGTCAGCCACAATCAGGAAGCAGAGTGATAAAGGCCTGAACTTAACCTGGGACAATCAGATTCCTAACCCCTTTCATCCATCCTCCCTTTAAATTCTAATCTGCACGACGCAGAAATGTTCTGTGTATTTTAAGCCACAAACTTTATCATTTAAAATGGTGGAATAATAAAAAGTCCTCATATCATTTTCTGTGTTTTAGACTAGAGCTATGCCACAAACATTTGTTAAGTATGTATTTTGCAGAAGTAAGATACTAGAAATGTGAGGAAATCAAAGATGAAGGGAATTGTTAGTGGAGGAGGAACATGGCTGTCATAAAGAAAGCAGGGCCCAGGGGAACTTGGAGAATGGACATGGATTCAGTAACTCAGAGATGAAAGCTGATATTCTGGTCAGAGTTTGTTGTACTTTAAATACTGTGGCAATTCAAGGACTATGAAAACTGTTGAAGAAATTGAGTGTACTGTTTTGGGGGTTTTTAATCAAATTATATCTGCATATCTATCATGGTGTTATTTTTTCATTCACAGACCTATAACTACTATGCATGTCTTGAATTCAGACAGTTCCTAATCTAATGAGAAGGAAGGTGAAGATATTTATTAGTCAATGGCTATGTGATGAAATTCTTCCTTAAGTATTTAAACTGGAGTCATTTATTTTCCCCTTTGTGCAACAATGCTCTAAGTATATACATGCTTTTCTTACTCGACAGATTAAGAAACCAAGGCTTAGGGAGTTGAGGGTAATGTGTGCAACATCCCTCTGTTGCAGGCAAGTGGGGTAGAAAGTCTATCTTGCCTCCAACTCTGTGATTTCCCATAACCACCTGACCCCATCATAAGGTTGTTTATTTTTTGATATCTGAGAATCTCTCTTCAACATCTCTTTAAAAGGGACCTGGGAAATTTAAAAAAGAAATGGTCAAAGTTAATTTGTATCCATTTCAGTAGTAATGAATGAGCATCATACTTTAGGGTGTTCCAAGTCAGTACTGAGTTTCTGTGTACCAAATGAGCACAGAAACACTGAAAAATTCATGTTGATAGCAGGATCACTGTAAGCCAGAATGATCACTGTAATGAGCTAAGCACCTTTTCAATTGGAATGAACCTATCACATGACCTGGTTATAATAACTTCTCTTTTAATTCTTAATAAGCTACTGTCTGCAAGATCCAACTGAAAAACAGTGATATAAGGCATTATTTTTGCATTTCTAATTCAGCATTAAGCCAAAATTGGCCATCTGACTGAAATGGGTATAAATTAGATACATCATGCTGCCAATTATTTCTGGGTGTATATGGTTTAGAGTGACTTAAATTATGTGCCTCCATTATACCTTGTGTTAAGGAGGCAAACTAAAAGACTCAAAGAAAGCCACAAAGCCAAACAAGAGCCATGAGGAGCCACGATCAAATTCCCAACTTGGCAAAAGTCCAGTTCATCAAGTAAAGCATGCAAACATGTAGAGGTCCAAGATGCTAAATCCCAGGTACACAGGATTCACACGACAACAATCACAATAATGACCTGAACATGTCAAAAGAACTTAGGGACTTTTTATTGGTTGTTTCACACATACATATCTCAAAAACAAGTTCTAGTAACAAAATAACACTTTTATTTCAGGGCATATTAAAATATGAGACTTGTCTCTCTACCTATTGATGGGAATACTAACAGTAAATATGATTATCATAGTCATTAACAATAAAAACTGGGAGTTGTTGAGTGATACTGAAGAAACCTTTCTTTACGTGTACAATTATGTTTTCTGTCTATGATTCAGGTCTCATCTGAAATGTATAGGCCTTAGTTGCAGGATTCCTTTCAAGGATATGATTCTTCCCCACGCTCATTAGATGTGAAAAGAGCTTGTTATGTTTTGACGCATTTATGAGGCAGAAATGTTATTAAATAATTAAAAAGTAGGTTCTACTGTGCCCCAAACTGTACCCCACCTATATTCTAGTGCCATCGGGCTAATGAGACATTTAAATCTCTTGTTAAAGTCTTTTTGTTTTTATATTTGCCAGAATGAAAGCTACTTTCTTTAAGATAGCATCAACCTGCTTCACAAGATAAAATAGGCCTTTAAAACAGTTCAATGGCAAATTGTAAGATTTTAGAGACACTGAGATATTCATTTCTATAAAACAATTAACAAACTTGAAAATCAGTGCCTTTTGTTTCAGGAATAGTTCAGAGCTATCAAGATCCCAAGGTCAGTTTGCTCCATCTGCCCTGGGTTCTTGATCTACCTTCCTTCCCGCCTATCCCTGGTTAGAAAATTGATTGCTTGTGACTGGGGAGATTATACATAATGATTTTTCCTCCTCATGATATTCTGTATTTGTAATGTTGGTACTAAGCATATATTATTCACCTAATTGGCATTCCATAAAGATGTTTAAGCATTTTTAAAATCTTAATTTCAAAGTCTCAGAAACCATGAAATACGTTGACATAAAGCATATGAGATTACGTATGATTGAAACCATATAGGAAGCCTTAAACATCATTGAAAATCCTTCAGTTTGTCCAGGAAAGTGGGAAATCTATGTAATACGAAAAGAAGTTGCTATAGGCTAGAGCCGCTGCATGTAGTAAGAGGTTTTGTTAAATATTTTTAGTGAGCCTTTGTGAATTTCATACCAGGTGTTTAGGTCATCTTCAGACCCTCTTCCCCATGTTTCTCTATATATGGCCTATAGAGTCTGATTGGTGTCCCCAGATGTCCTTCAATGTGGATCCATCCGCTGGGCCCACCAAGTGTCTCATCCCTGTAAGACATTCTCTTCTTCTCCCAGCAGCCATCAAATGCCAGAAATTCCTTAGATTAATAATTTTTAAAGAAATCCATTGGCAACTCTAAAAGACAGTTTTCTAAGACAATACAATCCAACGTTTTATCAATTTGGGTACATACTAAGGATCATATGATGTTGGACAAATATTAAGAGTATTTGTTTTCCACTATTAGATCAACTTGTTTCTATAAGAGCAGGAAACTGAATGCATGGTTAAAACACTGCCATTCTCCACCCAGTGTTCTCGAATCTAAGCTGGCGTGGGTGAGGCAGCATCTCTAAGTGCTAAGGGGTGGCATGACAGCACACACAGATCATGTTATGTGTATAGTAGTGAACTACAGGGCAGTTGAGTGACACAACATTAGCACCGCCAGAAAGAGCTTAGAGTTGTTGCACAATTGATTTTGAATTACTTTTTGGTGTTGTATATTCAAAAACCTTCCACTGTTACTATGTTTTTCACAACACCCGAACTCTGTTATGAGGCCATATGGGGTTGCCACTCACAGTGTAAGATGCTGTGGTCCAAAGGAGTTATCCTCCAGAGGTGACGTGGAAGAATCTTTTCCTTCGTTCCTTCCTTCCTTCCGTTTCATACTTTCTGAAACAGGATCTCACTTTGTAGTCCAGAATGACCTCAAATTCAAAATCCTCCTGCATTAGCCTCCCAGTACTGGAATTACAGGCACATGCTACCCTGGACAGCATTTTTCATATTTTCAAACCCAAAGCTACTTGTAAAGTTGAGATTTGAGACCCAGAATCATAGTCAGCTGTGCAATGACTTTAAATATTTATGTCAAGAAGATGGGAGTTTAGGTAGAAGAGCCCATTATGCTTAAATTGTTGATCTATTCCTCACTCTGAAACCTACTCCAAGTGAATAGAGCATGCGGCATTCATTACCCATGTGTGGAATCTGTGTCCTGTTAGAGCGATAGGCCTATCTTCATACTGTGGCTCTGGAGGACCATGTTTGGCATGTGCCACCATTCTCCAGCTGCTGTGCACACATCACAATCTGAAGATATTACTGCTGCCAAGCTCTTGTTTCTCTCATCTCTGGAAATGCAGAGAAACTGGGCAGCTTGCTTGAGCATCTGTTGCTGAAAGTAATCAGGAGTCTTGCAGACTTACCCAAAGTCTGAAAATGAAAGCAAAATTATCTTGTAGGTGACTCTTCTAGTTTGCTTTAATTGCTGGCCAGACTTCTACCGTCCTCACAGGGAGGTTTCTGGGGGTTTCATGGCCACTAATCATCTCTCCACAGTTTTGTCTATCATTAAGATTTATTTTTTATTATATGTATGGGTGTGTACACAGGAATCCTTTTTCCCATGAAAGCTAGGTGTCAGATCCCCCTGTTGCCAGAGTACCAGCAGTTATGAGCCTCTTGATGTGAGTACTGGGAACCAAACTAGGGTTCTGTTCGAGAGCAGTACACACTCTTAACCACTAAGCCATCTCTCCAACCCTGTGCAAAATTTTTAAACAACATAGATCCTCAAGAATGATAGAAAGTAAAAGAGAGTGTGTATGTGTCTGTGTATAGCATCTTGGGGGTGAAAAAGCTGAAGTCAAGCTCTAAGAAATAGAATACAGTCCAGTTGGGCTGGAGGTTACGTTACACTGAGGAAGGCACTAGAAGAAATGGTTAAAAATGGCGCTGATGTCTTGGCCAAGTCTGCCTAATGCTTATAAACAGGAAATCTGTTCTCAATTCATCAAGCTATAGGCATTTGTTCAGGTGTCTGTGGAAGATATTAAGGAGTGGATGGATGGAAAGTGTGTTTTAGAAGACTGATTCAATGAGGATGAATTAGAACTGGGAAAGTGCAAAAGATGGAAAACACGTCCATCAGTATCTTTCTAATTTTTCTTGAGGTCATACTGAGAATAATGCCTGTGCTATGTACGCGCTCGGCCGCTGCACTGCAGCTCCAGCCCAATCCCTTTCCTACTCGACTACATACTTACACAAAAAGTAACAGGACACATTGCAGAGTCGGCGTGGAAATGTAACACACCTGGCATAGATATGTGCAAATAGAAAATGTGTCTAGCTAGAATTCCCATGCATGCGAACTTGCATTCATATAAACCTTATAACTCTTATGTCCCATTAATCCAGCACAGGCTGGAAGGTCATGAGCTAGAACATTTTCAAGAATCGACTAACCATCCATTACTTATTTCTGGTGGAGCAACAATGTCTCTGCCTATTTCTCCACAATCACACTGAAAATTTTGTTGGTTACGTGACAGAATGAACCTATAATCTTGTGGAACTGCAGTTCCAGCCCGCAGCTTGATGGACTAATAAGCCCACAGTGTGCAAGTATATGGGAGAGAGAATGTGATCAGGAGCTATCCTACCCATCGAATGAAGAGTTTGACATAAACATTCATTCTCCAAAGAGGTCAATGCATTGATTCCAATAAAGTTGTTCTTAGGCATAGAAATATTGAAGTGTTCTTACGGTAAAATTTAGACTTTAACCTCAAGCTAAGCATGAGTATCAAATGATATAACTTTCCACCTAAAATAGTTCCCGTAGATAGATTAAACTCAGTGTATTCTCAGCTCATCAATCCATTATGCCTGCAGAGAAGCTGCAGCATGGAGCTGTGTTCTGCACTGTTCAGAATCACAGGCACTTCGAGTGCTGTTTCCTCACTTTATTTTTCCTTTCAGTTGGGAAGTCACTGTGTTACAACTGCTCATCTGTGGTCAACTATTTCTATTTGGCCAACAATTTCTATCTTCTCTAGGGATGTTTTCTCTTTCATTTTTAAAGAAGCCTGAATAATTCAAAGAGCATTCAAAGCTATATAGTCAAAACTAAAAATACATGTGTATGATATATAGACATACGTATAGACAATGTAATATAAATTTCTGAACAATATTTCTATATACAGTTGTGCATAGAGGGTTGTTCTAGAATTCACTATCAGTATTGAACTCTAGAGATGCTCTGCTGCTGGGTACATAACCTCACAGCACCTATAAACACAGTCTTGTACACTTTAAACCATATTTGTATTACTTATAATACCTAATCAAATGTAAACTCCAAGTTATTGTTATGCTGCATTATTTAGAAAATACTAGCAAAACAAAAAAATCTATAAATATTCAGTACATTTTTCTCGAATATTCTCAATCATGAGTGTTTTGATTAAACCCATGAAGAGAGAGGGTTAAACATATATAATATACACATGTGTACTATCAATCATCATAATATTTTGACTCTTAATGTTTGAGACATCTTTTTGCTTCAGGTGTTCTGCTGATTGAGATAATAACTTGTAAGATAATTTACATAGAGAAGGAGTTGCCATTGATATAAAAACTTGTTTTTCAAATTTGTAAGTTTAAATTCTGATCTGAATACTTGAGAAAATAATCCAAGAAGCATTAAAATATTGAAAAAAAAAAAAAAACCAACCTGGTTTTCCTCCTACAGTTCTTAAACCATAGGGAACAGATGCAGTGAAGCTGACTGGCCAAATCAAGGGTTGTGCAAAGGGGTCAGACATAGTGGTTCGTGCCTCTAATCTCAGGCCTACTGAAGCAGAATAGGCAGACCTCTGTGACATCTACAGCCTGGTCTACCTAGCAATTTCCAGGTTAGCTGGGACTGTAGGGAGACCCTGTCTCAACAAAACAAACAAACAATAGCAAAACACCCAAAGTGAAACATGAACAGGAAATATACCACATGAATCATTCATGCAAAGGAAAAATGACTGAAGATCATTAAGATTTTCCTATGAATGAAGAAGTGAGAAGGGAGGAGCTCTTAACAGACTTGTTATAAGAATGCTATGCTTTATCGCTCCAAGTCCTGTGTCCAAACTATTTCCTGTCTTAGCAGTAGGGTCTTACCTTCAAGTTCTGGGAGATGATCTAGGACTCTGGGAATAGCCTGTGTTTTGCGGGGGAGTCTCCTGGACTACTCTGACCAACAATTTGCCAGCAGGTCTCCCATCTGGCACTGTGCTCCTTGCAGTACAGCCCCCAGGTAAACATACGCACCAAGGTTCAGACACCATATGTGTGGTTCTCAGAGGATTCCCAAGCCAACACGTTCCCTTGAGCTTCCCATGCTGTCCAAGCTCTTCACGTCTCTTCCCCTCTCCCCAGTCCAAGTCCTGTGTCCCTCATCCTGCCCGTGAAAATATCAACCTCCCACCACCCCCTCTCCTAAGTTCCCTGCTTCGCACCCCCATGGCCCCTACATGTCCCTCCCCTCTCCCTTCCTCCTCCCCGGTAACATCTCTTTCCTATTATTCTCCTCTTTCAGGCTCTTTCTTTCTGTTTGCCTCTGTGATTCTTTTCTTTTTAACTGGCTTCTGGATATATATTCACATATAAGGGATTGGTGCTAGGATCTGCAAATGAGGGAGAATATATATTACTTTTCTGAATCTGTGTCACTGCATGTAGTCTAACAGTCTCTGGTTCTATCCATTTACCTGCAAATTTCATAATTTCATCTTTCTCTACTGCTGAGCAGAACTCCATTGTTTAAATGTACCACATTTTCATTTCATCAGTGGAGGGTCATTTAGGTTATTTCTATGTCTTAACTCTTATGAAAAGAGCAGCAACAAACATGGAGGTACAGGTATCTCTATATAGGATGAGTCCACATTCCCAGTAAACTCAAAACACTGAATACTGAAGTAGCATTGTTTGCTAAAACAGAAATGACTTGGTTCAAGGATAAAGAATACTTACTATAATTATGATATTCATAAGCATAGGCACCCATTGTTTCAATTTTTAGATCTCCAATTGTCTTAAAATCAATTTTTCTTCATACTCTGATGATAACTTTGATGGACAAATTGTGAAAAGTATCTAACTGGAAATAAGAATCTTCAAGGATAGATTCTTATTGAAACCTAAGTTTCTCAGAGAAGTACCAAATAGAAACTAATTTCATTTCTAGAACACATGTAGATAATTTTTGAACAAAATGGGTTCTTCGGTTTCCTCTCCAGGATTAGATTCTTCAGTGTCTACTCCAGGTTGTAAATATCTTGCACTCTACCACTGTAGCTGAATGCATGAGTCGGTTCACTGCTGTAACAGTGATACTGCAGACTAGGTAGCTCATATACAGCAAAATTTATCTCTGAGTTCTAGAGGATCAGAAGTTCAAGGTACAAGCCCTTCAGTTCTAGTGAAGCCCACTTTCTGGTTCAGGGATATTTGTGTTCTCACTATGTCCTCATGGGTGGAAGGGAACAAGAGACTCCTCTGGGGTCTCCTTGATAGAAACACCATCCTCATATATGAGGGCTCCACCCTCCTGACCGAACAGTCTTCCAACAGTCCCCTCTCCCAATACAGTCATTTTGGAGATTAGGTCTGGACATTTGGATTTTTCTGGATTGTTCTGGGATATGAAAGTTCAGTCTGTGGAACTAGTAGAATAAAATAGTCTTTTCCTATTGGTGTGGATTCTTTAAAATATTTTATATATATTTTTCATTTTATGTGTATGAATGTTTTGTCTGCTTGTGTGTAAGTATACCATGTCATACAATGCCCATAGAGGCTAGGAGAGGGTATCAGATTCCCTGGAACTGGAATCATGGATGGTTATTAGCTAACACATATGCATTGGAAATCTAACCAGAGCACAGCCAGTGCTCTTAACTGCTAAGCCATCTCCTCAGCCCCCAGTATGGATTATTTAATCTAATAAACTATAAGTTATTTACCTTCAAGTATCTTCCTTGTGAACATAGACATCAGAGCATATAATAAAAAGCATAGATGGACTATATCACCAAATTACATTTATAAAGTGCCAATTTCTGCATGGGATTCAAGCCTGGATTATTTTTCTCCTATCTAAAAAGACTTTTTAAATTATAGTCAGTACAGTACACTAAATATTTACACACTAATGTAAATAATTGGATTTTCATTCTTAACTAATTTTAACCTGGATGTGATTTCATATTTTACTGTAAAGTTCACAACCTATTTTTTCAAGTTAATATTCATTTAAGGATGCAGATGCCCAAGGAATTTAACTGCGTCCTTCAAAAATTAACTTTTGTTCATTAACTACCTAAGGTGATGTGATGATAGTATGGACAGAAAACTGTTTACTTGAAACGAATAAGCACTGCACTGTGGTAGCCCACCACTACAGTTCCTACAGGACTCCAAAGAGGAAAGGTCCCTGCGGCCGCTTCACAGCTTGTTTCTCGCCTTCTTCTGTGCCTTCAAAGTGGATGGTGGCGATTTTACATTGAGCACCTTGCTTCTGTGTGGTTGTGTTTTTCCCTCCTTGCAGCAGATGTATAATATTTAGAACTGAATCATTTGTGTAAAGCTATGGAGTTATCAGGTCATTTTCCTTAAAAGGCACAGAAACCCCAGTATGTGAAGCCCAAGAGTTCTGAACATCTCTATAGCACAAAGTGCCCAACATTGTCTCAGTGTCTCAGCCGTTATTATCTAGGTGATCTGATGCTCTGAACCAGCCCATTTTGCCAATGATTGACATGATATTGACAAAATATAATTGAATGAAACAATAAAGAAGATGCTTTGATTAAAGAAAATATGACTAGGTAACTTAAAGGAGTTGGAACAACCCGCTTTCCATCTGCTAATACAATACAAGCATCATGTCAAATTGACTGAGTCGAGTAGTTACTCTTTAGAAGTAGCTAGCTACATTTTAATGTTCCCTAAATAGATTTCAAATTGGCTCTGGATAGTTCCTTCACCAAAACTTTTAAATAAAATGTAATGGAATTGTCCTCAGAATCCAAAGGTCATTCTGTCCTTATTAACCCTTCAGGGTAGATTCACTGTCTTTTCTCTCTGATCTCTATATGAACAAATCATATCTTCACCAGGCAGTGCTCTGAAAATGTTGATGCTGAAGGTTCCAAGTAGCAGATTTGAATGGCCTAAATAGGGCAAACCTTGTGAGATTTAACACAACCTATCTCCTATATGTCAAAGCTCAGAAGCTCTTCAGCAAAATTGTTGAGAGAGTGAAAGAAAAAGACATAGTAGCCCCCAGGCTGAAGAGTTCAAGGCGCCATTTGCAGGTAATCTACTGTGTGAGATGACAAGCAAGTCCTATGGCTCCATTAAGGAGTAGAGGCAATTCCAAATCCTGTGTGTAATGTATCAAGAATAAAGACTGGGAAAAGGGACCTATCTAGGAAAGAGAATACTTTAGTAAAGATCTGACTCCAGGGCTAGAGAGACGACTCAGCAGTTGAGAGTACTGTCTGCTCTTGCAGAGGACCCAGGTTCCCAGAATCCATAGGACATGACAGTTAATAACTATCCATAGCTCCAGTTCCCAGGGGATCTGATGCCCTCTTCTGGCCTTTGCAGGCACTGCACATATGTGGTGCCACATATGTGGCAAAAACACTCACAAGCATAAAATAACAATAAATAACAAAAAATATCTGACCCTACACCATCTAAGTGAAGGGTGCTGACGGAGCATGGGGTCTGGAGACCATTCTAATTCAGGTAGTGAGGTGTGGTGCTTAAGTTAAGCACCATGGAACCTAAGATTCTCACTGTCCTCCTACAACCCGGCACCCTCCTTCCCAGTAAGACCAGCACCTTTTTGATTGATTTGGTTTGCTCTTGGTCCTGTCTCTTACTTCAAGATAGATGTAAACAATCCTTCTAAATAGCAAAATTAGGGGAAATTTGAGTTCAGATGTTGATTTTGTACATGACTTAAATTCTTATTGGAAGATTGAAATATTTATATAAATTATATTTGTGGAATATCTTCTAAAAGTTAGAAAATTTACCATATATCAAGCAGTATACTTTAGTGTTCATTTCTACTTTTCACAGGTCTCAAATTTTTAAACACAGGTTACAAGATAGAGTGACATGGGGTGTCAGCACTGTCTTCGCCTTGTACCTTCTCACCTTATGGAATGAAAAGAACAAACTTATAGATAATGGCTTTTTCTTATGTAACTTTTTTTACCCTATTGGAAGTGGGAAAGATGATTATCTAGCAATCTAAGTTTATGCCAAGCCTTGTGGCATACACGTTTTGCTATGTGCTACAGCCACGTTACATTTCAAAGAACACTGAGAGCATCTCTAGATATTCATAGAAAATGTAATTTGTCAATAAAGACATGAGAGAACTTCAGTTCTTTTGAATGATTTTAATTTGAAGATGTATGATTATTTTAAAGACGGGAACCTGGTTTATTCCTACTGGGTTACGTTAGTCAGTACTAACTAACATAACTAAGCACAACTCATTTCTGACATCATTCAAAATGAAAACATAGAAAATTCAAGCTGTAGTATGAGTGCACGGTGCGCTTTGTTCCTAACTGTGATTATATAGCAAAGCCATACTTTGGGAGGGAGGATAATAAGGATTGGGGAGATCACTTAGTCAGTAAAGTTCTATCTGCTCAAGCATGAAAACCTGAGTTTAATACCCAGAACCCATAGGAAAAAGGCTGGCACAGTTGAACTTGCTTGTAATGCCAAGGCTGCGGAGAAGAAACAGGCAGGGCCTTTGAGGTTTGCCAGCCGCAAGCCTAGTTCACTAAGATAACTCCAGGCCTATGAGAAGCCCTGCCTGAAAAAGAAGATGGCCCCACCAAGAGTCCAGTCCCTGTAATATACTGTCTTTTCCCCTCTCAGCAGCCATCAATTGCCAAAGGTTCTTTAGGTTAAGTTGGGATTTCTTAGTGAGGGGAGGGGTCCTGAGTACCATCAAACTTTATTGTATGAAAATCAGAAACATCCAGTTAACAAAACAAGATGGAAAGCTCCTGAGGAATGACACCAAGGTTGTCCTCTTGCTCAAACCCTCACACACACAGGATAGTGAGAAATTCTCATTGTATTTCCTAGTAAAAAGAAATAGTTCACTACAATTAAGTGTTAGATAGACTGTGGGTTGTGATGAGTTATTCTAATTTTATTTTGGTATTTGTATAACCTAAGTCATAAAAAGCAAAACTGTTTCCTGTAATTAAAGACAATTTTGGTGAAAAAGTTAAAATTACTTCTAAGCGTATAAGACCAAAATAAAAGTAAGTTTAGGTTACCTGTTCGTTAATTTGCACACGAGTCATCATCAGGATGCTCCTAATTGTTTTCCTAACGGAAACTGCATTTCCATTCCATATCTAATTAGCTGTATTTAACTGAGTTGATTTTTTTAACAATGAAAACAAGGCATGATTAACATTAATGCCTAGTGAAGAATTGTAAAAATACAATGTTGGCCCTTTGTTGTGACTTCTGTCCCTTTGTACTACATTTAACTATGATAATAATCAGTCACTGAATATTTAGCTTATATTTCTTCACAGGTCCCCTGACATAACCAAAAGAAGCAAATTTGCTATTTTGCAAGTGACTTTGTACATCATCTTTTAATTGTCTTGATGCCTAAGGCAAGAGGAAGCAATCGAACTTTTAACCATAAGCCATAATTTTTATCAAAATTACAGAACGTTGGTTGAACGTCAGTAGCACATTGAAAATTCTCTTTTGTTTTAGTGTATATGTATGTTTGTACAAGTGTTCATGTTTGAGGGTATGTGTGCACCTATGTGTATGTGTTTACAGATGCTCGTGTGTGTGCACCTATGTGTGTGTGCTGTGGAGGCTGAAGAACAATGTCAAGTGATATTCTTCAGCTACTGTCCACCTTTCTTTTTGGGACAGTGACTGTCATTGACCTGAAAATCATCAAGTAGGCTAGACTAGCTGGTGGCTCGTCAGCTTGACCCAGGGATCCACCTGTCTCTGCCTCTCTAGTTCTGTGATTGCAAATATGTACCACTGTGCCAAGCTTTATCAAAAAAAAATGTAGGTTCTGGAGATTGACTCGGTTTCTCATGCTTGCAAGACAAGCACTTTACCTACTGAGGTACCCCCATCCTTGATCAATTTATATTCAGTCCAATGAAGAAAGTCTCTCTCTCTCTCTCTGTGTATGTGTGTGTGTGTGTGTGTGTGCAAAATTGGCATTCTTTCATTAGTTTAAAAGACAGATGTTCTAACACCAAACAAACAAATATAGCAAAACCAAGAAATGTTGAAGAAAGTTCAAGCCACTGCCTTGAATGTTAAAAAATTGCTGCTAACCCATTATGGAAATCACAAATGTCCCTAAACATTTATGAATAGAACTACCATATGATCCCATTGCACCACTTTGGGTAAGAAACAAAAGTCATTTCACTATGGCAATACCTGCCCAAGTTTACTTTGCCCCATTCATAATAACCAAATAATGGAATTAATTTAAATACCCATCAACAGATGAGTGGATGAAAAAAAATGTGGTTACATATGTGCAATGGAATTCTATTTATCTGTAAAAAATGAATTTATGACATTGTCAAGGAAATGGATGGAGCTGATAGTCATCATCTCAGTGACAGAAACCAGACTTGGAAAGACAAGCATCAGGTGCTTCTCCACATGTATAGAATTTGGGAACAAGGGGACATGAGAGAGAAAAGGAGGATTAGTTGGGACTTAGAAGGGAAAAGAGGGAGAAAAGATGGGAAAGGGTAAAGAAACAGCAAATACAATCAACATGCGTTATCTGCATGTGCAGAATGCCATAATGAGACCCATTATTTTGTACAATTAATATATACTAATAAAAACTTTAGGAAAAACAGAAAGTTTTCAGTTCGGCTCCAGGCTTATTAAGATAAATAAAGTGTCCACAATTTCTGGACATTGTCATGTAGATTGAAGAAGTCTTAAAGCAGGCAGAGGATAGTGAAGGAAGAATTGGGTCAGGAGTCACCTGCCCAATTTGTTCATATGCCTTTATCCTTGATCACAATGCTAATCATAACCTCTTAGGGGATCTAGAACTCAAACCAGCTAAAATTAAGCATCCTAGGTTGTAATGATGTGTGAATGATGGTCCAGAGTTCACTGATTTATGTTATGACTAGGTATAAATCTTAAATTTGTTTAAAAGACAGAACAAATTGCCTGAACACGTGATCTTAACTAGACCCCATCTTCTCCATATCAAATGTATAATTCCGATCCTGCTTCTCAGCCTATCCCAAGAGTATTTTTTTAAGAAAAAGTTGTGATTGCAAGGAGAATTTGAAACATTGGTTGTTGCCATGTTATAGAATTAGGAATTTACGTTTTTTATTCTTCAAGCTTGTTCCAATTGTTGTTGAAGTATATCTAATAATATAAGCTTCAAAATATCTTCCCAAAGAGAAACATGAACTACAGACTATTGAAATATGGCGCTTTCAGAAGTTTATGAAAAATCCCTGTTGCATAGAGATCTATATCTGCACTTGCTGCAGTAGGAAACCTCATAAATATTTTAGTTTGGTTGGTTTTTACTCTTTAAATCTGAGTTGACCAAAGATTACTATTGTTGCCTGCTTAATATGAGAGCTTCCTAAAATTTGAAAGCATAAACTAATTTTCAAAACAGAAATGATCAATCAGGAATTGGGCCCATGTCCTGCCTCCCAAACCCAAGGACCCATTATAATGCCCATTATTGTTTTGGTTAGCATTGAGTACATTCTTTGGGAAAGTCTATCTCTGGAGGATGCTCTGGGGTCCATCAAGAATAAATTGTGAACATAAGTGTGTGCAGCCAGCTCAGGGTCCTACTCCCCTTGCAAAGCGGATCCCAGGTTAGCATAGGATGCACACCTCCCCCACTGACAGCTAGAATCCACAGAGCTGCTGTAAGACCATACAGACTGGACTAGAGCAACATTTTAATGTACTTATCCCCTGTACTTGTTCCCTTCTCTGTTAATAGAGAGGAAATAAAATGTTTTTGTATGTGATTGGCTCATTGTTTTTCCCAAGCATTCAAAACTGTTCATATGAATAGTGAGCCTATGTTTACATTTATACAGTATGTAGAGCAATCATTTGAATTTAGTAAATGCTTTCTAAAAAAAATTATGTTAAAAGAAATTATATTTTTCAATAAAAGTGAGTATATTTTCAAATGATTAAAGAAATTAAGGAATCTGCTGTGCTTTGAACACATTCTAATTAATTATTGATCTTTTACATGAGCATATGTTTAGTGGAGGTTTGTCTTTTTTTCCTCTCAGAAGTTGAATTTGTGAGCTGCTTTGGTCCCTGTGGGACTTGTTTTCTGTGAAATGTAAAGTTGTATTTCTTTACTATGATCTAAATTCAATACAGTCCCATCTAATGTGCTTTAAAAATTGCAAACATTGGAAGTCTGCAACTATTCACGAGAAAATGAGACAAGAGCTGTCTGACAATTGAAGACAGAAAAGAGCCTGCCTTATAAAGCACAAATTGAACATTGAAAATTGCAAATTCCAAGCCTTTGCATGAAAATCTTTGTTTCTCTTATCAAGACAGGAGCTGGCTCCTTTCCCAAGCTTTGCAAAGCTATCTGAAGCTCTCTAGAGGACAGAGTATAGAAAAATATGGCGTGTCTCTCCCACACTAGCAAAGAAAAGTCAGTTCTAATTATTACTGTTGATAATGTAAATCGGTTTGAGAAAGAAAATAAAAGTCCCTGTTCTATCTTATATAACTAATCTACTAGGGACTAGGTCTTAAAGTTCTGGGGCAATGTAGAAGTGTTATTCCTTTTTAGTTTTTGTGAACTTTTTGTGTCATCTTACTTGAGAAGTAAGCACCAGTGTGGGTCTTCTTTGATAGCATGTATTGGGAAGAAAATTAACACTAAACATTTTGACTCTGACAGTTTGGATGTGTCCTGCCTAAGATCATTGTGTGTGTGTGTGTCTTTTAAAACATCCTCTGAGCAGACTGACTTTATTAAACTAAGGATGTGCACTACCTCAGCCTACATTAAGTGTAGTTGCCAGGACAAAAGGCACACGATGAAATGTTGATAAATCACAGACACGTGTCAGCTTCTTTAATCTGAACTGTCTCTGGCCCTTCTGTATTTCCAACTACAACCAACAGGAAACTGAAAGGCTTTGGATTTGTTTTAGGAGTGAGCAAAGCACATTTTCTCTAACACATTAGTTGGCTGAATTCAGTGAGACTCTAGAAAACTCAGAGGTGAAACAGACAGTTGCTGGCTTCCAGGTGCTTATCATTTCTTCCTCACCAGAGGGGCACTATGTAAAGTAGGTTGAGATGGAATGTAAATGTCTTTGAGCTTAAAGGAAACATTTAATGTAGTGAAATCATTCAGGCTGGGCAGATCTTGGAAAACTCAATGAATATCTAACATATTGAAGTACTAGAGACCTGAGTGGCAGCTGAGAATTCAGTTAATTTGAGGGAATAGGCCTTGGCTTGGAGAATCTGGGCATGTGCTTAGTGATGTTAGCTTTTTAGAAGGGTCCTGTATACACTACAAAAACTTAGGTAGTGTCCAGTACAATGTTTGATACATAGTAAGCATTTAATAGCAGCGGTAAGGGAATAGCTATGTGAGTTCCTGTGGCTAATATGTAAGGGACAAGATTCTTCCTTGTTTCCTCTAGCCTTCAGTAACCCCAGGCAGTCTCTAGAGGGTTGAAGTATAACTGCCTGAGTCTTCATGCATACTGCCACATCTGTTCCGTCTGTATCATTCTGTGTCTCCTCCCCATGCCTCTGTTGGACTTCTTATAGGACAGTTATGCTGGATTAGAAGTCATCCTCGTGGAGGATGTTAATTTGCTCATGTCTACAAAGATCTTATTCCTAAAGAAGTTCCCATTCACCAATACCAAGGGTGAAGTCTTCAACATGCCCTTCAAAAGAACGTAGTTCAGCTTATAACAGAAGGAATGAGTCATTCAGAATGTTAGCATTGGAAAGTGTGCCTGTGTTTTAGAAAGTTAACTCTACATGTGAAGGCTGTATGTTAGAAGAAAGACAAGAATCATGGAGGTCACTTAAGGAGTTGTATCACTTTTCCTCAAGAGGTGTGAACAAACATCCACTTACCTAGCCAGGGTACAAATGACAGAACAAAGACAGGATTCAATTCAAGCCTAATTTGTGAACCTCTGCTTTGACTAAGGTTACTCACTACAGGAGCATGACCAACTTCAGTGGATACACCACAGCAAATGAACCCCTCACCCTCCCTAGAAACCATTAATGACTTACAGATCATCAGGGAGGAGATGAACCTCATGTGCCTTATGCACCCTCTCCCTCTTCCAGGAGGGAATGTTAGTGAACCTGATGTTCTGAGGGTCTGATTTCATGACAGCCACAGTCACGTTGCCTCTAGGCATTCCTAGAGGACGAAGTTTACAGCACTCCACCACTCCCTCCAGCTCCTACATGCTTTCTTCCCCTTCTTCCTCCATGGTCTCTGAGCCTTGGAGCAGGTGATGTACATGTAGAATTGCTTCCTCTCATTTAGATGAAATCATTGGACCCCTGTGCCAAGGCAACAGTCACTTATTCCAGCATCTTAGCCACATGTACGCCTCTACAGCAACTGCCATCTACTACAGGCAAAGAAGATTCCCTGACCAACAGCTGCTGTGTAATTTTTCCTACAGAGACACGAAAAAGTGTCTACTCACCAGAGATAAGGCACTGAGAACAGAGATGAGTCCACAGAAGTTTGCTTGGCTTTTTTTGGGCTACTCACAGGTGTCCAAACAAAGACTAACATGTCTTATTTCACATTGTAATTTCTTCCTTGGGCACGTTCCTTCTAAAAGGCTGCTCAGTCATTTGTCTTGTCCAGAGCAGGAGCAATGAAGCTGCGGCACAACTCCCTGACAATCCTTTTCCAAATACACCACTTTCAAGAAGTGCTATGTATGTTCCAGTCCGTCAGTCTTTTGTAGGGCATCCCCATAGACATCTGGAAAGCACCATTCATCACCCCAAACCACATAGAGGAAGATGGCCCCACCATGACTTTTCTTTAGGCAGACAGCTCACCCTCAGTGACATGCTTAATCACCCATAGCAGAGGTAATATGACTGCTCTTTCAGAAAAAAGATATACCATTGCATATGACATAGGAAAAGCTGCCCACACAGAGAGTGACCCTGTAGCAGCTGCTTCCTCAGACAGGTTAGCCTCAGTTGTATACATCAGCCACAGCAGAAGCTTCTCCTGCTGTAATCTCTGTCATGTCCCAATTTGTGTGCAAAGCCCTCCAGTAGTTTTCCCAAGGAGACATGAACAAATGTCTGTCTACCTGACATGGTACTGGCACCAAACTGTGGAAATTATTCTGTGCATGTCTAGTCTGGTGAACCAATGAGGTTAATCAGTGTTAGCTATAGGATTATGTGTGAGGCTTATTGATGGGAGCATAGAAAGCTTATGGACATCCGTGCAAAAGACCTCATCCAGCAATTATATATATATATACATATGTATATACATATATATATATATATGTATATATGTATATATATACATATGTATATATCCATCCCCTCAGGGATGCATGTGGCCTCATGTGCATCTTGAGAGTTGTGAACATCTTGTGCTTCGTGCACTCCCTGCTTCCTTAGGGGAATGCTAGTGGGCCCACTCTTATAAGGGGCTCATACATATAATCACAACTCCTCAGATTTCAAGATGACAGAACTATGTCTTTCCTGGAGGACAGAACTCCACAACTACTAGAGAAACAAAATAATATAAGTTCTATTAAATGCCAGTGAAATATTGCTACCTATCAAAGACTTTAAACTTAAAGCCTACTTTCTTTTTGTTAAGATAGGAAATTAGCAAATATTTAAAGAGATTCTGAAACAATTTTAGGAGATTATAGGCTTATTTCATGTTGTGGTTTGTATGTGAAGTATCCCCCAAAGGCTCATGTATTTGAATACTTGGTTTCCAGCTGGTGGTGCTGTTTTGTTAACGTGTGGAACCTTTAGGAGGTGCAGCCTCTCTGGAGAAGTAGGTGACTAGGGGCAGGCCTTGAGGTTTTCATCCAGACTCCATTTCCCACTCACACTGTGCTTGCTGTTCCTAACTGGCACCATGGAGCTGCCTGCCTTCATGCAGGCCTACCGTGATGGACATATCTCCTCAAAGTGTAGACACAAATGCTTCCTTCCATAGGCTGCTTCTTACTGGATCTTCCATCACAGTGCAAGGAAAACTAATTAATGATTCGTGTGAAAACTAGTATGTTCTAAGAGCAGAGATACTGTCTCAGGAATGATGCATCCCACTTAACATTAAAGAATAGTTTCAGGTCATCTCATGTTGCTAATTTACAGACAAGACCAAGGAAGAGCCTAAAAAATCATTTCAACACAAAATCAAACCAAAAGGAATCTGATGAATTATGATCAAAGATTTGGTTTGTGAGGTCACTGATTTTTATGTGGACATGAATTTTCTAAATGGTCCTTTCTGGGTGCTTCTGTTGCAGGTAATATTCAAAGAAACTAGCCCATTCATTTGACTGATTTTATAGCTTTTAGAGCAATGTGACTGAAATGCTTTAACAGAGTAAATATTCCCTTCTAGAAGAACTTAATGTAAAACAGGCTAGATCAGGGTCAGACATTGGACAGCACTGGGAAAGTGAGGTTCAAGCATAAAAAAGAGCTGTATACTGAACCAAATATGCTAGTATGAGAAAAGTGTCGTTGTTCTCATGGAGACCTCACAGACCAGTTACCACAGTACTCCCCAAATGGGGCTGGTCCAGGTAACTAGCAAAACAGGTGTTTTCTTCTTGAACAGGAGTCTTAGCTATCACTTGGTCCTGTGGGCACTACTTTCAGATGGCATTCTCAGCAAGAACTCTTAAATCCTGAAGATAACTCCCTCTACATGAAATTTAAGTTTAACCATCTCTGTATAAATCTCCTTTATCGAAGTCAGTGCCATAAGTGAGTTCTAGGTTGTTTATATGATCTGAACCACATTAAAAGAAAATATTTTGAAATAAAACAAGAAGATAAGTGATCGCTCCAAGCGTATTATTGTCTCCCTAACTAGGTTTTATAGATCTATTTTTTTAAGCTTGAGTTTAAGCTAAGAAAAGAAACCTTGCTTTTTATGGCAATCATTCTTGAAGAGAAAGACAAGTTATAATGGAAAGCATCTTGCACAAAAGTTTGGGTAATCAGAGGGGAGAATGCAAGGGTAGCTTTGTAAATTTTAGCTTTGAAAGCCAGAGTCATGTAAATGGACTTCCTGGTGTGTAAACAGCAGTGGTTTGAAAATAAAAACTACAAAATCAGGCCAATAGCTAGTTAGAAGAATATGTGACTAATAAGCATGTGTGTAAGAGATGCCTTGAATATTTTGAGACTGTACTGTGATTACTTAAAATGTAAAATTTCCAGGACTTTTGAAACCACAAAGGGAAAAAAAAAAAAGTTCATAGAGTTTTTCCCCCAGAAAAAGGCAATTCTTCTTGGTATTCTTTACACATTTAAAATACTTGTAGAATTATAAAAGAGTTTTTCCTACATGAAGTATACTTGAAAATAAATTTAAGTTATTAACAAAGCCAAATTTTCCTTGAAGAATCTTGTCTCTTGGTTTAGTCAACAGAGCAATGTACCAATATATTAAATTGTCAACTATAATTGGTTGACATAAATATCACTACTGTACCAAACAAAGTTTACATTCATTTTGAGCAAAAGTTCAACAGCTTATTAAACTATTGTTTAATACAAAAGTTTTCCACTACTGGACAATCCTTTGTTCATTGTTTTCCGGTTGGACTTCTGTTCCTTTCCTTTTTACAAAACTCCGTCAAACTTTCTATCCTTTACCGTGTTGTCTTCTGAGTGACTTGAGAATAGCCTCAATATAGTCATTTTTCTCCCCTAAAGGATTATAAGAAAGTGCCAGAGTGTGTTGTAGAAGTATTCTACTGGGGCTGTGGGTAAGACAAGAAGATGAATTTGTTTATATTTTGGTTATAATCTGGTAAATGAAATCACTCATTTCCTAGACCTCAAAGAGATGTAACAGTGTATGCTACAGTGTTTGATGAATTAATGTAACCCAAGAATCTGCAGCAACATAGTTCACTGAATTTTAATCCCAAATGTCTACCCCTTCCTCTGTGCCTCCTTATCCAGAATATTCCTTGCAGTCTGTTTTGTGTCTTCGTACAGAAATCAGTGCATTTCCCCATCCTTTGGATAAATCCACTCTCCCAATATCATTAGGACACCAGCCATAAAATCCACAATCCATTGCAAAAGTGTGTGACCACGTCTCTCGGATTCCGCTCTTGAACATTCCTGGTACTTGCATAGGATCCATTTCTATCTTTCTTGGGTCTTATATTTCTGTAATTGACATATTTTCCAGTTTGTTTTTTCTAAAGATCTTCCTGTGTGTGCATGTGTTGGTGAATGTTTATGTGTGTCATGATGTATATATAGAGATCAGAAATGTTTTCAGATGTCTTTCCTAGTCTTCAACTTTGAAACAGGGACTGTTGTTTACCACTCTGTACACCAGGCTAGCTGGCCCACAAGTCCCCAAGGATTCCTCTGGCCCTACCTCCCATCTCACTGTAAGAATACTGAGATTACAAACGCATGCTGTTAAACTGAGGTCCTGCTTCTTGTGATACTGAGGAAATGGGAGTCTCTTCTTAAGGGTTTTAGTCTCATAAATAAAAAAGTCAAGAATGGGCCCAAACAGAAACTTAAGGGCAATTTTATTAATGCTTAAAAGGAAAAAAAAAAATATAGGGCGAGCCAGCTGTAACTCTTGTCAGGTTCAGGGTTCGAGAGATGCAGCAGACAGAAGGGACCAGACTCTGCTGGCAGTTAACAGGACCCGGCTTTATTGAAAGAAGACCAAATGGAACTAGCTCCTCCGCACTCACGAGTGGAGAAACGCTAGCCCCCCTTGGGGGCTAGCCTCCCCGAAGAGATGGGGGGAGGCTAGGCCCCTCACCCCCATCTTGGGGCTGGGGCTCCGGGGAACCAGGCTGGCAGCACAGCACCAGCAGCACCAGCAGCAGCAGCAGCACAAGCCCAAGCAGAAGCAGCAGAAGCCCAAGCACGTTGTCCAAGTCCTCAAAACCTTTTTTAAACCTTCAGTCCCCTCCTGGCTTTTAGGGTTAGGGGGATTGCCATGACATCTGATTGATGCTTAAGGCAAGCTTCTGGCCAGGAAGTAGTCCTTTTCCAGAGCTGTTCTTGAATTCCTTGCTTATCTGCCAAGGAATTTGGGATCTGGAGCGGTTTGCAAGGCTTAGATAAGCTCTGGCTCCAGGTTTCTTCCAGAGTCTGAAACTGTTGGGGGTCTCATTCACACCTTACAACTCTCAGCAGCTACCCTGAAGGGGAGAATGGAGAAACAGAGAAAAAAAGCCATGCTGTTTGAGGGGCAAGGAGCTTAGACACCTGGCAGACAACAACCCATGGCAGGAGTGGAGCATTAGAGAAAAAGTCAGGAAGCCCAAAGTGTTAGAGAAACATGCTTAGGAAAGAAACAGAACAAAAAGAAACATTACGTTTTTCTGTATAATTTAGGAAAACAGACTGACTTACAAAAGTACAGGGCTGTGGCCTAGTAAGGGGCAGAGGTTCCAGGAAGGAAAAGTACTAGCGGTCTTTAAAGGACCTGTCTGCTCAGCTTGGCTTAAGGTGAGTGTGCCTTCCTGGTGTGGTCCTATGACTGGCTCACTGAACTGGTCCAACCGGAACGTGAGGTTCAGGTCAGAGATTCTGTTCTGTTGACCATAAGGAGTTTTTCCTGCACAGGCCTGCTGCTCCCACACTGCAGCTGTTGTCACCATCTCCTTGCTCATCTTTTCCCATTTTTTTTAGTAATAACCAGCCATTTTCCTTTTGCAGATTTTCTCAGTTTTTCCCTGATATATTTCTCTGTCCATAAATTCATCTAGCTACTCTACTACACAATGCAGTCACATACCACTAAACAACAGATCCAATGCATCAGTACACAGTTACATTGTTGTGAGACATCAGAGTCAAATTATGCATACCACAGTGGCTACCCTGTTTCAAGGCTGTATAACCTAATGGGTCCACCAGCATGTATGCTGTCCATATTGAACCAAAGGTGTTCACACATAGACACTGTCAGTTAATTGTCCATGCCTAACATCTATAGTGCAGCTTCTACACCCAAGGCTCATGCAATATAGGACAAGGGTTAAAGAATTCCCAACTCTCATTGAATGAATCTCTCAGATTTCATTAGTGACGCTCCCTCATGCAACAAAGAGCCAGTTAACTAACATAAAAGATCACAAATGGCCAAAGCATGGAGATTAGGAGTCTGCAGATGTGAGTCCCTGAACAGGACTCCTGTATTAAGTTTCACTTACCCAGGGCTCAGGGATCATTGGGGAAGCGGGGGCAGAAAAATTGTAAGAGCTAGTGAGGAGGGGCATGACCATACGGAAATGGAATCCTACAAGCTCCGGGGACCCTGCTCATATAAACCTACAGCAATGATTTCAGCATGCTCAAAACCTATGCAAACTTAAGCAGACAAAAGCCCAGCATGGAACGCAGACACCAACTTTTGCTTAAGAAATATTGGCAACTGATTACTGCTGAGGATGAACTAGTCTTCCTAAAGTGAGGGACTCTGGGTGGGCTGGCTAGACCTCAGGGTATGAACCTGTACTGAGGTTATTTGGGGACACTAACTTGACATAATAAACCTTAACACAGATGAAAGAATGTATGGCTTGCAGTCAGGGGGCTTTGGGGGAGTGCCGGTATAAAGATAATTAAGATTGAGATATTCTGTATAAAATACACAATGATTCTATAAAATAATTTTAAAAGAACACTTTGCTGGCAACAATTTGGTACTTGGTAGAAGTTTTTGGTCACTTATATTTGGTTGGGCACTTTTTGAAAATCCTACATTTCTTATTCAGAAACAGAGAAACTATACTACTTCCATATACCACTCAAAATATCCTCATTTTGTTGAGGGGGAAGGTAAAGGGTTAAGTTATAACAGATTAGTTTTGTATAAGTGTACACAAAAGGGTATCATGTGTTACCATAATATCCTCTCAGAGCTATGGTTAACCTCTGCTTTAGCCCGGTACATGCCCCTCTTGTACTAAAATATACTGTGGAATCTTGCTGCAAGGCAGCAGATAGGTAAGATTTTACTTGGAATAGATATTCAGGACCTAAGATTCATTCATTCTTATAAAATAGTCTATTCACAGGTTTGAACTGTCTTTCCACTTGTTTGTACCAGTGTTATACAGCCAGGAACAGAGTTCGTTTTCTCCTGGAACCTCTGACATCCTCACCTTGTCTCTGGTCTCCTCTGAGTGTGTGTTTGGCATCTGGACATTAAGGTCTGTTTTTCTGAGCTCTCTCAAAAAGTCAGCAGATATTCCCAATGCCATTTAACTGCTAAAACTCCACCAGGGACAAGGGGGAAGGAAAACTATGTATCAAGTAGAACTGGTATTTCTACTCTCTGTAGTGCAAATGTAATCTACTACCTAGGAGATGGGAGTGATTTCTGTCTGAAGTGGAAAGCCTGTTCTATTTTCCTGGTATAACAACATCATGTGGTATTCTTGATAGTTCTATTTGAAAATCATGTTTTTTTATAAATCATATCTAGTACCTAGCGCCAGTAAATGGTTGACACATTGTGTGACAAGCATGCATATTTTATTTGTAATTCAATTTTCTAAATTCAAATGCTTATATGTATTCACTTTCTAAATTTTGTATGTAAATTTTATATATTTGGGATAATATTAAGAAAGAATATTTTGTGGCATCTTCTAGCTATGTATGCCTCAAGTTTATACCAATCATTTTATTGCTTTGTAATTATCTGGTGCTGTTTATTGCATTATCATATCCTCACAAAACTTCTCTGAGAATTCGGGACCTACTGTGAAAGGAACAGAAAGTAACCAGCAAATGTTGTTCTGTGTTCCTGGAAAAAGAAATGTTAGCTTTCATGGCAGAAAACTTCCAGTCTGCCTCCCTACTTTGTAAACAGTGTGGAATTCCTTCTGGGATTCCTTTGGATAACTCTAGGAGAGATTGCAAGGGGAGCTATCAGAGAGCTTCCCGCTTCTCCCAATGCCCGAATGTTTCCTCAGGGTTATGGAACTGTTTCTGAGTGTGGATTCCTTTAACACTCATATATTATTACCAACTAAGAATAAAACTGAAGCATTCACAAAAGACACAGGTGGGCTAAGCAATCTGACTGTCTGGGCTAAGCATCACTCCCTCCGACTGAGGCACAGGAGTGAAGAACAGTGAACCAAGTAGGGAGGAGTTGTAGCAATTATTTGCTCCCTCTCCCCAAACAGGATGAAAATATTGTCTACCTCCAGGGCCTAACTCTGCACAAAGTTCCATGGCTGGAAACTAGGAAGGCACTGAAGAGATTCTCAAGCCTTCCCAGCTCCTTAAACTTAAGCCTGAAATGGTCTCTCCTTCCTTGCCCCTGTAAGCAAAACTCTGATTTCAGAGCTAATTCCTTGAGCACATGTAAAGGTATAGATTTGTGCCATGATAAGTCAGAGGGCAGTTTTCAAATTCATAATTGAGTGTATGAAGGTTTTCCTAAAGACTTTGTGTTCATTGTCCCAGAATACAAAAGAATGATACATGTACTTTTTTCCTTAGAAGTAATTTAAAATGTGACACTTGCTTTCCAAATTTAGGAAGTTTGCTATTAAATTAAGTTCTCTGAGAAAAATGTGACATGTTCACTACCTGGGATATAAAAATATATACTATGCTAAAATTACTTTTTAAGCATAGAATTACTTGTATTAAATTCAAGACATGTGTTGTTCCTCTACTACATACCAACAGCTGTGCCAGGTACTACCAGGGCAGGCACACACAAGGCTTAATACTCTCGGTAGAGTTTTTATTGTCACAAGAGGCATAGCCATCACCTGTTTCCATAACAATGCCATGTAAGAAATCACTCTGAAAGTTAGTGCTCATCACTATTCTGCCTCATATGCCTCTGGTTCATAGAGGCGATGGTTAAACCAAACTGGTGGAGCTGAACTCGGCTCTGAGCTGCAAGAGGCAGCACTGTCTGCTCCAGAGATCTCTCCTCATCCACGCAGGAGGCAAGCCAGGCTCTTCTCAGGCTCCACACAGAAGAAACTCCAGGCTCATGCAGAGTTCCATGATGAGGTACATTAGGAAAAGAATGCAATGGGAATATCATAGAAAGGTGAATTCAGACGCCCCTATGTAAGAAAGGATGGGTATTTCCAAAAGGAATGGGTCATGCCTCCAAAAACATAGAGGGAAACATTCCTGAGTGAGACAACAGTCACATACAACCACAAAAGGAATTTGTATTTCAATAGGCAGATCTGGGTGAAGGGGAGTAATTTGAAGAAGCTCCATATGAATGAATTATGGACATATATAAGTAATCTTGGTGTTAGAAAGGAAAGAAAATATTGCAGTGGTAGGTTATGCACATAGACTCGCTGTAGAGGTGAGCAAGTACCACTATATTAGAGTGGATGGTACTTTAGTGGAAGTTCTTTAAGACAACTGAAGTGCTAATTCCCATGGTATGAAATGCAAAATCTTCCAAGGCTGGATCTAGATCTTTAGAACAGTAATGACATATAGAAATGACTTAGACATCATCTTACCCAATTACTTATTTTACAGTTTAAAAAATTTGTATTTTGGTGATAAATTCTGTGTCTCCCTCAATTTTATAAATGCAGATATATATAAAATATCTACCATCTAATTATGTTGTAGAGAAAGACGGATTAATTTCTCATATATGGAAAGAGAAATGAACTCAACATGCTCTTTAAGTAGTATGCTGAAGAATTCTTAAACCCTCAAAAAATGTATCAACCACTTGAGTTCTCAAGTGCAGGGTACGATTGTCATTATTCAAAGGCAGTCTGAAGCTGGCCTAACAAAAAGCCAAAGGGCTCTCCCACACTGGGATACTGTCAGAATAGTAGGGTCTGCATGCCACAGTGAGGACGGGGGAGCAAATGTTCTCTATCCCCATGCTCTAGGCTCTTTCTCTTCTGAAGCATTTTCCCCTCACTTATAAAAATATACCATGATCAACCACATAGCCAAAATAGATTACAAAAGCAAATCCGTTGTTTTAATCATAAGGCTTCTCCTTAAAAGAGAAAATAAAACTTTGGAGTTGTGTGTTTTACCTGACCACCATTTAATTGAGATTCAGGATCAGTGAGGCCTGAGGTAATTGCCCTTGGTCTACACAGGTACCTGTCCAACTGGTCTGTGGGTAAGATAAGTTTTATTGGGGCAGTCATTTGCTCTTTTCTTCCATATTGCTGGTGACGGTTTTTCATGACAGTGAGCCACTGTAGGGGAGATCCCTGGCCTGCAAAGCTTTGCTGACCCCGGTGTAGGGCATGAGGTTTAGCAGTTTAGGGGGTAAGAACTGCTTGCCGGTCAGTGTCTCACTCCAGAAGATGACCAGGAAGGAATGAAGGACACCAGGAGACCGTGACTGTTGCTCCCATGTGTGTCTTCCCTGATCTGTTTTTCCTTCCTACCCAAGATTCTTAACCATTTGTTCTCTGTCCTTTGCCAGACTCCGACTTGAGCATGCGCACACTGAGCACGCCCAGCCCAGCCTTGATATGTCCACCGACTTTGCCAGGATTTCAGAATGGAAGGGGCTCATCCACATCTTCGTCCTCCATCACTGGGGAGACTGTGGCCATGGTCCACTCCCCACCGCCGACCCGCCTCACTCACCCACTCATCCGGCTTGCCTCCAGACCCCAGAAAGAGCAAGCCAGCATAGACCGACTCCCGGACCACTCCATGGTGCAGATCTTCTCCTTCCTGCCCACCAATCAACTGTGTCGCTGTGCACGCGTATGCCGCCGCTGGTACAACCTGGCCTGGGACCCGCGTCTCTGGAGGACTATCCGCCTGACGGGTGAGACCATCAACGTGGACCGTGCTTTGAAGGTGCTGACCCGCAGGCTCTGCCAGGATACCCCCAACGTGTGTCTCATGCTGGAAACTGTCATTGTCAGTGGCTGCCGGCGGCTCACAGACAGAGGGCTTTACACCATTGCACAGTGCTGCCCAGAACTGAGGCGCTTGGAAGTTTCCGGCTGTTACAACATCTCCAATGAGGCTGTCTTCGACGTGGTGTCCCTCTGTCCCAACCTGGAGCACTTGGATGTGTCAGGTAAATAGAAATTGACTTCCCTAATACATTACCTCAAAGTTGTAGAAGCATTGCCACCCACACAGAGTCCCTTTTTCGCTGACTATCTTCAAAATAACTACCTGTATGGAATCATAACCCTGGAGGCTGGAAGTGGGCCTCACATAAAATAATATCTACTTCTTAAAAGAGCCGTAGGTACCTTGGTCCTGGCCGCTCAGATCAGTGTGATTTAAATATGACCTTATTCTCCAGAAAAAAACATGAATAATGGATTCCAAAACCTAATTAATGTAAATAGAAGGAAATGGCTAAGTCCACAGCATTTCAGAAACTGCCCCTTGTTACAGATCTGTAGAGCCTTTGAGCCACAGCCATGCCCCTGACCATCCACCTAGGATAAAACACAGGGTTTGGGTGCTGCCTTCACAATGGCTGGCCATTGCATACCCACCAGGGAAAGACATCATGGCAAAGTGATCTGTACTCTCCTCGCCTTTGGATTAATTTTATTGGTCTTTTTAGACATGGTTCTCATTTATGTAGTTAAGACAGCATCCATTGATTCAAACTTTGCATTCTTTTAAAATTGAAGGAAATCTCAGCGTAATTGCTTTACTTAAAAAAAAAAAAAAATCTCTCTTAGGCAGGAAGAATTAAAGCCCAGAGTCAAACTTTGGCGCCAGACAGGGATCTAAGTCTGAGTAACAACCTTTCTTTATCTCATCTGCTGCACAGTCAGAAGATGAACATTCTAGAGGCTGCAATGTATAAGATGCATCGGGAAGTTCAAGAAACACAGAGTGTGCCATGATCTCATGAGCTGGTTGGGGCTAGGTCAAGGAATAAAAACCCCTGTGTCAGGCAAGTAACAGAATTTGGGATTTATGAGCATCTGAGGTAAATAATTCCCTCCAACACAATCAGAGGTAAATCGGTTCCCAGCTAGCTTTCAGAAGCCGACATCTGAAAATATTTCATATGACAGTCCATTATTTTTTGCAGGTCTTTCCTTTTCCGCTCTTCTATTTTAACTGACTTTGGGACAAAGCCATGGTTAACTGTATGTTTGATTAGTCATAAGCAGCCACTGGTATAAAGAAGCAGGAAATGGCAAGGTTTCCCTACACTTTTTCTCCAGGGAACTCTGGAAAGAGAAAGTATTGTGATGCAAAGACTGGTTTCAACTGTGTGATTTGGGCCAATTCACCCAGCTCTATATCTACAACTAGATGTGTTTTCTCTTTAGTTAAAATATAGAAACAACAATCCTTTTACCATTATCTTCTTCTGAGCACTTTACAAGCACTGTGTTTCATTTTTTCCCAGATTAGAAAATGACTTGTTTTAGAAGCCCATTTTTGTTAAAGCACTTTTCCAAGGATCCTTCATGTTGAATGCAAGTGATTCTGTTCTCTTATTTGGGGTCATTTTGAAACTCTGAAATACTAAAAATCACTTTGGTTATTTGAAAATGGAAATCTTTGGTGTTCTGACCTGAATGGTCTCACTGTACCTCTAGACTAACCATCACTAAGTTTTGCTAGCTGTTCTCCATGTCGGCTTGATTTGCAGATTCATGTATATTCATTTAGCTTCCTGAAAAGCTGCTATCAATGCCACTAATCTGCACATATATAAAGACTATAGAGTAAGAGGAATCTGTGGCTCATCAGTCTAAGAGGATAGAATCTCAGATATAGGTTGGGCTTCCAAGTACATAAGCTTGAAAGAGTGAGCAAAACACAAAGATGAATTTGACCTCATTGCTTGCTACAATTCGCCTCCACTTTTTTGGGACTCTGGGAATGGTTATACCAATACAAACAGAGAGACCAGAAGGCTACCAAGGCAGACTTCATCATGACTTGCAGCTTTCACATCTGGCCTCAGACAGGTCTATCTTTCCAATGACAATAAACTTGATGTTGGGAGCTCATTTGCTGGTCTAGAGTTCAAATTGCCTTTCTCAGCAAGACAGAAAAGTGCTCATAGTTAGTATTACTTTTTCAAGTCACTGGTAATTACTACAGTCACATAGGATATCTTTACCTTATTACAAATTACTTTGTATCTTTAAACAACAGTGGGATATATTGAAGCCAATTAATTTCCAAACTATAAAATGTAAGTGTTCCAAGTAAAGTTGCTTCAAAAGAGTCCTCTCCAATAGGATGTCTGGGAATCACCCTTTTCTTCTCAATTTTTTCTTTTTAAATTTTTTCGATAGATTTTTATTTTATGTATTTAAGTGCATTTGTTTCTTATAAAGCCTGCAGAAGAGATTGTCAGATCTCCTGGAACTGGAGTTATGGACAGTTGTTAGCTACTATGTGATTGCTGGGAATCTAATCTGGGTTCTCTACGAGAGCATCCAGTGCTCTTAACCACTGAGCATCTCTCTAGTCCCTTCTAATCTTGTCTTTCCAATCAGAATCCTGTTCAGGTGATCCTATTTTCACAGTACCTTGAGTCCATTCCCTGTCCTTTCCTCTACCTACCTGTCTGCTCTCTTGAACACCTTAATTCACACACTACAAATTCATCTCTGGAGGAACAATCTAAGACTTACGGGGAAAACTCAACTCCTGAATAAAGCAGGTATGGCCCAAATGCATTGCCTCATTTTCCTATCTTTCCCACTTACCCTCAGTCCTCCCCGCTCTACAGAGCCATCTGTAGATTCCCAAACACAAAGTCCTGTGCCTACCATGGTATGTGGCTTTCTTCTTGGGTTCCAGCCAAGCCTGTGATTGCTTCCCTGCCCTCTGTGTCCTCACTTCATGATTTCTTATCGTTCAGGTTTTGTCCCTTTTATTTCAGTATCAGAACTTCACATCTGTATATCCACACTTTCCTCTTTTGATGATGTCCTTGGATACACCCACCTCAAAGACCTCATATTCTAGATCTGAATGTTTGCCTCTTGATGACATATGTGCTGCAAATCCATTGTGCAATCCAACAGTCTATAGAATGTAATAGGCATTTCATACCCGCTCTCTTGTTGAAGCCTTGAATCTGCAGTCAGGGAACTTACCCTAATCTGGGTGTACAAGCCACATATTTTAAGCCTGGAGTTTAAATGAACAATTTCTAGGTTTTCCTCATGTAATATATGAATGCATGAAATACTCAATAAGTATTACTTTCTGAACCATAAGCTGATTTATTTTCCTTCCAATAAAATCTCAAATCTGTAAGAATTAGAGATAGCCATAACATTAAAATTATTGATATAAAATAATAAGCATAGCAAAATAGTTTACCACAGCTATGTTAAACTAATATATATATATTTTTTAAAAAACTATTTCCAAATTTAATAAAATATATTTGCCTAAATATTGTCTTTCTTCAAACATAAAAGATTTTGCTAGGTAGAATACAGAAAGGCAGCTAAAATCAAATATAAGAATAGAGTTAGCATATGATAGAGTAAAGCAAAAGTGCTTTCAGAGGCATCGCAGATGGCAAGATAAATCCAAGATGTGCAGGGATACAGCCTTCCCGAAGAAAGAAGCTAATAGCAAAGCGAGATTTCAAAGCTAACCACCCCCCACCAACAATGTGAGCTGAGCCCGAGGAGACCCATCTGTTTTCCAGGGCTGGCTGTATGCTCCTACTCCTTAAAATTCTTGCCTTGGTAGCACATGAAATTTGAACCCTGTTATTCCGAGGACCTGTGTTTTATCAGAATTGCTGGGACAGCCTGCCAGCGTTGGAGACAAGTCTCAATGGCACTGCTGTTCTGCCACTCGTAAGCCTTGGACTCTGCATCTAGCTGCCAAGATGCAGAGGTGTCTAAAGGGAAGCATCTGACTGTGGAACTGCCACAGGGGTCTACAAAGAGAAGGTTAGAAAACATGTTTATGTAGTGGAATGGAATACATATAAATATATATTTATGGAGTATATATTGATGATAGATATTTGTTATTTATACTTATATAACAAAAATTAGCTCTATGAATTTTAAGTAATATTTACTGAACTGAAATATGTGGTGAATATTTTATGTTATATATAATCATGTAATTTCACGAACCTCATCAGTCAACATCAATAAAAGGCATTTTAATTAAGTATAAAATAGACAATTATTTTTTAATAAGGATAGACTTGAGCTAGGACCAAAGTCTGAAGCCTGTGAATGTTGGAAGTTGCATTCTTCCATCTGGCCTGCTATGTAAAAGTCTCTTGACTCTGTAAATCGTGTGTTCCTGCTTTCATTCAACAGATACTTAGTGACTACAAGCTATGAGCCAGATATGAGAGATGCAGGTGTGAACCACGCAGAGTCATTTTCCTTAGGAGCTTGCATCCCAGAGTAAGGAGACATCACTAAGTAACTGAGCAGTTAAATATGTAATGCAACCACGTGATAAAAAGTGCTTAAATAAAGGGAGTGGGTCAGGGGTGCTGGTTTATACCGTCAGCCAGAGAAGGATATTTAGTAAACTGACATTATTTTGAGGACCTAAGAACATTGAGAATGACCCACAGGGGCTATCTGTAAACGCTCCTACAGGCCCAGAGGCTGAAAAGCAGGGACAGGAGTCATACATGAAAGGTGCAAGGGAGCCTGTAGGGCTAGAGGTGAGGTCCGTGGCTGCCCTGTCAGAGTATAGATTTTACACTTGAAGCAAAAAGGTGCCATTACTAAGTCTCCTCCTTACAGGTTTCTGGAGATACTGTGGGGACTAAGGTCAGGGAGACAGGTGGAGGGGCCAGGGCGGCCATCCAAATGGATGGTTATCTTCCTCTACCGATGCCAGTTGAATCAAATGCCAGATGCTAACCTCGGTAGACTAATAATTACACATAGTTCTCCCGTGCCATCTCACTGAATGTCATTATATCCCTGAAGCATAGAACTGCCAGCCACTCCTTCCATTTCACTGAGATGCAGAAGAGTTTTAGCCTTATGGCCAAAGCAGAAGAAAGTAGTCTTAAACGAAGTATAGATTCCCAAGTAGGAAGCCCAGTGCCAGAAGGATCTGCCCAGCAAAGCGATGCCCCCATTTTATGACAAAAGAAATAAAGTATGATTTGCCCCAAGGCAGGTAATCCGTGACACCCAAGAATTAATCTTGGTATGTCCATTTCTCAAGTCTGCAAATCAGCAAACTAGCCAAACAATCAAGTGACATTCAGTGAGAAAGCCTCTACTTTTTCTGTAGAGGTCAAGAAAGGAAGAGTGTTAAGCCCTGGTTGGATGGTGACAGGGCTGAGTCAGTTAAGCCACCCCAGGCCCAAGTTCCCACCCTTGCAGGTTGCTCTGAACATGTGTTCTGTGTCTTTGTACAGGATGCTCCAAAGTGACCTGCATCAGCTTGACCCGGGAGGCCTCCATTAAACTGTCCCCCTTGCATGGCAAACAGATTTCCATCCGCTACTTGGACATGACGGACTGTTTCGTGCTAGAGGACGAAGGCCTGCACACCATCGCCGCGCACTGCACACAGCTCACGCACCTCTACCTGCGCCGCTGCGTCCGCCTCACGGATGAGGGCCTCCGCTACCTGGTGATCTACTGTACCTCCATCAAGGAGCTGAGTGTCAGTGACTGCCGCTTCGTCAGTGACTTTGGCCTGAGAGAGATCGCCAAGCTGGAGTCCCGCCTGCGGTACCTCAGCATCGCCCACTGTGGCCGCATCACGGACGTGGGCATCCGTTACGTGGCCAAGTACTGCAGCAAGTTGCGCTACCTCAATGCGAGGGGCTGCGAGGGCATCACGGACCATGGTGTGGAGTACCTCGCCAAGAACTGCACAAAACTCAAGTCTCTGGACATTGGCAAATGCCCTTTGGTATCTGACACGGGTCTGGAGTGCCTGGCCTTGAACTGCTTCAATCTCAAGAGGCTGAGCCTCAAGTCCTGTGAGAGCATCACCGGCCAGGGCCTGCAGATCGTGGCTGCCAACTGCTTTGACCTGCAGATGCTGAATGTCCAGGACTGTGAAGTCTCGGTGGAGGCCCTGCGGTTTGTGAAGCGCCACTGCAAGCGCTGTGTCATCGAGCACACCAACCCTGCCTTCTTCTGAAACTCAACCGGGCCGGCCGGGGCTTGTTTTCACAGGAACGAGAACCAAACACGATGTTTTGTAAAAGCAGCGCCTGTAAGCATCGACACCCACTCATACCAGCTATTTCTTCCAGTAAGGTTCTTAGGAATCTGACCTTTATTTTTCATTTCTCATGAGTCAAAGAGGTCAAGGCAATGGGGGGGGTGGGGTTTACGGTGGGGAGGAACAACTTTCTATCGCAGTAAATATCGCAGTAAACCGGCTCTGGCCAGGTCAGTTGTAGGCATTTTCTCCTGTCATAAAGGACAGTCCTCAGCGTGCTGTCTTCAGACACGCACCCTGCGCCTCTTCCCCTCCTGTACGCAGGCTGCACTCCAAGGTTCCACAACTCTGTCCTGTACTCCCACAGCAGCAGCCAACAACATTCAGCATCAGAATAAGGCTCTCTAAAGCTCCTCTTTAAAGTACTTGTTAGGAATAAGCTCCACTTCTAACACCTACACCACACAAATAGTGATTAAATTGATGCCATCACTTTGGGTGTGCAAAGAGCTTTCCAAGGCTTTAAAGAAAAACACATTATGGCAAGTTATATGGCCTAAAGGTACCCCCACCCCACACACACAACCCCCACCTCTGCCACTACCTAGCTTTGTGACTTTAATCAAATCACTCCACCTCTCTGGACTTCAGCTTCCCAGCACCAAATCAGAGACCATCCAGCTGAAGGATTAGCTTCACTCCCATAGTTGAACTGAAAGACAGATTCAATACCCAGAAGACCATTGGCATAAAGCACACAAATGTACTTCTGAGAAAACTGACTCTGTAGATGAGCTGCTGTTTCAGGTGGATCTGCAGTGTTGGCATCACTGTACAGAGAGTCCTGTATGCGTACCCTGTAGCTACCATTGAGGACCAACACAACTCTGTTTATACTGGTGGAAGAGGCTTTTGTACATCCCCTACCATGCTGGATACTCTAATTTCCATGCACACATGCTTGCAGCCTTCCCTCCCCCACAGCATCTTATCCCGACTGGAGAGAGCCTCCCCACCTGAAGCCTGGATCTCCCTGTCAAGTTGCCTCCTCTGAGCACTTTCAAATCCAAGGAAAGACCCTCACAATTTTTAATTAAAAAGTGAGGCCCAAGGGAACCCATGTCCTTACAGGTTTTCTAATTCTTCTCAGTGCACATATGCCAGGTATCAGACGCATCTGTCCTGCAGCCGTCAGGGGCAGACGTCTTGGATCTTTGTCATGCACATCACATTTTGACTTCTCTCATCTATTTATTTCTTCATCACAGGAAGCTGATTGGGGTTAAGTCTGTAAGTGTTTAATTGTGCAAACTTCCAGGTGTTTAGATACTGTTCACTCAAAAGTGTCAGACACATATAAGAGAGAGCCCACTGATAGACAGTGTTAGTCTACACATTGAGATCATAAACCCTGAAATAAAAAAAACTCATTTCAAATTTTGTATTTTAAGTGGATGGACTTTTAAATGATCTTTTCCAAATACACATCAGTTTTCTCGTCTCATTTTTGAGGAACTGGGTAACCAGAAGAAATCCTATTGCTCATTTTCATGAAATCCAATTGCTTTTGTTAGTAAACCCAGGACCTTTACCAAATCATTCTCTGGCCTCACACCTTCTCCATCACTGTCAAAACAACTCACACATCTTCTTAAAGAGTTCATCCTTCAATACCAGAAACTCCACTTCTCCAGGCCAAGCAAGCTAAATTTGTTGCAGACCAAGCTTATACACCCCTCGACAACTGCACTCCCATTGTAGGCTCTGGATTGTACGTGTACTATTGTCTTATGTTGGGTAGGAGGAGTTAAGTGATGTGTTGGCATCTCTTCAGGAGATTTCTGTCATTCATCCTGTGAATCATAGCTTCCTGTTCAGATCACACTATCATCAGTGCAAATGGTTAAGCAAGACTACGCCAGAGGGGAAAAGTAAAAGTTTTGGCTGGGGACAGTAGCTTATCGAGTGATAGCCACAGATTTTAGAATCACAAAAGAAGCTCAGGATATCACTTCCCTACTCTTTGACTTGTGACTCTACCTAAAGTTTTGGAATTTGAGAGCCACAATGAATTGCCTATAACCATTGACACTGGGGCACTCCAAATGTCCTAGTTTAATATTCCCAGTGAGTAGGGGGATCCTCAGTGGTTTACTCAGTCATTTTGAATGACATTGTCACCAACAACTGACTCTATGACCTGAACTGTAATTCAAAGTGTGCCCCACTGGACTTCTCATACTCCCTGGTCACCCAGAACACACAGTCTTTCCCAGTCTCTCCCTCCCCCAGCCTCGTCATCCTTTCGGCTCTCCCCCAGGGTATGAATCTGTGGCAGAGGTTACTGGGAAACAGCTCAGCAGATTTTTCGAGACCAAACAGAAGACCTCACTAGGAAATTTATCTGCTTTAAAATATGTCTTCCTTCCTGGCTCTGCTAGACTGAATGCTCATCTTTGTTGGTTTTTCTTTCTTTTTAATTCTATTGTTCAAATCACTGTGTGCTGTATGACTCTAGAAAGCCTTAATTTACTTCCACCAAGAAATAAAGCAATATGTTGGTAATCAGGCGCCATTTCATTTCTAATATTCTTTCTTGCCTGGAGAGGGTGCTGTGGTTTAGAAAGGGATACTCAAAAGCAACCAAGTAATTTCCCCTCATGTTAAAAGGCAAAACAAGTCAACTCACTACTGTGCTATATGGGCCCTTTAAAGGTTTTGTCATCTCCCTGGATTTCAAATTTTGCAGGTAAGTAAATGAAGCATTGCAGAATGGTTCAAGGCTTCAGTTCCTCAACAAAACTCCTCCCTCAATATGAATTTTGGAATTCATATTATTTTTGTATTTTATGAAGTCACATATGGTATATTTTGTGATACCACAGTATAGTCTGAAACACTGCTCTTAATTAAATGTTAGTAGTTCTATGCCAATGGATATGGATCAACAATTTTTACTACAATTATTGCAGACTATAAATAGACTTACATTAGATCAAGTCACTTTGTACAGTAAATAATGAAAACAGTTTATCCTTTCAGACATTTATGAATTTCAGCATTATGGATGAATAATGGTGAATTTGATTGCAAATATTTGAGATCATTTTCCTGAACATTAGTATCTCAGAGCATTAAAACTTGGAGGCGATTCAGCAACCTGATTGAAAAGACAATAATGTCTGTAAGAAGAAATGAAATGTCAAACTGCTCTCTTCTAACCTAAACTTTTAGCCTTAAAAATCAATAGGACGAAAAGAACCAATGGGAGCAATTCATGCTTAGCATCTAGAAAATCTTTAGGAAGTATCAAATATAAATGCATTTGTCCTCAAACAATTCTCAACCTGTATTGCTTTGACAACCATCACATAAACCATTGAACTGCTGACTGCCTTGGAGCACAGTTCCAAGCAGTTCGATGCACTTCCTGTCAGGATCTTAGAATGAGGCTGTCAGTGAGTAGACTTAACACCTTGTTCAAGTTTCTGTATTTGTTCACAATTAGAACATGCCTTCCAGAAGTTTGACTAAGAGGATACAAACTGAAAATGAAGAGTGATCATTTTAGAAGGAAAATTGATACAACAAAATTGCTCTTCTATGTCTGCACCATCACACAGACATCACCTCAGAGGCCACCAAACATGTCACAATGATGCAATAACTGGCCGTCACAATCCCTCCAGACAGTAATCAACCATAAGAGATGCTCACTAAGTGCTAGATGATGGAAAATAAATATTCAAAGATTAGGTAAATACTGTAGTAAAAATGTTCACAATTAAATTTGTGTAGCAAAATTGAATAATAATCAAAGCTCACAGGCTCCCTGAGTCATCTATGAGATTGGTTTCTGGGATATAGATAGTGCCTACACATTTTCTGCAGCTGTCACATCTGTTTTGTTGAAAGGCAAGGATTGTGTCCTGTATAACTCCCAAGTGAAGGTGTTATCTCATTTCATGTAGTTCAGTATAATCAATCCTTAGTGCAGAGACTCACAGATTATCAAAGTACTTAGAATGAGGAACTGCTGAGTGCTTGGCCACAAATGAGACATTTACATCACCCACAAATGTCCAGGGACCATCACAAAAGAGGAGACAAAGACTGTAAGAACCAGGAGATGGAGACAGGTACTAGAGACACTGCTCATGTTCAATGCCGTGGATACCCAGCAGCTGTGGATATCTACACGGGACCCGCACAAATAAAGAAAAGACATGAGAGAAGGAGTCTGCTTGAGAAAAAGGGAGTCGGCCAGCGCGGGAGCGGGGTGGGAGTGTACTAGCACATGGTGGGGTGAATGGCTCACAGTACACTCGATGCATTATCAAAGTGTCACAAATGTAAAAGCATTTTAAAAATTAGGGTGGGAATTCATTAAGTTCTCATTAATTCAACAAGTATATTCATGGAGAAGCGAGTGCTGTCTTGCACACAGGATCTGATTCTTTTATTCTATTCTTTTATTCTATTATTTACCAAAATAATAAAGTTAGGAGAGAGAAACAAATATTAGGTGCCTACTAGAGAAAAAGTCTAGCAAATGGACTGTCAGTAATTTTCAAAACAGTGGGTGGCCCAAGTAAGATTGATTAAATAACCACTAACATTGCCAAGGCGTAGATTTTACTTAGAATGTCACTGAGGATGAGTTCTTGGGAAATTCATATTTCATTTGGGTGGCAAATGTGAATTCATTTGTTCAGAGTAACAATGAACTGAACAATGAAAGCCACTACAAATGCAAAAGTGACAAGGAAGTTTTTGAGTCCTGTGTTAGGCAGAATGTTGGTTATCATGGTTTCACACATCTCCAAGTGTCTCCCAGAGTCTGGAGTCCTTATTAAGCTCATTCCCAGATAGTCAGGCAAAAGACGGGAGAGGACTTCTACTTCAGAGATTAACTACTAACTGGTACCTCATCTTTCTCCAGTCCTCTTCAAACCTCAAATGAACACTCAAACTCTATCAATAAAACTTTAAAACATGATCTTAGGTTTCACATTATGTGTCCTTCGTGATGTTTACATTTGCAATTTAAACAACCATATCATGGCCTCTTTCACTTATGAGAAAGTAGATAAAGGGACAAAGCTGTCACAATTGACAAATGGTCTCCTTCCTTTTTATCTCAAAAAAAAAAAAAAAAAAAGCCGCCATAGGCTTTAAGATATGCAGGCCAAAGTAGGTATAATTACTTTTGAACAACTTTTCACTCTTTAAAAGTAACCACAAAAAGTATTGTATTCTAACTGTATAGCTCCATAGTTTGCAATCCCTAATAATGGAGAAAGTCTGGTTTCTCCTGCTCTGTTGCCATTCAATAAAGTGACTGAAGAGTTCATTTTCCCCATCAAATCTTTGCCATAGAACAGAATGAGGGCATGCAAGTCATTTCTCTTGTTCTCTTTGCACCACATGGACAAACATGTGATTTGCATGTGATTTATGGCACAGTTCATCTATATGAACGGCAGCCGTACAGCAAAATCTTTCCATTAGCTAGTTGGGTCTGTGGGAGTCCAGTTGGCACACCACTGTATTTATAATTTTAAAACACCTGAAGAGTAATGATCATGGACATGCTGCAATGCTAGAGATCAAGAGGCTGTGGGTTTAAAGAAAAAGACGTGTAAATAATGACCCCTCACTCACATAATCAAAACCAGTCTCCTTCTGAACTTCCAAGCTGGCACTGTTTCACTGGGGGCTCCTGGCTGCATATGTGCAAATGTTTCTCTTTACAAAAGCACACAGAGGAGATGGTGGGAAAGACAAACCCAGCCACAGGAGAGCATTAGCTTCCTTCCTTTTCAAACTCATGCTTTATCTCAAGCACAAGTAGAAGATAATCTTAAAGGCGATCATGTTACATAGAAACATCACATTCCCAAGTACCAAGCAGTTTTCTTGCTTTAACTTCATTCAGACTTAATACATTGACTTATGAGCTCAAGGTTCTGATGACAAACTCTTTATAGCCACTAGCTTGTTCTGGCCAAGGAGTCAAGTGATCTTTCTTATCAGATGTTCTGAATGAGGCAGAAGTAACCTATCAGCAGTTCCCTTGCAAAATTATTCCTCTGCATGGATTGGAAACCTGTAGTAAGCCTTGGAAGTAGCTGGACCCCAGAAAGACCTTCAGAAGACATGGTACAAAGTCTCCTTTGGCTGAAATAATGAGGCTCTTGGTAATTGTTCAAGGAATCATAAATGCAACTTTTAAAAGTTTTTTCAAGGTAAAGTGTCTTGATTTCAGTGAGATAAGATTTCATGTACAAGCTTCCCCTTGTGTGATACTACTGATCAAGGTCATTGTGGGACTAATGAAATACAAATTCAAGTTTTGGTCTTAAATTTCTAGATCTTATATTTTTTGGCAATGGGTAGAAGTTGGACTTATTTATTTTGGTCCTTGTTATAATTTTGAAAAATGACTGTTAGCTGTGCTAGCTGGGATTAGCCACTTGCCTGTGGGTTGCCCACCATTTTCAGGAGAGTATCCATGCTATGGTTTGAATTTGGACTGCCCCATAAACACACATGCTTTACCTTCAGTACCAAGTTTGTGGTGCTCTTTTGAAGACTGTGGAGACTCTAGAGATTCATGGCCTGCCCTTGCAGGAAAACATGGCATTATAATGCCATTACTGTGTACTGAGAAGCAGATGCCACATGCCGCTAGGCCTTTCTCACCATGATAGACTAAAATCACTCTGAAACCATGAGCCAAATGAACCCTTCCTCTGTGAGGTTCTCTCAGTCAGGGATTTTTGGTGACAACAATACAAATTTAACTAATATGCAACATTGGTGGTAGGAGTGAGGCCGTTTCTGTGATAAACCTGAATGTCTGCTTCTTAGTCATTTGGAACTGGATTTCAACAGGAATTTAGAAAAAAATTGGAGATGTGCCAAAGAAGCCCGAAACTGCCACAAGCAAAGCTTGGTTGTTATTCTAGAGAGAATTCAGGAGTGCAGACTAGCGATAGAAATGGTGCTAACGGGGCTGGAGCAATGGCTCAGTGGTTAAGAGCACTGGCTGCTCTTGCAGAGGACCAGGGTTTGGTCCTCAGCACCCACATGGCAGCTAACAACCATCTTCAAGTCCTGTTTCAGGGGATCCAATGTCCTCTTCTGATCTTATCAGGCATTGCATGACTTGGATGCACTTACATACGTGCAGGCAATACACTCATACACATAAAATAAAAATAACAAAAATTTTAATTTAAAAATGGTGCTAGAAAAGACTGTGCTCGTATGACTACTGATATGGCTACAGCATGGCTATTGGGAGTTGGATGGGGGCCATTCTTGCCAAAAACCTGGCCACATTTTGCCCATATCTTGAAATTTTGAGTTAGGCTGAATACAAATGAAATGGTCTAGCTTATTTGTTGGAGGAAATTTAAAGACAGTGTAACGTTTAGGCTTCACCGTCTTCACTGCTTGCTGCTATTAACCAGGTTTGCACTGACAATCAAAGATGAAAAGATATGTCACAAAAAGGTGTAAAAATGTGCAGTTTGTGCTTAAAGCTGAGGACAAAGATTTTGGACAAACAGGCTATTTACATCAAAAGGATTAGTACCATTAAAAAGAAACTGTGCTTAAAATAAGAAAGATATGTTGAGGGCAAGACCTCTCCCACTGAAGAGCCCCAAGATTTAAAAATATAAACTCACCTGAAAAGCGTTCATTACAAGGAATAAAAAAGAAAGCTAAAAGCGGTGGCTCTCACTTGTAATCCCAGCTTTCAAAAGACTAAGACAGAATGATTGACAAAGGTTTGAGGCCAAACTGAGCTACATTATAAGTTCCAGGTAAGCCTGGGCTACAGAGTGAGACACTATCCCCCCAAAATGCCAGAAAGAGGAGGGGTTAGGGGAGACAGACTCTCAGAACCATCTAGGAAAGTGCCGCCTGAAGTATTTCCCTGGATTCAACCATGCAGGCGCTGAGTACATGCAGCAGCAATGGTTTAAAGGTGTCTGGCTGCATCTCTGGCTGGATTTGCAGGTGTGCAGGTTCCAAAAATCAGAGAGATTTGGGATCATCTACCAAAGTACTAAAGCAAAGTCTGTGGGGCCAGGAAGAATGGAGCAGTTTCAGAGTCCCGCAGGAGCACCTAAGTAGTGAACTATTGCTTGATGCTCTGAAGATGAAGCCTAAGTTACAGTGGAGACCCTGGGATGCTGGACATGCCAGAAACATGACACATTTTCCAAAGAGAACTCAGACACTGAGGAGAGCTGGCCTAAGAGCGCCCCACCTGCTCGTATCATGCTATTTGTAATGATTTTTTATTACGTTCATTTGTGTGTGGAAGTAGGTAATGAGACGGAACTCTCTGAAGGTTATATCTGTCCCTGATTCTGGCCTAAATTTTCTACTTCCGGTCTGCTGCCTCATAAAGCCCTGCGACCACAAGCTCCTACCACTATGGCCTGGTTCACCTCCACTGCCTTACCTTACTTCTACCCAAGGAACCTGCTTCACAGCCCAAATCATGGCAGAAGCCATCGAGGATGCTGCTTTCTGGACAGCAGGCTTAGCTCAGCTAGTTTTCTTATGTAGTTCAGGACTGCCTGTCCTGAGATGGGGCTGCCCACTGTGGGCTGGGCCTTCCTACAGCAGCTAGGCAAGGCGGTCCCCAAAGGCATGCCCCGAGGCCACTTGATCTAGAAAATCTCTACCCAGGTGATTATAGGTTGTGATAAGTTAGCATTTAAAACTAACCAGGCCAGTAACTATCAGTCTGTCTTTGAAAGCTGTTACAGAAATATAAACAGCCTTCTGATAGATGTGGTTCAACAACTTATAAAAACCATTTGTAGAAGTGTATCAACAGTTCTTTGCAACATTTGTTTCTTGAAAAAAATCTTACAATGTAAAAAGCTTTGCGAATATGTTAGTTTTAGAACTCACAAAATACTCTTGTCGCTTATTCATCAATGGACTGAAAATAGAAATAGCTAAACTTTAAAAACGTTAAACTTTATTTTGTAAGTGGATCAACTCTGGTTAGAAGGACTATAGCTACATTTCAGTTCACCTATGCCATGGAAATATCTGCTACTTCCAAAGCTACATAGAACTTAAAACTGCATCCCTTTTGTTTAGTTGTGAAGCTCTCAATACTGAAGAATCATGTATTAATAGAGCTCTGGATATTGTCTATTTTACTCCAAGATTCTAGTACAAGCAAATTTTTGCCCATTTCAGATGCTAGTGGAGCAGCTACATTTGGTAGGATTTTGCATATGTAAATAAGTAACCCAGAAAACCACTTTCAACTGCCACCTGTTATCTTACCAGAACCAGAATAAAGAATAGAATTCTTCCAGGGCCCTTTTCTATCCTTCCTCCAAACGCTCTCCAATACTCTAACTTGAAAGTAGAGAGCACTGCCAAAAGTCTCAGAATTAACAGAGTCTATTCCTTCTCTACCTCGTCATTAACAATTTACAAATGCTCCTAAATTTACCCAGGTCTGGCACTTGATATATCTCCAAGGTGATTTCTAAAGTAATAACCACGTCTGCCATGGGCATTCCTCTTGACTAGGAATTGATGGTCAAAAACCCTCACTGAGGGAAACAAAATAAACCTACATCCCAAATTGCAGAAGAGCAAACAGAAATATGGTCCAACTGTTCCCTTGGGACACATTACAGATTCAGATAGGAATTTAACTTTTACTTTTTGCAATATCATTAGGTCTGGTCTAGTTCATTAATCATTATATCAGACAGAACAGTCCAGAAGGTGCTTCTACCTTCTGCCAAGGATGTTTATATCAATGTTTGGAAGAATTACCAAACGAGAATATGAGAACAGCAGTGGTTTAGGAGTCAAACCTTTTGGAACCATAACTGTTGCTCATATTTCTATGATGAGCTGGCTTTTCTATAAAAGATAATACATGATAGATACATACATACATAGATGATAGATGATCAATAGATGATAGGTAGACAATAGATAGACGATCAATAGACAATAGATGGTAGATACTAAATGCATATAGATATTTTGTTAGAGTGCCCAACATTAAAACCCTTACAAAATAGCTTGTGTTCTTGAAATTCTCACTTCTCTAGTATTTCTTTTACTTTTAGGAAGTTTCAAGACACAAAATACAGAAATGGAGGCACGTTTATCAAAAACACTGAGGGTTGCATCCGTCCTTCAGTTTTTATTGCAATCGTCCTAATTCTTGCCACTTGGTTCAGCTTGAAAGCCTCTACTGAGGCTGAAATGAAGACAAAATAGATGCTGTACTCAGCCAATAAAGTTGAACTGCTATAGGAGAGTGCCAAGAAGATAAACAACCATTGGAAAATGATGCAGACGGGGCTTCATGGCCTGGATATTTTTCTCAGCTCTAGTTACTGTGACAGAAGATGAGAGTGTTTATCGGTGGCATTTAAAAGACTTCCTTTTGCCAAGCACAATATTTTTGCCACTGTGGTAGTAGTGAAATGTGTCCTTTGTACTGACTTTTAAAATTCAGTAGACATGTTTTCTGCAAAAAATATAGCACAATAAATACCATTGATAATCAGAAGTAGCCAACAGTCTAAGGAAGTAATTTCCAAAGAATACAATTATACTTTTCACGTGTTGTTTGATGAGATAGTTAGATGTGACTATGGTCAACCATCAGTCGATCTCTTACGATCTTTCTATCTGCCCTGCCTCTTCCACAATGATCCCTGAGCCTCGGGAGGTAGCCCTGAATAGGGCTAAGCAGTCTGCAGTCTCTAACTCTTGGCATATTCTCCAGTTGTAAGTCTCTGTGTTAATCACCATCTGCTGCATAAGGAAGCTTCTCAGCTGAGAGTTGAGAGATACATTAATCTACAGTTATAACAATAAGTCATGAAGAATCAGTTTAACACTGTATCTATTAGGCGCTTTCCTATGGCCTGTGACCATTCAGCCACAGAATCCTAGGACTGATATCAGTGTCGGGGATGAGCTCCATCTTACGATGTGAACCTTAAATCCAATAAAAAGTCATCCGTTACTCCCATAATATTCCTGCCACTGTTGCAAGGGTGGCCTTATCTTGCTAGGCCAGTTGTTGTAGTGCCCAGGATTTACAGCTGAGTAAGGCTGGTGATTACTTTTCTCTGAAAGTTAGCCAGTAAAGATGGGATTCTGAAGTTAGCACAGCCTTGCTCATGCATGTAACAGAATCTTTAGTGAAAATTCTTCAGTAACAGAATCTTACTGTGAAGTTCTGGTGGGTAACCAAGAGCAGAGGCAGTGGCCGGTATTGTCTGAGGGTCTAGGAGACTCCTAGTCAACAGCTTCACAAGAGAGTCCATTCTTGGCATTTACTTTGTTAGCCTATGGTATCTAGCAGGGTCAATGTTCCCTTGTTATAAAGGTATCTCCTTTCAATCTCTGTTTATAATGTCTATGTGTACACTTCAAGAAGCTTCTGTCGTGGTAGTTGTCTGTGTGGCTTTCTCTAAAGGCCTTTAGTGTAGCATCCGTCCCCATACTTCCTCCTCTGTGCTGCTCTCTCTCATTCCACACCCCGTTTCCCAGTTCACCCTTCCTATTCTATTATTCTTCTTTCACCCTTTGTAACACTGAAGTCTACCTCCTCTCTCAGGAAGCCTCCCCACCCCATGGTGGTTTGTTATTTCCTCTGTATTTTGAAATTGAAATATGCATATCTAAGATCCAAAGCCTCCAGAGGGAACACGCAATGTTTGTCTTTCTGGGTCTGGGTTGGCATACTCAGAATAACTCTTTCCAGTTTGATCCATTTACCTGTTAATTCTCTAATTCCCCCCTTTTAAGATCAGTAGGACTAATACTGTGAATATGGCCATCATACCAAAAGAAATCTGCAAAGTTAATGCAATGCCAATTAAAATTTCATCACAATTCTCCAGAAATTAAAAAAAATAATCCCAGATTTCATGTGAAATACAAAAAAATGATATACAAAATGCTCCTGAACAACAAAAGAACTTCTGGAGGCATCACCATCCCTGGTTTCAAATTATACTACAGATAGAGCTGTAATACTAAAACAGCACTGTACTGCCATAAAAACATACACATTAATAGGTGGAACAGAATTGTGGACCCAGATTTAAACTCACACAATTACGGTCACCTGGTTTTCACAAAGGAGTCACAAATACACAGATAAGACAGCATGTTTAACAAGTGGTGCTGATCAAACTGGAGAGTGGTATATAAAAGAATGAAACTAGATCCCTATCTCTCACCATGCACAAAACTCAATGCCAAATGGATCAAGGACCTCCGATGTAAGACCCGATACCCTGAATCTGATAGAAGAGAAAGCAGAAAGTAATATATTCAAACTTAGGCACAGGAAGAGGCTTTCTGAACAGGATTCTTATCATGGAAACAGTAACAATTAAAAAATGAGACTTCATGAAACTAAAAAGCTTCTCTTCAGCAAAGAACAACATCATTAGAGTGACAACCTACGGAATGAGAAATATTCTTTTCAGCTATAGCTCTGACAGAGGGTTAATATCTGCAATGCCCAAAGAACTGAAAAAATACTAAACTTAAAAAAAAATCAAGCCAAATAAAAATCAGGACAAGGAGCTGAACAGGGAGTTCTCTGAAGAATAAGCACAAATGGTGGAGAAATAATTTAAATATTTTCAGCATCTTTAGTCATCAGGGAAATGCAAATTAAAGCCATCTTAAGATGCCATCTTACCTTACTCAGAATGGCTAAGATCCAACAACAACAAACAATGAGAAATGCTAGTAAGGATGTGGACAGAGCAAAACTCTTATATACTGTTCAAAGGAGTGCAAACTGGTGAAGTCACTGACAAAATAGGTGTGGAGATTCCTCAACGAGGTAGAAACTGATCTACCATTTGATCCAGCCATAACACTTTTGGGCATAAAGTCTCTCTACCCTACTATAGAAATGCCTATTCATCCATGTTCATTATTGTCTTTTTCATAGTAGCCAGAAACTGGAAACAACTTCACTTCCTTCAACTTATGAATGGATAATGAAGGCACGTTCTTATATACATGATGCAATTTAGTTTTTGAGACAGGGTCTCTCCCTGAACTCCAGCTCACTGATTCGGCCGAATTGGCTAACTGATGAGCTCTAGGGACCCACTGGTCTCTATACCCCTGCCACAGGGGAGTTTAGATGCATGCTGATGTGCCTAGATTTGACATGGTTGCTAGGGACTCTAACTCAGGTCCTTATGGCTGCAGGGCAAGCATTTTACTGAGTCATATCTTAAGCTCTCACATCCACAGTCAACCCCCCATCAGATGCTTTTCTTTAATATGGACCTATGCTTTTCCCAGTCTTCCAAAGTAGCTGCTGGAAATTCACTATAAGTCTAATCCCTTGTCAATGAAACCTCCTTTCAGAATTCATATATTATTTCTCCTAAGAAAGAAATTTCTGGAAACCAAGAATAATCCTCCTACATCCTAGCAGACCCTGTACCCTTCAGACTCTGCTGGCCAAATCCTCATTGGACTTTCCTGGTTGTTCTCCTCATCCTTCCTCTAGCCATCTCCTCATTTTGTGCCAACAGTCACCAAGGCTTTAGTTACCAGTATAACCTCTCCCATCGAAGTTTGCCAAGTGCCAGCTACATGCCAAGCACTTCTTCAGTTCTGAAATCTGAACAGAAGAGATGATATCCTCATTGTAAACTGAAGGAGAGACAACCGGTGAACAAATCTATGAAATAGGGCAGTGAGGAGGCTGCCAGGACTGGGTAGGCAAAGGTGAGGGTGCGTGTCCAAGGAGGCTGGGTGCTGATTAAAATGGAATGGTCAGGAAAATTTTCTCCAAGAAATTACATTGCAGGAGAAGAGAGAATCCATCTGCTTTGTGGCAATTCAAACAATTTGCAACTGAATTAGTTTCCTAGTGAAGATTACTACTTACCCCTAAAGTAGGTTACTTAAAACAAATATTTATTATCTTACAGTTTCCATGGTCAGGAATTTGGGGCCAATTTAGCGGGGTGGCTCTGGTTCAGGGCGGTGTAGGGAAGACACCAGCCCAAGCTGTTGTCAGCAGATGGTCTTGGTGAGTTGAAGAACCCAATTCCAGCCTCATTCAGTGGCTGCTGGCTGGAAGCCTTGGTTCCTGGCCAGCTGTGCCTCTCTATGGGGCTACTCAGGACAGAGCATCTGGTTTTCCATGAGGTGAGTGATCCAAAGAAGACAGCAAATGCAGCAAGCAGGAAGCCATGGGTCTTTAATGAATTTGGCTTGGAATTATATTCCATCACATGCTCCATCCTACTGGGCACACAGTCTGACCCTTTCACCATGGATGAGGGATCCTTGGCAGATATGAATTTTAAGAAGGGGGCACAATGGGTGGCTGCCATGGAGGTCAGCTACATGCAACACACAGCATCACATACTGGAGAAACACTGAATTGTGGTTCAGCCACATCATTAGGTTGGTGCTAAACTCTGTCTCTCAGAGACCAGGAGAAGAAAAGAAGAAAACCTGGAGGGGAAAGTCCAGATAAAAAGAGAAGAGGATGGAGGAGAAGGAAGAAAGAAAGTGAAAAGGTACACAGAAGTTTGCACATTGTTCTCTGGAAATCAATGCAGTTATGCTGGCTCCTCATCCAGGTCATCTCTAGACATGACTTCACAATGCAACGTCATGGATGGCTTTGTAGTAATGTAGTAGCTGACTCCTATCTCAAAACTCAGTTCTCCCACTGTCGCCAGAGTTATCACAAGGAGGAGTTTTGTAAATGTTTTATTTCCCCAAGGATATGAATTGTACCAAGTATTTCTTTTATAAGACTGAAGTTAGCTATAAGGACATTTTCATTATAAATAATTGCTTTCATTAAACCTATTTGAAGACATTGTATATTTTATGACCTGCTATCCCTTGTTCAACATCTGACATACTTAATTCACTTAAGTCTCTGAAAAATGCCTCACACAATAAATTTCTCCTTGGGTTTAGTTCCAGGAAAAAGATTTACTCTGCAGACAAGTTTGCCTGCTTTCTTTTAACAATCTGTGAAAATGACATATCTCAATAAGTTCTTTGTCTTTGTTTCTAGGAAATTAAAAAAAAATTAAGGGCTAAGCCATCATGTTAGCCCTTTCCAGGTACTGTCTATTCCTTTCAGAGATTTTCATATGATTACCAGTCTTTGTTTTTCATTATGTCTTCAATTCTTTTGTAGTAGACAAGATTTATATTCCAATAAATGATATATTATGATAGCTTCAGCCAAAAGCAAGTAATACTTGACTCTAGGTTGAAAGCTGAGGCCTATAGGCTCAAAGGTGTCTTGGCATGCTGAGCCGCTGAGGGGATTCGCTGCTCTAGATCATCATCATCATCACCATCATCATCAACAGTTGCAGTGAACTGAAGATGATGAACTCTTCGCTGATCTCTCTGGTATCTCAAGAATGCTGTCTTTCATCAATATTCTTTCTGAAAACCATGAAGCCACCAAAAGATAGTTCATATTTCTCTCTCCTCTGAACTTGGATTCAATCTGAATGTACTTTTTTATGGGAAACTTGTCTCTATCACTCCTGCAAATTCACCCCTAGTATTTCAGAATACGGCTGTGTTTGATGATGGAGTCCTTAAACAAGTGGTGAAGTTTCAACTTAACTCTGTATGCATTCATTATGGTAGAGCTTAACCCACTAGGACTGTTAGCAGAAAAACTGAAGTTCCTTTTGTGTTCTTAGTCTCATTAATTAAAAAAATTAGAAATAGACTTAGAAGGACTCTCTAGGATAAGTGTATTAGTGTTTGAGAGAAAAACAACAGGCCAGGCAGGCTATATAATTCCACAGCTGATGAATGGAAGGAACTGGAGAGAAGAAAGAGAGAAAATCATGCCTTGTAAGTTAAGATTTGAGAAAGCCAGCGTGTTCGGCAATGGAAGTCAGTAGCTGCATGGCCAAAGGGGAGGGGTCTTCAGGGAAGAGAGAGGAAGTCCAGAGTCTCAGGGAGAGCATGCTTAGGCTTTTGGTCAGGATCTCAAAGAGAGATAAAAGAAGGGAAGCAAAAGTGATGTTTTCTGAGCTAGCACTCCAAAAAGTTGGCAGGCTTCAGAATGCCACCGCAGGGACGTTCTGTAAGTGGCCACATGAGGGAGGGGCTTTTAGGAAATAAAATGAATCATCCCACTAAGAGGATAATTAGTCTCCCCATCTTCTTAGCGTGTTTTCAGGTGAATCAGCTTTTGTGAGGGGTGGGCTCCCGGCGAGGTGATTGAGAGGCCCAGCTGGATTGACTCTTAAGGGAGGAGACAATAGCGTGCAATGTTCTAATATGGAGCAGATCAGAATTTTACGTACTCACCCAGAGCCAGAGGCGTTCCATTATTTTGTTCAGGAAGCCTAAGGAGAGAGAGCTTTGATGTTTTCCTTTCTAATGTTACCAAGGAAACAGGAGGTAGGGACCTAAGCAGACCATGACAGAGTTCCATCCACAAAGCCTTCCAAGACTACTAGCCCTGACTCGCTAATAGGACTAATGTCATTATAAGAAGAAAAAAAAATCAAGCACAGACATTACATGAGTAAGGACATTAAAAAAATCACTAAGAGAAAGTGATCACCTAAAAGCCAAGGACAGAGCCCTCAGAAGATGTTTTCTGAAGGATGCTTTAAACGAGACTTCTAACTTCCAAATCTATAAGATAATAAATTTCTGTTGCTTATGACTCCCACTCAAGGCTATTTTGTCACAACAGCTCTAGCAAATTAATATACACTATGTCTTCCCACTGAGAAGTAAAAGTTGAAGCCTTCTATTATTTTCATAACTAGGACCATAACTGGCCACAATCTGATGTGAATTATGAAAATATGCACAGACTGAGTATGGGAAACTTAATGGCAGAGAATTATCAGACTAACAATATGTCTTAGCACATTTTCTGATACTACAACAAAACACCAGAAGGAAGTCACTTTATAAAAATAAGAAGTTATAGGATTATGAGGTTTTTTGTTCCTCATCTGCTGATGGTGTTTTTCAGGTGCAGAGGTCTCCAGGTGCTCTGGAATGCCATATAAGAGACAGGAAACTCCTCTGTACAAATTTCTGTCTAATATGATCTCTCCCTTTCTCTCTCCCTCTCCTCTCCCTCTCCCTCTCATAAAACTTGTTTTCAATCATGGCAGTTCTAACCTTATGATCTTAATGTGTATGCAGGACCATGTAGAGGCCAAAGATTAATGTCTCTGTTTTATTTATCAAGAGTAGGTTCTCCCAGTGAGCCAGGGACTCAGTCTAGCTAGCCAACTTTCACTGGGGATTCTGCCTCCTGAATCCTGTGATTACAGGCTGGCTGCCATATCCACCTGACTTTTACTGAGGTGCTAGGAATCTGATCCCCAGACCTTATGCTCAGACAGCAAGCACTTTACCCACTGAGCAGGTCCCTAGCCCCAAGCTTATCCATTGGTCACTTCCTGGTTGCTTTATCTCCAAACACCAGAGTTAGATGAAATTTCCACCTCTTAACACCACACAATGGGGACTGCGTTTCAATATGTGATGCTTTGGGGAGGGGGGGCACTCAGACCACACTCAAATCATATAGAACAATATCAGCTACATCCCAAGTGATATTCTGGAGTGTCTTTGTTCACCACCTATGACTGCAAGAGGAAACATGAGACTGGGTTATTTATAAACACAAGAGGTTGATTTCACTCCTGGCTCTAAAGTCCAGGAACACAGCAGTGGCATCTTCTTAGCTGTTGGTGAGAGCATCGCAGCAGAAGGAAGAGGAGCAGCCTCATGACTGCGAGAGACCATGCAGTGACAGAGGCGGCACGGAGCTGGAGAAGATGGATTTACTTCATAGTCAGTCTGCTCTTACAGTAACGAATCCATAGCGTTACGTAAAAATGCATTTATCTGTCTCAAGAATCGAAGTGTTTTTTAAATACTCCACCTCTGCATTGGTACACAGGGGATCTGGCCCAAACATGAATTTTGGTGAGAACAAACCAAATTCAAACCACAGAAGTGTCACTGCCATGATCAGCCCTCTGAAAATCCACTGTGCCAATGCGGGGGGCGGGAAGGTTCCTATAAAACTTCTGGGTCTTATTTCTCCATGTGGTTCTGAAGTGCCGCAGTTCACCAAAACAACCAACTGGCATCTAATCATCTTTTGAAAATTACTTTAAATTTCTGCAAGTGATAAATAAATACACACATTGGTAACTGGTAGAGAGCTGGGGTTGAGGGTGGGGGAAGACCATGGAATATGGGAACCACTAGTCAATCTTCACATAAAAACAGATTGACATATCTTCTTGCTTCCCAAAGAAGAGAGAGGAAAACTTCTTGGTCCAGAGATAATAAAAGGCTGCTAACATGGCTGAGTAACATTCCCAGAAAGTACTTTGATACTGTAATTTAACAAAGTGGGGCTGGCGGGGAGTGATCAGAGAGCGGTGAAGGGAAGAGATTCACAACCAGGAAAAAGTTGTTCCCTCTAGATAAGTTAAAGACACAAGTATTTCCTCTTCTCCTATTATTCTTTTTAAAAAGCTACAGTAGTATTTCCTTTTCATTAAGAGGATGTAAATATTTCTGCATCCAAATGTGGAATTGCTGGTGACATTTAACTTCTTTTATGATCTTCAGAGTGTGATAGACACAGCTATTCCAAATATGGAATAGCCCAAATATTTCCATGCTGTTACGCCTTGATAGACAGACTTCTGCTCCATGTACATGGGGATATTTTTCCCACAAGATATCAGTTAAAGCTATCCGTACAAGGATGAAACCCTTTCCATGAAGAAAATAAGACTTGTATATGCTGAGTCAAGTGCGCAGGGACAGAGACACACATCTGAAGCCTTGATGACCAGAGGGGTCTCTCTTTCAGTATTTGTTATAATTTCAACACTCTTAAGCATAATTCATCAGCTTCTGTTTCATGGCTGGGAGATGAGGACGTATGGATGGTGGCTGGAGATGCCGTTCACTCTTCTCACAGTTTGTCCCATATATGATGGCTAACTGCTTACTTTCTCACTTTTTTAGAACAAAGAAGCAAGAGTCAGAGCATGGGGTGTCAGTAATCATGGAGAGGCTGACAGGCTTGGAGACAAAAGTAGCAGATCAATGACGTTTTAGCTCTATGATCTTGGGAGCCACTCCCTTGATATTTCCCGTCTCAGTGGCTGAGGGGCAACCCCAACGTGTCACCTTCTCATAAGCCCAAGTGCCACCAGCACATACGGCATTTACATTCCTTAAATCTCCTATCTGCCTGAAAGTAGATGCTTCCCAAACAACCCAGCTGTTGTGAATCCCTTCTCTGGGCCAGGTTCACCTTTCACAGAGAAGCAAAGTTCACAACACATAGGATGACACTGTCACAAGCTATCATGTCTCTCATCTACTTTTTCAAAGAGATATTTGTTTTTTCCAAAGATTACGTGTGTTTCTTTCCCTTCCTTTCCCCACAGATAGAGGCTCCACATTCTAACCATCCCCCTGATTCCTTGCTCCGCGCCGAATGTCCCTGTGTGTATGCTGCAGGAACCTGTTAGTAAGCTTCTGTTTGTTTCTTACTCATGTGCAGCACCCTGACAAGTGAACTTAGGAGAGTCCCGACACATCTTTCCTTGCCTCGCAGCCTTCTTTCTCTTTCTCTTTTGGGATTTGACCCAGGTCTCTTTCTTGGTTAAAGGGTGACATAGGAGAGGGGATACATGAAGGTATGGGGAGAAGCGATGGGTGTGCACACCCTCTAAAGACTTCAAGCTACAAATCCAGAGGATCTTGCATCTGTTTCACACTGTGTTCCTCCAACTGCCTGAGGTTATCCTCAGAAACATCCTGATCATTTCTTTTTATTTGCTTGGTATTCCGGTTCCTTAATCAGACAAAATTGTTGCAGCCACTTTCAGATACTATGAACAAGCTCCAGAACTATGACCTTATTTCAAAAGCCATAAGGCTTACATTAAAGTATCTGGAGTGTTATTTTATTCACTTTCTACTGCAATGATGCTCTTGGTGCATGTAAGACTTTATCCCTAAAATACAGTAACTTAGCTCAATTTAGGACCATGTCACGAAAACAATCTATAAACATGATGCTTTGGTTTTTGTGACAGTCTTCAAAAGGAAAAATAATTACACCAGAGAACTTTGTGTGACTTCTTTGCATTATCTTTTCCATTTTAAAGTCATCAAAAATCTGGATCCCTGAATACCAAAATGATATACTTTTAGCGACAACAAACTCTTAAGTATAATTGTAACATGCTTGTGGTTCCAGAATGAGCCTTGCTGCTGGATTCTGTTTGGGTAAGTGGTAATCCTTCACCCATAAGTAATCAGTTAGCTAGGCTTAGTATAGCTTGGAAAATATTCAGTTAAATCATTCCTTTGAGATTTAGTTTAGAACAGGACCAATTTTTTATAGATTTGATCTCTTCTCCTTGTGGGTAGCACGTGGCACTCCTACCCAATGAAGCAGGTTTCCAAATATAACAGTAATGCTACATGGGAGACATAAGTGTCAGCAACCTGGCGGTGGAGAACAAGAACACAGGATAGCTTGTCCTTTATTCTTAGCTCTGAATAGATGCACTCAGTTCCTTGCTCTGTTTTGGGATAAGGAGTATCTTAGTAGTGACAAGGAGATGGTGGCTTGGTAGAGGGCCTGACCACTGTAGAAGACTCTGGCTCTGTTCACTGGTGAGTGTCACAATGTGTGCTGTAACCAGCAGAACCATGTGGTGGGCTGTATCCTCTCTAGTTTGCTGAGTATTTGAGCAGATGCTGACCCAGTGACTAGGTAGTGAGGGTAGACTACACCCAGCTGAGAAAGATGTGTTGTAGTGGACACGACTTACAGAAGAGCGAGGAGAAAAATACAAGCTCATGGGTCCTGCCTATATGTCCTAGAAAGGTTAAGGAGACCCTTCATAATTTTGTCTCTGATTTAGGTGGCAAAAAGGAACTATCCAAACGAGAGGTGTCAACTCACCGAAGGAAAGAGCTGATCTTCATCAGATGACAGCTCCATCCTTGCCCTACCAAATTCCTCTTGAAAGTGTTCTCAAGTCACAGTTACCCCAAATGATGCAATGACATGGTCTCACCAGCTCCTGTGTAAAATGACATGTCTTCTAGAGACAATTCAGGAGGAATTTTGAATTTTCTATTTGCTTCATTCTAGATCAATGAAAAAATTATCTCTAAAAATATTTTATTGAGCTTTTGTATATTACATTTATAAGTTAGTAATTTTGGAGATGAGTCTCCCAAACTCTAGTCAAAGAGTTAAAAAGCATACCACTCTGAACACTTACAGGTTGAATCAGCCAAAACACTTGAAGCTATCCCCGAGAAATCTAATTATTGGGAGTTGTTTCTGGACCCTGAGTGACAAAGAAATTTCTAAACCTTAGTGATAACCTGGGCAGTTGATGTTTATGAAAATGTTTTAGTAGGAGTAAAATATAAGTCTAAGCCTGAAAGTGATGCTCAGGTATCACAGAGTACAAGTTCTTGGCCATGTATAGATATATCCTGAGTTTTCCTAAGACATTTCCAAATCATCACATTCTGGGAATAAGCCTGGCCCCAGATCCTCTAACCAAGATGCTTCTGGAACTCCCTGAGAAAAATGTCCAGGTCTATCCCAGACCACAACCCCGGGTAATAATGGGCATTTACAAGCCCCAGATTTCCTGCCTGTATTGGCCAGAGTTGAACTGCTCTCAGCTGATTAAGTAGCATAGCCTCAGTTTCTTGATTTTGAAGATAAGAATGACAGTAGTTACCACATGGGATTGTTGTGAGGATTCAATGCAGAGAAGCAAGTAAGTCCTCAAAGTGCAGCATCTCCAAGGTCACTGGCATGGTCTAAGCAAGCACTCTGTAGAAGTTGATTTTGTTTTTGATTCTACCTCTCCACTTCCATTTTGGGGACCAGAAGCTCTCAGGTTTTATAATGCATCAGAATCACCTAGAAGTCTTGTTAAAGCACACATAGATGAGTCCTACCCACAGATCTCTTGGTTTTGATGTGGCCAGATCGTTCCCATCCCTAATAATTTTTAAGGAACACTGATAGAGCTTGAAGACCACACACTGAGAATCACTGTTAGCAGGCCATTAACTTTGCTACAAAGACTTTCTTTTAGTAAAGCAAACTCTTTTATTGTGAATGGAAGAAGATCAGGTTAAACTAAATAAATGTATCTATGATTTATTTCAAATAACTTACCAGAATTTATAAGCAAAAAAGTATACTTTTAAGACTGCTGTAGCAGTTGATTTCATGGAGTGGGAAACTCAAGAAAAAATAAAATGCAAAGCAAAACTAGGACGTGGGCGTGAACTTGATCTTTATACACAGGCATCACCCAATTTTGTACATCTTTGGGTATCCACTATGGCTTGTTTTATATCTATTATTTCTATTTACAAAACCAAAATGAAAAGCTGAGACTGGTTTTGGAATTATGAGTCTGTGGAGCAGATGGATGGATCAAGGGCCGAGTGGCCTTTTCTACACTTTCCTCAAAGTCCCAGCTGCAAGGACTTCTGAGATCAGAGGGAGAAAGCAAATCTCGTCCTCTTAATGGAAAATGAAAATCCTTGTAGCATTTATGAGACTTGGAGAGGAAGTGGCTGTTCACTTCATGATATGGAGAAGTACATGGGGCAGGGACCCAAAACTCTGAGCCTGCTTTCCATCATGCTGCACAGAGAGGAGGGACACAGACATGCCAGATAGGCTATATTGAATACAGATGTCCGGCATGGAGTGAGTTTATTCTGCTCGACTGCCATGGTAACACCAGCTGCTTATGAAATCATGAAGAGAGAGGGTGAGGAGGGTTACGTGTTCAGACGTATATTTACAGTGATTTTTACAAACCTCATTATTTCCAAGGAAGAGCAAGATGAAAGCAGCCTGTGTATAAAACCAGACTCTCCAATTAGACCTACCATCCCCCAGGCCCTCGAAGACCATTTACGCAGTATATGAGCGCTAGCAGGAGAATTGAAGCAATTACCAGAGCGTCCAAGAAGAGCCTCTTTTGATTCAATCAAGTGTCTGTGTTAGTAGACAGACATAACTTACACAAATGGAATTGAATCTCATCCCCTTATCAACACTGATGGGCTCAGACTTCTGGTTTTCAAATGACATCTGGCTAGCAGCTCCTGAGAAAATCTCTCTTGATATTCCCTTGAATTTTACCCCATTTTCAGTAAAGTTCTGGATAAAGATCAGTGAATTAATCCAATGAGCCATTGATAAGAATGCATAATATCTTTGAAAACCAGAACTTGATCAAATGTTTCTGTAATTCAAGGGAAATTCCAATAATTACAGAATTCATGAAAATGGGTAGAGTGTCAATTTCTGGCTATGAAATGCAGGGATAAGAGCCATCAGCATATTGATCTAGAGTTTCTCTTTTGTATGGAAATGCCAACAAGGCACTAAATGTAACTGGAAGATTTGGCTTTACATTTCTCTGTATGAATTCATTGAACACTGAAACTCTCAGAAAAATCACTAAAGCAGAAAATGGATTGCTGAAGAAGGGTATGCCGGGGAGGACATCCCTGAAGCAAAGTACAGGCGGCCTCAGACACAGTCCAGATGGCAGGGTGATGGGAGTTGGAGTCTGCCTTCTAGTCCATGTCTTTCAATCTTCAGAGGGCTAGGGTGCAAAGATAGGAAGCATCAATGTAAACATGTAGTCGGTGAATCTTATCTGCACCATGTGATGGTTAATGTCATGTCACCCTGCTTCAGTAGATGCCCACATGGCTAAGGAACCGTTATTGCTGAGTGTGTCTATGTAAAGACTTTAGCACTTTGTCAGAAGAATGAATGAAACAAAGAGCTCTTGGGAGTATGGGTAGGCATCATCTAATTCCGCGAAAGCCTCATAGAACACAGGATGGGATACCTTCCCTGCCACTGGACACAAGAGCTCCTGTTTCTTGGGCCTTGAGACCAAGCACATACACTTATACTGGGAATTATGCCCTCAGCTGCCCTGGGTTTCAGTCCTTCAAATTCAGACTGAATCCTGTTGCCATAGTTTCTGACTGTCTAGTTTGCAAGCAACACCTCCTGGGCTTGGGGCCCCTGTAATCATGGGAGCTAATCTCATAATGAACTTCTCTTCCAGGACATGTATTTCCTGGGATTCTTACTCTGTGGAGAACATTGGCAGATCCACACTTGCAGTTCTGCTGTCCAGAAGTCCCTCCTGTTCATGTGGATAATCTCACACATCTGTCCTCCTGGCCTGAGCTCCTGACATCCAGGACCAGGGAAGAGGTTTCACAGCTCCTCTCCTAACCCAGCAAAGGTTCATTTTTAGTATTCCTAGGATTTTGAAAGCTCCAAAGAGTTGAGTGCAGTGTCTTCCCAGTTTGCAGTTTCTTGTGCCAAAGTAGTAAGGACAGAGGAAAACAAAAGGAGTTGCTGAGAAAGAATGAAGCAGGACTCAAGAGCAGATAGTACATGACGCCTTGTAAACATCCCTTAGCTGCAGCTCTCAAAGTTTTATCACATCTATAAAATGTCTTCAAGTTATAGCACATACATCTAGATTGGTATTTGACCAAAAGAATGGGCATTCCAGCCTAGACAACTTGACACATTAACTGTAATAGAAAACTTCATAAAGGCCTATTTACAAAAATATGGGTACAGTAGAGGAAGCCAAAATTGGTGGTGGTCGTGGTCGTGGTGGTGGAGGCTTAAACAACAGAACTTTCTTTACCTTGCAGGCATGAAAGGGCAAGGGGAGGGGGAGCAGCTTCCAGATCTGGATAGAGGTGGGTGGATCGGGCCTTTAAGAAAACTTATCAGCTTGAGCCAGGAGACCAGAACCCTCAGGAAGGGAGCCAGATAAAGCTTCAGTCCGCCCACTCTGCTCCTTCCCTATATTCTCCAGCTAGCAGATCTACGTGCTTAGTCTAATGAGAACCAGGAGCAAAGACGGCACTGTGACCTTCAGGTGGAGAAACAGAGCCCATCAGCAGGGCTTCACCAATAGCCTTGCTATCCCGAAGGTCACTGTAAGATGCACAGATATGAAAGTTGTGATTACGAACACTTAAAATATATTTTATCTATCTAACTGAATCTATCTATCCATCTTGTGTGTGTAGGAGTGTATTGCCTGCATGTATGTAAGTACGCCCATATCTGCAATGCTCATGGAAGTCAGAAGAGGGTGCTGAATTTCTCAGGAACTGAAATTATGGATGGTTGTTAGCTGCTTTGTGGGTCCTGGGAATTGAACCTAGGTCCTCTGCAAGAGCAGTCAGTGCTCTTAACCACTGAGCCATCTCTCCAGCCCCAGCATTAAGAATATTTGAATATTACCCTAAAACCTCAAAAGAATATTAAAAATTATTCCATCAGTATTCACAAGAAGAGAAGGAAAGACAGAACACTGTCAAAAAGAAAACAATGACTGAATAGTAAATAAGGGAACTGGAGACTTACTACGAAGACGTTAGCAGTATAGTCAGTGGGAACCTCGACTTTGTGACGGAGGAAGCGAACTGCACGTCTGATCATTTGCGAGGATGAAGCAAAGGAGGCAGAGCTGGAAGGAACTCCCCCAGAAGCAATAATCTAAGCTGTGTTTGAAAGCACAGCTTCTGTGTTTATTAACTTTGATGAACTTGAGCTTTAAATTGTAAGAGTACAAATATAAAGAAGTTGCTTTATTCTAGAAAAAAAAAATCAATAATAAAATATACCTCTACCCTTACAGAAACTTTTGAATTTCAAAGATAAATTATACTTCTCTAGGATGGCTTGAGTACAGTTTGTCCTTAGCAACTATTAATAATTTCTTCCTTTGTAACTCCAAGGATAAGAGCAGCTTACGAGGTAAAGATTTTCAAGGAAAAAGATTGTAAAATTCAGTTGCTCAGAAAAAATTATAATTGCATTTAGATTAGCTCGAACTGGATGAGAGATTAGTCGAATTAAAATGAGATGTAGTTCTCCAGCTGTCCTGTCTACAAGTTACCCAGAGCACACCTGAACGGGTTGGAGAGACCCCTGGGCAAGGGAGGAAAGTGAATGTGATAGGAAACTACAAATTCCTGTCACCACACTTTCCCTCCAGTGATGGACTGTGACCCTCAAACTGTGAGTCCAAGCGAATCCTTCTTCCCAAGCATTGCTTAGTGCCAGCCCTCTAGTCACAGGAATGAGAGAAGGAAGACAGATGTGCTAGGATTGGGATCGTGCTGCAATAACCCTGACCATGCCATTTGTAGTTTTTTTCAGAGGAATGTGAAAGAGTTGGATGGAAGCTGTACAATAGAGTGATCCAAGAACCTCGTCAGCACAGCTTAATGCGCCATGCTAATGGGAGAATGAAGACCAATGAACAAAAAGACAGTCAGGACTGATTTCATGGGGTTTCAGAAGAGAAAACACCATCAGAAACTGAGATGGAGGTTATTTGGGTTGTATGTGGAAAGTAAAATCTAGCTCTTTCCTATCTGTGTCCTGAAGCCTTGAGCAAAGAGGGATTCAAAACTGGGAGGGATGAGAATAAGCAAAGACAATACTCACGTATGAAATTCTCAAAAATTAAAAATTAAGAAAATAATTGGACTAAATGGCTTCATGGAAGAAATTTCAAGATATAAGGACATCCATGTTGTGGCATGGTTATTTCTTATGGCTCTCAGTGTCAGAGGACAGAAAGACCTAGAACAGGCCTAGAACACGTACAACCTGGCAAAGAAAGGAACGTGAAACCGTTTAAGTTGCAGACAAGGTAGGTGCAAGGAAGGCACCTGTTAAGGAGAGCAGCACCTTTGAAGGGAGTCTCCTCCCTCCCTCTCTCTCTCTCCCTCCTTCCCTCCCTCCTCCCTCCTTCCCTCCCTCTCTCTCTTCCTCTCACTGGGACCATAGGAAAGATTTTTCCAGAGGTGCCAATGAGTCCAATTCATAAAAACATTCTTTTCAAAGGTGGGAACCTGAGCTGAGGATGTCACTGAGGGCTTCCTGTTCTCAAACTGCCTACGAAAGTGATTGTCCAGGTTCTGCCACTGAGGCAGGCGCACAGGGGCACTGCAGCCGGGCATAGGTAGGTCAGGCTACATTTTGAGTTGGCCACAAAGCTTGACAGCATCATCCACATGTGGTTTTTCAGGCATGCAAAACTCAAAGTTATGGAGTCATGGAGACGTACAACAATCTCAGGGCAAGGGGAGGAGCAGAGAGACCCCATGCCAGAAGGCGGCGAAAGGATACGCGGGAAGCTGTAAAAGTGAAGGCTAAGTCGTGACAGAGGTCCTCGGAGGTTAGAGATGCAGGGACTATGGTATGCTACCAAGGAAGACTGAAGGCACAAGGTGGACCTCTTTAACAGAGACTTTGTCACTGCAGGTGACGGAGTTATAGGGGTGCAACTCCCGAGGCAATGCAGCATAGATGATTACATCAACAGCTGAAGTTTGCTCTTGCATTTCAGTCTTGCTTGGTGGAAAGATCCACCTTTGAATGTGGATGGAATTGTTCCCTGGGCTGGGTCCCAGACCGCATCAAAAGGAGAAAGGAGGATGTGAACAAGCATTCATCCCTTTCTGCTTCCTCCCTGTGGAGGTGGTGTGACCAGCTTTGTGGGACCATACCTATCCCATGAAAATGGACTGTGACCTCAAACTATGAGCCTAAATAAGCCCTTCCTTTTTTCTTTCTTCCTTAAAGATATTTTGCCTCATATTTTGTCTCAGCAACAAGTCAGGAACAAGACAAGACTGTCCTTCTCCACTCTTTTTTAAACATTGTGCTTGAACTTTTTGCTAGAGAATTAAAACAAGAGAAGGAAATTAATGGATAACTGAAAAAGAGCTAAAATTATCCCTTTATTCAGATGACATATTATACCTAAGAGATTCCAAAAATTCCACCAGAAAACTCACAGAAATGATTAACACCTTCAGTAAAGTGGCAGTTCACAAAATTAATCCACAGAAATCAGTAGCCTTCTATAAACTAGCAACAAACAACTGGAGAAAGACTACAATAGCCTCAAAAATAAATAATGAAATAAACCTGATCAAAGACATTAAAGATCTCTAAAAATGAAAAACATCAAATCTTTAAAGAAAGAAATTGAGGAAGTCTCCAGACGATGGAAGAACTTCCATGTTCATGAGTTGGAAGAATAATGTGAAAATGACCATCCTACCAAAAGCAGTCTAGAGATTCAATGCAATGCCATTCAAAATCCTCATGACATTCTTCACAGAATTAAAAAACAGGATCCTAAAATTTATATGGAATCACAAAAGTCCCCAGATAGCCAAAGCAATCCATATCTCAAACTATATTCCAGAGCTATAGTCATAAAAACAGCATGGCCCTGACACAGAAATAGACCTATAGATCAACAGAACATAATTGAAGACCAAACATGAGTACATGCAGTTTCAGCCAGCTGATATCTGACAAATGGGCTAAGAACACACATGGGAGGAAAGACATTTTCAGCAAATGGTGCTGGCAAACTGGATCTCCACCTGTAGAAGAATGAAAAAAGACTCTTATCTTTCACCTTGTACAAAAGTCAACTCCAAACAGATCAAACACTTCAATGTGAAACTAGAAACTCTGAAACTGTTAGAAGAAAGCATTGGCAGAGATACAGGTGTAGGAAGGGACATTCTAAATCAGACATTAGTTGCTCAGGAATTAAGGTTAATAATTAACAAGTGGGACCTCATTAAACTAAAAAGCTTCTGTACAGCAAAAGAAAACAACCAAGGCGATACAGGTGTAGGAAGGGACATTCTAAATCAGACATCAGTTGCTCAGGAATTAAGGTTAATAATTAACAAGTGGGACCTCATTAAACTAAAAAGCTTCTGTACAGCAAAAGAAAACAACCAAGGCAGTGAAGAGAAAATCTATAGATTTGGAGAAAATCTTCACCAGCAACACATCTGACAGAAGTTTAACATTTAGATTATACAAAGAAGTCAAAAAAACGAAGAATCAAGAAAATAAATGATCCAATTAAAAGATGGATTATAGATCCAAATAGAGAATTCTCAAAAGACGAAATAAAGATGACTAAGAAACATCTTTTGAAAGTGCTCATCATTAGTAATTAGGGAAATGCAATTTAAAACCACTTTAAAATTTCATCTTATCCCCTGTCAGACTGGCTAAGATCAAGAGAGCAAATGATGCCAAATGCTGCAGAGGATGTGGGGAAAGAGGAGCGATCAGTTACAGCTGGTGAGACTGCAAACGTTTGCAACCCTATGGAATGCAGTATAGAGAACTCAAACTAAAACTGAGCCTACCATCTTATCTAGCTATACCACTCCTTGGCATATGTCCTAGTTTGCTTCTCCATTGCTTTGACAAACCACCCTGAACAATAAATACCAGCTTCGGGAGGAAAGACGTATATCTCCCGAGTCACACAGTTCATCAGGGAGCCCGAGGTAGGAACTCAGGACAGAAAGCTGGAGACAGGAGCTGGAACACAGGCCATAGAGGAAACTGCTTACTGGCTTGTTCCCCAGGCCCATGTTCAGCTGGTGTTCCTATACAATAGACAACAACCTGCTTGTGGACGGTACCACCCACAGTGGGCTGGGCCCCCTCGCAGCACTCAACAATCAAGAAAATACCCCACAGACACGACCACAGGCCAGTCCAATGGAGACAATTCCCCAACTGAGGCGCCCTCAAACCCTTGACACTAAAGCTATCCAGCACAATTGACCCCTTGTCAACTAAACACAGAAATACATCATTATTAAACCATGACTTTTCCATTTCTTATCCCCAAGGTAAGTTAATATTAATAATACAACATAAGACAGTACAACCTTAAAAGCTCCACAGTCCGTAAAATATCTGAACACTTAAAAGTTCAGTCTCTTTTAGATGTCTTTTAACTGTGTGCTCCTGTAAAATCCAAAACAGGTACTGTCTTATTTTAAAGGGAAGAATCAGTCACACCTAAGAAAAACCCAAGTCCAGCAAGTAGCTCAAGGCTGAACAGCTGGGATTCACTCACCACCTTCTGGGCTCCAAAGAATTTTGGCAGCTCTAGGTCTCTGGCTCTGCAGTCGACAGCACATACAGCTCGGCTCGCAGTCCTAGGTCGACTCCATGCCGCACCTGCTGCTGTCCATGGTGGTCATCGCATGGTCTCTAGTTACTTACAGCTGTTTTTCAGGACCAGCTAACCAGCATCAATTGTTCCAGTAAAGCAAGTTTTACTTCAGTACTTCTGGTCTCTACTTAAGACTCTTCAGCTCCAGCTGACCAGGAACCACAGATTCTCAATTCAAAATATCACACGAACAGCCTACTTCCCTTTGAAGTTTCACAAGCCAGACCTTCACCATCTACAACTCTTTCAGCATAACTGTTCCAAGCTCCACAGAAACAAACTTTAAGAACTCAATGGCTTTTCTAGCCCAAAGTTCCAAATGCTTCCACAGTCCTCCCCAAAATACCAGGTCAGGTCTGTCATAACAGTATCCCATAATCCTAGTACCAATTTTTATCCTAGTTTGCTTCTTCATTGCTGTGACAAACCAGTCTTATCAATAAATATCAATTTGAGGAGGGTTTATTTCACTTACACCTCCCGAGTCACACAGTTCATCGGGGAATCCAAGGTAGGAACTCAGGGCAGGGACCCAGAGTCAGGAGCTGGAGCACAGGCCATGGAGGAACGCTGCTTGCTGGCTTGCTCCCCTGGCCCATGCTCAGCTGGCATTCTTACACAGTAGAAAACAACCTGCCCACGGATGGCACTGCTGAAGGATGGCACCACCCACAGTGGGTTGGGCCTTCTCACAGTGCTCAACAATCAAGAAAATACCCAACAGACATGGCCACAGGCCAGTCCAATGAAGGCAATTCCCCAGCGGAGGCTCTCACAGCTCAGGTGTGTCAAGCTGACACTAAAGCTACCCAATACAGCATATATTCAAAGGACTCATCCTACTGCAGAGATACTTGTACATCTATGTTTTTGACTGCTGTTTCCACAATAGTGAAGGGATGGAAGCAACCTAAGTGTCCCAGAACTGATGAGTGGATAATGAGTATGTGGTGCATTCACACAACGGAGCTCTAAGAAGAGGTAAAGAAAGATGAAATCATGACATTTGCAGAGAAATGGATGGAACCAGAAACTGTTATGCCAAGTGAAGTAACACAGACTCAGTAAAACAAATGACACATGTATGTTCTCTCTCATTTGTGGATAATGGCAGCAAATCCTTACATGAGAGTATGTTTCCTGATGTAACTACAGAAACCAGGAAAGGAACCTGGGAAGTAAAGGGAGAGCGAACCTAAGAGAGAACAGTGGGAGAGAAGTGCTGCTGAGGGAGAAACAGATAAAACTGAGGGTATTCAAATGGAAGAGAGGGAGAGTGATACAAAATGGAGATCACGGGGATACTTGCTAGCATTGAAAACAAGAGGGAAGGTATTAGTCAGCTGAAAATTATGCATACAGTATCTCTACATGAGTCTGTGTGTGTAGCTGAAGGCTACATAACAAGAAACAGTGATGGACAGGAGCAACCTTCTTTGAGTTGGCCAGGGTGGTCCAAAAGACTCCCCAGATTTGCCACAGCCCTCGAATGCCTCACAGAACTTGAAGGTAAGACCCTATTGCTGAAGACAGGACAGATTTCAGGCACAGGATTTGGAGCAGTGGAGCTGGAACTGACACAAAGGTCACGTCCCTGAAGGCTCGCTCTCAGAACTTTGGTGAGCACTATGAAAGCTGCTAAGGGAGAACATCAACAGATGGTCCAACTCCAGCTTTAAGATCTAATAACCACAACAATGACTGGAACAGCAAACTATATTGGGGCAGTAGTGGCACTTTTATCTTGGGGGTAATTAACAGTTACCTAACTGGACTTAAATCCCCATCAACGGGAGGAAACTCATATGTAAATATAGCCAAATACACATGACTTGGAGAAGTCATAGATATTAGATGAAAACCCCAAGGCTGTCCCATTCCTAGAGAAATAAAATTTCTTAGTATATGCAAAATATGGACACTTATATTTACACACAAGTATCCCAGTCACCACTTATCAAAGAAGCTTCTTATGCAACAGAGATTACAATATTCCACAACTGATCATACATAGAGATTGTCTCTGAATTTCCCAAGTCTAAGTGACACATCACAAAGCAACCTCTACACCTAAAGATCACAGAAAACAGTGGAACAAGGGATAAACAGAACAGCAATGTATCTCCCAACTCTCATCAATGAAGTTCCCTCATGCAACAGAGGGCCATGAACACAAAAGGACACAAATGACCACAGTGTGGACAAAAGGAGTTTGCAGAGTACAGGTTCTTGGACAGAACTGCTGTATGAAGCTCCACTCACCCAGAGCTCAGGGACCATTGTGGAAGAGGGAATAGAAAGATTGTAAGAGCCAGGGGAGGAGCTGCATGACCATATGGAAACAGAGTCCTTCAGGCTTCTGGGACGTTGCTCATATGAACCTACAGCAATGGTGTCAGCATGCAAAAGACCAGTGCAAACCCAAGCAAACAAAAACCCAGCACAGAACTGTGGAAATGGTCAGCAGGCCCCAATCTTAGTTGAAGAATTATTGGCAGCTGATAACTATTGAGGAAGAGCTGATCTTCTTAAAGAGCGGACTTTAGATAGGCTGACTAGACCTCAGTAGATGAACTTGCACTGAGGGACATCTTTAAACAGTAAATTGACATGAATGGCCTTAACACAAATAACAGAATGTAAGAATTCCAGTGGATGGGACTACGGAGGTTGCCAGTGGGGGAGGGGACATAAAGATGATTAATATGATCTGTATGAAACACACAAAAAGTCAATAAATATTTACAAAAAAAGAAAGTCACTAATATATGTCCCCTCATTCTACACTTCAGAGTTGGGAATATTTACTTTGTGACATTGTATACTAGAAGCATGCAACTCATTTTTCATATTTTTCAATGAAATCATGATGAAGATTGTCTGAGTTTCAGTAAGGCCTCAGAATATAGACTTTTGAATAATGTTAGAAATGTTAAAATATTGCATACTTGAGGGAGTAGATCAAGTGTGTTTTATCTTATGAGATTTACATGAAACTTACAAGCCATGGTGCAATATTATGATTTATAAGTGATGCTTGTGGGTGTCAAGAAATAGACTTGTGATCATTCATCCTCATTGTCAACCTGACTACCTTAAGAGTCACCTAGGAGGCTCACGTCAGTTTACTGTTTGAAGACGTCCCTCAGTGCAAGTTCATTCACTGAGGGAAGCTGTTTCCAGTGAGGTTTACCAGAAGAGGGAAGATCCATTCTGAATGCGGGTGGTGGCGCATCCCATGGGCTGGGATCACAGACTGGATGGAAAGGGGCAAAGAAGAAAGAAAACGGAACCAGAATTCATCACTCTCTGCTCCTTCGCTGCATATTCAGTGTCTTGTTTTCCTTGTTATGATGAACTGAACCTCTCAAAACATGAGCAAAATAAACCCTTACTTCCTCAAGGAGCTTACTGTCAGGTGTTTGATCATAGCAACAAAAAAAGCAATATACTGCCCATGGCTGTACACGAGAATGTAGGAGAATGGAAGAGCAGGAATCCTAGAAGTTTTATTATTTCATACACAAAGGCAAAGATAAATCGTATAATGTCTGATTGCATTCCAATTGACTAATAATTTTTTGTTTCTTAAAGTTCCAGATGAAGGTAACAATGATTGTTAGTCGGAAAAACCTAATAAACATACTCAGAGGTTGACGATGGATGTTACTAAACAATTACGTACAAATTTTTTTCATACACAATAATAAATGTACCCTGTTGGTGATGCTTAACTTATTGTGTACTGTATTATTCCAATGACTTTAAAATTTAACTACTCTCTTTAAAATCATGTAAATAAGCTTTACTAGAATATTCCCAAAATATTAATTGCTATGTAGTTTCAATTCTTTGAGTGTATGTTTTATAAGTATTTCTATTTGTAATAATTAACATGTGTCATTTGTTTATTTACTTATATTTTGACATGTATATTTTAAATCAGAAAAACTGAATTTAAAATTTAAACAGATATCGTATGTTATATATCCCTCCAACACAACCACACAAAAATTCAGAGTAAAACATGAAAATATATATCGAGAGAGATAGATGTGTATAGATACAGGTTAATAGGATTTATCTCTAAGATGTGGAAACAGATTACTTCAATATTGCAATATTTTGGACATTTTGATAATAATCATGTTTTAGATTTATAAGGCCATAAATGAAGGAAACTTGGAAGCGTTTTAATAATGACAGTTTTTGCTTTTCAAGGAGAAGCTATATGAAAGAGTATTCCACATGCTTCACTGAGGAGTTTTATGATCCAATAATAAAAATCATACTCATAATAACAACAGCTACAAGAGGTAACTTTTATATGAAGGATATTACGTGTTAAGCACTGTCTAAACTTTTATAGTCTTATTCTTTACTTCTAAAACGATCTTATAATGGAAGGTACATTACTATGATGATAAGCATTTTACACACAGGAAGTAAGGCTGACAGGGAGTAACTGGGAACAAATAATTTGCTCACGAGCTAGTGAAGGGGTGAGTCAATGTTGAGAATAAGATTTCTAGTTGAAAAGTCAAAAGGTAAGGATGGAAGTCGCTGACAACAGACCACGCTCCGCTTACCCAAGTCAGGATCTGTACGTCTCCATCAGAGGTCTTACAATGTTTCTGCCCTCTCTTCCACAAGGGTCCCTGAGCCTTGGGTGAGTGAAACTAATATAAGAGTCCTGTCTAGGGACCCACACTCTGCAGATTCTTAATCTCCATGATTTAACCATTTGTGACCCTGTGTGTGCCCTTTGCTGCATGTGGGAGCTTCGTTGTAGAGAGTTGAGAGATTCACTAGTGACTTTACCCCTTGTTCTATTTTGTGTGAGCCTTGGGTGTAGAGGCTGCATTGTAGATGTGCCACTTAGGCACAGGGAATACACAGACAATGTCTGTATGTGACCAGCTGTGGGTACTCTGTAGTAGTCTCTCTCTGGTGTAAAGGAAGCTTCTTCGATGACTGGTGACTGGGATACTTGACTATAAATATAAGAATACATATTTTGCATTTAGTAAAAAGTTACATTAGCCCAGGGATGTGACAGCCTTGGAGATTTCTTTAAGATCCATGACCTCTTCAGCCATGTGTATTTGGGTAAGATTATACCACATATGAGTTTCCTCCCTCTGAGTGGGCTCTAAGACCAACCAAGAAGCAGTTGATTGACCCCAAGATAAAAGTGCCACTACTGCACCAGTGTTGAGTGCTGCGCCAGTCAGCAATGTGCTTATTTGGTCATGAAGCTGTGTTGGGCATCGATTGATGCTCTCCCTTGGTTACTTACATAGTGCCGTCTAGAGCTATGAGAGCTAGCCTTCAGGAGAAGTGGCTTCCAGGTCAGTTCTAGCTCCATTGCTCCAAATCTGGTCTCTGAAGTATGTTCTGTCTTCAGCAATAGGGTCTTACCTTCAAGTTTGGGAGGCAGTCAAGGGCAGTGGCAATGGGCCTGTGCAATTTGGGAGTTGGCCAACAACTCAAAGAGATTTCTCGTGTCTGATACTGTTTCTTGTTATGCAGCCTTCAGCTATGCACATGGACTCCTGTAGAGATACTGTATGTGAAATTTGTCATTAGGTTGTTGGATTAATATGATTCCCTCTGGTGTTTTACACTAGCTAGGCATTATTTTATCTCTCTTCTCTCTCTCTCTGTCTCTCTCTCTTCTCTCTGTCTCTCTCTCTTCTCTCTGTCTCTCTCTCTTCTCTCTCTCTGTCTTTGTCTCTCTGTTTCTCTCTCTCTTCTCTCTCTCTGTCTCTTTCTCCTCTCTGTCTCTCTCTCCCTCTCTCTGTCTCTCTGTCTCTGTCTCTCTCTCTTCTCTTTGTCTCTCTGTCTCTCTCTTCTCTTTCTCTGTCTCTCTCTTCTCTTTGTCTCTCTGTCTCTCTCTCTTCTCTCTCTTCTCTGTCTCTCTGTCTCTTTCTTTTCTCTCTCTCTCTCCCTCTTTCCCCTTCCCCCCATCCTTGCCCCTTTAAAGTGATCCCACTTTCCCCATTTCTCCCTTGATAATTCTAGTCTCCTAGGGCGCCACCTCTCTTGAGCTCCTTCGTTCTCTTTATCCTCATTTTATTGGAGGAAAGGTTAGACAGGGAGGGAGAGAGAGAGAGAAGGAGAGAGAGACAGAGATAGATAGATAGGATAGATAAATAATGTCTAGCTAATATAAAACACCAGAGGGAATCATATTAGTCTAACAACCTAATGGTAAAATCCACATACAATATGGCTACATGAGCCCATGTGCAAAGCTGAAGACTACATAACAAGAAAAAGTGCCACACAGGAAAAACCTCCTTTGAGTTAGTTGTTGGTCAGGTAGTTCAAGACTCCCAAAATCATGAAGGCTATTGCCCCAGTCCTTGACTGCCTCCCAGACCTTGAAAGTAAGACCCTATTGCTGAAGACAGAACACACTTCAGAGACCAGATTTGGAGCAATGAGCCAGAACTGACCTGGAAGCCACTTCTCCTGAAGGCTAGCTCTCATAGCTCTAGACGGCACTATGTAAGTAACCAAGGGAGAGCATCAATCGATGCCCAACACAGCTTCATGACCAAATAAGCACATCGCTGACTGGCGCAGCACTCAACACTGGTGCAGTAGTGGCACTTTTATCTTGGGGTCAATCAACTGCTTCTTGGTTGGTCTTAGAGCCCACTCAGAGGGAGGAAACTCAGGTGTGGTACTGTAATCATACCTAAATACACAGGGCTGAAGAGGTCATGGATCTTGAAGAAATCTCCAAGGCTGTCACATCCCTTCTTACTAAATGCAAAATATGTATTCTTACATTTATAGTCAAGTATCCCAGTCACCATGCATCAAAGAAGCTTCTTTTACACCAGATGGGAACTAATACAGAGGACCACAGCTGGGCACATACAGACATTGTCTGTGAATTCCCTGTGCCTAAGTGGCACATCTACAATGCAGCCTCTACACCCAAGGCTCACACAAAATAGAACAAAGGGTAAAGTCACTAGTGAATCTCTCACCTCTCAACAACGAAGCTCCCGCATGCAGCAAAGGGCCAGTAACACACAAGATCACAAATGGCTAAATCATGGAAATTAGGAATCTGTAGAGTGTGGGTCCCTAGACAGGACTCACTCTTATGTTGGGTTTCACTCACCCAGGGATCAGGGACCATTGTGGAAGAGGGGGCAGAAAGATTGTAAGAGCCTGTTAGGAGAGATATGACCATATGGCAATAGAATCCTACAAGTTCCTGGGATCCTGCTCATATGAAACTACAGAAATCATTTCAGCATGCTTGAGACCCATGCAAACTCAGACAGACAAAAACCCCCCACGGCACTGGGAAAATGGATAGCAAACCCCAATCCTTGCTTAAGCAATATTGGCAACTGATTACTATTGGCTGAGGATGGGCTAGTCTTCCTAAAGCGAGGGATTCTCGGTAGACTGACTAGACCTCAGTGAATGAACCTGTACTAACTTGAAACAATAGACAATAGACCTTATCACAGATGAAAGAATATATGGATTTCAGTCGGGGCTTTATGGGGCGGGGTGCCAGTGAGGAAAGGGATATAAAGATGATTGAGATGTTGTGTATGAAGCACACAATGATTCAATAAAAAAATACTTTTAAAAAGATGTAGAGTAAGAGATTGTAAACATTCAGCCATAAATGGAACATCTATACCACATTCCCTCCTCCCAAGGCTCAGGACACGTAATAGAAAGATTGCAAGAGTTAGAGATTTGGATGACTACAAGAAAACAATGTTTTCTGGACACAACAGGACACTTACACATATGAGCTTTCGATCGTTGTGACATCATGCACAAGACCTACACAAACTCAAGCCAAAATTCTAGCATGGAGAGTGTCAATGGGAATAAAGTTATTGGTAATTGATGGTTGCTGGGTGAGGGAGAGTCAGCTTTTAAGGGTGTGGTCCCAGGTGGACCAGGCTCCTGTAGATGATCACACAGTGAAGACTACTGGACATGATGGGTCATGTTTTTGATGAGGATACAAAATAGGGAAAGTGTAAGTGTTCTGTTTTGTCCAGAAAACATTGTTTTCTTGAAGGAATTGCGGGAGGGCCACAAATATGATCAAAACACACTGTAGGAAATTCTCAAATAATTTTTTAAAAGATTAAAAAAATGATGAATACAATTTTAAATGAACCAACTATGTTTTGTCTACAAGAGATTAATTTCAGGTAAAAAGACTGAAATTAATAATGAAAGGATAAAAAATATAAAATGCAAATAAGTGCTCTGGAAAGCATAGAAACAGACTTTGAAAGTTTACAAGATTCAAAATGCATTATATATTAATAAATCTGTTATATATACATATATATATAGCAAGAAGCTGTAGCCATCTGAAACATTTATATGCCTGATAATCAACCTTCAAAATATATTAAGCATAAATTAATAAATTAAACAGATACTTCTCCAACATTTGGAGATGTTAGCATCTTACTGTCAAAGGAGAACAACCACACAGAAAGCAGAGAAGTGACGATGTAGAGAACTTGAGTGGCGCTTTAGACCGGCTAGCTCTAGCAGACATACAAAGAATACCATTACCGCAGTCACAGAATGCATACACTTCTCAAATGTACTTGGAGTATTTTCCATGAAATTTGAAACCTTATACACTTTTGATAGGGACCTGAAATGGTATCGCTGCTGTGGAAAACAGAGTGATGAATTTTCAAACAGATTAAAATAAAATGACGGTGTGATCCAACAATTTCACTGTTAGAAAGCTACCACGAAGACCCAAAAGCAGAGCCTCAGTGAGACACTTACATGCCCATGTGTGCAGCAGCGTTATCCATCGTAGCTGACATGTGGAAGCGGCCCACACAGCCATCACTGCATGAACGAATAACCAAAATGTGCCTGATTCTTGCTTTGGAATAGTGTTCAGCCTTATGAAGAAATGAAACAGGAGCCGAGCTATGGCATGAAATAGCATTGAGGAACCAGCTACAAAATGACAAATATTATATAATTTCACCTTAACAAGGTACTTAGGGTAGTCAAAAATCATAAAGACAAAAAGTAGAGTGCTGACTGCCAGGATCTGGAAAAAGAGGAAAGTGGGAAATTGTTGTTTAATGGGTATAGAATTTCAGCTTTTCAATGAAATGAGTTCCACAGACGGATAGCGGTGTAGTTTCACAGTAATGTGGAGGTGCTTAATGCCACAGAACCGTACACCAAAAGACGGCTAAGATGGTAAATTTTATACTATGTGTATTTCATCACTTTTTATTACAAAATAAAATCAATAGTAAATTATTTGTTAGTGGCATTTCTTCAAAATAAAATCCTACTCATTTTGTCCCCTATAGCAGGTAACCACCAGCTGAAATAATAGTGCATATCTGCAAATGTCTACCACACTGCAGTATAGCTTCCCTCGTCAGAAAATTATCCACAAACTCATCATTGTAGATATTCAATTCTAGAAGTGAAATATGTCAGTTGGGCCCTCTGTTTGGTTTAATATTCAAACTTTCCTGAGCCATCCCTGCCTTCTAAAATATGATAAAGGCCTGATTACATCCTCCCCATCAACAAGCCTGTGCAAAATAAGCTGAGGGTAAAAAGAAGATGTCAATGAACACACTAATACTTGAAAACCTTAAAAAGGAATCAAACTGTAAAAGACCACACAAATGTCTTCTATAGTTTCCAAACCACAAAAGATGTACTGGGAAGGATTATGCTAAAGCTGTCATAATAAAGGAAATCCATCCAACAAATAAAGAATTCATAGTAGAAAATAATTTTACCCATTTCCTATCTTATTCATCTCCCCAAAGCAAAATGTAGGGGGCTAAGGAGAAAGAAGAAAACAAAACACGAGGCCTGTTTGCAGCATTTACAAATAAAGCATTATGTTTTTACAGTATTCCAGACATGCCAAAGTTACTGCCCCAAGTGTTGCTAAGACCTTAGAAGCCAACACTTAAATTCTGTTAGTTCTCTTGCTATTCCTCACATGCAGACTTCTTTTCTCTCTCTCAGCCTATCTATTGTTGACTAGAGAGAGATAAGATCAAGGTAAAAATCATTATGCGTTCTGTCCAGATTGAAGAAATGCTTTCTGTCCAACCCATTGGTTGCCTGACATTATGGTCTGTTGCTTATATGATACTTTCCTGGGGTCACGGGTCTTGTACCACAGAGTCTGTGCGGAAGTCAAAGGACAGCTGCAGGAGCTGGTTTCCTCCTTCTAGACATGTGGGTCCCTGAGATCCTCAGGTCATCAGGCTTGGTGCCAAGCACATTTACTCAGTAATCCATATTCCTGGTCCTCATTATGGCCCCCTTTTTTTCATTCAAAGAATCGATTTCTGAAATTGGCTTTCTTAAATGGGAGTGTTGTGGAAAGCTTTAATTTTGTAAAAAATGAACAAATAGACCTTTAGAAAATTAAGAGTGAGCTAGACTTCTGTCACTGTGACAAACACCTGGAGTAAATCAACTTATAGAGAAGCAATGTTTAATTCAGCTGACAGCTTAAGAGGGGTCAGTCCATGATTAGCTATACCTATTCCTTTGGGCCAACAGCAAGAGAGAACACAGGGTGGAGGAGGTTCATTTCGTGGCACCCTGAGAGGCGAAAGGAGATTTATGGAGCCTGGGCCCATTTATCCCTTAAAAGGCATGACATCAATCACTTTGCTCCTTCCATTAGGTCCTTGTTCCTGAGGGTTCCATCACCTCCCATAGCACCTGATATCTTCTCCTCACCAAGGCTGGCAAACAAGCATTTAACACACAGATCTTTGAAGAACAGTTAAGAGCCACACAACAATGAGTTGTCTAAACAAGACCCCAAATAAAAAGGAAAAAAGAGTCAGGTCTGGAAAACTCAGTAGTGCCGGACTCAGTCCACTCCACATTAATCCATAGCTTTAGTTTAAATTCTGGGAAATGCCCATCAAATTGTTGTACAGATAACAACCTGATCAACTGATTCAGTACAAAGGAAAAGGAACCTTAATAGCCAATGAAGACCTGAAAAGAAAATGAACTTGAAATCTTTACACAACTCAAGATCACAGAAAACTACATTAACCAAGACAGCAAAATTTTAATGAAAATATGAATCACAGGCAAGGTCCAGAATCCATGACACCCTTGTGTAACAATGAACTCACAACCTAGATGTTTGTATCTAAATACTGCTTCTCAAGAAAAGAAACCAAATCTCTTTACATCGTCTGACACCTCAATATAAGGGAAAACAAGGGCAAGAAGATGAGCCTGGAGTGCCTTGTGGTGTCAGAGGTGAGGAACGCCACAACAGAGACAAGCCTGTGTTCAAAGATCACAGCTCCAAGTTGAAAGAGCCCCCAGTGTCCACATATAGAGTTCATGTTACAGTATGGATTGTAACCAACAGAACTTGTAATAAGTATCAATGAGTCTATGATAAATAATCAAATAGGGACTGGAGAGATGGCTCAGCAGTTAAGATCATGGGCTACTCTTGCAGAAGAGCTGGGTTCAAATCCCAGCATCCACACAGCAGCTAACAATCTTCTGTAACTCCTGTGTCAGGGGATCTGATGTCATCTTCTGACCTCCATGGGCACTGCACAACATGGGTGAACTTTCATACATGCAGGCAATATACTCATATACCAAAAATAAAATTAATAAATAAAACATTTAAAAATCAATAATAATCAAATAGATAAATAAGAGAGAGGAGTTATTCAACTTCATGAACATAAGAAAGACAACAGAAGTACAAATTCACAATTAGAATACCAGGGCAATGTTTATAGCAGGCCAAAATCTGCTAATGAACTGTTCACTTTGGCACGCAAAACACATAAGAAAAAACACAGTATTTGCAGGGAGAAATATCTCCCCTAAGATATAAATTACAAAAGGACACATCTTCTGAATAGAAAGACCTGGGAAACACCGTCTTAGGCTGCTGAGCAGATCGGCATCAGCAGAAATAAGATTGGTCAATGCAATGTTCATCCTGAGCCAGCGCAGGGAGAACGCTAGAAACACAAACATTAAGTCTAATTATGAAGAAGCAATAGAAAGATCCAAACTGCAAGGCAGTCTTCAAAATAGCTCTCCAGTGCTCTTCTAAGGGGTCAGGTCTTGGAAGACCTGTCAGGGGGACTGAGAGACTGAGGTACTCTCACAGAGAGGGAGTGAGTTGGGAAACATGTTAAATCCGATGTGAAACCCTGAGTTTGGAATCATAGTGTCAGGAAAGGAGACAAGTGCAAAGGCTGATGACATCTAGCTGAAGGTGATGGTCAGGTAAATAACATTATGATTAATAATGATGGCTTCTTTGATAAAATCCCCTAGTTTCCATAGTGAAGACAAGAAAAAAATGATCCATGGATACTCATTGCTTTAGCAATAAGGAATAATGAAAATTTTGTGAGCAGATGTTAATCAACTAACACCTCAGGGGATGCTGCTGATACCCAGCTCATCCCAAGGAGACAGGGCCGTGTATCAAAACAGCTCCACACATTGTAATCCGTTGGACTCTGTCTCTTGTTCTACCTGAATTTATTGCGTTGCCGTTCTCTTCTGTCTTCTCATCTCTATTTTGATCTTTTTGCCTTCATCACTGTTGCATCTCTGAGGGTGTTCATGTACAGCACAGAACCGAAGAACCTTATATATAGTACAGTACTGAAGCACATCTATGTACTACACAGAACTGAGGTGTATTTACGTGTACCACAGAACTGGAGTACATGTATGCATAACACAGAAGTGTAGTATATTTGTGTATAACACAGAGCTGCTGCACATTTTTGTAGAACACAGAACCGGAGTGTGTTTATGCGTAACACAGAACCGGAGTGTGTTTATGCGTAACACAGAACCGGAATGTATTTATGTATAACGCAGAACTGGAGTATATTTTTAATATAAATGCTGCTTCAAGGTTCATAGATTCTCTAGTAAAGCCTTTAAAATATCTGTCCTTTATTTTATATGTTTTCAAATTTTATTTCGTCGTATATTTAAAACTTTTTTATTGATTCTTTGACAATTGCGTATAATGCGTCTGGTCATATTGAGACGTCCTCCTCTGTCCCTCCCCTCCCTTGCTACACCCATCTTCACTTCACATTCTCTTTGTTTTTTAAATTTTTATTGATCCTTATCTATTTGTGTACGTATGTACATGTGAATATATGTTCATGTGTGCTCATGACATGTCTGCAGTAGTGCATGTGTAGAGATCAGAAGACAACTTTCAGGAGTCAGTTCTATCACGTGGGTCTTGGTGATTCAACTCAGGTTGTCAGGCTTGGCAACAAGCATCTTACACATACTGAGATACTGAGCCACCTCACTGGCCTGTTTCTGTCCTTTAAAATAAAAAGCTAAAGCAGCGTTAATGTAATTGATCTTCCATGCAAGTCTTTAATTGATATAGCATGTGTGAGGTTATTGGCTCTTGGTAGAAAGTGCTTTCCTATCCCTGGTAAAAAGCTTAGATGTCTGTTCAGCATGATATTGTCAAAATATCATGAGATGCCTTGACATAGAAATTAAAAACTCAGGATCCAGAGATTTTATTATTTAACATTATATGCTAGATTAGTTTCACCTTCTTGGTCATAATTATTCTGCACTCAATTCGACATGGGTGACCAGCTAAAATATAAGCAGTTCCAAAATTTGGCTGTTCTTTTTCATGGAACACAAATTGTCTTTGCAAAAGAGAGTTAATCAAATGCTATTACGTTTTCTTCTGTTGCCACTGCTGTTCCAAGAAAAGAGACCGTCATGTGCTGAGACTCAGTGGTGAGAGGTGGTCTCTGAGTTAGGCACCTGATAATCCTCACCAAAATTAACCTCAAATGGGGTTGAAGTACTTTCAGAGTCTGACTGGCATCCTAAATACCTCCCCTGGGGGACACAAAATGGAACTCTTTTTCTTTCATTTTCCCAAGTTGAATGTCCTGTAATGCAACCCAGAGAGGATCTGATCAGAAAAGCCCCAAAGACAAAGAATAGAGATCTATGTCCAAAAAGTGAAACCAAATAAAGCATTTCTCAAATATATTAGTTTTAGTTCTCCTAAATCCATCCTTTCTTCACTCGGCAGTCTGCTTACATCTGGCCCAGGGTGGCCTCGAATACAGCAAAAGAGAATGAACTCCAGGCCATGTGTAGCTGTGAGTGCTCTTACGGTGGTTGCTCTCTCACTTTGCTGCAGAACCAAGGTCTATGTAAGGGAGTAAAAATTTTTAGAAAAACGTAGGGTAGAGGTGGGTTTATGACAACCACGGTCCAACTGTGAGATAACACATAAAAATGACAAAGGGCAGTAGCTGAGTTTCTGCAGGAAATGTAGAAGATTCCATGTGAAGCTTTACACAGCCTGTTAGGAGGACATTTGGTCCGTGTAGTACATGCCACAAAACCTTAGGGCAATCGATATATAAGTCCATTTTGTAGTATTTAAATGAAATAACTCAGACGAGTTGGCTTCACAAAGAAGAGAGACTTACTAACTCAAAAATTTGAAGGCAGAAAATTCAGCATGGAGCCAGCTCCTGGTGACAGCCCCATGACATGGCAGACTGTAAGACTGTGTGTAAGGCAAAGCCACACATCTCCAAACATACAGGCCAGTGAAAAACCAGGGCCCAGTCCAGGCTTCAGAGCAGCTGCTTTCCTGAGAACTCAGTCCAGGGAGCAGCTCCCCCACGAACAGCATTACTTGTCTCCTCAGAACGCTACACCAGACCGACCTCCTTTGCTCTTTTCTAAAATTAGCATATAAGGTATGGATTCCTCTCCCTTCCTCATCCCGTCTCCTCCCCTCTTGTGACTCCTTTCCAGTTTTGTATCATCGTGTGACCTTACCCCCCTTCCTGGAACCTCTTTCTTACCTTCCTACGTTCTCTTTTTAGTCGTTAAGGCTTTTCTCCTTATTAACTTCCATTTATATTTACATTACAGGCTAGGATCTGCACAGGAGACATCCTATGCAAAATATGAGGTTTTTGTCTTTCTGACTTTAGGTGACCTCACTTAATATAATAATTTCCAGTATCATTTTTCTGACCAATTTCATAATTTCATTTTCCTTAACAGCTATGTTAAATGCCATTATGTTGAATTATTTTCATTATCCATCATATTTTCATTATCCATTCATCTATTGGTAGACATCTAGGCTGGTTTCATTTCCTGTCTATTGTGAATACAGCAGCTACGAACATGGATGTGCAAGTATCTCTGTCATAAGATATTTGGCCATGTGGGTATATGCCCAGGAGTGTATACAAGGGTCACATGGTAAATGTACTCTTAATTTCTTGAGGAACCTCCACACTGGTTTCCGTGGTGGCTCTACTAGTTTACACTTCCACAGCGGTGAATAAGTATTCCTCTTTCCCTGAGTCATCACAAGCACCTGTTGCCCTTTGTCGTGATGGCAGCCATCATTTCTTGGGTGAGAGGATACCCCAAAGCACTTTTAATTTGTATTTTCCTAATTGCTAGGGATGTTGAACACTTTTTGCAATGTTTATTGTAGGTTCATTTTCTTAAATGTTCCACCAGAAGATTCACTGAATTCTCTCTTTGAAGCAGGAAATTATTTATTTTTTGACATTTGCAGTCATGGAAAACTTGATTTTCATAATTAAGTTACTACTCTGGCAAGTAAGCCTCCAACACATGAAAGTCTTGTTTTATTGTTTGTTTTGCAGGGGTGTGAGAGGAGCAAATTTAAATAATAACAATTAGTTATCAGAATGGGAAGAAGATAAAAAGCAAGAGAAATAAATGAACCAAATATAAGGCAGATTAAAAGGTTGCAAGATTTTAAGTGACTGAAGGATAAGACAGTGTTTCAGCACTCTTCTATTGACCAGCAGATTACAACATTAGAAGCACCAAACCACTACCTGATATTAAATGAAAATACTAAATGTAGTCAAATAATATAGATAACTGATCTTTCAGTATTTAGGAATAATTAAGAATAGATTATGAAATGCTCATTAGTAATAACAAAACAGAATGTATGTCTTCGTGAGCTTGGCTCTGTGAGAGAACATCTGGGAGCAGGAAACTCAAGCAATGGCAGCCTTACAACACAAAGCAGGAGAGAGGGGCAGACTCCTGAAGGAGGATCCACTCATGAGAGCTTTCAAGTATTTAAAGACTTTGATCCAAGAATTCCCTGCTGAGAATGGATAATCTGATGGTCAAAGGTGTGTGAACATTTGAGGATGTTCAACATGGCATTGTTCATATTAAGACAAAAGCTAACAAAGTCAAGAGGAAAATGATAGGAAATACTTAAAAAACAGACATATCCACATGATCATATGTAACCTGGAAAGAGCAAGCTTTTGACAATTTGGGAAATATTCACAATATTGTTTAAGTAAGTACATTATATAGGACTATATTTTCTTAAATATGTGATTTAAGATTACATGGTCATAACATATAACAAAATAGCAAACATTTATTTATTACAAATAGAGACAGGAGGGCCAAGATCAGAGTGTGTGCAGAACAGGTTCCCTTATAAGAGTCCTTTTCCTGCCCTTTTATAATGAAGAAGTGATCAATGTTTGACTAGATAGGTGCGGTTAGTTTGTTGCACAGACTAACCTGTTAGAATGTTGCACAATCGTCACACAGTAACATCATGTGGAGATCAAAAATATACCTAATTTTATGTATCAGAAAAGAAATGATACATTGTTCATTATTTACAAAAACTTAATTATGAAATTCAAGTTTTCCATGACTGCAAATGTCAAAAATTAAATAATCTGCTTCCAACAGATTGATTGAGAAATTAAGTGAATTTTCTTGGGCATACATGAGTTTCTTCAAAATATCATAATATTCATATAATAAGTTGCTCATGGAAATTCAGTTGTGCAGTCACAGATTTACAGAAGAAGCGATCTCAATCTATTTGAATTTATTTAGACTTCTAAATGAACTTTAATTTACACAATCACTGGAGCATCACATATGGATATTTTCATTGATCTACATACAATAAAGCATAGCAACCTTTGGGAAAGCGTTTATAAATCACTGACAGAAAAAAAAAGTCCATCAGACAAGACCATAAAGAACCGGCTAAAATCCAAGTATTCCTTCATGGTACTTCTGAGTTTCTGTTTCTTTCTTCTATCAAGTAAGTTATGACCCATGTCCTTATTTATTTATTTATTTATTTATTTAGGTTTTTTGAGACAGGGTCTCTCTGTAGGCCCAGCTGGCCCACAGACTAGGCTGGCCTGGATTGCACAGAGATCTGCTTGCTGCTGCCTCCCAAGTTCTGGAATTAAGACATGTGCCACCTACCCAGCTTGTCACATGTACTTTTGCAAAGCGGAGAGAGAGCAATTGCTTTCCCTTCTGTCATTTGGCTTTTCATTCAGACCTTCCCTCTCCTGGGTGGCTGGAATTTTAACAGTGAGGTTTAGGTGGATTCTGCGAGAAAAATAAAATCCACTTGTATGCTTTTTTTTTTTTTTTCTAATGTTAACTTCTCGAATAAAACTTCACTAAGGAGAATAAAGATCATGATTTTTTGAATGAAGGGCTAAGGCGAAGTTCAGAATTCCCTCGACACTTCTCTCCTTCATTGTAAAAAGTCCTGGACTGAAGCAATGGGCAGTCATCATTTTTCTGTATTGCTTTGCCTCCTCTGGTCTACCCTGAGTTCATTTGTTAATATTCTCTCCTTCAAAAGCTTCTTGAAGGAGACAAGAATGTGAACTGCAGAAGAAGACTTGGTAGGTGAAGCAGAGTGACTGATTATCAAGGGATCTTTACGTCCCCAGCAACAGTGCATAGAGGCTCCTCCTTCTCCAAGTTCCTTGTTCTTTTGAACATAATCATCCTCACTAGGGTGTGTTGTCAGTCATCCAGGCTTTGGTTAGCATTACCTTAGTGCATATTGTTATTGATATCCTTCTTTTGAGAAAGGTTGGCTTAGACAGTCCGCCCATTTCTAAATTGAGTTATTTGATTATTTTGAGTTCTTCATGCATTCTAGATACTAATATTTTCCACGTATAATTTGCAAATATTTTCTTCCATTCATTCTGCTCTATTGATAGTCCCCTTTGATTTTCAGAATCTTTTTTAGACAACATGATCCTAATCTGTCAATTTTTACTTTTATTTTCAGTAAATGTGGGGTCCAAATATCATCACTGAAGCCAATGGTCTGAAGGTTATCCTTTGTGTTCTTCTGTAGCAGGTCCATAGTTTGGGATGTGCCATTAGCAAGTTCTGGTCCCTCATGAACAGCACAGTAAATGTAATTGACTACGATGCATAGTATATATTTCACAATAGTGAAGAATTTAAATATACTCACCAAAGAATATGCTAGTTACACTGAGTTGATCAAAACCCAGTGAATACACAGGTTGAAACATAACATTGTACATCACAAATATGTCAATCAAAAAATAAAAATAGAAATCAAAAGATCCATTCAGTGTGTTTTCATTAAATAGAACACTTTAAGCCACATATCCCCTTACGAATAGTTAAACGCTTTGATAGAACAAAACTCTTTGTCCAGAGAATCAAAGTCTGTACTCATTTTAGATTTAAGAAAACATTTAGTAATTTAGAAATTAGCAGCCATATTAACTTTAATATGTTTCTTCTCTGTACATGATTCTTTCAGATATTGATGTCTCTGACAGTTCCTTTGTAGACTTCTTGACTTATCTTCCTTTTTTTTCCTTTCCACATACCTCTTTAATGTTCCCAGCTCAGCTTCCTTTGGCTTGTCTTGACTTTTCTTTTCTTCCCCTTGACTTTTTTCTCAAAATCACCAATATTCGGGTCTAGGAAGGTGGCTCAACAGGTAAGTATTCTTGCGGGGCAAGCATGATGAGCTGATGTCAATCTCCAGCATCCATGTAGAAAACTGGGCATGGCCATGCCTATAAGCCCAGTGCTGGAAACAGGGAACAGGCTGACTGCTGGGCTCTCCTAGCCAGCCTGCCTAGCCAAAATGGTAAGCCCCAAGTTCAGTGAGAGACCCTGTTTCAAGAGAGCAAGAAGGAATGTGCTAGAGCAAGACACCAGATGTCTTCTTTTGGCCTCCATGTGCACAGTTGTGTTCACGCACACACAGGGACACACGTGTTCATGCACACTGCCTTCCCCCAAATCTCATAGGTTGCCAACTAAGAGAGGGAGAGAAGGAGAGAGGGAAAAAAGGAAAGACGGACAGAGAGGGTAAAAATCCCCATTGTTGTCTCCAAATCTAAAATATTCGTGAATCTTCTCTGACTGATTCCCATATTTGAATTTGTGATGCTAAAAACTGTTCTATAGGAAAAAGAGAAAGAAAGTATTCTACAGGGCTGTAGGTATGAGAGTTAAATGCCTGGGAAACCTCAGGCATCTTTCTGTAAAGTAACTTTAACTGCAATGTAGACAGTCATATGTTTTTATCACCAATTGCTGTCCATCTTTGTTAAATTATAATTGACAAATTATAATTGTAGGTCTGGGGTATAGGTCAGTATTACAGTGCTTGCTTGCCATGAGCAAAATGCTAGGTTATTTCTCCAGTGCCATTGTGTGTGTGTGTGTGTGTGTGTGATACACAATTTAATGTATTAAAATATGTACACATTGTAAAATAATCACAATAAATCTGATTAACATAATAATCACTTTACATACTTAACATCCTCTCATTTTTCCTTTTCACTCTGTGTGTGTGCGTGTATGTGTGTTAGCAAATTTCAAGTATATGCATTTCATTTTGCATCATGTCTTCCAGTTTCATATGTGTGGTCACAACTGACAGATTTCCATCCTTGAACAATACACATGTGTGTGTGTGTGTGTGTGTGTGTGTGTTTGTGTGTGTGTGAGAGAGAGAGAGAGATTCCTCATCTTCATCAAAGGTGACACATATGGTTGTTCACATATCTTGAATATAGTGAATAAATTTACAATAAACATGGAAGTACAGATGTGTCTTTGACTTTCTGACTTCATTTCCTTTGGAAATACCCTCAAAACTGGGAATGCTGGCTCATGTGGAGGTTCTATTTTAGCTTTTTGAAAAAAACCCATGTTACTTTCAACAGTGTCTATGCATGATCTGTGTTCTTATGTAAACTGGAGTATTTGGAGTGTTTTTCTACTACATTAGTAGAAAGACATATACAGCTACAGTTCTCTATAGCAACATTTCTGGAAAAATATTGTAACCACTACAGACTATCTTGAATTCTTTTTAATTAAAAAAAGAATTATTTGGATATTAATGGATATTTACCAAAGAATAAAATTCTGGGGTTTTAACCTTATTAAAGTTCCTATGTTAACAATACCCAGAGTAAAGAGGACTCATTATCTCCTTGTAATAGAAGATAGAATTCAGGAAGGGATCTACACAGTGACTAATGGCAGATTCCATTCAGAGCAAGCAGTGGATGCTGAGGATTAGTTGAGAGTCTCCACAGATCGACCGTGTTCTTCCCTCCAACTCGCCACTTTTAACTCAGAAAAGGGATTTCTGGGTATTTTTCTCACAATCATTCATCCTTGAACTCCCCGTCAGTTTTCACTGGCCAGTCACCTCTACAGCGGACACATCAGTTGTCACTGGAGACTTTAGAAGACAGAGTCCTTCGATAACAGGAAGTGTGATGGGGTGAGTCATTTGGAAGAAAAAGGTGGTGGGTTCTGAATCACAGAACACAAATGAATACAGACTATATCGGTGGATACTGTGAAGATACTCGAAGGGAAAAGAAATTACAGGGAAAACAAGGATACAGAAAGAAAGCATCTGCATCTACCTTCAACAGGTAAGTGCCAGGGGCTTTAAAGGTATCATTTCTTTCAAGGTCACACAAGTAATAGATTTGGAGACATGAGTGATCTTTCCTTCTAGGACGGTAAGCTTCTGAATCATGAGAAACAATGAAATCATACTCATCATTTTATCTCTGACAGGATGTGGCTTATATGAGCGTTTAAAAGATGTTTGCAGTGCAGTTTGTTTCTTTATCATGAACTTCCTATATCTGTTCATGTAGCTCTGCAAAACGTGACTTGCCAATGTTTGTACATACATACACAAATAGACACACATGTTACCAATAGGCATGTGCATGTGTACATATGCATTCACACAAACTACTTCTCACAGATTCTGTATATGTATAGTTATTGATTCTTGGTACACAAAGGACCATCCAAGTTTGTCCTTAAATTTTTTTTCTGACATTCTCTGTATTTGTCATAACTGGTATGAACTGTCTCTCAGTAAAAAAGAAACAACAGAAATTCAACCAAAAGAACCCAAATTACATAAGCTTAGACACTGAGAAACTTTTAAAAAGTGCAGAAGTTGGTTTTGCAACAGGGATTCATTTTCATTGGTCTGAGATGGGGTCATGCATCAGGATATTAAGTTCTTGACTTACTTTAATGCATTGCTAAAACCGACAACCAGTGGTGTAGAATTTAGTACATTTCCACAGGGAAGACTCCATCCCAGAGTAATGAAACAAAAAGCTTTAGGGGCAGGGCTCAGGCAATAGTATTCCCCCATTACATGTTTCATAATATTTTAACTGGCATATATTAATTGTACATGATACTGGGGTTTATAAGAACATTTTCATACAAAGCATATTCGTCTCGCAGCATCTCGTCCTTCTTCTCGCACCTCTCCTCTTACATTAGTCCCCTTTGTTTCCCTGGACAGCTTTGTGTCTGCTTTCATGCCATATATATAAATGATTCCATATAAATATATAAAATTTGGGATCCAGACATGAGAGAGAACATTTAATATGTCTTTCTGAAATGAACTTAATTTGCCCAATATGATTATCTCGTTATATCCATTTCCTCCAACTTGTATAACACCACTCTTTATCACTGAAAAATCCCTCTGTGTCTACATAGACCCCATATTTTTTATCTACCCTTCTGTTGACGGACATTGAGATTGAGTCCATAACTGGTTATTGTGAATACTGTCCAGTAAACTCTGAGGTGCAAGTCTATATGTGATCTGCTGACTTACAGTTCGTGAAGTAAATGCCCTGGAGTGGTAGAGTTCAGGCAGCAATATTGGTTATTTATTTTAAATGTATATTTATTCATTCTTATTTATGTGTATTAATGTAGGGTAGAAGAGTACATCAGATCTTAGGGACACCGGAGTTATAAACGGTTGTTAGCTGTTATGTGGAAGCTGGGAACTGAGCCTGGGTCCTCTGGAAGAGCAGCCAGTGCCCTTAACGGCTGAGCCATCTCGCTAGCCCCACAGCAGGATATTAAAAATCTTTCTTGAGGGTTGACAATGTATAACCTGTACTGAGAATCTCTATTTCAAAAAAAGTGGTTCCAGACCAGCTGCACATACAAGAAATACCCAAGAAGATCTACAAACATGAATAATCCAAGTAGCGACTTTGACCTAATCCAAGTTCTCCAATGTAGTAACTCTCCCTTCTGTCTGCCAACAGTCATAGAGAATATCATTCATGGGAACAATTCCCCACACTCTGTTAAAAGCAGGACACCCCATCCCACGGACCTACTGTTACTCTCAGGGAGACAGGAAAGGGGTCCCCTGAGAGGCTCTGAGGAGGAGATGCTGGAGTGTTAAAAAGCTAGCTTGACCAGATGGTTTCCTGAAAGTGGACTTGTAGGTGGTGCTTTGTGCCCTTGTCTGAAGGTAACATCCTTGCCTGAAATGGAGCAAAGTTTACATGTGCACACGGTAGACCCCTAAAGAGTATTCACCGAATTAATGAATCTGCAGACACTTCCCTGCGGGCACAGACCTCTGGCTTCTGGAGTGTTTATTTGTGAAACACAAGTCTTTATGGAAGTAATGGAAGAGTTTATAGATAACAACGTCTAGGTTGACAATTCCAGGTTCCAATGACTCTCACTGCTGCTATCAGGCACTCTGCTGCTAGCGACAAAAAAGAGAACCCGTTTTACCCAGGACACATCAATCCACCCACTTCGGAGGTGCAAGAGAGAAGTGCAGTGCTTCCAGTGTTCACCAGCATGGAAATACTGCTCTTGCTTTTCAGTACCCCCCCCCCCCCCCGCCCCAAGCTGGAGAGTGATAACTACAGTTTGATGCATAAGCAATTCCATGTGGTATCAGTTAAATGTCAGAGGGATTTTCGAGTAACATTGTGGGGACTCGGGTACGTGTCTTCTTTTAGGTAACAAGGCATTTGATTAGAAGTGGTTGCCATCCTCTATCCAAGGGCTAGCACTGAACCCCTCAACTCCGCCCCCGAAGTTAATGTTGATTCCTTGGCCTAAAAATATGAGGAACTTCTGTTAAATGAGCTAACTGCTGGAAATATGGCTACAAGCTGAAAGAAATGAGGTGTGTACCACAGACCACATAAAACAATGAAGGCAATTTAAAGACAAACTGTAGAGGGTAACGAGGAACCGTTTTGCAATGTTGAAAGCATGTGAGTGGCCCACTGCTTGGGCAATGCTCTGTAAATGTGAGCACTCACCCACTGCCTCCTGGGAACCCCTCTGGATGGGAGCTAGCCAGGAAACCAGCACCTTCCACCTTCGGGGTCAGCTTTTCTGGCCAGCCCACAGAGGGTCAAGGCAGCAGTACAAGCCAGAACTATGGAGTGCTGTCCATCTCCTGCTGATTCAGAAGGAAATAAAACCAAGGGGCAATTTACAGTTGATTTAGGGACTGGTGAACTAACAATGTAATTCCTTTTGGTTAGATGTGTGTGCCTTTACCCTTTCGGGGAAGCACTTTCTTGAACAAGAGCGCCATCTATGGGAGAAATCAATTATACTGACTTCAACTCTGAACACTTTATAAATTCTAATGTTCATTAGACTACAGTTCTCAATGGGGGAGGAGCGGGGGGTCATTATGGCCCCCAGGGAACTGGCGGCAATGTCTGGAGATACTTTTGGTCGTCATAACTGGAGCCGAAGTACAACTGGATCCTAGTAGGTATAGGAGTGACAAACACCCTACCGTACACAAGGCTGCCTGCAGGAACCGCATCCAAGTGAGAAAGTTGAGACACTCTGCGTGGACACAAGGATGGGTAAAAGTTAGCTTAAGGTAAGGTCCGTGATGCCACCACCCAAGACAAAAACGGCTATTTAATCCATCACTTAATTTTCTGTCTCCTTGCCTTGTATTTGACAAATTGGCCCTTAGTCATTAATAACTTGATATGTTTATTTGAGAAAAGGACTAAGAGAAGAGGAGACAATTAATGGGAATATGAACTTGTGATGAGAGAATTCTGGGTACTCATCCCCAGGTAAGACTGCTGCTTTTGCTCCCGATATCTTCCTTACAGTCTTCCAACAAGCTGGACCTACTGTTGTGACTACTTCTAAAAACTGAATCACATAGTTTTCTAGCCATTGTGTTTGACATTATAGTTGTGAAGAGCTTTCTGGTAAACACAGGGCACAGTACCGAGAAAAATTCAGCTTTCTTTGACTTTGCACACAACACATGCCATCCCACAAGAGACCACTCAGTGAAAGCAGTTTATTAATAGGATCATGGAAGACCACAGACTCAGATTCCATTTTTAAGGGGTTTTATTTCTGTACAAAGAGAAATATATTTACACCTTTGGTTGGTGGTAGAGGTGAAATTTATAAAAGCATAGCTAGACTCTTCTGTCTTTTAAGATTGCTCATTTGTAGAATGCAAATACAACTTTGCCTTCTTATGTATCAATCTCATGTGCTCTTAGGCAACAAGTCCTGCTCCTCAAAGAGGAATTCATGTTCTAGTCACAGAGCCTATGATGCCCAGCTTTAGAGAACTCCATTCCAGCCATATCACTTCCCAGAAAGCAAAAAAGTAACCCACTTATTTAGAAAAAATTTGGACATTTCTGTTCACTTATATGACTGTTTGTCCTCCCCTCTCCAGTAAGCACTTGTCCATCTTATTCTTCTGATGAGTTGCACACACATACCCTTAGAATGCAAGCTGTGGGAACCCTACTCTATGAGACTGTCAAACAAGGCTGCTGCACCCACTTTCTCTGACTGCAGACAATTTCTGCTTCATGGCATGGCACCAAGCCCCAGAAACTGCAGCAGAGGAAATAAGCATTCTTGAAAGCTATCTGCTCATCTCCTTTGTCATTAGCAATAGGAGACCATTATAACCTTGAAAGTCATTTTCGTCCTGCCTAAGTTTTCTATATACTACTGAAATTTATCCACTATGATCAGGGTAGACAAAGTACACAGAGATATTTGAGCATCCTAAAATTCATAAGAAATGAGTAATGATTTAATAACTTTCTTCAAGTGTCATCAGCAAGAAATTGTACAGTTTTATAGAAACACTTGATTTATTGGGACTGAAGAATGCCTCTGTGCAGCCAGTTTGCCTCATAATTTGTGGGAAAGAAACAAGATTTAAAAGAAATTAGAAAGGAAAAATAAGCTGAGAAAAGCTGGCAACCGAGCTTGTGCAATATTAATTGTAATTGAGAAGGGAGCATCATAAAGTCAGAGCATTTTTAGGCACTGTGGAACTGATACACCCGGAGATATGTGGTCATCACTTTGGGTCAAATGGATCTGATGAGTAGTGAATGTTTAAAAAATATACTTCATAATTATAAGATATGACTGAACAAACCCCAGTACCTATGAACACTATAAACTTCGAAAAATATTGGGTTGCTCTTTTCCCGGGCAGGACTTGATGAGATAATTCTAGAAGCATGAGATGATGGAGGAAAATAATATAAATGATATGTAAATAAAACAGTGAAATATTGTATTCATTTCAAGGTCAGGCTTTCCAGCATATTGAAACACTCATTTTATTTCCTAAATGTAGTGAGAAAAGATGAAACAGGACAACTGGCCAGGATTGCGTCTACTTCTTAGATCAGTCCACAACAATTTAATCAAGGGCTATGGAGTTTGATGAAGATTAAAAGTCTGAGTTACACACTTAGAGTTTGTATAACAATATTATTTGCTAATCAAAATGATTCAGGATTTTGACTGCTAGGAAAATAGTTCACTTCTTCTTGCTGGGAAAAATGTTTTAATAAATATTAATACTGTGTCTAGATAGTGCTTAGAGTGCCATGAATATGTAATGGCTTCTGTTACCAATAAATCAAGGTTAACAGTTATGCAGTTTGGGCCAATTGCTTAGCTTTCTCATGTTCCCTTTGAAGAGTGAAGTTTATTATATCATAGCCCATTTGTTATGAGTTTATAAAACTCCACTGTTTCAGTGAAATATACTGTGTACCTCAAATGGAAAGCCAGAATTTCTGCTTAGTCTTTTTCCAGAAAGGTACAGGTGAATGAAGTTCTGGGGAATAATAGGTTTTATAATTATGTTTTCTGCAGAATTTTGGAGATATAAAAACCATATCATCTCACCATGCTGGCCAGGTTAAGGTAGCAGTTACCAACCAGAACCTTTTATCCTGCTGCACAAACCCCCAAGTCACATCTTATTTTACTTTACTGTATCTACTAAATGTTTATCTAATTAAAGCATGAAAACTTCATAGATCAGTCTGCTTTATGTGGAAGCAGATTTGACCATTGAAAACCATGTGTTGCAGATTCAGCACAAATGTTTAACTTCTAGCATTTGTAATTGTCCACAAGGCCAGATTAAAAACATTTCTGTGCATGCTTGTGTGTGGTTTCTATGTGTATGTACACATGTGAATTCTTGCATACTCAGAGAGAGTGATTACAGTACGTGGAGGTAGCTTGTCAGCAGTTATCAGCTATAGTCTGTTTCTTACCTTTAGACTTTTCCCAATAGGCGTTTAAACTATTACATTTCTTCACATCACTTGAAAGTAAACCTCTCTAGCTCAGAATCAAATTTGGTAATAAGCTGATTCATCTCTTTTCAACATACTTCTTTGTCCACATGCAATTAAAGTGTGACCTTCTTCAAGACAGCAATGACCCAGTAGTCTTCGGCTCTTAATGGTAAACAGTAAGTATTGCTTCCCCTTTCATTCATATTTTCATTCAATAAAATTTAATTAAGCAGTTACTATGTGCTGGACACTGCTGGGTAGAGTAATGAATGACAAGATCCAACCTTTGAAGGTAAATGGATGGAACTAGACACTACATGTTTTTGAATATTTTATTGAATTTTTATGCATTTCATACAATATATCTTGATCACATTTGGAACCCCTCCCCTAAATGCGCATCTACATAACAGTCCCACACACCAGATTTCATGTATTCTGTCATATTTATGTATGTCTATCAAGTCAAGTTTGTGCCCCCAAATGTCCCTTGATGTGAGTTTGTCTACTAGAACCTGGTCACTCTGTCTAGCATGACCCCCTTAGAGAAAATCAACTGTCCTTCACTCAGCAGTGATCAGCAGCCAGTAGTTCTCCAGGTATGTGTGGGGTCTCCTGTCCATTTCTAGTTCTAAGTGAGCTTTTGTCTGATTGAATTTGTATGGGTCTTGTGCATACTATCACCACTGTTCTAAGTTCATATGAGCAAAATCCCAGAAACCTGGAAACCGACTGTGGTCATCCACCATCCCTGGCTCTAACGGTCTTTCTACATCCTCTTCTGCAATGGTCCCTGAGCCCTGGGTAGCAGAGTTTTAAAATAAGAGTCCTACCCAGGGACACACTCTGTAGTCTCTTACTCTCTACACTTTGGGCAGTTGTGGCTTTTCATGTTAATCACCCTCTGTTGCATGAGGAAGTTTCACTGGTGAGAGTTGAGGGATGTATTAATGTTCTCTCTACACCCTGTTCCCCTGTGTTCCAGGGGTGTTAAGTGTAGAGGTTCTACTGTACATGTGTCACTTAGGGTTGGGCATCTCACAGTCACTTATTCTCTGTGTGTGACCAGTTGTAGAACTGTAATAGTCTCCATCTGTTGCAAAATGAAACTTCTTTGATGAGTGCTAAGAGGTATACTTGCCCCTGACATTATTTGTTCAAAAATTCCCTTTAGACAAGCGGGGCAGTGGAACACTATGTTACAAGTCACTCCTTTTAATAAGTCTTTCTGGAAATCTTCCCCAAGGTAGAAGTTAGTCATCCTAGCTGCAAGCTTTCAAACTCTGCCTTATCCATCCTGCTGAGAATTACATCAACACCCTCCTCTTCAATCTTCTCGTGTTCACTCATTCTTTCAGTGATTTGTTCCATTTTTCTTCCCAAACCTTTAAAACACAGTGCACTTTTGTGTGACGTGGGATGTTTCTACTTGGAGACAGAAGACTTGCAAAAGGGATTCCCTTAGGGTACGCTAGATAGAAAGAGGAACGGTTAATCTGATCTGAAGCCCTTTGTCTAGCTGTCACTGCAGGGCTGATGGCCTGTCCACTGGCAGAGCACTGCGACATTTCATCCCTCGCTACCTCGTCTCTGGTACCCCTGTGCCCTTCTCCATCCTGGGCAGCACCACTGCCCCCCTTCACAGCACCCCCCAAAGATCATGAGACATGATTTACTTTTTCCATTTAAAATATTTTTCTGCATAGCATTCTAGAACAATGTTTTGCCTTAACTGTGTTTTCGCCTCTTGGAATAGGTCATTTGACTTCTCCAAGCCAGACTTTTATCATATAGAAAATGGGGGTACTAATGATATCTACTCTCAAAGCATTTCTGAAGCTTATAATAATATATTAATAATATAATAACTCCTATAAAGTACTAAGTGTAATGCTTGCAACTTGGTAAGAAGCCCGTAAATCAGAGCTAGTATTGCATCTGGTCTCTGGAACATCACAGTCTTAACCAAGGAAGGTGGACAGCCAAAGTCTCATTTTCGTTTCTCCAGTATCTGCACTTTAATCCCTATCTACAAATGAGTGGGTCTTTCTCTGCTTAAAACAAAAATAGAACTGGAAGAAAAGAACTATGCAGGATATTACTTCACTTCCTTCCAGTATATAGCAAATGAAGCTTGATACATTCAAATGGAGAGTTATTCTAGGATCACCCTCTTCCAAATAATTTAGAGAGCACCTATCGCTGTCCAGGGTGTTGATCACACTGAAACGATTCTTAAATGTTCATTTCTACGGGAATAAAATCTTGCTCCCTCTCTTCTCAGTCTCTCTGTGTACTTGGCAATGTACTTAGAACCTGAGTTGATCAACTTGTTTAAACTCTTTCTGCATTCAGTCTCACGGCTTACAGTCAACCATTTCTTTATACATAGATCCTACACCCATAAAACTGTGTCTTCCAAAGCTATCAAAATTTGCAAAGCAATATAAGCACTTCATTCAATGATTTTGAAAGCTTCATCCCCTATAAATAAACCTTTTTTTCCCTCAGACTCAAAGACAAAGGAGAAATTCATCTATGTGTTTAACATTTGGGGAAATCTTGAAAGAAATGATGGTCAGAACTATATTAGATATTCTGGGTTTGTTTACAGACTCGACAAGTACTTATTTTCTCACTGTTCCAAAGAATGGAAAATCCAGGGGCTGGAGAGATGGCTCAGCATTTAAGAGCGCTAAATGCTCTTACAGAGGACCTGGATTCATTTCCCAGCACCCACACGGTAGTTAACAACTGTCAGTAACTCTAGTTTCAAGAGATCCAACACCCTCTTTTGACCTCCCTGGGCATTGCAGGACATGGCACCTATTTACATGCAACAATACAGTTGTGTCCACAAAATAGAAATAATAAAATATTTTTAAAAAAGAATGAAAAATCCAAAATTTAGGTTGTGGAAGATTTGGTTGCTGATAAGGCCTCTTGGCTTGTGAGCAGCTGCCTTCACACTGTATAAGTATACATACATGTGTGTGAGACGAAGAAATGATGTCTCCTTTCAAAAAATAAATCAATCATACTATATTATTTAAAGCATATAACATGTTTTGACATGACTATACACAATGAAACAGTTGATTTTTCAAACAAACTAATGTACCCATCACCCCATAGTTACTTTTATGTTTGTGGCAGTATACCTCTCTGCTTTTTCACCAGCATACTCAAGTACCATGCAATATTATTAATTATAGTCTTCATGTTACATATCTCTGGATTTATTCTGAAACTCTGAAACCTTTGATGCACATTTCCTCATTTTTTTGTCCTCTATTGACTTCTGGTAATCGATACTTTACCTTTATCTTTGTATACATTATACTTCTTCCTTTCTGTTTTAAAAATATAGAAGAACTATAATTTTTCCTTCTAAACCTGGCTAAGGGTCTAAGATTTGTACTGCTTCATTGACAAGTTATTGCATATTGGCTGCTTTGGAAAGTGGTCATAAACTTGGGGTAGAAGGAAATTCTTGAAGACAGCCAGTAGTTAGGGGAATCTAGAGGGACAAACATTTTAGTCCTGAAGGTGTGATGTCACAGAATTCAGGAAAGAATCTTAGTCAGCTGAAGAGGAAGAAGCAAGGCATTGAGAGTCCGTATCACCCCAGTGTTTGCTGACGTTGCTCGGTTCTACACGCTCTGCTTTACCCATAAACTGCTGATGCCCAGAGCATGTCTTGAAACTCCTGCTTCTTAGGGAGCAAAGTCTGAAGCTTCTCCTCTCCATCCTCAACATCTATGAGGAAAGAGACACCTAGTTACCCGCTCTACCTATAACAAATACTAACAAAGAGTCTCGTTGGCCTTTGGCACTGTCCAAGTATGTGTCCTAACTATCTGACATGCTCAGTGTTATCAAATTGGACAGCACAACTCAGTAAGTCACTGTGACCTGGCTTGTGAAATATGACTGCCCCACTGAAATGGCGTGGCACCTGTCTCTCCTGCTTCGTTTGAATTTCTGTTTCTCGTGAACACTTGTCCCACACACCAGTCTTGAAGCCTCTGTACGCAGAGGAGAGGTGACCTCCTCCCTACGTCCTCAAGCATGTGCTGCTTTGTTTTGTTCTTCTAGTTGTACATTTGTCACTGATGCCCGTGTTCATGTTTACTGTTCTGCAGTAAGTGCTTCAGTGCCAGGGGGGAGACACAGATCTAGATCCAGCCTTCTACGTGCCCTTCTCCAGTTTGACCAGCACCATATGTTGAATATGCTGACTTTTCTCCAGTGTGTAGTTGGGGCTGATCTGTCAATAATCAAGTGGCTGCAGGTATGTGCATTTAAATCTGGGCCTTCAATTCCATTCCACTGATCGATATGTGTGTTATGACTATACCAGGCTGTTTTTATTAGTATAGTTCTGTAGTGTAATTTGGTATCAAGGATGGTAATGCCTCCAACAGTTCTTTTATTGTTCAGGATTACTTGGCTATCATGGGGTTTTGTATTTCTATATGAAATTTCAGATTATTTCTTCAATTTCTGTAAAATTTTTGAAGTCAATAGAAAGTCAATGGCATTGACTTTATTAATTACTTTTGATAGGATGGCCATTTTCACAACACTAATCTTACTGATACATGAGCCTAAGAGGCCTTTCCATTTTCTGGTATCTTTAATTTCTTTCTTCGGTGTCCTAAAGTTTTCATTATACAAGTCCTTTCCTTTCTTTGTTTGATTTGTTTTACAATAGTTTATGGGTTTTTTTGAGGGTTATTGTGAATGGGATGACATGTTCTCTCTCATAGCTGGATGCTAGCTTTGAAATCTTAGATACACATGTTTCAATTTGAAAATCCAGAGAGGTCAAGAAACTAATAAACAGCCATGAGTCAGGGGAGGCTCCCTGGGAGGGAAGGCAGACTGCAGTGATATAAAGAGGGACTAATAGAGCAGAAAGGGTTAAATGGTGTGGGGAATGGGAGGGAAGGGCAGAGGAGGGGTGGGGAGATAGAGCCAACACTAAAGCCCTTTAGAGAAAACTATATGGAAACCTACCCCTGTAGAAGCTACTTGAAGTACACACAGGATGAAAGGACATTAAAAGAAGTTACCTTTACAACAGGAGGACATTTCCTCTAATGGACCCCATAGGCTTGCAATATAAAAACCCAATGTCAGGAATAGATTCTCTCTTTTGAAGTTGATCAGGGGTCATATGGATGCCCCTGGAACTGGAGTTACCAATAGTTGTTAGCCACCATGTGGGTGCTAGGAACCAAACCTAGATCCTCTGCAAGAGCAGCCAGTGCTCTTAACTGCTAAGCCATCTATCTCTCCAGTCTCTTAAAAATTTATTTTTAAAATATTGCCCCAGTAAAACATTTTCTTTTCTCTTCCTTTTGGAAATGTCTAAGCCCTCATCCCTGACTTGTTTTGGGTCCGGCTCCTGAGTGTTTATTTGAACAGAAAGGAGTGTGTACGCACTGGCTGTGATATGCAGCCTGAATTAATGCTGTGTTGTCGCTTTCTGGTCCCCTGTGGCTATGTGTTATTTTAAATTCTGAGCTGCTCTTCACAGTTTAGCTGACTTATAACCTAAAACCTTCCCAAGTAGATATGTGCAAGACCCAGACATGCTCTTTTGACTACAAGTGAAAGGTTAGTAAAGTAGATGTGTCTCCTTGCATATTGAAAGCATACTATCTACCAAGGGAATCAGAAGACTGAAGGGAATCTCAGAACTAAGCTGGCCTTGGTAGTCCCTGAATATGCAGTTCTCAGTATGTTGATTCTCCTTTCTAAATTAAAGATGTTCTCAAAGTTTAAGAGTTCAAGATTGGTCCAAACCCAAATTGGAAGGAAAGTAAATTGTTTCTAATTGTTCTAGTCAACGTAAACATTCTTTCTGCCTACTCATTCTTGAACTTTTCTTTTAAATTCCTTCCAGTGTACGCTGTTAATGCTGCTAAAATTGTTTAAAGGTTAAGTTTACTTTAACATATCTCAAAAGCGTATTAAGGGGGAATGCATCCCATACCTTTAAAATATAGGCATTTGCTTGAAATTAAGACAAACCCTTGAGAAAAAGAGCAGAAAGGAAAGGAAGATGTTACCCAAAACCACAAAGCCTTCACCCAGCCTGTCCTTCTGTCCAGTAGTGAAAACAAAAATATGCAAGAGTGTTCTTTTATAGATTCTGTACTGATTCTCAAGGATTATGGAGAACACTTACCATGTACATTGAATGTTTTTCTTAAATAAACTTGGGAGGTGGGCAGGTCTCTACTTAACTCCATTTTGCATATTAAAAACTCAGTAAGTTGTCTGAGTTTTCCAACACCTGGTGACTTAATGGTAGGGACAAGAATTAAACTTGACTCCAAACAGAAGCTGCTAATCACCAACTGGGGCTTCCTTTTGCTTAACAGGGCACAGGGTTGTTTGTGAACCTTTCAAAGACCATTTATTTCAATTCCATTTTTCTGTTTGGAAGACTTTCAAATCTCTTGACTTAATAACTTGCTTATTAAAATAGACAAGAGTTATGGTCCATGCTGCATGAGACAGGCTAAAGGGAGCACATTTCTTTGAATGGGCAGCTGTTCACAAAGTGGTTTATATTTATGCTGTGTTCATTGGACCATGAAAAATAACATGAAATAAAGAGTGGGTCCTTGTCAGATTTCTTTTTCCTTCTCTTTTATGTTTACTGATTTAATCTTTGGGTTACAACAGATACTTAAGCCATAATTTTAAACTCTTGGGGTCATAGATTCTCAGAGAATTTGGTGAAGCATATGGAATATTTTTAAAGAACAGTCCCTGTATATACATATTGGTAGTGCTCCCTCAAACTTCAGAGTCTTGGAGAAGTCCTAAGAAAGTCTGCCTGTGTTCAAGAAAGTAGCAAAAATACTTTCCCGAAAACAGGAAAGTATCTTTTGGATTCTCCACCTTCTTGAGTTCTCCAATGAACTCCAGGAAGCTCCAGTCACACTATCAACCCACCAACTCAGGTATAAAATTGAGTCCCATGCAAGTAGGGCTGTCAGAAAGGAGTGTAGGAACCAAACCCCAGCTTGTGTCTGTTTGGTAGATCATGTACTTCAGCACTGGGTTGCATCTGCCAAAAAAGGGCTCTTTCTAATTTGAAAGAAGTTGACTACATCTGAACCACCAATGTCCTCCCTAACACCTGCCTCCTGCACGGTGCTGTAATTCAAAACGGCAGGTCTATGAAAAGAGGTCTACATTAGTTATTTTTCTGTTGCTGTGATAAAACACTGTATCCAAGGGAACTCACAAAAGGAAGAGTTTATTTGAGCTTGTGGTTACAGAGGAGCTTACAGAGCCTCATGGTGGAGAAGCATGGTGGCAGGAGGTAACCAGAGCAGGAGCAGAAAGCAGAAGCTCTCATCTTCAAGCAGGCTCAGGAAACAGACAGTAACTGGAAATCCTGCAAGGCTTAAGAACTCTCTATGCCCAGCTCCAGTGACGAGCTTCCCCCAGCAAGGCCTAGGGGGGACATTCTCAGTCACACCATCACAAGGTCCCATCTCAGGGGCCATCCCAGTTCTCTGACAGCCTATGCCCTCCAAGCCTTGGTAGGTCCTGAGCCACTAGACATCTGAAGCTGAGATAAATCTACAACATGAGTTTCCTTATGTCTACTCTCCATTCTGCACCTAGGCAGGCAATCCTGCAGTCATGTATTTTTTTTTTTATTAACCAATCTCAATGCAATTTTCTAATGATGATTCTTCAGAATATATGCTTGATTTAGTCAAAAAACATTTGCTCCTTCCTGTTTATCTTATTATTTACTATAGGTAGACACATGCAATACATTTAACATACAAACTATATTTCCTAATAAAGTTCAGACTAGCAATGGAAATTGTCCTGCCTTGTATTTCTTACCTTGTTACACTGCTTAATAAACCTTGTTTATAGTGACAGGACAAAGGTCTTTTACTCAAGCCACAAACATTTCTGAGGCACCAAATGTGTACTGAGTACTTCACAGTCCAATGAAGGACAGAGGCAAGAAGACACAGTGATGTTTGTCTTGGAAACAATACCGTCTATGCTATGCAATTACATTAGTCAAGACCAAGGGATTTGCTGGCAAGATGATTCTCAAGAAGATATAGAGCTCTGGTTACCTATCTCTGGGGACTTTTGATGTCTGAATTTGACTTATCTGCTAACAGCCTCACATTACTATGAAAACAGTCTTGAGTAGTTAAGAGAAATAAACATAAAGGCACAAAACAATCTGAATGACCTTCAAGGTCTCTCTTAATTGTAATACTCAGTGACTCATCAACAGACTAAAACTTCTGTGTTCTGAGGTAAGGAAGAGGCTGAAGGAATCTAATTTTTACTAAGTTTCAGCACCAGGACATAACCTGCTGAAGACTACTTGACTTTGGGGCCCGTGTGACCCACTCAGTCAGTTCCAGGTTAACCTTAGCTATAGAGTAAGACCCTGTCCTCAAACAAGTAAGTAAACCATCAAACAAAGAACAAAAGTAACAGAAAAGAGAGGTCCAGAGAAGATATAATGCATCCTGGGAATGGGAGCTGCTGTCTTCTTGTGCTTGTCTGAGGCATAGCAGAGAGTCACAGAAATGGGAATTCTTCCTAAACACCATGACAGAAGACCCAGAATCCCTACCTATCCAAGGCAGGGAATTTGGAATAGGGCCACAGCATGCTACTCAAGGACTTCTATTCTTACTAAGGGCACTGTTCTGTAGCTTCAAAGAAAATAAAACAGAGGCCAGGATTCCCCCAACATACCTTTTTCTAAACTCACTTCATCCTGTCTCTGCTTTCTTTGCATCTCTCCAATTCTTTTGTATGTTTGTTTCTTTACCTTTTCCTCTAGACTCTGATCCTTTGTATTCTTAAATATCATATCCTGTCATATGACATCTGAAAAGACAGAATCACACTATACTTCACAAAGGGATCCTGTCTGCCCAGAAAATGACCCACCCCTCAATGGAGTGTGAATGCAAATTCAATAATGCTGGCTGCCTCCTCTGGAAGCATGATAGCAGTGACTATTACCTTTTGAGTGTTCATTCCATGTGGAAATATCTTCAAGGTAAGAGAGGGTTTGAGACAGTGAGGAGATCTGAATGAGTGGCTCTCGGTGGCCCCTGGATGAATGGTAGACCTAGACCAGCATCATTTCTCAAGACAGAGCTATCAGGGTTCCATGGAGGAGCTTATATGGGTTTAGAAGAAAGAATTTTGCCACAGCCCAGCAGCCTTCCTGGCATCTCTTAGGCAGGGGTTGACATATCCTTGAGGCAAGTATCAATGCCAATATTCTGTCTATTGAGCTGTCAGCAGATTGTTCCAGAACAACTCAAACTACGCATAACTAGCATTATTTCTTTACTTTAAGTGGCAAAACAACAAATAAAATGTTGTCTGGTCCAAAGCATAATGCAAATTAAAAACAAGAGAGAAAGAAGCAGAAAAGTAACCCAATGACCTCAAAGAGCCTGGGGGCCAACAGTCATGCAGGTCTGAAACACTGCAGTGGACTTTTCTGCTGATAAAGACTGTCTGGAAAAGACAGCTATGGAGGGCCATAAACTGTTACAGAAACACTCCCATCCTGATGAAGAGGTACATAGTTAAATGGGGCTTTGTAGAAGTATAGCCATGAAGAATCAGAGCACGTTATTAAAGTCTTTTATTTGTAATTGCATACAATGTATTTATGTTGGTGAGTTTGGGCACTTTGACATACATACCTTGATGTATATTTTTATTGATGAAGAAATAGTATGATTTTTAATAGATCTAAGAATAGTTAATCCCTTCCAACTGAAAAGCTCTTGCTTGCTTGAGGGACTAGTGAATTTGTGTGTCCCTAAACTCAAATGTTTCCTCCTCAATACAAATGAACAATATGAGGTGAGATATTCTTCATATACTCTGATGAAAACAAATTTGGCTGTCTTTCTTCAAGACAGTAAAAAGCTCTGAAAAATATTTTTAAAATAGTATGAAGGTGGAATTTGAGGCAGGTTAATTTTTATAAGTCTAGAATTGATTGACAAGTTGGAAAGGCAGTTCATCCCTGAAGGGAACAAGAGGAGGAGAAGGCAGAGGAGGAGGAAGAGGAAGAAGAGGAAGAGGGAGAGGAGAAGGAAAAGGAGGAGGAGGAGAAAGAGGAGGAGGAGGAGTGCTCTGAGTTTATAGATTGTTTAAACATTCATAAAATGCTTTTCTTACCACAATTTGTCTTAATTCACTTTGATCTCTTAATAATTTACATTGCTCAGCTTATATAACTCATTATTCATTTCATGAATGAATTCAACATTTTGCTTATTTTTTAAAATTCTAGTCTTGTGTATTTCAATTTCTCAGAAATGCAATTAATATGAGGAACCTTAGAATAAGGAGATTATGCAGTAATATCTAAGACTGTGCCATCTAATCACATGCATGCTGAATGCAGAGTATTTACTACCATTTCACACACAGAGAGAAAGCATAAGGGAAAACTTGTGAAACATGAATAGGAATCACACATCCCTCCCCCACTGATGGAAGAGGCTGAATGGAAAGCTTAAGAAGAAATGTAATCTGTGCATGCAAAACTGGGTCCTAGAAGATGGCCAAAATGAATGGAGGTCTCAGTCTTAAATTTAAAATAAACCAAATTCAACCAAGAAATTGAACAAGGTTTGAAGTAGATTTATGTTTAGAATTGACACATGGGTTAAGTCTCACTAATTTAGACCTTATGATATGTAAAGCAGAGAACTCAGTGTAGGTCCTTTGAAATTATGAGAAAATATTTAAAATTGCTTCAAATTTAAAGCTGTGCCAGTGGGAGGGACTCATGTGTGGCACTGTAAGCATAGCCAAATACACGTGGCCAGAGAGGTCATAGACCCTAGAGAAAACCCTGTAGTTGATCATATCCCTACACAAATGTAATTTCTGTAGGCTAAATATGTATCCTTATATTTACAGACAGGTATATCTGCCACCTCTCACCAAAGAAGCTTAATTTTGCAACAGATGGAAACTATACAGAGTTCCACAACTAGTCAAACACAGAGAATAAATATCTGTGAGAAACCCAACTCTAGTTGACTTATCAACAATGAATACCCAGGGCTCACGGAACACAGAGGAACAAGGGGTAGAGAGAATACTGATATATCTCTCAGCTCTCACCAGCGAAGCTTTCTCATACAAGAGAGTACTATGTACATAGACGACCACAACTGGCCAAAGTGTAGAGAATAATGAACTGCAGAATGCATGTCCCCAGGTAGGACTTTTATACTGAAGTCCCTCACCCATGACTCAGGGACCACTGAATAAAAGGGGGCAGAAAGGACTCTGGGAAATTGCTCATATCAACTTGCATCAATGGAGACAGCATGCACAAGTCCCATGCAAAGCAATCAGACAAAAACCCAACGTAGAACTGTAGAAATGGGCAGGAGGCCCCAATCTTAACTAAGGAACTATTGGCTGCTGGTTACTGCTAACTAAGGGAGAGTTAATAGTCTTTAAGGATTGACTCTAGATAGACTAGATAGGCTGACTAGACTTCAGTGGATGAACTTATACTGAGGGACATCTGGGTACTCAAACTTTACTCTATAGGCATTAGCATATATGTCAGGGTGCATGAAATTTGGTGGAAGGGGCTCTAGGAGGACTTTGATAGAGGAAAGGGTCTAAATATGATTAGGATGTATTATGTGAAATGCACAAAAATTCAATAAAATATACATCAAGAAAAATTAAAAATAAAATGTTTAATAATATATAAGTAAAAAATAGAAATAAAAATTGTTTCAAACTAACAACTTAATAGCACGTTCTTAAGGCAACAATAGAATGCTATTATGGTCAGAATCATAGGGTCAATCAAGTCCAAAATCAGAAGTTGAGAGAGGGCCCTCTGCCTACTGTTTGGCCATGGCCAATATTGTTGAATACAGAACAGTGAAAATTTCACAAGAGTATTTCAAATTTCTCCACTTGAATAAAATGAAAGAACACTGGCTATCCAACAGAAATTTAAGTAACATTATTGGCATTGGGGATATACTGCTGGAAAACCGTTCCCAAAACAAAACAGCTGACAAAAAGCTTTAAGTGGAGTTTGCAGATCAAAGAAGGATCCAACTAATTCTTTGAAAAGATCTTAAGTCTGAAACCAGGATGTGTGAGGGTGGGGTTGCAGGATGAACACTTTCCCTCCATAAAATCTACTGGGTTATCTAAGACGACGGAAGTAGAAGTTAGCATTGCAACATTTTTATGTTAGTTGGAATTCAAACTCAATTGAGGCTCCCTCAATTATTGGCCATGGCCTAGTTTGCCTTTTGAGATTTTTCTCAGTTATTTACATGTGTACTTGTATCTAATAGGACAAGACTCTATAACTATATGGCAGAAAATCTAGGGTATGTATAATATATGACAATGATTCTAAAATTTAAAGATGAAGACCTTCCATATATTCACTTGGAGGATGGTACTATACATAGATTACTATAATAAGTGTCTCAAGGTCCCAGGACATTTGGAAGATAGGTTCTGTATGGCTTTTAAGTGGGGAACTTTTTAAAAACATTCTTCTTATATTCTGCAGTACGTCCATAATTCTATCTGGCTGATGCATCAAGTCACCTAAAAACTAATGGAAAGAAGCCCACACTGTCTACCTCCAAGAAAATGAAGTTAAACTTCTCCACAGAAGCTTCATATAAAGATTTCAACTCACTGTAGACAGGTGATACATATTTTCTGAAAAGCTCCATCCTGAGATTTTTACTTTTATCAGGCTTCAAAGACCTAGGGGACTTAAAGCTATAGTAACTTACTTAAGATGCATTTTCTGTGTTTCAGAGAAATTTGTTTTCATTTCGACCTCCAAGGAAATAAGCTCCTGTTTCTTAGAAGGCAGTTTCTCCTGTGTGAATCTGACAGCAGTGACTAAGGGTCTTAGAATCCCAGTAGATAGGAATGTAAACTCTCCTCACTCCCAAGTCCATGAGTTTGGGAAAAGTACCTAATCTCATTAACCATACAGCCATTTATCTGTAATAACCACATGTGGCATTAAATGCAGAAAATTTGTTCTAATTGCATGTATATAGAGAGAAGCAGAATAGTCATCAGTATCTACCTCATAAGACATGATATCCATTTCATAAGCACCTCATATTTGAGATTCATAGAGTAGCCATTATTATGATTAGGGAGGAAATGGACTATGACAGACAGAATGTCAAGGGAAGAGGTAAGTCTGTCATAAGAATGAGTCTCTGCAGCTAGAGTTCCGAATCTCATTGTGGAAATTTATGAAATATCCTTCCATGAAGACTGAGGAGAATCCCAGTTATAAAACTATATAATGAATGCTTCTTCCCAATCGGGAATTGACCCAGTCCAGTCACTATTTTCTCCTCAAAGTTATCATCTTCAGAACTTATACCTTGATTCCAATGATACTGATTTTGAGCAAATTCTCTTTGATACCATATCAATAGGATGCCCTTCAATGAAAAATGTACACTATCTACACTGTCTCTTTATTGAAGACAGCTATCATCCCTACAGGGCTGATGAGAATTTTATAAAGGATTAAGTCATTCACTACCAGTGGGGAGAGGTGAACTCTATAGCAAGAAAGGATCTATATGTCTCAAACACTTCCACTAACATTTTAATTCATTGGTTCTAAATGATATGAACAAAGTAAAACTAACAACTACAACTTCTTCAGACCTAGTATATGTCTTATTTGTGAATGCACTGTAACCTGTTTTTTAGTTCTTGCCTAGTTGATACACAATTTCTCGTTTGCTATCCTTTGCCATAAGTCTGAAAGAATTCATAATTAAAAGTATTTTAAAGTATATTTTATTCGAAACAACATTAGGAATCTAGCTTCCCACAAAGCCACATCATCTTAATTGTCTTTAGACCTTCACAGGTCATTTCCTCATCTTCACAATTGGTCACGAATGGTCTAGTTAATGTGATTTTCTACAAAATCTACCTGAGTGTACAGCTTCTATTTGCATCTCACAAGTTTTAAAGAGGGGCTATATGACATGAGAATGGCAAGGGATTAAATGTCCACTTCCTTTATAGCAAACTCTTCACATCAAATTCACACTTCTAGTGAATGTCTGAATAAATGCCAGTGAGGAATCTGCACACCAAATGTAGAAAAGTGATTGTACTGTTTAATTCTGGTGCCCGCCATTCCAGCGAATCCAATATCCATGCTGGCTAAAGAGCTGCAGAACAATCAATTAACCTCAGCCTTGTCCTGTCTCAGCTTGGGACTGGACTTGGATACTTTCAACTCAAACTCTTTGTAGCTCTCTTTGTTGAAGAAAGCCCTTATGGGAGGCTCTGACCTTTAACATTTCTGAGTTGAAGCTAGAATGCATAGATGGGTATATTACTCAGTTTTCTCTTACTACACCAAATCATGTAGGAAAATCAACTTAAAAGGAGAAAAGGTTTATTTTGGTTCACAGTTTTGAATGTCTAAATTATGGTCAGTCTGTCAACTGTTTTCTTTTGGAGCCTCTCGTGAAGAAAAACACCCTGACATGGGCTGAGAAGTAAAGCTAAACTTCCTTCCATTAGGTCCCACCTCTTAATGTTGCACCACATCCTGAGTGCCTCAAGCTGAGGACCAAGCTTTTAATAATAAACATTTAGGAGACATTTACTCAAACCATAGCAATAGCCACACACTGCTGGTCGCTCCAGATCTGTGCCTCTGTGGGAATCCTTTCTAATTGAGAGTTCACTGTGAACACAGATTCTGTGAACAGCTCTCTCTTGATCTTGCTCCTCACCTTTATCAGGCTTTCAAGAATTCTCAAGTCTCTTCCCTGATGAATATAGGGTCATTGTTTTTGCATAAGCATTTTAGAAAATGAAGGCAAACAGTAAGAGTTAGTATGCATGATGAAATCTGTCTGCCATCAAGACAGAAACATAAAACAATTTGCCAGGTCCAAGGAACTCAGAAAGCAGATGGTATATGTGCTGATTTCTCCCATCTTTTTTAAATGACAAGAAAATATTCATAATTATGCATAAGCAGCTAGGTATTACTGCTTCAGAATCAGAACATCTGAAAAGTTGAAACAATTTCATGATCATTTAATCCAACCTGTTCATTTTGTGGAGGACAAAAATTTGTAGATTGTTCCCTCTCCTCTCTTTCTCATTTTTTGTTCTCTTTCTCTCTCTCTCTCTCTCTCTGTATGTGCACAAATTCACTAACAGTAGGGGACTTCCGAACCCCACTGTTTTTATTAGACAGGTCAACTGGACAGAGAATAGATAGAGCAATATCTGAATTAAACAATGCCATACATCAAATGACCCTTACAGGCATCTACTAAATATTTTCACTTAAACGCCAAAGAATATACATTTTATTCAGCACCCCAAGGGACTTTGTCCAAAGTAGACCACAAACTGGGACACAAAACAAACCTCAACAAATACTAAAACACTAAATAATCCCATGCATTTGATCAGACCACAATGCAATAAAGCTGAAAATCAACACTAGGAGAATTCCAAGTAAATCACATGAATTCATGCAGATTAACCAAGAAAATCTTGAATAATGAGTAAGTCAAAGGAGAAATTAAGAAAGAAATAAAGGTATTCCTGGAATGAAACCAAAAGAGCAACACAACAAAATCTCTGGGACATTTTAAAAACAGTCCTAACAGGGAAACTTATAGCTCTAAGTGCCTACATAAAAAGTCAGAAAGAGCACAAATAAATGACAACATTGAAACTCAAGAATCATGGAAGTCAACAACAAATGGAATCCAAACCCAGAAGACAAGAACAAATAATAAAAATCAGAGCAGAAATTAATGAAATAGAAACAAAAAATACAAAAAAAAATATCAATGAACCAAGAGCTGGTTCTTTGAAAAGATAAACAAAATAGACCCTTAGCCTAGCTAATCAAAAGAAAGAAAGAACAACTCCAAATAAACAAAACCAGAGATGAAACAGAAACATCACAAAAAACAACAAAAGATCCCCAACATTATGAAAAAATACATTGAAAACCTATATGCTATTAAATTTGAGAACTTTAAAGAAATTGATATATATCTAAAATCATGGGAATCACCAGAGCTAAACCAAGAAGAGATCAACAGCTTAAACAGACCCATAACATATAAGGAAACTGAAACAGCAATACAAAACTTCCCAAGTAAAAAAAAAAAAAAAAAAAAAATCCCAGGCCTAGATGGATTCACAGCAGAATTCTACCAGACATTCAAAGAAGATCTATACACAATACCACTTAAATTACACAGAAAGATATGTAAAGAGTGAAAACTCCCAAATTCCTTCTATGAAGCCATCATCACTCTTACAGCAAAACCAGGTAAAGATACAACCAAAAAAGAAACCTATAGCCCCATCGCCTGAATGAGCATACATACAAAAATTCTCAACAAAATATTTGAAAACCACATACAGACATATATCAAAAGGATCATTCATCATGATCAAGTCAGCTTTATTCCAGAGATGCCTGAATGGTTCAATACACATAAGTAAATAAATATAATAAATCATGTAAATGGAATAAAGACAAAAATCACATGGTCATCACAATAGATGCAGAAAAGGTGTTCGACAAAAATTCAACATGCATTTATGTTAAAAGTCCAAGAGGGAAGTGCACTGGAGGGAACATTCCTCAATGTAATTAAAGTAATATACAGCAAACCAACAACCAGCATCATTCTAAATGGAGAAAATACGTTAGCTTTCCAATTAAAATCTGGAATCTGTCCATTATCTCCACTCCTTTTTACTACAGTGTTTGAAACATCTGCCAGAGCAATAAGAAAAGTGAAGGAAGTTAAAGGAATACTCATTGGAAAAGAAAAAGTCAAATTATTTCTCTTAGTAGATGACATACTATTATACTTAAGAGATACCAAAAATTCCGCCAGAGAACTCCAAGAAAGAATGAACACTTTCAGTAAAGTGGCAGGTTACAAAATTAATCTACAAAAATCAGTAGCTTTTCTAAATACCAATAACAAGCAATTGGAGACAGAGTATGTGGAAACCCTCCCATTCACAATATCCTCAATAAAATAAAATATCTCAGAATAAATTTGATCAGAGACATTAAATATATTTACAATGAAAATTTTCAATCTTTAAAGAAAGAGATTGAGGAGGACACCAGAAGATGGAAGGACCTCCCATGCTCATGGATTGGTAGAATTAATATTGTGAAAATGACTATCCTACCAAAAGCAATCTATAGATTATATGTAATGCCAGTCAAAATCCCCATGGTATTCTTCACAGAATTAGAAAACTTCCTAAAATTCATACGGAAACACAAAAATCTCCTGATAGCCAAAGCAACTCTGAACACAAAGAGTTATATTATTTTTATACCAGATTTCAAACTATATTACAGAGTTATGGTCATAAAAAACAGCATGGAACTTGCACAAAATAGACTCATACTCCAATGGAACATAATTGAAGACCCAAACATGAGTACATTCAATTTCAGCCAAATGACATCTGACAAAGGAGACAAGAACACTCACTGGAGGAAAGATATCAGCAAATACTGCTGACAAAACTGGACCTCCACCTGTAGAAGAATGAAAGTAGACTCGTATCTTTCATCTTGCTCAAAAGTCAACTTCAAATGTATCAAAGACCTCAATGTGAAACCTGGAACTCTGAAACTGTTAGAAGAAAACATTGGCAATAACCTACAAGATATAGGTATAGGAAAGGATTTTCTAAATCAGAAATCAGTTCCCAGTAATTATAAGGTCAACAATAAATATGTGGAAGTTCATTAAACTGAAAAGCTTCTGCATAGCAAAAGAAATAAACAAGGAAATGAAGAGAAAACCCACAGAATGGGAGAAAATCTTTACCAGTAACACAATTGACAGAGGTTTAAAATCCAGATTACATAAAGAACTCAAAAAACAAAAAATCAAGAAGACAAGTGACCCTTTAAAAGATGGGCTAAGGATCTAAACAGAAAATCTCAAAAAAAGAAATAAAGATGGCCGACAAACATGTTTAAAAGTGTTCAACATCGTTAGTAATTAGAGAAATGCAAAGTAAAAACACCTTAAAATTTCATCTTACTCCAGTCAGACTGGCTAAGATCAAGAGAACAAATGATACCAAATTTTGGAGAGGATGTGGGGAAAGAGGAATGCCCATTTCCCTGCTGGTGGAATCGTAAACTTGTGAGACCGCTATGGAAAGTAGTGAGGAGAACTATTAAGAAACTGAAAATGAATCTATCATTTGACCTGGTTTTACCACTCCTTGGAATAAATGCAAAGAACTCATTCTACTGTACAGATACTTGTACATACATGATTCTGACTGCTCTCCTCAAAATATCTAAGGGATAGAAGCAACCTAAGTGTCCCTCAACTGACAAGTGGCTAATGAAAATGTGGTACATGTACACAACTGAGTTCTACTCAGCAATAAAGAAAGATGAAATCATGAAATTTGTTATGCTGTGTGAAGTAACACAGATTCAGAAAAAGAAATGATGGATATTCTCTCTCATATACAAATCCTAGCACCAAATACTTATATGTGAATATGTATCCTGATGTAACTGTAGGAACCAGGGAAAATGGAAAGGAACGAGGGAGGTAAAGAAAAAGAAGGAACCTAAGAGAGAATAGTAGGAGACAGGTGTAACTAAGGGAGAAATAGGTAAAATGGGGGCATTTAAATAGGAGGAGGGAGCGAGGGTTATGAAGGAACTATGGGGATAAAGGGAAAGGAGAGAGGCCGGGTCATAGGAGACTGATATTATCAAGTGAGAAATGGAGAAAATGGAAACACTTTAAATGAGGAAGGCATGGAGCAAAGGTTAGACAGAGAGAGAGAGAGAGAGAGAGAGAGAGAGAGAGAGAGAGAGAGAATGTCTAGCTACTGTAAAACACCAGAGGGAATCTTATTAGTTTAACAACCTAGTGAAAAGTGTCTCTCCATGAGTCCATGCGCATAGCTGAAGGCTACATAACAAGAAATAGTGCCATACAAGGGAAACCTCCTTTGAGTTATTGGCTCCGGTTGTCCAAGAGACTTCCAAAATTACATGAGCTATTGCCACGACCCTTTATTGCCTCCCAGAAGTTAAGGTAAACCCGTATTGCTGAAAACAGGAGACCAGATTTCGAACAATGGAACTGGAACTGACTTGAAATTCACCTCCCTGAAGGCTAGCTCTCATTGATTTGGAGAACACTGAAAAAGCTGCTAAGGGGAGAACAAAAATCTAGCTTCATGACTGAAGCTAAACACGAGCTTCATGACCAAATAATCACATCCATGACTGGCACAGAATATGACACTGGTGTAGTAGTGACACTTTTATCTTGGGAGCAATTAACAGCTACCTCTTTGGACTTAAATCCCATTCAGTGTGTGGAAGCTCATGTGTGGTACTGTAATCACAGCTAAATACATGTGACTGAAGAGGTCATAGATCTTAGAGAAATACTCGAGGTTTTCATATCCCTATATTAATGTAACTTCTTACAAAGTGCAAAATATGTATCCTTATATTTACAGTCAAGTATCCCAGTCACCACTGAACAAAAAAGCCTCTCTTTCACCAGAGACTATGACAGAGTACCACAACTGATCACACACAAACAATGTCTGTGAATTGTCCATACCTAAGCTGCACATCTACAATGCAACTTCTATACCTAAGTCTCACACAACATGGAACAAAGGATAAAGAGGACACCAATGAATCTGTCAGCTCTCATTAATGAAGCTCTATTATGCAACAGAGGGCCAGGAACACAAAAGGTCACAAATGTTTAAAAGCATGGAGATTATGAATCTGCAGGGTGTTGGTCCCTGGCCAGAACCCTTACATTCACTTAGGGCTTGCAGATTAGATGATGGAAAGATTGTAAGAGTCAGGGAGGAGGTGTGTGACAATATGTAAATAGTATCTTACAAGCTCCTTGGATCCTGCTCTTATTAACCTACAACCATGGTACTAGCATACTCAAGACCCATGCAAACTCAAGCAGTCAAAAACCCAGCATGGACCCATGGAAATGGGCAGCAGAACCCAATCTTTGCTGAAGAAATATTGACAACTGACACCTCATGAATGAGGAAGAGCTAGTGTACTTAAAGCAAGCAAATCTGGATAGGCTGATTAGACCTCAGTGGATGAACTTGCACTGAGGATCGTGTGGGGACACTAACTTAACACACTAGGCCTTACACAGATGACAGAATGCATGGATTCCAGTTGGGGGCTGTGGGGGTACAATGGGGAAGGAGGTGTAAAGATGATTGAGATTGGCTGAGATGTTCTGAATGAAATGCACAAAGATTCAACAAAAAGTAAAAGAAAGGCAGATGAGCATGTTAAAAATTGTGGATGAGGAGAGTGCAGATCAAACGTTAGTAAAGATGCTCTGAAGACATGATCTCACCCATTGAAATTTCTAACTCAAATGCATAAACATACAAACCCATTTGAAATGAAAGAACCTAAACTAGGAATGATGCTAAAGAAATTCCCTATTCAAAAATAATGACCTAAGAACATGTTTCCCAGCATCAGTGCATAGAAGACAATGAAACCGTGGTCCATGGAGTCCAAGCTAAATTCTAAGCTGGCTGTGGAACTTGGTAGGATAATCCACGTGGTACTGGATATGGAGGCAGGGAAGACACAAGATTAATGTAGTCTTGTACCCAAAGTTCAAGAGAGCCATGGATACCAACCAATGTGTGGCAAGACCTTGAGAGACTGCTCTGTGAAACTGTGAAGGTGAAGTCTGAATTGCAGTGGAGATTCCATGATTATAATGACATTAGCAGCATGAGGTGCCTGTTGAGGAAAGTTGCAGGAATGGAGTAGAGCTGACTCAAGGGAGAAATTGTGTGTGCCCTCAGCCGCAGAGCTAGAGGGACAGGCTAGACAAGCCCCTTGGATCCCAGATGATTGTACCTTGAGCTCCAGATGCCAGACATGGAGTCACAGGATTTTCTGCTTTTACTGTTGGGATTTGGTTTTGATTTCATCTGGTTATCCCTTACTATGCCCCCATTCTGCCCTTTTGGAATGAAAATGTTCACTCTATGCCATTGTATGTTAGAAGTATGTACCTTGCTTTATATTTATGAGAGCTCACAGTTAAGGGATTTCTTGAGGCTCAGAAGAGACTGCACTTAAACACTTGAAAAGTGTTGGACTAGTTAAGGAATATGGAGAACTTTCTGGAATTGAATACATTTTGTACCATGAGATGACCATAAGCCCATGATGATATGATGTGGAATATTATGATTTGAAGGTAATAACTTTGGCTGTTTAGTTAACAAGGGGTAAATTTGTGAAGGTTAATATTGATTGTGGACTTGGCAGAATCTGGAATCATCTAGAAGAGATGCTCCTGGACATGTCATTGAGAAATTTTTAGACTGAGCGAGTTGAGGTGAGAAAATCCACCCTAAATGTGGGTGGGACCATTCCATGCCCTGAGATCCTGGATTGAATAAAAATGGTGAACTGAGTTTCCTCATTGCTTACCTGGCTTCCTGACTGTATATACAACATGGTCAGGTGCCTCAAGGCTGCCATGCCATGATGGATGATACCCTCAAATTGTGAGCCAAAATAAATCCACCCTCTATACTGTTTTTATTCAGAACTTTGTTGCAGCAATGAGGAAATAATAAAGATATTTCACTTTGATTTTAGGTGGGGGCAGCAGCGTTTTGAGGCCCCCCAGGCACCATGCTGTGAGGTGTTGGCAATGATATCTTCTGATTATTAAAAGATTTGCCTTTGATTCTAGCTGCTGCTAGTATCTGTATTGCTAAGAATTCTCCAATCTCTGTCTTTGGTTTTCCTGATTGATCTGAGAGCTGTGCTATATCTTCTAAAATGCTGAAATCCCATAAAATCTTATCTGCATAAAATTTAATTTTGTGTTGTATTTTTATCTTCTTACAGCCACAAACTAGCCTTTATGTTGTCTGTTGGGGACAAGTTAGTGACAGGCTTTTGTGGCAGAGCGGGCGTTTAAACCACTGAATTTCTGCCTGTGTTATTTACATGGAATATCGAGCTCACTCTCACTTTGTTAGTACCACTTCTAGCTCAGATCGCTGCTGACTGGTGGCAAATGTTACACCGTTTCTGCCTTTATTATCCATACCAAGTGATGGAATACACAAATAAAACAGAGCATAGGATCCATTTTATTCAAAGTATAGTAAACACTTATTTGCTGCTCTTAGTAAAATGATCATTTGGGCAGGCAAAGAACAACCTAAAACTCAAAATATCCACATTTTACAAAAGCTAGACTTATCTTTCTTTCTCCCACAAAATGGACAGGTGTAGGGTTTGGAGCATGATGTTCCAAGCAGTGGGAGACCCGGAATCTTTCCCTCTAATTCCCCCTCAACTTTGGCACTAAGCATTCAAATTCATGTCTGATGTAGACAGCTGCTGTAGACGGATGTCCCGCAGAGACTAAAACACTTCTCATTCAGCCTTTTTCAGTTATCAGTCATGTACAAAGCCTTGATAAAAATATTTCCACTCTACCATGGGAGGATATAATCAAAACACGCTCTATGAAACTCAAAGAACCAATGAAAGTCTTTAAAAGTTTTTCCCACTCCAATGCCAAAGGTCTGAGCTAACACCATTGTAGATTTCACAGATCCTGATGAGGATGTGCTGGATAGTATGGTCATTGGAGTGTAGGAGTGCTTGGTTGTTGGGCTCTGGTCCCGCCTACTATGGATTCTGATCTCACCTGGCATAAAACATCTATGGGCTACTTTAGAGAGATAAGGTGCTACAGTTTGTGTCCCCTAAAATTATGTACTGGAAACCTAATCTTCAATGCCACATTTTTGGGAGAGAACTAATTAAGATGATTGGATCAACAAATGAATGAAGCTATCCCAGGAATGGATCCGCTATTCTGAACATAGGTTGTGAGAGAAATCGGCCCTACTGATTTTTTTTTCTCTCTGATTCTCAAGTCAAGGGGAAAACAAAGTCCTTTTTCAGCAACACATGTATTTCTTCTGTGGTTGACACTGGACACAGATGCCACTGTGCCAGGAGATCAGCATATTTAATTTGAAATACTCTAGTCAAATTTAAAATAATAGAGATGGATACATCAAATATTTAAGTGCAAGATGGATTCTGAATGGGTTGGCTTTTGTTTCTCCAAAGATCAACAGAGATAATTATGCAATCACTATTACAAAAACTTCTCAGAGAAATAAAGGGTCTCATCTACTAAGGAGAAAAATTACTAGCATCTCTTAAAGCTAAGATTTTGATCTACTGGTAGTTTGAGGATCATCTGAACTCTGTTTCCTGAACTCAGCAGCTCAAACAAGCAGAGGCAGTGCCAGTTGTGTAACTAAGATTTAGGAATAAGATGAACATTCTCACCTCACTCTCAAGCATATGCACAATAATTATGAAGAAGCCTTCCTTACATAGGTTTATTAGTGATGCCATCCTATAACCAGACCAGGCATTCAAACTTTATTTACCTTCTCCTTTAGATTCTGAAAGCAACTTTTATAAGCTAAGGAGTCTATACTGGTATCTGTCATTTTAAGGAGTATTCTTCCCACCACTTTGAACAAATAAAGAGTATTTATTTTCCTTCAGTGTTGTCAATCAATGGTGACCTGTAAGAGTTCAAATCATTTCACATTTCAATAACTGGAGTTTCCTCCACATGTGGAAAGAGGAATGAAAAGCCATTATGAGAGCAGCAGAAATAACAGCAGCTACTTGCAAAGCACTTTGACAATTACAAACTGTTGTTTCAGAAACTATTTAAAAAATGTAACTGTTTAAATATTCTAGCCCATATTGTGTTGCTTTATCTAGCCAAAATGCCAGCCCTGAGCAAATAAGAATCAGCACAGCACATTAGTTTTCCTTAATGAAAAAAAAAAAAGCCGTACAGTGGTCTCAGTAAAAGTTTAGGAACTATTCTCAAAGAATAAAAAGAGAAAATAGCTCCAGGCTTATTCGAAAGAAATGAAACAGCCCCCAATGATGGACTGAACAGGCAAAATTACACACTGGGGATGGCTATGAAAACTGACAGCAATGATTTTGTGACGCACTAGATCCCAGGATTGAGAGAAAACACCTGATGCTGTGGCTGCTTCCTGTCTCTCCTTGTAAAATAGCAGTCAAGCTGAGGAGCAGGGTAGGTTGTTGTCACTGTGCCTAAGAGAATACTTATGGGAAGGCTGTGGGTGGCTGTTCGGCATAATACAAGGTGGGCCTAGCCAGGCCACCTGCTAGAAGGAATAGAGGAATGGTTCCTGGGGGTGAGGCCTTCTGCTCTGACTAGTTGTGAGACCAGTACCTGGAAAGAACCTGCCTACCTGGGGACAAACATACTATTGGCTGTATTTGGGACCCCACCCCATAAGGTCATTGGCTATCCAGGCCTATAAGAGCTTGTTCACCTATTCAATAAATGAGTTTGCAGTTCCATGAGCTTGGCCTGCTTCCCATCCAACTCCCGGAGTCTGCGGCTTGACTCTGCGTCTACTCACCCCCAAACCCTCGGGCTGGCCCTCCAAAGTCCACCCGGGCTGGCCCCAAGTGGTGAGACATAACAATAGGTGGCAATTCAGCTCCCATGGGAAAAACAAGAACAACTCCTCTCAGATGCTGCTCCTCCTGGCATTCCAGAACATCTCAACTGGCTTTTAGAAGCAGGAAGTGCCACAGAATTATGACTGTCCTTTCAGCACAGCAACTCTGCAGATCTCAGCTTAGGTTAGTTCACACCAATAAGAGACATATTCCAGATACCGATGTCGCAGGTGCCCCCTTAAAGAAAAGAGACTTGGGGACAAATAAATTGGTATGGACTGCAGCTTCCCTGTGGCCTTGGTGGCATCATGGACAAGAAGAGCTGGTTCTTTGTACGCATCTCAGGAAACAGTTGAGAATAATACTGAAGAAGGCAAGTCTTACTTTTCCTTCTCTCCCTCCCTTCTGTACTTCATTCCCTCATCCCTTCCTTCATTTCCTCCTCTCTCTTTAAGTTGTACTTTGTTAAATTCAACTGATTTTTTTTCTTCCTTGTTTAAAAGACATTTGTATTAATTTGTTGAGAGGTTCACACAAAGTATTCTGATCATATTAGTTCCCTGCCCGCACTCATCCCAGATCCACTGCCTTCTCTTGCTCCTGAACTCTGTGTCCTCATCTCTTTTGTTTGTTTTAAACCCACGGAGTCCCCTCTGCGCTGTTTATACTCTGGGGTATGTCCCACCTTGGCTGACCTGTCTCCGCCTCTAGTGTTGGGAATAAAGTTGTGTGCCACCGTGCCTCACTTGAAGAGACGCTCTCTTCAATAAAAATGACTCTCCCAACATCTATGAATTGCTAATAGCTCCTCAGATATGAGTGATGATTTACACAGACACCCACAACTGGCCACGGTATGGAGAAGAGATGAGGGAATGCTCAGCCCTAAATGGAGCATCTTTTATCATACTCCTCCCAAGGTTCAGGGAGGCTTGTGGAAGATGGGGAATGAAAGGTTTAAGAGCCAGAGGTGGTAGATGATGAGGAGGAAACAATGGTTTTCATACACAATAGGACAGTTGCACATATGAACTGACAGTGGTTATGACAGCTTGTACAATACCTGCACAAACTCAAGACAGACAACACCCCAGCGTGGAGAGGACAGGTGGGCACATTTAACTGTTTTTTTTTAATATATTTAAGAAATAAATAAAATATTTTATTATTTTTCTTTTATGTGTATGAGTATGAGTTTATTGTTTTCATGTATGTAAGTGCACCTGTAGTGTGCCATCTCTGAGGAGATCAGAAGAGAGTGTCAGATTACCCTGAAACTGAAGTTACGGGTAGTTGCTGGCTGCCATGTGGCTCCTCTGCAAGAACAGCCAGTGCTCGTATCCACTGAGCCATCTCTCCAGTCCCATGTTTAACTATTTTAATGGCGGCACCAACTAGGAAGACAAAATGGGTTCACCATTTTGAGCTCACCAAAGATTCTCTGAAATAATAAACATATCACTCCATTTAAAAATTCTGAAAACACTTGTTTATCAATTATTGTTCCTTTGTTGAAAAATCTTTGTGACGTGTTCATTGTAGAGTAATCACACATATAAGGCATCCTATTGTAGAAAGCACTCTACAGCTCCTGTTCCGTGCTCTGTCTCTACGCGCCCTCCAGCCTCTCCTTCTGATTTTGTTCTCCTTTACCCCTTGTTCCAGTCAGAATCAATCTCTGTCTTTTAAAACATCTTTACATTAACAGACAAATGGATCATGAAAATATGGTATATATTCACAATGAAATTTTATTCATCCATAAAGAAATTTTCTAGAAGATGTATATATCTGAAAATCATTATATCACGTGAGGGATTCTAGAAGAAAGGCAAATAGCAAATATCATACGTTCTCTCATACGCAGATCCCAGTTTTTATTTTTTTCAATGTATATTTTTTACTTAATATTTGTGGATTTCATGCAGTACATCTTATCAGATCTAGATCCCTTCCACAACTGCATCTCCCAGAATCCCTACCCACCAGATTTCATGCATTCTTGTTGTATATGCTAAGGCCCAGATTATCTAGTTGAGTTTGTGTACCCAGATGTCTCTCAGTGTGATTTCATCCACTGGGGCCTGTTCAGCCTGTCTAGTCTCACTCCCTTAAAGAAGATCTACTCCCCCTCACCCAGCCATGATCAGCCGCCAGCCGTTCCTTAGTTAAGGTTGGGGCTTTGCCCATTTCCCTAGCTCTCTGCTTGGTTTTGTCTGAGTTCGCATGGGTCTTGTCCATGCTGTCACCATTGCTCTAAGTTCACATGAGCAAGTTCCCAGGAGCCTGTAAGACTCTGGTCATACACCAGGCCCGGCCCTTCCTTTCTGCCCCATCTTCTGCAATGGTCCTGGAGCTGTGGATGGGTAGGTTTAATATAGGAATCCTGTCCAGGGACATGCACTCTGAACTATACTTATTCTGTATACATTGGCCAGTTGTGGCCTTCTGTGTTCATTGCCTTCTGTTGCATGAGGAAACTTCACAGATGAGAGTTGAGAGATGCACTGATGTTCTCTCTACCCCTGTCCACTATGTTCCGAATGCCTTAGGTGCAGTTTCTAATATACACACATATTAGAAGTATATGCAAGCCCAAGTCAGACAAACTCCCAGCACAGACGTGAGAAGTGGGTAGAAAATCCCAACCCACCCTAGGGAACTTTCTGCAATTGATGGCTTCTAGGAGGGGAAAAGACAGTGTCTTGCTGGGCCTAGAGGAAGCATCCACACTGAAGGACACCAGAGGACATGAGTTCCTATTCTATAAGCCATGTTGTATATGTAAGAGAGAGTTCATTGAATTGGGAGGGAGACAATGATGAAGGCACAGAGAGGGTGCAAATCTAAATGCCATCAAATTATATTGAATGAAAATCGCAAAAATTCAATTAAAATTAAACAAATAAATAAATATGAACTCTAGAGACGGCTCGACAGTTAACAGCACTGGCTGCTCTTGCAGAGGACTGGAGTTTGGTTACCAGATCCCATATGATGGCTAACAACCATCTGTAACTCCAGTTCCAGGGGATCCAACAACCTCTTCTGACCTCTGAGGGCATTTCACACAAATGAATCACTTATATACATGCAGACAAAATACTCATACATGTGCAATAAAATAAACTGATTTAAAATTAAACCAAGAATGTTAATTCTGTTGGAAAAGTAAACAAAAACTCTGTATTAGATGAGCTTTTAGTCTCAGGAGTCTTCCTCCCTGATAACCTAATTGGCTATTCTTTAGCATGTATTCACCAAAAGTAATTTTAAAATAACTTTATCAGTTATTATTTTTCATTTATAAAGTGTTTTATTTATTACATGTGTATGAGTGTTTTGCCTGCATGTATGTAAGTGCATCACATGTGTGCAGTGCCCTAAAGAGGCCAGAAGAAGGTGTCTGATCCCTTCTGGAGTTAAGGACTGTTGCTAGCTGCCATGTGGGTTTTGGGAGTCAAACCTAGGTCCTCTGAAGAGCATCAAGTATTCTTAACTGCTGAAGCATCTCTCCTTCCCCCACTACAATTATGTTTGTAAATCGAGGCTAGGCTGTCCTTATAAACAAGCATGATTGGCAGCCTGGTGGGGTCCAGGGAGTGGGCTTCCTTGAGTTCTTTGGACCTAAGTATGTTCCCTCTTCCGTTTCATTTATATAGAAATGGCCACCAACAGTGTTGCCCCTTTCAATTCTACAAACAATAAATCATAAGATGAGGCCAAAACTAGAAAGCTTAATCCTCTTCTCTTTTATTTAGTTTTATAACATAATTTGTTAAATCAGACACCAGAGAAAACAATGTGTCAAGTAGTCCAATGGGTGAAGTACAGAGTGGATTTCTGAGCCTTTCTGTGTTTTATGCTTCTGTGTCCTAAGCTTGATATCACCTATGGATGTCACTGGTAACCTTTGGCAGGAGAAGAAAAGAAAGGTAGAAACAGTAGAGAGAGACAGATGCTGGAAAGAAGAGCTTCTATCTTGAGCTAGTTACTTCAGATGACCTACAATGCCATTCATGCCAAGATTGGTTCTGCCCTGATTAATTATTGATGAAACTATTACCATAAGAGGTTATTCAGCAGAGGGTAAAACTCATGGTTACCAGACACGACGTGGAATTTGGAGGCAGACAGACTCAATTTGGAGTGTCATTTCTATCATTTTTTAGTTATGATATAGTAGACAAGTTTGTTTAAACTTTCATTATCCTCATTTTCCTTGACTATAAAATGAAACTAGGATACAGATGCCTGCATCACAGAGTTTCTGAAATGAGTGAAATGACATGAAACGTCAGACACCCGATAGAAAGTGGACACTCAGCATACATTAACTTGTTTCTGTGTTCTCACCACCACCAAAAAATCCTAATTGAAACCAGCTATCTTTGGGAGAAAATCTTTCTCCTCATAACAGAGTTCTGCTATACTGATGGACATCACACTGGCCTCTTTCGTGGTGGTTCAAGACATATGACATGTCTTCTCAGTTTAGGAGAGAGATCTCCCTGTTTCATCTCAAATACACAAAATCTTGAGAAATCTTGTAGTAACATTTTTAATCAGAAAATACTGACTCTCATACAAAATTGCTCTCCACATTTTGCCCATCTAAGTTATCCCATTATTGTAAAGCTGTCAATAAAATACATTTGCTCCCAAAGACACAGAAACTGCTTAAATGAAAGCATGCACATATACACTAAAAACACATTTTGTTATATGAGTTTACACATATCAAAAGCATACATTAAGATGCATACCAGACTGATAGCCAGTGGTGTGACAGGGAGTGGCCGCAGAGTGGAAAAAGAACAGGACAAAGGAGAGAGGTAAGATCAAGTATAAAATAATATACACTCCGACAGGTGTGGTGATGCACACCTTTAATCCCAGCACTCAGGAGGCATTAGCAGGCAAATATCTGTGAAATCCAGGCCAGCCTGGTCGACCTAGTGAGTTCCAGGTCATCTGGAGCTACAGAGAGATCATGTCTACAAAAAATAGTATATATAACTGTTTAGATAATTTACCTACATGTACATATGTACATGCAGAAGAAGGCTGTGAGTACAAAAAGATAAAGGTAGGACCAAAACGATCTTCTCATAGAAATGGCCACATAAGGTTGCTAAGACACAGTGCTGCTAATGACACATTGTAGAGTTGGTGTGCCAAAGGACTGTGTTCTGCAACCACATGTGCAACATTGGCAGAGGAGACGAGAATAAGATTCAGTAATATTTACAAAGGAGTGTGAGCAGGGGATGACCTCCCTTTCTTTCCCAGGAAATGTCTTTTGCAAATGGTACCAGAGCTGATACCATAGACCTGACACCTAGTTGGACACTGTTTCATGCTCACTCACTACCCCTAAAACAGTAGAACCTTTTTGTCCTTTCAGTGAATGTCAAAGACCTAGGCATACTTGTGCAGATCTTTTCTTCTCCTTTCTCCTCTGCTTCCTTTAACCAGCATCACACACATTACTGTTATCACCAGAATTAGACTGTCTTCCTTCCCACTCCTAAGTCCAAATGGACTACTGATTAGAATGACTGGCTTCTAGAGCATTCGTAAATGCTCCTTTTGTCTAGAGGAGTAGATATTTGAAAAAAAAACTTAATTCAAATGCATAGACATCTACTTCTCCATAGGAAAGCAAAACGGGTTTAGGTCTTAGTGTCTGCAGGGGTCCACATTTCTTGACTCTGTTTCATACACACTGGATCCTCCTTTCTTTACAAACTGTTGAAAACCCAGACTTTGGTTTTGGCTCTGCAGTAAAGAAGATTCTTGGGAGTTCTCTGTGTGGTTCAGCTGAGTGGTAATTATTTCTCGTTAGGGTTGGAGGACAGAATCCCAACGCCAGTGTTATTTTACTTTCCATATGTAAACCACTGCCCTGAAATCCTTCTTATTTGAAACCAATTAAGGAGAGTAATGAGCCTAATGTCACACAACGGTAATTATTGGATTCCTGGTAAAATGATGATTTCATTGTCTCACGAGTAGCTAGTGGTCCTGAAAATGTTCAACATCCTATCAAGGAGTAAGAGTGGTTGTTTTTGCTCTCAACTTAGACCCATTAGGTTGCACGGGGACGGTTTTTAGAAGAAGAGAGAACATAGACAATGCAGAATAAAATGAATCTCTACAAGAAAAATGATGTCTTTAAAATAGGAGCAGCAGTCAGATATAGCAACAGCCAAAGCAGAAGAAATAAGGGCATGCAAAGTATAATTTATGCAGGTGAGATTTTGAAAGCTTAGTGAGAGAAGGAGAGAGAACTGAAAACCACAGCAGCCTGAACCTCGGGCTCTCCCTGAGCTGGGGAGATGGCACAGTGGGTAAAGTGCTTGCTGCCCAAATGTGAGGACCTGAGTCCGGTTCCCCAGGATACACATTGTTTAAAAGCCAGCAGTGATGATGGACACCTGTCCACCCAGTGCTGAGGGCCAGGGCAGAGACAAGTGAATCCTATGAGCTGTCTGGCCATCTAGTCTAGCCAAAATGGTAAGCTCCAGGTCCACTGAGAGACCGTGGCGCAGAAAATGACCTTGGGTCAGTATTTTGCTTGTACCTTCATTAACAGAGAAGAAAATGTTAGACTTGGTGTGGATTCATCTAACAGCAGAACACTGGAATATTAGACTCTTCACAAATGCCCCAAGAAACTGAAAAGAAAATCTGGCATATCTAGAAGGTCTGAGAAAACTATGGGCAAGAAGCATCAAAAAGAATGAGGGAAGCTGAAGGATGGACTCCAGCACTTACTGAGTGTCTCACGTGTGCTGAGCATCATAATTTCCACTGTACATAGACACTGTCTCTTTATACATCAAAGAATTGGTTACTGTTTCATTTAGATGACAATATTATATGTATGAGAAACAGGATCTAGACCCAGGACTTCCTGGCTCTGAGAAGTGTGTTCTTTCTCCCTCCTAAATTTGCTTCTACAAGACCATGTGACATATGCTATACATGGCTCCCATTCATAATTATGGTTCCAAATATTCAACATTATTTTTCACTGTAAGAATTAGGTAAAGATGCAATGTGTTTTAGAAAATTATTATTTTCTTTTTCTTCTTTTTCAATATTTATTTTTACTAAATTGTTGTGGATTTCATATAATACAGCTTAATCCTATTTAGCTCCCTATCTACACCCCTACATCCCACCCACCAGATTCCATGCATTCTGTCTATATGTTAAAGCCTTTTGAGTCAGGTTTGTATACTCAGATGTCTGTCCCTCAGTATGAGTTCATCAACTAGGGTCTAGTCAGCCTATCTACAGTCACTCCCTAAAGAAGATCAACCCTCCTCCGCCAGCAGTGATCAGCTGCCAGTAACTCCTTGGCTAAGGTTGGGGATTTATTGCCCACTTCCCCAGTTCTATGCTGGCTTTTTGTTTGCATGGCTCTTGTCCGTGCTGTCACCATTGCTGCAAGTACCCGTGAACAAGTTCCCACCTGCCTGGAAAACTCTGTTTCCTGTGGTCATCTACCACTCCTGGCTCTAACAATCTTCCTGGCCCCTCTTAATGATCCCTGGGCTGCGAGTGGGTAGAGTTAACATAGGAGTGCCGTCCAGGGACTTACACTCTACATATTCCCTACACTTTGACCATTTGTATCCTTTTGTGTTCATGGCTCTCTGTTGCATGAGGCAATTTTGTTGATGGGAGTTGAGAGAGGCTCTGTATTCTCTTTAGCCTTTCTTCCACTATGTTCTGTGAGCCCTAGGTGTAGAGTTTACATTGTAGATGTATCACTTAGTGTTGGGCATCTCACAGACACTTATTTCTGTGTGTGACCAGTTGTGGAACTCTGCAATGGTCTCCATCTGTTGCAAAAAGAAGCTTTTTTGATGAGTGGTGACAGGTACACTTGTCTGTGAATATAGATCCATAGTTAGTATATAGTAAGACATTACATTTGTCTAGGATGTGACAAAGGGTTTTCTCTAGCATCTATGACCTCTCCAGCCATGTGTATTTGGATATATTTACAGTAGCACTCAGGAATACCCTCCCATTGAGAAGGCTTTAAGTCCAATTAGATAGCTGTTGATTACCCTCTAGATAAAAGTGCCACTACTGCCCGGTAGAGATAGTTTGTTGTCCTGGTCACTGTTCTGATAATTAGGACTCAAAGCTGGAGTTGAACCACTGATTGATTCCCTCCCTTAGCAACTTGCGTAGGATCTTGAGAACTATGAGAGCTAGTCTCCAAGGAGGAGGCTTCCAGGTCAGTTCCCGCTTGATTGCTCTAGGTCCTGTGTCTAAAGTATGTCCTGTCTTCAGCAATAGGGTCTTACCTCCAAGTTCTGGGAGGCAATCAAGGCCTGTGTTATTTTGGGTGTGTCTCTTGATCAATAACTCAAAGGGCAGTTTCTCCTTGCTGGTCCTGTATTTCTTGTTATATATCCTCTAGTTACATACATGCACTCATGCACATGTGTATATTTTAGTAGGCTTTTGAACTAATGAATTTCCCTTTGGTTTTTCACACCACATAGATATTGTTTATCCTCTTCTCTCCCCGCCTGTGTAACACTCCTTTCTCCCTTTCTAGTTAAAGCGCCCTCACTTTCCCCATTTCTCCCTTGGTAACACCTGCCTCCCATTATCCCCCCTCTCTTGAGATCCTTCTTCCCCTTCACCTCCATGATTCCTCGTATAAATCACCTTTCTTCCCTCTCTGTTAAATACCATTTTAACCATTTCGCCCCTGGTAACTCCTGTCTCCTACTGTCCCCCTATCTTGGGTTCCTTCTCAGCATCAAACCATGAGTTAAAGGGAAAATTATTATTTTAAATAATTACTATGAAACCAGTGCTTATTCCTGAAGAAATGAAATTATATTTTAAGGAAATGTCTTTAGTAGTACAGGACGAACAGGACAAGTTAAAGGAAGAAGCTGGTATCTTGCATGGGGATCACAAAACAGGAAGCAATCCCACATCTGTGTCCAGCTGTCAGGTTTCAGAATACCATCTGAGGCTATGGACTCCAGTGCTTCTGGCAGTAGCTGATTATCAACAGAAAACACAGGTCCTTTGGCTCCCACCTCCACCCTCAGAGCAGAAACCTGAGAAGGCCCAGACCTCAGTCTCTTCTTGTTGATAACAACCCTTTTCTTTCTATACTGTCTGGGTGATAACACAATGGACCAAGTGCTCATTTGCAACCTAACGGTAAACAGGAGAAGACAGAGATCCTTGGAGACATTCTCATGTTGTACCCGTCCATGTCTGTACATCCCCGGTCCCTGCTTCTACGACACATATTCTGCTGACTGAGGAGCACCTTTCCTCATCTCCCCAGATGACTATCTCCAGGGACTTTGTAAAAATTTTCCAAAGAAGGGATTGGTGGTAGGTTGAGAGGTTGAAACTACTCACTCCTCAAAGATAATAATCATTTCTTGGAGAAAGAAATATCTAAGAAGAAATATATTTGTATTGGTTACTTTTCTGTTGCTGTGGCAAAGGCACCATGACCAAGACAACTTATAGAAGGAATGGATAAGAGTCCATCATGGTGAGGCAATCATGGCAGGAGACAGATGGAGCAGAACGCTAAGAACTCCATCTTCAAGCGGGCCCAGGAAGCAGAGAGGGACTGACTGGAAGTGGGCAAGCTATACACTCTCAAAGCTTACCCGCCCATCCCCGCCCACCCCCAGAGATGTGCTTCCTCCAGCAAAGCCACACCTCATAAAAGTTCCAAGACCCTGGCCAAACAAGGACCCAAACTGGGCACTGAGTTCAAATTCTGCAGTGTCCCCGAGGACACTATTCAAACCACTGTATGTCATGCCTCCTCGCAGATGCTCTAAGAAGTCTAGGTTTGAATAACTATATCTTTCCCATACAAGCAACGTTTTGCTAGACTGAATGTCAGATGAACAAATTACGGATCTGAACTGTAAGCTCTTAAGGATTACTGTGAATAAAATATATGGGCATTCCATAAATGAAGCAACCATGGACACTCCTATCAGTGTTAGAGCAATAGTGCGACTGGTGCCTACACTGTCTGTGGACACAGAGCTGGTTAAGAATACTTGCAAACTTTAAGCTAAATCCAATACTTGTACCACCGACTGAGACACCTGAAGATCCAAGATCTGAGCTATAGGACACCTCAGACCCCCACAGCTAAGGAGATTACTTGCCATGTCAACTTTGGTATTTCCAGGGTATTTTCTCCAATCCTTTTCCAATAGCAAAATCCCCAGAGGCTAAAATCACTTATGCAGAATTGCATAGTGTTGCACAGAACCTATACACAGCCTCCTGTATACTTAAAATAATTTAAATGTACTTAATACATTGAAAGTAATAGATGAGTATTTACTATATTGTATGTATTATTTGGGGATGATCAATAAGAAAAAAGCCTGTACGTGTTGATTAGATAGATTAATTCTTTGGAAAACCTGGTGTTTTGTTGATTGGATTCATAGATACCAATCATTCAAATGTGAATCCATGACCCCGATTCCATTTTCAAACTAGACTCCTGGAGAGTGTGCACACAGCAAAAATGCTGGGAAAGCGTTGCATGTTATTTTTGAATAAAGTTTTGGTTCCCAATTTTTATCTTGTTTCCTGTTTCAGAAGTCTAAAGGAGTTTATGTGAGCCTAGAATTATACATTTGTTTACTTATTACAATAAGTAAGACTAGAATCATAGAGCCAATATCTGCAAAGAGTATAAACCAGAGTGCCTGATAATTGCTTCACAAGCATTAGTTGCTATGATTATAATCATTATTATTTTAAGTAACAGCAATTCTTTTTCCCCTAAGCAATAAGCCTGAGTCTCCAGACTGGACCACTTAATGGGGAAAAAGACTGCCTTATCCAAAGTGGAAATGCAATGATATTACAAAGCATTACAAACCTCCAGTTTCCAATATAATGGTTTCTGTTGGTTGGTTTCCCTTAGGTTATTGAGACATGAGAGACACAGCCACAACCCAAGAATGATAACTTCTATATTTAGAGGAAAGCTGTGATTTAGCCCTGCCTCACAGTTATATTCCTTAACAAGACATAGACATATAGGCAAGCATAGTTTTCAGAACATAATATTCTATCCACTATTCTGAGAAATATTTTCATATTTAATTCTGGGTATATAAGCCATAAAGAAGCATTTTGGTGATAGCCTACATTTCTCTGTGTTCTTAAGTCAAACAGATACGCAGTTTTTTATTCTGATTTTAGACCATAATACAAGCAGAGATAGAACTGTTTCTTCATAGACAGATCAGACAAATGACTTCAAGGAAAATAGCATTTGAAGAAATCATCTACCTTATATCAAAGCCAAAGTAGTGGTATAAAGTAGAATCCAAAGGCCAGATAAAACCACTGGTTTCATAGAGACAGAAATTAGAGGTTTATAGAGAAATGGAAGGACAGCATTTCTTTCCAAAACAAAACAGAAATCATTATCAGAGAGGCTTTCTTTTGCAAGGAGCCACAGCTGTATGCAATATGAAAATATGTGTCTCAAGCTCAACACACACAGTAAAATAGAGTTAACAGCCTGGATTTCATCCATCAAAGTTTTGGTAATGTCAAAATGGTGCCAAGTCTCCTAGCTCCACATGATGACAAGCCTCCACTGCTCATTTGGCTCTTTACAGGGAGTTGTTTGATCACTGATAACTTTCAGAGGCTGGAGTTCAAAACTTGTTATTGCTTAATTTTTCTGTCCCTCAAGGTCACCATTGGATTCTAGTCTTCAGGCTTCCCATAATGGGGGCAATGAGGAAGAACCAGGGAGGTGAATGAAAATATAATTTCCATCACGGAGCCGAGGTGGGATAGAGAGAGACCGGATCACCACAAAGAAAACCCAGGAAAACTCATTATGGATTCTAGTCTAGGGACGGCGGTGGATTTGGGACAAAGTAAGCCTTATAAGTTATGTCTAAATACTTCCTGTCAAACGAACTTATGGATTTTCCTCTAATCATGGTAAAGAGGAGAGAGAGCCTTGGATTTGTGGGAAGCAAAGATTATGTTGCTAGTTAACTGTACTGATTATTTTTCCTGTTGTACCGACAACATACATGGCAGAGGCAGCTGCAAGGAGGAAAGACCTGTTTTTTGCTCACAGTTTCCATTCACTGTGGTGGGAAAGACATTGTGGAGTTAGACACAGGTGAAGCATTCAGCAAAACAGTTCCTTATTCCAAAGGGATCGGGAAGCAGAGAACCCATGCTAGAAAATGGAGGCTGGCAAAAACGTCAAGCACACTTTCTGCTAGCTGACAGTCATGCCTCAAACACAGATCCAAACCTCCCAAAACAGTGCTACCAGCTAGAGACCACAAGCCCACACAATCGAGCCCGTGGAAGGCATTTCACATTCAAAACATAGCAAGGAGGCTTCAAAGCTGGACATATACTCCACCTAAATAAACAACATGGCATTTGCATACTGATTATGTAACTAGTTCATACCTATATCTAGTCTGTTCTTGTCCACATAAATTATGCATGTGCAAGTAACAAGAAATATTGTCTGCCCTGACAGGTCTTTAAATTGGAAGAAAGTGACTGCATAAGAAATTCAGGTACTGGAGACTAAATATTACAGGAGGGAGAGTGTTCAGGAAGCATCTACATATTATGCCGTGGTGGGGTTAGGACGAGCCTCATCTCACTCTGGTATCTGACCCTCGGGAAGAACATTCCTCCTGTGTTTAATCTCTCCTACAATGAGGAAGGGCATACACAGGCAGAGGGAATTACAGAATTGTGTTGGTTTCTCCAAGTTCTTTGTCACTGGTACTGCAGAACAAATATTTTAATAAATAAGGAAGATGTGTACCTCCCTTATATTTATCAAACTTTCAAAAATACACACTGGGGTGGAGAGAAGGCTCAGGGGTTAAGAGCCCTGGTTACTCTTGTAGAGGACCTGAGTTCGATCCTCAGCACCCATATGGTGACTAACAACAGTCCGTAATTCCAATTCCAGGGGATCCAAGGCCCTCCTCTGACCTCCTCAGGCATTGCATGACATGGGTGTATTTACATACATGTAGGCAATACATTCATACATTTAAAAATTAAAAATAAATAAAATATTTGAAAAATATACACTGATTTTAAGTTCAACATCATGTTATTCATGTAGTATTTTTATCCCTGCAAATGAAACTGACTACTTTGTAGCCCCATTCTAATACCTACTAAAGGTTCCTACAACCCCCCAAAACTTTGAAGTCAAATTATTAAATATTGTGTGCCTGATAACTAAAATAGATTGGATAAAATCATGACATGCTTCAGACACAGGACTTTGCACAACTGAGTTGGAATTGACCTGGAAGCCTCCTCCCTGAAGACTAGCTCTCATAGTATCAGAAGATGCTGTGCAGTATGCCAAGGGAGAAAGCCAATCAGTGATCCTAGGCAGCAACAATGACCAGTCCAGCAAATTATCTCTATTTGTACAGTAGTAGTCCTTTTATCTTGGGGAAAATAAACAGCTGTCTATTTGGACTTAAGGCCTGTTCAATGGAATAGATGTTTGGCAATGTAAATATAGCTAAGTACACATGGTTAGAGAGGTCTTAGACCCTAAAGAAATATCTGCTACTGTCACTTTCCTAGACCAGTATAATTTCTTGCAATATTCTACATATATATCCTTATATTTACAGGCAAGTATACCTTACCACTCATTAAAGAATTTTCTTTTTGCAACAGATGGAGACTATTACAAAGTTCCACAACTGGTCAAATGCAGAGAATAAGTGACTATGGGTGCCGACCCTAAGTGACACATCTGCAACCTCTACATCCAAGGCATATGGAACACCAAAAAAGAGAGGGTGGGAAGAACATAAGAGCCAGAGGGACAAGACACCAGCTGCTAGTTAATGTGTTCTAGACATGACAGGGAAGCTGCACCATGAAATCCCCATAGTGTGGAAGTCTAATGAGATCTGCGTAGACAAAACCAGTTGAACTGTCAAGGTGGATGGGGGAAATGTCATGGGGTCCCACCTCAAGATGAGGAGCTACAGGCAATCAATGGATGCTGAGGGAGGGAGAATCAACTTTTTCCAGAGATTATCTCACTGGGAGGTTATCTAATCCCAAATGGGCACCCCTAAACAAAGTGTAGATGAGCACTACTAAATGAACTCAGTGCATTATATGTATGTGTGTTTACGTATTCATTTGTGTGTGTGTGTGTGTGTGTGTGTGTGATAGAAACATTGACTAAGGGAATTTTTAAAAAGAAGAGCTCATTTAGTACACGGTTCCAAAGGGGCAAGAGTGCATCATGGAAGGGAGGCATGTGGCAGAGGTGTCTGGGGTAGATGCAGAAGCTAAGCGCTCACATCGTCAAGTGCGCACAGGAAGAAGGGAGAGACCAGAGATCTTGCGAGGTTTAAAAACTCTCTAAGCCTGACCCCAGTGACAGGCTTCCTCCAGCATGGCCACACCTTCTAAGACCTCCCAAAAGAGAGCCACCAACTGGGGACAAAATGTTCAAATACTGAGAGCCTGTAGAGGACCTTCTCATTCAAACCACCAAAGTTTATTTACAGGTGTACTGATGCATATATAACAATAATCAAAGAACACGAGAAATTGAGAGAGAATCAGGGGGCACTGGGAAGGATGGAAACAATGCAAATACAGCTCTCATGTCTGAAATTCTCAGTGTTAAAAGAAAAAATAGAAGCCAAATAAAGATAGGTGGGTCAATAAAGGAAAACTGTGAAGCTGGATATATAGATATGAATTGCTATTTCACCAATAACACAATGAAGTTTATACATGGTCTTATTCAAAGAACCAAGAAATGAATCTTTGTCAAATAAAATTATAACATGTAAATTTATGATCTTGGGCAAGTTCTTCCCCTTCCTGAACCTCAGTTTTCTCACCTGTAAAATGAGATGCTAATATGCCTTACTCGTGTGAGTCAGGATATTAAATTAATAAAATGATATATATAATAACATAATTTAGAAAAGGAACCTAGATTATTATGTATGCTATTGGGTGAATTCTCTTTTCCTTGAAATCTTGTGTTGAAACTCCAGTACATGACATGTGCCTGTATCTGCGGTTAGAACCTCAGAAGGCAGAGAAGTAAAAGGAAGTCATGAGAGGAAGGTCTGCTGGCCTTTTAAGAAAGACTAGCGCAACAAGAGAGACATCCAGGATGATCAGGTAGGGAGGAGCCAGAGGTGACATTTGCAAGGCAGGGAGAGGGGTTTGAAATGGATCCTTCCCTCACGCCCTCAGGGGAAACACCATGTTGTCTTGCTAGTCTTTGGTCTCCACACCCCAAAGTGTAGTTGGGGCAGATTAGTCCAGGTGTTCATACATGTGCTGCATGGATACGAGGATGGGGATGTGGTACCAGGGAGACCGGAGATGAGCTGCTCATGGCCACAGCTTCTCCTCAGGCTTGGCCTTGCAGGAGTGCTTGGGGTCAGGCCAGTCAACCGCAGGAGTATGTTGAACCACCTTCCTTCATCAGTAAGGACATTCTGGAAAGAACTGCAATTGTCTGCAGAACATTCTCATCTGAATCAATTTATAGATTCAGTTTGGATGGTGACTGTGCAAATCATCCAAAAGCAGCACAGAAACCAAACGAGCCCTTATTCTCCCCAAAGCTATTGTCATTTTGCAGATATGAATCAATACTGAGTTTTCAAAATGCCTTATTTCTTTCATGAATGCCTTGGCTTTCCAGGCAAACAAATTTAGTCCAGAGTAAAATGAAACAGCTGAGGACACATTTATCAGTATCTATTCATAAAGAGCTCTTCAGAGCAACCACCGAGCACTGTGTTCTCCATAAGTCCTTTGCACTGGGCAATATGTGAAAATATGCAGCTCCTTACCATAGATCCAAATTGCTAATGTGTCCTGTCCCAGAGAGGTTCAGGAGGCTAAAGGAGAACGTTCTCAAATTCCATGTCTTTGCAATGTCATCTCAACCACAGCAACACCCAAAATTCCACAGAGATCTAATAGTGTGTTGCTTCCAATCGCTGGATCTTTCATTGCTAAATGTTCTTTCTCTGTTGCTTGCGGCAGTTTTAAAATCACGTAGTGCAGCTTATGTTTTGGAGAAACAGATGATATCTCTATATCCTGAGGTCAGACCCTAACAGCCCATCAGTTAGTGCTTGCCTGCTATAGACTATGTGTGTGACATTTAAAGTACTTCATTAGTCTGGGGCCATGTTCCCTGGGGCTCCCCTATAACAAAGGGTATTATGGGTGCTTTCCAAATGTTCAGTTGTTATAAATCATTGTTATTAAAGTGTAACAGAATCCTAGGATTTTAGATGGTGCTTTTGAAATCTTCCAGTCCAGGAGTGGCAAATATATTTACTCCACTGGTTAACTCAGAGCAGTTGCTGGTGGCCACTGAAAGCATTCATTTTGTTACTTTTCTTATTGCTGCAACAAAATAACTGCCAAAAGTAAAGCTGAATTAAGAAAGCTTGGTGTGGGCTTATGGTTGGGGGCACAGTTCATCACAGTAGAGAAGGTGTGGTGGCCAGACTGGCACTCAGTAAAGCAGCAGGATTATGAGGCAGCTGGTCTCACTGTGTCCACAGTCACGAAGCAGAAAGAGGTGAGTGCTCACTCGCCCCTTTCTTCCCTTTCACTCAGCCACCCACGGCATGACGCTGCCCTGCTCGGGGTGAGGCCTTCCCTAGAAACCCTGTCTAGATACCCTCAGACATGTTCAGAGTTAGACTGCCTAGTGATTCTAAATATTTCATTTATTATTTTTATTTTCTGTGTATAAGTGGTTCATCTGCATGTATGCAAGTGCACCCATGTCATGTGAAGTCTACAGAGGCCAGAAGAGGTGTCAGATCCCTGGAACTGAAGTTATAAAAGGTTGTTAGTCGACATGTAGGTGATTGGAATTGAGCCCAGTTTCTCTGGAAGAACAGCAAGTGTTCTTAACCACTAAGCCACCTTTCCAGCCTCTTCTAGTTTATTCTAAATCCAGTGAAATTTGCAATGGAGATGAACCATCTCAAGAAAGATGTTGAAAATGTGCCAGGACCAAATGTAAGCATAACAAGAAACAATGTCAAGACTGCGCTGGTGTCTGATGCAGACACAAGACCTTCACACTTTCCAGCTGCATTCAAACAATTTTAAAGTTACAGATGAGAAAACTAAGCTCCAGTAGCATTAAATAATGCCACTGAGCTCACATACATTTAGACTCACTGAAACTTCCTAGTAGTGTGAGTAGATTTAATTCTGCCCTCCAGACAGCAGTACTGATCTTCATTCTAAATGAAATGAATCCAGAAAGCAGCAATCTAAGCCTTCCTTTCCTAACACAAACATGCTTTTTTCCTCCAGGAATGACATGCTTGCTTTGCATTTTCTGAGAGACTTTTTCTGCTGGAAAGCTTTTCATGTTTGGGATTTTGGACTAGGCCTGTGTCTTCATACTGTTTACTCCTCTGAAAATTGGGAAGAATAAGTCCAAAGTCTGAATTCTTCATGTTGAACTCAAACCTTCAAAACTATGTGTTCTTTGGAAAGAAAATAATAAAATGTTTTTAACTTTTTACAAATATGCCAATTACAAGTTAGAAATATTAATGTATATATAAACATAAAATATTTAAATTCTGCACTTAAATTGGACAAAGCATACGATAAAAATGAAACCCAAAAAGTGACAGCAAACCCTTTTGAAGTTATAAGAGCAAGGAGTTAAATTTTAATTTCTTGTACCAATTATTTTCCCACTGGGGAAAGGACAGTAAGAACTTTGCGTGGAAATGACATCTATTTTTTATTATGCCCCCTGAACAAGTACATCTTTCTGAACTGCCACTATTTATTGCTTTTAAATAAGAATAGATAGATTTGGAAAGATATGAAGATTCATTAGTCCCAGCTCTAAATATTGTGGGTGAAATTATTCTCACCCACTGAAGCCTAATGCAGACTCAGAGGACAGTCAAGCAATACCCTTGAAAAAACTGCATTTACAAAGAGTCTGTCCTTGTTCAAATAAACTCAGAGACAGTAAAACAAGGGTCTTCTTGTTGAGAACATCCAAGAACTGAAAAGAAGGGAGGTTTGATCTTGATCTTCTTCTATTAGGCCAACCTGAAAGCTATTCTGGCCATATTTTGTTAACCAAGCCACATTCCCACCATCCAAATTCCTCCAAAGGTCTTCTTTCAAAACAACCAAACCTCTACAGAATCAGATGGCCATCTGGTTTACATCATCACATGCCCAGCCCCAAGATGAAACTTCTAACTCTTCTCAGACCTTGGGAGGGCTAGCCCTATATGTTTTCTGGAGGTGGTACTTCAAACTTGCCTACAATACACACACAGATTAATATATAATTGGAGACGTATTCCCATACTTTACTTATGGCATTCATTTTACTTTGCTTTTCACTAGATTTGGTAATTTCTATGATCAATGACAAAAAGTGTGTCCTACATCTTTAATCCCCCACAGTATTTGTGACAAGCACATAGTGGGTTTTGAATGCATGCAAGTAGAGTAACTTCCTAAGTAAATGACCCTCCATAATTCTCACTGACAGGGTGTCCTCAGCTATCAAAACTATCCTCTCTTCATTCACCTGCTACACTAGAGTCATTTCCACCCCACACCCATCTCCTCTAGAGCTGGCCTGACTCACCCTCAGCTGTGTCACTGGATCTGACTTACCGCAGTGCAGTGAGGCTCAAGGAGAATGAGTCAGCTCAGTATTACGTCTAAATTTTCCATGACCTTTTCTCCTTAATCATTTGCTTCATTGCCAGTCTCAGTGACTCAGCTCTTAGCTTAATGGAAGTGGTATTTGTTCATAGCATATATAATATTCCTTGTACATAATGTTTTCAAAACTCTTCCATAGCCACCATTTTATTTGATTGACATAACCTTCTGAGGCCTTCAGAATGAACCTCTGGGGTATTACACCTTAGGAGTGAATGACAGAAAAGTGACTTAGCCAAGGTCATGGAGCTAAGCTAGTTAATGGTAGACCTGCGTCTCCTATTTTTTTCACAGAAGCCCTCTGGTTTTGTTTCCACCCTCAAAATGTTTCACCTCAACCACTCAGCCCCAGCTCAGCACACTGTATGTTAATGATTGAGTTATTGAGGTATGATCAGAGTTTCCAAAACTGCACTCTGGTGGTTTTGAAGTTCACGGGGTTGAAAGTAGGTGGAGGAGTTTATTTTTGTTATGAACAAACATTTTCTGGAAATGTTTGAGAGTCATACTGGAAACAAAGTCACAGTCAGGGTAGGCAGGGCTGGCAGACTATATAAATGATAAATGGGCAGATGGTAGGAGAATAAGTTTGTCTGAAAGGAGAGGGAGGCAAAGGGATTCTTGGTAGACAAGACGATAGGCATTGGAGAAACAGCTCGAGATGTGGAATTGCTGGGCTAAGGGCTAGATCACCACATGCATCCGTGGGAACTGTGCGGGCTCACATGAGTGTGCATTCATGCCTGGTTCTTTATTTTATAATTGTTTTAAAATTATTGTCACATGAATTGCATTTCATGGCATGTTGAAGGATTGAACTAGGACAAATTTACTATTAGTTAGCTTGTGGACTCGGAGAAATTTCTCTGAGACTTATCTTTCTGACTCTGAAACTTCATTGACTTGGTGCACAGAGTGACTGTGTTGCAAGGGCAAAGCCTGATAGAGTACTTGCTTAAGAATTCATTTCTATGTAGACTTTTTTGCGTTCCTGTTCCTCTATACTAAATATACGCATTTCTCAAACTCTGATCCTCAAATTCCAGATCTCCTTGAAACACTCTTATATTATTGTATCATTATTATTATTATTATTACTGATGAGTGTATTTCATTGCCTGCATGTGTGCAAATGAACCTGGAGGTCAGAAGAAGGTATTAGATTCCCCTGAAACTGGAGTTACAGATGGTTGTTAGCTGCCATGTGGGTACTGAGAATTGAACCCAGGTCCTCTGCAAGGACAGCCAGTGCTCTTAATCACTGAGACATCTCTCTAGCCCCCTCCTTGAAATACTCTTAACATCATTTATTCATTCTGAGGCCCATTCGTTATAGAAATAGAGAAATAGGTGCATGCATGCATACAAAGATGGAAATGCCCAGGGAGGAGCATGAAGCTCCATAGAGTGCGAATTGAAGTGTTGTTCTCAACCCACCCACACTCTGTGAGACATTACCGTCTAATTTAGCTAAAACCAGAGCCTGCTAATTGCAAATGATGCTTGGACTTAGGAGGTTTCACTGCAGGTCTTAACTTATTTATATTTTTTCCTTGGTATCGCGTAATGAGACATCACAGGAAAAAGGAAGTCACAGAGAATAAAAAGACACTTAAACCTACTCAGATGCAAAAATTGGAATCAAATAAAAATTGGAAAGTGAAGAATGTAAATTTTCTTTATTCTAACTGTATATTTTCAAGCCCCCTAACTGCGTCATGATTTCAGGGAATGCTGCTCCTCTCACCCCCACAACTCCTCTCCCCTGCCAAAAGTACCCGTGACCTCAACTGTTACCACGTAGTAGGGAGGTAACTAAAATTACTGCTTATGCGGAACCTGGGAATGCTAAAATTGATTCTGACCGAATAGGAGCAGAAGCTGCAATGCATAGAATTCTCAGATGAACGGGGTTGGAGGGAAAAGTCATCAGGTCTCTTAGCACAATCTTCCCTTGTCTCCTACACCTAGAGCAGGAGAGTCTCAGGCAAGAGTCCTCACTGGTCATTTCCTGTGTTCCGAAAGTGCTGTAGTTTAGACAGGAAATGCACCTCAAAGTTGCTCATGTGTTGAAGGCTGGGTCTCTTATATAATCAAAGGTGGAGATTTTATAAAACACCATAAAGGATCATGAGGTTTTGACCTCACTGATAGATTAATCCATTGATGGTTTCATATTAATGAACTACCTGGAGGTGGTAGAAGGGACAGAAGCCTGCGGACAAAGTAGGTCACTGGGCACATGCCTTTGAAGAATATATTTTGTCCAGAATATATATCTTGTCCCCTGTCCCTGACCACCTTCCCTTTTCCTTTCTCACCCTCCTTCCTCCTCTCCCGGCTCCCTTCCTTCCTCCCTCCCTCCCTGCCACCCATCTCCTTCCCAGACAGTATCTGTGAGCAGCGTGCCTCACCATGTGTTCCCCATCATGATTTTACAGCCTGTGATCATGGACTTAAGCCTCCAGAAGGTGGAATTAATCTTCCCTCCTTTAGGTTGATTTTCCCAGATATTTTTTCACAGAGGTGGACAGCTGATTCAGGCAGGGAGCATCATGTAAGAACGAGGACATGCCTGAACAGAGCAAGCCCCACACACTAACTGGTCTGGAGACTGTGACCTCTAGGATTCACACCCACTGATGGGAATGGCTCGTTTTTCCCATCCAGATACCTAGAAAAAAGCTTCATCGACAAACCTTCCACAATTCAGAACTCATTTTTAACCACAAAGTGTTTTTATAGCTGCCTCTATATGGTTATAATGGCAGCTAACATTTTTGGAAGACTTATCATATTCCAGGCCTTATTTAAGTGATTTCTGGTATGTTGATTTCATTAAAATTCATTCCATTCCCATGAGGTAAATGATACAATGTCATTATACAGATTTAAAAAAATTCCCGACACAGGGGAGTAACCTACCCAAAGTCACACCGCCAGCACGGGGCCTCTAGATATGAACCCAGGCAGTCTGATTCCTCCTTTCAGGTCTCTATTCCCCCTCATGAGAGGTGTGCTGTATCTGAAAGAATACAAGATGCATCAATATGCACCTAAGTCAATCTCAAGCAGATGAACAATAGCATGCCTGAAGAATTAATGATGCAAGAAAGGGTATGAAACTCCTCTTGACGGCCTTTCGTGCCCTAGAAGCATCTGGCAAGCCCCCCTCCCCCCCAAGTTCCAACATCAATTCCCAAGTCTTACTGCTTCAAAGCCATATCTAACTCTCTTGCAAACTGGCTGCATCACGGTGTTCCCGAGGTCTTTACATTACTGGCATTCGTGGATCCTTCTTGCCTTGCTCATAATAGATGATCAGTTTTAGAATGAATATGTGAAATGTGATTCTATATATCATTACTCCTGCACCCACCAAGGGAATTCCCAATGCTTATGATCTAGAAACGCCAGGTTCGATTGTAACATTGATGCTAATTTTGGGTGTTTTGAAAGACAAATATCAAGAGACCAGGGATTTGGTTGCTCGCCCTCTGAAGAGACCAATATATAAAAAAAAAATGACATAGGATCAGTTCCAGGACCTTTCTTCACGGTATCTGATTTAGGAGCTTTTGGAGGATGGTGAGAGATATTATGGTCAGTGGGAAAAACTGGTCAGTGTCAGCAACACCTTCTGTGAAGATGGCAAGGTTTTGGCTGGTCCAGAGCCCTTCCATACCATGTCTTTCAGGTGAAATCTGAGACTGAGTAAGAAGCACTTCCCCCACAGTCCTTGAGGAGTGTGTAACTGCCAGAAAGATGAACCAGACAGATTTAGGGGACTGGGCAACCTGCCTGTCTGCTTATCCCAAATGACTTGTATAACAGGGGTTGGCTCTTTCAGGTCAGATTTCTGACACCCTGCAGTGAATCTTTCCCTCCCAGCTCCATGCATAAGCATCACCCTGAAGGGGATGCAGTTGTTACTACTTGGAATAAACCAAAAAAAGAGGATTGGATCATTTTAAGCTTGGTGTTATTGTAGTGCACAATGCATGATGGCCCTAGCCAGGTCACCTGCTATGAGGAATAGAGGAATGCCTCCCATGGGCATGCTGTGCTCCGCCCCCAGCTAGTTGTGAAGCCAGCCTCTGGCCAGTACCTGGAAAGAACCTGATCCATCTGGGAACAAATTATGATTGGCTGCAGTTGGGACCCCACCCAATAAGTTGATTGGCTAACCAAACATATAAGATTCCGTGTACTGCCTGAATAAATTGAGTTTGCAGTGGATTACTGCTGGCTTCACGCTCAACTCCTGGAGTCAGTGTTTTGATTTTGCACCTACTCACCCCTATCTGCCTTCGGTCCCTCTTAGGCTGGTCCAAGTGTGGGGACCCCCAAAAGTGCTAAGATTGTGAAATTGAGAATTGTTGCACAACAGGGACCCAGCATGGGGGAACTTGGGGGACATTTAAGACTGAGAAGTCTTAGGTGGTGTCAACTTTGGCTCAGCATGGCATAAATAACAACTCTGAAAGGTAACATAATCTCCTTATGATTTGAAAATGAGTCCTGTGAAATAGAGATCCCTGATTTTGAGAAAAGTTTGGATTCTCAAGTTTGGATTATATGTGGAAATTTCATCTTTTTCTCTTTATAAATGCATTTGTGGCCCAATTCCCATGTCAACCACTAAGATGGAGGCAGAGGAAGGAGATGGAGAATATAATCAAATAATTTGCCATTAACATAAGACTATATGAGAGGCTTGTGTTGAGCCTGGAGAGAAGGCTCCGTGGTTATGAGAGACTTGTGCTAGACTCCTTGTTCAGAAAGACCATTCTGAGTTGACAAGCTAGAGAAGTAATTATATGCCTGTCCTTTGTGACTGACTGTCTCACCACCCCTTGTGACACTGGAAAGCTTTTCCTTATATACAAAAAGTCCTGATGCCTACACCATACATTAAACACAGCAACGAAGCAAGCACAGATTGTCCTTTGTAATTCAACACGTTAAATATCTCCAAACTGAGAACCATAGAGGCCGGGCAGGTGTTCTGAGACACACATAGTCCTTTGTCTCATTTGGTAGAAGGAAATCAAAAGCAGACACTCTGCTTGCCCGTGAAAGAGGGTGCGCCAGGGACTGGGCATCAGCACGCTGCTCAGTTCAAAACACACAGAAAATCCAATTGCAGATTGGCTGGCCACAGAATAGCACTGGATTCAGTTACTGCTAATTAAGATGAATGAAAAGAGACACAGGAAGATGTGAAGCTTGGCGTTACGGGTAGTGAAAGCCACTTGATGACAGGAAATGTGTTTTCCCTGATGCTTTGGAAAATCACTTCATATAGTGCCTAACCCATTATTTATTCTCGAAAATTTTTACTTAGTAAGAATCAAAGATATTTCTGACAAAACCATATTCCAGAAACTCAATCTGAAGGAGCTTAAGGGCCCAACCTGGGAAGACAGAGTGAGTTTAACTTCCTGTAAGGAACGGATCTTGGGCTGACCTATATAGAAAGACATTTCTCCTATTGGCAGTATGATAAAAAGCACCCAGCCAATGCTGGTGTGATGCTTGGATGGCCACTTGATCACCACCCATTTCATTTAAACCTTCTGGTGCTAATTTCTCTTTCTTGGGATAAATTTCATGGCTCCCTCACTCTGGGTAAAAAGGAATGAGAGCTGCTAGGCTCATACAAGGTAGGAACAACTTTAGGAAGCCAAGAGTAGAGAAAACCACAGAGACAAACCACATAGCATATCACATATTTTGACGGGATTCTTCATGTTGGAGCATCCTTTCTCCCAACTTTCCAGCCAAGAGAGAGACTGGAGAGTTATTTTAATCTTAATTCTATTTAGGGGACTAGAACATTCCAAAGAAAGGAGGGTTTCGCTGAGCATTTTAAACAATTGATTCCAGATGGATTCTCTCTGTATCATTTTTGGAATTGTTTGCTCTTACATTGTTCTAAAGATAGAATGTCACCAAAGACCAAACAATGCTGAAGTATTAAACATCACAGGAAGCAAATCATTCTGCACTGGGTTCTCACTTGTGTGTGTGTGTGTGTGTGTGTGTGTGTGTGTGTGTGTGTGTGTGTGTGTTCATGGGACCTCCGAGACATTAACCCTAGAAGGATAAGGTCTACAGGATGAGTGTAGGATCAATTGACCACATCTCTATTTAGTCAATACTTGGAGAATATTCTGTAATAATAATATACTAACGCATGACTTTTCTTTGGAGTTTTGTGCATGAATGTGTATGTACATATGTATCTCTCTCTCTCTCTCTCTCTCTCTCTCTCTCTCTCTCTATATATATATATATATATATATATATATATATGACAATAGAGAGGGAGTCAGGAAAGAGAAAGAAAAAGAGAGACTGTGTAAGAGAAGCCCATACTAAAAACCAGAACCTGCTTACCACCCATATTGTATTACATAATGTTCCTTTATTCTATTTGATTTTTACCCAGTAATAAACACATGGGGTTGGATATCAAGACCATTGGTAGAATCTTAGCTCCAATCAAGCAGAATTAACACCAGGGCAAGCTTCCAGACTGTTATTGTGCATCAAGTTAAATGTCAGTAGAGTGCTTGCCTAGCATGCAAAAAGTCCTGGGTTCCATCTCCCACAGTTAGGGAAAAAAAAATCTATGCATACCACATCTTAAACATTGCATTTAGGGGACCTAAGATGTAGTTCATTGGTAATGTACCCAAGGATCCAGATTTGATCCCCAATTTTACAAAAAAGGAAAACAATTACATTCAGAAATGAAATATGTACGTAAAGACACATACGCTACATCCGTTTGACACGGACTTTTCCTTAAACAAGGGACCCGTCAGCTGGCATCTGGCACTGCTGCTTTTCGACAGAAGTGCTTGTAATGTGTACTCAGCACTTTCTAGGTTGGGTTCCTTTAGTGTGAAGGACACCTGGGACCACGTGGGTTACACTGAGATGCAGAATCTCCTAGACTGCTATTTTACGGCTCTCTGAGCTTTGTAGTTATGTTTTCAACATTCAATTCCCAATGCACACTTATTTACACCTTTTTCAAAGCATTCATTTTAGTCTTCAGAGAGAGAAAAGAAATTCGTCTTTTTTTCACAATCAGGTTTTATTTTCTTTTTCGTGTGTGTATGTATGCCTGTGAGTCCACATGGGTGCAAGTGCATGTGTACTGTGTGCACGTGCATGTGGAGGCTGGAGCTTGACATCAGGATTCTTCCCCTTTTACTCTCCTACGTTATTCTTTGGGCAGGATCTCTCAAGCAAGACCAGAATCCAGTTATATGGTTAGTCTCACTAGCCAGCTAGCTTTGGAGATCCCCATCTCCACCTCCCAGACTGGAATTACAGGTGGGCTGCTGTACCCACTCAGGATTTCTGTGAGTTCTGTGGATCTTAATTCCTGTCCTCTTCCCTGTGTTGCAAGTGCTTTAAGTATGGAGCCATCTCCCTGGCCTCGCAATACAACTTTATCATTGTTGTCATTTTTAATTAGATTGTATTGTAACAACTGACATTAAGAGAACTGAGAAGCAGCAGACTACTACAGTGGAGCTTCTATATTCTGAAAGTGGATGTAACTGTATCATCTCATAGGCTTTGTCACTCCTCAGTTACAGCCAGAATCTATGCCCCTTCCTCTTGAAGGAAGGGTCTTTACAACTACCTTATTTGTGATTATGGTGGATATGATACCACATGACTTCCAAGCTTAAATTCTAAAAATTAACCTCTGCCTTGTAATTTTCTGCTACCACCCCTTGACAGGCAGCTGCATGCTTTGGGAGTCCAGAAATTTTGTATAGAGAAGACCTGAGTCTACTGACCCAAGTTCTAGATAGCCACCATCTGACACCAATACACACTTACAGCGATGTGACTGAAGAGACAGAGGCAGCTCCTCCACTCCCCAGTCTGCCGCTCCGCTCATCCCTCGTGGAGTAAGGAAGGACCACCCTGCTGAGCACTCCCAATTATAATTTAGTGAGAATTATGTTTTTACTCGAAGCCTGTAAGGTACCAGTAATAAGTGTTATGGCTGTCTTAAGTATTGGTGTGTACGTTTCACATAGGAAATGTGATGCAGATATCAATCAGTATCTGTTATAACTTCCCCAAGATTACACAAATATCAAGAGACTAAAGCCTAGTTCTAAGTCTAGAGATCTGACGTAATTACATTACTATATCCATGAAAAAAATTTAAATATCCTCTACTGAGATACATACAGAAGTCGATGATACATAATGATTTAGTTCGATTTCCCAGTTCCATGTTTACTGACATGTTCCTATTATTTAAAGAACTTAAGGCAAGAGTAAAAATTAATATAAAATACCCAGTAACTAAAAATTAAGTTAAAATTGTTAAATAAAACACATTTCAGTCATTCACTTTACAGATGACTTCATGAACTGAAATGGCCAGGGTATGGACTTCAGACCTAGACCTCCTGTCTTTAGATCCGTGACCATTCCCTATGTGCAAAGGCTTTGGTCATGTGTGTGCAACCTTCATACCACATGTCTAGTCTTCATTTACCCATTCTGATAAACCATCAGCTACTCCTGACTAGTCCCAGATGCTGAAGATGACTGTGCTTGGGGATGGTCAGTCCCAAGACATTGAGCCCAGAGAAGAGGCCCATTACACTGAAGGCAGACTTTAGCCATTTGAGCAGAAGATTCTAGGATCTGTTGATTAAGGAAGATGAGCTCTGGCAGGGCTCTAGGTTAACATGCACGTTTGATCTCCAAGCTCTTTGTGCTATGAGTAGCATTCTTCTAGGGCTAAGCAAAGCACCCTGTCAGTAAGATATCCGTGACAGGGGCTCCTCTTCTTGGGTATAAAGACAGAGCTTCCCATCCCCTAGTTGAGGCTTTCCTCTAAGCCCTCTCTTTCGACATCTTCCAAAAATCTGGCTTATCACTGCAGGTCAAAAAATATGTACCCAATAAAATCATTTTTCCCCTAAAGTTCAAAAGTAAATTGGTATGGTCATTATGTAAATCAGTATAGAAGTTTCTCAAAAAATAAAACTAGGAGCTGAAGAGATGCAAAGTGGTTAAAGCGCTTGCTGCACAGAAAGAGGACCCGTTTGAGATTCCCCAGAACCATGTAAAAGTCAAGAGCTTGTAATCCCAGGATGGAGGCAGAGGGCTAGAGAGAGAAGATCCCTGTTACTTGCTGACCAGTCAGGCTAGTCAAAAGGGCAAGCTGTGGGGTCAGTGAGAGATAGCTTTGCAAAAGTAAGATGTAGTGAGACAGAGCAAAGTGTCCAACAATCTATGACTTCTCTGTACTCATGCATGAGCATGAACCCCCATATACAGGCATACCACACACACACACGCTCATAACATGCACATAGGTATGGGGTCTCACTAGAGCATGAGTTATGTATTAATGGCCACACTCCAAAGAAGACTGACTGCCTCCTCCAGCCATCAAGTACCAAAAGCTCCCAGCGAGGGGAAGGGCCTCGGAAATCCCTTCTCCCTTCACGCTGGAATTGTCAATTGGCTTGATCTCGGGCGGGTGATCTTGTGAAGGTATCCACAGCTACTATGGAAAGAAATCAACCTGTCAGAGCTGTCTGAACTTCAGAGTTCACTGAAGGACTATTCATAACGACCGAACATGGGGTCAGCCAGTGTACTCATCCACAGCAAATGCATAAGGAAAATGTGGCATATAGTCACAATTGAATGCTATTGAACCATAAGGAAGAATGAAATTCTGTCATTTGTGGCAACACAGATGGAAGCAGGGAGCTTTGTGCTTAAGTGTCATGAGCCACACACAGGAAAACAAATATTGCACATTCTCATTTATGTATGAAAGCTAATTTTGTTCACCTGGAACTTGACGATAGCACACTGATCATTGAAGACTTATCAGGGTAATGGGGTAGAGGGATAGAGTTAAGTTGGATAATGAGCACCAGAATACCATTACATAAGAAGTATAAGTTCCAGTGTTCTTCAATACAGAAGAGTCTTCAATACATACAGTCTATGAAGTATTAGGGAGATGCAGGTTTGAAGGTTCCCCAGAGAAAACAAATGATAAATGTCAAAGAAATTGTTCTGGTTTCATCAATATATACTGTATACATGCATCAAATTGTCATCCTATACTTCATAAATGTGTACAATTACTATGTCAACTAAAATTCATAAAGGTAACAGTAAAGTTTTCCACTTTCATTGTTGAGCACTGATAGAGTTTGAAGACTGTCAGCCTAAACTGAGGTCATAAGCTGGGATAGGAGCCAAATGTTCTGCACACCTCTGAGCACAGCTAGAATTGATTCTAAGTGGCTCTAAAGAGTAAACAAGATAGATTAGAATTAGATCTGCTCAATGACCAGGGGCACCAAGCAGACATCAGACATTTGAGAATGAAGCCCTGAGCACAGTCCCAATCTTCTTCTCTGATGACGACACTGAGAAACAGCTATCGTCTTTCCTTGTTCCCCATGTCATGTCCCTGACCAAGCACCACCACTCTACAGTGACAGCCAAAACAAAGTGAAAATGATTAGAGTTAATGGCTGTTGTCTGTTCTGTAGAATGTTGTGACTACACATTTAGGAGGTCTATTTAAAAACTACTGTCCTTGACTGTATCTTCACAGCAGCCTCTGAGGACCCACAGAAGCTCCCCAGGGACAGTTACTATTACTCTCAGGTTTTCTAAGCTTGTGTCTAAGCAGACACAAAACCCCTAATTTAATTTTAGTGTTATATTTTAAAACACATCCACTTCTATGCCCAGAAAATTATTACCCATGAAAGAAGTGGCTCTAGTTATAATTGGAGCTAAGGGTTTTAATACTACTGTTGACCAAACATAAGGGGTTTAAGTCATAAAATCCTGCAGAAAATGTTTGTCTATCATTTTTATCGAATTTCATTCTGCCAGCAACAGAAAGAGACCAAGCTAAATGATATCCTAGGACATTTTAGGTAAAAGTGTAGAGTAAAAGAACATTGCCAGCCTGTACTTCTGTCTATAATCTAATTTATTTTGAGGGAGGTTGATGCAAATTCTTCATAAACATGAGAACCCAAAGATCCAGCGGAAGGGATGTTATTGAAGTATAATTCTCCCAGGGATAAAACCAAAATGCAGTTGGAATTTCATTCCCATTAACTCTCTCAGATCCACACAAAGCGACAAAGATTAAATCTGTGAGCAAATGACACTGCACTTTCTCCCAAATCATTCTTCTGTCTCAGAAGATACCCATCTTTTCCTAAACTCATGGTGGGTACTCTGAGCATAGTTGATGACAAAGATATATGGAAGCTGATGTCCAACTGGCATTTTGAAATTGAAAGGTTTTGAGGAATTTTTGCAACTTTCAAAGAGAAGGAAGTAAAATATGGAAAAATCACTTTACTGGACTAATCAATGGGTTTTTCTTGTCTATTTCCACAGGAGGCAAAAGAGCATAAGAAAAATCTTTCTCCTTCTTCAAGGGTATTTGCATTTTTTCTGCTGTAGGCAATATTTTGTTCCACTTTGGGTTTATCATTTTTACTACAGTTTTATTCCTCTGGGGGAGATATGCCAGATCCTATGAGGAATAGGAAATCATATGTGTGGTAGGAGAACAGTCCCTCAAGAACATCCAGAACTGACCCTGAAACCTGCATTCCATTATGTGGCAAGGGGTGTTAAAAAGCAGGATTTTTCAGGCTGAAAAGTAGGACTCAAATATATGCTCTTTATAACAGATAAACTCAAATATAAAAACAAAAGTATAAAGACGAAAAGATGTGTATTGCTACAGATAAATGGGCTCACTAAAATCTACTTGTGAATTTAAGATTTGTGTTATTTGTGAACGTCACACATATAGTGAGTACACTATATCTTTATTAGTTCATTCCTTATTCCTCTCTCTAATTTCCTGAAGTTCCACTTTCCCATCTATCCACACAACTTTTTGTCCTTTTTTTCCTTTTTATTAAATAATCCATTGAGTTTAATTTGGGTTGCCCATACACTCGAGGGATGGGGCCATCCACTAGAGCATGGTTAATCTACTAGGGAATGCTGACTCACTCTCACCTGGATGCTGTCAACTGTCAATAGTTCCTCAGAAAGAGATGGGGGCTTGTGGCCTCAACCTTCACCCATGCTAGAATGTTGACTGGCTTGATCATGTACAGGTAGGTCTTATATAGGCAATCACCATTGTTCTGGGTTCATGAGTCTAGCAGGCTTATCATATTCAGAAGACAATATTTTGCTCTAGTCCACCCCAACTTCTGGCTCTTGCAATCTTTCTGTTCCCTCTTCCATAATGGCCCCTGAACCTTGGTGTGATATGATGTCCTATTCATGGCTGAGAAATCCACAGATACGTTCTCTGGGCTTTAAGCCATTGTGATTTTCTATGTTGACTGCCATCCACTGAATAAAGAAAATTCTCCGATGATGTCTGAGAACTGCTCGAATCTATGGGTGCAGATAGGAATTTAGAGAGCAGTTTGATACTATGTCCTTTTACAGCAGCAAATAGGCACAAGAGGAAAACTCAAAAATAAATTATTTGTAAAAAACAAAGAAAATATTTGATAGCTGTGGTTTGAATGAGAAATGTCTGCCTTAGGCTCAAGTATTTGGACTCTAGGTTCCCAGCGGGTGGCAGTCCTCAGGGTCAGGTCGGTCATGGAACCTTTAGGACGTGGGGCTTTGCTGGGGCAGCACAGTACGTGGCTGGGATTTGAGAGCTCACTGCCTCCTTCCACTTCCTGTTTGCTCTGCACCGTGTCTGCAGTTGGAGAAGCGGGCTCTCGGCACCCTGTTCCTGTTACCATGGCCACCGTCTTGTCTGCGGCTGGCTGCCATGTTTCTCCTCCATGAAGACTCATTCCTCTGGAATTGTAAGTCAAAATGAACTCTCTCTTCCGTAAGTCACTGTCGGGCAAGTTGTTTTTTCATTTCTAATAATTTGTATTGGTTCCTTGAGAATTTCATACAATTTATTCCACTTATATTCAGCCAGGCACGCTCCTACGTCTCTCCGATCCAGCCCTACCTCCCCCCCCCCTTCACTTTATGTATTCTATTATTTCTTAGGGCATGTAGAGTCTTATTCGTGTTCTCGGTATACTCTTGGGTATGCGACCATCCTCTGGAACCTGGTCAATCTGTGCACTGTCATACCCGTAAAGAAAACAGACTCTCCCTTTCCCAGCAACTAGCAGTTGCCTGGAGCTGCAGTTCACACACCCCGATTCCGTGCTGGGTTTTGGGTTGCTTGGGCTTGGGTAGGTCTAGTGCATGCTGTCACAAGTATTGTGGGGTCATATGTGCAACTGCCCTGTATTGTCCAGTAAACAGAGGTTCCTTGTATATATCTACCACCTGTAGGTCTTACAATCTTTCGGCCTCACTTCTACAATGATTCCTGAGCCCTGGGGAGGAAGGATGTGATATAGGTGTCCTATTTAGGGCCAAACACTCTCTAGTCCCTTATTCTTTTCATCGTTACCAGCTGTGGGTTTCTGGGTTAACACTATCTGCTGCAAGAAGAAGCTTCTCTGGTGAGAGCTGAGAGAGGTACTAAACTGTGGGTCTAACAGTCAGTTATACGAAACTGGTTTAATACTGTGCCTATTTAGTGGGCTAGTAGTAAAAGTTTCTCCCTGTGTCCTAAGATCTGTTTAACCACAGATTACTGGCCTGAAAACAGTGCTGAGGACTCCATCTTGTGAAGCAGATGTTAAATTCACTCAGAAAGCAGTGGATTATTTTTGTAACAACTGTACCACTATTGCACCAGTGGGCATATCTTGCCAGGCCAGTTGTTATTGTAGTTCACAGGATTCATACCTGGGTCAAGCTGACAATTACTTTTGCCTTCCACTAATATGCATAGCACCTTCCAGCACCATGAAAGATACGCATTAAAGATGAATCTTAAAGGTCAGCATGAGCTTGATTCCTCCGTGATTGCTCTATAACTCATGTATGTAGTGTCTTCAGCAGTAAGGTCTTTCTGTCAAGTTCTGGAGGGCAATCGAGAACAAAAGCAATAGCTAGTATTGTTTGAAAGGCTATGGGAACTCCTTGATCAACAACTCCAAAAGAGAAAGCTCATTTTTGGCATTGCATCTGAATGAATGTGGAAAGGACAAGAATCAACTCCTGATTGAAGTCCAATAAAAAGGCAAGTAGTTGAATGAGATAAAGAGAATAACAGGATATGAAAATCAGATTCAAAAGAGAAATAAGAAGGAAAACATAAAATAAAATAAAGCTGTAATATAAAATTCGGTAAGTCATAAAAAAGCTCAATGAAAAGCTTCACCAACAGAATGGATCACTTAGAAATCAAAATGTCAGAGCAAGGAGACAAAGTAAAGAAATTAGATCATTCAGTCCAAGAAAATAATAAACTTAAAAAATAAGAGACTTTCAGGATCTTTGGGACATAATGAAAAGAGCAAACCTATAAACTATGGGCATAGAAGAGGGAACACAATTCTAAGCCAATGGCAAAGACAACATTTTCAATAAAATCATAGAAGAAAATTTCCTAAATCTAGAGAAAGAGATGATCTTCAGGCACAAAAGGTACACAGCACAGCAAATAGATAGAACCAGAAAAGAAACTCCATTTTATAGTTAAAATATTAAATATACAGAACAAAGAAAGGTACTTAAGACTGCAAGAGAGAAGACCCAAGACACATATAAAACCAGGGCCATCAAAACAGCAGTTGACTTTTCAATGGAAACTTTAAAATCCAGAAGGCCTTGAAACAATGTGCCTAAAATACTGAAAAAACTAGAGATACTAAGTCAGACTACTTTACTCAGCAAAATTATTCATCATAATTACAGGAGAAAGTAAAACTTCTCACTATAAAAAACCAGAAAGGAATTTATGACCACCAAACCAGCTCTAGAGAGAATAGTGGAAAGAATACTTCAGACAGAAGAGAAGGATAAACAGATAAAAGACCCAGGACTTGGGGGTAAAGGAGAGAAATAAGAAAACGACCATGAAATCAATAAAATGACAATAAACATCTTTTAAAAACTCTGAATATCAATGTTTTCAATTCTCCAATCAAAGACTTGGGGCTGGAAAGAAGGCTCAGCAGTTAAGAGCAATGGCTGCTCTTCAGAGGACTTGAGGACCATTCCCAACACCCACATGGCGGCTGACAATCCAGGAGATCTGATACTCTCTTCTGATCTCTGTTAACATTACATGATACACTTACATACATCCATAAAACATTCATACACACAAAATAAAAATAAATTTTAAAAAGATACAGAGGAGACAACTTAGAAAGCTAGGTTCATCTTTTTTTTTTTTTTTTTCGTCTACAGGGAACATGCTTCACTTTCAAGGACGGAAACTACCACAGAGTGAAAGACTAGAAAAAAGCTTTCCAAGAAAATAGAACTAATAAAAAAGCAAGTGTCACTGTTTATATATCTGACAAAGGAGATGTCCGGCTGTAACTAATAAGAAGAGATGAAGAAGGACACTTCATTCTGAAGAGGGAACAAACCATCAAAAGGACATTACAATTCTAAATATAAATACACCATCAACCACAGATTAAGCCAATACAATAATAGAAGGGGATTTCAGTACTCCACTTACTCCACATCTAGACAAAAAAATAAATGGAAGCACTGTGGTTAAATGACACTCTAGAGAAAATGTACTTAGCAGACATCTTCAACAATGGTGCTGGAAAAACTGAATGTCTACATGTAAAAGAATGAAACTAGACCATGGACAAAGTAACGAACTCCAGATGGATCAAATTCCTCAACATAAAACCTGAGCTCTGAAACTGCTAGTGGAAAAGATAGGCAACGGTCTGCACATTGTGGGCGCAGGAGAAGACTTCGGATAAGACTCCATTCTCTCATGAAACAAAGTAAATCACTGACAAATGGGACCTCATGAAATTAAAACGCTTCTGCCCAGGGAACTGCAAGTTGATTGAAGAAGCAGCCACAGGATGGGAGAAAAATCTCTGTAGGCTGTACATCTGATGGAGGACTAACGTTTAGAATACACAAAGTCTCAAAATACCCAAACACCAAGAATGCAGCTCAAAACAGCCATATGGTGTGCATGTGTGTTTACATGTGTGAGAATGCAAATGTGTGAGTGTCATGTGTGAAGGTGCAGGTATGTGTATACATGTGTGTAAGGGTATGCATACATATGTGTGCTGTGCATATGTAGGTGGAGTCAGAGATTGAGGTCAGGTGTCTTCAGTGGATGAATGGATAATGAAAATACGATACATTTACACAATGAAATATTAACCTTTTTTCTGTCTTTTGAGTAAAGGGAAGGAAAAAAGAAGTTTAATATTCCCCTAAAAAAAGTTTTACTCAAAAGAAAAGATACCATTTTTATTTTGAAGGCTGTCTGAAACCAAAAAACAACTGAATTATCTTAACTGTCACATTTAAACATCCCACCTTCACTATAGTTACAACACAGTGAGAACAGAGGCTCCAGAACAGCTGGAGGCTGGCAGCTGTGAAAACCAAAGATTCTCTTTATTTTGGGTTTTAACACTTGGATTACAGTACATACTTTCTAGCCAGGTCCACTCTGGTTGACAGATTTTATTCTAAAAGGAAACACTGGGTGATATCATGGCAAGTAAGAGGCTGTGGAGTTTGGCAGGTGCCAGGCTCTTGGGCATCATGTCCCCTCCAAAACTTACACTGAATCTTAACCTGCAAATTCATATACTGATGGTCTTTGAAAGTAGGAACTTTAGAAAGTAGCTTATTTTAGATAAAGTCATAAGGATAAGGCCCTGATGGGCTCGGCGTCTTGAGCTGACATACTCACTAGACTCATAATATCACTCCCTGCTCCATGCCATGAGGCAGTAACAAGGCCTCACCATATGTAAAGCAGATACCACCACCTCTATGCTCCCTAGTCTCTGAAAACATGAACCATGAGCAAATAAGTTTCTTTTCTTTATAAAATTTCTATTCTAAATTATTTTCTCATAGGAGCAGAAGTTCTTTGATACATCCTGTTAAGGAGTTCAGATTTTATCTGAAAGTCAAGAAAGATACTTTGAAAAATATTGTAATACAAAATGGAAAGAACTATGTGTATTTGTATGTGAACACCTTTGTTTGTGAAAAGATAAGCTTCGGGTGGTGGAAAGATGGCTCGGGGGTTAAGAGCACTGACTGCTCTTGCAGAGGAACTGGGTTAAGTTGCCAGTATTCAACATGGCAGTTAACAACCATCTGTCACTCCACTTCCAGGAGATCCAGTGCCCTCTTCTGAGCTCCGTGTGCATTGCATGACAGGAATGCACTTATATATATGCAGACAATACACTCACACACAGAGAAGAAAAAATAATAAACTCTTTAAAAGCTAGGCTTTGAAAAATATTTTAACATGAAATGGCATGGTTATATTTGTATCTGAAAAGCCAGGCAAAATCATGAGCTATAATTCCTTCAGAAAACAGGAAAGTCTGTAGGAGGCTACTGAGAAAGCCAGGGCAGGGATCTTTGAGTCTCATTTGAGATAGTGATAATGGAAATGGAGACAACAGAACTAATGGACATTAAGAAGTAAATCTGGGGCTAGAAAGATGGCTCAGCGTTTAAGAGCACTGACTGTTCTTACAAAGGACCCACCCAGGTTCAGTTCCCAGCACTCACATGGCAGCTAACAAACATCTGTAACTCCAGTTCCAGGGTAATCCAACACCCTCTTTTGACCTCCATGGGCTTTGCATGGCAAGGTACACCTATCTACATGCAGCAATACACTAATACACATGCAATAAAACTAACAAATAAAGAAGAAGTAAATCCATGGAGAAGGTTAAAGACACTGGTGATGTCTATATCTTGGCTGTTGTCCTAGGCAACTGTGATGCTCTTTACTATGGAAAGAACAGAGGATTCAAATTTGTGGGCGGAAGACGGCAAGTTTAGCTTTTAACATGTAGTATGACTGTGAAATACTTAAGGACCACTCTGGAGAACGTGCTCAAGGTTCTGTTAACTTTTGGACCTTAGAACTGAGCACTCTGGGCTTAGAGTTAAAGAAATGAGAGATTCAAGAAAGACTAATATAAACTCTTGATGAAAATTCCCAATGGAAGGAAAATAAGGAGTTTGATGTTTTGTTTGCAATAGAAATGCCTTTTATTTTTAAAAGTAAAGCAAAACCAAAGTAGGAAAATCAATCATTTAAAAAGACTACTTTTTTCCTATTCAGCAAGAAGTGAGGCAGAAAGCAGTTGCTGGCATCAGTTTAAATGTTCAGAGATGTCAGCCGACGTGTCTAAAGCTCATCCATCCTTGTGACTTCAAGACTGCTGCCTCAACTGCAGCCCCCACGTCCATGAAAGCAAGGAAGGGAAGGCAAGGTCAGCAGTCTGTCTCTTTTTACCAGGGAGTCAGAACCTTTCCAAGGGCTGACCTAACTGGCCCCTACATATGTCTCAGGACCCGGGACGACAGCTCGTAGACATCCCTCACCAAGGAAAGTCTGCAAAGCTAGCAAACTTGCAAAACTAACACATGTATTTTCCTTGCAAGAGGTACCATAGAAGGTCCCAGGGAAAGGTGTGAACTTGGTTAAAAAGCCTGTGTGTTTGTCTGTGGTAAGGAAGGCTGGCTCTGTATGGGGCGTCTTGCAAAGTCTTAACACCTGGACCTGCTTTTTAAATTCCTTTGTTTCGCTGTATAAAGGAAGGGCAGGAAAATCCAGCAGATATGAAGAATTTTTCCTGGGCTAATTGACCAGCAAATTTTATCTCTAGAAGACACTAAAAAGACTAAGTGGAAAGTAAAATTTCACCATACTGAAAACTTCAGTGAAGTCTGGTTTGTGCTCATCTCTGCCATGTATCAATGAGATAGCCTTCCATATTTCTTGGATATTTTTTCTTTTTTATTGAATTTTTGCAAATTTCATATAATGTAGTCTGCACATATTGAGATGCCCACCCTTATCTGGACCCATCTTACAGCTCCCCCAGCTGGATTTCATGCACCCTGACATATACATTAAGGCCTATTGAGCCAAGTTCATGTCCTCAAATATCCTTCAGTGTGCATCTACCGACTGGTTAAGCTATCTAGAGTCACACATTTAAGGAAAACTAACTCTCCCTCTCCTAGAAGTCATTGATCACCCATGGTTCTTCAGCTATGGTTGGGGCTTCTTTCCCACTTCTATGCTGATTCTTGTCTGGCTTGAGTGCATGGGTCTTGTGCACGCTGTTGCCATTTCTGTGTATTCATGTGAGTAACTTCCCTGCTGCCTGGCATACTCTGTTCCTTTGTGGTCATCAACTACCTCTGGCTCTTACAATGCTTCTCTCCCCTTTTCTGTCCCTAAATCTTGGGTGGCAGAGATTAGATATAAGTGTCCTACTCAGGGATAACTCTTATTCTCTGCACTTTGGCCAGTTGTGGCTTTCAGGGTTGATCACAATCTGTTTCATGGGGAAGCTTTGCTGCCCAGAGTTGAGAGATGTTTTAATATTCTTTCTGCCCCTTGTTCCACTATGTTCTGTGAGGCTTCAGTACAAAGGTTGCATTGTAGATTATCATTTAGGGATGGGTATCTCAGAGTATCAGAGAGATACTTACTCTCTACTTTTGACCAGTTGTGGAATGCTGTAATAGATGTTGCAACATTGGTTGCAAAAGAAGCTTCTTTGATTAGTGGTGAAAAGTACTTCAGTGTGTAAATTTAAGGATACATATTTAGAGTAGAGTAAGAAATTACATTCATCTAGGGCTACAACAAAAGTATGTTTTTCTCTAGGATCTATGACTTCTGAAGTCATGTGTATTTGACTATATATTCCCTCTCACTGAGTGGGCCTATAGTCCAACTAGACAACTATTGATTGCCTCCAAGATTAAAGTGCTACTATTAAACCAGTAGAAATTATTTGCTGGGCTGGTCATTGTTGTGGTTCATAGATTTTACAGCTGGATAGAATCGTTGACTTGTTTTCTCCCTTGGCAGTGTGCATGGTATCTTCCGATACTATGGGAGTTAGTCTTCAGGGAAGAAGTTGCCAGATCAGTTCAGCTTGATTGTTTCAAGTCCTGTCTTCAAAGCATGTCTTGTCTTCAGCAATAGGGTCTGACCTTGAAGTTGTGAAGTTCTAGGAGATAATCAAGGACTGTGGCAATAGCCTGTGTTATTTTGGGAGTCTCATGGACCATCCTGACCCATAACTTAAAGGGAGATTTCCCTGCCTGACACTGTGCTTTTTGGAATGATTGTGTGTGTGTGTGTGTATGTGTGTGTATGTGTGTGTATTTCAGTAGGCTTTTGAACTAACACATTTCCCTCTGTGTGTGTTTCAGTAGGCTTTTGAACTAATACATTTCCCGCTATGTGTGTTTCAGTAGGCTTTTGAAGTAGTACATTTCCCTCTGTTGTTTCATACAACCTAAGTGTTATTTATCTCTCCTCTCTCTTCTCCTGTATAACCCTTCCTATGCTCTCCCCAGTTAAAGTAATCCCTATTTTCTCCATTTCCCCGTGAGAACACCTGTCTCCTACCAGTCCCCTCTCTCAAGCTCCTTCTTTCCCCCATGATTTCTTAGTGACTTTTCACTTATTCCAGAGTTCCTTCATTGACAAAACAGAAAAAATAACCACTCCAAACTGTTGTCTAGCACAGAATAGGACTTGTTAATGCTATTCTTTTTTGCTAAATTAAGCATTCTGAAGATGTTCAAATAAGCCATTGTATTTAGTGATTACAATAGAAAATTACACGCAAGGAGGTAATCCACCTGATTTAAATTCTCAAACTATGCAGTCTAAAAAACATTCTTACAATAATTTCCATGTATGATGTCAAAAATAAAATAACTTATCAATAACAGATAAAAAACAGAAGGAGGTGAAATCTTGTGGGGACAGTGATTCTGTTTCTGTGATGTCTGACTTCATTTCATCATCAGTGACTTCTGTTAGGATGCTCAGTTCAAAAAGCAATCCATGAGGGCTCTTCTGTCAGAAAGGCATCACCCAGGAACTGAAGCATGATGTTCTGTGAGAGATGAGATTCTCATACAAGCAGCCCAGTAATTTGCAACTTGAATATGATTGATAAGATCAGCATGTCCAGCATTTCCTTTACTTTGGTTTATTATTTCTTTTATTATATTTTATTTAATGTGTGTGTGTGTACATGCATACAGGCATGTGCATGTGCCATATGTATATGTGAAGGTCAGAGGACAGCTTGTAGGAGTTGGTTCTCTTCCTTTACCACATGGATCCTGAGGATCAAACTCTGGGCATTAGGCTTGGCAGCAAGCACATTTAACCACTGAGTCATCTTACTGGGCTTTCTTTGTTTTTGTTTATTTCCCTTTGTCTAGTTAATGTATACAACATGAACATTATGAGACACATATGATAGAGCAAAATGGTTATTATAGCAAGTCCAATGAACATACCCATTCATACCTATCTCCTCATGTGTGCCATCGCTTCCACAACAAGACAAGGGAACATCTAGCCACTTCCCAGAAACCCTGAATACAATGCACTACTGCTAACCATAGTCTGCCTGACTTCCGTTGGAATTTCTACATACTCACCCCTCATTTTCTCACCTCCACCTTAGTCCTTGTTTCCTATTTTACTTTCTGTCTCTATATATTTGACATTTTAAAGAAGATTCCACTTACAGTGAGACCACAATGTATTTCTTTCTAGTAAGACTTGTTTCATACCACACAGTGTCCTCTAGTTCACCTATGAGGTGGCAAAGTACTTTGTCTTCTTAGCTCCAGTGTAAGCAGTGAGTCCTAGAGCACTGAGTTCCTTCCCACTCTCCTCTTGTACACTAATGGGTAACTCCACAGGTTTCTAAGATGATACTGGAAATAACGATAAATAGAATGAAGACAACTCTGGAAGCCCACCTGGGACTCAAACTTGGGAGAAGCAACCATACAGAAACTTACTCAGAATAGCAAGAGAACAGACTGAAGAACACACTTGTGCAAGGAGGTACAATGGCCACACAAAGATGTGTACCTCCAAAACCGCACCTCTAAAATATGTTACATTATAGTTCAGAAAGCACTGGAAGATGCAGCAAAGGATTCTGAGACGAGAACATCGTGGGTTATTATATTGGGCTAATAAATTATGGACAGAAGAGTCCAAAGGAGAGAAGAAAGGACAAGGAAGCAGGGGCTGAGATAATGTTCACTGAAAGTGTAGGCAAAGCCCATAGCAAAGAATGTGAGATGTGCAAGCTGGACACGAAAAAGCCTTGTCCTCTAGGCTTCCTGACTGAGCCACTCCTGGTGACACCTTGATTTTAGCCCCTTAAGCTGTACGTTGCACTTTAAGAGTCTACACCTGTAAGATAATTAACTTGTGAAGTATCTGATAGCTTCTCAGAACAGCACAGGAAACTAATAGAAGAAATTATGCTGTCTCATGACTCTGTAGCAAAACTCTCCTTGTCCTTAATTACCCAAGTTTACTTGATGAAGATACCTGGTTGAAAACAGTTTAATAGGTAACACCGGCCCGGAACACACAAAACTTCTGGGCTCCAGGAAGTGGTGATAGTTCAAACCGCAGCACAAGTCAGCCAACAACTCCTCTGTGAAAACCCAACCTGTGTTCATGAGATTCATTTACCAAGTATAGCTTGATAAGCAAAAAAATGTCAAATCCAAAATTCTGACTCATACATGGTATATATCTCTTTAAAATGTTTGAGTGGAGCATTCCTGCATTATTCTGTCGTAGGTTTAGCAAAAAGATTGAAAAGTTACTCCACATTGAAGAAGACTCAGCAAACATCTTTACCAAGTGCTTATACTCTGACACTGAATCACTTAACCTGAACATTTCTAGCTTCTCATGTTTTTCCCAAAAGAGATCTCTGTGTAATTCACCTTAATTGTTGATGAGCAATATGCTTGGAAGTCACTTAGATCTTAAGTGCATAATCATTTTGCCACCTGTAATCTCCAGGAAACTGATATAACGAGAAATTGATTATCCAATAGTCATTGGACCAATTCCAGACAGGTGGTGGTAAGATTAACTTGTAGCTTCAAGCATTGAAGCAGGGGCTTGTAAGAGCCTTATCTTGAAGTAGTCCTAAGGGTTCTAGTTCTGGGAGACTTTAGGCACAAATCCTTACAGGGTGTCTTTAAGAATTTCTCTCAGTGATGCAGTGCTCGGTCCCACTCCCCTAGGTCTGTAACAACTAAGGGTAAGATTTCGCCTATTTACAGAGAAACCAGAGTTGATTTGGGCTTACTTACAAAGACATTATCTGGAAGAGACCGTGGAATCCTCGCAGAGAGGAGGCTACATCCTTTCACATTTTCATCAGATCTGCAGCTCACTTCCACCAAAGAGGCGACCACTGCAAGTGCTGTGTCCTCCCCAGAATTCTCTTCTCCCCTCTTAGCCCCTCCCCTGACATACTACTCAAGTCACTGATTGGTTGGGAGGTACCTAAGTCTATTGGCTTCTTCCTTTGTCAATCAAGTTCCGTGTGTGTGTGTGTGTGTGTGTGTGTGTGTGTGTGTGTGTGTGTGTGTGTGTGTGTGTGTGTGTGTGTGTGTGTGTGTGTGTGTTCTGATTGTGGGCATGGGCAAGTCCCCATTCTGACAGAGGAAAACCCCATACTACACAGGGAATTTGTAAGACTTATTTTAAGAAATGAGAAATTTTGGAAAGAAAGTTTCTCCAGTAAGAGAAAGAGGATTCCAGGCTTTCAACAAATCTTATTTCTTGTTTCTGAAATGATGATAGTCAGGAGGAGACTTACTGGAATAAACAAGGAATTGTAGTAATTTGTGGATCCTGACTATGGAAGTACAAATGATGGAGAAAGGGAATTAATGAAGGAGGAATAAGTGAACATGAGGAGGAAGAGAACAGATGTTACAGCAGAGACTTTACAAAAGAGATCACTCAGTCTAGCTAGTAGACATGTATTCTTTAATCCCCTAGCAAATGGACTATGTCACCGAGGGCTTTTTCTCATGCACTCTGGATTTATCTTAACTAATTAGATATGCATTACCTTTTTCCAACTTGGGTCACAGTATGAGATCCTAGATAGTCATGAATTAGTCAGAGGACATAGTTCAATTCAGTATAACTGGCCACAGGAAGCTCTTGTAAAGGTTCTTATTAGCACAATGGGGGCTTGGGCAAGCAAGGCAGGTGGCTGTCAGTGATTAGATCTGAAAAAAATGCTAAAAGAATAAACTGACCCATGAATGTGAATACAAAGAAATAGAGCATGGAGGGTTGCCACAAAAAATGTTGAGCCTGAACAACTAAATTCAAGAGTGTGATTCCTGTTGTATCGGCAGCAGGGGACCAGGGATCCAAGAAGAAACAGAGTTCTGGTTTGACAAGATCAAGTTTGAGATGCCTTGTTACCTATTGCATGCAGAAGACCTGCACAGGATCAAGTCAGACAAGCTCTCAGCATGGGTTGGGAGGGGCCACGAAGTCCCAAATCAGCTGAGGAGCTTCTGGCAATTAATGGCTACCAGAAGGACAGTCCGTTTTCCTCAGGAATGTGGTCCCTGCCAACCTACTCACATTCCAATAGATGGTCCCACACCCATATACATGCTGGTAGCACTAAGTGGACTCAATGCACTGTTTTAAAACAGCACATACAATTGGGAAGGAAATCAAAGGATGGGAAGTGTTAGTAGTATAAGAGCACACACTTGGTGTATTGTCGTTTTAGCTCTGTGTACACATTAGCATGTGTTACCAAATATCAAACACTGGGCCTGTGTGAGACACTTTGCCACTGATTTATATTCCCAGTACTCTTATAGCATACTTTCAGTTGGTGTAATATATAGAAAATAATTAAACTTTGTACTTAAGAGAAATCAGATGACAAAATTTACTCTAAACTTGTGTGGAGCAATCTCTCCAGCTTCATTGGATGGACCTTTTGACAACGACGAAGCTGTCTTCTATTTCACAAGTCCTCTGACAGGCTTTCCTCCCCATTAGGGCATTGCTGTCTCCTGGGGAGAAGGCAGGAAAGCATCATCGCCTTGCTTGGTATTTCTATTGTCAAGCCATTCCCAGCAGCAGGTGCAGAGGAGACACTCATCCCCCAGGACTGGTCTTGCCAATACAGTCTCTTCACTCTTCATGCGTTCTGTGCCATTCACATTCCTAGTCATCCCTGTAAGGATGGAACTGTCTGCACCTGCATCCTGTGCTGTCCTACATGAAAGGCCCCTTCCCTCCAAAGCTCATCTTATCTGCCCTTCTGACTGGTAATGTCCACTCCAGCGTGATAAGCGAGGTCCCACCAGATCCTCAGCAGAACTTTCTTCTAATGCTTTGGGCACAACTCTTTGTTACCACTACCTCTCTCCCTCATCCCGGAAGCCTGTCACACCTCTTAACTTACTGTGAGACACCACATTGACGCAGGGATATATGTACTCATCCTGAGTCCCCAGTCAACCTGTCTTGTCCCATGATACTAACTGTGCCTGGCAGTTGGTATCACAAGTTGAACCAGAAATGCAGATATTAAAAAATTAATCATTGAATAGAGAAAGCTTGCATACAGGCTCTGAGTGCATATCATATTGGCTGTATTTCTGAAAATAATAATTTAAGATATTTTCAACTCATTTCCTTACTATAAATATTTTTTACTTCAAAGGTAGATTGAGAAAATGATGGCTTCGAAATTGAAGAGCAAATCACTAATATCATAATAGCTTAGGTGGCATGATATTAAGAATTTTAATTATTTTTAAAAAGTGAACTCAAGTCTCTCCACACATACCTCCATCCTTATTTTGTATGAATTCATTTCTTGAGTGGCATAGTTTTTCTATGGAAATTCTGAATTCTTATTCCAAACATTGATTCGGGCTGTGTGTGTGTGTGTGTGTGTGTGTGTGCGCGCACGCGCGCGTGTGGTCTACACACGTGGGGATGTGTGAAGACAGTGGAGGGAATGCAGAGTGTAGACAAAGATACAGCTGGAGGACACAGACCTGGGAAGGACAGGCTTCCTCTGCGGCTGGGCATCTCACCAGGCACGCTCGTCCCCATGTACTGCACACACGTTTGCAGAGAGGGTTTCTTGTCTTCTGTCCTTTTGCATTGCCATGGGTATTGGTATAAATTTAACTGTGTACAGGGCAGTGGGCAGGCTTGTTGCACACTGGAGTCCTGAAAATCTAAACTGTGCTTAAAATCTGTTCGTTCAGTAATTTTGATACACTGCTCCGTATTAAAGTTAGTAGTGACAAAAGTTACTTTTCATTAAATGCTGTGCTGGTGAACCATTCAGGAGCCTTACCCGGATCTGGGCCTACATAGCATCACATTAAAACAAATAGAAGTGCTCAGTTTGGAATAGAATTCCTGTATTCTCACCTCCCAGATCTGTCCCCCCAAAACGGTACAAGTCTTCTCTCAGGGCTTCGTGACCCATCCTTCCCATTTCTACAGGTTGTCACATCCTCTGTAGCTGTGGCACAGAATTTTAACTGGAAAAGCATTATTTCAAGTATTGAGAATTTTCTATGGAGGAATTACACTTCTATTGGTAAACCTGAGTGATTACATTATTAAGGACTCCAACGTTATTTTTAGGGAACAGAATAGAGAATAATCTGTTTCATATGTGTTTTGACCTGATTATTAACTGCTTCAAATGACCATTGGGTTTACCTCATCTTTCTAAGCGTATCTTCCTACCTCCTCATCCATTTAATCACTGCCCTTCAAAATGTGTAAATTATTTCATCACGAGGGTGAAAAGTGGTGAATTTCTGGGCACCACTGGACACGATCCTGTTCCTGGGCAGTCAGTAGCTTCATTTTTCTTTTCCTCTTTTCATTAAAAAAATTACTGATGTAGTCTATGTAGTGAAACAAAATTTCCAATGCTGGTGAACATATTTCATAGACGTTCATTAAAGCAGGGGACGGGATTCATGTTTAAATGACTAAGAAGTTATAAAAGATTTTACAAGAAGAAAATCTAATGAAGATAATTCAAGACACTAATAATTTACCAAATTAATTATGATAGGTCTATTAGAGACCTGTACCAACATGAAGAGGCAGCCTTGAAAGTCTGAGAGTCTTTATAATTGTAATACCTACTTTGTAAGACATTTTGGTGAGCGGAGCTTGTGAGGGTCACAAGTGCTTGGAATGTGATGCCTGTTTAACATGAACCAGAGTCAAACCATCTTAATCTGTTTCCTTTGCTCTTTTCACTTTGTAGTGCTTCAGAAGTTCCAAAGCAAGCCTTAGTTCCTAGAACTTGCATTTCTGGAGACAGGTTGCTTGCCGTTACAGTAAAAAGCCATGAACGCGTCTGCCAAGCTGATTAAGGAATGGGGAGATCCCCATGAAGCACCATGGAGCACCTGAAGGTTGTGTCTCTGATTAAACACTTTGGAATCTGCCCACAACATTCTAAATCGCCCCATTTGTACTATGTCTGAAAAATTACACGTGCAGCAAAAAGTGTGATTCAAATATATTTAAAATATGCAAGAAAAAATAGCTTGATCCTAAATAATAATTTTCATTATTCTTTTAACCAAGTAGAGTTAAATGATATGTATGATCTCAAGTACTAACTTATAAAAAATATGACAAGTCATAAATCAAACAAGAAGACTCTTTTTTTCAGAAAAATGTATTTGCAATTCAAATGTTCATATAAAAAGCATAGATTTTAAAAAGTTCATAGATGTATGTTGAGAAGTGCTATGATCTTGCCATTCATTGCAATTACATTCGGAAAGTCAAGGGGGCCACGCTGTGCCACGGTGCATGTCTGTCACACAGACGTCACTCTCATCACTACCTCCCCAGAGCCATTATCTTCTGACACATCTTCGTGGGCCCTCATCCGATTGAACAGATGCAGCAGCACGTAGCCGCACTGAAACCGTGGGGAGGTGAGCTGCGTTGGGTGGACCAAGTTTCTGTTTCGTAGAGCTGACAATGGTAACCACAAAGTCCTACTTGTGGAAGACTCGCCTCGGCTACTTTCTTCGATGTCTGTGGCTTTGTCATAATTTAATACATCCCAGTGCAAATTAACAGCTCGCCAGCGTTTAAACACTCTGTAAACTGCCGCTCCTTCATGAATGATGAGACCTAAAATTCAAGGAGAGAAAATGACAACTGACAATCAGAAGTTGGAAGCATCATCTCCTCAAGGCAAGGAATTCAAGAAGGAGCCTAATCTCTGTTACTTGTCACCATCAGTGAACACAATGCTCTCACCACTCTACGATTACGGCTACTAGCAAACCATTATAATCTACACAGAAACCATCATTATGTAAAGAGAATTCGTTAACATGTAGAGAGTTCAGCTGTAATGTCCTGTTACCATTTTGGCTCAGAGTATTCCTTGTACATTTATAATGCTTTTAGAGAATCCAGTAGGTTCACTTTTCAAACGTGACATTGTGCCCACTCTGTACCATGTGGTATATTAGGAACTTGGATCAAGACCTGACACACAGTTGACATGATACAACATTTTGTTTCTCATATTCTCAGCAATGAAACAAAGTTATCAAACACATTAACTTCTTGATAACTTGGTGCCTTATCTCATTTAATTTTTCTCACAGCCTGTGAAGCAAATATTCCCATTTTCCTCATTTTACAAAGAGGGAAATTAAGCTATGAGGATATGAAAGAAATCTCTTGAGTACAGACCAAAAGTGGCAGAGTTGGCACCCAGTCTAGGCAGGCTGACCCCAGAGCCCTTGCTCTGAATCTAACTGTCACCCTTTTCTGAGGCAGACTCTCAGGAAAATAAACAAGATGACATGAGACCTTAAACCACCAGCCTATACATCAGATACGGTGCACTAGAGACCAGAGCCAGCCTTACTGTGCATTCTACCTGCACCACACAACTTACATTTGGCACGTGTTTACATTTCATCAGATAGTCCAAAGCTTCTGAATCTGTGACCCCTCATAGAAAGAGGAGGTCGGGGAAGAGACAGCCCTTCAGATGGAAGTCAGTGGAGGGGCCAGAGGAGAACCTTTTCATAGTATTCGGCATGGAGGTGGAGCATGCCAGGCGGCGCAGTCGTGTTCCTATGGATGAATTGGGGAACGAGCCCTCCTGCCGCCCAGCACTTGGACTTCTGCACAGCTGCCTCTGGGAAATGCCCAGAAATGGGAACACGGAAGTATAAACGAAAATGCTTATTGCAGCACTATCACAAGCACTGAAAATCCATCCTCCAAAGAGTAGGTGAATCTCGAGTGGGGATCTAGTGGACACCAGCAGTGGAATGAAGACAGGAAAGTCGTGCGCGCTGGCTTGGATAATCTCAAAACCAAATGAACACCCCAAAGCCACGGGGGAAAAAGAAAATGTCTTAAAGGAATAAATGACTGAAATGAAAGACACTGTATATTTTCCCGAGTACACATACGTGATCAGTGCAAGGAATTAACAACCACTAAAATTATAACAGTGAGGAAGGAAGGAAATGACTGAAGCTAGCAAAGGGCTTGCAAATGGGCTTTGGGTTGTGTTTTAAACACTGTATTTTGTAACCCAGGCAAGAAGGATGTGGAGGTTCAACTATGATTTTGTGCATTTTTTGCACCTGAGTAATTCAAATTTCCCAAGGTTAACAGATAATGTATTAGTTATCTAAAATGGATTTAAGAAGTTGGGGGAACATGGAGATCATCGCCCTATCCACAGACCCGAGGAGTCAGTAATACACAGACTACAAAAGGATAAAAAACCTTTGCAGGAAAAAAATGGCAGCATCTTAATGAGAGAAAGAAGCAAAGCAGCCTGGGGTTGTTAAGGGCTGAAGGAACGAGTGACTCAAAGAATGGCTATGATCTTCTCCCAGGTTCAGTGTAAGGGATTTGGGCATGTTTAGGTTGGAGAAATTACTCCCTCCCTCCCTCCCTCCCTCCCTCCCTCCCTCCCTCCCTTCCTCCCTCCCTCCCTCTCCATCAACTAGAACAGTGTCATGCAAATGATGAAGATATCTAGTCCTTGAAATAAAAGCAGTTTTATCTTTGTTGCATTGCTTCCTCACTAGCAGATACACTTCTAGTATATGTGACTTAATAGCTTCCAGTGCTATTTACAGGCCCACTATAAAAGCATGTGATCTAATGAGTAAAAATGTCTTTGAGTCCAATATTATACATTGCCCAAATAACAAGAAATGTAAGCTTCTGTCAATGGTAACAATCTCAGAAAATCAGTGTTGGAGTTTCTTTTCCCAAAGAAATGACAAGAATTGACCCAGCTGACCAGTTGTTTTCAGGAAGCAGCCAGAATTACAAGTCAAGATAACTAGATTTTTAATTAGTGAGTCTATCATGTGCTTCCTGAATTCTTCATGGCCCAAGACTTACCCTTTCTAACTTTTTCTTTTCCCCTTAAAATGTAAGTGAACAAAAAATCTAACTTTTGCATCCAGCAGGAGAGTATGAAGATGCACTGCAACTCACCAACAATGAAGCACTCAGGTTTCCTCTGAGATGGTGACCATACAAACATAAGACACTACTATTAATTAAAAAGATCAAAAGCAAGCCCATAAGGTGTGCTATGCTCATGCACAGTAATCACAAAACAATACAGCCCAAGAGGAGTTCCTTCAGAGTGAGGGCAGTGATGATAATGGTCACAATGCAGCTTCATCTGAAGAAACCACTCATTTCTTTTAGCATATTATTCTTTTTACATTAAATTTCTTTAAAGGGCCAAAAATCAGATCATTCACTACAGTTTAAAGTCACTTTCTAAAAATGCAGAAATAAATCTTATAGACCTCTAGAGTGCATTTTGAATGGAATTTAAAGAAACCACTTGGAAGATCTCATAAGGACAAGGCCCTCTTGCATGTCCAACTCCAGAAGCTATTTCTTAATTAAGTCATGAGTGATGTCTAAATATTTTATTTTCCTGAGCAGTCAGAATTACTGTTTGCTTTTTGGAAGTTTCAATTTCCCCAAAACAGAACAAACCCCATCCTGCCCCTAAGGCGGCTCTCTGTGGGGTGAGTGCTCCTCTCTTCTTTAAATGACCTGAAGCTGAGGCAAATGCTTTTGGAACTGGTGGTTACGGGAAGATATGATCTTTAATCCAAGGGTAAGGATTCATTTAAGTCGAATTCATTGTGCTAAAATTCAACCTTTAAGAACTGTACTGCTGATGCTTTCTCACTGATTTTCAAAGAAAATTGTAACCTTGACATTTTGTGCCATATGAGAAGAGGTTTGAATTTATATTTTCATTTGAATCACTAACTTTGCAGTGAAAAGCAGTGATGATGTCAATAAAATGTAAACACTAAATATTTTAAGGTGCTTGTTACATTGAATGTCATGGATGTCAGAAAAGTTTAATCTGAGAGTTGAGGAGTGTAATATGGGCATTGTCATTTTTTTCTTGCCAATGAATTTAATTTGGAAATATTTTATTGATATGAAGGGGAAGATTTTTGTTAAGGATTAATCTTGAAAATCAAAGCAGTTTCTAGTGTCATTGATGACTTTATCTAAACAAAACCTACTCTACATTTTGAACTGGTATGTAGCAACAGAGCACATGGAATATAGAGAGTATAAGGTGAATCCCAGAAGAAAAAGGAAGATTATCAGGGTACATGTATCCATGTGGTCACATGTTTACATTGTAGTGGGGATGTAGCTCAGTGACAGAGTGCTTGCCCAGCATGTGCAATGCCCTGAGTTCAATACCCAGCATCACCCAGGGGAAAGAGGAGAGAGAGGGAAAAAGAGAGGGAAAGAAGGAGGGAGGGAGACAGACACACAGAGAGAGGAGGATTGATAGTCAAGTACAAGTACAAATTGTATCTAACACTGACTGCAAACCCCTGGTGAAACAATTCGTTCTCTGTACCTCACTCTATCTCCCTTCCTCCCTCTCTCTCCACATACATACATCCAGACAAGGCAATGAGAAGCCAAATAAGAAGACAGAAGCCCCAAAGGGCCTACAGGACGTCCCTGGATTATCTGACTTTAAGAACCATGGCAAATAGATGTTTGCTGTTTGAGGCATCTTGTCTCCAGGATTTTGTTACAGAATAGTATAAAATTACTACCATTTAAGACGTTATAGAAAATTGATTACCACCTTAATTGAAATATAAGTAAATCAAGTACTTGGGACTGAGATTTGGCCTGATCTTCAGTAATCCTGTGTTTGAATGACTCTTGTGAAGATTCCTAGGACGTTGTTAATCTGTTTTCTATCACTATGACAAAATCCCTGAGGAAAACAATTCAATCGAGGAAACCTTTATCTTGGCTCCCAGTTTCAGGAGTTTCAGTACATGACTGGGAGGCTTTACTCCTCTGGGCCTGACACGAAACAAAACGTGACGGCACAGGGCCAGAGAGCATCAGAGCTGCTGACCTCATGGCTGCCGGGAAGCAGACATCCCACTTCCTAATTTCTACCAGGATGCTGAATTCATCAACAGAATAATTAATTGATTAGGTTAGAGCCTGCCCTAGATCCAATCACTTCCCTAGAGCTTCACATCTGAACACTGCACAAGGAACCAGACCTTCCACGGAACATGTTAGTCTTCAGGGACATTCAATATCCCAACGGCAGTAGCCAAACAGCCATGCCCCCTTCCCACTCCCGTCCCTCTATGGAGAAAGGGCTCCCAGAGTCTTTTCTGGAAGTAGTTCTGGAAGGGGGTGAGATCTGGTCATTTATATTCTCTCAGCTTTCCCAGGAAATGCTTCCCTGGGCAAGAGGAATCTTTGGAACAGTTCTGCCCTGCTCAGTCTAAACGCCCTTGGGGAGTCAGTGTGGCTGAGATCTGGCCAAGGATTTTGACTGTGAAACTGCTCAAGATTACTTATTTTTCCTTTCTCCCTTGCTGAAATGTCCCCTTCCCCTGTGCGCACACACACACACACACACACACACACACGCATATGTATGCAGATGTTCAAATGCTATGAATGCCAGCTGTGCTATCCTGAATCATCAGTGGCTCCAGACTAAGGTTTGGATCCTGTCTACTCCCATATGGTAGAGCCGTGTGGAGCCTGCTTCACTTAGCCTTACTTTAGATGTCTTTATTTCTGGCAGCAAGTGGTGCAAGTCACTTTCAGAGGATTAACAAAATGAAATTGTAATCCACAATATTCTTACTGGTGATAACCTTTGCTGAAATGTCATGAAAGGGCTGAAAGGATGGTTCAGTGGGTAAGGTGCTTATTGACAAGCACGACTATCTGAGTTTGATTCCCAGAGCCCACAGAAACGTGAAAGTAGAAAACTGACTCCACAAAGTTGTCCTCTGACCTCCATATGTATACCCAGGCATGTGCATGCCCATGTTCCTACCCAATAATGAGAGTAAATAAAAGTTAAAACACCACGAACTACATTAACCCTCCTAACACTATTTCACAAACTATACCCAATTTACCTTCCCAATTGTTAGAGAAGCTTAGGTGTGAATGTGGATGTAATTATTTAAAATGCATTCCCTTGTTGAATACTGTCAATACAGGTCCTGAAGACATAATCAGAAATCATAGTTATTTCTCTATGTGTTAAAATATTTTGTTTTATGAGAGTTGGCTCTTGTTGAACTGAAAAATGGTAAAACTTACAGAGATGAAGACAGATTACTACATATGTCATTGCAAAAGTCACTAAACTGACAAAATGAAGTTATCATAAATTAATGTCCTCAAACCCAGACCTTTGGGAACTGCAATGTGCTAATCATAAATTGGCATTTGGGGAACTACCTATCCCCAGTGTCCATATACAAACAAATGATACAGAGAAATAGTCCACATAAAATGCACTTTTATCCATAAAGAATGTGTTGATTTTTAGATTGTAGAGTATGGATGGTGTAGACCCTCATTGCTCTCAGAATTACCTAAAGCCAAGTAAAATCCACAGAGCAAGTCTCAGAATGGCGTGCTTGTCTTAAGAGCTACCAGCAAGCATATACAGATTCACCATCCCTACTAGCAAGAGACTTTTCCTCAGAGGCTGCAGGGGGAACCTGGTAAAGATGATGACTTTCTCTGGAGACTCCCAATGACACACACAAAAGTACTCAGTGCAGGCTGGCTAATTTCCAAGGGCTGTTGGTTAAAGCCATTCCAATCCTAGAGTAGATAACTGAACAGATGGAGTGATGAACACTACAATCATGGAGACCCTAAATGATCAGAGTTCTCCATGTTTATTCTATGGCACTGTTTCTGTGTTCAGTGAGATATACATGCATCAGGGTGATAGGAGGAACACATTCAGGCTGGATACAGGCTGATGAAACCAAGGCTAGAAAGAGAGTATGGCTGTGAAGTCCATCTCTATGCAGTGCAATCTTGCACCAACTGAAGTGAATGAAGTATTCTTTCCCTAGGACTGACAGAGGTTTAATTAGTTCTAGTCCTGCTATCCCCATTCCAGTTACCATTGCTGAAGCCACTGCAATAAAAAACTCAGAGTCTATCCTCTTCTACTTAATTGTGTCCATTTTGTCTTCATAGCAAACTTGGGATAAAACATCAAAGAGAAGTTCCTAATCTGCCCACTGTATTCCATTTAAATACCTGCCTAGTAAGTCATGCTAAAGACCTAGCTTCTGTTTTCTCTCATCTACTCAAAGAAAATTCACCATCCCTTCTTCCAATTGCCTCTCACTCCTGTAGGACACACCTGCGCTGTTTTACTGGTTTCTTATACTGTAAAATCTTGCACATATGTCTGTGATCCCTAACCCATGTTATGCTCCCAAGAAATGGTGACCATATCTCATTTTCTTCCAGGTACCTATTACTCCAACTTCATTCCCTGGCATATGGTAACAATTCACTCAATGTTTGCTAAATTCCAGGGTGAGAGAAAAAGAGTAACAGCTATCACTGGAATCTAAGGAATGCCTGAATCAAAGGACTGACTTCATCCGGTTGTGATGGTACTGGTTAAACAAAAAGGGATCATAATTACAGTTCTTTGAAGCAGTTAAGTAACATTTTAAGAAACCAGAAGACTGAAACATGAAACCCCGAATTAGATATGAAAAGGGTTTCGGGGGGCATTGCCCATGTTTTATGACAGTGGGTTTGCCTCCAGAGGACAATGTTATGAACCAGTAGAATAATATAAGCAAGGAGTTATGAGGAATTTATATTTATCTCAGGAAACTGGGTACCTACTTCCTCCAGTCTTTCACTGGCCTTATTATCAAACACTTGGCTGAATCAAACACTGAACCGAGACAGTTAAAACATAACTGTGCTCAGGACAGATGTCCAATAAATATGGATTCCTCTCTGCTACTGCTACTTCCTGTCAAAAAATGGAAAGCAAAACGGAAGTGTATGCTCATCTCTGCACCTGATTTTTGAGAAGCCATTTCATCAATTATCTTATTATTTTTAGTCCTTAGTGAATAGATTGGAGACTTTTCTGATCATTCAGAAGTACTTGAAGTACAAATCTACCGTTCACAGAACATTCCTCAAAAGTTATGAACTGCTGCAGTTATAAAATATGCGGTATAGCAAATAAGGGGATTAGAATGATTTACTGGGCGAAAGAATCATTATGTCACATACATTATGGACCAATAACATTTGGAAAAGAGGAGCTATGGATATGACTTTCCTCAGTAAAATAAAGAAATGAACCCAATACATTTACAGGTAATAAAGGTAACCACGCCATACTCCTACAATTGCAAGCACAGACTAGAGTTATTTTAATCAATATTATTCCTCAATCTAAGTGATAATGAAATATCTTGTCATAAAAGGGAAATACTCTGTTATCACAGGAGTCAAAAGACCGAGAAGAACCTGGTGGGCAAGCATAGTCACTGAATTTCATGATAAAATACAAACCTTTCACTTGGCGGGATGAGGATTCTGGGATTTAGAGATATGGTGTGGTGTGGCTTGTTTTCAAGGGCTGGAAGCCAAAGTCTAAGTCCAGGCACCAGGTCGAGGTACTGGCTCTGTAGGCCCTCAGAACTCAGGAGCCATCTTTGGCCAAAACCAGGTATTTCTAACCGCAGAATGATTAGTGATTAGAGATATTATACTGAGCAAGAAGTAGATGGGATCAGCATCTCCTTTTGCTAACAATAAAGGCTGAGATAGATAAATAGATAATAGTCTGGCCTTTGGGTCTGAACATCTGCCTCTGTGAATCACAGCTGATGCACCCTCCCTTCCGCCTGGCTCCCAACTCCTTCCAATCAGCACCACAGTAATCACCATATCTTTTGATCAATCCGCTTTTCATGACAGTGGTTTCCTACTAGTCCCTATGCAAGTCTAATCACTTGCTTGGGTTTTTGGGTTATCTTTTTCACCCTTCCTAGAATAACTGTCTTTCCCCCACACTTATCATTCGGAAAGATATTTCTTCAGTATCAGGCTGATCAGTCATACTCAGGAAAGCATTTCTTAGGGTCTCCTGGGCTTTTCGTTCAGTCTCACTTCCAAGCTTTATTCATAGGCTTCTTCCGCAAGATCGGGCCTCAGTTCCTCACGGTTACTTCCGCAGCATGCATCTTTTACTCTGGCCACACTAGATTCCACAGATACGAATCCTTCAGCATGGCACGTGCTACCCCACCTGTGCCTCTGTCTAGACCCATTCCTAGCTTCTGCCCTTCCTGTTCCCATGGGCTTTGCTGACCCTAAGTGTGGTTTGTTAATCTTCCTTTGATGTTTCTCACAGAAATTTCTCTTCTGGCAGTTTTCCGGTTATATTTAAGTTTCTCTGTGACCATCTCCTTCACCATGTGGAAAAGTTGGAGAGAATGCTATACACCAGTTTGGCAAACTGAAAGGAGCCACTTAGTGAGTATTTTAGGCTATGCCAACCCTTCAGTCCCTGTTGCCACTTTGCACAGACCACACCCATGTAAATGGATAGGACGTTGTCCCAACTTATGAGCACCAAAGTCTAGTTTGGTATGATTCTCATGTGTCGTAAACGGACATTCTTCTTTTGATGTATTTTTGCCATGTAAAATGTAAATAAAATTCTCAGGTTGTGTGCTGTACACAAACAGGTCATGGGATGGATTTGGCCCTGGGCCTCATGTGCTTTTTCAGTTTATCTCACTGTCCTGTTTATCTCACTGTCCTGGGAATAAACCAAGGTAAATACACAGTGCAAGTGACATGGGGCTCAGTGGGTAACTAGAGCCTTCTCAGCTAGACTGCCCTCAGAAGAGAGAGATTACCAAAAGGGTCACAGTTTCCTATGAGGAAAAAGGAAGTCCATAATAACAGGACTCTTGGTCTGTTGCTAATTATGTTAATGTTTCTTCAAAAGAACTTGAACTTTACATAGTCATGTAAGATTCAGGCTTCCTTGGGATAGTGTCTTTTCTTTTTTTTTTTTTTTTTTGCTTCCCCTCATGAGAGACCTATAGAGCTAATTTGTGTTGAGAGATCAGTCTAACACAGCAAGGAAAAGGCAAGAAGCCAAAACAGGTTCCCTTCTATTTTATTTTCTGAAGTGCAGAAAGCGACAATATCACTAATAACCCAACCATGATCATAATCTTTAGAGAAACTGGTAAACATTACTATGATTAAGGCATAGAAAATCCTGTAATTTGTACCTCCAGAGAAAAGAGATGATGACCCACTTCCCAAAGCACATAAAGCGTTACGGTCTGTTTTCACTCAAACAATCCAAATTACACAGGGCCACTCTGTCTCTGCCCCTAGCATGCAGCCCAAAGTGTGGTCAAAATCTACAAGCTGAGGTGCTAGGGTGGTGTGCAGGATGGACTCGGACTGTGTTTGAGGGTGCCTGACTGCATCAGACTCCTGAATGAAGCAGTGGCAGCTCCTGGATCTGAGGCCCCAGCCTGTTATGAGGTGAAAGAATAGTGGTAGGTCCATGCGAAGCGATTCTACTACACCCGAGGTTAATTCAAACGCGGCAGCAGAACAGGCAGATCTGCAGTAATCGTGGATGAACAGGTCAGAGACACCGGCAGTGCAGTCCACCGTACAGTCCACCCTCCACATGTGACAGACCCGGAAGGGAAACCCAGGGGGACTCAGGAAAGAGAAGCGTGTGTGTGTCCTTCCCACAAAAGCAGCTCGGGGAAGGTCTCCTAAGTAGCCAAATGGTGGTTCTGAGGCATGTGGGAACCTGATCAAATGATAGTTCAGGAAATAGAAACATTTCCTGGAGCAGAAAATTATAGTGATGTGAACATTCAAAAAAAGGAAATACGGGGCTAATCAGCTTTTGTGGTTATTACGCTAAACAGTGTTTAAGTTGAGCGCATGCTTCACCTGGACTTATCCACCCCACAGCTTCCTACAAAACTCAGGACACAAACACAGCAGCGTCTCCCACAAGTTCCTTCACCGATAACCCAAACTGTCAACCACACACTTATGCAGCCTTTTGCTCCCCACCCGAGGGCTGAATGTTGATCTAGTGACTTCAAAGCCTCATTTTCCTGAATAACTCCAGTGCCTCGGCTCCAAGCTGGCAGCACAGCGATGTGGTGGGAGAAGGATGGGGAGAGCTGAAAGATTGGACATGGACTCCAAATATTTTGTTCAGAGAAATATCGATTTTGCTTATTACTTCTTTTTGAGGACAACTGTTAATGATTTTGAATGGGGAAGGCATGCCCAAATTGACTGCCCTGGAATTTGTGTGTCTGTGTGTGTATGTTGTGTGTGTGTGAGAGAGAGAGACAGAGACAGAGACAGAGAGGGAGGGTGTGCTGGCATTGGTGTCTACTTCCAACAAAGAAAGGACTTTCAGTGTGGAGGTAGTACCCGTCAGATCATGCTGGATTCTAGGGATCCTGCATCACCTTAGAGAGACCTAGCAAAGAGCCTCCTCTGTTCACCCATCCCAGCCTCATTCATGCATGTACAAATCCATTCCCACAGGACCTAAAGAGTAGGGTAAACATACTGATTTTTCTCTTATTTTTTATTATTCACTTGGAACAATCTGGTGAATCGTTTATGTGTCCATCGATATCTTACAGCTCTGAGAGCTGTCCTCCATAGACAGTGACCCGAGATGGTTTAAGCACACATATCTATGATGCAGGACCCCTTGTGTCAATAAAACTGAGGCCTTTTTAGTGCCTTAAGAAAACTTCTAAGTTATGACATCTCAACTTCCAGTGATAATGTGTTTCTAACTCTTTTCTCTTTGGAGTAGGTCCATTTTTCATATAATATACTTAAATAATGTTAATTTTTGATTCACATTGAGCGGTGTTGGAAACATTTTATTTCCTTTTTTATATGCCTGTGAAGACAATTTTCAGATGTCAGCACTTTCTTTTTTCCTTTTTGAGGCAGGGTCTCTCTTACTTTTGCCATTGGGTATACCAGGTTAGCTAGCCCACAAGCACCAAGCGATTCTTTGCTCTGCTCTTTTTCGCACATGAATGCTGGGTTTACAGATGCACACTATCATATGAGTGCATCTGGAGTTTAACTTGGAATCCAAAATTCAACTCAGGTCATCAGGTGTGTTTGGCAAGCACTTTAACTCACTGAGTCACTCCCTGGTCCTATTATTAGCTTTTCTATGAAGAAAAACTTTCACAGAGCAAAAAAATATTACTTTTTATTTTGAATGCTAATCTAAAAAAATTTAATTTGAAAAAATTTGGAAAAGGGATCATCTTGGCTTTTAAAAATATAAATATTTGTTAAATGCAATCAATTAAATACTGTATTGCATTTATCACTCTGAAATTATATAATTAGATGTGAACATATTGACAACTGCAACTCCAGAGTGTTTCTGGGTGCCCTAAAAAGCTTCAACCAGATAAATGTTAAACGATGAAAAGTTCATTTTCAAAAGGGCTATTGTGATAACTATAAGAATTGTTATGAATTCAAATAATTGCTCTGATTTGAAAATAGAGGCAAATAAAAGTTTATTTGGGATAATATGCAACTCTTCAGAAGGAGCATATTTTCAGTGTTGACTATAATTGGCACAGTAAGAAGAAAATATTTTGATCTAATTGTCATTCTAGCATGTCTTCGTTTACTTTTTGAATTTCCTAAAGCAGCACAGCATAGTCGTATTAAACTTATGTCATTATTTCAAAAGAAAATTGAGAGATATTTCTGATCCCTGGGAGTAAACAGCACATGTGCAGATGCATACATATGTGTCGACAGTCCTCCAGCCTCTATCCTCCATCCATTCTCCATCCTCCATCCATCCACCATCCCCTCTCCTCCATCTTCCATCCATCCTTCATCCATTCTCCATCCTCCATCTTCCATCCATTCTCCATCCTCCATCCATCTTCCATCCTCCATTCTCCATCCTCCATCTATTCTCCATCCTCCTTCATCCACTCTCCATTCTTGTACTTCAGTTTCAGAAATAAATACGGAAAACAAAAGAAACAGATCAACATTTTAGCTGGAGAGGTAAGCAGAAGAGAGGGACATGGGCTGGAGAGAAGGGTCAGGGCTTACGGGCACTGACTGCTCTTTCAGAGGCCCAGGTTCGATTCCAGGCATGCACAGTGTGGCTAACAACCATTACTAACTCCAGTTCCAGGGGATCTAACACCTTCTTCTGACCTCAGGGGCATTGCATAACACAGATGCACTTGCACACATGCAGGCACACTCATACACGTAAGATAAAAAACAATAAATAAAATAATAAAAAAAGAGAGACTGTTTTGCTTCAAGTATTTTCAGGAAGCACCTCCACACTAAACAGAAACAAAGAAGTGAAAGTCTTTTGGTGTTAAAACATAAAACAAGCAACTGAGTGCTTGAGATTCGGGCAGCACTCTCCCTCTCACTGGCTGGCTTCATCTCAGACAGAAAACATGGTGGTATTTCAGAGAAAATTTACTGTGTCTCCACACACTGTGCTACTGATCTCCAAAAGAGTCCAGAGTAGACATGCTTCTCATTGGCATGACCAGAGTGACTATCCTTATTTTCTTACACAAAACTCTCATACTGGTTTTGTTAGAATTGAATTTGAAGAAAATGAGTCCAATCATGTTCGATATAGTTCAAACCACCAATAGAGATATCAAAAAGTGATGGCATCCATGGTTGGCAAGGGATTAGAAAACAGGACCTTAGCTTTGGAGTGCTGCAAATGGTAACATTTTGCAGTGGCTGATTTACAGAGGGTTTTCAAGATTTAGTACACATGACTAGTGTCAACATGACTAGTGTCAACTCAGACTTTCCACTTTCATAATCTTGCCTAAAAATTAACACTATCCCTCATGGCAAAATGGCAATTAATAACTTAAATATCCATCAGCAGATGAAAGGTAAAATAAATCATGGTACACCCAATAGGGAAAGAATCAAGATCATAGTGTCGGATGGAAAGGGTTGCTGCTGTGCATGTTGGTAGAGTATGACCTCATTTGCATAAAAAAAATAAAATATTCCAGAATCTGTGTGTGTATATGAACAAAATGGTCTAGATATACACTAATGTCAAGAAGGGGCATTTCCACAAAGGGGGTGCATCAGAAGATGGGTACGAGTGATGTGATCTTTTATGATGTATAAATTTCACAGTTCTAAACAAAATAACACATATGTGCTTATGATGTACATAATTAGAAATATTTAAAAATAACTTTTAAACATGGCAACCATAACTCATATTATCCCAGGAAAGACCACAACTATGCTCTTCCAGACAGGGGTCTGCATTATATTCCAATATCATGCTTGCATACCCATCTTCTCTGTCAAACTAAGTAACAAACAGTGAAAGGGAAGTTCCAGATCATTAAACTGATTCTGGAATGGCATTGCATTCCAGTGCATGGAACACACGTGCCATGGTAATCTAGATGTATACTCAAAGAAGCGGGGGCCAGGGAGATCTATAAAGGTAAAGTGAGGATGAGTGGATAGAATACTTAAATTATAATCTTTAGCCACAAAGGCTAAAATCAACTATGTTCAAGAAGTTATAACAATGGTGACAGTAATTCAAACTGGCACGTAAGTGTTGGCCAAGACGTCCTCACAGAGGTACTGTCTATACGGGGCGTGGTGACTTTTGTGCAAAGCTGCCACTCTGGCAGTCTTTTGGGATAGTTCTTATCAGGCATAAGCATGAGCTCTCCCTCACAATGTTCCAACATTTATGGTTTTTCGGTTGGCTGAGTGACTGGGTGATTGATTGATTGCTAGATATGACAAAATAACACAATTTTGTTTCTGAATGCTTCCATACCCCTATGAGGCCCTACGCCTCCTCCTTGAGGGTAGGACAGTGACTGACTTCCTCTGCATTCCTCGCACCTGACACTGTTTGACACACAGAAGTCTTCCAATAATTTGCCCGAGCAGACCGGACTCGAAACTGTAAACCAGCTTTTCATTCTAACTCTGACTCTAGGTCTTCTAGACAGTTGTTTTAAAGATAGAAGCGATGTAATTGTTGTTACTGTGTACATTTAATTAGCAGTCATTTGAATTAATTTGTAATGTTGGGTCTAAGGCTGGCCATGATCCAGTTGGCTACCACCTCCTTCACTATATTACTTTTTCAATTTCTTAGTGTATAAACAAAATAAGTTCACAGATCCAAAATAGACTAATTAATGAGGTTGTCAAATGAAATAGTATTCACTCTGAATTATTTAATGTTTATCAAACTCTACAAATAGCTCACAGAATGATGAGAGCAGGGTTTGATGAGCCAAAGGACAATGAAATGCATTTTCAGTATTTGTAACATAGATAAAAATTCACTTTATAAAATATCACTAGAAAAATGGCAACGGCTTTCATTTCTTCAAAACTTCAATTTATAAAATGGGGGACCATTCAAGATTCCATGGAGGAGCCAAAATTTGTTATACACAAACAAAAGATCACTAGCTCATATGTCTGGGCCCTTGAAAGCAGGGTTCTAATTACCTTGATTAAAATGATGACAGTAGCAAGCTGCATGTAAGATTTAATAACTCAGCAATGCATATATGCATACTGAGAAACTCATGAGAACAACTTCTAACCAGGAAATGTCTTGTCCTTCTTAGCATTGCAAAGATATGAAAGAAGCCAATTAGACTTTTTCCTGCATGTTAAATTGTGAGTCTAATAATTTGTAGTGTCTGTTTCTTGTATTTCTCTTTCTTTTAAAATTTATTTTAACTGGTACACAAACACATAAAACTGTATATACTAATGTATATGCAATGTACATATCAGCAGACATGCATTGTGTAATGTCTAAATTCAGGCTAAATACACCTACTTCCTCAAGTACTTTTCTTTTGTTTATGGTAAAACTTTCAAAATCTTTTGCTCTAGGTTTGCAAACTGTTCCCGTTTAATATCAAGAGCATACCACATTTTAGAAGACACACTTTGGAGGAATAAATACCTTCTTTGAGCTTTGGGTATGTATATGTTCCTCTTTAGTTAGAGCAATGCCCAAGAGATTAAATTTGAATACAGAATAGGAATTTCTAAACTCTTTCATATTCATTAGCACAGTTAATGCAAATGTTCATGTGCATGATCAGTTTAATCAGTCAGGCAACCTCTGCTTAGTTTATCAGTCAACATTTCCCTTCTTTATTTCTTATTCTGGCCTGAAATTTTATCATTTTCTTTCTTACTAGTCTTGCTCTGGTAAACAAAGTGAGTAATTTAAGTGATCAAGAGTTATTTCAATGTTTCTAATTTATACAAAATGTCCAACATATTATTTCTTATTAACAACATAATTATTTTGCAATCATTGTTGTCTTTATTTAGACATTCATGATAAGAATTACTAGAACCATTTTCAAGGATCAAAAACTGAGGATGGAGACATGAAGCCAACCTACTCAAGTAAAGGTCAAGATGAGAAACCAAGTCATTTGCTCTACACTCAGCATCCTTTTTCTGGGACTTGGGCTCTCAAGCTTCAGTGTCCATCCGCTGAAGAAGGCAGGTACAATACAGAGGCCAGCTCCACCTCTCAAGTTTCTGAATCAATCTGGAATGGGCCTGACAATGTGCATTTCCGGGCAGGTGATTGAATGCTACTAGTTCAGGGTTGCCCATGGCTCAGGGTTCTCACTTGGAGAAAACTGCTTTAAATCATGGCTACCTCCTCCTTTACCTCTTTACAGTCCAGGAGGCTGTAAACCACCTTAGAGCAGGCAAGTTCTCCTAGGAGTCTTTCTCCCACCACTATCGCCCACCCCTAGAGACTGCTGCCCTCACGGTGTCTGCGACACCCTGGCACACTCCATATAATGTTGCATGAATCAACTTCTGTTGATTGGCCAAGTGAAAGACAAAACTAACCATTGCTGTGGAGTCTATGTAGGTAAATGCATCATGCATTTCCTCTTCTAAGTACCCATATCACTACCATTCCAAGGCGCCTTTTATGTCCCCAAGGGAATCTGGGCCCCAATCATCAAGCAGGTTCTTTGGGGGAACTGTCTTATCCCTGGGCACACAATATCGATGTGGGCACTGGCCTATGCTTCTTCACCAGCTTTCTAAAGGGAATGATTTGCTCTTACTTCTTAGAAATAAATCATAGTCTTTACATTGTTTGTCCCAAATAATTTCTTCAACCAGCCCACCTTCCTTTGCATTTTTAAAATTTGCCACATTAAATGGACACTATCCTGCTATTTTCTTTTTCAAACTATTCGGGAAGTGGCCAAATTATGGTAACTTCCCCTGCTGGTCCTAGAAAATTAACAGGAAACTCAGGATAATGCGAACAGCAACATTCTGTGTATATTAGATCCAACTTGAAAAATGCAAATGCTGAAAGAAAAGTATTACTGACAGTTCAGTTGGTAAAGGTTTAATAGCTTGGTCTTACCTATGCACACTAGATCCATAAAACCATACATTCCGTAGCAGATTTGAAAAAGGATGTCCCTCCTCTGCCACACTGCATAGGGACTGAAGGCTGACCAGAGGAGCCACGTCACACTCGCTATTAAGAACAGGGATCCTAGGATTACAGCAATCATCTGAACTTTCTCAACCAGTGTTATAGAAATGCTCTGCCACTAAAAGAAAAACAGAGGCATGTAAGAAAAAGGTTCTGTGTATAACCAGAAAGAAAAGAAAAGAAAAATCACATTTTCAGTCCTTTTCATAAGCCCAACCCCTTTCAATCTGATCAGCTCCCAAACGAATTTCTCCCTTACATTATACCCAGGCAATAAAAAACAGACAAGCAGATAAAAATTAATGAATTGCCTTTAATTCTATTATTTTCATTAATTCACCTTCTGGAAGTTTAATCTGATGTTACTCCAGGTACCAGCACTGAGTCTGAGTGGCAGGAGAGTATCTGGTACCTGGGAATCCCATTATCTTAAATGCATGCTCAAATGCATTCTGACAGCACGTGCTGAGGACTCCGCTAAGTCACATGTTATTTTGCTTTATCATATCTCGTTCTTAAGAAAGAGGAAGTTCTCTCCTCTCCTTGTAGAGGACTATAAAATAACAAACTCCATAAGACCATCAGAAAAAAACAGTCACTGAAAACAACACATACCAGCGAATAATCATTATAAGGGAACTACAAAATTATTCTCTATCTCTTACTGATATATCTCATATACTTAGATACAACTGACTTTTATTATACAGTTGGTAACCCATGAAACATTTGTATCAAGATTTAGAATTTGTACACAAGTGCAGTATCTTAGAAACTCATGAACTATACTGGCACATAGGGAAAGTAAAAATACCCTAAATACCAGTATTTGAAAGGACTTACAAGTGCTCAAAAATCCTCCAGGGGCCCTATTAACATGAGGAGGTTAGTCAATCATGTTCTCCCTTTCACATGTTTGAGAGAAAAGTAAAACCAATGCTCTGATGCTTGACCAGTAAGTAATGGAACTCAGAAGAAGCTGCAGGATCCCAGTCCAGGGAGAGTGCTCAGGGCGCTGTGACAGAGGGCTCATCCAAACTCCAGTGCTAAGACAGCCTTCTGAACAATAAGCTAAACCAATCCATGTCCAGGCAAAAAAACCTGAGGTTTTCTTAAGCTCACACTTACCTTAAGACTGAGTATACGCCTCTTTCAACGACCAGTCTACGACCAGCATCTATAATCTCCCTTCATGGTTTCTCTCTCCCTCCTTCCTTCCCTCTCTTTGTCGCACAGAACTCATCAGTAAAAATTCAAATAATCTACTCTTGATATTTTAAAGCTACATTTGAACTTCAGTATTCATGGGTATTGCTAAATTCTATATTTATTACAAGTCATAATAAAAGTCATGTACTTTTTTAAAAGACAGGATACTAAACAGTTATTTAACAAGTATAGGCTTTTCATTTTAATGTGACGTTTCCTTTTTTGCTGTGACAAATCTGACTCAATAATAAACTAACTTATAGTATTTTATCTTCATAAGTGAATCAACGTATCTCAAGCATAATTTTTGATTTTCTCCTGAAAATCTTCCTGAAATAATTGGGACAATGTTAATTCCACCTTCCACATATTTGAATTTTAAAGCATCTTAAGTTTGGTTTCACTAAGCAAATGGGAAGCATTAATCTCACTGGTTCTTGTTTACTTTGAATTTCCATTAAATTCTGCCTTAAATACAAAAGCACAGTAAGCAGCACTGAAAGCTGGCAAGCATCCTAGATAGATGCTGCCATACTATGTGCATCTTACTCTTCATCAGTGCATTAATCACACCAGACACATACTAGCAAAAACAATAACAAACAAACAAATGCGTGTACTGTTTTTCATTTTTTGAGACAGGGTCTCAATCACATAGCCCAGATTTTCCTTGAACTCACCATAGTCTTGTTTTACAGCCTCCACAGCATCAGGAAGTTAGTTCACTAACACACTGGATCTAAAACAATTTGTGTATGTCTCTGTGTTTGTCTGTGTGTGTTTCTAGGTGTGAGTGTAATGTGTGTCTCTGTATGTGCATGCCTCTGAGTATATCTCTGTGTATCTGTGTATATCTGTGTATTTGATTTTCATTCCTTCAACATGTTAAATACATATGTTTGAATCACATGAGTCCTAGGCAACCAAAGGTGAGTGAGGAGGCTTCATGAAAAATGGTCTTCTTCCATGGTCTTTATCATCTTTCAGGTTCATTATCTAACTTCAGCAGAATTAAATTTGTATAGTTAGGTATTTGTTGTATAATTTATTATACTTAGCTTCTACTAACTGATCCAAGCTTACCTATAAAGTCAATGACAGTATGATACCTATAGGCACAGTACATTATCTCTATAGACATTTGGACTTGGGAAGACTGTGATAATGCTTGGAAATGAGTTGGAATTTCCCAGGACACAGGAAATGGAGCAGTTGCATTATCTCTTGGCTGTAAATCATCGGAGTTGTCAAGTTTCTAATCCAGGAGGTATATATAGCCACTCCTTGGCAGACAAGGTAAATGAGTAAAATATAATTGTCAGGAGCAAGAAACATGGTCACTTCAACTCTGCTTGGGTGAGGCCCTATTTAAATGTGAGGAAGCTAGGAAAGAAGAACAACTTGACTACAGTGCCCTGGGGAGGTCAGCGACTTACTGTCGTTGTGAACATTGTCTGTTGTTGTCAGTGACTTTTAAAGCTTATTTCTAAAGAAGGATAAATTGTGTATACTCTATGATGAATCTTTTGAAATTGTCTGGTTATGTATCATTCTGCTAATTACTTTATTCACTAATAATGCAAATGAATTCTAAAATACATGGATGTTCTTCATATGCTGACAAATAATGTCATTTCACTGAACAGCTATTGCAGACATGACTGAAACCCAAATTATTAAATGTGATCATGAACACGGGGTCTTTCCTTTGGGCAGTGACACTGTCTTGGTAATTTGGGGGTCTGCCCTAATACAACGCCTTCCTAATTCTACCACTATGTACTAAAAGTAAGATTGCCTTGCCTCACTCCTGCCCTAGGTAATTTCCACAGTAGGAAATGCATCTAGCATCCTTGCTCTCAGAAGTCAAGAATTAGCCACAGGCTTAGCTCAAAGATCACTAGCTATGACAATAAGAGTAGGAGTCTCATCGGCCTATCTTTCCACCTCATGGCATCTAAGGACTAGATTTCAGTTTGTAAAATACTTTGAAACGTGAGCAAAATTCTTCAACGATGAAATTTGTTTTTCCCTTCTAGAGATCTGCTTATGGTTGCATTATGCCTGTGATCCTGGCACTTAAGAGGGAGAGGCAGGAAGATTGCCACAAGTCTGAGGCCAATGTGATCTACATAGTAAGTACAATCAGGATCAGGACTCTACAATGAGACCCTGTCTCAGAAAGATTCTTTCCCCTCTTTTTTTCTCTCTCTGTATTTTTATTTAACTTCCTTTCAAAGTATGGGCAGGAAGACAGTATAGCAATACATGATTGCTATTATTTTTTCCTTATTCGATTCATGTTCCTGAAAACTTAATCATATCTGCACAACAAACACTTGTGCCTACTGTGCCTAGGAAAAGTGGGAAAAAGAAGTTCCTCTGTTGGATATTTTCCCTTATTTCATGCACTACAGGTAATTTAATAATTTATATTCACACAGGATCAAGATAGACCAGACATCTAAGAAGTTCTACATATTAACTCATTTAATTGCCATGCCACCACAACTCTGTAAGGGTATTCCAGTCCTCTTTTTAAAGATAAGCAAATGGAAGGAGAGGACCTGTGATGGCTGACACTATTTACTTGACTGGATTTTGAGTCACCTGGGAGACACACCTCTGGGCATGACTGTAAGGGGTTGCCTTGTTACATTAGTCTCTGGCCTTGGCAGTAACAGATTATATTAAGTTAACTGAAGTTGGAAGACTCATAGTAAAAGTGGGCGGTGCTGTCCCTGAAGTTGACTCCTGGACTAAGTAGAAAGGAGACAGCTAATTGAGCACAAGCATCTGTTACTTGTATGTAGTGACTGCAGACGTGATGTAACCAGTCACTATTCTCCTGCTACTGGGACTCCCTGCAGAGTGGACTGTACCTCTGAACTGTAATCCAGAAGAAATGTTTTTTCCTGAAGTTGCTTTTGACAGAGTATTTTCTCACATCAGCAGAAAAAGGAACTAAAAAATAAAAATGATACAAGGAATATGGGTCATTACTGTGATAAACTTGACCATGTGGTTTTTAGGCCCCTGGAACTGTTTTGTGGTAGGATGTGAAAGACTTTAGTACTGGGAGCTAAAGAAAAATAAAACAAAACAACAACGAAGGCTTCCACATTGGGGCTAGAGACTCACTGGCCATTCCGGTGGAAATGTAGAACAAAATGCTAAGGGAGACATAGAAAGGAGATACCTGCTTGTGAGGTGTCAGAGGGGAACACGGACTCTGCAAGGAACTTGGCCAGCGGGTATCTCCTAGTTAGCTTGCCTGTCAGCTGGACACAGCACAGAGTTATCTGAAGGAGTTTCAATAGGAGGGACTGATTAATCCAGATTGGCCTGTGGGCATGTCTAGGGGCATTTTCTCGATTTCCCACTCATGTAGGAGAGCTTAGCCCAATGTGGGCAGCACCATTCCTAGGCAAGAAGTCCTGGGCTATATAAAATAGCTGAGCAGACGCTGAGAACCAAGCCAGCAGGCACTGCAAGGTCTGGGTTTGAGAGATGCAGCAGACAAAGGGACCAGAGACTCTGTTGGGAGCTAATGGGACTGGTTTATTAAGAGAAGACCAGCTGGGACTAGCTTCTCCACACTTGAGAGTGGAGAAATGCTAGCCTCCCCAAGGAGATGGGGGAGACTATCCCCCTCATCTTGGGGCCTAGGCTCCAGGGACCAGGCTGGCATGTCTGGCTCCCAATCGTGATGGAGAAGCTCCCTCAGGGAGAGTGCAAGAGGCTAACTCCTCTGGAGAGCGAGATAAACCAAAAGCCTCTAACCCCCACCCCAAGGCTGATCAGTTAGGCCTTTTATGGGAGGGGGTTCTCATGACATCTGATTGATGTTTAAGGTAAACTTTTGGACCAGGAAGTAATCCCTTTTTACAGCTGTTTGTAAATCCTGGGCTGGGAACCTTATCTATTCAAGAAGTTTGAAAAGTCAGTTCCTTTCTCAGATCTCAGTGGGCTCTGAGAATCTGGCTGGAGTTGTCAATGTGTCTGTCCTGGAACTGCTTGGGGGGAGGTTGGGAATTGGGGCCTCCAGTCACATCTTACATTCCAGCTTTTTGTGTCATAGGAAAAGGGGCAGCGGGGTTCTCCTCTTAACTTCTTCAGGCTGATTACATGGGCAATGATTGGGAGGATGGGGAATGAAACATGACGCTGGAATGGGTTATACTGGGGAGTCCATCATGGCTACACAGTGGTGCGTATTTCCTGGTGGGAAGGTGAGTAGAGATGACTCGGTGGCTGGTCACCCTCATGATGTATGGCTGCTGCTTGAGTGGTGTCAAGTCCCAGCAAAATACAGTAGAAAGGCAAAAGCTGGTGGCAGTCCACCCATGTACAGGAGCAGAGGGACTGGAGCTGAGACAGTTTCTCCTGCATAAGAGACTGCTGACTAGGTGAGGAGGTAGACTTGACAGTCCCCCCCCTCCATGCCCCCTGGTGGGATAAGAGGCCAGGATAAATCTTCAGAGGCTTAGCCACTGGTAACACTGCTTCAGACCTGAAAGAGTTAATGAAACAGGGGAGATTTGACACTTTGTAAACCACTGGGGTGCGCTCTCCAGTAGGTCCAACCATGTGATAATATAGAGGATGGTCCAGGTGGAGATCAAAGATGATCCTGCAAAAGCCATAAGGTTAAGACATCTTACAGGCACCATCTCTGTGTAGTTCCTGTTGCAAGCTCCTGCCTCGAGTTCCTGCCTCAACTTCCCTTCATGATATACTGTGGACTGTAAAATGAAATCAACCCTTTCTGCCACCAAGTTGTTTTGGGTCATAGTATTCATCAGAGCAACAGAAAGTAACCTAGAACAGACCCTTTTGTGTGAGATTTGGGCCAAGAATATGGCTTCACTCTGCCTATGTCCTGAGAAGCTGAATGAAGGAAGGTAAAGTGGAAGATATCAGAGGAAGTGTTTGGTGGATGAAATGTTAAAACAGGGGCACTCAGGGGTGATGGAGCTGCCTCTTCTCCTTCTTTTCCATGTCTACTATGAACGAGAAAAAGTTGTTTGGTAATTTATTTTCAAAATGAGCAGATTTTTGAGGTGTAAAAGAACGTAGGCAAGCTAAACTTGGTCGTGGAGGCACACATGGAAGAGAGGCCTGAATTCTTAAGAGAAACATCCCAGTGCCCACTGAGACGACAGGAAATGTGCCCTAAGGAATGAGCCCATCTACTCAAGGCTCAAACTTATGAAAGGCAAACTGACAGGAAAGAAGAGAGCCTGAACTGAGAATGCTGCTGAAGGGTTCCCTGCTCCCCAAATGCAAGCGCCTGGCCAAGTGATTCCCTGTGGGCTGCACAGGGAAGTCGATACAGCTGTGGTCCCGGGGGACTAGGCAATATCTTAAACTGGCAGCACCTGGCAGCAGAATCTACAAAGCACTGGTCTTGTAGACGTTAAAGATGCAAAATGAACACCATCACGCCTATCTCAGAAGGGAAAGCAGCAAAGTGCAGCTCAATCTGACCTGAGCACTCTGAAAAGCATCTCCAAAGACCTCCTGAGTGTGGAAGCGGCAGCTTCTTAAACACCCAGCATGAGAAGGATAATTTCAAAGAGATGATTCAGTTTAATTTGAACAAATTTAGCAAAAAGTTAAACTCATATAATAAATTTTATTTTCTTCACCCAACAACTGTTCAGAGGTGTTCACCTCAGGTCTAAAAAGATAAAGACAATACATATGGCCAGGATTAGTATCACTGTGTATGAGGATCCATGTTGAGTGTGTGCTTTTCTTGGGAAATTACAGAAGCAATTACCCTAATGGTTGCAACAGCTTGCTGAGACACCAGTAATGCTAGTGATCTTACAAAAAGATTATTACGAATTAACTCATGGTTATTCCTGCCTTCAGAGAAAAGAAATTGATCAGGCCAAAACAAGTCTACATTACCTCCAGCCAGGAAGACAAATAGTTGAAGAAAACACACACACCCTCAGGTCTTGTCTCTAGGAAACAGTTTAGGAGATGTGCCTGTCATTCCATTGTCTGAAAGAGTCAAAGCATCTTCTCAATTTAGAACCCAATTTCCTCCCAGAACATAATAGGTACTCAGAGGAAAGCAGGCTGAACTTGGAGTCAGCAGTTCCATTCAAGATACATTAAATCATTCAGTAGAAAGAACTGTGTCGTCTTTGGTTTTACAGGGATGGCCAGATATGAATCACAGGCTAATAGGTCTGTAGTACCGTGATACTGTACTCACCAACATCACCCAAGAGAACATCTGTTCCTAAGAAGTGCTATCATCAGAAAAATGGGAGTTAACTGCACTCTATTTTCAATTATCTTTAGACGACATGAAAGTTGAGCCCTAAAGTTGGGATTGGAAGTGTGGGCAGAACATAACCCAATGTCCCATTAGGGTGACAAGAAGATACAACAGCCCCTTAATTACAGGCCTGTACTTAAAGACTTGCTTTACAGACTGTAAAATAAAAGTGGCTTTGTGGTTTGGTCTAGGTCATTTTTGCTAGAAAAGCATCTTTATAAACTGGTCAGAGCTGATATAAAATCAGACAAAATGTATTTATTCTGCCTGAGAAAGATGAAATCTGAACAATCATCAGAAAACAGAACCATTTCTTTCTCAAAAATTACTTATCTTTATTTTATGTGTATGACTGCATTGCCTACACATGTTCATAAGTGTACCTGTGTCATACACTGTCCTAGAAGGTCAGAGAGTGTGTCAGATCCCCTAGAACTGAGGTTATAAATGGCTATTAGTCATCACATTGGTGCTGAAGAAATTCAGGTTTTCTTCAAGAGCATCCAATGTTGTGAACGGAGTGATCTCTCCAGTTCCCCTGAACCACTTCTTTCGAAAAGTTAACAGCAACTTGCTAAATAAAAGAGGGGTTTTAATGACTGACCAGCCCTAAATTTAGAAAACCAGTAAGAAATAGGAGAAATAACTTGATGCCCATTAACCCCATAATATGATGAAATAGGTACATGGAAAAATTACCTGACCACAACTGACTCAAGAAATGGAGAGCATGAATGACTCTACATACAATAAGCTGAATTTACAAGCAAAAGCCTTCTACAAATAAACCAGATAATTTTACTAGGTGATACCAAACACTTAAATAAAAAGTAGTAATTGTTTGTTACTGTATATTTTTTTGTCACGAAATAATGAATAGAGTATTTGCCAACTCATTTCATGAGGCTGGAACAACCCTGACACCAAAACATGAGAAAAACATTCAAAGAAAGAACAAATTCTAGGCCAAGAGTTTTCATGAACATGGATGGAAAGAAAAAACATCTCTTCTATCAATATATAAAAACAACAATGCCCCAACCTTTGCTTAAGAAATATTGGCAACTGATTACTGCTGGGTGAGGATGAGCTAGTCTTCCTAAAATGAGGAACTCTGGGTGGGCTGACTAGACCTCAGTGGATGAACCTGCACTGAGGTCACTTGGGATCACTAACTTGATAACAATGGACCTTAACGCAGATGAAAGAACGTACGGATTCCAGTTGGAGAGCTATGGGGGCGTGCCAGTGAGGAGACGGACACAAAACGATTAAGACTGACTGATGCTCTGTATGAAACACGGGATGAGTCAGTAAAAAAATTACAGAAATAACAATGATGCAGGTGAATAAGCAGAAAGCTGCGCTGGCAGTAACCGTGCCTACTGCTTCCCCAAAGGACCTGAGTTCTGTGACCAGGACCACATCAGGAGGTTCACAAGTGCCTAAAACTCCAGCTTTGGGGGGAACCAATCACCTTTTCTAGCCTCCATGAGCACAGGACTTTCATGTTCAATACCTCCATGCACAGAGAGACACACATATACACAGACATAAAAATAAAAATAAAAGGTTAGGAATGCCAGGTTAATACAACAATCCAGTAGTGATCAGTGTAACTGACCCCTCAACCACGTAGACATGGAAAAAAGCAAAGAGTTCGCATTGCACAGTGAAGCTACTGGCCCCTTCCATACGCAAAACAGAAGAAAAACCATCTCAACATCCTCAAAAGCACATTTACAAAGCACAGCTAGATCACACCTACTTGTGGAAAATTGCTGTCTTTCCTAGATCAGAAACTAAGCTGCTCTATTCCTGCTACCAACTTCCTTTCAGTTCTGAACTGGGCATCCTAGTCACAGTCACAGGGTAAGAGAAAAAGAGAAGTGTTAAAGACTGCAAAGGAAGAAACAGAAAACTGTGTTGGTTCAGATGATTTTCTGAGAGTCCTAGGGACTCTACATGAAATATACTAGTAAATTAATTGGTATTTAGTAAATTCATTTAGCATAGCCTGAAAATACAAAGTCAATAAGCCAAAATCAATCATATTCATGTATCACAACAAGAACATTTTAAATAAAATTACAAAAATAATACTGTCTTAAAAACACACAAATTTTAAATACTTAAAATGCACTGGGGGTGAGTTTGTTTTGACAGGAGTCTTATGTAGCCCAGGCTGCCCCTTGAACTTGTTGTCCATGCCAAGCTGGCCTTCACATTCAGCTCCCCTGTTTTAGTGTTTCAGGTGCTAACCCCATCAGCTAAGGATAAAGTGTTTAAACATGACATACAGGCTATTCCCAAAAGAAATTAAAGACTCAAAGAAATGACAGTTATGAACAAAAATGCACAGTTGTTCAGGTAACCATCCTCTCCAACTTTGAATTCTAGATAAAAATAGACAAAAACTAGTATCAGAGAAAGTTTGCTTGCTATTGTTCATATTCTTAAAGAAGAGCTCACTCATTAAAAATGATCTTCTATTGAGGGATGTCAATCATTTCAATTCTAATTCCTTTAGATGACAAAAGAAAAGCAACTTTTCAAACCCCTTGTTGGGCTGCAACTGCCACAGGAATCAGACAGCACAAGTCTCTGTACCGGTTTCTGACACGAGAACAGTCTCTACTCACTTCCTTGGCTGTTGGAAGTGCACATACATACTTGACACACAATGTTCTGACCATAAACCATCACTTCTCTGAAATGCCTAGACCTAGGTCATGTGCTCACACACACAAAGGCAAAGAGGAGATGGGCAGAGTCTCAAGTGTTTCAGGAGATGTGAGACTCCCATTCTATTTGGCAGAACTCAGAACACCAATGGAGTTTTTCTTTCAGTTACCTGGAAATCTACCTGGAGGTTTGACAGGCCGTGTCCTGGGACTACAGTGATGTCCTGAGGGTGATTTGCAGCTCAGGGAGAATAAACTTAGTTCTGTGGTGAGAGTCGTGCTGGAGTCTCTGAGATCTAGAGCCATCGCCTGAGTCCTCAAGATCACAAAGTGGGAAGGAAATCAGCAGGACATTGCTTCAGGTTTGGAGCCAGGACACACCAGGACAAAGGTGAGACTGGCTCAAAGCCACATGCCGCAGCCGAGGGTATGGACAATGCTGGCCAGGACCAAAGGGCCCCTGGAAAGTTCCAAATTCAATTCTAGAAGTGGAAGTCAATGTAAAGTGAGATTTAGTTACTAAATGAGTCAAGATAGGCAGAGGCCTGAGACTTGGAATGGAGCGGGCGAAAGCAGGAGAGGCTTCTGTGAATGGCCAGGGTCAGGGCACTCATTACATGGGCAGAAAGAACCTTTCAGAGCATTGCATACCCAGAATTCCCCTAGGGAAATCTGTCTCTCATCCACGGGCCCACTCTTCGAGAGGGTAAGGAGGGCTATCTCCAGGCTCACATCCGGTGGAGGAAACCCGCTGCAGGTATGGAAATACGAGGTGTCTTAAAGCAGCAGAGAGGGCTATCTGTGAAGTTGTTTCTGGAGGAAAATGTCCTGGAATGACTGACTATTATCAGCAGGGAACAATTACCTATCTGAACAGACTAAGTAGCATTAATTTAACAATTATAGGATGCAGAGTCTACATAAAGATACCAAGAATGTGGGAGCTCCCTGGAGGGAAGCATGTGTATTCCTGCATTAGTTTCCTCCTGATCCCTCAAGAACTGCCATATCCCACCTCTCTCTCTGAATTGTTTCACTCATTGTTTTCATACACGTCCAGGTTCCCGATACAACAGCCCAATGTTAAAATAAAAATACAATTATCTCTTCAATCCTCAGAACCCTGTGCTACCTTCTTCCTCTCTGTTTTAATTGCTTTTTCATATCAAAAGCAAGTACTAGTCACTATTTTAAATCAGAGACGTGTTCCCTGAGTGACAAGTAACTAATATAGTTAGTCTAAGTAATTTGATTTGGCTCCACATGATTGAAAGGTACATGTTCACATACAGTGCATTTTTGCTTCATTAACTCCTGTAAATATTCAACATTAATTATACCTAAATGCAGGGTGCCCAGGGGAACTCTAAGAAATAATATGTGATCAGAGCTCGATTTCTTTGTTCTCTCTACAGAGATTTAAAAGTTTCCTTTGTTAAAGGAGGTTATTAAAACTCAGTGTTTCCAACTTGGCATTTTGCTTTTGTTTTGTTTTGAGACAGGGTCTCTCAGTAGTCCCAGATGGTCCAGAACTCACTATGTAGACAAAACTCACAGAATTTACATGCCTATGCCTCCTGAGTCCTGGGATTAAAGGCACACACCCCCACTCCTGGCCAGACTTTGCTTTTGAACAGAATTTCTGCTGATGGTAGCTACCTCACCACTTCAGTCCATGCAAGCCACACACTGCACACTCTGTTTGTGGTGAGAATAGTGCCCTTAGTGATAAGGAGTTGTATCACGAGGCAGGCAGCCTCCTTTATGGAAGTTGTATAGTGTTTTTGTTTCTTACCTACAGGAAGGATGAGCAGGAGCTCAGGGTGCAAGTGTTAGGGTCACTCCTGTCAGGGGTAGAGGTTTGGGGTTTTATTCCACAAAGTCATGATGACTACATAAACATAAGAAAGTCACAGCTCTAGCCAGATGTGGGGATGCACTGTTTAATCCTAGCACTCAGGAGGCTGAGGCAGGCAGATCTCTGTGAATTCAAGTCCAGCCTGGTCTACATACTGAGTTCCAGGCCAGCTGAGGCTACACGGAGACTCTGTCTCAAAAATACCAAAACCAGAAAGTCACAGCTCTGATGTGATGGGATATCTCAGAGATCACCCAGTTACCTGTTCAATCCTTGCTTCTCTGTTTTCCAAGAAGGAGCACAGAAGTGCACCCCACCATGTGCTGTTCTGTCACATGGCTCTTACAATCATGAAGTGGACTCCACTTCCCCACCCACTTCAGGAAGAGGACACAACCTCAGCCACAGCAAGTGGAAGAACTGACCTTTGTCGACTCTAAGAGAAGACTGTTAGTGTCTAGGCAAGCGTTTACTGGCTTCTGGAAGCCTTGGTCTGGAAGGACTGTGCCTTCCCTTAACATCAGGCTCAAGCCACATGGACATGCCCTGAGGCAGTGGACACCACGTGGTGAAGAACTTCTGTGTACTGGTCATGTGATGAAGACCCTACCATGGGAACAAAACCTCCAGCTCCAAACCCCACAGCAGACGTGGTGCTGATCACCCACACAGGGCACAAGGGAACCATTTCAGACCTCAACATCAAAGGCAAAATGATGATGGCTGTTTAGACAATTACATCGGGATGGTTTCTGCTTTCCATCCTGGTAAGAAACCTGCTAAGACCCAGAAACTTAGTTCCGAGCATTTTGCCAATTCATATGAGGTGCACAAATTCTCAACCCCTCATTCTTTGTCTATAAGAAAGGAAGAGCTGGATCAATTCATTTCTAAGGTCCCTTCTGCCTCACAGTTCCCTCAGTGAATTTACAAGGTGTAGAGTGGATCGATTCTCCAAGGGAAAAGCCTGATGAGCTGTGGACAAACACCCCTCCCAGAGTGATATCACCCAGGATCACCTTGAGCAGAAAGAAGAGGAGCTGGGAAAGTCCTAAACCCCACGTACCCTGTCTATTGGCCTTGGATGTGAGAAGAGGGGGCCTGAACACATCGTTTTCTGATGCTGTGTCTTGAAGGGCTATGCATGGCTAATAAGTTGAACTCTAGGGTTAGATCTGAATCTAACAGCCATCTTCCTGCTATGACTTTGGCCAAGTAGAGCCTTATTTTATTCTGTTATAAAACAGTGTAACAGTATAGGCTGAGGTGTGGCCAGTGGCCGAGCAATTACACATCATATGCAAGGCCCAGGGTCTCCAGAACCAAGAAAAAAAAAACACATAAAATGGAAGAGTAGTACTCATTTCATCACACCCCCCCCACACACACACGTACAAGTATCCACACACGGAAGAATGGCCATGCATTTTGCTGCAGTTTTTGTTCCAAAGACAAAAGAGCCCTAACTAACAACTTCTCTGAAAAAGGAAAATTATCTGAACCCACTGGTTCTAGATACTTCTAGGTGAAATCTGATGGAAGAATAATAATCACGAGAGTGCCTGGGTGTGGCTGTTGCCCTGTCCCATCCCATTTACACTAAACCCACATCCCATTTCCCAATAGCCTGCTACGATTCCCATATTCCTCTACCAGAAGTGCAGGAAACTTTCTTTCACTGTAGATCTTTGCCATTGCTCCCCCAGTAAGGACTGAGGAGAGGAGGGATAGCTATGATATTTCCTCACATTCTATCCTTTGGGGCAATACTTTAACACAAGAAATCAATGTCTTCCTGTTGATTTCTGGACTTCTTCTCTGTTTCTAATGGTCCCTTCAGTAAGATTTTATAGGAATCACAGAGAAAAGGCTTTTCCTTGCTAAAGCTATTGTCCCCTTGTTAAATGCTACATGACCTGCTCACACTGTAATTGGGAATCCACTATTTTCATGGCCTGGCCAGAGTGCAAGATGCTGCAGGGACGTGCTCATGCTCCCAGCCAGAACACCTGACCATCCAGTGACGGAGCAGGCTGCTGGGAGCTAAAAGACCCATCATTCGGAGCCACAGAGAGCACAGAGGAAGCTCAGTGTCACCTAGGGTTTCTCAACATTAGTGCATTAGACAGTGTGGTGGTTTGAAAATGTCCCTCGTGGACTCCATGCATTTGGACATTTTGTTTCCAGCTGGTGGTGCTGTTTGGGGAGGTTTATAGGAGGTGTGGCCTTGCTGGAGGAAGTGGGTCACTGCATGGAGGGCTTTGAGAGTTCTTCAGCCTCACCAGATTTCTAGTCCCACTCTGCTTCCTGTGTCTGCTTGAATATCTGCTTTCTGTTCCTTCTCCAGCACCTCCAGCTACCATGCCTCCCAGCCACGATGGGCTAATGATTCCTCTGCAACCATAAGCTCAATTCAACCCTTCCTTCTGTAAGTTCCCTTGGTCATATTTTATCACAGCAACAGAAAAGTAACTAAGACAGATAGAAAAAAAAATAACCCACAGAGATAAAAACACTCTCCGTCCTTAGGTTTTTGTTTGCTGTTTGTTTCTTTACACCAATCTTCCACTTGACTTTCCTAAGTTCTGTGAGTTTCCTTCCCATTCCTCCTTTTATAAGCCTACAGCAATTATTCAAGCAGTGACTTGCTTAGTCCAACAATCCAGCACATCTGGTTTCTCCCTTAAAATATGGCACAATGCACTTGAGAACAAGACCATTGCATGGGAAATGGGATCAAGCAATGCCATAGAGTGTGCTGAAGCCACCAACTATGAGAAAGGACTGTGTCCTTTACTATGGGCATTGAGAAGACAGACAAAATTTAAACTCTAACAAAACCACAACAGCTTCCTGGAGGAGGCAAGTGTCTCCATAAATGGCAGAAGGGATTTCAATATGTAAAAGTCTAAGCTGAGACCATCTATGCAGGAGCAGTCTAAAGAAGCTCTTCGAAAGATGGATGAGAAAAAGATGCCTCTCCAGGGCCACATTTAAAACAAGGCTGTGCCTGAAAGGCTCCACAGTATATCTGAACAGTAATTCATATAGCCTGTAATCTGATAATAACTTGATTTGCATGCTGTCATTGGCAAGACTAATTGTCTCTCTGTAAGTGACTTACCTTGCCATGGCAAATTATCAGAACCCAGACATAGTACACCAGCAAAAGAAGCCTCATTTTGCCTTGTCTGTCTTTATGTGAGTGATTTTCTTTGACAGAGTGAAAAGATCTAAAGTCACTTTAGCTTCTCATCCTATCCTAGTCTTTCTAAAAATCTCAATGGTATGTTGCCTGAACTCTACCCTGAAGCCCAAGGATAGTCAACAATGTGTGGCGTCATCTTTTGCTGATGTTTCTAGAAATGGTGCAACTAGCATCTATGAATGCTGCTAAATACACTGTGTGCACAGGACAGACCTCAAAACATAAAACAAAGCATCAGTAGTACCAGGCTCAAGAAACTCTGACCTATTTGTCACATGCCAGAACTATGATAGGGGTTATGTCTGGACGCTGGGTGTTCTGGGTGAACCTAAAACACACTTGTCTTTTAAAATACATTGGGAGTGGAGAAGAAGCAGTGTCCCTTCAAGATAGGTGACCTCTTCCTGGAAAACTTCTCAACAGAGATGACCAATATGTACCAAGGTCATTTCATCAGGTGGATGCTGGATCATGGAGTAGCAACAGATGGTGCAGAGGGACTGTCAGAACTGAGATCAAATGCCAGCAGGTTCAACAGTAGTCAGAAACTTGCCCAAGTTTTCTGTGGTTCTACACACAATAAACTACTTGTGTGTAATCAGCAAAGTACGCTAATTTTAAAAATAAATGACAGATAATGCAACGAGGCAGCAATGAAGGAAAAGCAGGCATATTAAGTGCTTCAATCAACAGGACAGTTGAGTCTTCTGCACTCTTTATTTACTGTCATCATCCAGATTTGAGCACTGTGGCCTTCTTCATCTTTGATTAGGAACTGGAAGAAAGCTATCCATAAAAAAGGAAAAGGTAGTACTAATACTTTTTGGAGCCCTTCAACCACTTTTGGATCTGGCCACCTTTAGGCTTCACAGAGGATTGGCAGGGAGACACATAAACTAAATGATAATATTGTTTGGAGATACAGGAGAAAGACAAGAGCAAAATAGTTCTGAGATAAATGGCAGATGTCCACTGAAAACAGGATTCATCCTGGTCTTGTTATCAACGCATACAATTTAAAACTCATCCTCATCAAAACATAGAAGAAGGAGGCAGGAATTTACCTGGATGCCCTTTGTTTCAAGAAGGAGGGAAAAGTGACCCAGACAGGGAAGTCTCCTCCAGGCAGGCAAAGGAATGGTCTGATTTGGTACATTGCTTCCATCCCTTCAGAATGATACCTGTAAACTTACCCTCACTCTTGCTCTCACTGGGGTCACCTTCTGATTCCACTCACTCTTAGTTCTTGTCAACCCTAGGGAACTGCATGGCAGGGCAGGAGGCTCCTTCCCCTACCAACACCATCGAAGGGGGCTGCAGGTAAGTGAGCAGGTGTCCTGCTTCTTATGAAAGCTCTCATTATCCTGGCCAACATCTGGAATTTTACAGAAATAAGGAGTATGAAGCCTTCTGCCTGATAACCAACTACTTAAACAGCACATTTATCCCTCATCTATGCAGAAGAACTTTCCCTGCTCAGAGCAAAGGAACCAAAAGATCTGAGAAGTTTGGAGGGGAGGGGAAGGCTTAGGGGAATCAGTGTTGACCTTTTTATTGACTATCAGATTATCCCAGTACTTTTTAGAAAGTAATGTCCCTGTTAAAGGCTAAATCCAACCCTCAACAAATTTCTGAGAAAAGTACCATGATTAGATGTACTGATCATGCACTTTAAATAGGAAAATAACCCTCATCAGAGGATATCCTTTTTGCCATATATGAAGACCCACAATTTACCAGTATGCAAAGAAAAAGAAACTACAGAGTGCTAAGCTCTAAATGGGATGTATGTATCACAACCCAAACTTCCAAGCTCGGGGATCATTACAGAAGACAGAAAAGAAAGGTTGTAAGAGCTACAAGGAGCTGACATCTACAGAGAAACAGTATTTTCTGGACATGACAGGGCTGATGCACACATAAACTCACAGCAGCTCTGGCTGCATCCAGGGAGACCCAGTTTTCTTCAGGGACATGCTGCAGTGGTGGCCTTCACCCATGAACATACAGACAGCCCTACGTGGACTCAATGGGTTTAAAAACAGAGCATATGACATTGTGAGGGAAAAGTCAGGGATGGCGGGTGAGGGGAAGAATTGGAGAGAAGGGAATGAGGAGGATAAAACACATTATATGTATGTTCGAAATTCTCAAAAAATAAGGCCACTTATAATCTAGAAATAATGGGTAAATTATTGGATAGTCACAAAAGTATTAAATGTGACTTCCTTCCCCTGCACCCTCTATTAAAAGAAAGAAGCCTGTAGTCATTTCACAGTGAAGAGAATGGGAAGGGAAGGCAGGTTTGCAGTGGTGGGGGCAGATCTTGGAAGGCTGTGCTGTGGCTTCTTTCCTAAGAGGAAGGGAGGTACTGGGTCACAACTGCTTCCAGAGTCAGGTCTACGTGTTGAAACTGAAAGAGCACAGAGGAAGGATCTGCCATGTTCACTCCACGGGAGAATGCAGAGGACACTACAAGATTAACAGAGCATGGGAATCATAGCCCACCTTGGTCTCTGGAAATTGCTTTCTCCTGTTGCTGCAAGGCCATAGAACACAAGACAAAACTAGTATTTTCTCAGAGAGCTGAGCCATGGGAGAAGATTGTGCTGCCAGAGTTCTGTGTGGGGTGCATCATGGGGATAGCGTTTGTGAAATGTGTGTGCAGATGTCTGTGTGCACATGTGTGTAACTCTCATGCTCTCTACCTGTCAGGCCTTGATGACAGTCCTAACTCTGCCTTTTTCTCTTTAATATTAGAAAACTGCTTGACCTTCAGAGCCTCAGTGTCTTTATCGGAGAAATGGAGCTAATTCCTACCTCACAGATCTGTTGTGAGAGTCTGTGACTTGGAAAGAAGTACACAGGCCTCTTCATCTCTGTTTCCACTTCTTGTCAGACAGCTCATAAGACCTAGGTGCCCTCTAAAGTCATGTGTCTTTTTTTGTTTGCTAATAAGAGGACCAGAACTGGAGGTTCCTGGATAGTTCCATGATGGGGCTGTTTCAAGGAGAATCAACCAAGTGATTTGAGGACTGGAAATTCTAGCCCCACCCTCTGATCTCAGTAAGGAAGAAAAGCTGAAGGCTGACTTGAGTATTAATGAACAATGTATTAATTAATCAACTCAATGGAATAATGCCTCTATGAAAATTCAAAAGGAGCATGCTTAGAGAACTCGGGGTCGATACTCTGGACCGACTTTGCACCCTAACCCATCTACCTTGCGCTCTGAATCTCTTGCCCTGGCTACTCCTAAGTCGTATTCTCTGTACTACTAAGGGAGGGTAGGCAAAATGTCTCCCTGAGTTCCACAGGCCATTCTAGAAAATGGACTGAATCTTTGAAAAAGATTGGGGAAATGTATGATCCAGAGCTGCCGCAGGCACAGGACAAAATTCAACTTCAACTTGACACTGGTGACTAGCAGTGGAGGTGGAGACAGTCTTACAGGTCTGAGTCTTAATCAAAAGGACTTGATGCTATCTCAAATAACCAAATTCAGATAGCGTTAGAATTAAGACATGAGGCACCCAGTTGGTGTTTGCAGAGAACTGGAGAAGTGCTTGATAAGGAAGAACACTTACCTGGCACCAGAAGTAATGTAAGTATAAGAAGAAACGGCAATTTTTTTCTGTTCACTATCTGTATTTGTCACTATAGCAAAATACTCAAGACAATTAACTAAAAAGAGGAAAGGTGGGCCCTGGCAGTGGCCAGAAGAGCTGTTCTGTCATCAATGAGGTAGTGACTCCAGAATACACTGTCAACATTCACAAGTGTATCCATGGGGTGGGCTTCAAGAAACGTACCCCTTGAGCACTCAAAAAATCCAGAAATTCGCCGTGAAGGAGATGGGTACTTCAAATGTGTGCATTGATACCAGGCTCAACAAAGCTGTCTGGGCCAAAGGAATAAGGAATGTTCCATATTGTATCTGTGTTCGTTTACCCAGAAAACATAATGAAGATGAGAATTTACAAACAAAATGTATACTCTGGTAGCCTGTGTCCCCATCGACACATTCAAAACTCTACACACAGCTGATGTGGATGAGAACTAACAGCTCAGAGCCAAATAAAGTTATAACACTGCCAAAAAAAGGAAAAAGAGGACAGGGTTACTCACTTACAGTTACAGAGGCCCCAGTGTGCAATCAGGTAGACCGTTGCTTTGATAGTTCTAGGTCTCTGGTGCAGGAACAGAGGGCGATGTGTGGTGGGGGGGGGTAGGTGCAGCAAGGATAAACACCTCCCGACCAGGAAGCAAAAGACAAGATAAAACAGAGAGAGGAAGGGACTGTGGTCCCACGTCCTGTGAAGGGGGACACCCTCTAGACACTCCATGTGCTCCCTCTAGGACCAACCACATCCTACCAGTGCCTCCCTTGAGACCAAACCTTAACTTGGGCTTCTGAGAGACATTCAGTTTCCAAACTACAGCATTCTGACCCTGTCCTCAAAGCTTCATACGCCTCTCACAGTGTAAAATGCATTCAGCTCTGCTCAACAGCCACTGTCCCTGCTGAGACTTTGGGTAAGCTCAGCTGTGACCCCCTGCAAAACAGTCAAAAGGAAATATACCTACTTCCACGATACAGCAAAGGGACGTGGCACCCGGGCACACTGTACTGGGATGTGGGCTGCCAAGGGCTTGTGAATCTCCACCCTGTGCTTGACTGGCTGAGTTCTACAAGGCCTCTGGGGCGGGGTGACTTTGCACATCGCCCGCTGCTCCCTCAGCAGGCGCTCTCTGCTCCCCACAGTCCAGCTTCCTGAGGTTTGGCATCAGGTTCGCAGCTTCACACACGACTCTATCAGGGGTTGCCTGTGGGGACTCTGCCCTGCCGACTGCCCAACTTGCCTGACATTCCCTTAAAATTTCAGTGCAAGACCCACAACTCATGCTTTCTGCATGCTGTCAAGACCAGTATCATGTGTATGACACCGAATCTGCTGCCAGTGAATTCAAGCTGTGCCTACTCCTGCTTCAAAAATGGCTGCTGCAGACTCCCGGTGCCTTGCTGGATGAACAGAGTAGGACAAATTTGTTGGCAGCTTTGAACACACAGAGCACTTCAAGACTCTGCTTTGAAGAGATTCTGCCGTGGAAGTTCCTTGAAAGAATTCTGCATTCTCTGTCTGGACTTGGGAGGGTGACAGGATTGACAATTTCTGAACTGCTTTTCAAACATCTTCCTGTAGCCTTTTTTCCTTTTTCTCGGCAGTGCTATCTGTTCCCTCCTCAGTCAGACCTTCACACGTGCTCTTTTGCTGGCCAAGCAGCTCTTTCGTTTTGGAATGCTCTACTCCTCTTTCCTCTGACACCCAGACCACAGTCTGACTGCTTTCCTAATTTGAAGTTTCCTCCACCTAACAACCTTTCCCATCACCTCTAAGCATACTGTTAAAGTGTCAGAGCAAAACAAAGTGTGTTCAAAGTTCTTCTCCTCTAAGGTTGGTGGCCACTAGGCCAGTTCCCAGTGGAGTCCTCATTAGAAATGAAACCTCCCGAACTCCACTATAACCACATTCTTACTGTAGTCCAGTCTTCTGAGTCCCTGCCAGAATCAGCCATCAAGTTCTACTTTCAGCATCCCAGCCTCCTCCAAGCTTGTCCAAACACCTTCTGTAAACCAAGTTCAAAGGCTCCCCACATCAGCTCGGGTAGAAGTACACTTTTCTGTATTAGTGGGCCATTCATCATTATAATAAAATACCTTAAGATAATTACTTTATAAAGAGAAAAGGATTATTTTAGCTCACAACTGTAGAATTTCCAGTCTTTGATTAGATTTTAGTCCACTGCTTTTTGCCCTTTGGTGGGAGTGCTGGGGGTCTAGGACAGAGAACATGGCAGAGATGTTCATTTCATGGTCAGGGAGCAAAAGAGAGGAAGAGGCCCGAGTCTCCCTATTCCCATCAGATGTACAGCCCTAATGACCTAAGGCCCTCCGAAGGATCCAACAATTTCCAATAGTGCCATCATGGAGATGGAGCCTTTAACACACGAGCATTTGGGGCACATACAACACCCAAACTACCAGCAGTATCTGGGAAGACAATTTTCATAATTCATCCATCACTCTGTTACAGTAGTGATAAAGGCCTGTTAAGAGAAAGCAAAATGTCTGGCCTGGGTGCAGACCTAACATTCCAGCTCAAAATTGTCAGGAGCCCAATATGAACTTGTTGCATAAATTTTCTCATGGCGGTCCCGGCACTCAGCCTCACCCCGCCCTCCAGGTCTGAAATGGCTGACTGAATGGAGAATGCCATTTAGAGAGATTGATTTATTTCAGGTGAGCCATAAGGCCATTTTTATCAGCGACCCACCCGGAGCGCCATAGGGGTGGCCTGCAAGTCTCTCTGCTCCCCGCAAAGCCCTTTGTCACGGGGCTCGGTGTCGGGTCCCAGCCGCCTCTCGCTTCCGCTCACATGATCCTCAGGACCACGGGAACTTGGGACGTGGCCTCCTGGGTTCTGGCCTTCTGCGTGGGCCCGGGGCTAGGGAATTTTTCTTCCCGCGTGGATTTTAGCAATCCCGGCGCCACTCTCTTGCTCGCCACCATGTTGCTCCCTTCCCTTCTCCCCGCCTTCCTTCCCCTTATTGGTCCGAGGGCGGGACTTTCCACGGAAAGAACCAATAGGAAAAAAAAAACCTCAGAGAGAATTCCGCATTCCCTATACAGATCTACCAAAAGCCCTTTACACATTGGGTTGGTGACATTCAATGCACCTTATCAGTATTTTTTCCTGCTTCTGACAAAACAAGAGTGAGGGAATTTATTCTAGAAAGACTTAATATACAGGCTACTCTTTCAATATGACAGTCCTCACAAACGCTGACCAGAAGGCTAACAAGAAACAAGACTACACTTTGAACATTCATGAGCACACTAAGAGAATTCAGTGTTGCTACTGTCTTTTAAAAAGGAAAGAATTTTTGAAAGACAATCTTTCTAGATCAAAGGCTACCATAAAATTTACATAAAATATATCAATATATATTTGGAATGAGGATTTAGGAGAACTCAGTGATAGAATTATACTTATTAGGATCTTGTGCTATTGTGATGATTCCATCCATTCATGCAGGAAAACATCTGTGAGGTTCATGAATAAGATGATGACTCTTGATTCTATAATACCATTTTAACAGAAGCTGAGATGGGGATTTATAAGGGGGATTTTTCAGGAAGAATAACTTAAGATGAACTATTTAGTCAATCTACTTATTAAGACAAAATTTGTGAGTCTAATTTAAATTATTATTTTGTAATGAGTGCCCTCTGGTTCCTTAATTTGTCAATTTCCTTCAGAGTGTATGCATTAGCTATGCACTCAGCTCCTCTTCCTGTGTTTCTCTAAGGCTCAGCTCACATTCTGTGCTGCCAGCTTCCTCCTCAGCCAAGGACTACTGTCAAGTGGCTCTTGATTTCACAGCCTCACCGGCTTATGAGAAGAGAATGAACTCATCTATAAACTGAATCCAGAGCGCCACCCCCAGCCCCAGAAGCCTGGAGAGAAGATCCAACAACATCATGGGCCTTTCTGAGAGCTCCTTCACAAAGCCTACCTGTTAGCAGACACAGAGTATTTACAAACACTGACAAGGAGGCAAGAATAAAAAGATCAGTAGAGAAGTGTGATGGCAGCTAGACTGAAACGTGGAAGTGTTTGCCTTTTTATAGTTATGTTTCTCAGTAAAAATGACTTTTGTTTATACTATTTTCACAAATGCCTTTGAAGGAAGTAAATACAGAGATAGGGATACAGCACGACGGGGAAGCACTGGCCTAAGATGTATAAAAAGAAGACACACTCCATGTGACAAAGAAGATTATCTTTTATCAAATCAATGAATAAGGTTCTTGTGGCTGGGATCTTCAAAGGAAACACTTCAATAGTGCAAAGCTTTGTCTGTCTGTCTGTCTGCCTATCTGACAGATATTATTACAAAGTAGGATCCATGAGTGTGAAAGCAAACCTACCACAAACTTCAGTGCCCAGGACTTGAGGGCTGAACTTTCACCAGAAATATAGAACAGTAGACAATACTCCACCTCCCATAGGTGCTCCTCACACAAAAAGGCCACACGACCTTCTCTCAAGGTTAAAATTTCATCAGACCACTCACGGAATACCTCAGATAGCCTAGGCCAGTGTCACCTCCATCTCTTAAATCATGAACAACTGTTATTACAGGTGATTTAGAGAATGGTCTCCACGCCCCACACACTTCTACAAAGAAATGCTGTGCTGTTTCGCATTGCCTGCTTTCGCAGGGGAAAAGGATCCTATAGTAACTGTTGGAAAATTAATCTGAGGCTACTGGGATTAAACACAAGTGAAAGTTATTATTTCCTGCCTTCTTGAGGATTCCACATTTTGGAATCTCTTGAAAGAGCTCAAAGGAATAGCTATGCTATGGTGAATGGCTGTGCAAGATATATAAACCTATTGGAAAGTGTTGAGGAACCCAGACTTTGGGACATACAGAGTATCTGCATAGTAGAAGTTTCTGTCCCTCTGATCACCTAGCTCAGGCAGTGGCACAAAGCACCAGCTGTAGAAGAGCTAATTCTCTACACTTAGAGGAGTCATGTGAGGATGGCAAGCAGAGACAGGGAGCGAGACTCAAATACAAATGGTAAATGTCACTTAGGTCACAGGTTGGAAAGCTGAGAACAGACCCATCAACATGGCAGCAGCGCGTGCAGCAGAGACTTCGCTAGATGGTATCGGTGACAGTGAAGGAGGGAAAAGCATTGCAGTCACTGTGCCTCAGAAGAGCTGCCTCACTTCACGCACAGTGGGGCCACGCAGTTCTGCACCAAGACTGCTCTGGAAATATCTCTGATTGATTTTCTTCAATACAGAGATAAATAAAATATGACTGACTGCACTGGCTTCACTGTAATGTGGTTGGTTTGGAACACTGAATTATTTATTCCTGATTATCCATGCAGCGGATTTAGTCAGGAATCTTCCAAAGCTATTTGATGAAATGGCACAAAGTTTCCTTAAACTGACACATTTACATATATCTTTAACAACTATCTTCTTTATATTGGGGAGATTATAAAAATCCTTATATAGGCAAAGCTTCACAAGCAGCAATGTGAGTCTGGCCTGAAGAAGGGGGCAAGCACACCAAAGTTATGACTGCTTTTCTTTAAACTAAGTTGTCTTGAAAAATGAACCTACAAATAAAATCACTCCATCTTGTGCTAACTCAGTGCTCCCCTTTGTCATACATTAGTGTGAAGACAGGAGGTCAGGAGCCTGTTCACGAGGCACTTAGCTTAGTGGAAGATGTAGACATTAGATTATAAATGCATAAAGGAAGTCAGTATGTAACTATGGATAATGAGTGCAATAAGAAAGCACTGTCAATCAATAGAAAGGAAGGAAAGAGGAAAACCTTTCCTAGGTTTGGGATTACAGGAAGCCTCTCTGATCAAAAGCATTCACGTTAGTCACTTTTCAGTTACTGTGACTAAATACACAAATAATGGGATGGTTAGTTTTAGCTGTCAGCTTGACACCATCTAGAGTCACGTAGGAAGGCAGTCTCAGTAAGAGACCATCCAGATTAGGCTGGCCTATGGGCATGTCTATAGGGGATTGTCTAGACTGTTAATTGAGGTAGAAAGTCTCACCCACTCTAGAGGGCAGTTTTCTAAACTATACAAAAGTGAAGAAAGTGTGCTGCCACTTGCATTTTTTAATTCACTGCTCTCCAATCTTGAGTGCAGATAAAATATAACTAACACGTCCAAGTTCCTGCTGCCTTGACTTCCCCACAAAGTGGACTGCAACTGGGAATTATGAGCCAAATAAACTTTTTCTCCTTCAAGTTTCATTTATCCGGGTATTTTATCATAGCAACAGGAAACACAGACAGATAAATGATTGGTTTCAGAGGCTTTGGAACATGGCTTCTTGGTTCAGTTGGTTTGAGGTCTGTGGCAAGACAGCACAACATAACACAAACATAGAGCAAGTAAACCTATTACCCTCACAGTGGTTGGAATGTAGAGAGTGGGAATAAGGAGCTCGATCCCAACATCCTCTCAGTGGGCATCCCTCAGTGAAAGAACTTCCTCTCACTAGGCCATGCCTCCTAGTGGCATCACAAGTTGACTTTCAGGCCTTTGGCATATGGGAGATTCAAGTGATAATATTTTATCTAGAGTGCTGAGGGATGGATAGGAATTCCTCCAAAGAACAGAGGACGTGAAACGAGATCAAAGAAGCAGGAAAAGCCTCAGTCTTTTAAGATTGCTCCTAGGCTGGTTACACAGCCAACCACTCAGGAGTTTTGAGGTAGCAAGTGATATTTCCTTCACTGCTCTACAGAACATGAAGCTGAGCACAGAAGATGCAAAAAGTCCATTTAGAAGATGATTCACTTGGTCCAAATGGGAGGAAATGGCAAGTTGGATCATGGCTAGTTGTAGAACCAGGGCTGGTTGTAGAAGACACAGGTAAGCAGTTGCAATTCACTCACATGCAGATACTAGAAGAGAGGGATGTTTCAGGAGGAAGATCAGGACTTCTGTTACAGACTCATTTAGATTCTAATTCTCATTGGACATGCAAAAGAAGATGTGAAGAAGGCAATTATTTATTAGAACAAAAGAATTTCCCCATTCAAAAGAAGAGGAACCAGGATTAAAAAACAAAAAACACAAAATTCAAAATAACCCAAGCACTCAGAAGCAAATTTTTGAAACTGTTGACCAAAAGGTAAATGAGGAGCCATAGTATTTAATACTTAAGTATTATTGTGGTTTGGATAATAAACACCCCCATATGCTCATGTATTTGAACACCTGGTCACCTAGTCTGGTGATGTTATGGAACCTTTAGGAGGTGGAGTCATGCTGGAGGAAGTGACTGGGGGCCCCTTTGAGGTTTGATAGCTTGGCCCTATTTCTCTCACTGTTTCCTTTGTGTGGATGAAATGTGATCTCTCTGCTTCCAGCCTCACCCTACTGCTGTGTGCCTTCCCAGGAGGATGAGCTATATCCTGTATGGAACTCTAAGCCAAAATAAATCCTTCACATCTCTAACAAATAGAGAAAGACGAGAGAGAAAGAGAGAGAGAGAGAATATATTTAACAAGCAAATAAGTAAAGAAATAAAAATAAAAGCAGGGAATGAGTCACTATGAGATGTTTAAAGACCCATCTTCCAGGTCAGGGCTACTGTAGACAAGAGCAACTCTAGGGAGTAAGTTATGAACGGACAAGGCAGCTCTGAGTGGGAAGAGACGGAGACAGTCAGTGTGGACAATATGTTTAAGGAGCCTGAGTGGGAGAGAGAATTGTGGCAGCCCCTAGGTAGAGGGAAGGTTTACTTATCTACTTTTAGAACAAAGGGGTGCAGTTACATATGTCTATTTAAGTTGGACTTTGGAAATAATCCATGAAGTGACATTTGATAGTGCAAAAAAGAGGAAACAGCGAAGGGACAAAGCTTTGAGCCATCCTCAGGACAGAGCTCCTGAGCAGAGTGGAAAGCTAGTCCCTGAATACTATAGTGTTTCCTCTCTGATGCCAGATGAGGAAATGTCATGCAGGGACCACAAAGTTGACATACCATGCAATTTGGAGGAGAACTGATGTTAATATTTCCAAGTCCCTAGAACCATATTAGGTTTTGGGTTGACAAATATTAAAGAAAATGGATACGTGTTTGGAGATGTTCAAATCCCATCAAACACACACACACAAACACACACACGCACACACGCGCGCACAAACCACTTATATTTATTGGCTGACAATACCATATAAGGCCCCTCAAGTTCTGGGTTTATTCCACTAATTATTCCTCTAGACCAAAAAACACAAGGCTCTGTGTTTTATTCTATTTATAGTAATAGAAACTCAACCCATGGATTCAAAGAAAATGCAGAATCCAATGGAATATAATGAATTGTCTTAAGATGCATCACTAAATAGCCTTTCACAAATGGATTCCCCCTAGCTTTATGCCCGTACATATGCTGCTAAGTGCTTAACTCAAGGGCATTCTCATCCCAGCAGACAATCCAAGGACAGAAAGCAGATGCCTGTATCTGTACAGCATGCCATGAGCTAGTGGAGCCAAGGAGCTCCTACAGAGTTTCTGAGAAGTGGAACCTATCTGGTTTCTGCAAGTTCACCTTGAAAATTTAAAGACCCATCAATTCATTCACGTTTCATTCAACCAGTACATATTGAAAATTTATAATGTTCCAACCAGGTCCAAGAACACTGTAGAAAATAAAACAAACCTTGTCTGTCAGTAGCCTTCACTCAAGGTTGCAGACAGAGACAATAAGAGGGAAGGGCGACTATACCTGGAATGTGGTCAATGCTATCTCCCTGGTTCAAATCAGTGCGGAGTCTCCTTCAGGTAACTCCAGCAGCCTCTTACCTGAGCATTTGGCTTCTGCTTTACCCATCTGAGGGCTCTTCTGAGTAGAGTAGCCTGGAAATGTTTTCAATGATTACATCATCTCAAACCAGACCTCTGTTCCAAACTCTCAGGCAGCTTTACAACTTATACATACAAATGACATTAAGGAACAGAACATAAGTTTCTTATATAACTGGCAAGGCTCTGGTGCCTTTGACATCATGTCCTGTATCTCTTGGGGTACACTGCAAAAAAAATGGCGCCACACTCTGCACCTACTCCCATGGATAATCAAGAGTTTTATTTCCTCTCCTGGAAAGCTAAGCCTGCTGTGAAACCACCTTTGATCAACAGAACCTGGAAAAAAATCTGCCCTGCCATTAAACATGGGATACCTTGTTGGAGGATGACAGATCACTGTGGACCAGAGCTAAGCCACCAAAGTCAAGAGCTGCGAGACTGCCAGCACTCAGCTTTCTGACAGCTGTCAGAGACACACCCAATCCAGACTAGTGGATGCACTGTCTGGCTGAGCCCAGCCAACTTGTTAACCGGTTACTGAGCTAAGCAAAAAGTATCTATCTGAAACCACCATCTTTGTGGCAGTTTTCATGTTGGCAGAAGCTACTCAATATATCCCCTCGAAGCATTTTCCTTCCTGCTACTCCGCCCTCCTTACTTGGAGGTGAATACCCTGCACTTGTTCTTCCTGGCGTTGGAGAACAAGTCTCATGCACACAGACACATGCATCACTCCCTTCAGATTTCTGCCTATCTTCAGTCTATCAGAAAAGTGACACCTTTCACAGCAGGCTACATAGAAGTTTCAGGCTACATACCACATTCCAAACAAGCACTTTATGGTTTTTATACATAGGGTTTATTACCCTCTGATTCACTATTCTTACTATATAGTTACATATCTGTTGTTAATCTACCTTGCCCATGATGACCAGGCCTTTCTTCTAAGTCATTCATCCCCATGCGCATGCTGTTACATGGTAATAAGACAGTACTTGTTGATTACATGAACAAGTAAACGAGTGAGTGAACCAAACCAAGAAGTAAAAACGTGGTTTATACTCAGGTAATAATTGCTATGCAGAGATTTCAAACAGGGTGAAAAAGTAGCAGCGAGTGGAAAGCAGGAGCCGAGCTGCTAAGGAGACAGAAGAGCAGACACTTAAATAAATTCAAGGTTTTCTCAGTGAAGCAGGTGCCAGTTTTACTAGCAATGCTGCTAGTAGACATTGCACTTGACTGTGTTACAAGAGCACAAAAGAATAGTCTCCATTTGTAAAGCCAAAGAGCAGAGCTGAAGCTTTTATGACTAATGAAAGAAACTGACCTATACTGAAGCAGTCTTTATCGCAAATGCTCCATCAATATACTTCCTCCAGTATCACGAGAGCGTCAGATCACATGTCTCATGGTAACAATGCCAAGATTTTACACATTTGTACTCTGCCAGGCACTATGGCTCTATACACACCAGGCTTTGAATCATTGCGACTATTATCCTTGGTCTGGAACTCAGTGATCTACTAATATCCTCCTAGAAACACAGAGACTGACAGTTGAGGTACTATCTCTGAAGGTACACAATTAAAATGCCAAACAGTTGTCCTTAAATATGGTCAGTGTAACTTTGACATTCCCACCATTTCTCATCCTCTCACATCAGCCCCAACGTCTTATCAAGAAGTGCAACAGAAGGAAACTTTTGAGCCTAAATGCTGCAGCATCATGCTTCCCCCGGAAGCCTTTAAGTAATTACTTCTTCCTCCTCCGCACACATGAGCACTGTCCAGGCATGAGCAGGAGAGAAGAGGCTCCTTCCAGGACTGAGCTGGATTTGACTCCTCCAAATACACAGCGCAAGTCTGGTATGGCCATCTAATGCCTGATTGACTATGCTCAGAATCCTCTCTTGGTCAGCAATCTGATATACTAGGGATCAACATCTATACAGATATGTTTACCACCTTTCCAAAGCCCAGAAGAAATACGCAACATTTAAGGGAAAAAGACCTTAGGACAAGGAGAATCACACAAACAATAAAAGTTGGCAGTGTTTTCCAGTTGTGCGCAGTGATCTCTGCTATGCAATCTGCCTCCTGCAGATTTCTGCCTATCTTCAGTCTACCACCCTTGTGGTCCCCTCCTCCCTCGTGTCAACACATATGCTAATGGCCCTAACTTCTCTCTGGCTCCACCACTGCGCTCCTTGCTTCCTCACCAAATTAAAGCTCCCCAGTAGCAAGGCAGAGATGCAGGAGGTAAGTTTACCACATTTCAGAACAGAAGCTTCTCCATCCAAGGAGAGTGGTCCTCAGATGTTCAGAGAAATCAGATTACTCGTTCACATCCACACTCCCTGAAGAGACTCACCCACTGAAGCCATGCTTCAGTACGCGCAAGGGGCTGGGTGTGCTCTCTTAGACCCTCTTTTACTTCTTGCAGTAAATGGTCTCCAGTATTGGTGAAAGGGGCTGGACAGACAGTAGATCTCCTCATCAACTTGGCTCATCCCTTCCTGCTGAAACCTGCTCACTCTTTGACTCAGCTCACAGCTCACCTCCTCTAATTCAAGACTCACCTTTTCCAAACCATACAGTGTTACGAGTTTAACGCCATCCTCTCAGGTATTTCCACACTCAAGTCCTGGCCATAGGACCTCAGAATGTGGCTGTGTTTAGAGACAGGACTTTCACAGAAAGGAGCTGGGCAAAACAAGAGCAGCCGAATGGGGCGTGGTGGAGGTGACTGGAGGCGCCAGCGAGGGAGGGCACAGCTACACAGAGAAGAGCTTGTGAACACTGAAAAGATGGCCACTGAAGGCCAGGACAGACACTGGGACAGACCCTTCTCTCTCAGCTCCTGCCAACACCTTGATAGAGGATTTCTACTCTCCAAACTTTGAAACAATCAAACTCTTTGTTACAGCAACTGAAGTGAGTTATTTGTCCATGCATGGCCTTGGGACAGGCCCTGTAATACTTTGTCACTGGATTCCTAGGGTTTCATTTCATGGTTTGATTAGGTTGAACTGTGGTGTTGCAGTGATCTATATTATTATTTGAACTCTATGCGAACTCATCTCTACAAGGCCAAAGACCAGAAACTACATATTCCTATGTAATACACAGGTGTCAGTAGCAACATTACCAACGTCATCATTTGGCAGAATTTACACAAGTTAAGATGGATTTGCAAAAGACAAGTCTTAGAATATTCAGTCTTGCCATACTAAAAATAAGTCACAGGCTTCATGTAACGGATGGGTAATGAAATATACTTTTTATATGGCATGAACCACATGCAGATACTCATGAATCAACAGGATAGAAAGTTTAAATCTGCTCAGCCTGGAGAAAAGTCCATAGCAGTTCTCTCAAATAAATACAGTAGCAATAAAGCCAGTTTTGATCTTTTTCAAATGTGTTCATTAATTATTTGAAAATTTCATACAATGCATTTTGACTGTATTCTTCTCTTCCTCCACCAGACCCACCTTCATCTCGCTACCTATTCAGCTTTTTGTTATTTTTTTTCCTACACACTGAGTCCAGTTGGTGTTGCCCAGAACTACTGGGTGTGGAATCTTCCTTGGAGCATGGATGACCTACGAGGGGTCACAATCCTGAAGAAAACCGACTCTCTCTTCCAGAAGCTAATGCATTCCCTCTCTCTGAGTTGTTGACCAGGGTAACCTAGCAGATGCCCCCAAACATTACAGGCGGCTGCCACTGATCCTGATTACCCTCTAGAATTTGACGTTAAGACCTTATTGCTGCAAACAATACATACTGAATTATAAAACAGGGAAAATTAAGGGGGTACTAGCCTCAAAGCTTCTTCCCAGATGACTGGATTTATAGTGCTGGAAGGCACTGTGTACACTACCAGAGGAGAAAAGTAATCATCAGTCTTTCCTAGTTGAGAATCCTCCAGGCTACAATAATGACTTAATACTTATTAGGTAGTTAGATCCATAAAACTTAAGTATCTATTCTCTAACAACAAACAATATCATTATTAAATGATCTCAGTTCCTTGCACCTAAGGGCACTTGAACCTGCTGGACACTGGGAAATTTCTAAATAATGAAAGCAGAACGGACATTGTCATCTTCATTCTTTATTCTGCCTTGGTATCTTAGATCCACTTGCTGTTTTACATAAGCACCATCATCTAGTATAAGTATATGATGTCATCCAAAGAAGCTGTGAGAGCATTAAGTGGTTGGAACCACTAGTTGGCTGAAGTTTGCGCAATTCAGGCAGTGGCGAACAGATACCACAGAATTTTCTATGAAATTTTACCGTATCCGGTGAAGTTCTAGAAAGTTCTTTGTGTTTCCTGAATAGACTCTTGGTGCTCAAATCCAAGGTGTTTACATGATCATTGTTTTATATTTTGAAAAAAAGGGGCAAGATGTTTAACTGACTATAGAACATATAAGTCCATATTTGTTATCTGACATATTTTAGGCAGCATTCTCTAGAGGAAGAGAACTGAGAGAGAGGGATTAGGTAGTCCAACACTAGCCATCTGCATGCTAGAGAAAAAAAATTCATGTTTCCAGTCTAGAAAGAGGACATCTTCACAGTTCCAATCCAATACTGAAAGCTTGGAAGTTCCCTGGTCAGTCCCTGCTGTTGAGATGGAAAAGAAATGGAAGTCTGATGTCAGCAGGTGGCAGTCGCCAAACCCAGGCACTCAGACAGAGCCTTGCAGGTTCCATGAGGTTTCCCTTCCTTCTTCTTCCAGACATTTAGCCCATTTGAGGGTCAAGTCCCTGTTCTGGAAAAGTCTTAAGAGTCAATGTCTCTCACATCAGTACTCCCTGGAAATGCCCCACAGACACACAGGTGCTTCTCCCCAGTCCTAGGCATCTGTTAATACACTCAAATTAGCCGCTCAGACCAACAATAGTATCAGCCATTTCTAGGTTTTGGGCTGATGTTTGTCAGATCTGATAAGACTGTCATTACCTTTTCTGGAAATGTGGCACCATTCCTTTCAGAGATGCCAACTTTGTTATATTCTTACTGTGGTAAGATTCTTCAAATCCCCTTTTATCAGCAGTTTCTTTATAGGAGTGTTTTTTAGACTTTTGTCAGCTGTATGATGGTGAAGTTTAGCCATAGAGTGTAATAGACAATATCAACTCAGCTGGGTCCTGACAACTCTGATGTGTGACACTAGGGCAAAAGACAGCACAGGCGATAGCATATTCAGGGCCATCTGATACTGAGTGCACATCGGACCAATGCCAATCCACGTATTAAGGCACTAGAAGTTGCTGCTGTGTGGACTGAGGGTAATGCATGTAGCTGTTCTAGAACAGGAGCATGCATGGTTCACATTAAATAAATCCTGTTATTAGCGTAATCCTAGAGTCCTCAGCATCTTAGAGAGTCCTCCAAATGGCCCCAGGCCATGAGGTTTTTAAAGCATGGGATTAATTTCCCAGAAATGTGTACACTGTTGTGAGGAATCTAGTCTCCAGCCTCACTCCAGGAATGGATTTAGAGCTCCTAAAAGCAACCAACCCTGCAGAACTGGCTCCTCCACCAAGACTACCCAGTTGGTGAACCTGGCCATGTATAGGTTCATGATGCCCACTGCCTTGGTACAAAACCAAAAAGAACCATTCCCTTAAACCTAGAGATCCCAAATAGAAGGCAAGTCAACTGCATTTATACAAGGAGGAGGAGAGATTACCTAAATAAATCAGAAGAAATTTAACACAAATGCTTTATAGAATAAGTGTGCGTTTGTGTGCGATCATCAAGCTATAAACACCAGCCAAGTATGAAGCAAACTGCATTTTTACTTTCCTCCAGAAGAAAGACGACAGTAAAGATATGTTGTCCTGAAAGCTGTAGATTTCAAACATGAGAATTTTCTCATTCCGATTTTGAACATAACCCTCTTGCTTGAAAATCTTACAAAAACAGTGGATTGAGATGAACCATTTGTTACAGCTGCCAGCTTGGACTTCTTAAATAGTCAAGAGTCACTGTGGGCATTAAATGTTGTAACCTGCTCTAGTGGACGAAGTCCACTGGAGCAGTGGACAAAGGGCTGAAGAACACATGATTGAAACACAGCCTGTGAATGGTTTGAAGTTGAGGTAGTGGATGGAAGAGTTAAGGATTGCTTGGAATGTCCTACAGTTTGGACACGTGTTGAATGTGTGACCCAACACTTTTGTTTTGGAAGCTTAGTTGTCAATGAGGTGACACGGAGAGTGATGGAACCTTGAAGAAGTTCAAGGTGAAGTTGTTGAAGGTGTTCCTACCCTCAGAAGAATTAATGCTGGTCTTTCAAAGTGAGCTCCCGTGAGAATGAGTTGTTACACAATTAGTGAAACTGGGGTTGAGGGATAGCTCAGTGGGTGAACGCTGACTGTACAAGCATAAGAATCTGGGACTGGATGTCCAAAACCCACATGAAAATCTGGGAATCATGGCACATGCCTATATTCTCAATTCTGGGGGCAGAGACCACAGATCACTGGAGCTTGCGTTCCAACCAGTGGTGGAACATGTCAATGAAAGATCATGTCTCAAAAAAATAAAATGGATAGGCTGTTGAAGACATTCTTACATCAACATCAGGCCTTCACTCAGGCACACCCACACACGGGTGTACACACACATGTGCACACATACAGACACATAAACACAGAAACAGTGAGGCTGGACCATCTCTGGTCTCTAGCTGCTTGTCTTGTCATGGGATCTTTCTTACACTAACCCACTTTCTGATGATGCCATTGGCCATACTGTGATTCAGGCAAAGGGTCCTCAACAAGATGGTGCCATGCTCCTGAACTTCCAGATTATTGATAAACTTTTTTTTCACTTTTCTCGAATTAATGTATCTTTTTATTAGCCTGTGTTTGTTTTGTAAAATAATGCATTTTGTTATATTTTCAAACATATGTATCATATGTTTCCTTGTATTCATGCGTGGTGACCCGTGACACTCCTCTGTTCCCATGCCCCACCTCTGTACTAGCTCCCTTCCTCATCCCCAATAGTTTCTCCTCTATTTCCATACAAAACATGAGTTACATATGTAAGGGAAAACACAATCTTTGAGTCACACGTATTCCACTTAATCTGAGAATCTTTGGTTCCACATTTTCACTGTCCATCCAACTGTTAATGCACACAAGGCTGGTTACATAAGGTGACTATTGTGAAAAGGACTACAATAAACAAGGATGGGCAGGAATTTCTGCAGTCACCTGACACAGAGTGCTCAGGGTGTATTCCCAGAGCGGCACAGCTGGTTTGTAAGACAGTTCTACTTTTCTTTCTTTGGGTCCTCCATGCTACTTTCCTCCACGGTGTCCACACCACTGTAAATTCCCACCAATAGTACAGAATGGCTCCTTCCCCTCCCTTATCCTTACTTTGATGATAACCATCCTGACTGGGATGGAAGGGAATCTCAGTGTGATCTAAAATACACTACCCTGATGGCTGACATTGTCGAACATTTCCAGTGTATTTATTAGTCACTTTTACTTCTTTTGAAAAGTATATTTTCATTCATTTGCCTAGTTTTGATTGGATTGTTTGTTATTTTAGTATGGCAGCACAAAAACTGATTAATACAGCATATGAAAGAAAGAGAATCATAATTAAACAGCTTCTGATTTACATAATGCTCACTGGTTCCATGAAGTTGCATGCCAAGAATATACTATATAAATGCCACTAATTAGCAATGAAACCATATATTATGTTGGCAGATAAACTAATTTTTAATACATGAATTATTGTGTTCCTTATTCCTAGGTTTAATAGTTTGCATACTAAATTAAACTTAGGTTCTTAACTGCAAAGTCCCTGTTTGTCTTTGGTATTATGATAGATACCTTTTTATGCCCTGCATAAACATCATACAAATAAAATCCAATTGTGTATATTACTGGAAAAACTTGCCTAAGTTTCCTATGGCAAGGAAAGCAAAGTGATATTACATGTTTTCCTAGTCTTTATAAATTTCTATTTCTATTTCTAAATTTCTCACACAATTAGGTATATACAGTTAGGTTTGTAATGAGTATTGACATTATATAAATTCATCCTATAGACTGGTCATCATTAATACATCTGACTCTTCCAACCTTAAGAGGTGGCACCTACAAATACTTAGCTTTGGTTGCCTCTACATTTGGTAGGAACAGACATACAGAGTCAGATTAATAATTTGATTACAGCATTAAAACTGAAGGAATGCAGTCAGAGGCATAAATCTTTAATAAAAACATAAATCTGCCTGCTTGTATTGTAGTTAAATCAGAAAAAAAAGCATTTCACATTTCAGTTTCAATTAATGAATTATGGAGATGAAGTAACATATTGAGAGTAACTGTTTAAATATTCAAGTTTTACAGGGTATGATGCAAATTCCTAGGACAGCAGGACTTAATGACTATTATGTAAATATGGGATGACTATAAATTAGCAAGTGATAAGAAGTTCACTCTAGTCATGTTCAGAATTGAGATTCATGCTCAGCACAGACTGTTAACGATCTTCAAACATGCTTTTCTCTGCAGTTAGGTTGGAGCAGTAAGACCACATGTTTAAAAGAGAGTACTCAGATCTCACAACCCCTGACAGGGCTGGTCATAAAATTATCTTATGTGATCCTCTCTGTTCTCCCTCTTTTCTAGTGAACCTTAAAGATCCAAATGCCAGAAGGCATTTTTCTAACACAGAGGAGGGTATTGGTCTGGAATGCGAGTAGGTTAGATTAAGCCACTGAAACTCTAAACTTTGCCCATATTAAGACAAGCATCCTTGATGAATGCAAGCATATCTGAGCAGGTCTGGTGAACCAACTGAGTCAACATAACAGACATTTATCTACATGAGTGGCTGGCTTTCCAGACAAGGTCTCAGGTACCACAGTTACAATCTGCTATTGATCCACACATGGGAAGAACCCTACTGCATGTAGCAAGGCATCTTCTTTGCAGATTTTCCCTTTACCCCGACTCCTAGGGCTATGCTTGCTGTGTTCTAAGAACTGGGGAAGAGGTCATATGCATTCTCTTTGTTAGACCTTTTGTCTTTCTCTACTCTGGGGTCAAGTCCTAAGCTCACTTGTCTTCTGACTTCCCAGTGAATGGAACCTATGCAGGGTCGTTTAGGAAGGAGGTTGGGGAGGAATCATGTGGTATTGATCAGCTTCCTTCATTCCTGCCCAAGAACACGGCAGTGGCTACACTTCCCTATATACCAGCTCATCTTCTACATAGCCACAGCTCCGTTAAGTATCCACCTAACCCTTCACACCCTCCCATCATAACCACTGGTGCCTACCATCTCTTACTGGTTTTCTTAATCCTACCCACTCCACCAGTAAACCTACCAGGTGATCCGTGATCTCCTACCGAGGTTGACAAAGGCTACATGTCATTCAAAAGGCTAAAAATTATTTGTGTGGGATTTCCTGTAGGATATCACAAAAGTAGCATTACAAGAGAAGCATAACCAAGTCAGGTGTTTAGGCATAATGCAGGCAGGCCTCTGGAAAGCCACTCTAAGCATGCCGGCACTCCAGGACTCCAGGGAGTGACTCAGCAGTATTTAGACCTACGGAGTTCTATAGGCAGTTCACATGTGGAGTCACAGGTTGTGACTGAGTATGAGATTTACAAATTCCTGAATAACCACTAGCTGTGAAGCCACACTAATGCCCACTGTGATAATTCTTAGGTACACTAGAACAGATGGGAATGAGTTTAAAATGGACAGGGTCTCAATACAGGGAGGAAGGACAAGAGCCAAAAAAGTGGCATGTAATATGCTTTACGTGACCAACTGTGATGGCTATCACTGTTACTTTGATAGAATCTAAAATCATCTGGGAGACTCCTCTAGGACATGCCAATGGTGATTATTTTGATTATGTTAACTGACATGGGAAGAACACCCAATGTAAGTGTCACCACTCCTTGGCTGGGATCCTGGACTGAGAAGTGGAGAAAGGTACTTAGTGGCTGTGTCCATTCAGTAATCTCTGTTTCCTTACGGTGAAAGTGACCAGCTGTTTCAAGCTCCTGATGTCTTATCTTCACCACAATGGACAATGCCCTCTGACCTGTGAACCAGAATAAACTCTTATTCCCTTAAGTTGCTTTTATCAGGATATATTATTATAGCATCAGAAAAGTAACTAAGGCACAACCCATGGGACTCAAAGATACCATACACCTCACAACTTTAGTCAGCTGGAACATTCCAAAGACATTTATGGATATTTAAGGCCATAGGAGAGCTGGGTTTTCAAGCTGGGTGGTGGGATATTCCCTACAACCTCTTCACAATCAACATGGCTTCTTTGTTTATGTTTTCCTGACACCAGGAAAATGTCTAGCAGACAGCTCATGCATTTAGTTTATTTTTCTCTAAAGCAAGATACCAAACAACTTACCAACTTCTAGCTTACAATGAGAAAAGATATTTGTTTTTGAAAGTTTTTTATTGAAATAGCTATGCCAAATTTAATTTAATGAAAAGATGTTCAAATAAAATATTTATTTTTAGATGTTTTATATACCCATTATGCCTTAATTAAGTAAATTACAAATTTGCCAGCTCAGCAATACTTTTTTGTATGCAGAAGCTCAGCAACTCTAGAAAAAGCTTGATAAAATATAACTGCAAAATTGAGTGATATAATTGTGATTCCCTTTAGAGCTTGTTTTTGGGTGTCAATAAGTAATGACCTCCATTTGATGTTCATCCAATGAGCCACATGATTTTTTGGCTTCCTGACATTTTCTAATGTCTTCTCTAACTTACTTTTAACTTTACATGAATTAATGAGGAGAAAAAATGAAGAATGAAAATACAAGGTATATAATTAAATGTGTGGTATGGAATCCAAAATATATATTGTAAGGTGTGACTGAATGAACCCCACCCCCCCCAGCAGTTCCAGGACAGACACCTTGGTGACTCCAGCCAGACTCCCAGAGCCCACAGATAAAAAGGAACTGACTTTTACAACTTCTTGAACAGATAAGGTTCCTGACTCAGAATTCACAAGCAGCTGTAAAATGGATTCTGTCTTGGCCAAAAGTTTACCTTAAACATCAATCAGATGTCATGGGAACCCCCTCCCCATAAAAAGGCCTACTGACCAGCTAGGTGAGGGCTAATGGCTTATCCCTCTCTCCCTGAGAGTTAGCCTCTCACATTCTCCTGGAGGGAGTTTCTCGATCCCGATCTGGAGCCAGGCACGCCAGCCCAGTCTCTGGCCCGAGCCCCCAAGATGAGGGGGCTAGCCTTCCCATCTCGTGGAGACAGGAAAAAGCTAGTCTCCACTCCCAGGAGAAAGCAGGTCTTCTCTCTTTCCCGACTAGAGAAGCGAGTCCTGGGCCCTTAATAAACGGCTACTGTTAACTCCCAGCAGAATCTCTGGTCCATTTGTCTGCAGCATCTCTCAAACCCAGACCTTACATATATTATTTTTCTTTCCCCTTTTTTAATATTTCAAGATCTATTTCCTATAAAATCAATAGAGTAAAAATATTTCATCAATTACAGAGCAATGAAAGATCAGTGTTTATTATCCACTTAGATTATGATTCTTTCAATTGGGGTATGTGTGGATCAAATCTCATTTTAATAGATCTTGTAAAATTATAACCAGATTAAATTCAGAAAATTGGGTTCACCTTTCAGCTAACAACTCACACTAACTGCTTTACTGATGTACGAACTATAATCGCCCCCTACATACACATATTAAGTGTGTTTGCATTTTAGGTAACTGTCAGCCATGCCATTAATCAATAAAATTCACAAGTGCTTCATAAGATCACGTGTACACAGGATTTAACTGTGCAAAATCTGCTCACAAACTTGGGATAGTGGGACACTGACTGCTGCCCTGAGGCCATTTGGGCATTTTAAATATAGCTACATCATTTGTTAGATTCTGTAGAGATTCTCCCTATAGAATCAGTGGAGTGCTACTAACTACAAAAGACAGATCATTTTTTTGAAAAGAAAATAATCTTATTTCTGATTTTAAAACCATAACCCTGATGATGGCACATATGGACAAAAAAAAAAAACAAGAAAAAGATAACTATCACTCAGTTCTTTCATGAAAATAATCTAGAAAGCATTACTAAAAGGAGTCAAAGAATATTAAAGATGTCTTTCGAATTTTTACTATAATTATAGGGCCAGAGATAAGAGATAACTATAAATTGTTAGTCAGTGTAAGTCAGGGACCAGGCCATAAATGGGCACTGTAAATCTAAATATTAGAATAGCACTTTAACCAAGCTTGTTTGTTATTCTCAGGGGAGCTACTTCACTGTCTAAATCTTTCCCTTTGATGTAAGTATTTTAACACATGCCTGAAAGGTTGGGAGAACTCAAAGATGAGCGTAGATGGCATCTTTATTTTAAATAGATATATGTCTTTAACTGTACATGTGAAGCCAGCAGTACCATGAAATTTATATTCAACTAAGGACAGCCTGAAGCAGCAGACTCAAGGGAGGGTTGAGCTAACACTTGGTCACAGGTAACACCAAGGACAGTGCTAAACAGCTCAAGGCAATTCCCTTAAATGTTCCGATCTTATCTACAATGGTGATAATGTCTAATTTTGTTAGGAAGAATGTAAAGGATCCTGATGAAAAAAGTATCAGTGAAGTTCAGTACAGGGAGTGGTAGCATCAGCCATCAGAGTCACTGTCGATGGAGAAATGTAAGGAGAAATATCTTCAATAAAATTTGAAGCATAACCAGTATAAAATGTGCAGTTGTTTTTGAACAAAAGTAAATGTTAGACTATGGAAACAGAAAGGGGAAAAATATACTCTTAAAAAAACTGTAATGCTAGCAGCTGAACTAATGGGGGCCAGAATTCAGGAGGCCTTTGGGCTACAGGCCACAGCCAGGAGTGCCTCCCTCAACTCCAAGGCTGATTTTTGTATGTAAGGTGAATCTGATCTCTCAGATCTCTTTTGGTTCAAAAACTCCAGGACCATTAGCATTTTATGATAGACAGCTTTTAGCAGAAAGATCACTTTATTGAGTACCTCAAAACATGACTGTGTCTTTTTCCCTCTAAGGACACACTCAGCTCTAACTTTTGTTGGGTTTTAGTGTCAGAAACTGAATACTAGTGAACAGGCATAGTTTGGGAGTCCCAGGCATTAAGTAACAGACATTCTGTTAATAGTAAAGTTCTCCAAGGTAGAAATGAGATAGAGTCAGCCAGGGAAGGCTGAAGGGAATTCATTTTGTCAGGATCCAGAGTCTCATGGCAGGAGTTCAGAGCACTTACCAGGTATCTGCAGAGACAGCCAGGGGACACAGAAGGCTGCATCCTCAGAATTAAACATACCAGACAGGAACACTGCCATCCGGAGAACCAATATAAAATTAGTTCGGTTTGAGGTGTGTAACTGGCCTAAGAACAAAGCTACAAAGAAGTAGTAACAGGGGCACAGTGTGGCGAGGGCCTTTGCCTGGGCTGGACCTCACCAACCTTCAGGCAGGCCATGCGTGAATCTTCGGTTCAATCTCAGCTTGCTTCAAGATTACACTTGTATGCTCGAAAAGCATGCACTTCACATCTGTCTTTGGCTTCTGCCTTCTTAAAGGGGCCCATATAGTCTCTACAAGATGTAGATCTGCACAGTCAATGATGGGGACTTCCTAAACAGAAATCTAGTTGTAGAAGAAGAGATTTTTAACAAAGCACTGGAATGGAGGTAAATAATACGAGATGAGTAAGGAGCAGTTCGTGGGTATGTATGAATTATAGCCAAAGTATCAAAGAAGGAGATAGTGTGGAGTGTTGGCCTGGGGGTCAAGAATAAAAGAGATGATACTTCATTAAAGTACCCAAAGAAGACTTCTGATGTCTTGAAAACCTAAAAAGCGTGGAAGAAGCTATTCCTTTTAAGTGGCAGAAAATTAGTATTTAAAAAGTACATTATTGAAGCCTAACTTAGAGACTAAAATATGAGACTAATCATCCCAACCTTGTTCACTGTACTTTGAGAGAACAAAGGTTCAAAGAACAATATTAGAAATAATAGTATCTCTTAAGAAATGAGATCGTGTAATTCAAGTGAAAACGCTGCTGAATAGATTTTAAATCCTTGAGATGGAAGAAAATACTCAAAAAAGTAAAACTAAATCATGATATGAACTACATATATAGATAAAGATGCTTTTTTAAGGTACCAAAAGCATCAAGAAGAAAGGAAAGGAGGGGGAGGGAGGGAGTGAGGGAGGGAGGGAGGGAGGGAGGGAGGGAGGGAGGGACTGAGACAGAAATTTAGAATGATCTTCAAAGGGAACAAAGGTACCCTGTTAAAAATATAGACCTGAGTCTGAGATTTACTGGGTTTCTGACTGTGTCCATATCTCATGGATAAAGTAAGGACAGTGACAAAGGAAATAAGCAACACACTATTCAAACAATTCAAGGAGAATCCCAGCAAAGGGGCACATACCTGTGATCCCAACTCTTCGGAGCCTAAGGCAAGATGATTCAAGACCAGACTGGGGTACACAGAGAGACTTTGTCAGAAATTGGGGAGATAGAGAGACAGATAAGGGAAAGAGGGAGGCAGGAAAGAAGGGAGGGAGAAAGAAAAGAGAAGGAACAGTACTTAGATGTTATAAATACCAGTTAGATATCTCAGAATTCAAAAGGAAAGCCAAGAGTATAGAAGAAGCAAGGTGTAATTCAATGAAATGTTAAGTAAAAGAGACACTCAGAGTCCACAATGAACACAGAGAAGTTTGACAGATAATGAGAACCAGGAAATTAGTGGAGCCTGATGAAAAAGAAAATCCCTTTGGGCATTCAGATAGGGAAAGGAAGGTAAGCATCTCCTGAAGGGACAGGCATCCACTCCCCATGTGCTTTTCTGCAGGAGTAATTAGGGCAAGGTAGAAGGCTCCAAGGTTCTCAGGCCAAAGAAGTTAAGAGGCAAATAAAACACCTCGGCAAAGTGAAAGCAGAAGTTACTGAACTCAGCTAAAGTATAAAATATAGACAGTTATCGTTCTATAGACAGACATGGATATGCTAAGACAAGTCAGAAAAGGGGTCACTTCAAACTTTGCTGAGTACATGTTGAAGGAAGTACAGATTTTGTACACTGACTTCCTGGACAGCAAAGAGAAAAACAGTAGACTTTATATCTGGTAGGGAAAAGAAAATGAAATATAATTTTTAAAAATGCTATCACTAAATGAGATATAACATAACCTTTCTAAATAACAAGAAAAAAATAGACAAATAATCCAGACCATGTCACAAAGATGTTAGTATTGAGACAAAAAATAACATTATAATAACAGAGACTAAACACAAATAAACTTTACCATTATAATAAAAAAGAACCCATTCCGTTCTCCTTGCTGAAAAACATGATATACCATTATGTAAGAAGACTTAAAAGAGTGCAACCCAGAAATGGTGAAAATAAAGACTTAGGGCTGGATGTGGTGGTGCATGCCTTTAATTCCAGCACTCGGGAGGCAAAGGCAGGTGGATCTCTGGGAGTTCAAGGCCAGTCTGTTCTACATAGGGCATTCCAGGCCAGTTGAGGTTACAGGGAGATCCTGTCTAAAAAAGACCAAAATATAAAAAATAAAAATAATGACTTAGGGAGAAGCATGTCAGACAGGGACCAATCAAAATCAGACATGAAAGCAGCAAAGGAGGTGTGTTAAGAAGGGTGCCAGAGAGGGAGGGAGTCAGAGGGAATGGGCTCAAGCTCTTAACCACTGAGCCATCCTGCCAGCCCTCTCAAAAATATTATCATAAAATACGAAAACCTAGATGAAAGAATAATTTTGTAAATACATAGCCCATTACCAGAAACGAAGGTACAAAATTTTCTTAGAGCAAAACCTTTCCCATAATACACTAGCTATCTTCAGCTTCAGACAAGTGAACTTGAATCATTACAAAACTGAAGTGGCCACCATCTACTGTCAGGTGTACAGAAAAGGGGAGGAAATTTCTGATTCTTCCTGCAAATTAGCACAATCCCCACACCAAGAGGCAACGTAGGGCGAACTCTTGCACATACACGCGCACACATGACTACAAACAACCCCACGTCTAGAACACACACTCGGAAATTTAATCATACAGAAGATGAATTGCACAGACTTGTTCAACACTTAAAAAATTATGTCAATATAACTTTTGGGGGTTGCCAGGGCCTCTGCAAGAGCAGCCAGTGCTCTTAACCACTAACCCATCTCCTCAGTCCTTGTACTTAAAGCATTTTATGCTTTGGAATGTTTCAGATAGGAAATTTTTGTACTAAGCATGTTTGGCCTGTAGTTTAAGTTAAACTGACTGCCGTGTGCTGGAGCTGAAGAACTCCTGCACCTACAAATCCCTTCATCTTTGTGTTACTGCAGCACAATATCTGGGGCAGCTGAGTCTTAAGAAGAGATGGCTGATTTGCTCACCAACTAGAGATTCAAATCCAAGGTCACATGGCCACATCAATTTGGCCTCTGGTGAGGGCAGCACATCATGACTGGAGTGTACGCAAGGGAAAATCGGCCCTTCCAACACATGCCTCCAACTGCCTAGAGTCCTTCCTATAAACCAGTCTCTTAAAGATCCTTTGTACCTCCCAATAACACTCTCTTGCAGGTCAAACTGTTAGTAAAGGAAGGCTAGAGGGAACATAACTAAATAATTAAACCACACCAAAACAATGGCACTTGAGTCCAGAGGTCCCTACCAAGAAGCCATTCATTCTTTCTTGTTGACAAAGACTAAATGAATTAAGTGAAACCAACTGAACTTCCTGTTCACTATCCTTTGCCAAGTGGATAAAATTTTTAACTTCCCGAAGGCCCCATCTGTAAAAAGACACTAAGAATAAACCAACAGCACAGACTTTCATAAGGCATTCCTGAGCTAATACATGAGAGAGCATTTTATACACAGGAAAAAAACTATTAAAATATTAATGGTTATTGCTCAGAAAAACTCAGGATAAATGCTGTGAAAGGAGTTCAGGAAACATAAAAGTCAAGAATGCTTATAAGTACTTGCAAATACTAATTAAGATGACCATTATTGCCCTGAAAATGAAATTTAGCAAATTGCTCCATGATGCCCAGATCACGTGTGCTCTTCAGTGTGATTTCCATCTCAGTGTACAGCATCCAGGTCCTCCCTTCCCCTCGCCAGCACAGACGCTCCCCGACAGCATCTCACTACATCCTTTCATTCTCTAGCATTAAACCATTAAACGCGTGCTCACTAACATTTTCTCTTTGTCAGCCCTTAATCCTACCTCTCATTTCCCATCAGGCTGTCTGACTGATCTGGAGGTTTTAGCATTTAGTTAAATCATGCATTCCGATTCTTCATCAAAGCAACATGCTATGATAGTCTGTGTACTGAACACACAGAGATGAGTCACGTGACTCTGAATTCAGTTAAATTATATCAAAATCTAATAGCTAAGTGAGGAATTCATGGTGCTAAAGAAAGTTGCTAATTCCATGTTGCAAAACACTGTGATTAAGAAATAACTTTCAGCTCATTTTCTGAATGTTTAGACTATTAGGTAAATGTTTAAATTAAGTAGAAACATGGGAAAAACTGAAGGTATTTTTCAGTATTACTCTGAATTTTGAATGCCATGTGCACATCATAGATAGCTAGTAACAGCTGATAGAATGTAAGGATGCTCATGGGAAAATCATCAGGGAAAATCTTCCCATTCAGGTTGAGATAAGGGTTGAAACAGGAATTCATTTAGATGCTGTGGGTTAGGAAAAGAAAGACAAACACATTTGAAGCAGTCAAAGGTCATCTACTCTGAGTGTAGACTGCATGTACGGACTTGTTTTCAAAAAATTATCTATTCTTCAGTAATTCTCTAATATTCTTAACTCGTAACTGGGGAGGGTGGTGAGTTTGCAGTGGCGTAATCTGACAAACACTCGTTTGGATCTGAATATGTCCCCTAACATTCAGCTCATGGAAACTTAATCCCAAATCCAACTCAGCACTGGGAGAAGGAGCTTCATGCTTAATGGCAGGGTAGAGAGCATGAAGCATCCTGTTCAAGTGTTCTATCTAGGAACTTGTAGGAGCGAGCTTGTTGCTTCTGTTCTTCAGCCATGTGAAGATATGGTGTCTTTACGTTTTAGAGACTGCAGAGAGACTCGGGACCTAACCTGGTAGCACCTTGATCTTTACGACTTCCCAGTGTCCAAAATTTCAAGGTAATCAATTTCTATTCCTTATATGTTATTCAGACTGATGTTCCTGTATAGAAGCATACAGGGGACTAAGGAACAGTGGTGAGGACTGGTTTATTAGGAAGAAATGACAGTGACAGTGACAGAACAGACCCTTGTTATGATGTGATGAGAAGAGCAGTTAACTTAATCAACTTCCTCCTCAAAACCTAAATGCCACCTACCCACAAGGAACTTATCAGGCAAAACCAAACATGAGGATGATCTATGCCGTTTGATCTGGACTCCCCCAAATTGCCAAGGCCATAAAAAGCCATCACAGACGAGAAGTTAATAAGACATGAAGGTGCAATCTAACAAGGCACCCTGAATAGGATCCTCAAGGGAAAGAGGAGATTAGGGAAAAATCTGTGAAATCCTAGAGCTATACAGCTGGGTCAGTAATGATGGCCCCAGGTCGTTTCTAAGTTGTGACAGTAATAATGTCACAATATACACTGTGAACATTAGGGAACAAGGGGCTTGGTATCTTCACAGTATCAACAACCATGAAATCAAACTTGTGCTTTAAACTGTCAATGATCACTGACAACTGGAAAATGCTAACAAGTTAGCTACCACACAGGAATCTGCAGAGCTAGCCAGAGGAACTCGAGGTTACATGGTTATCGTTTCTGTATCCCCAAATCATCCCAAATCTGGCCTCTCTTCCACCTCTTCTCTGCCTGCCCTTCTTGACTCTTTAGTGTCAGGTGTCCTCTGCAACGACTAGGCTGCCACCCACAGTGCCAGTCTCCCAGGTAGGACTGGGCATGCTTCTTTGCTGGTTTTACCGTCTACCTCCATCCCTTTTATCTAAGGCTCCTCAGTTCTTTAAAAAAAAAATTTTGGTGTGTGTCGAGAGAGTGCATATGCTTATGTGCACATGTGTGTATGGACGGCAGAAGAGAGCCCAAACCTTGAGTGTTGCTCCTTAGCACTGTCTGCTTTTCTTTTGAGACGGGGTGTCTCACTTGCTCTGGATATTAGGCTGGCTGACTGGTGAGCCCCAGGAATCTGCCCATCTCTGCCTCCCCAGCACCAGGGCTACATGAGCATGTAACCAAACCCAACTTTTTATTTGGGTGCTGGAAACTGAACTCAAATCTTAGTGCTTGCAAGACACTTTACTGACTGACCCTCACTCTTGAAATTTTAATTTCCCAGCCCTCTTTAATTTTCATTATAGACATAATCTCTTCATTAGGGATAATGTACAGTTTAAAATAATCTATGAGCTGTTTGGAGTAATGTCTAGAGACAAAGAAATGAATTCAATGGGAACGTGGGTACGAAGGTGGAACGATCAAGGCAAAGAGTAACAGACTTTATAATCAAGCAAACATTGTAAGACAGCTCTCCAAAACCATGGTAACTATACCCAGGGCCCAAATTATTTTCCAGAACCAGTCCTTTGCCACACCCCATTTTTTCAGATAGATCTATTTGTTTCTTCTCTTGACAGAATGAAAAATAGCAGTCTTTAGTCTTATATTCTTGATATAAGGCATGGGGGGTGGGGCATGTACATGTGTGTGCATGTGTGTATACATTTGCAGCTATCGAAAGGCAGTGTTAATTCTTCCTTCTAGTTATAACCTCAAGTAAGCTTGACATGGGTCATATCCTACTTCAGTAAACCTACAGAAAGAAAACAAGCTCTCTACTAACCAAAACAATCCACAAATAACAGGGTTTTTGCTTGTATTTTATTTTGTTGACATGTGTGTTGGGAAAAGGCACTTCCAGAACAATCCGTAGGAACAGTGGCGAATGCACTCATGTTTTGACCCCAGCACTGATTACTGTATTTCTAGTACCTCATTCACTAAAACATAAGGACTTTAGCTGAGCTTTGTATTTTTAATTTTTATTTCCCAATTCTATTATGAATAAATGGCTTTCACCAAATGCAGTTTTGTTTGCTTTTATCAAGATGAATGTGCAGTAATCGGTGTTCTTTCAATGGGTGTAACACAAGCCAGACTGTCCCATCCCCACCTACCCATCCATTCATCTAACAAAACATTTCTATTTCTGTCAAATCATGAGGCTTATTTCAAGTTTCTGGGCTAAGGCTCAAAAATTTAACTAAAACCTGGGTGTGGTGGCCTACACCTTTAGTCTCAGCATTTGAGAGGGAAATAGGTGGCTCTCTGTGAGATTGAGGCCAGCCTGGTCTACATAGTGAGTTCCAGACCAACTAAATATTACATAATTAATTATATATATATAATTAACATATATAATTAAATTTAGTATAGCTTTGGTATAAGAATAATATTTTTTATCACAACCCACGTCACAATTCATTTCAAGACCTGCTAAATAATTCATCTTAAAAAGAAAAAAAGGCTAAACAAATTACAATTTCTTAAGATCCATTTCAGTTTTGTCAGAATCTAGTTTTGTTTTGTACAGATCTTATTTTATTTCCCAGAGACAAGGACCGGTGTGGAAGGGACCAAGGTAAAATCATCTCCCCCTGAAATTCTCAGAGCAGAACCAGACATTCAGCTCTTAGTCCAGTCAGAGACACAGATGGGACTAAGATGTCATGTCTCCCTACCTCAGGGTTTATGAGAAAAGCAGCCTGGATGAAACAAGATGCAGAGACTGGAACTATTCCTGAACTCCTCATCCTCTGTTTGACTGAAAATGAATCTCTTAGATATTAAGATACGCTGGATATGGACGCCAGGGCCCCTCACACTGGCAGCTAGCTGTGCTGTCTCTGAACTGAATATGTCTCTCCACTCACTACCATGATTAATCACCAATAATGTCATTTGGACCACGCATAGTATGAGTTTCATGAATGTAATATTATTGTTTGGGTTGTACAAAATAAATGTTATGACATGAAGTACATACATGTATATGTACTAAGTCATCATCTGTTGCTTCCTCTATCAGAGTGCTATATAGCACTCTGCACACAGAGGAAAAGAAAAACACATAGGCCTGAATCCTGTCCTTGGGTGCCTCACAGAACAGTAGGGAGAAAAAGTGTGCACAAACAATTCCAGAAATACAGAAAAAATACAATGCTTGGCACTCAAGAGATGACTCAGCAATTACTGGGCATGCAAAGGACCAGTTTAGCTCCCAGCACCCACATCAGGTGGCTTACAACCGCCTATAACATCAGTCCCAGGAATCCAACACTCTCTTCTGCACTCTGAGAACACTGCACTCAGCATGTGTCTAATTAAAATTAAAAATTAAAGAGACAGTGCTGAGGAAGTTCCAAGAGGAAGGACAGGCCACAAGGAGCATCAGTCAGAAACAGCTTGGAAGATGGTGGCTTTGACTCACCCTGAGGGATTTCCCCATGCGGAAAACAGAGAGAAGCATTTAAAGACGAGAAGATGCATCGTCCGTGCAGTGACTAAAAGCAGGACGCTGTCTGTGCTGGGAAAGCAACAGGTGACTCTAGCAGGATCACAGGTCACACTAAGCACAGAAGAGGCAAGCACAAGCCTGGTGAGCCTAGGTGTGGCTAGTTTCACGAACACCTCCCCTGCCAATGCTGAGAAACATGTCTTTCACTCTGTAGGCCACTAGGACTGGCTGAGGAGGATCTCAAGAGCACACAGAACGTTTGGTTGGTGCCTCACTTTAGGACGCAGAAAATCTGAACACGAAGTATTGTGCAAATCTCATACCCAGAGCCAAGTACAGAATTCTTTACACTGCCAGACATTTGCATTGAACACGTTATTAATTAACAGATATGAATATTGACAGAACTAGTTAAAGAGTGCTAATTCTTGCTCAATAACTATTCTTCCTTTTCTTAGTAAAGAACGCCCCAAATTCAGTTGGTCTCAGGTTAACCAGAGTAAACACAACACATTCTAGCTTTCCCCAAGGCTAGATGTGATCGTGCAAACAGGTTGTGGTTCCTTGGGTATACACTGAAGCACTGTGGGCAATTTCTGGGAAGTGTCCTCAGGGAAATTCTCTGGGGAGTTTCCTTTTCCCTCTTCTTCCCTCCCACCTCCACAGGAATGGAGCTAAAGCGGCCACACTGACCAAGAAGATGAACGTGACGGTGGAAGCCACACATATGGGGATGATAGACGGAAAGAGACTGGATGCTGGCAACATAGGTCACACTGGAGCCCAGAAACACCAAAAAGAGTAAGAAACTGGGACTTTCTTATCTTGCACATTTTGGGTTTCCATCACTGGCATCTAGAGCAAATCCTATTGGAGGGGCTTGGGAAAATGGCACAGCTGAGTTGTGTAGAGGTGCCTAGCAACAGTCACACTCTCAGCTCTGCCATAGGAATTCAAAGACTTCCTATCAACCGGTGGAACAAGGCATGTGAGACAATCCAATCACATTTTAAAACTTTCATCCAACAACAGGAAAAATTCACATATTTCCAAGCACAGAATGTATTCATATATTTGGCTAAAACTGAAGTTTTAGTAAATAGTGAATAAAATGAATTTATACTGAGTATTTTCTAACCACAAGGAAACTAAGATAGCAATCAGTATCATAAAGGCAGCCCTCACATGTTGAAACTTTAATTACATGAGGATATGTTAATGCCTGTCTCCCAATTAGACTGTAAATTATGTAACAGAATCTATTACAACAAATGGCCAAGGATGACAAAAAGGAAAAATTTTAATGATGTTTAAGCGCATTTAAAAATTAGCAAGCTTGACTTCAATGGAAAACAGGCGTTAGGGTTTGAATGGAATAATTTTCCCATTAACCCATGTATCTGAACACCCTCTCCAACTGGTGGCATTATTTTGGAGGTTTGGGAACCTTGGGGAAGTGGAGCCGAGCAGGTAGCACTGACCCACTGGGATGAGCTACGAAGACTATCTATACCTGCTCATGGTTCCAGGCTGCATCCTTGGCCCTGTGAGAAGTGGCAGCCCAAAGCTCCTGCTGTCACAGAGAGGAACTTCTCCACTACTGTGCCTTCCCCAACAGCATGGACTGAAATTCCTTCAAACCAGGAGACAAAATAAACCTCACCTCCTTTGGACTGCTGCTGTCAGGAATTTTGTCATAGCAAGAAAGTAACTATCACAATGATACAAACATATAATTCACCATCTGTCAATATTTGGGGATAAGATTCTGAGGGAGGGGCAGGCATTATCATCAGTTATGTACCCACTGATGAGCCCACTGTAACCCAATGGAAAATCCATGGCCACAGAGAATGCCCCTGTTAAGCTTGGTGAGTCAAAAAACAAATGGACATGTAAGTGGGAAAAGCACTTGTGGGGACAGAGGACTAGAGTCAAGTACTAGATAAGTGTATGAAGTGGCCAAAGAACAAATTTAATGAAAGATTTTTAAAAAACAGCATTTACACATATGCATACACACACAGGTATACATGTGTGCATACACATACACATAAACAGTCAGTAAACACAGAATGTTCAACCTCTCTAATCAACAAAATGGAATTTAAATAACAAAGTATCACTTTTCTGTACCACTCATAATTTATCAATAGTTAACTGTTTATGATTTTCTTTGCTATGAAGATTGGGATGGGGGAAATGATCAGTGTTCTACAATGCTGATGGAACTTCATGTTAGTACCTTGCTTACAGTGGGCAACTGGGAACCACCTATTTAAACGTCAGTGGCTAAGAGCTGGAAAGATGTCTCAGTGGTTAAAAACAGTGGCTGCTCTTGCAGAGAACCCAGGCTGAATTCCTAGCACCCAGATGGTGGCTAACAACTGTCCATAACTCCAATTCCAAGGGATATGACATCCTCTTTTGACCTCCACGGGCACTGCATGGCATGGGTACACTTACATGCAAGCAGGCAATACACTCATACACATAAGATAATAAATAAAATAGATTTTTTTTTAAATAGTGAGAGCTTCATGAGTGACAGCTGTTAGTCAGTGTCTCTAACGGGCTGTGCTGTAGTGTACAGGTTGTAACATATGAGCTTCCTTCCCGACTCCCCAAGTTTAGCCTTGCCTCTTGCTATGTAGTGAAGTGAGTCTTAATCCATGACTATCTACATGCATGTGAATATTCTTTGTAGGAGTTCTGGATATATTTACCATAAAGGATAATGACTGTAGAGTTTAATCATCATACTATCATTCTGACACTGCTTGGTCTTGAGCAAACATCCATACAGAATTCTATTACTGGACTCTGATAAGATATGAAAAATAAGCGCTTTCTTCTTAAAGCACTGGCCAGATTCTGACTCACAGTCGATAAGAAGCTCTGTATCACTTTTCCTATCATAAAACTGCCACCTATATACAGTTAGCACTTTATTTGAAGTTAGGGCTTTGTCTTCGAACTGTAAACTAAAACAGTCTCTAACAATGTGCAGTGCTTTCTTAGTTCTTCATGAGAGTAGCTATGTCATGAGGATCTGCAGAAGGCTGGTAAGCGGGTCTGTTTCAGTAGAGAGAATACCATGTGGATGCACGAAAACAAGCATTCTTTTCTTTGCTCAAGGAAATGTTATGTTATTTGAAATTTTCTCAGTTTTGGGCAAACCCTTTATTATTATAACATTAAGTATTTCAACGCCTATATTATTGCTGTCCAAATTAGCATGCTGTGCATTGGATAAAGGTTTCACTGCTGGAAACATTTTATTGACCATTCAAAACAGGTTTTGATTTACTGTGTGTCTATTTCATTAATTACCTACCGTTTGCTGCTGAGAGGAAAGGCCACTGTGTAATAAGTGTCACGTCATTTTTCTTACACAGTAGAGGATATTTTTCAGGTTGTCTAAATTAAGCATATACACCGGGACATTTGACTATAAATTAAACATACCAATTTATGTTACTGTTATCATTTTAAGCTTTCGAAACTGATTCCAGAATCTCAAAACATATTTCAATTTTTAAGAAAGTAAAAGTACTATTTATGCATCTTTATGTTAAATGTAATGTACTTATATATTGGTTTATTCAATTAAACTTTATCACAGTGTACACCTACTTAAAATAGGTTTAAAGTGGACTTTAGTGCAAAAAGAGACAAAGGCAGTCATTATATATTGAAAAGGAGGCTAATTCATCAAGATGTTTTAACAACTGTGACTATAGATACAATCATACCAGAACACTTGCACATATACAGGAAGCACGAATAGGTCTGAAGAGAGAGCTAGGATAATGCAATGTTAGTAAAAGTCTTTACTAACCTGCTTCAGCAATGGACAGAGCATTCAGACAGAAATCAATAGCGAAACATCAGACTTAAATGAGTCAACAAAATAGACCTAACAAGACATATACAGAACTTTCCGTAGGATATCTTTACAGCACACATATGTTACAGCACATATCTATTCTTAAAGATGTATGGTACATTCTCCAGAATAGACCACATTTTAGGCCACAAAACAATATTAACAAATTAAATTATTAAGTATGTTTTCCAACCACAATCAGATGACACTGGAAGTAGCAAGAAAAGCCTCTTTAAAGAGAAAATTTCTGGTCAAGTGAATAAAATCTCTGACTTATACAGGGGTATACTTTCTGATTTTGCCAGGCCAATTGCCTGGACACAGGGCTACCTCTTGGAAGGAACATTCACCTTAAGCCATGCTAAAAAGATACATGGAATAGTTAATGTTTCAATGAACTGGTGAACTTTTCCTGCCCTGAATCCGGATCCCTAACCTGGAAGTCATGTAGCTTTGTAAGTCTACTTACTTTTCTGAATTCTTCAGAAAACATAACCTCTCCTTTTCTCTTCCTATCACTTTTTTTCAAAATAAATATTATTTTTATTTTATGTATATGAGCATATTGCCTGCGTGTATGTGAGTGCACCTGTGTCATTCAGTGCCCATGGAGGTCAGAGGAAGGCACCAGATCCCCTGGAACTGGAGTTATGGATAATTGTTAGTTGTCATGTGGGAGCTTGGAACCGAACCCCAGTCCTCTGTAAGAGCAGCCAGTGCTCTTAGTCACTGAGTCATGTCTCTAGGCCCTGTCACTCTTCTAAGACCACTTTTTCTTTGTGCTGCCCCAAAATTTGGGGTTTCTTTACCCTTTCTCTAATGCTCTGCTGACTGCTTGGGTGTAAGCCCCCACGCATCTGATCCCCATGCTAGCTTCAATTTCAATTCATTCTTAAATTATTTTATTAATGAGAATAAGGAGGCCCTGATTCCCTCCGTATCACCAGGTAACCACAAAAAGACACCTCAAATTCCAGTAACGACAGGTGGAACTTAAGAAAAGTCCAAAATACATGGAAATTTAATAAAACGCTCTTTAATTTAAAAGAAAGCTAAAGAAGAAAGCAAAAGAGAAATTTAAAATGCCCATAAGACAGACCATATGGAGGGCAGAAGAAAAGATCTAAGAAGTTTACAGCAATAAGTTCCTCCAGCAAAGAGAGGGGACAAAAACCTCAACCTAACATTATACATCAAGGAGCTACAAGCAGAACAGGCTAAGCATGAAGTTAGTAGACAAAGGGGACACTAGACATACCAGAAATAAATGACGTGGACCAAAGAAAACAATAAAGAGTTAAGAATTATCAATTATCTTCTGAAAGGATAAGCTAAATCAACAAATCTTTAGGAAGACTGAAAAAAAAAAGAAAGAGAATCAGAACTGAAAGAGAGTTACTCAGATTTATGGCACACACAGATAAAGAACCTCAGAGATGATTCTGGGCATGCCAGTAAATGGATAACCTCAAAGAAATGTGTAAATTCTTACACTCACAATGAACGGGAGGTAAAATATAAAGAAATAGAAAATCTGGACAGAGCAATAATTAGTAAAGACATTGTATCGGTAACAATGAAAAATCTCACTCCAAAAGAACCAAAGACTTGATGGTTAGGCTGATGAATTTTATGAGGAGAACAAATTACAAATATCCTTGATCAATACAGATAATGAAAATCAACTAGCAAACTGTATTCAATAGAATATCAAAAAGATGAAGTGGAATTTATCCTAGGAATGTGAAAATAGTTCAACATATGTAGTTCTATAAATGTGACACATCACATTAACATAATGGAGAATAAAAATATGATTATCTTAGCCGATGTAGAAAAGGTATATAACAAAATTCAACAGTGCTTATGAAGAAAAAAAAAGCTTTAAAAGAGAAATTCCCTTAATACCTTAGGGAATGAGGCTGTCTCGTAGCTATAGTATCACATACAATGGTAAGAAGGGGTAATTTTGTGTTTATTTATACATGTATATAATGAATTTCACTTTCTGTCACCTCCCATTATCCTTTCATCCCTCCTTCCTCTGCTGACACCTTTCTTCTTCTCAACAATTCTCCTTCCTCCTTCATGTCTTCTTTTGTATGTAACCCACTGAGTTTAACTAGGGTTTCATGCACTAAGTTATTTCCCGGAGCATGGACAACTTATCAATGGCTACACACTGAAGAAAATGGCCCACCCTCCCCCAGGAACCACTGTCTGCCATCACCCCCTCAGGGAGGGCTGGAGCCTCACAGGTTCCACCCCAATTCATGATGAAATGCTTACTCGCCCAGTCTTGGGCAGGTAACCACAGCTGTAGTGAGTCCACAAGTGAAACGGCTATGTCATGTCCAGAAGACATCTTCTGCCCACAATTACACATCGTTAAAAACATGTAGTTCAAGATAAACATATATAACTTTTATCTGTCCATGTAAGGTAATCAATTTTAATTGAGTAAGCAGGTAAGTAATTTAATTGAGTAACAAATGTATCCACAGCATTAAAATCCAGTGGACTCTCCTGAAATAGTTTTGTAAGTAAATCAAAGAGATTCGATGATTTTTATGAAAACATTATCATCTAACAGAAGCGTCACACTCCTAAAGTTAGCTCGACCTCCCTCGCTTCCCTATTCACTGCTGAAACCAGAAGTGGAATGTGTTCTCTAACATGAGCAGAGACAGTATTCGGTCCGACTGTCTCCATGCAGTCCTGTGTTTCCTGACATGTGAGCTGGTCAACCCAAAGGCGGGGAAAGTGTTACAAAGGATGCTGCTGGTACTACCTGAACATCATTTATTCCCTGTATGTAATAGGGAACATTTTCACGGCCTCAAATCAAGAGCAAATTTGGTCTTGCTGATCTGAAAGGGGCATATATATCTAAAACCAAATATTTAAGGTTGCTAAAATGCCTTGTATCTCAAATAAAACTGCATTTTCTCCTCTAGAAAATTATTCATGTCTCTTCCCTCTTTTTGTGAATTTTTTTTTCTATTCCCAGGATATGGAGACATTCCCTGGGACTCAACAACTGGCAGGAAGCATCTTCGTTTACACACTCTCTCACCACTGACAGAGCCTCGGGAAATGGTCGGTGCCTCAACAGTTACTGCTTAATTAACGTTCAGCTGGTTGTTAACTAAGAGCTAAAGCTGCCTGAAAAAAACATTTTCCCTCAAGCAACATGGCTTGCTACTAATAGAATAATCAGTAGTAATTAAAAACCTCATTTTCAAATCTCATTCATAAGTTGTACATCATGAAAATGGCTTCTCATCTCATTTCCTTAAAAATGATGCCCCAGGCAAAATAAAACACCTTCTTTGAAAATTTAGAAACAGAAGAAGCTAAAGTCTCATCACTTCCTCTTTCAAATAACAAACTTTTTCCATTTACTGGCCAGCAGTCAGTTTTATACATGTGAATCCAAATAAATGATGTTATTTGAAGAAATTTTGCCTTGGTTTATCAAAACATCAAAGACATTTTATTTAAAATATTTTACAAAAATTTTGATAGCACTAGATACTATAATTATCTTCTGTTTATACATATTGCACCCAGAAATACAATGAGCAATCATCATTGAATTCCTCCCTAAAATAATTATAAATGAATTTCCTATTCTGTTTGTGTTCACATGTTTAATATTCCAAAATTATTTTTTAAAGTACATTTAAAAATCCCTGAGAAGTTTAAAATGCCTAGAATTGCAAAGTGGAATATACAAAACCAGAAAAGTTTTAATTAAATTAATGATTAGTCAAAGAGAAAATTTTCACTCACACCAATTAGGTAAGCAATGGCAGATAATCTTTTTACCTTCAAATTAATTTTTTAAGCATTTTAAAGGGATATTTTTATTTCAAAATGGAAATTTTTAAATGCATTTAATCCTTTTGATATTCATTTTCAGATAAAAAGAAAGGAGCAAACACTATTTCTAACTCAGCAGAACTCTACCAAGAGTCAAATTCCAAGAATACGACTCGGTTCTTGTGAAACACTAGAGGGCGGAGTTGCATAGTGAAGTGTTTCTGACATACTTGGGAGGAGAAAATAGCAAGGCAGGATTCTTGCTCTATAAACTTTCAAGACCTATTGATTTATTTAGTCTGACTTCAATTGTTGTGAAAAAACACTCTGACCAATACCAACTTGGGAAGGAAAGGGTTCATTTAGCTTACATCTTCTGGGTCACAGTTCATCACTAAGGGAGCCCAACGTAGAAACTCAGGACAAAAACCTGGAGACAGGAGCTGAAGCACAGGCCATGAAGGAAGGCTGCTGATTAGCCTGGTCTTTTGGCCTGTGCTCAGCCTGCTTTCTGCCCAAAGGCGACAGCACCCACAGTGGGTTGCGTCCTCCCACATCACTCAATAGTCATGAAAATATCTCATAGACATGGTCACAGGTCAGTTCAATGGAGGCAATTTTCCCAACTGAGGCTCCTTCAACCCAGATGTGTCAGGTTGACAACTAAAGCTATCCAGCACAATTATGCTGAAACATTTCTGGGCTTTTAACAGATGATTTAAACTGATCTGCTATGAAGCCAATCAACCACATACAAGAAACCAAAGCACAAGTTCATGGAGAAGCATTCACCTGTGAGTTAGCTTCCTTCTTGCATGCATGCATAATGAACATCTCATTCCCTAAGGAATGACCACTGCTTTTCTTCTGAGTGAACAAGTTAATGGACTAGATACTCGCATGGTCTTTAAGAGTTGAAAATTGTCATTTAAAGATGAATTTTGCCATCAAATTTGGGGAGTGATTATTCCATTTGTGCTAAGTGCTGTAAGACAAAACAAAATGTCTTCATAACTATCAAAACTTTTCAGTAGAGATAGAGAGATGACTCAGCAGTTAAGAACACTGGCTGCTCTTCCAAAGGACCCAGGTTCAATTCAATTTAATTCCCAAAGGACCCACATGGTGGCTAACAACTGTCTGTAACTCTAGCTACAGGGAGTCAGACACCCTCTTCTGGCCTCTGCAGGCTTTGCATGACATAGGTACGCTTACATACATGCAGGCAAAACATTCATATACATAAAAATAAATAAATATTTTTTAAGTTTCCAATAGAAGAGGAAGTAATCTTCACCCTTCAAATCTCTTTTATATTCATATTCCCTGTTAATGGAAGAAATGCAAAAAAAATCTAGCTGTCGAGCATCCCATTGCACTGATAAATGAAACCCATTTATTTCCAAATGGGTTCTGGGAGTCCAAATATCAATTCGCACAGTTCCAAGAGCAATATAAAACAATCATTTCTCCCTCTTTAAGTCATCACATCTTTCACAATGACCAAGTCAGGTACCAGCCACTACAAAATATCCCAATTACATTATATTGGACATCAGAGCACCAAACATTCTTCTCCAAACAGCCAAGTTTCTATGACATTCCATCAGATGACACAGCCTCTTTCCAAAGCCATCCATTTTCAACATAAAAATTTCATTTGTCCAAACAAAAAATTATACCCAAATTTGTTTTTACATGTTTTATTATCACTACATTTGTAAAAGTCAAAGTTAAAGATAATTATAATCCTAGGTAGACAATAATCTACTATCTATGGAAATTTAACTTAAGATCCTAGCTCTTTGATAATTCTTTTCCTTTTAATTTTTTACAGTTATTTATTTGCTTATTAGTGTTTGTGTTTGTGTGTGTGTGTGTGTGTGTGTGTGTGTGTGCAGAGGCATGGGCTAGGGCCTATATATGGAGGTCACAGGATCACTCTCTGGAGCTGGTATTCCCATCCACCATGTTGGTCCTTGGGATTAGACTCAGGACTTTAGGCTTAACAGCAACTGCCTTTATCTGCTGATTCATCTCCCTTGCTAACCTTTTGATGATTCTCTAGATCAAACTCTGGCTATCACACTATAATTAAATATCTGGACTGACTCAGGAAGAACAAACTGAGCATCTGTGTTTCCTGGGCTCCAGAAGACATGCTCCCTACATTTCCCTCAACATCTGATGATCGCATTCTTTCTTCCTTGGTCTTTGTGCCACTGTCATGAGTCTTTACTGTCACATTGCTGGTTATAAAAATGGATTAAAGAACCTGAGCCTCTAACAAGGATTTTAAAACACTGATAGTATCAGGACATTGAAACTGACAAATATTAGGCTATAAATTTTGACCTCTCCAGATCACTAATGGAAAACTAACACCCAGAATGAAATGCACTTCAGTAGGACTACCTATGGGAAATATTCACTAGCACACCCGATTTCTAGAAGGTTCTTTTTAAAGTTTTGTCAGTGTCGTGAAAGATTATAGTAATAGCCTCGCATAAATATCCTGTCTTAACAACACTGCTCAACATTTCATATCCATTCCTTACTTAGATGTTTCTTTCTTTAGCATTTATGACCAACTAATTCACTAACTGGTTTACCTGGAACTTCTATCTATATATTTATATATTACTAATGTTTCTGGAATATATAGAACTAAGATCCAAGATTTTTTCATTTTGGTTTTCTCTTGTTGAGTTACTGGTGCCTAGTAAGCAACTACTAACTCACCAGAAAATATTTGTTGAATGATTAAATGATGAGAAAATAAATGATTAAACTGAAAAAACAACTGAAAAGTTTTATATATATATGTGTGTGTGTGTGTGTGTGTGTGTGTGTGTGTGTGTGTGTGCGTGCGCTACTCTCCTGTTATGTCTAAAAATACTGGTTCTTCTATTTCTCCACTACCTCTGGCTCTTAGAATCTTTCTGTGCCCTCCTCCTTGACAATACCTGAGCCTTCTGGGGTACAGGTGTAGAGATGAGACCAAATCTCAGCACGGGTGGGAACACAAAGTCCCAACCCTAGATGAGGAAGCTTCTGGGAGAGGGAGATTCAATGTTCATTAAGGGTGTTATGTTTGGTAGGTTGATCATGTTCCCAGGAATGGGAACCCCGAGAATTTGGGAACACAAATTGGACTATAAAAAAAGACCTTAAACAATAGCAAAAGACAGTAGCTGGATAGATGGTTCAGTGGCTAAGCGCACTGATTGGTCTTGCAGAGGACCTAGGATGTGTTCCCAGCACTCACATAGAAGCTAACAATGATCTGTAACTCCAGTTCCAGGTGATCTGAGACCCTCTTCTGGGCTCCATGGGCATTGCACACATGGGAACACTTACATACATGCAGACACAACATTCATACACATGATTATTTTTAATGTTAAATAGAGGACATAAAGTGGAGGAAGGAGGAAGGCCAGAGTGAATGAGAATCAGAGAGGATGCAGGGAGGGGGCTGAATATGAAATCAACTAAATCATGAAATTTGCAGGTAAATGGATGGAACGGAAAATATTACACTGAGTGAGGTAACCCAGACACAGAAAGACAAATGCTTCATAGTCTCTCTTATTTGTGGATTCTAGGTCCAAATCTTTGGACTTGAATCAATAATCTGTAATAACTGCAGAATTCAGGAAAGTAGAAAGGGACCTTGGAGTGGTATGGGGTTAAGGAGTTTGACAGAGTGGGATAGTAGGACACAGGAGGAGGAAGGAAAAAGGAGAAGGAGAAAGGAGAGATAAATAACACTAATAATGTTCAAAAGAGCCATACAAAAACACATTAGTTTATATGATTATTTAAAATACATACACACACAGATACAGATATATGTGTGTGTATGTATTCATATACATATGTAGTTTAAATGAAATTATACTACAGAGGGTGATAACAGTCCCTCAAGAACCACAGACTAACAAAAACACCACTGCCAGGAGATAGAAGCCTCCATTTGAGCTGATGGTCAAGGGCACTAAGAGACTCCCAAAACAATCTAGGCTATTACCACTCTTCTTGATTATCACCCAGAACACGAAAGTAAGATGCTATTGTGGAATGTACCACATTTTGGATGCAGTACTGAAGGAATCAGGTTGATACTAACCTGAATGCGTCACCTCCAGGGGCTAGCTCTCCTACAATCAGGGTGTGCTATGCAAGCTGTCAAGCGAGAAAAGTCATCAATAGTCCTATCAGCTGTAAAGTCTGCAAACCACAGCAATGAGCAGCCTGAAAAGATATTCACATGGTGCAATCATAACGCATATATTCTGGGGTTGGGGGCAACCAGCAGCTGTCTAATTGAACTCAGACAGCTCAATAGGCCTGTTCAATAGGCAGGAGCTCATGCCTAGTACTGTAAACCTAGCTAGCTATCAATGGAGGAGAGACCCTAGAGGAGAACCCATGACTTCAATTTTCCTAAATTCATACAGGTTCTTCTAACTATATTCTAGACACTTATGCTTCTACCCACAGGTAAGTATAGTTCTCATCCTTCATCAAAGAAGCTTCTTTTCACAGAAGATGGAAGCTATCAGAAAGATCCACAGCTGGCCAAAATTCAGAGAATAGGTGTCTATGGGGTGCCCAGCCCCAACTGGTACATCTATAACACAACCCTACATCTAAGGCTAAGGAAACGTCACAGAACGGGGAGGGGCGGGGGAAGAGATTCTAAGAGCTAGAGGACACCCGCTGGAAGATAATGTCTTCTAGACGTGACAGAGAATCTGCACCCATGAAATCTTAATAGTAAGGCTGCCTAAATAAGATCTTCACAATGGCACCAGTCAACAGGCCAATGTGGATGTGGGGAATGTCACAAGATCCCACCTCTGGATGAAAGCTACAGGCAGTCAATAGCTGCTGAGAAAAGGAAGATTCATGTTCCTCAGGCGCAAACCCCTCATAGGTTATCCAATCCTAAGTGGTCAGCCCTAAACACATGCACACATAAGCAGTACTAATGGACTCAGCAAGTTGTGTGTGTGTGTGTGTGTGTGTGTGTGTGTATTCACGCACACATATGCATACTGTTACGCATATATACAGTGATGATTATACAAGAGGTCGTGAATTTGAGAGGGAGTGGGAGGCACATGGATAGTTGAAGGGAGAGACAGAGGAGGAGAAATGGTGGAAATACACTGTATTGTGCTTGTGTATGAAAGTCTCAGAAGAGTAAATACTTAAATAAAAATTAAAAAACACTAATCAAAATATGCATACAATGCAAATGGAATTTCCAGAGTGGCTTTCTTTACTAGGCATACTGAAAAAAGGAGAAAGCATCAAAATAAATAATATTTAAAGTGTACATTTTTGTGGTCACATTTAACAGGTAACTATATATTTATACAAAGCGATAGAACAGCAGGTTTTTGGTAAATAAAATTAGAATATTAAGTTTTATAAAATCTATTCTGTTTTCTTTAAAACGTGTTATAGAGACAAATGAAAATGATTCAAATGAAGTTTTAAAAAGTGTTACCTATCTTTTAGGACAGAGGAAGATCCCTAACTCCTTAATTTCTCACACCAGGTCATAAGGAGACAGGAGGAAGAGGAAACAGGAGGGAAAATCAGATCGTTCCTTCACAAATCTCAGAAGAGGATGACTGCGTGAACTCATGGTTGTTACTTCAGTGTAAAATGACACACTGGGGGCAGACTATAGAACGCTCACAGCGTCACCACATGGGTCAACCCTTTCTCATCATTCACTCATATTACAATGGAAATAAGCAACCTCTTAGCACTAAATGAAAATAAGATCTATAACAGCTTCAAGTTAGTTCAGGTTTTTTCATCAATTTCAAAGCATTTCTGAATGAATCTATTCTCCTTTAACCTTGCCACCATTATCAAAGCCCCAGCCACTGCAGCGCCCCAAAGCTTGCTCCTCGCATCCACGCCTCCGCCCTGCCTCTCTCCAGTACTGCAGCCACAAGATAACCAAAGGCATCTTCTGTTCCCTCTCTCTCCAGTCCCACTGACTTCTTTTCATTCCATTAAACAACCCAAGTTAGTTTTCATTACGAGTCTGATTTCAACATTCCCCTCCCAGAATGTTCCACAAAGGGTTTTTATAAGTTGGCATCATCATCGACCTCAGAGTCTAGTCTCAGAGGTCACATCCTTAGAAAGACTTTCCCTAGCCCGTCTACCTCCCTATGCTTGGGCTTCTCCAAATTCTTTTTCTTCCTTAAAAAGCTTTAAAGTAGCTTTTGGTTTACAAAAATGTCACAAAGTTTGCACCAAAAGTTTCCATATACCCAATGTCTTATTGTTGACATGTAATAAAGCATATCCATCACAACTAATAAATCAACACTGGTGTGATACTATTGACTAATCTCTATACTTCAGGAAGATTTCACTAGCTCTTCTTAATCTCTTTTCCCTTTTCTAGGATCCAACCTGGATTCTGCATTACTTTTAGTTATGATGCCTGTTTTGTGGCTTCTGACCTTTCTCATTTTTTTCTTCAGCTTTGAGAAGGACTGGTCAAGTACTTTGTAGTCTTCTTCCCAATTTGATTCTGACAAGTATTGTTTTTGTAGTTGAACTTGGGGTAGCTTTAGAGGAGAAATAGTCTTATCACATCATATCAAGGGCATGTGCCATCAGCAGGGCTGAGAATTCTCTCAGCTATCCCTGAAGATGACAGTGTTCATCTTCAACACTTGACTAAAGAGTTTGCTAGACTTCACCATAAATATGTTCTTCTCTCCTTTCTCCACCCTAATTAACACTCTACTCTTTGGAAACAAATCACTGGGCACAGTCCACACTCCAGAGATAGAAGAAGCGGTATCACATCTGGGGGTTCGAACTACAACCATCAGTTATTTGGAAGTATTCTATTCTATATGAGAAATTTGCCTCTTCTCTCCCATTTATGTTATTTATTTGTTTCTTTCCTTGTTTATTCAATCAGTTAGATCAGTGTTCACATATAGATGTCTATATTATGGTTAAGACATAATCCAATACTATACTATAATAAATATTATTGCTCTATTTCAACATTAGGGCATCCTTTCAAGGTTGGCTTTTCTCTCCCTCTCTTATGCCCCCCTCCCTTTTTAAAAATTATTTCTATACTTTCTGGCAGTCTTAAGATGTTTCAGTTCCACATTGCACACAAAACTGGTACTTTTTGCTGGATAACAGTATGGGAATTGTATCAATATACATGATTCTACATAAGCTTATTATAATGGGATGTCAGTACTACCAGGCCCTCTCAACAGACAGAGCTAGGAGATACGTGCATGTACACTAACAAATGCATGTATAAGCACATGTTCATAAACATGTCTAAACATAACCACTTAATCCTATATTAACAAGACATGCTATTGTAAAGCATGTCCTTCAATTGACAGACACCATCTTCCCAAGCTTGGTTGTGTCTGTTTGCCTAAGAGCATCACAGCTGAACTTGTTAACTATTCATAGTCCAGAAAGGAAGGAAAAGACAGAGTGAATCACAGGACCCCTGCCTGAGAGTCTAGTCACACCTCCCTATCAACCAGTCATCCTAGTTGCACATGACATTGGAAAACAGGGTTCTCCAAGGGTATATAAGCTGGGGAAGCCTAAGGAGGCTCTTGGCATTTTATGGAGCTGTGGACAAGCCATCATACATGCTTGATGAAGACTTTCCAGTACAGTGGGGGAGCACCCACACTCCTGTAGGTAAACCCTCACCCACTGCTCTGTGAGTTATTGCAACACACTCACTTCTTTCCCAGACTGCACTGTTCCTCAGTTTGTTGTTGGGCCCAGGGGAGGAGGGAGTAGATGTGGTTTACACCACCTCACAAGGCATTTTAGCTACACATAGATTTATACAGATGCCATATACTACATGATTCATTTTAGTAAACCTTACAATCATGTGGAGAATCTGTCAGGGTTCTCCTGGGAAACAGTACCAATAGGAAGTGTGTTTCTGCGTGTGTGTGTATGTGTGTGTGTGTGTGTATGTGTGTGTGTGTGTGTGCGTGTGGGGGGTGTGAATTTAGAGAGATTTATGACAAGAAATTAGTTTATATGTCCAAGGCTGATTCATCCTAAGATCTTTAATCAGCAAGCTAGAGACTTGTCAGAGCAGATGCAGTAATCCTAGGTGTAATCTGACGTCTTGAGAAACAGGAGAGCTGAGAGGTTTAAAAGCCCACCAGTCAAAGGGCATTCAGGATCCAGGAAGAGCAAGCATTTAAATTCAAATATAATGGCAAGAAAATAAATCAGTTTCTCAGCTTACAAAGAGACAGACGGGTAGAATTCCTCCTCACTCCAGGAAGTAAGCCCCTTGGCTACTGAGGATTCCAACCGAATGGACAAGATCCAGCAGGCTGGGGGTGGCCTTCTGCTTTCTCAGCCCTACAGAAGCCCATGTTAGTCTCTCCAGAAACACTCTCATTGATACTCCCAGAATAATGTCTAGAAAAGTGTATAGCACAGCTTGATATAAAAGTAGCCACCATATCCACCTTTCCTACAGAGTTATTAACACAACATATCATGAACAAGCTCTTACATTTATTTTCTGTCCTTTGCCATCAATAATATCAGTTCTAGAATCAGAGGCCATGCTTGTTTTAACAAACTTGGCAACTCCAGGGCTTAGAACACTGCTTATGCTGAAGCAGAAATTTGTTGAATACATGAAAAAATAATGAAAAAGTATTGCTTACATAGCTCACAGTAGAAAATATCAAAGATGGAGTATTTTGTGGTTACTTCTGGAACGGGAGTAAAATCATCTTCCAGGCCCATAATCAACACATTTGTATTAGTCACTTCTTTTGTTGCTATGACAAAACACCTGACCGAAGCAACTTAAAGGAGAAAGGGTTTATTCTGTCTCATAGTTCAAGAGTTCAAGAATGCAGTTTGCCACAGCAGAGATGCCTAGGCAGCAGGAATTCAAAGCAACTGGCCACATCACATCCAAAGAACAAATCTCATCTGAGACTCAAAGTCATCCCTTGATTGTGAACTCTTGTAAAATTTTTAAAAATCACATAGTTTCAACATACACAGAGTAGTCATGTTTACTTCAAAGGGGAAGCAAGGGGCCAAAGCAAAGACTGATCATACCAAAGCAAGACCAAATTCCAACAGGGCAAATACCAAATCCTGTCATTCTATGTGTGGTATCTGGGGCTTCTGACAGAATCACTTTAGTTCTAAATGAGATCTGTAGATCCACCCCTCCACCCAAAGCATACATAGTCTCTCTCTTGGGTCAACTCCACTCTAAGCCTGTACCTTTCTTCAGAGGGAGCCCCATGACCCTGACATCTCCAACGTCCACAGATCACCTCTGAACTTAAACTTCATCTGCACAGTTTCCCACATCTAAGAGGCTGACTTGATCTACATAATCCCTCGTACACACGCTCCCAGGCTTGTCTCTTAGTTGATTCTAGATTCTGTCAGGCTGACAATATTAACCTTCATAGCTCCATCCCTAAACCATCACTGTGCTCTGTGACATTAATAATCTCCATCATTCAACATGACTTGATGGTGACTTTCCATACAGAAAACATAAGGAATGGTTGGTGTCCCCCGCGCCCCCTGCAGTTTACAAGTAGAACTTAAGCATGTTTAAAATAAAGTGGCATGTTTCTTTTTCAAGTCTCAGTAGTAGCAGGTCGGAGGAGGAGGCTCATAGGATAAAGGAAGAGTCATCCCTCAACCTTCAAATCACTTAGAAATACTTCAGTATTTAGTTGTCTTTTATTCCACAAGCAGAGAACCACATAACCCAAATCTACCCAACCACTCTCAACAAAGTTCTTTGGAAACTTGTTAGCTATCTAGTATTTTTGTTTGTTTATTTTGGTTTTAGTTTTTCCCTTCTTTCAAATACTCAGGTTGTCTTAAAGTGAAAATGAACTTCAGAGAAGCTATTGCACTACTCGACAGACTGCTGGGAAAGACAAAGAAGGAGTCTACAGTAGGAGTATGTGAAATCAAGGTTTCTCCCACTTCTAGGTGTGAGGCTGGGTGTGTTTGGGACTATGAATACCATGCAGGCAAAGGCCACCATCTCTGTCTGTTCTGCCTTTCTCCCAAGGGTCTTGAGGCCTCACTGGAAAGCATCCATCTACTATTCCTCACATAAGAAATGACAAGAAGATGCTCAGAAAACCAAGAGACATGACAAAAATAAAACAAATACACCCTGAATAATTTTCCACTATATCCCTGGAAGACCTTGTGCTCTTTTCTACTCTACTAACAAGTTGTAATGTCCTTTATTTAAAAAAAAAATGAATAAAGAGGCCACTTACATTTATTTATGTAAAAATATGCAAATGTTAAATAGATAAGTTTAATACTGAAGCTTCTGAAATGCTGTTAATTAAAATATAAAGTCTAATATTTGTGAAAGATGATATCCTTCCTAAAATCTTCCTAACAGGTTCAAAAAAACCAAGGCAAGCCTGGGTAAGTGGCTTGAAATAGCTCACTGCTCATTTGAGCTATTTTTTAGCTCAGTGTCATGACACTAATTAAGGAGAGAGATGCCATTTGGCACAACTGCAGGACCATATATAACAAAGGCGCACCCAGAGGGCTCCTGGAATAAAAGTTGGAGCTCATGAGGAACCTTCCCCCACACGGCATCCCTCTGCCCAAATTAAGCTCTTGACCACTGGCACATAATTAGCAGACCAAAAGAGAAGACAAAAGACACATTAAGTCAAGGCCCTCTATTATTCTGACGAGGATCTATTGCTCATGTGTCATCAATCAAAATGGCCTCAGTTGAAGAGATAAAAATGGAAAGAGAGCAAGTTCTTAGATGGAAGTTTCCGGCATATTAAACCCCAGGGAGAGGACAATAAGAACCGTCCCTTCAAAAAAGTTCCTTTACTGCCTTTGTCTACACTGCAGTTGTCTAGGTTTCCTCATGACCACCCCCACACCCCAAATGAGAGTTTCCAACCCACCTTCACTTGTATCTAAACTTCATTTAGATAAGTCACATGGAACAACTGCTGAATTGTGAGTTATGCTCACAGGAGACACGCTGTCAAATATTCAAAGATACAGGAAGTACAAACCGCAATACAGTTTTTCTCAGCAGAGTCCTCTGGGTCGACCATCCATTCATTTGTAATTGTAGTGATTATCTGTTCTTCAGGCCATTCTCTGCCATTCTGAACGGTCCAGTACACTCCCTGTTCACCTTCCGAGTCATCCCACCCTCTCTCAGAGGGTCCAGGACTAGAAAGAAGTTGAATATCCTTTGTTCCGAGCCCTTTAGTTACAGCACAGCAATGCTGCACACCAAGGCAAAGCAGGAAACGAGCAAGGAGAAACATTCTGTTCTTCGCTATGTCTCCTTGGGTTGAGGTGTGTATTCGCCAGCCGAAACCCACTTCTCAAGTAATGCTAAAGCTGTGCAAAGCACTCGTCAAAAACCTGTCACCCTGTTTTGAGCCAGGTGGCAGATTTCACACCAAAAATGTGTATCCAGTAGACTTTCTTAGCAGTTTATCTCTACCAATGATCACACAGTGAAATTTCCAACAAATTATTCACATTGACTGAGCAAATGCTATGTGAAACCCCTCAACAAATGACAGTCTCAGGAAAGCAACTGTCACACAGAGGCAATTCTACAGTCCCTGAGTCTTTTTTTCCACAATACATTTTGAAAACAGTTATATCTCACTGGAAGCTTTTTTTGTTTTAAATCTAGGTTTTAAAAATAGCTCCCTTTATTACTTTCAAGACTTTGTGCTGTGATCTGAAAAAACTAAACAGATTTGTCCAGGCATACTCTGAATCTCATTTCTGGGAGATCCAAGGAAACAAACTGAAAATCATCAACCCGTAGATAGCCAATATGTGGGTAATGAAAGCAACTTTGATTCTTTAAGCCACGTTCTCACTACAGAAATAAAAGAGTCTCCAAGATTCTGAAAACTCTGCTAGAACACTCACAAATATATTCATCATTCATTCCTATCACCAACATTCATCAAATGCCTACAAAGTAACCAAAAATTATTAATCTCAAGCAACATCAAGCTGCATTTTGCTATTTGGTCTAAAACCTGCCCCACTCCAATGGTCCCATTAGAAATCAAGAACCAGAAATTCTAAGCAAATAAAGAATCCCATTTCTGACTTTGAGAAGGGACTACTGCCTAGATTATCTGCTGGGCTGCTAATGATGGAAAGATTTTGTGATAGCTGATCTAGGTTGTCAACTTGACACATTTGGAAAGAGGGACCGTCAGCTGAAGAACTCCTCTATCAGACTAGTCTAAGGGTATATCTGAAGGGCATTTTTTTGACTGCTACTTGATTGCCCAACCCACAATGAGTGGTACCATCCCTAGGAAGGTGAACCTGAGGTGTAAATGAAAAGTAGCTGAACATGAGCCTAGTAACGAGCCAGTAAGCAGCATTCCTCTATGGCTTTCAGTTTCAAGCTGCTCCCTTGAAAGATGGACTACATACTTCATCCCACAATGGTAGACTACAGCCTGTAAGCCAAATAAACTCTCTCCTCAGGTTGCTCTTGGCCAATGTTTTATCACAGGAACAGAGACACAAAGTGGAATAGCTTTGTTTAGAAATGGGTTGGGCCTACACGCACATTCCACAATGGATGGCAGGATCCACACCAATGAGAGGGCAGCTTGCTCTATGAACTCTGACAGCTTATACATCTGTGCTTCTGCCTTCTGTTTCTGCCGTCACTAAAACTATTCCAGGAGTCTGATACCCAACTGAGAAACTACTTATTTGGAAGAAACAATAGCTTTAATATTTAGTGATATTCAGCTACAATATTTAAAATTTTCATAAGCAGCTGAACTGTCACCATTTCTAAATGATGCAAGTTTGCTATGACTTCACTCAAAGTCACAAGCAAATGTTAAAACTTCTAAGCAATCAAGAAACACCAAATCCACATCAGTCATTCATTTGTTTTAATGCCATGGGCCAAAGCCAGCTCTGCACATGTTTTTGATATATCTTAAGAGTTGTTATACTTTTACACTATAGGACAAAAATGGTTTTAAAGAATACCATTCCTTGAAACATTATAATTAAATGAAATTCAGATTTGGGTGTTGGTAATGAAACTGTTCTGGAACAGGACCACATTGGCTCATTTATATGGTGTCTCTAGCTGCTTCCCCACAAGACAGTAGCCACAATGGTCCTCACAGCTTAACATACTTTCTCTCTGGTTCCTTAGAGCAAAGGTTTGTTGACCTCTGATTTGAGTAGCCAGGTAATGGTTATCAAGTTGAAAACATTTTGGAACCATGGCAACACTCTTCTACCCAGACAGTCCATGACACCCTAACTTGCTTTGAGGGATAGCTCCATCCACATCTGAATTGGGGCATTTTTCTCCTAGAGGGCAGCACAGAGAGCAAAGAGGAAGAAGCATCAAAGGGCAAGACACTTAAAACGATCTAGAAAATAGATACATGTGAAGATTCTGGAAAGTATCACCTACAGGATCCACACTGTCTCTCAACCTCACCCTGTGAAGGCTAAAATCACTGGAACACAAAGCCAGAAATGGTTCTCTGTCTGACAGTCACCTGGCTTTGGGAAAAATTGTAGGATCACTGTATACAGTGACCTACAGTAAATACAGACACTACAGTAGTATACAAAAACTAATTTCCATATTCTACTCAGCATGCAATCAGTCTTTTCTAGTGAGTCAAATGCAGATTCATTTGTCTGGAGAATGAGTAAGCAAATGAAACAGAAACAATTTCAAAGGAGAAAAAACTGCCTTGTAAGGACTTCTTTGTTTATCTCAACATGTTTAGTTGTCTGTAAGATATGTCAGCATACATACTCTGAAATATCACACCCGAACATTGTCTTTCTGTTACTGGGCAGGATCATGAAAAGATTCCCCTTCGTTTATTATCGGCAATTAAAAATCTTCAGAAAATGTTAACAAGAGCAATAGTGGGACAAGGCTGCACACCTGTGGACATGCAAGTTGAATGCTCTCTAGTGACAGTGTGCCGTGCTGATATCCATCATGCTCCCATGTTTTAATGCATTTTCAAAATCTCAGTTAATTTCAATAATAATCCATCAGCTTCTTCTAGCATATCAGCTACAATGTACTGACACCCCTTCTTCATCCCATTTAGGAGAGTAAAGAGAACAGGGCCCTTGAAAAGTTAGTTAAAAGTTCTATAAATGTCTGACAAACACGTACAGAAATCGAACCTTAGAACTATAGCCAAAGTATACACAAATTGTCCTAACTCCCCTATACATTGTACCTATTGTAAGGAACCACAGGATTTCAATAATACGGATTTTGAAAGTGAAAACTAACCTCAGGTCCCTGTACTTTTGTAGGAGACTTTCTACTTATTCTTACTGATGTGAGAAGACCTATGCCAGAGAGAACACTATGAATGTTTAAAGGAGAATCAGTGGGGAAGGCTGGTGAAAATGGCCAGGGGCCTAGTGCCTGCAAAGGTAAATGGCCTGCATGCAGCCTCAGTCCTCTCCCAGGCAGCCAGGGCAGAGAGACAGCATGAACCCTTTCCTCTGTGCTCAGACCAATGACTGAGCGGGAAAGAGAGGTGGAGGTCATTGATCTGATATGTGATGTTCTACCAGGACCCCTGTGTCATTATTCTCAGGAACACCTGCAATTTCTTGACTTCCTACCCACTGACTGCGCACATGTACCCTACCCTATGGCAGTACCAGTCCAAACTATAAATTAACGGTGGCTACCTGACTTTGAATAGTGCTGTCCTATGACTGACCACTTTAAAAAAAATCACATACTTCCAAATACGAGCAGGCTAAGAAGGACATAAATAAGACCCATGGGAAGGATGTCTGGGCAGTGACTATGCTCACACACTGAGATTCCCATACCTCAGTACACCTGCTTTTAAAATGCCAATTTGCTAATTACATATGATAACTGGTTTGGTTAGAAACTGAGGAACTGAGAAACTGAGGTATGCTTCCCCAAAAAAAGCAAGATGTAAAAGAGACAATGAGCATTAAAAAAATAGAATGTTACTGAGTTCACAATAGCCAGGATACAGAAAAAATGTAAATCCCCACAGCAGATGGTACAGAGATACAATGGAATACTATTTAACCTTTAAAAAGCACATCCAAAAAGAAATTGTATCACTTGCAACTATATGGGTAATCCCAAAGGGCATTATATTAAGTGGACTAGGCCTAGCATAGAATGACACAGAATGACAAACCCCTAGTGACCTCACTTAGATGTAGAATCCATAAGATGCTAAACTTTTAGATGTGGAGAATAAAATGGTGATTATCAGAATGTGGAGTGGGGATGGGAGATATGAAAGGGAGATGGTGGTCAATAGGTATAAAGCTATAGTAGATGCACAGAGTAAACTCTAGTGTTCTTAGTCCTAGTTCAGCACGATGACTGCAGCTAACAAAAGTGCTCTATATATGTCAAAAGACCTAAAAGAGAGCATTTTGGATCTTCTTATCACAAAAATGATAAATATTTTATGCAGAGGATATCCCAATTAGCTTTATTTAATCATTCCTCTATGCATACACACACTGCACCCTATAAATATATACTATTATCAATTGAAAATAAAACTTTAAGAATTATATGGAACAAGAAGTCATTAACCCCACTTCAGAGAAAATAAATAGTAAGAAGAGGCAGCTCATATCTGAGGGCAACCGGAGCTCCTCACCTCTCAGCACAATGATCAAGCAACAATGGTGACAGACTAGGGGACAGCAGGGCCTCACAGCACAGCACCATCCTGAGCGTGTCACATACCTCACAGCGCAGCACCATCCTGAGCATGTCACATACCTCACAGCACAGCACCATCCTGAGCGTGTCACATACCTCACAGCACAGCACCATCCTGAGCGTGTCACATACCTCACAGCACAGCATCGTCCAGAGCGTGTCATACACTTTATGAAGCTGATACTCAAAACAGTGTTTGGCATAGTTGCAATCATGATCTCCTTTCTAAAGATAAGTTAGGGCTGGTGACATGGCTCAGAGGATAAAGTTACCACCAAACCTGATGATCGAAGTTTGGTCTTCCACATTCACATGGTGAAAGGAGAGAACTAACTGCCATAAATTGTCCTCTGACCTCAACCTAAGTGCCACGCATGCATACACACACACACGTTTACAAAAGGAAAGGTAAATTAACTATTATGTACAGTGTGCTGCATAGCTTTAGCTCTCAACTTGACACATCCGGGAAAAAGGAACCTCAAGTGGGGGATTTCCTCTATGAAACTGGCCTGTGGAAATGTCTATGAGGCCTTTTCTTGATTGTTGAGGAAAGCGGAAGGGCCCAGACCACTGTGGGTGGTCCCACCCCTGGACAGTGGTCCTGGGTTTTATAAAAAGGCAGGTTGAGCACAGGTCAGAGGAACAAGCAGGTAAACAGCAGTGTCCCTGCATGGTCTGTGCTTCAGTTCCTGCCTCCAGACTCCCACCTCGAGTTCCTGCCTTGGTTTCCCTCCATGACCAACTCTAAGTTTTAAGGTGAAGGACCCTTTCCTCCTCCAAGTTATTTTTGGCCAGAGTGTCCTGTCGGCAATAGAAGGCTAACTAGGACATAAGGTAACAGAGTTAGGACTTTTCATGTACATATATGCCTTTGGGTCTATAGGTGTTCCACTCTGACTTTTGCACCAGGGTCAGAGTTTCCCAACAACAGCAAGTGATTGAGTAAATGTTATCCCTTCAAAGACCCAGATGGCTTGGAAAAGTCCCAAGAGCACTCATCAGTCACAATATTGCCCATCAGTGATCATGTCACGAACATCTTGAAATAATTTGACCTTATATGCTCATGCACCCCATTAATTTTCAAACATATTATGGGATTCAAAACAGACGTATCTTTTACTCTTAAGATACCATTAATCTATCATCTTGGATGTGTAAATATCTTCTATAAATGGGGAGAAAGATAAATGCATTTTAATTACCTCAAAAGTCTTAATTAACTCTGGCTGCTAATGATGCAACAATTAAGGTGTAACTATGTCTGCTAGCTTCCTGTTAGGTCCCATTAACAAGCATCACTGAAACCAAGGAAATGAGGAGACTTCTGATCTCAGTAAGAGAAAAACTTGGAAAACTCAAGTTTTAGACAGAACAACACGCTTCCTGGCTGTCTGCCCTTGGCCTTCCCTGGCCTTCACTGGCCCCATCTCCCTGTGAGCAGTAAGAGATACAGGATGCTCACAGTCACTGCGGGAAGTGCTTGATGAAGCACATCCAACACCAAGGGCCAGTCAAGTTCCCATGCATTTACAATGTCCTTCAGCTCACAGCCCCAACAGAGAAGGTACAATGATGCCTACTGGTTCATGTGGACTTGATGAAGATCAAATATAGAGACTAGGAGTGGAGAGCCACATTAGACACTGTCTCCTAGGGTAGAGTACAAAATAGCCTCTCTTTAAAACAAAGATCTGAATCCAGAAGTGAGGTTCGTTTTCATTCCACTTGAATCTAAGTCAGCACTGAGATCTCCTTTAAACAAGAGAATGCAGCAGAGGTAATAAACACATCACTTCTGAGTTTGAGCCTTAACAGATCTGTAACTCCCCCTTGCATCCTCTTGAAGCCCAGACAGCACAGGGTTAGAGTCATGGGTACAGGGAAGGAGAACTGAGGTGCCACACAGCATCTCCAGACGCAGCTGACAGTCAACAGCCAACACCAAAACAAGTCACATGAATAAACAATACAGGATGCCACGTGAAGAAGAGAAGACCCAGTCAATACCCAGACTCTTCAAAGGTAACAAATGGCATATGCTGTTTAAACCACCAAATATTTGTATTTGTTATGCAGCAAAAGACTTTCTAATCCATCCTAGAGATCTAGGCTAAAACCAGCTCCTGCTTGCCTCAAGCCTGACCTAAAAAGGAGTCATGAGAGACCACAGGCATCAAGATGGCTACCAGGGGCCAGGGAGGAACATTCCAATACAGTAGTTAAGACAGTGGACCTAGAGCCAGACTGACTGAGTTCGAATCCTGCTATACCCCTGATAGAGACTTACTGTGTTCAGTTTAATTTTGTGCAATGTGGGCATAATCCTGTCCAGATTACTGATATATTACAATGACTGAATGTCAGTATCAGTATGTGCAAGGCACTTAGAACAGTGGTTGCTCAGTTAGTGATCTCTCTCAATATTACTGCTTATTCTCCATTTTATTCTACGTCCAAAGACACAGCTGTTCTTAGCCATGGAATGAATGACTCTATGCTTAGGAAAGAGCTATATGGACAGAGAAAGGCAGGGCCACACACATGCTTCCTCTTTGATTTTTCACCATAAGGAAGTGTATCGGGCCTAGAAATAAGAAAACGATCATTGCGAACTCACACTGGACTCACATTGAACCAGAGTAAATGCTCAGATTATAAGTCATACTCAACAAAAATGTCAGACAGATAAGCCAAACTTCATCTCTTCACCTGAACATAAACTACTCCTTCATGTAAGAATCCACTCTTTGAAACACTGTAACCGATTTAAGTTCAGTAAGAATATCACAAGCCAGGCTTTGGGGTACAGCTCAGTGGTAGAGTATTTGCCTAGCATGTATGAAGGCCTGGGTAAGAAAACAAAAGTACTGTGCCAGTTAGTTTTTGTCAACTGGACACAAACTAGTCACCTGGGAAAAAAGAACCTTACTTGAGGAATTTCCTCTATCAGAGTGGCCCATGGCATGCATGGCATTTATTTTCTTGTTAACTGATGTAGGAGGGCCCAGTCCACTGTGAGTGGTGACATCCCTGAGCAAGTGGGCCCGGGCTGTATAAGAAAAGTAGCTGCAAAAGCCACGGAGCAAGCTAGTACGTAGTGTTCCTCCATGTCCCTGCCTTCTGCCTCCAGTTTCCTGCCTCAGGTTCCCGCTCTGATGTCCCTCAGTGTTGGACCTGTAAGTACAAGCTAAATAAACCCTTTCTTCCCAAGTTGCCTTTTTGTCAATGTATTTATGACAACATCAGAAAGCTAACTAGGACAAGTACAAAGCTATATATATATATATATATATATATATATATATATATATATATGTATATAGTACCACAATGTTTTTTCATCTCTGGTGTGATATGACCTATTAGTAAAGCATTTATATCAATGTGGTTTCTAAACATTACTTTTCAGCTCAATATAATAAAGAGATCACGTAATAATACAGATCACAATATTACTTACAAATGTCACAGTAAGATTAAACTTAATGTCTTAATAATAATGAGTTAGTTTGGGGGCATTTTGATTCTTTGATGGGGGAAGTGCTTAGAGAAATGCTTTTGTTAAAATGATTTTTTAATGAAGCAAAAGGCAGTATTAATCAATTCTTTTTGTGCTAGGATTATCATCACAATAAATAGGGGGGTGTTGCCCCAGATTTTAAATGTTTTAAAATGTTCATAAAGAACCATTTCTATTTACTTCAAAATTAATACTCCAAACTGAGCTAACATATAGTGGCTGAAGTTTCTTAAATACCTAGCATTCTATGCTAGCTCTGAACATCTTTCTCCATGGGCCTACTACTGGTGAAACAAAACTCGTCCATATTCATCTTTTCATTTACTATACTCATAAGCTCATTATAGGCACAATATTAACAATATCCTGCTCTTTGACCTTGGTTCCAGCTGTTTATCAAGACACACAAACAGACACACAAGTAGTCAGTTGGTTAGAAGCTCTGGGAAAATGTGTCAGGTTTGTGTCTGTCTTCAATGTGAGGATGCCCCTCAGTTATGCTTCCATTTCTAAGTACTGCATAGGCCTAAGGGGGAAACTCGCCTTTTCATTTCATGCTTGCTAATCTTGCCTTAAATGAACTCTCAGTACAGATTAATTGTGTAACAATGATGCAAATATTAAATGCTAAGAAATTTAAATTATTAATGCAATAATAATTGACATTGCAGGGTCCTTCTGAAAACACTACAATTTTGTATGTATTACATTACTCAACGCAAATTAAAAGTGGTGATCTAGATTCTAACAATGTCCACTGGATTTTTATTTTTCTGCCTCTGAGGAATTCAGTTCCCTCTTCCTTTACCTTCCATTACCTCTTTTGTCTGTTTTGAACCTGGATTATGTCTGTTAAATCTCTTCCCCATCTCACTATTTTTCTCTTTTTCTTTAAGATGTTATTCTTAATAAGACTATTAAGAAAGTATTTTATACTTTACCAGCCTATTCAAAGAACTTGAATCAATTCTACGAAGAAAAATTACAGGAGTAAGGGAGAGAGAAGCCTATTTTTTCAGGGATTTTGTAGATTTATGATTTTGCATTATATGATTTTGCACAAAGTTTAAAACTATACACAATTTTCGTAGCATTATTGGGTGGAGCTCTGGAAATGCTTCTATCGGTAACTGCTATGGAATAAACTCCTGAAAGAATGAATGCAGACAAAAAAAATAACTGAAAAAAATCTCAAATAGGACGGAATGTCTAAATGTGAAGAATATTCAGATTAGAGCTGACAGGTTCAACTGAAGTTTCTGCACTAGTGAAGAGATTCTGTTTTCCTTAAATGGTGCTCATCATTATGGGTTAAATAAATTTACCAAGTGCTGCTAAAGTAGGTTGTATAACATTTCTAAATATTAACAAAATAGATTTAAATGGACTTCATGACATTTTGCTAACTTGCCCGTTAAGAATCAGAACTGGGTATAATTTGATCAGTAAATAACCAACTGTGAAGGAAATCATTTAGTTAAAATGTCCTTTGAGTTTCTCAGATAAAACTTTATGGCTTTTCTCAAAGCACATCTTTACAAATTCTAAATCTTGGTTCTTACTGCAATTTGCATTAAGTGATTTTATGCAGCATAAGTAAATATTTTAAGTAAAAACCTAAATTCTAGTGCACTCATGTTAACGAAATTGTTCCTGGAAAAGCAAATGTAAGTGTCTACCTGGCAAGGCTGTTTCATTTTAATGGCCGTGACGTGGTATCTATAGCAGCAGAGTTCACAAGTCCAGGAACCCCTCTCACTGATCCACTTTAGCAGACACAGCTGATGTGTGTACCGAACCGACCCGTCACATCGGCAAGGGTTTAACAACTCACCCTGAAAAGGAAATAGCTCAGTATGAATATCTGTGTCTCTGACTTTATTGAAAAACACAAAGCTCACTTTCTTTCCGTTATTTGCTCATAAGGATAACAAACATCAAGCTCTATCCCAGAAAACCGAATTAAAATTTTATATCTCTGATGGGAATGATGTTAAAATCTTAAAAACGATTTCAAAGATATTGCTTAGAGTTATGACATAAATGCTCTACCAACATACAAAATGCCTGCAAGATATAGCTCCCAATGCTCTTGAGGGAGGGCCGTACTATTAAATCTCTTTAATAACTTTTAAGTGGATAGTCAGATGCATTTCCTCTGCAGTTATTCTTAATCATTGCTAAAGAAGAAACACATGGCAGAGAGAAGCCTGCAATAGCATTATGCTTTTACTTTTTCTAAATGCAGCACCATAAATACTGACTTGGGGCACTATGTTTCTGAAAGCCCTTACATATTCTTATGCAATTTCTTTACTTTCAAAGATATTAAACCTAATGTTTTCGTACACCACACACTTTGGAAGAGCTGATGCATTATCCTTTCCCCTGTGTGATGAGGCTCATGGACATTTGCACATGCCTCTAATGGTGTTTATGATTTCTGAACTGTTTGGGACAAAGTATAAAGTACGTCATCGGCTAAAACAGCCTTCCTTACAAAGTACATTCCTGTCTTTTGTAGGAACTGTACATACTCTATCCATTCCATGGTACTATGACATGACTCAAGCACCTCTCCGCATTTGTATCCAAGACTATCCGGTTTTCGGACACGTTAATAAAAAACGGACTACACCTTTGCATCCTATAGGGTTGTTTCTAGCTATAAGCTAAAATCCTTTGAGTAGTTAACAAAAACCGCTTATGACGTTAGTGTATCTTAAAGTATCTAAGGAGTGCTTGAAAAAAATCAGGTAAAGAAGGAAAAGCGGGGGTCCGATGAGCCTTGCATTCGCCACTGGTTCATTTTATTTGCCTCCACAGGAACTGGAGTCACTCAGAAGCCATGGCAAGGACGCAGAGCTTAGACAGGGAGGCGCGCGCTGTCCGCGGTTCTGAAAGGTCTGCCCTCGCAGGCGGAGTCCTCCGGGCTCTCCCGGCCAGCGTACCGGGCTCCTCCGGGCCTTACCTGCTCCGCGCCCTGGAAGCAGATCTTGCAAATGGGCTGGTGGTGCTGGTGCTGGTGTCCGGAGCGCTGGTCGCCACCGCCGCTGCTGCTACTGCGGCTGCTGCACACCGAGCGCGTCTCGGGCTGGTCTCCCGCGCCTCGCCGCTCGCCCTCCCCGCCCGCGCCCGCTTCGGGCTCCCCGGGGCCGCCTTTCCCTGCCGCCGCCTCGGGGCCCGCCACCTCCGGAAAGCACCCGGGACCTTCCCCGGAGTCGCCAGCCGCTGACACCTCCTGCCCGGCGCGCTGCAGGGGCGGCGGCGAATGCGGCGGCTCATCCGCGCCTCGGCGCCGCGGGGCCACCTCTCCCGGAGACTCGCCCAGCCCGGCCGTGCGCTCCGGGGGCGCGGGCGGCGGCGGCCGGTAGCGCGGGGCTGCGGGGCCCGGGACCTGCTCTCCGGGCGGCGGGGGCGGCGGGGGCGGCGGGGCTTCGCGGCTGTCGGCCGGGTGACCCCGATAGCTGCCGCGGCTGCCCTCAACGCTCATGGTGGAGCCGCCGCCGCCGCCCTCCTGCCGGCCCGGCTGGCCGGCCGGGCGCGGACTGCGGCGGCCAGAGACAGCGCACCCGGAGGACGGCGGAGGCGGAGGGAGGGAGGAGGGCGGGAAGGGGGCCGGGGCGCCAGGGGAGGGAGGGCGGGACCGGGCGGGGACGCGGAGGACCCGGCGGCGGCGGCGGAGGAGGCGGCTGCTCGGCTGAGCCGCCGGCTCGGCTCTGATGGAGGCGGCGCCGAGTTCGGCTGCGCGTGCGAGGCGCGCGAGGGGAGGCCGGAGGGAGGAGGGAGGAGGGAGGAGGGAGGAGGGACGAGGAGGAGCGGCGCAGGGGCGGCGGCGTGGAGGGAAGTGTGGGGTGCGAAGCCCGGCGGGATGCTCAGAGGACGGGCTGGACGCGGGGCCCCTCGGCCCCTCCACCAGCCCCGCCCGGGCGGCTCACGTCGGATCCAGGGCGGATTGCCCCTCTAGGACCCGCGCGCACTGCGGCTCTCGTGAGCAGGGAAAGGGGAGGGGTCTGGAGCCGCCAGCCCCGAAACCGTTACTGGGTGGGTCGGAGGGAATTCCGCCACGCCGGCCGGGCGGGGGCGCGGTGGTCGGAGCGGAGACCCGCGTGAGCCCGGGCATGGTGGCGAGCTGGCGTCTCTACCCTGCGGGCGTCCGCTGAGCCCGGGCGCGCGGGAAAGGCGCGTGGGGGCGGGTACCGTAACCGCTGTGGCTCCACGGTGGCTTTGGCGGATTCCACACCGCCCCATCCCTGGACTCTGCCGGTTCCCGAGAGCCTTCAAACAGAAGCCTCTGGAACCTTCCTGATCCCTGCTGTCTACTTTCTCCCTAAATCCAATCCCGTCCTCCTGGTCCTCTCTTGCAAAAGGCACCGAGTTATTTGTAAATTTCTCAGTGCCTAGGAGGTCTGAGGGTCATTTTCTGTAGCAATGCCTAATAACGAATTGTGGTTGGCTTACGGTCAGTCACTTTCATCCTTGCAAGAAAAGTGGCTATGACCTTGAACCTTAGTTTGATTCATTCTAAATCCAGTTTCTCCATAGCATCGTCTTGTAAAGCCTCCCCAGAATTCCAATTTGACCCAGGCCCTTTGTGAAACTCCCTCCTTTGTAAGCAGGGAACTGGACAGAAATCTGTGCCCATAAAGTGGATCCAAATCCATGCAGTCTGAATTACTAAGTCTTTGGGTTTATACGCTTCAAGGTGAAGGTGTCTATGCAAATCAGTTGTGACTTTCCATTTATATAAAGGCTTAATGTTTTTGACACAAGCAACTGGCTCGAAGTGCATTCATTTTTGGCTGCACTTCTTAGCTGAAGACCCAGGATCAGACAAGCAAAGTAACTTGCTCAAGGTCACTAGTCTATTAAAGGACTTCAGAGATACTTGACTCCAGCTGTCTTGGCTCAAATACGGCCCCCCACCCCCCACTCCCACTCTGGCTTCTCTTTCTCCTCTCTCCTCTGTCTCTGTCTCTGTCCTCCTCTGTCTCTGTCTCTCCGTCTGTCTCTCTCCTCTCTCTCTGTTCATTCCCAATCCTTCCTTCTTCATCCAAAAATAGGATTGTAGTATGTAGTTTATTTGGTAGCTTTGACTATAGTTAACAGATATTTTGAAATCCTTGAGATAAACTACCAGTCTAAGTTAGTTTTTCAATTACAGATTTGGCAGTAAGAAGACTTTTATTTTTAAAAATATAAAATAAAGACCTAGCTCTTTCAACATACATTAGTTTGATTTGAATAAAGGAGTAAGAAAGAAATCAAGAAATCAAGAATGCTTTGTCACAAATGGCCCCGGGGGAAACAGCTTCCAGGAATGCCCTCTCACATTCAGTTTCCTCCCACTGGCTTATTTTTGGTAGCAGAGTGGCAGGCAGCAAGTGCATTTTTAAGATCATAATCCTTGCACGCCCTGAGAATTCATCACGAAGAGATGTGGCTGTAAAGATGCTTCAGCTTTGGTCTTCACCTGTCAAAATGACACTGCACAAGTATATATATATATATATATATATATATATATAGAGAGAGAGAGAGAGAGAGAGAGAGAAAGAGAGAGATAATATAGATATAGATAGATAGATAGATGTATTTCATATTCCCCCACTCTTAAGATCTTCACAAGCCTAAAATGAATCATAAGCCTGGATCATGAACTCTTTTAAAAGACCCCAAATTTATATAAAATTCCGAGTCATTTCATTTATGGCTAGTAAATAACTACAAGATATGACCAAATGAATCATTAAGGGCCAGAATAAAGGCTTGAGGTTCTGCAGAAATCTTGTAGGATAGCAATGCATTTAGACCACAGTGGGGAGTGTCCTTTCATTTGCTTGCTTTTGAAAGAAATAACTTCAGTAATAGAAAACTGTTTCCCTAACATGACAGGAATGGAATAAAACCAGAACCACATAAACACAGAAGAAAACATTGTTTTCTGGCTTCAGTGACCTCCATAGTAGACCACTCCCTCTAAAAGAGAAACTCACTCAAGATCGCCAGTTAACCCACCTAAGTCTTCAAGAGATCAGGAGAAACTCTCACTGTCCTGCTGCTGTAAACGTGTGGAATAATAGGAGACACAGAAGGGATGACGCACTGCTGACACTCAAGCATTAGTAAAGGTAGAGGTACAAACAACCACAGAAGGGTCGGGAAGGACATCCTCACCCTGACAGCCACCAGGAGCTGAACTGAACCTGACAAATAAAATCAAGTTTTGTCAAATTCCAGTGAATGTCGAAAGGTACGGGAAAGCTGTATTAATACATAGAAATGCAAAAGATAAATCCATCATTACCTCCCACACCAGCACACACGTCCTTCATTGCACAGTGTGCTTCTCCATGAAAGCAGAGACCCTTTAAATGCCAGAAGTTAACTCTTGAGGAGAAACCCAGCAAGTGTGTCCCAACATGTTCTTTAATGCTATTAATGTGTATCCTTAAGAGGTTCTCCTGAAACTTCCCTCGTGTGCACACCCTAAGTTGGTCCCTACAGTCACTTCAGGAAAGTTGGATTACATAGCAGTGAATCCAGGCAATGACTGGTAACAATGTTTTTATGTTCATCCTGCACCTGGACAAAGTGTAACGGCCTTGATTTGAACCTGGACAAAGTGTAACGGCCTTGATTTACTCTTCAAATAATTAAAGATAGCCTGCAGAGCTTTCTTTAGAACTGCTTTCTAAATCCTTTAAGTGAGGCTCTCTTAGATTCCAAAATTGTTCAGTGGGCACCTTTGAGATACCCAATTTCTCCATGACCACTGACTAATCCACACAGTTCTCAGTCACCAACAGATATCCAAGTGAAGACATAACAAATTCTAGCCTATTCGTATCCTGAAATGTTTTCTCTGTTTTCCTCTGGCAGGATGCTCCAGAACAGTAAGATTATACTGTGTGTGATAGTGAGGAGAAAACTGCATCCGGATCAGTACTTACCAGTGCAGAATATAGCTTTGTAGGTACCAGAACCGAAGCAGGGTCTGTCGCCCCATGCCAGCACAATTCCATGTCCAGAGGAGTCCATAGTTTATAGCTCCATCCTCTCCACTTAACTCTAGTTTCATGTACCAAGCTGTATCCTTCACAGACATTTCTCACTAAGCAGGACTATAAGCAAATAACACGCCTAACCCTTTTCCTCATCATTCTGCCAGTAGCCAGTTATTTACTCATTTTGTTGTTCAAACTGAAAACCTTTGACGTCTGTCATCCTTGACATTTCCTTTTCACATCATACAGTATATGAAGAAAAAATCCTTCAAGTGTACTTTCAAAATACATGTTAAATCCCTTGACTACTTCCACCTCCACCCCATATGGAGTTCCAGTTCAGATCACCATCCTGGTGTTCCAGGACCATCAACATGGTTTCCTGACCACTCCAGTCTCCTCACCCTGGAGCAACAGTGAGAAGATCATATTCACACGTGAACTCAGTCACATCAGCCTCCGCTTCTCAATATCAATGGCTTCCCATCACACTCAGTGTAATATCTAAAACCTTAGCATGTCCCAACCTCCACTTCAGAAGACTTCTCCATTCCAGACCCAGAATCCACGCCTTGCTATTTATTCCTGCCACAGGAGCTTCCTTGTTATTTCTCAACTCTCTTTTTGGTCTGTTCCTGTCTTGAGGGCTCAGTCCTGTCCCTCACTTCATTTGGGTGTGTCCTCTGGAATAAATCCTCCATTCTCATCTAAACCTAACTTATCCAGCTCCGCTCTTTCTCAGCTTGCTACTCAACATATACGTGCTTCCTTATCATGTAGGCTTTACTTGTTTGTTTTTTCATGTAGTGTCTTGGACTGGTAGTCTTGCGCCACTGGAAACCACCTTGTTCATAGCTCTTTTTCTAGAGCCTAGAAAAATGCCTGGTCAAAGTAGTGCACAGCCAATATTTACTTAACAGATAAACAAATAATCCAGTCATCCATCAAGTAGAAAACCATTCATCAGCTTCTGTGTTGAAGGCACCGTGCCGCTGGTCAAGCTGGAGTTCCCGGTGGAATGCAATCGAGAGAAATATACTTGCTGTATATGATGTAAAATAATTTTCTCCATTGCTTAACTGAATTAATCAAAATGATCCTGTCCTCTTCATCATGTGTGGGTATTGTCTACTCAGTCCCTTGTTGTCAGGTAGAAGTGAAGTCACAGTTTTGGATGACCCTGATCCCAAATTCACAAAGACATAGGACAGAAATTTTAAAATGCAAACCACTGGCCTCATAGGAGCCAAAGTGAAGAAGTGTGGATGGATAATGCCCACATCTGAGCGATCTTACTGCAGACCTACTGTGCCACTCTCTGACTGCATGGCTCAGCTTTTCAGTATCTGTCAATTCCATCCTTAAGTTTGGAGGCATTCTTTCCTTCAGTCTTCCTAGTATTACCCCCTATCTCCCCAACGTGTTCCATCCCTGCTCCAAAGACTTCGAAGTCTAAGGCAGCCAGGCCCCACTCTAGCTTCTGTAGTCCTCACCAACTCAGTAACCTTGATCTGACATCTCTCCAGGTACTTGGTATCTTTTCTGAAGGCTCTAGGATTGCTAAAGTCTCCATATAAATGTCAACAAGGCCTACTGGTGACTACCAAAATAAATTTCCCTTCCCCAATGCTCTGAGATGCTGAATACAATAAAATCATATGGAGCATGTTTAGTTTGTAAAAGATCTTATCACACTAAAAATTAACCAAGCAGTATTTACTTCCCTTCCTCAAACCTTGGAAATACAAAAGTCTTCTTCTTCACATCAGAGACTCACATGTCCAAAGTACCTAATTAAAGCACAATGGATGTGTGTGCATAGGGTGTCCTGATCCAACTTGCCATCTGGAAGGCAGGAGAGTTAGTGTCACTTGAGGGCCAAACTTTAGAATGAGCTCTAAGAAAGCCATGTCTGTTTTCCCCCAGCTGAAATAACCTTGTTTTCTACCAAACTCACACAATCAAGGTGAATTTTGTGCTATATCTTGAATACTATGCATTGCATGATATCAATAGGTATTTTCTTATCTGAACTTTTCCCACTGTATCGCACCCTAAGCCACTTAAATTGGGTCTGTCTTTGCATAAATAACCCCTTTCTCTGAAGCATATACTTAGTACAATGCTTAGTGTATTAGTTACTTTCTGTTGCTATGATAAAATACAGTGACCAAGGGAACTTAAAGAAGGAAGAGTTTATTTGGCTTGTAGTTCAGAGAGTTAGGGTCCATAACAGTGGGAGAGGCACGGCAGCAGAAGGGGCCAGAGCAGAAAGCCATGCTATCACATAAACAAGCAAGCACAGGAAACAGAGAGAGATAGGAAATTCAGCAAGACTTCAGAACTCTCAAAGCCCGGCCCAGCAATGTGCTTCCTCTAGCATGGCCACACTTCCTAAAGGCTCCATGACTCTCCCCAACAGCATCACAAATGGGTACCAAGTGTCCAAATACTTGGAGCCTATGGGGGACATTCTTACTCAAACCACCACACTCAGTAAGTGTGAATTAAATATTAACAGAAAGTTTAATTCAAAAGAATTATCTTTTTTAGGTTACTAATATACTTCCATACAAGTAATTTCCTAAATGATATTTCTATAACATTTGGGTGGAGAGCAGGAGATTTGGGGGTAGAACTTGCTAGATGCAGACAACCGATTCTGTAACTAGTTTTGAAAAGGACTTAGTGCCCCTCAAAAGCAATCAAAGCCCAAAACAAATACAGAGGAATAGCTAGTTCTTTCCGTCCATTTTCCTCCAAATTAATGATCCCACTCTCAGGACACCAGATCATCTTGAAAGGAATGGGGATCTCAAGCAAGAAAAAATAGTAGGATTCTGGCTTTCAGAGGGGTATGCTCTGAATCCTGCCTATTACAAGATGTCTACCTGTTTTATAAAGCCTCCACCATACAAAAGGCTCTCTTCAGTCAGGAAGACCTAACTCCAAATTTACACTAAACCACCAACCCTACACTTATCCTCTGTATCTTTCTCTGAAAATTTCAGGAGGGAGTGTCCCCCCAATAATGCATCTTGCATTTCTAAGCAGCCAGTGAAAATGCCATCAATGAAAACAGCAGCTACTGACAGTAAATAGCAGTTCCTCAAAGGAAGGGAAATACTCTTCCCAGAGGAGTGCTTGTGCAACAGTCGAATAAATGACACCTCTGCCCACAGCATTATGACTCACAGTACTGGCCACCTTCCCCCTGTCCACCTGAACTCCCACACTAGACCCCCTGCTTGTCAGCTAACCTACAACATGAAACTGCACTCCAAAATGTACGGGTTACTGAGATGTAAAAGAGTTATGGAGACTGAAGTTGTACATAGGACCTGTCAGTGCGAAGTGCAAGAAGGCCTGAGCAGATAGGTTTAATTTAACAGTTTTTTAAAATAGTATCTGAAGGGCCAGAGTGATAGCTCAAAATGCAAAGATGCCTGCCACCGAGTCTGATGACCCAAGATTTATAGCCAAGGTCCTCATTGTAGGAGTGAACTGACTCTTTCAAGTTGTTCCCAGACCTCCACACATACACACTGAGGCACCCAAGTGCCCTCACACATACACATTCACACATGTGCATGCACAGACACACACATACATACACACACTGTTATGAGCCCCATCTACACACACATATACACATTTACTATCAAAAAGGAATTGAGTGTAAAAAGAAAATACTGATTTATTTTACTTTTATGTGTATGAGTGTATTTCCTGCATGTATGTAAGTACACCTGTGTTGTACAGTGCCTATGGAGGCCAGAAAAGAATGCCAGATCCCCTGGAAATGGAGTTTTGGATGGTTGTTAGTTGCCATGTAGGTGCTGGGAAGCAAAGTTGGGTCCTCTGCAAGAGCAAACAGTGCTGTTAATCACAGAGCCATCTCTCCAGCCTAACTAAGCAAATACAAATTTTACAATCAGCAATTAGCAGTTCAAATGTTTTCAACAATGCCTTTGAAACATACATAGTTAGATCTGACCTCTTAAAACCTGAAGAACAACTAAAGATAAGAACATAAACACATTGCATAGATTAATAGTTACAGAAGGAGCTGGACATGGTAGCACACACTTTAATCCCAGCACTCCTGAGATAGAGGCGGACGGCTCTGTGTGACATAAAGCCAGCCTAATAATCTACAAAGCAAGTTCCAGGCCAGCTAGGGCTAGCTACAGGATAACCCTGTCTCAAAATCTAAAACCAATAAAAGTTATAGAAAGAGGATTAAATGTGTTATGAAAGTACAGAAATATAAATAGTTTCTCATGGGAAAGGGAAGTTGCTCAGAATGGGTCATTTGAGTTCTTCTGGGTTCGGAGGATAAACAAGAGTCCTCTAGATGTAGTCCAGCTTAGTAAAGTCAAGGGGACAGAGAAACTACCATTCAGGCAAACTCAAGCATGAGGACTAAGAAGGGAAGGCAAGGGGAGCAGGGGAGCAGGTACCTAAAAGACCTACGTCTACGTAAGAACTAGGAACTGAACAAAGGAGCCTCTGAAAGGTCACCTCTGCCCACACAGACCCCCGAGGGTCGGTCTACTAATGCTTCCACTTCTCCTTCAGGTGTTTGATTTTAAATAGATTCCTAATAAACATGCTTCCTTCATTTCCCTGTTGACAGCAGACTGTAAATAACAAACTTGAAAACGGAAGTAGTATACCTGCATTTGAAAATAACAGCTGGTGTTCCTGCCCTCAAACTTCTAAATCCAGCTCTTAAACATCTCAGCAGTAAGATTTCATTTATGAGCAAAGAGCTTCATGAGTGTTTGGGAAGCCGGCTTTGTAGCCTTTATATTCACAGCATTTGTAATGAAGGGTGTGAATCTCCAAGAAAAGTCTACAGCCTCAGGGTACAGCTCTATGTGGAATACTTACTTAACATGCCTGGGCTCTGGGTTCAATCACCTGAACCTTAACACTGAAAACAAAATGTATGCTTAAAGGGCAGTGAAATGTGTTTAGAAGATTCGCTTCTATACAGTCAGTTATACATTCTGCCACCTAAGATAACCAGACTGAAAGTTTCCTTATACTCTCCTGGGCAGCCTCTGCACCTCTGAGCTCTCCAAGTCCTGGCAGCACCCTCCCTCCTCTCCAAGCTCATCTCTTTTTACCAGCAGGTGCCAAGTCACTTGAGGGCAGGTCATTCATATTCCTGAAACTTTGCCAGTTTGTCCCTAGTGCTTCATACAAATGTCACACTCATAATGGGTGCTTAGGAAAGGCTTACACAGTGAACACAGAGAGGGAAGTGATTCCAATGCTTTCAAAGAAGATTCATCTTTAAAATGAACGAGCTTTCAACTACATGAGCAATTCTTTTGCACTTATCGATGATAACTGGAATTGATTGCTCATTTACTGGGTTAGGCACTGTTCCAAATACTTCATATGTGCTAATTTATTTAATCCTCACCACAGGGCCTTGATGCAAGTGCAGTTATCCTCAATATACCAAGAAAGAAAGGGAGGCCTGGGGAAAGCGAGCTGCCTGTTCATTCAGCTGCTCACAGAGGCTATCCTTCCTTCTCTGGCAATCTGCTCCCAAACCCCTGCCTTTACCAGGCGTCAGATTCCTCTGTTCCTTAGTCCACAGCAGACCAAATAAAGTCGTTTTGCAAGGTACAGCAGAGTGTCAGTGTGGCTTCACCAGTTTGAAGACACACCTCATATAACACACTTTAAATGTGTTTGTGATGGCTGCCCTTTTAAAAAAGGTTTTTGGTTATTTATTTTTATTTTCTGTGTATGAGTTTCTTGCCTGAGCGTACGTAAGGGCGCCCATGCCATGCAATTCCTGAGAAGGCCAGAAGAGGGGGTCAGATCCCCTGGAACTGGAACTACTGATGGTTGTTAGCCACCATGTAGATGCTGGAAACCAAACTTGGGTCCTCTGCAGTGCTCATAATGGCTGAGCCATCTCTCCAGCCCCGTGATGATTGACCTTGACTGTGAACTCTGTGTGTGTCTGTAAAGATGGCTCCAGAGAGGATGAACTAGGGCCTGTCCTTTACCACTATAATCTGTTTTAAATCTTGGAACTTAGTCCTGTTTCTGGTATGTTTTCTTCATGTTTTCTCTGCCTGAGTGGCTAGTCTTTGTTTTTCAAATTTAATGTAATTTATTTTTTGAATGTTTGTGATTTTCATACAATATAGTTTTAGTGGTATTTAGATCCCCTCCCCTATCTGCACCTCCTGCCACTGTCTCCTGCCCAACTTAATGCACTCTCATATATATATATATATACATGTATATATATATATGCATATATGTATATATATATATATATATATATATATATATATATATATAATATGGCGTACGGAGTCTGATCTGTGTCTCCAAATCACCTTCAGTGTGGGTGCATCCACTGGGCCCACCAAGACTCCCGTCCCTGTAAGACTCTGTCTCATCCCCTCCCAGCAGCCATCAATGGCCTGAAGTTTCTTAGACTGGACAGAGATTTCTTCCCTACTTCTCTGTATCTGTGGTGGGGTTTTGTCTGGTTTGAGCTTGCGTAGACTCTGTGCATACTGTCACCATTGCTGTGAGTTTACATGAGTAAGTGACCAGCTGTCTGGAAAGACTGTTCCTTGTGGTCATGCACCATCTCTGGTTCTTACAGTCTTTATGCTCTTCTTCCACAATGATCCCTGCGCCTTGGGAGGCAGCGGTTTGACACAGGTGTCTTATTCAAGGATAAGCACTCTGTGGCCTCTTGCTCTCTGCACATTGGCCATTTGTGGGGTTTTGTGTTAATCACCACCTGGTGTGGCTAGTTTTTGAAGAACATCCAGAATCTGTTCTTTGAGACTTCTAAATTTCTCCTGTTTTTGTCTTCCGAGAACTAAATTGCAAGCACTCAAGTAGTTTTTTGTGTGTGATGTATTCTCTTCAGTGATACAAGGGATTTTATCCTGTCATGTTTTCTACCTGTATATGACATGATAACCAGAATTCTGAAGCTGATTTACTACATTGGTAACATGCAGAATTTAGCTAGAAAATCATCTAGATTCAAGCTACATTTCTGGAACTCCCTCCCACAGCAGAAATAAGGCAGGATGAAAAAAAAAAAAGATTTCTTTACACAGAACTGTTGGCACTGGAAATGCATCCATCATGAGGCAGGGATGTAGATCAGGGCTGTGCACACCCTCAGCTCTGGGAACGGTGAGTGTCTAGACATGGTAAATGCTCAACAAATATTTGTGGAAAGAATCATGGATGCCAGCCTGCTCTACTCTCTGTTCTTGGGGGAAAGCTGCTATCTCACCCTCCCCTTTGGAGTGTGCTCTGAGGGGCTCTACATGTAAAGACACAAGACTTAGTTGGTACTTGACTCACTCTCAATGTAACAGAAGCAGCTGGAAAATACTCCTGCTCAGGAGATCCAGAGGGCCAAAGAAAAGACAGCTGCTTCACTATTGACATACTGCTGTCTTGAGTTGGTGTTTAACCTCATATAAATGAGAGAGAATGCTGGCTGGACTCCTTGACTGAGGAAGTAAACTTTTTATGAGAGCTGGACATGAATTTCCCAATGGCTGCAGACTAAAAAGAGACTCCTTAGGAACCATTCAGAATTAGAATGCTTCTGGAAGGTCAGAGAAGCCTGGGAAAATCTGGAAACCTCCAAAGAGCTCTCAATTGTAGGATTGAGTCAGCTTTGATGAGTCCCTGGTTAACCTCCAAGCACATATCAGGCCCAGACAGGACAAAAGTATATAGCAAGAAAGAACTGTCATAATCTCTTTCGCTCACCACTGTACTTTTATCCAGGATGGGGTCTAACTTGTGAAGAGAGCTGAGTCATGAGGGAGGTAGGGAGCCAGAGAAAAAGATGCAAGCAGAAGGACTCTCCCATATGTCTCAAGCAAACTTTCTTCTGGAATGCACTTTTTCATGGGTTGTATTGATTAGCTTTCTATTGCTGAGATACAAACACAGGTGAAAACCAACTAGGGAGGAAAGGGTTTACTTTCTCTTACATCTCCCGGGTCACAGTTCACCACCGAATGAAGTCAGGACAGGAACCTGGAGGGCAGGAACGGAAGCACAGACTGCAGAGAAATACTACTTACTGGCTTGCTCCTCTAGCCTGTGCTCAGCCAGATTTCATACATAACAGGGAATCATCTGCCCAGGGGTGGACATCACTCAACCATCAAGAAAATGGCCCAGACACATAGGCACAGGGCCTTGATAGAATAAACTCCTCAACCGGAGTTCCCTATACGCAGGTCTGTCAGGTTGACAATTAAAGCTATCCAGCAAAGGAGTTTGGTTTGAAGACATTTTAATTTCTGATGCTGGTCAGGTATTAAACATTTTAATGACTAAACTAAGACTGTAATTAAAGATGACTGCGGGTCTTCCCCACCAAGATCTCTGGATGAGCTTCCTAACCCAGACTAGCTCAACACCCTAGCATAGACTCCATGGGCTCCTCATCTACCTGACCCAGGCCATCCCTCCTGCCAACCTACCAGCCTAGCTACTACCCTGTCCTACAGCCACACAGACCAGTCTACACAAACTTGAAACACACACCAATGTATTTTCTGTTCCTAAAAAATAGCAACCAAACCACATAAACAATATAAACAGAACCAAAAGTAAATTAAAAGCAGAGTAGAAGATCCTACTAGACACATAATCAACAGAGAACATCCATATGCCCAACTAACAGCGCAGAAACATAAATAACAAGAAAAATCATGAGAATATGTCCCCAACAAAACCCACTAGTCCTACAGAAGTGCACCACAATGGGAAGCAATCTGAGGAACACAAGGACTTGGAATTTAATAGAATAAACATAAACATGATCAAAGAACTTAAAGAAAACACACAAAAACAACTGAAAAATCTCAAAGAAGAAAGGTATAAGCTTGTGATAGAAGCCCAAGACTATACAAATATGCAGCTTAATGAAATATCAAAAAGAATTCGTGACTTGAAAAGTGAATTCGCAAGTAAGATAGAAGGGATACACCACAACAAAACTTCTGGGACACTGTAAAAGCAGTCCTCAAAGGGAAGGTTTTAGATCTTAATGCCTATATGAAAAATCAGAAAGCACACATATAACAGTATAACTCAAGACTCCGGAAAGGCAAGAACAGACCAACCACACACCTAGTAAATGAGAAGAAGTAACCAAAATCAGAGTAGAAATTAATGAAATAGAAACAAAGAAAATAATACAAAAATCAATCAGTGTAAGAGATGGTTCTTTGAAAGGTTAAACAAGATAGACCCCTAGCCAGTTAACCAAAAGAAAGAAAGAGCAAATCCAAATCAACAAAATCAGAGATGGAAAGAGAAACATCACAACAGGCACCAACATTCTAAGAGAATACTTTAAAAATCTATAATCCATTAAATTTGAAAATCTAAAAGGAATGGATGAATTTCTAAAATCATGGAAGTCACCAAAGTTAAACCAAGAAGAGATTGACAGCTTAAACAGACCCATAACAAATAAGGAAATTGAAACAGTAATACAAAACCTCCTGAATAAAAAAAGCCCAGGTCCAGATGGATTCACAAGAGAATTCTACTAGACATTCAAAGAAGATCTATATCTAATACCTCTTAAATTATTCAAAAAGATAGGAAAAGAGGGAGACTCCCAAATTCCTTCTATGAAGCCAGCATCACTCCAATACCAAAACCATGTAAAGATACAACCAAAAAATAAAACTATAAACCCATATCTTTAATGGATGTAGATGCAAACATACTCAACAAAATACAAGCCGCATACAGACACATGTCAAATAGATCATTCCACGAACAAGTCAACTTCTATTCCAGAGATGCAAGGGAGAATCTACAATATACATAAGTCAATAAATGTTATAAAACCTATAAATGGACTTAAAGACAAAAACCACATGGTCATCTCAATAGATACAGAAAAGACCTTTGACAAAATCCAACATGCATTCATGTTAAAAGTCCTAGAAGAAATTTATCTGGAGGAAACATACTTAAACATAATTAAAGCTACATACAACAAACTCTTATTCAACACCATCCTAAGTAGAAAAAACTGGAAGCACTCCCATTAAAATCAGGAACCAGACAAGGCTGTCCACTATCTCCACTCCTTCTCCATACAGTGCTTGAAACTCTTGCAAAAGCAATAAGACAAAAGAAGGAAGTTAAAGGAGAACCAACTGGAAAAGAAGACGTCAAGTTATCTCTATTTACAGATGGTACGATATACATAAGAGATCTGAAAAATTCCACTAGAAAACTGTTAGATATGACTTAACACTTTCAGTAAGTGGCAGGCTACAAAATCAACTAACAAAAATTAGTAGTAGCCTTTCTATATACCAATAACAAGCAATCAGAAAAACCATTCAAGGAAACCCTCCCATTCACAATAACCTCAAAAAGAAATTTAGGAATAAACCTAATTAAAGATATCTACAATGAAAATATCAATCCTTAAAGAGACAGAGGAAGACACCAGGAGATGAAAAGATCTATCATATTCATGGATTGGTAGAATCAATACTGTAAAAGTGTCCATTTTATCAAGAGCAATTTATAGATTCAACACAATGTCAATCAAAATATCCATGACATTTTTCACAGGACTAGAAAAAAATCAACCTAAAATTCATAAGGAATCACAAAAGACCCTGGATAACTAAAGCAATCTTGGACAAAAAGAACAGCTCTGTGGGGGAATCACCATACCAGAGCTCAGATTGTATTATAGAACTATAGTCATAAATACATTATGGTACTGGCACAAAAATGGACCTGTAGATCAACAGAACATAACAGAATACCTCAACAGAAGTACATGCAATTTCAGCTACCTGATATTTGACAAAGGTGCCAAGAACCCACATTGGAGGAAAGACAGCATCTTCAACAAATGGTGCTGGCAAAACTGGATCTCTACCTGTAGAAGAATAAAATTAGGCCCTTATCTTTCACCTTGTACAAAAGTCAACTCCAAATGAATCAAAGACCTCAATATAAAACCTGAAACTCTGAAACCCTTAAAGAAAGCATAGTCAGTACCCTTCAAGATATAAACCTAGGAAAGGATTTTATAAATTGGACATCAGCTGTTCAGACATTAAGTCAACAATCAATAACTAGGACCTTATTAAGATGCAAATCTCCTGTACAACAAAAGAAATAACCAAGGAGGGAAGAGGATACCCACTGAGTATCCTCAGTGTCAGCTACACATCTGACAGAGGATTAATATCCAGAATATACAAAGAACTCAAAAAACAAACAAGAAAAAAAAAAAACAATAAAAAGATGGGCTATAGACCTAAGCAGAGAGTTCTCAAAGGAACAATAAAAATGGCTAAGAAATCCCTTAAAAAGTGCTTAACATCCTTAGCAATTAGAGAAATGCAAAGAGAAGGCACTTTAAGAATCCATCTTACCCAGTCAGGCTAGTTACGACTAAGAGAAAAAAAAAAAGATGATAATGTTGCTGAGGATGTGGAGAAAGGGGAATGTTCATTCATTGCAAATTCATGGAACCACTGTGGAGAGCAGTATGGAGAACTCTCAAAAACTAAAAATGAATTTACCATATGATCTGGTTATACCACTCTTTGGTATACTCAACGGACTCATCCTATTGCAGAGATACCTGTACATCCATGTTTACTGCTGCTCTCTTCACAATAGCTAAGAAATGGAAACAACTTAAATGTCCCTCAATTGACGAATGGATAATGAAAATGTGATTCATTTACACAATGGAATTCTACTCAGCAGCAAGAAAAGATTAAATAATGAAATTTGCAGGTAAATGGATGGAACTAGAGAGTGTTATACTACGTGAAGTAACACAAAGGCAGAAAAGCAAGTGATGTATAGTGATGTATGTTCTCCCTCATTTGTGGATTGTAACACCAATCACCTATATACGGGCATATATACTGATGTAACACCAGGAGCCAGGAAAAGGGAAAGGATGCACAAAGGGAAAGGAAAAAAAGAACTCAAAGAAGGGAGATATAGGGAACAGATGTTACCAGGGGAGAGTGGGAGTGTTCAGCTGGGATGAGAGGAGCGGGATCATGCAGAGAGTCCTAGGGCGGGGGTCAGGAGAAGGGGAATGGAGGGAGGACAGGTGCTATTGGGGGAGGGTGGGAATAATGTGGGTGCTGGGGCTGGGAAGGGAGGAAGGAGGTCGAATGGGACGATAAAGAGCAGAGATGAATGATTCTCAGAAGGCTAGAGAATCCTGAGGGAAATGTGATGACACCAAAACCACCTGAGAAATGCAGTGTGTGAACATTAGTGCATCTATATATTAGGGGCTGCAAGGAACACAGTGCCAGACAGAAGAGACCTCCTTTGTGTGGTTGGTGAGACTGATCCAGGAGACTCCCAAAATAATACAGGTGATTTCCAAAGCTCTTGGTTATCTCCCTGAACTAGAAGATAATACCTTCTAGAAGATAATACCTTACTGATGAAGAGGACATAATTCAGATACAGGACTCAGAGCAACAGACCAGGAAATGACCTGGAAGCCTTCTACCTGAGGCTTAATTTCCATAATGCTAGATGATAACATACAAACTTCTAAGGGAGAAAATAAATGTTTCAACCCACCCCTAAATTCTAATAACCATAACAACCAGCACAGCACACTATCTCTATTGGTACACTAGCAGTATTATCATCTGGGAGATAATCAACAGCTTTCTAATTGGACTTAAAGTCCCCTCAGTGAGAGTGAACTCATGGATAGCATTGTAAACTCAGCCAAATACACATGGTTGGAGGGGATATAGATCCAGGAGAGAATACTATCTCTGTCATATCTCTAGAGAAATTAAACTTCTTACCATATACTAAATATGGATTCTTCTATTTACAGACAAGCATACAGTACACCACTCATCAGAGAAGCTTCTTTTTGCAACATATGGAGGCTACAGCAGAATTCTACAACTTGTCAGACACAGAGAATGCCAAGTCCTAGGTGACACATCTACAGTTGAACCTAAACCTTAGGCTCATAGAACACAGTGGAACAAGGGGTAAAGAGAAAACTAATGCATCCCTGAACTCTCACCAGTGAAGCTTCCTTAAGCAATGTAGTGCTCTGCACACAGAAGGCCACAACTGGACACATTTTCAAGAACAAGAGACTGCAGAGTATGTGCCTCTAGATAGGACTCCTATATTGAACCTCACCCATCCACAGCTCAGGGATCATTGTGGAAGAGGAGGTGGAATGATTGTTAGAGCCAGGGCTGGTTCGTGCGCTTAGGGAAGTAGAGGCTTTCAGACCACTGGAAACTTGCACACATGAACTTGTGCCAGTGGTTGGATTGACCACAGGATGCACACCACCTCAAAATCAGACGAGGGCCCAGAGTAGAAAGACAGAAATTGGTGTTGGACCAGACCTAGACTGAGAATTATTAGACACTGATTGCTACTGGGAGAGGGAGAGTACGTCTTACTTAGGATCTCTAGAAAGCTTGACCAGACTCCAGTGGATGAGTTTTCACTAAAGGACATCTGGGCACACATGCTTGATTAGATAGGACTTATGTTGGAATATATGGTGGAATACACGAAGTCCAGTCAGTGAGGGGGGGTGGAGGATGGATGGGGGAGAGGGTCTAAATTTGGTTAAGAACTGTTGTATGAAATGTATAAAATGATTTTTTTAATGACCGTGGGGCCATAACTGAGAATGGACACAGAAGCTTTAAGCCAGTGAACTTCTTCATCTTCAGCAGAAAACATGAAACACCACCACTTCTCAGCATAACCCATGTGTAGACTGAGCAGTCACTTTTTGCACTACATATCAGCAGCATTCATTTTAAGTGATTTTCTAAAAGCCAGATACTTTATATGTAGTTCTATAGTGAAGAAAAAAAATTTTTTTAATCCATGACTAGTTTCATGGCTGAGATTCCTAGAAGACAAGACAGATGAGCAAGGAAAAGTACAGATTTCTGTAACATACATTTTATGTGACACAGAAGCTTGCTGAATAAACAGCTCAAGAAGTACAGAGTAGTTTGCTACCTGCCTGTGAGGGACGTTGCGGGGTGGCGTGAAGCTGCTAAGCTGGAGGAAACCAACAAGACCCGTTCAGGTCATTCTGGGTGTTTGGTGTCTTCAGAAATAGAGATCTTCCCTTCTAGGCAACAGGACAAGCATTGCAGCCATGAGTGTCACATGACCTGCAACGCAACAAGTTTGGAGAATTCTTTTACATTTTGTATCAGGAAAGAAGACAGAGAGGAGGGGTAAGCTGGGGATCCCAAACAGACCTCACTGGTTCAGCTGTTTGCTGGAGTGCCAAGGTGCCATATTATTAGGTACGGTGTCCTGAACCCCATAGAGCAAGAAAATGCCACCACACAACGTACACAAAGAAGGGTAAAAGTTTCAGAAGTTAAAAAGCGAGAGTAAGAATTTAAATACTGATAGCCTTTGTTTGTGTGTTTGTTTGTTTGTTTGTGTGCTGACTTGAAAGAGATACAGAGTTTAGGGGATAAAAGACAGTGTCTAAAAGTAATTCATCAGTCTATACATAATACAAGGACACATGCTTAAGATGAAAGGCCACCTAATTTCAAATAGACTGAATAGAATGAATTTGGACCTGCAAGTTGGCTCAGCAGGAAATGGCACTGGCTGCGAAGCCTGACAACCTGAGCTCCATGCCCATGGCACATGTCAGGAAAAGAGGGAACTGACACCTGTAAGTTGTCCTCTGCCCTCCACACATGCGCTGTGGCACATGCACATCTGTGCACACTCCCTACACACGATAAGTAAATAATAAATAAATAAAATGTAAAAAAGCAATTTGAGAGGCAAAGCATCTCAGATTGGAAAGTTATTTCATCTCAGCTTATTTATCATTTTCTTCAATGCTCTGTGAAAAAGCTTTCCACTGACTTCAAAGGACTTTTTAGATTTTTGCTTTATGGATGCAAAAACATTAGACCTTAAAAATTATAACCCTCAATGAACTAGACTCTATGTCTTCTAGAATATAAAGACATGTCCATTCAATTAATGTGGAAACTCATGCACTAAGCAAAAGCAAATGTTTTGATAATAGTTATGTAAATGAAGTTTTTATTTCTAGGAAAGGTCACGGTGACAAGAAAATAAAATAACTGGTATAGCAAAATGCAATCCTAATCAAGAAGGACTAAACCCAAAGCACATGCAGAAGAAATCCCAGCTGTCCATGAGACTGCAGAGACTCTTTTTTTTAAGGTTTACTTTTACTTTTATTGGCGTGTACATCGGTGTGTGAGAGTGCCCTTGGAGGCCAACAAAGGGAAGCTGGAGTGGGTACTGAAAACCGAACTTGAGTCCTTTAGAAGACATAGGTAAGCTCCTTTAATGTCTGAGCTATCTCTCCAGCCCCGTGGAGAATATCTCTTGATGGAGACTCTTTGCTTGATCAAATATTAGTCAAGCTCTGGAATCTTCCCCTGAACTTGTGTGCTTCCTTGTAAAATCCAGTGCTAGCAAAGATGAATGCTAGATCAGGTTAGCAAGAACTCCACACTCTCAATGTTCAATGCTACAGTTTGAGTCCATCTTCCAAATGTTGATGTGTTAGAATATAAACCCCTGAGTATGGCAATTTGGGGAGCTGGGTCTGGGAAGACAGAGACTGATGAGACTTGTGGACAGAGTCCTCAGGAACAAATCAATGCATTTACGTTTCCTTCCCAAGTAAATTCTTGATCTCACAGGACTGGGCTAGTTACTATGAAGGCAGGTGGTAATAAGGCAAAGCTCTCCCCTAGTCCTCACACACCAACTCGTTCTTCTGTTCTCCTTTATGGATTGAAACAACACACATCCTCACCAGAAGTTAAACAGATGCTAGTAACCACAGCCCTGAACTTCCTAGTCTCCAGAACTGGGTGCTAAAATAATCTTCTTTATAAATTGCCCTGTTTTAGGTATCCTGTTAGAGTAATTCTCTACCATTCCTTGGGTGATATCTGCTCATCTTAGTCCTTCTTCAAAAGAATCTTCTTAGATCAGCTTAGATTAGCAGAATCCACCCTTCCCTCTGAGGTCACTTCTTAGTAATTTTTCATGAAGTGACCCCAATTTTAAGTCCCAGCATGTAAATTCTCACCTTCCTATACTATATTGAAAGATGAGCCCAATATCTCTTCCCACTGCTAAATTCCATTGCTTATGGCCCCTATACTTATTGTAATGGTCCTAAATAAAGTGTTCTCTACTATACTTCAAGAATCATTATACAATCTTCTCTTGTTCATGCTTAAAAAGTTGTTTAGACAACTGTATTTGCTTAGATTTTATCATTAACATATGTTATTTGCTGACATTTTGAAAACCGAGAGCAAAACATAAATAAATAAAAGGGACTCCTACTTCCACCATTTAGGAGAAACTCTTTGTGCACTTCTACCAGGGAAGCTTTTCTTCCCATCCCCTTCTGAAAAGGTGCTTTTTGTTTGTTTGTTTTTTGAGAAGCAGGTGGTGGCAGCCGCTGCAAGCTTGTTTATTCAAAGAAGTGCAAGGGGTCTTACAGGTCTGGTTAGCCAATCGCCTTATGGGGTAGAGTCCCGACTGCAGCCAATAGTACTCTGTCCCCAGGTAGATCATCTCGGTGCAGGTTCTTTCCAAATGCTGGGCAGAAGCTGGTATCACAACTAGCCAGAGCAGAGCTCCACACCCACTATTCCTCATAGCAGGTGACCTGGCTAGGGCCCATCCTGCATTGTGCCCTACAGGAAAGTAGCATAGTCTCCCTTGGAAAGATTTACAATATTCTAGAGAAAGGACAAAAGAGGAGGCAGGACAAGAAGGAGCAGATTATAGTGTACAAATGTCTTTGGTTTCAGAACTGTTTCTTTTAGAAAGATCAGAATTGGAGAGCTCTTCCTCTAACTATCAGCCCACCCCTAGTCTAGGGAGTAAACTGGAAGGATACAGTTGGCCAGCAATGGACTCCAGCACTGACTAAGAGACCTTAAAATAAGTTTGGTCAGTATGTGAGAATGAATATCAAAGAGGACAGATGGGCCAGCGCTTAGAGAAGACTATAAGGGCCAAGCATATCCTTTAGGTAACCAAGAAACTTTTCAACACACTAGTCTTTACTAGTATCTTTATTAGGTGGATACTCACTTGTCAGAAAGATTTTCATTAAAGTAAGGCGTAGTGGTTGTATGTTGTAGCCCCACCACTTGAGTGGATTGCTGACAGTTCAAAGCCATCCTAACTTACAAAGCAAGACTTTCTCATAAAAATGACTTTCATTAGTCATTAAATGAAAACAGTCTGTCCTAACACCTCAACTCAGCTAAAAGACTCCTACTCTACAAATAAAATATTTTGATAATTTTCATGTCTTTCCATAATATACTTTTTAAATGATGTACTTTTTAATTGTTAAATAATGCCACATTACTGCCTGGTCCATTTCTCATTATTTTTCTCATAGGACATTTCAGTTATTTCATTACCTTTCCTGTTTATGTTTTTTAATAGGAAGAGCAGAGAACCAGAGCTATTATCAATAATGTTTGTATAAGTAACAAATTTTTCTTGACATTTTTCTGATTATATCTTAAAGAAAAATCACTGAAGGAGAATTAATGGATCAAAGCAGTATGAAAGGTTCCCCACCCCCACCCGGAAGCCATGCTGTGTTAATGACAGAAAAAGCACAAATTTAAAAGTAAGACTGAATAACTTCTGAATCTTCAGACTGGATAAACAAATGAAGAAAAAGCAAAAGCCTTTTTGTTGTCCTCTGAAGGTTCCCAGAAATGAACTGAAAATAGATTAACAGGAGAAGTAAATTTGTCACCATGTAGAAATACAAGAGTCAGACAGAAAACAAGAGATTCAAAGGTGGGTCAATGGTTGAAGCTTTAAAAACCCTCTTCACAGGGAGGAAGGGTGAGATGGGCAGCTGTAGAGACGGCAGTGACCTTAATGGGAATGGCTGGACTCGGGGAGACAAATTAGCGTGTAAGCTTTATAATTTCAGTGCACATGATGGATATCATCCTGTGACAAAGCCCTTCTGGCTAGGGTTACATTTATGTTCATGTCTCAGTGTCTGAGCTAGGTAAAGACATTTCAGGAAGGGGTTGGAAAGCAGCTCTCTCTCTCTCTCTCTCTCTCTCTCTCTCATCTCTTCTTTTTGGTGAGTCCATATTAAAGAAGAGGAACCACCTGGTAGAGAGCTTCTTGATAAGCTTAAAAGACAGGGTTCGAAGGCTCTTCAGCATCTCAAAGAGCCAGTCATGGAGCATCACTTTCTGATCCTCAGAAGGTGAATTTCTAATCCACAACAGCATTTGCAGTATCATTACTGGAAGGACTTGAACTCTTTTTCTTTTGACCCACTTGCATGTGACATGACTAACTCTATATCCTTAGCTTTCACACACGCTTCATAAACCACCCCCACCTCACCCCCGCCTTCTCTCTGATACACTTAAAGCCCTTTCCTTGACTGTTCCATGCAGCCTTACCTTGAACTCTGCATTCTCAGCAGCTGACCTCTGTAGCTGCCAAGGTAGGTCTTTCATCATGGCTTCCCCAAATTATGCAAGCACCAGAAGTTCAGGTCTTGTTCACTCATTGCCTTTGGATGGCAAAAGAAGCCATTTTTGGCTCCCTGCTGCTGACTGGAGGAACCTCTGGAGCCCACGTGGGAGTGGTTTAGACATGCCCCCTGTCAACAGCCATACAACTGCCTGTGTTGATGTTGGAATCCTTTCCTCAGACTGACACTGACTGACCAGCCTCAGATTTTATTTTATACCCTGTGTCATCCTTGGCCATGGTCACAGTAGCTCTGGGTCAGGGGAAGTTTAGAGGCTCCATGATGGCATTTTGTGAAGGGAACAGAACCAAGATGAACTTAAGAAGGGTCTGGAGGTTTCAGAGATTTTTTTTTTATACTATTTCTAAATAGCATTTTAAAACACTTTGTTGATTTGAAAAGTGCGTGCAGTGTACTTTGATCCCATTCGGACCCCCTCTTTCATCTCCACCCGCTCCCAGCTCTCCCCACATCTTCACACCCTCTGTTACTATATGTCTTTTTTAAGGCCTGTGAAGTTTAATCTGGGTTTCCCTAGTGTTCGTTGGCGTGGATCTAGCCCTTGGAGTCTGGTCAACCTCCCGGTGTCACTCCAGTAAGGAAAACTGTCTCTCCCGATCCCAGTATCCATTAAATGCCAAGAGAGTCTTAGCTGGGGCTAGGGCTTCCTGTCCGCCTACCCCATCTCTGCCGGGGCCCTGTCGGGCTTACACTTGAACAGGTTTTGTACAGGTGCCACAAGTGTTATGGGTACATATGTGCAACTACCTTGTGGTGTCCAGACAATACAGTTTCCTTGTAATCATCTACCACCTCTTGCTCTTAGAACCTTTCTGTCCCCTCGTCTGCAATGATCCCTGAGCATTTAGAAGAGAGAGTATGATTATAGGTATCCCATTTGGGGCAGAACACACCACACCTACTGTCTATATGTTGACCATTTGTCATCACCACATGCTACAAGAACCTTCTCTGGTGAGAGTTGAGAGATGCACTAATATATGGATATATTACAATACATTAGGAGTCAGTTAATATTATCTTTTTTAGCCAAATGACAGTAATGAGTTCTCCCCTATGGTCTATGATCTGTTGAGCCAGAGGTTCTGGGACCTGAGACCATTTACACAGTTGTATACCAATCCTTAATGCTACACAGAAGCAAGTAATAGATTTGTTAAAAAATCTAACATGGGAAGACAGGGCATAGAAATGATATTCTTATTTTAGTTTGTATAATTATACTGCCCAATAAGAGTACAATCTTTCTGAAATTTCACTTTTTCTTATATTTGTATATAAATTATTTGAGTTTTAAAGTTTGCATCTTTTGTCAATATTAATAATTTATATTTTCTTAAAAATAGTCCTTTTAAGGGTGAGCCTGCAGAGATGACTCATTGGTTAAGAGCACTGGCTGCTATTCCAGAGGACCCAGGTTTGATTCCCAGCACCCACATGGCAGCTAACAAATGTGCACAATGCCAGTTCCAGGGGATCTGGCACTCTCTTCTGAATGCCATGTCACTGCATGACATGGGCACACCTACCTACATGCAGCAATACACTCAATACACATAAAATAAAAACAGTAAATAAAATATTTTAAAATTGTTCTCTTTATACATATTCTCAAACATACCTATATAAATGTGCAGATCTCAGTTACTCATACACAGTAGTTAGGATGGGTATTAAAATTTCAGGACTTGCCAACAATTTGGATAAGCATTGAGGAAAAGAAGGGTTTCAGTGGGAGGGGCGATGTAAAAGAGTAACTGGGAATGAAATGAATAAATTCAGTATAGACATATAGGAAAATGTCAAAGATTAAAAACTAAAATAAATAAATAAATAAGCATTGGCCAGAATGTGGAGACAAAAGAGCCTTAGGTAGGACTAGTGGCAATGCAGATTAAGATAGCCACTATAGATCCAGTATGGGGGTCCTAAAGAAGTCAAAATGAGGACTGGACAGGCAGTTCCTCCTCTGGGTATGCATCCCAAGAGGATGCAAAGGTCACCACATAAATACATTTCACTCTCATGATCACTGTAGCACTAATCAGGAATTCAGTATTCAGAAACAACCTAAATAATGGATAAGAAACATGATATGTATATGCATATATGCATATATTATACATACATGCATAGTGACTATTATTTAGTCTTAAAAAGAGATCCTGTTTTTATGACACCATGAAAGCAATGAGTGACATTATGCTAAATGAAGCAAGCCAGACACAAATAAAAATAGTACATGATCCCACTGATTGTGAACTGGAAAGAAAATTTAAAAAGGCAGAAGTGTACAGAGATGAAAAGTAACTGTCCTGGCAAGAGGTGGAGGGGGATGTAGGTCAGAGGTAGAACGCAGCATGTTGAACAAACAAGTCTAAAGATCTAAAGTACAAGACTACAGTTAACAAAACTGCATGGTATATGTATGGGATTTTAGTTAAATAAGTAGATTTTAATTACTCATGTCATAAAAACTATGTGAGATAATAGATATACTAATTAACTATACTATGTAACCATTTTACTTCCTATTTTATTCCATTACATTTTGTTGCAAACTTCAAATATACACATTACAATTTTCAAAACTTAATTATACCTCTTTAAAAATATTTACAATACCCTCCTTGAGCCCAGTATTTTTCATTTCTTCTGTCTTATTGGTTCACTTTCAAAGAATAACCTAACTCATTTGATTTCATGTGATAATTTTGTGCTGTACTTTCAAAATTGTAAGTAATCTTGAGAGTATTGTTTTGGCTGCACACCAGTACATGATTTCATTCATTCAAAGGAGAATGTGATCCTCATTTCACCCTGTGGTGGTATGAAGGAAAGTCAAAAGGCTTATGTATGACACTTGATTCCCAGATGGTTATAGGACCTTTTGGAGGTGCAGCCTTGCTGGAGGAAGTGTGTCACTGGGGAAGTGTTGAGGATTGACAGCCTTGCTCCAGTTCCTGGTCCCTTTTTCTGCTTCCTGCACATGGGTAAAAATGTGATCAGCCAGCTTCCTGCTCCCGGGCCGTATTTTCTCCACCTCCTGCCACTCCCTCACCACCACGATGAACTCTACCCTTGGAATCCTAAGCTATAAAAGTCCTTTCTTCCTAAAGTTGCCTTGTCAGGGTATTTTATCACAGAAGCAGAAAGGTGACTAATACATGCCTTTTAGCTAAAATAGCAGTTTTTATCATTAGCAATTAAATTTTTTTCTGACAAATATATCTTTTAGAAAAGGCTGTATCCCTTTTTCTGTCTTAAAGCTTTTCACGGCTCACTGTGTGTGTGTGTGTCCTGCAGGGTTTCTACATTTTGAAATGTGTCAATACACTTCCTGTATCTATTGCCAGACTGAATACGAGTATTTGAACTTATTCATGTGATGAAAACACCACATACTATGACTTCTATTTGGTACAAAATCATGTATGATGTCTGTTCATTTCTGTCTATTTGATATGTTGATCTCTAACAGATGTTCAAATATTCCCACAAATCTGTTGGATTTCTATTTATCAAGATATCTACTGAATCTCTACAAATAAACATTATTATTGTTATGCTCATTATTTTTCTTCTGTCCACATTACACTATTTTTATTTGTATTGCATTATCAACTATTGATTAATATGAATAATGAATTTATTATAATATTATATTTTGTGTATAGATATAATTTAGTTGAAATGTAAATATATCATACTATTAATTGAATAACATTATTGGCAGCAATACATTTTGTATAAAATACAACAAAAAGAGTGGTATGGCCATTATCCTTGAAGCTTGTAGTACCTGGATTAGGATGAATTTGCTTAACATTTTTCTCCCTTACCATTGCTCTTGTTCTAATTTGCTTGTTCTTAGTTGTATGTTCACCCTTTGAGATGATGTCCTGGATGGATGGATGGATGGCTTTAATGCTACTATTCCCATGGTAGAGAATACAGAGCCAGGCAGGTATCTGTGGGGAATGGAGAGAGAGAAGAATGGGCAAAGTCTGGCACTGGCATCTTGGATCTTTGTAGTCTCGCATCTCAAGTTCAGGGCCAATTCCCAGGGCCCCCTGGTCCAGCATCAGCATACTAGAAACCAAAAACAGAGCCAGCTTTTCTCCAGGGATGTAGGAAGCGATAAAACAGTTCCTTCCAGCTTTGACCTTTCAGTGTCTGGCACATCACCACAGCCCATGCTTTCTCCCAATGCTCTGGCTATCAAGTTTCTTAGGAAGAAGCTATTTTTTTTAGTTCAAGTTGCAATAAGATGAGGTTCTTCACAGCATTTTTGATCAGTTATTACCAACTGCTTCTCACGTTCTAGAGTCACAGGTTTTATTCTATCACTGGCGCACTCCCCTGCCCCACACCTCTAATATCTTAGGGATTTTATATAGATATTCCTTATTTCATTTTAATAGGGTTTGAGAAAGGAAAGTACTGGCTATTCTTTTAATTACCTAAATTTAATTTAAGTTCTTCATATATTAAGATTGTCATGATCTGAAATAGGTTCCATTTACTGACTCTATGATCCGGATAAATTATCATGCCTCAGTTTCCTCAGACTGTGTGTACATGTATGTGTGTGTAGGTAGATAGATAGATAGGTAGATAGATGATAGACAAAGTCATGCATAAGATATATATAGAATACTGCACAAATGTTAGCTGTAATTATTTTGCCATGTATATTGTAAAATTTTACATCTTGCAAAATATACCTTTTATTTGTAATCTGGTATATGTATGTGTATGTGAATCTAGGAGTGCGTATGTATTAATCTTTATGCTTTCCAATAATAGAGCTGGCATTTATATATAGTATTTGCTGTGTACCTTTTAAGACTGCACATACATTAACAGTTCAGAAGGAGAAATCACAATGGAAATTAGAAAATATTTTGAACTAATAATGAAAACACAACACAATAAACTTATGGGGAGCTTTTTTCCATTATATTCCCTAATTAGCTATTGCTGTTATCTTTAAAAATGTTCTAGTTTCTGTTCATTTGTTTTGAATTTAGTTTCAGCGCTGAGCAATGCCTCAGGCAGAGGGCTTATGAGCTATTTTTTTATGAGGTACTATTTTTCCATGGAGTAGGAACAAGGCACGAGGGGAATGAGGCAGGGAGACAGTTTGAGGATGTGCTCCTGAAAAGGATGCTGTTGCATGTTCCCACTCGGTGCATGATCCCCATTCGATGCATGATCCCCACTCTGAGGAGACAGGAGCTCCAGGTCAGGATGGATTCCGCAGGGGCAGCTAGGAGGAGGAAATCTTCATCCACCAGCCTCCATCTTCTTGGTTATCTCTGGAACATCAGGTGCTTAATTCCCTGCCTTGGCAGAAATCCAACTCAATCAGCTTGCTTTTCTCTGGCAACTTCAAACAGCTTCTTTTTTCACTGTTTCCAGCCTTTATGATGGTTCTTGCTAAGGTACTGGGAACTATACTGAGGTCACAAGCCAAACAGCTCGTCTCTATGTTTTGTCTGACATATCACTTTCTCCAGGCATTTGTGATATCATGCTTTATTATACACATCATATATAAATATGTACATATATGCCTTTCTCCTGTATTGTAGCATGTGATTCCTAAGACCATCAGAATCTTCAAAGCGATCAGTGCCTTTCTATGCTAATGAGCTGTCTGATGACTGGGGGTTAATGATGTGAGCAATCACGATTTTATAATGGAGGCAAACTTTAAAATCCCTGGCTCTTGACAGACTTGGAAGTAGCTGAATACACAGAGGTGCCTGGAAGGTGGTGTGCCCTTCCCACATGCCTTGGCCAAGGTATACAATTTCTTCCATCTCACTCTTTACCTGTATCGTTTGCATTCTTATTTTAAGTGATCACAAGTTAAGGAACCATCCCCCTCATTCCTGGGAGCTGTCCTAGCAGATTCTCTGAGCCCCAGCAGAGCAAGTCACAGCCAGGTAGAAGCATAAGTGACAACCTATTACTGGCAACTGATATCAGAAGTGCAAGCAGCCCTCAGCCCTCAGCCCTCAACCTGGTCTGACACCACTTCCATGTAGATTGGGTCAGATTGGAATTGAATTAGAGGACATGCAGCTGGTGTCCATCAAGAACCTGTAAATGTGGAGAAGTGGATAAGGAACCTAACCCTACCTGAGGAACTATTGGCAGCCAATGGCTGCTGGGAGGGAGACTCGGTCTCTTTCAAGGATGGGACTCTTGGTAGCTTAACCAGAACTCACACTGAAGGACACATGGGAGCACAAATTCGACTCTATAGCTATTAATATACATAATAGAGTACATTAAATTTGGTGACAGTAAGAAGGGGAGTTGTGGATAGGGGTCAGGATCTAAGTGTCACCAGCATATACTCATGAAAATCTCCAAAATTCCATTAAAGTTGGGAAAAGGGGCAAAAAGAGGAATGGTAGGGCTCTCAGTCTATATTATAGAGCTATAGGCACAAAAACAGCATGGTACTGCACAAAAGCAGACGTGTAGATCAAGAAGACCCAAACACGAGTGTGTGCAGTTCCAGCTATCTGATGTTTAAGAAATGTGCCAAGAACACACACTGGAGGAAGACAACACCTTCAACAAATGGTGCTGGCGAGACTGGATGTGCAGAAGAATGAAATTAGATCCTAATCTTTTAACCTGCTCAAAAGTCATCTTCAAATATATCAAAGACTTCAACATGAAACCTGAAACTTGGAAACTGCTAGAAGAAAACATAGCCAGAACCTAGGTGTAGGAAAGGATTTTCTAAATCAGACATCAGTGAGTCAGGCATTAAGGTCAACAATTGACAAGTGAGACCTCACTAAACTCAAAAGTTTCAGTGCAGCAAAGGAAACAACCCAGAAAGTGAAGAGGAAACCCACTGAGTGGGAGAAATCTTTACCTGCTACACATCAGACAGCAGATTAATATCCAGAGTATACAAAGAACTCAAAAAACAAAGAAACAAGAAAGTAAATGCTCACAATTGCTGGATTCAGTTTCATTAGAAGTGATTTACTAAGCCTCACCCATGCTCAAGGCCTTTTCTGCTTGAAAACAACCCTCCTGAGTGAGGAAAAACTGTGTCGTCTCTCACCAGAAGTAGAGGAAACAGAGGGTGCTCTCACTGCCTTCCTAGTGTTTGGAAGAGAACTAACTACTGGCTTGCCCACTTAAATCCACCACTGCAGACTGTTAAAAGCTGCCTGAGGGAAGGAGTGTGGCAGCAACATCCAAGTGTCAGACGTGGCGCCGTGGCAGAAGCAATCTCAGCCAGTCCAGCCTGTAGCATTTTGTTGGCCAGGCTGCAACTTCAGAGCCCAAGATCTGCACAGTTCCTGGAAACCCAGATTCCAAGCCTGTCTCCTGGACCTATTTGGAGATATTGTGAGCTAACTAGTATCTGTAAGTGAATTCCTTTCTTCATTAAATTAATCAGTGTGGGTTTTTCTTTTTTTTTCTGCCACTCGCAGCTAAGAAATTGGAATGCTATGATATTCTAATTCATGTGTTAATTCTTTCTTTGTGGTGTCTTCTCCTAGATCAGCAGCTCCCCCACCTAAATTCTTCTTTTTTTCTCAACTTTAAATGTTTCTCTTTCACTCTGTGTTCTGAGATAGTTGTGATCCTTTTACCCACAGATGGTCAGCCACCATGTGGGTACAGGAAACGGAACCCGGGTCCTCTGTAAGGGTAACCACTGAGCCATCTCTCCAGCCCCAGGAAAGATCTGTTTCCTCCCCTAAACTTATTACAGATTATTATTTTTATTTTAGATTATGAAAAGGAAAACAATCAATAATCTTACCCACATGCACAAAAGTCAGAAAACATAATTCACAGAAAAAGAAATATATACTTTTATACCTATAAAAGATTCCTCAAAATAAGAAATGGCAAACTGTAACTACAATAGAACACCATGTCTTACCTTTGATACTGGAAAACTTTTACGGCACACTGAGCAGGCAAGGTGTGAAAAATCAGAATGCCATGCACGGTTATTGGTTGTCACAAGCCTTCCACAATAGATCTCACTATCACGACTTTAAATGCATGATCCATTCACCTCTGCAGTTACACTGGAGACCTTTATGCCACAGACAAGCCAAAAGACAGTGCACTAGACTATGTGAAGCCTTATTTCCATAAAACCAAAAGACCAGGAGGAAAACCACCAAAATATCTGTGAAGTAATGGTTAGTGTTGCCAACTTGACAAGATCTGGAATTACCTAGAAGACACACCTCTGGGCACACCTGTAATGCATTGTCCAGGTTACAGTGGCCTCTGGGCATGCCTGTAGAGCATTACCTTCATTAGGTAATAGATGGGGAAGGATCCACCCACTGTGGGCAGCTTTCTGGGCTGGGATCCTGGGCTGAAAGGAAGGAGAATAGAAGCTGAGCACTGACAGCCCTTGTTCTCTGCCTCCTGATTGTGGATGTGATGTGACCAGGTACTGCAGCCAGGCTGCCTTGACTGCCTTAACCGGATGGACTGTGTCGGTGAATTATGAGCTGAAAGAAACCCCTTCCCCCTTGAGTTGCCTTTGTCAGGGTATTGCATCACAGCAACAGGAAAAGAAACAAAGACATTAGCTGCCAATACAGAACATACACAATATATCAAACAACAAAATCTATGCAACAGTGTGATTTAGTTTTTCTTAGTTTTTCTAACAGAGGGGGGATTTCCAAATCACACTGGAAATGGGGACAAGGTAACAGAAGAAGGAAACAAGGTGGGTGCTTTTTAGTATTCCTATCATGTCATCACATGACCAAGGGAAGGCAGTACTGCCGAAGTGTGTGTGTGCATGCAATGTCTCTGAAAGGCTAGAACAATTCTGGAGATGAATGTATTTATAGAACTATTTTTATAGTATACATTACTGTGATGTTTGATATTTTACTATATGTCTAATGGCAAAAGCATAGTTAAAAGTTTTAATGAGTTTTCATTGATATAGTTGTCTGGTTTCATATGCTGATTTTAACTGTTTTGTTTATTATACGTGTAGCTAGTTTCTATGTTTTTCTTTTGAGAGAGGGTCTTGTTATACAGTCCAGGTTGTTCTCTGATGGGTGTCCTCTAGTCTTGACCTCCCAAAAGCTAGTATTACAGGTACATGCCACCAAATCCAGAATGCTTGTATATTTTAATAATATAAATTTAGGCAAAAGTAGTATAATTCTTTCATAGAACTTGACCTTTGGACTGGCAAGCAATTTTGCAAAGGAAATAAAGGCTTTTTCTAAGAATGAAAGCAAAATTATCCACAAGGATGTCTTGAGTATAAATCATTAAATAGTAAATTAACTTTGAGAAGTGAAGAGCAAATGGTCAACTGTTAGTCCCTTTGAAATCAAATGTGATTTATAACTTGCACTGATTGCTTTGAAGGACCTGTCCAGTGATGAGATATGGTCCCCACATCCATAAATGTGAATATTAGCAATGTGCATCTGTACCCAGTACAGTCTGACTTCCTCACAAAATCTCAGGCTTTTGATCTTTGTTCTAAACTAATTTCACCTGTGTAGACTATTTCACATAAACACTATCTTGATCTTAATTATGTATTTTCTTTCATTTTGTCTCTCCTCCTTGCAAGTTAAAAGGGGGATTTAATTCCCTGAATTTTTTTCTATTCAAGTGGGAGTTTTCATTAAAACTGCTAGATTGATTTCATAATGTGCAGTTAATCTATAGCAGTCTTTAAAACGATATGCCAAGATTTTAAAAGAATTGTAGTTTTATGAATAAAAGTGGATGTTTCATTTTTAATATTGTATTTAAGATAAAAATTTAAAGGACTTTAAGTCACCATTCTTTCTCATAAGCTAAGAAATGGTTGGATTTCAAAATGGACCTGCATCCTTAGCATCTAACAGACTGGTTATGTTAACCTTTTGAATCTCAGTACAAATGAATATACTCGTTTCCTTTGTGTTGCTGTGAAACAGCACTCTAACCAAATGCAACTCGGGGGAGGAAAGGGTTTATCTGACTTAACTTTGCCACATCGCAGTGCATCCCTGAGGGAAGTCAGGGCAGGACCTGCAGCAAGAACCTGGATCAGAAACCATAGAGGAATGCTGTCTGTGGCAGGGTCTCTGACTCATGCTTACCTTACCTTCTTTTATAGCCCAGGAACATTTTCCCAGGGAATAGTGCCACCCACGCTGTCTTGGCCCTCGTACATCAATTACCAACCCAGACCATCCCCCAAAGACATGCCCATAGTCTGATCTAGGTAATTCCTCAATGGAGACTCCCTTCGCAGATGACTCAGCTGTGTCAATAGACAGCTAAAACTACTGGTAAGGAGGGATGATTTATTTGGGCTCCCGTTTTCAGTCTCTGAATACTTAGCCACACTTCTCTGGAGAAGCAGAGCATTGGGGTGGGAAGCGCACAGCAGAAAAGAGCTGTTCACAATCTATTAACCAACCCCCAGAGAGAACAATGTTTATTCTAGTTCACCTCAAGTGACCAACGTCCTCCAACTAGACCACACCATTCCCCCCAAACACCATCAAATTGTGAATTCTCCAATGGGTTAATCCTCTAATGAAATTAAAGTTTTCAGGATTTGGTCTCTTCCCAAAAGCCCAGTTCTGCACTGGGAATCAAGCCTGCAGTATACGAGCCTTTGGGGGACTCTCTCTACTCAAACCATAACATAGTCATGTTAAGATCACTTGATTTTTTTGCTTAGACTAGATGAAACAATATGGGCAATAAATTATAATTATTGATGTAGGAATTCAGCTTCAGGAGGACCTTATCAAATTAGTCTCTCTACTTTGTGTTGATTGAAATTTTTTACTGTTTAAGAAATTACTGCATACATTTGAAATATAAAATTTTGATAGACACACGTAGTGAAGTAATTACTGCAGAAAATAATTCATCTATCCATCATTTCATATACTTCTCTCTGTCTCCAGCATACAATGCAAGTAAGCCCTGCTTTCCTGACTCACCCCAGAGATTGGGAGGAGATCGGCGACTCTATGAGGGACACTTCATCCATTCAGAAATGTCTCCTGAGACTGCTGTGGACCCTACTCTGCCTTAGGTTTGAAGGACAATATACTCCAGCCACAAGTTCTTGTGTGCTATGATTTTGTTAGTGAGATCTAGGCCTTCTTTCTTGGATCTAGATCATCCTGTGAATCTCCTTTAAGCAATGAAGTCTGAGAGAAGAATCTACAGGACCTCATGACTTACAGACACTGCCTGTTTCTCATGAATGGCTTGATCTGCAGTTTTTAAGTTTCAGTGTAATTGGCATTTGGAACCAAATAATTATTGTTGGGAGATAACTTACTCTTCTCTCTCCACTTGCCTAAGTCCTGCCCACATCAGGGATCAACCCAGTGCCACTGCCTGTATAAGCCCTCCTCATATTCACTGGCCAGCATTGTTTTCATCCTTCCGGCCTGTCACTTTTTTCGGCTCCTTATTCTGTACTTACATTATTATATCTTATCAGCCTTACTCAGAGTTTGGCTTTTCTTTCTACTTTGCTCAGAATATGGAACCTTGAGCACCGAGTGTGGTAGAGTTCAGTCCACAACTCACAAACACAACCACACCTCTGATGAAAGTGGCCCAGCCACCTGTCTGCAAGTCGATCTTCCTTGAACAAGGTACTTCTTAAATCGGTGGCCAGTCCACCCCTGCTCTGCTCTCATCCACCTCCCTCCTTCCTCTTCCCAGTTGCCTCTGGGGTCCGATCTTCAGCCCCTCTCCAGTCCCCCTCCCCGCCTCCTCTCTTTTCCTTCCCAGCTCGTTCAGTGTAATATAATGAACTGAAGGCTCTCCTCGTGATTAAAGGGAAGGGCCCTTTCTTTGTTTGAACTAGGATTCTCCTTCCAGAAGAAACCTTCTTCCAAGTGTTACTCTCCAGTCCCCACTGCTACTTCTCAAAACCCTCATTTGCTCTTCGGTCCTAGGACTTTCCCTTCCTCCTCCTCCTGTTGTGCAGCCTTCATCTTATTCTGTCCCTCACATATTCCGTTCAAATATCCTTGATGAAGGTAAGACTCACTTCAGTGTTGCTAAACAGCAGACAGTTTTCAGTTTCACTTCAGAACCCTGGGTGCTTGTCAAACTACGTTCCACATCGCCCCTAATCCAGTGCTTCCCAGGGCCAGGCCCCCTGCGGAGCTCTGAACTCATGGCTGCAGCTCTTTCCTTGTATACCCACCCACCTGTTTGCTCCTGGGGAATCCCAAATGCCACAGCTTCAAGACCAGACCCATCATCTACCTGTTTAACTACATCCAGCCTGTGATCTCCACCTGGAGGACAGCACCACCTTCGCCTTGGCTGAGCCACCCTGACGGCACAGACCCAATGCCCTGCCTTTCGTTATTTGGTCTCCTCACTCCACATCCACTCTGCCTCAGCTCAGGACCCTATCGTTCATCTTTGCAGCAGTCTGCTAACTGATGGTCATTACGATTACAGTCCTTGAGAATGAAGTCCAAGTTCTCAACGTAGCAGGCAGTTTGATGGGGCATTGCTCTTCTTCCCAGCCTCACCCCTTTCGGCTAGCACACAGCCACACTGAGTATGCTTGTAGATCTTTGAATACATCACACACTCTCTCATGTCAATAATTTTTCAATGTGATGGTATCTTCTGTGACATTTTTCCTCTATCTGGCATTGTTTCTTTCAGTCCTTTCTGAATTGGCTATTTGTACCAAGTCATAAAACACTCAACCCATTGTTCAGCCATGTGGGGAGCCTTCCCTGATGCTCCGAAAGGAAGACAGTACAGAACTCCACACAGCACATCCTGTATTTTGCTCTATATTATGACTTATTCACTGTCCTCTGCAACATTATCATAAATTCTTGCAGGGCGGGGGCTGTGTCCCTATTGTCCTTATTTATGCTTTCAGCACAGTTCAGACATACAGTAGGTCTGAAAGCACTGTATGCTGTTCTTGTGTCCTTTTCTGGTCAGCAAATCCTATGTGCATAAGAATTCTTCCATTCACATCTATCTACTACCACACGGTCACATCTAGACATACAATCTAAAGTGGAACCAAACTTGCGTTATTGTGCCGTGGATCCAGATAAACTTAATGATGTTAAGCAAAAACAACAGAATGTTTATTTTTACAATGCTCACCAGCAGCAAGATGTCACAAGATTAAAGCAGATGGCTAGCTGCGACTTTTCAGAAACACTGTATCCATACAACCTTTCAAGCCACAATCTACTCTGTAACCTTTTGGCACCTAGTCCACACCTAACAGCTTACATCGCTTCTGATAGGATTTTACATGGAGGTGCCATCTCTCCTCGGTCAAAGTCTCCTAGCAGGATGATTCTCTGTGGCTGGTGTCCAGTCTACCACAAGCCGACCGAAGCAGCTGCAGAGTGATTCAACGCTGCTTGCTGTAATTGTGTGTTCACCAAGTCTATGCATTATTTATCCCCCGGGTGAAGGCAGTAAATTCCCTGCTCTACCCCATGGAAAATGTTTATTTGGGCCTGAAAAATACTGATTCTGAACTTATTTTTTTACAATTTCACACATTTGGGATTACCCGTGATCTGCTAAACTTAGATGCATCAGCATTAATTTTGGCATGACTATTACTTAATCTCATCAACACTGAGCAAATGCCTTTGCATATACCCTGAGATTTTGGAAGCAAAGAGGATTTTCATATGATTTTGAAGGTAGGATTTTCATAGAATTTTCCTTCAACTGTTGGATGATTTCACCCAACTTATGTTTAGTCTTTTATAGTTTTTAGACTGTATAAAAGCTTTTACTAATCAAGGGATATATCGATTATTGTATGAAGAGTATAAATTTTAAGCTCAGTAGAGTTGTACTTGTACTTGGGTTAGGTTCTAAAATTGGCCTTTTTGGCAAAAGTCATATGTAAAACAATTACCCTTGGCAGTCACCCAACCAAATACAGACATTCCTTCTCCTCAAGTGGACTGCAGCCAGATCCTTATGTTACTACAGACTAGTCTTTTGTCAGTGTGGAACCAAATGAAGTTGCTGGCTTGCATATAATGACCATTACACAAATAACATTTGTCTATTCTTTTTCTTTACAAAACTAAAGAATGCTTTTTAACAGCATGAGACTCGTTCACACAATCAAAAGCCTGTACGAATTGACAACAGATCTGTGTCCCATTTCACTTGACACAGGAATCCATGATCTTTGGTGAAACAGCACATGGAATCAAGATAATGTTCTTGTCCCTCATCCAAGTCAGATAATTCATGGACACTCAGTATATACGTTTCGTGCCTGCACTGGAGCTTAATTTTCCCCAATACCTTATCACAAACCTAATGAACCCTACAGCACACTTCATGCCATTCTGTTCTACCAGGTCTCTGTGTCCCACCACTACAGTCTACTTCCTGTTCCAGAGCTTTAAAATATCCTATTGTGATCACACAGGGGCAAAATGGGGCTGTTTCTCCCATGTTTAAAAGACATCAAACAGGTTACTAAAGGTGTTACCTGTGGTTCTATTTTTAGGATCCTGTGGTAGTTTGAATGAGAAATGTCTCCCAAAGGCTCCGAGTATTTGAAGACTTAGACCCCAACTGGGGTGCTGTTTGCAGAAGTTTAGGAAGTGTGGCCTTGCTGGAGGAAGTATGTCACTAGGGCAAGCTTTGAGACCTCACAGCCTTTCCAGCTTCTCTCCCTGCCTCCTGTTTGGCCTCTGAGAGACTATCTCTCAACTTCCGCTGTTGCATCTATGCCTGTCCCTTGCTGCCTGCCTCTCTGCCATGATGGACTCATGTTTCTGGACCTGTAAGCCAAAATGAACTCTTTCTTCTGTAACTTGTCTTGGTCATGGGGTTTTATCACAACAACAGAAAGGAAACTAATACAGAGCCTATCCATTTTCTTAAATATCCCCAAACATCTGAGGAAATATATTGAGAACTTGGCATATGAAAAGTGATCTTGAGGAGCTAGAGAGACGACTCAGCAATTATGAGTGTTGACTGCTCTTGCAGAAGACCCAGGTTCAAATCCCAGCACCCACATGGTGGCTAGAAGCCATCTACAACTCCAGTTCTGACACTTTTGTTGTCCACAGGCACTGCAAGACACATTGGCACTTACATATAAGCAGGCACAGCACTCACATACATATAAAATAAAAAGAATAAATTTAAAAATCTAAACAAAGAAAAGTGATCCATAAATGTAAGACTAGGGGCTTCTTGTGAAAAAATGTTCACTTCTATCCACCCTCTTCTACCATGCCTCAACTCTCTGGTAGTCAAAGTTCTCATGGGATCCATCCAAAATGTATTAAAGTCTAATCTGGCATCTAGGTGTGTCTGGATCTCCATGTTAAATCTACTGCAGAAAGCAAAGATACCTACTATACAGAGTAATGACCAGAGTTAAAACACATATCAAATGTTTAAGAGAGTGACTGAGGTATTCTCATTGCAAAGCTGATACCTTTAAGTGTTTATGTAGTAATTAATTACATTGAATAAATCCATCATGTTATATGTAGTAAAACATGTTTTACACATAATTTCAAAAGAGAGAAGAAAAAGAGGAAGAAGTTTTTGAAAAAGAAAATGAGTAACAGGACTGGGAAAACTGGACACCTAAAGTAGAAAGAAAGTAAAGACAGCTAACATTATATACACTATCTCTCCAGTCCTTGAAACCACTTTGAAAAGTTGATATGAGCTTTACCCCATTTTGCAAGGGAGGAAATGGAGATTTAAAGATATTCAGTTTTATACCCAAGGCCATAGCCACAGTAGGCGGTACAGCAGAGACTCAAATACAAGTTTATCTGCCTGTCGCACTCCAGCACTATATCATACAATTACCATTATCCCCAAATCCCACGCTTCCTCCTTGCCTGCATCATAAGATACTATTATGTATTTTTATAACATCTTTTCTTAATCAAGCTAAGAGCTTTTGGAATGCTGATTTGTTAAAAAGGTTTCCATGTAGCAAGTTGGATTAATAGCCTCCAAAAGTGACTGGAAATCTGTGATAAAGTGTAAAATAAATAAAAAGAGAAATCAACTTTGAAGCCAGGGACTAAGGTCAGAGGAGCACTAGATTCAGCTTTTCCAGTAGAGTTCTTTTGCTAAACCAATATACTTGAGTTTCCATAGCCCCAGGGGATATGGAGTACAGGCCACAGGACATAAAGTCCAGGATTCACCTCAGGTGGGAGGTAAGAGGTGATGGTTTAAATGAGGATAGGATTCCAAAGAGCTACAGTGTAAAATAGAAAAACCTAAGAAAGTCCACTCTATCCCATACTCAAGGTTCTGAGGGCTGAAATGCTGTCTCCATCCTTGGTGAGATGTGGATGCAGGGAAAACCCTCTGAGCATTTGGAGTTGCACGTTAGACACTATAAGGATTCACCATAGATAGAATAATCTTCTTATCTCCACACAGAGAAGAGCAGGAATCCAGACTGAAATGGAATGTGGGAGCAGGTTTGGGGCGAAGGGTCACTGAGTTACATAAATACAGACAATCTTTTTCTGTCGACCACATGCATATTTCATCCAACCCCCACCCCCACAAAGACCTCAAAAAGGTTAATTTTGAATAATAGTTTTTATCCGTGAGAACACATGATGCAAGAGTTTTGGGAAATGTTTGGAGATGTCTGAACTTCTCGCGATTACTGACCACAATACAAGAATTCGAATGTCAAAAGGGACATCCAGTCTCCATAATGAAATGTCTCACCTGAAATGCTAGCACCGCACTCCTTGAGAAAAGAGAGTTAATTAGATGGACAGCACTTCAAGAAGTCAAGTGCTGGTGTGGAGATCAACTTGGTTAAAGAAAGGAATAGATATGGGGCTGTTCTCAGTTTCCTGCCACCTCCAGGGAAAGTGATACCTGAGATTCAGTCAGTTAAAAGTCAGAGTAACATGAGGCCGGAAGTGTGCAAGTCACAGACATAAGCCAGTTCCTGTGCTGAGGCAGCTGTCATCTAGTGTGTCAGGGAAGACCCAAGCCTGCCGTTTTCTTTCTCAGAGGAACCTCAGTGAGCCAGGCCTCCAAGGGAGCCACTGCTTCTTGCCCACCCAGCTGGCCAGGGGCAGTAAAGTGGATAAAGCACTCCAGTTTGATTCTGGGTTAACCAAGAAGCAGCACTCAACAGGCTGTAGGCTTTCCAGTTCTGATTTGGAGCCTAAAGTGGACAGGGAACCTGAAGCCTTGCCATCACTCTGAAAGAAAAGGTGATCTATATGTCGAAGAGAAATACTAGGCTGGAGGACTCAGAAGGTAAAGTGATGACGTGCATGGGATAGGTTCTTTTCACAAAATCAGTGCAGGGCCAGCTGATTCTTCACAAGGGCAGGCGTTATCAAGAGGTTGGCAGGTTATGAGCTGCAAGTCTTCCCACACTTTGTCAGACAAGGAAGTCCCCTCCCCCACCGCCCAAGGAAGAATCAGAACCACCTGCGGAGGGAGGGATGCAGGAGCAACCCTTGACAGCTCTGCAGGAGAGCTGGCAGTCCAACTTCTATGCAACAGTTCAGTGTGTGATGAGCCGTGCTGGTGGAGCTCCCAGCAGCAGGAGGAAGATACTGAGGTGTGTAGGATGCATGGAACAACCTGAGTGATGACACCTGGACAAAGTCACTCTCATGCTGAGTGCCACCTAGCAGGGAAGAGTTTACAAAAGCATTTCTTCCTTTTGAAGGAAGAAAATTCCAGTATGCAACAAGCAAGTTAAGGTGCACTAAATGACATCTGGGCAGTAATGCTTGCCTGGATAGGACTTAACGTGTATGACGGAATACATGAGGTCTGGTAGGGGGCTGGGGGCATTGATGGGGGAGGGGTCTAAATTTGACTAAGAACTGTTGTATGAAATTTATACAACTCAACAAAAAAGTAAAAATTTTTTAAAAAACAACAAAAAATATATATCACAGGTAGGCACAGGTGCCTTATGCAGTAGCAGCTACTTGGAATGCTGGGACGAAAGGATCACTCCAGTCAAGAGTTTGAGACCAGCTTGGGGCAACAAAATCACATCTTGGAAAACAACAAACAGTCCTCATCTTCTAGGAGAAAATAAAATAGTTTATAAAACATTGATTTTTTAACTCTAAATTACTACTAAATAACACAGCTTTAATAGTGATTCATGATCACTATTCCAAAAGAATTCCAAAAGTTTAATAAAATAACAAACGAAAAAAAAAGGCACCAATAAAGTTGCCTGAAAAAACCCATCTTTGGGGCTGGGGCAATGGCTCAGTGGTTAGGAGTACTGGCTGCTCTTGTAGACGACTCGGGTTGGAGTCCCAGCACCCACATGGTGGCTAACAACTGCCTGTAACTCCAGCTCCATGGAAGTTTGCATAGTATCTTCTGATACTCTGTGAGCTGGTCTTCCAGATCAGTTCCAGCTCAATTACTCCAAATCCTGTGTCCAAAGTATGTCCTGTCTTTAGCAACAGGATCTTACCTTCAACTCCTGAGAGACAATCATTGGCTGAGGCAATTGCCTGCGTTATTCTGAGAGTCATTTGAACTACTATAACCAACAACCTGAAGGGAGGTTTTTCCCTGTTTCTTTTGTTATACAGTCGTCAGTTACACACACACACACACACACACACACATATGTATATTTCGCAGTAGACTTTTGAACTAGTATATTTCCATTTTGTTTCTCAGATCACCTAACTGTTATTTATCTCTCCTCTTTCTCCTCAGTATAGCCTTCCCTTCCCTCCACACTGAGATTACCGCCCGTTTTCCCCGTGTCCCCCTCGATGACACCTGCCCTCTAATATGCCCCTCTCTTGAGGTCCATTTTCCCCTTCACCCTCACAGTTTCTTTCCATTTTCCTGGGTCCTACAGTTATATCACGAACAGACTCACATCTAAGGATTTGGAACTAGGATCACAAATGAGAGAAACCATACATCACTTGTTTTTCTGAGTCTGTGTTACTTCATTTAGTGTAACAGTTTCTAGTTCTACCCATTTACCTGCAAAAGGCTTCAGTACAGCAAAGGAAAAAACAGAGTATATAGAAAGCCCATAGAGTGGGAGAAAATCTGCACCAGCTATGCAGCTGACAAAGGATTAATATCCAAAACAAAGAACCCGAAAACAAAGACTGAAGAAAACAAATGCCCCAATTAAAACATGAACTATGGATCTGAACAGAGAGTGATCAGAAGAATAAAAATGGCTAAGAAATGCTTCACAAAGTGTTAAACATTAGTAACTAAGGAAATGCAAAATAAAATTACTTTAGGATTTCATCTTACCACAGTCAGACTGGCCAAGATCAAGAGAAGAAACGACACTAAATGCTGGCAAGGGTGTGAGGAAAGAACCTCCATTTACTGCTGGTGTGACTGCAAAGTGGTGCAACCACTGCGGAAATCAGCATGGAGAAATCTTTAAAAACTAAAAGTAAATCTACCCATATGCTCTGGTTATACCGCTTCTTGGCACAAACCCAAAGGACTCCGCATCCTGCTACGGAGATACTTGTTCAGCTATGTGTATTGCCGCTCTTCTCACAATAGCTAGGAAATGCAAACAACCTAAATGTGCCTCAGCCAATGAATGGATAATGAAAATGTGGTACATTTCCACAGTGGAGTGAAACACTGTAACCTATGGGCTTTTTGACTTTCAAAGTCTCTGTAAACATCATCCACTATGTTGTTAAGCTTCCTTCCCATTTGAAGGTAGAGGTTTCTCTTTCTGCTCTTCTTCGATGGTTGTATATGGAAGCACTAAAACTGATCAGATTCATAATTAGACTTAGGATTCAGGGTTCCAAGAAACTAGGTCCCAAGTGGGAAGAATGAATCAACATCATATTGACTGGAAAGAGTGACTAGTGCTGAATGGCCAAGCCATTAAAAATGTCAGATATCAAATATTCAATTTAAAAAAAGCTGAAAAGACATTTTAAACCCTGATTCCTTAAAGATTACATCTAGTACAGGAAGATAAGTTTTCATTAGCAGTTATTTGTGCCCTGGATGTTCCTGGTCCTGGACACTAGACACAGCTGGAAAAATCACACCATCTCCCCTTACAGTTTCACCTTTGAACTAAGAAAAGACAGGTCAGAGTTAGTGTCAACTAAGACATGCATATAGCAGCATTGTGGCTTTTAGACTCTGTTGCAGAGGGCCCAAGCCACCCTAGTCCTTACATATCATGGAGCTCAGGGGGTAGACTTTTTAAACTTTCTCTTCTATGGCATACCATATTTCTACAAAGAATTCTTCTTTTAAGGTGATACTCTTAATTTATCATGATACAGATGGCTACTGAGCAGAAAATGAGAGAAAAAATTATGTGTAGTCTGCTAACTTTATGTTTAGTGGCTTCCCAAACTGAAAGCAGCCATGATGACCACATTTATATGTTTTTGAAGGTTAATGGTGCAAGCCTCGAACATATTCCCATCTCTCCACAAGGTGAGCTGACTCTTAAGGTGCACACACTTCTGATTACGGTCCCAACTGTACGTTTCTCTGCTCCTCAGCTTCCCATGACTAAGTGGGCATAATACTTCTGTTTTCCTTTCTTTTTATACATGTTACACAGATTTAATGTAGACAATAAAAGTCAATAACATAAAATGATACAGAATATATTATGAATACCAAGTGGGCAAAGTCTGTATGCATTTTCCTTTGCAAATTGCAATAACCCACAACTAGACTCATAGGAAGTAAAAAACTAAGGAATCTTTTAGGGCTCTCCTTTCTCCTTTACTAGGTAGAAAATGTGAAGCATTTTTTTCTGAAAGACTGTAACAACCACCTATTCTGAAGGTGAAAAAATTGTCAGTTTAATACATTATTACTTTATATTTGTACATAAATATATTTTACAAAGCAAGTCCATGTACCTTATCTTCTTCAACTGTTAATGCCAATTTTTATTTGAGAATTCCAATACATACGACTCTCACATTGTTTTTTTTTTCCCCTTTACTTACACATAAAACAGACATTCTCGGATAAAATATGGCTTGAATTTCAGTTTCAGGTACAGAGTAAGGATGCACAACTCCTACATTTAGATCCATATCTTGAGCTTTGTGTACACTGCTCTGAACAACTGAATTAACAGCTACTGTATGTCCCTCACTCTATGGATATTTATCATGGTGAAAAAAAACGTGTGAGGTAAGCAACTCAGATAACATTAGACAACTACAACAAACCAAATGTTCTGATTATTTATAGGGTGCTTTTAGAACATAAAGAAAGGGACAACCCACCCCCCCACCACCTAGCTGTGTCTGAAGGACAAAGAAGAAACAGACCAAGCCAGCAAATCAGAAATGAGTGTCGGGAGGAAGGCGGGGCTTCACAAATGAGAGATTGCTGATGTCCAGCTTCACCTGTCTTCCTTCCTTCAGCCATCTTTCACACATTCTCCTAAGGGGAGGATTTTATTGGGAACTACATTCAAAAGACTTGGCAAAACATAATCTCAAAACAAATTTGCAAGAGAGAGATTTTGCTGAGAAAAACTGAAAAGAAATATGCTTTTCACATATAAAGCAGAGCCTAGGACAATTTATGGGGAGAAAGGGAGTATCAGGACCCAGAGAAAATGAAAAATGGAATATATATGGGCAAGAGAAATGAAATTAGTCTAAGACAAAGGAATGGAAGGACTGCAGGGCACTTGTGATGTACAACACAGCATTACATCTTTATTTGCTAACAACGCAGAATTACACAGTTCTCAGGCCCCAAATTTTCACTCTGATATCAGAATAAAAACTGCAAAGGGAGCCGCAAGCTGAAGGTGCTCTTCCCACCCTGATCATCGTCTCCCCTCATTCCTTTTTTCAGGGGCCAAATACGTGCTTACCCACCAAGGCTGCTCCTCCATCTTTTATCTTCAAACTTAATCTTTGATTTAGAATGAGGAGCCTTGTCCAGGTAAAGCAATTTCAGGCATCATTGAACAGGGAAGTTTTGCCTTTGGAATCTATTCATGGAATCTATCACATGCTATCAACTGTATGTACCTATGTATTTTTAATTATTAACTTTAAACACAGGCAAAAATAGAACCTCTCAGTGTTGATAACTATGTTGGGATTGAATAAGCAGAATGCTCAGGTGGAAAAAATTAAGCACATGACACAATTAGATATTGTAATGGTCATTGTCAAAGCTGAGGGCTATCAAAGACCTAAGCAAAGTGATGAGGACTTTGGAAGTTCCATGAATATACATAACAATATTTTCCTCAGCCTTCTCTTTACTCATTGAACAGATATTTCCTGAGCAGCTATTCTGTGCCAAACCATAATCATAAGAATTGTTTTCTGGAGAAAGAAATACATAAAGGTACTTTCTCCCACGGATGTTACATTACAGGTGAGGGGGGAAAATGAGCAATTACATAAGAAATATGTCAACGAGTCTCAAAGAGCTATGTAGAGACATGGTAAGTCAAGACTTCTAAGTTGTGTAGGCAGAGGTCTCTCTGAGGGGATATTCCAGGGCAAGTATGAAGAAGGAAGAGGACAGAGAGGAGGAGGGGGAGGAGGAGGAGAAGAAAGTAAAAATAGGAAAGAACATCCCAAGAAGAGGAAATAGATATCCCAGGCAGACTGAAGCAGCCAGTCTTCACTTTGGGTAGAGTTACCTTTGGGTACAGTTACATTTGACAGAAGTCAAATGTAGGAGGAGTTGAGGGATGAGGACATGATCAAAGGGATAGTATATCTTGTAGAAACACTTCTTTAATCTTCAGTACAGGGCTTCTGAGCTCATCATAAAACAGTTTTTATTTCACAAGTATCGTGGTCTTCTCATGCACAAGCCCATGTAGCTGCAACTCTGAACTCCAGACAGCTGACAAGGTCTAGTGGAAGTTAATGAAACGTTGGCTTGCTGCCAAGGAGGGGGTGACTTTGTTCACCATATACACTACACACTGGATAGAAATAATGCTTATCTCAAGTATCATCATTTCCAAGAGATGAGAAAGAAACCTGAGCTGTGAAGTAATACCGTATTAACTATCTCTTAACTTGCGGAAAAACATTACTTTTTAGATAACTAGTAAGGACGCTGTGGCACTACAAACCTGCCTTCCTGTCATCCCTAGGGACAAGAACAAAAATTATCCCATCTCTTCCCTCTGTCTTCTGGTTTTTACTTCATATTTTATTCCAACCACCACAAGCCATTTCAATCTGATTGTCACGTGGGGAATTATTCTGACCTTTGATAACAAGTTTAGGAGCTTCTTGCAAACTGATTTCACAGTTTATATTCACTTTAAGCAACTCCGGGATGTTCTCTCTGAAAGAACACGCAAATAGAAACCAGGGGGTCACTTTGAAGGTCTGGTCAGGTTTAATGTCTTTATTAACAATCTGGAAGAATGTGAAAACACTATGGTCCTGAAACCTCTAAGCTGGGAATTGCTGCAGTAACAGGGGAATAAATTGAGATGAAAAATTCAGAGTGGCTGAAATTCAAATTGGCAAGTTATAATCTAATATATCTGAGAACTGAAAAAGAATTCAAAGTGTGGACTGCTGATGAATGAATGAAGTCAATCAAATATGAATGTCCTAAAGGCCTGGGGCGGAGAGTAGTGTTAACCATGCACGTCAGCAGCACTGTGACAGGCTCGACACTTATTACTGCTATTTTGCACAGCATATGAAGCAGTATTGTAGCGACTGAAAAGCAGGAGAACAAGGGGCAGCACCAGAATTCCGCACTGTCTTGAATCCGTTCTCAGAAGGGACCTCCTCTTCTGCAGAGATTCAAAGGCACACATCAAGGGAGGTCGCACCACAAGTTGAATGGAGGTAAAACGCAGATAAGATGATTTGGCTTTTTAGGCAATTATTGAAGGTTGTAGAAAGCAGTGCAGCACAGGAAGAATCAGAAAATCAGAGTCATGTGAAAGCTCCCATTCCGCCCTTTTCTAGTGAGTCAACCTTGAACACAGCACTTAACTCTCAAATTCAGTGTCTTGGTCTGACAACCTGAAGTAGTAGCAATGCTTCATTTTTAGGGCTTTTTCGTTTGCCCTTTGCTTTGGTTTTTTGAGACAGAGTCTCCCTGGAGCCCCAGCTAGCCTTGAACTCACAGAAAACTCACTCTGCCTCCAGAGTGCTGGAATTAAAGGTATGATGTACCACCACACCAGGCTCTTGGGGTTGTTTGAGAAGTGAATGAGAAAGCATGCTGAGAATTAATTTACCCCCGATACACATATCTTCAATAAATGCTGAGCACAGCAAACCATAGCAGGAAAAAGCTGGGGAGGTTTTTTATATTAATGTACATGTGTTTTGTCAGAAATTTTACTTTCCCTTACTGATGATTTGGGCAAGGCAATTTCTCTAGATGAGACATTCAACTTACAGTTTCTAACCAACTATTCAGCAACCTCTTCACTCACAGAGCGTTCACTGTAAGTAGTTCACTGCCTGCATGCCTTTCTCAACTCCACAACTCCACCATCTGGTCTCTCATCTCTTCTTAATCAGACTAGCTCTAATAGGTAGTCCCAAATACAGTGTCTTTTTTTCTAAACCAAGAGAATATGGAACGAGAGCCAGATGGCAAATTTGAGCATATCTAGGACAATCTCTGTATTTAGCTTCAGAAATAAACAAACACATTAAACAGTTGCTTCTCCCTTTTCACTTTCCCTGGCCAGATAGCTCCTTCAACAAGTTTTAGATGACAAGAAAGTTTTAACTCCTCACATGTAACATATATTATCTTAAACCATGACATTTCAAAGTTGGAGTGTACTCAGGCTGAGCAATTTGGAAAAGATTCGGTCATTGCCCATGCCAAATCTCTTCAGTGACTTTAGGCTGCAAGATAAATGGAGATAGTCTTTTTTAAAGGTAAATATTTGGAAAAAAACTAAATGAGAACTATAAGATACAGTGATGGGCAAAGGTGGAGGATTTGTCTGAGGACCAGGATATAAATTGCTAGATTAAACAGAGTTTCCTTCTTCCTGAAGCTTGCTCTCTGATTTATTTACTTGCCAGGCACATGATCAGTAATGAAGTATGTTCCCCTAAAGGTCCTGGCATGACATTAGTTAGAAGCCTGCATTTCCTGTGGTAATCCAGATCTGCTGTATTAATTAGCAAGACTCACATTCCTTTTTCAATTGAAAACTTGTGCCCCAATGATTTGATCAGATAACTCTGAAAAAAAAGTCTCCCAGGGACATTTTTTTCTGAGGACAGGAATGAATAAACTAATATTTCTAGACATTGTCCAGGTATGTCTATTTCTTTATCCAAATTGAACATTTTTTGAACTGTAGGCAAAAGTGAGAAAGCAGATTCTGGGAGAGACTTTTTTGGAGATAATAGGGCCATCATCTTAAGTCCTTCTCTGCCATCTTGACTTTAGGGTTATTGAAATGATTTACTTTGGGTTCTTTCCACTGAACTTGCCAAACTATATAATATAAATACTTGTTAGATTTTAGTTTTTTAAAGTTCAATTCACTTAATAAATACCTTATTTCTTACCTTCCCACTGATTCAATATAACAACAGAGAAAATACTTTAAAATTTTTGTTACTTTTTATCAGATTTTCTTTTTCTCTCTTTTTTTTTTTTTTCTGAGACAGGATGCATTTGTTACTTTTCTTGTTGCTGGTCCCCATGACGAAATACCTATGAGCATTAAATATGAGCGTTGGAAAAGTTCTGCTTCTGAATTGAGTCAACTGTTTCATACTTGGGAGGTTGAGGCAGGAGGATTATCGATTTGAGGCCAGCAATATAGCAAGAATCTCCCCAAAAAGTTGTAAACCTAACAACTAAAGTAAAAATATAAAGGTAACTTATAGTCAAGAGAAGAAGACCTCTTTGCCTATGAAAAGCTGTTGGCATATTCTAGACATGTATCAGATAACCATCTATCTGCTGACCTACAATAGAAAGGTAGCTCCTTTCAGTTCTGTTTGAGATGAGTGCTTTCCTAGTCCATGTGCATAGAAATGGCAGATGCCTCATTTTCTATGCCTTAGAAACAAAAGAAACTGTGAAGGCGTGTTAAATTCTTTTGTACTTAGGACGCCCAGTCTGTGCATCTCCCTGTCTCAGGTTAAGCAGTGTGGAATGGGAGGTTCCACACCTAGGTGGTTTCTTCATGGTGGTCCACCTGCTGCTCTCCAGGCCTGCCAGTCAGTCTCACACTTCCTTTGACTGTTTTTGTCAGCCCAGCTTCAGTTGGGGATAAATAAAATTTTTTGGAGAACGTTTTGATCAACTCATCTATAATCTGGCTAAGAGAAACACCATGAAGTGGATAAAAATTCATTTCACTAGTTTGGGGAACCATTCTTGTGTCTCTGTGTCTTTTTTTACCAAGTACCTGGATAGAATTCTTGATTTTTCCTGTATATGACTTTCCTCTTTTTAAATTGTCACTTGCATATCTTTTGGGTAAAATACAAAAAGCAATGAACTTCTTACAGCCCCCAGCTTGGCCTCTGTCTCCACATGACTTGGATGATTTTATCCCCTTGTGATCATCAAGAAGATAATACCTCACTTGCAGCTTCTCTGTACACTTGTGTAAAACACTTACCACCTTCGACCTGCACCAGCATGAGTTATTATGCCTCATGCTATTGAATCCCACATTTCCTGTTGCACTGAACCAAGGTTATCCCAGAGATCTGGAGCAAATTCCATTTTGTTGTAGGTAAAAGCAAGCTGTCCTACTTTAGGACTGATAGCACAGCATTAAATGTTGCTACCTTGGGGACGTTCTTCACTCTGAAGATTAAAACGCCTGATAGAGACATTTGTATATTTTCATTGAACATTTATTGCCTATGACTTGGAAATCTATTCTCCTAAAATGTCCTTGCTTATGGCAGAGGAACATGGAAACAGTGTCTCTGTTATTTACTACAGAAAATGCCTCTTTTATTTATACAGCTAAGTCAATTCTGTCTAAATTGCTTCACTTATCATTGATATGCTGTCCTTTAAATTCTTTACTTTGTGAGTGCATTGTTTTCAAAACAGTTAAAAAGCACTTATGCACCTGGAATTCTGCTCCTAGGAAGAGAAATTAAAAACTAGAAAGAGGAAAAAACTAGAAGTGGAGGGGAGGGGGTGTCCACATTATACTCTGCTTCCCCATCCAGATAGCTCTTCCAGCTATTTGAGATAACAAAAAACATTTCCATCCTTCCATAGATTGACAGCTGAAAATAATTCAAGCTTAAGAAAAAGAAACTGAGGAAAGAAAATATTCAGTGAGTGCTGTGGTGCATTTGACCAGACAGGTGAAAAAGCTAAAAGCACAGGAAAGAGAACAGCAGTCCAGAGCAAGGATTTAGGATTTCTCAGAGTTCTTGAACATCACTCGGGTACCTTTTAGCAACACCGATTCCCGGGTCCTACACCACCCATATTGTATCTGAGATTCTTTTTTATGCCCACCACCACCCTGCAAGGATTCCTATGCATGATGAAATGTAAGAGTCACTCAGATATGGGACCCAGTGTGCCGAAAAATCACACTGGCCAAACCATCTTAAAGATCTTTTTATTTGTCAAACATAGACACATAGACACACACACACACACACACACACACGCACACACGCACGCACGCATGCACCCGGCAGCAGCCCCTCCTATCTCTCTGTCTGTTCTGTCTGCCTTTCTTATCCCTACCACCACTTCATCAAAAAGTAATTAGAGGTTCCTTGTTTTAAAAACCCAAATAGAGGCTGGAGAGATGGCTCAGCTGTTAAGAGCACTGGCTGCTCTTGCAGAGGACCCAGGTTCCATTCCCAGCACCCACGCAGCAGTTAATATCCATCCGTAGCTCTAGTTCCAGGGGATCTGATGCCTCTTCTGACCTGCATGAGCATTGCATGACACAGGTGCACTTATATACTATACATGTAGGCAATACCCTCAGACACATAAAATAAAAATGATTTTTAAAAAGCCCAAATAACATCCTACGAATTCCTTCCAGAAGCTCTTCCCTGTACTGTGTTAAGCAATCACTTTCTGAACACAGCACAGGCTTCTAAACTGTCTTCCTTTCCTCTCAGCTCAGCCCATCCCCTACGCCCCAGGTTTTCAGCATAGGCGCCTTCTTGAAGATCCATAATTATAGTCACCTGTTCCTCCCCCTCCCCTGGGGCTTTTGAATGTGTAACAACTGATTTGGTGAGTGGGCTAAATACGGCAGCAATAATTAGAAAAGAGCAACATGTGTTTTTAAGGAGAGGCTTCCTTCTGCATGCTGACTCTGACAGCACTCTCAACTTTCAGCTCATATTTTATGAGGCGTCACCTACCCCCAGAGTGTGTTCCCTCTCCCAACTCCTATCTAGCCCTGTGTTCAGCAGGAGGAAGCGATCTCATCTCCTTCCTTGCCTTTCCTTGCTTTATCCTCCCTTCCAGCATCAGAGGAAAAGTGAGAGGGATTAGAGAAAAAAGACATCACGACCGTGTCACACACCTGGCCATACTTGAGTGGACTCTTTTTTTCTTGGCCAGTGCCCAAATGCTAGCTCTGCCTTGTAGTGTACACCACGCATTCTGCAGAGACATCTCCACCACCACCACATCCATCTTCACACTGCACCGTTCTCCATGTGAGCAATGCATTCAACAGAATACTCCCCACCCCCATTTCCTGGGCGCCTCTACCATACGAAACAGCCTGGAGTTGGGTCAGGCAACCTCAGCACACACTGTCTGCTACTGAGTCCTCAGGCCGCTGGTTATGGCCTCCATCCATGCCACCCAACCCCTTAAAATGTATCTCTGACTAAATATCTCTCCTCGTGTTATCACCGCCTCTTTTCCCAATCAGCTTCCTAGCTTTAGACTTTAAATAAGTCTTTGTTACCCAAATCCTGGATTCTCCAAGGACTGCTTTTCCATTCTTTGGGAAAATTATGTTTATTATTTTAATTATGTAATCATTTATATAATTTATATTATATATAAATATGTTTTATATATATGCATCAACATGTGAGTATCTCCACATGACTACCAGTGCCATGGAGGCCAGAGGGCACTCTGACAATACAGGTGGTCATGAAGCACCCAACATGGGTGCTGAATACTGAACCTGGTCCTCTGGAAGGACAGCAAGTGCTCTCAACCCTCTTAACCACTGAGCCATCTCTCCAGCCCTTTCCTTTCTTCTTGTTGATGATGGTAGGAGAAAGGGCTCTGACTATCTCTAAGCAAATTCTGAGTCAGAGTCCAGTTTTGCTTTTCCAAAACACACCAGACCCCAAGGTATTCAATTGCTGCCTGCTATGCATGACTTAGAACACAGAGCAGGACTCCCGTTCTCTCCTCAGTGGAGGCGGATGGACACAAGCACACTGCACTTGGTGACAATTTAGCAATTTCTGGTCCGTGTTTCTTGTTCACCTCCTGGCAAGTCGTACTGGGTGTTGCTCCAGCTTCTTTTCAGAGCTTGGAGAGGGGGCTTCATCACTCACGGCTCTCCAATTTAAAAGTTTTGTTAACACAAAAGGAAATCTCTATTCCTGAGGCGATACGGAGCTCATTCCTTCAGTTATCTGTCTCTGTGTAAAACAGCTTGAAAAGTAGTTATGCTTTTCTAAAATAAATTATGCTTCCTCCAATTCTGCAAGCAACTGGGCTCAACAGGGTGGTTTTCCCACGTTGACCATGCCCACTGACTTGATGGCTTTCCGCAGGGTGGGTAGAAGGTTTATGAAGACGGCTCTCTATACCTGGCTCCTCCATGTGGCTCCACGTGACTTCTTGTTCCTTGGACATTCTGACAGCATGAAAGTTTCAGAATAAACATCTTAAAATGCAGCTGACTTCAAAGACAGAAAATAGAAGCTGCATGTTCTCCTAAAGCTAAGCCTAGAGCTGGCAAAGCTCCACAGCTGCTGAATCAGTTAATGGTGTAAACCCACTTTCAAGTGAAGGAAAACACCTCTTGATTGGAAGACTAGCATGCCCACATGAGGTGGGAAATAACTGATGAAATTCATCTTTGAAGATTCTTCCTCATCGTGCGCCTTCTGCTTGGTATGCTATTTCCTAAGACCTCTGGTCACTGGCTCTCCTGCCGTTACTCACATCTCAGTGTGAATGTCACTGCCAAGGCATAACCACTTTCATCGTCACAAACAACCCAATGGCTACACTGTGTTCAGTTTCTTTACTGCATCCCTTTCATTATAGTTATTTACTGTAGTTTATTATTTGTTTATCACCTGTCTTTAATTCCCTATTCCACTTTGGAAAGTGAGATTTTCTAATGTCAAGGAATTTGACCTTTTCTATGCCTCCTATTTGGGATCTAAAGGTCTCAGTCTTCTTGGGGAATATAGGAATGGCTAGCTCAGTTTTATTACATTCAAACCCAGCTCTAGTAAGTGTTTTGGGGACACAAATATCTTTGTCTACCGAAAGTTCAGGGGAGAATAGTATTTTTTAATACATTGATTTTATTTGATCATTTTTCTTTCTGGAGAGTGACAGTTTCCTACATGAATATATACTATTAAATCGGTGTCTAATTTCTAATATCACTTAGGATTTCACCTGCATAAAATCTAGGTTTCATGAAGCTTCTTGGTTTCAATAAATTGCTGACCATAATATTATTTTCCCGATGAATGCTAAGGGAGAATATTCATGTTATACCTCTGATTTTCCTTACTTGAGTAGTTCGTTCTAGTGCATTAGTCCCCATAATTCTAATGGGACTCATCACCTAAAGATTTTATGCATTTTTTTTACTTGGACAATGATAATACTGAAGCATCTAGAGAATGTTATTTTGTGCCAGGTCCAAGGCTAAGTGCTTCCCAAGACCAAATGTTGTTCCAAGCAAGTAACCATAACTGTTTTCCATGGTCTTCAGGCATGTGTGTGATCCTTCAGGGAGGATATAATCACCATTTCAACAACCTCTGTTCTAACTCTTTTGAACCTCTAAAAGAAAATGGAGGAGTAATTCGATACATTACTCTTCAAGAGTGAAATGGTGATCTTTTTCTAAATCAGTCACATTATAATTAATGTGCTATGATATTTACTTAAGCATGACTCTGAAGAGATGGTTCATCAGTTAAGAGCACATGCTGCTCTTGTGGAGGACCTCAGTTTGATTCCCAGCACCCATATCAGGTGATTTGTGACTACCTATAACTCCAGCTCCAGTGGATCTGGCCTCATCAGGCACCTGAACTCACATGCACTAACCTACACACAGTCACATACATACACATCATTTTAGAATAAAAGAACTCTTTAAACATGACTCATACCATTTTCATACATTGATGTATTAGTTGATTCTTGCTCCCCTCAAATAACATACTACACAATTCATCAAAAATGTATCAGTTGCATTAGCTACAGCTGTCTTATTGCAATTACATTTTTATTAGATGACATCTTCTAGTATAGGAATAAAGATAACTGGAAACTTGATGTTATATACATCTTTTTAAAATATTTTGTTTTAATTTTATATGTATGACTGTATTGTCTGCCAGTTTGTATGTGCACCCTTGTCATTCAATGCCCACAGAGGTCAGAAAAAGGCATCAAATCTCCTGGAACAGGAGTTACCAATGGTTGTTATCTGCTGGGAATCAAACATGGGTCCTCTACAAGATCAGCCAATGCTCTTAACCTCTGAGCCATCTCTCCAGCCCCTAAAAAATATATTTTATTATTCTTATTTTATGTGTATGAATGTATTGCCTGCATTGTGTTCCTGTGTCACAGGTACCTGTGGTGATCAGAAACTGGCATCTGATTCCCCTGAAACTGGAGTTACAGATGATTGTTGGCTGTAATGTGGGTATTGGGAACTGAACCCAGGTCCTTTGCAAGAGCATAATGTGCTCTCAGCTGCTGAGCCATCTCTCCAGTCCCAATGTTATATACTTCCCATTATCTACAGCTGTCCATACCATAAATAACTTACTTTTGAATGTGAAATATACAATTATGTCACACATGAAATGCTAGTGTTTGATTATATTCTCTGAAGACATGTAAATCTGTTTTGATTTTCCAAGTTGACCGATTTCCTTAAGCTTTTCATAAACACTATCCCATAAAGCAAAGAACTACTGTTTGGAAATAAGTCCACCCACTGGTTGCTCCTCAAAGTCCATAGCCTGGTTGACTATTCCATATTGAAAATTCTGGTCTCAGGATCATTGTTCATTTAATTGATGGCTACTGTCTTCATCACACAGCTGTTAGCCCATCAAGAGACTGTTAATGAACTTGGCAATATACATTGCATTAACTTTTTTGCCCTAAGGTTAATCACAGAGAATATTGTTAGATGTGCTTTTGATGTGCTAAGCTTTCCTAATAAATATGATTAAGTAAAATAAGTCAAGAGGAAGGTCATCAATACAATGAAGATTGCTTAACATTAGGCACTGGATTCACATTTGAGTAAAAGGAAATTTAATGTCTGTACTTTCCCAGTTTGGACTGAAAATCTGGCTCTGGTCCAGGCACTAAGCTCTACCTTGCTTCTGCTAAGCCATAAAAGCACTAACTGATATGTCAAGACAATGATCTTGAATAGAATATTACTTAGAGATTTATTCATTTTTATATATAATATGGTGTTTACTGGTTTATATATCAAAATGAGCATTATAATTCCTTGCTAGAATAAAATGGAGCATAGTCTATGACTGCAACTTGACGGACTAAGTAGTGTTGAAATAGCAAACTCTTTCACTTAAACTAAAAATAATGTTTTATATGAAATATTAAATCTAAGACAAAATATATTTGCTTACATTTTAGAAAAGTCAACAGTACATAATCTGTTGCTGTGGCTTCTGTGATTATCCCTCTTTTAAAAATATTTTTTATTTATGTATATACACATATGTGTGTATGTGTGTGTGTGTGTGTGTGTGTGTGTGTGTGTGTGTCACATGTCCGTGGTTGCCAACAGAGGCCAGAAGAGGGCATTGGATCACCTGGAGCTGGAGCTACAGACAGCTGGGAACTACCTGATGTGGGTCCTAGGAACCAAACTCAGAGCCTCTGGAAGAGCAGCAAGTGCTACTGACTGCTGAGCTCTGAACGTCCCTCTTATACCCATCATTCCAGATGCATCACTGTGGCCTTTATCGATTCATTTCATATTGGACTAATCTCTGGTAATAAAAAAAATGTTATACGGAATTTAGAACAATGATGATTACACAGGTCATTAGAAATACATTTTGTGATCTAATGTGCCTTATTTTAGCTTCCATTAGTGTGATAAAAAAAAATAATGGCTTTGGATTTAACTCTGCATCATTTGTCTGGGTCTAAAATGATGTTATTTTTGAACATTTTGATGTAGTCCATTTAGTCATTTTCTCTGATGCCAAGCAAAGCCCTGAAATGATTGTAATGATGACATCAACACTGAGGATGATAGCAACCATCATTGAAAAGAGGAAACTAATTTATATTTGAATAGGATCCAGTTTCATTTTTCAAGTGCAAAATCAGTATTCTCCCAGCTCTTAGCACAAAATGTATTTGCTGAGGTGGAAAAATCCCACTGAGTCTTCCTGGGCTTATCTGGTTTAATCTTGGCTGAAGGAGAAAAATCAGGCAGTAGATGTCAGTGGGGGAGAAACATTTGCTCTCCTCACAGTCAGTATGGAGGCCGGAGTATCCACAAGAGTCACCTTCTCCACATAGATCACCACGTTCATGGCTTGGCATCCGTGCACACACAGCTCCTCTCCCTCTATTAGTTGCTGGACTCTAGGTACTGTGGATTATTTGTCAAAGAATTATTTATGTTTTGCAAAAGCATCCCAAAAGAATGAGTTAGAAGAAAAATGACCGGTGAAATCTAGAAAGCTGTAACACACTTCAAGCACACTACCGCCCACCTTTGCTTTCTGACCCTTTACAGGAGGGGTTTAAGTCATATCCTCTTCTGAATTCACTAGAGGAATATCTGCTAGCTCCAAACAATTAACAATATGAACTAAAGACATTCAGCAGCATTGACAGGAGTCTGCGAAGTAGACAGCGGAGTTCATAGAGCGTTTGACTGTAGCTCACAAACTGCAGTCAAATTACCATCTAGTTCTCTTTATTACAAAATATGTGATTGGCCAAGAATGATAGTATATACTTAAGGTGTACAGTGTGATGATCTAATATACATATTCACTGTACACTGATGGGCAGCACCAAATGAGCATATCCATCACCACACAGTTACCACAGGATGGAATATGGACAGCTAAAATTGGTCTTATCAAATATAAAAAAAAAATAGCACAGTATTTTATTAACTGTAGTTACCAGGCTATATGTTAGACTCACATTCTCTACTTCTAGAAGTCCGACATTCTCAGACTTCACCTATACAAGGGATCACATAGTATTTGTCTTTCTGTTCCTGGTTTATTTTATCTAGCATAGTGTCTTCTGGGCTTATCCTTGTTGACTCAAGGAAGAGTTTCTTCATTTATGGCTAAATAATGTTACATATATCCATGTATCTACAGAAAGTGGTGGTTTCTAAAACCCAAGCCAAATCATTGTAATACATGTACTGTTTACAATTATTTTCTCTCATTTATAGGTTATCTTTTTTTATTGTCTCCTTTGTTGTTTTAATGGTTTTTAATTTGTTAGAGTTCCACTTGATTATTCTTGCTTTTATTGCTGCCAACTATTTTAAACAAAAATTTACTAGTACACAACCTCACCATTTATCTGTGTATTGGCTAGGACTGTCTTTGTACCTATATTGAAGCACTGAATAGTTATATAGAAAGTATTTCCACCTTTAATCCCAGCATTTGGAGGCAGATCTCTGTGAAACTGAGAGCAGTCTGATTTACATTGAAAGTTCCAGGCCTGCTGCGGCTACAGAGAGACCCTGTCTCAAAAAGACCAAAAGTGTCTGTCCTGTTAAATATAAAATAGTACCTACCTGGCCCTTTTCCAAATATATTTACTGATCCATGATCTAGGAAAACAGGGTAAAGGGAAAGGATGTCAGGATCTATAACAAAGAGGCTGCTTTGGAATTCTCTGAGCAAACACACTGCAAGAAGAGAGGCCATCAGTAGGAAACCCATGAACTGTTTGTCATCAATTTTTGGATTCTTCAGATTACTCTGGGTGTCACTGCATTCAAGGTATCTGTCTTGTTCTTTCTTCAAGCCTTAATGGATACATATTTCCACTGATTTATCTTCATTTGGTCTAGGAACTGATAATGGAGCTAAGTATGTCTCATGTCCCAGAAGGAGGTCAGTCAGGAGTGGAGGAATAGGATATGGAGAAAAACATCACTGTATGATACGTGTGATCCCCAAACCCAATCATTGCACGGCCCCTATTTGTCAGTCTAATGATTTTTCTTTATTATAATATAAGGAAAAAGATTGAGCTTTATAACCTAATCTAACCACTGAAGGTTTTGATAAGAAAAGAAATATATTCAGATGTTTTACAAAAGAGGTACAATCCTTGAAATAGTATAGAATTGATGTTAGAGAAGATGAAGAAAGACTGGTAACAGGAAGAATAGCCAGCACATATCGGTTAAAAGCCTTGGTGATCACCAAAGAGTCAGGAGGAAACAAGGATGAACAGGTAGGACACAGGAAATGCATGGGACAATGAAACTGCTCTGTGTCATGTTATAATGTGAAAGTCAGTAGACATCATTAAACTCTCATAGCGTGGCCAAGACCAAGAGTGAATCTTGGGGCCAGTGCAGAGTCATCAGTTGAAACAAGTCAACCATAGCAGTAAAATCAACAGCGGAAGGAGGCCGAGGTGGGTGGACACACAGGTACATGGGAACTCTCGTACTTTTTGCTGGTTTGCTGTTTGCCCAAATCTAAAAAATAAAATCTATTTTAAAAATGTATCTGTAAAGAAATAATCAGAGCTTTGTCAGATGGCCCAAGTGGCTCCTCTATGTCCACAAAGACAAAATCTCCAAAAGAGATTTTATAGTAGAGCGGGCTGGAAGAGAAGTCCCTTGTGACTATAGTCTAGGGCCAGCAAGATGGCTCAGCAGATAAAGGCAACTGTCACCAAGTCTGATGGCCTGAGTTGGATCCCCAGGACCCACATAGCTGAAGAGAACTGACCTCCCCATATGTACTGTGGCACGTGAGCACACGCAAAAGTAATTAAAAATGTTTTAAAAGACCGTAATCTAGACAGTCTACTGTTGATAGAGCAATGTACAGCTTGCATTTCCAATGCAGCTGAGTACAGAGCTCCTGTCCTGTTTTCCTTCGCTCTGCATGGTGCTGATGTCTGCAGGGGGTTTGCTCTGCCTCTTGAATCTTGGCAGGTCCAAGAAGATAGCAAGGTTATGCTGTGGAACTCTTTGGAATACGATATAAAGGACATACAGGCTCTACCTGGTTCACTTGGGACCCTTACCATCATGCTGTGAGAAAGCAGAAGAGCTAATGGAGACCAGGTGGAAGTTTCTGGTCCAAGTAGGACCTCAGCTAATATTAACTTAGTGGTCTCCACACATGAGTAGGTGATCAGTAAGATGGCTAGCTCTTCAGACCCCAAACCACATCACCAGGAGAGGCCACCAGGCAAAAACTGCATAGCTGAACCCAGTCAGCAGCGAGATCTTTGACAAAAATTAAGTGCAGCAATAAAACGCACAATAAGTGTCTTGAGGAGAAAGGGAGAAGCCCAAGGGGGCAGCTACTGCTTTTTAATAAAGCAACGGAAGAAGCAGGGTTAATCTTAACACGTCCAGCTCCATGCTGACTTTCTTGTATTTTGAATAAGGGGCCTGAGAGTTCTCATCTTTCCGGGGTGTGCTGCTGAACTGGTAGAATTCTGTTTTCTCAAGGGAAAATGGTCCAAAGGAGCCAGAAGGTGATGCTCAAGTTGTTACTCGTGCATTTCATTAAAAGCCTAAAAATGCCATTCATCATTCCATGCATCTCGATTGCAGGATGATAGCGTGGCGTCAACATGGCACTGAGGCTTGCTATTCATTTTTAAGAGTAGTTTTACAAAATTGCCTCCTTACCTTTTACATAACAGTTCATCTTTTACTTTGCTACTGATACGGTCGCAGATCCCTTAGGACCCCTACAAATCTTGATACATCCTTCTGGAATGCACTTTAACCTAATTATGGCAACAATTTCAACAGCCTGTCATTTATTTGGATACTATGAAATGAAATGCATGATTTGACAGGCCACATTCTTGGGCAAATTCCAGTCTTCAGTCAACCAAGGGGCAGCTGCTTGAGCGTGTTCAAGATGCAGAAAGTAACCACATCTGCTTCCAAGCCTGCCCTCACGTTTTCATTCTCTGAGCACAAAATTCTTCCCACTGTGGGGCAGAGAATGACCTCTCTGATTTTTATAATTGACTTTTTGCGATTTTCATACAATATATTTTGATGATATTTAGATCCCTGTTTCTTACTATGCACAAAACAACACCAAACAGATATTTTCTGTTTTTTCAGGTTTTGTTACATACATCTTCCTGTCTTTTGTATGACAACATTTCTCATTACTCTTGGGATCTGAGAATGACACACCCTTTCTTTTATGCTATTAAAAACTTATTTATTACATGTGTATGAGAGACAGACATACAGAGAGAACGACAGAGCAAGAGCGAGAGACAGAGACAAAGGGAGAGAGCGCGAGAGAGGGAGCACGCCATGGCATACATGTGGAGGTCATCAGGACAACTTTGTGCAGTCAGTTTTCTGTTTCCACCTTTACACAGGTTTCAGGGGTCAGTGACAAGCATCTCTACCTGCTGATCCATCGCCCTGGCCCTCGTGACATTCCCCCCCCATTCCATCTTCCTTCTCAAATGCATCCCTTTCTACCCGCCCTGAAACTTTAAAGCATTCAGCATTCTCTCTTCCCAAATGTCCAGCAACCCCTCTTCCATGACTCTATAACCATGAAAAGCAAAGGCTATCCTGAAAAATCAACACTCTCCTTCTCCCTTTAGTGGCTCCCTATTGTCTTTTTTCCTATTAACTTATTAAGAGAAAATCCCTGGGGCCTGGAGATTAAGATGGCTCAGAAGTTAAGAGCATTGGCTTTTCTTGCAGAAGACCTGGGTTCGAATCCCAGCACCCTACGGCAGCTAACAACTGTCCAGTTCCAGGAGAATTAGCACTGACTCTTCTGTCCTCTGTCATGCACTTACATATATGCAGGCAATACACTCACACACATAAAATAAAAATAAACAAATATTTTTTTAAATATTAAGGAAATAAAGAAAATAACCTTGCTCCGCTCCCATGTGCTGCTTGTTGCACTGGCCTTTGAACGCTACCCCGGTGGGTTGACAGTTAAGGCTGCCAGTGATACACAGCAGTCACCTTCAGTCTTACTGAACTTGACCTCTGTGTCCTTTTAGAGATTTTGATCCTTTCATCTTTGGAAATAATTCACCTCCCTGATTTCCAGACAACTCTGATAAATATTTTGTTGTTTTGTTTCCTTCAAACTTTTCCTCATTCTCTACTTTCTTTCCTCTTTCTTGCTCAACAATATATGCTGTAAAATTTTTTCCACAGAACGTGGACCAACTCCAACCATTCTGGGTTTACTTAATATGGCAGCAAAACTCCCGGGTGCCTCCTCAGTCTCATCTGTTCTCAGTGTGTTGTTGGCTATTGTTCCCATGCCTGAGACTTTGAAGTCTCACAATGGGAACCATGACTGCTCCATACTTAATCTTATCCAGTATGTTCCTTGAGATGCTGAAAATAGGCAAATCCATGTCCCGGATGCAGGATTATAACCAGATCCCTGCTGCTTCCCCTTACTTCCTCCTGGTGAGGACTACATTACATGCTCGTGGACTATCAACCTGCGCCCACATCTGTACCCCTGACCAGACATAATGGAGGGAACGCTCAGCCCTCTGTGGGTAAGAAAACATGTCTAGCTTCTAGCTTTCTGAGTCTTTTTTCTCGGTCTGCTTCCCAATTTTTTTTACTTCAAAGCTTTGAAACCTTGGTCTTTCCTACAATTATTCATTGGATTATATTCTCCCTATGCTCTTTTTGTTTCATAGAAAACTTCTCATGCACGCTGTGTGCATTATGCCATCACAGTCTCAATCCCCAGTTTACTTTGTCTAGTCTGTCTATTTTCTTGGTCAAGATCTCTCTCTCTCTCTCTCTCTCTCTCTCTCTCTCTCCCCCTCCTTTCCTCTATCTTATCTATCATCTATCTATCATCTATCTATCTATCTATCTATCATCTATCACTATCTCCAGAGGACTTTCTGTAATTTTCATCAGAGTTTCCCACAGACATCTCAAAATTAACATGTCAAAACCGGAGTCACATCTTTCTGCTACCAAAGCCGCTGATTTTGCAAGTCTTCCTAGTTCCTGTGTGAACTGTGGCACTGTTCCACAGTCATCCAGCAGAGCAAACAACGGAGCAAACTAAGCAGTGCCGTCTAATGCCTTCCTCTCCCCTGCCTGCCAGTCCTACTTAGTTGCTAATTTTCGCCTTCTGCTTCCTGTCTCACCAACCTAAATGCTCTTCTCACACTGCTACTCCCTCAGTCTAAAGGGAGTCTCTTCATGACACTTCCCTTCACACCGAACCATGTCATTCAGACCCCGCTTGCATTCAGGCACACGAAGTTTCAGTTTGTTGTGTTGTTGGTTGCATGCTTTTCACCACTCCTAGATGTTAAGGTGCAAGAGATAGGAGAGGATTTTCTCTTCTTAATTATTGAAATCACTGCAGCTCTATCAACTTGGCGCTCAGTCCTGTGAAACCAAGTTTAGTTCCGCTGGCCAAACTTACGTACACAGAATCAGTGACACCACCTGTCACCACACCAAGTTTTCAGGGTTAGACATCTGAAGGGTGAACCTCCATTATTCATTGTCTTTGTAACTTTAAAGAACAAGTACAGTGTTCTCTACTAAGGACCACAAAACATTCAAAGATATTAAAAGGTTAAATAATCCCTGAAAACAACATGATATGATCTGCAGTCAATGGTGGACACGCATTAATTTGTTTCCCCACTTTATATTCAGTTCTTATCCAACTGTATTGCATGTGAACTCCCCACATGGGTCACATTAGTCTTTGAGTCTGCAGAATAAATTTTGACTCTGATCAAGTTGGTGGTCTCTGCTGGGTCTCTGGCCTTATGCTTCTGCGGTTTTGAGACAAATAAGCCCATTAGGTGGGACAAGGGAAATTATCCTTGATGATGTCCTGAAATAACTGTGTGGCTCAAAAATGTTAATCCTTTATTTTTAGGAACACGAGTCTCAGTATTTCAAGGTTCCAAAAGCGTGATTGATCTTTGGAAAATGCTATTTATGAAGGCAATATATTCTTTTGAATACAGGTCAAAAGTTGAAGGCACAGCGTCTGATGTTATATCAGCAATATTATAATAAATCGTGACAACTGAGATATTTCTTTCTTCAATGAAATTCTCACCATAATATAGTTCCAGAATATAAATATAAAACCATAATTAAAACTAAGAGTAAAGTATTATATCATAATTTATCCCACTAAATTTAGACCTTTTGATAAAGTTGAGGAAATTTTATTGGCTGCTAAAAATACATAAGTGATTTTTAATTTGTTTGTTATAAATAAAAATAAGTTGTCTCCTGTGAGTAAATTATTTCTATTGCACTTTTTACCCAAACTTTTGACACTCAAAATTCTCATCTTTTATTTAAAATTTGGTTCACCCTTTCAAAGCATTGGGAGTAATGGTCTTTATAGTTACACAGTATTTTATATTCTACTGTCTTTTTGATCTATATCACTACATCTAAGCCTTGCATTAAATTTCATGAAATGGATAAGCCAGATATAATTTCACAGATGAGGAAACTGTCACCTCCATCCACGGTCACCTGAGTAGTAACCAGCGGAAAACTCGGAGCTTCCATCATTTACTCTACTGCTCTTTGAAATTCATCAACTATTCCAAACTCAGGAAATAAATCTCTCTCTGACGCTTCCAGACACCGACCCTTGGTTTGCACCAGGATATCCAGGGTCTGAACTGCTGGCTGACTTTTGATTGCTTCTTTCTCTTTGTCATTTCAAAACTGAAAGGGCAAAACTTGGGAAGGGAGCCAAGCCCTAGGCAGTGAAAACTTTACTTCTTAGGACTTGGAAAGTCCACTTGATTCTGTCAAAACAGAGAAAACTGTAGTTCATGTAAAATTCATAACACAAATGAATTTTTAAAACTTGCAAAGATGGCTAAGTTATAACCTCACAAGCTGTATTTTAAGACGCATCACCAGTCTGCTTCTGGACAGTACAAACTAACTTGAACCAGTCTGGCCTTCTCATAAAAACAGCTATAAAACTGGACAAATGTAAGAAAGTATTATTTTTTTCAGATGCTTGAAAACAGGCAGCACAGGTCCGTGAGTCCCAAGGGAAGAAAGTATAAGATAAGCCTCACGGAGTCCGGCTTTCAGCCTGGGAGCACTAGCCGAACTGCAGTGAGTCAGACAGCCACGTCCTGGGGAAGCCATTAGAGCTCTGAGCTTCTGCCTCTGTGCTTCAGGGAGTGCACAGCTCTTTCTTCCTGATGTCATTTAGACTCTTGGTAGTTTATCTGCTGAAAGAGATCACTGATGAGCATGCCACACAGAAGAGCAAATCCCTAGCCTCGTTTATTTTCTTCATTCTCACTAATCATCTGTATTACTGCATGGCTTTCTGTTACTATATTTGTTTACAACTGTTTCCCAGTAAATTAAGTTTCACAACAATATGAGTTCTGCTTTGCATGATGCTGTATCTGTGCTCCTGGCATGAAAAGTGTAGCAGAACATTTACAGAGTCTCTCTCTGCCTCGAGGGACATACCAAGAATGTGGCTGACAGAGATGAAGCCAATAGAGTCAACTACTTTCCAACCAACCAGTGACTTGAGGGGGAGGGTCTAGCGGGAAAGCAGTGAAAGCGGGTAGGAGACATGTGTTTGGGCAGCTGGTTGCCATCTTGGGGAGGGCACCAGAGGTCCCAGGAAAAGTCCTTTGTAAGTAACCCCGAATAAACTGGTTTCTCTAATTGGAGAGCATTCTCTCTTAGCTCTATCAATTCGGACCTAGAGGGGCAGGACAAACGCCAGGCCTCACTGAGAAAGGGGACAAAAAGACAAAAAGAGACTCTGTGTCTATACTTGAATCAGAACCGATCATTTGTGCTCACACAAATAGTATCAAAAAAAGTGTCTTCATGCTTAAATTTATTGTCTTTGGTAACCAGAGTGGTGGTGTGTGTCGATAAGCATAAGAATATGAACATGGGAAACCAAAAGACCGCCAAAGGAAAAGAAAAGATAAAGACAGAGACAGGAAAGTGCAGAAAGGATCTCGGAAGGTGATAATCTTTGTCATTGCCATTTCGCACATTTGATCACACTTTCTGATGTTCTCTGGATGACGTTGATGTGTTCAAAATGCACTGCTATTCTGCAAGTTCTACAGTGCTTTCTAACCGATGTTCTTGGAGTACTGTGCTAAGGTTGCAGGTGACACCTGCAGCTTAGCAGGAGAATCCAGCATCTTCCTTCTATGCATGACACAAATATGTAACAAACACAAAGAATTTTGAGATTGGGGACAGGCATGATCTGGAAGAAGCCAAAACCTAGCGAGGGAAGCAGAACTGAGAATGAACATCATGAAGACTGGCCAGTGCAGAAATGGAAGTGTGCATAGACTGCTAAGGAAACCCAGAGAGGAGGCATCCAAGCGACTGGCTGGAGAGACGCCGAGTCTTCTAGGAGGCTATGCATACAGTTAACTGCAAAGCATATGTGTATTTTGTACACAGAAGGATACAAGAAGCCAGAAAAGACCTCATGTCCTAAGCTCAGCCATGAGAAAGCCAGCTCCGTAGACACCTACAGGAAGTTCTTCCATGCTGGACCAAAAAGCAATAGAGAGAGTAAGTCAGGAACCACATCATGGCTGCAGCATGCTCTCGAGGAAGCTATATTTAAGGAGGAGGAAATGCTGAAATACTGAAAACATGATCCAACTTGCAACCACCGAAAGAATATTCAGCAATGCACTGAGAAGAAAGCAGATCTGTCCATAGAATACTGTCTGAGTTCAGTCCAAGATGGTAAGCGCCTGATCAGAATGAGTGATCTGGCAGAGAAGGATAGGCAAGTGGGCCCAGGAGTAGAACCAGGGGAGCAGGCCGCTGGTCCAGCGTCAGGGCCGGGGAAGGGACTGGCTTCAAAGCTCTCTACTTGGACGGCTGTGTGAACAGGTATGCCTGCATCTAAGTGGAAAGCCACTGGCTTCCACGCCTACAGCTGTGTGCTGGTGAAGTTTCTGTGCCTGTCTCAAACTCAGGGAGGAAGACAAGAGACAGACCTGGCTTTCCTCAAGTTAATAACGTGAGGGTGCAACACTGAGCACACACAGTGAGGAAAAAGTTCTATGTGCTGAGGGAATGCATGGGATCACATGGAGCGAGGAAAGGACAGTTTATCAGAAGGGACAATGGGTATTCTTCGAGTAATTATATATATATACATATGTATATAATTTTATATATATATATAATTTTTATGTCACAAACATCTTTTTTGTTCCAGATCCAGATTAGGCACAACTAACTTCTGACAATGATTTTGAACATGAGTTTCTTTTATCATAAAGGAATATGAACAATGAAAAAGCTGATTCTGGTATCAATTGTAAAGCATGATGGAAAAATTCTGTGTGCTCATGATGGTGGTACCACATCTTCACCAAGGATTACGATTCTTTCGATCTGACTTTTATGAGAGGCTGCTGTTCTCCACAAATGCCATTACCAACCCCTCCTCTTCCTCCATGAGTACTTATGTAGATCACAATATCATATCTGTTCTTTAATAGTTTGGTAAATCTAGACTGAGTTTAACTGCAAATCTATTAAATCAGCTGGTGTACTTCTGGTTAGAAAGTGCTTTTTTGTTTTGTTTCATTTTGGGATTTTTTTGAGATAAGGTCTCCCTGTAGGCCCAGCTAGCTTGGAATATGCTAAATGGATCAGGCTGGGCCCAGTCTCGCAGAGATCCATCTGCTTCTGCCTCTTGAGTGCTAGGATTAAAGGTATATGCCACTATGCCTGGCTGTAATGTGCTTTTTAGAGATTTATTGTATTTTATTTATGTGTGTCCAAGTTCCCACAGAGGCCAGAAGCAGGCAGCAGATCCCGGAGCTCAAGCTACATGTGTATGTGGACCTCTTGACATGGGTGCTGGGATCTGAACTCTGGTCCTCTGATAGAGCAGTCAAATACTGCTATCCGCTGAGCTACCTCTCTAGTCCTGTCAATGTAAAGTTTTACAATATTTTCAAATGTAAACTATTTGATATTCATTTTTTAAAATATTTTATTGTTTTTATTTATGTGTATGAGCATGTTGCCTGCATGTGTACCTGTGTTGTGCAGTGCTGGTGGGGGTCAGAAGTCACCCAATCCCCTGGAACTAGAGGTTACAAACAATTGTTAGCTGCCATGTATCCAATACAGAGTTAACAATTCAAAAAAAATAAAAAGTATTCTTTTTTTTGCCAAAAAGCAAAATAGTAAGACTCTCACAGACAGAGTTCTTTGTGTTTATTTTTAAATAATTCACTCACTGTTGATGGAATCCTCCCAAGCACTGTAAACATTTACTCACATAAGGAAAATCTGCTTTTCCTTACCTGAAGAAATTTTAGTCCAGCAAACAGATTATTTATATGTGTTCAGCACTCAATTATTGATCGTTTTTGTGGTGTGGAATGCATAATTAAATATCCAACAACTCTCTGTGTTCTAAGTTACATAAATTTGAATCGTATTTCGGGTTGGTGTTCTACTCATCGTCTTTGACTCCTTTCCCATCAGGTACCTGCCATGTTTTCACGTGGGTAGCACCTCATGTCACCAAGTTCTTTTGCCCTAAATTTGAATTAATTGAAGAGAGTGGTTTACTCAAGCAGCTGAGCTTGTAATAGCTTTGTATAGTATCATGCTTGTATACAATGTACTGTGATCACACTCACGCCCGCTACTCTCCCATCACGCTCTACTGATCCCCTTCTTCCCAATTAGTCCCATCCCTACCTCCATGTCCATCTTTCCTTCCTTCCATCATGCCTTCCATCTGGCCTTTTCTTCCCTCCTTCCTTCCTTTTCTTTAAGTCCATGTAGGCAATCATAGGTGCTGTGTGTTCACGACGGCTACTACCACTCCCACCTCATAACCAGAAGACAGTGAGTGCCCCACTGAGCGTCTCTTCATCCCCACGCCCACGTCCCTCCTCTTCCTCCCTTCCCATGCTCCCTGGACCTCAGAGGGGGTGACAGAGGTGTCATTTAGGGCCAAGCACTTGCCACTGAGTTTTTAAATCTCATCTAAACTGTAACATTCCTTATGAAAACTACTTGACCGAGAAGTAAGAACAATTATACATGCGAGAAATCATTTGAATATTTTCATATTTCCTTGGGATCCTTCAGGAAGCAAACTGTCTCTGCCTTTGGAATTTTATCCATTCATATAAAGCAGCATTTATTAACATTCATATTCAGTCTTTTCTCCTCTAAAGTAACTTAAAGGAACCTGTGGATCAGAGAATTGAGTGACTATAAGAGACAAGCTTGTGGTTCCAGCTCAGTATTTGAGTGAAATTGTCAGGGTGCTTAAACTCTTCAAAATTCAGTCTCTCCTTCTGTGAAATTGGGAGATTAAATACACATAATAATACAGGCAGTAAATCAGTGACCATATGTGGTCCTTACACTACGTTTTACTTGACAAAATAAATTTGCTCTGTGGAGTCCTTGACTTCAAGATCTTTGACTACATGCAAGCTCAGAAAACATTAAAAATAGGGTATATTCTAACTATATAAACAGCTTAGCCAGGCTTCTCATCCTAGTGTTGTGAACCAGAGGAAGTTTCACTAACTGGAGATGATTTCATGCATTCGTTATTTCCTTTTATTTGGAAAATATCCCCTAAGTTGAGGCACATTACTATCATTTAACAATGTGCTTAGGCCATTGTTGACTGCTCAGTAGTAGCATGTCGACAATGACTTATTTGTACTTAACTATTTCTCAAAGTCATTTCTCTAACTGTGTGATATGAAAACCATGGCAATGGCTAATTGTGCTTTTAAACACAGAATGAAGTTGAATGTGGACTGAGTCCTTCAAGTAGAGAGGTAATGCAGACAGATACTAGCTGCTGCACTAAGCCTCATGTTTTTGGTAAATTTTTAGGTATTTCATACAGAACATCTTAATCATCTTTATACCCCCTTCCCAATTGGCACCCACCCATAGCCCCCCACACACGCTGGAATCTATGCATCGTGTCATTGTGTTAAGGACTGTCTAGTCAAGTTGGTGTCCCCAGATGTCCCTCAATGTTATCTTATCCACTGAGGTCTAGTCAGCCTATCTAGAGTCCCTCCCTTCAAGAAGATCAGCTCTTCCTCACCCAGCAGTAATCAGCTCCCAACAGTTCTTCATCTAAGATTGGGGCCTGCTGCTCATTTCCCAGGTCTCCGTTGAGTTTTTGTCTGCTTGAGTTTGCGTGGCTCTTGTGCATAATGACACCACTGCTGTAGCAGTGAGGTCCAAGGTCCCAGGAGCCTGTAAGACTTTATTTCCATATCATTTTACAGAGACTGATGCAGTTAAAGTTAAGAAGGTGAAAAAAATGCTTTGTTGCAGAACTTAAGACTAGAGCCCAAGTCCTCTAAATCAAAGCTATGTCTATTTTAACTACTGTCTGTGACCCACAGGTACACTACCCTAAATTTTCACAATAAAATAGCCAGTGCTGCTACAAGAGACAAGGAGAGACTATGCCTAAAATATGGGAGTGAAACACCTTTTGATTTTATTTGACGAAGATGTCATCCTGTGGTTTAGAATCATATGAAAGATGATCACATCATATTATACCTGAGCTCTTTGTTCCAGTGGATTTTTCTGCCAGACTAAAAGAGCATACTTAAAGTATACTTAATTTAGTCGCTTATTTATTCATATGGTACTGATCTTAAATTAGAATTTAATTATAGAAATAATTTGATGAAATTAGCCTCATTTAAATATATTTTATTGTTCTTGTGTACCAAATTTCAAAACAGAATTACTTGAAGGTGGGCAAAACCCTCAAATAGAACAGTCTCATATAAACAACTATCTGCCAATGGACTATTTCACTCAGCAGTTCACTGCATGGCCTGATGAGGCTAACAACTCCCCTCGTTCAGGAAAGGCAGGAGTACGGTTTCTAAGTAATCATTGCCAAGATGACAGCATCATTAAAAATTGTCATTCTGAAAAGGCTTATGCCCAATGCTCTGGATATTTTCAGGTAGGGAAGGAGGCAGCCCTTCCCAGTCCCTCCCCGGTCCCTTCTCAGTCCTTACATGGTAGCTGCAGATAGCAATTCTCTTCTCATAAATATGTGGTCATGGCCCTCTGTTTAGGAAGTAGACCTCACCTCAGTTGTATGCTCTCAAGAGAGAATTGTGCTAGATGGATGAATGTTTGAAAATCAAAATGGAAACTTTCTGATACTCCAGAGTTTCCAAACCTCATGGTGGTAACAGGGCCTGATGAACTGTGGGCTCAGGTCTCCCACTAACGCTGGAGAACCCGCACAGCCTCCCTGAGACTCGCTATTCTCCTGAGTAAAATGTTGATCATTGTCCTCCATTCTATGCCAGATTTGAATTCTTCCAACTGTCCAGCTTTCTGCTCAAAGAAAGCTGTTAAATTCTTCAGAAAGACAGACTCACGGTTTATAATTCATTCTAATAAATTCAGTGCTACCACCTCTCGCCATTAAGAAAAGAAACAATAAACAAACACGTGAATCAATCACGAATGACGATGCTTATGCTGGAGACGTGTAATAATTCTCATTCACTTTTAGAATGCCTAATATACACTCACTCATTTTTAAAACAGCTAATAACCTGGACTGGCATACAGATTTTCAGATACGTCAAGTGAACATGGGGCATGTCTTCTAGGAAAAACAAGGCCCCCCACCTCGTTATTTTTGAGAGGTATGTTGTTTTGTTGCTTTGTTTTATATTTATGCATAAAGAAGAAACTAACCATTCACAGATTTTTTTTTTAACTCAGAAGACAACAAAAAAAAATGGCAAATTTTGAGATGTGTGAGAAAGTTAACTTTCTCTAGAGAGTGTGCAGAGTCAAGGTTTTCGTTCCACTCAGTTCTCAGTCACTGTGGTGTCGTCTAGGTATAACATGCAGATGGGAGAAAGGAAATCCTGTACTTATAGCTCTGAAAGAAGGAATCACATCTTTGCTATTTAACTTTGTTTCTGTAGCTTCGCTTCATACATAAGCTGTAGGTGGGTATTTAAAAATAAAGAATGGCTTTCCACTCCTGGTCCATCTGCGTCCCAAGCAAGAGTCTGAGTCCAGGCTTTCTTGGGAACACAAGTTTAAGCAGAGCTGCACAAGGTTTCATTTGGAGGCAAAAATCCCAAGACATTAAAAATAAGGATAAAAGGGCCAGCAAGATGGCTCAGTTGATAAAGTCACTTGCTGCCAAGCCTGATGACCTGGTAACTTGAGTTGAATCCCTGGACCTCCCAGGGTGAAGGGAGAGGTCATGGTCCCACAGGTTGTCCTCCAACGGGGTCCACAACATACATGAGCACATCTGCATGCTAATAATAATAATAGTAACAACAATAATAATAAAATATTAAAGTGAAGAGTGAACAGAAAAATCTTTATTCAGCTGAAGGAGAACCTCATCTTTTGGTCAACCAATGGGTTATTTACTTAATAATTTTCTTATTATATTGCAGTGGTTAGAATGAGAATATTCCCTACAAGTTCCAAATATGTGGATGTACTGTCCTCAGCTTATGATGCTGTTTGGGGAGGCTTTAAGAGGTGTGGCCATGCCAGAGGAAGCACCTCATTAGGGGAGGGCCTCGAAAGCTCTTAAGCCTTGTGGGATTCCAGTTGCTCTCTGTTCCTAGTACCTGCTTGAAGATGTGAACGCTTGGCTTTCGGCTCTGGCCAACATTCGTGTCCACCATGACAGACTCTGGACCCTTTGGAACCATATGCTAGATAAACTCTTTCTCCTCTAAGTTCTCTTGGTGATGGTGTTTTATCATAGCAACAGAAAAGTCACTAAGACAAATACATACTTGATTGTGGCCATATTCTCTATCATTTAAAAGATTTGCCTGATCAAAAGTCCTTCCCTTTTTATCAGCTTATTTATATGGAAAAGCTTCTCAGGGATTATATAAATAGGAAAAAAAAAATCAGGAAAAGTTTTTACACAGAACTTTGTCTCATTCCCACCCACCCCCAAATTTATTCCTCAGTACTGAAACTACTTGAAATAAGAACACATCTATACTAGTATTGGTTTCTAGTAGCTCTTATGGGTTAATAATTATTAACCATATATAATTTATATCATTTCACCAATTCAAAGGAAATAGTAACTAAAAAATTAAAAGTATTTGCCACTTAGAAGTCTATGGCACAAGACTTTAAAAATTTTTTTAAATTTCAATTTCTATAGTTTGCTGCAAGTGATCACTCAAAAGAACGTTCCAAAAATAAAGATTACATCGCAATGACATTCTGCAGAAGAAATCAAAAGGAAAAAGGATTAAAATAGAAAGGAATGTTATAAAATTCCAATGAGTAAAGAGTTTGTTCATGAATATTTTAAGTAAAAGCTTCATATCAACTTGCTATTGTATAAGGTAGATTTTTGAAGCATTTTACATTGGTTTTATCTTAAGTCAGTAATTATAATATCTCCCAAGGTGTATTTATTGAAATTACTTAAAATATGATGAAAATGTTACAACTTACTGTGCTGGGAGCACACGGATCCAAATCCTCCTCAGAACTCATCTCCAGGTGCGTATCTGGGGACCCCCGCCCTACCAGAGCTGCTCTACCGGCTCCCATCCCTCATCCACCACTCCGCCTGAACCCGATCACCCCTTCCTTCAGCGCAGTTCCTCTCACATCACTAATGTTCACTCCTTATCAGTCTAAGCACTTGGGAATTTTACATAAATGTACAATGTTACATTTTGAAAATAATACAAGAAAAAATCCATCCCATACTTTCAGACTTCTCTTTTTGAAGGATTTATTTATATCTTATGTGTATGCATGTTTTGACTGTATATATGTATGTGCACCATGTGTGCACCTGGTGTTTGGAAGGGGAATTGCGGATAGGAAAGGAGCCTCATTGTGGGTACTGTGAACTGATCCTGGGTCCCCTGTACGAGAAGCAAATGCTCTTAACCACTGAGCCATCTCCCATTTCAGCATTCTTACAGATTCTCTTCCTGAGCTATGTATATGTGTTTAGAGTGGTTCAAAAATTTTAGATGAGTTTAGACCTCAAACAGTCTGATCTGGCTTGGGATTGAGAAAATGGCTGTCAAGGTCTGCCGAATTTGAAGTTGCCAAAGAGCTTATAGGGCTGTTATTTTCTACAATATATTTTATGAATTTCTTTAGAATTTCATACATGTATACAATGTATTTTGTTGATTCTTTGAGAATTTCATAAAATGTATTGTAACATATTCAGACCTCCCTCCCCCTTCTCCTCTCAGATCCACCCCACCTCCTTAGCCCTCCTACACACACTTCAAGTCCTCTATTTTTTTTAAGGTGTAGTAAGTCGTTAGTGCTCCCCAAATATTCTTGGGTATGAGTCTGTCCCCTGGATCCTAATCATCCTACCCAGTGTCACACCCTTAAAGAAAGCTGACTCTTCTCTCCGCCCTATCAATTGCCAATACTTCCTAAGCTATGGTCAGACTGGATGTCCACTCCCACTCCGTGCTGGGATTGTTGTCTGGCTTGGGCTCAGGCAGGTCTTCTGCACACTGTCACAAGTACTATGGGTTCCTATGTGCAACTGCCCTGTTGTGTCTGGAAAACAGCTTCCTTGTATTCATCCACCACCTCTGACTCTTACAGTCTTTCCACTCCTTCATCTGTCATGCTTTCTGAGCCTTTCCAGGTCAGTGTGGTATAGAGCTGTTCCTTAGAGTCTAGGAGGAGACACAACACTAGTTTTACAATTGCCTACTAGGCATTATCTATAAAAACCAACTTTAGAATTGTTAAATAAAGAATTTCTTTTAAAATGTATATACATCTTCTAGAGAAAAATAGGCTCATACAGGGAACTTTAGAAATAAAATGTAAATATGCCCTAAGCACATGTACACACAGCAACACTAAATGGACTGAGTAGATTTATATGAATATAAAGAAGAGGCCATGAAATTGAGAGAACATAGAGGGATTGGGAAGAGCTAGAGGGTTAGAGAGGGGATGGAAATTATGTAAATACAGTAATCATATATGAAAAAATCTCAAAACGCATAAAAATAAAATACAAAATTGCATCTCTGGGCCGGAGAGGTAGCTCGGCAGTTAAGACCCCTGGGCCGCTCTTGCAGAATTCCCAGCACCCACATGGCAGTTAACAACTGCCCATAACTCCAGTTCCATGGAATAAAATGCCCTCTTCTGACCTCCCAGGCATTGTACAACATGGGTGCATCTACACACATGCAGGCAAAACACTCATTCATAAAAAATAAAAATAAATAAATATTAAAAAATTAGATCTCAGATTCCAAATCTCCATGGTAATTGAAAAGAATGTTCACTATTTTATTAATGCAATGGACATTTACCTTCCTCATCTTGTTTAATCTGAGGCTGCCAGCGACTTTCATAAATTAATAAATGGTTTCCTATAAAAGGGTTCCTATAACAAAGTACTGCAGTCTGAGGGACTTAAAGTTAAGTACTCTGACAGCTTCCTATGGCTCTAGGTAGATGCTTCATGGCCTCTTGAAGCTGGGTTGCTCCAGCCCTTCCCTCTAGCATTACATGCCATCTTCTTCCTGCGTATCTGTGTCCTAATGTGGAATTTCCTCTTCATATAAAGACACATGTCTTAGTAGATTCAGGGCTCACACAACTCCAGTATGACCACATCTCAACCAAATACATCTTCAATGACCTTATTTCCAAGTGGCTCATATTCTGAGATACCAGAAATTATGATGTACACAGTTCAACCCGTAACAGTGAGAAACCTTGCACCTCTCTTGAAAATCCCTCAAAACCCATCCAGTGCCCTAGCTCTCCATTCTTCAAGGTCTCCCTTGCTTAGTGGTCCCTCAGGTTTATGTGCCGATAGCTCCTCTTTCCCAGCCTCCCATCACCAAAGTGCCTAAGCGTCTGCTCATGGCACATATTCTAGTCTGCAGTCTCTCTTGGCCGAAGTCATCTGTGACCATTTTAGCACAGGCTGCCCCAATGTCTCTCACTGTGGCCCCTCTTCTGAGCTCAAATACAAAACCATCTCCTTCAAATAGCCTTAGTTCTCTCACAGGCATGTCTAACCTGCTGCTCCCAAATCCCACTACTCACCCCCACGCCCCATCTGCTCTCCCTCCAGTTCTCTGTCTCAGTAATGACACCCACATCCCCCCAGTTGCTCATGCCAGTAACCTGACAGTCATCTTGGGTATATTCCTCCTCAAAATATATCTTGAATTGACAGAGCATTCTGTTTTTCTTGCCAATACTCTAATTCAAGTCATCGTCATAACTATGCTAAAATGATCAGACTCTGGGTAAATTCCAAAGTCCATACAAGGCCTCCATGGCTCCTCGTGTTATTTCTTGGAAGAGCCCTTAGAACAGTCAGTGGTAGTCTGGGTGTGTCATCAACCTTTGCACCCTTCTCCTGTGCCTAGAGTCAACCTTCCCTTAGTGGGTAGGATTCCCAGGAAGAGAGTTTATGACAAAGAAGTTTCTTAGAAAGGGTCCATCTGTAGGAAAATAAGGAGAGCATGAAAAGCCTCTAGCTGCATCCACTGTCCTCCAAGTATCCTCAGAGCAAAGTAGTCAGCAGAGAACAGCATCATGTGGCATTGCTGACGCCTTCAGCAAGACCGTGCAGGAGAAGAGGAAAGTTCAGTTCCTGACCTCCGATGACTGACCTGACCTGAGAACACAAATCAGTTACAAAGGACCAAATGTGTTGATGAGTGAATAGTGTTAGCATTCATTTTAATGTTTTAATTCCCCCTGGATACTCAATAAACCCTGAGACTCTGATCTTGTCCTTCTGCTATCCAAGGTGTAGGGAAATTATTCTTCCAAGACTCTGGCTTCCCCCAACCCACCTTCCTCCTATATCCCAAAAATCTCTTGTTCTTCTTGGTGGCTCTTCATAATGACATAAACCAATGAATGTTGGACAATTAATAGCCAAGCTTGAAGAGAGCCGAAGTTTAAGGCTAAGAGGCAACAATGAGGGTGTGGGTTGGGACCACAGTGCCTCTCCCTAGTCTGAATGAAGCTCTGGCCTTCACTGCACAATTGCCAGCAGGACAGACAGTAGGAGAAAACAGGAACGCTATTTAATAGCATGTTCCCAAAGGCAGACTGGACTACTGAGGCACAGCGCATTTCCCTGTTTTCTGAGCTGGTTTAACTCCAAAGACCACTGAATCCACAGTATGCTAATCATCTAAATGAGCTTCTCATGGACAGTTGACCTTTTTTTGAAATTTTTTCACTTTCTGATACCCTTGATACTAAAACAATACTCATTTTAAGTAATTTATCTAAAAACCCTTTATCGTGCAAGTTTATTGATAAGATAGTTATCCAAAAATGTCACACTGGTAGCAAAGCAGGTACAGGAACATACCTGCTACTTTCCCTGTGCTTAACCCGTGAGCATTCTTGTTTCGTTGTTCTTTTGTGGCTCCTCTTTCCTTATTATAAGACTCCTCTACTCCCATACATGCATTCAAGTATTTGACCTGCCTCCAGAAATCTACTACCCAAAAGAATTCCCATTTTCCTCACTGTCTGCTCCTATTGCCACTAGCCCGATTGAGGCCAGAATTATTAGACTGAAACGTAGGGTGAGACCACAGGGTCCTAACCATGCCCCTAAACTCAGTATCAGTGTCTCCTAAGGCACAGCTGCCTCATCCCACTGGTAACATCTGCAGCCTTGATTGTCTACAAAAACCCAGCTATAACCAAGTAACCACTTGGCTCACTAGTAAAACTCAGAATACTATCCCAGAATTTAAAGGCCTTCTACCATCTGTTCCCACTTTACCTCCCCCTTGCTTTTAGGCTTTATAGATCACATGCACTTTCCAAACTTTCTACCGCTGTTCACAGAGTGTCTTTCATTACAAAATTCTTTATCAGATCCCCACATTTAAATCAGACATCATCTGTGATTTTCTTCATGAATATATTTTATATTTCTTTTGATATCTGCTAAGGAAAATTATCTACAACTTTCCCAACTCCTAGAAATGTTGACTTTCACCTTCTGCTCCTCAAATGACCATTTTAGAATTTGTTTTCGGCTTGGTGTCAAAGGAATCCTTTGAGCCAGTAATGTGTCTGCACTGATTGCCACATTTTATTATTCTAGGAAAATTATAATACTTTTTAGCTATTTCTCATTTTCTTGATGCATTTTTCCTGGGATTCAAAATTTAGCATAACACACTGAAGATGTGTTATTTAGAAATTCCTCCATGAAAACACTATTTTCACTGTCATATATAATGGTTCATAACTATCTCAAGAAGCACAGTTGCCTTTGCTTTTAGTATTAAGGGATCAAACTCGGGGAAATCGCTTGTTTATATACTGATTTCATTCCAGCAGAAAAGAAAATCCTCCAAGTTAGGATTTGTTGCTGCTCCGTAGGGTATCGGGCAATTTGGTTTTATCTAGCTCAATATATACAACATTCTTTCCTCAAACTGTGTGTAAATACCCAGCTTCTCAGCAAGCTGTTTTGCCCAGTGTTTCATCTTTGTGGGTCTCCCATTAATGAGTTAATAAACCTGTGGGACACATCATTCTGTATTTGCATGATGGTACAATTTCAATATGAGATGTCCCCAACAGGCTCATGTGCTTGAACACTTGGTCCCCAGCTTCTGCTGGTGCTGTTTTGGGAGGCTGCATCTATAACGCATAGAGCCTGGCTAGCAGAGGTAGAACAGTAGGGTTTGATGGTTTGTGCCGACCTCTGGCTCTGGTCTGTGCTTCTGCTTTCTGACATATGTGTAACCACTCCTACAATCACACTTTCCTCATTATGCTAAACTGAAATCCCTCTGAAGCCATGAGCCAAAGTAACCGTCTCCTCCCTTAAGTTGTGACTGCCAAGTCTTTTTGTCACAACAAGAACAGCAATTCATGCACATGAGAATCATGGTTTTTAATTTTTTAATTATGCATTAACTCCTCATTTGGAAGTGCTTTATAATTACTTCATGTCCATAAAATACATCACCTTACTCTTTCTGTGCTAATGATTTTATGAAGCTATTATCTTCAAGAGGACAAGGCCCATGAAGAAAAAGTCACCTGCATATCTCCAAATGGCAGATACTCCAAAGTATCAATTGAGTATAAAGGGAAGGATGGGCAAAGATTGATCCTTTTATAATGAAAATTACCTTGAGAAGCCATTTTAATTGACAAATTGTTTATGAGGCCCAATTTGAAAGTAATTAGGTTCCATTCTACTTTATTAGAAGCAATACTTCAGATGCAATCACGTTTACCTTAGATATATTTTTTTTTGATTTTATAACATTGTCTAAGGAAGCCACTATTATCACCAAAGTGAAAGAACCAGTATCTTCAAAAAACCATATTAATATTTGTTACTATAAAGAACAAATTAGGTCAATCAAAATAACTGTATTAAAGGTGAATTGGCAAATTTACAACATATTTTTGGGGTGCACAAAACAAATCCTTCTGATAAAGCAATAATTAAGTGTCTTTGCTTGTAACGTCACTTGAAATAAATTGTCTCAGACCTGAGATCACCTGAGTCAACATAACTCAGCTGAAGAGATGGAGGAGAGTCCACCTGTATTGATTTGACCTGACTGATTCAGGTAATTCATGCCCAGGAAGTAAGACTGTTAATCAATACTGAACTAAACCGTCTGATTCAGGAAATCCTGATCAGCCAACGTGCCAGTTTACTACGTCAGAGCAGCAGTGCATTCAGGTCCACAGACTCTTCTCATCAGCACCAGCTTGGCTCTGACCACCAAATCTACACTTTTATATCACAGCCTCTGTCCAGTCCTCCCAGACTACGACTTGAAAAACCTACTTTAGGGCATTTGCCCTACACTTCAAAACTCTTATAGAAACCAAACATACAAACCCTTCCTTAGCTTTCTGCTCTTAGGATAAAGATGCCCTGCTTTGGGCAGAAACCAGTCAGATTATATAGCATTATATAATTAATCAAAGATCAGAAAGAGCACCTAGGCAGTGAAGACAAGAATGTAGCCAGCTTGATGATTTTCTGGTCATTCTGTGGTAAGGGTGTTGATTGACACTAAATACCATGGGTTATAAGTTTGTTATGGTTTCAGTGTAATTTGCTCCCCAAGATTCACATACTAAAAGTTTAGTTTCTGATGGGACAGCAATGAGAAGTGATTAAAGCTTAAAGAGGGGTGACCTAGTAGAAGATGACTAAGTGATGAACTCCATCCCCAGAAGAGGGGAGTTCTATCTCAGAGGGTCAGTCAGGTACTTGCAGAGCCACATTAGTTACTGTGGAAACAGGCTGCTTTAAGGTGAGGCCACCCTGTGTGTCTGTTCCCTTCTGTACACAATGTTGCCACTTCCACCTAGGTTTCTACCACAGGATGCCATCTGCTGAGAGGGGCTCCCCACAGCGGCCAAGCAGGTGACAGTATCACACACTTCAACTTCCAGAACGGTAAGACAAAGCAAAGTTATTGAAAAAGCAGCCAGCTATGCTATATTCATTCCTGTTACTGTGACAAATATCACAACAAAAAGCACCATAGGGGAGAAAGGGTTTAAACTGGCCTACAGTTTAAACGGTGAAGACCTCAGGGCAGGAACTTGAAACAGCTAGCTAGTCGCCTCACACCCGCAGTCAAGAGCAGAGAGAAATGAATGCATCCACGCTGCCCTGCTTGGGCTTAGCTCAATTTCTTTGCTGTTGTAACCGTGAGGACTCCCCTGGGCCGGGTCTTTCAGCTTTGGTTTATTAAAACAGCCCCTTATCGATGCACCCACAGGCAGACCCAGCGTGGATGCTGCCTGCTTGGGAGTCTCTTCCAGATGATTCTAGGTTACATCAAGTGGACAAAGTTCATTCTCACACTAACTCCAATACCTTGTTACAGGAACACAAATCAACTATGACACCTCTAAACAGCAGAGTCATGCCACTGGAGACTATCTGGGTTTGCAGATAACACAACTATGCAGGACTAATCAGGCACTTCTCCACTTTTCAATATGATTATTTGGTGCTACCAAAAGAGAGAACTGGAGAGATTGGAACACGAAGAAATTTTGACACACGTAGACAATCCATCTTATCCACTCAAAGCCATCTGCTTAGGACTGGCTCTCGAGGGAAATTCCGACCTGAAAAAGGTTGTCTACGACATTCTCATTTTCTCTTCCTTTTTGCTTCTCTGCTCACTCTCAGGAACCCAAAATTCCTCTGTACTTCTTGCGTCTGGACTGGATCTGATCAGTCATCTGTTCCTAGCATGACTGAGTTTCCATCAGTGATTTGTCTTCTCCACCATCTCTCATCCCCACCGTAACCTGGCTGTTGTTCTGGAACACGGACTTCACCAACTCAACAAGACGCAATGGGCAGTCTTGATGTCAACTCATCTGGGGACAAACTATCTGTAGAGATGCTTTGGTGTGATTGGTGGAGTCGTAGTATGGTTTCTATAGTGATGGCACCTGACTTAATGTGATTCAACTGATGACTTTTCCACCTCACGACCGTGTGAAGGCAATATGCACTCAGTAGAAAACACACATCAGTTTTTGAATTTGGATCTTTCAGTGACTGTTAGTACATTATCAGGTATAAACCCCTCATAAGTCAAGGAACATCTGTTCCAAATGGCATACAATTCTACATGGAAATGTGAAAAATGTTAACTAAAATGTGCATTACTATACTTTATATAATATTGTACTGTTTCAGTCTTTGAAATATGTATATGTAAATGTTTAAAGTAATATTCAATAAAACCCCACTGATGGTGGAAAAATAGTGTTTTGGTCTTTTCAATTTTTATTTTAAGTTTTTGTACAATGTACATTCACTGACTTATGACAGGAAAAGTTCACATATTCATTTAAAACAAAAAACTTATAAACCAGTCCATAGCTAAGATAATTAAAATAAAGCAAGCATCAAAACTCTATGGTTTCTTGGGACTGGAGAGATGACTCAGCAGTTAAGATCACTGGCTGCTGTTGCAGAGGACCCAAATTCAAACCCCAGCACCCACATGGCAGCTAATAATCAACCATAACTCCAGTTCCAGGGGCTACAATATGCTCTTCTGAACTCCACAGGCATTATATGACATGGGTACACTTACATACATGCCGGCAACACACTCACACATGTAAAATAAAAATAATAAAATATTTTGGAAAGCTCTAAAATTTCTTCTTAGTTTTTTTATATTTCAGAAAAGTAAATACAAAAGCCATTTAAAATATATTTTATAAAATAAACTAAAACAAATATTATTGCTTAAATGACTATAACCCCAATTTTTTTCTAATTTTTAATGGATTTTTGGAACTGTCCTCAAGAGAATAAGAAATAAACTTCCCACAAATTTGTGACTTATAAATCACATTTATTATTGCCCACAGGAAATTTTATGCTTAATGTATGCAATGAATTATGTGCAGCAATAAATGTGTGTCATTTAAATATATATAGCTATTAACTCTAGATTTTACATTTTATTAAAGGAATTCTGCAATGCATTTCTAAGTGGCTGTCATTTAAAATAACTGAGACTAAATTTACAGAAAGCATTTTTCTCTATAATGTTTTATTTGACTCAGTTAGCTTTTAATATTTTCACTTTAGGCTGATTTTCTTCATGTGATAAAATGTAAGAGTTTAAATCTTGGTGTAGGAGCTGGAGAGATGGTTCACTGGGTAAAAGAATTTTCTGTGAAGCATGAAGCCCTGAGTTCAAACCCCCAGGACCCATGTAAAAAGCTGAGCATGGTCATGGGTGCACTTTTAACCCCAATGCTATGGTAGCAGACAGGAGGATGACTAGGGCTTGCTGGCTGCCTGCCTAGCCTCAGGTTCAGTGAGTGATCCTGTCTCAAAAGAATAAGGTACACCTGACTTTCCCCTCTGGCTTCTGCACACACACACGTGCACACACACACACACAGAGACACATACACAAAACAAATCCTACGTGACTTCTGTGGGGCCAGACATGCAGTAGAAGATTAAGGGACGTCTCCACATCACGTGACTACAACTTGCTGTAAAGCAATGAAAGTACTTTTCTAGTGGAATGCCTCCTTCATTAACTCTTGTGACCTCTGCGGAACTCCCGCCTTCTCCTTGAAAATGAAGGGTTTGGGGTGGCGTCGTCTATAAAGGCCCAGTAAGCACTGATATAGCATGGCTTACAACCTGCTCAGCACTTTCATCTTCCATTCTGTTATCACAGATGAAAGGACCCCATCACGGAGTCACAGGCTCCTTCCTTCACATCGCCAGTGTCGTCCTGGAACAGAGAGCTCTTCGAGGCCGCCCGTGGCAGCACAGCCTCCTTACTCTCCACTGCTAGAATCAGCTTTGTTCTTGCCCACTTTCCAATGCTATGGCTATAGCCTGTTCCTACACTTGCATCCCTGCTGTGATGGCTATTTTATGTGCCCATCTGATTGGGATAAATTAAAGCTGATATTATTTCTGGGTGTATCTGTGAGGATGTTTCAGGGAAAAATTAGAATTTGAAGCAGTAGATTGAACAGAGAATACCCTTACCAATGTGGACAGGCTTCACCCAATCTGTTGGGGATCCAAATAGAAAAAAATATGTGGAGAAAGAACTAATTTCCTGTGTCTTTCCACGCGTACTGGACATCCATCTTGTCCTGTCCTTCGCCTGCACCTCTGGGTCTCAGGACTTAGGACTCAGAGGAGGACTCACACCATTGGCACCAACAAGCTTTCCAAGTTCTCCAGCTCCTGAACAGCACACACACTGGACTTCTCAGCCTCAATAATCACAGAGCCAATCTCTTTTAACAATTCCCTTTTATATATCTATATAGAGTTGCCCCATGGTATCCTCAGGCGATTGTTTCCCTGATAATATGAAATCTGTGTATGCTTAAGTCCCTTGTATAAAATGGCATGGTATTTTCATATAACCTATGCACATGTTTGTATACTTTAAAGCATTCTTAGATTACTTATGCTATCCAATACTATGCAAATGCTAAATAAAGAGCAGTGATACTTATTGTTTATGGAGAAAATGACAAAGGTAAGCCTACCATTTTCAGCGCAGGTGAAAATACTTGAAATTCTTTATATTTTACTTATGTTTTTATTTTATGTGAATGAGTGTATCGTCTGCAGGTGTGTTAAGTGCACCCATGTCACACAGTGCCCACGGAGGTCAGAAGAGGGTGTCAGATCCCCTGGAACTGGAGTTATAGACAGTTGCTATCTCTTGACCAAGGAGCCATCTCTCCACTCCCTGGAAATATTTTTGATCTGAGTTCAGTTCAATGTATGAATCTGGAACTAACAAGTACGAGGGCCAAGTGTCTGTGTGTACATACATATACATGTATAAATCTTAAATATGAACATGATACATTCATATATGCATCTATGTTGTGTGTAGTATGCAGTTCACTGGTTCCATTTCTCTGGAGAAACATGACTAATACATCTAAAGCACAAGAGAGGAAGGGTTATGACTTTCCTACCCTGGACTCTCCTGAAAATCCTCTGTACTTATATGCAAGTGCCTTCAAATTTCTGCCACAGATAATAAGGTCAGACATTGCTTAAAGGCAACACGTTGGAATTTCTAATGCAGAATCCACATTACAAATCAGACTCTGAGCCTACAGAGTTGGGCCAACCTGCCAAGACCACCTTTTGCTGAATTCTTAGATGCATCTCTCAGCTGCTTTTCTCATCCATGAACCCTCTATAATTTGCTCCTTTGACATCCCAGGCCATGAGAAGTTTGAACACAACTATTTTAACTATTTGACATGCAGAGTTGATATTTTAGCAGCCCTCTCCTGTACATATCATAATTATCCTTCTTTTAGTAAACTTTATAAAATAAAATGAATAAGTATGGTTCAAAAAGTGTAATTATCACTTACAAAGCTACATGTATGAAATCATGCAGCTATGAATTAAAAGAATAAAACTAAAATAAGGATTATAGTCCAAAATAAAATGGAAAGTGGTTATTGTGTTGGGCTGAATGATGGCTTCTCAAAATATATGCTCTAACCCCTAATACGAGGATCCCTGTGAGGATAATTAAGTGAGACATCTTGAGATGAGATCATTCTGGAATAATCAAAAGAGACTTAAATCCGGTGATTTATCCTTCTAAAAAAAGGAGAAAAACACACAGGTGGAGGCCTTGTAGACATGAAGGCAGACTGTAGTGATATGTCTACAAACCACAGAATGCAAAAGATTACACAGTCTCCTACTCTCCTCCTCAGAATATAGAAAAGAGACAAGGGTTGGGGACAGCTCCATTCTCAGTCTCCAAAAAGAGTCAACTTGTCCAACATCTTCCACCTCCAGAATGACAGAAAAAAGGGTGACTTGATAGGTCACAAGTCACCTAGTTTGTTAGACTTTATTGTGACAGTTAAAAGAAACTAATATTGATTAGTTTCATTTAATTATAAAAATTTGAAAAAAGGCCAACACATATATTGCTTTATCCTAGTAAGAGTAATAACATAGCAGTTTCTTTTTTCAAGCCATCACTTTGTAAATTCTATGATTTCATCAACGTTGATTCTTAAACATTCGTGTTTAGTACTCAATATAATCAATTTGCCGATATATCTCCAATCACTGTTGACTGTGTTGTTGTTTTTATTCATCTTATTTTAGAAAAGTTTCTTTTACATTAAGCCACAGACATAGAAGTAATCTGAAAATCTTAAATGCCAGAATAAATTTGGTAGAAATTTTGTTTCACAATAAATTCCAGAAATCACAAATATGCATGTCTTCACTAGCATCTTTTCTAGATGTTCTCCATATTCTCCTACTTAATTACACATGAAAACACCAAGAGGACATGAAGGGAAGCATAACTAAAGGACTCACTGCTCATTTTTAAAATCATGGTGCTGATCATAGTGTTTTTTAAATCTGTTGCATAAATCTAGGAACATGTCACATCGATGGATGGAAGACACAATCCTCCTCCTGAATGAGGAGGATCTGAGCAATTCTGAAGCTCAAGAAACATCCTTCAACAAGGACGAGAGCAGCTGAGTCTATACCAGCTGTCTGACTGCATAGCTGTTAGTTTTCCAAGATAATGTGCGTGTAGAATCCACTTCTCATCAAAAAGTAGAGAATTTCAACATACGAGCCTGAACCTTACATGTGCACACTATTTTTTTCAAATTCAACAGTAACTATAGCAAGTGTTTAGGTCTTACATCAGCAACACTTTTGGGAGGAGAAGAAATTGTTCACTGCCAGTCTGGTCTGGAATTGCTGGCACACGGTACAATAAGAGCAAAGCATTCTTTTATGACTGTGTATAACTTCTCTATAAATAATGTGCCCCTTACTGCCCACACCCCTGCAGTCTGCTCGCATGCCCCTGCTCCGAGAACTCCACAACCATGGAGGTTAAGAAAGAGCAAAGGGAAGCTGTGCCAGTTGGCAGGGTTGCCATACAAAATACCACATAATGAGCCAGTTTAAAGAGCAGCACACTACTCTCCCAGTCATAAGCCTCTGAGTGGGGGTCTGGCTTGTCTGGGCCTAACTTCATTGTGCTGGGCAATCCATGGTATCTGTAGGCTGGCTTCCAATTTCTGCTTCTACTCTCATGGGGCCTTCACATTGTGTGAACAAATTACCTTCCTGTAAAGACATCAGTCTTATTGAATTGGAGCCCACATTAATCACCTAATAGTAATTTAATTATAAATTCATTTCCAAAATAAGGTGACATTCATAGATAGGGGTTTTCAACCTATATTTCTGGACATAACTCAACTCATAATAGAGGATGAATTTTCCAGCTCTTGCTAACTGTAAAGCATTTTGCACTCTGCTGGCGTCACTTGGGGTGGTTTCTCAGGGACTCTGATGACCCCTTTCAGGAGGTATCAACTTCTTTTCAGTGGCAGAATGCTGACTAGGACACATCTTTTGTCTTTTTCTGTCAGAAATGTTAACAAAAACCTTGAATACTGAGAATGAGTCATCAAATTTTGTTTCATTTATTAACAAATTTGCTGTGTTTTTCTGGAGGTTTCTCTTTTTATTTGTACATTATTAGAAATGCTTCTTTCTTGGTCTAACCACTCTGCTGTTCAGCAATGCTCTGATTTTTTAAAACCATATATATTTATCCCTTCCCTCTTAACTTTAAATCTTTTAAGTTATACCCTTAAAATTCCCAACAATTTATGAATTCTTGCTTAATAAAATGTTCTTATATATCCTTAATTTTTTCCTTGAAATATCAAGTAATGTAAAAAGTGCTTTTTTTCATCCAGCTTTTCAAAATATTGAGAGAACATTTGGTCTAAATTACAAAATCTCGTAAAGCTCTCACTGTGTTGTGTATAAAATGCTTTGTCTGTTTCTTCTCACATCTTAGTTTCTTAAATATGCTGAACATTCATGTCTGTCTCCCTTTCTGCCTTTCTCTTAAGGATTTAATGTAGAATTCTTTTCCATACAAAATGAAATTCCAGTTCTGTGTGGGTGTGTGCATGTGTGTGTGCATGTGTGTATGTGTCAATTTTGCTTACTATTTTCATTTTACTTCTTACTTTCCTAACACTGATCCATGATGAGAGAGGCAGCAACACCTCCAATAAGTGTCTGCAGACCCCTGGTTCCACCAGGTTTCAGGCATGTGCATCTTCCTCTTCTAGGGATGCCCTTGGCACCTAACTCCTTCACCTGCATATGCTACACACACACAGCCCTCTCCAAACACTGTACCTAGCAACCTTGGATCAATTCCTGCCTGCCTCTGCCTAGCAGTACACTGCTCTCTTAATGTTTCTCCTCCCCCTTGACAACCATCAAACTTAGATTTTTATTCAGTCAAACCCCTGTTATGTCCATGGAGTAGACTGAAAAGGCCAGTTTGACCTGAACAAGTTTTGGGTGCATGTACAAGAAGGCAAAATTATGCTTTCAAGTGAAACTTTACTATTTACTATCTTATGCCTGTGCATAATTTGGCATGCATATGACTAAGATCAGATGCCTTATGGGAAAGGACTTGTACAATAGAAAAATAGTTATATGACCTAATCTACCAATGAAAACAGAGAAACACACTCACTAAGTTTAGTAACCAACTCTCCCTTCTCTTGAACATCATAAAAGAGAACCCCCAGTGATAACCAGGGCCCATGAGGATCATATGTGACCCACTGCTCTCTTACAATGTATTGTGATTTTGTTTTTATTGCTTTGCTTTAAGTAAAGTTTCCTTGCTACTTTTGCAAATTTATATGAGTATTTCAGTTCTTTGGATAAGAGGTCAAGAACCTGGAAATGCCTGACTCAGACTGTGACCATTAGCAACAATCTTATCTATTTACATATAATAAATACCAGAGCTACTGACTAAAATCCTTTTGTCTATAGGGAAATTATATATTCACCAATCACATTTTACAGAGACAAAAAAGAAACAGTTCAAGCTGAAGTTTATTGTGTGGATTCTTACCTGGAAGACTTTTATCATAGGTGGTGGAAGGATCTGAGAATCTGGGTTTTATCATTTAAATGTGTTCACTCTAAAATTCATGTTACCAATCTGACGTATTAAGAAGTCAGAATTTCAGTCGGTGATTAAGACCGGAGTGCACGCCTGTGATTCCAATGAGCTGTTCTTATCAGAAGGTTGATGCAGTATTTACCGACCCTGCTCTTCTGACTTCTGAAATGTGAAGATGCCATTTTCTTCCTGTCCTCAGAATGTCTCCTTTACCAGATAAGCAACATTCCTGGTGCCTTGACCTTAGAGTTTTTTCAGCACCCAGAACTGTGAGAAATAAATTTCTGATATTGAAATTTACCCCAACTTGGGTATTCTGTTGTAGAAGCATGAACAGACTATGAAACTGGGTTCTGCCCTGTGACTGAAGGTGCTGAGAGTGAAGATCAGAATCTTATTAGGAAGCAGGATTCATTTTGGGTGACTCATATACAGTGACTCTCAAAATAAGAAAGCTTACGGAGCTGCTTGGTGAGTTAAGGGAAGAAACCAGGGATGGAGGGCACAAGAAAGCAGCAGTGAAGTCTTTACCAGCCCTGGGACAAGAGGGACAGGATGGGAATCGGTATTAGAAAATCTCATTGAGAACTGGGCCCTTGGAAGAGGAAACCCTGGCTGTGGGCATCGAAGGAATCAGCTGTGAAGAGAATCGCCCCGGCGTCTCTTCCTACCTACTGCGTCCCCATCAACACTTCTCTCAAGTCAAGCCCAAATGGAAAGACAAACAGGCCCAGGGTGGAAGTCTCCAGAAACTGCTGGTTAGAGGCAAAGAGCAGGACAGTAAAAAGAGTGATTGTGGGGTTAAGGAATGGAGCCCTGGCAGCACCATACTACGCAGGGTGGTGCAACGAATAACTAACTCTAAGATACTTCCACTTTCTCCAGTCATGCACAGGCATCAGATCTCTTGGCAGTTGCCATTGAAGCTGCATAAAACTGTCTCATTTTGAGTCACTGAAGTTTAATTTCACATTATGAAATTCATACATTATTCAGGATCATTACAAAATAAAAATAGAAGTGAGTGAAATTTTACACAAGGACTTGACCCACATTTGAAGCAGTTCTAAAAACCACTGTAAGAATCCAGGCGTGTATGTCATGTAGATTTAACCACTGCCATTAGTTATAGTTGTCTGATCAAAATATACTTCTGATAGTGTATTCCATCACTGAAAATGTCCTGAACTCTGCCAGGCAAGTATCAAAGTGTGTTCTCTTAAACCATCACAATAAGCTCCCACAAAAACCGGTGAAAAGTTGGTAGAAGAAGAAAGCAGGATGATTTAGAACTCTGATATGACATAGGCCCTTCAAATGCCTTATCATGAACACCCAAAAGAGTGACATTGATCTAGATCACACAGAGTATGGGGAGACCAAGATTACAACCCAGGTCTGCCTAATTCTAAATTGGTTCCTTTATCTTAAAGTCACTTTGAATGCAAGTCCAGAGATACGATCCATCATAAAATGGAACAGTGCAGTCTCTCCTACGTTACTGGGGAGCAGGGCAGGCCAGCCAGACAGAACCAGAAGGCTCTAAATGAGAGCAGTACTCTCCGATTACTTACAGACCACATCATCCTTGGGTATCACATACAAAGTGACCAGTGAGGAAATCAGTAGACACACACCACGTGTTCCCCTTTTAAAGAAAGGCTTTCTAGGTCCACCTTTCCAAAATGGATCCTTTGGAAATCCAGCAGAAGCAAAATTACAGCCCACTTTATATTGTCCTGGTAAACAGCAGGGCAAATTTTAATTTAAATTTTTTAAATATTTGGAATAAATATGTGGTCCCTGCAAGCACAAAATGTGATGCTTGGCCAACAAGGGAAACTGTGAATGAAAGTTCCCCAAAAAATCCTGCATTTTGGACTGAACTTCCTGCAAAGCTGACCAACTGATTAGCACTTCAATGACTCTAGAGAGTTTGGAATCTTGCAGATCTAGAATCGATTCACAATTTATCCTGGGTCATGTTTAGCTCCTAAATAACCACTCCTTGCCTACCTCTGTTTCTGACTTAACATCTGGTGACTAACAGATAAAAATCCTTTAAGAATGTAGTAATTTAACAAAGCCCTGGCTCCCATCAACCATAAGAACTAAGAATGCCAGCAGAGTGCACGAGGCTGAGGTTTCTCTTTTGTTTTACCCACCTACTTAACATTTCCACCACTGGATTTGAAAACTGTCTTAATTTACAACTTTTGTTTGTTCTATTATTATAAAAACTTCATGAAACTGCTTCTACCCTGGAACATGGAATTTTGGGTAACCTGCATCTGTGTTCCTGGGCCACGGTCACTCATGTTTGGGTTTAGAATAAACTATCTCTTATTCCCTTAAAAATTTTCAAAAGATGATCATACTATATGCTGAGGCACAAAGTGAAAAAAGAGAGCTAGAAAAATGAAGGGATTTCCAGAGCACTAAAACAACTGATGTAAGGATATGCAAACTAGGAACGAAAAAATGTAACATCGACGCAAAGACCTGAAAGTAAACAGAAACCAGAGAGGCTGACAAATGGCTGCCTTGGTATAAACATCACGCCCTTTACTACTATCTACCTCAAAAATAAATCGCTGTTGAAAGGCCAGTATGGTGAGAAATTGTGTTTTCTGCTTTAGAGACGTTCCACGCATAGGTGAACATATGGCACACAGGAAATTGCGTCGATATGAGACCACAGTATATATTATTTCAAATAGGTGGTCTCTGATGTTTGTACATGTTTATTTTAAATGCTATAAGATGAAGAAACTTGGATTGCTAATATTAAACAAAGAACTATCATCAAACATATTAGTGAGGATCTGATTTCATTTTTCTTCTCAATGTATCTTTAGATTTTATTGATGCACCGTAAAGTGTACATCTTTATGGAGTATAGTGTGATGTTGTGGTAACTTTACAAACTCAAATACCTAGGTTATACTTCATCTTAAGTGTTTGCCATGGCTCTCTGATATCTGACTATAACTTTGTGTCCATTATCTAGTCTCACCAAACACCTCTCTTCTCTCCCTCCCTTGGCCTCTGGTTACCACTATTCTCTGTGGTTCTATGAGTTTTTTCAGGTTGTATGTATGAGTGAGACCACACAGTATTGAGGGAGGGGGATCGGATTTTTTTGTGGGTTGGTGGTTGGGGTTTTTTGCTGTTGTTGTTTTGGGGGTTTTGAGGCAGGGTCTATCTCCCTGTAGCCCCAGCTGGCCTAAAGCAGCCTGAAGACCAGGCTGGCCTCAAACTCACAGGGATCCACCTGCCTCTACCTCTCAGGTGCCAGAAGTTTTGTTTTTTAAGTGAATGGTCTTCGTGCGTGCGTGTGTGTGTGTGTGTGTGTGTGTGTGTGTGTGTGTAACATTTTACTTATCTATTCATGGGTACCTTGAATGGGCATTTTACTTATCTATTCATGATAGGCACACCTTGGTTGATCCCTTATCTTGATGAATAATGCTTCAATAAATATGAGACTATATATCTTGATACACAGGTTCCATTTCCTTTGAGTAAATAACAAGTAATGGAATTATTGGATCATGCAGTAGGCCATTCTCTTTAGTTTTCTTTGGGAGCCTTTCTGCTCTTTGTCAAAGCAGCTGTGCTAATTTAAGTTTATTCCCAACTGAAGCAAAAACAAAAATCCCAATGTAAATAACCTAATTTGATAATGCAAAATTATTTAAATAGGCATATCCATAAAGAAGATATACAAATGGCCAACTGACATGAAACATTCTTTATATAACTAATCTTTATATAACTTTATATAACTAATCATTAGATCTCTAATAATTAGAGAGACACAAATTAAAGCACAAAAAGAGATCATCACACTCTACTTAAAATGGCTATAATTAAAAAGACAAGAAACACTAGCCAATAGGCTTAAACCAAAGCCTCCTTCATTTTGTGCAGTCATTGGTGTTCATATGCCTGAACTTTACAAACATATCAATTTTACAGATACTGCATTTTGAGAGACAGAATTTATGTAGACATTGCTTTATATTCATAGAATAAAGCAAAAATTGAAATCCTAGAGATTCGAATCACTTTCTATTAAATAGAACTGAAAGAGGAAACTTAGATAGTGAATGAGCTAATTAGGAAATTGCAAGGGGGTCATGGAGATTGAGGTGGCAACTTCCGGCCTCCCCTGCAAGCTAAAAGGGTCACTGCGGCAGCTGCGGTAGGAGGGGGAGTGGTAAATTCGAGGGAAAGCATCACATACCCATGAAGCACTAATGTTCACTGATGGATCCCCATGTGGTCTGTGCGTGTGTATATACAATTTATTATTTCCGTCACTATATAACTCCAGTCAGGCGGCACTAGTAAGGAACAGCTGTCTACCACAAAGAAATGTGCCTCTGAGGAGTTCCTAAGCAAGTCTCAGCCTAAGACAAAGCAATCAAGACTGATTAAAAGGCATTTAACCATGAGAGAGAAAGCCAACAGGAAGGAAGAAGTCGTTGCACCTAAAATCACCCTTGTGTCATTCACAGGTTGGAACAAATCTATAATTATGCTAATATCTGTTCACAATCACCTGTTCTCGTGAAGAAACTAAAAGTTCCTTGTTACACTACATATCTAGTTGTGCAGGTTTAAGATTACGTGACATTAAATGTATGCAACATGTGATACTCATTTTCATGCATCTATATAAAATATAAGTACGGTAGGCATCAAGAATTTACATTACTGACATGCTACTTAAAGCCATGCCCCTAAGAGTTGTCTGGAGAATTTCCTCTCTTCATTGGGACAGTTTATTAGTCGTTCAGAAGACTCTCTCCTCGCCTCGCTCTGCTCTCTCTTCCCTTTCAGTCTGCCCCTCCCACTCTGTCTCTCTCACACAAATATTTATAATATTCTAAATCAGTATTTGACCTTGAGAATTCATAGATATCATTAAACTTTATATTTGTTACAGAAGAAATGCCTGCATACTTTACTATATTTTTCTTTTAAGAAACAGAACCAGAGGCTGGAGAGATGGTTCCATAGTTCAAGAGCACTGGCTGCTCTTGCAGAAAGCCCAGTTCAGTTCCCAGTATACATATGGCAGCTAACAACCATCTGTAACTCCGGTTCCAGGACATTCGACACCCTCTTTGACCTCTGCCTCTGAGGGCATTGCACAACACAAGTGCACTTACATACATGCAAGCAATACACTCATACACATAAAAATAAAATAGGTATTTTAAAATTATTTAAGAAAAGAAAAAAGATACATAACTAAACAATAAACAGTTGTTTACCATATTTAAATACTGATTTTCATTTCAATGTTAACGGTTTATTTATTGAAAAACTGCTCTTTCTTTTACAAATCTGAGTGGATAAAGCAGTTTATTTATTTATTTTGAGTTTTGTTTAAGTTTTTTCAACAGGGCCTCCCTATTGAACAGGAACTTGCTAGGTAGACCAGGCTGGCCTTGATCTCCCAGAGATCTGACTGCGGCTGCCTCCTAAGTGCTGGGATTAAAGGCATGCACCTCCACACCAAGCTCAGTTTACATTGTTTTATCATTACAAGTGAATCAATGTAGATTACAAGAGGCAGTTGACTGCTTTCACCACGTGGTAGTTTGGGGTTGGCTGGCAGGAGGGAATTTAACTTTGTGGCGGGCTTTCCCCGGGAGGAGAAGAAAAAGCAGTAAGGAGAGGGAAGAAGAAGTTAGAAAGTTAAAAGCCAAAAGGTTGTTCAAGGTTCCTGAATAAACTGCTTTTGGAAGAGTCCGGGGTCGCGTCTTCCTTGCTGGACGAGGCGGGCGCGACAGTTGACTACAATATGGTTCTCTATATTATTTGTGATTACTTTTAAAGTGTGTATTATCTAATTTTTTCCACCAGGTTTCAATGGTAATTCAGTTCTTTTTGCTGTGATCATCAATGCACACCCCTGTGCTACTGAGCTGGTAGGCAGTATATGCCCACAGAGAAAGAAAAAATTCTCCAACTCCTATACGTGTGGTTGCATGATCAAATTCAATGAAGGCCAAATCAAAATCCTAACAGGATTGTTTGAAAAATCAAATCTAGCATTAGAGTAAAACAGTTGGACACTAGGATCTCAACTCTGCCATAAGTAATATAGGAAGTCACTCCCCAAAGGAGCTGCAGAAACCCTGGGCAGAAAATTGTATTTTCTGGCATCCATGTAAAATAGTAATCGTTGTATGTCTGTCTAAAGGGAATCACTTGCATTGCATTTTAATTACATAGGAAACGATGCTTCTGAGTAAAAGGGGTCCAGCAATGCCATGTGAATAAGAATGATGGCCATCAGTATATGAGATAGACAGGAAGTTAGGTAACCTCCACTGGACTGGCAAGAACATCAAGGCCCAATGAATTCAGAATTTTCTTCAGTCATATAAAATCTTCTTTTAAAGTCCATACAAAAAGAAGATACAAAGCTGCAAGGGGTTGTAGTATGGCTTTGGGATAAGTTGGAGGGGGGCTGAGAGTGGATATAATCAAAATATATAGTGTACATGTATGAAATTCTCAAAGAATGATGAAAATAAAATATTTTTAAGTCCATGCAGAGTACCCTCAGGTACTACAAACCCACCCAAGACAAGAAATTTCTACTTCCTCCTAACAGATTCTTCATAGCTTCAAATTCTGTTTAATCTACTGACAATGGGATTTCAGTAGGGTTTATTATAAAGCTCTAAGGAGTCCCTGAACCAGACTAAAATATTGGAGCAAGTGATGTAAGTCTGGATGACAGTCAGTGTCTGCTCCTGGATTGGGTAACAGAAATGTGAGTCATCTCCATGTATGGTGGCCCATAAGTCTTTGCAAAGGACAATAAGCCTAGAGATGAATATTCCCCCTCCCACCTAGGCAACAGATGTAGGAGAGAAGCCATTGGTCCTTGTGGTATCAAGAAAGGCCCACAGAGGCACAGTCTGTAAAGCCAGGTGTATATCAAAGAAATAGTTAAAACAGAGTAGCCTTTACAGACTGGAAATAACCTCAGAGGAAAGTCAATCAATAGCCAAGAAAGAACAAAGTTCATAGTTATCATGATTAGGAGTTTAGCATGGCCTAAAAAGACAGATGGGAACACAAATGGGGAAAATACAAGTCATACATGGTGGAAATTATTTCATAAAGCATTCTGATGGAGACCACTGTAATAAGGAGCTAAAGGTTTCCTGGGGGTAGCAGTGACTTGATAAACATAGTGTTTGAGACCCAAGACCTCCAGGTGATGTGAGCACCTGTTCACATCTCGAGGGGGAAGGGCCCACGAAATCAATATGATAAACCATACATAGAATTTGTTTGTCTTTGGGGAATTTTAAATGTTTTATTTTTCTTGTTTACTTACTTGAAAGCATCTTGAAAAATCAGCTTAATTCCTCATTATTTGTTGTTGTTATTGCCTATGATCCCTGAGCATGAAAACCTTCAAACATATACAAAAGTAGGAAAAAAAAATAACTTGATAAGTTTCTTGCTTCAGCAGTTTTCCCTCATCTGTAACCATCACCATCACCCTGGGCCCCCAGATGTTTTAAAGTAAATCTGAGGCAATCATAGAATTTCACATAGAAATATTTCAGAGAATCTGTCTAAAATACAAAAAGTGAATTTGAGCTCAACATGAGGAGAATGTTACTCATTTTCTTTTTAAAAAATATCATTTAGATCCTGCTTCACAAAATGGCAGGTTATTAATGTGCGTCTCTCCTTGGCTCACTTTTTCAGCCTTCAGAATAAATTCAACCGTGATAAATTGCTTAGCTCTTCTTCTGCCTACCCAGGAAATTCTGCTCTTTGCTCAAATGAAGTCAAGAAGGAAAGCATTAGCTTTTTTCAAAAATACATTGAATTGCTTTTCATAGTTTAAAGAAGGCAAATTTTCACATTGTATAAATGAGAAAGCCAAAGGCATTAGCCAGGTGACTTTAGAAGACGTCTAGGTCAAAACATGAATCTCTGAATTCATTCCTGAGACATTAGCTCCGTGTGCTGAGTCTCAACACTAAGCCTATAAGGTCACTACTAACCCTCAAGAAGCCCATGTAGCTCCTTATGACCCAGTGTTCTCCCATCTGAATGCTTTGCCATCTCCACTACCTACGGCTTCCATTTCTCCACTCACGCTCCCACCTCTCCTTTCCAACCATGCTAACCTTGACAGCCTTGCAATTTGCTTTCTTGACTATTGTGTAGGGGTGTTTCTGTGGATGCATTTTTTCCTGCATCTCAAACACACTGTTCCAATTTAACTACAATTACTAGCCGCTTGATAAGGTCAAATGGTGTCCTGAATAGCTTCAGTTGTCCACTTGACATACTTGGAAGAGGGAACCTCATTTGGGGAATTGCTTCCATTGGACTGGCCTGTGACAATGTCTGTGGGGCATTTTCTTGACTGTTGGCTTATGTGGGAGGGCCCAGCCCACCATGGGTGGTGCCATCCCTAGGCAGGGGTGGGGGTCCTATGTTAAGAAAACTGGCTGAGCACTGGCCAGCACAGCAAGCCAGTAAGCAGCTATCCTCCACTGTCTGTGCTCCAGGTTCCTTCCCCATGGCCTCCCTTGACAATGTGCTGTGACTATAAGCTAAGTAAATCCTTTCCTCCTCAAGTTGGTATTGGTCAGAGTGTTTTGTCACAACAATAGAAAAGCTAACTAAGACAGAAATTGGTATCAGAGAGTGGGCTATTGCTGGGACAGACCTGACCCAGTTGGGGAAGATTGTGGAAGCCTCTGGAACTTTGTTCTGGAAAAGCCGTTGAGTACTTAGAGTTTAATGAACTGTTGCTGTGGAGCTTGGAATAGTTCTGCTGGAAGAGGTATAGATGACGGAGGCCTGACTTGTGAACCTTCAAAGGGAAGTAAAGATTATCGAGGCTGTTTATATGATATTTTGAATTGAGAATCTGTAATTTCTGGTCAGCTGGGGCTGAAGAATCAGCTGTGATTAAGAAGAGACAAGAACTACTGAAGTAAATCCTTTTTTTTTTTTACTGTGACAATTGATACCAGTTAGCTGGAGATGAAAAACTCAGCTGTGAGTAACAAGAGACCAGCATCATCACGGCAAAATCTTCTATGGAGTATTTCTCAGGGTTAGAACACAGAAGCCGTGGTCCAGAGGGGGCCTGAGCTTCCATCTTAAACTGGAAGCAGGACTCAGTAATGTGTAAGAGTCTCCTGTTGCATGGTTCTGGAGTTGAAGGTATGAAGAAGGGGGCATAGAAAGAATCTGAGGCTTTGAACCCTGAGAGACCAGGGAGCCCATCAGGGAAGTAAAGATGCATCGGTTTCAGTAGAAACCCCAGAATACTGGAGATGCCAGGAACAGGGATGATCACCAAGGGCAGCAGCAGCTTGGAGCCAGACTAAGCCTATGAGACAAGCTGTGTGTGCTGTGGCTTTCAGAGCCAGAGAAGGAGAACTGCTGAAACCCTTCGGAACCCCGACCATCATAAGTGAATCTCAGATGCCCAGCCTTAAGCTAATTTGCTGGACTTAAGTTTTGCTTAGGTGTGCCTAATTCTTCCCTCTTGAAATAAGGTAGTATTTAACTTGTTTGGGGTTGTTTCATTTTGAGACAGGGTCTCCCCATAGTACCACCTGGCCTGGAACTTGCTATGTAGGCTAGGCTGGCCTGGAACTTGCTATGTAGGCTAGGCTGGCCTGGAACTTGCTATATAGACTAGGCTGGCCTGGAACTTGCAGAGCTTCTCCTGCCTCTGCCTCCTGAATGCTGGGATTAACGGTATGTGCCACCAAGCCCAGCTTTAAGAGAAACTTTTAAAGTGTTTGGAATTTCTAAAGACTGTGGTACTTTTAAGGTTGCACTGTCTGATGTTGTGATATTAACATCACATCTTGGAGACAAGAAATGAAAGGACTGTGGTTTAATAGTGATGTGCCTGTGTGTCGAGGTGACAAGGGGTCAATAGTGCTGGATAGGGTTAGTCGTCAACTTGACATAACCTGGGAAGGGGGAACCTCATCTGGGGAATCGTTTCCATTGGACTGGCCTGCGGCCATGTCTGTGGGGCACTTTCTTGATGGGTGAGGGTGTGGGAGGGCCCAGCCCTATGAGCATGTTTGTCCTGTACCATATAAGAAAGCAGTCTGGGCCAGAGAAGCAAGTCAGAAAGCAGCTATCCTCCATGGGCTGTGCTCCAGGTTCCTGCCCTGAGCTCCCGCCTTGGCTTCCCCTGATGATGAACTGTGCTTGGAAGCCAAATCAACCTTTTCCTCTCCAAGCTGGTATTTGTCAGAGTGTTTTATCACAGTAATAGAGAAGCTAACTAAGACAAATCATAAAACGAAAAAAAATTACTTCAAATGATTTTTTTTGATGTGGGATGTCACAAGTAGATTGTTCTTTAGGGTCAGACACCAAACCATGAAAACTGTCACATAAACAGCATTAATATGAAGAATTTGATGTTTATATTGCATTGAAGCTAAGAGTAATGTCTGCCTTACTTGATACTCTCATGACAGAAATTTTTGGTTTACGAAACATGAGTTGACACATAAATTATATAAAGTCACAGTGATAATTCATAATATAACAGAACAGTGAGAGAAAACAGGTTCTATGCTCACTCATTAGTTCAGTGAATACTTCCTGGGCACCTAGTGGTTTGTAGTAGAAATCTCATTCTAGGTCTAAGGATGTATCAGTAAACAAAACAGACTAAGTCTGTTATTCCTATAACTAAATTCTAGATGAGGATACAGAGTAGAGGTGAGCTGATAAGTGATGTCACTTATGATGGATAGAAACCCAGACCACAAGCAAAACAAGGAATCAGAAGTAAAATCCCAGATTTCTTCTGTGACTCACTAAGAAATAAAGGGTTGGCAAAAGCAGGACCAAAAGTCTAAGTTAAAAATGCTACATTTACAATAACATTCAGACTTCAAGGATAAGGTATGGGTTAGATGCCTGGTTTTAAGTGTCTAGCCTCAGGCGAGTCTCAGAGAGGTGTAAATGTTGAGAACATCCAATGTAAGAAAACTAGAAGCCCTGAGATCCCATCAGATCAATATAGACCTGAGTATTAAGTAATTTATTCCAGCATTAAGAAGAAATACATTCATGAAGAGAACAAAAAAGAATCAGATAATGAGAAAAGTGGGAAATATGGAGAAAGCCGAGCTACAGAAGGCAGAAAACGTTCCAAGCAGGAGCAGATGTGTCAGAGGCTGAAAGTTCAATATGAGGATTCAGAATTTACAGTGGATCCTGAAAGATAGAAGCCATCGGTTACTTCAACAAGAGAAGGAGGCCATTGACATGGAAATCTGGACCGAAGAGCAGAAAATGGCGGACACCAGCAATGCTTATGTGAACGTTGTTTAAAGGGAAGGAAAGAGGTAAGGCGGTTCCTGAAGGACGTCGTGATGTCAAGAAGAGGATTTTTTTTTTCTTTCACATGTGACTGTTACAGACTTTCTGCGTGCTGATGAGATGGACCCCGTGGAGAGGCAGCAAATGATAGTGTAGGGAGAGAGGCGATAAATGCAGGAGAGAAGTCCTTGAAGCAGCAACAGGCTGGAATCCAAGCAGGGGAAGAGGGGCTGCCTGAGATAAGAGCATGTGCTGTCATCAAGTCAGCAGAACAGGCAGAAGAGAGATTCAGCTGCTGCTCGACTGACAGATGTGCTGGAGTAACAGGAGTGTATTCTGCTCTCAATGCCTCTGTGCATTTCCTTATTACTAAAATAGGACTGGGACCGTCAATTTGAAAAGAAAGGAAAGGCCAACAGCTGTCTCAGCAAATGGGAGAAGTTGTTCAATAGGGAAATGCGGCGCAGTGTGTTTCCAGGCAACCCTCAGGTCCCACCTGAGACTCTTGTGCTCATATCTTTGGCCCAGCGCGTCAGCTACTTGGGTAGCAATGTGGAACAAATCAAGGGTTAAGTCTCACTTAGCATGCGATTTGATTATCAAGAACAAGGAAGGCAGGATGGCAGACTGAGGCTACTTGTAAGGGAGTTGTAACAGTCGGTGAAATCTAGCTGCATAAGCTTCACAAGGAGAAAATGTGGACGTTAAATAGATAAGGGAAGTCTACATGGGTATGTAAATGCTGGGACTAGGAGTTCTAAGCCATGAACTAGGATTTTAGGGGGCAGTGTCCAGTTGTAAGGTCCTCAAGATCAAGATGATGATGGTGCTCAGATACTAATTATTTGAGATCTAGAGTCTAGCCATTACTTGGAACTGAGTTATATGACACTGTAGTTACTATCCTCATGTAGTTACTGAGGACTTAACTATGGTTATTTTAAATTGAGATTTCCTGCAAAGAAAACATGCAAAATGAGGTTCAAAGATGTGGCATAAAAAAGATGTAAAATGTAGCTCTAATACATATATGTTTATCACATGCTGAAGTGAACATATTGGGTATATGCAAAGTGATCACATTTGAATAGAATAGGTCAAATAAAATACCATTAAAATTAATTTCTATTGTTTCTTTTCACTTTCTTAGATTTTATTTATTTACTTATTTTTAACTATGTACATATGTGTATCTGTGTGTGGGTACGTGCATGTGAGTGAACGTGCCTGTGGAAGTCACATGTTATCAGACCTCCTGGGAGCTAGAGTTACAGGTGGCTCCAAGTCCAGTTCCTAGGAATTGAACTTGGGTCCCCTGGAAGAGCAGTTAGTGTTCTCAACCACTGAGGCATCTCTCCAATCCTGTTTCTTTATACTTTTTAATGTGGCTACTATAGCATTTTTAATTGTACCTATGACTTGTAATTATGGTTTCCTTTTTATTTCTGAGGCATCATTCCATTCTAGGAAGGCAGCTGTGGTGTAGTTGAAGAAAACATTAATGGAAGTCAGATAAAGGTGGTGAGATTCAAGAGTGATGGGCGGATCATGAACATTGACATCATCAGGAAATATTGTTAAAAGACCTTGAACCTGGGAATAAAATTTTCAATGACTGAAGATGAAACCAGATGTCACTGATGACTACAACTCAGAAAGGTAGAATGTGATGGATTCTGATGACAGAGCTAGAGACTTTGATGAATGAGAGAGGATATGCTGTCTGTAAAGAATTGATTAAAAGCCAGCCTCACCTCCAGACTAAGTAACATGTGGTGTGTTCAAGAAAACTACACCATCAGGGTCCTTAGGGATGTGTTTCAGTTGGATTCAGAAGAGCAGAGTCATAAACAAGACAAGGAAGGTAGGGAATGCTGATAGCCAACTATTAATGACTGAGTGACACAGAGAACTGTGCGACTGATCAGATTTAGGGATGTACAAGAATCTTTGTCCTTATAAAGAAAGACGGCATGACACATTTTACTCCCTTGTGACCTGTTATACATGTTAATTAGGCCTGACGCTTTCATAGAGTTATGCATGATCTGGTCAACATCTCAGCTCCCTCCTGGCGGCGTTCTGAATACCAAGGCAGAAGCGATACCACTGTATGGAGGGCATCAATTTACGTTCTTACAAGGAACACAAGCAGTAATCTCAGAATAGAAGGAAGCAAATACGCAAATAACTTTTATGAAATGCCACTGGCCCCCAGACAGGATTAGGAAATGTTCTTACGGAAGTTTCTCACATATTTGCTTAGTAAAATAGATTCATTAACCTCCTACAAATTCATATCTACCTGGAACATAAGAACATGTTCTCCTTTATAGACAGGACATTTGCAGACATGATTAGTTAAGGATCTCAGGATCAAATAACCCTGGGTTTAATGAGGCCCTAAATCCGTGGCAAGTGCCATTTTAAGAAGAGAACACAAAGACAGAAGACAAGACAGCAACGGGAAGACAGAGATGGAGACAGGGATGATATATCTCCTGCCATGTAAACCCTTTCCTTACTCTAATGGGCATGGTGTGAGTGACTTAGAAGTTGAGTGACACTGTTTCAGTGCTCTGGACATGCTAAGATAAATCCCCTAATTTGCTGCTTCCCCCCATTAGTGTTTGCAGAATCAAGAAGCTACGATCTGAGAGACTGGTCCTTTGAGGTCAAGTGCCCCTATTCTACCTCGAGAAAAGCAAGTTCAGGAATTCCACTAAAGTTCTGAAAAATGTTAACCTCCATCCACCTAACTATTTTTACTAAGCCTATTTGTGCTTTGCAATAAGACAGCAGAATGTAGCCACAGAGTGATGCTAAACCCAGCATTGACAAAGCCATTTGCTCCCAAATGACCCCTTGAATCTTACTTTCTACATGTGGGAGATGGTGGCTTCTGCATGCTGACAGCAAGACTGTGTTCCCTTCAGTGAGGATCTGCACTAAGACTAAACTGCTAACAGGACTTTCAGTGCTATAAGAAAATTTAGAAGAGTCTTTCTTTCAATCAACATTAATCAGGTTCTCACTCGTTGCAGCACAGCGAAAGGACAGAAATAGGGATAGAATAGAAATTGGGCAAGCATAGGTTATGGGTTAGCCCCTTAAACTTTGGGTAAACAAGGCTAGGTGTCTTAAAATGAGTGAGACATATCAGCACGCTACAGGGACAGAAAGGAGGTGAAAGAAAGGAGGAGGCCCTGTCCGCCCTCCAGTCATGTCCAGGTGTGGATGAGGTCACCCAGCCAGGCTCTTCCCTGCCTGTTTGCTCTCTGTCCTGCACTTTCAACTTTAAGGACAGAGGGAAAGTGAGGAAGACAGTAAGGGTGAGATACTGCGGGGCGGAGGCAAAGGGAAACGGGAGAGGATTTGCTTTTGTTTGAAGCAAAATAAGATTAAAAGTTGCACAGAGTTGGTCTTGCTTGTTTTCATTTATCTCTTCCTGTCTGAGAGATTGGTGGCAGGCAGGTATAGAGGGCAAGGTGGGTGGGAGGTTGTTGGTGGCAAGGAAGACCTCCTCAAATGATGGACATCTTGCTTTGGCAGCCCTCCCCAGCCTGCTCCAAGTGAACTGGGCTTTAATTAGAACAGCAGGCTCGCTTTCCTCCTTTTCCCAGGTTTGTGGTCCTTAGGATAGAAAAAGATTGACCTTCAAGATTTTCTGTTCCAAGTTCTGTTCATTGTTTTATTAATATGTCTATTAATCAATGACTTCTTAAAATAGATACATTTACTTAATTTATGAGACATAGCACATAAGAGCTATAAGGTGTAGAAGAGATGTACTTACCCAAGTGAAGATTCTGTTCTTTAAACCATTTATTTGATGCACTGCTTTGATGAAATTGTTTTCTGATCATATTTTTGTGTCAAGCTCTATATGAGCTGCTTTGTAGTGATTTAACTTAACTTTTGAGTATGGAAGACCTTTCTACCCAGTCAGAAGTCACTCAGAGAGAACAATCAAATAGAAGGTGAATGATCTGGTTAAATGATATTGGTGATATATATAAAACAAGTTACAGAGCATGCCCATTACTGGCATACCTCTTCTGGAAAATGATCAGTCAATTTCTAGGAATTTGAGGAGCTGTAGAGACCTGAGCATAAATTCCAGACCATGATCAAAGAAATGTTTAGGAATACATTGTGTACAGTGTTGTTTTAGGGATTTAAACAGTAGGTTTAATACAAAAACATCCCACAGTAGTCAAAGCCACATGGATTCATCAAGGATGACTCTGAAAAGATGTCATTATTAAAAATATATGATGTTTTATATGTAAATGTACAGTATGATACAATTTACATGAAGTTGTAAAATCTGTAAAGCAAGTATAAATTGTTTATTCACAGGCATATATTCATAAAATTATAAACCCATATATAGATATTGATAAAAATCTTATTTCTACATGGCATGTCTTCTCACATTCCTCTTGGTTGTGGCCGTCACCAAATTTTTTTATGGCCCTGTCAGTTTTGAGGGCAGGTGTTTTGTGGTATGTCCTACCATTGGATTTGCCTGACATTCTTCTAATAAGGTCAAGATTTGGGGTTTAGAAGAGGAAGACAACAGAGGTCAAACATCGTTTTTATCACATCACACACCTTCAGTGGCACCTGACTGTTGATACTGACCATGATAAGCTGACTAATAAAATGTCTCACCACTGTCATTTTATTCTTTTCCTCACTTCTTCCCATGCTGTGCTGTCCACTCCTGAAAGGAAGGAGTTATTAGCAGCCTATGTCCAAGGAGTGGGTATGCTCCTTGCAAGCAGAGTATCTACATAAGTCATTTGGAACTCTGCATGAAAATCCATTTCTTCCCTCTGTTCGGTTGCTCATGACACCAAAATGGACTCATTTCTTATTTTATACTTCGGGCTACAGTCTGATACTGCTTGATCTATTTTTGTGACTCAAAGAGTTTATTGGGAGCTTTCTTAGGTAGTTGCTCTGGTCCCTTAGCTCAGTCTATCAGTGTGGTGGCTTAGTGGGTATACTGATGACTTTTCTTGCAGTGATACAAATACCATAGAGAACAACTTAAGGAAGGATTTACGCTGCTCATACTTTCAGAAAGTTGAGTTCATCAGGGCAGGAAGGGTATGGTAGAGAAAATCAGTTCACATTACGGTGGACAGGACACAGAGGATGAGACAGGAAAGAGCTAGGGACAGGACACATCCGAAGACCATTCCCAGAGACGTATCTCCTCTAGTTAAGTCCTATTTCCTATGAAACTCCCAAAACTCCACAACCTAGAACCACAAGCTGGGACCCAAACCCCACCACCTAAGACATTTTAAATGGGCCATTTCTGATCTAGGCTAGAACAGGCATGAGGGGCCTTCTTTAATCTCTGTTGCTTCCAGACACTCAAGGCTCATCTAGTATATCACCTACCCACGTCCTAGAAGCAGCCATGCCTTCAAAGCTTTGGCTTTTTTTGTTAAAAAAAAATATTGTTAAAAACCAAGATCTGGTGGGGTTTTTTGTTTTTATTTTTTTTTTAATGTGATTGTTGCTTCTGGGCTGTTCCTTTCCTCTTGAAAATTGAATATCTCAGAGGAAAAAAGTTTTGATTACATTATCTTTATAGGCACTACTTGGCATGTCAAATATTTTATCTTTTAGTCTATTGAAAATTATGTATGATTTGGTATTAATTATTAGCTGTTTGAGCAGTTACTTTGTGAAGAGCCAAGAAAAACTTTCTTCTAATTGAGCAAAAGGATTCTCCATGGGGCCACATAATGCTGTGTCAAATTTAAACAGGTATGACCTTGACAGTTGCTCTGTTTTCCTAAATCTCAAGGAGAATTCAGTCTCAATTCTTTACACATACAAGACTCAATAAAACCAAGACAGGCCATAAAGACTCGGGGCCCTTATTGGTCTCACTGGTTATGTTAGGAGAGAGGCGCCTGAAGGTGACAAAGACTTCACCTTCCCTAAACAAGCTCAGTTGCAGCCAATTCTCTTTCCTCGCTCTGTATCATACTGGTTCCGAGCTGTTGCCTCTATTCCCCTTATTATTTCCAAGATCCATTTAACCCTTGATTATGGTTCTTCCTATCCATATCTTTTCATTCCACCTTATTGATACAACACTGACGGCCCTTCCCAGTGTTACTAGAGAAACAGTTTGTTCGAATTGTTTTAAGATAGCAGTCATCCATATAAGCATAATTTAATTCTTATTTGTGGAGGTAGAAATGCATTTCAAAGACCTTATGAAAATGAAAGCTGCGTTGGGCCATTCAGGTTGCTGTGACAGAATACTGCAAAGTGGATGATCTACAACCTTCAGACGATTTCTTAGACTTTTTGAAGCTGGAACCAAGTTTAAGTTCAAGGTACAAGGAGACTTGGTATCTGCTGAGACCCACATCGTGATTTGTAGATAGTTGTCTTTTACTGTAACATCACACGGCCAAAGGGGCAAAGGCATCTTCTCAGTCTCTTGATAGACACTAATCTAGTTCCTGAGTGCTCTACCCTATCAAGAAATTACCTCCCCAAGCTCCATCGCCATATATTTACACATCAGGACTTTACTTTCAGCACAAGAGTTTAGGAACATACTTTCAATCTACAACCAAGACACAGGTTATATGACTTCTAAAATTGCAGACCCTGACTTAAATATCATTGCCAAATAGTGACTAATTAGAAACAAAAGAAATTTTAAAAGCAGAATTCCAGAACTGTAATAAACCTAGTCTAGTTTGCTGACGTTTTCCACTATTGGGAAAATAATGATAGGTCAAGTACAGAATGGTGTCTTATTACTTTAAGTGACTTTTAACCTCCAACAATATGTGTCTTGCAAATCTTCCCTGTGAAAGTTTAGTTCCATTTCCTATGTGACATGGCCCTACAGCTTGTTTGAGTCAAAGCATGTCAACAGAACTGATGTGGGCCAGAACATCAGAGTGAAATCTCTAAAAGTCATTTACAGTGTCTCTTGTACACTTTATTCTTCTCCTAGGAAATCATAAATAGATTTGGTTCCTTCAGATTGAATGTCCAAGAAAGAAGCCTTTGCTGTTTGAAGAGGTATCAGGGATATTTGTTACCTAGCACCCTTATACAAACAGACTAATACACTCTATATCAGATATGGATCATGCAAGACTTAGATCCACTTGGCACTATTTCATTCCACCATCCTCTCTGTTCTACCTGTCCTCGCTGTTCTGGACATCTTCCTTCAAGTTTGTACAAATTTAACCATTTATTTTAGAATCTGAACTGTGAAATAAATGTTATGGCTCAAATAGTAATCAAAATTTTGAAGCAAAGTGTTTTAGAAGTCTTTATTTTAGAGTAAAAGCCCAGTGGGCTCACCTCACTGTCTGAGTCATCAACTGTTGAGTCACAGTGTTCAAAAGCTTCCATCTTATCTTCGAAGCAATGACTCCGATTACCTTTGTACAACTACCATCCTAAGGATACACAGGAAATCACTGAACTTTATTCCTATGGATAAGTAATGAACATGAAAAAATAACCTGAATAAATCACACATATCCCTAAAACTAAAACAACTAAAAGAATACACTTGATTCTTTGTCTTCCTACCGGAAAGACTATGAAGGCCAAAAGTCAGGGAGGACTGAGGCCAAACCAGTGTCTCTTGAACATGACAGCACCACCTTGCTCATGAACTTACAGCAGTTTTGGCTGCCTGAAAAAGATCTGCATAAGATCCAGTCAGCTAATGTTCTGGAACGCAGTGGGGAGGGGCTCACGAGCTCTGACTTCCTGCTGAGGAGCTATTGAGACTTGATTGTCACTGGAGGAAGGAGGGTAAGTTTTCTTAAAAGACATGGTCCCTGGTAGGTCAGCTATGCTCTATGGATGGTGCCACATCCATTCGAATACAGAGAGCACAATTCAGTGGATTCAGTGGAGTTTTTCTTTTTTAAAAAAAAGGACATAAAGTTGGGAAAGCAGTGGGTTGGAGGTGAAGGTGAATCAGAGAAGAGGAGTTAGGGGAGGAGGAGGGAGTGGATACAGTCAAAATACATTGTATGCATCCATGAAATGTTCTTTTTTTAAAAAATGTACTGAATCCCTGTGTATTTCATACAGAACATCTCAATCAATCTTAATCATCTTCATACCCCTTCCCCATCAGCACCATAGTCTCCCAACTGGAATTCATACATTCTTTCAACTATGTTAGGGTCTACTGTGCCAAGTTAGTGTCTAGAAATGTTCCTCAGTACAGGTTCATTCACTGAGGTCTAACCACTCTATCCAGATGAAAGAATGTATGAATTCCATTTGGGAGGCTTTCGGGGTACCAGTAGGTAGTACAAAGATGATTAAGATTGATTGAGATGTTCTATATGAAACACACAATGATGCAATAAATTTTTTTAGATCGACTTACCATGTGTTCCAGCTATATTATCTTTGGCAAGTACCAAAACACTCACTATCCTACTACAGAGATACTTGTTCAGCCATATTTGTTGCTGCTCTTTTCACAATAGGTACGAAAGGAAAACAGCATAAATATCTCTCAACTGATGAACTGATAATGAAAATGATGTACACTTACCCAATGGAGTTCTACTCCAGGGTTAAAAAAAAAAAAGAAATGAAATCAAGAACTTCGCATATAAAAGGGTGGAACTAGAAACAATTATACTAAATTGGATAACCCAGACTCAGAAAAAAGGCAATGCTTGTTCTCTCTCATGGGTAGATCTTAGCTCCAAATCAGTAGATGTGAGTAGATGTCCTGGTATAACAACAGGAGTCAAGGAAATGGAACGTAATCTGGGGGGGGAGGGGATCTTGAGAGAAAAGGACAGTAGAAAACAGGAGTTATCAAGAGGGGAATGGGAAAAAATGGGACGGAGAAGTGAGAGCTGCACAGTGGCAGAGAGAAGGAGAGATAACTATGCTTAAGTGGTGTGAGAAGGGAAATGTAATATTTAATAAACCTACTGAAAAATACACTCATAATATAAATGTGACTGGAGATGTATAGTTGATGGCTATATAACAAAAATCCTAATGCTAGGCATGAAAATCTCCTTTTGAGTTGTTGGGCAGGACAAGTGACTGCCAAAATATACAGACTACTGTCATAGTACTTGATTACCTTCCAGAACTTGAAGGTCGGACCATATTGCTGAAGACAGGACATACTTCTGTCACAGGACTTGGAGTAACTGAGCTGTAACTGACCTGGACACCTCCTCTCTGAAGATTAGCTCTCATAGTATCAGAAGATACTATGCAAGCTGCCAGAGAGAAACCAATCAGTGGTCCTACCCTACTGTAAAGTCTATGAACTACAAAAATGACCAGTCTGCAAGCTATCTATACTGGTGTAGTTATTACATTTATCTCAGGTGTAGTCAGTAGCTGCTTAATTGGACTTAAGGCCCACTCAGAGGGAGGGAAATCATGCATGGAACTGTGAACATGGTCAAGTACACATGGCTGGAGTGGTCATAAACCCTATAGAAAAACCAGTTTCTGTCGCTTTCCTAGACCAACCTATTTTTTACTGTATTCTAAATGTGATTCTTTATATTGACAGACAAGTATACCTCTCATGACCCATCAAAGAAGTTTCCTTTTGAAACAGATAAAGACTATTACAAAGTTCTACAACTGGTCAAACAGAGAGAGTGACTGTGAGGTTCCCAGTCCTAAAAGACACATCTACAAGGCAACCTCTACACCTAAGGCTCATGGAACATCCTGGAGGAGCATGTGGAAAGAATGTAAGGGCCAGAGGGGCAAGGCACCCGCCCTTATTTAATGCATTCTTGACATGATAGGAAAGCTGCACCTATGAAATCGCTACAGTATGACAGTCTAGTAAAGCCTGTATGATGGCAAAACCAGTTGACATGCCAGCGAGCATGGGGGAATGTCACGGTGACCCCCCTCTCTTAAAGATGAAGAGCACAAGCAATCAATGGCTGCTGAGGGAGGGAGAATCAGTTTTCTCTAGCGAACAGTTCCCTGAGAGTTTATCTAATCCCAAATGGGCAGCCCTAAACACAGATACTCGAGAGCACCACTAAATGGACTCAGTGCATCTTATACATATATATATATGCATATGTATTTATAAATGTGTGTGTGTAACAATGCTAATTAAAGAACAAGCAGGAAATGGAGAGCGAGTGGAGGTATACGGGAGTGGAGGACCAGGAGAATAGAAATAACACAAAGGCAATACTCACGCTTGCAATTCTCCAAAACAAACAAACAAATTCATTTCTAACAGAACTGATCAAAATATTATATTTTAAAATATAAGACCAAAAGTCTCCAGAATTTTAATGCCATGCATTGGAAGACCTAATAAAAATATGGGGAATGTATTTTGGCCAAATTTAATTTTTAAAAAAACAGCATTTAAATCATCACTTTTATGGAATGATTTTTACTTTGATCAAAATGTACAAATAACAAATTTCAAACCTCAGTGGGTAAATCTGTTGACCCACAAGGTTTCTGGTACATAAGAGATAGTCAAAGAACAATCACTTGGCATTCAGAGTTCAGCTACAAACTGCCTAATCAGATGTCTTGCTGATTAAGGAAAATGCCTGCCTTTCCTGATACTTATGAGAAGCTTAAAGATGTTAGGTTTGAACTTGCCCAATGAGCGAAAACAAGAATAGCAATCATTTCTCACCAGTCCTTTCATCACATGAGAGTACGTGGCTGCTGTCCTCTCTCACCAGGTTCACCTCTACTGAAGCTGCTCCCCTTGACCACCTTTTTCACAGAGAGAAGAAAGCATGTGCTAAACTTCATTCACATGCAAACTCAAAATCTGAGAATAAGAAATCTTTGCTTTCTGAGTTCAAAGTGATCAACTCCCTTTAGCAATTACACAGGCCACTACAATGGGAAATTCAACAATCTGGGGAGCCACTGAAGCTTAGTTACTCTGACTGTTTATTCGGATCCCTTCTTAGCAGCCTACATCCCTGTCTTAATTCATAGCTAATAGAGGTCAGAGTCAGGGTTAATAGACTGCAGTTCAACATTCATTAAGTCATTCACTGATCATTAAAACATCCTGAAGGAGCTTTGCCTGGAAGTTTAATAGCAGCAATATATGGAGATTTGCTGTTCCCAAACACTAATAATATTCTTTGATGACAGTAAAGAAGCGTGTGCATCCAAAAACTATCATCAGTCTTCATCAAAAGCTCTGAGATCTCAATGTTAATTTAAAACCATGAGATTGTGTCTATCAGAATTCTTATTGTCATCAGAATGCAAATTTGAGTGTCACAGTCTTTAGGATTAGTTAGTCCATAGGGTGCTGACAGATCCTTCCCTGAGGCTAGCTGGGGAGATTCCGCTCAGTTTTATCCCAGGCATTCAGCTGATTGAACACCTATAATGGAATGGTCCTGGGCTGGAGCTGAGTAGTGAATATAGAGATTATGACCCTGTGGCATCAAAATTCTAGCCACTTGGGAAGATTCACAAGACTGAACAATCTAGAAGATGGTAAAAAGAATCCTATTAAGATCTAAATGAAACATCAAGGGTGAGTCTCTAATTAAATTACCTGTACAACCTTAGAAGTATAAGACAGCACTGTCAATGATCTTTCAAAATACATATATGTTTTTTAATATTTTTAAGACTGAAAAATTCATACCTAATAATGGTTATTTCCAAATGAAGTGGGAGACAAGCATAATGTAGAAAACAAAAGTGTTCAAAGGAGCATCATTCGGTATTTATTTGAGATCTAATTTTTCAAAATTATTTATTTATTGCATACACACACACACACACACACACACACACACACACACATAGACATGAGTGCATGAGTGTGGCAGTCAGAGAACAACCCTTGAGAGTCAGTTCTCTCTTTCCACCACGTGGGTTCCAGGGATCACACTCAGACTCAGTGCCTTGACCGGCTGAGAATCTCATCAGCTCTCTCTCTCTGATATTTTAAAGGTGAGCATGTAAAGCTACAGACTTTCCTTGTAGACTTTTTTCCAAAAGTTCGGGCAGGTTGTGCCTTCACTTTCACTTGATTCTGTGAAGTTTTTAATCTCTTCCCTGATGTTTTCTGCGGTGACTTACTGCTCATTCAACAATGTAAAGTTCTGTTTCCAAATATTTGTGTCATTTCTGTGCTTTCCTTTCCTATTGATTTCTAGTTTTATTTCACTGTGATCTGATAAAATGGAAGGAATTATTTCAATATCTTGGTATGTGTTAAGGTTTGTTATGGCCTAAAAGATGATTGATATTAGAGCTGATTCCATATGCCATTGACATCTTGAAGATAATGTATTATGAAGGAGTTCTTCTCTGGTCGTGTCTGTTTAGGGTTCTAAATGCCTCTTGTGTTAGATGTCCATTTCTTTCTGGGAGTTTCAATGAGAAGACATCCTTTCTATGGTTTCCGATATTCTAGAGGAGCTATTTCCTCTGGGTATGATGTGACCATCGATTGTCATCACACAGACTTACTGTAGTAACCTAAAGAATATCCTGACATGAAGTTATGGCAGTGAAATAAGCAGAACAGGGCAGTGACAGCTAGGTCTATGGTCGACAGAGCAAAGCTGTTAACACTCCCTTCTACACTGGGGGAGTCGTATATTCTTGACCCTCTTCCTTCCTAACTCACGGTTGAATTTGGTATTGGAGGTGCTAGAGCAAAGGAGAGCTGGAAGGTTGCCTGGGGTTAGGACTCTACAGCTTTCTTGAGTCATCACTCATGACGGGGTAGGAGTTATGATCCACCTGCCCATGATTCACTCTTTCTTCTGCATGAAACACTGATAAACTCATTAAATTCGTTGGTTCGCCAAGTTGGACTTATATGGAGTCTTCTCTTTGGTTTGTTGGTACCCTGCTTGTGTGAATAAACATTTCTTTGTGTCTCTTCAGGAAAAATACCATAACACCTGGCACAAATATTGCACATTCACGGCACTTAATAAAGGTCTCAGCTACTTGGTGCCATCATAGCAATTCCATTGTGCAGGTGTGGTGGAGACAAAGTACAACATTCATCATCAGAGCATCTGGGACACCCTGCAGGAGAGCTTCACGATCAGGCCGATGGCTGATATCCCCTTACTGAGGGGGCGGAGGGGTCACTGGACCCTCACCTGACATTTTGCCTTCTAGGTCCTAGACCTAGATTGCCACACACATCTACAGATGATTTTCAATTTCTCTCATTGTTTTCAATGAGAGAAAGAGAAGCACATAATTCAGTGCCCTTGTTTGCATTACAAACAGTAATTTTTTGGTTGCAAGGTTAGGTAAAGTCATTAGTCCAGAATGTCCATATTACAAAAGTCATTCCTACAAATGGTGAGTTAAATATGAATGCTGGGGTTAAAACAGCAAAGTTGGGACTACTAGAGATGATGACTAAAAGGCCTGCATCTGGGTAAGGGACAACTAAGCTGCCCGGTTAAGACGAAGGACAGGGCTTTGAGGAAAACAATAAAAGCTGGTCCTGGTTGGCTCTGACTAGCACCCACAAAATCTGCTCCCTGCTGAAGTAATGGACTAAACCTTGTGCAAGAACAGTTTGCAAAGCAGTCTCCCTCCACCTACTCCAGGAAGAAGACCAAGATTGCCATATACAAACAGAGTTAGACATAAGGTAACCATGGAAACTATGGCTGCATGTTGGTAGTTGTGTCTCCTGATGGTTAAAATGCCCTCTTCTGGTTCAGCATCCTTGAAATTGCAATAGGTCACTCCCACTGTATCAGAAACTAAAGCACCAGAACAATTGCCCACACATATGCACAAATAAGGAGTCTGATCCTCAAAAGATCTGACATCTTTATAATATTTGCTCTGACGGTTCCCCTCTTTCATGTTGGTCATGAGAGGAAACACCCTAAAAGGAAGAGCCAGTCCCCCATGATCTGAAACAAAAGAGGATTACTTTACTCCATGAATATGCCACCCACTAGATAGATTGTCACAAAACCTATTTAATCCACAGTGCAGAACACAGGATGCTGCTCCCTGACTTGGGACAACCAACCTACTCCAATCTCTCTTTTGGAATGCTGACTTTCCTTTGCTGCCAAAGTTGCCGAAGCTGCACTAAATAAACTTTACTCAAACTTTCTATGTCTGAATAGAGACATATTGACTGAACTAGTTCCTTCAAGAAGACAAGAACCACAGGACCCCCCCCCCAACAACATTAGTGAGATTCATTTGTAAAATACTGATTGAGGGGCTGGAGAGATGGATCAGTGGTTAGGAACACTGGCTGCTCTGACAGAGGACCTGGGTTTGGTTCCTAACAGCCACATGACAGCTAGCAACTGTCTGTAACTCCAGTTCCAGGGAATCCAAGACCCTCTTCCAACCTCTGCAGGCACTGCCTGACATGGGTGCACTTACACACATGAAGGCAACATCCTCATACACATAAAATAAAAATAATAAATATTTTCTTAAAGTATTTATTGAGCACTTACTTGTGTCAGACATTGCCATGGTGATAGGAAATGAACTGTTAAGCTATACAGTCTCTCTGCTTTTGTGAGGCTCCTATAGAACAAATATACAGTCAATGCCAATGAGACCAGTCTCTCTGCTACACTCCAGGGACACTGCTATATTAAAGAAGACTGTCAAAGGCTTACTACTATTTAGGTGAACTAGTATAAGAAGCCAAGACAGAAGAATCCAGAGTTTGGACGAAAGGTACAAGAAACATCCACCCTTATCCAGAAAAGTTGTGTTTGCCAGTCAAAATAGCAAAGCTACTTTCAGCTTAGAAATATCATATTTGTGTCTATAATATCTTTACTTCCTTGATTATTTCTATGTCCATGTAATGATTATCATTAATCATTGTAATAAATTTAAGAGCGTTGACTGAAAGAGATTTTGTTTTTCCTTTTCATGTTAAAGTAATGCTTTCATCACCGATGTCCTTCTGCGGGACAGCGTTTCCATGACGCGCATACTACAAGTTGTGTCTTTTCATTTCTGATCGAATAGAAAAACATTAATCCTTCACACATGTGACTAAGCGTGAATTGAGACGTAGCTCAAGGATGCCCTTATCATTGGAAGGAAATAATGAAATAAATTGTGACACATGAATGACATATTTAAAAATATTATCCAAAAATAAATACCTAATATTATAGAAACAATAATTTTATTTCTTTGAGAGTCACTAATGTTTCTACCTTTATTAAATTTGAAAAAATTAATCATGGTGAAGGGTAACAGCACAGCATTTTGCAGTAAATGTCTTTAGAGAAAGGTCACGTTCTTCCACAGAGATATGTCAAGGCTAATGGATCTATTCAAAGGTTAAATTTCAGAGCCCTGCATCGAGTTTGATTCATGCTGTTTTATAATTGCATGCCCGTGGCTACCCTAGTTGGTTAGCACACCATACTAATGAGGCCAGTGGCAAAAGTTCAAATCCCTAGGCAAGCAATTTGTTTTTCTCTGCTTGCGGTAATGACTGTAATTCTTATCCCAAGGCAGGCATCAGAAATGTGTGTGTGCATTGTCACAATGTCAAGGAAAAGCATAAATGTCAACATGAAAATGCGTCCTTTCTATTACAATAACATTGCAAAGCACACATGAAAATATGGCGGGACAGTGGTGTCACCTTCAGCGGAAGAGCAGCACACCCTTCTACAACTACAACAAAGTTCTCGCCAGCAGCAAGTCATAAATGCCATCGAGAATGACGGTCTTAAATTAGATTCCACATGAACAACTTTGTCATTTTTCATCTTGGACCAAACAGCACTAAATTTACAATTAGGTAAAAACTATGTGAAATGTACATTTACCTGCTTCCTTCCTGTCTCCCAAAATTATTAGGAGGATGAATCAGTATCTTGGAGGCATTTTAAGATAATAAAATATTAATCCTTGTTGTCCTCTTCTGGCACAGCAGGGCAGTAGATATATTGAGCTTTCACAAGCTGAAAGTAATGGCTGATATGCATTTCAGTCTTGAACAACAATCAGTTCAGAAAAGGAAAACACAATTTCAAGCCTGCTATTTGAGTGGAAGAATGCTTTGAGGGAGTTCAATTAGCCATTGGTAGCATGCGGTAGACAGACATTAATAGTTCTGATATAACCATCACATGTTCAGCTTGGCAATACTCACTGTTGAGTAAGATTCAGATGATCAACCCATGAAGAAACCCATCCAGGAGGTTCAATCGCTTTGTGAACAAAAGTCTCACTTTAACACAGCCTTACCAGCGATACTGAGCCTGAAGTCCCGCAAGGGACATCTGTACAGGTCGGACTTTAGGTAAGGAAAAAGAATCAGAAAAAAAGGAATCCCATCGCCCAAATGGCTTCCCTTCCTATTTGTATTTGACTGATTCTAGAAACCGTCTAGAAGCCAGGCTTTCAAGCTGTCCTCACACATGTCCAATTGTTCACTTAAATTATTTTACTCCTGCACTGACTGTTGAATGTTCCTCAAGTCCATGTGCATCACTCTAGGTCCTGTTCTATGTTCCTTTAATGCTCCATTTCCTTAGTACTCCTGGGATTCCAAGAATCCATGAAAGGAACTCAGTTCTATGCCATTGTCCTTATAAAACAGCATCTTGGAACAATCACACTCATAGAAACATTAAAATTTAGATATCATTAAATTCCAGGTGTCAACCGACGGGCTGGATTATTCATAACTTTACAACAGGAGAATGATCCACATCTGTTATTGTTCAGTGTTCTCTCTTGCTCACTCTCTCAGCAAGTCAGCTAATAATCATAAAATCATTTTAAAAGGGGGTTAGAAGTTTACAGGAACTGTTCTACCAAGCCAGTCATTGACTGCATCATCAGCCTTCTTTCTAAGTATTTTTAAGTGTGGGGTAACAGAAGATTGATATGATCTGGATATACACAAGAGGTAAATACTGTTATTCAATATGGCACCACACTGCTCCCCAATGCTTGGTCCTTTGAGGAAGAATATTTGCTTATGATGAATGCATGAGCTGCACTTTCTTCCTCTGCAAAGTAACAGATCAAACTATAGGCTCTCTAAAATGATTTTTTGTGTCATTCATCTTTCATTCCAAAAACCATAGAAATTAAATCATGAGCCTCAACACTAAAGAATCCATGGATATATTACTCTACATGGCAAGAATTGAAAGCCATAAAACTAGAAATCTATGATAGAAATGCTAAGTTCTTCTGATTAGGGTCTTGAAATGCTAGCATGGATATTTTAGTTAGCCTGATTAGAAGTCAAAATGTTGGTCCCAGGGGCCAAAACAATCCTTCTTGCTTTTAGGTTTAAGCTGGTAGGACCATATTTACAAAGAAAATATTCTTTCTCTTTCTCTGTCTCTCTCTCTCCTTTCTCTCTCTCTTTCTCTCTCTCTCTCTCCCCCCCATACATAGGTATAAAGATATATAGATATAGATATAGATACACAGATATAGATAGACATAGATATATAAATGGCTATGTTCCACTTTGCTACACTGGGAGGTAAATCTGCTAACAGAGTTCTTTAAAGCACTAGACGCCCATAGTCCTGTTTGACCTTCTTCCTTCTGCCTCCTCCCTGTCAACAGAAAGATGGATCAAGACAAAAGGAGGAATACTGAGGGGAAAACTGGCTTAAATCAGCTAAAGAAATTTCGACTAGAACTAAGGAGAAAGCTTGATTGTTGCCATACAAAATATTCAAATAGGTGGATCAGAGGTCATGAAGTTTATGCCCTTGGAGAAATTTCCATAAAGGCTAATGGAAAAAGTTTGCCAGAAATTCTTCATTTGTTCATTCATTCATTCATCCATCCATTCCTTTGCTAGGAATTACTAATTACCCAATAGATGATTACTTAAATATAAACAAAGGAGTTTTCTTGGCCAACAGACAAAGATCATAATCATGCAGTCTCCCTAGGCTTTTGACATGTCTCAAGCGTGAGGAAGTATCTGTGAATATGAAGATGGAGAAAATGAGTAAGAGACGGTCATCCAGAAATCAAGCAGAGACAAGCTCATCTCATTGCTGACTATCATGGACAGCTCTTTGCAATGACAGTCAGTTCTGAGAGATGGATGTGGGTCAGTCTATCTAGTTTACTTCAGAGGGAAAATGACCTTCAGGGGCAGAAAACTTTCCATTACCAACATTAGACACAAACTGGACGACCATCTGCCAGACACAGGCTTATGTCTCCTGGAGGAGAATACCTCTAAATGTGCCTGCTATGGAAACTAAATAATTGGCCTACTTTTTAGTAGAAAAATTACTTGGATATATCCTAAAACACAAGGAATCAGGGCCACTGCTATGAATGCGCGCGTGCGCACACACACACACAAATGGGACAAACTTGAGCTCAATTCCAAAGTACTGCTTTGTTTAAAACCATAGAAAGTATGCACCTTAAAGAGGATATATTAAAAAGAATGGTGTGCGAACACTTTTAATGTAAGCAGCAGCTCATGACAATGGACGGGGAAAGGCCGCAGTCACCTCTTACTCTGCAGTAGCTGATTCTCATTGTTTACATCTAGAGAGACCTAGGAAGGCCTGAAAGGAGGGACAAGGGAAGCATGCAGGTCAGCTTGCAGGACTATGGAGCAAGGGCTTGTGTTCCAGCTGGATCAGATATATTGTTTGTTTAAACAAGCAGTATTTCCATGTCACTATGGGTTGCCTGTCTTGAGAACCATTAGTAAGGTCTACATACTACTGTGACCATTACTCTAGTCCTCTTCCCTGAAAGCACATTTGAAAGGATCAGAAAGAGGCTATTTTGACTTATCCAGGCTCTCCTTTACAATGTAATACAATGTTTGTGCGTTGGGACGGAGCACCCGGGGTCTGAGAGAATAGAGTGGAGGGGAATGCATGACGGCCTACAGAAGTTTGTTAATGTCAATGATGTTCACCATTTGCTAGCTGAATCATAGTTAAAAATAAAAATTAAATAATACTTCAAATAACTGGCTTACTGATAGCACCTAGAAAAATAGGAACTTTCAGTGAGGCATTGAGAAAGTATAAACGGGGCTGGAGAGATGGCTCACTAGTTAACAGCTTTGGCTACTCTTGCAGAGGACCCACGTTTAGTTCCCAGCACCCACATGGTGGCTGACAACCGTCCGTAACTACAGTCCCAGGGGGTCCGACATCCATTTTTGGCCACCATGCTGCATGTATGAGTGCACTTAATACATACAGCAAAACACACACACAGAGAAAAATACAAAGAACAGTTTATAAGAAGAAAGTAAGGGGCCAGCATTTAAAAGCACTGGATGCTCTTGTAGACGAACCAGATGTGGTTCCCAACACCCACACAGCAGCTGAGAGCCATCTGTAACTCCAGTTCCAGGGGATCTGAAGCCCCTTTCTGGCCTCTGCAGACATCGCACTTACATAAATGTAGACAAAACACTCATACACATAAAAATAGATAAATTTAAAAATGTTTAAAGAAATGTAAAGGAAGACCTGGGAGACCAGTACAATTCCAAGTACTATTTCCTCCTCAAAAGAAGAAAATCCACACAACAATCACTATATTTGATGAGAACAAGAGTTCCTGCGTATGAGATGGTGTTGAGAATGATCATGTAGTTGATATAATGAGGCCTGAAAAACATATCTGCCACTCCAATTTCATTCATTTATTCATCTATTCAGACTGGTTTGAACCTCTACCATTTAATTCTTTATGTGCCCATGGAAGTCTCTTTTAAGTTGTAAGGCTTTGATGGCTGGAGAGATGGCTTACTGGTTAAGTGCACTGGCTGTTCTTGCAGAGTACCTGAGTTTGATTCCCACCACCCATATAGTGGCTAACAACTGTCTGTAACTCCAGTTCCAGGGGATCCAATGCCTTCTTCTGATCTCCAGGGACACTGCACAACATGGGTGCACTTTTACATATTCAGGAAATACACATAAAATAAGTTAAAAACTTTTTAAAAGATGTAAGGCTTCATTACTAAAATCAGTTGATTTCCCTTTGAAAGCAACAATTATGTCATGGACTTTTCTAAAACTAATTATATATGTAACAATAAATCCATTCTATTTTATTGAAAAGGGACAAACAGAACCTTAAAAGTAGAGCCAACATATAACTTACTAACTCCAAGTTAGGACACACTTGAAAGTTAATGCAAGGACAGTTAATAGTTGCCCCAGGACATCAGGTGTAGATAAGGAGGAATCAGACCAATTAGGACAGCAGGTGACCATACAAACAAGGCGTCCCGCAGCCCCTGAGAGTGCCATGCCTCTCCCGAATTCTGTGTTCTCTAATCTTTCTCAAAAGTAACTAATGCTGCTATTTGTAACAACTTGAAAGCATTTAAATCCATAGGGTGTCTTAAAAGCCTTGGAACTTTCTGTACAGCCAGGGGAGACAAAGTCAGAAGAGGAAAACAAAAGCAATGTCATTCCAGGATCGTAGAGCATCCTGAGGTCACAGGTTTACCTGGGACTGATTCTTTACCTCTTGCCCCCTCACATGCACCATGAAGTGCTTCCTCCGGGCTTCTTACAGTTCTACTCAGTCAGCCATAGAAAATGGTGGCAGTAAAGCCCCACCTTGCTGTGACCTGCCATCTCTCACATGCTTCTTTGATCCTTTTTCTGCTCTACGTAGCATTGACAAGCCCTTGTTTCCACTCATTCTTTAAAACAACACAGGCAAGGGTAGAGAGGACGGTACTGAATCTCTCAGCTCTCATTAAGGAAGCTGCCTCATGCAACAAATGGCCAGGAACACAAAAGGTCACAAGTGATCAAAAGAATGAAGCTTAGGAGTTTGCAGAGTGTGGGTCTGTGGACAGGATTTCTATATTAAGCTTCACTCACCCAGGCCTCAGGGGCCATTGCAGAAAAGGAGACCAAAAGATTGTAAGAGCCAGTGAGGAGGAATGTGACCATAGGGAAATAGAATCCTACGAGCTCCTGGGATCCTGCTAAGATGAACCTAAAAACCCAAGTTTATTAGCAACATACCTGATTGCACTGGTCCTTTACCTTTTCACTCCTAGACTTCTTAGATTACTGTCTAGATGTGGAACTCATGCCAGGAAAATATTTTAAAAGGTTAGCATCTACAGTGGCAGTTAAAGAAGAGTCTTGGAGGAAAGGAAGCTGTTGTCTTCAGTAATGTAGCCATGGTAGGTTACTCATTCTCTAGTGGACAGCTTCACACACATGCCCGTGTGAGCAGCTCAGAGGAAACCCAATGGATCACAGAACAGAAACAAAACGTAAACAAAAAGACATTAAATTGGGGGGGAGGTGAATGAAGGAGGGTTGGTAGGGATAGAAAAGGATAAAAGAGGGTGGGGGGATAAATGTGCCCAGAATGTGTTACAAACGTGTGTGAGATTGTCAAAGAATAAATTAATTTAAAATAAGTATCTAATTTTTCTAGCTTCCTGAATTCCCAGAAATTAATGATTATCAGACCCACTTGTGTCACCTCCAAATGGTCACAGAGAAAGACAAAATCTTTACTCTTCAGTAGGAAGAGAATGTAAATCTAATTAAGGTCAACCTCTCACTCACTTGCCTTGTTTGTTTGTTTGCTTGCTTGTTTGTTGTAGTGCTGGAAATGAAACTGAGGGACTTTAACAAACTAGCAAACATTCTACCAGTGACTAACATCTCCAGTCAGTCTCTCTCTTTAGTCTGTGAAAATAGACCTGAAACAATGCTTTTTGAGATTGTGGTATACAAATGTCTTTAAACTCTATGGAATTATTAATATTTTCAGTACACGAAGCATGTATAAAGAGACCCTAAAAATCTTCCTAGCACAAATGTGTATCTATCTCCTAATTTTCTCTGTATATAGAAAAGCAAAAGAAATAATAGAATTCCCACTGGTTCTGAAATAATTATCCTCATATGAATAGGTGCTATTGGGTGCTGCTGCTTTAAAACAAAATGAAGCCAACTATATATAGTTTGCTTTCGTTTGGATTTATGTACTAAACATACTGCCAGGCACAGCAGGTCCTAAACGAATGATAATCACTCTGGTAATGGAAGAAATAACTGCATTTTTAAAACATCACCATTATTTATATTTGTTATGACTAGACACTTTATGTAAACATTCCATTAGATGCAAATCTGCTCCAGGCAGTTGGTCAACATGAGTCCAAGCCCCACGGTCCAGACATCTGCATCCTGCATGCTGTAAAGCCAAACACCGGACAAAACAGTAGATCATCTCGTCACATTTTGTCCTTTTCTTACCGGTATTTTTCCCTTTCTTTAGTCAGTAGCAATTAAGTCCTTGCTAGTCTCTTTGTCTCTCAGCCTTGTTGCTCTTGACATTAAGGCTGGGTCAGTCTTTATTGTGAAGACTGTCAGCATCCTTGGACTCTACTCACAGAAAGCCAGCAGCATCTCCCTTCTTTCCAGCTGGGACAACTACTTTTGGTCCAAGTTAAGAACCACTGTCTTAAAGAAATCTGTCTGGAATCAGCAGGCTAAGAGCAGTTTAAGTTGGAGAACATAACTAGGAGGGTAAACAGAGCTACAGTAACTCTGGAGGGGTAGAGATGTCGAAGCCCCAGAATTGGTGGCAGCCTACTTTCTTCGGAACGATTTCCATGACTCTGGAGGCATCTCAGTAAGCATTAGCTGGATGGAAATTTCTCCTCTGACCTGCAAACCTCTACTGTCTGCCTTCAGAACCATTTCTTCTTGCAGCCTGCTGTGCCTTCCTCTCCGGTTCTAATCTGTTTTATAAAAGAACCACTCTGTGCTCATGGAGAACACCAGATTCATTACACTTGACACATAATCAATGACTGGGTTTTCTTAAAGAAAGGAAGTGGAAGTGACGAGGAGGGAGTAATGAAGTGACTTAATTAGATGTGCCGGGCCAGCATTAGTTCACCTGCTTAATACAGTCACTGGCTCAGTGAGTCTAGAAAGTTCTTCTTAAGTTAGATAAATCCCTCAAGGTGCCAACCATTCATCCCTGAAATCAGTATTTAGCCAGATGCCATATGGGAACTGGTTTGCAGAGCACCCATCTCTCTCCTGTCTTCGTTCCAGGTCCCTCCATCTTGCCAATTTACCACGAGAATCCGCATCAAGATGCTAGGGTGCCTCATTAAGAGCCACTGGGGAGTATTTAGGAAACACACAGAAGGAACAGTTTCTTTATTTCCTTTCCCTTGAGCCTTGTTTCCACTCTAAGGTTTTCCTCTGTTCCTTCTAGTTTGAACAACTAAAATTGGCTTTAAAAACAACATACCACCACAATTCATCTCCAAGGTAGTTTTTAACTTTTATGTTTCCTGAGATCTGTGTGATTCAGCTCCAATTCCAAATTCCAAATGAGTAAAATGGACTCGTATTTATCATCTACAATTAAATCATTCATTTTCTGATTCTAAGCATCTAATTCAAGTCATCGAGTTGACAGGAACTTTTCTACTGTAGTCATTGGAAATTCACCTTTCCTTCTCCCCCTTCTTAATGACACTGCCTTTTGTGATTTTGGTAGTTGTTTCAGAGCATGCTGAACAGACAATCGATACCTCATTAAGTTATTTCAAATCACTGAACTACAGCTGTTTCAGAGCATGAACATGAAATATAGTTTCATCAATAGTAACCCAGGCTCTGTCCACACAAAGACAAAAGAATTGGGTAATTTAGTCAATGTTGTAAAGAAAAAAATCAAATAAGTTATTTGGCATTGGATAGGCCAAATAATTATGTGCCTTATTTTTTAAATCATTATATTTTGGACATATACATAGGCCATAAAACTGAAACTGTCATGATTTTCCCAGACCATTTCTTTGAGCACCTATAAGCAGAAAAATACTTTTAATATCTTTGAATTCTACCAAGAACATTTCCCTGCCACTTGGCTCTAAACACACCCTTTGTTTATCTGCCTAAGCATGAGAGTGGCCAACAATTAACCTGTGAAGATCAAGCATTTACTGTGAGTAAAGTTCAAGGTTATAGAATTTTTTAAAGGATTAGAAGACACGGAATGCTGCACTTAAATAGCTTGTACCCTAGATGGGAGACAAAGCTATCAGAGATGGGTAAAAAATAAAACTGACCAACAATTCATGGCAGAATAAACTCATGGGTTAGAAACACTCTAAAAAAGGTAAATTTAAAAATATGAAATTATTTTTATTTTATTTTATATGTATGAGTATATTGTCTGCATGTGTTTAATGTCATGCAATGCCCACAGAGGTTAGAAAGAGGGCCCTGAATTACCCTGGAACAGAAGTCAAGGACAGTTGTTAGTCAGCATGTGGGTGCTGGGAATCAAACCAGGTCCTCTGTAAGAGCACCCAGTGCTTTTAATTGCTGAGCCTTCTCTCCCACCCCAAGAAAGTGAAGGTTTGAGGCTAATATTAAAGGAACTCAAAGATAAAAATTCACCAAGGGCTGGCTAGCAATAAAATTTTTGATAATTTCATATTCAGATTTTATATGAGTTCAAATTTTAGTTCTATAACTTGTACCCTGGAAAAATGATCGCCTATAGCTCTAAAGGTGCACCCTTGGGAGACCACCCCCAGTTGGCAGGTCAACTGGCACTGGCACTAGGCAGGCCTTGTTTAGACAGCCACGTGTTGATATTCCGTGGGTGCAGCTTCCCTGGCATTTCTAGAATATACTATCTAGCAGCAGGCATCCTGGTCTTCTGGAGCTTTAAATCTTTCTGGCCCTTCTTCTGCAGTGTTCTCTGAGCCTTAGGCATAGGGGTTACGCTGACCCTCATGCCCAAGCCTCACTTGGGTTGTGCAGTTGGCAACATTTTTACAGCTTATTGGTTGATAATGTCTTTACCTACATTCCAAATTTATTTTGCACACTGTACTTAGAGTAGTATTTCTATGTAAGAGGGAATTGTACTGCTTCTGTTAGCAAATCAGTGTACACATTATAAATTAAATCTACACATCTAAGAATGTATGCTGCTTACAAAGAGAAAAGGACACGTTTCAATGACATCATCCCAAAACACATCAACACAGGTCAATAATCTGGCTACTTCTAGCTAATGAGTACTCTAAAAGTTTTAACTATTTAAAGAGAAAATAGTTACTTTTATCTTCAACAACAGCAAAAGATGGCTATTAAAGCACCAGGTGACGTCACAGAGCTCTGAAACAGCATCTAGATTACATGCCCTGCCTTGGCACACCTTGCCCTGATTATTTTCCTTTCACTCTCTTTTATTACTTTCTATTATTTTCTCAATATTAATATTTTTCTTATCTAATTTTTCTTCTCTTCCAATTATTCTTAAAATGGTCCCATTATTGAAATAAGTATGCATTCAGAGGAAGTAGATAGATATTAACACACAACTTGTTTAATTTTCCTACAAAAAGTGAACACAAAACATAATTGTAGGGAAGAAAAATTATTTCTCTTCTATTCTTCTGAGTTCCTCACTGTGACCCCCCATAACAAAAGACAGATTTAACCAGAACAGAAAGACCAGAAACAAATCCATAAATTTACTGTTCAATTAATTTTGAACAAAGTTGCTAGGAGCATACAATGGGTAAAGGAAAGTCTCTTCAATAAATTGTGCTGAAAAAAGCTAGATCTCCATATTCAGAAGAATAAAAATAGAACCTTATTCAAATCATATACAAAGACCAAGACAAAATAAAGATTTAAGTGCACATCTGATACCACAAAACTAATATAAGAAAGCAAGGGTAAAGCTGTGTGTTGACAGTACTTTTTTTCCTTTGATGTGATGCTAAAACCACTGGAAGCAAAAACAAAAGCAGACAAGCAAGAGCCTATCAAAGTAAAAAGCTCCTTCACAGCAAAGAAACCCATCAACAGAGTGAGGAGACGGCTTAAAGAATCAAAGAAAATATTTGTAAACTATATATCTGATAAGAGGTTAATATCTGAAATATATCAGACACTAAAACAATCACTAGAAAGAATAAATAAATAAATAGGCAAAGACTCGATTAGAAATTTTAAAACATAAATATATAATGGTCACATGAAAAATACTCAATAAGTATAATAATCCTAGAAATCTGTTTAAACTGCAATGTGATATCACCTCAGTCTAGACAGGATATCTGTTATCAAGAGAACAGAGTTGAGTATTGATGGGGATGTGGAAACAGGAGCATCCTGGCACACTGCTCACGGGCATGCACATGACTCAGTTATTATGAAAACAGTGTGCAGTTGTCTTACTGGACATTAAAATAGAGCCACCATATGAGCCAGCAATCCCCACTTTCATTACAAAGCCCAAAGAAATAAGATCAGTATGTCATCTGGCTATCCACACACCCATGATTAGCGCAGTGTTCTTCACAAGAGTCAAGGTGCAGAATCAGCCTAAGCTGGATTCATCTGTAGATGAATGGATAAGGAAACTGTAAGATAGAGAGAGAGAGAGAGAGAGAGAGAGAGAGAGCACGAGAGCGCACAGAGGAATGCTATGCTGCCTTTAAAAAAAAGAAATTCTGTCATTTACAACAGGGATGAATCTAAAAACATTATGTTAAAGAAAATATGCAAAGAATAGAAAGGCAAATACTTCCTGATCTCACTTCTGTGTGGAATCTAGAAAAGTCAAACCCACAAAAGCAGGGGTGGAACAGTTATTATGAGGGGCTGTAAGTTGGCACGGAGGGCAGTAGAGAGATGTCAGCCTTTGAGTGCAGAATTCCACCTAGATTGAATGAGTTCCAGGACATGAGACGGCTTAACGATAAAATTTTAAAATAGCTACACCACAATGAGTAACTATTATTTTAAAACATAATGCTATATAGTATATTTATAATTTTATTTATAAGATAAAATTTTTATTTATTTAAAAGATAAATAAAAGACTAACATGACAAAATAATTTATTGAGACACATATTTTGCATAAATGCAAAAGACAGCTCAGGAAAAGAGTAATTCTCAAAGAGTTGGCTCAGTTGCCAATGGTTGCTCATCTAACGCTGGGCTTTTTACCAATTTCCCCACTTTCAAACTGGGTTTGAGTTCGCATGGGTCTTGCACTGTCACCATGACTGTAAGTTCATATGAACAAGATCCATGAAGCCTGAAAAACTCTGTTTCCTTATGGTCATCTACCATCCCTGGCTCTTACAATCTTTCCGCCCCCCTCTCCCACAATATCTCCCGTCCCTGAGCCCTGGGATATAATTTTAAGAGGTTTAATATAGGAGTCCTATCCAAGGACACATACTCTGCAGTCTCTTATTCTTACACTTTGGCCAATTGTGGCTTTCTGTGTTAATCACCATCTGTTGCATGAGAAAGCTTCATTGGTAAGAGTTCCACAATTAGAATTCTATAGCAGCCTCCACCTGCGGTGCTGGAGAGATTGCTCAGTGGGTAGGAGCACTGGTTGCTCTTGAAGAGGACCCTGGTTCAGTTTCCAGCACCAACACGGCAGCTAACAACCATCCATAACTCTAGTTCCAGGGGATCTGAAGTCCTCTTCTGACCTCTGTGGGCATGTCACAACATGGGTACACTTACATGTATGCAAGCAATACTTTCATATACATAAAATAAACAAATAAAATATTAAAAAATAAAAATTGGATAGAGGTGAATGCCCTCCCCCGCACACACACACACACATTATTTGGATCTTCCTTTAACTAGCAGGCATGGCACAAAGTTGGCTTGGTTTACATACAGTTTAAATGGCAATTGACTTTGATTTTCTATTTTTACAGTTAACTCTTCTTAAAATATTATTCTAGCTGAACTGGCACTTAGACCCTTGGTTGAAGAGTAAAGTCACATTCTCAGAAATAAGTCAACAGACTCGTCGTATCAGCAAGCATGTCTGCTACCTCCTTGTAACTCTTCTCCAGTAAGGACCATGAATCAAATGAGCCATCTGTACTCACATTTTATAAAGTCTTGATATTCCAGAGCAATAACTATTTAAGACCCAGATGCTACTCTGTACCATCTCATGGGACACAAGCTCTTTTCTATGGTCCAGAAGAATGAATGGGTTTGAGATAATCTCTCTACAGTCTCCTGCCCACTGGCCCAAGTGACCTGCAGAACTGGGTAGGGAATTTAGGGAGGTGGAAATGATCTATTTGGGAATTCATGCAATCACAAGAAGTGAGTGTGTTAGGAACATGAATGTGGGTGTCCTCACATCCCATGAAAACACTCTCTCTACTGTGGCTTCATTCATGCTTTATCCAAAGCAGACACTAGATAAATAGAACCTCTAAAGGAACGGAAGACATTGGTGTATTCTGTTTGAACCTCAACTCGTCTACAAGCAAGTAAATGAATAATTGTTCTTTATCTCACAAAAATCCTTTTATCATAATCATTATGCAAAAAAAATCCTTCAAAGCACTGTAAGTTGTTGCAATTGCTGTATGTCCCAGAGCAGAGCATTAAACCTGCTTTGTAACAGACATTCAATAAAGAAAAGAGATTAAATGGAAATTATCAGCAGTTAAGACAAGTCTGCTATATATTCAGCATGTGATTAGTAATATTATTGATATCTTTTGACCCAAAAGATATCATTTTGAGCAATTCTTTTCTGTTTGTTGGTGAAATGATTGACACTCTATAAGTTTAACATGTTTTTGTATCACAAATTCCTTTGGCAGTCCAATGACACCTATATTTGTAATTAAGGGAAAGAACAATTTCAAATATAGTTTAGTTAAAGTAGAAATGTCATTTTCCTGTGCTTATTGAAGCTTTCCTAAATGACATGTACACCAGGAAAGAAGTTTTGTAAGATCAGTTTGAAGTATACATTATATTTACAATGTAAATATATATAGTCCTTCATTATTTTATCATTTGTGTATGTATGAGAGAGAAAGAGAGAAGGTGTGTGGCGTATGCTCATGTGGGAGGCAGAGGGCATGTTCCTATGCTCAAGTATGGCGGCGGCCAGGGGAAGAGACTGGATGTCCTTCTGTATCACGTCCCTAGAGACAGACTGTCTCACTGGAGACTGGCTGGCAGTCAACAAGCTCCAGAGATCCTCCAGTCTCCACCCCCCACAGTACTGGGGTCACAGGTGTGCACAATCATACCTGGCTCTTTACCTGAATGCTGAGGCTCCTAACTCAGGTCCTCATGCTTACACATCAATCTCTCGCACCTGTTGAGCCACCTTCCCAGCGCCCCTCAGCTCTTTTGCTTGAATCAGGCAGATTTATTATGCATTTTCGACTCTACATTGCATATAACCCTCGAAACCTCCTGACAATAAATGTCCTACCTAAAGCACTAATTGTATCTAGCATTGTACAGTGTTTCCTCCAAACTGGTAGCCCTCAGCAGAACACCCCTGTGTATGTAAGATGGAAATAAGACTAGTGAGATCCCAAGCCTCCCTTTTGTTTCCTCTTGGTCTGCCATTCATTCTGAACTGAGGAAACGGAATGAGGAGCCACAGTGGAGCTCCGCTACAACCTGGTCTTCCTCATCCCTCCTTAACAAAGAAGTCTGAGCACACACCAAAACTTGAAACTAAAATCCCAAATACCATCTCTTAGTCATGCAAGTGCCACATCCTCAGCTTTTCTTTCTGCCAGCGTCTGCAGGTTCATATCTGAAACACTCCTTTTGTAGCAGAGTTAGAACTGACAAGGATGTGGGAACTCTCCAGTCACGTCATGTTAGCTCAGTTCACCAGGGTCTCCATTTACCAGAAGATCCTAGCTGAGTAATCATTCTCAATAAACAAAAGAAAAAGAGCTGAAAAATCATTGGTAGTGATTTAAGCTGAGTGATAAGGAAACTTCTAAAATTCTTCTTCTTCCCAACTATTTTAATAAGTTCATTTGAATAATGAAACGACGGGATGTTTTTAGCAGTTCCTATTTCAAAGGATCTAAGCCTCTTTGCTATATAACTTAAGTATAAGTACTTTAGGGTTGACGGAAACTGAGCCGGCTTCTTAGACTGTATTCTTGTGTTCATCTTGTAGAAATAGAGGGGCTGACGCAAGAAACAAAAGGTGCCCTTTTAATACATTTTTTTCCTGTTAAACTAAACCTTCTTTCAGTGATCCATGTCTATATCTTTCCAAAAGTGCAGCTTCAATTTTTACTTTAAAAAATGGCCCCATACTATTTGGTCGACACCCATTCTTCTTTGCTAGACATTTAATTTGTGCTGGCCTTTCTGGAAAGCTGCTTTGTGCTGGGGTCTGCCAGAAGCCTTAATGGAGTAATGCCCCTGCAACCTGCCACATGCTTCTCAATAGAAGCAGCCAGACATCCTTAAAACGGAAGGGAATCCCTGGCTCCCAGTCAATGAAAAATCCCTGCCTGGAGTTCTCCAGTATGGGCCTCTCTCAGGGTTTCTAGCCAGTGCTGAATGAACATCCGCATCTTCATTAGCTGGGAGCAGCTGTTGGAAAGTGGTTTGGCCAGAAACGTAACCTAAAGCCTCTTCTGGCAATGAGCTTATTTAGCTGCTGGGAACAAAAAGCTGGATCTGAGACAATACCAAGTGAGAATCTGTGTTACAATCTCAACAGCTTCTCCGAGAAGACCCAGAGTTCTGCTTTTCTTCAGAAGCTCATACGTAATGGCTCATGAACTAGAGCTGCAAGTGCGTTGTTATCCTTTACAGACCTTTACCAGGTTTTCCCTCCTCCAGTTCTCCACCACTGATGCTTTGATTGCTACCTGGGAAGAACTGGGGCCAAGCTACTGCACCTCTGAGCCAGGACCCAGCACAGGCAGACCTTACAAGTGTCTTTCACCAGGGAATGAAGTTATTTTGAGAAGCTGCCTGCTGTGGGTGTCACCCATCACCTTAGAACTTAAAATCTCTCTCTACTAAACTTGAAGGAATCATATGCTGTGAAATAAAATCAAGCATAATTTTATTCCCTGTTAAACTTTTTTGCATCATACACTCTTTTGGCATTTGAAAAATTATTCGTGTGCATGTGTGTGTATGGAAATCAGTGGCTAGCCCAGGTTTCTTACTCTCTTTCCATCTTCTCTTTCTATTGAATTTCAATGATCACATTTTGACCCCTGTCCCCTGTCTGCATTCCTGATATAACCCCACCACCACCACTGGATTACATGTACTCTGTCACATATGTTAAGGCCTTTCAGATCAAGTTTGTGTCCCCAAAGATCCTTTGGTGTGTGTCCATCCACTGGAGCCTGGTTAACCTATCATCACATCCTTAAAGAAAACCAATATTCCCTTTCCCAGTACTTAACAGCTAAGGTTGGGGTTTCTTTCCCAGTCCCCACTTCTATGCTGGGATTTTGTCTGACTTCAGCTCATATGGGTCTTGTGTGTGTTGTGACCATGGCTGTATATTCCTATGAGCAATTTCCCAACTGTCTGAAACACTTTGATTCCTCATGGCCATCCATCACCTCCGGCTCTTACAATCTTTCTGCTGCCATCTTCCACAGTAGTTCTGAACCTTGAGAGGCAGAAGTTTAATACAGGTGCCCTCTTCAGGGATAAGTACTCTGCTGTCTCTTATTCTCTGCACTTTGGCCAGTTAGGACTTTCTGTGTTAACCACCATCTGGAGTATGAAGAAGCTTTGCTGGTGAGAGTTGAGGGATGTATTAGTATTCTCTCTACTCCGTGTTTCACTATGTTCCGTGAGCCTTAAGTGCACAGGTTCCATTGTAGATGTGTCACTTAGAGCTGGACATCTCTTGGACATTTATTCTCTGTGTGTGACCAGTTGGGGAACTCTGTAATTGTGTCCATGTCTTGCAAAAGAAATTTATGGGATAAACGGTGATAGGTGTACTTGTCTGTAACTATAAGGATTCATATCTAGCATAGAGTAAAAAATTAGGTTTATGTACGAATATAATAGACATGGGTGTTTCTCTAGGATCTATGACCTCTCCAGGGTATTTGACTATGTTTACAGTTCCATACATGAGTTCTCTCACACTTGTTTTGATTGGGTCATTTATTTTCTTGATTATTTGTTTTTGGAGTTCTTTGTGTATTCTAGATATTAATCCTCTCAGTTGTGTATCTGGGAAAGATTTTCTCCTACTCTGTGGGCTTCCTCTTCACTTGAACAGTTGTTTCCTTTGTTGTAAGTCATCTTTTTAGTTTAAGGAGCCCCCATTTGTCGATTGTTGACCTTAATTCATGAATAACATAAATTCATATAGAAAACACTTTATCTTGTAGGGTACTGCCTACATATTTTTCTAACAGTTTACACATTTCAGGTTTCACATTGAAGTCGTTGATGCAATTGGAGTTGACATTTTTGAAGTTTGATAGAGACCGGTTTACTTTCATTCTTCTATAGGTGGGAGGTCCAGTTTTGTCAGAACCATCTGTTGTAGATGCAGTCTTTCCTCCAGTGTGCATTCTTGGCACCTTTGTCAAACATCAGGTGGCTGAAATTGCATGTACTGTTTGGGTCTTCTATTTTGTTCCATTGATCTAGGTGTCTGCTTTTGTGCCATTACCAAGCTGGTTTTATTGCTCTGAAACAAAGTTTGAGATCTGCTATGGTGATCCCTCCAGCATTGCTCTTTGTATTCAGGGCTACTTTGACTACCTGGGATCTTTTGTGATTCCATATGAATTTTAGTAATTTTTTCTGTACCTATGAAGAATGCCATGAGAATTTTGATTGGGATTGCATTTAATCTGTAAATTGCATTTGGTAGAATGGTCATTTTCACAATATTTATTCTTCCAACTCATGAGCACAGGAGGTCTTTCCATCTCCTCTTATCTTCCTCAATCTCTTTTTAAAAGATTTAAAGTTTTCATTGTAAAGATCCTTGATGTCTTAAGTTCATTCCTAGGGTTTTGTGTGGTCTTTTATTGTTTTGAGACTTTTGTGAATATTTCCACGAACTTGTTCTCTGATTGCTTGCTATTCATTAATTGAAAGGTTAGTGACTTTTGTAGATAGATTTTGTATCCTGCCACTTTGTTGAAAGATTAATAATTTCTAGAAGTCTTCTGATGGAAATTTTGAGATCTCTTCTATATAATATCATAGCATTTGTGAATAGGGATAATTTGACCACTTCTTTAATTAGTGCACTTTTAATTTCCATCTTTTGTCTTATTTTTCTAGCTAGAGTTTCAAGCAGAATATTGAAAAGGACTGTGGATAATGGATAGCCTTGTCTGGCTCCTAATTTTAATGGGAATGCCTCAAGTTTTCCTCCATTTAGAGTGACGTTGACTGTGGGTTTGTTTGATATTACTTTAATAATGCTGAGGTATGTTTCCACCAGTTCAGTTCCTTTTAGGACTTTTATTATGAATGCATGTTGGATTTTGTCAGAGGTCTTTTTTGCATCTATTTAGGTGTTCATGTGATTCTTGTCTTTAAGTCCATTTATATGACTTTATTACATTTAATGATTTACATATGTTGAACCACCCTGAATTGGAATAAAACTAATTTGATGATGGAAGATGATCTTTTTGATATGTGTCTGTATGCTATGTTGTTGTTGTATCTTTACATGATTTGGGTATAGAGTAATATGGGAATCATAGAAGGAGCTTGAGGGTTCTCCCTCTGTTTCTATCTTTTTGAATACTTAAAGCAGCATTGGTTGTAGATCTTCTTTGAAGGTCTTATAAAATTCTACTTTGAGTCCATCTGGACCTGGACTTACTTTAATCAAGACACTTTGTATTACTGCTTTGATTTCCTTATTTGTTATGGGTCTGTTTAACTTGTTGATCTCTTCTTGTTTAACTTTGGTGGTTCTCTTATGATGCATAGATTGGGCCCTTTTCATCGTGTCCTACATTTCTTCCATATTCCATTCCTGTGGGTTTTTTTCAGTCACTCATATCTTTGTTTGAGAGATCCAGTTCTCCAACTTTATCTTCAAGTCCTGTTCTCCATTTGATTCATTACATTGTTGAGGTTTTTTCCTGTCATTTCAAATGGCTCACTGAGCTTTTCAATTTCACATTCATGGAATTTCTTCAATGGGTTTTCTTCAATATTTCTCTTTTGTGAACTCACTTTTCAAATCCTCAATTGTCTTTATCATTTTATTTGGCTATATATTTGTATTTTTTTGAGCTTCAGTCAGGAGTTAATTCCCATCATATTTGAATTCTCTGAGTTGTTTGTGTGTTCTTTAAAATCCTTGAATTCTTCGATCTTTTTTTATGATTGTTCTTTTAAGTTCAGTGTCCTGGGGTTCCTCTGGGATTTTCTCACTGTAGAACTCTAAAGGAGTTGTGGTGACATATTATTTTGGTTTTTCATATTATTTGTGTTCCTGTGGTGTGATCCAGGCCTATGGACTTTTTAAAATATTTTATTATTTTTTTTATTTTCATGTTTATGAGTGTATTACTTGCATATATGTAAATGTACCCATTTTAGGCAATGCCCCAGGGGGTCAGAAGAGAGTGACAGATTCCTTGGAAGATGGTTTATAGCTGCCATGTGGGTACTGGGAACTAAACCCAGGTCCTCTGCAAGAGCAGCCAGTACTCTTAACTGCTAAGCCAGCTCTCCAACCCTGCCCCCCCCCCCATGAACTTCCTTTTGTTGGTTGTGTGTCTGGTATGAAACCAGCCTGTCTTTCTTGAGTTGAAGTTTGGGTCTGTTTTTATTGTCTATGTACCTTGGTTGCTCTCTGACTGGATATAGTTAGCTTGTCTCTGCTTCAGGTTTTCATTTTTGCTTTTTTTATTGGAGGGATAGGATAATTCCAGGCAGGCTAGCCAGGAGCTCACTAGTGAAAATGAGCGTTGTGCTGAAGAAGAAAGCTAATGACCAAGTGAATGTGTTCTATCTCGCTAAGCAGGGCAGACGTGGGCCCTGGAACAGCATGAGCAGGGCGTGTCCCAAAGCAGGGCATTAGGTCCCAAGTGAGTGGGATCTGACTACTTAACTTACCAGGCTAGTCAGGAGGTCTCTGCCAGGAAGAAGGGGCCTAGGCCCAATGCAGCCTGCACCTTCTTTTCGAGGCAAGGTCTTTCACTAAAATTTGAGCTCACTTATTTAGATAGACTGGCTTACCTCCAAGTTCCAGGGATCCCCTGTTTCTGACTTTCAGCGATGGGATTACAGGCACAGGGTAATACGCCTGGCTTCTCTCTGGGTGCTGGGTATGCATATTCATACTCATATATTCATATTCTACTGACTGGGCCATCTCTCCAGTCTCTGATGAAGTCTCTAGACTCAGATTCACATTCGGTTTTGTTTTATAATCACGAAATCGTGTGATAAAGCAGGCCAGAATATTGAGGTATCATTACTAAAGTATTTTAAAATAAATTTGGAGGACTATGGTTTCCAGGATAGCATGTAAGGACTGTAGAAATCTCCACTGCATCTTAACAAGAAGCAAAAAGCTGAACCAGCTGCAAAATCAATAATTTTGTTAAATCCATCAAAGAAGTGAAGTCACAGGGGGAACTGCAGAGACAACCAGGCAAGCACAGAGAACCCAAGCTGGCTGGAGAGGACCAAGCTCAGAAACTTCAGCAGAGATCAGGGCTGGGCAGGGAAACCTGAACTGTAACTGATAAATTGCTCCAGCTCAATGTGGACAAGTCTGAGAGTTAAAAATTCCAGGAAAGGGCCAGGGATGGGGGTGTGGCTCGGTGGTAGAACACTTGCTTAGCTAGACTCTACTCCCTGCACCACAAAAAGAAAAGGAAGGAAAAGACAGAGGGAGAGACAGAGAGGGCTGGAAGGAGAAGGAGGAATGGTAAAGAAAACAAATGAAACATTTCAGGGAGACCCAGGCAGAGGCTAGACCTGTGTGAGTTTTATCTTCAGTTCTACCTACTCCTCATGGTATGTCAAGAGAAAAATCTCCTGTGCTTCTAGCAGAGAAAAGAGCCCAGTAATTGTGAATGCACCATAGCAAACTGTTCTCACCAGAGCCTCCCTTTCAGAGAAACGATGTCACCATAGTCTGACCTTCTGGAGTTCAGCAGAACCTAACCGACCAGGAGGAAGGAAAAGCAACTTCAGACCCATTTTGTTTTTCACAAGGGGGGTGGGGGCTCACCTAACTCCATTTCCTATGTTCAACCTGTCCACCCTAGGGGGAAGGACACTGAGGAGCACTGAGCTTGACAGCTCAGAGCCACAAGCTCATCAAAGACAGACGGACTCAGCGGTACAGAACACGTCCCCTCCCTACACCACACCATCACACAACCAACAGCTTATTTAACCACAGTCTCTTGCTACCAGCACTTTAGACCCAGATTACAAGAATTACAAGGCACAGTAAAAAGAGGAAAAAAACACATAGTTTAAAGAGACTGAACAAGACGAGAATCAAGAATGTTGCAATTGTCAGGCCAGGAATTCAGAGCAACTATGAGACGTATGCTAAGAGTTTAATGGAAAAATCAGTGTTCAAGAACACATGTCTAATATAAGGTGTGAGATGAAATTCTAAGAGAATTCTTAAAATGATGAACATCAAAAACCCTCAAACAGAAACAGAAAAAAAAAAAGTCTATGATGGCCTCATCTGTAGACTAGGCAGAGGTAAGGAAAGGGTCTCTAAACTTGAGACAGGGACAACAGAAGCAGTTGTCAATGCAAAAAACAGCTCTGACCTCAGAGGGAATAAGTAATAGTTTATTCTAAGCAAATTTGAGTGGCCACGACCTGGAAACCTGAATTTGGGCTACTCTATGTACCATACGCCGATGCAGTAACAGTGTCATGGAATTTGTTCAGTTATAGAGCAAAGGAGGATCACTCATCGAGATATTTTTTAAATACATTGGTGGAAACATTAGATAGGAAGGCACAACAATGTGGCGAAGTTTTCATTACAGGGTTTAGAAGCTGATGACATTCTTCACCTTGAGACTGGTGCAAGCTAATGTTAATACATCACCAAAGGCTTTACATGATGTTCACGAGAATGTTAAGCGATCCAGAGAGACAGCCAAGGAATGGCTATTTAAGGGGGGGCTAAGCATACTCCAAGATTATTTGGCTTCAAATCTACATGACTTCAAATAAAGCCTGTCAATAAACCTTGTAGAATCTTTAACACAGGTATAGTTATTTTTCTGGAAAGTTCAGTTCATACATCCAAACTGAAAAGGAAAGAGAAAAACAACTTACAAACAAAACCCAGAAAATCCAGAAACTAAAAGACTACTACAAAACTAGAAAAAAAAACCACAAAACTAGAACACAGATGTTGGCAATACCCGAAACAGATGAAACAGAAAAAACAACCGAAGTGATAATGACTGAGACTTTTCCCCAAGTTAATGTCAGACCCCAAACCAGAGAAGCAGAAAGCTCAGAGAACATCAACAGGGCTTCAAAACTACACTTAGGTATGCTATATTCCAACTTCAAAAATATACACTTAGCCAGTCATGTCAGTACATACTATAATCTCAGGAGGTGGGTGGCAGAGTGATTGAGGCAAGCCTGGACTATATAGCCAGGGGCCAGCCTGGTTTGAGTTCTGTCTGAAAACAAATCAAACAAGAAAGAAATGAAGAAAGGAAAGGAGGCAAGGAGGGAGGGAGGGAGGGAGATGGGGAGGAAGGGGGGTGGGGCAGCAGCCTAAATGAAACTAGAGGAAAAAACACTTTACCTATGAAGCAGCAAAGTACTGACATTTATTCAGAGAATCCCCCCAAGTAAGAAAAGAATAGAACAGAGTGAAACATGTAAAGTGCACAGTGGGAAAAAAGCCCACTAACCTAGAGTTCCGTATGCCATAAATAAATTTTTAATTGAAAGAAATAACTTCTCAGGAAAACAAAAAGTGATGGAATTTGTTGACTCACAAAAAATGTCACAAGCAATTTTTCATGAAGAAGGATATTTTGTTGATTAGTAATTGTGACCTACATAAAGCGAGGAGGAGCTCCAGGCAGTACTGGGTAAGTGATATGTAAGGATCGAATGTAACGCTTTCATCTTCCTAATTCTTAATGGAGCCAACAGATGACAAGTTTGCTCAAAAGAACAGAAGAGCTGCCCACCAGTCCTAGATCGCGAGACCCTGCTGCTCAGGATGCCGCATGCCTTTGCTACAGCATCTAAAGAAACCAAGCTGGAACAGGTCTGGAAGCTTCCTGGCTTCTGGCCAGCCCTCACAGTGCTGAAGGTGAAGTGCAGGCTGCTGAAGGAGAACTGTCATCAACTGTCACCTTCAGCTGTGGACCCTTGATGAAACAATGCCACTGATCAGACATAATGAGCAAGTCGGTTATGGGAGTGAGCAACTGCTTTCTGATTAGATTTGATGCAGACAGTAACTCACATCTAGCACTGTCAACACAGTCTAACTCTGCTGGCTGAAGAGGTCATAAGCCTCTACGGGGAAGCTAGTGCTGATGTTCTGCTAAATGGACATGATGTCCCTGTGAAATCACCTTCTAAATAACTATGATTATGACCACAGATTAGTGCCGCCACCAGTTTTTGTCAGAGAAGCCTCTTTTCGCAGTGGTCAGCAGTGGCTGCAGAGACTCATAACTAGTCAAACTCTGAGAATAAACAACTGTTGAGTGCCCAGCCACAAATGATACATCTATATCACCAGCCAGGGCTCAGGGAACATTACAGAAGAGGGTAGAAAGAATATGAGATAAGAGCTGGAGGAAGGGCACAGTGGGGTTGGAAAACTGACTTCAAGGCATGACACAGCCGTTGTGCTCTTGAACTCACTGCGGCTATGACTGCCTGCACAAGAACCGGGCATCAGTGGCTGGGTCAACACTCTGTCAAAGAAGAGAGGGACTCATGGGGTGCCATCCCCCCAAAGTATAAATATGTAGTTAATGGAGGACAGGAAAGAAGAGACATTTTCTTCAGTGGTGAAACCACTTCCCAGTGCCTATGATCCTGTAAACAAACATTCCTCTGCTCTCCGAACCACCAAAATGAATCTCACTGGGATACACACATGCACAAAAACACGCAGACATATGCAAGACATGGAAATATAACTAGAGTTAACAGGGATGAACAAGGGGATTAGTGGGAGAGAGAGAGAAATTAGAGGTAAATATGATTAAAGCAGATTATGTGCATGTATGAAAATGTCATGATGAAACTCATTATTTACAATCAATATCCATTAATAAGACATTGAAATAATAATGACATCCGTGATATATTTAATTACCTATGCCTCTGTGTACATGAGAATGACAACATCTACACAAGGAACATAAGGAAATTGGGAAAATGCTCTTTATAAAAGCTTTGCAATACACAGGAAGTCACATAACAGTATTTGAAACTGGACATGGGTTAGTTTCAAGTGTAGATTTCAAACTTTAAAATAGTTAGTAAAATGCTTTAAAAGTATACTTGATACACTAAAACATGAGAAGGTAAAGATTCCTATAAAGCACTCAGTTAAAACCTCCAAAGGTGGAGAAAGTGTAGAAGATAATGGAAGGAAGGAAGAACGAGGCAACAAAGGGCAGCAGGAGTAGATGCAGTAAATATTAGTCCAACTATAAAGTGTTCAAGTTCAAATCACTTCAGACATCAGTTGTTGAGCACAGCAGTGAGTGAACAGAGTGGACGAAACAAAGTAAGATTCAACTAAATGTCAGCAGGAGCCCCCTTGATATATACAGACAATAATCAATTAAAAGGAAAGGGCTGGAGAAAGATATGGCCTTCTAACACTCATGAGAAAGGAGCTCCTGCACTGATTTGAGACAGAGGAGACGTCAGAGCAAGGAAAGGTATCAGGGATACTGATAAGGCGTCAGGTTCCAAGAACACTCGACAGTCATAATGTGTATGTATTCAACATTGTCAAGTAATATAAAGTAAAAACTGATAGAGCTGCATGAGAAACAGATAAATCCACTATTATACTTGGAGATTTAGACCCACTTTTATCAGAAATGGACAGATTCAGCAGGCAGCAAATTATCAGAGCTATAGTTGAACTCAAAGGCACCATCAATCAACCGAATACAATTGACATCAATAGACTACTCCACTTAACAGTGAGAGATTACACAGCCTTCTCAGGCTTTTGTGGAACATTCGTTGAGATAGTCTACACTGTGGGACACAAAATACATGTGAAAATTTTTGAAGGAATTGATATCATACAATGTCTGCTCTCAGACTCCAGTGGAATTATGTCAAATTATCAACAATAGGAAAACACCTGGAAAATCTCCAAAGTAATTAGAAACTGAACAACACACTTTTGAATAATGCATGAGTCAAATTTCCAGAGATGTTTTAAGATATTTTGAACTAAAAGAAAATATAATTTATGAAACTGGAGAGATACAGTAAATGCAATACTAATGGGAAATATGTGAAAATGAATTTATATTTTCCAAAAGAAAAAAGTATCTAAATTAATATTCAAGGCCCCCACTTTTAAAAAGAAAACAAGAAAAAAATATACAAAAAATTCAAAAATAGCATAAGAAATAATAAAATTAAAACAATAGTTAATGAAATGGGAAGCATAAAATCATTATTTAAAAAAAAAATCACCAAAACTAAAAGCTGTTTCTTGAGAAGAAATTAACAAAATGAATAAGCCTCTAATCAGACTAAGGAAAAAGAGTGAAGACACAAATTACAAATATCTTTTATGAAGAAAGAGCACTACTAGCAATCCTGTGGACATTAAAAAATAATAAGGGTATATTATGAACAGCTCCACGCCCAAATTTGATGGCCTAGATATAATAAACCAATTTCCTGAGACAAAATACCAATACACCAAAATAAATGAACAATCGAAATACATCTATGTCTACTGGGAATTAATAGCTTGCTTCCCAAAAGAGAAAGCACTAGGCCCAGAAAGATGAAATGTTGACTATCTAGGGAAAAATTAATAATAGCTCTCCATAACCTCTGTGAGAACACAGAACCAGAGAATACTACTTACTTTAATCCAGAAGTCCGGCATTAGCTTAATTCCAAAGCCATAGAAAGACTGCATAAGATGAAAATACAGGACAATATATTTATGAACATATGAAAAATCCTTAACAAGCCATTAACAAATTGAACCTAAAATTTTATTAAAAGAATTTTACACTGTTACCAAGCTGGATTCATCCATAGTATCCAAGGCTGGTTCAACTCTAGAACAGACATTAATATAATGCAGCTAAATTTGAAATTAAAAACACATTACTATTTATATCAGCATCTCCCCAAAGGAAGGTTTAGGGACACAATTAATAAAGTATATACAAATTTTGTAGAAAACTACAAAATCCTGACAAAAGCTGTCAAAGAATTAATTGGACGCCAAGATTAAATTCATGTTTGGGACTAGAGAGATGGTTCAGTGACTAAAAACACTGACTGCTCTTGCAGAGAGCCCGGGTTTGATTCCCAGTACCCACATTGTAGCTAACAACCATTCTAACTCGAGTTCCAGGAGATCTGATGCCCTCTTTTGGCCTCCATGGGCTTTGTATGACACAGGTGTACTTACACACATGCAGGCAATATACTCATACAAATAAAAAATAATAAAAAATTTTTTTAAAAATCATATTAAAAGAAATTCCTGTTTGTGGTTAGGAAGACACACAATTATGAACTACTGAATTGTTCCCACCTTGATTCAACCCAGTTCTAACCAAAATCCCACCAAATTTTGTTTGTAACAGCAAACGGATTCTCAGAATTGTATGAGATAGTCTCAAAATGGCTAGCACAATACTGAAGAAAGGTTAGAGGCCTGGCATACCCATTTTAAAGACTTGCTACAAAACTATAGTAATTAAGACAATATGGCAGACAAGATAGGGTACATTCAGGGTGATATGGGGGCCAAGAACTTCTCTAGATAGGTCACTGGCCTTACCAGAGAACCTACTACTATTACTCTGCTAAATAGGTATAGTATCTGATCAACTCCTAATGACTTATCATTATACCTGTAGATTAGTGCATTTCTCAGCTCTCATCAGAGAAGCTTCTTCTTTCAGCAGATGGCAATTAATTAACAGAGACCCAAAACTGGTCAACATTCAGAGAATAAGAGGCTGAAGAGTGCTCAGCCCTAAATGGACATTTATATCACACTCCTCCCCCAAAGGCTCAGAAAGTATCCTGAAGAGTGGGAGTAAGACAGTAAGATCCAAAGGTGCTCAATTAATACAAGGAAACTGTTTTCTTAACACAACAGGGCAGTTGCACATATGAACCCACAATGGTTGTGGCAGCCTGCACAAGACCTGTGCAAGCCCAAGCCAGACAAAATCCCAGTGTGGAGGGGGACACTGGGCATGAAGCCCCAGTCTTAAATGAGGAACTATTGGCAATTAATAGCTGCAAGGTGAGAAGCAGTCAGTTTTCTTTGAGGGTATAATACAGGTTAGGTTGCTCATGTTCCAGAGGATGGACTTGTACCCATGACTATTGGGGGAGCACTACTTGGACTCTATGAGCCTTTAAAAAAAAAGAAAAATAATAACAGAAGACATGAGGTGGGATCTAGAGAGATGGGAGTGATAACATGTGATCCGGTTTCACTGACTGTAAAAATGCACCCCTCTGGCACAGGTTGCTGAGAGTGAGGGAGGCTGTGTGACGGGAACAGGATATATATGTACTCGGTACTTTCTGTGCAATTTTTCTGAAACATAAAACAGCATGAAAAAAACTAGCAATTACAGATTTAAAGTAATAACTTTTAAAGATTTTAAAATTTTATTTTATGTGTACGTGTGAGTGCCTGCATATATGTATGCACACGGGGTGCATGACTGGTACCCAGAGAGGTCAGGAAAGGGAATCCCTAGACTGCAGCTACGTGGATGCTGGAAACTGAACCTCGGCCCTCTGCAAGATCAGCAAATATTTTTAATTGCTGATCCATCTCTTCAGTCCCCTAAAATAATAATTTTTTACTAAATAATACATTTTGTGATATTATAATATTATATACGCAAACTCTTTGATTAAGAAAATAATGTCAATACTGCTAACAAAAATGTCAGTATACTATTTTAGGCAATATTTTTAAATTTGTAATAAATATAATATGAATTTACTCATGATTTCTATTGGTGATAAAACCATAGGTGATGCTAATAAGACTGTGGTTTGGTTACCGTATTTGTAAAAAAAGTAAATTATACATTTTGGCCTGAGGTAGAAATATTTTTTGTCCAAGCTCACAGTGTCCCTGAATTTTATTCGTGAATCTGTTGAAGGAAGAGACCACTCCCTTGTTTGATGAACTAGTCTCAGAAATGAAACAGGACAGGAACTACAGAAGCAGCTCTGGGAACCAGCTGTACAGTGAAATGTCCCCACTACTCTAATTAACACCTCTCGTTTGAAGAATTACTGCTCTGTATGTGTCATCTTTGTTGAACTCTGATTTCCTTAGGCCTTGTTATATAGATTGACTGCATCTTCCCCAGAAATCACATGTTAAAGCCTAACCCCCAATGTGACTTAGGTTAAGACTTGGAGGTTTGGCCTTGGGGAGATAGTCAGGATTAGATCAGATCTTAAGTGTGGGGCTCCCACGGTGGGATTAGTGCTGTATAAGAAGAGGAAAGGAAACATCACTCTGCCTGCCCTGTGAGGACGTGAAAAGGGAGCTGTCAGCAAGGCACAGAAAGGCCTCCCCCAGGAACTAACTCTGGTGGACACTGACCCCCAACTTCCCAGCCTCCAGACTGTGAGAAATAGCCTGGTTGTTTAAATAACCCAGTCCATAGCATTTTACTATCGTAACCCAAGATGATGCACACAAAGTAGTGTGTGTAACACAGAGAGGACACAGGGCAATAACCAGGAAAGCACATGGTGTGACTGACTTAAGGAAGTAAAAATTCTCTAAACATGTCTTCTTTCCCTCAATGTTCACAGGAAGTGATTCTTAGTGCATTTACCAGGACCCAGACTTCACATACTTCTTAGTTCTTATATGATTCATAAACACCTCTTGCTTTTCCAGAAAACAGAAAAATTTCATGTGCTTAAACCACTTTAAGGAAACTAGTGACCCATGTAATATTCAAGTATCCATCTATTGAACAAAGATACTGGGTATATACATTAGAGCAGACACAAAAATATAAACCAGAAGTCCTATCCTTTGGGGCTTATTACAGTCTAGCATGGGGTATAGTGCAAGATATACACCACACAAATAACTATGTCTGCAGAAAACTGGAACCAAAGAGAAAAATATAAAAGAAGGAGTATTTATGATCAGAAATAAAAATAGGTATAAGACAGGTTTCATTTTTGACATTTTCCAAAATTATATAACAATATTGAGTAATAAATTCCCATAGTTAAAAATTATACTTAGTCACAACATTTCATAGATTCAAATATTTCTGAAATTAAATCATTACTACTACAAAGATCAATGTATAAGAAAATACTAGCAATCCATGGTTCTTTATAATATGTGCATAATTTATTAAAAATTATTTGGTATAGGTATTCTATTTTCAATTTTTTATTATATATGAAACTGTAATCACTTAAAGCATACCCATTTTTAAAAAAAAAAAAAAAGGGTATTTGTACTAACTCTTTGATAATTTCATACAATGTACTTTGACCACACTCAGCCCCCTTCCCCTTCTCCTCAAAGACCCACCTCCACCACTCAACCTCAAGTTTTCTCTTTTAAGTCCATGGAGTCTAATTTGTGCTGTCCAAATACTCTTGGGTGTGGAGCCAAACACTGGAGCATGGCTAACCTATCAGAGTCAGATCTTGAAGCAAACTTTGGCTCTCTCAGTAGCTGTCATTCAGCATCTGTCATTCAGCTATCTCTCCCCAGCTAGGGCAGGACCTCACACCCACCTTCCCCTCCATGCTGGGATTTGTCTGCCTTGCGCCTGTGCAGGCTTTGTGCATGCTGTCACAACCACTGTGAGTGATATAAAGGGGAATTATGAGACAGGAGAGCACAGGACGGAGTGTGGGCAGGGATAACTAACACTAAAGGCCTTTTGGAAGTCATGTGGAAACCTACTGTAGAAACTTCCTAAAATATATGTGTAAAAAGAGTTTAAGTAGAATTACCCACTTCTTTTTTTAATCTGTAATCCTTTGATATAGGAAAAAAAACTGAAAAGTCCATAGCTAGTTATTCAAAGAAAAGAAAAATCTTTAAAAATATTAAAATAATCATAAAGGCCTGAGTGGAAGTTAAAGTTGAAATAAACTTTAAAAGGAAATCCTATGATAAATCTTTCCACAAGTGTGTTTTCATTAGAACACTCTGCGCCCATAAGGCTGAAAATTTCTCTTTGCTTTCAACAAGCCTCTAAATTTTGAAGCAGAAGACTCGAACTCCCAAGATGCCATTCCCTAGTTCCCAGAATTTGTGAATGTGCAGTCGTTCCTACAATTGTATGTGACATTGCTGATTTGATACAGTGGAGATTACCCTGTGTATGTGATATAGTCACATTACCCCTTAAAAGCAGAGAGTGTTCTGACAGTGGCACAAGAGGAAGGCAGAGGATAGGGCAGTCAGAGAGGTGTGCGTTGTCAGTGTGACTCAGCACATCACTGCTGCCCAGGATGAAGCGGGCCAGGGAGATGGTGCCTCCAACCCAGCCATGAGAGGACACAGATCCTGCTCCAGCCTGAAGCAGCTAGGAAGATTTTTCCTGCAGCCTCCAGGAAAGAAATAGAGCCGGGTTATGCTGCTAACTTCATTTTAGCCTTGTGAGATTTTGGGGACGAGAATCCAGCAATACCCACCAACTTCCTACCTACCTACTGAACTGAGAGCTAACGGACAACGTTGTGCTAAGTGGTAATTCATTAGGACAGCATAAATAAATTTAACACACCTACTTATCCAGTGTCACAGTAAATGTCTTTAAACACGTTCAGTTTCTGCTGTTTGGGCTGTTTTCTACTGAGTTGCTCAAATGAACTGCTTGTCACAGTACTTACAACACAGTGTCTCTTCCTATTACTTTGACCTTGCTTCTTTATGTTTGTTTTCCCTGTGCTGGTACAATTCCCGTTAATTAGTGAGACACATTTGCTCGGGGTGGCTTGATGTTCTGTGTTAGCTGGGGCCTTGTTATGTTTTCTCAGCTTTCTTGAAATTTTGTGGGTCTGGTTCTATCATCTCCCAGCAATCTGTGCCTATGTTCATGATTCCACCACTCTGAACACAGCATACGTTATGGAAGACTTTGAGTTGCTAATGGAATCAGAATTAGTCTCCAGATAATTTATAATTTCAGTGACAAAGCTACCTGTTGTTAGAACCTACCGAGCATTGAAACATCAGCAATTTTAATCAAGATGAAGCCTCACAGATTACTACTGGAATCTGATAGTACACATAGCTTCATTATCAATCTTCATAAAATATGAAGCTATCATAACCTCTTATAAGACTTTCCTCATGATTCATGACCTGAGCTCAGTGAAAATTGATTCTCCTTTGCAAAAGAATGACCAGCACGTGGGTGCTACAAAGTCTCCACAGGTCTGTCTAGCAGGTAAGTGCAATAATTAATCTTTGTTGTCAACTAGGCTGATGAAACACGGCTGTAGGTGTGCCTATGAGGATATTTCCAAAACGGATTAACTGGCTGAGAAGGAAGAGCCACTCTGAAGGTAGGCTGGCCATCCCACAGTCTGGTGGTCCAAACCAATCAAAAGGGTATATTGCTAGCATTCTTCTTCCTCTGTTTTCTGCCCTGCCATGACACAATCTGTTGTATGTTTCTACGCCTTCAGCATCATGAAGAACGGAATCCTCTAGAATTATAAACAAAATTAACCGTGGCTCCCTTGAGTCATTTCTGCCAGGTGCAGTGGTCATAACAATACAGAAGTAGTAACGGATACAGAACATTGGCACCAGGGTGGGGTCGCTGCTGTAGGTAAATATGACCGTGTGGTTCTTAGGGCTTCAGAACTGGTCTACAGAAGGAATTTGGAAAAGTTTGGAGATAGGGACAAGTAATCCCTAGAATGCTGCTATCAGAGCTTAGTAGGTGATACTGGTAGAAGTATGAAAGGCCCAAATGCAATAGATAAGCAAACAGTGAGGACTGTGCTCATGGGATTTCAGATAAGAACAAAGACTTACTGGGAACTGAACTAATGGGCATTCATGCCACTTATGTTCTGGAGAAGCATATGGCTATGTTTTATTTGTCCTGAAATTTTGAGTGAGGCTGAATTCAGAAGTAATGAATGAGTTTATTTCATTGAGAAAATTTTAAGACAGCAGAGTACTCATGCTGTGGCATGGTTATCAGAGTTGTTCTTATCTAGGTTTACAATGAGAACTGAAAGTCTGAGACAAAGGAAATATTTGAACAACATACAGCTTAATCATGAACACATTTAAAGTTGTTGGAAAGGTCGAAGATCCTACAGAAAACCCTATGTCTATTACATCCTTAGACAAAAGTAATTTCCTAATGTATGCTAAATATGGATGCTTATATTTACAGACAAGTATACCAGCCACCACTCATCAAAGAAGCTTCTTTTTGCCACACATGGAGACTCTGACAGGGTTCCACAACTGATCACACAGACACACAGTACATAAGTGTCTGGGAGATACCCAGCCCCAAGTGACACATCTTCAATGGAACCATGACACCTAAGGCTCATGGACCATAGTAGAACGGGAGGTAGAGAGAACACTAATGCACCTGCCAACTCTCACCAGTGGAGGTTCCTCATGCAACAGACTGTGATGCACATGGAAGGCCACAACTGAACAAAGTGCACAGAATAAGAGACTGCAGAGTGTGCTGTGCATCCCTGATAGGACTCATACTAAATATCACCCACCCAGGGCTCAGGGATCGTTGTGGAGGAGCAGGTGGAAAAATTTAAGAGCCAGGGGTGGCACATGCCCATAAGGAAACAAGAGTCCAGGCCTCTGGGAACTTGCTCATAAGAACTTAGAGCAATGATGACCCATGCACACTCAGACAAAAAACCCTAACATGGAACTGGGGACATGGGCAGGAGGCCCCAATCTTGGCTGAGGAACGTTGGCAGCTGTTATTGCTGGGTGTGGGAGAGCTGATCCCTATGGAAGCAATGCTAGATAGATGAACTCACACTGAAGAACATCCAGGTACATAAACTTCACTCAATAGGACTTAGCATATATGCCAGAATGCACAAAATCCAGGGGACAGGCTAAGCGGGGGTCAGCAGATAGAGAAAAGGATGTATTATATGAAATGTGCAAAAATTCAATACAAATACACATTGAAAAATTAATAAATAAAAACAGAGACAGGTATGGCGGTGCTCACCGACACTTGCAGTACTCAGGAGGTAAGGTAGGAGGATATCTGAAATACATAGAGATCCTGCCTCAAAAAGAAAGCTTTAAACTATAGAGAAATAGTAAGCATGAGGGTAACGGGTTTATACAACTATAAAATACGGACTAAATATAGTGAAATATTTAAAATGCTAATAGAATATTAATTGCAAAAAATAAAAAAGTTGTAGAGAACACAAGTGCAGACAAAGCTGCCGTATTTGTTAAAGCCATCCCCACCATTAAAGAGAAGTTATGTGTCTGGACAATACAAAAGCTGCCTTGAGGGTGAAATGCCACCTAACAAAGAATCCAGGGTAGAAAAAATGAAAACTCATTTGAAAAGAACGCTATAACAGTTCTCTGATTAAACACACCTCAGGAAGTGTTTTCCCAGGCTCAGCCATATTAGCGATCAGGGGCCATTGCAGGTATGGGGTAAGCAGACCTGGCGGCTCCTCAATATGTATATTAGTTACTTTTCTGTTGTGGTGATAAGACACCAGACCAAGGCAGCTTACAGAAGGAAGAGTGTATTTGGCTTATGATTCCAGATGAATTAGAGTCCATAATGGCAGGCAGGCATGGTGGCAGAGGTAGCCAGCGCAGAAAACCAAGTGACCACATCTTCAAGCAGGCACAGGAAGCAAGAACGACTGGAAATCTGGGGAGGATTAAGAACTCCTAATGCTCTCAGTGATATGCTTCCTCCAGTAAGGCCACACCCTCTAAGACCTCCCAGAACAGCACCACCAACTGAAAACAAAATGTTTGAATACTTGGAGCCCATGGGGGACACGCTCAATCAAAACCGCCACAATATGGTAGCTGAATTTGATTCAAGCCACATGGTGCTGGTTCTGCAAGCATGAAGACTACAAGTGTCACAAGGGGTTGGTCCGAGTTTTTAAGAAAAGCCTGGGAAGCTAGACAATATGCTATATAGTGTTATCAAATTTCCTGCAAGGAAGGACTGATAGGATAATGCTCAAAACCGTAAAGTAGAGACCAAGTTGTCATGGAGACCCCAGGATGATGGAAACAATGAAAATGTAAGGAGATCATCCAAGAAAACCTTCAGGCAAAGAGTGGGGCCAGGCTAGAAGAAAGGTCATATGTTCTATAAGCTGCAGTGCTCAAGCCCACTGGAGCTCACGTTATGATATCATGTGTTCACAATGCCAGACATGGAGCTAGAGAGTTCATGTTTGACATCCCTCCGGTCCAATCCCTCCTTTTGGATACTCCCATTCCTCCCCTTTGGAATGGGAATCCTTCTGCCATTGCTCATTAGAAAACTTGGTTTTGATTTGGGGGTTTTGTTTTATTTGTTCAGTTTTATAGGCAACTACAATTGTGAAAGCTGAGAGTTTGTGTTGAGTCTCAGAAAAGACTTTGGCTTTCTGAATGATGCTGAAACCGTTAGGGCCACAAAGGCTTTTGAAGTTGGAATAAATGCATTTTGTATTATGAGATGGCCCTGAGCTCCTAAGAAGGAAATGCAGAAATTATAGTGTGAATCTGGATTGCACCCAACATGCTCATGTTTTGAATGCTTGAGTCCTGGCTGATAGCATCGTTTTGTGAGTCTGTGGAACCTTTATGAGGTATGGCCTTGATACTGCGAGCAGGTTGCTTATCCCATCCCTGGTCCATAGCTTTTTTCTAGTAGAATTCAAGCTCTATCTCTTAATCTAGAGTGTATGAGAAGTCTCTGCCCCACATTCGCTGCTGTCATGAACTCTACAAAGCCTTCCTTGCCATGATGGCTTTAAGTCACCTAAAACCATAAGCCACAATAAATCTTTCCTCCCTTAAGTCATTCGTGGAAGGTATCCGAGTCACAGTGATGCAAGAGTAATGTAGTAAGAACCCCGGGGAGGTAGAATTAGCCAAATAAAAGCAAAGAGGGAGAGAAACAAAGAATTTAGATGAGAGTTTTGAACAAAGTCCCACCAAAACTGTCTGAAGATAATGAACGCAGCCTCTGAACAGAGAGAAAATGGCAAGAATTCTTTATGTCATCAAAGAGAGGAATTAATTAGAACTGATGAATTATTTTAAATGCAGAGCAGTTAGGTATCTGGCCACAAAAACAACTCAAACTAGAGATAATTTTTTGAGCAGCATTCTTCTAGAACAGAAATGTCTCTTTTAAAAATGTCAAAATGGATGAAAGAATTTCAGTTTTGGCTTTGATTACATATTTTAAAATATGCAAACAATCCAAACATTGAAGAAGAGGAGGACTCTGTTCTCCTTTCTCAACATATTAGACAACTTGCAAAAATGGAATGGTTGCTCACCATGTATTGTAATGGAAAGATATTGTTCCTATATATCGACTGGGCCTTTGCATCTTAGGTTCAATGAGGAGTATCTTGGATACTTATTCCTCTCTACTAGTGTCTTAGAATAAAGATGTTCTAACAGGATCTATGAAGTTTTATTCTTTTACTTATATTATTTTCAACTTTTCTGCTAAATTATTATTTTTTGATATATATCTAAAAATTGAACAGCCAATACAATGTCATTTTAGAAACAGTCAGTTAGTATAGCTGGTTTGTAGATGAGGGAAAATGTCTTCTCCATCCACTCAGGTAAAAGAAAAAGACAGATAGAGACTGGAGAGATGGCTCAGAATTAAGAGCACTTGTTGCTCTTCAAAGGACCCGAGTCTGGCTCCCAGAACCCATACTGGGTGGCTCACAACCACCTGTAACTCCAGCTCCAGAGGATCTGGCACTGTCTTCTGGCCTCTGTAGGCAGTGGCACACATGTGGCCTATACACAGACACATACATAGACTAAAAGAAATATTTTTAAAAAACAGATAAATGGAAGGAAAGCATACAGATCTGCAATGTGAATGTCATGTGACATGAAGGCCTCCTGAAGGAAATAAAGAGCCAATGAAACAGGGGAACCTGAGTGTTTCTACACTAGGTTTGATGGAGGATGAGGTGTTGTGGAAAAATATTGTAGGACTGAAAAGATCTGAGCTAAAAGAAGTAAGTGCCTTAACCTAGAGTCCTCTGGTGTCTGCTCTTTTCAGAGAGATGGATGCTCTTTTCTTCTGTGTATAGAACAGGCACCTGCCACCTGACAGTCTTATAGAGTGCTCAGGGCAAGATCACAGAGTCCTTCCTGCTCCTCTTCTCTCTGTTTCCTTCAGCTTAAAAAATTCAATATGCCACAGCACTTTACACTGAGGCAGCACACCTTGAATCCCATCAGGATCATAGACACGTTAACACCCAGTCCAACTGTCACACATACTCATGTAAAAAAGAGAAAACTGATATGTGCATGAGATGTTAGAAATCTGAAGTGATGACAGACCTGAGATTGTCAGTTGTAGTAAGACAAAGTTTACTTTGCTCCCAGTTCTGGAAGTTCCAGTGGAGGAGACAGTGAACCTAGTGCCCGGGGCTGTCCCTCAGAGTGCCAGATGGCAATGGTGGGTACCATGTGACACAGCAAAATGCTCATCTCGTGAGCCAGAAAGCAGAAAAGAAGAACACTGGGCATCTCGTGTGCCCCAGAGCATCTGTCTTTGCTGCCTGCCTTGGCTGCCAAGCCAATTCTGGACCTCTGCAGCTACAGGCACAACCAAGCGCAGGCCTCACCAGGACTTTTCTAGGTAAGCTCTGTGTTCTACTTAGCTTCTGTGGCCAAGACCAGTCCAACATCATGGGACAGACAGGGACCCTGACCCCAGCCTCAGTGCGTATAAATGTTTTCAGGACCTACTATGTGCAGTTCCTTACCAACAGAGTTGCTTGGGCACTGGATACTCGGTGTCCTCAATTCTTAGTTTCGCCTTCAGCAAGATGTGCACAGCTTCAATGATCACCTTTGCAAATAGCTGCAATGGTGAAATGATGGCTCTAAAACACCCAGCCTCGGGCTGGTATTCTAGGGCACACCTCCAGTGATCTAAGGATCTTCCACTAGTTCCCACCTCCAAAAAGAGAACAGTATCTCTTAATATCTGCCTTTGGAACCAAGCCTTTAATACACAGGCCTTTGGGGCACACTAAACAGATGTAACCATAACACCATCATTAGTTTGTTCTTTAAATTCCAGGTTTCCAAGTTGACACAATGTAACCCAGGTGTGGTGTTCCACACCTTTGATCCCAGCACTCAGGAAGAAGCAGGTAGATTTCTGTGAGACTGAGGCTAGCCTGGTCTGTCTATATAGTGGGTTAGAGGCCTGCTGCGGCTATAGGAATGCCCTGGCTCAAAAAGCAAACAAAACAAAAACACAAACCAAGGTGCCACAATATGACACTGAAAGGGAGAGTAAAAATAAGTGTTTTCAACAAACGTCTCTGAAACAAATGACACTCTCTGTTTAGGACAAGGTGAAGACGTGCACACCATCGACGATGGGGAAAAGTCATAAGGAAGATTCCAAAACAATTCGTGAGTCACACATTTAAACAAGAAACTAAAACACAGAAGAAAGAGCAGGATCCTTGCATGTGATGGAATTTTAAGAAGTGTGCGCGACTCAGTCCCCAGCTTCTAGCACACAGCCTCTAAAAGCTGAGAGCGAGTGACAGGATCATTTGCTATGCATTATAAGTTCCTTTCACACTGTGGTTTATGTTAATTTACAGCTCTAGATGAATGTATTAGTTTCTTTTCGGTTGCTGTGATAAAACAATTTGACCAAGGGAACTTATAAAATGTTTATTTGAACTTACGGTGGCTGGAGGTGCAGGCGCAGGAGCAGAAGGCAGAGGCTCACATCTTCAAGCTGGTACGAGAAGCAGAGAGAGACCTGAGCTCCGGAAAGCCTAAGAACGCTCTGTAAGTCCGCCCCTGGTGACGTGCTTCCTCCAGCAAGGCCACACCTTCTGAGACCTCCCAAAGCAGCACCACCAACTGTGAACAAAATGTCCAAATACTTGAAGCCTATGGGGGACGTTCTCATTCAAACCACCACAATGAGCCTAGCATAGCTTTCAGATGGGGCTGGTTATATGGTCAGAGAAACCAACCACGTGATTAGGATATTCCAATTAATGGAAACTGTTATCAGTTGTGCCTACAGAATGCAGCCTCCCTAAACACCCTGAATGGCAGACTCTGCTCATCTTCCAGGTTGCTGAACACACCCCCAAGAGTTGAAGTTGGGGCGTCCCAAACTCCAAGCAGACAGAACTTCCTGTGTCCAGGACCCTGTATATCTTGCCATATGTGCCAATTCGACTGGTAAGACTCAGCCCTTAACCTGTCTGCAATAAACCTAATCAGCATTGAATTAAAGGTAGGAAAACCTGTTGGTGTCTCTAGAGAACTGCCAGACTGCGGGGTGTGGAAAACACACACTCTTGGATTCAAATGTCTTGTGAGAACAGAAAAACAATTTTTCTTCGTTGCACTTATGTCTATAAGTTCATGTGGATCACATGACATACAAGGTTCAGGAAAATGCCTGTTCCGTTCAAGCCAATGGTTTCAGCCCAGGTTTTCCAGATTCAAATAGTCTTGAAGATTTTCATATGAAACCTGCTGATTTTAAGACATCATCTCAATTAAACAGATAATTCCTAGTGGAGTAAACTAGTCTGGCAGCCACGTGCAGCATGCTTTAATGTCGGGATTGGCATATTTATATGAAGGGTAGACCCAACCGTGAAAATGACTGCCTTCAGAAAGCCGGGTTTTGCAGATAATGAAGAGAGAAATTTTAGAGCTAAGGCTCTAGAAATTCTGTGGCACAGGAGAGATCATTGGATAAGGTGTCAGAATAACCACTGGTCTACAACTGAAGTGGGTCTTGGAAAAGGGGTAGAAATTTCTCAGGTAAAGCTATGGTAAAAGCCATATCACAGATAAAATACAGTGCTTTAGTTCCTGGGTCTGTAGTAAAAACCATATCTGAGATATAAGTCAACGTATCCTTTCTGAATGCTGCTCAATCATTATGCCACAGGTTAGGAGACTTAACCAACAAAACTGCACGTTCTCTCAGTTCTGGAGACTGAATGTCCAAGGTCAAGATGACTTCTTCTGAGGGCCTGATCTGATGGACACCCAAACCCTCTATTCCCAATTTCTTCTTTTTAACAGTTTATCACACAGGGTTACATGACTCCACTTTCATGTTAAGCATATAATGTCCTTCAAGCATAGTCTCCAATACCAACAACCTTTCCTTCGCAATCCTCCTCCCATCAGCCCCTTTGTGCTTAAAAGTGCCTCTACTTTCATGTCATTTGTACATACATGACTTTATCTATCTATAGGGTAGATAAAAGACTAGGACCACAAGTGATGGGAAATACCCAGTACTGGTCTTTCAGAGACTGACTTAATTTGTTAAATAGGATTGTCTCCGGTCGCATCCATTTTCCTGTAAATCCTATAACTTCGTTTTTATTCTTTGTTCTGAAAAAATTCCATTGTGTTGTATATAAACTACATTTCTGTCATCCACTCCTCTGATGGACGCCCAGACTAGTTCTGTACCTCGGCTACTGTGAATAGTGCTGTAGGAGCATCGATGTGCACGTCTCTATGGTGGGACCTCCCCTTTGGCTAAGGACATAAGCCACACTTGGTATTTGTTAATCACTAATAGCTTCATTTCAATTTTATGACCTTTCTAAAGTCACCAGCTCTAAAGACATGTATGTTTAGGGGGCTGAGAGTTTAGGACATCAACATAATGAGTTTTGGAGGGCCAGAAGTGTGTTCTTTTAAAAGAAGAAATAGAAATCCATATTCTATGGAATTAAATCATGGGCAAGTACTGAAATGTGAAGAGAGCCACATATTAACTTGTCCTTTAAGTAAGGAAATGACACGATGACTTGAGTTCTAGGAAGATGCATGGCAGTATGGAGCTGGGACAGGTTACATGCCCAGTCAGATGAGCAAGGCAAGGATTAACGAAAGCAACCATCAGATGAATCAACACACACACCAGAGGATAAATAAGTGCCTTTGCTAAAAGATTGGTGGTTGGATTTGGAGACTAGGGTAGAGAAAGAACTCATCAGTTTCTAGCCTATGATATATTATACCCTGGTGTGGACTACTAAAAGTAAAGCTTCAGGAAGTAGATTTGCTTGTATTTTTTTTCACTTTGTTTTGTTTACTTAATGTATTTTAGAAGATTTGGGGTAATAATAACTTCAATTTTTATTGGTAGGTGTAAGGTTCTTAAAGGACATCCAGGAGGAATTTTTGAAAAAAAAAAAAAAGTATTTAACCAGAATTATTGGTCTGGATAGAAGACATTAGGGTGGAAAATCTAGTTTGGGTATCATCAGTACTAGATAGCAATTGAAATTATGAAAGAAAATAAAACAAAAAGAAGTAAAGTCTGAGAGATGCCCACCCCTAGATGGCATATCTACAGTGGAACCTCTACACCTAGGGCTCACAGAACACAGAGGAACAGGGGGAGAGAGAATACTAGTGCATGCCTCAACTCTCATCACTGAATCTTCCTCATACAACAGAGCACGGTGCACACAGAAGGCCACAACCAGCTACATTTTAAAGAACAAGAGATTGCAGAGTATGAGTCCCTGCATAGGACTTCTATATTAAACCTCACTCACCCATAGCTCAGGGACCATTGAGGAAACAGGAGCAGAAAGATTCTAAGGGCCAGAGTTGGTCCGTGAACATAGGGAAACAGAGGCTTCCAGGACACTGGAAGCTTGCTCATGTGAACTTGCAGCAACGGTGGTGTGAGCACCAGACCCCTGCCAGCTCTATCAGACAAGGCCCAGAGCAGAGCGAGGGAAGCAGGCAGTAGGCCAGGCATAGCCTGAGAACTGTTGGAAACTGATTCCAGCTGGGTGAGGAGGAGCAGACCTTACTAGATCACTAGATAGACTGACTAAACTCCAGTGCATGAACTTGCACCAGAAGACTTCTGGGTAAAATGCTTGACCAGATGAAACTTAACATGCATGACAGAATATATGCATCCCAGTGGCGGGCAGGGGGTATGGACGGGGGTGGATCTAAACTTGACTAACAACTGTTGTATGAAATGTACAAAAGCTCAATAAAAATGTTTCAAAACAAGAAGTAAAGCGATGGAAGAAGTCAGCGTCGGCTTAAGGAAGGTTGGAAAGGAGCAGTCGGACAACCACGGAATAGCCTGAGGCTGCAGTGCTGGATCATGGGGCGGAGAGAAGAGTGACGTTTCTACAGTGTCTACTGACGTGGAGAATGAAGCCCCAAAACCATCATTCAATTTAACCATTAGATCACCTGTCAGGCCCTGGCTTGGTGAGTACCTGGATGAGACGGGGTCATCGCTAAGTGACTTTGTTCAAGCTGTTATAACAAAACTACCTTAGAATGGATACTTTTACAAGAAAACTTTCATTTCTCACAATTCTGCATGTTGAAAGTCCAGAATCAGGCATCAGACGAGCTGAGTTCTTGGTGAGGGCTCTCCTCCTGTCTTCTTCATAGCTGTTTCTTGCTCTGTTCTCACGTGGTAGGGAGAATAAGAGAGGAGGAAAGTCCCCTGGTCTCTTCTCATAAGGCCACTAATGTCATCACAAGGCCTTGGAACAGCTGCTCTGGCTGGTGCTCAAGACCTCATTCAAACCCAGTTACCTCCCAACGGCCCTGCCTCCACATGGGACCTTCACTATATGAATTAGGGGAAGGGGGTCCATACACACATTCAGTCTAGTGACCTGGGCAAGAGATAGCATGAGAGGATGTATCAGACTGAATGGAGAATGGATGGAGATGCACAGAAAATTTGGAATAGGATAACGTTTTATGAAGACCAGCCTCAAAAGAAAGAAGTAAAACAGGATAGAAACTCGACAAGGGAGAATTCTTTACAAAAAGATACTTTCAATTGATAACTAGCTTTTTAATTTTATAGGCAAGAGAGGAGAGAGAGAGAGAGAGAGAATGAGAGAATGGAAGAAAGAAGAAAGAGAGAGGGTTTGGGTACAAGTGTGGCACAAGAGAAAGTGTTCCCAAGAGAAGAGGCTCTGGACCTCTGTCCCTCTGAAGCAAGATCATGTCTCATTCTAAAGAAGGAAAACCAGCTGTTTCTCTGATGGAAGTTCTTGTCAGCTCAGGACTTGATGTAGATGGCTTAGAAAGTTGAGGGATGCTGAGGGTAGGGGACATGAGAAGAGAATTAGCCAGAACTACGACACAGGTGTTGGAGCAATATTTACGATAGTCCTTACTTGTTCTTTCTTAATTTGATATTGTATTTCCACTGCTTAAAAGTCTGAGCAAAGTGATGCCAGCAGCAGTGATAGTCAAAGATATCAGCTTCTCTCTGTGAGTTCTTGCATCCAGAAGAAGGATACTAAAACAGTACAATGATCATTCCTGGAGAGGAAGGTGACAGATGTGAAGGATAAGGTGACCATGGCCTGCTGAAGCTCAAGTAGTCATGGAGCCACAGTGAAATGAGGACGCCACAGCAGTCCTTAGCACATGGGCAGTGTCCACCTGTGAGTCTGGGTCTACCATAAAAGGTATTGAGCAAGCCAAGCAACCCTGGATACCCAGAAGGGACAGTAGGAGTCTGGTCTGCATGGCCTGATGTGATAACCTAGGTCCCAGGAAGCCACTGCAGGCCTCAGCAGTTGCTTCATCTTTTCCCCCGACAAAGATCACCCCAGACCAGAACCAGGTTTTTGGGTTTCATTGTTTCCTCATTCCTAATTTCCACGTCAGCCCTACAACCTTCCCACCTTTGCTTAAAGACCCCACCTTTAACTTTCCCACCTTCTGTAATGACCAGAAGGGCCTCCCTATATAAACCCCTGCCTTGGTTTCAATAACTGAACTGCCCACCGACACAGTCTCCTGGGAATCTCTCCCGCTGCACTCTGAGCCACCTGAGGACCTGTTCGATCATCCTCCATTCTCTGGGACCGCTGGAGCACAACAGCCATGCTGGAGATGGAGACCCACCGACATCCACCAGCAGACCTTATCCCTCACACTTTAAGATAAGGAAACTGAATCTGCCCAATTTCAGTAATTTCCCAGGTCTCCCTACTGGGCAAGAGGCACAGCCAGGATTTTAACTCACTCATTTCTTGGCGTGAAGACCTCTTCATAGTCCATACATTGGAGCAAAGGCTAAGAAATCAGTATGAGATGGAAACCAAAGTGTTCCAGTAGACACAACATTGAGTACAGATGCTAGTCTTTCTACATGTCGCTGGCTGAGCAGGGTTTAGGAACACTGGCCTGAATGGTACCAAGAATCATCTTCACTGTCTTTAGCTAAAGGTTCTCATTCAGTTTTGCTACTCGGGAGACATGTGGTGCCATGTGATACTCATTGATACCTGTGATAGTTAGCATTAATTGCCATCTTGACATAACTGAGAATTACCCCGGAACAAAGTCTCAGTGAGGGGCTGTCTACTGAGTTGGCCTGTGAACATGTCTGTGGGGGATTGTATTAATTGATATGGGAAGGCCCAGCCCACTGTGAGTGGCACCATTTCCTAGCAGGAGATCCTGAACTATGTAAGAGTGTGGAGAAATCAAGCTGAGCACAGTAAAGCAAGTACGCATGTATTTTTTTCTCTCTGCTCTTAATGGTGGATGTGTTGTTACTAGATATTTTAAGTTCCTGCCACCCTGACTTCCCTGCAATGGATTTAACCTGGAATCATGAGGTAAAATAAACCCTTTCTCTCCTAACCCTAAGTGAATTTTGTCAGGATATTTGATTACAGCAACAGAAATGAAACTAAGACAATACCTTAATAAAAGTGTGTCCTGGAAAAAAAAATGTAAACATGTAGCCATCTACAACCTAGTAAAAATCAAGCAATTATTCATTTTCCCAGAAGATTCCTGTAATCTCCCTCTTGGGCAGCTCCAGTATCCCACTGCTCTTGGGTACTCTGGAAGGGTCTTGTGGTTTTTCCTGGGATGAGATGCCATTCCTTATAATGATGGCATTTAAACAAAGACTTAACTCTGAAAGGATAAATGCAGAGTTTAATAGTTTAACCATCGGTTGCTGGTCTTCTTCCTCAGTCTGTGTCATGTTTTATTCTTCACCGACTCCCAGTTGTCTAACTCAGCCTTCTAACTCAGTCCATGTGAGTGAAATTCACGAAAAATACAACTCTCAAAATAGCTAAAGGATATTTATGGGCCTGTAATAAGGGGCCCAGTTATAACTGTGGCATGCTGGGAGTCCTACATTCAAGCTTAATAGCCAACTCTCCTCACAGATTCTATCCAGAAAAATCAATTTTGTTGAAGCTGCTTCATATTTGTGAAGCAGAAGTTTACCTCCTGCTCCCAGCAGAGTTAACTATTAAAAATGGTGAACGGATGCATCACCCCAAGTACAACAGCTTGAAGTCCACAATAAAAGAACAGGGTGCTCAGCTGTGTTCCTAGAGAGAGTCTACGTTTGAGTCTGAAAGCTGCAAGACTGACTACTGGCTCTGCCTATCCAGAAACTAAAGCACTCAGTTGTACTACAAAGGTTTATCACACAAAGTTAGGAAGCTGAAAATCCACTTTTAAGTAAACCCAAATTGCAAACTTTTACGTAATCAGTTCATCTGAGAAAATTACAATGGAAAGTGACTTTTAAAACTAAAGTTCTGGGTCTAGACAGATGGTCCAGCAGTTAAGAGCACTAGCTGCCCTTGTAGAGGACCCAGGTTGGATTCCTAGCACCCACATGGCAACTAACAACTGTCCATAACTCCAGTTCCAGGGGAATCTGGCGCCTTCTTTTGACCTCGTGGGCATTGTATGACACAGGTGCACTTACACACATGCAAGCAATACATTGATACACATATAATAAAAATAATAAACAAAAAAAATTTTTTAATAGAGGTTCTTCCCTGCAACAAATACAGTGAGTGTGAACACACCCCTGTGATTCTCTGGTTCAAAGTCCCACTATCTGTCTTGATTTTGCCCTCTACTCTTGAACAAAATATACTGTGACTGGCTGTCCCATTTGTGGGGGTGGGGATGGGGGTGGGGGTGAGGGTGAGGTGTTGAGGAAGGAAATATATGTCAGCACAAGGTGGCAGTAGAGTGCACAGGCTTCATTTGGATGCCACTTTGACTGGTTTCCTGGCAGGGCAAGTCCCTCACAGTCTAAGACAGTTCACCAGCTGCCATGCAGAAACTACAATCCAGAAGGGAGGGGCTGGTCCAGGGAACTCCCAGGGGAGGGGCCAGTTAGAAGTGGAGCTTATACACCTAGGTGATGTCCCACAACAGTGCAGCAGGGAGTCTGCTTCTAAGGCCAACTGTTGCTTACGGTCATTACAGCCCTAGGGTTTATCTTATGAATGACTTAAGATTTTGGAAACAGTTCTATAAGGTATGCACATGGATGGGTTCTAATGCTATTTATTTAGGCTTTGTTTTAAACAATTCAATGTGAACAATTTTGAATCTGATGTCCGCAGGTTTTGAACTAGGGTCTCAGCCCACTGTGGACAAGGCAACAACCCAAAGACCAAATGCACAGAGGCTTTTAGCTTGTCTATACGCCTCTTCTCTGCTTTGCCCATGCTCTCCCTACATCAAATTGCCACTCCTGCTCAGCTGACTTTGTGTGGAGCAGCTCCAGGGTCCAAACGCCTGCACATGGCAGTCTCAGCCCACTCACACCAGCCCTGTCACTGCTTGCCTACCTAAGCACATTGAACCATTGGGATGGTGATGCTTGGACCACCGGCTTGGCTCATCCTTGATAGTCTCATGGTATCTGCAGTCCTGTCCTTGTGCCTTCTGTAGCATTTTCCTGGCCTGTCTTTCTCCTCATTTCAGTTCATTCTTCTTAGCTGTCCTAACATTAGTTATTTCCATTTTATTCAGTCTCCACGTTCTCCCTTTTCTTCACTAGGTTGTGAGCTCATCAGCTTTACACATTTCTGGATACCTGAGCTCTGCAACACCGGAGTATGTAGTTATGTGAATGTGTGTGGTGTGACTCTTTCAGGAATAAACTATGTATTTGCCAAGGTTTCTGACTGCAAGGAGTAATACTCATACACAAGTTTTGTGTGACTTTTCCCAGAGAGACATGAACAAATGTCTACCCACTCCAGACAGGGCACAGTAACACTGAGGAAACAACACTACCCGAAGTGTGTTGGGGTTACTTCCATGAGCATTGGTGAGGATTGATTCCAGGAGGATGGACAACTCAAAGGCAGTCCCTTAACAGAAAAAGCCCACTCCAGCATGGGCTCCAACCCTGTAGCTCTCTGCACAACCTGCAGGTAACCAACAGCTCAGAGAATCTCTACACAGCTGTCCTTCTGGCTGATATAACCAGGAGAGGGAGGGGTAAGTACCTCCTGAGTCTTGTTTACTTCCTGAATCTTGGGGAACTTCCATCTAGGATAGAAAGTCTCAGTCTTGAACTTCTTGAGTCTTAGTAAGTCTCCCTCCAGAATGGAAATGTTTTGGTTGGAAGACATTGTTACACAACAAAAGGTCCAGGAACTTAACACAAATTGTTTATTAAGATTTTTTTTTCTCCTACATTTCATCCTTCTTGCATGGCTTGTTTTATGGTTAGCTCAGGTTTAGAGCCCTAAAAGTAGCTTTTATCAATGACTATCCAAGACCAGTGAACAGATTATAAATGTTCATGAATCATATCTTTCTTGACACATGACTTAAAAAGAGAAAATGTTGCCTACATTTCGTTTATTGCATAATACTTTTCTTCTTATTTATTTTATTATGTGGTGCTACAGATCAAATCCAGGGCCTTCCACACACACATTAGACAAGTGCTTGCTACTGAGCTACACCCCAGACTTTTCCACTCTCATTCGTTAAACAGCTTTACTAAGGTAGGTTAATGCACAAAACTACACATATATGTCTTAGCCCATTTGTGCTCCTATAACAAAATTCCTGAGGCTGAGTATTTTATAAATAGAAATTTATTTCTCACTGTTTTAGATGCTATAAGGCCAAGGTCATGGGCCCTGTGGGTCTGTGTCGAGACAGGGCTGCTCTTTGCTTCCAAGGTGACAACTTGAATCTGCTTGCTCCTGAATGGACCAAAGCTTTACCTCCCACGGCAGAAGGGACAGAAGGCACACACATTTTCCCCCAAAGTCTTTTTATAGAGCACTAATCCTACCTTTTGAAGGACTTAGCCACCTTCTAAAAAGTGCCATCTATTAATACTGCTGTGTTCATGCAATGTGGTTTCAAACTACAGCACCAGACTAATGTATATAACTTGATGAATGGGGACAAATGCAAACACTGTGAAGCCATCCTCACCACTGAAGTAATAAACCTTGCCATCATCTGCAAAAGTTTCTTTGTCCTCCTTTTTTTGTTGTGGTAATATGAGAGCTACCCTCTTAATAAACTTTTAAATGTACAAAACAGCATTATTAATTGTAAGCATATATAGTGGATCTCTGGAACCTGTTTAGTAAATGCTTATTGAGCACTCATGGGCAAGGTAAGCCTCAGAAACAAAATGATAAAGTAGTCAACATGTAAAATATACTATTCTCTATCCCAGGACTTTCCAAAAGTGTTCTGAGCAGAATACCACAAAAGCTAGTTCTTAGGAGAAAGCTAAATCCCTTGTGCTCAGCTGATCCTGGAAGCTGGGCAGACCTGGCCTCTTCATGCAACCAAGAGTGCGGTGGCTCTGAAAATCGTCTTTAAAAGCAACTCTTCCAGATCTTTGTTGCTGCTGCTGCTGTTTGTCTATTTGTTTATTTATTTTTTTGTCCTTTTGAAACAGAATCTCTCTGTAGTCCTATCTGGCCTGGTACTCACTATGTAGACCAGGCTAGCCTCCACCTGCCTCTGCTTCCCAAGTGCTGGAATTAAAGCCATGTGCACCACCCATAGCTCATAACCAGATCTTTATAAACTTGTATTTGCCTCTGGAAATTCTACGATTATCCCTCAGAACTACTCCCAACCAAAATATTTCTTGTAAAATCTCATCTCACCTGCTCTTTAGAAAATTAGCATGTTAGAGCCAAGAGCAACTAGTCAGTGAGAAACCTGAGCTGCAGTGCAGGGCATGGTAGGTTTTCTAGGGTCCCTAACTGGCTGGTGGAGAACTCTGCATCGTTCATCTGGAGCTTTGTAATATACTTGGCAATCCACTTATGATATTTAATCACTTCTACTAATTTCTTATCAGAAGCATCACTGATCATTTTATGAATTCCAGTAAGTGGTTTGGTATTTGCAGTTGCTTTATTATAGCTTGTAAGCAGGAACAGCACGAAGGTCTTATTTGAAGCCCCAGTAACTTAAAACATTGACAGTTCACCGTCTGAACATGTTCATAACTAATACTTTCTAAGTTCTTACTATGTGCTCTCCTTTCTCTAAATTATATCTCTTCGAATCCTAAAGATAACACTGCAGAGTGACCACTAAGACTACTTCCAGTGACTTGGATGAGCAAAATACTCTACTATGTGTGTGTCTTAGCAACTGTCTCATTGTGGTAAAATACCCTGACAAAACCTTAAAGGAGAAAGTGTGTATTTTGACTTACACGTCGGGGATGGTGGGGTGGGGGGTGGGGGGTTGCATAGTGCATCCTGGCAGGGAAGGCATGACAGTTGGAACAGGAAGCTGGCTGGTCACATTGAATCTGCACTCAGGGAGCAGGGGGAGAACAGAAAGTGGGCCCATGCCAGAGAACTTCTAGGTCAGACCCTAGTAACCCAGATCCCCCAGTAAGATTTCACTTTCCAAAGGTTCCATAACCTTCCCAAACAGCACCACGAGCAGGAGACCAAGTATTCAAACACATGAGTTTATGGGGGACATTTCCCTCTCCAACCATAACAATGTGTAATTACCTAAATTCAAATCCAGGTGAGCTTAGTCAGCCTACTTAATGAGGATTCGCATCAAATCCCCACTGGATTTGAAGACAAAGTCTGGCTACATCAGTATAAGTAGACTATAGTATTAAAAGAAGTATCAAATGCTTTATTTGACCACTAGAAAATTTTTAATTCTATTTGGACTCCACATTGTATACGCCTGTGGCATGGCACATCCGTGTTCACTTTCAGCTAATGCTTATCAGCTGCTTACTAGGTACTTGGCATACAATACTGAATGAAAAAAGCAAATGTTTCCTCAAGAAGCTTGGATTTGATTTTAGTAGTGCAGTCAAAAACTGAACAGGATGAGCAAGCAAAATAAATAGACTCGGAGATGATAATAGCAGTTAGGAGAGAAACAAAAGCAGTAAAATGGAACATTTAGTAGCGAGAGTTAAAAACGGCTTGTCGTGAGAAAATGGTATTTCAGTAAAACCTGGAGGAACTAAAGGAGCAAGTCCTCTCCACACCAAAGGAAAAGCAGGAGGAAGGGAAAGGAAGCAGCAGGCGCACGTGCACAGAGGCACAAGAAAACCCAGGGCCTTGGAATGACAGAGCAGAGCCTAACAAAGCCAGACGGAAGAGAAGAGCTGGAGGAGTGCCCGGGAGGCCACAGTGGGGGCTCTGGCGTCCACCTTGGGATCTGGGAATCCTTGGCGTCCACCTTGGGATCCAGGACTCCTTGGCGTCCGCCTTGGGATCCGAGACTCACTCCTTGGCGTCCACCTTGGGATCCGGGACTCACTCCTTGGCGTCCACCTTGGGATCCGAGACTCCTTGGTGTGGCCCACAGTGGAGTGGCAGAGCATGACCTGAATTTGAGAGGAATCACTCTAGCTTCTGTGTTGAAAATAGATTCTTCAAGTGCACAAGCCTGAGGGGACTTTTGCAGGAGTCCAGGGAAGACGTGGCGGTGACAGAAGTGGCTGAGAGCTGGTAGATTTGCTATAGGTGCTGAAGGCAGAAAGACCCACCAGGATTTTCCCCAGCCAGATTCCCGCAGGCTACAGGGTGTAGCACATTATGGTGGTGTGATCCATTCCCCCACTGAGAGCCTGCAGACAGAACAGCTCAGCTGGGGTCCAGCATTTCTGGAGTGTCCCAGCCACTCTGAATGGAAGAAAGCAACGTAATAAATTGCACATAAATGAGATAAAAAGGGAGAAACTATGACCAGAAGTTCTAGTTACTTTTTGTTGCTGTGATAAACACCATGACCAAAAGCAACCTGGGGCTTATTTGGCTCACAGCTCGTAGTACATCAGAGAGAAACCAAGGCAGGAACTCAAGGAAACAACCTGGAGGCAGGGACTGAAGTAGGAAGCACGGAGGAACGTTGCTCACTGACTTGATTTTGCTGGCTCGCTCAGCCACTAACATTTATTTTGTTCTTTCTTTATAAGTACAGATGCTCACTGACTTGCAGCACATGGAATTATCCCCTGACAAACACATCATAAATTGAAAAATGTCATAAGTCAAAAGTGCATTTTATATATATAACCTACCAAATATTGCGGCGTGGCCTAGGCTCCCTCTATCACAGAACACCTACACTAGCCTAATCAACAAACCTAAAGTAGGCTTTCATAACAGATTGTTTAGTATTTCTCATAATTTATTGAATACTGTTGAAAACAAGGTGGTTGCATGGATTTTATTTTGCACCATTTTAGAGTCAAGGAGTCATAAGTCAATCCATTTGTAAGTAGGGACTATCTGTAGACAGAAGTTTCATAGTACTAGGAGATTCTGTGTCTTTGACACTAATGGGGACCACAGAATTTTCATATTATACTGTCACTGTTATACTGTCTTCACATATCATCATAAATTCAAAATGACCGTGGCTGTTTAGACTTATACTAGATCAGGTCATTTACTGTCTCTTTAAAGAACATATGTTATTGCATTTAAAATATTGTTGGAATATTCAGAATAGTTGTTTTTTAATCCTATACGATATATTTTTAATTTTTATTTTTTATTTTATGTGCGGCCATGTGGGTCCTGGGAACTGAACCTGGGTCCTCTGCAAGAGTAGGCAGTGCTCTTAACCACTGAGCCATTTCTATAGCGTCTGTATTATATTTTTTAAATGTTATTTTGAAAAACTGGTGTCCATAGACTCTACCAATCTGCCATGTGGTTTCATGGCCTAAAGAAAGGCTAACCATCATTAAGAGAAAGGATGCTGAAGAACTTTTTCCATGGAGACAGGAAGTCTCTGAAGTGGTAACTACATATACAAAAGCTAAGTAATGTGATGCTGCCTGCAATAACTTGAATCCTCAAATATGAGAGATGAAGATTTGGCAAAGAATGTGAGGAGCTACTTCAGGAACCAGATGAAAATGGCTAAACTGTGCCAAATGCCAAAGATCAGGTTAGATTGAAGTACAAAGAGAGAGCATGTCACTAGTGAGGCTGATGTCCCTGCTGTCTTGATTGGAGGGAGGAGGCTCAGCTGAGAGCCATGCAAGCGGAGGGTCAAACCTGGGAAGGAGCACAGAGACAACAGCTTCAAGATATTTTGCTTCAAAGGGAAGAAGAACAAGTCAATAGCTGGAAGATGAAATGGGCCCAAAAGGTTGTATTTCTTTTTCTTTATACTTTATTATTTTTATTTCATGTGTATAAGTGTTATGCTTGCATGTATGTAAGTGCACCTGTGTCATGTAATGCCCGTGGAGGACAGAAGAGGGTGTCAGATCCCCTGGAACTGCAGTTATAGAAGGTTGTTAGTCACCATGTGGATGCTGATTCGAACCCAGGTCTTCTTCAAGAGCAGCCAGTGCTCTTAACTGCTAAGCCATCTCTCCAGCCCCTTTATTTCTTTTTCTAACGAGGGAGAGATTGTGTGTTTGTATGCTGATGGGGATGATTGGGGAGAATGAGGGAAGTTGCTGATGAACTAGAAAGGGATTTAAGTTGCTGGAGCAATGTTCACAGCAGCCAGAGTAGCTCGACAATCTGTAGGGAGCTGTTTCATCCAGAACAAAGGAGAAGTGAGATCACATGGGCAGAGACATAGGGAGAAGAGGTAACGGTGGGAACTTCTGGCAGTTCTTTCTGGTTATTTAAATTTTCCCCTGGGAAATGGGAGAAGGTTCTGCTGTGCCCAGGTCCCAGTGTCCTCTTAGAAGACCAGCAGGGAGGCCAAACCCACTGCAACCGCACAAGGAGCTTTATTTTCAACTCGAGCTGGGTCCACAACCCAACACACCAACGCAGTGGGCGGAGGGAGAGTGGCCACGAGGAGAGGTAGGAAGGGCTTCTTATAGGTTTTAGACAAAGGGAGGAGGGGGATTTGCCATGTTCCCCCCAGGTTGGTCACAAAAGCCCGCGTGCGACAAACCTGTCTTTAAATCGATTGGTTATGAACACCAGAAATGGGTTGAAGGGGGCACGGGGGTCTCTCATTGGTGAGAGTCACCTTTAGGGCAGAGGAATGTGCTGGCCATTACCTAAGTACATTACAGGCTTGTTTATACCTTATTAGGTCCTACTGTTTCCAGGCTTGCCTAACATGCCTGGGCCTGTCTCTCTTTGTCCACAGAGCCTGAGACCTGTAATAGTCCAGGAACGAGGGATATTTTGTGGTTTTTCTTAGGCCTCATCCTCACAGTTCATCAGCTAAGATTTAGCCATCCAAGGGTGGGCAAAATGAAATTGTCCTTTATAGAGCTGAAGAATGATAATCAGGGAAACAGCATGATTGACAAGTGACACACAAGGGCTGGACTTGATGCCTGTAAGCATGAATTTACAGTGAGAACAATCCATAGCACTGTTTCCTGGCCATGTTCAGGAAGCCAACTGATTCATCAAGACAGGGACAAGAGTCACAGACAGACAAGTGAGCAATGCTGGGGCTTGACCATGGGAGTTAAAAGGCACAGGGAGGACAGGAGAGAAGGGAAAGACGATGACATAGAGCACGGCCTCTGGGCACAGTTAGGCTGCTGGGCTGTCAGAGGAAAGGGGAGCAAAGGCAAGAGATGGGAGAGATGCACAGGTAGCCACTGATGCCCAGGAAGGGGTGAGCGGCTGGGGTCGAAGAGGGCAGGGTCGCTGCTAAGTGAAGTTCAAGGAGCCATGAAGGGCATAGTTACTGAAAGCTCCAGTAATTAAGATGGAATATAAGAAGGAATGAGCCAAGAGCTAAAATCTTTTGAAAGGAGAAAGGGCAACAGTAGTGATAAGAGACTTGGGTCAAGTGTCCAAGAGGACACCTGCTGGGCAGGTTCGACTGCTGCATACGCAATCAGTGCATGGAATGAGACAAACAACCCCTTAACCCCGGCAAATTGCGCCACCGATCCCTATCACACGTCCTTGGGCCCCTGAATCGGAATGATCTGGAACTACTAAACATTCATTCTCTTGGCATGGCTGCAGGGAGAGTGGCCGGAACCCGATAAAATTCTGACTGTCAAAAGCATGCTTCATGTTGCCTTCTGTTTAGTTCACAAACACACTTCCGGTTCCATAGGGTAAGATGAACAAACAGCTTTCGTGGGAGGGAAAGACTATCATCTTCCCTGAAACCCCATAAAGCCTTTCACGCACCAGGACTTTAAGCCCTTCATGATGATTGAAGGAAAGTGTTATTTTAATTATTTTCATATGAAACATTTTTCAAAGCCTCTTCATATAATTACCATCACATAGCCTTTAATTATTCAAGTCTTTGTTTCAGCTACAAGCTTTGCCAGGGTAAGCCCATGCCAATATGCCCTTCTATCGCTTCTCTTTCCAAATCAAGCCCTAAACTTACCCAAATTAATGATCGATGGAACAAGAGTTCTATTCAAATTTGAGAAGCAATTGAATTCTGCATGGCCAAGACATGGTTATTTTAAAAATGCGTTCTCAAGAAGTAAAGAGTGTACCATTCACTTGTCATATATAAACACCCACAAGTTTTTCTCTTCAGAGGTTTTGCACGTGTCGGTGCACCAGCCCGCCTTCTCCATTCAGGCGTCTGCTCAACTTGTTCTCTCTTCTTTTGGAGCTCTACTAAACGTTATGTCGGCAGAGGTCTAGCAACCTGGCAATGATGTCTTGTGACACTCCTGTTCAATGTTCCTATCATCAATTGAGCTCAATCGAATTTATTTAACTTGACAGTCTTCTGTGTCCCAGTCTAGCCTCACTTGCTGTGTAGCTAAGCGTGACTATGAGCTTCTGTTCTCCCAGCTTCTGCCTCCCAAGTGCTGGGATTACAAGGTGTATCACCACACCTGGTCTTGTGCCACGCTGGGGATCAAACCCAGGGCTTCATGCATGCTACTGACCCAGCTATATCCCCAGCCTATTTTGTTTTTCTTTATCATACATACCTACGACCGTTTGTTGCAGGTGTGCCACAAACATGAACTGGATGAAGGAACAGGCAAATGTGTGAATGGAAAAAATAAATGCAAGAAAGTCTATCCTGAGGAGAGAAAATGTTTAGAATGTTTTCAGTTCATAATAAGAAATTAACGGTTTAAAGCACATCTTCCAAAAGCTTAAATCGTGAAAGCATAGTAATGTCACAAAGAGACTGCACTGAACTTCTCTGTTGAGAAGAGAAATCCATACAGTTAAGAAAAAAAAAAAAAAAAGGAAGAAGAAATGTGAGTCCAGAGGATAGCTTTATTTGAAAACTAAGTACTTGTCAACAAAATCTTATACTGATGTTTTATCCAGCACAGTGCTTGCTTGACAACACACAGTCATTCCTGTGATTTCCGTTCTGTTTATTTTGAGTCCGATGGCATCATATTTTAAACACAACAGGAAAATGAACACAGACTCTTGTCTCCTTTGAGAAACAAGTTCTACTTCTGGATGATAACCAGGGTGATAGGATGGGAGTTCCTGCCTTAGGCTTTATGAGGTATCCCGGGCCAAGCGATCAGTGTAACACTGAGCCCTCAGAAGCATCCACTGTCGGGATAATTTCCTCCTTATAGATTCGGTAAACACGAGACAGTGTTTTCAGCTAGTTCTGGCTGAATTCCAGCCCTGTGTCCACAAATTCATTGATTTGGTTGGGGGGATGGGGAAGGAAAAGGAGGTGGAGCGGGGGAGGGGTAGATACTAAGGCCAAAGAAAACAGCTGAAAGGCCACCTTCCTTTTGTCCTATAGCCCCACAACTAAAATGTAGCTGTAGCTCCATTCCAGAAGAGCACTGCCTTCCAGCTTCTTATTTCCTGTTTTAAAGAAAGAAATTCTGCCAGTTTTGTGATAGTGTGGATTAAGCCATTTGTACTTGTCCATTTAAAAATTCTATTTCTGAGGGTTGGGGAGATGGCTCAGCAGGCAAAGTGCTTGCAAGGCCAGTGTGAGGATCAGAGTTTGGATTCCCAGCATACATGTAAATCCTGGGCAGGCATGGCAACCCATATATAATTCCAGCACTGGGGATGGGATGTGGAAACAGGGATCCCAGGAGCAAGCCAGCTAGTTAGACTAGTCAAATCGATGAGCTCAGAGTTCGATGAGAGACCCTACCTCAATGTATACGGTGGACAGACATACCCAAGGAAGACTTCTTCCTCTGGCCTTCACACATGTGCACATGTACCTACACACGTGTGCCAGCACACATGTAAACACACATATATGCACAACCACACATCACACATACACACGTATTGGGGAGAAGAATTCTACCATAGTAATGACTGTTCTGGGAATGCCTCCTTTCTTACTTATAACCAAAGTTAATCTTGTGCTTTGAGATCATGTAACACTATCTACTCAGTCTGCCTTCGTACTGTATAATCAGCTTATTTAAATCTATCTAGGCTTTGGTAAAACAATGTGAACAGTATTAGAGCTGGGGCTCCCCTTTTAACCAACTTTTACAAGCCAAGCTAAACATGTAGCTTTTTTTTGACACATGCCTAGAACTCACTATGTAGACCAGGCTGACGTCAGTCTCACAGAGATCCACATGCCAGGTGTTAAACACATAGTTTTAATCTTAAATGTTGTTTCCTATTTTCTGTCATGACCCTTCCTTGCCCTTTACCTACAATAATATGTGTGTGTATGTGTATGTGTGTTGTGAAAATATTGCAGAGAACAGCAACATTGAAAGCAATGAATTATCAGCAGTATATGCTGCAAAACAACATGTGGGTTTACATTGGTAACATCTGTTTGTAGTTTTGCACACTGTTCTGAGTCAATAGAGGTCAGAATAGGAAAATTCTTCCCTGATACAGCAAAGTTCCTCACTTCCTTATGCTGAGTATACTGTTAAATAAATAGTGTATGGGGCTGGATAGATGACTCAGCTGTTAAGAGCACTGGCTGCTCTTTCAGAAGACCCAGGTTTGGTTTCCCAGCACCCACATGGCAGTTAACAACCGTCTTTAACTCCAGTTCCAGGGAATCCAACATCCACTTCTGGCCTCCGTGGGCACTGTATGACATGGGTTCACTTACTTACACATAGGCAATACACACATACACAAAAAAATAAGAAATAAGAATAAACAAAATATGTAAATAATGCCATTTGTTGGAGGAACAGTTTTGAGAATAAATCGGGCTCACTCTTGCTTTAAGCAACTCCAAGAGTGAGACTTCTTTTGTTTAGGCACCAACACATTATGACATCCTCCACATTTCATTTAATGACTACCAACTGGTTTTCATGATTTTAATCCACAGTCCTGTCACATAGCCATTGTGACACTCCTAAACTCAGTAACAGAGAAGCTACATACACAGTTTCCATCTTACAGAACCTGAGACTGGTTTTCTTTAGTGCCAAACACTCTACAGCCTTCTAAGATTAAGGGCCTTCTTGGAAGAGCTGTTGTGGGGTAAAAACAGCTTTCTGGTTGGATCTGAGATACTCCACAGGAGGGAATTCATGCCTGGTACTGTAAACTGGTTAAAAGCTGGGGATGTCATAGGCTGTAGGAAGAAAATACTACTGTTGTTTTGCTAAATAGACATGTGCTGTGCCCATCAAACTGCCTTCAAATACGTATGTTTATACACGTACATTAATGCTTACGGTACATACTATACCAGTAAGCTGTCATGTGTTTTTGAGTTCTGGAAACAGGGTTGTCTTTACCTTTTCAGACACATACATGTTTGTCTCAAAGAGTCCTCCAAGGTCACTTGTCTTAGAGTGGCTTGTTTCCCCTAACTCAGTGACATTAAGGGATGAAAACCACAAAACAGCTCGAGAATAAAAACATTGTGCTCTTGAGAATAGGTAGGAAGTAAACTATTTCCAACAGATGCTGCTATTATTCCTATATTAAGCTTCACTCACCCAGGGCTCAGGGACCATTGTGGAAGAGGGGGAGGAAAGAGGTGTGTGGCCATAGGGAAAGAGAACCTTACAAATTCCTGGGACCCTGCTCACATGAACCCACAGTGGCGGTGACAGCATACTCAAGACCCACGCCGACACAAGCAGACAAAAGTCCTGCATGGATCTGGGGAAATGGGCGGCAGTCCCAAGCCTTATCTGAAGAAATATTGGTGGCTGATTACTGTTGGGTAATGAAGAGCTAATCCTCTTAAAGCCAGGGTCTCTGGATAGGTTGACTGGACCTCAGTGGATGAACGTGCACTGAGAATTGTCCAGGAACACTAACTTGACACAATAACACAACGACCCAATAACACAAATGACAGAGTGTATGAGTTCGGGAGAGAAGGATGGGACTGTGGGAGGGTTCCAGTGAGGAAGGAGATATAAAAGTAATTAAGATCGGTTGAGATGATCTGTACGAAATATACAAAATTCAATCAAAAATTATTCAATAAAAATAAGTGCCTATGACGGGAAAGAGAAGCTGAAAGTTTGGCAAAGGGAAGCTCATCCACAGAGAGAAAGCTCAGTCAGGAACCCCAGCTGACTGCCTGGACACGAGCCTGCGACTTGCCCAGGCCTGCCCATGACGTTATGTCTTTCTGCTGCTGTTTAAGGAAGCCTCACCCAAGAGGTCACTCTGCTCTACCCTGGGCTCTTGGTGGGGAACTCTAGCTGGTTATCTGAAAGAGGCTTCCTCAATCAGTTTCTGCTAGATGTTTGTAAGCCCCCAACTTTATGATAGTGCCTTTCTGACTGTTCTTTTACTCGGAAGCCTCACCCAAGGAGACTCTCTGCTCTGCCTGGGGATTCTTTCTACTGGGAACTCCCTCTGGTTGCCCTAAAGGGGCTTCCCTAGTCATTTTCTGCTAGGTGTTTTGAGTTCCTGATAACTTAATATCTGCTTTCTACTTGCTATTTATTCTTTTACTTTGGCTTGGGACATACTAAATAAACCCACTCATTCAAAACTGAAAGTATGGCTACTAGAGATCATTCTCCAGACTGCACAGAACATTGTCAGTCTCGGCCTTGATCGGAGTCACTTCTCTTTGCAGAGGGCAGCAGATACCTCAGAGATTCATCACTGGTCCAAGTGCTGAGAATAAGTGATGGATGAGAGCTCAGCCCTGAATGGGACATCTCTATTGCCCCTTCCAAAGCTGAGGGAATACTGTAGAAGAGAGGGCAGAGAGAATGTAAGAGTCAGAGGAAGGGGAAGAATACCGGGTAACTGTCTTCTGAACATGGCATGATTTCTGTACTCATGAACTCTTGTGTTACCTGCCCAAGACCTGCACAAAAACGGACCTGTCAGCTACATGTCATAGTTGAGAGAGGGACTCTTGAGTCTCCACCCCCTGAGAAGCTATAGGCAATTAATGGTGGCTAGGAGAAAGGGAGACATAACCATGGCAACTTAGAGAAGGAGGAGTTTCCCGGAGGGAAGCATGCCAGAGGGCAGCCAGAGCCGAAAGCTGAGTGTTCATCTCTTCAAGGGTAAGCAGGAAGCAGAGAGAAGATAAACTGGAATTGAGAGGAGACTCTGACCTCCCAAAGCCTGCCTGCCCCCTTTCCTGCAGCAAGGCCACACCTCCTAAACTCTGGCACACAGCACTGGTACCAAGTGTGCAAATATATGAGCTTCTGGGGGCCATTCCTCACTCAAACCAACACAAATTCCCTATTTTCAAAGTTGTCCAGCAGACCCAGAGTTATATAACGCAGTAGTGTGGGACAGAGTCATCAGCTAAGTTCCAGAAGCCAACATCTCCTCTCTGATTTATCATATAAAAAGAATAGTGACCCCTGGAGGAGAGGCTGCCTTTTGTCCCCAGGGCATTTCAGGATGTCCATAAAGAGTCTCACCGAATATAACCAGAAGATCCTTAATGGGATAATTTCATTGCCCTAAGCTGGATCCAGGAAACAATTCGTCTGAAAGAGATAAGATGGCAGTACTGTAGCATGTGATGTTTCCGTTACCTCTGCCATGAATAATTTATCAAAAAGCTTCTCAAATTCGGAACAACACAAATACAGAATGAATTATTAATGCAAGCTTCCCCAGCCAAATCCTGCCTCTTCCTTTCTGACTTGCGCTCTCTACCCCTCTTGCCACAGCTCCACACAGTCTCTATTCCAGACTCCTCTGACAAACTGCCATGTAGTCAAAATGTCTGTCTTGTTTCTTTCTCTGTAAAGGGGAAGGTTGGGATAAACAACCTCACAGTCTGTCAGCACTGATAGTTTGTCATGCTCATATCGAGATTTCGAAGTACAAGGTATTCTTTTTCCTCACTGCAATTCACCTGCTTTCACTGGGTGAGGATTTGAGAAATATCTGTGAGGCCTGAAGGAGAGGTCAGTCCTTAGAATAGGTTTTCTGCTAGGTAAGAGCATGTTGTGCGTTCAAGGCACTGGTAGAACTCGTTCAAAATGGGAAGGAGGAAAGTCGGGCAGAATACTGAACCCAGAATTTGTACTTCAGTGGCTCGGATGGAATGATTTTCTGGTTGCTTCCTCTAGATCTCCTGGCAGACTTAGGGCCATTCCTTCCGTGTCCCAAGCTTTAACCTTGCGATATGCTTCATATTTCTTCCTTCTTCATCTTCCATCTTCCTCTCACCAGTAAAAGATGGGGTTGGGTGGCCGAGAAACCGAGTTAGTTGCGGCTGACTGTCGTGCATTCACTTCTCCTTATTCCTGGGCTCAGGACTCTTCACTGAGATAAAGTGCACTGTGAGTCTCATAGGCATTAAAGGAAACCTGATAATCCGTGCTGATGTCTGGCCTCAGCACATCCGGTCATGAGTCAGCAATCTGCAGGGTGTGGTGCCGTTACCCTAGGGAGCCTGGGAGTCCCGGAGTCTGGGAGTCTGGGAGTCTGGGAGTCTGGGAGTCCATAGTGGCTGCTGAGATGTCAGTCGTCTGCCCAAGCTTCTGGGGGAGGGACACAGGATGTAGAGAGTGAAAGGCGGAAGTGAAGGAGAAGGGAAACAGGATGTGACAGCTTTGGCTTCTCAGTACATCTTGCCTAGGAAAACTTGGCTTGGTCCAAGGGTAGATGAATGACATCAGACTTCAATGACTATTTTTCTTCAGCATTTTTAAAAAAGATAACTACACACATAAAAATCATAAAAGTCACATTAATTGATTCTGAATGAGAGAACAGTATAAAACAAACACATCCTAGTATCACCGAAAACACTGGATAAGATGCATACAAGCTCCCATCAAAAGGATCCTGAGGTATACAAAATTTTACTTACTTTAGCTTAACATTTATTGTGAACATATCATGTACCAGGCTCTGAAGAAGTAAAGAATGAAGAATATCTGGTTCCTGCCCTGAGAAAATGCTCATTGTAGTATGTCAGTCAGTCATTTTGGTTGTTGATGACAGAAACTGCTCTGCTGATTCAACTAACAATGGTAATTTTTAAAAAAAATTTTAAGTTGAACTTTTGTGATTTTCCAGTAATGTAATTTGATAGTATTTAGACCCCCCCCATCTGCACCTCTCCCCACTGCCCCCTGCCCAATTCAATGTACTCCACTATATGGATTCTGATTTGTGGCCCTACATGACCTCAGTGCAGGCCCATCCACTGGAACATGGTCAAAATGGTAATTTTAAGAAAGTTACTAAGTAGGTTGCATAATGGCCAGAATAGCAGGGTACACATTGGAACTCAGAGAGGCCACCTGCCAGAGGTGTGTGGAGCAGGATCCCAGAAAACAGACCTAAGCACTGGACACCTCTATAATGGCTGGCACCAGCTGGCACTGTCCCTCCCACCAACGCTGGACACCAACTGAACGGCGGGCTCCAATAGTGATTCTACTAATCTCCCAAGACGAAAACTCCAGGTCTAACCTGGGTTTCATCACAAGGGTTTATGTGATAGGGTTTACTCCCTAAGTAGAAACGGAAAATAGAGACAGACTAAAATAAAGGTAACCAAAGGATAAATCCACACTCAGTGTGGATGGCCTCATGTGATGTCACGTGGACAGTACAGCAGTGGCAAAGGGACGGCCCTGGTGCTGGGGTGAGCGAGCGCATCCACAAGGAGGCGTGGCTTAAATGAGGGCACGAAGACAAGGAAAGATGGCGAACTGGGGGATGTGCCCGGCCTCGTGCTTCTCCAGCAGAAGTTTTCAATCCCAGCTTGCCGATGGCCTTGCTCGGGCACGCTTCTGGGGAGCCGCTTGGGAAACGCCCAGATACGGCGCCGCAGTCAGCACCAAGGGCTTCCGTGTGCAGCCACGCTGAGCCGCGGACGCACAGAGGTGCTGCTCTTCGACGTTAGAGCGCCGGTCTCTACATTTGCCTAAATCCTCTCAGTCCTCATTACTACTCCCATCATGCTCCAGGGCATTTGAGCTCGTGACAACTTTTTTCCAAAGGAAAAGCAAGGCCAGATTGCACGGAAGGGATGACATAGAAGTGATCAAAACTAAGGGGGGGAAAAAAAATCAAATAATTTTGAAATATACTGCATTTTGAAGTTAAAAGTTTTCCCAGAAGCAAATATTGGGAAGACTTTTTAATTAGTAAATATGAAGACCCAGTAAATAAATCAAAGGCAAAATGAACACAATAATTTACAAGTTGAATTGAGCTTCTGTGATCCTTACCAATCTTTTTGTGGGTTTGGGGGTTTGTTTATTTTTCTTGAGACAGAGTCTCATTAGGTAGCCTGAGCTATATTATTCACTCTTGGCTAGAGCTATAAATAACACTTTCTTACTTTAGACCACTTCCAAATACAGGATTAAAAAATCTAGTTCCAAGCTGACCCGGAAAATATGGATTTCTACACTCATCATATCGGGATATACTAACAATGAACCCAGAACTCAACCCGGTTTCTTAAGAACTGTGTCCAACCATTCGCTTTTCCATAAAGAAAATAAACTTCCACCCAAACACATGCATATGTAAAAGCAATCACTGCACAGCTACCTACACCAAGTCTCTTAGTGACCATCCAGACTTGCCTGGCTCTGAAGGGGTCTCCACAAAGCAGGAGTTTCCGTTCTAAAAGCAGGAAAGACCTACATATAAAAGTCAAATTCCAGAGTCCGCATGTGAGAGAATACGGGTGGTGCCCATCTCTCTGAGTCCGGCTTATTTTACTTACAATGATTACCATTGTCCTCCAAATGTCATGATTTTTCCCTTTAGGGTTGAACAAAATTCCCACATACATAGGTCTTGAAAGTAGAAAAATGACAATGAGAGGGAGAAAGAGCTTGCAAGTGGGAAAGCAGAGAGTAATGTGACATGTGATATGAAGGCAGAAGGGGAAACTATTTGTGGGGAAGAAGAGGCCAGCAAGAAGGAGGCCTGCAACTGGGAGTAACGAACACTTTCTGATTGGATGCAAGCCCCGCTCCACAACATGGAGCTCATACCTGGCACTGTTATCAGGACCAAGAGCCTCTAGCTAGACAAGTCACAGGCTCCAGGGGAGAACTTACTAGTATTCTGCTAAATGGACATGGCACTACACTGACTCCTAATGACTTATCTTTATGACCACAGATCAGTGTATCTCTCAGCCCTCATCAGAGGAGCTTCTTACAGTAGTTGGCACTTAGCACACAGACCCACAACTGGTCAAGTAGAGAGAAAGAGAGAGAGAGGAGTCGGCCGAGTGCTCAGCCTTGAATGGGACATCTCTATCACATCCCATTCTCCCAAGGTTCAGGAATCATCAAGGAAAAATGGGAGGAAAAAATGTTTAGATCCAGAGGCATGGATGACTACATCAGAATAGCGCTTAGCAGACACAGCAGGGCAGCTGCACAGACTCAGTGACGGCGTGCACAAGCTCAAGTCAGACAAGATCCCAGCATGGAGGGGAGACATGGGCACCAAGGCCCACCTCTGACTGAGAAATGATTGGCAACTAATAGCTACTGGGAGAGGGAGAATCAGTTTTCTTTAAGTGTGACCCCTGGTAGGTTAACCAGGCTCCAGTGGATGGCCTCACACCCAAGAGTATTGGAGGCAGCACAGACTCCATGGCTAAAAAAAAAAAAAAAAAGAGGACATCTTTAAAAAAAAAAGAGAGAGGACATCTTTTAAAAAAAGAGAGGACGTCAAGGTCAGTGGAGAGGTGTGGGTGGATCTCAGAGGAGTTGGGGGAGGGGTGAATGTGATCACAATGCATTGTATAAAAATATATAAACAATAAAAATTTGTTTAAAAAACAAAAAGAAGTTTTAAAAGAAGGAAACACTGGAGATGAGGGAGGATAAATGAGGAAGGGAATGAATAAGAAAAATCTACATGGATGGTATACATGCATGAAATGCCGTCATGAAACTCCTTATTTTGTATGCTAACTTTAACAGCTAATTAAGAATAAAGGCAGAGAAGTTCTGGGCAAATCAGAATATGTGAGTCCTCCATTCCATATTCCTTTTCTGCTCCACTCTTGAAACAGGAGAGAGTGAAACCTGGAATCTTACCCAGAGTTTGCTCAATGGCTTTATCTGTGACTGATTTTAGATGAAGCTGACTTCTACAACTGTTGATGACATATGACACTCTCCAACACACTGAGGATGCTTATGCGGTGTGGCTGGTGGTGTAGTGAGAGCCACATGTTGGCAGTTCTCTCAACTAATCAAAGGTTTCAAAAGAAAGACTCCAAGACTTGGTTTCAGATGGCCTCCCTGACAGCCAGTACTCACTTCCTGTTCTCTAATCTCTGATGACCTGAAGGTTAAGAAGTGCAGTGCTCATCCTCTCATCCACATGTCCAGATCATTCACGATCTCTGCTGCCTGGACCTGGAGACGCTGAACAGAATGGTTTCAAAAGGCATGAAATGAACACCTGTATTCGAAAGAACGGTCAGCACCAAACCCTGCTGAAAAGATTCCAGGATCAACAGCACTGGATTTCCAGCCATCAGAACTTATGAAGTTGAGGTTTTTAAGCGTTCCCACAATTCCATGTCTAGCGAAGGACCCCAAAGGATAGAGGCTAGCATTGAAACATTCCAGCATGTTTTCAACTATTCCACTGATGTTGCAATTACTCGAAAATCTTTAGAATTAGGCTTATGATTTTAGAGTAGTCATTAAGCCAGCCACTTAGAGACACAGAAGGAAACAAATGTTATAGTCAAGAGCATGCATTGAAAGCATTGAGCAAAGGGATTGTTACAATGGTGTGTGCAAAATTTGGGGAAACTGATGAGGGACAGAAACGGTTATGAAATCCCTGAGTGAGCCCCACTTGCCAAGAGCAGTGGTCTTCCTACGGAGATACCACACCACTGGAGGAAAGGAGCTGGAGGACTCAACGTCCAGACACCCCACTCCATCCCCACTTCTCCACTTTCCCACTTCTCCCACTTCCCACCCCTCACTCCTCCATCCTCCCCCACTCCCCTGCCCCCGCTTCTCACCTCACAGCGCCTAGCATTCCCATTGGTCAGGATGACCTAGAAGTGAAAGACACGCCACTCAGGGACAGCCCACAGATCACTCTTCGGAACACAGAGAAGCTCTGCGCGTCTTGAAGAACAAACAGGGGATCCGCGGTGGTGATCCCCACGCCTGCCGCCACTGCTTCTGGGCACATCGGAGCACTTTGCTTCCTCACTCTTAACAAGCTAGATGAAGCCTGCCTGGGGAATATAAGTGCTAATAGGGCAAGAGTTTTATCTCGTTCCGCTCCTCACTGATCTGCATCCTCTAGGATAATGTCTGGCACGTAGCAGGCGCTCAATAAATAACGCTCAAGTGGTCACCGGTTAGCATCAACTGTGAGTAAAATGCAGACGTCCCTCCTCCTCTCAACCCTGGGTTTTCTCCTCTGTGCATTTACGAACACAGATGTTAAACAAGGTGTTGAGCAAATTTCCCACCATTCTTGAAGGACTTGTATGGATCTGCTTGTGCTGTCTGAACCAGTTTTCTTTTGGTGAGACCCCTCTCATAATTAGTGTTTCTAAACACTTCTGCCCAGTGACTTCACTTTTGAAGCTAACTTCCAGGTATTTCTCAGAACTTCTGGATGTCTTGGAGCATCAGCCCCTGAATCAGGCCGCAGTGAGGAGGTACGTGCATGTTAAGATCACTGGTAGATTTTAGAACATTCCAGGTTCTCATTTCACCCCAAAGATTCTGATGTAGAAAATTCTGGTGGGACACAAGCATCCCAATTTTCTAGCAATTCTTGGGGTTCTGATGTGCCCCCAGGATGGAGAAATATCTTTTAGTTCCTTCAACTCAACATTTCCAAAACAGAGTTTAGTGTCTTTCCACACAGGTCAAGGTTATTTCCAGTTTCTCTGCCTTTGTACAAACCCGGGCTCTCCAGACACACATAAACAGAACCTGTTCTGTTTGATTTCCTCTTTCCAACTTTAGGGAAGTCCTTACCAAGGCTTTAATCCCGCACAGTTCTCTCTGTATTTTCCGTGTCCTCCATCTCTGTTGTTGTCCCCAATTCATACATCATTTCATCAGTTGATGTACATCATCCCAGCCTCATCCCACTCCCCCCGCTGATGTCGATTCTCACGCCATTTGTTAAACAACCGACCTCATTTCTAGCAATGTGATATTTATTCATTAACATCAACCTTGCAGAGAGCTATTATTATCCTCCTTTTATTTAAAAGGATGGATATCACAATCCTAAATTGTGATAAAAACCAAAACGCTTATTTTGGCATTGCTATTTTTTTGTTTTTCATTTTTCCCCCTTATTGATCTTAATTTATTATTTGTTTGCAGAAACAGAATAGACTCAGCAGGAAACCCAGAGACTTCTTCCATCTATCCCCAAGACTAGACAAAAATGTTAAACAAATAGAGGAGACATTTTAATTACAGCCCCAAGATTCTGAACATAAAACCCCAGGATTATTGTCAACAATGCCTCAGGCTCTCTCCTTTGCCAAGAAAGCAATCAGTTTATTGTGTCACCAGATCTTCCCATCTATTTACCTTTTCAGTGGCCTGTAAGGGCCTCTGTGCTTCCTCTCCACACCTTTGTGGCCAACTCCCTGCCTTGCCCACTGCATCTCCCACTGGCCTCTGAGGGCCTTTGAAATATGCCCGATTCCCTCTGAACAATGGCTTTTGCCCTTGACTTTCTCTACCTGGACAACCACTCTATCAGGCAGCCTCCAACTCTCCTGTGCTCACTTCCTTCTCAAGGAGACCTGCCCTGATGGCCCTGTCTGAAAGTGAGCCCCGCCTCCCCAGCCTCTGCTCCTCCCACTTTCATTTTTCCCTAGAGTACTTACTGGCACCGACATCAAGGCAAAAATGCCAAACCCTTCTAGAGGGCTCATTATATGGGTGGGTCTGTTCTAAAAGCTTAACACAAGCCATTATCATCGTCTCAGTTACCATCATGTCTCACCACTTGGGACCAGCCCGAATGGATTTGGGGGAGCCAGCCCGAGGGGTTGCGGGTGAGTAGACACAGAGTCAAGCCACAGACTCCAGGAGTTGGATGGGAAGCAGGCCAAGCACATGACACTGCCAACTCGTGTGGCATTGCAAACTCGTTTATTGAATAGATGCACAAGCTCTTATAGGTCTGGATAGCCAATGACCTTATGGGGCGGGGTCCCAAATATAGCCAATAGTAAGTTTGTCCCCAGGCTGGTCTCACAACTAGCCAGAGCAGAATGCCACACCCACAGGAACCATTCCTCTATTCCTCCTAGCAGGTAGCCTGGCTAGGCCCACCTTGCATTATGCCCAACAAGCCATCTCATTTAATCCTCACAGCAAGAGAGAAAACTGGGCCGTCTATTGATACATTTCACAGATGAGGAAACAGAGGCATAGAGAAATTAAGTTGCTTGTGAAACTTTAAAAAAATTTTTTAACTGAATTTTTGTGTATTTAATACAAAGCATCTTTATCATCTTTATGCACCTCCCCCATCAGCACCCTCCCAACACCCCACCACCAGGTTGTATGCATTCTGTCATTTATGTTAAGGTCTATGGAATCAAGTTAGTGTACCAGATGTCCCTCAGTGCAAGTTCATCCACTGGAACGTATCTAGAATCCCTTCCTTAAAGATCAGATCTCACCCAGCAGGAATCAGCTGCCAATAGTTCTTTGGCTAAGATTAATTACTGCTGCTCATTCCCCCAGTCAGTTCTATGCTGGGATTTTGTCTGCTTAAGTTTGCATGGGTCTTGTGCACGTGACACCATTGCTGTAGGTTCATATGAGCAAGGTCCCAGGAGCCTAGAAGACTATGATTCCATATGGTCATGCACCTCTTCCCCTGGCTCTTACAATCTTTCCACCCCTCTTCCGCAGTGGTCTCTGAGCCCTGTGTGGGTGGAGTTTAATTTAGGAGTCCTATCCAAGGACCCACACTCTGCAGACTTATTCTCTATGCCTTGGCCTTTTGTGGCCTTTTCTGTTCATGGCCCTCTGTTGCCATGAACAGAGGGATGATAAGAGTTGAGAGATGCATTGTATTCCCTCTGCCCCTTATTCCACGATGTTCTGTGAGCCTTAAGTGTAGAGACTCTATTATAGATGTGTCACTTAGGGTTGTGTTTCACAGCTAAACTTTTTTAAAATGCTAAACAATGGAGCTGGGATTTCAGCATGAAGAAGTCTAGCTGTCTATCATGACTTCATTACCAATCCATTCGTTGCTTACTTTGAGGCTCCCTCTTAGCCCCTGTAAGGCCAAGATACTTTAATTTTTTATTGTTGAGAATTTCACACATGCATGTAATGTGTTTTGATCAAATTCACTGCCCATTCCCTCCCCTCCAACCCCTCCCCTCTTCCCACACCAACACTTTTCTTTCCCAATTCCCTGTGTTCTTCTTAAGGAACACACTGGGTTAGCTTAATGCTGCCTGAACGTGCATGAGTTAGGACTACCTAATGGACTATGGTAGCCTCTCAGGGGCCACATCCCTGAAGAAAACTGACTCTTACTCTCCCAGTATCTGTCAATTGCCAGTAGCTCCTCAGTTAGGGGTGAGACTTCTTGAGCCCCGTAAGCATACTTGCTAAGACTGTGTCCCACTTGGCCTCATGCAGATCTTGTACATCCCATTGCTTTGAGCTGATGTGTGTGACTTCCCTGTCATGTCTGGCAAATACCATGTCCCTGGCAATGTCTACTACCTGTGACTCTTGTAATCTTCCCATTCCCTCTTCCACAACCCCTGAGCCTTGGGGTATGTTTTGCATATGGATGTCCCATTTGGAGCTGAGCACTCCACATTCTCCAACTGTCTGTCTGCTCAGGACAGACCCTCAGCAAATGTGATAAGGGAACTCTCTTCACTTTTCTCCCAAGTCCCGAAGGCCAGGAGCAGATAGTGAGTGCCAAGAACTCTGTATTCCCAGTCATGGTGTGTGGCTAGGGCTGTAAGAGAAAGATGCTGCCAATTCTCCCAAATCTGGACAAGCACAGGAAGGTTATGAAAAAAGGCCCAGTTCTCCTGTGATATAAGGACTTCTTGCAGCTGCAGGAACCAAACCTGACAGCAACAGCTGCTTCTGACACACAGTGTGGCTTTCTTCTCCTTTTCACGTTCTCTTTTCTCTGTATTTTTTTTTCTCTTTTCTGGATGTAGGGTCTCACTGTAACTCAAGCTAGCCCAGAACTCATTATGTAGCCCAAGACAACTATTTACTCATGCAGTCCTCCAGGCTTAGCCTCCCAAATGCTGGAATTATAGATGCGAGCCATCACACCTATGCCCAAAATGCAATTAAGAGACACTCCTCAATGCTCAGTGCCTGCAGCTACCTCAGCCTGTGCTTGGAAGTCTTCCCCCTCCTTCCCAATCCTCAACCTACACACACACACACACACACACACACACACACACACACACACACACCAGAGTCTTTCTCTGTCCTACAGTTACTCTTTTCTATAATCCTGGTGACTGGGAAGCCATAAGAACTGAGTTTTCAGGATGCCCCTCCATCTCTGTGTTACATGGCTCTCCAGCCCTTGCCCCCCAAGCTCAATCCTAGTTAATCCACATGGATATGAAACCTGTTTTGAAAAATACTTTTAAAATAGCAGGTTTTCCTTTAGCATTTTCATGCATACTTAGCTTTGTTTGACTGTTCCCTCACAACCTGAAGTAAGTTTCAATCCACCTATTCATCTCTCCCCAACCTCGCCCAGGGCCCCGGGATAGAACTGCACCCCAATGACGACCAGATTCATTATGAAGACCAGAATCGCTTTACTTCAATGCCTGCCATTCCTGGAACTAAGCAAGGTCAACACACCAAGGCAGCATGCCCTTGGCCTCTATTGCCACGTCTGCTTAGTGACAGGCTGTTCCAGCAAAGTCTTATCCAAACTTTACAGAAGAGCTCAGGCTAAAGATTCCATCCATTAAAGCCAGGCAGCCTGCCCTTCCCAGGACCACTCTGCAGACACAGCCTCCACCTCTGGCAGGCAGCCCGTCCACCTCACCATCTGTCAAACTGGTCCTCTGCTCACCTGGAAAAATGGTTCCCGTGTTTACTGCATCCAGCGAAAGCACCCACGAAGAGTAAGACACACTAAAGCAAGCACATTGCACATTCAGAGCCCATCCTTCTTGCTGGAGGCTATTTCTTTCTGACTGTGCCTGTTGACAACTTCACTTGTAAGGGGAAGAACCTGTGCTCCAAAACACAGGACGGGTGTAGCTGCCAGCAAGCAGGGATGGTGCAGTGACTGGTCTCCACGCTACCCTCCAGGGCTCTTTCTGAGCAGGACGCCTCATAAAGGTAAGGCTTCTGGTTTGGGAAGTTGTTTTTGTTTGGTTGGTTTTCTTGGTGCCAGGGATTAAGCCTAGGGCATTGGGCATGCTCAGCACGTGTTCTGCCCATCCTCAACCTAAAAAAAGGCTCTGAAAGTTCAGCTGCATCTGTGCAGTGCATCCCTGATGTTACGCTATCCAAGATCATAGAAGACAAGTTTGTCAACAGGGAAAGAACTGGAGGGAGCCCATTTGGGTATGTCCTCACGATCTCTGGCCCTAAGTCTGTGAAGTGGAAATGACGGGAGCACAGTGGCACTATGTGGTCACTTCCACTGCCAGTTCGCTTATGTCATAGCTGTGCGAGCAGGGGAAAAAATTAACGTATGGAAACGACGCTGCGCACACACCTACATCTCTATCAACTTTGTTTCCCACTTAGCGCAGAATGTTAGCCGCCTGGTGGAGGCTCTGGGGATGGGAGGTTTCAATGGAGAAATGAGGACAAAGACAGGATAATCAATTAAACATAAATTTACAATCAAATAAGGATTATAATGAGTTTGTCTGTCTTTAATAAAAAATGAGAAATGTATGCTGCCTGGAACACTTTGGACTGCAGTAAAAACCATGGTTGTTGCTATAATCCTATTAAGCTAACCAGATCCCATTTAGGACACTGAACAGAGAGAGCCATGTACTTCCAATGTTGTTTTTATAAGTCACACAGTACAGATTTGGAGGGAACACCGCTCTGTAATGGGGTCATTCCCAGTGGCCGACCAGTAAGACCATAGCACAGGGTGAGGCTCCACTTGGATCCTTGGCTTCCCTCTATTCTCAGACCATAGTCAATTCTCTGTGAATTTCCACTTCTATCAGATAAGACAACTGGAGAAAAGAGTGACAGAAACAATACCCAAGGACCTCTTTCCCCTCGCCAGCACCAGCGTGTCAGTGGACTTGGGCTCTATACAAAGGAGGCCTTCTATTTTTAGAAGCACACCTGGGCAGGGGACCATCCAGTTCAACACTTCCATTATCCAAACCACTAGAGCACTCTTTTGATCCTGTAGCTATTCTCTACTTCCCTTTCCTGTTATGTACTTTCAAGATACTAATTTATTTATTCGTGCTTCAGTGAGACTTAAGTTTATGATGGTCAATAAAGTGGCGTTGTTGTTAAATGATGCAAGCCTCCAGTTGGAGATCATGCCAAACAGGGTGAAAAATCTCCTCTCTCACACTACTAGGATTCTTTTCTCATTCCAGGGATGGATCCCTGGATTTAATTGTGTATGGCACAGACCACTGTCCACAGTTTGCTGAGCTGGAACTGTGTAATTTGCTTTCCCTCCAATTTCTGAGAAATCTGATTAAATCTATGACACTGGAGGCCATTAAATATATTTCTACCCATTAAGTAGTCCAGGAAATAATTTATTCCTTTCATTAGACTTCTTGAATGAACTGAAACACAAAGCAGACACAGTATCAATTATGAAGTAACATTGATTTTCCAACTTCAGTTTACCTTTTTTAAAACATGCTCATACTCAGACATTGATGATATCTTATCAGGAAGTTGTGTCATGGTCCCCTTCTGTCCTTAAGAGAACTGAGTCCTGGATAACGGGCAGAATTCTAGATGGATCACTGCATGTGGTGGATTATGGCCTGAATAGCAGACATACAAAGGAGTATCTGGAGGAGAAGATGAATCCATTGGGCTAGGGAGTGGCTGTATCTAAGTCAGACACCCAACAGCCTTTTGCAGCTGAATATTTCAGCTTGCTTTCATCTACAGAATCAAAACCTCTCCAAAGAACCTTTTTCCAGTGGTCTTCCACATTCTGACCACATCCACTGTTCAGCTTTCATGCCCGTGGGTTAACACCGCCTCATACATTTCTCGTATCCCTCTCTTATTCTTGTCCTGAAGCATTCCAGCTGCCAGATGAGCCTTCACATGCCTTTCTCCTGCAAAAACCTAGAGGTATGTCGGTGTGCTTTGTCCCACTCTGCTTGAAACTGTCGTGCTTTTAATGATTTTTGTGATGTGTGTATGTAAGTGTGTGTTTACATTTGTATGATGTGTATGTGTGCTAGTCTATTTGGATAGTTACAACAAAATGCCAGAGATGGGGTAAGTTTATAAGCTACAGAAATGTATTCCTATGTCTAGGGACTGGGAGTCTATGATTACAGCAATGGCAGGTTCAGGGTCTGGTGAGGTGCCTTCCTCAGAAGTGCTGTTTTCCCAACGAAGCCTCAGCAGAAAGAGGAAACCTCATTCTAGCCTCTTCTACAAGGACACTAACTCTATTCTTATTGCTACCACCTTGGAGATTAGGAATTGAAAATATGAACTGGGAGATGGACAGATGGCTCAGCAGTTAAGAGTGTGCACTGTTCCTGCAGAGGACCCAAGTTTGTCTGGAGGCTCTTAATTGCCTGTAACTCCAACTCAAAGGGAATCCAATATCTCTGGCCCCCGTGGGTATTTGCACTCACATGCACCACATAACCACAGAGACACACACACACACAGAGGTACACAGACACATGCACACACACATCCCACAGAGAGAGAATATTAAAAATAAAAACTAAAATATGGCTAGATAGAGTATAAACATTGAGACCTGGGCAGTGTGTATGTGTGTATCTATGTTTGAGAAAGATAGATAAGGAGAGAGAAATGGAGACTGAGAAAGAAAGTTTCTCCACCTATGTCTTCAAATACAGAAAATCTGTTATTTATCTTTCATATGTCTGCTTGCCTGGGGCCTCTCAGGCAGTGGATGATCAAGCACTGTGCTCAGCAAATGAACAGGTGGTGAGAAGAAGAGAGCCCCTCACAAAACCTTAAGAGTCAACTCTAAAGTCAGCCAGCACTCTCATGAAATCACCGAGGCCACTCCTGCCCCTTAAGCCCATGTGAGAACTGAACTTCCTTGTCCTGAGCTTCTAGAGTACTTGGAACACTCTGCTTTGTAATGCACCTGCTTGTGTCTGTGTTTCGACCCTGCTTGCATTTATCAAGAGCCTATCATGTAAGACTGTGCGGGTGGGCTTGTGTGCATTATCTCTAGTCCCTACAATATCCGTTCCATAGAGCTATGAATTGTTGTCTCCATTTTAGAGGGATTAAATTAATACATATTGGGTGTCAAGTTGACTTACAATTTGAGTTAGCCAGGCAACACTTCTGACCCTTTCCAGATGCTTTCTGCAGAGACAGGAACCCATGACATTCTCCAGCGCTCTAGGCCTCTCTGCCTTTTTGCACCTTCCTCCCCCAGAAAGACAATAAGTCTCACTGTGGTAGCAAATTGGAAGGAGAATCTACATGGTACGTTCTCTTCCATGTCTTTCTCTTCTGTTCCTTTTGTGTAGAGGAATGGCCCATGCCCAGGTGTGCTTTTAAAGATGGTAGACTTCCTTTATGCAGAATCGGACACACTGGCATTTGGAAAGAGGTAGTTGGCATTATTTCTGCCAAAGACATAGGGGGCTGTAGTTTGGGTAATATAACTTCAAATATTACAATTCCTAGCAGAGTATGTCAGTGATCTTAGGAAAGAGATAAAAGGGAAAAATTTGATGGAAATGAAATATATTTAGACTAAATGAGCCAGAGAAATGGCTTTGAGCCGTTGGTCTTTGTATATGAGCAGGTGTTTCGGTACTGGGGCTTGTACACAGTGATTAGTACAACTGTGCAGTTGCATTTTAATGGCTGCAACCTGGGCAGAAGCTTTAAGCTTCAGGCTGCATAGTGTTTTAACCTTGATACGTGATTGCAGCTTCTGTGGGATTTGTCCATGGGCTGTGGACTAGACACAGAGAAGCAGGTTTGATTGCTCAGTGATAAAAGCTGAAAAGATCCAAAGGCCTCAGCCAAAGAGCAACGCAGTGTAGGAATTAACAGACACAAGGGAACACAGCCACCAAAGGCATCAGGCTCCCATGGTGATGGCAAGGGCACCTCACCTAGAGTTCACATAGGTATGCTCCACAGATCAAGCCTCTTGAATTCTTACAAGCTGTCACTGGCTCTCCTGGCCTCAGAAAATGTGTAGGCCATTATTAGGAAGGGTGGCCTCCGAGAACAGGTGAATTGTTAGTGCCAAACATAAGAAGGCATTGTAAATGATAAATACCAACTAGAGTGACAGATTGCTGTGATTTGGATGTGGAATGTTCCCCCACAGACTCATGTGCTTAAACACTTAGTGCCCAGTTGGTGGCTCTATTTGGGAAAGTTGTGGAACCTTCAGGAGGTGGCGCTTTCTGGTGAGTCACTGGGGGAGGCTTAATAGCCCACTTCCGCTTCCTGAAATGCAACATGACAGGTCAGCCCCCTGCCCCTGGCACCATGCCTCTCCTGCCATGATGGTCTGTCTTCCTCTGCAGCTGTGAGCCAAAATAAATCCTTTCTCCCTCAAGCTGCCTTTGTCAGGGTATTTTATCACAGCAACAGAAAAGTAAGACGTGAATACACTTAATGGCAAAATAAACAGAAAGATCAACTACAGGTGATGATTCATTGCAAGCTCAGAAATTGCTGGAGAGGGACGGGGCTTAGGATGTGGACAGGTGAGAACACAGGTGCGTACAGAGCTGCGGACAACCATCCTTGTCTGGAATGCTGGACACTTCTCTCCAGCTACCCTCTCTCAGATTTCTCTGACTTGTTTCTTCTGGTAAATTGCTTTGCTGAGTTCTAGAAGGCTGTCTTTGCTGAGGGAGCTATACTTAGGTTTAAGAATCAGCTGCTTTGCTGAGTTTGGTGAGGGGTGGGGTCAGGGCTGTGATATGTGTCCCACTGACTCTTTTAAAAAGGCAGTGTGCCTAAAGCTGCTCTAAAAGGTAACAAAGCCTTAAGAATAATGGAGAATAATAAGTATAGACAAAAATGTAAAGAAAGTGGGAGGCAAGGAAGAGAAGCGCTAAGGAACTATAAAATCACGCCTGCATCTGACAAGTTGCTATTCTCATTTAAAATAGAACAAGCTAGAATTTCCTTAGGCCCAGTCGGCAAAGTGTGACCCACAGACCACTAAATGATCCCCAGGCCCTTGAGGGAACCTCTTGGGTGGAAACTGTTTCTATAACAGGAAAATGGCATTTATTTCCTTATTCCCCTTTGCTAACATTTGCACTAATGGTGCAAAATCAAGGGAGGGTGAGAGCTGGCTCTTAAGATGGGGAGCTGCTGGCCCTTGGTGTGGGTAGCTGCTGGCCCTTAGGGACGATAATTACTAGCCCTTCGGGAGGGTAACTGCTAGCCCTTTGAGGAGGGATGCCTTTAGCATGAGTCACAGCATAGCACTGCTGGGGTTCAGGATACATTACCAGTGATGGTCAATCTCCTTGTCAAATTAACTAGATCTAGAATTACCTATCAGATACACGTCTGGATGTGAATGACTAAGAAGGTGCTTCCAAAGAGGTTTAAGTGAGGATTGAAGAGCCACCTGGACTGTGAGCAGCACTGTCCCATGGCCTGGAGTCCTAGACTGAATAAATAGAAGTGACCCAGCTTCCATCTGGCTGTAAATGCAGTGTGTCCAGCTACCTCACATTTCCACCAGCATGAGGGACTGTATCCCCTCAGACCGTGAGTCTAAATAAATTCTTCCTTCCTTTTAAAATATTTTTATTTTTATTTGTGTGTATGTGTGTGTGTGTGCGTGCGCGCGCATACCTATGTATGGGTACCCAAAGAGGCCAGAAAAGGGTGTTGGATCCCTGTAGATGGAGTCACAGGCAGTGAGCTACCTGGCATGCAAACTGGGAACCAAACTCTGGTCCTCTGCAAAGAAAGCAAGCACTGAACCACTGAATCATCTCTCCAGCCCCAACTCTCCCTTGTTTAAGTTTTTGTCATAGGAATGAGATAACTAACATACTGTCCCAAAAGATGGCACCTTCAGAAAACAGTGAAGCAGAAAGTTCTCTGATCTTCCGCCCTTTTCTCCCACAACAAGTAATCGATCCTAGAACAGATTCTCTGATCTCCCTCTACTGATGGTCATGAGATCCTTGCATGAGAGATGCCCACCCTATACCCAGAGGAAAGGAGCATCCTTGTTTCTGAGGACATAAGGACACAGAGAAGAATCTGAACAAATGGGTCTAGTTAAGTTTCCTCCAGGTTACTACCATCAGAACATACTTTATTGGTCAATAATACCAATATTTACCATTATTTCTACCTCTTCAAACTGCATAACAATTAGTTTGCATGTTACTTTGAGTCTTCATTCCCTTACACAGTGTTGCACATAGCATTAAGTCATAGCGTTTGCTTTTCTCTTGTTAATTTGCCTTTGCTATTGGAGCCTCCAATGTAGGTCTTGTAATAGAGGAAAGATAACAGTGTTCTCCGCTGAAACATGGAACTGTACTAGCAGTCACTGAGTCTTCACTAGTACGAACTCACAAAATAGCAAAATAAAATGGGCCACTTTTCCTTGAGAATGTCCTCAATGAAACTGCAAAAAATTAATTTTATTAAATCCCACTTACAGAGTAAACATCCTTTTAATATTCAGTACAACAAAATGTGAAGTCTGAACAAATTAATTTTACAGTGTACCAAAGTATGAAGGTTGTCTTGAGGGCAAACCCTATGCAGTTCTTTGGATTAAATGCTTAGTAAATGCTGGGCCCAGTGGCATACACGTCCCACCGGTCTTGGGAAGCTGAGGCAGGGGGATCATGAGTCCGAAGCCAGCTTGAGATTCTATCCTCCCTCCCCATCTTTCTCTTCCTCCTCCTCACTTCCTCCTACTCCTTTTTTATGAACATCTTTTTTAAGATTCTTCATGACTTTTTCATTTATTTAATTTTATGTGTAGGAGTGTTTTGCTTTCTTGTAAGTGCACCACATGCATGTAATACCCATGGAGGCCAGGAGAGGGCGTCATATCTCCTGGAACTGGAGTTAGAGGTGGTTGTTAACTGCCATGTGCATACTGAGAACCAAACCCCCGCCCTCTACAAGGGCAGGCAGTGCTTTTAACCCCACTGTGCCATCTCTCCAGATGCCAAGAACATCTTTTTAAAGGAATTTCTGTGGTTATTTAAATCTTGGGTATTTGGCAAACTTCTTCCCCCAAAATAAATAAGGAGAGCCTGTCAGTTTAAAGATAACTGACAATAATCATCCATACTTAAATTCCAACTTTCAAGCAAAATTTAGAGTAAAAATCCTATTTCCTCCACCTTGAGCTTTACAGAGTTTTAAATGGGTGATCACATTCATAAATTTGATTTTTTTTTCCTACATTATATGATGAAATGTGACAACACTGGAGAAATCTATCTAACTTTGTGAACATTTCCCAACTGACCAGTACCTAATAATAAAATGATGTTTGGGAAAAGAACCTTTCAAAAATGTTAAGTTATTCCAGTAGATTCCAGCATTGTAAAGTACCTGGAATTGAGTAGTTGTGGTTCATGCCTTTAATCCCAGCTCTTGGCAGGCAGAGCAGGCAGATCTCTGTGAGATCAAGGCCAGTCTGGTCTCCAAAGCAAGTTCCAGGCCAGCTGTGGCTACAGGGAGGGGTGGGGGTTGACTGATTGATTGATTGATTTGCTGATAAAGTTTCAGATCTCACATTGCAACCAGCCATTGAGAAACTGTCATTTGTCAGGTGTTAGCCCAATATCAAAGAAGGAAATCCAAAAATTACCTGAGATAAGAACAAAAATACAAAATATACCTCCTTTTTCCAACCACATTGTCTATGAAACTGTCTTCAGAGTTTTCAACCAGGAGAACATATCACAGAGGACAGAATACAAAAACACATACAAAAGCCAAAGTGACATATATTAAACCAATGTGAAAAAAAGATCTGAAATGTAGAAATAAGTGCCATTTTTTTTTTACTGTATTTTAGTTAACAAATAATTTCTATATATATTTACAGGACATAATTTTATTTTTTAGATATGGATAATAGTATATATTATAGAATTGTTTTTTAATTTTTAAAATGTATTATTTTTATTTTTGTGTATGAGTGTTGTGTCTGCACGTGTGTAAGTGCGTGTCTGCAGAGGACAGAAGAGGGCGTCAGATCCCCTGGAGCTGGAGTTACAGACAGTTGTTAGCTGCCATGTGGGTGCTGGGATTCAAACCCAGGTCTTCTATAAGAATTACCAGTGCTCTTAACCACTGAGCCCCCTCTCCAGCCCCATTTTATAGAATTATTAACTCAAACTAATCAACATATCTTTCCTCATCTCCTCCTCATTTCTTTGTGGTAAGAAAAGTCAAAAGTCTATTCTTTTTAGCAATTTATGCAGCCCATTATTATTAACTGTGGTTACCATCACTGCAATAGACGACGATTTATTCTTCTTATATAACAGAAATTCTACCCTCTGCCCAACATCTCTCCTTTCTCTATTTGTTTTGCTTTGGTTTTGAGACAGGGTCTCCCTGTAGCCCTAAGAGCCTAGAACTCACAGAGGTCTGCCTACCTCTGCCTCTCCTGGGCGCTGGGATTCAAGACATGGATTGCCACTCCTGGCTTCTTTCCTTATTTTGTAAATAAGGTGTGAGGTTTTTTGTTTTTTTTTCCAAAAACTTTTGATTGAATTCTTGCAATTTTTCTAAATATATTTTGATCGTGTTTAGATCCCCTCGTCTATCTGCAGCTCCCTTACTAACCTCCAGCCAGTTTAATGTACACTAGTATATAGACAGTAAAGCCTATAGAGTCTAATTGTATTCCCAAATGCCCTTCATGTGTGAGTCCATCCACTGGAGCCTGGTTAACCTAACAAGAATCACATTTTTGAAAGAGACTGACTGCCCCTCCCAGGAGCCATCATTTACCAATAGTTCTTCAGGGTGGGTTGGGGTTTCTTACTTCCCCAGGTCTATGCTGGGATTTTGTCTGGTTTGATACATGTCTTGTACAGTATTTGCCTTGTATGGTACTTGTACATGCTATCACCATTGCTTTGAGTTCAGATGAGTAACTGACCAGCTATATAGAAAACTTGATTTTCTTGTGGTCATTCACCACTTCTGGCTCTTGTAATCTTTTTTCCCCTTCTTCCACAATGATCCCTGAGTCTTGAGAAGCAGATGTTTGATATAAGCATTCTGCAGCATGTTGTTCTCTGCACAATGGACAGTTGTGGATTTCGGTGTTAATCAACATCTGCTGCATAAGGATGCTTCTCTGGTGAGAGTTGAGTGATGCATTAATCTGTGGGTATACTTTAATAATAAGTCATTAGAAGTCAGTTTAATAGTATACGTATTTGGCAGAAAACTAATATTAGACTCTTCCCACTTCCCTGTGATCTGTTTTGCCTCAGATTCCTACATCTCCTATCCATGTCAGATATAAGTTCCAGTCTATGAAGCAGACCTTAAAGCCAATGAGAAAGTGATTGGTTACTCCCATAATTCATGCCATTATTGCCTATCTTGTCAGGTCAGTTGTTGTAGGTCACAGGATCCACAGCTGAATAAGGTGGATGACTAACTATATTTAAGTGAATTAATCATTTCAATGCTTCGGTTGTAATATTCAATATGAAAAATAGTGATAAGTACTGCAGTATTCTCAAAAGTAGTTTAGAGTCTCAAAAGTTCCTGAGATTAAAAAGTTTAAATATTGCTTAGATAGACAAAATCTGGCTGAAATAGCCAGAAAAAAAAATTTAAGGAATAAAAAGACTGCAATAATTTTTAATCTTTTATTCACACAGGAAATACAATTTGCTTTCAAACGTTAATTCCTGTACACTCTTTAACTTATTATGCAAAAAGATTTGGTTATTGAAATCTAATTTTGTGCTCATAAATATGTAATGTGAAGGGCTTGGGGTCACGTTTGGGTGTCTGTGTTGCAATGTGTTACTGCACTTTGCAGTGATGCTGCGCTTCATTTCATTTCGGACTCTGAACGGGAGACAGCAGATTGAACGGAACTGAACAATGTGGTTGATGATAATTTGGAGAGGAAATGGTAGAAACACGACCATTTCTGCTTTGGCTTTGATTTCACTGATTTCAGGATATCTTTGGCTTTGATTTCACTAATCCAGCTTTCCAACGAGTTTTACACTTCTGGGAGAAAATCTACGCTTCTCTGGAGACCAGTGAGGAATGCATGAAGGGCGAGCCCTTCTCTGGAGACCAGTGAGGGATGCATGAAGGGCGAGCGGCGGCATTCCTTGCAGCAAGCGGAGGTAAGAAGAGACAGGTCTTAAGAACAGCTGGTCCCCAAGGTGGGAAATGGTCACCCTGCAAAGGACTCGAGGGCTTCTCCATCCCATAAATTTCCTTTTCTGCACATGATGTGCTCTGAACAGACATTCTGCCAACATCTCCCACAGAGTAATTGCTATAAACCTCCGCCTCATTCTAAAGTTCAGAATTAGGAATTTTGAGCTTACCTACCACTGCCCCAAAATATCTGACAAAACAACTTAAAAGAAGGACTTACTTGGGCTCGGTTTCAGAGGGTTCAATCCACAGTTATGGCTCTGTTGATTCTGGATCTTGGGTAAGGTCCAGCAGGGGTACATGATACAAGCAACTCATTCCGTGGCCAACAGGAAGCAGAGAGGGACAGAGATGGACGCTGGACAAGCAAGATACCGCTCCCAGAGACATGCTCCTCTACCCCAGTGACCTACTTTCTCCAGCTAGACTCACCCACTAAAGTTTCTTAAACCTTCTAATAGAGCCCCACAACCTGGACACTAATGTTTCAGAAACTGAGGCTTTTAGGGCATCAGTTTACATCCAAACCATACAGGTCAAATCGCAGATATAAGCCAAATCTCTAAAACCACCTCGTCAGCGGAAGTGGTGACATACCAGCGGAAGTGGGGCTATACCACCCCTATACATTGCCTTCATTTATTTTCTTATTCCAAGGCGGCTCAGAATGCAGGCTGGGGAGTAGAAATTATTGATTGGGCTGCCTCAGACACCGCAACAGACTGCATGTAAGTCCGGATCTCGTGGGTGTTCTTTCCCCTCACGCACTGCTTCTGCCTTGCGTTTCCGTACCACGCTAAGAGCAACGCTGTCACCAACAGACACTTTCAGAATGGATGATAATGAAATAAAACTATCTGGCACCTAACTTACTCTTTAAAATAAACCAGAATATTTCTGACCAGCTTATGAAGTAAATACCGGTCTGGGCGTGATAGCACAGATCTGTAATCCCAGCTACTCCAGAGGCAGAGGCAAGATCACAAGTCTAAGACCTCCTTGGGACACTTAGTAAGACTGTTACTAGAAAAAAATTAAAATATCTAGGGATGTAGTTCAACATTAGAATGTTTGCAGATCATATAAGCATCAGACTAAATTGTTGACTCCAGTACTACAAATAAACAAAAGAATAATAATAATAAAGTAAATGCTGAGATTTACCCACACTTGGTGTCTTCCTTTATGTTAAAAAGGGAAGTTACCTTTGTAGTGGTTTGGATAAGAAATGTCCCTAGTAGACCGTGTGTTTGAATATCTGGTCCCCACTTGGTAGTCCTGTTTGGAAAAGCTATGAAGCCTTTAGGAGGTGGAGCCTTGTTGGATGAGGTATGTTATTTTTGGCAGGCTTTGAGGTTATATGGTCTGGCCCCACTTCCTCTTCTCTTTCCCTGTTTCCTGTGTGATCTCTCTGCATCCTGACTTCCAGGCAGGCCTCACATTCCAGCTGCCATGCTTTCCCTGCCCTGAGAGACTGTATCCCCTGTAGAACTGAAAGCCAAAACAAGCCCTTTTCCTCTAAGCTGCTTTTGGTCATGGTATTTTTCACAGCAACAGAAAAGAAGCTGATGCAACCTTCAAAGATAGAGTAACATAACATACTGCAACCAGATAGGAGCATCACACTCCAAGTTCATTCCCTTTATTTAAAGGGGAAATAAACAGCTCCAACAAAAACTCCCAGGCGCCCACAGACTCACTTAATACCATATCTATGACTGGCAGAGGCAAGGCACTTTTCTTCTTCAGCCAGAATCTGAGGGACATGTAGTTTTGCCCCAGGGGTTTCATAGACAATTGGCTCATTGTTTATATACTTGTATATTAAAAACAAAGTTTAATAATTGCTTTCTATATGCAAAGGTATGTGAAAAGACACATGGAAACCACCACCACCCCACCCCCCAAAAAATAAGGGGTAGCACAGTTTTTATGTTAGTTTATCCTTTTTGCTTCATTGTACTTTCAAGATTTTGTACTGAAACACATCGTACATGTGCCACCTCATCTGCCACTCTGCTGACCGTTGGGTTTCCTTCTACGCTTTGCTCTGCATTTTTGCTTCTTAGTCTTATTTGTGACGGCTTGTGTTTGCTTGTTATTTGTAAATTGTGAACCCATTTTCTTTGGAATCTTATTTATGAGAGATCTTCGAGGTCATAAAGCGTATTCATCAGGAATTATTTTCACATGCTTCTGCTAGTCTTCTGCAGCTCTACCAACCTAGTTTACTCAACTAAATTATCTACAGACAAATAGGCACATGGATCTTGATCCCAAACTCTTGTGATTTAAGGCTCAAAGTTTGAAACTATAAAATTAAATCCTTTTTCTTCTGAATCACAAAAAGTCAAGATTGAGAAAAGCCTGATACCAGTAGTATGACAGCTGATGTCTTCCTCAGCAGGGTAAGTTGCACCCCCTGGTCATTCATTTTAGAGGTCCTGAATTTAGGCAGGGTCTCTGACATGGCCCCCTTCTGTGCTTGGGGTCCAGGATTTATTTACTCTCCATTTGCATTTATTCCACTGAAACTCAGAAAACCAGTCTCAGATTTTATGTCTGACACTGAGATCAGGCGCTCACTCTAGCAGCCCTACCTTGCCCTTTGGGGGTTGAATTTCATGAGGTTTCTAGCAGGACCTTGAGAAATTATTTTACTCTCTCCCAGCTCTAGCTGTGTTATAAAAGATATGAACTCTGACCTTTTGTTTTTAGGTGTACTCTATGAGGAGAGGTCCTCCGATCACCTGAATGTCACTTTGAAGAAACTGAAGGTTAGAACTACAAACTTGAACTATACCATGTGTATTAGTTACTTTTCTTGTTGCTGTGATGGAATACTTAAAAAAACAACTTCAGAGAGGAAGGGTTTATTTTGGCTCACAGCTTGAGCCCATCATGGAGGTAAAGGCATGGTGGCAGGCAACTCCATCGTAGCCGGAGTGTAGCTGAGACTTTTCCTTGTATCTTGGCAGAATAGGAAGCAGAGAACAGACAGGAAATGGGACCAGGATGTAAAACATCTAGGCCCCCCTCAGTGACACACTTCCTCCAGCAAGCCTCCACCTCTTAAATATTCCAAAACTGGGTACAAAGTGTTCAAACACATGAGCCTGTGGCAGACATTTCTCTTTCACATTACAGCATCCTCCCCAGCCCCCAACCACTTGCAGAAACCAGAAGCAATAACTATAGTCTCATACTGTGCCACAAAGAAGGCAGGTCCTGTACTTATGCCTTATGTTTGCAAATCAATCAATAAAAGACACAGGGAATAAAAGGACAGAGAAGACCAAGTTGTCATTTGTTCCATCTGATTACAAAAAGGGACATAAAGAAGAGCCAGAAGGCTGTTAAGTGTTACTGGAAGCAACAAAGAACCAAAGCATAAGACCATTTTTCAATGCCTTAAACAGGCAACCAAAGCAACGAAGCCCCCAAAAAACTGTGTTTCCCATTTCCTTAAATAAGAAAGAGCTATGCTGGATGGGCACAGTCTCCCAGAGAAGCATAGATAACTGAGTTCACACGAGGTGTTGAAAAGAGGCAGATTTTGGAGCCAGTGCTGTCAGAGGCAACACTGGGGTGATGAAAGCTGGAGAGGTAGCTGTGCGGGTGAGGCTGCGGATCAGCTCACTGTCCAAAGCCTGGTCACTGAAGTGAGTCGGCACCCCAATGGCTGGCTCTCTGGAGCAAGACGGGGTACCCATCACTTGGCCTTCAGAACCATATTAACTGATTAAATAAGGTTAAAACTAGTTCTCCTAACCCCATCGCTATGAAATTGAATTTCTGGAAAAATAAGCATGTTTAAAATCCTCTTTGGTGGTTACTTGTTACCATGGCTACATAATTTGTCCTTTCCTAACGATATGGGAAAAATTTTATTGGCAAAAGAAAATATCAAAATATCCAATAATTTGTAGAATTAAATCTTGTATTGTTACCATGTTTTTTTCATTTTTACTGATTTTTTCTGAATTTCATAAAAATATTTTGATCATGTTTAGACCCACCTCCTCTCTCTGCACTTGTAGTTACTCCCAACCATCAGATTTCATGTACTCGGTCATATATATTAAGGTCTATTGAGTCAAATTTGAATCCCCAAATGTCCTTCAGTGTAGGTCCATCCCTTGGAGCTTGGTTTACCTATGTAGGAGCATACCCTGAAAGAAAACACACTCCCCTCTCCCAGAAGTTATTGGTTGCCAATTCCTCAGCTAAGGTTGAGCTTCTTGTCAACTTCCTCACTTCTGTACTGGATTTTGTCTGACTTGACCTTGCATAGTCTTGTGCTCCCTGTTGCCACAGCTGTGAATTCACATAACTAACTTCCAAGCTGCCTGGAAAACTGTTTCCTTGTGGTCATCAACTACCTCTGACTCTTACACTTTTTCCACCCCTTTTCTGACATGGTTCCTATGTCTTAGGTGGCAGAAGCCTGTTTTGTTGACCTATTCATGCATAAGTACTCTGTAATCTTTTATTCTCTGCACCTTGGTCAGTTATGGCTTTTTAGGTTAATCATCATCATCTGTTGCATGAGGAAGCCTTGCTGGTGAGATTTGAGAGGTGTGTTAATATTCTCTCTGCCTCTGTCCCACTGTGTGTCCTGAGTCTTGGGTTGTACTATAGTTGTGTCACTTAGGATTAAGAATCTCACACTCATTCTCTGAGTTTAAGCACTGTAGAACTCTATAATAGTCTCCATCTGTTCTAAAATCAAGCTTCTTTGATGAGTGGTAAGAGGTATACTTGTCTATAAATATCAGGCTACATATTTAGCATACACTAAGACATTACAGTAGGTTTCTCTCTGGGATCTATGATTTTCCAGTATTTGGCTATGTTTACAGTACTACACGAGTTCCCTCCTATTGAGTGGGCTTTAAGTCCAATTAGATAACTGTTGATTAACACCAATATAAAAATACCACTACTGCCCCAATAATGATAGTTTGCTGGGTTGGTCATAGTTGTAGTTATGAGACTTTACAGCTGGGTTGGACCATTGATTTCCTCTCTTAGCAGCTTGCATAGTATCCTTTGAAACTATGAGAGCTAATCTTCAGAGAGGAAGCTTCCAGATCAGTTTCAGCTTGAGTGCTCCATGTCCTATGTCCAAAGTATGTCCTGTCCTCAGCAATAGGATTTACCTTCAAGGTTTTTGAATGAATGTATTTTTTTTTTCTGGTTTTTCATGCCACCTAAGCATTATTTGTCTCCTCTCTCCCCCTGCAACCTTCCCTCCCCCTCCTCCTCTCCCATGTCCCCTTGATAACACCTGTCTCCCAGTACCCCCTCTTTGGAGCTCTTTCTTATCCTTTGCCCCCATGGTTCCTTTCCCTTCCCAGTTAAATGCTTCATTTCTCCCCTGACAACACCTCACTCCCACTGTCCCCCTCTCTCAGGCTCCTTCTTCCTCTTTACTCCCATGGTTCCTTTCCATTTTTCTTACTCCTGTGGTCATATCAGGATATGTATTCACATACAAGGATTTGGAGCCAAGATCCACAGATGAGAGAGAACATAGCTCACTTGTTATTCTGTGTCTGTGTTCACTTAGTATAACAGTTTCTAGCTCCATACATTCACCTGCAAAGTTCATGATTTCATTTTTCTTTACCACTGAGAAGAACTCCATTGTATAAATGGACCATATTTTATTACCCATCAGTTGGACATTTAGGTTGCTTCCATTTCTTAGCTATTGTGAAAAGAGCAGCAACAAACAGGGCCGCACAAGTTTCTCTGCAGTAGGATGAGTCCTTTGGGTGTCTGCTAAGGAGCGTGTAACTGGATCATATGGTAGGTTTATTTTTTCTTTTTAAAAAAATTCTCCACACTGCTTTTCACAATAATTGCCCGAGTTCACAAAGCCATTAGCACTGAGTGAGGTTTCCTCCTCCCTGAACCCTCATCAGCACTTGGTATCATTTGGTCTCTGGATCTTAGCCATTCTGACTGGGTAAGATGAAAACTTAAAGTGGTTTTGATTTGCACTTTCCTAACTACTAACAATGCTGAACACTTTTTAAAGTATTTCTTAGCCACTTTTCCTTCTCCTTGTGAGAGCTCTCTGTTCAGATCCATGTCCCGTTTTTAATTGGGTTATTTACTTTCTTGATTTTTTTTGAGTTATTTATATATTCTAGATACTAATCTCTGTCAGTTGTGTAGCTCATGAAGATTTTCTTTTACTCTGTGGACTTCCTCTTTACTCAATTGGTTGTTTCCTTTGCTGTACAGAAGCTTTTCAGCTCAATGAGTTCCCGTTTGTCAATTTTTGGCCTTAATGCCGAAGTAACTGATGCCTAATTAGGAAGTTCTTTCTTTCACCTATATCTTGTAGGGCACTCCCTGTTTTCTTCTAACAGTTTCAGTTTTTCAGGCTTCACAAGGAGGTCTTTTTTCCATTTGGAGATGATTTTTGTGCCGGGTAATAGATAGGAGTCTAATTTTATTTGTCTATAAGAGGAGATCCAGTTTTGCCAGCAACATTTGTTGAAGATGCTGTCTTCCCTCCACTGTGTATACTTGGCACCTTTGTCAAATATCAGGTGGCTGAAATCATGTGCACTCATGTTTGGGTCTTCTGTTTTTTTCATTGATCTACATATATGTTTTATGCCAAGATCATGCTGTTTTTATGACTAAAATATGAATTTTAGGATGTATTTTTCTAATTCTGTGAAGAATGCCATAGGGATTTTGATTGGCGTTGCATTGAATCTATAGATTGCTTTTGTGCATTTTCACAATATTAATTCTACCACTTCATGCACACACTAGGTCTTTCCATCTCTTCATGTCTCCTTCAATCTCTTCAAAGATGTGAAATTTTCACTGTAAAAGTATTTAATGTCTTTGGTTAGGTTTAGTCCTAGATATTTTTGAAGCTATTGTGAATAAGAGTGTTTCCAGGAACCCTGTCTGTGATTTCCTGTTATTGGTACATATAAAAGCTACTGGTTTTTGTAAATTGACTATGTAAGCTGCCACTTTTCTGAAAGTGTTGATCATTTCTATAAGTTTTCTGGTTAAATTTTGGGATCTGTTATGTATAATATACCATCTGCTAATCAGGATAATTTGACCTCTTCTTTTCCAATTAGTAACCCTTTTATTTCTTTCTCTTGTCTTATTGCTCTAGCAAGAGTTCCAAGCACTACATTGAAAATGAGTGGGAATAGTGCACACCCTTGTTCAGATCCTGATTAATGGGAAAGCTTTAGTTTTTCCTCGATTTAGAATGATATTGGCTGTAAGTTTACTTTATATGGCCCTAATTATATTGAGTTATTCCCTATAGTTCAATTCCCTCTAGGACTTTTATCACGAATACATGTTAGATTTTATCAAAGGCCTTTTATGCATCTATTGAGATGATTGTGTGATTTCGTCTTTAAGTTCATTTCTATGATTTATTACATTTGTTGACTTATGTATATCAAAACTTCCCCGCACCGATCCTATGTATTTCTTTGAATATTCTCTGTAGGTTGATTTGGTGGACATGCATATTTGTATCATGGAAGATTTTTCTCTTTCCTACAACTATGGTAAGCAGTTTTGCTGTGTAAAGTATTCTGGGTTGGCATATGTGGTCATTTAAAACTTGAAATGCTTTGCTGAGGCTTTTCTGGCTTTGATAGTTTACATTAAAAAGTCAGCTATCATTCTGATGCATTTTCCTTTCAATGGCCGGTTTTATTCTTGCAGGTGTTCATTACTTTGTCTTTGTTTTGGACATTTAGTGTCTTTACTGTGCTATGCCATGGGGAGTTTCTGTTCTGGTCCTGTCTATGTGGGGTTCTGTGTGATTCTTGTACCTCTATGGGCATGCCTGTCCTTAATTCATCGAAGTTTTCTTCTATAATCCTGGTCAATGTCATTGACCTGAGATTCTTCTCCTTCCTGTGGGTCTATAATTCATAGATTCAGTCTTTCCATGGTGTCCCGCATCTCATGCATATTCATTCCCATGCTTTTTAAGTTTCTTCACATTGTTGGCTTGAGCAGTCCTAGTCTCCAGCTTTGTTGTCCAGTCTTGATATTCTGTCATTCATCTGATTTATTTTGCTAGTGAGTATTTCTCCTGTCATTTCAAAATGGTGTGTCAGGTTTTTCAATTCCATCTTCATTTCAGCCTGAGTTTTCTTCAGTATTTCTATCTCCTTTGTGAATTCATTTTCAAATCCTGAATCATTCTATTCAGACATATATTTGTATCTTCTTAAGCTTCAGCCAGGAATTTACCCTGTGCTCTTTGAGTTCTTGCAGTTGTTTATTTGTTCTTTAAAATCCCTGAGTTCTTTGATCATGTTGATAATTTTTCTTTTAAGTTCAGTTTCCTAGGTTTCCTCTGGGTAGTTCTCATTATAGAAAACATCTATAGGAATGGTGGGATTTGGTGGGAGCATATTGTCTTAGTTTCATAGTATTTGTGTTTTTGCACTGTGGCCTAGGAATATGGAGTTCTTTTGTTGTTTGTGTAACTGCACGATTCTAGCCTGCCTTTGTTGACTTGAAGTTTGCTTCTGTTTTTATTGTTGTTGTTGTCTGGCTTCTATCTGATCAGGTGGAATATTTGTTGGTCTGTGCTTCAGGTTCTCAATTTTTATTTTTACTAGGAGTGGTAGGATGACTCCAGGTGAGATAGTTGGGAGCTCTCTGGCAGTGCAGACAGGCCTGGTCGAGGTACAAAGACGGTGACTGGAATAAGAAGATTGTGATCAAGTAGACATGTTCTGACTAGCTAAGCAGGGTAGACACGAACCCTGGAACAGCACCAGTTACCATGATTATTTTAATTATTGAAAGTTTGGGGGACTGGAGCAATGGTTCCGAGATTAAGAGCACTGGCTGCTCTTGCAGAGGACCAATATTTGGTTCCCAGCATCCACATGGCGACTAACAATTTCCCATAATTCCAGTTCCAGGGAATCCAACACCCTCGTCTGGCCTCTATGAGTAATGCACAACACGGGTGCTCTTACATAGATACAGGTGAAACAATCATACACATAAAATATAACTAAATAACATTTTTTAAGTTTTGTTTTTGACAGTGTCACACAATGGCTGAGATCCAACCCACTGCCCTCTCCTGTCACCTCTCACTCCTGATGAGCCTCTGCTTCACTCCAAGTGATCCCTCTTCTACTTTCATGCTACATGTGCATACTGGTGGCTACAGCTGCTGTGCGTTCATGACTGCCGCGTCCACATCGGAGCACTCTTCTCCAGCCTCTGGCTCTTACAGTCTTTCTTCCCTCTCTTTGAAGATGCTCCCTGGGCACTGGAGAGGTGATAGAGGCTTCATTTAGCCTGAACTTATTCTCACCGTTTGACCTGTTCTGAGTGCCTGTCACTCGCTGTCAAAAGAGGCTTCGCTGACTTAGGCAGGGAGTTGCACTGGCCTATGAGTATAAACGTAAATATTTACAAGGCAGTTTGGCCACATATCCACTTAGCAAAACGTCCTTAGCACATTCCCCGACTAGGGCCTGCAAACTTCCCAGTCACAGGCTTTTGACCAGGTTCACAGCACTAGGCGTGCATGCTCCCATTGAACAGTCTTCAACTCCAATTAGAAATCAATTGGCTCCTCCCCAGGCAGTCTTGCTATTATTGCACTGGGCATACCTTGCCTGGCAGACTGGCACAGTAGCACGTATGGTCCACAACTGGGTAAGAACGTTAATGGCTTTTCTCCTTTGCAGCATGCATAGCACCTTCTGGCATTATGAAAGCTAGTCAGCAAGGGAAAAGTTTCCAGCTCAGTTCAAGCTTAATTTCTCTGTGTCCTGTATTCAAAGTGTGCAATATTTTTAGCCATAGGGTCAAAATCTCTGTATTTTTAACTAAAACAAAATGCTCAAATGAACCTTAGTATGCCACCACCTCAATTAACTGTGTGTGGGTGTGTGTTGTGTATGTATTGTGGTATGTATATGGTGTGTGTATGTGTGGTGTTTATTTGATGTGTATCTGTGGTGTGTGGAGGGGTGTATATGTCTGGTATTTGTGTGAACGTGTATATATACATACATATGTGTACTATATATGTGTGTGTATATATTTATATATATAATATTCAATCCAGAGTAAGAGGCAGTAACCAAAAGTGCTCAGTTAGTCAGTCTCTCACTCCTGCCATATAACTGTACAGTTCACAGTAATGCTTAGAGTGCTCTCTTCACAAATCATAAAACACAGTCATCAATCACCAAATGATTTAAATCTCTGTGACCCTTTATACCAAAAGGGAAAAAAAGAGATATGCAGCCTAAATTTTTAAACAAAGTATGAAATGAAAATACTATGCTTGATTCATAATGAATTAGAAAAAAGTAAACTCAGACATCTTATTTCCTAATGATTATCATTAATATCAACCACATAGAAATTAAAGTACCTTGAGAAAACTCTAACTACAAATACTGAAATACCTGTCTCCACATTCTATTTCATTTTAAATACTCTGTTGAATACTACTTGTGAGCACAGCCCTAGAGCCTCAAGGCCAGGACCCCTGTTTTGGCTCTGTGGATAGCTTAGCTTTCTCTTCTCCTTTTAAGGATTAAACTCTGTCCCTTTAAAATTCATACATTAAAGTCATAACCCCAGAACTTTGTAGTGTGACTTTATTTGGAGATAAAATATTGACAAAAAGAATTAAGGTTAGGAGCTAGAGAGATGGCTCAGCAGTTAAGAGCACTGGCTGCTCTTGCAGAGGACCCAGATTCGGTTCCCAGCACCCAAATGGTGGTTAGTAATCACCCATAACTCCAGTTCCAGGGGATATGACACTCTCTTCTGATCTCTGTGGACATTGCAGGACACAGGTGCACTTACATACTTACAGGCAATACACTCATACACATAAAATAAAAGATAACAAAAAAATGAATTAGGGTTGAATGAGTACATTAGATTGGGTCCTAACACATTATGACTTATGTTTTTATAAGAAGAAATTAGGGCACAAACATATATACAAGTAGACAACCAAGTGAGACTCAGTAAGAGGGTGGCCATCTGCAGGATAAGAGGAGAAACTTCAGAAGAAATCAAATGCATGATCACCTTGATCTTGGGCTTGCTTTCTCCAGAACTGTGAGAAAATTGATTTATACCATTTAAGGTACTCAGTCTGCACGTTTTGTCACAGCAGTTTAGCAAACTAATATATCTACTAAACGGGATGATATTGAATACAAATGTTAGAAGAGTTATGGAGACAACATACATTAAAAAGACAAGATAAGCACATGCCTGTAATTCCAATACCTAGAAACTTGAGTCAGGAGGATCAGGAGCTCCAAGCCAGCCTTGTCTACAAGAAACTCTGTCTTAAAACAAAAGAGCAATATAAAAATAACGAATATTACTATGTGCCTTCATACCAAAATCAAAGCTTAGTGTGTGCTTGCAGCTCAACTGATGTACTTAACATATTTTATTGTTGTGATGTTAAATCAAGTGTTGCTCAGAGATGGACATGGTGCTGCACACCTTTAATCCTAGCACTTGGGAGGCAGAGGCAGGTAGATCTTTAAGTTCAAGGCCAGCCAGATCTACATAGCAAGTCCCAGTCTAACTGGAGCTACAAGGAGACCTGTCTCAAAAAATAAAAAGTTTCTTGGTGAGAACAGAACAGAATAGTTTTGTAACAATAACTTTGGATTTGGTTTTGAATATTAACTACTGACTGCTTATCTGCCTTCCTAACTTGGCAGAGTCAGCCACAGTGATGGATGGCAGTCGTGTACAGTTTTTCATCCACACATGAATAAACTGCAGATTGAGGAATGCCAATAATTCATTTAGACTCATCTAGTTCATTAGATCAGTTAAGAGCAGGGGGGATTTATGCTGTTTTGTGTGTCAGGCAATAACTCACTGCATTAAATGAGATTATCAGTCTTGACCAAACCCTCTCCCTTTGCAGAGATCCTAACCTAACTCTGTCTACTCAGAGATGGGAGGAATAGGACATAAATTCCCAAGGACTGTCAGAAGAGACATGCCATTTCAATGGAAGAGAGACAGATGTAATCAAAGCCTGGTTTATAAAGAGGCAGAAAGGAAGCAAGGAGATCAGCTAGTAAATTTGCCTGGATGGCTCAGGGAGTGAAGACAGTAAGATAGATATATTGAGTGCCTGATGGCGACTTGAGATGTTTAAGGCACGCTATAATATGGTGATATATGAGCATGTTGCTGGGGTGTTTTTAATGGTAATATGTGAGAGCCACTGAGAAACAAGTAGTCTTTAAAGTGATCCTAGAACACCTGAAAACATTCTGCAGTGACAGTGAAGGGGTCTCCTGGCAAGTCACTCCACAAGGAAGCTTGTCAGGGACTCTCCTTAGCTCCTGTAGGAAAAACCAGGGTCCATGGAATCCTAGATTCCCGCAAAGTCAACCCAAAACAGCTGTGCTGAGTGCTGCTCCATCCAGTGCTGGCACAGAATGACCACAGTCAAGTTTAAACACAGATAAATGGGGGGAGGGCAAGTTTGGATTTCAGAAGACCAAAATGCAGTTCAGGGTATTCCTCCCTTGGAATCCATCCCACTCTTGGGAATTTCCACACTTTGTCTTATTTCCCTGAATAAATCTATGTTCACTCTGCTAAAAAAAAAATTCTGTTTCAGTGTGGAGACTTGAACTAGATCAACAGAATGCATTTAACTCTGCCTTAATGACCATGTAAGAACCCACATAATAATGGTAAGAAGTACTTATATAAGTGAATGTTTTCTTTTTAATCTTCTGACTGTGCTGTTCCTATTCCCAGTAGAGGGTTTTGTGATTAATGTTTGATGGTAAATTTCACTCCTGCCTCCAGATCAAATAACCCTAAATTCCACACTGCACTGTGTGTGTCAGTTCCTCCATGTTCTTTGCTAGGTTCTCTGTCCTTGATCCAGAACCCTCCTCCCCAACAAGACTGTCTCATGAATTTACAACAAATCATCTTCCAGGAACTAGACTGACTTCTCAGGCTTTGAGTTATTTGATGTCTGGGTTCTGGCTCCTCTTTTCCTGTAGGTTCTTAATATACAGCCTAGTTTAACTCACCATGATAATTCAGTAGCTGTGTGCCAAACTTTGACAACTTTTTCTCATCAAGGCATAAAATTTAAAGCCAAAAATAAAGACAAAATCCTTTTATCCTCTCCAAGTTAGTTAATGTGAATTAAATTGCCCCAAATAAAATTTCCTGTTGTGAGGGATTTCAAATATGTTGAGAATCTTTTGAAAATTCTTTTTAAAATAGTCTTTCCTCCTCCTCCTCCTCCTCCTCCTCCTCTTCCTCCTTCCCCTCCTCCTCCTCTCCTCCTCCTCCTTCTCCTTCTTCCTTCTTCCTTCTTCCTTCTTCCTTCTTCCTTCTTCCTCCTTCCTCCTTCCTCCTCCTCCTCTTCCTCCTCCCCCCCCCCTCCTCCTCCTCCTTCTTCTTCTTCATTTTGCATTGCTGGTAATGAAGCCAGGGGCCTCAGCATGCTAAGTAGGTGCTCTAGTACTGAGCCATACCCCAGGCCCAGTAGCCTAACCTTCATCCAACATCATAAAGCCACAGCGCAGGGCCACAGCGGTGTGGGCAACTAGGGTCTAGCCTGCTAACTAGGATGACTTTAGTCAGCATGGTTTGGATTTGTATGTATACAGTTACTGAGAGCTGATTGCAAATTGATAAATCTGGTGCCCGAAAACCACAAGCCTCTTAGCTAGACTGGTAATTGAGTTACAGCTGTCAAAGTACCCATCAATTTGATTTGTACATGAAACTAACATGATAAAGACACTGCCAGAAAAAATTCTTGGGCTTATGATTACATAAAAATCAAATTTCAGGATTTGCAAACCAATAGATTAGATTAGCTGGTGAGAACTTAAAATTCATTAAACTAGTTATTTTACTGAGTTGACTGTTAACTCATTTTAGAAAATGAACAGTGGGACTGGAGAGATGGCTCAGCAGTTACAAGCACTGGTTGCTATTGCAGAGGACCCAGGTTCAATTCCCCGCACCCACATGGCAGCTAACAACCATCCATAACTCCAGTTCGAGGGGATCTGATGCACTCTTCTGACTTCCGGGGGCATTATGTGACACAGGTGCACTTATATGCATGCAATAATACATTCACTCATGTAAAATAAAAATAATAGAAGAAAACGAGCGAGTCAGACTGTATGAAAGACATGAATTGCCTTCCAAGACAGAGAGCACGCCAATCCTCCTCTGACAATCCCGCGAAAACTACACGTAATCAATAGAGAATCATTTTGTCACCATCAGCAATGCTGTTCTAACCTGAAAACAGCCATTTCAGGATGAGAGTGGGAAATGAAAAGAGAGGAACAAAGATGTCAGTTTCCAGATGGTGAAAGGGCCTCCCCACTGCCTCTGCTCAGGGATGGAAACTGTTATTTCCCAGATGGATATTAAGCAACAGCGGGAGAGTTGACTTATATCAGGGCAATGAATGCACACAGCTACTCGGAGTGTTAATTTGTTATCAACATAGCTGCATGAAAATTATCAGCATAATTTCCTCTGACAAGTGGTTCATTCTGGTGGGAGAAAGACAGCGCAGGTTCTGCAGTTAGATATCAGACATCTGCAAACCAAGTTTTGGTTCCCGCCCAATCGGCAGGTATCGCAGACTGGCTTGTTAAGAATAATGGCATGGCATGGCAAAGGAAAGATGTGATTTACTGAGACTTTACCCTCTTGAATAAACACTGCAAGGTTCATTATCACTTCTAGAATGTGTCTGCCACTGGAGTGACAACTCACATTATAAATAGTGTTCTCTAAACACCCAGAAACAAAAGGCAGTGGGCTTGGAATTTGAAAACACTTTGCAGACAGACCAGGGTGAATTAGTATGCACTGTGGAGTGACCTCAGCCTTCTAACAGCACCAACACTCAGCTTTACTTAATCACAGAAAACAACAGTGAAAAAAAGAAAAAAAGGAAGAATATTTACAAAAGCGGAAATTCAGCACCCTGACCAGTCTCACCATCTCTGGGACCCTGGGAGACCTTTGTGTCCGCTGTAGAGAGGAGAGAAAAGGAGACCCAGCCTTTCTTCCCTTAATTCACTTCCTTGCTATTTGGGCCAAGACTGATCCATGAGCCATCCTGCACAGAGTGGGAGTGCACGTGAGGAGCAGAAATGGAGCAGGGCCTTCTAGTCTATTACACAGTTTCATTTGAAAAATGTCTAAATATAATTAAAGCTAATATTATTAGCATGCATCAACTCTCAGAATTTTAAGGCCCATTTATTTGATACATTCATTTTCATAAAAGCTTTTGCATGAGAGGGATGCTTTTAACTTTCACTCTGTTCGCTGAAAGTGATCAGAAAGAAGATAGATATTTCAGAACAACAATGGGTTGTCTAATATTTAAAGATCTCTGACCTACAACCACTAATCTTGTCAGTGAGGGGATGATTGCAACCTAAACCAAGCTCAACAGTTTAATCTTAGAGAATGATGCCTCTCCCCTAAATGCTCTACATTCCGACATGCAAGAGAAATTGCGGGACCATTTTAAAGCCTTTAAGGCCAACCTTCCAATAGTTAAACATCTGTCTTAATATGTCTGGAAAGTTCTTTACATGAAGGCAGCAGAACAACTGGGTTTATACATGCAAATGCTCTTTCCCAAGATGGCTTTCTCTTCACTGATGGGGGCAGGGGTCTATGTGCTCTCAAATAAGCCAAGTGCTTATTTCTCAAGTCAGAAGAATTTAAGTTGTTCACAATTCTTGCTGTGTTTTGTTTTGTTTTGTTTTGTTTTGGGGCAAGGAGGAAATCTTTACATTTAAATTCATGCCCACCAACTTTCTTGCATAACTCACCCTTTCTGGCTACAGACACAGATGGAAACATAATGATGGGAGAGTGAAGTCATAGAGCCTGGTGAGCATAAACCTACTTTCCAAAGAGCTGGAGAAAGCGGCAGTGTTTCTCATCCTGTTTTCCTATCAGAATTACATCACTACCAGGCTGATGACTCATGAGCATGTGGCACAAACTGCAATCTAATGCCAGTTTAGTCACTGGGTTACCTGCACCTAAGGGACAGACATGACTCTTCTCTAATTCAGGAACATAATCGCAGGAACATTTTGCCTATTTGAATTGAATGGATTCAAATATTAATGGAGAGGTTTGAATTCCTATTTAGGAAGAGGAAATTGTTAAAATGAAGTCGTATCTATGTTTGTCAAATATTTACAGCCTTTGGCTCTCTTCTAAATTCACACATTATCTATAACACCCTAAAAATTTAGAGAAATGGGCCCACTTCAGTCTGCTGGATTTCTGAAGACCGAAGCAGAGGGGAGGTTTCAGAAGACCGAAGCAGAGGAGGGGATTTTAAAATGAAGATCCTGCCCGAGGACAGAGCAGAAGGGCACAAAAGCGGGGAGAGCCCCTGGGGCTCTCAGAGGGACAGTAGCGCGAAGCCCCAGGGAGCTGGGAGAGAAGGAAGCCCTCACTGATGTGGCTAGGCTGAAGAAACAAGCATCAGAGAAAAATGGACACAAGACAGAGGAGCCGCAGCTGCTCCAGAGATGATGCCCAGGCATTTCTCCCATCACGGATCAACAGATGAGGCCACCTGTCTTCCTCCTTCCCGCCAACAAGTGTCATTACATATTATATGCCAGCAAAGCTAGGTTCTATGGGCAATTCCAACAAACACAGGGAATCTTGGGTTTGTGACAAAGTTTCATTCTAATAACTACACAACACTCATGTATTTGGCTGCCATTATACTCTAAGAAAATCCCAGGATCCTAGTGATAAGAATTCTGTTCTCAAAAACATGATGATGGTCTGTATGCAAAGCCCCTGCCTCTCAAATAGTTTGTGTTCATTATAATTAAATTAATTCAAAAGGTCTGAAGAATCATCTCAATGTAGAGTTTTTAAATTTTATTTGCAAAATATATATCTAAGGCATTTATAATAAATACTGTGGTTGCTTGAATGATATATGGTCCTCCATATGCTCACAGATTTGAAACTAACTTAGGGAAAAAATAGTTAATTTCATCTTACATTTCTAAGGCACAGTCTGTCTTTGAGGGAAGTCAGTCCAGAGTTCAAGGTAGGAACGTAGAGGGAAGAAATGAAGTAGAGACCTTGCAGGAAGGCTGCTTACTGGCTTGTTCCCCCTGGCTTGCTCATTTACCTTTCCTATAAAGCCCATGCCTACCTGCCCAGGGGTGGCACCACCCACAGTGGGTTGGGTCCTCCTATATCAATGAGCCACCAGAACATGCACCATAGACATCCCACAGGCTACTTTGATGAAAGCAATTCCCCAGTTGAGATTCCTTCTTCCCAGGTGACATTTGTTTCTATCAAGTTTGTGTCAGGCAGTACAGTCCCCAACTGGTGGTGCTATTTGGGGAGATTGTGGAACCTTTAGAAAAGGGAGCCTTACGGAAGGAAGTATATCACTAGGGGTGGGATTCGAGAGCTCATAGCCTTGCTCCACTTCCAGCTGTCTCCATGTGTGAGGAGATGAAGACATGATCTCTCAGCTTCCTACTCAGGCTGCCTACCATGATGCATCCCCTACCATTATGAACTCTCCTCCAGAACCCTAAGCCAAAATAAAATGCCTTTCATAAATCATTTTTAGTAATTGTGCTTTATCACAGCAACAAAAAATAGCTAGTACAAATATTATGAATGATTTATTTTTATTATAATTTTAAAATAATACCCAAGCAGTCAAGATTCAGGTAAAGAAAGAGAATATTTAGAAGCCTTTGAAGTTGTTTCTCGCATTTCCCAAATCACCTCCCAATTCCCATTGCCACATTCTAACAAATATCATGAATTTTGTGTCTATCGTTTTCTTACCTTAATTTATAGTTTTACCACATGTGGTTTATTTGCTTATTTATGAATTCAGTGTTCACAACCACCAAATCAGCACCCATGGTATCTCCTCAGCCACTAGCAGATGTGCAAAGGGTGAGTGCGAGCGACCCCAGAGGAGGTGCATGCTCGCAGCAGGGACCAAGCGCTGTGACTGGCTGCACGTTTCAGCTCACACACAATGAACAAGGGCACTTTTCCTGGGGTCTTCGGCCTCACAGGTTTTGCATTTGTGCTTTTTGTAGGCAATTTCACTGCTTGAAATGGTCACTAATGCAATGCTAAAGTGCTATTTAGGGCTCCCAAGCCCAAGAAAGCCCTGGTGGGCCTTGCTGAAAATATAGATAGATCAGCTAATCTTCATTCCAGCAAAAGTGGCAGGTGCAATGCTATTGATAGCTAATGTATCCTCAATAGATTGAGAACGGCACTATGCTTATACACATAGATCAGTGCCATTCTCAACCTTAGTCAGAGAAGCTTCTGTTTACAGCAGGTGACAGTTAATGCAGAGACTGGTGAATTGTTGAAGTGCTGAGACTAAGTGACTGCTGAGTGCTCAGTTCTAAACGGGATAGGTGCACCACCCTCCAAGGCTCAGGGAGTGTCAGACAAGAGAGGATGGAAGGAATGCAAAAGCTGCAGGATGGGAAGTTCTGTAAAATGATGTCTTCAGGAAATGGCAGGGCTATCGCACCCACGAATTCACAACAGCAAAGCCTACTCACAGAACTGAACCATCAACACTCCATCAGGGATGAGGGAGGGGCTCCTAAGGCCCCAGCTCTCTTTCAGGAGCTGTAAGCAGTTAAATAAAGGTTTTGGGAAGAGGGAAAGTACTATTCCTCAGTGGTGTAGCTGCTGGTACATTGCCCCCACTCAAGTAAATAGCCCTCCACCCACGCTCATGCAGGCAACCCTAATTAAATGTAGTGAATCACACACAGAAAAGATGTGAAAATAATAGGGGACTTGGGAAGAAGAGACTTGGTGGGAGAGGGACGGGGATAGACAGAAGGATGGGAAGGGGACTTTGATCAGAGAACATTTACATGTATGTGTATTAAATTATAAAAGAATTAATAAAAAAAGGAAGTGTGGAAAAGTTATTGCACATAGCAAGAATGTCTGAATATCTGAGCATTGAAGTGTTATTGCACTTTGCAGGTTTTCTGGGGTTTTAACATATTAAAGGTTTGTAGCAATCCTGCATTCAGCAGATCTGTGTGCATCTTTTTTCCAACAGCAGATTCTCATCAAATGTGCTTATGTAACATTTTGATAACTCTTGGAAATATTCAAACTTCATTATTGTTAATGTATCTGTTAAGTTGCTATGTAATCTTTAGTCATCTTTAATGTTATCATTGTAATTGTTTGGGGGGATATATGAACCACAGCCATAGAAAATAATGAATTTAATAGGTGGTATATTTTAACCACCTCATCAGCTGGTTCTGTTTCTCCCCCCAACATCCCTTCTTATCTCCCTCCCTCCCTCTCTCTCTCTCTCATATCTCTATATTCTAGGAATTAATTCAGTTGGTGATTTGAAGTTGAAGATCATGGTCATGTGCCATTCAGAAAAATCCTAGAACTCTTAAGAATTATGATACACACACACACACACACACACACACACACACACACACACACACACACCATAGCTCTGGGACTATTGGGCAAATGTTCCACCACTGAGCTATAGTCCCAACTCTTTGTTAAGAATGAATGAATATATATATATACTCTGAAGTATTAGGTCATTAGTGTTATGCATCATCAAATTTACTAGATTAGTCCAAATTGTTTTCAAAATTAACTGTGCCAGAATATGTTTCCATCTGTGTATAATGATGCTGTTGATCATATTTTCCCAGTCCCAGACACCGTTAAACTATTTAATTTCTGCCAGGTTGGTGGGAGTACAGAGGTATATTAGGGTCTCTCCCTTCATGCCTAGCTGCCCTGTGGATAAACTCTCTTTTGCAGAAACAATAAACAAACAACTGAATAAAAGGATATCTCATTCACTGACATTTACATTTCCTGATGACAGTGAGGGTGAACATTGTTTCATAAGCTTACTGGTCATTTTTGTTTCTCCTACAAATCATCTCTTCGTTTTTTATTCACCCACTTTTCTATTAGGTGATAATAGTTTTCCTTTGAGCTGTTAATTTTGCCTTTGGTGGCTTTTTTCTTATTGATGACTTGGACATATTCCAGGAATTCTTTGCAGATTCTGCACTTTTAAGATACCCCTCCCTAACTGTAGTTTATTTTTATATCACCAGATTGATAAAGCCTATGCACCTGTCTTTACTTTGACATGTATATTTAAAGAAATCTCTCCTATCTCAGGTTCAAGACAATATTCTGTAAGTTCTAATTTCCATTTTCTGAGACAAGGTCTCACTGCATAGCCCTGGCTGGCCTAGAACTTACTATGTAGACCAAGTTGTATCAAAAAGTAACTTTTAGTTTACTCTTTCTTGGTAATTTGACTGCAGTTGACTTTACAGGATGTGAACCAATCTCTGTTTTGTTTCTATTTTTTACACAGGTGACCACTTGTCTTAGCACAATTTATCTTGCTGTTTTACCTTTAACTTCTGATCTGCAATGCCAACTCCATAACATGTCCAGTTTCCATATATCTTCTTTGGTTCTAAATTCTGTTTCATTGTTGAACACTGTCCTGTACTAACTTTGTGCTTTGCTTAATTGATTTTGTTTGTCTATGCATCACCTTTTTAAATAAATAGATGCCTTGCTAAGTCTTAACATCTGGCAGGTCTCTCAAGTCTGCTCTTCATAAATGCTTTGGATATTTGTAATGCTTTGCACTTTCATAGAAATTCTATTAATAACGTGTCGAGATAATTGAGATTTGGGTGATAATTATATTTCAATTACATTAAAACAACAATTTTCCAAGAAGTAACAATCATGAAGATGGCATATCTCTCTATATGTGTGGATAACTGCCTTAAATAAAGCTTTAAAACAATCCATAAATGTCTTTCAATTATTTGCTATTTGTAGCTTTTGATACCTTATATTTTTATTATTTCTATAAACATTGCTTTGCTTTTCTAATTTATCACTGACTTATAGGAATATATTTTGTTTCATTGTTCTATTTCAACTTAATAAATCTTTAGGGCTTTTAAGCTGCCATTTGAAAATAATAACAGGAAGGGTCCTTTTACTTCATTTAGGTTTTTTTTTTCCCTTGACCTTTTTGTCATTGACTTGAACCTCTAGGACAATGTCGTGTCAGAGAGGTAATATAAAAATTCTTAACTTGTTCTTGATTTTACTGTACATTTTTCATTATAGTTAACTACACACTTTTAATGTCATTCTGTGCCCCTATACACACACATACCATTGTAGATGTAAGTGACTATAAATGTAGGCCAACATATGGCTATGATTGATCCCTGGAAGAGTAACCCAAATAATATTTCCTTTATGGAATCTAGCTATTTTGAACATTTTCCCAAATATTCTTGTCAAACTATAGGATTATATTTCCCAACTCCCAGAACCCACTAAGTATTCCACTAAATCTTCAAACACTTTTATATAAAACCCATGCTATTGGGGCTAGAGAGATGGCTCAGCAGTTAAGAACACTGGTTGCTCTTGTAGAGGACCCAGGTTCAATTCGCAGCACCCACATGGTGGCTAATAACCATCAATAACTCCAATTCAAAGGGGTCCAATGCCCCCTTCTGGCCTCTGTGGGTACTTACCCACAGGCAGGCAATACACTCATACACATAAAATTAATAAGTTATTTAGAACTTGTGTTATCAACTTTTCCAGAAAAAAGTTATTTTAAAGGTTAACTGTACATTGCTTAAAATCCTGGAGTCATCTTATATTCCTTCTTGGCCTTTACCCCAAAATCATATTGGCTCTTCAGTCTGACCTTGGTAAGAACATGTTCCTCCCTCCAACAGAGACCTCTATGGCTCCATTTTTAAAATTTATTTTTATTTTTATGTGTACGAGCACTTGCCTGAATGTATGTTAAGTGCATTGTGTGCACACAGAGGCCAGAAAAGGGTGTCAGAACTAGAGTTACAGATGGTTGTTAGCTGCCATGTGGGTGTTGGGAACCAAACCCAGGTCTTCTGCAAGAGCAGCCAGTGCCCTTTTAAAAAGTATATTTTATTTATCATTTTTATTTTATGTGTATGATGTATTGCCTACATGTGTGTAAGTACACCCATGTCATACAGTGCCTGCAGAGGTCAGAAGAGGGCATCAGATTTTCTGAAACTGGAGTAACAAATGGTTGTCAGGTGCCATATGGGTGCTGGGAACCAAACCTGGGTCCTCTGCAAGAGCAGCCGGTACTCTTAACTGCTGAGCCCTCTCTCCAGCCCCAAATGGTTCCATCTTTAGATTCCATGGTTTCCTCAAGATTATAGCATTGACTGTCTAAGCCAGATGTGCCTTTCTTAGTCACACTGTACCAATTAAGTTAACTCTCCTTGTGATATAAATATGTGAGGAAGAGCCTAGGAAGGAAGGAAACATTTGCATTTGTTTAAGTGCTTTGGAGAATGTTAGGAGCCTCATTCCCATCAGTATAGCAAGCACACAAAGGAAGCATAGCAACATATTTCACACTTATTTTCAATAATTTATACAAATTAAAGCTTCTGGCAATATGTCAGTCACTATCATTGATTATCCCCTGCACTAAGGGGATAATTGAGTTGGGATTGCATGAGTTGCTGAGGGGATAGAAAGATGTGCAAACAAGAACGTCACAGTCCGTACGTGTCTCAGTCATTACTTCCACGGGTCAAGATTGTGACCACTTGCAGTCTTCCCTATATTCACAGAGATTAATGGCCAGAATAGCCAATCCTCTGTTGTCTCTCTTGCCTTTAGCCCTGTAGTTTATCAGTGGACTACACACACTCATTCATGTTTCAAGCATAAGTATAGTCATTTTTGTATCCTATTTTGGTTCAGTCCAAGTCTAACTTTCTGTAAAACCAAACAGACAGCAAGGCCCAGTGTTCTTAAGATCCACCGGCGCGTCCCCTGGGCCCCTTCAGCATAGACCCCATCTCCGTGTGCAGGGATTTCACCAGCTACACACAGTTAAACCTTTGACATCTCTGTCCTCAAAATTGTAGCCAAGCCATATGCAAATGAGATACGTGTTAGCTTTCCATCCCTGCAACAAAACACCTGAGATAAACAACCTAAATGTGAAAAATAGATTGCAGATCCCAGTTTCAGAGGTTTCAGCTCAAGGTCTCCTGGCTCCATTGTTTCTGGAGTGCAGTAAAGCAGAACATTACGGAGGGAGTGCATGGGAATGGAGCTACTTACCTCATGGCCAAGATGAAGAAAGAGAAAGGATGACTCGAACCAAGTATTCCCTTGCAGGGCGTGCCCCTCCCACAAGCCTCCTTCATCTAACTAGATCCCACATTGACAATTTGGCACCACTTCGTAGCAACGGATTAATCCATCTGTAAGGTCAAGAATCCTCATGATCAGTTCACACCTCCAAGGTCCTGTGTATTAACCCTTCTGTTCTGGGAAGCACTCACTCAACCCTTGAGCTTTGGGGGAGCACTTAAGATACAAACAGTAAGAGAATGACAAGAATCTCCCTTTTTCGTGTTGAACAATACACGGGTGTTTGTAAGACAAGAGTGAACAACTGAATGTAGCAAGAATGATGGACTCACAGCTCTCTTACATTACCAGGGAGCTGACTGAGAATATTATTGTTTGCAGAGCAGCCCTGGTGAGGGAATGAATTATGTAACCGTGTCCAGACCCATGACGGGTGCTGGTTTACCTGGAAGCAGGTCTGGCATGCCTGATTTTTCAGGGTGTGCAGAAGTTCACAGGGAGGTCACTTGATTAAATATTGGAATAAACAGGGGGTCAGCACTAATGCTGTGTCAACTACAAACAGAGATAAGTGAATATTCAGAGTGGTTGAGCTTTGGGGCGTCAAAGGCCAGCAACCTGGGCTTCTTTCACCAAAGCCATCTTGCTTTCTGGCTCTTCAGTTTTTATGTTCAGCAAAATGATTTTTGTTTAAGTCAAATAGTTTTGACTTAGAGATTTTAAATGTATTTTATTGACCCTTCAAGAACTTCATATCGTGTATTGTGATCACATTCAGGCCTCTTCCTTCTCTCTCTCTACTCTGCCCCCCAACTTTATGTCCTGTATGTTTGTTCTTATCCTAGCAAATCTAATCTATGTTCCCCAAAGGCTCTTATATGGATCTATCCCATGGCGTCTCATCAACCTGGCAGGTATCACACCAGTCAACAAAACTGGCTCTCCTCCCAGCAGCTATCAGTCTCCAGTGGATCCTCAGCTAGGGCTGGGCTCCTTGCCTACCTCCCCCATCCACGCTGGGTTTTTGTCTGGCATGGACTTTCGCAGGTCTTGTGCCTATTGTCACAAGCACTGTGAGTTCACTGCCCTGCGGTGCCTGGACAACACAGGTTCGGTGTGTTCATCCACCACCTCTGGTTCTTATCATCTTTCTACCACCTCTGATCCCTGAGCCTTGTGAAGAGAGGGTGTGATATAAGTATCTCGTTCAAGGCTGAGAACGCTGCAATCTCTTACTCTGTGTGTATAGCCTCTGTGCTAATCACCATGTGCTGCAAGAAGAAGCTTCTCCAGTGAGATTGAGAGGTGCGCTAATCTATAACAATACATGATTAGGAATCTGTTTCATACAACATGTATTCAGCAGAATGGGAGCAGTGGGGTCTGCCCTACAGCCTGTGACCTGTCTAGCCTCAGGTTCTTGGCCCTGATAACCACGCCAGTAGGGGCTACACGTTCTGAAGTGGGTCTTAAATCCAATCACAAGGTGAATGATTGTGCCTATAACAGTCACACCACTAGTGCACTCGTGGGCTTATCTTGCCAGGACAGTCATTATCATAGTTTGCAATGTTCACAGAACATTGGAGTAAGGAACTAAACACATTCCTCAAATGACAAAACAAAGAAACCTTTTTTTAAAATGTTCAATGTCTTTTGGCCATCATGGAAATGCAAATTAAAACTACTTGGAGCTTTCCTCCTACACCTGTCAGCAAATGTTGACCAGGATGTAGGCAAAGGCGAACATTTACTCACTGCTTCTAGCAGTGCAAACTAGTGCAGCCACTATGGAAATCCAAATGCTAAAAACAGATCCATCACAAGATAGAGCATACCACTCTATACCTAAACGACTCTATATTCTGCTACAGAAATACCTGTTCATTCATGTTCATTGATGTTCTATTCACAGTAGTCAGGAAACGGAAACAACTTAGATGTCCATTAACTGATGAATGGATAATGAAAGTGTGATATATTTATACCATGGAATATTATTCAGCTGTTAAGAAAAACAAAATTATGAAATTCACAGGTAAATGGATGGAACTAGAAACCCAGAAAGACAAATGTTGCATGCTCTCTCTCATAGGTGAATTCTATCTTTGAATCTTTAGATAGGTGTGTTTTAATTGCAAAATCTTTAGAGGTCAGGAAATTAATAAGGAGCCATGGGAGTGGGTTATGGGAGAGGAGATAGAATGCAGTGATATAAAGGGGAAAAGGGAATAATGTGACAGGAAGTGTTAAATGGGATGTGGAATGAGGATAGAACGGAAGAGGGAGGAAGAGGAGCAGTAACTAACAGTGAAGGCCATTTCAAAAGGTGGTATGGAAACCGACTATTGTAGAAACTTCTTTAAATATATATATATAAGTATATATATATATATATATATATATATATATATATATACACACACACACACACATACAGTATAAAAACAGTTTAAATGCAGTTACCCAAGAAAGGGAATTAATTCCCCAGACACCACAGGGTAGCAAATAAAAAGCCCATTGCCAGGGAGAACTCTCTCTTTTGGAGCTGTTGACCAGGGATGTCCAATAGATCCTCAAACAATACTGGCTATTGCCATTCTCTTAGTTACATGCCAAAACTTGATGGTAAAAACCCTATTGCTGAATACACTACATATATGAGTCATAGAACACATAGAACATAGGACCTCAAAGCTGCATGTCTACTGGCTAGCTTTCAGAGTACTAGAAGATGTGTACATGCTCTTGGATGACTTGAAGATTTATTAGAATGACTAATAATGAAAAAGAAATCGATTTGGGGGGAGCATCATCAATACAAAGAGATACAAGCTGATTACAGCGTAAGTTTATGTTGGACATACTCGGCTTTTGCACTAAAATTTCAAAATCCCTCATTCCCAGAAAAGCGAGATAGTTTTTATATCAGGTGGTATAGATCTAAATTTAGGAACTCAGAACTGAATTAATAACCTTTTCCTCTTCCTTTGCTTCATTTGTAGGTGACAAATAATTATAAATAGATGGTCCCCTGTCTGTGGTTTCTATCTCTACAGAATGAACTAACCACAGACTGAAAACATTTAGGGAAAAATATTGTGACTGTACTAAACATATGCAGACTTTTTTTCTTATTATTCCCTAAAGAATAGTTATTAGAGCACAACAATTAACATAGAATTTACATTATGTTCAGTATAACAAGTAATGTAGATATGACTGAAAGTATAAAGTAGGCTATGTGTACCTAATAGGCAAATACTACAAATAAGAGACTTTGATATCCACAAGGGTCCTGAAATGAACCCCTCCTAGATATTGAAAGATAATGGCAGATTTAGGAAATGCAGTGTGATGTTTTATCTACACACACACACACACACACACACACACACACACATACACACATACATTTTGGAATGACTAAATGGAGATAATTAACATATTCATCACCTCATCTAGGCTTATTTTACATTAAAACATCTAAAATCTTTTAGCAATCTTTTTTCTTTCAGCAATCTTGAAATACACAATACATGATTACTAACTGCCATCACTAGTGGAGTTCAGTCAGTCACTAAAACTGGTTCCTGTTTAACCTTTTGGTGAGCATCTCTTTTTCTCTCCACCACTTTTCCCTCCCCTCCCCTCTCCAGTTTCTGTGAGTAAATAAAGCGTGGCATGTTTACATAATGGAAAGCTATTCAACCTTAAATTTACAGAGCACATTCTGTCATTTGTTTTAAGTGATCCAGAACCAGTACAGAAGGATAAATACCACATGACGTTAATTATATGTGGAATCAAAAGAAAGTCAATCAGTCTATTTCTTATAAGTAGAACACTTTCTTCTTTTGAAGTAAAAACAAAGGACATTTTTTAAAAGGTAAAAACCTGAATTTGGGAACTGAATCAGTGCTCATTTCTTGGTGTTCCCAGTAGATGATCTAATCCAAAGCACAGCTGTGCCATGCCACCCATGATGACATTAACACAGAGAACAAATGGGTCAGAAGCCCTGCTCTAGAGGGGATGTAGCTTCTGTGATGCAGAAAACATGCACGTGTGAAAATTCCATCTATAACTAGTAAGTTAAGGAAGTGGCTCACATGATCATGTAAACTGACATGTCCAAAATCTGCAAGGTAGACTGTCAGGCTAGAGAGCTAGGTCAGAGCTGCAGCTTGAAACTAGGGCCATTTATTAACAGATGTCCTTTCTCCCCAAGGGAAGTTAGCCTTTTTTTTCTATTAAGGCTTTCAAATGATTGGCTGAGACCCCGACACCCACGTAATTGGCATCACTCAGAATCCTCTGAGTTAAATGTTAATCCCATAAAAAGTAATAACAATAATTGCACCAAAACTCTAGGAAAATATTTGACAAAACGTGTGGGCACCTATGGTCTAGTAAAGCCCACAAAATGAGGTAAAACATCACAATGGTGGACTAGAAACTTTACCCCTGAACTCGGTGAGAGAAAAGAGCGTAAATAATGCGCAGTCAGCACCTACCCTGAAAGAGAGAGGGTCTGTAAGTGAATTTATTAAGCCAGGAAAGATCTTCTCACGACAGTAGTCCTGAAAGCTGAAAGTCGCAGCCAAACAAAGCTCCCAGGTAAGGGAAGAGCGCAGAAACCGCAGGAGAGTCCTGCTCTCACAGACACCTAACCAACAGGACCAGAGGAGTCACAGGGAGGTGCAGGGGTCCAGGGCACTACCTAGAAAGGACTTACCACCTCTCCTTCCCCCACCCCAAGAACAAAGTCTTCCCCTGCCCACCCCCCCACCCCGCCCCCAGCACCACACACAGAGCCTTCCAGAGTGTGTGGTTCTGGGAACTTTACCTCTCAACTCAGTGCAGCTAGGCCAGCAGTCCTTCTGCAAGCATTCCTTTGACTTCCTTTACTTTTCCATCATTTGGGACAGACCTTTGCCACACATCTCATGACGGTTTGCTTTGCTATGTGGTGCTCAGTTAGGTTCTGACTGCCGTTTGTTCCTTCACGTTTGCTAGCAGGCATTCTGCATCCCCTCATCCCACACCCTTCCTATTCCTGCTGCTTTTCTTCCTTCTCTCATCCTTATCCTCTCCTCTTTTTAATTCCTAATTATAACTTTCATAGTTCTACCAATTTCCAAAATCCGTGGATTCTCAGGATGTTAAAGGCAACTTTCCCTTCCTATAGTCTTTACCCATCTAGACAGTTTTTTCAAAGTTGACCGAAGAACCCTTTTCCGAAGTGTACACTCAACTCTACCATAACTCTTTCCAATGTTTCATGTGAACATTGGAAAATACTTAAACTGAAAGAATATAACTGATTAAAAAAAATAAGCCAAGCAAAGAAAGATTCATAAATCCCAAAGCAGTGGCACATGAAATATGAAAAATCAAGACAATGTATTTTCTCCAAAAAATACTAATTCTATAGGAGTTAGATGAAATCCCAGACAGAGAACTCAAAAGAATGATTATATGTGAGTACAAAGAAATCAAAGAACATAAGCTCCTGGTTGAGAACACAAGCAAACAGCTGGATGAAATAAGGAAGGTAATATAGTATGAAAGTGGAATTCAACAGAGAGATAGAGGTTCTGAAGAAAACCCAATCTGAAACGCTGGCAATGAAAGCCATGAGTCAAAAAGCTCTGTGGAAAGTCCCACCAATAGAATGGACCATAGGGAGGACAGAATATCTGAGCTTGAAGACAAGGTGGAGGAACTAGAATGATCGATCAAGGACAAAGACAAAATAAGGCACCAGTTATTGCCAAGATATATGCGACACTCTGAAAGGATCAAATCAATCTATGAATAATAAGCACAAAGGGAGAAGGGTCTAGTTCTAAAGACATAGAAAAAAGTTTCTTTAAATAATCATAACAGAAAATTCCCCAGAGTTAGGAAAAGTGATGTCATTCCAGATATAGGAGACAAAACCAGGCAAGGACCTACTATAACTAAAACACTAAATATACAGAACTATCATTATGTCTGTTACCATCGTGTCTCACCATTCCGGGCCAGCCCTAGTGGACTTTGGGGGGCCAGCCTGAGTGGACTTTGAGGGGCCAGCCCAAGGGTTGGGGGTGAGTAGACGCAGAGTCAAGCCGAAGACTCCGGGAGTTGGGCGGGAAGCAGGCCAAGCGTGTCGTGGCACTGTCAACTCGTTTATTGAACAGGTGCACAAGCTCTTATAGGTCTGGATAGCCAATGACCTTATGGGGTGGGGTCCCAAATACAGCCAATAGTAAGTTTGTCCCCAGGTAGGCAGGTACTTTCCAGATGCTGGTCTTACAACTAGCCAGAGCAGAATGCCACACCCCCAGGAACCATTCCTCTATTCCTCCTAGCAGGTGGCCTGGCTAGGCCCACCTTGAATTATGCCCAACACAGAACAAATAATATTGTGCAAAGAACAAATGACTTTTGACCACTCTGCCCTCTATGGATATTTATATCACCTTTCCAAGGTTCAAAGAACATCTGGGAAGAGGGGGCTAAAATAGTGTCAGAGCCAAAAAATAGGGAGAAGTGTGTGAAATGCAGTCTTCTGAAGATGACTTGACCACTGCACTCACAGATTCACAGCCATGGTTACCTACACGAAACCTGTAAGATCAATCCAATAAGATCAATCAGCATTCCATCAAACAGCACTACCTAGATTCTGCGGGTTAAAAAAAAAAAAAAAGGAGAGGACAAGAAGTGGGAGGAGAAAGTGCTGGAGATTATCAGGGAGAGTGGGGGGGGTATGATCAGGACACACTGCATACATGGATGAGATGCTCAAAAGTAAAATGTATTCTTTAACAAAACATAACCATCACAAGAGCCAAATGTCTTATTCCAGTTCATGGTCGTATTAGGGAATTGTCCTTGAAGACTATATAATAAAGACACTTTCATATGAGTCTATATTTTCAAAATATTTGAGCCCAAGTCTGAACAGGACCTTGAGTGGGGTCTGAATCCAATATTCAATGCTAGCTCTTTTTAACCCAGTCTAGTTTTCTTGAGGCTATATTAGCCAAAATTGATAGGAAAGTTTTGATTTGAACAACATAGTACAACAAACAGCTACATCACGGATTGCGATGAAAATTTGTGTGACTTTTTAGATAAAATGAGAGATCTTTAAATATTTTTTTTTTATTTCCACACCCCTTTTTGAACTCTGGGTCCCCATATCCCAGGGATGATTCTTATTTTCCACTACTTTGCCTTTATACCCTAAGCTTTAAGAAGAATCTGAGTCATAGTTTCACCCAGTTCATCTTGGAGCTCTTGGCCATTTTGAAAAAGAGATGTGGGACTGGAAAGATAGCTCAATGGTGAAGACCCATGCTGCTCTTCCAGGGAACCCAAGTCTGGTCCTCAGAACCCATGCTGGGTGACTCACATTTTTTAAATGAAGGTGAAATAAGAGATGTTCCACCGACGGCTTCAGCAACACTAAAGCACAGCCTGGCCACCTAGCACTGCTCAGGCAGGACAGTTTCAATTCCTTAAATGAAGAAAACAGTCCACAGCTGGGCTAGCTCATTCTTAAACTCTGCAACATGTCCCTATTCCTGGTTGCTGGAAGACAGAGAAACCCTAGGAAATGTGACCTGTATAGCAATCCATCACTGAAAAACAAGATGGTGACAAGTGCACTCAACAGGAGACATCTTTGAATCAGTGCTTACAATGGAAGCAGTGTCCATTTACATTTCCCATTCACCCAGCAGATATTTATGGAGCAGTTACTACATATAAAAACACTCATCCGGGCATGTCTGCTAGGGCATGTCTTGTTTGCTTCTTGCTCTCCAAAGGCTTGATGGGGTTGAAGAGGATATAAAGTGTGAGAGAGAATCTCTGGCTTTATTCTAAGCATATTTGTTACATAATTGAGTTTGATCATCCATTTTAAGGCTTAGTGAAAAACCAATTGCAGGAAGCCTTTAATTTAAAATGGAAAAAACTCAATGAATTCCTCCTACTGGAAATTTAAAGGAGGAAAAAAACCTTATTATCTAATAAATTATCTTCATTAAGAATGCATTAGTAATCAATCTTTATAACATTTGGTGACAGCTACATTGCTTATTAAAGAAACAAGAGTCTCTTTTCTCTGAGCATGCTTTTTTATGGTTCTTCAGAAAGAAACTCATTAAACTCAACCATAGAAGGCAAACTACTTTACAATAAATTAGTATACTATAAATAAGAGAATGCTTAGCATAATATTTTAATTGTTATTTTAATTTAAGGCCTAATGTACTGTTGCCCCAAATGTCTATACTATAGAACCTTAAGAACACAGTTTTTCTGTTGATTGGTAGCACTAGAGAGATTAGCCATAGACTTTATTTTTCCTTCTCTTCAAACTGAGTAACAGAATGTGAACGGTCCATGACTCTTCACTGTAAATGGCACTTTTGTCTTTCCTTTGAAGGCTCAGTGAGCCCAGGTGTCCAGGCATTCCCCATACCCATGGCTAGAAAGGCAGGTTTTGACCAGGTGTGCTGGTACACACCTGTAATCCCAGCACTCGGGAGGCCGAGGCTAGTGGACTATGAGTTTAAGGCCAGTCTGTATTAGAAGTACAGTCCTATCTTAAACAGAAATTTTTTAAGGGGAAAAAATTTTAATGTTAAAAGAGGGGCAAAAAAAAGAAAGGCAAATGTTCCAGAAAGCACATTGGCTCTCAGAAGAGCATATCAACATGTTGAGTTTCGTTCTCTTACAGCCCTAAGTGCTTCCATGATCTTTGCACAAACTATTGGCAAATCTGAGCAGTGCCATAGAAAAGAATTAGCGATGGGTTCTTGTTGCTTAGTGCTGTGGTTTAAGTATGAAATGTCCCGTCCCCCCCGACCCAGGGTCATAATGTGAAGATTTGGTCCCTGGCTGTTGATGTTACCTTGGGAGATGGTGGAAAGTTGAGGACAAGGACTAGTTAAAGGAATCATTCCAATGACTGTGAGTTTTGCCTTTGAAGGTTATGTTTGTGCCTCCCCAACCCCTCTCTCTACTTCCTGGTTGGCATGAAGTAAACAGCCAATGCCACATGCGCCCAGAGTCCATGATGTTCAATGAAACCTTGGTCCTAAAGCAGTAAATCCCACTGAACTTGGTTACAATAAAACCTCTAAAACTGTGAGCCAAAATAAATCCTTCCTCCCTGAAGTTGCTTCTTAGGAATTTGGTCACAGAAACAAAAGTCTCTCTGATACTTTTAGTTTCAGACAAATGTGTTATTTCTGTATTTGGCTGCTAAAAAGCATTATCTGTAAAATAAAAATTGTCAAAGCAACTCCTATCCTTTTCTATAATCCAATAGTCCAGACTACATTTCCAATGCTCTCCCATGAAATCAGGTAAGGAGGACATCCATGTTAAAAAGACTGAGGGGTTCCTGCTGTATTACATGGCATCTAGCCAAGTGACAAGGAGATGGTGTTAAGGCACATAAATGTGAGGGGTGATTCAGAACTTTACAGAAAGGAGAGAAAGTCTCACCGTTGGGACGTTGGATCTCAGGGAGTAAGGAAAGGACATGAGCTATAATTCCGGAACAGGAGGTTTTTTCTAGCTTTTAATTCCTATTTTTCCTTGTCACATACTATGGTTTTAATGTACCTTCTTTCAAATTCACATTAAAGGCCAGGAGTGGTTGGGCCTTTAATCCCAGTACTTGGGAGGGAGAGGCAGGCAAATCTCTGTGAGTTCAAGGCCAGCCTGGTCTACATAGCCAGTTCCAGGCCAGCTGGGGCTACAGAGAGATCCTGTTTCAAAAGGAAAAAAAAAAAAATCACATTAAAACTCAAACCTCATTGAGATGATTTTAAGAGTTGGGAATGGTGGGAATCGATTATTAGGTCGTGACCACCTCACTCTTGTGAGTGGATCCTTGTTACAGGCGAGAGGAAACAAGCTGAGGTCCTCTCTCCCTCTTAGCCTCTCTGTTTTGTTGCTGTGACAAATACCTTGGAGAAATCAACTTGAAAAGAGGAAAGATTTCTCCAAGTCCATGGTTTCAGAGTCTCTAGGCCATGGTCAGTTGTTCCATTGCTTTGGGAATGAGCAGAGGCAGAGCATCAGAGCAGTGAGAGTGCGCTAAGAGGGGAGGCTGTGACCTTACAGTGTCCAGGAAGCACACAGAGTGACGGAAGGAACTATGACAAGGTATGCCTGTCCAGAACATTCCTCCAATGACCCGCTTCCCCCAACTAGACATCACCTTCCATGGCTCCTCCACTTCCCACAGCCCATTCAAACCTTGAATCAATCAATGGATTCATCCACTGTTGGGGCCACAGTCCTGTGATTTAATCACTTCTCCCAGCCCTGCTCTGAACGCTGTTTACACTGGGGACCAGCCTGAAAAAAATCCTTTTGGGGAGGACACTTCACTTCTAAGCTGTAACTCTCTTTTGCTGCCATGTGTATGCACAGCAAAAAGCCCTCACCAGGCGCTGGACGCCAATGCCTTAATCTTGGACTTTTAGTCTTCAGAACCCTGAGAAAATAGAGTTCTGTTTTATAAATCATACACCTGAGGCATTTTGTCATAGTCATGTGAAGAGTCTAAGGCATCCCTCCCTGCCTTCATTCTAATCAAGGGTCTTCCTTTCTCTCTGTCAGCCTGTTTATTTTGGGTGCACACGGATAGTTCTCCACTGACTTCTGAGACCATTCTCCCTCCATCGCTGGTGAAAAGAAAATCTTGGGTCCACTTCCTAGTTCCACCATTCACAAGACTTTCCATCTTGGGCCAGTCTCTTATTTTCTCTGCACCTGCTTCTTTCTCTTTTTTAAATATTTTACTAACTTTATGTGTATGAGTATAATGCCTGCACGTCGGTAGGTGAACCACTGTCCTGCAATGCTGGAGGGGGTCAGAAGAGGGCATTGGATCCCACGGAACCGGACTTACAGATGGCTGTTAGCTGCCATGTGGTGATGAGACTCAAACTCTGGCCCTCTGTAAGAGTAGTCAGAGTAGTCAGTGTTCTTAACCACTGAGCCATCTCTCCAACTCCTGCACCTGTTTCTTTATCTCTAAAATATGGACAGTGGTATACACATGCTGAGCACATGCAATAATAACCCTGGATTTTTGGTATCAGTTCTAATGTAGTATAATTCTGTTACTTCTAGGGAAATTACAATTCCTGAGCATGGAATTTATTTATTTAATTTCAGAAATCAATTTATTTTTATTTTACATGTGTGCCTGCACATATATATGTGCACCACATACATGTTTGGTGCCCACAGAGGCCAAAAGAGGGTGTCAGATCCACTGGAACTGTAGTTATAGCCAGTTATAAAGTACCACGAAAGTGCTGGAAACTGAACTCCAGTCCTCTGAGAGGGCAGTCAGTGCTCTTAATCGCTGAGTCATCTCTCCAACCCAAGCCTGGAATTTATAACCTTGACCCCTGCCTGATCTCAAGGCCAGACTGCCTGGCAACTTCAGCATACCTGTCACTGGCTTCAAATCTGCTCGTCAACAGGAGCACTGCTTATTTCTGCAGTTTCCAAACCTGTGTAACTATCAGAATCACCTGATAACCTTCCTGAAACTACACATTCCAGAGATGACTTAAGTTAGTCTAAGGATGGAATGAGAATCTTGGGCATAGAAGGGAATAAGCAGGAGTTCAGCATGTGTGCACTTAGATTTTAGAATACTGACCAATAACTTATATTTGTCATTGGGCCTGGGCTACATTCAACCTCCATTTCTTGTCTGGAAAACTGGCCCAGACTAATAACTGCTCTCTGTGGCCAAACTTTGGGTGACCAGTATGCTCACCCGTCTTGGTGGCCTTCCTTCCACTGGAGTTGGCTGAGTCCTCTTCGCACCACACTCAGCTCTCTCCTTCTCCCAGCCTGCCTTTATCACGCCCACCCATGCTCTGCACTTAACTCTCCTTAAGCCAGAAACAGCATCAGTTTTCCCCATACTGTGGCCCTCCACTGGGACACCTGATGTCCTGATAGCATATATGTGACCTCATCTCATGGTCTCTGCTTAGCTCTTATTCCAAGGTAGCAGAGCAGCTGTCTCCCAAGGCCTGTGTCCTAAGCACAACATGGAAGAATCCTACAAATCCTGAGCAGCTCTTTCCTTTCCATCCCTCTAAGGGATGCCTTCCCTCCCTTACTAGGAACCCACAACTGGGGTATCAGTAGTCCTAAAAGAGCAAACCCAATCTGTTCTCAATCTTCCTCTGATGCTCAGTGCACAGATCACAAGTATTTCTGTAACCAGTTCTCAGGAAGAGCACTGACAGACTCTGAGCAGGCCAACAGGCCTCCTCCCACGTAGCTGCACCTCATTATTACCCAGACTCCTCTACAGTCCACAGCCCAGCATTGCCATTGTCACTTTAAACTTTGATGTTTTGTTCTTGTCAATATTCCCTGGACATTTAAAACATACCTCACAAACACACATGCACACACATACACAGAGACACACACATACACACACAGAGCCACATACGCATACACTGACACACACTCCATACCTCATATGCTTTCTTTCAGTTCAGTGTATGCATGCATGCATGTGTGTATGTGTGTATGTGTCTTTTTCTACACATGTAGTTCTTAAACCAGGGGTCAAAAGACATGTGCCTGAAACTAAGTCTGTGTGCGTGAGGAGCCTGCTGGTTTGGGATTTTCCGTGAGGAAAATGAGCATTCGAGGGAGATGGAGGAAATGTGTGCCAGGTCTTTTCAGCTGTGAGTGAGTGAGCACTCAGTTAAAAGCGGCTCACACAAGGCAGACACAAAGCAAGACCGCCATGGGAAGGATGGTCCCCAGTCAGCACAGCACCTCAGTGAAGTCATTAATGCTCATTCCATCTTTTGCCTTGCTACTTTCCCAGAGCGATTGTGCCATCTCTGGGTTTGGTGATATCATAACCGTATCCAGTGAAAATAGCCAAGCTTCCTTCTAGGAATCTTTTAATAAGAGGTTCCCTCCGCTCCCTGCTCATACAGGCACCCTTTGCCTCTAATGTCTCCTTCCCCAGGACTGGGTCATAAGCCCACATCCTAGACTGAGGACAATCTAGGAACATGAATACTTGGCAAGTATGATGCATATTGCAAGCTGGATATATAGGAAATAAGATGCTATGGGATAGAGCAGGGATAGAATGATCTTTTTTTACAGAGACAACACTGGCTGCCCTGTGGCTCAAGATGACAGAACATGCTTCTTGTCTACTCCTGGGATGGTCCCTTTTAGTACTGTCTTGGACACCATAACTGGTTACTCTCTACAAATCTAGACATACAAACTTCAGAAGCAGAAGTCTAGATACCTGGCCATCACTCTTCTCTGCCACAACTTAAGACATCATCTTGTCAATTTGGTTGGATTTGGAATCATGTAGGAGACACATCTCTGACATGTCTGTAAGGGTGCTTCCAGAGAGATTTAAGTGAGGAGGAAAGACCCACCTGAATGGGGGACGCTCTGTCCCATGGGCTGAGGTCTTGGACTGGATAAGTATAAAGGGAGGGAGCCAGCTGAGGACCAGCGTTCATCCCTTGGCTCCTGATTTCAGGCGCAGTTGGCCTGCCACCTCAGACTCCTGCCACCTCAGACTCCTGCCACCTCAGACTCCTGCCACCTCAGACTCCTGCCACCTCAGACTCCTGCCACCTCAGACTCCTGCCACCTCAGACTCCTGCTCCACAGCACCACAGCTAGAACTGTTCCCGCCACCTTCCCCACCGCGACGACCTGTGTCACCTCAAACCAAAACAAACGTTTCCTTAAGTTGTTGTCCTCAAGCGATTTGTCACAGCAACAATAAAAGCAAATAATACACCATAAAGGCCATTTTTAGCCAGGTAGTGGGGCACATCCTAGAAACACGAGGGTTACAAGTTTGAGACTAACCTGGACCATGTAACATGACTCTGCCTCAAACAAAACAAAAGGCAAAGCTATTTTTCATGTTTCTAGAGACTTGAAGAAACTTGGGGAAACAGTCTGTTCTCAGGCTCATAAACCACACAGCTATACACATTCTATAAAGCCCCGTCTTAGTCGCCTCAGACTGACATAACAACAATACCACAAGCTGGCAGCTTAGATGACAGGTATTAAATTCACATAGTCTAGAGGTTGCAAGCCTGAGACCAGGGTGCCAACATGTCTAGATCTGGCAAAGGCCCTCTTCCGGTTTACAGATGGTCGCCGTCCTGCTGTGTCACACTCTTAGCAGGAGACTGTTTAGCTGTCTCTCTGGCCTCTAATAAAAGCACAAATCCTGTTCATGAACGCATAGTATGCACACAGTGATTACTTCCCAAAGACCCCATCACCTGAGTTCATTAAAATGAGGGTTGGGGTTTCAACTGGGAATCTGGAGCGACTCAGACATTTACCCCACAGTAAAGGAAGAACGAAAAAAAAAGAAACAGGGCAAGAGTCGTGCCTAGACGCTTCCTAACTTCCTTCTAGGCGGACAGTGGGCAGTCTGCCAGGCATCCTGAGTACTGTCGGAGACTCACCTACGCCTCCACAGAGGGCAGCTGAACCAAAATACAATGAACGAAGGCAGCAGCTATCATAGAAATTAATTTCACTGTTAAGCTTGTAAAGCCTGCAAATTTGTCAATAAGGAGAATTAACAAGGAATGTCAGCAAACAACAGCTAGAGCAGAGACCCAGAAGTCAGATTCCGGGCTTGAGTCCAAATCCTGGCTGTGGATCATGGTGCAACCTTGGACAAGGCCATCTGGATGGCGAGGAGACACCAGAGTGAGGTGTAAATGATGTGGCACATGCTCTGAGTCAGCAGTAAGTGGGAACCGGGGCTATTCACAAACAGAGGGCACTGGCAAGTGCAAACAGCCCAAACGTTAGAAGTGTAATTCCTGCTGACACCAGTGAAAACTGGACAAGGCTCCACGGGGCTTGGTATTTCTACAAACCTGCACTGCAGTCTCTCCTATGCAGAAGAGAAAGGGGCTTTCTGTGCCCCTCCACCCCTGGTCACAAACTCTGCTCAGCCATTCCCTCGTCCCCACCTCCATTACTTGGTGATTTGGTTGTGGCCAGAGGCCTACTGACCTTGCTTCTTCAACTACTGGAGTCACCCACCATCCTGGGATTCTGTCCGGTGCCCTGCCTCTTCTCTGGTATTCGCTCTACATCAAAACATCCCTCCTTTACATGGCATTACTTCAAAGACTAAGAGTTCATCTCTCTGGCGAGGGAGCGCTAACTGACTCACGTCAAGAAGGGTCCCATCACCATCTATCTCCCCTCCCATTTCCACCGAGTGTTTCATGACTGCGTGGGGGCAAACGCATCTACAAGAAGACTCTACTGTCCTAAGTCATCACTCTCTTCAGTCTGTAGTCGCTGGCAAGATTTCATTTATTAAATTGTGATTCTTTTGCTTTACAGGCAGGATAACAAGGAGGATATAAGTGCAGATTCTGGGTTCAAATCCTGGTTTTACCCCTTCTCAGTCATGCACATTTTGGCACTTCTGTGCCCAAATGTTCTTCACCTCAAAGAAAGAAAGGGAATAAATGGTTAAAGAAAAAGGACAAAGGTAAATAAATCACTGGATTGATATGAGGATTTAGTAAGTGTGAGGGACTGAATGTACCCTTCCCAAAATCCATATGCTGAATCTACAGTCACCAATATGATGGTATTGGCAGGCTCTTGAGGATCATTAGATTCAGATGAGGTCATGACAGAAGAACACAGAGATGGGATTATAGTCCTTCGAAGAAAAGGAAGAGACAACAGAGCTCATGCTGTCTGCAATAGGAAGAGATAGTAGGATGAAGGTGTTTGCAAGTCAGGAAGAGGGCTTTCATCAGAACTGAGCTGCCATCACCTCCAGCCTAGGAGCTGTAGCCTCAAGAACTATATGAAATAGGGATCTACTGTGTAAGGCATCCAGTCTAAGATCTTGGATAGTGGCCCATGTTGACTTAGTTGGTTAATGCATGGAAATAGGATGAAAGGATGTTGATTTATGAAAAGCATTTGCAGACACTGGTCACAGAGTAAAGCTTGACAGGCAACAACGGGAGACAGATGGTTTGGGGCTGACTGTTCTGCATCGAAATATCACTTATCTTAATTACTGAGCTTATTGACACACCCATAAATTTGGGAACCAAGCTGAGTGCTTCACTCACCCCCAGCCTCCCGCTGGTTATTATGTCCAAATACTTAGTACAACTCAGGAACACTCAGCTGCTCTTCATGGAACAGCTTAAAGACAAAGATGTGTTTATTGATGAAATTTTTAGGAAGAATTCTGTTAGTGTTTGGGTTCATTGTTCTGGTAAAGAAATCCTGTCACACTTCCCTTTCCCGGTATTTCTGGGCCATTATACCTCTTGTGACTTATGAAATGGAATGTGATATGAAAATGGCCTAAGTGTGTCACAGCCTGACCTACAAAGGTGTGTGGCCTGTAGAAATCAGCTACACTCAGGGTGAAGAGGCATGGCCTGTGCCAGGCTCCATCTGGACCTTTGTCTTAAAAACAGAACCAGTTCCTTATGCTTCCTTTTGTCTGCGGTCCACCTGCCTTGTTGAGGCTAGCTCCTTGCCATGCCTGAACCGGGACCTATAGAAAAGTTTCTCACTTCCTAGAGCCATGTCAGCCACCCACAATAGCTATCCTTCTAAATATGATAGAAGTCACAGAAAACACCATCAAGACAACGTCTAGGTCCCCTGTGTTTCTGCAGTTGTGGAGAATTACAAGCAAGTTGAGGGAGAAGGGTTTATGTTGTATCACATGTTATGTTGTCCATCACTGAGGGATGTCAAGGCAGGAGCTTGAAGCAGGAACCTCGGAGGAACGCTACTTACTGCTTGCCAGCTTGCTCCAAGCTACCTCTCTTTATGGTCCTTTTGAGTCAGGGTCTCCCTGTAGCCCCAGCTGGCCTGGAACTCACTATGTAGACGAGGCTGGCCTCACAGATCTCACAGAGATCTGCCTGATTCTGCCTCCCAAGTGCTGGGATTAAAGATGTATGCTACCATGCCTAGCTCAGCTACCTTTCTTATACAGGCCAGGCCCAACTTATACTCCCTGCATCCATTAGCAACCAATAAAATGACCCACAAACATCTCCACAGGCCAATCTGATAGAGGAGTCTTCAATTATGATTCCCGGTACGTCAAGTGACACAAGACAACATCTTGACAGATGTTGACTGTCCTAGAATACTGTTTTCATGAGCAGGAGAAAATCAGGTCTAGCTAAGAGCACGAGGCCAGCTCACAGGAACTCTGAGATCCATCTGAGGTACCAGCTTCCAGAGTGTCAGAGGCTGCTTCTACTTCTGCTTCTTCGGACCTCTCTAAACAAATAAATGTATGTTTAACTTAGGAACCGAAACTTCAGTCACCACATCCCTACCAGAGAACCCCACAGGCCAGTGAGATACTTCTCACTAACCCTCGCAGTTCTCACTAGCATTCTGGGAAATCGTTACAAGGAAAATCATTCTCAAAGACCTCTCTCGCCTGGTGCTTTTGTTTTTTTCTTACCCATCCCTACTCTTCAGCCAGAGATGACTGACCTGATGTGGAGGTTTATCTCCGTGTTCACATCCTTAGGAAATTCTGGGAGATGCCAAGTAACGAACAGAGAGCAAAAAGAGAGAGAAGCGTGAGGAAGATACGTGGGCTTTTGCATGAATACCGCTCACTGTACCTATAAGCTAGCTGGTGAGTGTTGTCTGCGTTTTATCAGTAGACCTCACCCTTGATGCTATATTTGCATCAAGATGGATTCCTTCATAAAGAAACAATGTAGTGGGTATGCATGTCTACTTACAGGGAAGTAGAGGTCAAATGAAAATCTTTAGTAGACATTTTATTCTTTGGGGAATTAAATTGAGAAGTATATTTTAAAATTATATTTGACCTTTTATATATATATATATATATATATATATATATATATATATATATAATCTATTAAAACTGATTCTTTCTCATACACAGACACACATACACACATGTATATATATATATACTTTGTTTGCTTTTATATTTATGCATAAACATATAACATCTATGACTGAAGGAAAAAGTTACTGACTAACCCAAAAGATTAAAGGGAAATATGCAGTGAGAATGCTTTTGGTCCCTGACTGAGGCTTTCTTCATTCTTGGTCAGACCTGGTGGGTCCATCATATTCATCTCAGGATGAGAATGTCTGTGGCTCAGAGCAAAGAACCCTCTCTGAGGAATCAAAAGCTCCACATTCCAGCCTCTCATAGCTGATGAGAAGTAAGATTCTAGGTGTGTCACCTCTCTAAAGGAAGGTTTGAACAAGAGGTTCCTTCCAGCTCATTGTGCATTAAATAGGTGACCCCTACCCTCTTGTCCTCAGAAAGAGGTCCCTCCTGCGTGGTTGGCTGATCCCTCTCACGTGGAGTCCATAGTTTGGGACTGAGAGTAAGTACAGTTATGCTTAACAATAGGGCTATGCTGAGAAGTGTGTCATTGGATATCCACTGTGATGTTGAGGGCCAACGAACCTACCTACACAAACAACGAAGGTATGGCTCCATGACTGGACATGACCTCAGTATGAAGTGACAGTCATGAGGTGGAGGAGGCTGTCACAGGCTAACCACCATGAATCCTTCCACTGTTTTCCTTTGTTGTGATAAAACACTCTGATGAGAAGCAACTTGGAAAAGTATTTCATCTTACCAATTCAATCCGTCATTGACAGAAGTTAAGGCAGGAACTCAAGACAAGAACCAAGGAGGAAAGCTGCTTGTTGGCTCACTCTAGGGCTTGCTCATAGGCTCATGCCCAGCTTACTGTACACTCCAGGCCCACCTGCCATTCACAGTGGTTAGGGGCCCCCATATCAATCAGCAATCAAAAATAATCTCACACAGGCATGGCCACGGGCCAGTCTGAAGCAGAAAATCCCCTCAACTGACATTCCTTCTGTTGATTCTAGTTGCAGCTGAAGTTAACTAGAACAGCTGTTTTACCATATACTTATTTTTTTGTTTTGTTTTCTCGTGGCACTGGGGATCAAAGCCAAGGCACAGCTGATGCCAGGCAGGCACTCTTCCACTAGGCCACATCCCCAGCCCAGTATACTTACATTTCTTTTATTAGTTCTGACTAATACAGTCTGAAATGATAATAAAAGTATAATGAATTTACAAAGCAGTCAAATATTCATCCATTACAATTATCAAACAGTATATACTATACCTAGTGGTTTACAGTTGTATAGTTGTATAACTGACAATACGAAATAATTTTTGTTAATGTTTTGGCTTTGACAAGTATATTGCAGGTATTTTTTAGAAAGAGCCTTTACCCTTTAGAAATACATAGCAAAATATCTATAGATAGTATCCTGGATTTCCTTCAAAACAATTGTAGTGTCAAGAGGGAACTGATGAAGAAGGATTGGCCAGTTGTTGATACTCATTAGACAGTGATGGAGACATAGGAATCATTCTCTCTGCTTTTTACATATACTTTAAATTTTCATACAAGTATTTTGAATACAATTCAATGTGGAGGCTAGTCATAGTGGCACACGCCTTTAATCCCAGCACTCAGGAGATAGAGGCAGGAGGATCGCTGTGAATGCGAGGCCAGCCTGATCTGCATAACAAATTCCAAGCCAGCCAGGGCTACATAGTGAGACCTTGATTCAAAAAAATAGTTAAATATGGAACATACACATCTATACCATAATTTCACTTTTGAAAAACAATGCAACTTAATAGATATTCATTTTAAGATTTATAATAGAAACTAAATGTCAAGCCTCAGGTTAAATATATTGCAATGAATCCTTTCATTATAATGATAGGGGCTGTTTATACACATGGGACTGCGTTTATTGCTTATTATTATTTGTTAACAAATATATCAAAATTATAATATCTCAAAATTATACACTGCATGTTGTTCTTCCAAATGAGGCCTATTATTGTGATTGGATTCAATGCTGAAAGGCATGTGTGTTTATCACTGTGGTTAGGGCTGCAGAGTCCACAGTAACTTGGAGTCATGGTTTAGTCAAGCACTCACTATAATCTTTGACAAATTACCTTCTCTTCATTTCCTAATATCCAGAATGGGGATTATGATGTCATTGATCTTATAAGTTGTAAAAATGGACAAAAAATATTTATGTTTATGTACATCACACAACGGTCCTGCCGCATACTAAGCACTCAGTGCATGTTGACTGATACTATATTGGACAGGTATTAAATGCTGAACACTGCTTGCCTGAAAATTGACCCTTTATGTGAATTGGACTTACAGTTTCCAAAGAGCTATTGTAACCTTATTGTGTTTTATTCTTGTAACAAGAATCAGATCATGACAGTGTACAAAATGAAGATTAAACCTCAGTTCAGAAAAGTCTGCAGAATTTTTCCAAGGTTACCCTAGTAATCTGCTAAGGGTCGAGACAGAGTCCATGTACCTTGGCCTCCTGGATCCCATTGTCAAAACCCCTTTCCCATATGACTGACTATTCACCACTGTTCATCAGACACTAACATTATTTTCATCCCTCTGCTCATGAAGACAATGACTCCATATTTCCAGGAGTGCAGAGACAGGGGCGCTGCCAGGTTCTCGGGATTCAGACAATGCAGTACCCCGGGGGCTGCTTACAACGGACATCTGTCTACCTCTCCTGCTCGATCTAATTCCTCCTGCCCGGGCTGGCCCTGGCTGGCCACCTCCAGAGGAATGTGTCCACATAGCCTATCTTGATTCTCAGGAGCTTTAACTGCATCTCCTGATTAGCATTCTATTTGTATGCAAATACGCCACTTGCTTCTGTTGCTTGTGGATTCATCTACACTGCAAATTGAAGCCCTTGTCTTCTGAATCCAGACAGTTGTGGAATATAGAGGTTTCTGGATCAGCTTTGTGGAATAAGAAGTGCAATTTCTCAGGACTGGGAGGTGGTTTAGTTGGTAAAGTTCTTGCACTGCTAAGCATAAAGACTTAAGTTTGATCCCCAAAACTCACATGGAAAAGCCAGGCTCTTATGCATACCTATAATCCCAGTGCTGGGGAGGGGAAGACAGAAAAGCCATGGGGCCCAATGGCCGGCGTAGCAGAATCAGTAAGATACAGGTTCAGTAAGAGACCCAGAAGTAAAATGTAAGATGGTGGAAGCCACCTGACATTGACCTCTGGCTCCATATGCATGTACAAACACATGCACATGCACCCACACAGACGTGTGCAGGCCTGACTACCACAAGCTCAAGAGACACCATAGCAAAATACAGATGCAATTCACTGGCGTCAGAGAGCAGGGGGCTGGAGATAGGTGAGAAAGCCACAGGGAGCTTGTCGAAGGGTGTTTGGAGTAGGAATGAAAGTTCCCAGAAAAATCCTGCATCTTGGACTGACCTTCCTGCAAGGCAGACCAGCTGATTAGCACTTCAGTGACTGAGGAGACTTCAGAATGCTGCAGATCCAGAGTCTATTTACAATTTATCTTGTGCCATGTTTTATCCATAAATAGCCACTCCTTGCCCACCTCTGTTTCTGACTTAACATCTTTTGACTAACAGATTAAAAAAAAACAAAAAACTGTAGGAAAGTATTAAGAAAGAAATAGCTCCCACCAACCTAAAGGCAAAGAATGTCATCCGATAGTATCTGAGAGTCAGCAGCAGGATTCTCTCCCCTTTGCTATGATCCACCTACTGAATGTACCTAGCAACGTATTTGAAAGTATGCTGATTTATGACTTTCTTTATTCTGTTACAATTCATGAAATTGTTAACTCACTGGAACATGGTATTGTGGGAAACCTAAATCTGTGTTCCCTGGCCATATCTGGTTCCAGATTAAACCTATTCCCTTCATTCCTTTGAGGTGAGAGCTGTTTCTCTCGTTGACAGGGGGTTCCCACATGAGCAAGAGTAGTTCACAGAGGCCTAAGAGGGCTCAGCAGGACCGAGAGGCCAGTGGCAGAAGTGAGACCCCCGAGGTCACCCGTGTCTACTTACAGATACGCTTGGGAGTCTGTCACAGCTCTAATGCAAAGGGCCCCTGCACCAGCAAGGCTATTCCCCCACTCTGCCCATCCCTGCCTGACTAGAGTCGAGAGGTTTAAGGTCAAAACACGCGGTAGCTATGTTCAGGAACTGAGGGACACCTTATAAAGTAGGTGTTGTTGTGGGTAACTGGCTAGAGTGACTCTGTTTTAAGTTGGACTCCATCTTAAGGTTGGAGGCTAACTTCTCCATTTTGCCTACTTCAAGCTGTTGCAAGCCTCTGGTTACAAGGGCTGAGGGAAAGGAACAAGCCCCTGCATGTTAAGAAAAGCAGGACCCCCGACCCCCACCCCCACACTGAGCCTAACAGTCAGCATATTCCTTTACCCTGAGGACAGCCCCCACCAATAAGAAACCTCTCACTGGCCTCCAATCAATTTAAATTATATTGGCGTGCCTGGGCTCCCCTGACCAATCATGATGTGCCACTGTAATGCCCCTCCTCTCCTTGTCTGTAATCAATAAAAAGCCCACACCCTTTAGGATCAGGACTCTCAGCAGGGATCCACGCCTTGGTGAGGTCTGAGAGTACCAGCTTAAGCTTGAATAAAGGCTCTTTGTTTTTGTATACACTCTGGATTCCTTGGTGGTCTTTGGGGAGTCGGTTCTCTGGGCAATTGTTCTAACTGCTTTATATGTGTATTTAATTTTTACAACAGTCCTATGCAGCTGTGACCAAATACCTGACAAGGAATTCAAGGGAGAAAGGCTTTATTCTGGCTTACAGTTACAAAGATACCTCCACCATGGTGCGTGGGTTATTACACCAACATTATAATTACCAGAACAAATAAAAGCTTAACTCTTAACTGGGCCAACACTCGGAAGGCCCTCCTTCCCCTAGGTGTCCCTCAGAACTGTCTGTCCCTTGGAACTGTGTTGATAGAATGGTCTTGCCGGAACTCTGTCCCTGGAACCCTGTTTCAAGTCTGGCTCCATCCATAATTTTATTCAAAATGGTTTTTCCAGCTTCAGTTGAGGAAGTAGAAGCCTGTATCCACCCTAATCTTAACAGACCACCAGGAACTTTTTATCCCTAGTTCTAGAACATCTCATTCATCCAAAATCAGCCTTCCTTCCCAACCTCCACTGTATTCAGTGGGGTGAGGTGCTGCCTTCCAGTGCTTTGATATGTTAAGCCTTAAGTACACGCATTTATTCATTCATTCATTTATTCATTCATTGTTTTTTGGGTGGCGTACCGAATTGAGGTTACCTAGGAAATGAGATCAGTGCCAAGGTCCTAAGACCCAAGAGCACATGGTTTTACAGGAATCAATAAAAAAACCATTAGTTGATTGTGGCTGGAGAGCTGACTCAGCGGTTAAGAGCACTGGTTGCTCTTTCAGAGGACCTGGGTTTGGTTCCCAGCACTTACATGGCAATAATAATCATTCATAACTCCAGTTCCAGGGGAATTGTATAACATGGGTGTACTTACATACATGTAGGCAATACATTCATACACAAAAAATAAATATATAAAATACTTTTAAAAACAAATGTAAAAAAATATATAAAATACTTAAAAAAATAAATGTAAAAAAAAGATCATTAGTTCAGATTATGTCCATTAATGAAAGTCATTCCCACAGCAGGAACGGAAGGCCAGCAGCAGCTGCAGCAGCCGGTTATATTACATCTGCAGTCAGGAAGCAGAGAGGGAACAGGAAGAGGGGCAGGACTCTAAAACCTCAGGATCTACCCCAGGAAGATCATTTCCTCCATTTCCTACAATCTAAGGACTTCCCAAACAGCACCATCTGCTGGGGACCACATGCTCAAAACACGTGACCCCACTAGGGACATTTCATCTTGAAACCACAATAGACAAGTCCTGTCAGTGTCCACAGTTTACAGATATGGAAACAAAGCCACAGAGAGGGTAAGCGGCTCCCCTCAGACACACAGTAGACGCAGGAAAGGTCTGCTGCTAACCTCTGGACAATACTGCGCTACACAGGCTTTGGGGCCTGGTTGACCTAAGAGTGCGTGATTCGTGATTCGCAGCTTGTTCTTTTCTGATCTGTTCTCAGAAACCCAGATGGCTGCTTAGCAGCCTTAGGACCCAAGAGGGACCCCCAGGGCAAGGACAGTCATGAGATCTGAGCGGATCCCGACTGTAATAACCCCTTGATCAGGACAGTGGAGCAGACACGGCCCGCAGGCATGTCCCTGGTGAGAAAGTGCCCCACACCTAGACACACACAGTCCAGGCCCAGGTCAGGCAGGTGTCGAGGTGTGCCTGGGGGTCATAGGCATTAGTTCATTGCTCCAAGCTCTGAAGGACAATGAAAAAAAAGAAGCATGACAGTCTTCTGCCGCCTATCTTCCATACGTCCAGCGAGTCCCATGACAGTGCTTCTTGTCCTAATGCTAATGTCCTCGGTCTTCAAATTAATGCCATTCAATGGAGAGGGACACAAGCTCTTACCAGAAACCCAACTAACGACACCACTTCAGAAACCTGGACCATGCTCTCTGAGCCCCCGCGGCTAGAACGACGCTCTGGGATGCCAGACTTGGGAAGGAGAATGGGTTCTTTGCAGGAACAGACATAAACTGGGGATAGGTGGGAAGCAGACATGAAATCCAAGGAGAGAGCAGAACACAGACAGCTGCCTCTTCCCGGCATGTCGTTTCTCATCAGGTGTGTCAAATGGGCCCCAAGTTCAGTCATCAGCAGACCAGGCCGTACACTTCAGCAAACAGAGCCGACAGGAGGTAACATCAAGGGAGAGCTTGGCTCTGCTCTCAGTGGGGATCCAGCCCATAGCACCTTGTGAATCACTGTTCAGTTACAAACCTGGGCTTCTTTCACAACCCCCACCACTTCCTTTGTGTTTAAATAAAAACCTCTGGAAAATTCCTATTCTTCTGCCATCCTCTGAGCTGCTGAGCCCTGAAAGCTCCGACCACAGCCGGTGCTGGAGACTTGCTTCAGGGGGCAGTACCACATTTAATGGCTTCACACACGGATAGCAGTTTATGAAGCCTTCACTCCATATTTAACACCATAGCCACTGATGGACTTTCGCAGCTGGAAAGCATGCCCTGGTCTCCTGCACACTGTTTTATAACTGATGGGGAAGATGCCCTCTCATTTGGTAAATTGTATCTGGCCTTTCCAGCCCAGTGGTCATTAATGTTTGTTCTCATCCAATGGACAGATTCAAAGAAATACAGCTCTCATTAGCTCCTGCTCAATTAAGAGTAACGCTCTTCTCCCCATGGCTCAAGGGCCACTGACAGTGTGCTCAAATGCTGCTGGAATTGCATGGCTGAAGAGATCCAGGAGCTCACCCAAGCTGCTTCTGATGCTTCAGTCCCCGGCTCCAAAGGGGCCCAGTGTGTCCTAGCTCCTCCTGCCCCTCCCATCCCTTCATTTTCCACCTGATGGACAATGAAAATAACTAACTGACATTTTTGTGTGCTTCCATGTACCAGGGAGTGCCCCAACCAACATGCATAAATTGTCCCACGTAGGCATGGTAACAAATCTATGACCTCCACAGTCAAACCATTCTATTCCTGACACTCAAGAGCACTTGAGCAAGTCACAAAGAAGAAGCCTACCCCTTTTGTCCTTGAACTAGATCCAACTATCGAGAATGTGGCTCTGTGAAGTCAGCTTTTCCTTTCTCTTCGCTCCTCTCCTTGGACTATACCCATACAGGCAGCTTGCAAAGGCTGGTGCCTGGCCACCACCAGCATGAAGGTAAAGGAAGGAATGGGTCCACCAAATGCACGACCAGAAGGGATGCTATGTTCATACATCTGCAAACTGGAGTTGGAGACAACTGGCTACATGTGTGTTAATAAGCATGGCCTCAGGGCTGCAGAGTTGGCTCAGGGTTAAGAGCACTGGTTGCTCTTGCAGAGGTCCAGGTTCAATTCCCAGTATCCACATGATGGTTAACAACCGTGTATAAGTCCAGTTCCAAGGGATCCGACACCCTCTTCTGACCTCCATGGCAACTGCACAACACAAGCACACTTACACACATGCAGAAAATATGCCCATACACATGAAACAAAAATAAAATATATATTAAAAAAAAAAATCACAGCCTCCATGAAGACACTTTGCCAATATATCAAGGCTTCAAACCCACATGGCCTTTAATTTAGTACATTGACTGTTGGGAATTTATCCTAAAGAACTAAAAAGGGGAGGGAGATGGCTTAGTTTGTAAAGTGCTTGCTGTGTGAAAACCTGGTACCACTTTAGAAGCAGAGTGTGAAGCAGCGACAGGAGGATGCTGGGGCCTGGTGGCCAGCAATTTAGTTGAATTGGTAAGTTCCAGGTTCAGTGAGAGACTCTGTGTAAAAAGCTAAGGTAAAAAGCAATTGAAGAAGATACCTGACATCAGCATCTGACCTACACACACACACACACACACACACACACACACACACACACACACACGCACATGCACAAACACATGAACAAGCACAGAGAGAGAGAGGGAGGGAGAATAGAAGAACGGTATGTATCCAAGGATATTTCTGTCTTTATTATCCTACTAGTACAAGACTGCAGAGTCCAGATGGAAGACTATGTTACAGTACATTTGTACAATGGAATATTATATAGGCATAAAAACACTGAGGCATTTATAGCATGTGCAAGGATCTAGGCTTATCTCCAGCACCAAACACACAACAACAATATTAATAAAACAATATAGGGATTTTTTTTTAGATAAGTTCTCACTATATAGCCCTAGCTGACCTGGAACTCACTATGTAGATCAGGCTGGCCTTGAACTCACAGAGATATGTCTGCCTCTGTCTCCTGAATGCTGGGATTAAAGTTGGGCACCACTGTGTCCATCAATAATGCAGTGGTAAATGTCACTGAAACAACCTCTACCATATTTTGTCAGTGAGAAACGTAAAGTATTATCATGGTTTGTTTTAAAGGTCTGCTTTCTGTTGTTCTATCATCACAGACTATCTCTAAGTGAAGCTGACAATCTGAACAGCTGCTGTTCCAGGGAAGGACTTGAAGTGGCCTGCAGTCAGGAGCAACAGCAATACTTGGGTTCACCCTGTGCCCCTTCAAATCTATTGAATTTACAGCATACGAATGAATCACTTATATAAAAAGTCGATAATATACAAGAAGTTTAGAAACTATTGATGTTTAAGTAGATGTTTAAGGAGCTCATGGTTTATGAAACAGAGACAAAGAGCCATTTAAGATCACAGATATGCAAAGGACAATGAAAAATAATCCAGTAAATTTTCAGAGAAAGGAATAAGCATTTGTCAAGGAGATGCTATGGCCAAACCTGAGCAGAGCTCTGACCTTCTTCTCAACATGTGGCAAATACTGACATCCCTGTCACTGTGGAGAAGGTCTTTCCACTGGGTGGATTCTTAAATACTGAAAGGAGGTCAATTCAGTTATGTTAGGAGCAGCTGAGATCCCAAGTTTGGGGGCTACTCTGGATACTAATATGCCTCCTCTCTAGCCTCCTCACAAAACTATGTCCCCAGCTATGATGGTTAATCTTATGTGTCACTTTGGTTAAACTGTTGTTCCCAGATGTATGACCAAATCTCAATCTAGATGTCTGTGCACAAATAAGCACTGAGATTAAATGAGTATTTATGTCACTAGACTTCAAGCCAAACAGTTTACCCCTCCCCCCAGAACAGTACTAGGCTTCATTCAGGCAACTGAATACCTTAAAAGAAAAAGACTGACATCTCTGAGCAAGAACACTGGCTTCAGACCCAAAGATCTTTAACATCAACTCTTCCCTAGCTTTCTACCCTGATGGTCGGCTCTGTATAGTTCAGACTCTCTGGTCACAATTGCTTGAACCCATTTCTTAAAATAGAGTTCTCTTGAGAAGGGGGCAGGGAGGTCTTGTTGATTCTGTTTCTGTTTCCCTGGAGAAAACATGACTAATATCCATCCAGACAGATGGTTCCTTCCATCACACATCACACATCTCCCCAGGCTTAACCTCTGCTGGCCCCTCATTTGCTGGCATGCATTTACCCATTCCTGCTAGCTGGGTCACTGTGAACTGCAACCAGACCTCTATCATCAGCATATTCTGACATTCAACAGATAACCCGAGTCGGGAACAATGAACGACAGCCCTCCTGTTGCTCGGTGCTGAAGCTAGGTGCTGGATCTGGTTCATCTACGGATCAGCATCCTAGCCAGCTCATCAGTTAAGAACACCAAGGAAGAAGAAAAACTAAAGAGGAAAACAGCCCTTGCCAGTTGCTTTCAATGAACAGAATTCTTTATTTTGTATGTGCCTTCCCACACAGGCACCAGAAGACCTGCCAAAAGTAATTCACTTTTCAGAAGTAAATACCGTAGTCAGGTTTCCACCAAGCCAGGCTTAGCCTCCACTGTCTCAAGACAAAAATCAAATTGATTTATCATTTGAAATAAGATATATATTCAAGTAGAAAAAAATCATAAAGGAAAAGTTATCTGTGATTATTAGCCTGGCTTATAACTCCAAATGTCTAGGATTTTATGGTCTATTTTAAAAGATGAAATTGTAACTCTTAATTCAAAGATCAAAATGCTAATCCTTGAGGCTAGAGAGACGACTCAGTGGTTAAGAGCTCTGGCTGCTCTTTCAGAGGACCCATATTTGGTTCCTAACGTACATCTGGTGGCTAACAAGCATCCTAACTGGATCTCCCAGCTCCAGGGGATCCAATGCCCTCCTCTGACCGCCACAGATATTGCACAACAAGGGTACACTTACATACATGCAAGCAAAATGCTCATACACGTAAAGTGAAAATAAATTTTAAAAACAATTTTAAAGTCTTTCCTCAATCAGATTGAATCCCGTCTAAAAATTTCTCCCTATTGGTTTGCGAAGATTTTTTTAAAAATTATTTTCCTTATTTTCAAAGTGTTCTTAAATAAATTCATCTTTGACAAGTCACTCTGAATTTCAGTTGAATAAAGAACCAATTCGTTTAGTTTTCTGATCAATAAGGCTATTTTTGATGAGTGGCCAACACCAACAATTCTATCCCATAGGAATATTGATTTATAAGCATGTCAGACATAGATTTTATTTTCCTTCCTGTTTTTACTTGCTCTGCTCACAGCTGTTGAGCAGGATGGTAGACACTCTCCCCTGGGAGTGAGGAGGCAGAACAGTGTGTGGCCTTCAGGGGTCATCCTTGAAAGCAGGAAACACTCAGCTTTGACCTGGTCTAGTGAAATCAATACAACATAGCACAGAAAGGAAGCACATGTTGGTGTATATTACAGCAATATTTTTCTTTATTATATAATTTACATTAAATTTTCTTAAAGGACAAGTGGACTTAAATTGACCATGAGAGATACAAAAAACGAGAATGTGATGAATCATATTCAGGTGAATTTTAATCAACACTCTAGGTTTTGCAGGAGGGGCCAATTTTTCTTTTAATGAGGCTATCTTCTTTCCATTCTAGGTTGTGTGAAAATACATAGTGAGAGGCATGTAGACAGGAAACAGCCTGTAGTCCACCCTCAGCGACGCCACATTAGCATTTCAGCAGGTTTAATCGCAAAGCGCTTAGTGTGTTTTATAAGACTGTGAATTACGGTTTTCCATGTAACAGCAGAGTGAAGCAATTTCCTATTCTATAACAACTGGCTTTTTTTTCCATACAGCATGTTACCATCTTTTTGTGAGGCTAAACTTTTTCTGAACCCACAGAACTGGTCAGCAATGGGGTTGGCATTTTACTAATCTCCCTAGCTCAAAGTCCATGTTCTTTTCCTGTGTCCAATTGCCTTAAAATGGTTGTGCCTTTTAACCAGTAAATCATCATTTGGGAATCTATACCAAATCTCAGATATACACAATGAGTTGACAGCATTGCAGAGAGTCAAAAGTGAGCATCTATTAAAAACTAAACAGGCCATGTAAAACAGTCTCCTCGAAAGGGAGCTCACAGGAAAATAGCACAGAGTGACCAGAAAAAAAGAATGACAGTTAAACACTGTGAAAATATTAGGTATAAAATCAATATATCCACAACAGCACTGTAAAAATTATTTACAAGTGCACCAACTCATTAGTCCGAAAATAGGAAAATATTGAAAACCCAGAATTTGGCTTGCTTTTCCTGCACTAACTAAACTTCAAGGGAAACAAATAATAAGGATAATTTTTTTTTAGTCTTTTTGAGACAGGGTCTTTTTGAGGCAGCCCCAGCTGTCCTGGAACTGGCTATGTAGACCAGGTTAGTCTTGAACTCACAGAGATCCATCTGCCTCTGACTCCTGAGTGCTGAGATTAAAGGTGAGAACCACTACGCCCGCCCCTAGGATAGATTCTTATTTGTAGAAGAATTATGAATAACTAATTTAGAAGCATGGACTCAATAAAAATATGGTCACTTCATCCCTTATAAAGCACTGGATGGAGGTTGTCAGTGAATGCTCGTAGGAAGTCTGCCAAAGGAAGCTTACTCTGACCTCACCTGTGCCTATGGGTCATACTGAGAGTGGAGAAAACAGACTTCATGAGATCATGCTTGAATTTCACAGGAAGTACACAGCATGGGAAATACCTAAAATAGTTGAACCTTAATCAGTCCTAGGCTCTGACATAACTACCTGTTTGTAGGAAATATAAAGAACAGAGGAATAAGTTTAAAACATAACAAACAAATCTAGAATATGGGACCTAAAATATATGTAACCTTATTTCTTCAACAAGGTCAGTATCATAGAAATAACGAAAGAGGGAAGGAGGGACATTGTATGTCGAAGTAGTTAAGAGATGGTAACCATACAGTTTATGGTTTTTATTGGTGGTAGGAGGAGAGAGATGGCAGAGATGGGAAGTAAGGCACCACACAGACAGGGCCTGAAGGTCAGCCGTGGGGTGCAGAGGTTCATCGCACTGCACCATTTTCTCTGCCTTTGTGTATGTTTTGAAATTCTATCATAAAAGTAACACTAAAATTTTATTTAAGAGAATGTTAAATGATATAGAAATGAAATTCCATTTATGCAAAAGCTGGAAGGGTGTGGAATAAATAGCTGAAAAAAATATGTATCAGAAAATTCTACTCCAGATGTTGCAGGCTGATTTCTTACACATATCTGAAATGGAATCAGTCCACTCATTATCTGATTTAGTTTTGAATTGATGACTAATTAAAAGATTAATCGTCTTCCACATTCTTTTGGCACCTAACACTACCACCAAATTAAGTAGGAACATCAAAAGCTCTCAGTCTAAGACAGAAATTTAGTGAATTAAAAAGATTTATAATACATACACTCAGTAAACACTTACTTGTTGCAAAGAAGTAACTTGGAACTAGAAAATGACAGAAATTCTGCATATCAATTGTCTGGTCCTCTTTAAAGAGGGTAGGGTGATGATTTGTTTTTACAAAATCCAATGCTCTGGATCACAAAGCAAAGCAAATTTAATTGTGAGTGGAGTGACGAAAGTACTCCCGAAAGCTCTTCTTTTCCAGAGATGTAGTTAAATAGGCTAATAGCAGGCAAGGGTTAAAGAACTCAATTCAGCACATGCCAACACACATTTCATGTAATGACAGATGGAGGTCTAATTTTTAAAACATACTGCATTGTTAAAATACTTCAGAAACATCTATCTAAACAATAGATTAGACTTGATTTAAAAATGAAATCAAGCAACAAAGCCCCCCAGAAGGAATGAAGCTCTAGATCAGCTTCCGATAGAAACAAAGCCCTGGTGCTCAGTAAAACAGTTTAAGCAAAAGTATATGATTAAATTTAAAAATTTTCAGTTTATAAGGAGAAAATTTTTGTTCTTAGTCACTGGTTTGCTTTTAAGTGGAGGTATAGCAACTAGAACTATAAAGGCATTTATAAGATGTTTAAACCAGAGGATAGTCTTAGGTCAGGTACTAGGGAACTGGGCTCTGAGAAGCAAGATCGCACCCAGGAGCTTTGTAAGGAGCACCCTCAGAAGCACCACCTGTAACCCGGGCAGGGGGAGGTGCTGAACTGCGATCGTGTTACTAGAAGCCTAAGTCCACAGGGAGACTGGATAGAAATGGTCCTTCAGAGTGTTTCTAATAGAGACACATAAACATAAACAATGGCCTTTGGAGGCCATTGGAAATGGCCAACTGTAATGAGGTGAGCTCCCTTGGGCAAGAGTCATTCTTGAGTAGACTCAGTAATGAGTTGTTTGTAACAGTAACCTCCTTCCTTCTCTTCCTGTTCCTACTATTCCTCCTCTTCCTCCTCCTCGTTCTCCTTCTCTTCCTCTTCATCCTCTTACTCCTCATCTACATCTTTCTCCCTTTTCTCCTCTTCCTCCTTCATCTCATCTTCTTTTCCTTTTTTGGTACTGGAGATTGAATTTAGAGCCTCATGCTTCAAGACAAACACATTACCACTGAAATGTTATTTCTCCAACCTTTAAAAAAAAAAAAACCTACTTTTTTTAGATAGGTTCTCACTAAATTGACTGCATTTTCCTTAAACTAACTCTGTAGCCCAGGCAGTTCTTTAAATTGCAATCCTCTTGCTTTAGCCTCTCAAGTGAGTAGCTGAGTCGACAGTCTTTTCCCACCAAGGCCAACTAGAAAACAACTCATTGACTGCTTGGGAAATTAGTACTTCAGTCCTAAGGAGATGGCTAGTGCACCTCCCTTTCCATGACATTCTACCTACTTAGTCTTCCATATCTAATAGCTTTAGATAGAGAGCTTATCTCAGTGAAGAATACTGTCATATGATTCCAGATGTTCTCTTTTTCTATGGAAATGTGTGAGGAAGATTATTGTGCCCAATCACAGTGGTTACCACTTTAGCTGATATCCTTGTTTTCCTCTGCCTACCATCCCTTCTAGAGTCCTCACTTACTTACCCACCTCTACTGCTAGTTTGGGTAGGGTGACTTTGATTCTCCTCCCTGAGCCCTGGGTCACCATGATGGAATGACTGTGGTAGTAATGGCCAAGTTCAAGTCATAGCCACTACATTTTCTCGTTTACCACTAGGATCCAGCCTTGATTTACTGTCACTGCAGCCTTACATGGTCCCACCTCCAGGCTGGCCCCTCAGCTGTGTTGCCAAAAGATTCTCCTAAGCAGGTAGCTTCTGGATAAGCCGCATTATAAGAGCAGTGGAACTCATGGACCTATGTCCATTGCTGTTCTGCTTTTGTCACAAATGAGACCATTGATCCAGGGTCACATTGTATGGGATCGTATGTCAGTCTAAGAAATAACTGTAGGCCCTTGGGTGGAGGTGCTGCTTGAATCCTATAAGCCACAAAGGCAAAGCCATTTATGGAATAAATGCCAGGTCCAGTCAAGATAAATTACTGTCACTTCCATTTTGAAAGGGAGCCAATGTAATCAGGCTTCTAAAAGTGACTGGCTGTTCTCTTGAGGAAATAGAGTTTACTGGAGGCTCAGGGGCGATTTCCACTGCTTTCTGGTTGAATATTCAGTAGCGGCAATAAATATATTTAGTAATTAGCTGATTTTTAAGGTGATCCACTTTCAATTATCCAGACCTTGGCTTGAAAGGAGTGGAAAAATGCATTAAGTTCTCCCTGTGTGTGATATTTGTTTTCAATGTACTGTCTTGGTCATGACAGGAAGTTTCAGAGGCTTCCACGTGGCCTTCTGCACTACAAGATCTAACCCTAAAGATCTAAACCACAGTGCTAACAAGGATATTCTGCTAACAGCTATGGATATCCATTTCAATTTTACATTCCAAAATGGATATTTGGGGTCAAAGGACTCACTGTGAGTACATTACCTCCTCCTTACAAGCCCCACTTTAGTCAGTGGTCATGAGGAAATGAAAAACTTCAGGAATGTCAATGGAGGTTGCCATGCTGAAAAGTCTTTATAAGGAATTACCTCCTTTTCCATTGTACATTTACCCATTACCATTATGATAACCTAGATAGCCCATTTAGTATCATAGGAGAGTTACTATGATAAACATAAGTGGTTGTCATGGAATTTCAAGATGCTTCTTCAACCCAATTCCTCCTTTAGTCAACAGGTCTTGTGTCAGAGGCCTGGCTCAGGTCTGGATATTGGCCATCGTTTTTCAGTGGGGTGAAGGTGTTTATTTATTGCTTTTCTCATTACTGTGACTAAATACTTTAAGAAGATATTTAAGGGAGGAAATATTTACTTTGGCTCAGTCTGCTAGTCCAGATCATTGCCGCAGGAAGGAGGGATGGCGGGAGCTGGGGGCTGTGGTGACAGGATCATAAGACTGCTTGTTCACATCTTGGTGGATTGGGAAGCAGAAGACTTGGCCAGAAGCATGCTAGAGAGTCCATTAAGCCCATTTGCTAGGGACTCATTTCACCCAGCAAAGCTCCATCTCCTACATGTGTCATAACCTTAGCTGGGGACCAACTGTTCAGACACATGAGCCTTTAGGAGATATTTTACATCTACACATAATTGGTGTATTACACTTAGTTATCTTCTCCTCTGTCTTGCTCCTAAGAATATCATATTCTAGTACAATGTCTCCCCCTGACCCAGTCTGGGATTTGATTTTCCATTTCAATTACTCATGGTCAACTGTGGTCCAAAATATAACGAATGGGAAACTTCCAGGAAGAAGCAATGCAGAAGTCTTAGATTGCATTGCACTTTGATAAGCACAATAAAAACCTCCCGTTGTCATGCTCTGTCCCAGTCTGGACATGAATTATTCTTTGCCATCACATTCATGCTGTCCACCCTCCCCACAAGTTTGTCACATACTGGCTGACTTGGTGGCGAGAGCCTCTGCTGTGGTATCGCAATTAGCCTTACACAGGAGCCCACTGTTGTATCACCTATTCTGTGTCATCCACCTTACTGCATCCCATTAAACAGGCACCAGATTACCTCATATCATCACAGGAAGAAGGGTGAGCACAGCACATGGCAGTTTGAGAGCAAGACCATGCTTGTACAACTTCCACTATAGCACGGTTACTCAGTCTCTTGCTGTGCTTTATAAATTAAGCTTTATGAATAGAAAACCAAAACATATTAAGATTTGGGTCTATCCATGTTTTCAGGCACCTGCTGGGGGTCTTGGAATGTGTCTGCCATGGATGAGGAAGGGATACTGTAAGCATCTAAACAGATTTCTACAGGGACTGGAAAGTTGGCTCTGAGTAACGTTAAAAGCACTGACTGCTCTTGCAAAGAGTCCGGGTTCAGTTTCCAGCACTCACATGGTGGCTAACAACCAGCCATAACTCCAGTTCCAAAGGATCTGACAACCTCTTCTGATCTCTTTGGGCATTGTACAACATGGGTGCATACACACACACACACACACACACACACACACACACACACACACATGTGTGTGTGTGTATGTATATGTATATGTAAAACAGTAAATATAATAATTAATTAACTAATTATCTCTCTACCAGTGAGACCTTCCTAGCTACCACTTCAGCCTTGGTAGTCATTGTAATACTTGCATGCTCCTTGCTTTGGCCATTTAAATTCTACCAAACAGCTTCTGTCAGCCTGGGGTCTTATCATCTCCATTGCTGTTAGGAAGCCCGGTTCCATAAGAGCATCATCTCTGATATCATTTCTACCTTATGGAGGACAATCACCACTGAGTTTCTCAGTGTTCTGGGGTCTGCCTCACCACCTCATTCATTACAGCTTTGGTAAATGGCTTGTCTTTGGGGTTTACTTGTGACCTAGTTAACCCTTTGAATTTTCTTCTCCTGCACAACCTATCCATTCTAGCTAGCCTTCCTGTTCTCTGAGCCTTTTGATTTTTCTTATCACTGCCTGCTAATATATTCCTCACATATCTCTACTACTGAGTTTGGTAAATGACTTTGCTAAAAATGAAAAGAGTCAATCAAGAGATTCCCAAGAGTAAACCAAGCATAATTCTAAGTCCTGCATGTCAGGACAGATACCACATAGATTAACTTTAGCCAACTGCATATGCTATTCTACTTAATCCAGGCCCTTCAGAATTCAATTCTATGTATTCTTCCATTCCTGCTGGTATGTGTGGGTTAGGTCTTACAACTTATTTTGCACATATTCCTTTTTCTTCCTTATCCAGAGCAACACTTCTCCTGCCTCAGTGACCAGCAAACTTATTCTACAAAAAAATCAACTGGTAAATACTTCACTTTTTGTGAGTCATTTGCCCTCTGTTGAGACTACCCATCTCTCCAGATATAACATGAAGGTTGCCAGAGACAATGTATCATTTAATGATATGGTGGTTGCATTCCAATGAAACATTTCCCCAAGATGTGGGCTGTACATTCTGTAGATTTGGCTTGGAGGCTGCCATTGCTGATTCTAGTTACTGGGTCCAGCCCGTGTCCTGGAACAAAGTTGGGGCAGATCCTGAGTTAGGAACATGATGTCTTGCAAGGAAAAAGCTTCAGAATTGTCTTCAAGAAAGAGAGCAGCTGTAGCTCTTAATGGAGAGTAGTGGGCCGAAGGGGTTCAGGTAATCTGAGAATTCCAGGTTTTTGTAGCATGACACAAATGTCTCCACCCCAAGTCTCAGAATCTCACGTTCCTCCAAAACCAGGGCCCTGACCATAGTGTAGTAGACGTGCTGGGGCTAAGAATTCAGCCTTCTCTGGAGCTCGGCTGTTCTTATAATTAAGTGCAATATTGGATCCTGGCTTTTTTCTGCCTCTAGCTGCATGAGATGAGAGCCTCTTTATAAATAACCGTAGGCTTTCCGGCCTGCACACTTGGTCCTAAGCTGGTGATTAATCACTGCAGCCCTTCATTGCCCTTCTCTAATTTATTTTCTAGCACTAAGCACCTGCCATCCAATTCCACTGTGCTAACAATTACCACTTCCCCTGGACCTATCAAGGACCTTGGACACGGCACCCACAAGTACATCCTTCTCACATCTCATCACAGTGAAAGCTGCAAAGACTGAATGGTGACAGCAGGCTGAAGCCATCAGCACTTCCTGATGGTATCCTGGATGGCCAAAGCCAAGCAGCTGGGGACTCAGCCCCAGTTTACAGTCCCCTTTCTTGGGCCATCCCAGGCTCTCATTGTTTGAATGCTGAGACAGATATTTCCATACAGGATTTAAAAAAATTTTATTGAATGTTTGTGTGCGGGATGTGTATTTCATACGGAAACTGTTTTCAGGTTTAATACTTAAAATAATTCCACAGTTGGAGAAAATGAACTGTGATTTCCTAACGTAGGCCTTGAGCAATCCCATGCATTGCTGTCAGATTTGTTCTAGCTGAGGATGGGAAGCAGTCATGGAGTGGAGCCTGCAGCCATCATCCCTTCACTGCAGAGGGGGTGTGGTATTGAATAGGGTAGTTCCCTTCTGCAAGGAGGATCCCCCAAGAGGGACTTATCAGTGCTTATCCAACAAAGGCCTGGGTGCCTGGCAGGGAGGGAATGAGTTCCTGTGTTCTGCAGGGTCGGGGGGTGCACACCCCGATGTCAGCAGGACAGCAGATAGGAAACCAAGCATTGCTGTAATGCCCATTGCTGGGGTCCTGGGAGAAGCCCCCAGTCTAGTTCATTATTCTCACTGTAATTATTCCTAAAGACATTCTATGCAGTGAAGAAAATAAAGCCCCACTGGTCTACTGTTTATAGAAATTCTAATGTCTACTTTTGACAGGTAAAATAATGAGAGAGAAACAGATACAGAGGGAGGGAGGTAAGAGAAAGGGAGGAAGGGGAGGGAGGGAGGGAGGGAAAGGAAAAATCAGTTCCTTCCAACTTACCAGCACCACTTCTCCTTAATCGAACATACACGTCACAACAGTCTATTTCTCTACCATTTAACAAGCACCGTTTTTCTGCTTTGACATGGCAGAGAGGAAGAGTATTTAGAGTGCCATAGTGTTGAATTGTGACATTGGCAAGCTCAAAGAGGCCTAATATAAGTTAAAATAGAGACTATTTAAGTTGTAATGAAAGAAGTAAACTGCTTTTAACTGTTTGCGGCATTTACAGATGCCTAAACAGATGCTGCCCATTTCCTCCTAAAGTTGGAATACTATTGTAGGTAGAGTTTAAAATTTCACCTTAAACTATCTGAACTTTGAAGCTACAGACTTATAAATCCCACAGAAAGTGTCTGAAGATCTTCAAGCATTGTTATAGCACTTGCGTAATTTTAAGTTCTAATGAAATTGTGAAAAGTTTACTTCCAGGTCCTGTGATTCTTTTCTTTCTGTCCAACATTCATTAGTAACTAGGACTTTCATCTTCAAACAACTTCAGTGTTTATTTCCCTGTGAAATTTTGTACAGTATAGATGTGTGGACTCTCATTGGCCTATTTTTAAGTGCAGTCAACTATTTGGTCTCTGTTCCTGTAAAAGTAGGGAGAACAGATCTCATTGTACCAACTCCTGTTACATTTAGTCTTCTGACCAGGTAGGTTTTCAACAAGCTAAATATAAAGTGTCTGTGCATTCATGAACACATTTCTTCATGCACCTAGGGTCATCACACGTCTAACTGCCTACTTCTAGCATCAATAAAAAAAAAAAAAAAAAAAAAAAAAAGACTTAGACTCTACAATGCAGGAAACCAGAGGCCACTAGTCCCTGAGGAGGCCCTGAGGATCCTGCAGAGATGACTGAGGTCAAACACCAGGCAAGGATATTTCCAGATTCTTAGTCTGCTTCTGACTTATGGGATTCAGACAGTATAACCATCCCAAGCTGATGCTGACATAGCATAAAAATAAGACCCACCACACCACAACTTATCTACAATCCAAATTCCCACTACTCTAACTATGAAAGGATTTCTGTGCACTTGAATGGATAGGAGGCTATTCCTATGCTTTGGCGTGAGTAGAATATGTCTGTCTCTAGAAAAATCAATGCACTTATAATGTACCATAATAATTTTTCTAAAGGTCAGGTATATGAATCTATAAACACAGGTGATTTCAAAGGTTTTTAGATACAGGTGTAGAAGTCTGTCCTTAATGGCTCCTTTTTTCCTTATGGCCAGGTGTGGTCCCTCCCCTTCCTTCTCCACTCATCATTAGCTAATCTGAAGTAAAAGTCACCCTTGATCTGGCATCCTCCAAATGTTAGCATTTCTTGAGCTCCTTGTTACCTAAGTTTTGGTATGCGCATACTGTTTCTGCAAGCGTTTAGTAGCAAGTCCTATGTTAAAGATGAGGAATGTGAGAGAGATGCCCAGTACAATAGTGCAGGTCAGGAGCACCCAAGTGCAGAAGTGGTTGGCACCCGCCTCCAAGTACAGCCATTGTTGCTTGTTCTTACACAGGAAACTGAATTTACTTGAGGAGACACTGTTTTTCAAGGAGCATTTAATATTCAGCCAGGACATTGTCCCAGTGTCCTGAAACATAAAGTGTACTACAGTAGTTCTCAAGTGCAATTCGGTGAACCCTGGCTGTCCTTGAGATCCTTGAAGATTTGTAAAGCTGAAGCCATTTTTGTAATAATTAAGATGTTATTTTTTCTCTCATCCATGTTCTTCCACTAGAGAATAGACGCGTTTCCAGGGTCTACATGATATACTTTATATAAGAGGTTTAATGCAGAAGCGGATATAGGAAGCTAGTTGTCTTGTTTCAAGGTGGAAATTAAGGAAACTGACAATGATGCATGTTATGTGTGTTCATGTACTGAAAACCTGAATGCAATAGTGTTGAGAGGTAGGACTTTTATGAGGGGATTAGACCATGTGTGTGTTGTGTGTTATAGATGGGGTACACGCACCAAGTACATGTGTAGAGGTCAGAGTAAACTTCTGGTGCTAGTCCTTGCTCTCCACCACAGACAGTATCTCATCATTCACCATGTTATACAGCAGGGCAGCTGGCCTGCGAGCTTTGGGGGATTTTCCGGTCTCCACCTCCCATTTTCCCACGGGAGCCCAGGCGTGACAGGCGCATATGCAATTGCACCCAGATTTTACATGGTTTCTAGAGATTTGAACTCAGATATTCAAGGCTTGCAAAGGAAGTGCTTTCCCCGCTGGATCATCTCCCCTGCCAAGGCACTACTCTTCTGTGATAGATTAAATGCTGCTAGCACCTGCAGGCGGCCTGTGAGTGCAGCCCTCTCTCCTCCCCCTTCCCTTCCTCTTCTTCTCTCTCCTCCATTTTGTTGTGCTTTTAAAAACATTTTAATACATGTTATTGAGGTTTTGTATATTTTGTACAATGCATTTTAATACTTAGACCCTTCCTCTATCTGCACCTCCCCATGGTGCCCCACTGGATTTCATGCAATCTGTCATATATGCTAAGGCCTACTGAGTCAAGTTGGTGTCCCCAGATGTCCCTTGGTGAGTTCATCTAGCCTGGTCAGCTGTCTAGCATCACTTCCTTTAAGACGACCAACTCTCCCTCACCCTGCAGTGATCAGCTGCCAAGTTTCCTGGATAAACCTGGGGCTTCTTGCCCATTCCCCACTTCTGTGCTGAGTTTTTGTCTGGCTGGAGTTTGCATGGGTCTTGTGCAAGCCTCCACCATTGCTGCATGTTCATATAAACAAGTTCACAGGGGCCTGGGAAACTGTTTCCTTACGGTCACCCACCAGCCCTGGCTTTTACAATCTTTCTGCCCCTCTTTCACAGTAGTTGGGAGCCCTGGGTGGCAGAGGTGTAATACAGGCGTCCTCTTCAGGGACATGCACTCTATAGTCTTTCCCTCTCCATTTTGGTTGTAACTTTTTGTGTTAATTGTCCTCTACTGCACAAGGAAAGCTTGCTGGTGAGAGCATTAGTATTCTCTTTCTCCCATGTTCCATCGTGTTCCATGGGCCTTAGGTGTAGAGATGCCATTGTATATCTGTCACTTAGGGCTGAACATCTCACACACACTTACTCTCTGTGTGTGACCAAATGGTGAAACTGTAATAGTCTTCAGAATGAAGCTTCTTTGATGAATGGTAATAGGTATATGTGTATGAAAATTTCATGATTTTGTCTTTCTGTTGTTTGGTTTTAGACAGGATCTATATACTAGCTTGGGCTGACACAGAACATACTAAGTAACCTAGGTTGGCCTCAAGTTCATAGCAGTCCTCCTGTTTCAGTCTCAGCCTTCTCAGTGCTGGGATTACAAGAATGAGCCATCAAGTGTGGCTTCTCCCTTGTCCTTCTGCCCTGCCTTCCATTATGAAACAACACATTACCAGATGGTGGTACCTTGATATTGGATGTTTCATCCTCCAGAGCTATAAGAAATAAATTTCTACATAAATTACCTAGCATTCTTTTACAAAAACACAAAATGGATTAAGAGAGAAAATTGGTACTGAAAAAATGGGACCATGTTATAGCCATTATAACAAATACCTGAAACAGTAGAAAATGCTTTGGAACTGGGTAATGAGCAGAGGTTATAAGAACATGGAGGAGCAGTCTGGAAAAGTCCTGTGTTTCTGTGAAGGGAACGTCTGTCAAAAGTTCAGAAGCTAGAGCTGTAGGTGGGGCTTAAATCCTCTTAGGTAAAACATAAATGGTCTGACAGAAACATGGATGATAAGGATCATTTTATGAGATATCAGATGAAAAATAGGAATATGGTTTTGGAAACTCAAGTTCATCTTGATTTTGAACTAGCAATGAACTTGGTGGAAGTGTATTCATACCCTAAGTCCTTATAGAAGACGGAATTTAGAAAGAATGAGTTAGAATATCTATAGAGCAAAAAGCAGAAGATATCGTATGGCTTCTCTTATTTATAAATAAATGAGACTAAAAATAAATTGAGGATAAGACATAATTATAAGATGATCTTGTAAAGAGTTCAAAAGAGTATGGTCAAGAAAGAATACTGAGCTCAGCCCTGCTTGAGTCACTCTCTCCAGGTATACCCCATGTTTCCTTGATGTGCTTGATGCCACAAGACAGTGATTTCCAAATGGCAACTATAAATATTTTCAAGGAACTGAAAGAGTACATGAATAAAAGACTAAAGGAAGACCATGAAAACAGTTGAATGAAATAACTAAAACAATTCAAAATATGAAATTAGAATTCAATAAGGGGATAGATCTTTGAAGAAAAGCCAAAGTGAAATATAACTTGAAATGAAAGACTTAGAAACTAAATAAAACAAAAAATTCAGAGGAAAGGATCAAAGAGGAAGTGGAGGAAATGGAACAGAGAACATCTGCTTTTGAAGACAAGGTGGGGAAGTGGACTGCTCAGTCAAAGAAAAGGTCACATCTAAAATAACATAGGAATAGAACATGCAAGACCTCTAGGACACTATAGAAGAACAAACTTACAAATCACAGAAGAAGGAAAAGAAACCCAGGTTAAAGACACAGACACTTAAAATTTTTTATTGAGCTTTTGTACATTTCATACAACAGTTCTTAATCAAATTGAGACCCCCTTCCCCTACCCAAGCTCCCTACACACATCCCTACTGCTGAACCTCATGCGTTCCACCATTCGTGTTAAGTTCTATCCAGTCAAGCAGTTGTACCCAGATGTCCACTGGAGTCTAGTCAGCACTAATTTTTAACAAAATCATAGAAGAAAACTTCCCAAATTATGGCACAAGAGGCACAAAGAACACCAAGTAAATGGGACAAGAAAAAAAAAAAAAACTTCCTACATCATATAATAGTCAAAACACTAAAAACATACGAACAAAGAAAAAAAACTGAAAGCTGCGAGAAAGAGAAATCAAGTCACATATAAAGGCAGGCCCATCAGAATAACAACTGACTTTTCAGTGGACACTCTCAAGCAAGAAGGGCTTGCACTGATTTTCCACAAGTCATGAAAGAAAAAAGATGCCAGCTCAGACTACCATATCCAGCAAAACTATCCAGTGTAATTTAAGGAGAAGAAAAATTCCCCATGATAAAAACAGATTTAAGGAATTTATGTCCATGAAGTCAGCTTTTCAGAGAATACATGATGGAATAATACTTCAATCTGAAAAGGAGATTAAACACTCTCAAGACGGAACAAAGAATAAACAATCCCAGAACATTTAATCAAAACAATACTACAACACCAACATAACAGGAATTAATGAATATTAGTAAATAATAACCCTCAATACTGGTATCAAGAATATACAAAGAATTTGGGGCTGGGGAGATGGCTTGGCTGTTAAGAGCACTGGCTGCTCTTGCAGAGAATTGGGGGTTTGATTCCCAGAACTCAAATGGTGGCTAGTAATCATCCATAACTCCAGTTCCAGAGGATCCAACGCCCTCTTCTGACCTCTGCGGCCACTGCATGACATGAGTGAATTTACAAACATGAAGGCAACACACACATACACATAAGATAAAAATAAAGTATTTTTAAAAAGAAAAAATGTACAAAGAACTCAGAAACCTCACATCAAAATAACAAACAACCAAGTTAGAAATTGAGGCAAGGTTCTGAAATAGGAGTTTCCTAAAGATGAAATACAATGGCTGGGAAATAATTTTTTTTAAGTTGTCAACATTTTTAGCCATCAGGGAAATGCAAATTAAAACCACTTTGAGATTTCACTTTACCCCAGTCAGAATGGCTACGATTCAAAGAACAAATGGCAAGTGCTGGCAAGGATATGGGGAAAGGGGAACACTTACTGCTGGGAGTACAAACTTGTGCAGTCGCTATGGAAATCAGTGTGGGATTCATCAAACAGCTAGACATAGATCTACCACAAGATTCAGCCATACCATTCTTGCGTATATACCTCAAAACCATATATCCTACTACAGACATGCCTGATCATCCATATTCAGTGCTGTTCTATTCACAATAGTCAGGAAATGGAAACAACCTAGATGTCCATCAGCTGAGGAACAGATAATGTATGGTACACAATGGACTGTTAGGAAAAGTGAAATTACGAAACTCATGTAAATGGATGGAACTGAAAACCATTATTCCGAGTGAGGCAACCCAGATCCCTAAAGACATATGTTGCACGGTCTCTCACAGAAGTGGATGCTGGCGTTGACTGCTTAGATATGTGTGTTTCAATAGAAAAACCCTCAAAGGTCAGGAAACTAGTATCTGGCCATGGAGAGGGGGTATGGGAAGAGACACAGAATTAAATGATATGAAGGGGGAGGGAAATCATGGAGTAGGAAGAGTTAAATGAGGTGGGGAATGGGAGGGCAGGAGAGAGTATGGGAGAGACAACTCATACCAAAGGCCTCAAGAAAAGGTTATATGGAAACATCACCACAGAAGTTTTTAAAGTATATACATGTACAATTAAAAAAAAAAGAGATTAAAAGGAATTACCCCACAATGGGGGAGAAATTGCCTCTACTAGATATCACAGGCTAGCAAAGAAAAAACCCAAAATCAGGAAAGAACTCCCTCTCGAAAAGCTATTGACCAGGGTCCCATGAACCCTCAAATAGCACTGGGCATTGCTCCTGTTTTTGATTACCCAGAAGAACTTGACAGCAAGACCCTATTGCTGAAAATATGAAGTGTAGATCAGAAAAAAATCAAGCTGGTACTTCAAAGCGTCATCTCTCCTGGCTAGCGTTCAGAGTGCTGGAAGGCGTCATGCATGCTACCAAGAGTGGAGAGTAATTATCAACCTTCTCCAGCTGTGAGTCCTGAGAACTGTAACAACTGGCCTCGTAAGACAAGTCCACTGGTTCAATAGTGGAACAAACGTTATGGGAGTAACCAACACTTTCCAATTGGATTTAAAGTCTGCTTCATAAGATGGAGCCCATAGCCAACATTGATATTGAGCCTAGGAACCTGTGGTAGACAGGTCCCAAGCCATAGGGGAGAGCCTAATACTAGTTTTCTGCTAAACAGATACTGTATTACACTGACTCCTAATGACTTATGGATATCCATAGATTAATGCAACTCTCAACTCTATCAGAGAAGCTTCTTCATGTAGCTGATGGTGATTAACATAGAGACCAATAATATACAAAGAATTCTATATTCTCTGGCTAGTGTACAGAGAATAAGGGACTGCAGACCGCTTATCCCTTAATAGGATAGCTATATCAAACTTCTGTTTCCCAAGGCTCAGGGATCATTGCAGAGGAAGAAATAGAAAGGTTAAGAGCCAGAGGGAGCAGATGATCATAAGAAAACAGTTTTCCAGATAACTGGGCAGTTACTCATATGAAGTCATAGCAAGAGAGACAACATTCACAAGTATCATGTAAATTGAAACCAGAGAAAATTCCAACATAGAAGAGGGAAAGTGGGCAAGAAACTCCAACCATAGCTGAGGAGCAACTGGTACCCCAGATGCTGGGGAGATTGTCTTTTTTAAGGGTGTGACTCTGGGTAGGTTAACCAAGCACCAGTGGACAAATCTACACCAAAGGTTATGTGGAGACACAAATTTGACTCCATAGGCATTTAAAAGAATGAAATGGGGCGGACTGGTAATGGGGTGCAGAGAAAGGAGGGCGTCTAAAAATAACTGGAATATCTCATATGAAATTTGCAAAAATTCAACTAAAAATTTTAAAAGGAAAGCAAGAGTTAAGTGAGAGTACTTAGAATTTGCTTCATAAGTTCTGTTTTTCTTGTCCAAATCTTACAGAATACTCTGATAAACAAGGAAAAACTGTTCTAGGAAAACTTACCACAGTATGTAACATTACTACATGACTTTTATTAAGTGAGACCTCAAAATTAAAGTTGCTATGCAGCAAGGGAGGGAGGAAGAGATGTGAGTCTGTGGCCACCCGTTTGCTAGAGATTGATGAGTGGGAACATGGCCCTGAGGGCATTTTTCAGAGATCTTTGAAACACAGTAGCTCAGGATCTCCAAAGATGTCTGTGGGATTAGAGACCATCAAACTGGACTCTTGCCTCTTGAATTTCAGCCCTGTGTCCCTTTGTCACCATACCTGTGTCTCAAGCAGTCTCCTTTGTAGCTTGACCCACTCCTGTGGAAGGTACAAGATAACCTTGGTGACTTGGTGATGCTAATTTTGCAACTTTCACCTAGATTTCAAAGGATATCACAGGCAGAGCAGAGCAAGCTCACTAGGACAATGCCCAGAGATTAGTAGGAACAATACTAACATGAAATTCCTGGAGGTCAATGCCTTGTAGACGGGGAGTAGGACAGTCTTAGAGACCACAGCTCTGCAAGGCCACAAACGTGTACTGAAGTCTGGGAAAGCTACAACATGAAACACCAGACAAGAGCTCTTGGGTGGACTAAGCCCAGAAAAGTCAAAATAGCAGGGCTGTCTAGAGGCCTGTACATCCAACTCCTATCCCAGTGTGCACAAGGAGTCAAAGAGGACTAATATCCAGCTTCAAGACTTAGCATTGGTTCCTCTGTTAAATCTGCAACCATTTCTCCCTTTGGAGTGTGAATGTCTAGTTTGTGCTCTTATCATTGTACCTTGGAAGACATGCTTTTTAATATTAAGGCTCATAGTTAAAGGAGAATTTGCCTTAAGATGAATTAAGTTTTGAGTTTCTCCTTTCTGGATTTAGATGAGACTTGGGATTTTTAAAAAATATTTTATTATTTTATGTATATGAGTATATTGCCTGCATATAAGTACACTCATGGCCTGCAATGCCTGTGATGAGAAGAGGGTGTCAGAGTCCATGGAACTAGAGTTTTAGACAGTTGTTAGCCACCATGTGGGTGCTAGAATTGAACCCAAGTCCTTTGCAAGAGCAGTCTGTGCTCCTAACCACCAAGCCATCTCTCCAGCTCCAGAGACTTTGAAATTCTGAGCTGATATTAGAACTGGTTAAATCTTCAGGGGCTAATAGGATAGAATAACTGTAGTTTATATTGTGAGTACATGAACTTGGGGAACAGGGCTGGCAGGAAGTGCTATGGTTTGACTGTGTCCTCCAAAAATCATGTGCTGAATTCCCAATGCAAGAAAGTTGAGAGGGGATTCCATGAGGAGGCTCCGCCCTTACGAACAGATAAATAATGCTGTCACAGAGCTCCTCTGCTATAAAAGTAGGCTTGGCACACTCTTGGTTTTTTACAGCATGCAAAAAGGTGCTTGCTAAATGCTAGATGATAGTACCTTAATATTCAACTTCCCAGCCCTCCAGAACTGAGAGATTTCCTTTTTTCTTTACAAATTTTTTAGTCTGTTGCCACAGACTAAACACAAAATAGATTAAAGCAATTTAAGATTACTTACCTCATACAACTTCAGGTAAGTTATTCTTCATGAATATATACTGTTAATAATTTTATTACTTTTTTGACAGGATCTCATATATCCCTGGCTGACTGTAACCTTGAGAATATACATTTGCCTCTAACTCAAGAGTGGTGGGATTATAGGCATGAACTACCATGCCCAATTTATGCATTCCTAGGGATTAAACCGCTTTCATGCATGCTAGACACTCTACCAACAGTTACATCCCCAGCCCTCATTTTATTTCTAAATGAATAAACATTTTAAAATTTGTTTTAATTTATAATACAGTATATATCAATAGATGCAATCAACAAAAACAAAAGCTCTCTAGAAACTCCAGTACTTAAGAAGTACACAGAATCTGAAAGTAAAGAACAAAAAGCAACATCAACCCCCTTTAATGACTGCTAGGATAACGTGCACTCCGTAGCTTCACGACCTGGATTCATTTCCCAATTTGACCACTTACTAATCTAGAATCTTTTTTTAAATGTCTTACAAAACTGTTTTTAAAATCACATATAGCATCTCAGGTGTTTTAGCTTTGTTACTAAATTTTCACACACATATTTATATATAAATGTATATGTATATATCTCTATATGTATTTCCAGGAATCCTCCAAGATTCAAGATGAATAAGGAGAATATATTCCTAAATTACCCAATTTTCATTTACTTGAACTAGAAATATGAAAGACATCCTGGAACCAGAGTCATGTTTCAAGCACCAATATTACATTTCCATTTACTCTGTTTACTATGGATTTAATAATCATTCTCAGGCAGTAAGAAATGCAAAAATCTCTTTGGAAAATCTTAATTTCCACATATGCAAGCCCTGTGTTTACAAAAGGGAAAGTGGGGCAGGTCAACATATCTGAGACACATTATCCCAAGTGAAGATGGTTCTTAAAGACTGGAAAAGCAGATAGGATTAATAATAAAATATAAGGTAGCATAATAATAAATAATTCAGGATTTGGAAACCTTACTCAATGAAATGAATGTTGTAGATTTAAGAAACACCATTCAGGTGTTTTATTATTTTAAGATTTGTTTGTTAAATATAGGTTTATGCTAAATATATACTCTTTAGTTCCTATAAAAAAATGCATTACGCTTGCTCAGAAAGTAGTAGTAAAAAAAAAAATTGCTAGATGTGAACAGCTTCCAGAATAGTGGTTAGCAAATAAATATACAGTTGATGAAATCCTTCTTCCTCTGTCAAATACAAGTTATCTAACACCATCCAGAGCACAAATTCTTGTAATCACAATGCAAGGATGAGATGGGGTGATGAGTAGTGACTTAAATCAGTTCCAGTGGGTTATCACAGTCTAACGTGATGAGTCCAGTAGGCTCTCATTTTTTAGCACAGGAGACAATGATTATAAGCAGAGAGACCTTGGGCTATTAAACCTGGTCACTCCTTCTTAAGGGTGATAGGAAGATTAAATGAGATAACATAATGTATGCAGTCTTGCCCCTTAGGAACACACTGACAGAGAAACTCCAGCCCAAGGTAGTCAGTAGAAAACAACAGATTCATGTAAAATGTGTTCCAGTCTCTAGTGTGTAGATTCAGTGGTATAAAGCAACTGTGTTATTATGGACAAGAATTTCATGGGTCAATAATCTGAAGGGTTTACATGGAGTTCTGGCTTGGCTCTGTCTTAAGATTGCAATTGGAAATTGGGGACTATGGAAGGCTCAAAGGCCTGACATGCAAAGCCGTGTTCCCAGATGCAGGCAGTTAGTGCTGGCTGTTAACAGGTATCATCTGGGACTATCCAACCAAGGACCTACATGTGGTCTTTTCACATAGCCCTGGACTCCATACACTATCCCCTCCTCAGGGGGTGCTCAGACTTCTTGCATAGAGTCCAAGGATGCAAAGTCAAAGCTGAGTTGCTTCTAATGGCTGTTAGGAACCGGAAGTATCACTTCTATAGCATTTTATTAATTATGAGAGTGACCAACTGCAGCTCATCATCAAGAAGGGGAAGCAGACCTAACTGTCTAGTAGAGGAGTCAAAGAATGAGACAATCTCAAGGCTACCAGGACACTAAATACTTTTGTCTGTACTGTCCCCCAAAGCAATGAGAATGCACCCCTGAGAAAGTCCCAAGTATTATTGGGTGCTTACTTCCTGCTTTCTCCAAACCCATTCTGCAGAATTCAGCCCACCTCAGCTTGAGAATAGAGTGGGAAGAAACAGTTACTGTCAATTCTATCTTAAACAAATTTGCATTGTACACCCCATTAGCATGGGGCTCTATCAGTGCAAGCTAGGTACACCCCAGCACTGGCTTCACTATTTTTAGCACAGCTTTACTTTCTCCCCAATTGGCAGTCCAGCCAACCCTGGGTAGCAAGGTAGCTCCACTCCCTGATCTGGTGGAGAGCCACAGTCTCTCTGCCATGCCCTAAGGCACCATCCAGATCTGTATGAGTGAGAGCAACATACTTCAGGTTCATGGGGTGAAAAGAGGCAGAACCTAGCAAATTAAGCTTGTCTAGGGTTAATCAACCGTAAACTGGTCCTGTCACCCCTGCACACGCCATTGGCCCACATTTAGTCACACGATCACAACTGCTGGTGGGGAGGCTGGGGAAAATCTCTAACTGGAAAGCCACATTCTTGGAGAAGAGAGAGAACAGGCTAAAGAACAGTCTGTCCCACAAATGACCCATACATTATAATACTCAAATGTGGGCAGCATTAACAAGCTAATCAAATCTAGATCTGCACCAATTTTAGTATCACAACATTGTAACAACTGCAAATGAGTCTGAAATAAATGACATTCTTCAAAGTACTTACTTCTCTAAGTCTACACTTTGCTTGTGTTTGTCTACTGATGTGCACAACACAGCTTTTACTTGGCCTCCTACATATAAATTATTGAAGATTCCAAATTAGTAATGTCCAGTGGGACCTTAAATGATAGTTAAGGTAGAGATAAACAATTAAAAATCCAGACATAGGCAAAAATGTGTTACTTACATATCTGTTGCTTACATCCTAAGTACAGAAAAGTGTTTTCTTTCAGGTTATTACAGATTATTATCAGAATTTCTAGACTTAGGGTTTTATTCACAGTTGCTACAAATTTGACCGAGTACACTTTTACGGCCCTACCTTCTGAGAGGATGGATGATGCTTAGGACATGCTAAGAACAATGAGCAAGCCAGATGATGGTAGTGCATGCCTTTAATCCCTGCACACAGTAGGCAAGTGGATCTTTATGAGATCCAGGCCAGCCTGGTCTACATACAAAGTTCTGGGGAGGCTACAGGGAGACCCTGTCTCAAAAAAACTAAACAAGCACTGAGCAAGGTATTATCTCAAGCTTCTGCCTGCTGTCTCCTTTAAAAGGTTATTGAACTTCCAAGTCTATGAAACAGCAATACTACAGCTTACAGCGGGGAATCATAAAATGTGCTCATACTCAGCACAACAGGAATTTATGATACACCAAGCAGAAAGAACACATCAGAGCAGCATCCGTTCTGGGGACAAACAATAAAAACAATCAGCCAGGCCGCCAGGGGCTTCTGCAACTTTCACAGAGAAGAGCAAGCTACATTGTCTCAGCTCTGATCCCAGTCTTGATGTCTCATGCTGAAGTCAGACTAACCAACTTGGCAGGGCCATCTGGTCCTGGGATTAATTCCCAGAGGAAACACTCCCCACAGGCAAGAAGGGCAGATGAGCTAACTTTATAAATGATGATGTGTACAGAAGTGAGAAAATGGGTTGTCCCACAAAGCCAAAAGTCAGAACGAAGGATCTCCTGATGGGCAGCAAGAGTAGCTGATAAAATCAATGGAGATGGATATATAACCAGGTACAAACTATCAGTCCTAGACTAATATGGGAATGGTTGGTTGGAGATAACTAAGTTATTAGCTCAATGGAAGGAGGTAAGTACCAAGTGACAGAACCATGGCTCGAACACCATGGCAGCAGTCAAGTAATGAACCAGACACCGATGCTTGCTGAATGAAAACTGAGAACTACAAAACAATTAATACACACATTCAGTTAGGTGTAAACTAAAATCACGCCACGTGCAAAGCACTACCAGGGTATACAGTTAAGTCTGTGTCAGAGGTATCAAGAGACAGTACTTGTGTGGGACGGATGCTAGAAAAGGATGAAGGAACAAAATTCAAACCAGGGAACCCCTTTCTCTTTCTAATAACAATGAATTTGTATCCTGGGGTATAAATAGTTAATTCAATTCTGCACCCAAAGTTTAAAAATAAAGTAGACTGGCAAACAAAGCTACTTAGCAAAGACAGGGTGACTGCACCCTACTGGCCTCGACTTACACTGTCAAGGTACTGTCCAAGACAGTGGCCTTTGATGTGACATCTTTTTACATGGAAGGGTACTTGATATACTAATTCTGTCCTAGAACTCTACAGAATGGATCCTTTGAATGACTAATTGGGCCCTTACAACAACTGGTGAGATAACACCTGCATTTTATAGATTAAAAATTAAATCACATTTCCAGTGTCACAAAAGTAGTTCAATGGCTGTCTTACTTATTATTGCCGTGATAAAAACACTGACCAAAACCAACTTGAGGAGGAAAGGGTTTATTTTACCTTACAACTCCCAGGTCACAATTCATCCTGACGGACCACAAGGTAGGAACTCAGGGCAGGATCCTGGAGCACAGACCACGTAGGATAGCTGTTTACTGGCTTGCTCTCCTGGCTCGTTCTTAACCCGCTTTAAGACAATATAGAATCACCTGCCCAGGGAAGGCACCACCCACAGTGGGTTGGGCAATCCCACATCACTCAACAATCAAGAAAAAGTCAGACCAACCTGACTACAGGCAGTCCAATGGAAGCAATTCCCCACCTGAGGCTCCTTTTACCCAGGTGTGTTAAGGTGACACTAATGCTATCCAGTACAATGACTATGAACTTCAAAGTGAGCTTCATTGCCAATACATGAGTGTTTTCTCCTAAAGTACCTAAATTCCTAAATTAAGAATCTCTCCAGAGACTTAATCCTTTAAAAGTAATATCTAAACAGCCTTTTTCCTCCAAGCAGCTCCCATAAAAGTAGTCTCAAAAACTGTGTCTAAGTGCTAGCACTGCCATTCTTTTTCCATTTTAGAAAACAACACCCCCTACCACTACCACCCAAAAAAACCTCATAGCAAGCTACTGACATGCTCTTTCTTTTTGCCTGCATTTCAACAAAGTGCCCAGGGACACGGACCACTTCCTAAGCCAAACACATTCAATGAGTGACATTCAATTTTGCCTCAAAGCCCCTGACACAGATCCCAGTGACATGCTATGATAAGTTATTCTGAAATTTAAACCAATTTTAGAGAAGACATATCACTTATGTCCCCCACATTATGCTGCCAGCCAGAAAGCATTTGAATGCAGAGGCAATAAAGCAACTGTCAAGCAGTGATGTAGGTCCTGGAGCCCAACAAACCCATCACCATTTAAAAGCTTTAAACACTACTCAAAGATGACATCTGAAGACCAGTATGATCTGGCTCTATTTTATTAGAACAGAACAAATGAAGTAGCAGCAAAGATCCCACAGTCTGGCCTCCACTGGGCCTCCATCGAGGAAAGTGCAGCAAGACAGGCACTCTCACTTTCACCCTCTAGAACCTCACTTGGGCCCTAAAGTGCATCTGCTTGGTGGTATTGTTCTTCATTCCTGTTTTCAGCATCCATTTCGACTTCATCCTTTGGACATACTGCATGTCCCGCTCTCGCACCAGAGCTGCGCCTATGGTTGGAAGGAGGGTAAGAAATGAAGCAAAGGTCTTATTTATAGTCAGAGAAAGCCAAATCTTTGTAGAGAATTTACAAAGTTAGTCTGTGGTAAGTGGGTCTAAGCAATGGGCCTCGGGTGCCATGTGCACCCCAGAGCATTTAAGTTGCACCCCAGAGGCATTTTCAGTGGCCTTTAGGCACCAGAGCTTTCCAAGCCATCCAAAAGGCACGGAAGAAAAGAAGATCAGCTTTATACAGCACATACCTCAGAGATTTAATAGCACACTCATGAGGTTTCAAAGCTTAGTAATTTCACTTGTCAGCTTTACTCATTTGAATCTATTTCTATGGAAAAAATCACCATAAAGGACTGATAACTAGCTTGTACTATGGGCAAACACTACATCACACATGTATTACAACAGCCAACCAACCCTCTAGCACTAATGCAGGTCCTATTAATCATCTCCATTGTATAAATGAGCAAATAGATGCTTAGATTTGCTAATGTTCATCACATGAAGAGTCTATAACATAACATCACACATGACATGGTAGAGTCTATATCTCAAGCTACTAACCACAATGATACTATTTAATTTCAGTGTTGCCTCCAGGGTAATTTCAGTTTGTGATGATTACTAATTCTTTTTATAACTATTATCATCTGAAAATGTTCAGGAAGTACATTAAGTTACTGGAAGAGGAGTATTAAGATTTTAAGTCACAAAGCCTTTGGCTTACTGCCACAAAGTATTAAGCAGTAATGGCCTGGCATTAAGATGTCAGGCTTCCCCTGGAGAGGATCAATAAGGACAGCACACCCAACACAACATCATCCAAGCCTGGAGAGAGATGAGATCTTGGTCTGGTCCATAGGGATGAGCATAAACGTATGTACCTGTGCAGCCAGTCCACCCGAGAGCTTGGTACTGCTGGAGTACTCTGCCTACAGCTTTCTGGTTTCTAGCAACTGCCACAGCTCTTGGCATTCCAAATCGTTGTTTGTAGTATCTCATCAAGGAACGATGACCCACTCTGGCACCTGTTTTTTGAAAGAACAATAAACACTGAATTGGACAGTTCTTTCAAAACAAAACTATAAAGCAAAGGATTCCCACATTAGATCTTTAATGTTACTGAGCCTTAGGAAGGAAATCTAATGAGAAAATGGATGGATCCAGGACAGTGTTTTACCCACTAAAAAAAGAATAGTATTGAGAAAATAAAGGCTAAAAATCCCTAACAGAAGGAAGAGTAACAGAGAATAGCTACTACATTCCAGTTAGGGGCAGAACTGAAATGAAACTATCTTTCCTTAGGCTAAATTTTCTATTCCAGTGGTTCTCAAACCGGAGTGATTTTTCACCCCACAGGGCATCCAGCACTTGCTGTGGATATCCCTGATTGCTCCAGCTGGTGTTCTACTGGCATCTAGTGGCTGGAGGACAGAGATACGTAATATCTTAAAAGTACACCCAGCAGACCACCACCAACAAAGTATAGATAACATATATAGGCCCAAACTGCCTATAATGCTAAAGCTGAGACTCCCCCACTCCCAAATAATTGAAACCAACTGATGTACTTTAAAAAGACCATTATGCAAATTTTCTCTACAGACTTTGCTTATTTAGAAAAATGAGGTGAAACAGTGAGTCAATCAAGTCTTAATTTCCTTAATTTTAATTTCCAAGGCATTCTGATGTCATTACAATATATGGTTGTTATATCATCTCAGAGATCCACCAACTGTATCATAATACACTCAGAAGAAAGAGAAAAGGGCCACTGAGATGGTTCAGTGGGTAAAGGCACATGCTGTGCAAGCCTGCTGACCAGAATTCAACAGAATTGAATTCTACATAAAATGCATAAAGGTGAATGGAGAACTGACCCAATAGAGCTGTTGTCTGACCTTCACACATATGCCATGGTACAAGCACACACACACAAATAGTAAATTTTTAAAAAGAAAAAAGATCATACGTATGACAACTAAGGGATACAGTTATCAGCCATGCAAAGTTAGGAACTTCTGTAACGAGATCTAGCTATGAAAACCTAAGGTAAGTAAAGTAAGTAAAGATATTTATTAGAGGAACAATCTGAAGTTCTTAAGATCAAGGCACATCTGATATGATAAAGGAGTAACAAATTACTTCAGCTACAGGTCCAAATCCATTCAAGCAGTCTGTCAGCATAACTGGAACACAGCCATACTCACCTATGCAGGAATTATCTCCAGCTGCTTATGTGCAACACAGCAGACTCTCAACTATTGCTCTCTGGCCCTTTATGGGAAAATGTCCCAATCCTCATGTCTTGGATTCGGAGCAGATGAAACAAAAAGGAAGGCTTCAGAGATATGGATCTCTAGGTTCTATCTGAGCAATGCTTTTCAAAAGGTGCTTCTCCAAAACTACCAAGGGGAAAACAAGGCCTACACAAGTGGTATCAGCATTACCTGTGGGCTTATGAATAAAACTGAGCTATGCTTTTCTAAGAATATTTATCAGGACATAAATAATCAAACACCTTTCCAGACAGACATAAACATGTAAGATATTTAACAAATATACAAGGCATGAAGCCATTCTAACTGAAAAATAAAAGAAATAACGGCTGGGTAAAACCCTATATATAGGTCCTACATAGGTGTTAGGTTTACATAAATAAAACCATTTCTTTCAGTACCCTTTGTGGGGGGAGGGGCAGAGTAACTGAAAAAGATAATATGTATGTCATGGAAGGCTGCATTTGCTAGGATCCAGGTCTTTAACTGACATGAAAAAAATGCTGTCATGTTATTTTGCATCTGAATAACTGGCATAACACCTGGAAAACATTTCCTTGCCACCTAGGTATAACATTTTGTGATCATACTCAACAGAGGAGAAATTTGAAGAGCCTTCGAATTTAAGCACATGGTCTTCGGATGTAGTATGGATGGAGGAAATCTGTTTTCCCTGAATCAGAATGTGTGGTAGCTATGAGTTAACAAACTTTCAAATCTACTCATGCTTTAGCCATTTTTATGGTGGGACCTTATTCTACTCCTGTGCCTCAATACAGATTTTGTAGCAACTCAGGAAAACAGGATTTCTGAATGAATCTGGGTTTAAATAGAGGGACCACGGGAAATTCCAGCATTATTCATGGGGATTTTAGATTTTCAATGTTAGGTCAGAAATGTCCCCTACTTGCAAGGATAATTACCCCTAAATCCGTGAATGATACTGGGTAATTAGTTTATAGTAAATCATTAAGTATATTCTTAAGCAACATGTGGAAAATGTATCTTACAGTTTCTGAGACTGGCAGAAGGCAGTGTCTCCAGCTATCTTGCTGTGTCAGTGAGTGAGAGCCTGAGGTTAACACCAAGTTGGAAGTGCTAAGTACAGCTTACCCAAGGGCCTTGGGAAGGGCAGATTATCCTTTAGAACACAGTGTGACTGCCCAATAATAACACATTAGTCATGTGACTTATGCTAATGCACACAATCTGTACATGCAGCTTTCATCATATGACAATTATGAAACTTTATCCCCACTTTACAGTCATGCCACTGATGATACTAGAGACCAGAATAAGAATCTCCAATTCTAATTTCCTAAGAAGATTAATTATGTATTTCTCATAACTATAACAGCAGTTTCATCTGGCCAGCAGCTAAATCACACTGACCTCCTCCACATGAACTGATGATTAATGAAGGAAAAGCAAGGGAACTGACAGACTACAATCTTCAAGAAATGCTCATGGTGCCCTCTACTGGATGTTCTTGTTACGTCTCAGGAATCATCTAGTGGCTGATTTTATGAAAGGAGTAGGAGCCCCTACATTTAAGGTATCACAGCAGATCACATGTGCTGATACTGCACTTCTACACAATGTTTGATCAGAGATCTTCTATTTTCCTGAGATGTTACAAACCTGTAATGTTGCACAGAAGAAAATCCAGTACAGTTTTCTACATCACTGCTCTTCTGCTCACCCTTGATACCACAACCTTCCCTTTGAAAGTCACTTCAGCCAACAAACTTACCCCTTTTTTATGTGTCTGAGATGAAAGATGTTATTACTTTTCTGTTGTGATAAAATACCATGACCATAAGTAACTTACAAAGAGCTTTACTTTGGCTTTCAGTTTCTGAGGGAGAGTCTACAGGAGTATGGGAGGCACAGCAGCAGGCAGCCTGAGTAGGAAGCTGAGAGATCACATCTCCAACCACACCCAGAAAGCAAGCTGGAAGTGGGGCGAGTCTAGACACTCTCGAAGCACACTCCCTGTGACATACTTTCTCCAGTAAGGTTCCATGATCTAAAATTCCCATAACCTCCCAAAACAGTGTCACTAACTGGGGATCAGGTGTTCAAATATATGAGTCTATGGAAGACATTTCTCATTTAAACCACCACAAGAGAGAAAAGGCTGTCTTTGTTTTCAAAAGTAATGTGAGGTGGAGAAGAGGAATAACTTCTAATGTTTTAGAGCACAGTATGGTAACTATGGTTAAGGACAATTTTTCAAAAGAGCCAACAGGGAGAATATTAATGGTTCCCAACACTTTCAAAAATAAATATGCTAGGTATCTTGGGTGAATCATTGTACATTATATGCATGCATTCAAATGACACACTGTAACCCATAAACAGGTGAAATTACTATGCATCCACTTTAAAATATATGGGTATTTTAAAAAGTAATGAGGGAAGACAGGCAAGGAAAATAATTATAAAGCAGTAATATGATATCAGACAAATACCCAAGTATTCCTGGATCAGAGAGTACTTTAACATCTAGCAAATTGAAAGAAGAGAGGTTCAGGAAGAAATCTCTGAGGGGTGAACCCAAGAAGGGTTTTAAAAAAGGAGGGAACCACTGTTGTGCAGCAACTTCCACCTAGATAAACCTGTCCACCTTCCCTATCTTAAGGGAAGGTCATTAAGACATAGAATGTTCTAAGGGAGGTGACGTTCAGGAAGTAAACAACTCAAACGCCTCAGAAGTCTTTAAAACTGACCAGATTCACTAGGCCTCTTCTCCTCTGGCATCTGTAAGCCCTAACAATGCTGAGAGACACTTTCAGACAAGCTTCCAGGGGAGCTTCCTGGAAGAAGTAGAGACCAGCAGAGATGCCTGGAAAAGAGTCTCCAACTTGCTGAGCTGCCCTGAAGGATGTGCAGTGAGCTCCATTTCCAGTTTTTATGAACTGGCACCCATGTGGGATGGGCTTTTAATGATGCAGCATTCTCTAAATCATTTCTGCTCCTTTAAGTGATCCCTCAACCCATACTCCTGTAAGTAATCCCAATAAAACTCACTTGTCAGGAGCCATTTGCCTGAACCATGTCCTGGTGTAAGACAAGGTGAAGGTCACCTTTGCTTTGCACAAAGCACTGAGGGAGCAGATGATTCTATCAAACTCGTAAACAAGCCTCGGTATCTAGAGGAAGGTGTATCTTGAGCCCAAGGATGAGGTTTGACTGTTCTACAACCCTGATAAGAGGATATGGGTTGTGTGAGAAAGCGAATGTTCGCCTGGGAAAATGCCCGTATTGTTTGTGTCTTAAAACTGTTGCTCTGTTCCTCATGCTGCGACAAAAGTATATATAGGGTAAGCTAAATAAAGTCGAGGCTGGTTCAGTATTGACTGACAGCCCTCCCGAATCTATCCTTTGTCTCTCTCTTCATTTCTTAATCCTCACTCCCCACTTCGGGTACTGTTTGATTCTGCCGACTGGCTCAGGCACTTAACTGGTTCACCAAGTTGGATGTTGGTGGTATCCTCACTCTGGCCTGTCTCACTGGCTCCCTATCTGAATGAGCAGACATTTGTTCACTGCCCATCCTACTGTCCACCCCCTAACAGTGTCACACAATGACCATGCATACAAAGACCCAGAGGAGAAGACCATAAGTGTGGAGTAAGCACATGTGAGGGCTCAGACGCCATGAAGGAAATGGTTCCCCCTGCCCAACTATAGAGGGCAAAGAAAACATACCCATGTTTAGAGAAAGAATGTCCTTGGTGGTTGTACTGAAACCAGATAGAGATGATGACCAAACAGGAAACAGTGAAGCAAACAAAGCCAAATGCACAAGGAAAACTATTCAAAAGACACTTTGGAGCTGCCCAATCATCAGGATGGGAAAACAATGTCCTAAAAAGATACTCATTTGGGGCTTTGACCAATTTAGAATACTCAATGACCCTAGGAAAATACATTCTCTACATAGTTAAGGATTCTTTGTCAAGTTTCAAAACTGTAAAATCCAGATGAAAGTCAAAGAGGCCATGGTTTTTAAATAGGTTATAAGCCTATTGTTACTAAGAACTCTGTAATATAATGTGCTAAAGTAGATGCAAAATAAAGTCAATAAAGTCCATTAGTGTTCCCACATGTCAGACACTGCTTTGTAAGGATTGTCTTGCTCAACCAACTTCAGGGTCAGTTGTTATTTTACTAGTTAAAAGTAGAAGACGCTAGCAAGACAAGGGTCTAAATTCTCAAACAAACATCTAGATATCCATTGGTATCTGCAGGACACTGGTTCCAGGACTCCCACCTCAGACACTAAAACCAAGGCTACATATTCAAGTCCCTTACACAAATAGTACAGTACTTACATAGAGCTTACAAATACCTCCTATATACTGTGTTACTTGTGGATTACTTTCAATACTAACACAATGTAAATGCTTAATAAACAGGGGTCATGCTGTACTGTTTCAGGGATAATAAGATGACTAGGACAGGACAAATGTAATTTTTTCTCTAATACCTTGTCCCATTTGCAATTACACTCTCTCTGCTTCCTGTGCCTGCTGAAGATGTGAATCCCCAGCTGTCTGCTCCCACTGCTTCCTGCCATGCCTGCCTCACCATGATGGACTCTTATCCCTCTGGAACCATAAACCAGTTAAACTCTTCCTTAAGTTGCCTTGGTCATGGGAGTTTTACCAGCAACAGAAAGTAATACAGTCTCCCCAACTGAAGGAACTAGAAACTTTAGGAGGTAGTACCTATTGGAAGAAGTAGGTCATTGAAGTCAGGACCTTGGAAAACATTTTATCCCTACTCCTCCTTCCTGCAGTCTCTGCTTACTGTCCACTATGAGGTAAACGGCTCTTCACCATCGTATGTTCCCACTACCATGATGTTCTGCTGGAAGGCAAAGGGCTAAGTAACCATGGACTGAATCTTCAGGAACCGTGAAGCAACAGAAATCCTTCCTCCTCTAAGTTGTTTATGTATTTCGGTCACAGTTATGCAAAGGTCACTAACACAAAGCCTGAGCAACAGGAATTAGAGAAGTCAGTTCCAAAAGGAAGAAAAGTAAAGTCAAGATTAACAAGACAGACTAAGAGACTAGGAAGATGGCTCAGCGAGTAAAGTGCATGCCATATAAGCATGAGGACCCGAGTTTGGATCCCCAGCACCCAGGTTAAAAGCCAGGCATGTTGGTGCACATCTGTAAACTCAACAATGGGCTGCGGGGGTAGAGGTGAAATTCCTAGAGTTCCTTGTCCAGACAATCTAGCTGAACTGCTCAGCTCCAGGTTCAGGTGGAGAGCAACTGAGGAAAACATCTAACATCAACCTCTGGCCTCTACGCACACCAGCATGCATGTACCCATACACAAACATGTATACACACAAACAGATACACAAAGAAAGGGAGAGAAGTCTGCATTTTTTATAAGAAATGTCTAGTCAAAACATTCTGAATCTGAAAAGGAAAACAACAGCCCGATATAAATCTAATAATCAGCCTAGTGCTAGGTCACGACCTTCAGAGTTCACATGTGCATGAGTACACTTTAAGTTTCATGTTGTCTCCCTCTGCACTGCAGGTAACTGATGGAGACATGCCTCTTTCAAAATACAATAGCAGTAAGCTTTTTGATTCTGACAAATGTTCTTACCAGAAGGCAGTATCAGCTCCATGGTTTCATCATCACACTCCAAGGTCCTGTCTGAGGACAAGACCTCAGCCTCATCAGGATCCTCACCCTCCTTGAAATCTGGGTAGCTACTCCTGTAACAGTGAAAGGGCATTAATAAACAGGCTTATATAGTAAGCAGGAAAGACAGGACTGCATATGCAACCATGGCAAACCTACCCAGCTGCACCAGGGACCACGCAAATAGAGGCTTGGGGGAAAATTCCCACTTCTGTGACAAGTGTGAACAAATAACCCATAAGTGGATTTGGTTTTCCTATTTAATTATCTCTAGCAACAAATAAAAACAAATCCTACAGCACTGCAGCACAACAGCATTCTGTGAGGACAGAAAGACACATATCTGTGAGTCTCACATATTACTTTTAGGTTTAGAGGCTTTCAAGTACTGACTTTTTAAAAATACAAGTAGTGTGAATAAAGCAATGAATTTTTAAAAAAAATCTTATTTAATTTGTTTCAATAGTCACAAGGGTGTACCAAGTAATTACCACTGACAGTACAGCTCCAGAAAAATCTCCAAATTACATTCAAAAATCCATACTTACATGTACACAAAATTACTAAACAGGGACAGGGAAATGGCTCAGTGGATAAACTGCTTGCCAAGCAAGCATAAGGACCTGAGTCTGGTTCCCAGAACCCACATAAAAACAGGGCATGGCAGTGCGAGCCTGTAAGCAGCACCAGGAGAATAAAGACAAGTGGAGCTGGGGAGCTTCAGACAACCAGGCTAGCTAAATGTGTGTACTCCAGATCCCAGGGACAGACCTGCATCAAAAAATTAGGTAGGGACTGAGGAAGACATCCAACATCAATCTCTGGCCTCCATGTATGTGCATATGTAGACACATATACAACACACCCAAGTAGATAAATGCACATTTTAAAAAGAAAATTTGGAAAAATACAAACTGAAATATTAACAGACAACCCACTAGATAATAGATAAGACTAAATCAGACGCAAAAAGATCTCCAAATAGTCAATTAATACATGAATAGGTTCTCAATTATAGTGATCTTCATAACATATAAAGTATAACTTCTATCTATTCAACAAAATAGCTAAAAAGAGAAACTCTCCCTTACTAATAGAGGTATAGAGAACCACTTTGGAAAACAATCTAACAGTATCTTCTAAATTTGAATGTGCATGTACGTCTGTCCATGTCCTATGACCCAACTCCTTAGTATGTGTGTGTGCCCCCATTTCCAAAGGCTCACATCCTAAACACATGTGTGAATGTGTGTGTGTCCATTTCTTACGACCCAACTCCTAAATACACATATAGTAGGTAAAAATGCACACTCGCAAATGGAATGAGGATGATAGAGCTGCACTGTTTCTAAAAGTTCAAACTGGAAACTACTCAAATGTCTGTTCACCATAGATAAGTTACAGGGGAATATTCTACAAAAATGAAAATGAATCATCCATGATTAAAGGAGAATTTCACAAATGTAAAGTTGAGCAAAAGATGCCAAATCCAAAAGGGTATAAGTTCTTTGCAATTTCATTTATGTAAAGTTTAGAAATATGTAAGGTCAATCTCTACATAAAGTTTAAATACAGACAAAACCTGTATGTGGTTCACACTAGAACACTAGTCTCTACTGCAGACAGGAGGCTAATTCCTGTCTACACGTACCTTTCTGCAAATTTATTCTTCAGTACAATACTGCAAGTCTCAAAAAGCTATCTCTATCTTGGAAGGTGAAATTTTAGATAATCTGCTCATTTTTTTAGCCCAGTAAATCCATTCAAAGTTCTTACTAGAACAGTGTGTGGCAGGAAGCTACACAATAAATTCTGGCCTCTTTTGTACAGATTTTCTATTTTCTAAGGTTTCTTTAATTACCAATTTTTGCTTTTCAAAGCAAATAGATAATTTAATACTCATTTTTATAAAGGCTTATAGCACTCATCCTTTCTCAGAGCCAACTGCATATGAAGTCTACAAATAGCATCCTTGGACAAAGGAAGTACCACTCTGTGCCCCGCCCCCCCTTTTTTTTTGTACTGAGGAACAAATCTGGGGCCTTATACATGCTAGACAAGTGCTCTACCACTGACCTACAGCCAGGAAATTCTTTAACCATTTAGATTAATGGTCAATTCTAATTTAAAGTAACAGTCTGAGCAACACGGTGGTAAACAGTATCAACAAAAGGAGCTAACTCATAGATCCTATGAGGAGAGAGACAAGAAATAATAAAGGATGTGATATGCACTGCTGTTTTATAAAAGATAGTCATGGAAGGTCACACTGGAATATTCAAGTCCTTTAGGTAGTAAGAAGCCAAGTTATAGGACACTTTCTAAGCAAAAGTTAAGAGTTAAGAGTAAAAGTTCTGAGATACATACTTGTATCAAAAGAATACACAGGAATCCAAGAGCAAGAAACACCCAAACCATAACTAGGATCAGAACATTTAGGACATTGAGGCTATTAAACTCTGAGTTAAGAAGGGAAGCCCTTGGGAGATTTTTGAGCAGAGTTTAATCTGACTTATATTGATTATCCCAGACATTATTTTACCTACCACAAGTTGTTGACATGGCTTTTGTGACAGGAGATGCTGGCAGAGCCCTTATAACTTTTGGGACTTTTCAGTTAGGGAGGGGTGAGCTGACAAGGAGGTTTTAATGGCTAAAGTGAGGGTCCTGTCTTTTAAGAAAAATGAAGGTCCTACAATATAAAATGTGACTGAGGGACACCCCAACCTTCCCCCCACCAGCAGTTCCAGGACAGACATCTTGGTGACTCCAGTCAGACTCTCAGAGCCCACTGAGATTTGAGAAAGGAACTGACTTTCACAACTTCTTAAATAGATAAGATTCCCAACCCAGAATTCACGAACAGCTGTAAAAAGGGATTGCTTCCTGGCCAAAAGTTTACCTTAAACAGATGTCATGGGAACCCCCCCATGAAAAGGCCTATTGACAAGCTAGGCAAGGCTTATGGCTTATCTCGCTCTCTGGCTCTCCCGGGGACTTAGCCTCTCACACTCTCCCTGAGGGAGCTTCTCCATCCCAATCTGGAGCCAGGCACACCAGCCAGGTTCACCAGCTCAGCCCCAGCCCCCAAATGAGGGGCTGGTCTGCCCCAGCTCCTTGGGGAGGCTAGCCCCAGGAGGGTTAGCATTTCTCCACTCCCAAGTTCAGAGAAGCTAGTTCCAGCTGGTCTTCTCTTAATAAACTGGTCCTGTTAGCTCCCAGTGGAATCTCTGGTCCCTTTGCTGCATCTCTCAAACCCAGACCTTACAACTTAAGGTTTTAAAAGGGTCCGTCCAGCTAGCTTTGAGAATATAATATAATGTAATGTAATATAATGATAAAGATGAGCAGTCAGATCAGGCAAGCAGCAAAGTTTAATCACAGTGCTGGTGATGGACCTGGAAGAGCAACAACAGAGGCAAGAGTCAAATTCTGAAGATAACTTCAAGGTAGATAAACCAGGATCTGGCGATGGAATCAATGCAAGCATGAAATAAAATACAAAAGATGACTACAAGAGTTTTAGCTTACGTATCAGGAAGGGCAAAATCATCATTTATGTAGGGTGGAGTAGGTTAGGTTGTACAGCAGGACACAGTACAAGTGTCAAAAAGAGCTTGTAAGTTAAGGAGAGAGAGTTGTACTAGATATAAATTTGGTAGTCATAAGCCTATAGGAGGTACTGGAATCCATGAGACTGGGGAGGCACCTGAATATACCAGCAGCAGACACAGATCAAGAAATTAGAGATGCAACACTGCAATATTTCAAGCCAGTAACCAGTGCTGTGGGCTCTTGATCTCTGGTATTTGTTTTGACCACTCCCAATTAGAAAATCAGTCTAAAGGTCAAACACTGCTGCCTGACAGGAAACTCAGAGAGATAAATCTTGTCTTACTGCTTGGGGAGGTGCTTTCTATCTCCAGCAGAAACTCAACCTGTCTTCTACTACACTGCTACCACCTTTAACTCCCTAGTTATGCCGACCAACTGCAGTTCTAAGTCACAAAGTGAGTGTGCTGGATAGCTTTAGTTGTCAACCTGATACACCTGAGGGCGCTTCAATTTGGGAATTGTCTCCATCGGACTGGACTGTGGCCATGTCTGCGGGGTATTTGCTTGACTGTTGAGTGATGTGGGAGGGCCCAGCCCAATGTGGGTGGTGCCAACCCTGGGGAAATTGTTTTGTATTGTATAAGAAAGCAAACTAAACATGCGCCAGAGGAACAAACCAATAAACAGTGTTCCTCCAAAGCCTGTGTTCCACGTCATGCCTCCACGTTCCTGTCCTGAGTTCTCACCTTGATTTCCCTTCGAGATCAATTGTGATCTGGCAGACATAAGCCAATAAACCCTTTCCTCCCCAAGTTGATACTGGTCAGAGTGTTTTGTCACAGCAATTGAATGCAAACTAACACAGTAAGAAATCAAGGAGAAAAGGCAAAGAGAAGGTCTAAAAGACGAAAAGTTTTCCTGGACATCTGCATCACCTGTGTCACGTATGCCTGGCATGGTCATCACACACACCTGTGCTACATCATAGAAGTCACAGAAACTGATAACAGAAACTAGTCATTCATGAGCACCCCAACACATCTGTTGCATAATGTATGAACTATTCAAGATTCCAGCTAGAGGTGAACTATCTAGGAAATAAGCTTACTACCAAAGGCCAGGATCAGGCATAGTATATGTACCAAGCAGTTCAATTCCTCAGAAAACAGCTTGTGATTCAAGCTGTTTCAGAAACCCAAAATGTGTAACCTAATTTTCATACTTCTCCTCACATGGTAATAAGCAAAACTGAATTTCTTACCATTTAACCATAAAGACCAAAAACAAGTCAGACACACTGTTGTCTGGGCCTGAGATCTTCATTTTCCTAAACATGTTTAAGTGAGCCTCTCAGCTCACAGATGTGTTACATGGGTTATGAATATATGTGCAAAGCTGAGTATGCTAACACAGCTAGCTGCAGTCAACCTGACTCATGACCTCAACTCACTTCACAAACTCCTGACTTACCTAAAATCATAGAAGTCTGCAAATTCCAAAGCAGCATCACCATCTGTGAAGAGCTTACAATGGCTTTTGTCATTCATATGTGCCTGCACAGCTTCTGTGGAGTAGAACGATTTCCCTTTCTCATTGCACCACAAGCAAATCTTGCCAACACCAACTTTCTCTCCTGGCCAAATAATTTAAGGAAAAAATATGAAAGGAACTCTTCTGCAGTAAAGTTAAATCTCACCACTTTATCTTCCCAGTTTGAAAAATATTGTTCATTTGCTAAAAAACCAAATAAGCACTAATTAAATATTGACAGGAGACAAGTTAATGCTCCTGTAGGACCCACCCTTCAGTAATTGTATTTCCTCATTAAAAGGAAAACTATTCTACTTACCCAAATATTTGATCAGTCCTTTCAGATCTGAAAGATACTCTATATCCGGAATAAAGAAGCTATGGATTTTAGTCATATGAGCCACATTCTTCATGAGTGAACTTGAATGATGAGAACAAAATAAGCAGTCTGTTATTGGGATAGCACCTAGGGGTGGGCTTCCCCCAGCCTCTTCATCTTCTGCATCCTGTTCCTCCAGATCATCCACTGCTTCAGTGTGTTCACATTCCAGGTCTTCATCAGAATCAAGATCTTCCCAATCTGCAAGCCAGAGTTTTGAAAAAAACCAATGGTGCTAAGCACAAAGACATCACAATGATTCGTGAGGTGGGACAGTTCTGCATTTTCCCCTAAGTCAGATCTGCTTTTCAAGATCTCACTGTTAACTATTTATTTACCACAGTCAGTATGGTAAGAAACTTCTGAATCTTTCTTTTCCAGTACACGGTAAGGTCCTTCAACTAGTCTTCTACTTCTTTCCTCCAACTCACAGCACCTAGCCCAGTGCAGACAGAGCCAAGCAGTTTCATATCCAGCTGAGTAGTTTACAAACTGCCCAAACAGTCCCTACCATTTCCATTTCACAAGGATACTTTCATTTATGTTCGGTGTGTGCAGGGAACATGTTCCATGAACTGCTATAGTCTGAATGTTGAAACTGAATCGACAATGTCATAGAATTAACAAGTGGGGCCTCTGGGAGCCATCATAGATGGTCAGATCCTTATGAAAGGGCTTCAGGGAACCAGTTAGCCCCTTTCTTGGTTATCTGACGTCTGCTCCTCTTCCATGACCCTTCTTCCTTTTCTACCAAGGGCAAATCAGAAGAAACTCTTCCCATGCCACCCCCACCCCCACGGAACAGGCCATCACCAATTCTCGACTTCTCAGTCTCCAAAACTGTGGCAAAATAAATTTGTGTTGTTTATAAATTACCAAACCCAAGACATTTTATTACCGAAGCACAAACATGTTGAGACATGAACATAAACACAGTGTTAACAGGTTGTGAGGTGGAGGCAGGAATAAACAGCTCAAAAAGCAAAGGAGGCTAGGCTAGGGGCTAGAGGTCCACATTTAGACTGGCAGGCTGAGTTCCGGCCCCTCCTTCCATTTTAATCAACTAAAGACAACTAAATGCAAGTCTTAACAGGACACCCAACTTCTCCAGTAGGTGCCCAAAGCATATCTTTCCGTACATGGGTTAAAAACGTCCATCCAAATTAAATACATCAATTCATCCTAAAATTATTTACACTGTTCCTCTACTCTTTTTTCACTGAAGAATCCACAACAGAGAAACAGAAAATTTCTGGAGGTGCTGGTTCAGAACTCATCTAAACCACCTTCACTCAACAGTTTAAAACTGTCATAGAGACCCATCATTTTATATAAGGAACTTACGAGTTTAAAAATGTCATAGCGAGACGCATCAAAAGAAACTCATGCTATTTTTTTTCAAAGTTCATAAAGAAAATTTCATGTAAGTGAAAAAAATTAAAAAGTTCGCCTAGTCAATAGTTAAGATGCCAAAACAAACACACAGCTAAGCTTGACCGGGCAGGGGACAAGCATAAACATGATATCCTACAAATCACAGCCTAAATACTTAACAGCAATAAATCAAGTTAAGCAATTTAAAGGCAGGCACGATGCTGGAGGAGCCGGGAAACAGTGAAACCCTGTCTGAAAATCTAAAATCCAAAACTATTCAAGAGTGGGATGGGCGGTTCCCCGGCAGGCGCCAACTAGAGCTGAATCCCTAGCACCGTCGGGCAACCCAAGAACGGACTCTCAGGACCTCCGGGTACCTGGGACGGGGCCAGCTTCCCCCCGCGCCCCCGCCCCGCTCCGGCCGGGCGTTACCTTCGTCTTCCGGGTCCTCGTCCTCGCTCTCCCCGGAGTGCTGCTGGGCCAGCTTCTTCGCCTGCTGCTCGTACCACTGGAGCCGGGGCGGCTTCTCCGCCGGGTCTCGCTCCTGAGTCCCGCGTCGACCCGCCGCCGCGGCCCTTCCGGACTCCTCCGCGGGCACCCAGGGCGCCTTCTTGGGCGACGTGGACGGCTGGGCCTTGATGGCCTGCTGGATGGCCGCGTTCATGGCATCCTTGTCCACACTGTCCACGCCCAGTCCCTTCTCCAAGTTCTTCTCGTTCATCATCTCCACCTGGCGATTGACCGCCTGCACCGCCTTCTTCTCCAGCTCCACGTGCCGTCGGGACTTGAGGTGGTTCTCGTAGGCGTTGAAGGTGGCGAACTTCTTACTGCACACGGTGCAGTAGGTGGCCGTGCCCTTGCTCTCCTCCTCGGCCACCGCCCGCTGCGCCCGCACCCGCTCCTGGAAGCCCTCGGCCGTCACCGGGGCCATGCCGGCCACCTTGCGCCGCAGGTTGTAGCGGTGCCAGTCGGTCTTGTAGTGGGCCCGCTGCATCTCCGCGTCGCGAAACGCCACCCGGCAGGTGATGCAGGTGTAGGTCGCCATCGCCAGGCGGGAAGCGGGAGGCGCCCGAGCCGAGAATCCAAGCAGCGTTCTAGTCTCTTCGGGTCCCGAGACGAACTCCCCAGAACCCAGCAAGAGCCAGGCTAAGGTCGCTCTGACTTCCGGGATCTGCCTCAGCCAACTTCTGGCACGCACCGGAAGATAGTAACAGCTGAGCAGGAAGTCCCGCCTCTCGGTGCTTCGGTCCCGCCCCGGAAAGGGCGGGAAACGTGCTGCCTAGGACGCCGCGCCTTTCACGTTGAGTCGTGTGTTCGCCGTTGTGCGCTGTGAGGTGACGCAGCTACAGCGCGGCCTGCGCGATAGGAAGCGAGGAGTGGGGCGCCCCGGGGCTGAGCTGGCTTCTGGGAAGTTCCTCAGAAGCCGGCCATAAGGCTACTTGAGGGGGGACCCCCTCGGAGCCGACCGTGACCCTGACCGGATGTGACGAAAGCGAGGGCCCCCAGGAGCTGGCACCCGCCAGCTGTGGTGATTGACGCACACCACGCAGTGTGGCCTGAGCCCAGCTTTTGCAGCGAAGGGCGCAGGCAAAACTCTGGAATGAAAAGGTTTCCGGCTAAGTGCCCCAGACTGAGCCTCGCTGCCGTCCAGCAGAAATAAAACCCAAGCCGCGTGTGAAAACGGCATAAGCAGGGGTCGGAAAAGTCCTGAGGCATTGGGTAGAGATGCTCTTCGCACAGGGCGAGCAAGTATTGTGTGTGTCAGGGATTCTTTGCTGTTCTGCTGCTTTAGATCTCTGCCCGGATGCCGCGACTTTCCCAATGCCGTTTGTCAAAAATAGTGCCTACCCCCGAGCCCTTAGGTCCCTACTGGCCATCACTTTTCTTTTTAACACTTTTAGTTATTACTGTGTATTGAAGTACTCCAAAACTGATCATTAAATACCTTTGTTTCTGGAAGACATGTTTGAGAGACAGTTATGTGGTTCTGAATCTGTCTTGTGAGTTTATGGTGAACGTACAGCTGAGGCTGAAGTTACTTGAAAGTTTGAGTATTTGACCAAGGCTGGGGGAACCTCATCAAAAAATGACTCACTTACATGGCTGATAGCAAGAGATTCCGGTTCCCTGTCAACTGAATCTCTCCACGGAGAACTATTTTGTCCTCATAAGATGACAGTTAGCTTCCCTTTGGGAAGAGCAGAGTAGAGCCAAAATACCTTTTTATGGTCTAGCCTTGGAAGTCACGTATTTTTACAATATGCTCTAATGCAGGTCAATTCTAATGATACAGGACTATTTATAAGAACATGAGTACCTAGGAGGTGGGGCCAGGTGGACTTTAGGTGTCATCTTGAGAGACTGAATTTATCAGTTGTTGTTTTTCCTAGTCTTAGAACTGGAAGTGCTCTGTCCTTATAAATGTGGACAAATCAGACGGGCTAGTTAGTCACACATTAGTCATCTTCAGCTAGAACATAAACTCATGGTAACTGCTCTCCTTTCATCACTGTATACTGGGACAAGGCCAACACAGACTGTTCTGTATTTGTTAAATCAGTAATTGTGAGGTGCAGAAGTTATATATCATGCTGACTTTTATACCAGAAAACGATGAGATTATCCTTTTTGCAAGAACTTAGCCCTCTAGACAGATCCTACTTTAATATATAGTATCAGTTGTGTCCAACAATGTAAGCAAAATATGTATTTTCAAGCTTCCCTGGAAAGCAGAAGATAGCTGTATAAAGAAAGCATTTTGTGGGCTTTGTCTCTATTTCCTCCCTGCTCACTCATTTCTTTTCACAATCCTATTTTCACGTATTTGAATTCTCCATAGATTCTTTACTTTTCCTCTACAGAACAGCATCGCTGCATCCAATATATTAACTTGCTGGTGAACTGTCAGGAATAGGCTTTGTGGTTAGTCTAATTTTTTTCTCCTGCAGTGTGACCTTGGTTTATTCAGCATTCATCATCAGGATGCTTTTCATTGTGCCTGCTATTGTTTGGGCATGGTTTGTCCCTTAGAGGTTCATGTGTTAGAAGCTTGGTCCCCAGTGTAACAGTGTTGAAAGGTGGTAGAACCTTTCAGAAGTAATTAAGTCATGGGAACATTACCTTCTTGGAATAATGAATGTTTTCATCAAGAAACTGGGGCTAGATTGCCTGCCACAGGAGGTGCTGTTGAAAGCTGGTCAGCCTCCCCTCTGTCACCTTGTGACGATTCTTCCACACACATCCACTTTCACATCTACTTTTTTTCCACACAGAGAGCAGCATGTGACCTTCAGCAGCTCAGCAAATGCCAGGGTTACACGCTTGAACCTCTAGAACTGAGAGCCAAATGCATTTTTTATTTATAAATTTTCCAATCTCAGGAGTTCTGTTACAGCAATAGAAAATTGATTAAGTCATGAGGATTAAACAAGATACTGTTACCTGGTGTTTCCTATTTCTTAGACTAAGGGCCATTTTATTTCCCATGTAGGGACAGATAGTAAAAATGTTAAGTTTTATAGGCTTGTTTAATCTTTTATTCAGGCTTTTGGGGTTTGTGGTTTAGTATAAAATCACCCATAGATAAGAGAAAAATTAATAAGAATAGCTATGTTCTAATAAAAGTTTACAGATGCTAGAATTTTATTTTCACAAAAATTTTCATGTTACAAAATAGCCTTCTGATTTTTAAATTTTATTTTTACTTTCTTTGTGTACAAGTGTTTTGTCTGCATGTATATAAGTATACCTGTGCATGCAGTGCCATGGAGCCAAGAAGAGCGTGTCAAATACCCTGGAAATGGAGTTACAGATGGTTGTCATTATATGGTTTGCTGGGAACTGAACCCAGGTCCTCTGCAAGAACAGCCAGTGCTCTTGACTGCTGAATCAGCACCCCCTTTCTGATTTTTAATTTTTAAAATATTGTTAAAAATTAAGTATTTTTAGCATATAGCCCATAGAAAAATAGGTAGCAAGATCTTCCTTGTGGGTCTCATAGTTTGCCAATCCTGGCCCTAAACAACAATTCTTGCAGCATCCTGTGAGGCCGGTGCTATTTTGTATTTATTTTGTCTATGAGGAAAACAGACACCCTCCCAAAGCTCCACAGCCAGTAATATTAGAACCATTAAAAATGACTAATGTAAAGTAGTGTCCACAAAGACAAGTGTAGTAACACACATTTTTACACTTTCCATTTATTTCACTGACATGTATTGGTCTATATGGCCAGTACAGTGATAGACCATTAAGAAAATTTTCAATTTCTTATAAACAGGTACTTGTTGATTGCTTTTAAGATCTAACAGGATGTCTTAGATGGAAGGCAGACAAGAAAAAAATATCAATGTCTCCGATTCATGCAGTCTTGATTCTCCTTGAAAGTGCTTCAGATTCTTTTTTAAAAATTCATTCTCAAAATGTGCCTATGTGAAGGGAGGAGGCTGTGGTTTGGGAGTAATTTTATGACTTAGACATGGGTCATAGGGCCTAAAATCAGTAGCATGCTGACATTTGCCAGGTTTTAAAAGGAAGGAAGTTGTATTTACTTAAATATGAAACTATGCCCTGGGACTGGAGAGATGGCTCAGCAGTTAAGAGCAATGGCTGCTGTTGCATAGGACCCGGGTTTGAGTCCCAGCACCCACATGGCGGCTCACAACCAGCTGTAAGTCCAGTTCCGGGGATCCGATGCCCTCTTCTGACCTCCACAGGCACTGCATGACATGGTGCACCAGTACACTCATACACATAACATAAAAATAATAATATATTTCTTGCTAAAGCCCTCCTCCCACAGGCGTGCATCAGATCCCTGGGCTGAGGACCCAGGGGGCTGTGCTCCAGAGGCACGTTGGGGGATGACCAAAAAAGAACCTCTTTCCAAAAAGTTTTGTCTCAGTGAAACAGACTTCACAGTAACAGCACAGGATGAGTTACTTCTAAGATGGAAACGGTATGAAGCATATGTTCAAGCTTTGGAGGGAAAGTACACAGATCTTAACCCAACTGATCTGACTGGCTTAAGGGAATCAGAAGAAAAGCTAAGCAATAGCAGCAGGAGTCTGCACATAGGGAGAATATCCTTGTCATGAGACAAGCCACCAAGGAACAGGAAATGCAAGCCTGTACTACTCAAACCCAGTACCCCAAGCAAGTCCAGCAGCCCAGTGTTGCTCAACTAAGATCAACAGTAGTAGATCCAGCAATAACTTGTTTTTCCTAAAACTGAAAGGTGAACTGGAACAGACTGAAGACAAATTGGAACAGCCCAAAATGAACCGAGTGCCTGGAGTGTATGCCTGAAAGAGGACTGATCCTGTCAGACTATTCCGAAGAAGAGGCCACCTCTGAAAAATGCCCCTTCTAGAACATGTAAACACTTGAGAATGTTTCTGTTGAAGAAGATAGCAGGAGAAACAGAAGTCTTAAGTCTGTGGCACACAGTGTCTTCAGACATTTTGGAGGACTGAAAACCTAGAGATTTCAAATCATGAATTGAACATGTAAAATTTAAGTAAGATATAAAAACAGAATGAGCATAGTGATTTAGAGACATGCATGTTATGCCATTAAGACTGGACATTAAGCCTGTCAAACTACTGGGTTGAAACTCAAAATGCATTGCCTTTAAAGGGTTTCCATGATAAGAACCAGCTTTTAAGAGACAGGAGACAACCAAATAATAGCTTATGCATTCATTTAACCAGTTAGCTTTGAGCTCTATATCACATAATAGAACCTTAAATCTATGTGATTTTTATCAATGGGCTGATCTTTGATGGTTGTGGAACCTGTAGATAATCTTAACTGAGGAATGTACAAATGTGAAGGTGTGGTCTCAAACTTCAGGTTTAAACTGTTTGAAGCCTTATAAACACTCATTTCACAAACAGATTGTATAAGGATATTGGTGTGATGAGACACATATTTTTTTTTTCCAGTAAACTAATCTCGTCAGCAGGGACATGTTAAATAGCATTGTCATTGGTATTAAGTGGGAGTGTGTGTTCCTTCATTGTATTTGGGCTTTTTGTATTGCCCTTTTGGTATTAAATTAAATGTGCCTTGAAATAGTTAAAAAAAAAAAGTAAGCCCTAATTTCAGCACACAACTTGTCTCCGTGAGTTCAGGGGCAACCTGGGTAACATAATAGACTCTGTGTAAAAACACAAACAAATATCTCCATATAATAACTAAGTATATTGAGGATGTTTGCTAATTATAAAACTTTTATAACAGTTTATTTTCCTAATAGTCTGTGAAGGCAGGCAGGAAGAAGGGGTTCATTTGTTTATTTAATACATTTTGAAGATTTTTAGGACAAGGAAAAAAGCAAAAATGTTTCTAGAATGAGAATGCACAAACCTAGATTAACCTTCCAAAGCAGACTGCAACTTCTGTTTCTCAATTTTTATTTTTATGTGTATGAGTGTTCTGCCTGCATGTAAGTATACCTATATCTGCAATGTCCTCACCAGAAGAGGTGTTGGATCCCCTGGAACTGGAGTTATGGGTGGTTGTTAGCCACCATGTGGGTTCTGGGAACTGAACCCAAGTCTTCTGCCTTAACCGCTGAACCAGCTCTCTAATCCCAGACTTCAACTTCTTGAGTTTTATTGCTTCATGCCAAGACACATGATAAATGTATGCTATTTCTCATTGTATGGTTTGCCCAACACTTTCTACAGGAATTGAGAAAAATTTCTTTATAACTCCTGTATAATTTTAAAAGTTGATATTTTAAAGGACTACATTCCACTCAGATCTTACAAATCATTTTTATAAGGCTTTTTAAATACCAGGGAAATATTGCTATTTGTATAAATTCTCATGATGAAGGATATAGTCTCCTAGAATACCAGCTCACTCTTAGTGTTTGGTACTATAATCTTTTTTTTCTCTCTCTTTTTGAGACCAGGTCTCCCTGTAGCCCCAGTTGGCCAGGAACTCACTATGTAGACCAAACTGGCCTTGAACTCACAGAGATCTGTCTGCCTCTGCCTCCCAAGTGCTGGGATTAAAGGCATGTACCACCATACCCGGCTTGCTACTGTATCATAAAACTAGAAAAAATATTCCCACAGAAGCCACACAGATCAACATCCCTATGTTTGTTTGAAATAAAAGTTTTAAGAAATGTATCATTACTGTCTTGTATAAATTTATAATCACATATTCTTGTACAAGTAATATTGAAATTCAATACTGAAATATTGAAAAGTATAATTACAATGTAAATCTTTTCAGCAGAGAGTTGGTACATTTCCCTACACTGATGACCTTTTTTACCCTACCAACTTCCCTTTTAATTTATATTTAGTATGTTTTATTCTAGAGTTTTTTCTTCATACCATCAAATATTTTTAGCCTTTAGTTTATCTTCTTGTATAGTGACTTAAACCATATTTGATTACTCATTAAAGTTCTTTTCTCTTCAGTAAAGAAATGACCTTTAAATGATTCTACTTCATGACTAAGAGTATTTTCTAAATGAAGAAACATACACATAAAAAATACAGGTAACAGCTATTTTATAAATATGTGACTGTATTTTTCTTCATGTCCAGAAAACTTGAATAGAATTCAGAGATATTCTTCCAGACTCACACAATTCCAATATTTTCTAACACAAACTTACATTTGTACCAAAATGGGCAAGATAATGAAGGCACAGGCTCACTTTGTATCAATAAAGGATATCAAACACAGTCCTGAGGCACTAATGACATAAGCACAGTCAATCACAAAACGCAAGTATTCAAGGTCTCCGGTCACTTCTCTCCCTTTTACATTTGGCAAAAATTCAACCTAGAAATTTTAATACCTCAGAAAGAAAAAATAAATAAGATCCTCATTAAAATATAAAGTTACCTATAATTAGTCTTTAGAAATAAAAGAGCTCAAACCAAAAGGGAACACAGATTTCCTATAGTCTTAGGTTATCCTTCCTTTCTGAGGGTCTTGCACGTCTGTGTAAAATGCCAGCTGTAACTGAAGATTTGAGATTTTTGATAGTTGCTGACATGGTCCCTCAACACTACTAAAAGATTATATCACAAAAAATAACAACTATCTTGGCTTCCAATTTTTAGTTTGTTAAAAGCTGTGAGTCAAATTTGATTATTTAAAGGTAATCTAAAAAAATTTTAAAGGAAAAATTATATTCTAGTTTCCTGATAAGAAACAGATTACATACTTACACTGCAATAGCACAGAAGTATACTTTAAGTCCCCCCTCCACGTGTACATTCTAAAAACAGTTGTTCCAGTATTGTTGATGACCACATCATTTGTAGGACATACCAGCAATTAGTTTTACAATAGAGACTCTCTATAACACAATATAAAAAAGTCAGGTTTTACTTAAGTCTGAGGGTGTACAATAGATCCGTAGTCACAACACCCCCATCACAGACAGGACAGAAGAACAAAAGCTGAATCTGCTTGGATCAAAACCATTTATGAGATCCATAACTACTTGCTTTCTGTGCGTTAATACCACCCCCCTTGCAAGACTAAATATGGCAGTCAATGGAGCATGCCACTTTACAAGTAAGCCTATGTCTACAACCACAGAAACAACAGGGAAATACTCCAGTCTAGTAGTAAGGTAGTACCTTAAGTATATTTTTAGATTTTTTTCCTAGGAAATTAATTTGTATAACATTTCCCAAATCCTTCCACCAAAGATATTTCAATAATTTCTCTTTTTACATTAAAATCTGCCATGTTCTTAAAAGCTGTTTCCAAGTGTGAAGAAGGAGGGAGCTGATACTGAATGTACTCACCGTTATTCCCAGTGAGCTATGATGAACTTTTGCATGCTTGAAAATTATAAAAAGAAAGAATACTTATAGAAGAATCTTAATAGTCTGATGGGTTCGGGTGTTTTTTTCTCTTTGCTTTAAAAACAACCTCTAATTATTTATGACACCACAGTATGTATATATGTACTATGAAGTTCATTTCCATGCTTATTACATAAAAATAACTATCAGAAATATCAGTCTATCAGTATCAGCTGATATATATGTATATCCAACTCACTGCAGAAAGGAAAAGAAATCTAAAGTAATCATTAAAGCTTACAATTCATTTTTTTCCTTTTTTTTTTTTTTTTTTGTTTGTCTGAAATTTTTTTGGTGGTTCATATGTGCTGTGCTGCAAGCTGACTGCAGATTAATGGCCTCCAAGTAGATTGGAAAGAAAGCCTGAAGCCTTCTTATTTTGCTGTGCTTCTGCTTCTTGGTCTTGTGTAAGTCCCAATTCACTCTCAATTTGATCCAGCTCTGCCTGGTCAAGTAGTTCAAAGTCATCACCTTCTTCAGTGTCTGTGTCCTCTCCTGCACTGGGGGCAGCCTGGGCAAGTGCCTGATGAACTCCTTCTAGCTGGTCTTTGATGGCAGCTGTCATGGCCGCTGTGATGACATCCCCAGCCAGGTTGCTCATCAAGTGAAAGGCTTGGTCACTGTTCAGAGGAAGGGTGAGACCGGTTGCAGACTGCCTCTCTTTGCTTGATCTTTGACCACTGTCCAACTGTTGCTTTTTTCTCTTGAGCTCAGTGGGTAAGCCAATGCTTAATTCGTCTTCATCATTTGTTCCTGTGCCATTTTCCAGAGACGGAAAATCTGAAAGGTCTCGAGAGAAAACTTCCTCACTAGGCCGGTCAAGATCTGTGAAATGCATAACAGAAGTTCATGACTCAGCACCAGAAGACCTTTGAAATCAGAGCTGTCTAAAATGTGACTTAGCTCTGAACCCTCTGAGCAACCTCAGCATTCATCTAGCTTCCTGAGTCAACTGAGTCAATTTAACCACATACTAGACCCTTCCTAAATCTAGGACCGTACTTCTCCACAACCAGAAATACCATACGTCCTCCTACATCTGTAGCTTTCCTCTTAAACATAAACGTGTGAGGACTTAATATTAAAGTTTTGGTGTTTGTGATGGTTGACTGGACTTAGAATCACCTAGGATACACAAGTCTTGGCAAGTGCCAAATTCTAGGAAATTTTTTATCACTCAAAAAATTGTACCAATTAATAATCACTTGCCATTCCTTCCTTCTGCTAGTCTCTAGGAACCATCAAATATGCTGCTTATTCTTGATTTAAGTGGAATCATTCAGTATGTAGTCTTTGTGTCTGACATCTTTCACTTAAAATAATGTTTTCAAGGTTCAGTGTACTATAGAAATATCAATATTTTATTAGCTGTTATAGCTGAGTCATATTCCATAGTACAAATATACCACAGTTAGTTATCCATTCAGTGGCTGATTACGTGGTTCTTCACATATTCAAAATAATAAAAATGAGAGTATCCATAAATATCAGCATACCATCAGAAGTGTCTGTTTGTGGAGTGTATCCTTCTGAAAGGTTAAAGGTTCCATTATCGGTCCAAGATACTTCTGAGACATCTGTGTCAGACACGGATAACTCTTTGGCAGCAACAGTGAGGCTAATCTGTGTCAATATAAATCCCAGTGGCACATTATAAACTAAAGAAAATCTTCTGAAAGATTTTCCATGCTAACCCCACAAATTTTAGAATAATAAAAAAATGAGTATTTTCCTTTGAAATTTTCAAATCGTCTTAAAATACAGAAGTCTATTAGGACAATTGTTTTACTTGGTTTATGAAAATAAATATATACTCAAACCACATAGAAACACACTGAAAACTAAACCAAAAATACCTTAGGACAAAGAGCTGAAAAGTCTAATTCACTGTCATCTTTGTGACTTTTTTCTTTATCTGCTTCTGTTGAGAAAAAATTGCAGGTTTTTAGTTTGCTGACAAGCTTGGACACAGCTGTGTTCATTTTCATATACGCTCGCAGTCGGCAGACACTCTAACACCTCCCTCTACTTGTTAGCATATAAGAAGCTTCCCATATTTGCAAAATGTTTGCCTTCAGGAAGAAATGGTCTACAATGGTGTTCTTATAGCATGACCAGCGGCAACAATCCTGCAAACTCTGTAACAACGCAGCCGCAAGTCCTACTGTAGAGTCAGAAACGCTGTGGTGGGGTCCACCATCCGTGCTGTCCTGATCTCTCCAGACCATTCTGATGCACAGCATGGTCGGAGAATCTGTGAAGTCACACGCAAGTTAGAATGGGTCTAGAAACAAATTGGATTTCCTCTCTTCTTCTTCTCCCCTCGTCTCAACAGTCCCCTCTGACATGGTTCCCACACTTCTTTCCAGTTTTGCCATTTTCAGTGGTCCAACCCAAATAAAATGAAGTGAATCATAAAAAACAAAGTGTAGACTTGTAAAGTCTTTTCTTTTTTCCCTGACAATTTTTACATTTAAATTTATTTATTATTCTATGAGTTTTTGCCCGTCTTGCCCCCATTACTCTGTCTAGTCCCCTGTTGAAACCCTTCTTCCCAATGCATCTCCTTTCTACATTTGTGTGTGTGTGTGTGTGTGTGTGTGTGTGTGTGTGCATGTGTGTGTGTGAGACTGAGTTTAAAGAACATTTCTCTCATGAGAATGGGCAGGTGGAGCGTGGGCAACTTATCAGTGGTTCACATCACTGAACCCCTCCACCAGCCACTATTAATTGTCAATAGCTCTTCAGGAAGGGGTGGAACTTCCAGGGCCCTGCCCTGCTCTATGTTCACAGTTCCACTTTTGTGCAGGTTACCAGTGCTGCAGTGAGTGTATGAGTGCACCTTATTGTCATATCCAAAAGACATATTCTACAGTATGTCCTGTCCCCCTGCCCCATCTCTGACTCTCACAATCCTTTCACGCCCTCTTCCTTAATACTCCCTTGTGGATAGGTGTGTGTGGGCGGGGGCTGATGTAGATGTCCCATTCAGGGGGGTGCACCATTTGTATTTTTAGTCAATTTATTTAATTGTATGTTTGAAAAAAGAATGAAATCCTAAATGAAAAGATTATACAGATTATACTTTGGAGGTAGGTCTTATTGTAATAATAAAAGGCTGAAAGTTCCTCTGAGGGGTATTAAGAGTAATCTCCTGATAAAGAGCATACTAAGGTCTCATTTCATACATAAAACCTGATATTCAAACTACGTACCTGATCTCTCACGTTTCTTCTGGTTAATATAGTCTCCGATTCCAAAATCTAGTTTCAATAGAACTGACTTGATTTTGCTGTATATTTTTTGTCCGATATCATTACATTTAAACAGTGGACACAGAAATGCAAACAGCACTGAAATATAAAGAAAAAAAGATACAGATAAAATGCTCCTCCTTTTGAATGCTTTTTACATTTTAATAATTTTAAAAACATTGCTTAATTTATGGAAAAACAGAAGCTTTTTCTTAGGACAATCCCTCCATGAAGTAAGTTCCTAATTTCTGTTCCACCCCTGCAATGAAAACATGTTTTATCACATACACACACACACACACACACACACACACACACACAGATCTGGAATTAGACCAACTTTCTCCCATTAATGCTCTACTCTAATAGAAAAGTTGCACACTTTCCAGATGGCTGTCTGCAGTTAAAACTGCACCTTTGATTATCATTGCCTTTACCCTGAGGAAGTGATTATCCATTATTAACCTGTTCTCAGTAACTCTAAGATGGTATTACTTGGGGTTGGGAGTGTGAGATCAGTGCAAACTATCTGAAAAATGCCTTGCTCTTACTTGTCCGTTCCCAGCATCTTACACATTCATTTCCTAAACAATGCAAATCAAGGAACTAATATTCTATGAGTTCCATTTGGAGGACTGAATGTGAGCTCCAACCATTTACCTTTTGTGTTATGCATTGGGGACACAAAAAAGGACAAGGCCCACACTCACTGGATTATATTCTCCAGTGTTCCCTTCCCAAATATTGTTAGAAGCTACAAGTTCAGTCATCTTTAAATATCTTTATTATGTGTTAAACTCTAAAGCCAGAGTAAGAAAGATAAGAAAAAGGTGGAGTCAACTAAGAAGAAATCATCTGCCCCCTCACAGGGTAGCAGGCTCACATCCTCATATTATTTAGGAAAAGTAGAAAATCTATATTCTATAAAATCTTTTCTGAGTAATACATCACATAGAATCAATTACATATAAAATACAATTTGATAGAGTTCTGACATGTAAACAACTAAGAACCCATCAGCACAATCAAAATGGTGACCATATTCACTGCACAGAAAGCTTCTTCATGTCTTCATTAATTCTTCTCTCTTGCCTCCTGTTTCTCCCAACCCCAACCAGCTCATCCCCAAGCAAACATGAACATGTTTTGTCACTGGAGATTACTTTGAATGTTCTAGAATTATATATAAATAGAATCATATACGCTTTTTATCATCTGGCACCTTCCACTTAGCCTAATTACCTTGAAATTTATCTGCGGATCAATTTTTAGTGCTGAGTAATAATCCGTTATATGGATATACCACAGTTTATCTGTTCACTAGTTAGGCTCATACAAATTTTATTCCTTTGCACTATTAAAAAGAAATTTTATGTGAACCTTTTTGTGTAAGTCTTTGTACAGATGCATCCATCCATTTCTCTTAGGTAAATACATAATTGTGGAATGGCCAGCCATACAGCAGACACTACCAAACAGTTTTCTGAAATCATGGCACTATTCTACTTCCCTACCAACAGTGTGAGAGTTCTGGTTATGCTATATCATTTCTGGTACTTGATCTGATGTTGTAATCTAGGCTGTTCTGGCAGAGACAGAGCGTCAATGAAGGCAAAGGTGTTAGTGTATTTGTGAAAAGTGGGGCCTATAACTTAGTTACACTGATCTAACTGACATAAATTGACACAAATTTCCTCCAGGGCCTGGAGAGAAGGCTCAATGCTTTAAAGCACTTGCTGCTCTTGCAGAGGACACAGATTTAATTCCCAGAACCTACACGGCAACTCACAACCACCTGTAATTCCAGTTCCAGGTGATCTGGTGGCTACCATAGGTGCCAGGCATGCATGTGACATAGAAACACACACGCAAGCAAAACACTCACACACGTTTAAAACCTAAAAATTCTTACAGTCCTGTATTTTCAGCTGTTCTTCAAATTTTTTAAGTATAAATGCTTCTAAGACACAGGAGAATTCTTATGGACCAGAATTCAGAACTCACCCTGACCATTCTGAACTACAAAAGATCTGCTGATTGATGCTCTATGCATCATACAAACCAGCAAATAGATCACTATACTTACACAGCAGGTAGCTGAGAATGACCCCAGGAATGTAACTTCCCAAGACTGTGAAAAATGTGCACACACTGCAGACCAGGAGACAAAACTGGAAGTAACAGAAATAGCGTGAGATGGTTACGAGAAACAGCAGGCAGTGTAGAATACAGACGCGATGATTCACGTGTTCTCACAGGTTCATACAGCACCTGAACTTAGGGGCATCAAGAAGCACTTAAACTCAATAGTAATCACTTTGCAGACGGAGGAACTAAATTCTTGCACTGAAAATAAAGCTTCCATTACTCCTGCCCATGAATATATGACTGCCAGGTGCAAGAGACCCAAAGAGCTACGTGTGCCCAGGAACAACAACTTTTACTCAGAGTAGTAACTAATCTGCAATCTCAAACTACCACTGTAAGTCCACTGAACTCATAAACACAGCAAACATGTTATAGAACTAGAAGCATCTATACAGATCTGGTGTGACTGGCACAGCTGATAAACCCCTGGCATCGCAGTGGACGCTGCCACCCTCCTTCTAACCATATCCACCCACTTCTAGGTCACCCCGACACCAAATGCAAGTGAAATGAAACTCCCACAGTGAAGTCAACAACTACAGTGTTCTCTGCTAACTACAAAGCAAAACTTTGGCTTTCTTAAGACATTTTAAAACAATCTACAGAAAGTTTCCCTAATTTCCACGAGAAGCATCAAGGCAGAAAAAGTTTCTTCTTAATGTCTCCAGTTGATTTCCTACTCCAGTCATAAACTACCTACTTTTTAAGCATTATTTTGAAATTGAGTTATTGAATTGAATTGCGAAGCAGGCAAAGAAAATTCACCAACAGGTCTTCAAAAACATACAAGGAAGGAAAGAATATCTTTGGTCAATAACTGATTAGGAAAAAGAACAAGGTCTAAAGTCCAAGTTAACTGACACTTCATTCCACGCAGTTACTAAATTAACTCTGTGAAGAAAACAGAAGAGCAAAATGAAAAGCTGCTTCAGAAACCTCATGGGCCCCTGGGAGAACCTGGAATGCTAGAGATGAAGGAGAAATACCACCGAAGTCGGAGAGACGAGTGAATCAGCAGGAGCGTGACACTCCGAATGCAGCTTTGCCACCTTCAACTGAAGGGAACTTGGGGACATTAATAGACTTCAGTGCGGTTTTAAGTTGAGAGTCTTCTCCCAAATAATATACATAATCATGCCAGTCAAACAGGTACCAAAAATCTACCATGCCCCTCTTCTGGCTGTCTGTTCTAAAAATGATGGTTGTGATTAAAGTAATCCCTCCAAATGTAATACCATCAGGATAATAAGCTCAAAGCGTTCCCAAACACAGCTCTATTGCTTAATTCTGGTGAAGTTACGAGATCGCCTGTACACAGTACAATGTAGGGATCTTAAATGCTGATATTTCCAGCTCTTGTTCCAACTAAAGGTAGATAATTTAATTTTAAAAGCAAGGCTGGAACTGACAAGGTCTATTGATGGTTCTGCCCCTTACTCAAAGCCCATAGATCACCGTCTTCAAATGTGTGCGCTTCTCCATGGAATCCCTTTCCAATCACTGGAGGCTCTTCCCAAGTGAGCTGTTGTCTTAATTAGAAAGAAAAATACTCATTCCATCCATTGTGTAGCCAAAGGTTGCTTGCTTCATTCCTTCTCCTTCCCCCCTCTCTCCCTTTCTTCTTTCTTTCCTTCCTTCCATTCTTGATGGAAGACTTTCTATGTGGCCCAGGCTGTCCTTGAATTCAAGATCCTCTTATCTCAGCCTCTCATGTGTTGGGATTATAGGCATCCACCATCACATCCAGCAAATTTTCTTAAATAAAACATGCCAAATTCTCTACTTTGAGTTGAAAGTAAGGCTCCATAAGTCTGAAGTTACTCTAAATGGACTACATGTTTATCTCAACTCTCTTTGATTTCAGAACCAGGCAAAATATAATAACTGAAGTTCTTAATAAGATCTGTCCCCCACCCCAATTTTGTATGGCAAAGCCCAATCACCATTCATTCTAATTAATGAGCTAAATAAATATCTTTAAATTATAAAACCATTAGAATTTCACAAGTGTTTCTGAGCTTAGTTAATGCCAGCTTTTATGGTGTATGTTCATGATATAATCAGAATTGGAAAGTATTTACAAGCCAAAGGAGGTGTGTCAATTTGTTTCTAAGTATATTTAATAGTACAAACACATTCCAATATTGGAAAACTTGCCTTGCCAGGGCTCTGCTGTTTGAAAAGAGACATTTCTTGAAGAAATATGCTGAAATTCATCCATGATTCTGCAATACAATGGCTGAGTCTGGGTCTTTCATCTGATTTGGAACTGATAACTTCCCAGCTGAAGAGAGAAAAAGAAAAAATTTAACCGAACTTAATGACCTCAGCAAAGCTTTATTGAAGATCTATTGTTGGGTTCATTCTGGATAAGCACTGTAAATTCAGAAGTCTAAATCAGCCAGATATCAACTGGAAAACCTCAACTGCCAAGAGACACAACTTGCCAGCTCCTCAGTAATTATCTGATTACAAGGGAAATGTTGAGGGAGGACAGGGTTGGGGCACATTTCCTGAAGATGTCATTTTTGAACACAGATCTGGAATTAATTAGCAATTTCCCCCTGAAGTATGGCAGATGGAATAATATATGACATATGCAAAGATCCTAAGATGAGAAAAAGCCAAAAGTATTACCCTGTCCAGCCCCAGTGGGACTCCAGCTAAGTGACCAGGAGATAGATAAAAGCCTATAGGGAGGATGCATAGATAGTGCAGGGTCTCCAGCACTTGTTGGAAAACTTTAAACCCGAAGGATAGGAAGCCACAGCACTTTTACAGAAGCACAGATGTTAGGCATATAATAATTAATAACACCAACAAAGTATTTTCAATATATGTGATAGCTGGTCACCTCTAGAAAATTCTTAAATTCAATGATGTTTTACAAAACCCCTTATTTAAAAAATTTTTAGAGACAGAGAGAGAGAGAGAGAATATGAATATGTCATGGAGGATAAGTGGAGGTCAAGGTCAACTCTGTAGTGTCTACTTTCTCTTTCCAACTTTAAATGAATTCCAGAGATTGATCTTGGGTTACCAGATTTGCACAAGTGCCTTCACCCACTGAGTCATCTTACCAGCCCATTTTCTCAAGTATCTTTCCCCAGTCATCTCAAATGTGTTAATGTGATATAGAGGCTGGCAATGTGCCATATCTTTGCCCTCCTAAATCTCAGCAAGTTAAACACTAGAAACAATCACTCCAGGAAGAAGACATGTACAAATGCAAACCATTCCTTGGAATGAGAGTAGCATCAAGTTTAAATTCTACTTTGCAATCACAATTCATAAAAATATACCAGTTTAAACCAGAGGGTAAATGATCACAAATTCGTTATTTATGAGACGACTTAGTGCCTACCCTCTTGAAGGCCGTGCCACGGAGTCACAGACATGCAATGAACAGATGCACATGCAACTCTAGAAGGTCAGTGAACCATCATGGGAACTCTGACCACCAGGGTTTCAGAGTGAGGCTCATCTCACTCTGTGGCCTGAAGACAAGATGGCCTCCCTTTTAGATGGTCTTCTACATGGAAATTGTGTACATATAGCTTTTGTCAATACTTTGAATAGTAAGGCAATTTATAAATTGTTAAAATTATTTTTAAATATAAATATTGCTGCATTTGTCTCAGACCTATAGTCTCAGCTAATTAGAAGACTGAGATAGGATTTCAAGTCAAAGGTTTCTCTGAGCTAAAGAGTCAATTTAAAACCAGCCTGGGCAACCTAGTAAGATGCTGTCTCAAAATTAAAAAGTGAAGAAACAAAACAAAAGAGCTAAAGCTATGGCTCAGTAGTAGAATGACTGCCTGGCAAGGGAACGGCCCTCGGTTCGCTCCCAGTGCCAGAAGAAAAGAAAAAGAGAGAGAGAGAGAAAGAAAGAAAGGGAAAGAAAGGAAGGAGGGAGAGAGGGAAGGAGGGAGGAAAGGCGATTTTAAACTAAGCTGAAATGAATTCAGCAGTGCTGGGGAAGGGTGTGCTCCATTTTCCCTTCTTGTTGTCTCAACCACGACTCTGATGGAGCGTCCCTGAAGTACCAATTGTCAGGCTGGGGTTGTACTACCACGTGGACATTTCCAAATGATTTCTTGCCTGCTGTGAGGAATAACTGTAGGGTGTCTGGCTTTAGGGAAGCGGTTTATGCATCTAGGAACTCTTTCTACCCAGCCTCGTGCCGGTGAGCATGACTGTTTTCACTGGTGATCACGTCACACCAGGTCTGCATATCTGACCGATGATCCCAGACCTGCTGAAGAATGCTGCCAGTGTATCTCCTTTATGGGGAAGGAATTAAAGGGAGAGCAGAAGTGGCAGGGTGGAGGACATACAAGATTCTAAGTCGTGCTCATTTTCTCAGATACCCAGATTTGCTGTGCTGACACAGGCTAGACTACTGTGCAGCTTAAAGGGACCAGAAGGGTGACAGAAACAGATTTTCATTTCTGTTCTCTAAACTAACTGTAAGGATATGGTGCAACTGTTTGGAAAATATAATCCTACCAAGTCAGCTTAAAACCATAATGGAATGATTTGAGTATCAGTCTTTCAAAGGTTAAAATGAAATGAACATTTTGCACTTTAATTTTTTAATTATTTTTATTTTATGTGCATGAGTACACTGTCTGCATATATGTAAGTGTACCCATGTTATTAAATGCCTGTGGCGGTCAGAGGAAGGAGCTGGATCCCCTAGAACTGGAGTTATGAATGACTGTCAGCCTCCATGTGGATGCTGGGAACCAAATGCACATCCTCTGCAAGAGCAGCCAATGCTCTTAACTGCTAAGCCATTTCCAGCCCCAACATCTTGTGCTTTAAATCACATTTAAATATATGTTCATCAGGCCACTGACTAAGGTGAGTCCTGTTGAAATAATGGAAGATAAATAAGGGAAATGAATGAGTTGAACTCCCACGTCAGGGTATCAACTTCACAATGAAAAGTCAATAGAAAAAAAAATCACACAGTACATCAGTATGATTTTATTTACATAAACACTAAAGCATGGTGGGATGAACGGTCACTTAAGCAACAAAGCGCTAAAAATAAAATTCAGGATGGGCTGGTAATGGCTCAGCGAGTAAAGGCACCAGCCACCAAGCATCATGAGTTGAATTTCTGGCACCCACATGGTTGAAGGAGAAAACTGGTTCCCATAAGTTGTCCTCTGGCCTCCACATATGCACCATGACATACACACGCATGTGTGCACACAGACACACATGCTAATAAATGTACATTAAATTTTTTAAATGAATAAAAAAAAATAAAATTTGGGAAAGGGGTTACCTCAGGCAGGGAATCCTGAGGAGGGACTGTGACTTAAGCCAGGCAGGCAGGAAGCCCTTAAGTATTAATCATAGTCTGTTTCTTAATTTAGGCAATGATTATAGGAAAATCAACTTACTGTGGCTCTTAAAGCTACATATACACATGTGTATATACATTCATGTACATGGAATTTTAGTTTTTTAATTTATGTTAAAATGTATACACATACTTTCTATTTCATGAGTAATTTTCAACATGACTATATCCTGTTTTTTATTTACTTGTGAAGTAAAGATAATACTTCTGTTGGCTAAAATGAATGTATCTTGCTTGGATGCCAGGACTTATTCTAAACGTTACTTTTAGGATTCATGTCTCAGAGATAACATCATATATTTTGTTATTTAGTAAATAATACCCTAACATTGGAAATGAACCTGGTGCAATACTATGTGACCACTGAAGAGGTCATGTTAAAGGGTTTGCCTTTTTTTAATGGAGGACTTGAAGTGAACATCATCTATTAATTTATTCATATTTTCAATAAAACATTATCAAGTTCTCACTTTTTAAATATTTTATTTATTATTTTTATTTCCCCATATGAAAGTGCACCCATATCATACAATGCCCTGGGAGGTCAGTAGAGGTCAGTTGGATCCCCTAGAACTGGAGTTACTGGTGGTTGTTAGCCACCATGTGGGTTCTGGACATTGAACTCAGGCTCTCTGCAAGAGCAGCCAGTGCTCCTAAGTGCTGAGTGATCTCTCCAGATAAATGTGTCCGTTATTCTTTCTAAAACTTGAATATGTACACTGCTATCCCTTTCACTGTATGCACTGATGGTTATTACTTGCTGGGAAGAAGAAACAACAGAACATTTAACATGTGACTATTTTTCACAGCTGTAAGAAACCACTCTCCACTTGAAAAATGCCTCATGTGATAGATATTTTTTTGGGTGGGGGGGACAACATCTAACTTCTGTATTATCATAACAAATAATTCTGACTGGCACTTGAATTGTTATAATCCCAAACAGAAATTCATTGTGTAAAGCTTGAAAATATCTAACCAAAGGAGTTTTGGAAGTGTACAGGTCAAGAATAAATGTAGAGACTGCATCAAATAAAATTTAATGGAGATATGATTTTAAAAGAAAATCTGAACTCAGAGATGGAGAAAGGGTGTCACTCTATACCTGACATGAGACTGCACTCTATACCTGCCATGACTGCAAAAGGGTTATTACTGGGAGTTTAACCATTAAAACTTACACAGAAATTATCACAAGAACACACATTTCGACATTCTCCTAGTGGGCCTACCATTACCTCATGTCACCACAATTTGATTTAGGCAACATAAAATTATGCCATTTGCAATGATGTCAGACATATAATGTCAGCTGTTCATATTCCTTCATGAGATACATGAAGATGATGAAACCTACCGAAGTTGTCTCAGTTACTTCAGGACAGAGTCAAGATCTAAGGTCAAGATTCCTGGTTTCCAGTGGAGTTCTATTGACACTAAACAATGTACCTCTTCAAAGAACAAATAGATCCAGTGCCATCCTTATGTTGTAATTTAGAATAGGGAGCACTCCTTGTTTTCCCACTTCCTAGAATGAGGAGGAAGGAGCTGTGATTGACCAACACCAGTGTGGGATCGTGTAAGACCAACCCTTTCCAGGAAGGCAGAGCAGATCATGTGCTGAATCCAAATACTCAGTGGAAACCAAGACTCATGTGTGGTGGTTGGTTGATGTTTAATACAGGTGACATCTACACACACCGAATTGCTCCATAATGAAACTCTAGGTTTTCCTAGAAAGCTGTGCTTAGGAAACATATTACCAAAGAAGGCATCTCCTGTGAATACTGGACGAAGTTTGAGAAACATCTTTCCCATAGTGCATAACTGTCTTCCCACTATCCTTGGGAATGTGAACGCACAAGGAAGTGAAACGCACCTTAGCCTTCAAAGAAATTTGAGGTTTTACCAAGTTCTTAACCAAAGAATACAAGTCATCTATGATTAAGCTTCTCTAAGAAAGAAAATTTAGTTACCAATCGCTTTATTATTTTCATTTTACGGTATGAGTATATTGCCTGCCTGTGTGTGGGTGCACCTGTGTTGTGCAATGGCCGTGGAGGTCAGAAGAAGGCGTCAATCCCCTGGAACTGGGGTTATGGATGGTTGTTAGCCTCCATGTGTTCTTTACAAGAGAAGCCAGTGCTGTTAACCCTTACGCCATCTCTCTGGCCCACCCCCCAATGGCTTTATGATTATCCTTTTCTTACTTTCACATAGAATACGCAACTTTCATGTTCAAAGGTAAATAACATTCTTGGTGTATCCTTCTCACCTATGGTCTTGTTCACGAGCCTGTGCTCATCAGTGGATTTGATTTCATTAGGCAGAGAACCAGCTGCACTCTCCAGCCACAGTGAAGGCCCTCTGAAGTCTCACTCCCTGATTGCTACCATGCTCAACTTGGAGTTCTCCCAGTGCTTTCAGTCCTAGCGGTTTCTGGAGAGAAGTCACCACACAGATCCGGGCATCCTATATCCTCTCATATAGGTTTTACCCTAGAATCTGCAAGTCCTTCCACAAAAAAAGTGCCAGTAAATTCCATTTGGTTGTTTTCCTTTCTAAGGAAAAACTGCTCAGGTGGTTTCTTTGACAAATGACATTCTGCAGTCAAATTAAGCAAGTTATTGATGAACCCTAAGCCACAAAGTCAATTTTCAACAGCCAAAGAATTTATAGTTTCACCTGTCTGTGGAGCTATATATGTACTAAGATGGCTCCTCAGGCAAGCAGTCCCTCAATCCATAAGAAGGAGCATTGACTTATAGAATTTCAAACCAATGTCCCTTCCTTCTTCCAGATTGCTGTTAGAATAAAACTAGTTACATACATGACATAGTCTGTCAAGTCAGCTCTTTACAGTTCTAAACATGGGTATGTACAACACCCAGAGCTCCTAAAACAGGCTGCCTGGGCCTCACTGGAGAGATTCTGATGGAGCAGTTTGGGTGAAGCTCAGAAACCGACATTGATAACAAGTGTCCTGGGTGGGGCACATGTTTCCAGCACTGAGAGAAACACCTGACAGAAAATTTCATAAAATTCCCATTTTACAAAAAAAATAAAATAAAAAAATTGAAGGGATTCATTTACTTCTGGGCAAGATGGTGTGGTAGGGACCCGAATTATTCCCCTCCCTGTAACAACCAAAACTGTCAACAAGAAATATCAGAGTGCATATGAAACAATGATTTTCAAGACTTTGGGCACTAGGCAAAGAAGGACAGTGACATGGAGAGCCAAGGAAACAGGAAGAAGGTTTTGAGATTGCCCAGATCACTGTCTTGAGAGCCTCCAGGCCACAGAGCAATAACGAGCCACGAAGAGCAAGGAGGAGCCACCCAGGTGGGACCAGCCAACTCTGAGTTGATTCAAGAGGGCAGAGTTTGCAGGACAAAGAGTGGGCTAGCAGAATGCTGATCGGAGAGAAGGGGAGCACACACAGCAGATCTGCAGGGGTCCCCTAGAAGCTACAGCTGAGGATTGGGAGTTGTGTAAATATGGAACTCAGACACCAGAAGAGTTGTTGGGAAGGCCTAAAATGAACCGTGTCTGGGTCAAGAATGATACTAACTATACAGAAAAACCTCTAAATTCAGGGCTTTGATAGAGTACTTGGTGCTTGCCTCAACAGCAGAAACCTCTAATCCATGCCCTGCCAGCTTTACAAGGGGCTCCCACCCGAAAGATCACAGTGATGGAAGGAATTCAACTGCCATGTGTAGAGACACAAAATGGTAGGTTTCAAAGGTCAGATATGTCAGAATGGCTTTGCTTGTTTTGCTTTCTGTGCATCTTTCAAATCATTTTCTATCTCTTTTTCTTTAAAAATGTAGTTATCAGGCCTGGAGAGATGGCTCAGTGATTAAGAAAGCACACTGTTCTTCCAGAAGACCAGAATTCAGTCCCTAGCACCAAGTCAACTGAAGATCGGTCTGTGTGTGGGTACCTGCACTCGCATGAACATAGCCACACACAGACATACACACATACATACAATTAAGATAATCTTTATATTTAAAATATAGCTATCAGAAATAGTGAACTTCTTTTGTCTTGGTTTCTGAAACTTGATGTCATGTAGCTCAGGTTGGCCTTGAAGTTTCTAAGGCTAGCCTGGTATTCTTGATCCTCAGACTCCTACCTCCAGAGTGCTGGAATTACAGACATGTGCCACCATGCCTGGCAAAAAAGAATATTTAATAGGTGCTTTAATATTAAATATTAACAATATGTTTATAGTCTATGGTTAGCCTATGGAATTCTCATGTGCTCTGTCCACAGCCTGACAGTGCAACACACAACATTCTCCATTAGAGGGTTCTCTAAGACTAGGAAAAGTGATGATACTCACACTCTATAAAAATAGACTGTCACTCTGTGACATGGGTGAGCAGCCCGATTCCTCTCCTTCACTGTGTTTGACCAACAGAAAAAATGATACTGAAACATACTGATCCTGGCATGGTTTTGAAAAAGCACTTCCCCTCTGTTTGTTCTAAATGACTATGCATCAAGTATTTACTGTTACTATTCCTGGATCCAACAACTTAGAGATGATTAAGGTATAGCCTGCAACCAGTAACTAAACTTACATGAGACCTCAGAGTGCTTAGGAACACGGCCCCCCACATGCAGACTCTCTTCACACATGGAAGTTACCTGTTAAAAATGGCTTTAGTATCTCAGGCTATTGGAGAAAAAATTCATTTGAAAACTAGATTGGGGCTTGTGTAAATGAGGGGAACCTGTTAAATACAAGACCTTTTCATTATTGAACATTTTATAAGACAAAAATGTAGCTGTGTGGTTATATACATTCTAAAAGAGAAAAGCAAGTTTACAACTGAAGGCTATTTTTCAAAACAAAACTTCTATTTTTAACATATCCAAACTCAAATGCTCTCACATTTTCCAAACTTTTGGTTTGAGGAGATACCCGGCAATGAGGCAAACAATCGGGAACTGATGCAGAAGAGGGAAGAGGAAACTGAGTGCAAGTGAGGGAAGAGGGCATAAAATGGATCTTGAAGGTTCCAGCAGGAGCGCTTGGTCCTGCTTAGAACCAAAAGACAAGAAGCCACAGGCCAAGCAAGTCCATGCACAGATCTCTCTGTTACTGAAGCCAATTCCTTCTTGCGTGAGCTGGGTTTTGGTTCAATTTCTGGCATTTGCAATACAAAGTGCTAACATTTTTTTCAACTGAAGCAATGGAAATCAAATGTTTTATATATTATATATTATAGTATATGATGTAGATATAACTGTAAAAAATAATTACAGAATGAGGTTACACATATTGGCATGACATTTTTGTATGGGTGGCAATATTTTAGTTGAAAGTTCCAAACAGGCTGAGTAGCAAATCAAGTGAATGAAATTTGCCACTTCAAGTAAAGGGGACTGTAGGTATCCTGAAATAACTGTAGCTCACCCTTCCCAGGGGCCAGGCGCTCACGCCGCCTCTAAAGCTATTCTCTTAATCCCCGTTACTAACCTGGGAGTGGAGTGCTAGTTATGCCTGCCTGACTGCTGAGAAAACTGAGACCCAGACTCAGTTTAGGATCTGGCTCAAGGTCACTGAGTTAATGGAACAGGAAAGTGATAGACACGGGACGAGCACTGTCTGCATTGGAGCACGGGGATCATGGAAAAGATAAACGGCAAAGAACAGAAAGGCAGTGACGGGGGCACGGTTATGGATCTCTTGCAAGCTAAGTCAAGTCAAACCAGAAATGTACATGCCAGCTCTGGTTCCCAAGTGAAACTTGGGCTAAGGAATTTAGATTCCTCTTTTCTCTTTTAAGCTCCTTAGCAGTTTCTAAGTAGTATCCCTAGCCTGACTATAATCTGAGTCCCATTTCTTAAACTAAATTACCACCCCTGTACAGAACAACCATGACTGTAGCTGCAGTTTGCTAAATACTGTCTCAAGTCATCTCCACATGACCCCTCCTCTCCCTAAGTCATCATAACACCTTACAAGTCAAGACTAGTGTTGCCTCCATTTAACCCAAGAGAAAATGGAGGCTCGGAAGGGTTGAAGCCTGCTGTTAACTGACAGTCACGGAACCTGGAATTGTCTTTGTAGCAATTCTCCCTTTTGATGGGTTTATGTCATCAGACTTGAATGAAATTCCTTTAAAGACTTCTTGGACATTGTTCTGATCTCTTGACCTCTATGAGGCTCATAGAGAGGGCTGAGAATGTGGCTCACTTGGTAGAGGGCTTGCCTAGCACACAGTGCAATCTTCAGTACTACACATACAACAAGAAATGGTGGCAGACACATGCAATCCCAGTACTCAAGAGGGAGATAGACACAGGGGGATCAGAAGTTCAAGTCCAGCCCATGCTACATGAGACACTGAAGTTCAAGGTCAGCCTTTGCTATGTGAGACCCTCACAAGTAAATACTATTGGAATGAATTATAAACAGTAAACATCCAAAGATATCAAAAAACTGTTAAAAGTGACACCATGTATATACTTTATTCATTTATTTTAATGCTTCTATAAATAACAGAAAAGGCAATAATTGGTATATGTACTTTTATTTGTATAAAAATACATATAGGGGCTAGGGAGATAGTTCAGTCAGTAAAGTACTTGCTATGCAAGCCTTGGGACCTGAGGTTCAATCACCAGAAGCTATGTAAAGAAAAGCCAAAAGCGGCAGCATACACTTGAAACCCCAGCACTGGGGAGGCAGATGTAGGTGAATCCCTGGGGCTTGCTGGCCAGTCAGTAGCCAAATCAGTGAGCCCCAGGTTTCAGTGAGAAACTCTACCTAAAAAACAAGCAAACACAAAGTGGAATGCTACCTGGGTCTAAGGAACAACATGTGAGGCTGACTTCTGGATTCCCCAAGTACAGAAGCACCTAAACGCATGCACGCACACACACACACACACACACACGAATGAATGAATGAACAACTACAAAAGACAAAAAGGCATCTTAAAAATTTAGAAACTGGTACTGGAGAGATGGTTCGGTGGTTACGAGCACTGGCTGCTCTTGCAGAGGACCTGGGTTTGAGTCTCAGTATCATCCATAACTCCAGTTCTGGGGGAATCTGACCTTTTCGGGCATTGCATGACATGGGTGTCCTTACATACATGTAAACAATACACTCATATATATGAAATAAAGATTTTTTTTAATTTAGAAACTAACCTTCATTTACATAAACTAGTTTTTTTGTTTTGTTTTCTTTCTCACAAATAGGCAGTTAAACTACTTTAAAATTAGGTAGTTAAGAAATATGCCTCATACATCCCAGCACTTTCTGGAACTAGAAATCAGTATTTCATGTGGGATTTTTTTTCCAGTCAAACTTAGGCCTTCCCATCCCTGGACCCCTGAGCACACACTATGGCATGCACTGCACCTGACCCCCAACGTTTGTGACACCCATGAAAAACAGGCCTGGCCCTGCTAACTTGAGGGGAGCAGAAGGTGAAGCAAAGATAGAAGATCGGAAAGTTGAGGGTTTCCGTTGCTTTATTCTCAATTTTTATAATAGCAGACATGCTGTACATACACACACACACACACACACACACACACATCTTCTTGGTAATATTGGAGGGTTTCATGGCCCTATAAATCCACAATTCAATAGTCATTTTTAAACATCTTTAGGCAATTCCCAGCAGAATATTATCTGGAGCTTGGGCATTATTTCACAGTATGCCTTTATTATTAATGGGAAACGTACACTGAAGCTAAGTAATATTTTTCATAAAGTTAGTTGTGTCAAAGTCCTACACTAACAACTTTTCAAAAAGGATTTGTAATAACTCAAGTGGTCACCTAGCAACTGTGACAGGCAGCTGCTGAAGGCTTCACACCTATAAATACATTTTGGCCTGGAGACCCTTCATTCTCAGTTAGTGACTAAGGGTCTCATGCTCTCTGCTGGTGACCATCTGTTGATGCTAATTCCTGTTGAATTTTTCTTAGAAAGGTCAGTCACTATCTAGTTACAGATCTTAACATTCCTTAGTGTAATGTGTTAGGACGCTTTTAATCCTGTAGAGACTTCCTATGTTCCCCTAGGAGTGAATATAGGACCAGAGAGGAACAGAATAAGAAGGGGGATATATTTCTTTCCACAAACACTCACAGAATTAGAGCCATGACAAAGCAAATAGGAAGCGTCAACTGGAGGATTAAATCAGCAAACATGAGATTAAGAAATGGCAGAGCTCAAACTGAAGCTTTCACTTTCTCAGATCAATTAGTTCTCCTCCCAGCACCACAGACAAAGAGGTGCCAGCTGAGTCCCTCTTCCTCCTACCCAGGGAAGGTGAACCTCACCTTCTTAGGGCAACCTAGATCCACCCCTTCCTTCTCCCTCTCCCTCCTCATTTCCCTCAAAGATCAGTCACTCTGGGAAACTGTCCCTTTCTCCTTGAACCCCAGTGCCACCCTGGGAGTGGCCACCAGTGACCTAATCCACCATTTGCAGGATGACACTGATGGCCTTCCTGTGCTACCTGGGTTTCAAGGGCCAGAGAACAAGAACCCAGCCATTTTCAGCATTTTCACTTTTAGTCGTCTTTACTAACTAGACTTCTGTACGCCCAGGGTCTGAACAGTGTAGTATTTTCACAAGTGTAAGACAAGCACTCACTTGAGAACACAGCAGTCTAAGACACCCTTTCATCTGTGAGCCAAGGCCAAGTTCTGATTCAATCGCTGCCCCTCAGGAAGAAAAAGATTCCTACTCCATCCTCAAAAGGCAGATAAAATCAGAGAACCAAGAAATGTGCCTCAAGGAAAACTAATTGTTATTGTGGTGCAAACTTGCTAAGGTCACTTTCTATCTGGGACCTGCATTTTCCAACAAATTACAGACCAGAGTTTACTACAGATGGATTCAAAAGTAAACGTCCCCTCCCCGCTTTTGGATCTTTGGTCTAGTTACATGAAATGTTTCTTTAAAACATGTGTCCTAGGATGAAAAAAACAGCAATATAATTCCTAATTTTGCTCTTTAAAGACTATACCTATCCATTGCACTAGTCAGAAAAAATATATACAAACCAAGCTAACTGAATTACCAAGTTCTTTCAAAGAGTTTCTGACTTGGAGGCCAATGTCTATCACTTTGCATTGGAAAATTGATCACCACCCTTTGTAACAAAGAAGGACGACTTGGAGTCTAAGAAGATGAGTAATCATCATGCACAGTGCTGTCATCATCTGCCAACCTAGGGGCTGGACCATTTCACTTTAGACCATGTTTATGCCTTAGTCCTTTTTTGAAAGAGTGTGTCTCTCATCTCCCTTCATGTGTAAGTCAGTAGTTGAATGATGTAACCAGCAGCTTTCAAAAGAATACAACAATCCAAAGATGATCACAACGCTATCAGTCATTTAAAAAAATTCTCATCACAGTGTCTTTCTACTTTGCTAAACTTGTCCTGTGCCCCTCAAACAGAGACTACAAATAGGCTATGGTGTGAACAGTGCATGTATTTCTGGTAAATTAGCATAATGCAGCATACAGGGAGATGGGTGCCGTAAGAATTTGGGGTGTGGAAGGCACAATCATGAAAGAGGACAGTGGAAAGTGGTATTCTCTAAGCTCTGTCAGGAGTCTGGAAAGGAGCCAGACCCTAAGAAGAAGTCCTTCCTTAAAAAAAAACTATTAAAATTAAGAGTTCATGTCTGTTTGGGGAATGTTTCTACAAGAGAATATTTCCCCAACTTCTATGCATGTGTCTAGCAGCAGGAATCTGCCAGAATGGAGTGGGTTATCCTGCAGTGTAGTTCAGTTACCGAGGCAGGCGTCATCATGCACTTCACACGTGAGGAAGAACTTCTGGACACAGTGGTTTAAAGAGTTCGTCCACTGCTTTGTTTCCATTCATAGTAAGCTGCTCAATTAAAAATTAGCATTCCTTAATGAAATGGAATGCAGGACAACTACTGGAGACTACAGTAGTCTAGGCTGAACTTTACCATGCCAGTGACAAAGTCATTGCCTCAGTGCTCCCTCATTCTTACCTGTGGGTGACAGGCTCTGTCTGCCATCAGAGCCTCAGCTGGCTCAAGTTTCTGCCAGCTGTGTGCAGAAGAATTTCATGACTGCCACCTGAACTTTATATGTGCATAAAATGTCAAACCAGCATATTGGAGGTGGTCTGCTTGCCAAAAGGCCTTTCAGGAAGTCATTTTCTAGAGATCAGACAGCACCTCCCATAGCTCCTCAGATGTAGAAGATCTGCTCTCCTTCCCCCTCTCTCTTAGGGGCAACTGTTTACTGGACTTCTGGGTAGTAAAATGACTTTAGATTCGTTCTGCTTGGTACCCAGGGACATAATGTATGTACAAATGTGCAGTTAATAATAAATGATATTTCTTCCATTTTGAGTTTATACATTGGTTAAATGACAAAGATTGGGAAAAAAATTGTCTATTAGGGTGAAACAGCTCTCTGATCAACCTCAATCATTTACTTTTCCTGTGAGAAGCATTCAGAACCACAAATAAAGATCCACTTTCACTAGGTCTGGCCATCCCAAATGATGTCTCTATCCAGGCAAGCAGATCAGTTATATCTTGTTAAACATGTTTATCCTAACTTACTTGGGAACCTATAAACCTCAGTGAGAGCTACAAAGACAACAAGTCTTCGGGGATGCAGACACAGCCAAATGAAACCAATGGGCAAAAAGAAAATGATTTGCTCTTAATGAACAGTAACTAGCTGAAATAAACAACATGAAGTGGAAGCAGGTAGAGACAGTGGTAGAGCTCCTAATCATTGCCTTGGAAAATATTCTATGCTCTGCGTTATGTTTTGATGACGTGATGGCTAGTTTTAATTCAACATGACACAATCTAGACTCACCTGGGAAAAGGGTCTCTGAGAATGCCTGTGAGGAATTATCTTAATTACATTATTTGATGTGAGAGGACCCACGCACAGTGGTCAGCACCATTCTCTGGGCTTGGGTTCCTGGACTAATTAAGAGTGGAGAGGGGTTAAGTAGCACTGAATGCCTGCATTAACCCATGGCTCTCTGCTCTTGACTGTGGATGCAATGTGAATAGCCACTTTACAACGCTGCTGCCTTGACTGCTCCTCAATGATGGACTGGAACCTGGAATTCTGAGCCAAATAAACCCCTTCTCCCTTGAACTGCTTTTGTTTTGGTATTTTATCACAGCAACAGGAAGTGAAACCAAGACATGGGTAACTAAATACATGCTTCCTTTTTTCTTATTCATGTATTTTCAATAAAATGGAAACAAGGTTATCCAAGTGCTGTTCTTGGACAAGGTCACTGTTTTAAAGACAAACATTTGTGATGGCTGTTCTTATCATAAATACAGGCCTTGTGCCATCTAATCCATGTGGTGTTTGATGAAATTGCCCAGTTCTAACATGTTTGGGGTGACTCTCCACATATCATAGTCAGAAGACACCCCAGGCATAAATTAAAAACTTTTTTTTAGATCACTTAATTTTTATATCAAATTCCTATACAGAATTTAAAATATAAATAGCTGGAGGAGGAAGGAATCCGCTCCGTGAATTCTGTTATGAGTCAGCCTACTGGTATCATAAGGGCAGGTGAAATCAATCTCCTTTTAAGCAGTTACACTAAAGGATGTGGGAGATGATGACAGGCAGATCCGCAGCATGGCTCCCATTTGGCAGGCTATTCAGAGGTCTCACAAGTCCATATGGGGAATCTGGGCTTCTTTGCTGTAAAATAAGGGGTTAGACATAACAGGATGTTCCATGACTCTTGGAATCATGGTCTCCTCTAAGATATGTGGAACCTGGTTAAGTACTTCCAAGGACTTCTTCTGAAGTCTGAGTTGGGAAAGTCTGAATATTTTGTCCTATATTTAGAAGAAATATTTGCTTTCTCATGAAGATTAGATTTAGAAATTTACATTAACTGGAGAGGGAAATACGCAATGTTAACTGGTTTTAACACTGGTTAAAACATCCCTGGTGATGTGGATGGGCAGGAGCTATGGGATAGGAGCCATCAGTGGCCCTTCCAGGACTGTGACAGTGTCACATCTTAGGCCCAAGTGTTTTCCATACAACAGGCCTCCTACTAGGCTGGAAAAGGCCGAGGCAGTTTCCATTTTCTGATGTTATAATATTAAAATGTCAAAGTCAGGTCATGCCAGTTCTGTGGTCCTATGATGGAGAAACTTGAAACTATGCATAAAGAAGCCCGTTCTTCATTTGTGATGGACTCTGTGATGTTCCAGGCTGACTGTCAGGGCCTCCGGATTAGGGACCACAGCAGCCCCACTGTCCTGCCTTCCATAGTCTCCTCAGGCCTGGTCTGTGAAGACTGCCTATGTGCCACTGTCTTCACCAATGTGTTTTCTTTGTTTGGAAAAGTCAGTAAAACACAGATCTAGAAAGTTTATGTCAAAGACCTTGGATTTCACTGTCAACAGGGAGCTAGAGATCCAGAATTTGGAGTTAAGATATAAAAGGGAATATTTAAAAATATTAGTTACTACTACTGTCAGGCCTTAAGTACATATGAGTAATTAAATAATTTTCATATTTTTGTCATAGGGTCTTAAAAGGCTATCATCTCCTGACCTATTATGTTGCAAAAAAAAAAATGGTCATCTATAAACTGCTTTTTCAGGATTACGTAACATACACACCCATGCCTTATTCAACACGGTCTTGATTGTGTTTTTTCTAAACCATGTTAACCAGAATTTGATATGGATGTTCTTAGACATGTTATAACTTGGAGCTTGGTTTAGGATTAACAAACCAAGCAGTATACCCCTGGAATGTTCAAGTCAATCTACTAAGTAAGGAGCTTATGTATAAAGGCTAAACTGCCAGTTGATTTAGTTTGTAATCAAGACTGGTTTTCTTAAACAAAAATTTTTATGTATACTTTCTAATTTCACTTAAAGACAAATAATAATTTAATGACACAATCAAAATCAAGAGCCTTTCTAAAATTTCTTTTTTGTCTTTCTGAGACAGGGTCTCTCTGTAGTCCCAGTTGGCCTAGAACTCACTATGTAGAGCAGGCTGGCCTTGAACTTGTAGAACTCTACCTGTCTCTGCCTCTTGAGTGCTGGCACTAAAGGCGTGCACACCTGGTTGACTTTCTAAGTTTTTATCCCTGTACCCTTTTGTACTTGTTCTGTCTACACTTTTTTTTAAAGAAGGCAATATTAGCCACTTGCTGACTCTTTCCAATGCCGTCAACTTAATTTTCATAGATATGTTGGCCTATGATATTAAATGTCCAAGTAACAGTAGTTTAAACAAGAAAGCAGCTCATCTCTCACTGTGGCAGCTGAGCCTGAGGCTTGGGGTTGATATGTGGCATCCAGATTTTGAGAAACCCAGGCACTTTCCATCTTGTTGCTCAGATATTCTCAAATCATACTTCCTTCCAGTGGTCTGAGACAAGTTACTACAACTATAAAGCTAATTCATTCAAGCACCACCATAACCAAAGAAAGGAATCCCAGGGCATTCCCTTTTCTCTCTAAACATGGGCTGACAAGGTATATGTACAACTTTCAGTCACCTCTTACCAACTAGAACCTGGTCAAGTAGCTGTAAGAAGAGTCTGGGAAACAGTTCAAGTGTTGATGACTATGTTTAAGCTAAAACAGGATTCCACTGCCAAAGAAAGAAAGAAGAGATGGATATTTGGGAACAACCAGCAAAATCGATCACAACAATACTCTTTTGGATCTCTTATTTAAGCCATTTATATACCTTATTATAAACACACAATTAGCGCAAAAACAATGAGCACAAAGAGATGCAATGATAAACACAACTGTTGAGCAATTGTACAACCCTGAGGGTGGAAGCAAGTATATTCTGGAGTATATAAGGCATTTTCTGTAAAGGGCTAAAGAGTAAGTATTTACATCTTTGCTGGAATATAAAATGAAAGAGTTCAGTAGTGGTCCAATAACACTCGATTTACAAAAACAAGCAGCAGGAAGGATTTGGCTCACAAGCCACAGTGGTCTGCTAGCTCAGGGTATCATGAACATCAAAAACATGGCTACCCAGAAGTAACAGACACTGACCAATCTAGCAGACAGTCAGGAACCTGCTGTTCTAGATATCTGCTACTATGTCAGTCATCCTATTCATTAGGAATGTTCAGTAGTGGGAGCTACATTAGCTGCCTTATATCTTCTTGAGTCTTCACAACAATCTGGCAGGCTGCAGAAAAGACCCCATTCTCGGGAAGACAAGCAGACACAGCTGAGAAGGGACAGCATCAGGAAAGATCCACTCTCTTTGCAGCTCTGGCCCAACAGCTACCCAGCCTATCCTCCTTCAGATGAAAAACCATCCTACAGCTCCCAGTAAGTGAAAATATATACATACACATTGCCACCACATGACTGGCAACACCATTCTGCCAAATTTGACATGTAAAGCATTGCAACAGCAAAGGTTTCTCCCCCATCTTAAAATAGCCCTGTGCTTGAAGTTCATCCTGGCTTCAGCAAAGAGGCACCTAACCTTCAGATTTTCCTGGGTGGTGCTGCCAAGGTCTTAAAGAGTCAGAGTCTTGGAAACTTGTGAGGGGCTATAAAAGGCAAGAGACTATCAAAGTCACTGAAGACTTGTGGGGTATTTTCAAAGCTGGAGGCGGGATTTTGAGTGATTGACTCTTGTCCCTCTTGTTCTTGCTCTGAGGCAAACATGTACCACTGCACCTTCCCACACATGGCTGAAGACATCAATGTGTCACAACACTCTTTCCAGTAACTTCCCAATAAAGCCTCATGATCCTTATCAGAGCTCCAGGCACCATGTCCAGTTTATAAGAGTTAGTACAAGAGCATGAAGTCATGTGCCATCAAACCCTTAGCACTTGCCCTCGGGAAGACCACAACTCCCGACTTTCCTCTCTCCTAAGAACAAAAAAGGGATTAGCAGTTATTCCCTGTATGGTCAGTGCCAGTGTTTATTATATCTTGGATGAACTGGACAGATCTCTTTTTGTTTCAGCAAGCAAATCAATTAATTCTAGGTTTGTAATTGCTCTAGGCATGTAATCATTTTATAATGAAATAATATAGCTCAAAGAATTTCTTAGCATAAACAAGTAAGCTCCTAGAAGTTTCTTTTCACAATATCTCATAATGGAAAAAACTAGGATTATTTAGAATCTGTATTCTGTTCAGCCAGTTGTGAACAGAAATTTCTCTGCCACTAGTCAATGATCGAAGCTACTTAGAAACACTGCATATAAGTCATACACTCTGATAACATTCAAAGCAGCAGAAAGTTTCCATTTCTAAGAAACAGAAGTACATTTGTAATCCCCTCAACTTCTCTAAGGATGGAGTTCATATTTTTATCTGCATTTTTTTTTTCTTTTCAAACTAAAGGTCTTGCTTGTAAGTTCAGCTAAAAGCCCAGCATGAGCTGTTACTTCCTGAGTCAGAGTGGTATTTGTGCACAGATGCTTCTGTTCTGCTTATACGGCGATCAAGGGGCCCCATCATGATGGAAATTTCTGTGTAGAACTCATTACCTGTTATTGTGGGAGCAAGTCTACCCAACTTTGGGAGCAGCAATCTGCACTCATGAAACTTTTGCATGTCAAGGATGAGGACAAAGCAACCCTTCGTAACCCACTGTTGCCAGGCAGAGGGAACATTGTGAGCTGGGACTCTGTCCATCACCTCTTTCCATATCAGGCACAACTGCAGTCATCTCCTCCAAGGAAAAGACGGCAGTCTGGTGATGCTTCCCTGAGACACTGCTAAAGCCCAGGGTGCCAAAGTTTTAATAGCTCTGGCTGGTATTTACCCAGCAACTGAAGATTACTCTCAGAGCAGGCCAACTCCACAAAAATAAGACTAAAGGAGGAACGAGGGTGTGGCTTGACCTGGACAATTCCCAGTGCCTCCTTTTAGGGCTGTTGTTTCATCTGTGTCCCTAATGAGAGGACTAATTGGTCCATAAGAAGCAGAGCACCACAACTGTCCTCTAAGCCATCATGTTCCTTCTGTGTGTCTCCAGGGACAGCTGGGACAGTCTCCGCCCCTGGTTTCCCAACTTCAGCATCAGAACACTTTGTGACCTAGACGTACTCCAAAGCACTGCTACATCCAGGGTTTGCCTCCTGCGTTTGTCAGCCGAGATTCTAAGACAGCAGGTGTCTGAGAAGGCATGTCCCTGGTGAGAAGAGACAGGGGCCCCAAGAAAAGATGGATATATAAGAGATTCCGAGACTGAATAAAATGATGAGAGAGAAAAGTAGAGGGAAAAATTAATCTTAGGATCTGTGGAAACAGATGGTCTTGCTTAATTTCTTCTACCAGCAAAGTCACTCGATGAGGCCATTCCTACCTAGACCAACGAGCCTAAAGTCAACACTCCCTCATTCCCATTTGGATTTTTGGTGTTCCACAAAAACAGCAGAAAAACATAGGCAGAGTTTAAAAACTCGCTTATGCCTAAGAGTCTTTACCCTGAGTTTGTTTTCCCCGAATCTTGTTGAATATTAAGAATTTATACTGCAGCAGGGCCATCTGGCCACAGAAAATCTAAAACACCTGGATTTTCATTGAAAGCAAAGTGACTAAAGAAAATGTCAATTTTCAAAGCCACTGTTAAGCACTGCAGACACTAATAACGCCCTACTTTTCAAACATAAAACAGAGGCACTGCATTCCTTCCCCAAGTCTGTAGACCTTAACCGATCTCGAAAATAGAATCTCTTTCTGTACCCTAGTTATGTTTAACAATCAGGTGACCGGGACACTCAGTGTTCTGTTTCCATATATGTTTATTTCTGCATACCCCATATTGTTGACTTGGACATGGGATGTACCTATATAACAGACAAAGGGGCACCTCTTCCCCCAGGACAGGAGTCCCAAAGTGGGACAAGCTGCTTGGTGTCTGAGCCGTACTGGCTCTCTCAGCCAGTGCTCTCACCACATAACCATGAAACCATGGATGGAGGGTGACTCTAGGAGAGCTGACAGTTAAAGGTTTGGAACAGGACAAGGGCAAGGCCAAGCAGAAGAAGAGCATTTAGAAGTATACTCCTCTACCCTTGCTAGAGGGACGTGTAAGTTTTCTAAAGGGGATTTTGGAATCTTTGGGGGACCTACCAAGAACCAATCCTTTGAAGATATGAGGGGATGGCTATACTTTCATTCACTCAAAACAAATCCAAACATCTACATGGCTTGGTGGAAATAGGAATGAGAAGGTTCACAGTCCCCATTAAAAGAAACCAAACCAGTGGGCAAGAGAAACGTGCATGCTCGGAAGCCGAAACGCCCCCTGTGATGACTCCTCTCCCTATCAGATGTCCTGCATAAGCATCCTGGCTTCCCCTTAGAATCAATAACTATAAATACAGTCAGCCCTTCACACCAGCAGGTCCAAGAACTCAAACAACTCAGACTGAAAATATTCAGAAACAACTTTGTACTTGTACAGTAGATGAATAGACTATTTTCTTGTCCTATGTTCATCCCTAAACAATAAAGTACAACAATTTGTAGAGTATTTCTATTGCATTAGGTGTTATTATTATTCTAAAGATTATTTAAAACATGCAGGTGATACACACAGCTTCTACACAAATACTGTGCCATTTTATACAAAGGACTTGAACATCTGTAGATTTTGGTACTCAGTATTGTGGGAGAAGCCTTGGGAGCAATCCTTTGTGGATCCTGAGAGACAGTTAAACTTGCATTCAGTCTATGGCATAATACCAGCACACTCATGGGTTAAAGCAATTATAAGGAGGGTCAAAATGAGGTGAGTAAACAGGCACCCTTCAGAGCCCCATTCCTAACACATCCACCATCTAGAGCCAGATGTACCAGGAATATAAGCCAGAGCTGTTTGGGAAAACTGGAGTCCAGATGACTCTGCACCCCTTCACCCAGCTGAGTAGCCATCTAGACAGGAGGGGTGTGCATGCTATATTGGGATATTCAATAGGGTTAGAACACAGGCGACATTTGCACTTAGAAATGACCTATTTCATGTCACTTAAGGAAATGTATCTCTTATACATTATTATTCACTACTTCTGAGGATTTGACAATGAGCTGGTTCCTCACTCTACTATTTAATATGGCTTACCATATTTAATCCATAAAGCAAACCTATAAGATAGGGACCTTTATCCTCATTTTTCTTACACCAAAATAAAATTCACAGAGTAAGTGATTTGTTCAAAGTCACCCAGCTAAAACATGGTGTGTTGGTTTATTTTTTTGTCAACTGGATATAAACTAAAGTCACCTAGGAAGAGGGAACTTCAATTGAGGAATTTCCTCCATCAGACTGGCCTGTGGCCATGTCTGTGAGACATTTGTTGGTTGATATAGGAGGGCCCAGTCTACCGTGGGAAGTGCCATCCTTGGGGGTTGTATAAGAAAGATAGCTAAGAATTGCCTGCAGATCTCTTCCCTTTTGTGACCATCACTAGAACAGTGGCCACCAAAATGAAGCTCAATCCCTTTGTGACTTCTGACCCAAACAAGAACCATAGATGCCATTTCAATGTACCTCCTCACATTCGGAGGAAGATTATGTCTTGCCGTTTTTCCAAAGAGCTGAGACAGCAGTACAGTGTTTGGTCTATGTCGATTCAAAAGGAAGAAATTCAGGTTGTAGGAGGGCTCTACAAAGGTCAGCAGATTGGTAAAGTGGTCCAGGTTTACAGGATGAAATATCAAGCAGGTAAAGGCCTAATGGCACTGTCCAAGTGGGTATCACCCAAGCAGAGTGGTTATCACCAGGCTGGACAAAGACCATGACAGGAGTGATGACTCAGTTAAGAGCACCAATTGCTCTTGCAGAGGACCCTGGTTCAAATCCCAGCACCTACATGGTAGCTAACAATCATCTGTAATTCCAGTTCCAGGGGATCTGACCCCCTTTTCTGTCCTCCACAGGCACCACACGACATGGGTGCACTTACATACAGGCAGGTGTAACAGGTAGACACATAAAATAAAAATTAAATATCTAAAAATTGTTTAAAAGCTAGGCAAAAACCACAAAAAGACTCTGGAATGGAAAGCCAAATTTCTCCAGGTAGAAAAGAAAAAGGGCAGACGCAAGGAAGAAACATCAAGAAGATGCAGAAATAGTGTCTTCTATACAGCTTTCATGGAGCAGTGCTGAAGTGGAAAAAAGAAAGAACAGTAACTAAGCAAGCAGGGAAGCAAGCCAGGAAGCAGCATTCCTTTCTGGTCGCTACTATAGTTCCGGCTCCAGGTTCCTGCCTTGAGTTCCTATCCTGACTTCCCTTAGTGATGGGCTGTCATTTGGAAGTGTAACATGCAATAACACCCATCCCCCAAGCTGTTTCTGAAAGAGTGTTTCATCATAGCAATAGAAAGCAACTAGAACACATGGTGAGGCTGGGATTTGTAAGCAGGATTCAAAACCATCTTTGTATCATTCCTAAGCCCACACTAGTTGCCTCCCTGGGAAACAGTTAATAGTAAGTGTTTAGCCTGAAGATGTAAGCTTCAAGAACTAGAAACTTGGACCAGGCAGGGTGGTGCACACCTTTAACCTTAGCACTCAGGAGGCAGAGGCTGGTGGATCTCTGTGAGAACTAGGCCAGCCTGGACTACATAGTGAATTCTAGGCCAGCTATGGCTATGGGGAGACCTTGTCTCAAAAAAAAAAAAAGGAACTAGAAAGTTACTCTATGTAATGACCCCTTTATCAAGGGTTTAGACTGTTGGGACAGTTTTTCAGAACAGAAGATGCAACCAGCTGGCATGTTTCTCCACAGATACGTTTCACTGGCAGTTGGTACAATTTTATACCGTTTCTTCTTTTTCTGTAAGTTGCAAAATAATGCCTCCAAATTCTTCGAAATCTTCCTAAGGAATGGTGGGATGTATGTCCCCTCCCCTCAAATCGGGGCTCTCGGGCCCTCTAATAGAGCATATCAAGAATGGCACTGTGCCAGTTTCTGGACCCCAGGTCTTAAAGAACTGTCAGTTTATACTAGCTACCCCTCAATCCCCTCAGTCCTCATGTAAAAACATGTGTTATGTCCCACCTCATTTATAAATGGCAAAATTACTTTCAATAACAATGATTAATAGACATGGGCAAATTCAAAGGATAAAATATTCTGGCAGGCATTTTAAAACCCTTTCAAATTGTTCAGATGCTACCTGGAAGTGCTCATAAGTGAAAAACTATATACATATATATGTATGTATGTATGAATGTATATTATGTGATTATCATAACTTTGGCAAGAAAATTCATGGATAAGAACCAGAAGATAATATAACTATATTTTTAGGGTAATGATATTATAGTTGATCTTTTCTGCTTTCTCCTTTTTTTTCACTGATACCTGCCCCAAAATAATAGTAGCTATAGCATCCTTTAGTGGAAAGTGTTCAGTGGGAAGTTTCTTTTGAAACTTGACTGGAGAGATGGCTCAGCAGTTAAGAGCACTGGCTGTTCTTGGAGAGGACTCAAGTTTGATTCCCAGCACCCACATGGCAGCTAACAACTGTCTGTAACTCCAGTTCCAGGGGATTCAACACCCTCTTCTGACCTCAATGGGCACTGCACAACATGGGTGTACCTACCTAAATGCAAGAATACATTTGGACACATATAAAAAATATATAAAATAAACATATATATATATATATAAGTATATATAGGAAGGATTACAACATATAATCCTTCCAGCAAGGATTTGTGCTTTCATGTCTTCTGCAAGACCCAGATTTGCACATCATAAATAAATGACACAACCAAATGTATTTAGATACCAGTTTGCCATGAAGGGGCAAAAGGCAAGAAGTCAGGCACAGCCCACACAATTAGCTTCTTGCACTATCAGTCACCTGACAAACCTGCCCATAGCCAGCCACAAAGTAGCTGTGGCCCACCTTTGGTATTATAAACCAGAGAGACCTTTGTCATTTTAGGGCTTGCAGCAAAGAATACATCACTCTATACTTATAGAATAGAATAGGAATAAGCTTCACCAGAGTCCTGAATGCCAAAAATGTGCTGGGGCACCGCAGAGTTTGAGGAGCAGGCTGCAGGCAAAGTGGTGGCTAAGATATCTCCTGCAAAACAACCGCTCCCACGGCAAGGACAGATTGTATTGTTCCGCATGTTCTTAATCAGGTCCAAATATTAGCCCAGCTGGGTCAAAGTAGGATTTCAAAAGTGATAAACATTTTCCATGATTGTGTGGGAAAGTGGAGGTAGATAAATCATTAATTCCTTTACTCAAACTTGACTAATGTCTACGATGGCTTGGAGACACATCAGTGATATAGCACTGTTGGAGCTAAGTGCGTCCTTGCCCTGACCCACACTCCAATCATTTGTATATCGCAGCTGCTCCCCATGGGCTCTTAACAGCCACTATGATAATTCTCTAGCTATTTTCAGTGACTTTGTTAGGGTGGCTTGAAATCAGCCAGGTGCTGGGTAAGAGTATAGACACCATAGGAATCAGAAGATGCTAAAGATCACGGATTCCCACTCCTGGAGTCAGCTGTCGACCACCTACCAGGAGGCCATTTCTACCAAGTTCAAATAAAGGGCTGTTACAAAGTCTTCCATCTATCTGTAGTCAGATCACAGTCCCTTCTTTTAAGGGCCATGTGAGTTTCATCTTCCCCACGTCTCAGTGCCAGTTTCTAAAACAAACGCAGCATAAACACATTCAAGTATATAAAAGCTTAAGTATGCTTGCTCACAGGAATCCACCTCAATTGAATTGCAGGGTGCACCAAGCTGGGGCTGAGCACTTGGTCAGGTTTCTGTATGGGTTTTTTCTAACCTCACTACATATTTTTAAGAAATGGCATTATCAATGGGCAGACCTCATGAGCAATATAAAATTATACCCATAATCCTGCCTATCTGACTATGCAAACAATGAAACTCAAGAATATATTTAAATCAATTTCTCTTAAACCTTCAAACCACAAAATTCACTGCAATTACTAATAACTTTCTCAAAGACTAGATAGTCTATTGCGTTTTTAAAAGTCTTGCTTTTCCTACGTACAATAACCTTTTGAATACCCAGCAACAAATACAGGCTAGGTAACCATAATATGAAAATCCCAAATCTAAAATGCTCCAAATTTTTAAACTTTTGAGGGCTGATGTGACACCACAAGCAAAAATTCTGGTCCCTGAGTTCATGAGACGAGCCAGTCATGATGCAGGCGCACTAAAAAGGTTCTGCCAAATTAATTTTAGGAGCATATATGAAACTTAAGTGAATTTCATGTTTAGAAATGGGTCTTATCGACAAGATTCCTATATATATATATATGTATGTATGTATGCAAATATGCCAAAATCTAGAGAAGGGGAGGGAGCCAAACCCAAGACTTTTGGTAACAATCATTTTTGGATAAGGAATCTGACAGCTCTGTCACTCCAGAGCAGAGCAAGGACTAAAAGATCTGGGAACATAAGTTGTTAAAATCTTCTTCAGCAGCCTCTGCAAACAGAGTTGTACATCTTTACTACACAGCAAGCAGAGTTACAAGAATGTGTCATGGAGTCCTCATCTGCTACCTTTTCCTTTGTGCTAAAGATCAGGCATCTTCAGCACATACACAGGCACTCTCAGGTCACTGGCTTAGACTGTTTCCTTGACGCCCCTCCATCTGAGGGACTCTTATTTTCTTATTTTTTCACCCTGTGCTGTCTCCACACTCAAGCTGCACACGCAAGGACAGCAGGGTACTTATCCACCAACCCATCACCTACACAGCAACTAGTAAGATCCAGAGCTCAACAGATTCGAGTGAACCATTAAATGTGTGAACACAATTACCCACTGTCAAAGTGCATCTTGACATGACACACTAAAAGCATCCATGACATTCTTGTTTAGACAAGTGTAATCATCAGGCTTCAGGCCCATCTCTTTACATGACAACTGGAATACAGAATGACTCACTGCCACACCCGTCCACCTAGGTAGGCAATCAGTATACCTCACCTCACAAGGCCTGCTGGGCTTTTGCTCCAAGGCAGGAACCAGGGCAGGCCAGGCCTCGGGCTACCATATGAGCTCTCCCATAATTCTTGTTCTAGTTTCCTTTCCTGTTTTCTTTCTCCCCTTCTGCTTTGGCATCTAATGCTTCCTGCTTAAATGTCTGCCTCTTGAGCTTAATGGTTTTCTTGCCCTCTGCCCTCAGCTCTTAACCTCGAAAATGACAAAGATTCTTCTTCAAACACTCTTATTAAGAGTGTTTACTGACAGGGGCTGGAGAGACGGCTAAGCGGAAGAGCCCTGGCTGCTCTTGCAGAGGACCCAGGTTTGATTCCCAGCACCCCACATAGCAGCTAACAACTGTCTGTAACTCCAGGTTCAGGGGAATCCCATGCTCTCTTCTGACCTCCATAGGCATTGCATGACATAGGTCCACTTATAGTATATAGTATATAGTAGGTAATATACTCACACACATAAAATAAAAACAATAAATAAAAAATATTTTTAAAGATTGTTTACTAACAGTGAAAAACAAGGAGGGTCCTTCCGTACCTATACCCAAGAGCCAGGCAGTCACCTCCACCACCTTCCATCTGGTGAATGTAAAATGGCCCCTTAGAGCCACTGGCCTGTGAGGAACCAAGTACTGGTCACCTATGATACCTGAGGCCTGCACCCCAGCACATAATAAGCCTCCCTGTCATGCAAGAGTCACCATTTCTGAGTTTGGGTTTTTTTCAAAATCTAACTCCTATTTAGTTCCCTGGCAGTTAGAGAGCAATCCAGGACATCAAATTCCAAAATGAGACTCAAGTACCAAGTACCACAATCAGCCTCAATGTGAGGCTCAATTAGGAGATGCTGCAATCAGGCTCAAAGAACATGTTCTGTCAGCAGATTCATAACTTATAATAGTTATTTCTCTTTTAGACATGGTACCAAAGGATTTGTCCAAAGGCACGTAATCTCAGGTTTAGCAACAGGAAAATTCTCTCTGAATTATAAACATTGTATTTCTAGCTGAGCTCCAATCCTTCCCGTTTTCTACAAAGACAGAGGAAAAACAAACAGATACTGAGCCAAAGAATAAAATCCACTGTTAGGACCTAAAGGTTACCTCCTCAGAATAAAAGGGGTGTGCTCCTTCAGAGGTGTGAGAGGGAGCCTTTCACTTACAACCCAATATATTATAGTCCTTGGAAAAATAATTACTATGTGTGTATATTTATGAGTGTATGTACGCACATTCTCCTTTTAATCTGTTTATTTTTTAACTAGTGAAACATTCAAATAAAAAGTTTGTTCAGTTTACGTCACACACTGTTCAAGATATTTCTAATCAACAATTAGTTACTATTTAATTTAATTTTGATAATGTTGCTCTTCATCAAAGCAGACCTCAGTGTATTTCTGCCAGTTCTCTCTCCCCCCACCCTTTCTCTCTCTCTCTCTCTCTCTCTCTCTCTCTTTCATTGTAAAATGATCAGCACCCCTGGATAAGCAATTCGGTTTAAAATGGCTTATCAATGCCTTTTACTTGATAGGCATTTGTTTAAAATGCCTAATCTGTGCAAAATTCTACTCAGAGAGCTGTGGGAATGTGTTAGTTCAACAGAAAAGAGGAAGTCTTACTTTTAGGAATGCTATGGTGTTGGACGAAGGTAAGAACACCCATGGATCAACCTACCAAGCAATGCCGACACTGAAATTTCTCTGAAAATGTTTTCCTAGGTAGTTAGTTAATCCATATATGGCTCCAGGCACTTTTAAGGTCATCATCAAGTGCTTGATTTAGTACCATTTTATGTAGAAAGTTACTCAATTCAATGCCAACTTAATGTTTTTTTTTTCATTTACTGGCATTTGGGAAAAAATAGAAACTACAGAGGACTACAGGGAAATACAGCTTTTAGGAAAACTATTACATCTGGCTAGACTGGCCCCACGAAACACCCCATATGGTCATGGCTTACAAAGACAGATTCCTGGGCTTGTTCCTAAACATATTTGTGTGGAAACAAGATTATCAAGGATCCCTTTTATAAATAACGTCTTTATACTTCTTCATATCCAAATTTCAGTCACTCTGATTAGAATCCCAGTTAGGGCAGCTAACTGATTCCAATAGTTTGTTGATTGCAGTGGGGCTCAGAGAGACTTTCTGCATGGTGCGGTTATGCTCGTTAGCATGAATTCATTACCTGCATCCTTCTCCCTCTCAGAAGCCCCTCCTTAGAGTTAGAGATCAATTAAAAACATTAATACTATTGCTACCTTATGGGGGGAGGGCTGATCGAATTCTCAAAAATAATAGTAAAGAAGCTTTTTAAAAATCAAAATTGGTAAGGTGTACATTGACTGTTAGAACTGCTTATCGAATATGAGCTTAGATTTCAACCACTATCATCTCACATTTAAAAACAAATACCAAAAACTTCAAGTAGACTTTACACTGTGTATGGGAAAATGATTTTTTAAATTTCAAGGTATAATTTCCTTGTTCAAGGAAAAACCCACGTCTTTGCATGTGTTCCTCTGAGCAGGAACTGCTAATCTTGCTCTCTTTGGCTAGCTTACACCAAAGAAAATTGTATTCTGGAATTATGGAATAGAACTCTTCAGTTTTGTTATAACTGTCACTTAAACATTTTTAAATTACTCAAAATAGTTTTAAGAAGATGAACAATGTGAACCAGAACCCAGAAAAAAGGAACAAATCTTAATTACCTTTTGCCTGGTCCGAAGTTGTCACCTTCAGGCATTTCTGCCCTTTAAGACTAAGAACTGCAGAAGGCTGTCACACCTGTCTGCCCCGCTAAGAAAGCCAAAGAACAGCGTCTTTTTTTCTTTTTCTTTTTTAACAATAACAGACTATTCAGTGGGGGAAACCCCAATAGAGAAATTCTTTTCTTTTTGGAGAAAAGCACTCCTCCTCCTCTACTCAGACGGTTGGTGTTTACAAACTTCTAAAGTGCCTGCCTTGAATGAAGCTAGAGCTGGGCTATTATGACAGCCCCTTGCTAAAAATACTGAGGTCACCTCTCACCCCCAGCACCGTGACAGGCAGCTGTCTGGGAGGGCTGCCCAGCCGCCCAGCATTTTCTCTGAAGTCGTGTGAGGAGGCGTCACCACCTCTAGGGATGACTTTACCTACCCTGCCTGCCTGTGCTCTTCCCTTTTTTTTTCCTGGCAAGATCCAGGCAGCTAAGAAAAGGTGGAGTGACCACGGGGAAGGTTGAAACCTCACCCTGCCTATCAGATCGCCTTTGAGTCACAGCGGGGAGTTGGAGAGCAGAAAGCAAAGAAAGAGGCTGTCCCTGCAAGAGAGTGGGAGGGTTTGTTTGTCTGCATAATGCTCAGCCACTCAGCAAAAACGTCTCTCAAAAGGAGAAAAAACAAAGTCCACAGAGCAATCAGGTTATGAGGGATACTGCTTTGTAAGAAAAGCTCTCTTGGGACTACCAAGGATTTTCTCAATTCTCAATAAGCATGCACAGGAATGTGAGTTGATGTCTCTGTGAGCAAAGGGCTTCCTCTCCTCCCTAGAGCAGCGGGCAGGGGCTTATGCCAGGTACTGGTTCTGGGTGGCTTTATACCTTGGCTTCTTCAGAGTTCCCAATTACTGCTCCTTTCAAAGCGCCTTGCTGCCAAAAATTCCAAGAGATTCTTTTAGTAATAGTCCCTGGATTCTCTGAGTTAAAACCTGAACCCATTTTCTGCTTTTCTTGCTGAAAATACTAAAGAAGGCACAAAGCAAGAGCTAATGATGGAGAAACAATACAGTTTCCTTTTAAAACCACACATGAACCACCATCATGTCGTAGCCAGTCCTTACAAGATGTCTGGTATGTGGAATTCCATGTTGCATCTTTTCAAGAATGGTTTCCCAGAATGTTAGGAAACTGAAAATAATTTAGTTCAGTTATCTACTTTCTTTTGGAAAGTGCTGGTCATTCTGCAGTGTATGCATGCCGTTAGAAATTAGAAAAAAAAAATATTTTTTAATGATACAGAACTTTACACAAAACCTGGTGTGTTAGATACTAAAAGTCTAAGGTTCAGTCGGTGTGTAGACTTTGTTCATAACTTGAAAGCAAACTCACATGCAGAGTTCTGTAGATCAAAGCAGTGGTAGCCTCAGAGAGCCAGAGCAACTTAGTGTATTACTAGAAACTGCAGCGTTTGTCTTGAACCTGAGCAACACAAGAGGCTAACTGTAGTGTTGGGTGCTCACTTCTGACCCATCCAGCACCTTCATTTTACCTTTTCTTCCATAGTCTCTCTTTTTATTATTTCTTGAATATCTAAATGGAACTTAGCTTCTAGTTGCTACAGACCTGACTATATCCCTGAAATTGTCTCTCAGTTCTAAGAACAATTCACTGATTAGTGCTGTAACAGACAGACTGCCAGCTACTGCCATGGATAGTCAGACCTCCATGGAGCGCTTATCCTTCTATACATTTTCAAATCGCTTGCTCTAGCTCCATTCCCCTTAGGTATATTTGTGGCAATTTGTAAAATTTACAGGGACAAAGAAGGAATATGAGGATGGGACAGAAACTCAGAGTAGCGACCTGACTGACAACAGTTCCCACTGAGGCCCTGCATGTTGCTTCTTTACCTGAATGTCACCTTCAGGGTGACTGGGGACTAGGTACCATGAGTTCCCTCACTTTTGCTAACCTGAAAATCTAGTGGAAATCCAGAACTTAAGCCTACGGCTCAAGAAAGCTATCTCAATTTTCAGATGTTACTGTAGCCTGATAAGTTAGGTAACCTGCTGGTGACAGCCAGTGGCCTCCAGGTTGGCTGTCTTTTGGCTAAGTATCCTCTCCTGGCTTCCAGTTGAAGATCCAGCAGAACCCTCACATCTGGCAAATGCTCATCTCATGGGCCAGACACTTCCATGTTTTAGATTTTCCCACATTCACACTCTTCTCAAATGTGTGCATTTAAATTTAGCAATGTACTTCCCTTTCCTTTACAATGTAATCATACCACATGGCCTAAAAGGATGATCACCATTTCAAAGCTAACTGTCCACTTCCCATGTTGTCTCCTTCAGGAGAGAATTCATACTGGATAGTTGCATCCTGAGAAGCCATTTTGGGCAAGACATGACTTGTGCAATGGAGGAAAGCATGGCAGAGCTCCCCCAAAGAGGCATCCTGGGGCAGGAAGACATCAAGAGCAGTCAACAGCCATGGGTAACATGCTACATCTGAAATTTCAACTGAAGCAGAAATACATGTCTTTAAAGCCAGTTGTTCTTTTGAAATACCTTTAGAGTAGTTTCTTCATCCATGGTTTTAGTTACTCAAGGCCAACCATCATCTAAAAAGAAACCCAATGGAAAACTGTAGAAATAGCTTCTCAGTTTTAATCTTCAGTCACCCTGTGCCATCCCACCCTCTTCTGCCCTGTCCCACCCCATAACCACAACATAAAAACTATCCTTTCTCCAGTGCCAATCTGCCCGTTAGTCACTTAATAAGCATCTCAGGTATCAGTTGAACTGTCACAAGGTCATTGTAGTACTTGAATTCAAGTGTCCATTATTATACCTAATAATGGCCTCAAAGTATAATGCCAGTGATTTTGCCAATCCAAGTATGCCAAAAAGAAACAATAAAAGTACTCCCTTTAAGGTGATATGGTGAAAGTTCTTTAAAAATATATGCTATTGGTGTGATCTTCAGGTATTAACAATCTGTGCTCTGCCTACTGTGCAAATTAAACTTTATCATAGGTATGCATATGTTGGGCATAATGCAAGGTGGGCCTAGCCAGGCCACCTGCTAGGAGGAATAGAGGAATGGCTCCTGTGGGTATGGCGTTCTGCTCTGGCTAGTTGTGAGACCAGCATCTGGAAAGTACCTGCCTACCTGGGAACAAACTTACCATTGGCTGTATTTGGGACCCCATCCCATAAGGTCATTGGCTATCCTGGCCTATAACAGCTTGTGCACCTATTCAATAAATGAGTTGGCAGTGGCACGTGCTTGGGCTGCTTCCCATCCAACTCCCGGAGTCTGCGTCTTGACTCTGCATCTACTCACCCGCAACCCCTCGGGCTGGCCCCCCAAAGTCCACTCAGGCTGGCTCCGAGTGTTGAGACATGATGGTAACTGACACAACAATATGCACAGATACTTTTAAAAGCTGTATTATGTATACAGCCTTCTCCATGATGTTAGACACCCACTGATATCTTGAATTGTAGCCCCCATGGATGAGGAGGGACTACTATAGTCAACCCAAACTTAATCCTAACTGAGCTATTTCCCTAGAAGTTTATGAAAAATGACCATTGAAACAAAAATTCTAAATGTGTAGGGCTGATTCCTGATGGCATTCTCCTATGAATCAGTGGGTAATTTTTGTTTGTTTTAAGGTGTGTGCTCTAGAAAAGGTCCAGAATAGAGACACAGATCAAAAAGGCATTAGATTGTGTTCAAACACTTGAAGAGGCTTCTGCTGAAGGAGTCAGTCTGCGCTATAAGGCTACAGGGAAGGCAGAACTGAAGGAAACGGTGCAGTCAGAGCAGAGTAGGGCCTGGAGGGCCAGAAGGGACCTACAGAATCCCAGCACTCACTGCTGAGGGAGATCCAGAAGGGATCCAGCAAGTAAACTGGCAAGAAGACTCCTTTCCTAGCCAGGCTTCAGGACTTCCCTCTGACTCCCAGAAAAAGGCCAGGGAGTCTTGTGCACCGAGGAGTAATGAATTAGAGTGAATCCCTTCATTATTCCTACCCAAATTTCTACTTACAAGAAAGTCCCTGGGGATTCCCTTGGAGAACAAGTGCCTGAGGACCATCTGCAGAGCCAGGCAACACCTCTGGAGAACAAGCTCACAGCTCAACTGGCTGCAAACCAATGAGAGGGCTGTGAGGTGGGCATAGACAGGATCTATGGAATACAAGAGAGCTCTCCTAACTCAGCTATAAGCACTTCCGAACCACCCAAATCAGGCAGCCAGAATGGTCTTTGTCTCTCAGTTTATGGCATGCCTGCCACTTTAGCTGTCTGTGTTGGAGCAGCACAGCCCAGTTCTGAAGTTACTATCTGTGGTGGTTTGTATGAGAATATCCCCCCATAGGCTCCAAGTATTTAGACATTTTGTCCCCAGTCAGTGGTACTGTTTTGGGAGGTTTTAGAAAGTGTGGCCCTGCTGGAGGAAGCACGTTAGTGGGGGTGGGCCTGGAGGGTTCCTAAGCCTTGCCGGGCCTCCCTTCATGCACTCAGCTTCCTGGGCCTGTTTGAAGAAATGAGCACTTAGCTTCTTATCCTGCTCTAGTTTACCTCTGCCTCCCTGCCATGATGGACTCTTGCCCCTTTGAAATCATGGCTAAATAAACTTTTTCTTTTAAAAGTTCCCTTGGCCAGTGTTTCTATCACAGCAACAGAAAAGAGACTAAAACAGTAATTGGTACCAGAAAGTGGGCTGTTGACTGTGAAGAACCTGATCAAGTGAGTTTTAAGGAATGTGGAAGACTTTGGAAGTTTGGGTTAGAAAAGCAGTTGATTGCTGTAAGCAGAGCTTATCAGGCCATTCTAGTAGGAGCCTGGAAGAAAGCAGTGCTGAGAACAATGCAGTTCCAGAAGGAAATAAGGACTTAAGTTGCAACAGGGATGTTTTAGCAGAGTCTGGCTGGAGTCTGCCCACAGCCAAAAAGCTTGCCCAAGGCTAAGTTGAAAAGCAATGGACTAATTTCTTTGGCAGAAGAAATTTCAAGGCAGCCTAATGTATAGATAGTGGTGTGGCTATTAGTGGTGAATATGATGCAGCTCTACAATGAAAAAGAACAAATGGGGCAGAAAGAAATAGAATGTACAGTTTGGATTGTAAAAGAACACTAGGAAGATTAATGTTGGTGCCAAGGCCTATGCTGAAGGAGAGGATCCTTTTGATAAGGAGATTAAAGTGATCAAGGAGAGGCCTAGAGATTTGCACTTAAACAATGGAGAGAGTGCATCCAGGGCAAGACCACACCCAGCTAAGCCTCCAACTTGTGAAAGGAAAATGCTGCAAGGGCTTTTTACTAGAAAACCACTGAAGAGTAAAGCTTTGAACGTGGATGAAGTAGACTGGGGTCCATCCCAAACCTGCAGCCAAACTTGGCAGTGTCATTCACCTGGTGCTGGCTTTAGAGGCCTGAAAGATGCAAGAATGAAGAGGTCATTCTTTTTTTCTGCCACACTTTCTGAAAGCCACCCAGGCCAGGCAGAGTGCAACAGGGACGTCCCTGCATAAAGAAGGCCCTGACAGGTCAAGAAGCCCTGACAGACCATTTTGTGAAGCTGTGAAGGTGAAGACTGGTTGACAGTAGAGACCCCAAGAAGATGTTAGTGATGCCAGAGCTGAGAGACATCTACCTAGGACAGCTGCACACAGGGAGTGGTACCATCCCAAGAGAAAGAAATATATGTTGCATACAGCAAAGCTGAAGGAGTTGAGTCCTTTGGAAGTCAAGTCCCAGATGTCAGACATGGAGCTACTGGATTTGGTGTTTGCCCTGCTGGTTTTCGATCTTGTTTTGTTCTGATATTTCCTCACTATGCCTCCATTCCTCTATTTTGGAATGTAAATGTGTATTCTGTTCCATTGTATGTTGGGAGTATATCATTTGTTTTTAGATTTTACAGGGGCTTAGAGTTACAAGATTTCCCTGAGCCCTAGAAGAGACTTTGGACTGTGAGCTTTTGAATATTACTGAGACTGGTAAAGACCATGGAGACTCTTAAGGTTGGACTAAACACATTTTGCATTTTATATGGTCATGAGCCTGTGGGGGCCAGGGAGTGGAATGTGGTGGTTTGAATGAAAATGTCTCCCATTGGCTCTAAGCATTTGAACATTTTGTCCCAATTTGTGGCACTGTTTTGGGAGGCCTTAGAAGGTGTGGCCATGCTGGAGGAAGCACGTTATTGGGGGAAGGCTTAGAGAGTTCTTAAGCCTTGCTAGATCTCCAGTCACTCTCTGCTCCCTGGGCCTACTTGAGGATGTGAACACTTAGCTGCTGCGTCTACACCAGCCACCTCTTCTGCCATGCTGCCCACCATGATGGACTCTCACCCCTTCAGAGCCATAAGCTGAATAAACTCTTCCTTTTATAAGTTCCCTTGGTCAGTGCTTCTTCACAGCAACAGAAAAAAGACTGTAATACTATCTTCTTGACTTAGCTTGTCTTCTTTGGTTTCAATGCCATGTACCGCTGGGCCAGCAAACTATGAACACTGAGATCAAAAGCCACTTACTACACCTGGAAATGACAAACAGACTCCTAGAAACTTTAGCAGCCATCTAACACCCTGACCTAAGATGCAGCCCTGAGTATGCTCATAATACACAAAGAGGGCATGTTCCTTTTGGACCTGCATGTGGTACCCAAGCTTGTTAACTCTGAATGAGTCATATTATCAGTTTGTGATTAATGGTCCTCTAGAGACTTCTCTAGAATAAATGACTAAATGATCAGTACCTAAGGGCCTAGAGAGACCACACAGCAGCTAAGAGCACTGGCTGCTCTTGTAGAGGACCAAGCTTCAGTTCTTAGCACCCACGTAGCAGCTAACAACCATCCATAACTCCAGTTCAGGTGCTCCAACCCGTTCCTCTGGCTTCCATGGGCATTGCATGACATGGGTGCACTTATATCCATGAAGGCAAAACACTCATACACATAAAAAGTAAAGAAATATTTAAATGATATGTACTGAGTTTGAAGTATCCTACCAATCCATCAGTAACACAACACTTGCCATTTTCTCAACTCAAAGAACTTGGCACATGACATGTAAATATTGCAGCCACTCCATGAAGCCCCACCTCCCCCTTACAGGAAGTGGTGGAAAACCTGTACAACTTCACCCAATAGGAGAGCGGTGGTTACAGGACCCACATTCAGGTCCAAAGCCTGTGTTCTTAGCCACCAAGTCACACCTACCCCATTGTACTAGGGGAAAACTTCTCTTAGGAAATACTTGTTCTGACATGTCAGAGAGTGGAAAGGCAGATGATTCACAAGAGTATTCTAGAAGGGTTTTACAGGGGAGGGCAGGAACTGGGTTCAACTCTGCAGCAAGAGTGGGTGGGAATGCACAGCCAAGAGCAGGAAGGTTGTGTGGGGAGAGGGGTGGTAGATGGGACATCCTAAAAGGGTAGGTGCTAAGGTTTTACTATGCTCCCCAGAAGCTCATGTGTTGGAGAGATTCAGTAACAAATGCATGTTCTGATATATTAGGAGTTAGGGTACTTAAAAGTAGACAAATCCATCAAGGTAGGATTCCGAGGGTTATGAAATCGTCCGTGGCTTTATGAGAATAGGGCGATCTAAACTAGCATCCTTTCACCATCTTACCTTGTATTCTTCTTTTTTTATTTTTTGAGGGCAGGACCTTTTTGAGACAGGGTCTCCCTGTAGACCAGGCTGGCCTGGAACTCACTATGTAGACCAAGCTGGCCTTGAGCTCACAGAGATCCACCTGCCTCTGCCTCTCGAGTGCTGGGACTAAAGGTGTGTGCCTCCACTTCCTACTGTGTTCATTTTTTTATATATATTTATTTTTTGACAGTTTCACACAAGTATGTGGTAAGTTTTGGTCATTTCTACTCCCATCGTCCTCTCCTCCTGACTTCTTCCACCAAAACCTTTTTCTCCCTGGAAGTCTTCTTCTAACTTTCCTGGAATTTTTGTGTGCCTGAGATTCGCTGAATTTAATTAAGATTGCTTGCATGAGCATGAGCAAGAGGTTACTTACTGAGGCATGGACTACTTCTCAGTAGGTTATACCACTGACAAAAATGTCCAAAAGAAAGTCTGAAGGAGGGATGGGCTCTCATGAGTCCCTTCTCATCCATGATGAAATCATGACAGATTTGGGCAGATACCCCCAGCTGCCAAGAGCACCTGAATGTATCAGCCATGTCACGTCCAGGAGATATCTGTTTGTGGGACATTACTATACCCTCTGACTCTTACATTCTTTCCATCCTCTTTTTGGAAGGGACCTCTTTGGGGGTCAGGTGTGATGTGGATGTCCTGTTTAGGATGGAGCACCCTAGAATCATTTACTGTTGATACTCCGACCAGTTATAAGTCTCTGCATTAACCTCTGCCTGCAGCTACACAAAGCTTCTCTGACAAAATATCCATTTAGCAACATATCAGTGAGTAGGTTTCCCTCTAGAGCTCAACCATGGGTGCTTGTTCAGGCTTATAGCACAGGCATGGGTTTCTTCCTATGAAAAGGGTCTTAAATTTGCCCAAAAAGCCTTTAGGGGGTTTGTGAGATGATTTAGGAAGTAAAGGTGCTTGCCACTAAGCTTGAGGACCAGAATCCCATTCCCAAGAACCACAAGGTGCAAAGAGAGCACGACCTCCCACAAACTGACCACCAGCCTCCACACATACACCATGCATGATCACACTCCCCCAAAATTATAAATCTAATTAAATTTTTTAGAGATGAAAGACAGCAGTTGGTCTTAAGACACCCATCATAATCATGCCACTACTGTAACAGGAGGAACATCTTCCTTGTCAAGTCTGTTTTGCAGCTTGCAGGGTCACAACTGCGTATCTACCAGGTAAGATGGCTTTTCTCCCACCAACAGCCAACATAGTACCTTTCAGCAGTATGAAAGCTAATCAGTGGGGAGGAAGCTTCCAGCTCAGCTCCACTTGATTTCTCTGTATTTTATATACAAAGAGTGTGGTTGAGATCTTCAGCAATAGGGTCTCTTCCCATCAAGTTCTGGGGAGCAACCAAGAGCAATGGCAATAGGCCATGCTAGTTTAGGAGCCTGGAGGGCATCCTTACACCACACTCTAGTGCAACAAAAAGGCCTCACCAGATGCTATCCTTGGACTTCCCAGTCTCCAGAACCAGGAGCTAAATACATCTCTACTCTCTACTAAACATCCAGTGTGATATCCAGTTACAGCAACAGAAAAAGAGATTAACTATTCCTTGCTAAACTGTCATGAAGGAGTCTTACTTGAAGAGGATGATCAGGATAAATCATTTGTGTACATTTTTAAAGAAAGATCAGACATTGAGAGCAGAGGATTCAGTCTTGTCCTAATTTGGTTTCAGTTCCTGAGATATAACACTGACCAAAACAAAACAGAAGGAAGGGTTTCTTGGTTTACAGCTCACAGTCCATCATCAAAGAAAGCTGAGGCAGGAACTCAAGGCAGACACCTGGAGGTAGGAACTGAAATAAAGATCACAGAGGAGTTCTGCTGACTGGTTTCCTCTGGCTTGCTCAGTTACTTTTCTTTTTTTCTTTTTTCTTTTATATGTATGCGCATTATCCATGCAATGCTCCTGGAAGCCAGAAGAGTGAGTCAGATCCCCTGGAACTGAAGTTACAGATGGTGGTTAGCCACCATGTAGGTGCTGGGGATTTGAATCTGGGTCCTCTGCAAATCCAGCCAGTGATCTAAGCCAATGAGCCACCTCTCCAGCCTCTCAGTTACCATTCTTATACTGTCCAGGCCCATCTGTCCAGGGATGGCAATGTCCGTAGTGGGTTGCGCCCTCCTACATCAATTTGCAATCAAGGAAACACCTCATAGACACGATCACAAGGCAATCTGACGGAGGAAATTCCTCAACTCAAGTTCCCTCTTCCCAGGTGACTTTAGTTCATATCAAATGGACAAAAATTAACTAGCACAGGCCCAAGCCAACTTGACAAGAGTCTCACAAAAACAGGGCTGAGGGCATGCCTAAGAATACGACCTACCTGAAAGGGAGCTCAGAGTAACCTAATTAGACTCTGGTCAAGGAGAGAGTCTTTGCCACTTCCCAACAAAAGAACAGGCATATTTTTATGTCCTAGTGTCACAAAATGCAAAGATCTTCACTATTCAAGATGGCAGCCAGTGGTCTTTTGTGGCCATTGAACACTTGATATGTAGCAACTCTGAACTGAGATGTACTAGAAACACAAAATACATACTGGTATTTTTAAGGCCAAGTAGAAAAAGAAATAATGTCAAATATCTCATTAATTTTTACACAGACTGCATGCTGAAAGGATATTTTGAATATATTGGTTAAGCAAAATTATGGAAATTAATTTCCTCTGTTTCTTTTTTACATTTATTTAACAGCTCTACCATAAATGCTGAAAGTCTATTCTATCAAAACAGCCCAGGAGTTTTAATTCACTCCCAAAAGTGGCCCAAATTAGACATAAACAAAAGTTACAATGAAAGATAATTGGCTACCACAATCCTGGCAACTGTTTCAGTAATATTTCCGGAACTGTTTTTAGTCAGAAGGGATAAAGTAGAGAAGGCAAAAGGCACCAAGTGAGGACAGAGAAAAGAGTCCATAGGACATTTTCTCCCTCAGTATCTTGATATCCCACTGATGCTTTCCAGTGATGCCAATACAGAATTCACTTCCCAGAACAATTCAGAGTATATATATTACATACTTTGCAAAAGTGAATTTAGGGATTGCACCTGTATTGTGCCCAATATAATTCTGGATCTAAGTGAAAGAAAACATTTTTCTCCTTAGATCAAAAGCAAGCAAATCTGCCAGGCATGGTGGTGCACACCTTTAATTCTAGCACTTAGGAGGCAGAGGTAGGCAGATCTCTGTGAGATCAAGGCCAGCCTGGTCTATAGAGGGTTCCAGGCCAGCTGGAGCTACAGGAGGACCCTGTCTCAAAAGACAAAAACAAAAAAAACAAGCAAATAAACAGTATCAAATTTACATACATGTGCATGGTATAAAATGATACCATTCAACACTTTCAAACTACTGAGTAATCAGTAAGTGTGCCAGCTGGTGCCTCTCTCCTGCTTTGGGGTTGGTGAAATCATACTGAGACCTGCCCTGGATTAGTGGCTTTCAGAGCAACACAGGGTTGTTTTTCTCTCAAATGCAATGTGATACCAAACCTTAATATTAAAAAAATCCAACAATAGCAGACACAAGAAGAGCTCATGAGGCTTCCACGGGGGCAGGGTACTGCTATGTGGCCTCAATTCCTCAAGGGCATCTCAATATGGGTCCTTGGGTACCCACATGCCTGATACGGTGTTGAGAGTGGCTGGATCACCTGTCCAGACACAAAAAAGAGAAAGTAGGAAACTTGTTCCTCTGTCTTTTCTCAAAATTAGATCATACTTAACCAGTTACCCATTTTCTCCTTTTTGGAAGCACAGTATTTGCCTCAAAGCTCTTTTCATTCAAAAATAGCAACACTGTAAAACTAACCAAACCAGTCTTTTGAAGTTTCCCCACCTCTGAGCTCTGTCCCCTTGTCTAGTCTGTTTTCTGGAAATATCCCTGCTTGGGCTGTGGGAAGCTTACTCTCCAGTGTGATGGTTGGGACATGGGGTCTAATGAACGGTAAGGGGATCATGAGAGTGGAACCCCATGGACAGATCAATCTCAACACAGCAGGAGTGAGCTAGTTATCACAAGAGTGGCCTCTTTCTCTTTCACAGACATTGGCCCTTTCAACTTCTGCCACATTATGATGCAGAACAAAGGTTCTAGGCAGACCCTCTGGACATTGCCTCTGCCCTCCAGCAGCATGAGCTAAATAAACTTTCTGGCATTCTGTTGCAGCCACAGATGATGGATTAAGACTACAGGTGAGGTCCCCTGTTTCCAGTTTGCTTTGGGCGCTAAGCCCCCAGTTGTGCCCCTTGTTCTGACATAACTAATTAACTGGCCCTTTTCACTCTTATTTTTGCTTCTGCCTGGAACACAAGTTCTAGGATAACCCCCCAAAATAATTCCCTTTTCTTACCTCCAAATTATTGTAACTTGCATTTTGCTCATTTGTGCTGGGTGGTCACGTCTTAATTGTCAACTTATAATGGTCTCAGTTGAAACAAACAATGGAACTACATCTTTGCCACAAAACAATTCAGTCTGAACAGCAAGTGCCTTGCATACATTTTCTGTCCAATCTGTCACATCTACTGTCTGACCCTAATCTGGGGTGAATACTTCTCTGGAAAAAGATTTGCTGAAGAGGCACTATAAGGAAACTATGCTCTGGAGAAAGTGCAGCAGTCACCCAAGGGATTCTGGGAAGCATACCGGCCTGGTAGAGGTGCAAAGGCCAGGAGGGTTGGACATGGACCTGCAGAAGATGAGGAGGCAGAGGGGAGTGAGGAAGTCAGAGAGATGGGCGAAAGTGGAAAGCAGGGAGGGAACAGCAGAGGGGCTGACAAGAATCCAAGAAAGACTGCACAGCCTTTGAGAGCTGAGTCCTCCTCTAGCCATGGCTTGTTGTGCTCATCTCTGGAGTGACATGTATGTCCTAAATTTCTTAATAAAAGCCAAGTTCTCATGACTGGTGAGATCACAGACCCTAGAGAAAAAAACTACGTCCATCACTTCCCTAGACAAATGTAATTTCTTACTGTATTCTAAATAGGTATCTGTTTATTTCCAGACAAGTGTACCTCTCACAAACCATCGAAGATGCTTCTTTATGCAACAGATTGAGACTATTACAAATTTCCACAACTGGTCAAAGACAGAGAAAAATCAACTGTGAGATGCCCAACTCTAAGAGACAATGGAACCTCTACACCTAAGGCTCAGAGAACATGATGGAAGAAGGGACGGAAAGGATGGAAGAGCCAGAGGGACAAGACATGTGCTGCTAGTTAATGCACTGTAGACACGGCAGGGAAGCTGAGCCATGAAATCTCCACAGAGATGAGGTCTGCATAATGACAAAACCAGTTAACATGCCAAGGTCGATAGGGGAAATGTCATGGGGTCCCACCTCAGGATAAAGAGCTACAGGCAAAGATTGCTTAGGGAGGGTGAATCAGTTTTCTCCAGGGACTAGCTCCCTGAGAGGTTATAGGATCCCAAATGGGGGGACACAGTAAGAGCTGGTGGGAGACTGAGAGGGATGAAAATAATGCAAAGGCAGTGATCATGTATGAAGTCCTCAAAACTGAAAAATATGAAAATTTAAAAATAAAAAATAAAAGTCCATTATAGGTCACTCATTCTTCAGTTGTGATATTTAGCAGTTAATGCCCATCTGAACAGGTGATGGGAAACACAAAGTACTTCATTCACTAGACTGCTCCAGAAGAGGTGGCAGGTGCAATGGTAGATGGAAAGATATGGCAGGGAATTCACAGTACAGCAGTAGTCTAGGGCAATGTACAGAGGAGGAGGAGGCAGTCTGACCACAGCTTCGAGAAGAAGCAGAAAGGCTGCAGGTGCTCACGCCTGGTGAACCACAGTACTCCACAACACCCATCTGCTTTCTGCTGCTGCATGCAGCCATCAGTGAGACCCATTTCGTTGCACTAAGCCTGGACCTGCAAACTTGACTTCAACTTCCTCTCAGGGAGGGGAACGCTGATCACCTGGGACTGCTTTCATTCCTTCCTTATTTCTTCTCTCTTTTAGTTGATACGTTTCTGCTATCAAACCAATTTCTCTTTCTCATCTGTCTCCTACCTACACACTTATACAGCACCTCCCCAAAGTTCCTGTAAAACTCCACAAGTTTAGACATTTGTGGGGTCTAATTTTCCCGGGGTCTAACTACCCATAGGGTCAATCTGCCCTCCAAGGGCTGCAGCTACTCTACCTGCTTGCTTACACACAGCTCTTCTCTAGGGCTGATGTGTGCTTGAGGGGCGCAGTTCTTTAGCAAGAAACCTTAGTTCCAAGAAATTTAGAACAAACAGCTATAGCTGTTAGAGAACTCTGGCATGTCCAGCTGCCCTGAGCAAGTCCAAGGCAATGGAAATTTTCCAAGGCCACAAAAGGTAGAGACAGAGGTCTCTGAGGAGTCAAGACAGGCTTGACTCAATAGGGGTGGTGCTCTGCTCAAAACAAACTTTACCTCCAGAGTTCAAAAACACAATGTAACACAGGGCAATTATATATAACCTCTGTTTAATGATAGGTTAGATAATAACTTTTGTAGCATGTTGATCTTCCTTATTACACTTTGCTTATGTTAGTATTGAATGTTTTCATTGCTTGGATAGCAACTGATAAGATGTTTCTTGACTATACATTTACACAATATTTTTGTAAAGAGGTCAAGCTGAAATGAAGTCTTTCAGCCAGACAACTAAAATAGCTCATCATTATTTCTACAGCCATTTTGAAGATGTGGGTCAGATCCCCAAAAGCTTCCTCCAAGTCCCTTTTTGTCCTATGTACTTGGCAAAGCAACAGCCTGGGCTGGGTGAGCTCCACCCATGACCAACGCTGGCCCAGGATGAGAGATCTTCTCAGACACCAAAGGAACTTCTTAGGCCCTGGGGTTTGGAGAACTGGGCTTCCAGCCAACATCCTCCAGCCTCTAGGCCTTTTTGAAGAGGAAAAGGCTGCTTCAGAGGATTTGCTACGAAAGCTGGGTGTCATGCTGATCCTGACAGGTGGAGAAAAGAGGCTTTTTAGTTAAGAAACCTCGTTATTGCCTCTCCGCAAGATGTAAGTCCTCCAATAAGTCAAGGAGCTCGTATCTCCTTATTGCCTCATTTGTTGGTCATGATAAGCCAAGTCTCTCAACAAGAAGTCTCTCTCAAGTTCCCAGTAACACAACTTGAAGGAATCCTATAAGTGCATTTGTTTCTATCAGGCTATTAGCAAAACCCCCTTTCTTGGTTATTTTGTGCAGCAGTAACAGAGGACTAGGTAATTTGTAAAGAATAAGTATTTACTACTTATGCTGCAGAGGGCTGGGAAGTCCAAGGTCAAGAGGCCTGCATCTGGCCAGGGTCTTCTTACTACCTCATCCCATAGTGGAAGGCAGAAGGGAGACAGGGAATGCCCAAAAGAAAGGTGGCAGAACTGGCCCTTTTGTCAGGAGAGCAGCTAACCCAAGTCCATAATACTGGCATTAATCCGTCTACTTGGGACACAGAGTCCTGTAACCTAATCACCTCCTAAAGGGCTTGCCTCTTCACACTTACTTTGAAAGTTAAGTTTTTAACTTAACTTGAGAACTTTGAGAACACATTCAAATCATAATACCCTTCAACAGCTAGGGGAAAAATGACATTTTAAACCAGACAAAATCTGAATCTTGGAACTCTGAAGGAAAGTGGTACAGTAGACTCTGGTGATGTACTTCCCCCGTTCTCTTGATCACATGCTAGCACCTTGCAAAGTTTTCCTCCAGCATCCAGCATCTCTTCCTGGGAGCACACACAAACTTGTTTCTTCGTAATAACTGTCTTGAAATCACTTTGGTTTGACGGAAGAGTTGTACAGACAGCGCGGAGAGCTGCGCACACAGCGCGGAGAGCTGCGCACACAGCGCGGAGAGCTGCGCACACAGCGCGGAGAGCTGCGCACACAGCGCGGAGAGCTGCGCACACAGCGCGGAGAGCTGCATATTGCATTCCCTCCCACATCCACTTTCCTCCATGTTCATGTCTCTCATTACAACTAAAAGCCAACGTTGGAGCATCACCACGAGCCAAACTCCAGATTCCATTTGCAGCTCAAGAGTCTGGTCACTAATATTTTTCCCTTCCAGGATGACTTCCAGGGCACCAGACTGCAATAAGTCATTCAATCCACTTAGTCACCCAGGGTGGATGAAAGTTGCTTTCCTGGGTTCTCATGACCTTGATAGTTCTAGAGTATTCTGTAGATAGCTTTCAGTTTGGATTACCTATTTTTCCCAACATTAGCCTGACGTCAGCACGAATTCGAAGTGAATGCGTCCTTCTCATAGGTGTTCACAGGACCCACGTGACTTACCACTCAGAGATAAAATTTGGTTAACCACTCGGATGCAGCAGTGTTTTCAGATATGCCCACTGTAAAGCTACTTTTCCTTTATATACTCCACTCTTTGAAAGCAAGTCACTAAATCCAGTCCACTACTCAAAGGTAGGGACCAAGGACTCCTGAGTGAGGGAGTACTGATACGTAGCACTGGGATTCCCAGTCCCTTCCATTTCCTCAATGACTCGTGTATTTACCTTGCATTCTGGGCTCCACTCCCACGTGACATGATTTCTTCTCTCCCACTGTTCTAGCCACCAACCTTGTCTTTGTCACCCCATCTGACAACTCTTCCTGTAACCCCTCATATGAACTACAGTGGTCACGTCTGCCTCAGTGTCGCTCTCTATGTCCATCCATCCCTATGAACATACGTAAATGTAAGATGGCAGGCATCTGTGCCTTCTCAACACTGTGAGCGGTGTCTATAGAACTGGGCCATGTGAACTCTTTCCAACATGCTCTTATGAAGGGCAAGAATGACAAGCTGTCATTTTTCTCCAACTTTGATAAAATTTCCAGGACTTAATAAACCCAGTCCAGAGTTCCTTGCCATGTAGGTCATCAGTCCTTGCCTTTATGGTTTCTTTCCTCTTCTGAGTACTAGAGGAAGTCCATGGTCTAAAATTAGAATGAAACTTGGCTTCTTTGCATGTACCTTCTTTTAGCACCAAACCAGGACATCACACTCACAGTTCCCCATAGGTTTTCATTGCGATCGCAGTGCCAGACACAGCCTTCTATCTTATTCATAACCACGTTTTTTTTTTCTGTCCAATCTGCTTTTACATTATTTTTTCATGAGAGAAATTACTCTGAAAATTGCAGATAACAATGACCTGTTTAAGATTCCTATCCCAGCTTCTGTGCCCAGCACAAGCAATTAAAATATAAGTATCACCTTAGTTCTAACTATAAGTGGAAGGAAGGAGCACACTGTGTAGGAAGCTATGAGAAGCCTGTAGACAACCTGAGCCTCCATCATGAATGAGCAAGGACATCATGTTTTCCCTGTCCTCTAGGATGACTGGTGTCCCTTCTTTCTCATGGAGGTGCACCTGACCTCATTCAAGGAGACGGACAAGGAACTCCCATCAACAGTGACAGACAGCCTTTCCTAGGTTCTTTGCAGTGACATGAATGTACCAACCCTACACCTAAGGAGGAAGGCTGCTTTGGAACCAGTGGCTGAGAACTAAGGTTGAAACAGGTGAGATGGTTCTGAGAAGTGCAGCAGTGTAGCAGGTAGATGCAGACTGAGCGAATTCTGGGTTGTACTGTGCATTACCCAATGTTTCTTAGACAAGAGGGACCAATAGGATATATACATAAAGAGACTGACCTTAAGGCCCTGGCTCATATAATTGTGGCATTTATATTCCTAGAAGTCTATATACTCAAGGTGGCCACCAGCTTTCTCAAGATGCTGGCAGATGAAGGGGGTCAAGGACACCTTATGAAGTAGTATATTCAAAGTCACTTTGTGTGATGCATATGCTGCATTTCAGTGGAACAGGAAGCCATAAGAATAGTTCTAACATGTGGGAACCAGGCTCATCAGGTGCAAGAGGGCTGGCAAACGGTAAGGGCTGACCCCTGCTCATCCAAGGTGACAGAGTGTCCTCTGGAACATATTCAGAAGATAGAGCCAAGAGGGTTTACTGAGAGGAGATTTGTATATATATATTAGAGGACAGGTGAAATCCATGCACCTTCACTCTGAACACCACGAAGTCCTTGAAAGCACATTCATGAGGTCCATCTGTTGGTGTGGGATGCTTGATAGCTTATGAACAGAGCCTGAAAACTTTCAGATAGTAAGTACTTTCTGTTTTCAGGCCAGATGGTCTCTGTCACAACCACTCAGCTCACATCACAGCATGAGGCAGTTGTGACCGTGTGTAAACAGGAGCGTGGGCCAGAGTTTGCAACTCTTGTGTTTTACACATACACACATCCCACTCAACTTACAAAAGAACATGTTGCCTATTGAGTTTTAAAAATACCATTTGGAAGGAACAACAGCCCTCCACACGTTTCATGTTTTAATAGTCATCTAATTTAACAGCAGCATTACTGGTTCATCAAAGGCATGCACAAGCTATAGTGAGTGCATCATTCAACAGCAAGCTGAACTTTGGTGTCATCAACGCATGTGGACGCTAAGTCCCTTTTTATACCAACTGATTCAGCTAATGTCTTCACATCAGTAATTACATTTGGATATGCAATAGCTACTTTTCTGTTGCCATGATAAAAATACAGTGATTAAGGGAACTTTCAGAGGGAAGAGTTTATTTGGCTTACAGTCCCAGAGCAGTTAAGAGTCCATTATGGTGGGGAGGCAGAAGTGGCTGAAGGAGAAAGCTGAGCCATCACATCTCCAAGCAGGCACAGGAAGCAGAGAGAGACAGGAAGTCCAGCAGGGCTTAAGAACTTTCAAAGCCCACCCCCAGTGCCCGTGCTTCCTCCAGCAAGGCCACAGCCCTAAGGGTTCCATGATCCTCCCAAACATGCCATAAACTGGGAGCCAAATACTAGAGCCTTTGGGGGACACTCTCATTCAAACCACTACAGAAAAGTAATGTAATTAGTACTATCACTAGTAATAGTGATTGTGTGTGTGTGTGTGTGTGTGTGTGTGTGTGTTTGGGTTTTTGAGACAGTGTCTCAGTATGTACCCCAAGCTGGCCTCAAACTTGTGATCCTTCTGCTTTAGCCTCTCCAGAGCTGGAATAATATGTGTGTGCACCATGCCTGGCTATGTATTCCTTTTTAAAAATCATTTTGTGCTTATATATGGTGTGTGTGTATATGGAGGGGTGTGTATTTGTATGTAAGTGTGGGGATGCATGTGCTATGGACAGTGTGTAGAGTGTGTCAGTCCCCACCTTCCACCTTGTTTAACACAGGGTCTCACTCTGTTCTCTGATACTTACTCCAGTTACTTCCCAGACTTCAGAAGATTCTTCTAACTCTGCCTCCTATCTCACTATAGGAGTGCCATGGTGACAGCCATGTGCTACTGCATCTGGCTTTACATGGGTCTGGGGTATCCAAACTCAGGTCCCCAGTTTTCACAGTAAGCACTTCACATACTGAGCCATCTCCCCAGCCTCGTATTTCTTTTTGAATCAGGTAAAAAAAAATCTTCAAGTGAAAGTCAGAAGTTCTAGCCTTAAAATTTGACAAACAGAAACAAAGTCTGGGCTCTAAGTACGGTGGTACTGTCACTGACTACTTTTTATTAAGGTTATTTAGTATAAAAATATTTAGCAAGGATGGTCATCAGCAAGCAATTCCCAAGTCGGTAGCTGACAAGAAATAACTTAGTTTTGTCTCACTGCCTTGGCAGGGGGCAGGGCAGGAGTGCCTGTGTGAGGAACAGGGAAGGTTGTTTTTTACTGCATTGGCTGAGTCTCTGGAAAAGATTGTATCTTGAATTAGCAGCTTGCCTTTGCTGTCCAGATAAATATTGTGTTGCTAGGATAGAGACTACCCTGCCACCTGGGTCACCCTGTCATATAATTAGCGTCTTATCATATCAGGTGCTGATCAAGCGAGCAGCACTTGCTGTTAATGTGGTAATTCAACACATGAGAATGGACTGCAAGGATTGGAACCTCACCACTTTACTCAGCCATCCCACCAGAGACACACAGTGGTCCCTCACTGTCGTCTGGTAGCCAGCAGCTGTGCCTCACTGGCAGACATCTCAATGTCAAGTTTTTAGCGGTCATCCAGTTTGGCTGATTTTTTTTTTCTCAATCTTAAGTGCTTAGCAACTTGTTCTGTATATACAATGGCCACAAAGTGGGGCAGAGAATGAAATGGAAATTGTCCCTTTGGTGCAAAGAGCCCAAGTTCTTTCCAACCAGGTCTACCGGTGTGGTCACTGGGTGATGTTTTAGCCTCTCCTTCAAAGAGTAAATCAAGTCCAAGCAAAGCTTGAGCCAGCCTGGCCGGAGTCCACAAACTTGTGCCCTTGACACTGCACATCCTTGGCCAGATCTCCTGTCCCAGAAGGCCAGGCTACTTGCCTCCTCCATCTCCTTGCTTCCCAGGCATGGAGCTCCTAACGCCCTGTGTTCATCTCCATCTCCCTGTCTGCTCCCATGGGGCCTCCCGACTGCGGTCCTCGCTATTCCTGACCTGCACCCTCTTGTCCATGCAGTTCTAACTGCCTGAAGGGCGGTACACAAACTGTGCGCTCCCAAGGGCATGTCTACCAAGGGCTTGGGTTTGTGTCATCCTGAGCAAACTGTTACCTGTGTGCCTGTTTCCAGTACAATGGAGATACTAACAATATTTCATATAATTGTTGGAAAGACCCAACACATATGGGATATATGTAAAGAAGATTATGTACACACTTGGCTGGGATTAGGCATACAGACTGGATAAGATGGTAATCATAGTGCCCGGCATGTTGATTCTCTTACCGTGTTTGTTTTAAAATGTACTCGCGAGATAGAGAAAATTAATATTGGGCTTTCCTCACTGCAGTTGCCTATCATAACAATCCTTTTCCCTTTCAACAGAAAGGAAGCAAAGCAAAAAAGGAAGGGGTTGTGGAGCTTAGTGGGTAACGTGCTTGCCACATAAGCATGGGACCTGAGTTTGGATCTGCAGCCAGCACCAGGGTATGCACTTGTAATCCAGGTGCTGGAGGCGTAGAGACAGGAGGAGCCCAGAGGTTTGCTGGCCAGTCAGTCTAGCAGAAATGGCAAGTTCCGGGTTTAATAAGACAACAGGATGGTCACCTGACACTGACCTCTAGTCTCCACATATGCACACACATGTGCACACACATGTATGTACCACACACATAAATAAATAAATATGTTTTTAAAAAGGAAGGAAGGGTGAGCCCCAGATGTTCTATTCTTTCCTTTCAGTTACTCGCTCATGGCTGGTCAGGTAACAGTAATGGCAGCTAGCATGCTCTTACTGTGCTCCACATCTTCTGTTATTTGCTTTATAAAAGCCTTCGACTGTCCTGAAAAAAGTGCTCTTAGCTCATTCCACAGGTAAGGAGAATGAGGTCGAGAGAGGCCAAGTGTCCTGCCCAAGGTCACAGAGCTTGTAAGACAGCAGAGCCAGGGTGTTTTCCTTCTCTGGAATCATCTATTGCTTATAACAACCATTCTGACCTCATCACATATGCTTATTAATGACATGGGCTGATTAAATGAATGACTAATTTAACAACTGTTTATTCATTGCCAATTTCAGGCCTCTGATGTTACCAAGTTTAAGTCTGATGAGGAACAGAGACAAATCAACAGGCAATTAAGAAGCAAAGTGATAAAAGCTTTTACAGTGAAAGGACAGCATGACATGGGAGCTCACAGTGAGCCCAGGAGACAGCCCTGGAGGTCTGGGAGCTGCACAAAATGCCTCCCATGGAAGACATGACCCAGGATGTTAAATGAGTGCTGGACTTGAAAGGCAGAGATTCTACGTGAACCCACAGAGCACGTGACACATCTGAGGGTATGAGCAGAGGCAAGGCAGAACTGAAGGGGAAAGGCAGATCTACTCTCCGAGCATCAAACAGGACACCACTGCACCGCTTCTCTTTTACAAGTAAGGCTCCTTTCCCAGTGTCAGGAACAGCCCATCTGGGCTGCGTCTGCCCTGGCAAGGCATTTAGAGTGACGGGGAGGAGGGAATAGGCCCAGAGTCTCCATGGCCTCAGAAACCTTCCTGAAATGGATGACACAGAGGCATGCACCTAGATGAAGCAGTATTTCCTGATCCAGCAGAGTCCCAATGACACAGAATTCTAGTAGCGGTCACTCAAGTTCTGGGACTCATTGTATGTTGCCCAGATTTCTAGACTATCAGAGTTCTCATCATAATTCCTTTGCTAGTGTTTCAAAGGTCTTTCTGTGTTTTGCTGGTTTCTTTTTTTTTTTTTTAAACCTAATGCTGGGTCTCCATTCAGACAATACACAGACAGACTGCTTTTGCTTTTAGAGTCTATCCCTATTATCTGTATAACTCTGAAGAAATTTCCCCCATTTACCTGTCCACGCAGATAACTGTGTGAGTTCCCCACATGAAGTCACAGTCTGAGCGACCACAGAAGAGTCAGCCTTGGGAAAGCCAGCTGGGATCCTTCACAGATTATTAGAATCTTTGCTTTATAAACAGTTAGAAAGCTTATAGCAGAGAATCAGGCAAAATTCAAGAGAACTTCTAATACAGGTAATTTGGAAAAATTATTTCATGTTATGAAATAAATCGCAAAACCCGACTGTTCTAGTTAGCTGTCTGCTGCTGTGATAAACGCCACCATTAAAGGCAACTTGGGGAGACGAGGGTTTCTTTCATCTTACTCGTCCTCGGCACTTACATCCTTGAGGGAAGCCAGGGCAGGAACTCAAGGCAGGAACCTGGAAGCAGGAACTGAGCCGAGGCTGTGGAGGAAGGTTGCTTCTGGCTTGTTCCCCTATGCTTGCTCGGCTCCTTTTCTTACACAGCCCAGGCCAACCTGCTTGGGGATAGCACGCCCACCGTGGACAGGGCCCTTCTTCCTCAATTAGCAACCAAGAAAATGCCCCACAGACATGTCCACAAGCCAATCTGAGGGAGGAAATTCCTCAAGTTTTCTCTTCCCAGGTGACTCTAGTTTGTGTCAGGTTGACAAAAACTAACCAGTATACCAACCCAGATACAAAGGTAAACATCTACAATATGCTCATCTTAATTGTATGGGACTCTTGGTAAGACCTGAAGAAAACTCTTAGAGATTTTTCTTAGAGAGAATCTCTTCCTAGCTTCTAGACGATAGAGCTGAAGACATTGGCATGGGCTCAAATGCATAATTAAAAGCTGACAAGACGAACAACAAATATCTGAGGTTCTCTTAACTTCTTAACCCAAAAGTCTCATAACTGTTCCCTTTCTTTCCCAACTCCCAGAGAGATGCCCAGTTTCCAATGGGGAGGAAGTATGTCCGAAGGCAGGTCAACCCAAGACCTAAACCTCTCAGCTGATGCTCAGGAATAGACAGCCACTGTAACTGGCAGAAGACCAATGGGGAGGCCAAATGTAATTTCTCCAAGTTGAATTATCTACAATGTTATCCACAGTCCTTGGTAAAAATTAAGATGAATTTACTTAGGTTGGTTTAAACAGAAAAGAACTAGGCCCAGTGAGATGGCTCAGTGGATTAAGTCGCTTGTCATAAAGGCTGGCAACCTGAGTCCAATCCCCAGGAATCCACATGGTGGAAGAGAGAACTGACTCCTGCAAGTTGTCCTGTGATCTTTCATGTGTACACCATGGCACACAAATAAAATAATAAATAAATGTTTAAAAGAAAGGAATGAATGAAAGGGTCCAGGGGAGTCTCTAGGAGGTCAGAGACTAAGGTTACAAATTAAATCGTTCCACCAAAAGCCAGCACACATGACAGTACAGCTCACAGAGGTGCCACCAGGCTAGAGAAAGAGTTGCAGGTGTCCACTCCTGCTTGAAGGGAGACCAGGAAAGTGAGCTCAGCTTTTTTAGAAAATCCCTCTTTGTAGGATAATGCTTCAAATGATCTGGATAGCCACTAAGAAAGACACAGCTTCCCCAACTTCCAACACCAGAGAAAATGTGTTCATATGAGCTAAGACGTCAGTTATGTGTGAGGATCTTATTGTCTACAAACACTCCTCGACCTGAGATACCAGTTCCCCGCAGATGTGGGTCCTGTGACCAGGCCAGAAGGGGAACTCCCCAAGGTTATCACCTTCAAGTACAGAGGGCTCCAGATTTATCCCCCTCACTGCAGAGTGAGGATACATAGAGTGGTGGGGAAGAGACTGCCATTCTCATTCCAGCCGACCTTATCAAGGCCAAGGCAATCATGTGATAATGTGTGAATCAATCCAAAGGGGTAGCCCGGGTATTTCTGTACGCATATCAACATTCACACCTCGCTTTCGGCCAGCTTCCACTTTCCTCTCCTGAGCTGTCACTAGCCACTTCCCACACAGAGTCCTAACCTCTGACTTATTAATCTGCTAAGAAAAGTCCCTCAGAATTCTGCCGTGCACCACACACTGCTCCACCGATAGCAAACTCCTGCCAAACCCTCTCCTGTTAACATTTTCTTCTTTAAGTGGTAGTCTCTATTAAGAGAGCCAAATACTCATTTATTAAGTATTTTATGGAGTCCTTCGTATGCACTGACACTGCAAAAAGCCCTAAAAATTCAGGGATAATCACACAGATACGTCCTCTGCGTCAAAGGGCTCCCAGGGTGGACACAAGAGAAGCAAAGACACTTTTTTAAGAGTGATGAGGAACTGCTATGAGAAGCTGGAATCCAAATAAGTTAGATGAAAAAGGAAGGCCTGCTGGTGTGGTGGCACAAGCCAGTAATCCCAACACTTGAAGCAGAGGCAGGAGGACCACCTTTTGTCCAAAACTAGCCTGGGCTATTTAGCAAGTACCAGGCCAGCCAGGGCTACATCCTAAGACCCTGCCTCAAAAACAAAATAAAAAGCCTAAATATGTACACAGAACAGAAAGCCTCTGGGCTGTGTTTCTGTTTTTCATTCAGCCCTTCTTCCATTTTTCAATCCTATTTTCACTGCTGGGCTCTTGGTTGGAGTCAGTCCTTGCAAGATCAGAACCTGTGCTTGCTCTCAGTGACACTAAGAGCAGAGAGCACGCTCCAAGAAGGGAACAGTGGCTCTTTGGTGTGTGTACTGCCTTGAGCTGACACAACAGCTGTTGAGTGTATCTGCACACTCTAACCTCACAAAGGGACATTCAAACGGGTTTGCTGAGTCCTTTTATCTCCTTCAGAGAAGAGAAGCAAACTTGTGTCCACTGTACTTCTCCTACTTGAACGGACTGACTGGCCAGCCAGTTGTCACAAGGGCAGAAACATGCCTCTTCCCAGAAGCAGACTTGGAGTCGGTGAGCCCAAGGATTCACTCCCAAAGAGAAGTTCTCACAAAATGCCCTAAAGCCCAACAATGTTGATAAGAACCCAGACTTACCCTTTACATCTGTAAATATGAAGTCTGTCTGCCTGTGGTAGCCACAAGACTGACAAGCAACCTTAGTGTCAGCATGAGAGAATCACCATGCAAAACTGACTTGCCAACCGGATTTATCCTCCAGACCCAGAAGTGCCAACACTTCATAACACAGGGACGCCAAACAGCAAAGCATGCTCTCTTGCTTTGTTTTGGCTGTGGGGTTTTGGTTTCTGGAGAGAGTCTTACTCCATAACCCTGGCCGACCCAGTACTCACTAACTCAAGGCAAGACTAGGCAAGCCCCTTTGTCTCAGCCTCTGAGTGTTCAAGTACTCCAGCTCATCCCACCTCCCCCAGCTTGTTTCATTTTCTTAACACTCGCACATTTATTCCTTCTGCACTGTCCCACCCAATACAAAACACTAACTCCATAGATGCACCTGCACCAGATGAAAAGATCATGAATCATAAGGAGATGATACCTCTCTGGGCCGAAAAACTGCAAATCGACATGGATACCGCCAAAGTAAAGGGATGCCCAAGACCAAATGAAAATCCGGTTGACATGCTTCATCAGCTAATGGGCTTCAAAACTCATCTCATACTTTCTGTCTTACAGAAATATGTTGGCAGAAGAAAATAATGCTTTCCCAACATGGATTTGCTTACACTGTGTGGTGGTGCACACCTGTAGTCCCAGCACTCAGGAAGCAGAGGCAGGAGCATCACTATAAGTCTGAGGTCAGCCTGGTGTACATGGTGATTGGAGGCAAAAGCTAGGGATACAAACTGAGACTGTCTAAAAAATCCGCACAAACATGGACCTACCTGATGGCCCTTGGAGATGAGCTTTGAGTGGGGAAGAACCTACTCAGAGGCCAAGAATGGGCTCTTCGTTGCTCTTTGTATTATAATAGTTCTATGATGGCAAGAGCTACTCTTTGGATCACAACTGTACAGACCGGGAAACCCCCTGGCACTTGGGGAGGGCCCTGTGCAGCATCCGAACAGGGTGGCAGGCATCTTATGATGAGACACCAGGCTGCCAGTTTGGTTCTCTCCTCCTTTCTTGTCATGACACTAATGACATCATGCAGCCTTCAGGGGTACCTTCTAACCCTGACTTCTTCTAACTCTGATCAACTCCCCAAAGCCCCACACCCAAATACCATCAACACATGAAGATGGGGATTATATATGCGACACATTAAAACCACAGCCTCTACCACTGGCAAGCGATCAGGCAAAAAGCCCCACACCAGGGCTGGTAAGATGGCTCATCAGGAAAAAGTACCTGTCACCAAGTCTGACAACCTGGGTTTGACCCCCAGACCCAGGATAGAAGGAGAGAAGTGACTGCTACAAGTTGTTCTCTGATCTCCTCCCAGCACCATCTCATGTGCACTTCCACATGCAACACTAACAAAACAAATAAAATGTAATTTCTTAGTCTTTGAAAGGTTCAATGCTAACCCACTTCCCTTCCACCTTCCCGTGACAAGGTCCAAGTCATTCCCACCATCTGTCTCATCCACTGCTCAGACAAGGTCTTGTGTGAATCAGCTACACCTATTTAAGAACTTTGTTCATGGAGCCCACACCAGGCATGAGGCCCTGTGCCTAGCATGTTATAGACTTCTGTGTGCTTTGATCTCACCCTGACCTCTGGAATTAAATGCCATTTCCCACATATTAAAATTGAAGAAATGAGTTCCAAAGTTGTATAGCTCAACAAGTCCTTCTCAAGAGAGAGCAGAGCACTCACTTGAAAATGCAGGGAAACCTCAGAGCTCATCCTGCTAGTGATTACTCTCCACTAGCAGAGCATGGTGCTAGACCAGGCACTGGAGGACCAGCAAGATCACCAGTGGCAAACACCAACACAAACACTCTCTCAGGATGTGGGAGTGGGCTGTTTGTAGATTGAGTCAAAGATCAAAAGCTTTAGTTCTTTAAAGGGAAAGGACAATGAGATACAAAAACATAGGAAAGGGAGGTAGTGGGGCACAGTGGGGGAGGGTCTGCCACATGTGACACAGCCTCTCCCACACAGTGTTCTGTATGTCCAGCCTACATCAGAGTCCCTGCCTGGGGCTATTGTTTTGTCAAACCCACAGTATCCACAGCCTTCAGAGCAAACATCAGGGAAATGCAGCCCACTTAGAGCAGGAATACTCAGCTTCCAGCTAGATTTACAGACTCATAGGATTCAGCAGAGGAAGGCACTGGAGACCAGCATAGTCCAGACCCTCCATTTTGCTGCAGCCTAGATAAGAAAAGGAAACATCTGTGAGGTCAGACACTGAGATCTCACAGAGCCCCAAATGGGAATGAGATTTCCAGAGTTATGGTGCAACCCTGAGTCTTGGAGAAGACTAGGAAACTTAACCCTGCCACATCCTCACCTTACTTAACAGGGAGAGCAGGTGGCGCCTGGCTCCCACTGGGAGGACATAGCCGCCAACCTCAGGGGACAGATGGAGATATGGTCTTGGACCAAAGGAGCCTGTGATATGAGTGCTCCAGGCAGCTGCGGATTAGTGCTCACTCCTGCCTCCCCTGGTGTCTTGTGGTTGGCAGAAAAGTAGCTTAAGATCAGTGGTTCTTTAATTCACGGATCAAATGAAGATAACAGCAGAGAACAAGAACCATGCTCACTGAAAGGAACTGAATGCACACGGTCCCGGACACCACTGGCTGCTGTACATCCATGATCTCCCTTCATCTTCACCAAGCTCCATGAGGTTGTTTCTCCTGCTACCCTCATTTTAAACGCAGAACAGCAGGGCACAGAGGATTCACGTGGCCTTAACTAACAGCACTCTGCCTCTCAGCCTAACATGGGCCTGCTGAGACTCTGAACCTCACCCAGGAAGCACAGGCACGGATGGCCTGAGACTCGGGGAGGAAGAACTCTTGTGCCGAGTGATGCTGAGGATGTAAGAACCTGTCAGGGCCTTACTTTGCCTTCTGAGGTTTCTCGGAGGTGACTCAAACCACCTTTTAAGACATAAGATTATATATCCCTACAAGCAGTCTCCCCTCCCTGAAAGCCCTTAGCAACCAGATTTCTGTACAAAGAACAGAGGGTTTCATTTTTAAATGGCTTAGGGACCCTCATAAAGAGAGACCCCAGGGACACGAGTCTAGCTTCATGGCCTGCTCTAATGAGATGGGAAGAAATAAGTTATTTTAGTTCTGTGCTCACATGCTGCACCCCGAGCCAGCAGGGGCAGTCCCTAGAATTTGGTGACTAATCAGAGGATGGGCTGGGAAACACACCCCTGAATGTCATCAGACTTTAGGCATTTGCACCGGGAATCCAGAAATAAGCTGTCACCAGAAGGACGTGTGCCCTCTGGAAACAACGTCCAGAACACATTTCGTAATCTTGAGCTGGACTCAGCAAGCCAAGAGACAAGGAAAGGTCAAGAGCAGCCCTGGCCCTGCCCGCCTCAGCTGCCCGCTCACCACTCTGCCACCCCCTCCCAAGCAGCTGCTCCCTCCTTGCTGGCTTGTCCTGCTCCTTCTGATCGACCATCCTGGTAGTAGGGTCCTGCCATCCATCCCCTCACCAAGCTGACGCAACTGTCGGCAGGAGTGACCACTGCATCCTGCCCTTGCCTTGAAAGCATTTGGAGTGACCGTCAAACATCAACGATCAGCTTATTCATCAGAGATTCAATGTCAAATAATTTCTGGTACTCAGTTCTCCACTTATCAAATATGACTGAAGTGAGTGACATGTTTTAAAATGACTTTTATTTTTTAAAGTAATGCAGCCTCATATACAAAATGGGAATGGGCCAGGCATAATGGCCCACGCCTTTAATCCCACCACTCAGGAAGCAGTCAAGCAGATCTGTGCAAAATGGAGGCCAGCCTGGTCTACATCATGAATTTCAGGCCAGCTACAGGGAGACCCTGTCTCAAAAGCAAAGAAAGAAAATGGGAACGACATTTGAAGAGAACAGATAAGAGCTCTTCCTGAAAACACATGTTCATATAATTTTCAAACATATTTGTATTCCTCTATGTTTGGGCTGATGATGTATACTCAAAATAGTTTTTTTAACATTGTATTACACTTGTATTTTTATCATGTAAGTTATTCTGTATGTGCAGGTGTATATGCACGGATGTCCACGTGTCACAGAGCATGTGTAGAAATCAGAGGACAAGCTTCAAGTCACTTCTTGCCTTTCACTCTGTGGGCCCTGGGGATTGGACTCAGAATGTCAGGCTTGGTGGCAAGCATTCTTATCTACTGAGCCACCTTGCTGTCAAAATCAGTTCATTAGGAATATTTTCTTGGCTTGGTGGGTTGTTGTTGTTGTTGTTGTTGTTTTACTTATTTATAGTGCTAAGGATCAAACCCAGGACCTGGCATGTGCCAGGCAAGCACTGGACCACAGAACCAACCCTACAGCACTTTTGGAATTTTTATTTTTTAATGAGGCTGTAAGAATCAAAAGGCAATTCCTTAAATCAAGCCTGAATTTACTACCTAAAAAATACCAACAAAGCCACATGCCTGTAGAAGTCTTATTTTCAGATAATGTCCTCCACACTCCACTGAGAGCAAGCATGGTAGTTCCTTAGGAGCCATAAGTCAGTTCAGAAGCTGACCTGTGGGGCAAAGGCATCGGTGAAGCCCTAGAGGGTACGCAGAGAAGGCAGAGTGGAGCACCGTGGAGCTTGCTTACCTCCTCAGCAGTGAGCACTACATAAATGCTACTATCACTCAAGAGCAAATTAAGAGATCATATTCTATCAGCTATTCAATTAGTGAAGGCAGGATCTGAAAGACCGTGATTCTCAAACCCTTTGATTCTGCCCCTTTCAGGAAATTCACTCACAGTCCAGTGAATGATTCACTTTGTCATTAAGAAAACCAAATCTGGGAAGGCCATAGACCTGTTAATGAGTAATTTGGAACTAACAGATGGTTATGTAAAAGGAAAGAGCAGAGGCAGATGAGGCTGCACGTTTCATACTAGCATAGGCTCTGGGCACTCCAACTGTACCAGAGTTTTAGAGGCTAAGAGTTCAAGACTGGGGTCTTTGTTGGATCCGCTTCTGCTATGGCCTGAGTGTGGCTGACAATGAGATCACATCACCAATGCCACCACCAGGAAAAGAACCAGCCTTGTTTAACCTTCTCAGGTGAAATAGCCAAGGGTTCCCATGACAACTACCTTAACATCTTCAGAGCAGGGTCACTCAGGACCAGCCTCCAGAACACACGCCTTTTAGAGACAAAGCACATCTATACCCCAGCAATGCCTGTGGTTAGAATAGCAACTAAAGAACAAGTTTTATAGTCTTGTGTCCTAAGAAAAACTCAGGAGGAAGGAGTTTAATTGTTTTATTACTACCTGTGTTCAGGGCCCCTGTGTTCTACAACTGAGCATTGAGGAAAGAAAGGTGTGTGGTTTTTACAATAACAACTTTACAGGTGTAGAATTTATAGAGAATAAACTATCCATATACAGCTTAACTGTTCGGCTTTGGCACATTTACACCCATTTAAATCACCACTATGAGCAAAAAAGATACAGAACCCTTCCAACACCCACCCCCTTACCTCAGGGCCCTCTGCTGTCATCTGGATCACCAAGAGGAAAGTAGTCAATCCCCCAAAGCCACTGCTCTTCTAGGGCAAACACAAAGCAGTAAATAAATCAACATGAAAGCCAAGGCCCCAACTGACTTCTGACTGACAGCTTTTCATTTTAAGGGAGTGTTCAGACTGTGGGTATATCTTATTTTGTGCATCTATACACAGGACAGCAGGCAATGGAGCTTTTACAGAACAGGAGACAGACCAAGAAGTGGTAGGAAGCAATCATCTCAGACTTAACAAAGCCTGTTTTCCTCCACCTGACCACCCCCCTTTGGCAAAATCAGAAGTCTGATATAGTTTGGATCTTGACTGTCCCCCCAAAGCTCATGGCCCCTCCCACTATTGGAAGGCAATAGAATCTTCAGGAGACAGAGTCTATTGGAAGGAAGTTAGACCACTGGGGTGTGCCAATGAAGGGGCTACCGAGACCCAGCCTCTCCTTTTCTCTCTCTTTCCCTCCCAGCTGGATGAGGTTAGCAGTTTCCACTGCCTTGATGTCCTGAACTGTCACTGATCTAAAGTCACTGGGCTAACCAACCATGGACTGAAGTCTCTGAAGCTATGAGCCAAATGGACTCTTCCTCCATGGAAGCTAAGGTATTCTCCACAGTGATAGAAAGCTAGCACGAAGGACAAAAGTCACCCTCAGGGAAACTCAACACATAACTCATGTTATGTTTGTCAATGTCTACTGTGCTGACAGGATCTAGAGTCATGAGGGAATAAGCTTCTGGGCATGTCTGTGAGGGAATTTCTAGATTGGGTTAACTGAGGTGAAATGACCCATGTGGGTGGCACCAGTCCATGGGCTAAGGTCCACATCTTGACAACCAAGGCTTTACAATAAGCCTGCTCAGGTTGTTTTTTAAGCAGGAAGGAAACTGAGCCCTATATAATTGAGCTGATTTGCTCTCAAACTGTTTCTTTCATGGAGCTGACATCATCTGCCAATACTTAATATACTTTTAAATGCATGGAGAAAAGAACCTACACATGTGTGTGCATGGAGAGAGAGAGAGAGAGAGAGAGAGAGAGAGAGAGAGAGAGAGAAACAGAGAAATTAGTTGATATGCCACAGATTGACATAACCGTGCTAAGAGCAGAGCCTCATTTTTGTGACTAGAACAACCTTTAAGCCTATTAAATAAAGCTTTTAACAGCAAGAAAATATATTTGGTCACCAAAAGAGACCCTGGTTTGTCTCACCATTATCTGGACAGTATGCAGGGTCTGAATTACTTCTGCCCAGTTAAGGATCCTTGGCGCTGTGATTAGCTCTAATCCCTAGACACAAATGACATCAACATCATTTGCCTCCTCGTTATGGGCATGTAATGAAAACGCTGGAAATTCTGCTTTACATTCATAATACCTTAGTTTCTGAAATGCCATTAAAGCAATTCTATCCTTGAGGGGAAATGCACAACTTAAAGGCAAGAGCTGAAATCTCCCTTCATTGACCAAAGAATCAGTAAGCTTTGCTGCCCCATCCCCATCTCAATAGAGCTAATCATTCTTGTCTCAGGAACTGTCTTGAGGGTGATTTAGTGAAGATACGGAAAGCACTTAGCAGAAGACAGTTCAGTTCCTCATCATCACCTCCCATAATCCTCCCTTCCTTGATGGCTCCTCACTTCACTCCTGCTTCCTGTCCTCTGATGCTGGAGAGAGGCACAGCTGCCTCTGTTCTTGGTAACTTCTGGTTCCTTGTCAGCTTCCAGGAGATACCCTGATTCCAAATGACAACATCTCTTGTATTTATACCACTGAGGGAGAGCGAGTTCCTATTTGTTGCCACCACAGAAACCTCCTCAAAGAGGCAAGTTAATGAGCTCTTCAGGCCTCTCATTCCACCTCTCCAGCTGTGTCACTCCAGCCAGCCCGGGAGGGAGTGTGGGGCTGGACGCAGGGCGGAGCTAGGACAAGATACTCCTGTGGTAGTGCCCTGAAAGCTCTTCTCCTTCAATGGGAGCCTCTGAACAAGCCCATTCTGCACCTTCATTAAAGCCAAATCAGTTACACACAGAGATGGAAACCCAAGGAGTTAAAACATTGAAAGGAAACCAGTTTTATGTGGTATAGATGACTGTCTTCAGTTCTTGAAACTTCATATTCTTAAGATGTTCAACATTTGAGAAAGAAGCACTAAGTTGCTAGAAGTCACATGTTGCATCAAAGAATCTTTTGAAGTTGAATAGGAGGCAGAACGATAGGAGAGAGATAGAAAAACAGAAAACAGTGTGTTCATTCTAAGTAAAATGCAATGCCAGGCTCCAGTTTGGAATGTGTGTACAATGTGTATCGATAAATGTTAGTGGCCTTTCTTCAGTCATATCTCTCTTGTATATCTTTTATTTTCTACTTTGTCTTAAAATTATCATTTCAATAAGGAAAAGAGAATCAGTTTAAATATAAATGTGCATTTGGACTCCTCAAAGCCTTGAAGAACCAATGAAATCTTCTGCTGGTGATGTAACACTTCTAGCTGTTTTTATTCAGGCAGCAAAGGCTCTTTCTCTTTAATGCAGAGCAAGTAGAATCTCTTCTGAACCCTTTGAAAGGTGAACTCTCATAGCTCTGAGAAGCCAGACAATGTACAACCATCTTGCAGTTTCTACCACCTCTCTGACATTTGACATATTTTCCCTGTGTTCTACATCAAAGGAAGGAAAGTAAAATCTTAACACAACATGAGGCACCGTGCCTTACGTTCGGCAAGTGTTTCATAAATGTTAGAAGAATGAATCCATTGACTAAAGCTCCAGACATATATGGGGAAGATGACCCCAAAGTCTAAGCAGGAATCCAAAATAGCAGCTTTGTTCTACACCAATGGGGTGACTATGGGAAGTGTCACCTCTCTTTATCTGTTCATAACCAAAGGCTGACATTTATAAACTATTTCATTCATTTACAAATGTTGGGGGAGGGAGGATCCTAGTGAAGCATTTCAGAATCAGCCCACGATAAAGACATTTCATTGGTGTAAAACATATATGGTTAACAGAAAAGGGGGAAATATGGTTTCCACATCTCTGAACTATACTCCTGTGAAGCCCAGAATACAGAGCTCTCTGTGAACATTTGATGAATCACTGCATTACCAATAAAAGGAACTGAATTTAAAATCCAAAAAGAAAAAAATAGCTTATGTTTTGATAACATTAACTTAGACTACAGTAGAGATGATTTGTTTTGATAACATATCTGATGCTTCCAAGTCATACTTTCAGTGTGTACAAAGAAGCCCTTCCATAAGTATAAAAAATACAGCGTTTTCAGAGTCATATAATGGCAGGTATTCCAAAGCCCTTTACCTCTGAATACAGGACCACATACAAATGTATCGTTATTATGCAATTTTTCCAATAATTTTATGACCTGGAAATATTAGTAGATAAGTTGTTCTGGCTTAAAGAGAGAGAAGAAGAATAGGATATTCTTTGAATACTGAAATACTGAAAAAATTATTGCTGGGTATAACTAACAATAAAGGCTGAAGCTTTCAAAGCAATACCTATAAAATATTACACACCAGAAAAAATTATTTAACTATCAGTGGGTTTAAAAAAAGAGTACATGAAGTTGGGAGGGAAAAGTGGGGAGTTTGGAGGAGCTAGAGAGGAGGGAGTGGGATGGATTTGATCAACACACATTACATTCATGTATGAAACTCAAACAATAAAGAAGATATGAATAGATGGTAAGCTCCACATGGTCCCAAGCACTTGGAAAGCAGAGGTAGAAGCATCAGGAGGTCAAAGTAATTCTTGGCTACATAGTTAATGACCAATCTGGGCTACATGAGATCCTGTCTCAAAGGATAAATAAATAGTTACCAACCAGGCTAAGACAGGAGATTCCTTGAATCCAGAAATTCAAGGTCAGCTGTACAGCTCAGTGAGAGCCCATTCCAAAGATGATAGTTAGATAGATAGACAGACAGACAGACAGATAGACAGGCAGATAATTGGTAGATACATAAATAGGAAGGATTTTGATGATTATATCTTGAAATTGAAAAAGATATATATTTATATATCAGAACATAATTGTTCTGAAGAGCACTGAAAGGTACTGAATTCAGAATTTAAAAATCTATACTTTTCTACATGGAAAGTATACACATCTAATTTTTTTATATCATTGCCAGATTATATTATGTGACACAAATGCCTCCTATTTACAGTTTATACGTCTATGCTTTGCCATGGCCTCACACTGTCCAGATATATCTTCCCCTTCTTCGCTCTGGACTTGGCCGTGTGACTTGCTTTGGCCTTCTGGGTATGAACAGGTAGAGGCTGAGTAAACGGAGGCGCTCCGATGCTCTTCCTGCCTGTTTCCATGAGTAAAATAACACCTTGGGTAGCTGTGGTGAAAGCAGCTAAAAGACCACAGTGCTGGCCTGAATGCGGGACAAAATCTTGAAGCAAAGACTGCCTCAACCAGTTGAACCCCAATGAGCCGAGATATGAAAGCAAGAAACACATGTACATGTGCACCAAGAAGATTCTATGTTTGTTTGTAACATAGCAACTTCTGACCTTGAATCCTTACGAAAAAAGGAAAAAGCACAGCAGATGAGATGGTCATGATGCATTCATTATCCTGTTTCTACTAGTTTTTCCATGAACTGCTAAGAATAATTGAAAAGAGTCTTTAGAGAACACATACATGTATTATAATCTTTTTGACTAAAAATATTTTACATAGCTCCACAGTATGGTTTGAAAATGATCCCCAAACGTTCCTGCAGTGGAAACTTAATCATTCAGATCTCATGACTGAGTGAACAAGAATGTCAGTCTCATAGTTGCTGCTGTAGTAGGAAGCGGATGACTTGTTCGGTTCATAGCTCACAGCTTAAGGGAACCCGCTTCATGAAGAGCTCTCTCTTGGACCTCACTCATACCTAAGCCACTCTGGACTTTGAAGTTTTGGGTTAGTACTGGACCCAGTTGAGACTTTAGAGCTATTTTGATGGGATAAAAGTATTTTACATGTGAGAAGGACATGAATTTAGGGAATGAGGGGCAGAATTTTCTGGTTTGAATGTGTCCTCTGAAAGCTCATGTTTGAAATTTAGCCTTTATGCCTTAAGGAATGACTGATATTACTACTCTGGGAATGGATTCATTACTATGGGGCTGAGCTCTCCCAGTCATACCTGCTGCTTTGTGCCATGTGATGTCATCTATCATGGTAAGATGCAGGAGGAAGCCGTCATCAGAGGCTGAACAGATGCTGAACATGGATGTCTCTGCTCCAGAACCAAGAGCCAAATAAACTTTGGTGTTTTTATACTCTACCTGGTGTTTGGGTTCAGGGCTTTTCCATCAGCTAGTAGCTACAGCTATGTAGCCCAGTCTGGCCTCCGACTTACAACCCTCCTGCCACAGCTTCCTAAGTGAGGAAATGAGAGATGGGAGCCAGCACACTGGCTGCTTTTGATCTTAAATGCCTTCCAGAGACCCATGTGCTACTTGGTTGTCAGGCTATGGCACTTTGGGGAAGTATGCAACCTTCTGGAGAAAGGAGCCAGTAGAAAAGTGTCGGGTCCCCGGACATGCTCTTGAGCGTGGTACTGGTCCATGGCCATACTTGGCTCTCTTTACTTCTTGCTTCTGGGAGGTGGGAGGTTTTCTTCACTGAGTCTCCTGCCACAGGTGAAAACACCAGTGCCAGTGATCATGGACCGAAAACATGGGTCAAAATAAGCCTTCCCTTCTTTATTTATTTTCATTTTATGTATATAAGTGTTTCCCTGCATGTAAGTGCACCATGTGCATGCAATGCCCAAGGATGCCAAAAGAGGGCATCAGATCCACTGCACCTGGAATCTGGACAGTTTTTAACTGCCATGTGGGTGCTGGGAGCCAATCTTGGGTTCTCTCCAAGAGTAGTCTGTGCTCTTAACTGCTGAGCTATCTCTCCAGCCCCAACTTTTTCCTTCTTGTAAGGTGATTTTCTCACATATTTTGTCACAACGAAGGAAAGCTGAGTAAGACACCTGACCCCAAACACTGCTACAGTAGCAGAAAAGGGACTAAGAACAGGTCTGGTTCTACTGTGTCTGGATTCTTCCCCTGTAAATGAGGAGTCTCTTCGATACTGTCTTGATAGTAGGTGATTCTATCACATGGCCCACTCTTCCCATCCAGCACCTACCACAATGTTATATACTCATTAGTCGCTGCAAAGTTATTTTCCAGCCCACAACTGAGCAAAGGTAGTATCAGACTAAAATGGTTTGCTCCTCCATGGTCCATATGAAGTATCCAAAGCACTGTTTATAAAAATTCCGTAATTCAGGGGTCTCAGAGCTCAAAGCAATAGGATGGGCAAAATATCTAAAACATGAAGGCATATTTCCCCTTTGCACCTGAGGGAGTTGTGAAATACTAGACCCACTCATCCAGACAGCACTGGAACATAAGTCCTGCTTTTGGAATCAGTGAGAGCTGATGACCTCTATGTTTTCATCTCCTTATGAATCCTTTCCAGGGACTTGGATCACCCGGGGCTTCATCTGACTCTCTAATTCTGCATTCCGAGGAGCTATATCAGCCCATATCTACCCCTCCACTTCCCTCTTCATCAAATCCCAAGGGAGAAGGTTAAAGAGCAGAGGAAGAAGAGTGCCGTGTCTGACTGCCTAAGAATTCCAAATTCACATGTGATGAATAAACCCCCAAATGTGGGATCTTCTGAAGCTAAGTGGGTTTGGGTGAAGTCATGAACCTGGAGCCCCATAACGGAACTAGCACTTAGAAAGGGATGAGGGGCTAGCATGCTCTTGTATAGCCAAATGAGGATACAAGAAGATGGTCCTCTGAAGACCTGAAGGAGGGTCCGTACCAAGAACCCAGCCACCCAAGTACCCAACCTCCAGCAATGTGAGAAACGAATGCTTGCCATTTGACCTACCAAGTCCGGTATTCTTTAAGAGCAGCCCAGTCCAACACGCAGAGAATCTGGGCCAACAGGTCATGCAGAATCAGGGTGGGGAACGTGGACATCAGAGTCGGACACCTGTCCCAGAGTCTCATCCACAGTTTACTACCTCTCTCTGTGTCTTGAAGTCACTTGCTTACCAGAGAACAGCTTTTCTCCTATTCCTGAAATCCACTGGCAGCACTCAGGGAAAAAAGCTTTCTATGGAATTTAGAACCGCCTTTCTTCTGCTATTGGTTACATCATCAATCCCATATTCTAACCAGCATGAGAAGCTTGTGCACTGGAAATCATGTCTTCTTTCTCTACTGGAAAGCTTTCATGTTTTGACTGAGGAACCGATGACAAGCTCATCATTAGTTTTAATGTCCATGTTTCCTACACAGAGAGCAGAGATTCCTTAACCCAGGTTTGCTTTCTCCCACTAGCAAATAAAAATGGCATGACTGATTCATCACTTACAGACAACTCGTATCTATAAACATTGTAGCTTGGGTGTTAAGTGCACCCCTCAAAAGGTTCAGGCTTGAAGGTTTAGCCTCCAGCTGATGGGGCCATTCAGAGGTAACTGGATCATGAAAGTGCTAATATCATCAATGGATCAATATTTTAATAAGAACATGGCTGAACAGACTACTAGCATGTGGGGCCTATTTGGAAAAACAGGTCCCTTGAGGAAGTATGCTTTGCACTTGGTTGAGTCTGACCTTTCTCAACTACTTCCTGTCCCTGACAAGGTGAATCGTGTTTCTCCAATACATACTCCCCGCCGTGATGCCCCACCTCACCATGCAAGGGACCAGACACAAGGGAGCCAAGTGACCACAGACTGAAACCTCCAAACTATGAGCCAAAATAAATCCTTTCTCTTTTAACTTTTCTCAGGTATTTTACAACAATGAAACGTGCCTAACATAAGTAAAACTAGGGAAGGCCAGTCTTTCCTCTCTCAGTTTATAAGGAGGAACCCCCAAAGCAGCTAGTTTCAATCCCAAATCTATTTCAGACCTAGCACTCGATTTGAAAAGACAAGTTTCATTTTCATTTAAAACCCCTTTCTATTGTTTAGTCTTCATATTAGTGGTACATTCATTAAAAGCCCCTTAAACATGATTATCTTAGCCCCAGTGGGGGAAACAACATTTAAATGTACAATTTAGTCACATTAAAAATCTACATCTGAGTTGACGGTATTTAGTTTGATATATGTCAGGACACAGACAGTTTTATTTCCATGGCAGATGATTCTGAAGTTATGACTGAAAATATTCTCACTCATTTGAAGAAAGACAAGAGTCACTGCCTAAAAATAAGACAAATATCAAGGAAAAGATTTTTAATGTGTTTTTTGTGGAATTAAAAACACTATTCAAAATCAAAAGCTCACAGTCCAAGAGAAAAACAAAGTACTGAGAGAGCTTCTAGAGTTTTAAATGACACGAGATGGCTCTGAATGTTAGAGTTTAAAAATACTGTCTAAGAATACAAGCCAAATGACTACAGGATTATAAGTTCTCTCTCCCAGTTGTTCGGGTATTAAAAACAGGCACAAGTAAGAATAGCCTCCAGCAGAACTAATAAACAGCACATGAGTTATAATGCAATGTTCCCCAGTCAGGAGACTGCACCATGGACCTGCTCCTCCTTTAATCAGATCTGTGAATAGAAATGTCGACCTGTCCACCACTTTGTGCTGCATACTCACCACTCTTTTAAAAAGAAATATAACAGGAAGCATGACCTCATGACAAATGAAGGCGCACATTCTTGAGTTCTTCCTTTAGAAGCAAAGCTCTCACTCCAGGGGATGTAGATATCACCTAGAATTCAACTTCCCCAGCAAGCATGCCAGAATTTGTGGAGTTATTCCACGCTATCTTCAGTTTTCCAAGAAATATTTGTAAACTATGAACAAAGTCAGTCAGTTGTCTGGCCCCCCATGGTAGATACATTCTGTGCCTGGCAACGGGGCTCACTCTCCCTATGTGGATTCATTCATCTGTCCTTCCTCCACACGATCATGTGTCTATATTTTGAGGACAAAATCAAACAAGATAAAACCAAGGTGCTTATTAGATGGAAATAACCAAAATAAACATCAAATGATGGCAGATCAAAATATGGTTAAGTCCAGAAAGTGGAATATTGCTTGGTTCTGAGACAAAATGAGTATGGATAAAAGTTACACTACTTCTGGGTCTTGAAATGATCATGCTTAGTGAAAGAAGCCAGATTCAATTAAAGGCAAATGCTGTATATGAATATCCAGAGGGCAAATCCATGGAGAAGTGCAGACTTGTGGTTGCCCAGAGCTAGAGGAAGGGAAAAAAGAGAACCAAGTGTTTGGTGGTTACACGGTTCCCTTTGGAGGTACTGAGAACATTCTGGAACTAGACTGGGAAGCTGATGCTGCTTCTGGCCACTGGTTAGTCTCTCCCCATTCATTCATTCCTCACCCTCATTTCCCAGGATACAGCTTATACTGCCAACCTCCATTTTCTCAGCCTTCCTCTCATCTTTACACCCTGGAACTTGCTTTCACCCGTAAAGACCTCTTCTCCCACCTCCTCCACATACACAAACGAAAGTCACAGACAGCTATTTGCAAAGGGATTTTTTACACCTCATGGCTTCTTCCTGATTTCTAGATCACAGGCGATAATGCTTCCATGAAATGCTCTGCTCCAGATTCCAGAACAGCCCCTTCACATTCCTCTACACTTTCCTCACCACACTGGTTCCTTCCTTGTTTAGCCCCCATTTTTCCTCTGACCCAGTGAGAACATCATGCTAGGCCCACTCTTGGCTGCCTGTCTTCACCCTCTGCCTGTACAATGCTGTCTCTCTGTCCCACAGCACCAAGACACCCCTATGTCAGGACAAATACTATCAGGTTCTAAATAGATATATTAGAGTGACTCCTAATGACTTGTTATAACCACAGATTAATACATCTCTCACCTCTAACTGGAGAAGCTTTCTTATACAGCAGATGATGATTAACACAGAAACCTACAACTGGCCACGTGCAGAGAATAAGAGGCTACAGAGTGCTTATCCCCTAATTAGGCACCAAGCTTCTACCTTCAGGGGCTGGAGAGATGGTTCGGTGGTTAAGAGCACTCGTGACCAGGGTTTGATTCCCAGCACTCACATGGCAGCTAACAACTATTTGTAACACCAGTTTCAGGGGAATCCAACACCCTTTTCTGCCCTCTGCAGGCAATGCATGACACAGATGTACTTACATTCATGCAGGCAATACACTCATACACAAAAGTAAAAATAATAAATAAAATATTTTTAAGATTTCTGCCTCCAAAGGTTCAGGGATCTTTCAGAAGAGGAGATAGAAAGATTGTAAGAGCCAGAGGTGGTAGACGACTGGAAGGAAATAAGAGTTTTCTAGACAGTGGGAACGTTACTCACAGGGACTCACAGCAATAGTGATGGCATACACAAATCCCACATAAGCTCAAGCCAGAAAACTCAGCATAGACATGGGGAAGTGAGTAATAAACTCCAGTCCTACCTGAGGAACTACTGGAAACCAGTGAGAGCTGGGAGGGGGGAGAATCAGTCTTTTTCAAGGGTGTGTGTTGGGAGGATGACCAGGTTCTAGAGGATGGTTCTATATCAAAGTACATTTAAAGACACAAATTTAACCCTATAGGCCTTCATTCTGATTTACACGGGCGTTTAATCCTAGCACTCAGGTGACTGAGGCAGGCAGATCTTTGAGAGTTCAAGGCCAGACTTGTCTACAGAGCAAGGTCCAAGCTAGCAGGGTCTACAGAGACCCTGTCTCTGTATATACATACATGTATGTATGTATGTATGTATTCACAAAAATTCACTTTAAAAAAAGAAAAAAAAAACTCACAAAAGCATCATCCTGCAGTTCTGACCTGGCCTGCTGGTCTCTTCCCTTCAGAGGCTCTGTCCCTGCCTCCTGCAGCTCCTTGGTGCTCCCTGTATGCCTAGATCTCTGCATCCTTCCTTCACCTCCAAGCCCACCACCACCTCTCAACCATGCCTACTTCTGAAAAGGACCATTGCAGAAACACTGGGTCCAGGAAACCTCCACCATCTCCTACCTGCAAAGTCCCTACTGGCATGTAAGGGGACTGTCACAGTGCCTGGGGACCAGAATAGGGGCATGGGGGGAGGGGCAGCAGGATTATCCAGCCCACTCCAAGCACATCAAGGTCCTGAAAACATACCATAGTAACATGGCACTTATATGTTCCTCTAACAAACAGGGATCTTCACCTGGAATTTTAACAGGTTATTTCATCCCCAGAATTAGCAAATCCCTAGTTTATCTTCTCCCCACACAGTCACCTACTGGATTTGTGATTCACGTTTATAGAGCGTTGGGAGAGGATGAAGAGGCCTATGTATTTTCATTCATTTCCAAGACATGAAAACCACTACGTGAGGAGAAGGAGAAGGAAAGGCTTTCGAGAGCAAGAGTGGAGAGACGGAGAAGATCCTGACAATGCGTCGGGAGCACGTGTGAAGGGCCACGCACTATTCCTGGGTCTCACGAGTCGTTAGTAGGCTGTTTCTAAGCTAAGCGTCGCAGTCGTTTGTTCCCAGGCCCTGCCGTTCATTTATGAGTTTCCTCTATACCCAGTCGTTTTTCTCCAAATCTCTCTGCTCATTTTGACACTCCTGTTTCCCGAGTGCATTTTTACGAAACACGCGCTACACCTACAGCAACAGATGTAACTTTTAGTTGGACTGTCGTCTTGTAACTAGAAAAGTTCTAACGTTTGCGCCCTGGGATTAACTCCACTTTGGAGTGGACAGCTGCATTTCCGCAGCAGCAGGTCCGCGGTTCTCAGCGTCCCACCTCCTCACACGCCCCCTAGTGGCCGCCAGCCCCGGAACACTGGGGAAAAGCTCCAGGATGCCTCCAGCAGGTCGACATCAGGAGTCAGTGCACAGGACCCCAGGCAGACTTCACACTCCCTTCCAGACATGCAGTTTCCTCACCTCAGAGGCTGCTCCCTCCCATCGACCTTTTGTACTGAGGTGTAGTAATCTCAAACACACAGAAACCATGAACTGTCTGACTACAACAAAACACACAAGTCCAATGAAAATAGAGTGCATAAACATATTGTGCTATACACTCAAGATGGACTACCACACAACATCAAAAGGTAACTGAACCATCGTTATAAGCAATAAAAATATACAAATATAATATTCTCCTGTTTCATAGTCTGACCTCCAGGGTAACAACCCTGAACTTCTGATCCACCTGCTTTTACAAGTCCCTAGTCCTGGGATTACAGGCATGTGCCACATTGGTTTTACAAGGTGCTAGGAATTGAACCCAGGGTTTCACAGATCCTGAGTAAACACTCTATCAACTGAGCTACATCCATAGCCATCGTTTTATTTGTAATATCTTTAAAAAATATATATCCATTGCTGCTGTGAAAATCCACTTCCATTTCCAGGGGCTTTCCCTTTGAACTTCCACTCTAGGTGGGCATATTCTTCAAGCTGACAGTCTCCCAGAGAAGAGTACGGACCTTAAATGTCTAGCACAACACATTTTAAACAGCTTGGAAATATTTTTATGCCAGTATACCACCCATACAAGAGATAATAAGCATGATTCTCCATATCATTTCCTCCAGGGTGGCTCTACAGTTCAGTCCTATTTCAAAGTTGTCTCAGTTTCAAAGTACAATTTTGACAAATTAACCATTGCGCTGGAATGTAGGGGGAGCCCTGTCACCGCCTGGGGACCCAGCCCAGGGGCCCTGGCAAAGGGCTTGTTTTCTGTCCATGAATGAGCCTCTTCTCTTGTTAGGAGGAAAAAAAAGGGGGGGCTTTGAGTTCCACTGTACAATAGATGATTACAGAATTGTGCTCAACTGCCATTTTTTTTTTAAGGCATAAAAGGCCTATTGGTGTTCTCGTTTTGGCAGAAGGCAGACCTTTATGCTTGCAGAGCTCAACTCCCAGGCTCTTCTGGGTGTTGTCAGCCAAGAAGTACCCAGCACACACAGGCTTATGCAGGCATCTGACACATTCTGAGTTCAGTGACTATATTTTCCCAAGAAGATCGCTTTTTATCATTTAACCCAATCAAATGTACCCTTCATTAAAAGATATTCCTTAAAAACTTGTGGAGATGCCTTCAAAGGGCATGGCTCCTGAGCGTGGTGCCAGGCTCTCTTGAAGGTTCAAGATTACATGTAGAGTACAAAGAAACACAAAGACACGAGAAATAGTAAAGTTGTAAAATCTGATAGTTTTAACACATGACCATTGAAATTATTATTCTGGGGAGAGATTATACCTTTCAAGTGATCGGGTTTTTGCTCAGGAATTCAGTTGCCACCCTGCCTGTGTAAGTTCCATATGAAGGAGAGCTACGACTATGGAGACTTTTCCAGGCTAGGATGTAACTAGTACACCACTTATCTAGCATGTGTAAGGGGTTTAACTTCTAACAACACAATCATACATTCATACAACATATTCACACACTCACGTATACACATATTCACACACACACACACACACACACACACACACACATGGTTTTCCATTACGGCCCCATTCCTCAAAGGAGGCAATAATTTAGGGGACGCTAGGTGACTTTTCACTTTTAACAAAGGAATAATGTCATCCTCTGACTTTAACGTTTTTATTTATTCTGGGCCTATGATCTGGGTTAACATTGAGACTTTTAATTAATGATCAAAGATTCTCTTCCTGCCCCTCAAAATAGACAAGCAGAAATAACATCTTTTCTGGAAGCTACCTGGAAGTCCATGGACCAAAAGAGCATTTCATCCCAAGAGTTGGGGCCACACACTGCTGCTCCAAGTGTGTAAGAGAAAGGGAAAGCATGTGAGCTGGACAGGACACCTGGACTTGAGCACACAGAGGCCGGTCCCCACATCTGCTTATTCCAGGTGAGCCAGGCAGGTCTAAGTCCCAGCTGCAATAGCAGCATCCAAGGGCCACCACTGCTTCCTGCTAGAAGCTTCCAGATTTCTGGAAGTTCTGTCAGAAATCCCGAAGTGCCTACCCTTCAGTCTCAATTTTTCCAAATTTAATTGCCATGAAGAAAAGCCTTTATGTTACTTGATACTCAACAGTGAAAATGATTTATGGTGAGCAGAACTAAGCCCTTAATATGAGTTAAAATGAGCAAACTATCAAAGCACCAGGTAAAGACAATCTGAACAATGGCTTGATGTAAGTAAAATTTTCTCATCCTAACCCATTTACTAAGAAGAACCTGGCTAAATGGAGGATAATGCTATTTTTTTAAGGAGGTGTGCACATAAAGAGAAGCAGCAGCAGTGCATACTCACTTGTTAACAGAGAATTGTATTCGACTAACTGCCATGGTTTCTAGCAGAAATTAAAAGCTATTATGACACTCTGGACCAGGTCTCAACCTGGTACTAGGAAAAAAGCATACAAGTTGTTGATTGGGTTCAGTTGACAGTGGCCTCTGTAGAAATCCTGTTCACAGTTTGCAGGGCTGATGCTGCTGAACAAATGGGTCAAAGAAGGAGCCCTTCTTAGAGGACATTTAGAATGTTTTCACAAATGAATTTTCCAGCACCTATGCTGACTTGTACATGGTATCTGATTAAAAGTATTCCATTACTGGTGATGGCAATGAAAATCAGACCCTGGCTTTGGTATTATGAACTGGTACCCCGTCAACACTTGCAGACAGTGTACATATTCTTTAAATGTCTAGAAAAGATGTAGACATGCATGTGTGCATATGTCTTCATGTTAGATTTTTAATGTTTGAACCTAACTGATGAAAAGTCTGTGGAAAGAAAGCCTGGCTCATTCTGCATGTAGCCCGAACTGAAAACAGATAGATGCTGGAAGAGGGAGAAAAAAACCTCTGTTGACTAACCTGCACATCTTAGGTGTTACAGGGGAAGGGCAGCGGGGGCAATATTCAGCTACTGCTGAGGAGCTGGAGTCACGGTTAGGACTGGAGTCTGTTAGTGTTAACACCCATGAATCTGGTGGTAAAAGACCTTATACTGCTCCCATGAGCACAAGGCATCTCCTTCTGACTCCAAAGATGAGCTTATCATCATATATTTTATCTTTGACGCTTTCACCATTAAAGACGTACACATTTCCTGAAGCCAGATGCTGAGAATCACTGAACGTGCATACTGAAACAAAGCCAAAAAAACTCAGGTAGGAATATTCAGTTTTCTATCACCAAAGTCATGAATGGCATTCTACACTGGAAACACCAATGAACAAACAGCTACACAGTCATTGTGATAGAAGTTAAATCACTTGAAAAAAGCCACTGGCCAAATCAAAGCATGCAAAGATGAGACAGTAGACAAGATACAGGAATGGCATCTTACACAAATGGTGCGTTGTGTAAGGCTAGGCAGGAAATGTGAATGGCTCTTTACTTCCCATTAATCAAATGACCATAAGAAAACTAAATGGCAGACAGAACTAAGCAGGCCCGGGGTTGGTACCAGGATGGAAGTTAGTCTGATGTGCACTGAAGCGATTCTGGAGTGGGCGATGGCCTTTCTGCGGTTGATTCTGCTCTGAGGCAGGCCCGCTCCCCCAGGAATGAAGTACTACTATCAGCCTAACCAGATCCACCAAGCTCCAAACTCTCATTCTCTCTTAGTCTCCAGCTCTGACCAAACCTGCCTGTGAGCAGAGAAAGCCTTGCTTACTAACACTTTTCTGAATCCTTAGATGCTCGCTGATCCTGTTTAAGAGAAACTGCATAACAGAAACCTCCCTCACCTGCAATTTGTTCTGTGCTCAGAGGGCTAGGGACAGCAACCTAGCCCTCAGAACCCAGGCCTCCCTCCCCCACTAGGCCCCACCTTCCAGCGAGCTTGCTTTGAGGATTATCTTTCTCTCCTGTGAACTTTCTTAAGGTTTTAATTTTTGCCATTTTTCATGCAAGTCGATAGTTTACATTGGACGCGTTTCCTGCCATGCACACTACCCTACCTCGTCTTACCCCTCCCCTTCCTGTCCGTGCATTTGATCCCCCAGACATTTCCATTTCTACCTTCATTTGATGTATACATACACAATTTTATGTAGCTACATAAGATCTAGGAACCACGGGAGAGAAAACACACTATTTGCTCTTCTGAGAGAGACTTGACTGAATTCCCCTAACGTGATTGTTTCCAGTTGCAGCCATCTTCCTGAAACAATGCAATGTCATTCTTTTTATGGCTGAAAACAACTCCGTTGTTTTCAATGCCACATTGTTTGAACAATACCTCAGGTTTTTAATCCATTCCTCTGTGGCTGAACACCTAGGTAAGTCCCACAAGTTACCTAATTGTGAACTAGCATGAGAATTTTGATTGACACTTGCCAAACTGCAACAACAGATACTCTGACTAGAGTACTGGTGAATCTGAAAGAACTCTACCAACGAACACGAGCGCTTGATTGCTTTTTAATCCTTTGAAATCATATTAACTCACCTGGTCTACTCATATCCCAGCCATAATTAGAAAGCAAACCTCAGTTGTTTTTCCCAATTTATGAAAAACACAGAAAACTTTAAACCACTTAATATGTCCCAGCATGTAGGCAAGAGTCTTCCAGACCAAGCCTGGGCATGTGCCTAGATGGCCACCTGCACGCCTCTAGAACACCACTTTTGGAACTCAGGTCCCCCTCTTTGTGTTCTCGTCAGAGCCTTATGACCACCTGATTTCCCAACAAAGTCTCTTTGGTGGTTTGAATGAGAAATGCCCCCCATAGGCTCATGTATTTGAACACTTGGTCCCTAGTTGGTTAGGAAGTGGGTCTTGCTGGGAGAAGTATGTCACGAGGGGCCCACTTTCCTGGTCTCTCTCTCTCTCTGCTTCATGTGTACAGATGAAAATGTGATCAATCCAGCTGCCCCATGCCGTGCCATCCTCGCCATGATAGATTCTATCCCTCTGGAATCGTAAGCCAGAATAAATCCTTCCTTCCTTGACTTGTTTTTGGTCATGGTATTTTATCACAGAAGCAGAAAAAGAACTAACAGAGTTTCCTTAAAAAAGAACCAACTTGGAGACAGTGACAAACACTTCAGGTGGGTGATCTAGGGTAAAATCAAAAGTTTGAGTCATGTTGCCAGCACCCCCTTAATATGATGCAATAAAAAGGGCACTTTACCTCAGTAGCTCTCTTCTCAGAGACATGTAACTCCAATAATCAGAAAAGCATGAGGTAGATGTCAAGAAGTGACAAATGTCACCATGCACCTGCCCAGAACACCTCGTGACATCAGGATCAACAGAAACTAGGGAAGCTTAAAACATGATCAGAGCTGAGAGAGCTGGAAGGACAGGAGGACTAGACACCGTGATGAATGCCCAAGTGGGGCTCTGGTACCCAAAAATAGCCTTAGGCAACAGCAAAGAGCAAAGGGCAAAGGACACCGGACAGAGTGTGACCTGAGGGCAGGACGCATGGACCAGCTGTGCTTCATCCGCTGTGTGGATGCAACACAAGAGATCCATATGCTCAAAGCTGGGGGGGGGCAGGGACGGACGGGATGGATGGACACGATGACGGATGGACACGGGACTGGCGCAGGCAAAGGTTCCCCACGGGACTCTACAGGGCTTCATTTATTTTGTCTCATTGTGTATGTTCATTTCCTCCTGTCTACTTTGGTACAAGTCAAGTATCCCCAGCCACCCTTTCTTAAGTCATTTAAGTCAAACAGATTCATTTTTAAGGCCAAGAAGTTCTTTTAAGGAATCAATTCCTACAAATCCTGACTTCACTAGAATATTGACTTTGGGACTCCCACCATTCTCTACTTCCCATATGCACAGCACGTGAAGGGAACTGTGTGCTGCCTGTCATTGCCGTAGCTCTCCCCTCCTCCCTGTGGAAACGGCTGCCTCACAGCAGTGAGAACGGTAGACGAGAGGAAGGGCTGATGTCACCCTTGTGAGGCAGGGGTCAAGTGGCTGCTCAGTATCTGAGGCAATTCACAGGGAGGAGTCTCTCACCCCTTCACCCAGAAGTCCTCTAAACTGACAGCATGCCCAACCCTTCTGGAACATTCCAGCAGAGTTCTATACCTCTCTGTTTACCAATCTTCCACTGCAGCAGCCATCAGAAATACCCAAAAGTGAACCTGAAAGAAAATGTCAAGCAGAAGTACATCCCTCTCCTTACAAGGGACTCACAAATCTGTTCTGCCAAACACTGCAGTTACGTGCCTAGAGGGACTTCCCATTTCGGCCCACCTTCAGCTTCTCTGTGATAAGACAGATAAGAGATTTCCCCACCCTGTCAGTAGAACATTATTTCAGTGATTTATCTCGGTGGCTGGTGGCTTGGGCAGCGCCCACCACCCCACCTGCCCTCCGTCAGCCCCATGCTTGAAGGAAAAGCTCCCTACCTTTCACTGAGGCTTCGCCACAACTGTGCACCTGCAAAAGGGAGAAGTAAAATGTGAAACTTAATCAAGCCATCACTCTCCTGAGGCATTTGCCAAGTTAGAAATATTCCAAGCTTCTTAAAGTGGAATGCTTACATCTCTAAGTAGTAGAAACTATCAAGTCACACAGGCATGTATTTGTTATCATGATGAATTCAGGCAAATGTTCCACAAATATTCGCCAAGATCCTCTACAGGTAAAACACTTGCGCAGGTTACCTTAAGAAGTGGGACTCTCTACAACACACAGTTCCTGCCTTGGAGAACTTTACCACCCAGTTGGGCAGATAACATGTGCACTTCAGAAATGTAATGTCAAAGAAGCAGCCTAAGAATTCTGCAAGAGGCTTAAAGCATGAAATTTCATGGACAGGAAACATGTGCTCCAGAAAGTATGAATGATGTACTGAAGGCGAGATAGGCATGATTTGTTCTTCAGATGCTTGACCTAATATCTAGGCATGAATGAAATCAACAGAAAAGATAGATGATAGATAGATAGATAGATAGAGATGGAAAGATGACAGATAATAGATGATAGAGATGAACAGATGACAGATAATAGATAGATGATGAGAGATAGACAGATAGATAGGCAGACAGATAGATGCTAGACAGATGATAGATATCACCTTTCTAACCCTCCAGTGACCATCTTATTGGACTAATTCCTGAGCTGCATTCCCAGCTAGCAGATTTAAGGAATGTCAACAAGGAAACAATCAGTAGGCAGTCTGGACTTTCCATCAAACAAAAAAAGGTCAAAAGAATGTTCTTGAAGATCTCCAATCAAATCTTTTTAAATATTTTATTTCCAAGGAAATATTTCTTGAAATTGTTGGCTTCATTTTGGGGGGCAATTAGCATTATTCAATTTATCTGATTTCCTTTGTTGTCTTGGCTGCCAGAAAGCATAGGAGTAAGTCTATTCCCTAGTCATGGTTAGGGACTAGACTTCTGCCCCTCTCAGAGGCCTCTTCGAACAGTTGTGTTTCCTACACCTTCTAAGCTGCCTCAGACCTTCTGGAGTTTGGCAGCATGCAAAAACAAATCAGCTGAAAAGAACCCAGAAGATCTGTGAGCAACTGTGTGGCCTCAATGAGAGCTAGAAATGTAGAAACTCAAGGAGCCTACTCGTCTTTTCACAGCATTTCTCTAACAACTCTAAAGCCAACAATGGAGCAAAGAGATAATGTGTGGAATGCTGGACTTATTATTAGGAATTGGAAAAATGGTCATATTTGGTGGACAAGAGAACTGGGACACTAAGAGCTATAAAGACAGTGTTGTTATAGCCACCGAGCACAGATTAGATGGGAACTGCATAGAGCAAAGAGGTTCTGCAAAAGATGGGGCCAAAGGACAGCATAGCTAGCAAAAGACTGAGTGCGGAAAGCACAAAGCAACAGTCATAGCTCTGGCTACATGGGAACAGGTCCAAGAGGTGAGCAACTGTCTGGGGCCTTTACAAGTGGTGGACAGACTGAAATAACAAAGGCTAAGCTCAGAGGTGTGGCCACCAGGCAGGTTGATTCCAGGCCTTAGGTAAGCCAAGTCAGAATAACAGTGAAAGGCAAGTACAGGAAGGACAGGCCCAGTCCCTACTGGGTCCACTCTCAACAGTAAAGCAGACACTGAGCTGTGGCATCAGTGGACAGTGCAGGTGTCACAGGAGGAAAGGCACAGTGGTTACAGATGCTCCCCTGGGGGGCTACAGGGCGAGCTAGGAACACTTACTGGACCCTCTTTCCTCACAGGTATAACTGAAGATCTTTGGGACAGTCAGACGTAGAGATGACTTGGCTTCATTACCATGAAGAAAGAGGACAAGATGGTCACTTCAAGGTTTAAGGCTGCAGCAGGAAGTGTTTCACATCACAGAAGAGGGGCTCAGAGCCTGAAGGTAAGCAGAAATGTGGGGCTGCGCTCGCACACTCAAGGTGCAGTGGCTGCAGTGACTCTCACACTAAAGGCCCAGATACCTGCAGGTTTCATGAGCACTGACCCATAAGGGAGCGTCTCCGCTCTCCTCTCCTCTCCCCTCCCCATTTATTTCATGTGAAGTGTCTAGGATGTGTCAAAAAGTAGGAGTAATCAAACTCAAAGAAACAGATTACTCCTCAGTGTGTGGAGCTCCCATCACCTGAGATGGAGGAATTCACCATCAGCTACTCAATAATATGCACATACGTCATACGGCTCTGCACTTAGTACAAGGAGCATGAAGGGATGGATGCATGGGGTCCAGGAGGGGGTGCGGAGGAGGGCGTGGACAGGGGAAGGGGTCTAAGTTTGGTTAAGAACTGTTGTACAAAATGTACAAAAGCTCAATAAGATTTTTTTAGTGCTAACTTAAAAATAATAAATAAATAAAACTGGGAGATGGAAACAACAAGCCATGAAGTTTATTATCTTTGGTCACAAGTGTGGGAATTAGGCAGCTGACAGCGGGAAAAAGCGGAGGCTTGCAGAAAGCCCTGCTGACCTGGGCTTCCTCTGACTGCCATCACTGGCATAATGAGAGACTGAGCGTGACTGGCAGTGGGAAGCACTGGATTACCAGCCATGCTTCAGGATTCATCCTGCAGCGAGTCTATATCTCCCTGAGAGCCCCGTAGCAGCAGTGTGTTGGGCTGGAAACCCTGCTGCCAGCTCTGGCCAACTATTCACAGGGCTCAATTGAGTCTTTGTCCTAAAAGACTGGCTCAAAAAGGAAAAAAAGCCCCCAGGGTTTCTTTCTTCAAAGACTGGGGAGTTCTGGGAACGCACCATAAGGATGCCCATGTTTTCCTTTTACTGCTTCCATGCATAGAAATGCTGTATTCAGAACATCACTCTGAAAACCGTGAGAGAAAGATGGACTTGTGACCGAGGCCTGGGTCGGGGATTTCAGCTCTCCTTGAGCAGGGGCATTCTGTCTACAACCTCACTGGAAGCCAGTACATAGAATCAGTCTTGGCCCAGAAAGGCTCTCAATGTATCCCGGGCAACGAGGAGACAGAGGCTCTGCTTTCTGACTGTGTCTGTGGAACAGGGGAAATTGTCACTGTGTGGATTGGATGCCCATTATGTCTTTTGTCTGACCCTAATCCAAGCCTGTGGTATGAAGGATAATGGGTTCTCTTCTGCTACAGGACCAAGTGGTTCAGGCAGTACAGTCAGCTGAGTAATAGTCCACAGATCCCATGTCCTAATCCCTGGGATCTATGAATGTTACTGGGTATAGAAAAGGCAGCATTACAGGTGCTACTCGGTTAAAGAAAAGGAAAAGAGATTATTCTAGATCATTCAGGTAGGCACCAATAACCACTGTAAGTGTCTTTTGAAGAGAGCACTGAGGGAGGCTTGATGCAAACAGAAAAGCGATGCACAGACTGCAATGATGTAGTTACAAGCAAGCGTTCACCAGCACCCCCCTGAATCAGGAAGCGGGGAGATAAGGGTCCTTGCTAAAGCCTCCAGAGGAATACAGATGTGCAGACATGGAGTTTTTGGCCTAGTGAGACTGCTTTTGGACTGGTGGCCTCCAGAACTACTAGAAAACAACTCTGCTGTTTTGAGCCACCGAGTTTATGGTAATTTATAACGGCAGCTACAGGAAGCATGCAATCTGTTATGTGGCTTCTCCACAGCTAGGAGCGGAAGAGGTAATGAACTAGCTGAAGAATTAATCTTTATTTTATTCTTTCTTTTTGCACTGCTAAGGATTGGACCTAGGACCTTGTGCATGCAAGGTAAGCACTCCACTTCTAAGCTATAGATCTCTAATCCTCATTTCTCACTTTTTATTGGAAGACAGGGTCTCAATAAGTTACCCGGTTGTGGCTTTGAACTTCCTCTGTGCCCCAGACAGTCTTCAGTCTTGTGATCCTCCTGCCTCAGTCTCCAAGCAGTTGAGATTACATGCCTGCTCTGTCCGGCCTGGCTTAAGAACTATTCTTTGGGCTGGCATTCTGTCATCTCTATCACCTTAATGTTTTCCAGGACAGCATCTTTGCATGTAGAGGTATCCTGCAATTTGCCAATAAGAAATTTCTCTACTTATATAGCTACCAAAATAATGAGTTAAACTGGAAACTGAAGACCTTGGTAGGGCCTGAGCTCTAAAGCTGAAAGACTTCCTAACAGTCCTGCTCTCTGTCCTGGCCCCTCCCATGGAAATCAAGACCTTCAACTGGTCCTTGTTCAATCTTTGTTCTTCTTAACTCTGTAGATGCTGTCAAGCTGGAAATACAAATGACAATACTGAGACGCTCGCTTCCCTGTGGTTAACTTGCTTTACTGACCTAAAAGGACAGCTGAACACATCTACAAATGGCTACGTCTTGTGCAAGACCTTGGATTCAATTCTAGCACTGCAAAAGATTTGTATCTATCTATCTATCTATCTATCTATCTATCTATCTATCTATCTATCATCTATCTATCATGAAAATAGAAAAACCAGACTGACATGGTGACTTGGTGACTCATAACTATCATCTTAGAACTCAGGAAGCTGAAACAGGATCACTGAGAGTTTGAGGCCAACCTACGCTACAGAGCAAGACCCCCATCTCAGAAACCTAGGAGGGAGGATAAGAAGAAAGGGAAAGGATGAGGACAGAGGGAGGAGGAACGGTGGCAGGGAGGGGGAAGGGAAAAGAGAAGGAAGGACACTAGAAACATCAATGTCCACAGGATCCTCCCATTCAAAGGATCCATGTATCTACACAGAATCAGAATTGCAGACTCTAGAAATTAAACACATAAAAATTGCATGAGTGTCCTTACCTCTTGTTCTTGACAAAACCATGTCCTTTATGATTTGCATAATAACACGCCCAAGTATCATGACAGAAATCAGATGATAGACTCTCCACGGAGTCAATGCAAGGAACCTAAAACCAAAAAGCAGAAAAATCATTTCAGTGTGAAGATTTTCCATTTAAAAAAAAAATGAAGTTGGCTTTCTCTCACAGACACAAAAATTACAGTCAAAAATGTTTTCTCTTCCAAAACTGCCCATAAGAAAATTATTATAATACCAAAATCAGCAAAATCAAAGGCCTTCAAGCAATGAGCCACGTGGTTTCACGCTGGACTTTCTTCTCTGGTTTCTGACTTAATTCGTCCTTAGGTCTCACCCAAATACAGCTTTGGGTGCTGCTGGTGGAGATGGAAGTAACCAGAAACTAAGTTGTAACAGGCTAATGAACCAGAGCTGCAAAGTATTCTTTTGACAGAGAGCAGCTACGGTAGATGCCTGACTCACCATCCTCTGTCTGAGCTTTTCCTCTATGCTAGGGTCAACTCTTCTTGTCTCTTAAAAATGGCATTGAGGGGGACTGGTAAGATAAAAGTACTTGCTGCCAAGCCTAATGGCCTACGTTAGATCCCTGGAACCTCCAGAGTAGAAGAAGACAAAACTTCTTCAAGTTGTCTGACCTCTACCCTTTGTCCACTGGCATGCCCCTTCTTCACATACACACACACACACCCACACACACCCACATACAATAAATGTAATTTTTTACATCTACATTACGGGGAAAATGATTAAGTGGATATAGCACTTGCTGCTCAAGTGTGAAGACCATAGTTTGGATCCCAGAACCCATGTAAAAACAACCAGGCATGGTGACCACCTGTAATCCAGCATGGTGACAGAAACAGGATCCCTGTTGCAAGCTGGCCAGTAGACTAGCCAGGATAGGTGAGCTCTGGGTTCAACAGCAACCCCTACCTCAATAAATATAGCCAAGAACAATCAAAGAAAACACCTGACAGCAACTTTGAGTTTCCACACACATGTCCATGTGTACCTGTAAACATATGCACCTACACAGCATATGTATACCACCGTAGATACACATACATGCCCCCAAATGGAATTAAGGATCCAATTTGCAAGCACTTCCTCTTTAAGATCACTATGCTGTAGTCCATCTGCCCACCTCCTCTGTGGAGGAAAACAACCAGAAATTTCTTTACCGTGAAGAAGACAAAACCCTGCAAGACTCTTTCTGGAACAATAAAGGAGTCAAAGCTCCCTTTACAACAAAGGGAGCTTTGACTCTTCAGTTAAACTGGAGACTGAGGCTCCTATTTTCACACATTAACTGGCCAAGCTGCCTATTAAAATTAACCTGATTGTGATGGTAACAAGGCTCTACAAGAGGAAAGGACACATGTATAACTCTTGTAAATGTTATCAGCAGGCAGACACAGTCCAACACCATCTTGGATGATTTATCAGCATATGAGCAAGAAGTTCTGAGGAAGCAGTCCTGGACTGAATGAAAAGGAGAAAGCATGCTGAGCACCAGCATCCGCCTCTCTCTCTGCTTCTTGATTGTAGATGCAGCATGATCAGCATGATCCTGCTGTCAGGCTTTACCTGTTCTGATGGGACGGTATTCCCTTAAACTATGAGCCAACTTCCTTCTTTAAGTTGCTTTTATGAGGTATTTTTGCCACAGCAATTTAAAAAGTAACTGCAAAGCAGAGGAAGAGAGAAGCTGCCCCCATTTGCTGGATACCATATGGACAGAAGACCAGAGTCAGCAAAGTATGAGTTATGACTTTCCAAGCCCTCTGGGATGGCCTCAGCATGAAGAGAAGGCAAACCAGAATGCTGGGAGACTGGCAAAGAGAGACTGATGGGACAGGAAGGTGGCACATGTTAGCAAGTCTGAATGATATGGTAGGATTCTTTCTGGTCTTTTTGCTATAGGCAATAGAGAAAAAGCCAAAGGTGTAGAGCAGGAAAATGAAATGCTGGGTGGTTTAGGAGGACAGGGTTGGACTAGGGAGGAAATATGAAGTCAAGATGACCTTGTAGAAGGCTATTCAACATACTTAAGCACTCCACACAAGATACTGGGACAAGTTATGGATAAAGACCTCTGTCAGAAAGGAACACAACCCATCTTCTACTCTGGTTCTAATACTTAGTTCCTGTGTGACTTGAGCCAGTAAAATGAACAGCTAGACCAGGTCAGTTCTCTAAACTATGGTTTGAATATGAGATGCTCCCATAGATTCATGTATTGAAGACGTGGTCTCCAACTGGCAGTGTTCTTTGGGAGGTTCTAGAAGCTTTAATCTGGAGAAGCAGGTCAACAGGGCATGTCCTTGGGGGCTCTAGTTGTTTCCCTTCTCCTTTCCCCTCTCTTTCTCCTTCCTGCTGACCACAAGACAAGCGGTCTCTGTCATCTGCTCCGATAGCCATAATGCTCTGCTTCACCACAGGCCAAAATCAACAGAGCCAAGGCTTGTGGATGGAAATGGGGAATGCAAATCAGTCCTTCATTCCTCAAGTCGTTAGTGTCAGGAATTTTGTCACAGCAATGAGAAAACAGTAACACACCCTGGGAAGCTTGTTAAAATCTAGATTCTGAGGCCCCTGTGTCTCCTCCCATGTGTTCTGAAACAAATGGCATAATTATTAACATATGTACTCAATAAATATTATGGATTGCCTATGCTGTGCTACAAAAATAAATAATGATAAACAAGGACCATAGAAAGAAAAACAAAACATAAAAGATAACCCATGGTGTCGGTACCCACAGCCCTGCAAAGGGGCTGCCACAGGCTCTACTTTTTCACATTTTATATGTTTTAACCAGGCTGTGTTTGATGTTTGGTTTCTTCAGAACTTAACTCTTTAGTAAAAGTTTATGATTAATTCTTAGCACTGTCCATGTGCTGGGTATTTCTGGCTTTCCACACCTCATACTGACATGGCAGTTTTCAAAATTTTATTAGAAATATACTTTAAAATTTTTCTTTCCTTTTAAAATCCTTCGTTGTATGTATTTATTGTATATGGTCCTATGCCATATCAGGACATTTTTAGATAGGTATACACTAGACATTGAGTAAGAAATTCATTTACATTAAATACATATCAACAAAACCCAAGTTTCAAAAAGCAATATTTACTCTTCACCACATTCCTGCCCTCGGATTTTCCCCGCTTGATTCTCTTCCATGTTTGAATGTTTACTGTGACTCACTGACCTGAGTCAGACCCACTAATGAGTTGTAACTCACAGAGTGGTTCACAAGTGCTAGTGTGTTGCAGTGGAATGGTCTTTGTAGATCAAGGCAGAACCCTAGGAGAGACAGAAAGCTCCCTCAAGTTTAAACATAGTTAGAGCTAGTCATTTAAGCATCTATCTAAATACAAAGAAATGCAGCATTAACTGAAGCTATGGAAGCCATTACTTACTCTTTCGTGAAAGCTCCAACTTCCAGGAATTAAAAAAAATAGGTAATGTTAGGACTTTGACCCATGAACCTCATTTGACAAATACTGCCATAGCAATGCCAAAGAACACTCTAGAGGTCCTTTCTGTGTCCTGGGCACGGGCCCAGTTGGCATCTCTGCCAAGGGTCTTGTTGGTCATTAAGAATCCATGGTCAGCTGAGAAGGCAACCTCAACAACCACTTGGGAAAATGATGCCAAAATTGTGTGGGCATGCTTAGCCATCTCCTAGGTGAACCAGTGTCTTTTAGCCCAAAAGAATAAATGCAATTGAGAAGCAAATATTTAAGGCAAATAATACTGTAGAAAAGCCTGTGCATATTTGTTATTTTAATTACACATAGTGTGAAAGATAACTTGTTTCATGGTTGGAACTTAAAAATCCCTAATTGTATAATTTAGATTTGTGATTTGAAATGAAAATCTTAGAAACACTAATGAGTTTAATTTATCCATTTTTAAAGGAATTACCTAATATTTGGGAGAGTTTGAGTTACTAGATAATTAAAGTCATTAAAAAAACACTTTTGATAAATTTCAGACATGTATGACAAGAGGCCAGAATGTACCACTCAGCTTCAACAGTTCCCACGCATGGTCAAATCCCACCTCTACATTCTCCCCTTGGTGCCCCACCTTGAAGTAAATTCCAAACGGTCCCCAATTTAATCTGAAAATGCCACCACTTACCTCCTCAAAGCTCTTTCTAATTGCACATCATCATTTCCATGTCTAGAACCTTGTCTTAATTCTTGTGTGTATCTATGTGTCTATGTTCCTGCATGTGTGGGCATGGGTGGGGTAGGAACTCGTGTCTATTTCCATCACTCTCTGCCTTATTTTTTGAGATAGTCTCTCAATCAACTTTGAAGACACCAATCAGCTGGACTGGCTGGCCAGCAAACTTCAGGGGTTCCCGTGTCCACCTCCCTGGCCCTGGGATTAGGCACATGCTACGACTATGCCTCGCTTTTATATATATGCTCGTACCTAAAACTCAGGTTCTCAGGCTTGCACAGGAAGTACTTTATTGACTAAGCCATCTTCCCATCTGCATGTCTTAATACTTTTAACTTTTATTTATTATTTCTGTGTGTGTGACATATGCACACATACCACAGAACAGCTGCAGAGGCCAAAGGAAAATCTTGTGAAGTCAATTCTCTTCTACTTTGACATGAATTCCAGGCTTGAACTCGTGTCACCGGGTTTATATGACAAGTGTCTTTACCTGTTCAGCCATCTTGCTGCTTCTTGCCTCTTGTCTTAATATTTAATGTTGTCAGATATCCTGTCATATTTTCTAACCACTTTTGCAGACTCAGGGAAAGAGAAAAAGAGACAGACAGACCGACAGACAGACAGAGCCAAGATCCAACACTACTGGACACTGAAACTGGCAGCTGTGGGTTTCATGTTTCTTTCTTGCTCTAGCTCCGAGGACATTTTTTCTTTTTTGATTCTTAAATGTTTCCGTGGAAAAAACAGACTCCCAGATTCTGGAAACTATTCATTGTATTCTTGTGGTTTAACTCAACATTTTCCTGTACTACAGATGTAGCTTGTAAATTAGCAGTTGGATCTAGAGCTTTCATCGGGATTAGATGCTCAGTCCTTTTCCTGTAAAGCTCAAGACAGATGGTAGTGTGTGCCCCCATTCAGGAGGCAGGGACTGTCTGGGTGTCTAGGAGACGACTATGGCATGGTGACATTAGCAACCACTGACAACCACTACCTAAAGATTAATTCCTCGGGGACTCTATGGAGGTGACAGCCTTCATTCTTACTGGTCTCAACACTAAAAAAGGATGTTTTAACTCACTATGTAAGACAAAGCTCCAAGAAAGGTGAATAAATATTGATACTCCCACTTTATTTACTGGTTTCCTTCAGCAAGTTACCTCCAAAGGTAACCAAGTTCGCTTCACTTTCTTTCCTAGTGTTATTAAAACTCAAGAATCTGAATAAAGCCGACGCATTTGGATCCACCACAGCATTATCCTTACTGATCCTCCAGCTGTCCCTTCTTAGTCAGTAGCTCCCAAGTCCCTCTGGGGAAGCCTTATTAATCCGTGAAATAAACAGCATTAAATGCACACAGAAAATACAAAATGGTGTATGAAATGTTCAAAGGACTATAATTCAGCATTCTAATGAAACCAATCACTCACCAAAGATTCTCTTGGGAATGTTTGATAACATGTGCTAGATTCATGAGCAAGATGACATGAAGCCAAGCTGCCTTCTAAATAATTGGTGTTTAGGCCCACAGACTAGTGTTGCTCTCAACCTTCATCAGAGAAGCTTCTTTTTGCAGTGGAGTGTTATTAATGCACAGATTCCTAATTGGCCAATGTGCTAAGAATAACAGACTCTTGAATACTCAGTCCTAAAGAGGACATCTGTATCATCCCACCAAAGCCCAAGGAACACAGCAGAAGAGAGGGCGGAAAGAACGTTAGAACCAGAGGGTGGGGATAAGTACAAAGAAACACTGGTTTCTGGATAAGACGGGGTCGTTGCACTGCTGGACACACTGAAGCTGTGTTAAAGGCACACAACTGGGCGTATCAACAATCCACGGACAGGAGAAGGGCTCATCAGGGCACTCCATTGGCAAGTTGCCCAGGGAGGCAGTGAGTCTCTTCAGTTCTGTAGCCACTAGTAAGCTGTGCACGTTCCAGTAAATAGCTCTCGACCCATGTGTATATAAGCAACTCTAATTAAACTCAGTGGGTCAAGACAAAACTAAGACTTGAAAGTAGTAAGGAGATTAGTCAAGAAGAACGAGATAAGCTGGAGTCAGAGAGATAAGGGAGTAACGGGGTGAATATGATCACAATACTTTGAATACAATGTATGAAATAGACAAAATTTAAAATTAAGCTGAAAGCAAGGGGAAATGAGGGTTTTGAATCTGTCCCCTTACAAATTAAAATTTTACTTAAAAATTTTTACTTTTAAAATGTATTCTTTGGCGGCTTCATGTGTGAATATAATGGATTTTAGGTGTCCCTCTCCCCATAACCCTCTCATGCGCCCATGTCCTCTTCTGCTGAAGCCCTTCTTTTATTCCCAAAAGTCCCCTTGCTGCGTGTGTGTGTGTGTGTGTGTGTGTGTGTGTGTGTGTGTGTCCCAATGAGCTTAATTAGGGTTGCTTGCAAGAGTACAGGTGGAAAAACATTATATACTGGAGCATGAGCTGACTTTCGGTGTACAGACTACTGAAAAAAATGACCCCCAGCAAGCACTGACTGCCCACAGTCCCTCCCCATCCATGAGGAATGCTGACAGGCCCAATTTTGTGTAGGTCTTTTGCAGACAACCATAGCTACAGTGAGATCATTAGTACAAAATTACCATGTCCAGAAGACATCTGTGTTCTATTTATTTTTATTTTATGTGTATAAGTGTTCTGCCTACATGAATGCAAGTGCATCTGCTACATGCAATGCCCATGGAGACCAGAAAAAGGCATTGGACCCCCTAGAACTAGAGTTACAGGTGACTGTTAGCTGCCAAGTGGGTGCTGAGAACCGAACCCCGGGCCTATGCAAGAGCAGCCAGAGCTCTTAACCACTGAGCCATCTATCTCTCCATTCCCCAGAAGACATCTTTTTGTTCCCTACTGAAATCAAATTTATAATTTTAAAGTAGTTGAACCAAATTTTAATTGTTGTATGGCAATTATACAAAATAGCACACATCAACATAACACTTTCATACATGTACAGGTGTCTCCGCCCCAATTTTACTCACACTCTCCCTCCCTGCCCCTTCCTTGGCCCTTTCAGTAGTGCTCAATAGCATGCCTTCTTTCATTTTCTTTTTTTAAGTTTTATGTATTATTTTTATTTTATGCATATGAGTGCATTGCCTGCATGTATGTAAGTGTACCTATGTCACATAATGGCCTCGGAGGTCAGAAGAGGGCATCAGATCCCCTGGAACTGGAGTTATTAGATAGTTGTTAGCTGCCATGTGGGTGCTGGGCGTCGAACCCCGGTCCTCTGCAAGAGCATCCGGTGCTCTTACCTGCTGAGCCATCTCTCCAGCCCCACCTTTCATTCTCATCACCTTATCTGTTCTTGGATTTAGCATATAAGGGAAAACACATAGTAGTGATCTTTCTGAATCTGCTTGTTTTATCATGATGACTTCCATTTCTATCCACTGTCCTGAAGATGGCATGATTTTGTTTTTAACAGCTAACACTTGTGTGTGCATGCATGCCATTCGTCCGTGGATGGGCACCTAGGGCTGATTCTGTAACTTCACTAATGTGAGTAGTTCTGTCATAAACACAGATCTGCAGCTATGTCTGTGGAATCCTGCTACTGTTGCTTCTTTGGGGAAAATACTCCTGAGTGGTACAATTCGATCTTAAGCTGAATCAAACAATTCTCAACTAGCCATTACAAGGAATTGCTCTTACGGGATATCAGAACAGCAATCCCCCCTATGTGGACATGATGATCCTGCTGTTTGGGCTGTGCCACACCCTCAGGGAAATTCCAGCACTGTCGTGACAACACTAAGGTGGAAGAAACCTCTACTTAACACTTCTCACCCAAGAAACCAACATCTCCTGCATCATCCAGTTCCCTGAAGTATGCTAAGATTACCCACACACCCCCTCAGGTAGAATCCAAAACCTCTACTTAACACTTCTCAGCCAAGAAACCGACATTCCCTGCATCATTCAGTTCCCTGAAGTATGCCAAGATCACCGTTTCCATCCCACTTGAGAGCGCGCATATGCTGATAAGTGAACCCCGCCTGCCCACAATGGGGGAGCAGGAAGGTAAGTAACCGTGGGGAAGGATGGCACCACTCAAACTGCTGCAGAAGCAGGGAAGAGAGCCCCCGAGTAAGAGAGAACACTCTAGAATAAAGATGACAATGAAATTCTGTCTTCCAAAAGAAGTCATGTTTAGCCAGGTGAAGGAGAGAGACAAGTGTTCCAGGTTGGACAGCACCATACAGGAGAACAGCTAGAGTCTGCGAGAAGTGCGCCCCAAACCCTTGACCCCTCCACCCAAATGCACAGGATTTGTCCTTGAGAGCCAAATTCTAGATGAATGAAACAGACGACATGCAGCAGTTACAGCTGTTTAGGGATTCCATACATATTCACATGCCTAATCCTTGTAACCAGCCCACAAGGAAGGCCATCATCCCCATTACACAGATGATCAAAGAAAGGTCAGAAATTTTCCAAGGCTCCAAAACAATGATGGTAGAACCAAACGTGAACACAGACTGCCTAGCTGCAGGCCATCCTTCCACCACTCTGCCAAGTGCCTCTGAGGTGGTGGTTTCCGCCCGTCGTGTGCCCCTCATCACATGGAAGGAGCTGGAAGTACTGCCACCAGTTCATACACTTTCCCTTTTTAACTAACAGATTTTTCAGAACAGTTTTAGGTTAGGAGAGGACTGAAGCAGACAGGAGTGTTCCCATACACTCCCTCTCCCTCTGAATACTGGGTCCCCCGTTCTAGGCATCTTACATTGTGGATGTGGACCACTTGTTACAGCAGATGAGCCACTGTCAACATATGAACCTATCTGTAGTCCATGGGGCTTCACTCTGTGACGTGCAGGGTATAGTTTTTGACAAATGCATGTTGTCACCTATCCACCATCACAGGAACATACAGAATCATTTTTCACTGCCCTAAAATCACCTGTGCTCTATCGCTCTCAGGCCTCCGGAAGCCACTCCTCTTAGTCTGCCTACACACTTTTGTCTTTTCAGACTAGCTCAGCAAGTAGCTTTCCAACTGGCTTCTTCATGTATGCACAGAAGAGTCCACAGTGTGCTTATGGTTTAATAGCACTTTTCTTTTGATCACTGAATAATACGCCAATGTATAATACACTAAAATGTGTTTACCCAGTCCCCTACTGAAGAATGTCTTGGTTGCTTCCAATAGCTGGCAATTCAGACTAAACCTACTATTATCATTCATGCGCAAGACTTTGTGTGGACACACATTTCGGCTCGATTCAGCACAGTCTTTTTCTCACAGGTCTATCAGCATGTTGAATTAATTTATTGGCAGTTAAAAACCCTAAAGGGTTCTAGCTTTCAGCTTTCAATTCTGAATCTAAGTATGTCCTACTTAATCTGTGATTGTATGACACAAACCCATTACTCACTCAAGCAGACCTTGATGGTGGCATCCATCACATCTGTTTCCTCGTTCATTCACAGATCACCCACACAATTGATATTTACATGTCAGCAGTCCTTAGTCATCCTACTGATCACATATGCTGGTTGACACTTGAGTCCTGCCACTCCCCATTAGAACAGGGACCCACGTTTAACAGCCTACAATTCATGAGTACAGCAGGCTATCCGGTTTAGCACTACATTCCTGTCCCTATGCTCCCTAATAAGAGACTACCAAAACAACTCGCTGGCTGCCTTGTTGAGGTCTACATGTCTATAAAGTGTCACTTTACTGGATGCCGAGCACTACCCCGAAGTATCTGACAGTTCTTCATAGAAGAATCCAACACCATCAGGCTTTCCCAAGGATTTTATACGGCATAGCCTGGGCCAAGCCCTGAGTGATTTTGATGATCTGCCCAGTCATATAATTCCCAGAAGTATGCTGTAACCACCTGGCCCATGCAGGACTCTAGGATGAAGACAGTCACACATAGGCTGCTCAAACGTTTCAGAGTGCTACAGAACTGTTACCACAGGATGGACTACGGTCAAAGTGCAAGATGCCCTAGAAATCATTTGAGCAGACAAAGTGCAGTATATAAGAAGTGTCTGTGGACACACACCCTCCTTCCTCAGGGACTTCTTAATTATGGCTGTCAAAGGCAAAGAGAAAGTGAAGCCACCTCACCACAGCTGACAAAGTCAGCACAGCCCTCTCCCAGCCCACTGTCATCCAGCCAACAGAGGACCCCCAGTGTACTGTAACTTCCATTCCAGGGCACTCTGGGGACCTGACTCTAAGACGGACATGAGGTCTCTGTCCCACTACCCCGGCCATACACACCATGTCACTGCCTGTGTTGTGGCTGGGGAGCAAAGTCCTCATGTTCACATTCCCTTGAAGGACGCAGCCACAGTGGAACCCAAGCTTCCCTCACAAACGCAATCAGCCACTGACCTGAGCATAACAAAGGCTGGGGTTAGGCAGGGCCAGGAACCAAGTAGCAGATATCCCAGCCTCGCCCTCACTGAAGTAAGTGTACATCATGGACACTAAGTCTTTTCTTCTCAAAGTAATTTTTAGTTCAGTGTTTAAACAGGTTTTCAGTCCATGTTTATTCAGTTTAGCCTAGCAACCCAGGATCAATTACACAGAACCCAGAAAATCAAGAAAGTTCATTCCTATGAAACTTTAAGTCTGTAGCGGTCAGAAATATTTTTCTATAGATTGATAGATTTCTTATAACCAACGAAAGAGAAAATTTATTTTAGCTGCTTTTAATAAAAATGCATATTCTGCTTATTAAAGAATACTGCCTAGGCTGGAAAGATGGCTCAGTGGTTATGAGCACTAGCTGCTCTTGCAGAGGAACCAGATTTGGGTCCCAGAATCCACATGGCAGCTAACAAGACTGTATATAACTCCAGTTCCTGGGGATCCAACACCCTCTTCTGGCCTCCACAGGATTTGAACATACATGGGGCACTTACACACAACAAAACATTCATACATATAAAATATCAGTCAATAAATAAATCATACTGTTATCTGACAGGCTAGTTCATATTTTTGACATTAAGTCAGGCAAACATATGACAGTTATAATAAACACATGGGTGTCTTACACAAGCACTGCATAAGACAATTATACACTATGAGAAATATAATGTCATCCATGTGTAATAATACGCCATTTGTCTCATAAAGACATCCTGTGTGGTTTGGCTGCTGCTGGAAAGGTAGAGCGCTGTAAATTATTATGCGCACTTCTTTTTGCGAGCTGAGGCTTGTCTCCACCTCATCCTGATAAAGGCTTTAAGAGCATCCCACATCACCCCGGTGACTCATGCTCAGCTTGTGCTACTCACGGCCCACAGATGACTTCCAGCTATGCCTGTGTACCATCATGTCTGGTTCACCTTTATATTAAATTAATGTGTCCAACTTACTTTATTCTGTTTGGGTTTTTTTTTACTCTGTTTTTGTTTTGTTTTGTTTGAGACAGGGTTGCATGTAGCCTAGGCTGGTCTCAAATTCAGTATGTAACCAAAGATGACCTCAGACTTCTGATCCTCCTGCCTCCAACTCCTGAAGTGCTGGGATTATAGGTGTACACCACTCTCCTAGCTTATGTGGTTCTGGGGCTGAAGATGCTAGACAAGCACTCTACTGACAGTCAATCCCGAGCTCTGGTACTGGTTTATTTCCTTACACTTGCTTTGATTCCAGGTGCAGATTCAGTAACATTACTTTACATTTTAATCTAGTTTTCCAGCATCCAACTGTCTCTTTCCACTTGGCGTCACTGGGACAGTTTATAAGACACTAGTAGTCTGTGTTCAGTTATCTGGAACAGTTAATAAATGAAACCAGACCCAGGCATGTGGCAAAGCCTTTAATCCAGCACTGGGGAGGCAGAGGCAGGGGATCTCTGTGAGATTGAGGCCAGCCTGGTCTACGTAGCGAGTTCCAGGCCAGCTGGGGCTACAGGGAAACCCTGTCTCAAAAGAGAAAGAGGGAGGGAAGGTGGGAGAGATGGAAGAAGGGAGAGAGGGAGGGAAGGAGGGAGCTCCATGATTTGAAACAAAGAAGAATGTAAGAAAAGCAGCAAACAACCCAGAAAAAAATTCAAAGAATGGGAAGATCAACACCTTGCTCACAATAAATAAAGGGTCTGGGTAAAGTTCAGATTATTTCTATTTCAGAACGTGCCACAATTTTTTTGTTTTAAATTTTTGCCCTGAATATATGTTGTGCCCTGTGCATACAATGCCTGAGGAGGCCAGAAGAGGGCACTGGATCCCCTAAAACTAGAGTTGCAAATGACTGCTAGCCACCACGTAGGTGCTGGGAACAGAACCCCAGGTCCTCTGAGAGAGCAGGCAGTGCTCTTAACCATTGAGTCATCTCTCAAGCTTATGTACCATAGTTTAAAAAAGAAATTTTCTATCAAGTTATAGGCTATGGGTAACTGAAATCAGTCTGCATCACAGGGCTGGATCCTCTGTGCATGTAACGCAGACCTATGCCAAGATCACAGCCTTTCCTTGTCCCTTTGTTGATGTTCAAACATTTCATACACATGGGGTTCTGGGTATGGCTCCTCTGGCCTGGAATAAAGTCAGAGCCAAGTGACCAGCCTGACCAGAAAGTGGAGACAGTCCACTATGTGGACGACTTTCATGAAGAAGAATGATGAAGCTGTTAGGGCAGCCTTTGGTTCAGCCTACGGAATGGCTGACTATAACACTTTTTCCAGCTGGTATTATATATCTTTGACAAGTAAAACCCACATTTTCCATTACTCTATGGTGACTTTTGGGAAGTCAAGTCATATGGCTACATAGAACAAATTTCTTATAAGGCCAAGAAAAGATCATTATCATTGACATACTCCACAAAAAAAAAAAAAAAAAAAAAAGGTGCCAGAGTAAACTTCTTTAACAGTGAATGGAAGGACAGACTTAGTTCTTCTCATGTGTATAAAAAACTTGACTTTAATCATCCTACTTTGTACTATGAGAAAATGGAGTCAAGAGCTAATGCACATCTTTCTGTCTTCAAAGAAAGAAGATCTATGGATAAACCCCTGGATCCCGTCATGGCTCTGTGTGGAGACCACTGTGCAACTCTTTCCAACCACAGAGCTAAAGGAAGCTTTGTCTTCCTTCACTGAAACTGGAAACTGGGCCCAGACTAGGAATTGAATTGATGTTGGCTTTATTTAGTATTATACCTGCTCCACTCAAAAGAAGGGCGCCAGGGTTGCTCAGTGGTAGTGCAACTGCCTAGTGTGCATGAGGCCCTGGGTTCAATCCCAAGTACCACAAAGGAAGAAAAAGAAGCGGAGAGAGGGAGGGAGGGAGGGAGGGGGAGAGAGGGAGGGGAGAGGAGGGGAGAACAGCAGGAAGAAGGTTTCATGAGCCTAATGATTTACCAAGCATTATTCAAAGTCCAGATCATCCCACCAGAAAATTATTATCTCACCAAGCATTGGGCACAGTGGCAACCATAATTACAGAAAATCCTGTATCTTCCATGAAGAGTCTACAAAATTAGTGACTGACGATGTCATATGAAATTAAATTACTTGCCATTAAGTGGGGAGGCACCGGATAAATTTGCTCCTCTGGAATCTAACATGCTTCTCATTTTTAGCCATTTGAAATACAGGCTGCGGGTGCAGTTCAGTGGTAGAGCATTTTTCCTAGGCATGCATGAGGCCCTAGGTTTGATTCCTAGCACTGCAGAATGTATGTTGGGCAAGGGGGAATATACTTCTTTAAAACCAACAAATATATTGTTCTAAATAAATTGCAAAGAAGTTCATCAGAAAGTAGAGTGAAAAATAATCCTTTGTGGGGAGGTGGGTGAGTGTGCACAGAGGCATGCAAGTATGTGTGCACATGCGTGTAGAGGTCAGAGGCAGATGTCAAGAGTCTCCTTTCTACTTTATTATTTTGAGAGCTCGGTGACTTGCCTAGGCTGGTTAGGCTGGCTAGCTCCAAGAATTGACCTGTCTCCTGCTCCCCAGCATGGGATTATATGTGCTCACTGCTGAGCCTGGCTTTTTATGCGGGTGCTGGGGATATACCCTCAAGTCCTCAGTGTGTATATGCTAAGCACTCTACCAGCTGGGCTTGGCCCATCTCCCTGGTCCAAAGTAATACTTTTTCAATTACAAAACCAGATATGAAGTGAAACTCAGATACCTTTCTTTGATTATGAGAAGCAAATGTTAATAATGAGCAAAAGAATGAATAAAAGTAGAAGAGGGAGACGGGAGAGGATCTTTGTGTGGGAAGATGAGGTGTTCCAGAGGACGGCAAGAGGCTACAGCGGGGAGAGGAGGGACCGGCTGGCTGTGGCAGAAACGGGTTGTGGTAATCAGTGAAGTCAGGGAATGTGCCCGGGTCAGCAAGGCCTGCTGGGGCAGTAACTGACAAGAGGGCAGGGAGGCACAGCAGGGAGCCTGTGCACTGCACACTTGAGCCAAGCAGGAGAGAGACAAGGGCACAGCTGGAGTGGAGCCAAGGCCACTGAGTTCGAGGCAAGAGCAATTCAGTCTGGATCTGCGCGACTGCCTTACATTCCAACTATGAAAAAGGCCCAGGAAAGTCAAGTCAGGCAGTGCAGTGGCCTCCTTCAGCCACATAAGCTCAGCTGAATGGCAGTCTATGCATATTGCCTGGCACCTTCTTCTATCAGACCTGGTCAAGACAGGAAGAGGATGTCTCCAAGGTGGCAGGTACGATATTCTCCAGCTGAGTTATTAGTGAGTCTTAAAAAGGGCCAAAAGAAGGAAAAAGTATTAAAAACATGCACTGCAATGGAGTACGTTTATTAAGAAAGAAGAAAAGAACTAAGAGCAATGAAGAAGGAAAAGAAAAAAGAAAAACACAGGGTTGGAGAGATGGCTCAGTGGTTAAGAGCTCTTGATGCTCTTTCAGAAGAAGAGTTCAATTCCCAGCATCCACACTGGGTGGCTTACAACTGCCTGTGACTCTAGCTCCAGGAGATCTGACATCCTCTTCTGGCCCCTATGGACATCTGCACACTGACGCACAAGTGCACACACACAAATAAAAAAGGTTTTGAAAAAAGAAATAAGCCATGGCACATGCCTTTAATCCCAGCACTCAGGAGGCACAAGGAGGAGAATCTCTGTGAGTTCAAGCCAAATCTACATAACGAGTTCCAGGTCAAGTGGGACTACAGGGAGCCCCTGTCTCAAATAGTGCATTCCCCCCCCCTGAAAAAGAAGAAATAAACACATTAAAGCAGGAAACTGTGGGAAGGGGCAGTTTCTTAGGGTTCATGAGCAAATGGCAAGGAGATACTGTGTGTCTATCCACCTAGCAGGGCCACAGCAGCCCAGAGAGGCCAGTGCAGCTCAGACACATTCATGCCCTCTGCCTGAGTCCTCTCATGCTTAAACTGAGGCCCTAGTGAGATGCCCATTCCCTAAACTGCCTTTTTATCATCATAATTACCTGAAGCATCTTTTAAAAACCCAGGTTCCTGGGTACCACTCCTCAAAGGTCCCTCAGGAACTCTGGGGCCTTTTTCCTTCCTACATCAGTAAATGCACAGACTTCCTAGCACAGTAAATGCTACAACAAAATACCACTGTGTAGATGGCTCCTACACCACAGAAACCTGCTTCTCCCACAGGTGGTGGGTCGGGGGAGGTTCAACATCAAGGGCTCAGACAGTTTTGCATTTATGAGGCCTTGCTCTCCAGCTCATGATGGCGTCGTCTCACTGTGTCCTCACATGGTAGAAGGGACCAGGCAACCCTGCCACACTCCTGGTAACTGAGATCCAGTCAACACGTTTCTAAGTAATCAACCAGATGATAAATAACCCATGGTCCAAGGTCACAACCATGTTCAGACTGTTAATGACCCTCCTTGCTAAGTTTGTGCACTCAACAATAAGATTCCACATTGCCCAGACCCTGCTTCCCAATCCGAGACTACAGGGCTCACTTCCAGAACTAGGTCTCAGGCTTTTATATCTACTGAGTCATGGATATTAAGCTCAATGGGCAAGACTTTAAAATGCATTTTTTTCACAGTTTTGGAGTTTAGAAAGAAGTCCAAGATCAAAGTTTGAGTGATTTGGTTTGTCCTGAAGCCTCTCTCTTGCCTTGTGGGTGGGTGCCTACACTTCCCTATGGTGTCCTCAGAGGGTCTTTGTTCATACTCATCCCCTGGTGATGGTCCAACCATATGACCTCATTTAACCTGACTTACCTCTCCAAAGTTCCTAGCTCTAACTAGGTAGTCAGTCACATCCTGAAGGGTACTGGCAGTTGGGACTTCAACATCTGCATTATGGGAGGATACGATTTAGCCTATGATACCAGGCATTTGGACCATTCAAAAACCTGCTGCAAGATCTGCTTCAAGCCCAGGCACTACCTAGCTCTGGGATGGACACTGTCAGCCCCATGGTGCTGAGGGTCCATCTATCTCTTCCCAAGGATTCTCTTAGTCTTCTCAGTAAGCAAAAGGAAAGCAAGCCTGGAATATCTGAACAGACCCTGGGGGATTATGCCAATCAGAACAGCTTACTTATCACCAGAGACCATAACATTCTCGTTCACACATTATCTTGGCCTACTATGGTTTAAGCTATAAATTCTAGAGTCACCTCACCTAAGATCCAAATGAATGCATGACACAGAGTAAAGAGATTGTCTAATTTGTTTCCAAAGCCCAAAACATAAAATATACTGAACTGTATGAATTAGGAACTGTCATCCCAGGAGGACCATTTATCTGAAAGCCAGGATCAAGTGTCCTTTACAATGCAATAATGGTTCACTGTCCAGCAGAGCTGGCCTGGACATGATGCTTATGCCCACAGGTCTGTGTCTGAGGTCGCTGGGCCCCTGGGTTCATGAGGAGATGCCCTCATGGATGCCCTTTAACATCAGGAACATATCTACTAGTTGTTCAGGAAAACACCACCTATTTTCATTTCTTAATCAATGACAAGATTTTCAAGAAACCGTACAAGCTCAAAGCCAGATATGGATATGTGTCATCAAATTCAGATACAAAACCATGATGACCCCGTTAGGCCTCTGTCTTCTCTGGCAAGGCAGCTCTGGGAATCAAAATTCAAAGCTGAAGATAATCCCTACTGGAGTGGCTGTCCCAAGCAACACAGGGCAAGTGAAGTATCTAAAAATGAAACAAAAGGAGCCATGGTGCACACAGCAGACATCTTTCTAGCTGCTGGCATGGCAGAAGAGAGTGGTGGCCCTCAATTCCACTGCATGGAAGACAGAAGACTACCTGCCACTCTACAGCCATATCTAGGCAGGATCTGGTCACTCATGCTACATGTCAGGAAAGGCCACTTGATGCCAATGGCCACATTCCAGTTGAACTTTGGCAGGTCTGCCTCAAAGTCAAAGAATGGTACCTCATTCCAAGCAGGCAGACACATCCTGTGTCTTTCCTATGCGTTAATTGAAAAGAGAAGCAATATGTCCTTCTGTGACTGTTCTTATGTGACATAGTACATTGTTCAAGGAATATATATGATGAAAAAAAATTTTGAACGTAAAAAAATTTATAGTTAAAAATTAAAAAGAAAAGATGTTGAAAAAGATGAGAGGAAGGGCAGAGAAAACTGGCACTGCCCTCGGGCCCCACACCTCAATTTTCCTGTGTATTTCTAGGACATTCCATTTTAAGGGTAAACACGAGGCCAAAAAAATGACTCTCTTCGCATGGTTGTTAAGTCTCCAGGCTCTCTGTTCTCGGCCCCTGTACCCGCACTGATGTTGTACCACCCACCGAGACAGAGACTGTGTAACTCTGAAGAGTGCTGCTTCCACTGGGACAAAAGGACTTCTACCACAGCCCTGCACAGCAGATGTTGACTCTCAACCTCCACGTACACGCTAAGTTACAAACCAGGCTTCGCGGAGGCATACAGACGTCTTCATTTGAAATCATATTCTAATATGCTTGAAGCAAGAAATTACACTATGTAAAAAGCACCACAGGCCAAGGCCTCTGACCTGAGTGAGAACACAGTCTGGCGGTCACACACTCGGATGGACCATACCTTCGAATTGGACTACAGTCTCAGAGTGGACTGTGGATGTGAAGAGGCTGCCTGAAGGACTTCACTGTGACCCTGACACGGACAGCCTTCCCTGTTTCTTACAAATTTGATACTGACAATTCAGAAACAGTAAGTCATTGAACTAGGTTCATGTAGCTACAAGCTAATTCATCTTTTCCAAAAATCTCTCCTAATAAAACACACACACATATGTGCACGTGCACACAAGAACATACATACTTGACTGCCTCCATGAGCATTCACTTCTGCCATACCTCTGTTCAAAAAACCACAGAGCTTAAATATCTATTATAACAGAATAAATATAAAAGGTAAAGATTGGGGCTGGAGAGATGACTGAGTTGGTTAAGAGCACTGGCTGCTCTTGCAGAGGACCCGGGTTTGATTCTCAGCGCCCACATGACAGCTAACAACCATATGAAAGTCCAGTTCCAGGGGGAATCCAATGCGCTCTTCTGACTTCCTCAGGCAAGGCACAACACAGGTGCACTTGCATACATGTAGGCAATACACTCATATGCATAAAATAAAAATAATTTTTTTAAAGTCAAGATGTTAGACAAAGGGAAATTCAACCAAGGAAATGAAGATGACTCAAAGTATAGCCCATAAGAATTCAAACCATGAGTTAAAAGGTAAGAAGACAGTCACCAGGATGCTTCTGAGACAAGCCCTTTAGGAGAGAACTTGATACTTAGTGGGACACATCTTTACCAGAATAGGAGACATCAAACTCACACAAGGGACTCATCTGTTTTCTCACTAGAGAAAGCATTTAACAACAAAGCACGGCAAGCCCAGAACACGAGAGCCTGCTGCAACCACCTCAAACTCTCCCAACGGCTAAGAGTCAGAATAATGAACAAAACATCTGCCTCGCCCGACCTACTCACAGTCAATCTGTGAGGATGCTACTTTTAACATTTTTTTCACTTTTTTTGCCCAAAAACAACGACAAAATAGGAAGGCAAGAGGAACAAAGCCATCCCCTCCAGCAAGCGCGCTGTTAAAAACCCACATGGGTTTGTGCCTCCACCCAGCAGGCTCGCTCACTCCCGGTTCCCTTTGTGTGCACACATATGCAGTACACACTGGTACAAACAATCTAACAACTCTCTAATTAAACAAGGGAGACAAAGCCCTCCCCAGGTACCAGCCCTACCCAAGCTCTAGTGGAAAACATATGTCTCTCCTGATAATTCCACCTGAGATTTCCAGTGCCGTATTAACTATGCAAACAAGACAGACAAAGCCCATGAAAAACAATGAAGGGAAGCAGAATAAAAGAATATGTAATAAGGAGAGACTACAGCTTCTCATTTAAGCTCTGCTGATGAGTGGCACAGTTTCTGTTCGTAATATTTGACATCAAACATAAACAAGGAAAGAAAATGCCTCAGTTGGCTATGAATGACTCTGGCTCATGATCACAGCACCATCAACCTGGAATAAAACAGGGTCTCCATTCTAAGCTCAAGCTTTCATTTTGAGTGGACGGCTGAGAGTCAAAGCTGTGCTTATAAATAATAGAGAGAAATGCCCCCCCACCATCAAGCAAGCACACTTTGCTGGAAATAACCAAATCATCACATCAGCTACATCAGAAATTTAAATTCATATATACAAAAAGAATTGACCCTCCTGCCCTTGATCCATGAGCACGGAGATCCTCTGGTGAAAGGTGGCTGTGTTCGAAAGCCTGGCAAAGGCACAGCTGGAGTTCCTGACTCACCACAGCATGCCGAGTGGTTCGGCATGCATGGAGGGTACACTGAGCAGTGACACAGCAAGGAAAAACCAACCCAGCCTCTCTGGCAGCGTGCAAACAATTAGACACCCACTGCTCCCGGAGTGACGTCTGCTCCTTTTGCAGCTCTGTTCACGGTTCCCACTCACGTTTGTCTGCTCCTCTCTTTCCCATCTCTTCCATTCCAAGCCACAAACTCCACGCAGGAAGGCCCACTCTTCTTTGTTCCCCGGTGGCTCCCCCGCACTAGGCCCTGCCTGGCCCGGAGCAGGTGTCCAGTACTTTCTTAGTGTTGGCTCTTATTCGATGCTTGTGGAATGACTGATTCAATTAATGTAACTCAATTATCATGGAAGTGGTCGATGTACCTGTTAATCAGGAATTTCCCACAACACATTATCCTAAGAGTAACAGGTTACTAAATTGAAATGTATAGAGATCATTAAAATTCCCATATCATATTTAAGACATTCTAAGGAGCAATGGTTAGTACAAACAGCCCTTGGATGTGGCTAAGATTATTTCTTCTTAAGTAGAAGACCTAACTTCTGACAAACCCTTTGGTAGGTTAGTCCATTTTCTACTGCTAATAGTCGGGTAAGTTATAAAGAAAAGAGCTTTATTTTAGCTTACACCTAACATTGAAGGTCAATAGGCTGCATCTGGCGATGGCCCTCTTGTTGTCTAGAGGTCTGAAAGAGTGCAGACATCACATGCTCCTGGCAAAGAATGTCTCAGGCAAACTGTCTGCTCTCCAGATAGTTCATTAACACATAAATCCACTAATCGTGTAAGAACCTTAGTCTATTCCTGAGGGCAGAGTCTTAACCACATTTTACAGGTCTTCCCTCTTACAGTCTCATAATAGAGATTAGGTTCCAACATAGTTTCAGCGGGGACAAACTACAGTCAAACCAAAGCATCACTGGAAGTCAGTCTGGCTCTCCTAACTTGCGCTGTGCATAGGGAGTGTTGCAGTGATGTGACTGGGCAGGTCACAGAGGCCAAGGCATTGCCCTCCCACGCTTCCTTATCACCAGTCCAGTTGGAGTCCACATACTCACCTCAGAGTGAAGCAGCAACAGCCATACAACAACAAATATAACTAGGCTGCTTTGTAAAAGAAGTCCTTATAACTAAAAGTCATTTACACTGACATTCCAGAAATCAGAACCCAAGACTGATCCTCAGTGGTACTCTAGGACAACTTCTACTCGAGGGCCATATTTTTAAATGGGATAGGCAATGCAGAAAAATGGAACGCATTATATGCTCATAAGCACCTGTGTGCACCAGGCAAAATACACTGAACACATTCGCTGGACAGCTTTGGAGCTGAAAGATAGCACATATACGCATCAGTAACTGACCTATACAGCACCAATGTACAGATAAAGCCTTTCTACTACATTCAATGATATTATTAAAAATAGAGGTGATAGATGTCTGTAATCCCAGCACTTGGGAGGTGGATGTAGAAAGATCCAGAGTTCAAGGCCAGACTTGGCTACATTGAAAATTTGAGGCCAAACTGAGTTACATAAAATCCTGTATTAAACCTCCAAAGCTAACTAATTAAATACACAAATAAATTTCTCCTGGGGTTCAATTTTCATTTTGATTAGTGTAAGTTACTGTGGATTTCAAAGAATACAAAAGCAATTTTGAAATCACATTTCATTTCCACTGAATTATCTTTAGAAATATATTTTAATAAATTGAGCACTTGAACCCAATTTGGTATTATACTAGTAAATGTTTCTAAGCATTTACATTACTCTTATGGGAAACAACTGTAAACTTAACTTGGCATTTTTTTCATAAACAATGAAAAAGAGGGACTAAAATTCTCACACTAAAAATTTCTGTGATGGACACATGTTCCCTTTCATTTGTAGTGTCTAGCTCGAAATCCTTAGATACGAGACTATACCCTGATGTAACCGCAGTCATAGGTATCTCTACAAAGATATCTATGTATATGTAACAATAACGATCAAAGAGGAGGACAAGAAATTGAGAGGAGTTGGGAGACACGGGAGGAGCTGGTGGAGACTGGGAGGGCTGGAAACAAGGCAAGAGTGACAAAAAATTTTTAAAGTCCTGCTGTGGGTGACAAAAATGAAACCGCCTGTTTTCATCTGCTCAGAAGGTATTTGGAAGTTAAATTCCTAAGTATGCTAAGAAGACACATTTATTCCTAAAATGATGAAGAAATAGATGAAGGTGCGTACAGGACACTCAGGACCTCCTGAGGCGCCCATTCAAACTGCCAGAAGAATGACACACAAACTCCCTCCTTCAGCATCCAAAGATGCATTTGGATTTGTGCAACTGATGAGCAACTGGGTCCAGACACAAAGCCATCTCTGACTTTAATTTCCCCACTAACTACTGGCTACGTCAAGAATAGCAGTAGTTACCGCTCACAAGCTGCGTCCCTAACCCATGTGTTTTGATGGACTTCTTTGGTCTTTATCTTTATATTCAAGTTTTGTTTCACAAGAGAAGGTCAGGATCTTAATGCCTTGAATGCTTATGGGTTTTCTGTTTGCAGACACCACAAGAATGTCCAACTTTTTGCCTTCTCCAAGTCACATTAGAAAAAGAATTGTCACTCAAAAACTATAAAGTTGGGGCTAGACAGATGACTCAGTGGTTAAGAGTACTAGCTACTCTTGCAGAGGACCAGAGTTTAGTTCCCAGCACCAACATGATGGCTAACCACCATTTATAACTCCAGTTCCAGGAAATCCAACACCTTCTTCTGGCTTTTGTGAGCACTACACACACAGGTGCACTTACCTACATGCAAGCAAAACACTCATACACATAAAATAAAAATTTAAAATAAAAAACTACACAATCAGGTTACAAAAATGCAAACATACAATGTTTTAAGTAAGTTTACAATTTTGTGTAAAGCCAGATCCATGGTTATCTTGGACCAGCGGTTGAATACCTCTATGAGACCCACAGAGTCTACATGATATGTCATAAGCAAGGAGAAGTGCATGAGCAGAAGCCAATATTCGCTCAGAGAGATCACTTAAGTTGCATTACATTAACTAATGAGCCATTAAAGTGACTGTGTCCATGTCAACAGGTCTTGCAGTTGTTTTAGTAAATACCAATGTGACTTTATAAATAGAAAAGAAAAATGTTTCCTTTGACTAATAAATGCGTTTTCAGATGCCCATAATTTCCTGGGGTGGAAATGGAGCTGCCCTCATCATTTGAAAGAAGGCTACATTGGCATGAGCCCAGTGTGTGTTTCAAGTAGACATAGACAAACCCAAGCCATTGCTACTGTGAGTAACAGAGCGTCCTCTATTGTCTGCTTTCATCAGAGACTTTTTACAAACTGGTTCATGTGTCAAGGAAGCAAGAAGAACAGGTGTGAGACAAAAGCTTGAAGGACATGACTAATAGCTTTCAAAGGTCCTAGCTAAGCATGGGGACATCTGTGACTAGACTCAGAAGGCTCCAAAGGTGCCCATGCTCCTGTAAGCAAGCCTAGTGACACTCACTGGGGCATTAAAGAGAAAAAGGCATGAAAACAGGAGAGGGGTAGGTTGGGGAGACGAAAAGGATTAATGAGAGGGAGACAGGAAGGACATGGCAAGTATAGTCAACACATTATGTGGCATGCATGAAACTGTCATGATGAAATCCATTATTATATATAATTATATATGCTAATACAAATTTTTTAAAAGACAAACAAACAGAAAGGCCCAACAACATAATTGGATCAATGTAGCCAAGTTCCCACACAGACCCACAAAATACCATCAGTGATCCAGACACTCGGGAACATTCTTATTTTTCTTCCTGAGTTTGCACCACGGTCACTGGCTCAACATTTCACTGCAGGGCGTTTACAAAGGGGTCAGGAGCCCCGACGCTGGCCGTGCTGTCACTAGCTTCCTGGTAGGATTTCAGAACTCAGTTTCTTCACCCATAAACTAGAACAAAAATTCCCTCTTCTTTTATTTCATCACAGGGATGCCTCTGATGAAAGGTTTAACTGGCAACCAAGCAAATAACCCACTTTACTAGGTCAGGACTGGTGCAACTTGATCACAGGAGTATGTTCCTCCCAGCAGTAAGGCGTCTGGGAAACTGGAACAAGTTGGTGCCTTCTGAGAGATGGGCAGCTCAAGGTCCCCAGTGAGTCTGTAATTCTTTGGCAAAAATCTAGTTATTCCTGATATGTGTCACTGAGGGCTATGCAGATTGTCAAACCACAAGTTAAAATGCCAGGGTGGCATTTGGATACTGAGAAGGGGACACTGCACCTTTGTAGGCACTAAGTTCCCAACCAAGCCTAAAATGTAAACAGTGACATTCACTCAACTCCATGCATCCTGGGTGACAACAGGTTAGGGTATTTGTTTTGAATGTTGTACAACAAAGACCCAGCATGAGTTTCTCTCTGCCTTTTGGCTTATTTAGGCACAGTCTATTCTAGAATCATACACTGCTCCCAAAGAGCCAGGCCAGCTGCCAGGCCTGACCTTCATCGTTCAGGGTACAACTCTGTAAGACCTAGCCAGGGTAACCTTCCTGAGCAACTCCAGGAGATACCACTCCTGCACACAATGCAGAAGCCCTGTGTTCAGCTCCATCCACAAGGACAAGGACTAAACAAAGTCACAGGTGGCAGACATATGACCAGCATGCACTGTGGTGGGTCTCAGAAGAACAAATGTCAAAAAGAAATGCTTTAAGCTTGTCCTGGAGATCTAAAGCATGAGAAATCACAACACAGGGGTCATCTGGTTGTCTGCTCCCCTAATCCCCAGAAGCTAGCAGCTAGGCCACGTAGAGATGGGCATCCATACTAGTGACACACGTCATGTAGAGATGGGCATCTACACTAGTGACACATGAAGGGGACTGACAAGGAGGCTTGCAAACAGCAATGAACACGCAAACGCCTGAGAGTCAAGGGCAAGCACTACAATCTCCCTGGCCAAAGCTTTAACTTTGGGACCATGAAAAGAATGTTACCTTTCTCTGTTGCATTCTGAGCCCCCTCAGGGAGTCTGGGTCTCACAGAGGTCCTTTCTGAGCTATGCTGGGCCTCAGACTCAGTGGGATGTCAGTGATCATTCCAGGGCCCGGCCTGGAGAGTGGGTCACTTCACACCTGCTCTGTAATATGACCTCTCCTCTCCGTACTACAGAGTGACCTCAGGCAATTCCAACCAGTACACCCTGTGGAAAGGTTGGGGAACCCCACAGCCATCCCTACTCTCCTGTCTCCAAATGGCTCTTGCCTCTGAGCATTTCTGACAATGTCAGTACTAAGGTTATTTGCGATGCCCTGTTGGGGGTAATGCCTGGGACCTTCTGGGACTAAGCTAACTTCTCTGCACCTCATTTCCCACTATTTCCAGGCAGCATGACCTTGCTGCAGCAGGGATAAGGAACTACTTAAAAGTAGCCTGGGGGCTGGAGAGATGACTCTGTAGTTAAGAACACTAGCTGTTCTTGCAGAAGACCTGGGTTTGAGTCCCAGCACCCACGTGGCAGCTAATAACTGACTGGAACTGGAGAGATGACTCTGTAGTTAAGAACACTAGCTGTTCTTGCAGAAGACCTGGGTTTGAGTCCCAGCACCCACGTGGCAGCTAATAACTGTCTGGAACTGTAGTTCCAGGGGATTTCAGTTCCTTCTTCTGTCCGCCTAGGGCACTGCACGACAGGGTGCACTTACACACATGCAGGCAATACACAAATACACATAATATAAAAATAATAATACTTTTTAAAAAGAAGAGTGGCCTGGGCAGACCCAGTTCTGGCAAAGCCCAGCCCCTCCACCACTGCAGAGGCCTGTCACAGCTGACCTGCCTTTCCTGCCTCACTCTGTCACCGTCCCACGCCCACACAGGTGTCCTTTCCTCCAGACTGCTGCGCATCCTGCTCTCCTGGTCGGGAAGGGCTCTTTCCACAGCACCTGATGACCTGGTCAATGCTACTGATCATTCAGGTCTCGGCCAACACATCACTTCCTCTAGATCCACGTGGCTGCCCCTCCTACACACCCTGGGATGGCCAGGACAGGAAGGTACCGAAAGTCCCGGAAGGATTCTCTTACCGGGGTTTCTCCCCCAGGTCTGGGTTCCATGAAGGAAGAAAACACGGTACTCCCCATTCCTAGCACAGAGACTTTAAGCTGACAAATCCCCACTGGACATTTGCTAATGGAACGAATGCCTAATTTGTCATTCACTGTCCCCATGTATCTTTCATGGCACTCCCGGGCTGGGAAGGCTCCAAAGCACCCTACTCATCACTCCCAGCTTAGCCACAGTGCCATGGTCCCAAGAAAATCCTCCTTACAGGGCCTCTGTTCCCTTGGTACCAGGAGCGGTAGGTACATTTTACTCTACTTCACACCCAGACATACCTGCAGCTTTTCTGTCTTTTCACCCCCAAGAGACAGCAAATGGCAAGATCCACAGATATTGGGGGATCTTAGGTTGTAGAAGAAACCAAAACTATTCTGAATTCCCCACCCACTTTTGAATTCCATGTCATATTTCAGTGTAATGAATATACCAAGGATTTAATGTTCAATATTGGGAGCCTCCACTTACCAAATTCTGTTTTATTTGCTTAGTTTAATTTTCAGTGCACACAGAAGCTTCCATCTCTCTGGAGCTGGAGTTACAGATGGTTATGACCTGCCTGACATGGTGGCTAAGAACTGAATGACGGTCCTCTGGAAGAACAGTATATCATCTTAAGCACTGAGTCATCTCTCCAGACCCTAATTTTAGGTTTTTATAAATAAAATAATCTGCTATATAAAATGCCACCTTCACATTAATACAACTAGCCCAAACTAAATATACCTATACTTGTGATGGTCATTATGAAGGTGACTAGACTCAGCATTCCCTAGAAGACAAACCTCTAGTCACATCTGGGAGGACATTTCCAGAGGCTTCACTGAAGAGGGAAGACCCAGTCTGAAATTGAATGACACCATCCCATGAGCTGAGGGCTCAGAGTGAACAAAACGGAAAAAAGGCACCAGCCTGCACATCTCTGCTTCCTGACTCTGGCAGAACTGCGACCAGCTGCCTCGCACTCCCCCGACCCTGGCCATTCCCCTCAAGCCACCAGCAAGTGGCTTTCCTGCCTTAAGTTCCTTCTTGTCAGGTAGTCACAGCAGCAGAGAAGTAGCAAATGCATTCCCAAATGCTCTTCTTGATGAAAACGCCAAACCCTAGCTAGGAAATAAGTGGCTGGTAAGCCAATTTTTAATTTAAACTATACGAAGTGCCACACTCGGATTAAACAGGATTTCTCATAATAGCACGTTCAGAACTGGGGGAAGAAAATGAGAAAGCAGAAAGTGGCCTTCTCCAGGGAGGTGAGCAGACTTCCTCCATCACTTCCTCCACTCTGGGGAAACCATCACTGCAGAAAGGTCTGTTCAATTACTGAGTAGCTACTGCACACTGTGGATCTTGCAGATGGCCGATGCCACTCTCGGGTTGGGAAGGCCTGATGTGGTTAGACAGCACACTGTGAACACACACACCCTTTCCCCCTCTCTCTCCTAAGCAAGCCACGATGAAAGGAGAACAACCACCAAAGTGTGGGAGCAAGAAACAGAAAGACCAAGATGTCAGCAGCGTTCTGCAGACAGCTGAGCCAGCAGGGTAAGAACACTCAGGCCTTTGCACTTGCATCTGAAAGGGGAGGAGGGGAGGGAGGCATCAAGAGAGGGCAAGGACTGATAGGGGATGGAGTGGGGTGGGAGTCAGAACCAGCACCATGACGGATTAGGCCTTTATAGAGCTCTAAAGCCCATTTCATTGCCCACACTGCAGGTCAGGAAAGATGACTTCTTATCCCCCTGATAGAAATGCAGAGGTGCTCTTTAAAAAAATCAAGGGGTGGGCTTCACATTCAGAGAGCAGGGGTGAGGTTCACACTGAAAACCCTGGGGGCTGGTATGAGTCATCCCCTGCACCAGGAGCCCCACCCCCACCCCTTTCTGCCTCCACCTTTCAAACTCAGCTTTCAGAACACTGGCCTCAGCTCCTTCTGAAAGTCAGCCAGCTCCAAAGCTGGGTAGGCCAAGGCTGCAGGGGGACCTTCCTAGGATGAGCTACTGAGTGACCCATGGAGTAAGTCATACACTTGCCCAGGGGTACAGAGTCCTTCAGAGAAATGAGAAGAGGAATCAAGGCTTCCCAGTAAACATTTGAAACATTTGGAAAAAGCCTCCAACACCCAACAAAGTTCAAAACAGAAATAAGGAACTTATATTTTCAAACCCCAAACCCCCAAATCCAAGAACTAAAATAAAGCAGCAGCACCCTAAAAGGAGAAACCAAAAATGAGGAATATGTCTTCAAACTAAAACTGAGGCAGCAAATTTTAGGTGCGTAGGGTGACAGACAGATGAAAGAATCTTTCTGCAAAGAGAACAGAAAACAAAGATACCCATGGAGGCAACCAAGAAAATCAGGAGCAACCCAAGAAGTCCAACATTGACTTAAAAATTTCCAAGGATAAACTTACAAAAAAAGAGAGAAAAATTTCTAAATGAAAGGTTCATAAAACCTAAAACAATGAATTAAAGTGCAAAATATCAGAAGATCAAGGATAAAGAGATCCTAGAAGCTTCCAGAAAGAAAAATAGGTCAACTGAAAGACCATCCAGCACTGGAGCCTGACTCTCTAATCAAAAGCAAACCAACAAGGCCTGTAATCCCAGCTACTTGGGAAGCTGAGGCAGGAGGATGGTGGGTTCTAGGACTTTTGGTCATCGCAGTAAGACCTGCTGTAAATTAAAATTTTGAAGTAAGGGAGTGATGGTTTAAGCTGCCTCAGACACCTGCCGTGGTTTCAACACCAACAAACACACACACGTGCATGTGCATACACACACACACACACACATACACACTCTCACACATATACACACTCACACATATATACATACATACACACACATATACACACTCTCACGCATACACACACGTGCGCGCACACTCACTCACACACACATGCACACTCTCACACACACATGCACACTCACACGCACATTCATACACACTCACACACACATATACACACACTCACACACACACACGGAAAGAAGGAAAGAGGGAGAATTCTTCCATTTTTAAGGGAAACTTGTTTTCAACTCAGAATTCTAACTCAGGCCAAACCAGCCATCAGCAAGGCCAGGATAAAGGGGTTTTCTGCATGCTGCCTTTGTACTTTCTCTAAGCTATAGAACATGCTCTCCTGAGGCAGTGGACTGCCCAGAATGAGTTCACTAACAGACAGCAAAGCAAACAGAAATAAAGAACTTTGCGCAAACACACACAGGGAGAACTTGAACTATCCTAAGCACTCTCCAATGAGGATGCGGCCTTTCTCCTGATACCCAGTTTCAGCCTGGGTCCAGTAAGAGGCTCCAACACAGGAGAAAAAGAAAGATCCTGAAGTCTACAGTGGAGAGCAGTCTAGGGGACCATCAGGCAAGATCAGAACAGAAGGCTGCAAAACAAGAAAATCACTTGCAACTCAGATGTAAAGGTTTACTGGGGGGGGGGGGGGTAAGAGAGGTGACATGTCTGACAGGTCAGCCAGGGAGCCAGATATTTGCTTTTTATCTGAAGGAATTTTCCAGGTATGCTGGACAGTTCAAAAGATCAACTAGAAAAAATAATGCTGAGAGTGACAAGTGAAGTAAAACTGCCTAAGAAATGTTCGGCAGGGGAGACAGCTCAGTCAGTGAAGTGCTTTCTCTGTATGCATAGGGACCTGAGTTCAAAATCCCCAAAACTCACACTAAGAAGTTGAGGGTGAGGGCAGAGCCTGGTGGCATGTGCTTACAATCCCAGTTGGAGAGGCAGGGCTGGGAGCCGACTTCCCAGCCAGACAGCCACGCCACTCGGTGAGCTCCAGTCTGATGAGAGGCTCGAAAGACAAGGTGGAAGGCTCCCAAGAAATGATGCTCCAGGACATCCCTTGGCCTCCACATGTATCTTCACATGTGCACAGAAACAAGGATATAGACACATGCACAGAGAAGGGTAAACGTGTCTTAGCTCAGCGGTCGACAATATTCACACAGCTACAAGGCTTTAGCCAAAATTGTACTATGATTACACTGGAAGCAGAGTAGACAGAGTGTATGTGAAAATACAAACAGAAATAAAGAAGAGAGGACGAACCAGCAAGGACAGTCTCCGGGAGAAGGGGCTCCAATGAGGATCCCTCCTGATCCCCAATTCAGCCTGAGTCCAGTCTTAGACTGCTAAGTCAAGGCATAGCACTTCAAGACTGTTAGGTAGCAAAGTCTAAAGATGGCTAAGAACCTAATATAATCATAACTGCTCTGAGAAACAGAACCGGGGAGTAAGGGGATGTAACAAAAGATTACTGCATTTTTATGAAAAGTCCAGCAGAATTAGTTGATATGAAAGGTGTATGTGTATGCGTACATGTGAATATATGTCTGTGTGTGCACGTCTGTGTGTGCATGAATGTATGTCTCTGTGCGCGTATATATTATGTCTGTGTGTGGAAGGCAGGGATTATCAAAGTTGGTCACTCCAGTTTTAATTTTTCTTTGACTCAAGTGATATTTGACAGAATTTTTAATTGTTTCTAGGAACACAGAAATAAAGTGTCTTCAAATTGCAACAAGTTCTCTGAAGAATATATCTGAAATCAAAATTAACAGATGCTGTTGTCTGAATGTGCCCGTCAAAGTTCCTGTGTTGGAAGCTTTGTCCCCAGTGCAACAGTGGTGGGGACAGGCGCAGTGGAAGAGCTTGGTCAGGCTCCCCCCTCAGGAATGGATCCGTGCTTTCTGGGGAGTAGGCTAGTTCTCACTGAACGGGCTTTGTTACCGTGAGTCTGGCCCCTCCTCTCCCCTGCTCTTCCCCCACGCTCCCGTACGTCACAAAGGCCCTTGCCAGGGCTGGCACCGTGTGCCCAGACTTCCCGGTCCAGAATGTGAGCCAGTAAGTCTGTTCTTTGTAAATTACCCAATTGTAGACATTTTGCTACAACAGAAAATGCATGGGGGCTAGAGAGAGAGAGATCTGCTGTCAAGAGCACTGATTGGTCTTGCAGAGGACCGGGGATCAATTCCCAGCACCCACACGGCAGCTGAAAACCATCTATAATTCCAGTTCCGGGGATCCGACGCCTTCTGCTGACCTCCATGGGCACTGCACAACATGAGTGCACCTACCCACAAGTAGGCAATGCATTCATACACATAAAGTACAAATAAATAAAGTATTAAAAAAGAAAAGAAAACACATGATGGTAATAGGTAAGCCCTAGATCAGGTAGCCAGGAACAACCTGACCGAGGTGACTGTAATGACAGAGAAGATGCTGGGTGGGGAGGATGGAAAGATGGCAGAGCCTTGAAGCAGGAGGTGGGGGTCTCAGGAAAGCTGGTAACAGCTTGGTGACTTGGCCAAGTGACAGTCTCTTGTGATCCTTCAGTGGAAACACCTATACTCAGACCCAGAAGCCAACTCCACCCACTGTGCGATGTGGCAAATGCCCTCCTGAAAGACAGTGGTACTTCCTCAAACACCCAGGCCTGCAGCCCACATAGCACATCTTTCATGCTCCACCCTACCCCGAACAGTCGCACAGCCACCTTAGAAGAGGAGAGAGTCCAACTGACACTTCACCTAAACACAAAGAGCCACCCCTGGGTCGAAAGGGCACACACAAAAGGAAGTGAAATATGATGAAACTGGGTCACTCGACAACTCAGAAATGGAACCCAGCCTGGATAATGAATGCCTGCAACGGAAAACAAAGGCTGCTGTGGTGGCCTCTGTGGGGGTAGGAGCCTCTGAGGGGATGAAACCACCATGGTTACTAGGAAAAACTTCCTTGTCTAACAACTAGATAGAGAAAGCGGGGTCTCCTTCGGTGAAGCGAGTTAACTTAGTCTTCTAAGGCAAGGCTTCTCAGACGTGTTACATAACTGAGCGTGAGGGTCTTGAAAAGTCTGACAACAGTGAAAGGTTTCTGATTACACAGGGGCCAGACATTAATTCAAAGTCACACATGTAATGAATCCTAATTGTTTCTGGGCAGTGCTCACCTGTATTATATTGTACAACTTCACCATGGACTTGGCTCTGAACACACACACACACACAGTTGATACATGCCTGAAACACAGTGCAGATTCCAGATTATATGTCATGGGTTGCTGTGTGTTGTACTATAGAAACTTTTCTAGAAACATAATGACTTAATTACGGAAAACAAAGACTCAAGATTTCCTACCATCATTTCTCAGCACACACCAACTTAGCATATCTTTGGGGTGTACTGTGTTAGAATGGCTGATGTTTAATACTGCTGTTTGGGCTGGAGAGATGGCTCAGCAGTTAAGAGCACTGGTTGCTCTTGCAGAGAACCTGGGTTCAATTCCCAGGATGACTAACAACCATCTGTAACTCCAGTTCCAGGGAATTCGGTGCCTCTTTTGACCTCCTCGGGCATTGCACGACATGGGTGCGCTTATATACATGCAGGCAATACACTCATACACATAAAATAACAAATAAAACATTTAAAAATTGTTGGCTTGAGTTTCATTTTAAAAAATCATTCAGTGAATTTTGACTTGGGATTAGGGTAGCTTTCTCTCACAACCTCTAAAATGGATCTAAACATATTTCTGCATTTGTACTATGTATTTCTGTGGAGTGATGTTCTCAGCTTTGACAATTACAAGTTCAAAACACTAACTCTGAAAAACACTAGTAATGCCGTGCCCTGCTCAAGCAAATACTCAGGCAAGATTTAACTATTTATGTAAAAATAAAGATGTTTATCCACCTCATTAGTATGCAAATTTGCTTTGTCTTAAGCAAATAGTAAAGTTATGTATATACCAAAACATTGGTTTAAAATCAATTTCCTTATGATTTATTATGAGTAAATGTTTGACCTGAGTACCTACTTCAAAACTCTATGAGCTACATCACAGAACAACCCTAAGCCCCATCCCCACCCATCAACTCCAACAGTTCTTCCCCAGCAATCTCATACTCTGAAATCGGCAAGAACTGAGCCCCCTGACAGTGCTGGTCCTGCGCCACCACTCAGCCTGCACCCTACGTCAGTCTGCGGCTCAGCCCCGGAGGAGCCTCTGTGGGTAATCTGCCTGGGGAGGGGGGACGGACAGGCCCATCAAATCCAACATGACTCAGGCTGTTGCATCCTCAGCAACACTCACCCTGACTAATGACAGTCCCAGATACTGCCATCATGAGTACCTCCCACCTGCCAAGTGACTCGATCCTCCCAGATTGGACCTGCAGTCTTCCTTGAATCTGTCGTCTTCCACTCCCATGCTCTCCACACCACACACTCTGCAGTGGTGTCCCTGTTGGTCTCCAACCCCTGATTCTTGCTCCCCTAATTGTTATGGAGGAACGAATGGGAAGCCGACAGACAGCATTGGACAGACGTGTAGCTGTTAAAGTTTTAAGCTCCGGAAACACTATCTCATCCTTGCCACCTAGCTCCAGACATACCAAAAACACCTGAAGCTCATTCCCACCACAGGACCTTTGCATGTGCTCTTTCCACTGCCTGGGACACTGCACTCCAGAGTTAACTTGCTCCAATTGCTCCCTGACTTGCTCTTCCAGTGGACACTCAAAATCACCTCCTGAAAGGCCAGCACTGGTCACTTCAGCACCTGTTGCCACTAACCCTATCCCAGATTCAGTTTCCTTTACAACATCTATCTCCCCTTAATATTTCATAGATTCTTTGTTTTTCCACCACTTCCAACACGAGCATAATTTCTCTGAGAACAGGAATCTTAAACTTCCATGTACTATGTGAAGTCCTGCCACCTATTAATAGAACGGCGTCAACATACAGTAGAGACTCAATGTCAAGAGCAGATTTTGAATGGATACCTTGAAAGAAAAGGAGGGATAAGCCAGGCCCGGTGGCACAAGGCTGCAATCCCAGCTAGTCACAGGCTGAGGCAGGAAGATTACAAATTCAAGGATAGCCTGGGCAACTAATGAAGATCTCAAAATTTTTTAAGTCTGGATATGTAGTTCTGTGGTAGAGCATTTGACTAGCATGTGAAGCCCTAGGCTCAACCTCCAGCACTGCAAAGTGAGAAAAAAGACTGGTGGAAACACTGCATGATCCCAGAAACCGCTTCATAAACCAACCTCACCTCTGGCACTTTGCCCAGTACAGAAGCCCATCTCCCCTCTCTCTGTCCCTGCTCTACGTAGAGGGATTCATGACTGCTACTGTGTACTCTGTGTTCACATAAATTCTCAGCAATCAATCTGTAACAGTTCCCCAGTTTTTATCAGTTCAATTGCACTGCTTAAGTGTAATTTTTTATTATTTAATTTTTAAATTAATTTATTAAAATTTAATTTTGTTATGTATGTAAGTGTACTGTCTGCATAAATGTAAGGGCACCAACGTCACGCAATGCCCTGAGAGATTAGAAAAGGGCTTTAGAGCGCCTGTAACTAGAATAAGGAACAGCTGTTAGCTGCCATATGGGTGCTGGGAACCGAACCTGGATCTGCAAGTGCACTCAGTGCTTTTAATGGCTGAATCATCTCTCCAGCCCCTCAATTGCACTTTTTGCATATTCGCCACGCTTTCTCCTCCCAGTCCCCAGGCCTCTCACCTTGGTCTCTTCTGTTGCTTTCCATGAACAGGAGACTTCATAGAGAACAGAGGTTTGCTTGCCTGTGGTTACAGTGGCTGGGAAGTGCTGGGGCCTGGTGCCAGAATCAGGCGAGTTCCTCTTGCTGCAGCTTAACATGGCAGAAGGTATCACACAGGGACACAGAGCAGGACACCAGCTCAGGGCGACCTCGCCTCATCCTACTCATCATCTCTCAAAGTCCCAGATTCCAAATCTAATTAACGTGAACCTGAGGGTTGCGTTTCTAATGTGAACTTCAGAGGATACATTCAAAGCACAGCACCCCTCACCCACTGCTTCTGGCCTCTGTGTGGCAGTTTAGCACTCCCAACAGACCCACCTTAGACACATTCGCCTACTAACATGTTTCTCCCCCAGGAGACAGACCCTGCCTCAGTCATCCCTCTGTCCCCACCAGCTAGGGATAATGGCACACTCCATTTGTACTCATCTGGATCAATCGGGCAGCTTGAGGATAAGCATGTGCAGTAACAGCACAAAAAAAGACAGAAAAGCCAAATGGAGCTGAGGGAAAGTTATTACCTCAATCTGTGCAAAATCACTGGAGATAAGAGGTGCCTCTAAGGCCCGCAGCTGCTGAGGCACAGAGGAAAACTTGATTGGTTTCAAGAATGAGCATTGATCTGGTCAGGTCAGGCCTGCTTTTACTGGTGCTGAGGACCAAGCCTGAGAGACAGCTTCACAGAGAGTCACTGTGTCCATCAGAAAGCAAGCTGAGGCTATTACTCAAGAAACATTTGCTGAAGGCTCAGTATCTAAAGGGCCGTAGCTATCCTAATGCACTGAGTCCTTTCTACTTTCAGACCCTTCTTAAGCTAGCCCTATATTAGAAGATTCTCCAGCTCACCAAATTCATCAAACCCTTCTGAACATCAGCCCTTCAGATGGTCTGCTGGTCCAGGCATCCCATTCACACTTCCACTGCCTAAAACATACTCCAGGTAAGGCAAGTAAGGGAGCAGCGATTCTGAGAACACCAGGGCCCTCTCTCTGTTGACTCCTGGGTTTATCCTATGTATAAAGCTTTTCACACTGACCTCACTTTTAGAAATACACCCTTTCTTTTAAGCCTATACAACATGTTGCACAAAGCTTTCAGCAATCCCAGATCTCCACTTTGGCCTAAACTATTAAGACCTGAGAGACTGGCATGCAAGTCAGAACCATGATGTCATCTTCTGATCAAGTCATCAAACCACTCCATGTCTCCCCAGTAGAGGGTAAGCTCTGAGACAAGTATAGACCCTGGACTCCTGGTACATGCTCTGTACCCAGCACCAGGCTGAACAACTACTCAGCGGTGTCTTCTGAGGTCCCAGGTTGGACAAAGACAAAGCAAGGAATTTGGACTGGTCCAGTTATTTAAACAACAACAATCCTATTAATACAGAAACAGCCACCTCCCCAGTCACAGTGCGTTTACTCTGTCCTGGAGTCACCATGTGCACTTCTGTAAATGTGAGTCCTGACTACCTCATGGTATTCTTTACTGTGATTAAGTAGAACACTGATGGATGACTCAGCCTCATGATTCTTACCAAGGGCTCTGTCTAACAAGGTAGTGACTAGCCATATGCGGCTCTTGAATTCATATTTAAATCATTAAGAATACATTCACCGAGGGGCCGGGGAGATGTCTCAGTGGGTAAAGTGCTCGCTGTACAAACATGAGGATCCAAAGCCAAATACGGTGGCACAGGCCTGTACCCCCCAGTGCTATGGGCTAGAAACAAACCAGGCAGATCGCAGGGTCTCATTGACAGCCAATCTAACTGAAAATAAAAACTCCAGGTTTGGGGAGAGACACTGCCCCCCGAAAGGAGGTGGAAAGTCTTAGAGAAGGCACCTAACGTGGACCTCTGGTCCCCACACACCCATACAGGTGAGTGCACCACCCCAACACACACGCACACCTGCACACACCTTACACACAGGCAAACTTCTTCAGAATACACTCACTGAGTCACTTTACTCACATTTTTATTTGTTCAACGGTTCCAAGAGCCTACTGGTCACTGAAATGCCCAGGGCAAGCGCACAGCAAGTTCCTCAAGGCAAATACTCTACTGAACAGTACAGCAGGAAGTCACCCTTGGTGGTTCCATTCTCTTCAATGGGACTCAGTTCCCTTTTGAATAAAATGTGGACAACACATACATCTCACGTGCACCCCAAAATGTAATTGAGAGGCTGGGCATGGTGGTACAGGTTTTTAATCCCAGCACTTGGGAGGCAGAGATAGGTCAGTCTCTGAGTTTGAGGCTAGCCTGGCTTATACAGCAAGTTCCAAGTGAACCAATACTATACAGTGAGAGCCTGTCTCAAACAACAACAAAAAATGTAAATGAGGTGTTAACTGTGAAAATCACAGTTAACTGTAGTCACTTGGTCAAACCACTAAAGTTACAGCTTTGTGACTTCCCCTGGTGAGACTGGGATGCTTCTCTGACTCAAGGTAAGGACATGGAGTAGTTTTCCCAGGATGGAAACATTATCTTATGAAGAGGAGGACTCACAACTCCTTAAGTGCCCAACCCTTATGGTTCTCACACTTGAATGTGTATCAAAATCATGGAGAGCGTCGGGGAAGACTTAGCCATTCAAAGACTCCCATTCAGCAGGTATGGGTGGGGCCTGGGAATTCACATCTCTAGCTGCTGCTGCTGGCCCACTGGCCCCACTCTAATGTAAGCCAGAGGAACCATCAGAGCAGGGAGTGGGGGCAATGGACAGAACAGCACACAACATGTGCTTGACATCAAGTGAGAGGGGGTCAACCTCTGAACCAACCCACAGATGGCACTCCAAGGACTTTCATTGGGCTCCATCTGCACTCCAGACCTCACCCAAGATGCCTTGAAAATCAGAGGGTTCACGGTCTCCTGCCTAGGTAGCCATCTTAATCAGACCAATTTATAATTTATTGCATTTTAACAGCTTCAGGGGTAGAAAGGGGTGTGGTCACATAATTCTAGATGCTCTGAAAAAATTCTCTGCATAGAATTCTGGATGTGATGGTCATCAACAGTGAGTTCAGTGCTTAAGTATGCCAAAGTGACTTTCTAGGCTACAGAGGCAATGTGACCCCTGAAGAGGAGCTGCAGGATAAATTTCAGTATTGTGACTTTCAAGATAGTCATTCTGTTCCATCCTTTGCTGATCCAAAGCAACTATCATGTGCATACACAACCCAGATTGCTACCCACCACTTCCCTTACCAAAAAACAAAGCTTCTCCCCAGACTAGTGCCTGATCTTTTCCAATAGCTCTAATAATAGTAAATAATAGGCAAACATGGAAACTACTTAAATTAATATCAATATACAAATGGACAAACTGAGGCACACCCCCTCTGAAAGTGGCATACTACTCAGCAATAAAAAATAAAAAAGAATAACTGATGTTCATAGGAGGGATGATGCTCAAAACTTGATTGGACTGGATGAAGCCAGATACCTAAGACATCATGATATATGATATTATTACATGAACCTTTAGGAAACATAAATCTATCATGCCGCAGAGCAGATCAATCCTGGGGTGGGAGCTGACAGGAAACGGTCCAAACACACATCCTTTTAGGTTGAAGGAATCATCTAGATCTTGATTGCCACTGAAATCATATATACACAGATATGTATGTATGTCCATATACACACTTAACTACATGCATAGAATGCCTACATTTTAATAATAAACTACAATAAGTTAATTCTTTAAAAACAAGGTATGGAGTTGGAGGGATGGCTCAGATGTTAAGAGTAATTGCTGCTCTTCCAGAGGACTTGAGTTTGGTTTCTAGCACCCACGTGGCTGCTCACAATGACCTGTAACTCAGGTTCCAGGGAGTCTGGTGACCTCTTCTGGTCTCCATGGGCACAAACATGCTCATACATAGCCTCACAGGTAAACACGACTGCACATCATGAAAAAAGAAATCTTTTTAAAATTATTTTATTTATTTATTTTTGTGTGTATGTTTTGCCTGAATGTATATAAGTTCACTATATAGGTGTGAAGCTCACAGAGGCAAAGAGAAGGCATCAGATCCCCTAGAACTGGAATTACTGATGGTTGGTAGCCACCACGTGGTTGCTAGGAACCAAACCAGGGTCTTCTGCAAGAGAAGCCAATGCTGTCTCTCTCTGAGCTGTCCCTCAAGCCCCTGGACAAATCTTTCATTAAAAGTAAACCATCGCTTGCTTCACTGGGGTCACTCCATGTTCAGTTTAAGCTGCAGTACTGGCTGCCCTGTGAGGCCAACACCACAGGGCGGCCAAGGGAAGGTTTCCAAAGTGCTGACCCAGTTTGGCTTTCTAAACTTTAGGACTGTGAGGTTGCATTAATTCGTGATTTTTCAAAGTAAATAAAAATGAAAATTAAGAAAAACAATTTGGAAAGTAAGTTCCTCACAAGTAAAATGAGTGAGCTCAAAGACACTAGGCTCTGCAGAGACTACTGAACTGCCAGCCATTGGCAGTTTCACACATTTCCATTGTGAAAACCCAGTTTGGGAGCTGGCATTATACACCTCTCTGAGATCTGACTGAAGATCTCACTGGGACATTTCTTCATATATCAGTATTTTTTGCAAATGTATCATAGTAAGAACGTGTATATGTATCTGATCAGAGACTGTTTTCTTGACAGAGTTATCGCCTATGTGTATATTCTTAAGTCAGTCTTGTTTAGTTTTGCACATCTTCAAATTTTAATTAAGTCAGTCTGCAACACAGTGAGACTCCATAATTTTAGCATGTTATTTTGTGTTTATTTCATCCCAAATTACTCTTGTAAAATCCATCCATGGTATTGATTACAGCTGTTGTTTATCTTCACTGCTATGTTTTAGTCCATGGTGGGACTAAATGAACACTAATTTATTTATTCATTTTAATATTTCATTTATTATTATTCTTTTCTGTATTGCCTGCATGAATGTAAGTACACCCATGCTGTGTAATGTCTTTGGAGGTCAGAAGAGGGCATTGGATCTCCTGGACCTACGGACGGTTGTTAGCCGCAATGTGGACACTGGAAACCAGACTTAGGTCCTCTATAAGAGCAATCAGTGCTCTTAACTGCAGAGTGATCTCTCCACTCCCCTATTTTAATATCTAGGCACACATTACAGGCTATTTTTATTATCCCTATTACTTATAGAAAAATTAACACAGTATTTCTGGCAACTGCTATGCCCCACATGAATCCCTGAAGCCACCACATCTACCTCTTGTCTCCTCGGTGCTTTGTGCTGATACCACATCCACTCACCCGTGCAGTGCATGAAACGCTGAGTGTGCCTTTAATGGGCTCTTCTTTCCTTCAGTCTGTTCCTCAGGTTTCAAGTCCTAGATCTGCCCAAACCACTCCTATCCATCAAGGTCTGGTTTAAGCATGATCATATGAAGACCCTACAGTCACCTCCATCCACAGTACCACTGCCACACCCAACTAATGGAAAAATGAAGTATCCTTTCCAGAATTTTCCATATTGCTTCCTGAATGCTAGAGAGGCACTCTTTTATTATGGTCACGTCTCAGTTCCTGTTTTCCAATGGACAGCACTAAAATATTGCAGATCATGGGCAATTATTAGTCAATGCCAAAACTTTTTAGTCAAATTCAAAGTCCTGAAAGTAACTATTAGTACCTGGTACTAAGTCATTCCAAGCATACATTTAAAAGTTAACTTCAGCAAGGATGGAATGGCACTGATTAAAATGAAGCACCCTAGTGCTTACAGTAAGATTTGGGCTTCTCATTTGGTTCTTTTTGAAGCAGAGTCTCATTCTATAGCTCAGTCTATTTCTAACATAATGATCTCTTTATTTTTCTCACAGAAAACACAAACTATAACATTCCTGGGACACCCAATATTCTAGAATCATATGAGATCATGTGAAGCCAGGTGTCATAGCCCATACCTTTAATCCTAGTACCGAGGAAGCTGAGACGAAAGGATTGCCATAAATTTGAGGCCAGGCTAGGCTACTTAATGAGTTCTGGGCCAGCCTAAGCTACAGAGTAATACCCTGTTTCAAAAAAAAAAAAAAAGAAAGAAGAAACAAAGACCGTTTGAAAAGAAATACATTTTTTTAAGTTATAGCTCTTGAAAAGTATTTTAACCACAGAGACAAATAAGAAAAAACTCAAAACGTTTTTGACATTAAGAAATGCATCACAGACTCTAATAGATTATAACACAGAAGCAACAAATATTCAGAATTTAAAGAGCAGAGATGTTATCTTCCTGTTTTAAAAAAAAATGTATGCATGAAACGTGGCTACCACAAACAGGACCAGCAAATAGGACTGTGACCAGGCTGGACGTCTGGCTGCTCTTCCCATCTGAGTGATAAATAAGATGAATGCAGGCAACACTCTTGAATAATAGCAGATATAGCTTTCAAATATTTATGCAAAAAATTAGTTTCAAGGGATGTTCTTAAATAATAGGGGAATAGAGAGATGGCAGAGCTTGTAATGTGCCTGTCACACAAGCACAAGGACCTGAGTTCAGATCCCCAGCACCCTCAGGAAAGCCGAGAGTTGGGGGCGTACATCTACAACTCCAGTACTCAGGGGGTAGAGACAAGCTCATTGACAAGCAGGGCTAGCCATATTGATAAGCTCCAGGTTGAGTAAAGGACCACCTCAGAAACTAAGGTGGAGAGTGTAATTGAGGATCCCACCAACCATCAACCTCCAGCATCTACTATATGCACATACATGTGTGTGTACCTGTAGCACACAAACACCTACACAACCTATGCACACACCCCACTATCTCATGCACACAGGAGAATGCATGATAGGAAAAATGTTTGCAACTTATTACACTAATTAAGTTAAAATCCTTCATATAAAAAGAGCTCCCATAAATCATTAAGTAAAAGGTCAATTTCTCAAGTAAAAAAATAGACAAGGGTTACAGGTAAATAGGCACTGCAGGAAAAAAAAGATAGTTATATTGGTTCTTGAACACAAGAAAAATATTCAGTCTCAGATACATGAAATGTCAAATCATATTGAGATAACCTTTCTGTCGATTAGAGTTGCAAGATTAAAAAGATTTATAAAATCTTCAAAGACTGTAAAACCATAAGGAAACAGAGTCTTCCAGGCTTCTGGGAACTTGCTCATATAAACTCACAGCAATGGTGACAGCATGCACAAGACTCATGCAAACTCAATCAGACAAAAACCAGCACACAACTGGGAAATGGACAGGAGGACCCCAACCGTAGCGGATCACTGCCGGGTGAGGGAGACTTGGTCTTCTTTAAGGGAGTAATGCTGGACAGGCTGAACAGGCTCCAGTGGATGAACTCAAGCCAACTTACTCCACAGGCCTTAACATATATGACAGAATGCATGAAATTCAGTGGGAGGACAATGAGAGGGCGTAGACAGGGAGAGGGTCTAAATATGAGTACGATGCATTGTATGAAATGCACAAAAATTCAATAAAAATACATATTGAAAAATAATCTTCTTAGCAAGTATAGAGAAACAGACATGCTCACTGGCTCTGGGGGCATTAAGTGGGCAGACCTCAAGGAAGCACAATATGGTGATGTCCGTTAAGATTACAAATGCACACCCCCTCTGACCCAGCAACTCATCCTATAAAGATACTTTACATATGCGTGTACATGGTTCTTAGTTATAACACTGCAGATCCAAGTGCTGCGGAACTACCTCACTGCCTCCTTAGGGGACAGGTTAGATAATCTGAGGTATCCTTACAAAGGTGTTCTATGCATCTGAAAAACAAGAAAGCAATCCTCAAGATACCCATAGAATATTCACCATAGAACTCCATGCATTTGCTGAAATAGGCACCAGTTGAAAAGATGTGCAGAAACCCAAGCAGCCCTGGTGGCTTATGGGAGGAAGCTGGGGGTGGGGGTGGGGGTAGGAGGACCAGCGTGGGAAAGCAATTTTCAAAGGAAAAGAGACTTTCAAAGTGTTTACATTTTTGTACCTTCAAAGACAACTGCAGAAGTTGTCTTTTTAAAATAAATAAAACTTAAAATTAAAAAAACTTTAAAACAAGCTGCTCATTGGTAAAATAAGCGAGATATGGTCCTAAGACTTGGCTTCCTGCTCAGTCTAGCAGAATGTAATATAACTTATTTAGGGGCTTGCACAACTTTATAACAAGATAGAGTTGGAATAAACACTAGAAACACCAAGAGCTGAGATATCCAAAGTTAATTAGCACTCAGAGACCATGACAAGACACAGCTTGTTTTTAAGAGTAACTCAAGACTAGCGAGAATCTGCAGAAAAACCTTCACCCTTCACATCGCTCAGGTTAATCTAGAAAAATGATAGGCTAGCTATGCTCCTCTAACACAGTTATTTATTTCCCAACTTCAGGATTAAGAAATCTGTCTTGTAAAAAGGTAGCTTAGTAGAACTGCTTATTCTGCACGGCGGGGGGCATGCTGGATCCGAAGACACACCTAGCTAGCAAACAAGCTTTTTCTGGGGCTCAGCTCACTGGTAGCAGAAGGCGGGGCATGTTCATCAGAGAAGGAAGCAGACACTGCCTGGTCCTTACCTGCGAAGAACACTTGACAGAGACAAACCTGTTGATCACGTGTTATTAAGAGACCATTCTTGTATACTCCCCTCTGGAGTTCACAGGTAAATACTGTTTTCCACCCCCACCTCCACCCCACCCCTCCGCTGTGCACACCTGGGGGGCGGGGCGATGTGCACAATCCACCTGTTTATCTCCTACTCTCCAGTCTAGAAGCAAAGACAGTAAACCCAACCCTCAAGGGGAAGGAAAAACAAATCATTCGGTACCCATCTCTGGTGGCTGACCAAGGCAGCAGTGTTGAGCGTGTACCTAAACTGGTCCAGATATGCCTCCGTGGTGGGCAAAAATTAATCCAAGTTCAAGCACCACTGCACCAGCATACGTGAAAGCGCAGGCCAAAGACCTGCGAGTTCAGAAAGCCAGTGCTGAAGTTTGAGAGCTCTGGGGACATCCGCAGGTTCAGGAGAGTGAGGGTCAGCCGACCACCGCCTCACCCTGGAGGCTAGACACCCACGGCGAGGGTGACAGCCACCGGAGGCAAGTGCGTTTGGAGTAAAGTTGAAGTGGGTGTCTGTCTACCTGTTAGAGACAGGTGACCTGGCAAACGGATCCCCGACCACCGCCGCGGCCAGCTCGCCCTGGCCACACCCGGCCCCGGGCGCCCCAAGGTCACCTGCTCTCCTGGGGGCCCCCACCCAGCCCGAGCGCTCACCAGAACAGCAGGTTGGCACCCAGGAAGGCGAGCAGGCTGCGCAGCGGCCTCTTCCAGCTCAGGAGCTCGTCGGCGCGGCCCCCCAGCCACAGCACCGGCTCCCCGAGCAGCCAGGTCACCGCGGCGGCCACGCGGCCCGCGGCCTCCTCCACCTGCGGCCCCGCGCCCGCCGCCCCTTCCTCGGGCGCCGCCGCCGCCGCCTGCCCCTGTCCGGGAGCCGCGGGCCGCGCCGCCCGCTCCTCCGCCGCCGGGGCCGGGCATCCCGGCGCGCCGTGCTCCCGGGGCGCGGGGCTCGCCATCTTCAGCGGGGCTCGCAGCGGGCACGGGGACGGGGACGCGCGCCTGGCGGGGAGCGCGGGGACGGCGGCGGGCGGCGGGTCCGGCGCGGGGTGCGCACCGCGGGGCGCCGGCGGCTGGGTGCCTTGTGACGTCAGGCCGGGCCGCGCGGGGGCGCCGCCCGGGGGAAGAGGGTGCGGTCAAGTCCGCGCAGGGGCGGGGCGGGCCGCCGGGGCCTGTGCACATCCTGCGTGCGGTGGGTGTGAGCTGGGCGGCGTCCCCCGGGAGATGGGGGCGGAGGAGGGTCACCCCGTTTCCCTGCCAGCTGCAGACGCCGGCTGGAGGTCCGCTGCCCTGCGATGCCTCAGAAGGAGAGTCAGAGCTACGGATTCTTTTTTCTTTCTTTTTTTTTTTTTTTTAATTAAGACAGTTTACTTTCTTCATCAGATCCGGCAGTCGTTCATCCTGCGGTCATTGAAGAAAATATCCGGGTGCCCCTGGAAAGAGTATTTGGACCCTCGGGACCCATCCCCTCGCCCCTGTTCAGGTCCGTTGCAAGATACCATGCATTACCATAGCAGAGATCTTTGGCACGGTGGAAGAGACACGCTGATACAAACGCTGACTTGAGAGAAGAAGAAAAGCACATCGGGGTCAAGGAAGGACTGTCTGGCTCTCTGGTTTTAGGAATGAGGACACGCCAGGCCTCAGTGCTGGCGAAGACGCATCTGGTTAAGTGAGCACTGACTCCGAAGTGCGGCTGCTCTGTGCAGAGTACCAGTGAGCATGAGCGACGAGCGCAGAGACACAGGAACCTTGCGGAGTGGCCGCCTTGGCCGCACTCTGCACCTGTGGCACGGTTTGGAGGTGGTTATTCAGCCACCCTGTTCTCCATGTCACAAGTGGGTCTCAGGGCCGTGGTGGAGAATCCTGGGATCTCCCAATGGGTCGTTTTGGCGCTAGTCCTGGGTAACTGTGGGACAGAGGAAAGGACGGTTTATGCTGTCTTTTCGATATGTGCCTGTTTATTTTTCTCTAGAATAAAGTGCCCCATGTACAGTCGTGGAGTTCTAGCTACCTACCCGGCATCCTCTTGGTCATCCATTGCAGCCAACATGCTTTCACAAGATAAATGCGGTTCATTCCCAAAGCAATGAAAGCTCTTTGCTTCAAGGGAGCACTTGGGTTAAAGTTTCTAAAGCTCGTCTGAGTGGTCAGTATATACCTCTGAGTCTACAAATGTAAACATATATATATATATTACAGATTAAATGTGCAGTTATCTGAATGTATGTTGTATTTGAAGGGGACAAGTTTTCAAGGCTTACAAAAAGGTTTCTTGATCAACTACTATGTGCCCGATTCATTGCTGGACCCTGTGGATGTGGCTTCTACCTATAAAAGGCGCACAGTTCAAAAAGTACCAGTGAAAATTGTTAAATGTAGTGATGGATCTTCTCAGTGAGTGCCAAAAGGTTCATTTAAAATATGTATACAAAACGAGGTTTCAGAGGTATTAGGGTCTGAAACGGCCTCTGGTGACTTGTAAGTGGGGTTGGTCAGAAGGGGCACTGCCAGCTCTTAGGAGTTCAGCATGAAGAAGGCATGTATGGAGTTGGCATGGGAGAATTCATGGGGTTGCAGGAGAGGTCAGTCAGTGTTCTACAAGGATTTTGAATCATTCACCTGTGACCAGAGGTCTGCTTTTTAACCTGAACACAGTTGCTATTGTTCCTTGCAACTTACCTTTCTGGGAGCATCCAGGTGCGAAGCTGATGGACTAAGCGATGCAGAAACAACTCAGGCATTTTTCTCCACCTCCTTCTTGGCCCTGGCAGAGGAGCTCTGGGGAGATGAAGGCGCTTTGGGGTTTCATTTGGTCCTTGTTAGCTCTTGATACAGACCTGTGCTGAGACTGCTGGGCAGAGAGGGTGAGGAACCTGGCATCCCAGAGTTCAGACTCGGTGTCGATTTGCTTCCAGAGACAAGTTTGCAAGATTCCTCACTTTCCTCCTCCCCATGAAGTCTAATGACTGTTGGTTACCGAAAGTGGAAGAGCTAAGTAAGCCCTGGTTGCTATGTGTGCTTTGCGGTCCTTACTATCTCCCTTTAATGATAAGTCTCCTCCCAAAGAGCTCTGATTCTAGAGTGGTTTCCTCCTCTTCTCTTAAAATGACTGTGGAGAAAAGACTGCTCAAAACTGTTTTGCGTGAAAGACTGGACTAATTGCTTTAATCTGTCTGTTTTACCTTTGACCTCTAATAATTAGTGACATTATGAGATGGAAATAAATACTGTCTTTTCTTTGCCTAATTATCTTTGTGATGCCTGAGCAATTTATTCCTGAGACTACAGAAAACCTCTGTCTGGTGTGGCTGCAATACAACCTCAATGTTTAAAAGCTCTGGTGCTGGGTGGGCATGGTGACATGGGCCTTTAATCCCAGCAGTGGGGAGACAGGGGCAAGAGGATCTCTTTGAGTTCAAAACCAGCCTGGTCTATAAGAATGAGGGCTACATCCTGTCTCAAAAATAAACAAACAAATAAATACAAAGCACTGTGTTATCTTTACTCTTTAAGATGCCTTTCTGAATTTGGGCTTGATGTATGTTAGGGGGACAGTAAACAGTTACAATACATGCCTAGAAAGGCAAGGAAACCAAGAAGGCACCACCCCCCCCCCCAAAAAAAATAAAGGAAAAATTGCAGCCACTAATTCAGAAAATATTAGCTCTGGCAAAGGAAGGCATAATACACACAGGAACTGTTAAAAAGAGGCCACTTGCCTTTCTCTCCTAAAAGTAGGTAGAAAGCTTGTAACAGGAGGGAAAAAGGATGAATAATTAACTCCCAGTGCACCGAGTCTCGCTGGGCAAGATCAAACTGAGCCTGGAACACGGGGAAGTGCCCGGCATCACTGTGTTTCCCTACTGGGATCCTGCAGTAGGTGCATGGTTCTCCAGCCAAAGGAGCAGGGTATACATGTTAAACATGATAAGCATCAGCCCTGCCAATGGAGTATTTGTGGGTTACATTTGGGGGTTTTGTTTGTTTGATTTTTGTTTTTGATACAGGTTCCCTGTATCCCCAGCTGCCCTGGAACTCACTATGCAGATCAGACTGGCCTCGATCTCACAGAGCTCTGCCTGCCCCTGCCTCCAGAGTGTTGGGATTAAAGGTGTGTGCCACCACGCCCAATGTGAGTTAACTTTTTAAAAGCATTTCTAAGTTTAGAAATGTCTTGTATTCCTTAGTCCTAACATTCCCTAATGTCCCCCAATATCTTGCCCTAAGCACAGATAAATAAGAACATCGCATGACAGTAACAACAAATAAAATGGAAAATGAGATCCGATCCTTCCTCTCAGCCTCCTCTGACCCAATTTCCAAGACCAGTGCCTGACTCAGAAAAGTAATTCACTGTTTCCATTTCTGGTTGAATGTCTGCTGTCCTTGTAAGAACAAGAATATCCAAGCCAGAACTGTCTTTGACAAGCATTCTGTAAGGGACGTGCTTACCACAAAACAACCTCACACCAAGATGCTAGCCACAGAGACACCTGCTACCTAATACCTACAAGGGATTTCTTTTTTGTTTCTGTCCCAGAAGAGGTCGTATCTCCAGGTCACTTCAGTCTTAACAGTACAAAGGCTTACACATATATTTTGAGGCCCTTCTCAGAATCTCTAAAAGCTTTCATAGTACCTTTGTGCAAATTAGGAAAGGTACCCCTAACTCTGAGCAGTTATAGCCCCACATAAGGGCACACAGCTTAGAGAACAGCACAGGTTGGACTCCAGCCTTTGTTAGCTCCCTCTGTAAGTGTCCTTGTGTGGTGAAGAACCTGTCCACCTGCATATCCAGGGGTCGGTTGTCCCTTCACAGTGCTGAAGGCCTCCTGTCAGCAGAAATGGAGGATCTTGGGCTTGTTTAGACGTGAGAGTCTACTCCGGACTCCATATTCCCCAAGTAACGCTGGAGTCTTCTGCCCAGGGATCCTTTCTTGGGCTTTACCTCATTTTAGTACCAATATCTTTTCTTACATAAGCAAAAATTACAGTGTAATTTCCAGGTGTCTAATTTAAAGATTACTCATGTGCATCACCTAATCAACTGCTCTAAATCCCTCTGTTAGTGCTCAGTAGGAAAAGAAGAGAAGTTCAGAAGCACTGGGATCATCCTGAGTCCCAGAGTCTGTCCTTCTGTCCTCACTGAAGCTGAAGGCACACAAGAAATGTGTGCCCAGCTCTGCTGCTCTCTGTTACTTCAAGTCACTTTTCAGCAGACAAAGCCACTGGCCAAGCTTCCCCCGCAAAATTTTTTTATGGTTCCAAAATGACTTTAAAAAAAAAAAAAAAAGGAACAGTTCTTCACCTGCTGCTGCTGTAACAGAATATCTGAGGCTAGAGAGGGTTTATAAGAAGTAGTGATTTACTGGGCTCATGGTCTGGAACTGGACAGTTCAAGAGCATCTGCTTAGTGCCTTCTAAATTGCATTATGTGATAGTGGACAGTCATAGAACAAGAGAAAGGAAAACAGAAAGGGAACGTGCCACCCAGACTGTACAAAGCTAATAATTCTATCAGGAGCCCTCCATCATGATCTCTCTAGTTACCTTAAAAGATCCCATTTCAAATACAGTCAACATAAGAATTTGGGGATTAGGCTCCTATTACATGAGCTTTGAGGGATATAGTTAAACCACCACATGCTGAAACATGAATGCATCCCCCAAAGCCATGTATCTGTCTACCCACAAGCACACATGCGCACACGAGCATGTTCTGACACACACTGCTCAGACATGCACCCAGCAAGGATGACTATTGAACCTCACCTGCTGGTCCCTTCCTAGCAAACAGCTGTTCCTGAGTTAGCACCTGCACAACAGCCCTGGCCTAGAGCCTGGTTTTGTTAAGCTTTGCTGTTCCAAGGTGGTATTCAGTTCAGTTTGGGGAGGGGTCAATCCTGTTTCTCTGCCTCCTTGACCTCTGTGGCATTCATTAGTTCTTCAGCCACTGCTCACTGAACATAGAGTAAGTGTGAGCACATGAACCAGGCTGCATGTCCCTCATGATTCTTCAGAGGAAATCATGAGCTCTGAGCTAGAGGACAGGATGGGAGAACAGGAACTGATCCCACATGCTTCTTCCCAGGTGACACTGAGTTTCCACTTTGTCCTGAGATGAGCAGGAGACTGTGGGGGCTAATGTTTCAGAAAGATGTTGCTGAGTCTGGGCGTGAGACTTTACCTTTAACCCCAGCACTCAGGAGGCAGAGACAGGTGGATCTCTTTGGGTTCAAGGCCAACCTGGTCTACATAGTGAGTTCCAGGCCAGCTGGGGCTACAGGGAGACCCTGTCTCAAAAAGAGAGAAAAAAAAGGAAGATGTTTCTGGACCATGAACTAAATACTAAATGGAGCCTGGCAGAAGCAGGACCCCATAGGGTACTTTCACAAAGGGTCAGCGAGAAAAGAGGGAAACCTTCTTTGGGGATGTTTTTTTAACTGTCAGGTCGGTGGACACAGTGACTGCCGCTCAGAGGCCAGTAGGCCTTTTGAATGAAACACAGATCCAGGCCGATGGAATGGCTTGTACAAGAGCCTGGCGTGGTGCTGAGCAAGCTAGATTCGGAGAAACTGGCCAGCCAGTGTGGCTACGTGGCTATGTGGCGCAGTGCACAGACAGCCCCTGCTTGCGGCTGCTTAACTTGTAGTTGTTCACTTTTTTTGTTAGAACAAAAGCAAAGCACACTCAGTAGAAACCATCTTGAATTTTGCACTTTGATCTCTTCCTGAGATAAAAGTATGCGATATTGTGCACCCAGCTAAGCAGAGGATGGAGAGAGAAACCACCAAGAATGTCCTGTGTGCCCTGCATGAGCCAGGATAGGATGTGAGTAGGCATCAAGTATTAGGTGAACTTACCGGGATTTTCTACTGGGGGTGGTTCAGGCACATGAGCCCCATTTATAATCAAGGATTCTGTGTGTGTGTGTGAAAAGACTTTTGAATAAACACCAGAGAGAAGAAAGTTTTGACTCTCAGTTACCAGGGCTTAGACACAGTCTTGTGGACAGCAGAGTTCTTAAAGATAAGTGTGTATCTCTATGTCATTGTTTTTCCTTAGCTTTTTACAAAAGATGTGACAGAATAGAAATGCCAGTCTCCTGACGTTCCAGAAACTCCAATTCAGCTTCCCAAGCAAAACCAGATGTGACTGTCTCCAAATCAGGTCTCTAGTCTCTGGGGTAGTTTATGTACTAAAAGTAGATTACTGGAATGTTATGAAACCGCTATGAGAGTTACCTCTCAGGAACAACACTTTATAACACATACATTTGGTTTGTCACCAGTCTGTGACACTTTTGGCTCTGATAAACACTGCAGGCCCTGCACTCAGACTATACGATGGATGTGTCTCCTCGGGTCACGACAGACTGCATAGCCAGTACTAACTACAGGGCTAGAATACTGCCAGAGCCTTTGGTACCATCAAAGTAATATCAAGATTTTACCTCTCATGGCTCATAGTCCTTTACAACACTTTGCAGATTAAGTCACTAAAAACTGATGCTTTCTCTCTACTTCTAAGCTGTTTTTTCTCACAACACCTCAGACACAAAAATGTAAGGTTTTCTATACCATTTTTCTAATCTTGAACTCTCCAGATACCAACAAGGGATGCAATACTTCTGATTCTCACTCCTGGGGTTAGCCTGAGACCTCATGGACTGAAGGCCCTGTCCATAAGACTGCCCCAGTTCAAGCTGGAAAAAATGTTTTTGAATCTAACTCTTGGTAAGACCCGTCTAGAGAACACAGCTCCAGCGCTCTTAAATTAAAACTAAAATTAAAGAGACTGTTTTATTCAGGTGATTGTAACATCAGCACAGAAATGCCACACCTGCCCTCTGTCTGTTGTGATCAGTACAGTGGGGAAATCTGCAGCAGCTATCAAAGCTTGCATAATAATGGAATTTAACAAAAGTGTCTGTGTTTTGAAAAGTCAAGAAGAGAAGCCAGTCTCCCTCCCTGGCACAGCTTAGCCCCAGTCCTCTACAGAGCACTCCACCTAGAGGAAAAAGTTAAGGTGTTTCTCCAGAGATAATGGGCCAAGTGTCTTTGTGCTGGAAGCGTGTCATCTTCATGGTAAAAACTGCAAAGGCAATTTCTCCTTGATTTATTCTTCAATAGAGAAGCTTCACAAGTTGATCTGATGGAAGAAGTCCACCGATAGGTTTCTTTCTTTCTTTTTTAAATTTTATGTATATGAGTGTTTTATCTGTATGTATGTAAGTGCACCCAAGTCATGCGGTGCCCACAGAAGCAAGAAGAAGGAATTAGTCCCTGGAACTGGAGTCACAGGCAATTGTTAGCTGCCATTTGGGTGCTAGGAACTGAACCTGGGTCCTCTGCAAGAGCAGCCAGTTGCTCTTAACCTCTGAGCTACCTCTCCAATTCCCACAATTCCCACAGGTATGAGATCACAGGGTATGTTTGGATAATGTAAAATTAGCTGCCTCCCCTGGGAGAGCCTTCAGCATTGTGCCCATCCTCAAAGGTCCTCTAAGAAGCCCTGTAGCCTGGGGTGCTTTTTATCTGGCTCATGAGGGAATACAGCCTTCTACTTTCTTCTACTGCCACATCCAGTGAGAAGTTTGGCCTCCACAGAGAGGCCCCAGTGTCAGGATCTTGAGGGTTGGTTTAGTTCTGAACTGATGACATTTTCAGTAAAGGGAACTACAGCATGGTCTGAGGGAATGAGAGCCCCATGGGAAAGGATTTGAATAGCACTAAAAAGTGATGGTCTAATATTCTAGTTTAGTAAACTGAAAAGGCTTGAATCAGTGATCAATCCATAGCAATAAGCTCACCTACTGATCAGATCTTGGGTTCTGACTATTACTGCCTGCCCAAAAGAACCAAAGCTCCTTAGATGATGCTGGCTCTAATTAGGAATTTCTTATGTGCCAGAATTTTTCACAGGCTATAATTCATGTCAAAAGGCACAGAAGTCAGGTTGAAAGGGTTCCCACTGACCTGAGATAGAAAGTTTTGAGAATAAAAGAATAATCCTGGTAAATGACTATAATATATTGTTGTTGTTTTTTTAAAAAAAATAAAATCATGAATGTGTACTGATTCTCAAAAGACAGGAAAAACTCTGGTAATGTTATGTTAAATGCATAGACTGAATTTTACTCTATTTTGTAATAGAGTAATAAACTATGACTCCATGTCATAGTTTATTCAGACAGTGATAATTAATGGACAATATGATTCTCCGAGAAAAACACTTAATGGGGAGAGGATATTCTTATAACCCCAAAACTTAGTTTTTAACTTTTATTTTTATTTTATATGTATGAGTGAGTGTTTTACCTACATATATAGAAGTGTACCAATGTGTGCAATGCCCTTAGAGGCCAGGAGAGGGCAATGGATCTCCTGGAACTGGAATTACAGATGATTGCAGCAAGCATGAGGGTCCTGAGTACTGAACCTGAGCCTCTACAAGAACAGCCAGTGCTCTTAACCCCTGAGTCATCTCTCCAGTCTCACACCGTATTAATCCCAAAGGCAAATTGGCCTATACATTGATGAACATGGGTAGGCTCTACTAATCTGTATCACCAGCAGTAGGGCCATCAGACTCCAAGAGTCCCTCATCTGAAGATGCAGGTGTATTAGTTACCTTTCTGTTGCTGTGACAAAACACTCTGACCAATACCAACTTGGGGAGGAGTAGGCTTATTTGGCTCTCCCAGGTCACAGTTCATCACTGAGGGAGCCCGAGTTAGGAAATCAGGGCAGGAACCTGGAGCACAGACTGTGGAGGCATGCTGCTTACTGGCTTGCTCCTCTGACCTGTGCTCAGCCTGTTTTCTACAATACAGAACAACCTGCCCAGGGGTGGCACTGCCCACAGTGGGCTGGGCCCTCCACAGCACTCAACAATCAAGAAAATGTCCCACAGACACAGCCACAGTCCAGTTCAATGGAGGCAATTCCCCAGTTAAGACACCTGTCCTACTCAGGTGTGCCAAGTTGACAACCAAAGCTATCCAGCACACTGGGAGGGGCATCTCAGGACAAATATTCCTGAAAACATTTTTATCTAAATCAAATCCTGACATAACATACAAAGGAATCCAGGAGGTGGGTATTTTGTAGGTCCACTAACTGGGGATTTCAGAGTGAGATGTCAAAATCTGCAAAGGGTGTGGAGAGAAAAAAGACCAGCAGCCAAATCAACATACTTCCCAGACATTAGGTTTAAGTTTATATAAGCTTAATAAGAAAATGCCACTCAGATGTAAGACTTCAATTCTTGCCTCAACACTGCAGTGCATACCTGTGGCCAAGAAAGGCAAGCCCACCATTGTTCTAACCCCAAATTAAATGATTTCTTTTCTCTCCCTGTCTAGAAGCCATTTGGAAGGGAACTCACCCTGATTCTAGCCACTCCAGCTATCAAGGTTCCTGAAAACAAATCCTGACTTCAAGACTCTCAAGTTCAGCCTTGTCAGTCAAAAAGAAAAACAAAGAGGACCCAAAAATGGAAGCCTTTGAAAGTCCTTAAGCAAGAAATTCTAATGGACTTTGAATTGGACATTTGAACTCTTCCCTGTTATGACTATTTTAATTTCATCTTCCAGGGACCAGTCAAGGACTTTCTTTTCTCCCTACAGCTAACAGTTATGCAATTCAGTGGTCTTTTAGATAGACTCACTGAAGGGGTACCCCTATTGCCACAATCTATGACCCTATTCAGCCTTGAAGAAGCCAGAGCGGTCAGCGCCCCAATTCCCTATTGGCAATTAAGGTGACCTCTTCAGAGGGTGGGGTGATGAGAATAGGAGGTGGAATTTGGCTAGGCAGTTTAAGGTAAAAAGACCCCAAAAGACCAAAAACTGTCCTTGTGCCCTTTAGCAGCCTACTCTATATCAAAGGCCAAATATGTCCAAGATTTTAGGGCTACCTCTTCAAAAGAAGAATGTTAGAGAACAAATAGCTAACTGAGAGACTATAAATTTTCTCACTTATACCTTTCATAGACTCAAGAATGAACTTAAAACCCATTATCCCCCCTGGCTTGCCAATCCATCATAGCCTGGCTCCTCCCTTTCCTGGGCCCTTATATAACTCCCCATTATATATTAAAAAAAGGGGGGAGATGTGGGGATCTGGGTATTGAGCAAGGCAAGCAACTCCAGATACCCTAAAGGGATGGCAGGTGTCTGATCTGCTCTGCCTGTGTGATAACCTGGCCCCAGGAAGCTACTGTAGATATGAATCTTCCCCAAACTCCAGACCTGAACCAGGCTTTTGGGTTTCGTTTCCTCATTCCTGAACTTCCACATCAGCCCTACAACCTTCCCGCCTTTATCCCAAAACCCCACCTCTAACTTTCCCGCCTTCTGTAACGGTCAGGAGGCCTCCCTACATAAACCCCTGCATTGGCTCTAATAACCGAACTACCCACCGACGTAGTAGTCTCCCAGGAGGGAACTCCTCCCACCGCCCGCCCCACTCTGAGCCATTAGATCGTCCTCCATTCTCTGGCATGGCTGGAGCACAACAGCCGTGCTGGAGATGGAGACCCACCCACAGGTGGGTGGAGAGAGAGAGGGAGAAAGTTGGTGTGTGATATGAGGTATCCAGATATTCCTTTTATTCTTTTAGAAAATGTACTTTAATGTGAATCTAAAACATCTCAAAACAACCAAGAATGTTTTTCAGAACTGTCTGTGAGGATAGGAAATAGAGTAATTCTTTAAAAATAAAAGTATACCATCTTCCTTTGCTTCCTGTTCTCTGGAACAGTGCTACTAGGTGACAGCAGCTTCTCCTTTCTGAGGACTCTGACTTAAGATCACTGTGACTGATACTGCTTAGTGGGAAGTCCAGTGATACTGGCTTTATTGGTAGCTGGAAGAAATGAAATGAATTTACCTTCTCCAGGAACCCAAGTTTGTGCTTTAAATTCCAACTCGTTTATTGAGCTCCTGATTTGGTGGGGCGGGGTAATGCATAGATGAATGCTAAATCCCCACCATCGATGGGTATAGAATGAAACCTCTAAAAGCTCATTCAATAAATGCTTTATAAGTGGCCTTTATGAGTTTAACACCAGGAGTGGGGACTCCAGTGTGATAAGAAAAGGAGCCACCTGAGTACCCCTTATCTAAATACAGACCCGCATACTAACTTAAAGGGATTACACGAGGTTTATGAAAAGACATTTAGCTTGTTGCAAAAGTTATAACCAAGCCTTGGAAGTAAAGAGTACTTCTGAGCCGGGGGTGAGGAGTTTTCCAGACAAGCTGGTAGCCACCCCAAGCAAATAGGACAGAATATGCAAATGAAATGAGCTAATGACATTCATATTTGGAGTTTGACAACTAGTTGATTACAGCTGGTTCATAGGTGCTTGCAAAAGGAAAGGAGGTGTTGCTTTAATTTGGGCTATTTGATAAACAGTTTTGATGTTCAACAAGAAGGGGCAATGTTGAGCTATAACCTGTAAGTTATAAGATGCCAGAAGACAATGTTGAGGTAAATGACATAATCCGATTCTTATCCTAGAAAGACAACCCTGTTGATGGGGTGACAGTGGTTTGGAAGATGAGACAGCTAGACTGGTTAAGAAATGTTGTGATAGCCATGCAAGAGACGCAGAGAAACAGACCGAGACAGGGTAATGGAGAGGGAGGAAGAGGAACTGCAACTTTGTGATTGTAACCATAGGGCATGGTGGCCGAATGGGAGCTGGAAAGTGAGGAAGAGCATGCTCATTGCTGGGGAGGCTGTTCAGTTGTGAGCACTTGCTGATCAAGTGTGAGCTCCCGAGTTCCAATTGCCAGCACCCATGTAAAACAATTTAAAAAGGCATGGCAGAGTGTGCCTATAAGCCCCTCCCACTGAGGATTGGAAACAGGCAGATTCTGGGAGGGTGTGGGCCAGCCAGCCTAGCCAAAGCATTGAGCCACCCAGCGCTGGTGAGAGATCTTGTCTCTAGGGAATAAGGCAGCGTGAGATAGAGAGATACACTTGTTGCAGTCCTCTGGTTCCACATATATGCATACGTACCTACATCTGTGCCACACACACACACACACACATTTGTATTAAGGCTCTGGAGAGACACAAAACCAATGTGATATGTGTGTATGTTGTATACAGAGAAGTTTTCCAAAACTGGATCACATGGTAGGTGTGAATAAGCCCAAAACCTGCAAGACTGCCAGGAGCCTGGAGATTCTGGCAGGAGTCGATGTAGTTTTGAGCCTGAAGACATTCTGGAAACAGAATTCCTTTCTCCTCCAATGAATGCTTTTTCCTCAGAGGAATTCAAGCTTTTCTCCCCAGGCTTCCAGTAGATTGGCTGAAACTCAACCCTATTATGAAGGATAATCTGTTTTACTCAAAGTCTACTGCTTATAATGTTAATCGCATTTGAAGACAAGTTCACAGTGGCATCTAGACTGGCAGGGTTTTAAAAAAACCATTTTTATTATTTTTATATTATTTTATGTGTATATGTGTATTGCCTGCATATATGTAAGTGCACCCGAGCTGTGCAGGGCCCACAAAGGTCAGAAGAGGGTGTTGAATTCCCCAGGAACTGGGGTTACAGACTGTTGTTAGCTGCAATATGGGTGCTAGGAATCGAACCTGGGTCCTTTGCAGAAGCAGTCAGTGCTCTTAATCACTGAGCCAGCTCTCCAACCTCTAGACTGTTGTTTAAACAAACAACTGGGCAGCATACTCTAGTCAAGTTGCTACACGAAATTCACCCTTTGAAAGATTGGCTGCTGTCTTAGCTTCATTTCTTGTTGCTATGAGAAAGTACTGCAACAAAAGGGATTTAAAGGGAAAGGGCTTTTGGGCTCACAATTCCAAGTTACTGTCCATCATTGTGGGAAAGCCAAGCTGGCACTAACTGAAATCAGCTAGTCATGTTACACGCAGTCAAGAGTTGAGAGTAAAAAATGAACACATGCATGCCCGCGCTTGGCTCACTTCCTCTCCCCCACACAATCCTGAACGCCCTGTCCAGGGACGGTACCACTTACAGCAGTTGAGGCTTCCCACCTCAGTTAACATATTCAGGGTATTTCCGCCCAGACGTCCCCACAGGCAACCCTTCTAGGGAAGGTGTCAAACTGACATTTACAGCTAAGCATCAGGATGGTGAGATGGGTGAACCGGTAAAAGCAACACCCACCAGGCCTGATGATTTGATTTTAATCTCCAGGACCCACATGATGGAAGGAGAGAACTGTCTCCAGGCCAGTTGTCCCACAAGTTGTCCCCTGACCTCTACATATGTGCTGTGGCATGGGCACATACACACTCATGTATGCACACACATACACACATGTATAAATAAATAAATGTAAATTTTAAAAAATTAAGTAACCATCATAGTTGGATTTTGGTTTCCTTACCAAGACATGGAATGATGAGGAAAGACAAACCTTTGGAGATGCTGGATTTTGGCCAGCCATTGCCCATTGGGACAGACGCTCGGGAGATATCCTTCTATGGAGCTCATCTCAGTGAACCCATGTGATGATTCTGGGTTCATCAGAGTCTTTGGCACCAAGACAGAAGCTGGTATCTTCAGTCTGTGTCGGCAAATTGGCTGGGGCTGTTGTCTAGGGTGCCTCAGTTGTTCTCCACGGAGCCTCTGCTTGCTCAGCCCTCCTCTCTTGCAAGGGGGATTCCATAAGGTCAAGACCTCCTGTGGACGCCCTTATCAGACCTCTGGTTCTGTCTTATTTCCCAGTGACCACAGCACATTATGTAGGTAAACCCCAGTGTAGGAGCAGACAGCACAGAAGCCTGGGGCTATTCACTAGGGGCTATTAATGATGTAATACGTGCTAAATGCAATGAAGGAGACTAGAGGGAGCAAACAGGTGACCGACTGCACTGGAACAGAGGACCTTCATTCGGAGGGTGGTCAGAGCAGTGGACTTTTCGAGCAGTCTTACATGAAATGATGCAAGTAGCGATGTGACATTCTGGAGGTGAGGCCATGGCGGGCAGTGAGCAGCGAGTGTAAGATCGCGAAGGTGAGACTAGTTTTCAAGTAAGTACTCAAGAAACCACAAGCATTTAACATGTGAACAGAGGGCAGACAGTGGAGGGGTGAAGAATACAGGACTGGAGAGGCTGGAGAGTGTGTGCACAGTCACACAGAGCTTGCTGAGCCATGGCCAAGAACCCTGGCTGTATTCTAAAGAACGATGAACTAAAACACTAGTGAGACGGTGCTTATGTGTTAGTCAGTGTTCCATCTTGGTGACAAATTCCAGAGAAAGTCAACTACTGTTGGATACCATGAAAACTGAATGTGGAGAGATGAAGCAACCCAGTGAAGGGTGAGCTACAGAGAGCTGCTTACCTCATCCTGATCCAGAAGGCAACAGTCACAGGAAGGGCCCTGGGCCTAGATACACCCTTCAGAGAATGTCCTGGTGGTCTATTTCCTCTAACAAGGTCTCGCTTCCTAATTTCAACCACCTCCCAGTAATGCAATTAAATTATGAATCCATCAATGGATAGCTCCATTCGTGACTTTAAAGCCCTCAGCATCCGATCACCTCCCCAAAGTTCCACCTCTGAACATGGCTGCAGCGGAAACCAAATCTTAAGCAGTTGAGTCTACCACAACAGATGGATTTTCTGCAAGTGACCTGATCCAACTTGCATCTTTCAAAGTCTTCTCCGGTCACTGGTGAGGATCCATGCGTGGAATCAAGACAATTAGGTGGGGGACTTGCTCCAGAAGTCACACAAAGAGACGGCAATGTTCGAGGTGATGAGAAGTGGTTGGATTGGTGATATACTGGGAGGTAGAGTCCTGGGACTTGCTAAGGGATTAGTATGGAAGGTAGCAAGGAGTCAAGGATGCTGTCCCACAACTGAAAGAGGCCAATCAGGTGAGAACATCGGGCATTCTCTTCTGGACATGCTACACTTCCTGTACTTTGTACATAGCCACGTGGAGACACCAGGAAAAACTTAGAAAGAAAGACCTTATGCTGTAGGGAGAGAAAGTCAGCTCTAAATAATGTCAAAGGCACATGTTTGCTGTGTGTTGAGATATGGGACAGAGAGAAGATGAAAAGATTCTCTGATGATCACTGGGTTTTCACAGTGATGTAAGTAAAGGATGGGAAGATGGTTTGCAAAATTTAAAACAAGAAGACGAGCTTTGAGACAGGGATTTGGGGCTGCAGGATATCATGAAAACTGAATTCACAAGGGATGCATGAGAGGATGATTTTCATGAAGGGGCTACTGACTTTTGCAGACTGTGGGTGTGAACTTTAAATGAGAGTCAGAGCCTGATGTGGTATATGTGTATGTGTAGGCCCAGCTACATGGAAGCCTCAAGTAAGAGGATTGATAACTTGAGCCTAAGAGTCTGAGGCTATCTCCTGGCCACCAGGAGCTTAAAACCTAACCCTATCTTACATTAAATAAAGAAACAAATAATAAATATTCAAACCATATGTAGTAGCTCATGACTCTAATCCTAGCATTCAGGAGGCTCAGGCAGAGGGGTCACCATAAATTGAAGGCCAGCCTGAACCATATAGCATGACCCTATCTCACATTAAATATAAATAAATAAATGAATAAATAGATGGATGGGTATGATGACTCATACCTATAATCCTAGAACTTGGGAGGCTGAGGAGAGTCACCATAACCTCAAGGTCAACCTGGGCTACATAGTGAGACTCTAATTCCATTAAAGGAAGAAAAAGAAAAAACAAGAGAGAGAATCACCCTGGTTGTTTCTCTAGCCACATTCAGCTGCTCAAATACAGGTTACCAGTCTTTCTCGGAGAAACAGAACCAAAGGAAGCATGTGTGTGTGTGTGTGTGTGTGTGTTGCGTACCCACATACACTGAGAAATATATATATGGAAATATATAAATATGTCTAGAAATATATAACATATTTGCATATACCTAGGAGTACACACAAACATACATGTAGAAACATCTGTGTATAGAGATGACTCTGGGGACTCACAAGCTGTTGTCTCCAAGTTGCAGACTCAAGAAAACTAGCAGTACAAGTCAAAGGTCTGGGGTCCAGAGAACAATCTACTGCAAGGCCTAAGAACCAAGCACCCTGAAACAAGAACATCAATGATCTATCTCAGTCAGGTAGAGTGACCTCAACTTGCCTGTTTTCTGTTCTCTTCAGGATCTGCTCAGGCTGGATGATGTCCACCCACACAGGGGAGAACCATCTGCTTTTACTCAGGCCACCAATTCAAGTGCGAATATCCTCTGGAAACTCCCTCACAGACACACCCAGAAATCATGTGTAGCCAGCTGTCTGAGCCTCCTGTGGCCCAGTGACCCTGACACATAAAATTAACCATCGAATATGAATTTAGAGAGGTGATTGATCTGTAGATGGAATTATTCAAATACAGTGGAGGAAGGGATGGAGTTGAGAATTGGGAGGATGGGAGCTGGAAGGATATACAAATAAAAATTATAGTGACAACCAGTGGTTCTGAACTGGGGGTGAGCTGCGGACACTGAAGAGGGTGGAGACTTCGCTGGTCTGGAGGCATGGGGTGGGGTCGGGGGTCATCATTGGAGATGTGTCATTAGAAGGAATGTGCTCAGAAGGGCTGGAAATCAAGCACTTTTGGAGCGGAAGCTAAAGTTTGGAGGAAGAAAGAGGTCAAAGAACAAAGAAGTCAGCTGACTGGTTAACTTGCTCCTGAGAAGACAGTCACTAAAGACAGTCACTATGGTAGTAGTGCCTAGGAAGGGAGGTGTGCAAGTCTCGTTCTGTTGCTGTGATATGCTGACCAAAAGGAACGGAGGGGAGACATGTATTTGTCTTACACGTCCAGATCACACCGCGTCTGAGGGAAGCCAGAGCGAAAGCTCGAGCAGGAACTTGAAGCAGAGATCATGGAGAAATGCTGCTTGCTGCCTCACTCTAAGGCTCACGCTTAGTTAGCTTTCTTGCACGGTCTAGGACCCCTGCCTAACGGTACCACCCGTAGTGGACTGGGCCTCTGACATGAATGAAGACAATCAAGGCAATCCCCTACACCTGTCCACAGATCAACCAAAAGACAATGACGCAACTGAGACTCTTTCTCAGGTGATTCTAGGTGGTGTCAAATGGACAGTTACTGCTAGCAAGAACAGGCAGTGGGACAGACACTTGCATGAGGAAGTAAAGTCAATAGTATGGTCTAATGGCGTTGCCTCAAAGAGTCTGGGGGTGTTCAAGAGCGGATGAAGACACATGATCCAGAAGTACAAGGAGAGAATCATCTCACGTCCAGACCAGTGAGAAGGAGCTGGCAGACAATCAATCCTCCCTTGAGGTTTCCAGGAACAGAAAAGATTTCAATTAAAGCTAGGAGAGAAAGGGAGCTGAAAGAGGAGGTGAGGACAGAGGGTGGGCTGCAAGTGATAGATCTTGTACCACAGAGGTCTCAGGGAAGTAGGCAGAGTTGAAGGCAGCTGCTGAGAGAGAGGAAGGAGGAGAAAAGTCTTTCCGACTTTTTGGGCAGACAAGGAATCAGCGAAGCTCACATGCACAATTATTATTTATATAGAGCCAAGTTTTGCTTCCTCCCAGATTCTTGGCCAGGCCTACATTATTAAGTTTGCCAAATAAGTACCATATGAGTACTTTATTATGGGTGACATTTATTAAGTTTTAATTACATAACGGCTTGAAGAAATAATCCTACATGCCTCGTCTTTCTTCAGACGTTATTTTTCATTTTGATTTAAGTTCATTTGAAATTAGTTCAAAAATCAGGACTGGGAAAAGTGTATTGCATGTGCCACTTGCTCGTGGCAAGCCGTTCCGACCTTCAACAGCACCTCATCTGGCACAGCCAAGATCGCAGTCTTGAGGGTCTCTCTGGATTTTGCAAATCTGAATTGAACGGCAGCAGGATGGTAGGGCTGGAGAGATGGCTCAGGGTTTAGATGTAGGTACTGCTCTTGTAGAGAGCCCAAGTTTGCTTCCCAACACCCATGTTGGGCAGCTCACAACGACCTGGAATTCAGGCTCCAGGGGTGTCCTATGCCTGTGGCCTCCTCAAGCACCTGCACATACCCATACAGGTAACTACACACACAACACATAATTAAAGACAATAAAAATATGGCAATATGATGGGGATCCATCCTCCTGTTCTTTGGAGATGATGCCATCGTTCGCTCTCAGACAATGTATTATTCTGGATTCATTGTCTTGGCCATGGAAATGTTTCATTTTAGACTCATCTCCTGGTCTTCTCCATTATGATGATCTCACTCTAAGTCAAGGACCAAAGCTATTTGTCTACTTCTAACAATCAGTATTGACTGCTAAATGAACTATTAGTAGGATCTGAGCCAGGTGTTTTGTTTTGTTTTGTTTTTTGTTTAGCCCTGACATTCCTCTACTCCAAGAGGCCCATGGAGATGATTTGTGTCCCTATGCAAATGTTCTAATGATGCTAGCTGGGTGAGGAGCTACATGAGAGGAACCAAGGAGACTGTAGCTGTATTCCCATAGCTGTGTCTCCCGATGGTCAAAAAGCCCCTTTGTAGTTAAGCACCTTGGAAGCTGTAGATGGGCTCTTTCTGTTGTATTGGAAACTGAGGCACCAGGCACTTTCCTCATTGCTGAATGCATTAATTCCTTCTCTGTTGCTGTGATAGAAACACTGACCAAGAGAACATATAAAGAGTTTATTTAGCTTGTGGCTCCAAAGGGGCAAGAGTCCATCATGGCAAGCAGACATGGCGGCTGAGTGGGCTGGAGGAGACACAGCAGCTAAGTGCTCACATCTTCAAGCAGGCGCAGGAAGCAGAGAGAAACTGGAGATCATCTGGCAAGGCTTAAGAAATCTCTAAGCCCGCTTCATCTAGCATGGCCACACCTTCTGTTTCCCAAAACAGGCCCGAGGAGTTGGGGGAGTTCACAAACCTGCTGCAGTGCAGCAGGGGTCTGCTTCCTGAGGACACCAGCGTTCCTTCAGTTACTGGGTCCAGGTCTGAACAATGGCTCAGACCTCGAAACCAAGAAAGGATTGATTTTTGTACTTTATTTTTCTTTATATTGTTGCATGTGAGTGTTTTCTTGCATGTGTTTACACATGCATGCCCTGTCTGAAAGGCCAGAACTAGGTTGTTGGCTGCCATGTGAGTACCTGAAACCAAATTCTGGTCCTCTGGAAGAGCAGCCAGTGCTCTCGACCACCGAGCTGCCTCTCTAGCCCAATGTTGATTTTTTAAAAATGGATAGATAGTCATCCATCTTTGATTTCTTTTGATTATACAAACTGTGGGGCCTGGGCCTACTGCAAAAGGTATTGAGCAAGCAGCCTGACACCGGATACCCTGAAGGGATGGTAGGAGTCTGGCCTGCTCTGCCTGAAGCTATGGCCTAGGTCCTAGAGAGCTGCTGCAGGTACGACATAAAACTTTATTTCCTCGGTCCTCAGTGCTTGCTTAATCTTTTTTTGACCCCCACATAACGTCTAAAATCACCTGACCCCCTATAGGCCATGTCAGCCCTAGAAACTTCCCACCTTAACCTAAAAGGCCTCGCTGTGAACTTTCCAGCCTTCAGTAATGGCCAGACAGGCCACTCTATATAACCCCTGCCTTGATTTCAATAAATGAGCTGTCCTCTGACACAGTCTCCGGGAGTTCTTTCACGTCACACTCTGGGCGGCCTGAGGCCCTGTTCGTTCATGAGCCACTCTCTGGGACGGCTGGTGGGCAACAGACGCCCCATGGAGAGGAAGACCCACAACAAACCGAGCGATCTTCTGTTTGCTGCCCATTCTTTTTTGTTGTTGTTTATTTAGTTGGTTCATATTATTATTATTCTTTGTATATGTGAGTGCCAGTGTGTGTGTGCCATAGCCCATATGTGGAGATAGAGGATAACTATGGAGACAGTTCTTCTCCTCCACTGTGTATGTCAGAGAATTATCTCAGGTCATAGAGGTTGTCAGGCTTGTGTGATAAGCATGTTTACCCACTGAGCCAACCCACTGGCTTGATGGGTTTATTTTTCACTGTTCATGGAGTTGAACCTAGGGCTTTGCATCTGTTAGGCAAGCATGCTACAAAGGAGATATATGCTGGCCCTTTTAAATTAGATGAATTAATTGGGTGTGCTCGAGTACGTATGTGTTCACATGTGTGTGGGTACAAATGTTGTTTGCTGGTATCTAATGCAGAGGCCCAAGGTTGCTGTCAGGTGTCTGACTTGATGACTCTCCACTGTGTTAAGTCAAGGCTCTTGCTGAACCAGGAACTTGCCAGTTTTGGCTGTTCTAGCTAGCCAGCTTGCCTTGGGGTGTCCTCTGTCCCTGCCTCCTAAGTGCCTGGATTACAGGTGCCTGGCATACCTGCCTGGCTTTTGATTTTATTTTGAGACACAGTCTTGGTAATTTGTGCTAGTTAGCCTCCAACTTTCAGTCCTTCCAATCCTTCTGCCTCAGCCTCTGGAGTACCTGAGATTACAAGCAGATGCAACCACATCAGCGTTACGAGTAGGAATGAAGTAACTCGCCAGCCTGGTGGCGTACACCTTTGACCCAGCACTCAGGAGGCAGAGGCAGGAGGATTTCTGTGAGTTTGAGGCCAGCCTGGTCTACACAGAGAGTTCTAGGTCAGCCAGAACCGCATAGTGAGACCTTGGCTCACCAAACAAACAAAACAAGAATGAGGAAACTTCACGAGACTTTGAGCTAACCCTCAAGTAGGTTTTTAGCAGAGGAAGAGTTTTCTGTAGTGATTATTTTCGGCCTGAGGCATGGAATGTGGCAGTGACGGCTCACGCTCTACAGTACCCATTCTTACCGTCATAGCACAGTCATTGCGGAAAAGGTACTCAGTGTGGAGCTACACATCCCATCATCCCTTGCACATAAAGAATGCCCATGACTACATCTGGCCAGTGGATAAGAAGCAAAAGGAGCAGAAGAGGTTGAGAAGAGGGTTTCGTTGCTCAGCCAAAGCTCTCCTTCCCCCGCTGTCCGTGCCCGCAGAGACGCCGGAAGCCCGATGATAAAGAAAGCAGAGCCTCTGCCGGCCACTGCCTCTTGATGGATAGACTTCAACCCAATTTGGAAAGCAACTGGGATGGTCTGATGTAAGAATATAGGTGAGCTAGGGGCAGTGGCTCAGGCACTCAGGAGGTAGAGACAGAGAGAGATATCTGTGAGATCAAGGCTAGCCTAGTCTACATAGATATATACCAAGTTCCAGTTCCAAGCCAGCTGGGGCTTCAGAGAGACCCTGTCTTAAAACCAAGAAACCAAATTAATACCATTACAGAGGTTTGAGAAATGGCTCAGTGACTAAGAGCACATACTGCTCTTGCAAAGTACCTGAGTTCACTTGCCGGCACCCACATCTTGTGGCTTACAACTGTGTAACTCCTGCTCCAGGGGATCTGACACCCTCTTTTGGTCTCTATGGACAGCTGCACTCGTGTGTGTGTGTGTGTGTGTGTGTGTGTGTGTGTGTGTACGTGTGCACACACACACACACTTTAAAAAATAAAGTAAATTAAAATAAAATACAAAGAAGAGCCAGCCCACTAGTATTTATTTGGTGGGGAGGAAGGACCCCTCTGGCAGTGACATGTAAATGAGGTGGGGTTGACAAACAGCACTGTGTGTGATGGGGAAGGAAAGGCAACTCCTGGTGGCTGACTGATGTCAGTTGGCAAACAGTCCACCTCTCATGTGGATGACTCCTGGTTGAAGGGTGGAACCTGCTTGTTGAATAGTAGCAGACATTAGAACAAAATTCCTGATTCTACCAAGTAACAAAAAGCTGCTGGGAGACGGTGAAAAATGAACATTTCAGGCAGGTGCTGTCCACTCATCCATGAACAGGACGTTCTCTCCTCACGAAGGGAGCATCTTGTTGCAGTTTAGTAGTGACTTGAAGTCTGTTTTATATCGGGTACTGAAGGATTCTGAGTGGCATTAGACATCTCTGGCTTCCTACCTGTTTTCTAATATAAGCTGAGCTCATGCTCTGATGTCCTCTCTGAAACCTTTTTTGCTGTGATGATTGCTTGGCATTTCATCATGAGGCCTCCATTTCTCATTGGATTTGCTTTTGTCAGACGGAGCCAGGGGCTTTCACAGCAGAGGAGGCAACATCGTTTCTAGATTTTCTCTCAGATATTAAATGTTTTAATAACACTGTAGAAGCATCATTTTATTTATTTACTATTTTTATCTATGTGTATGAGTGTATTGCCTGCATATGCCCGCAGACATCAGAAGTGAGTGTCAGCTTCTTGTAGAACTGTAATTAAGGATGGTTGTTGGTTGCCATGTGGGTGTTGGGAATCGAACCCAGGTCCTCTGCAAGAGCAGTCAGTGCTCTTAACCCCTGAGCCGCCTCTGAAGGCTCAGAAGCTTCATTTTAAAATTTGGTTTTTTAATTGGTTGTTAGTCTTGTGTAGAAAAGCAGGGTTTTTGCTTGGTTTATTGTTTTTTAAAATACTGTATTTATTACCATTGTGTCTGAGTGTATTGCTTGCATGTATGTAAGTGCACGCATGCATGTCATGTACTACCTTTGAAGGTCAGAAGATTAGATTCCTCTGGAACTGGAGTTACTTATGAATGGTTGTTAGCCACCATGTGGGTGCTGGGAATTGAACCTGGGTTCTCTATAAGAGCAGCCAGCGCTCTTAACTGCTGAGCCATCTCTCCTGCTTCTAATTTTTGTTTTACATTTGCTTATTTATTTATTTTGCATGTGCGGCAGGGGTGCCTGTGACATGCTGTACGTGGGTGGTCAGAGGACAACTTGAGGAGTCATCCTCCTCTCTACCGTGTGGGATCTGGGGTCCTTGGTTTTTTGAGAAAGGTCTCACGTAATGCAGGTTGACAGGACTCTCAATTCTGTCTGCCAAGCACTGGGAATGCAGGCATACGCCACTAGGCCAATCGTTTCGTATAGTAACCTTGTTTATTTCAGGTTGGCCTGAAACTCATTATGTAGTCTGGAACTCCTTGCAACCCCCCTGCCTCAGCTTCTCAAGCGCTGGTGATTATAGCACCAGCCATCACATATGGCTCATTTAACTTTTTATTAAGTTATCTTTCTTCATTCACTAATTCTAACAGAAATCCCTCCCAGTTCCCCACCAATTCCTCCCACATCCCCCCGACGCCTCAATTTTTTGTCCTTTTTTTGATTATTACTATAAGCAACAAGAAATCAGGTGGCTCCTTTAACACCTTCTCAGAAACCTCCTAGGGTCATTAGGTACATTTTCTGTTTTTGAATTATGGTCATCGGTGTTCATCGACTTTCTGCAACTGAATCACAAAGGTGCCCTTTCTTCTGCCTTCCAGGAATCTTTTCTTCACTTCCCTTTGTTGAGTCCTCACCAGTAACCCCTTAGAGACCACCAGGCCTCGAGAAACTCTTTTGGAAGATTTTTCTGTTTCCTCAAACATGTTTTCTGAGGTCACCTTCTTCCCATTGCTTAGTCCCAAAGCCACAGATAAATTATGACAGCATCCAGTGTCTCCCACCACCATGGTATTAATGTGAAACCAACCACTCCCAAACGTAGTGGTTATCAGAAAACACAGCCTGGGTGGGTCCTATCAGGGAGACATCACCTGTGTTTCCTGCAGCATGAACCAGGGCAGGTGAAAACCAGCGTCACACTCAAGATGCCTTATTGTTGGAGCTGGGGTAACAGGCAGCTCCGGATGGGAAGCCTTGGGTAGACTGGACACCTCATTTCTAAATAGCTCCCTATATAGTTTTTTATTTTAATGTAGAAGCTTCAGATTTGTAGGACGATTCAGGCCAGGTAGGTTCCCAGCCTGCTGGCCTAGAACACTGAGCATGCGTGCACAGTGAACACTTCCCGGGATTGAAACTGGGGCAGTTCTCAGGCTCTAGTAGCCATCCAGGACCAATGGGAGTGATGAACTTCGGATCGTCAGGTGTTCAGGGATCTACCAGAATGAAGCATGTCAAATGAGTAGATAAAGACTTCCCCTAAGCCTGGGAAAAATATAAATCCTGTCCCCTTCTAAAATTAAAATGAGATCGTGGCTCCACTTTCTACCAGCGTCTGTAACATTGACTCTGCACCTCCTTGCGCCGTCCCCCGAGGGATCCGCCAATGCCAGCCAACATCTGGTGCCAGCCAACATCTGGTGCCAGCCAACATCTGGTGCCCATGGCAACCGACACAGATTAGTGAGACTCTTATAAATATCATCTCAGAGTGTGGCAACCTAAGAGAAAAAGCAGGTAGAGACTAGTCTCTTTGGATGACCTTGACTTATAAGCCATGAAGCATCATCTCCACCACACTCTGTTCATTAAGAGTAACCACCAAGGCTAGCACATACTTGTGAGAGTTAGATTTCACCTTTTGGGGGAGCAGTACCAAGACTCTGCCCTGTTAAAACAATCACACGTACTGAACTGCAGGTGAACGTAGGAAATGTATTATGCAGCTAAGTACCTAATCCAACCAAAACTTTAGGCAATTCTATCACTGAATGGTAAAAGTGGAGGACAACGGGTTACTAGGGTTCCTTGAGAAGAAATTAAAACCTGAACCATGTTGTCATGAGTGAAGAGAAAATGAACAGGAGAGAAAAAAGGGGGACAAGAGAAGTCTGGAAGGAGATGCTGGAAACCAAAACAGCGCAGGGCACAGGCTTACATCAGAACTGTGTGATTATAGGAGGCCGGTGCTGGGGTCCTGGGAATGGACATGGCCATCTGAGGAACACAGTGAAGGAGGAAGAACGTATTGTGACTTAGTGCAGTGTTTGAGGAACCTGGATCTGAAATCTGTCCATCATGTGCACTTAAGTGAGGTAGACGACAAAACTGGTCACAATTCTTCAGCCTCTTGCTGAGTGATTCTAACAATCAGCAAGATAGTCTATTTCCACCTCTTGATTACAGGCCGGGAACAGGAAGTGGAAGAAATAGCTGAACTAATCAACGTTAGATTCAAATTTGAATCGAAGCTTCTGAAAGTCTTGTCTGTTCCGTTAGCTTTCTTGAAACCTTGCCAAATCTGTGTAAAATGGTCAGACTAGCTAGGTGGAGGATGAGACCAGATGGAACAGACCTCAACTATATCCTCTGCGGCTCTAATCACAAGAAAACCAGAGCAAGACTCACCGATATGATTGGAAGATCCTTGAGTTGAATGAGCTGATGCCCAGGTGAAAACCTCTAGAATCATGAACTAAATAAATAGATGTTTCCTTTAGCCAGTGTGATGGCTAATACTGTCAACTCCGACAGGATCCAGGCTGGTTGGTGATGGATTTTCTTGATTAGGTTCATTGAGGTAGGAAGACAAACCCTATTTGTGACCTGGATACTGAACTGCAGAGAAGAGAGGACAACTAGTGAGGGACATTTCATACACAGAGAATAGAAATAAATAAGCTGGGTGTGGCGGTGCACGCCTTCGGAAGGCAGAGGCAGGCAGATCTCTGGGATATCAAGCCAGCGTGGTCTAGATAACGAGTTTCAGGCCAGCTGGGCCTACAGGAAGACGCTGTCTTGAAAAGGCAAATCACTCAACCAACTACAAAAATTTAAAAATCCAATAGATGAAAACAGAATTAGATATAAGCATAGACGGCAATTTCAGCAATGAACAGACTTCGCTGGCATTCCAATGCGCATGTTCAGAGCTACGACATCGCACACAGCAGTGGACATGCAGAACTGGGAAGCACGAATGGACTCTGGGCTGAGGAAGCGCAGGGTCCTTTCCCAGCTGTGAGGCTGTTCTGCAGTTATGGAACAGGTAAGACTTGGGGAAACTGAGGGAAAGACCACAGGCCTGTGCACTCTGTGTGACACATCTTCTGCATCCAGTCACTTCTAAATAAGGCATCAAAACGAAACAAAACTGTTGGTGTGCCAGGCACTTGTGTAAGTGTACATTCTGGCAGTGTTGCTGGGGTGTCTTTCCTCATCATAACTGGGGTGGGACACCCCTTGGCTAGAAGTCACATAGGGGATCCTGAGTGGTGAGCAGGAGAAAGGGAATTTCTGCCAAAATGTTTCTCAGAATGAAAACAAACTGTCCCTTTTGCTTGCTTTCCTTCTGTCTCACAAGCTCTCAGGTTCTTGGCAGCACCGAGCTTTAGGTAACTTTCCAACACATGTATGTGACCAGTGCCAACTTGCTCCCCTGCATATTCAACTGCACAAGCTGCAGGTGGGTTCAAAGACCATGGAGTTCAAGGTCAGGTGCATTTTTGTAGACAGGCAATAGGGCGTGGTCTGGCATAAAGACATCTCAAGTCCTCTGACTTGTGTTGTTCTTTTCATTTATAAGTTCTCTTCCTCTGACCTTATCTGCTTTCTTGGAGTAACATAAGGGATCTAGAAGAATGGTTGAGATGACTTTCAGGTTTGGTGAACAAATATAGTTAATTGGCCTTGTGTATCTGAGTGTTCCATACCCATGGTTTCAAATACCCTCAAAATGACTTTTGTGCTGCAAACTAGTCCCTGAGTAATAAGATGTAACCACATAGCAGTTACATTGGCACAGTAGCGCAGGCATGTACGTCTATGGGACGACATGAAGGCTGTGGCCACATAATGCCATTTTGTACAAGAGACTTAAACACTTAATTTTGGTATCTGTGGTTCCTAGAACCAATCTTCTCAAGATTCTAGGAGACATCTGTGGGACACAATGCTTAAGACTCTGAAACCCAAAGTGATGTACCCAAATACCACCACAGAAACAGTGTCCTCTGTGATACGTTGACTGAGTCTTTTGGGTAAATGCGTAGGACTCAAATAGTTGGGTTATATGGTAGGTCTATTTTGAGTTTTTTAAGATTCTCCATGCTGATTTCCAGAGTGGCCGGACTGGTTTACATGCAGTTTATAAGGATCCCTTGTCCCATGCCAGCATTTGTTACTGTTTTCTTGATCACTGCAATTCTGACTGGGGTGAGATAGAATCTCAAAGCAGTTTTTATTTGCCTCTCTCGGTGGCTAGTGATGTTGAACTTTTTTTTTTTTTTTTCATGTTTATTGATCATTTGTACTTCATGTTTTGAGAACTGTATACTCATTTCATTAGCACATTGTTTTGAGTTCTTTGTATGGTCTCGATAATAATTTTCTATCAGATATATAGCTAGTAAAGATTTTCTCCCATTCTATAAGCTTCACTATGAACAAGGTGCCTACTGAAGGAAGAATGGATAAAGAAAACGTGACACACACACACACACACACACGATTTTTTTTTCTGGCTATCAAGAGTGAAGTTATGTCATCTGACAGAAAATGAATGAAACAGGTCATACTCAAATTAAGTCACTCGGGCAAGTAGCATTTGTGGGTCCTAGACTTTACAGATTCATAAACTCAATATGAACAGGTGACACGAGGATAGAAGTGAAACTGCTAGAACAATGGGGAGGACAGCAGGGTGTCGGGGAGATACTCAAAGGACATTACACACCTGGATGAAAATGGCCTCATGTAACCCAGTACATAAAACAATAAGTAAAATCATAAAATCTGAAAATAAATAAGCAAACCCCTCACATGGTTAGTAAAAGCTTCCTGAATAAAGTAAACACACGACATGTTAGCTAATATCTTTTATTGTCAGACTTTCCATGAGCCAGCAAACACCACTTTCGCATATGGGATAAGGCAAACTTTATTTTTTCTTTATGAGTAGATTTAATTGGCCCAAGTCTTTATACCTTTTCCATATAAAAATAAAAGTCCAAGTCCAGATTCTTTCTCTTCTGGTCATAAATGCTGACCTATTTACAGGTGCCTTGTTCAGACCACCACTATAAACTTGGGACAAAATAACATGTGTATCCCACACTAGGGATCTTTAGAGGTTCTCCTGCATGTTAGTTTGGGAATGCATTGGCTTTCTCCCCATACGCACCATGGTTATACCTGCAATCTATCCAGAGCGATACAAGCTACCCTTCAAAGAAAACAAAAATTAACTTAACTCTTAGAAATGAAAGACTCCAAAATGACTTCATATTGTTATAAAAACAGCAATGGAGCCAGCAGTTTAAGAGTGGCTTATAAATACAGTTATCTTGTAGGCTACAGACCTGTTGGTAAGACAGCAGACACAGGTCAGGGCCCTTGCTACATGTACAATAAAACAGAGTCAAAACATCTCTTTCCAAAAATACAGCAAAGACAGGAAAATCCAGGATTCTGATTTGTTAATAAAACCATGTTATCAAGTAACCGCTGAAGACTAACTCAGAACTATTAAAATATACAGACTGTTTACACCATTGCACATCCTTTTCCCTTTGTGTTTAATGCTCCTTAAACAATGATTAAAGTGTTGAGTTTATGAACGCATGCACGCGTGGGCAAGCACAGACATTTAAAAAATGAAACAAGGCAAAAAAAAATCAATAGACATCCACGAGGAAGGCCGCCAGCAGCACTCCAACTAAAACACTGTCCCCTCCACTGTCTTCCCTCCCCGCTCCTCACCTTCCCTTACATTCAGGGAAATCGGGCTGGGAGGTTAGTGCATAATCACTGGATCCATGCCCTGCTTCCAAGCTCTGTCTAAGTTCCCACAGAAGGGGAAAGGCTTCCCTTCAGTAGCACAGTTAAGGTCGATTAGGGTCGGTTCCGCAAGTTAAGGCACTTCTGGCTGCTTTGGTGGCAGCGTGGTTTCTTTCCCCATTCTTTAAGGCATGTATCATCTACGAGTAGTAAAGCTTTGGACACTGTGCAGACTGTTACGGTTGACAGCTTAATACAAGATCACTGAAGTTGACAGGGTGGAAGGAATCCCGGAGACTCTTCCCTCCAATGACTGGCTGCCAAAAGCATGGGTGGCTCTGTTTCCAAGCCTGGTCAGGCCCTGATGCAGGCCTAGGCAGAGAGTGGCACATTCATCTGTGACAGGGACGTGGGCTCACTCGTCTTCACCTGGAGCTGCCCTGGCTGCTCACAGAGCGTGTGGTGCTGTAGCGCTTTTTCACAATCATGCTGATGTAGGCTTTCATGAGCTTGGCCACATCCACCACCTACCGGGAAGAGAAGAAACCACACATGGCCATGGGTCTCACCAGGTTCAAGGGCCTAACTAGAGCAGATGGTCCTCTGTCTGTCCTCCCTGCAAAAGCTAGTAGCTTCGCTAATTCAGGGCTCCAGTGTCACAGGAAGCAAGAATTTAGCTGACTATTCAAGTCAAGGAGAAAGAAAACTGGTACTTTTCTGGATATAGTGTGTACCCCCTGGAGCTTCCTGTACACAACATGATTCTATTTGATGTTGCCAGGCTCCGTACATTAGAAAACACTAATGCACCAAGGCTGGTGCAGGGATTACTATTCTCACCGAAAAGAAAGGTGACATGTGGAGACCACATCGGACTTTAATAGACTACAGTGTCCAATTCTGGAAGCACAGGTAAAGCTTCAAGGGCTGGGCAGGAGCTGTGGCCACCTCTCCCCAGAGGCCCAGCACACTTCTGTTTCACCAGCCATCTTCCTGAGAGAAGAACCCTCTCCAGTGCCTTCTAATAATGCCACCATCACTGGCCCTCTGTCCTCTCAGACTGGGTCCTGTGAGAGCATCTTAATAGGCTTCATTTGCTCATCTCTCTGCCCTTCTACTTCACCTCACACCGCTCATGAGACCACTGCTGTAATCCCTTGTACTATCAAGGATTCCACGGTGGTTTCCTCCTTCCACTGGACTCAACCAAACACCACAGCCCAGCACTGGAACCCTCCCCAGTCAAGGAGTCTTGAGCCCTTTGTTTTTCTCTACACATGTCCCTAGTCAGCCCACTGCACTTTACCTCTGGCCTCTCTCCTCCACACTGGTCATACGCAGTATGCAGTACATTCCTGTATTATTACACATGCTCAAGTATGGAGTTGCTAGCATACATTTAGAGGCTTTTCTGAAAGTGATTTTTGTTTGTGATCAACAACCAGCTATGCCCAAATGGGCATGCCCCTTGGCTCCCTCCTGCTCTGTGGATGCCACGGGCACACGGGCTTACTGTAGCAATCACCTTACTCCCACCAGCTTTCATGGCCTTTTCATCCGTATCATTATCCTTCTCTTCCTTCTCCTGACCCACTGATATAAAAGAACCAGATTTCCCAGTGGAATAGACAATAGAAATCTGGAATTATTGGCTGGCTTCAAGGATCCTGTAGTCGGGGAAAGAAACCACAGTGCTGTGTTCCCTTGAGAGGATTCCGCAAACGAAGAGTTTTGGTCAGAGGCCGCAGGTGTGGGACTGTTCTCCTCTTCCACCCCGACCCTGCGCAACCGGCATGCGCCCCGTTTCTTACCTCCGGGGTCTCAAAGAGAAGTTCCCGCTCATCAACCACGATCTTGTACGTGTTGGCCAGGGGTGCTCCGAAAGAGAGGATGTGCTCATACTGGAAGACTTCTAATGGTTTGCCGTCTCCACGCTTGTACACAGACACCGCATCTGCGCTGACGCCCAGCCAGAGCTCCTGCGGGAAGCCGCCTTCCTTGCACTGGTGGGCAAGACTCAGCGTAAGCAAGCCTAGAATCGTGAAGCTTAGAACACAACGCCCAGAAGCCCAGAAGGCAAGTGCTTCGCGGGTAATACTGACTGACGCCAACACGCTGGTACACGGGCAATGAAATAGGAGACATGGCACCTCTGAGGCATCTTGTTGATTTCTGATTGGGCAATCAATTTCAAGATTTGCAGAAAACAAATCCTGAAAAGTCAAGTCTAACCTCCTCCTTTGCCTCTCTACATCTGGATGGCACCTCATCTTCACCTGGATTAGCTAGTCTATTCCAGTCACTGAACTGCCACATGGAAGAAGCTATATAGCACACAGGCTGGGCAAGTGGCTTAACAACCATCGGCAGCCACCCAGCACGAGCCAAGTCTGGTCTTCTGTTTCTAGGTCTGTCTCCATCCTGTCTGGACTGGCTTATCAGGATCACACAGGTAAGTTCTCCCAAATCACTGTGTGTTGGCGCCTCTCCACAAGGAGAGGCAATGACCTGGTATACGTTCAGTACAAATGCAGCTCACTGCCTGACTCCAGACTTGCTTACACAGATCAATGAAAGAAAAAAAGGGCCTGTGTGCAGGAGACAGCAACAAAGGGCTAGTATGAATTAGGCACACTGAACAGAGCATGTACATGGCATAAAGTGCCTTATTTATATACCTCAGAATCAACCAACCAACCACACTCAGGACAGCTTCCTATTAGAAGCAATTCAGGCACCTCAAACATATGTTTACTATTTATATTTTTATAAAGTTTCAATCTAAAGTCATCAAAGAACATGCTGAGTCGCTGTCATCATAAGAAAACTGTAAGCTAATCTACACCAGGGGCTGGTAGACATATCTGTTCAGGAGCAGGGAGAAATGTCTCAGTCATGAAGCCTAAACTCTGCCCTATCTTCATGAAAGCAGTCAAAGAAAACACATATAGGAGGTGGCAGGATTTGACCAGCAGGCCGGTGTGGCAAACCTTCCTGTACTCAAGACCACTGATAAAATTTCTTTCAATAAATGGTCTTAACAAAAACCACAAGGGCTGGAGAGATGGCTCAGTGGTTAACAGCACTGGCTGCTCTTGCAGAGGGACCTTGATTCGGTTCCCAGCACCCACAAGGTGGCTAACGAGGGTCTGTAACTTTTAGTTCCAGGGGGTCCAACATCCAATGCCCTTTTCTGGCCTCCACCAGCATCGTATGCCACAGATGCACTTACATACATGCAGGCTAGAACACTCGTACCCATAAATGAAAAAAACCAACCAACCTCATGAGGTGGTAGCCAAATTCCAACACACACACACACACACACACACACACACAAAACCTTTGGGAGGTAGAGACGTGGAGAACTGGAAAGCTAGTGTTCCCTTGCATTCCCGCTATCCATATGAAACCAGTAAGGTTCAGATTCTGAATAGCATCTGTCTGCTCACAGCCCAACACACACAGGAGCCAGCTCTCACCTCCACATCAAAGAGAGTTGACCCGTAACCGGGCCACTCCTTGATTAAGGTCATGTACTTGGCCATGGCTTGTTCCTGGTTCATTCCCTGAAGTTTCTTCCACTTGTCAATGATGCTGGCTCGAGCAGAGCAGACTTCTTCCTTGATCCACATGTCCAACATCTGTTCCTCCTCCACCTTCTGCCGCACTACCGCTCCGGTTCGGAAGCTGCGCCTCAGTGTCCCCTCGAGGAAGCTGGTCCTCCTTTTCTCCAGCCTCTCGCATGGGGTGAAGCTTTTGGTTGACTGGCTGATACGAGCCTTGAGCCTCTGCACAGAATAAACCTCCTCAAGAGGTGGGACTGTAGTATGCAGGGAATAGTCCCCCTGTAGGTACTGGAGCCGCAAGGCAGCAAGCACCTGGAGGTTTTCTTCAGGAGCTGGATGGTGGCCGTGGATGACTGCTTCATGGGCCTGAAAGGAGGAAACAACAGCTGAGGTCAGGGTGCTGCTGTGTCCATAAGGCTAGGTCACGCATGCCATTAAGACTGCTCCCAAATACCTTCCCTGTTTAAAATTGTTACCCTGGCCTTCCTCCCAAGCACAGCCATCGGCTAACACTGTATCTCTAATTCCTTCTGGTTGCTCTCCATCAAACAGTTCCTGACAGGGATGCTTAAATCAAATGTATAAAAAACTGCATTCTACAGAATGAGCTGTTGGTGAATCTACTGTCATGTGTAATCCTAAGGGCTGGTGGTTCACTTATAAGGTACAATAACGGGTTTCAGTCCTGCACACCAGCAAAAGAATCTGTTCGGGAAAGTTCCTCTTACCTGTTCAAACATAAATGCAAATTCCACGCTGTCTTTTGGCACGCTATCTGTGTCCAGGAAGCAGTAAAGTTTGAAGTAGAATTTCCATGGCAAGTCCCCTGCTTCTGACGTGGCAGCCAGCCTACAGAGAGAAGCCACAGGAGACTCAGAGCAAAAGCAGAAACGGGTGACCCGCAGAAGGGTGACTTGCACAGCTCACGCAGAATGCAGACATTCTGCCCATGACCAGGGTACAGCGTGTGTGTCACGGTGTGAGTCGGTTGGGGGCACACTTGGGGACAGAGACACAAACTAAACAGTGAGAATGAGCTTATCAGCGTTCTTCAATACTTTAACCAGAGGGAGAATACAAATGTCCACCTTGGTCCTAGTGAAGAAAGCAAACAGGAAGCATTCAAGTGAGGCCTGAATTTCCCCAGTAGGAAATGTCTGAGGGCCCCAGTTGAACCAGCACCATCCTAAGGCTTGTGCTGAATCCACAGAAAGAAAGGCCATTTCTTTTTTCCCTTTACCAAGTCTCAAATAAATGACAGTACTCAAAATTGCTATGAACATTCAGGGGGCTGTCTCCATATGCAGGATATTAGGGGATATGCAGGAGTTAGGGGATATGAATCAAAGATCACACACTGGAATACATTGCTGAAGATACATTTCGTGCTGCAGCTTAAAAGGCAATTCGAAGAGCCATAGGTTGGCTCACACTGCCAGCTTAATTTAAAACCCTAGAGTATGAGAAACCTAACAGATCTAAGGCAGTGAATATAATAGGGCTGAGATAGAGGATGGGGCTGAGACAGAGAACAGGGCTGAGATAGAGAACGGGGCAAAGGACTGATGACAAGCTACATCACCGGGAGCCCAGAGCTTTGTCTGCGCGAGGAAGCACAGGAGGTAGAGAAAAGGTTAAGGTACTTCAACATAGGTGAAATAAAGCTAATGCAAACACATAATGACGACAATGATGACAGCAGCAGGATGGTCAAAGGCTCTTCCAGCACTTCAGGGAAGAGGAACTTACTTTTCAAACTTTGCCAGAACGTCGGCTACTATGGTACGGCTTTCAATGGCCTTGTCTACGTGTCCATTGTACTCAAACAAGGCAAACATGTTCCTGCTGTCCTCCATGGCCAGGCCCCGGATCAGCTTCTCCACCACCTGGAAGATGCATGGGCAGCTCAAAGGCTGTGGTTCAGACAAGTGCTTCTAGAATAAGTCTTTGCCTGAACTCAGAGGGAGCTGCTGGCATGAGACGGTCGCACAGTCTCCTGAAACTCACGTGTACTGTCACCCCAAACCTCACACATACCCCTTTCTTGTATTCTCTTGGTAAAGTTTCCTTCCTTCTTCTCTCCTTCTCTTTCCCCTAGCCCCCTCAGAACAAACAACAACACAAACCCCAGGGCCACCAGCAGGCACAGATGAGCCACTTTCTTGCAAACCCAGACTCTAGGAAAAATGGATGGAATCTCTTGTGTCTGAAAATGTTATGAACTTCAAGAAATAACAGTGACTTCAAAGGATGTATGGAAATACAAGGCTTATGCAGTTTGATTGGTTTGCTATTAGTGACCAAAGGTTTCACAGTGTTAAATGTAAATGTACAAGAGAAAATGTGTCATCTGAGGTGGCCTTCTCAACATTCATTACAGAAAGGCCCTGTGGCAGAACTGAATAAACTCACCCTTCAAACAGCTTCTATCTAGTATGTCTGTGGAGACGCTTAGCCTTGTCTCAGATCAGCTGGACTTTCTCAGAGTCCTCGCTTAGTTTAGCTTTGTGTTTTCACAGATCTCTAACGGTGTCTTTATCTCTTTTTATATGCATGTGGTTGGCTGCTGGCCACACCTGCTGAGCAGCCCTACTCTGTGCACGAGCACCAATGCAGTTATTATGCACAAGTACAATGGACTTGTAGCTCTCACCTCCCCAGCTGTGGTGTGGGAGTTGATGGTGATCTTGCAGGAGCCCCCGCCGTGGCAATACACTGCAGATGTCATTTCCTGCCGATGGATCAGAGCTTCAATTTCATCTCGGGAAGGCACAAACTCTCTGCATTTGGTTTTCTTAAGAGATTCATAGATGAAGAGGGCATATTTTTCCATCTCAGTTCCTGGAAACTGTTCCCGTATCCTAGAGACAAGGGTGAACTGTGAATTGTGGATGGAGGCTGGCTGGCTTGGAAGACTTGGGATGTGGAGGTTCTACACAGGAATTAGTCAGGTGGCCACCTGCCCCCTAGTGGTAAAGGAACAAACACCAGCACCTTCCAGACTGGGCCTCCTTTACCCTGGGTGGTTCACTGTGACTACGGAAGAAGAGAGGACTGCAGTCTGACTGGGAGCAGACTGCTGCTAGCTTCCCTACACAGCGCTACCAACACCTGGAAGGATGACGCTTCATGTTACCCTGAACAAGCTGTTTCTGTTTGAGGTTTTTTCTTCTTTACTTAGCTTCAAAAAAAATATTTATTTATTATTTTTATTTTATTTTGGGTGTATGAATGCACTGCCTGCATGTATGTATGTGCACATGTCGTGTAACGCCCAATGGAGGTCAGAAGAGGGCATCGGATCCTCTGGAAGTGGAGTTAACAGATGGTTGTGCAGGTGCTAGAAATTGAACCCAGGTCCTTTGCAAGAGCAGCCGGTGCTCTGAGCCATCTCCCCAGTCCCTCCCCTGGCTTTTGTTTTTGAAACAAGTCTTCATGCTATCGCCCAGGCTGGCCTTGTTCTGATGATGTTCCTGCCTCAGCCTCCCAAGTGCTGTGGAACTGGAGTAAGCCACCAAGCCCGGCTTGAAATGTTGTTTCACCCACATTCAATCAAATATGATTTTAGCTCTGCTTGTCACGCACAGAAAAACTATTTGCGGTGGAAGACATTACTGTTTCACTAAAGTAACCATTTTACTATTTAAAGGTATTCTATAACATCATGTTGCCAACCTCAGACAGAATTAGAACATATTCAAAAGTCAGTATACAAACAAATAAAACTTCAATATCCAAGCTGGAGTATTCTTTATAGAATAGTGGTAATTAAATGAACCCAACATCTTATACATTAGGATACATAGTGGCTTGGTTCCTGATATGGCTTTGTGCAGCTTAGAGAAAAAAGGGAACCTAGGTCACATAAGCTTGCTAAAGGGACCTATGACTCTGGCTGGAAGTCCCTGCTCCATAGTGCTTGGTGTTAGAATCTGGCTATCATGCCTGTGTGTCCAGAGCTCTGCCTAAGCTTCCTTCACAGGTCCCCCTTCCCTGGGGCCTTACCTTTTCAGGTGGAACTTGAGGTACTTGAGGATCCCTCGGCTTGGCAGGAAGGTACAGCTGAGGCATGTCAGGATCTGCCAGCTGTACAGGTTGCCCACGCTGCCGGGATGGGGCACCTTGTTGGTCTGTTTGATAAGCTGACAGTATAGCTCGTCCCGCAGAGGCCGCAGGTCGTGCCCAGTCTGCAGGATGCCCTGGATGATGGGGATGGGGTCGGACATGGATTCCAGTTGCTGGAGGGAATTAAATATCTTGATGGCTTCATCCTGAAGGGTTGTGTAGCCTTTGTCTTTGAGCACTAGGAAAAACAAGTCAAAAAATGTTACTGGAGGGAACAGCAGAGTAGAGTTGGTGCAGAAGACAAGAAGCAGGAGTGACTGGGACAGGCCTTCCTGACGTACTGCCGCCCTATTCCCTGCATGTCTGTATCAGCTGAACAAAGCAATGGAAATACAGAGGTGGTGAGTTATCCTGCTTTGTTATACAGCTGAGCTTTGGTGCACACAAAATGCTCACTTAAAAGCTGGACTGTGGCTGAGCAGGCTCCTCACTTGGGAGGCAATACCATCTAGGATCTGGTTTCCTGGTAAAGGTGATCCTTGACTTAAAATAGCGTTACAGCCTGATAAGCCCACCATCACTTGAAAATATGATGAGCGAAATATGCATTAAAGAACAGAACCACCAAACACTATAGCTTGGTCTAGTGGTTCTCAAATTTGCAAGAAACTACAGTTGTGCAACCTTATCCAGTATGAAGCTTCTTTCATAATAAAGTAATGAATATTGCACGTAATTCACTGAGAACTATACCAAGAGGAAAAACAGAAGGGCTGCAAAGATATAATTTCTCACCACCTTAAAGCTGGGATGCCTGGAAGGCACTTTCACACCACCATAAAGCAGGCACAGCTGCATATGTATGCCTTCATACTACCATAAAGCAAGATAAACTCCATGGGAATGTATACTTTCACACCATCATCAAGCAGGCAATTATGTAGAGTCATACAAGTCAGGGACTGTATTCTAAAGGCTGCTGTGAGTTCAGAGGGAGTGCCAGCATTCTCTAATACCCTTTTAAATCTTTAATTGAGTATATTTTACTGTCTTTTCCCCTCCTTGTAACGATCTAGAGAGAATAAGTAACCAACACAACTGGTAAAACAAAGCCACAGGCTCTAAGGACCCTGGTAGCACTGCAAACTTACAGTTGAGGTTTATGTCCCCATAGGGCAGAGGCAGGAGCGGGGAGTGCAGCGGGTGATGCGTGTATCGAAGGATTGGGTTGCGCTTGTAAATCTGCTCCACCACATCAGAGTTCAGGCAGTTCTCCTGGAAAGTAAGAGTTGTTTAAAGACAGCACGGAGGTTGATTGTGAAAAACATACTTAAGAGAGCCACTCCAATAGTGCCTTCCCACACAGGAACATCTTTCAAAAGTCTGAAGCATCACAGTTATGAGTCTAGTGGGGTGATGGAGTAAGAATCCATGACTGATCACTTCCAGGCAAGGAGAAGCACAATCTGTATCTACAGACAAATCATAAAAACACCTTACATGGGGCTTGAGAGACAGTGGTTAAGAACACTGGCTACTCTTGCAGAAGACCTGGATTTAGTTCCCAGCACCCACATGGCAGCTAACAACTGCCTGTAACTCCAGTTCCAGGGGACCTGACACCCTCTTCTGATCTCCGGGGCATTGCATGACACAGGAACACTTGTACACATGTAGGCAATACATGCAAAATAAGAATAGATAAAATATTTTAAAAACACCTTATGCAACGCATTCTCTTTGTTTCAAGTGTACAACTGCCTTATAGTATCAGAACTTCCCACCACTGAGAATTACACATACACACACACACACACACACAGAACTTATTAAATTCATCTTCTTAATGATTTGCCCATCAGTTATGCAATCTTAAAATACAATTCATTTTAAAAGCATATTTTGGTAGGCTTTATTTTTGGTCTCTTGAAATAGAATCTTTAGGCTAGGGCTAAACTAAAACTCATGGCAATCCTCCTGTCTCAACCTCCACAGTACTGGGATTACAGGCATATATCATCAAATCTGGTTTTATTTTTCTGTATTCTTTCTTAAAGATTTATTTTTATTTGTGTATGTGTGCATATGCCAAACATGTGTGTGCCTGTGGAGGCCAGAAGAGGGCGCTGGAGCTAAAGTTCTAGGCGGTAGTGAGCTGCTCAATGTGAACAGTAGGAAGCAAACTCCAGTCCTTGCAAGAACAGCAAGAACTCTTAGGAACTTAGACATCTTTTCAGCCCCCTTTTGCATTCTTTCTACACCTGCTAATGACATGTGTCAGCATGTTCATGAGGACAGCCTTCCTTCTCAGGCCTGTCTGCCTGAATTTATGAGCACTTTTCACAGAATTATATCATATATTGATGCTCTTCAAATGTCACTCTGATATGTGAAGAAAGCCAAGCTACTTTTAGAGCCTTAAGCAAACAGCAGAGCTGGAGGAAGGCGATGAATCATCCCTTCCCTTCAGGGTAATTGTATTTCCACTATGAAACCTTTTCAGTAACATCCAACTGAAGACCAGAAAAAAACATTAATGACTAAAATTTTCTAGGGACTTAATTAGGGTAACTTGTCTCATTTCTTAAGAAATATTATTTTGTATGTGGAAAATTCTATTTATTCTTTGAATGTCTCAATTTGCAATTAGAGAATAAAAATAGATGACACAGCTTTGATGAGGGTGGCTGACATGTGCTTTTTAAAAAAATTCCTCTCAAGAAAGCTTCAAAAATATTTTTAGGGCTAAAAATGAAGTTACTTATATGTCCTGGCCTGGGTTCCATGGCAAGCTTGGGAGTGTTGGGAGAGTAACTGATTCGCTATCATCTAGCCCTGAATTCCCAGAAAAGACTCCACTTTGGAATCAGGTAGCCATCTGGCTTTGCTGGGAAATCACACCCTGGATATATCAGAACCTCTCCCAGCTCCACCGAAGCAGTTGGTCTCCTGGAGTCTGTAGGCTACTCTTTCTTTTAGGGTTCATCAGTCAAGCCTGCCGGGTACCCCGCTGCGAGTCTCCCCTCTGCTCTGAGGAGCTGGCTGCCTGGGGATCGGCAGTGAGGATGATGCCTTCAACTGGGTTCTGCATGGAGGACAACAGGTCTAGGAGTTATGCGTGTGGCAGTGATTAATCACTAGTTCTTCCAACCCGTATACATTTATTAAATGATTAAACTTAGAAATAGGGAATTGCGATATGCTGAGACCAATGAGATTTGGAGTTTCTGGCCATTTGGAGGTAGCTGGTAGGGATTCCAAGTGTTCTAGATCAATCTGCACTTTGTTTTCTTTCAGGTGGTGAGGATTGAACTTAGGATCTTGCAGATTCCAGTAAGCACTCTACCACTGAGATACACTGCCAATCTTCCAACTTTCACGGTCCTTTATGACTCTACTTCTGTGGCCTGGAAACTGTACATTGGGAAGAGAATTACTTTTTAAGTTGAGCCAGTCCTCACACGGGAGGAGGTGGGGATGGTGCCGGCAGTCCGGAACACAGACCACACACTACCAACTGTCTACAGAATGGCAACTTCTAACACCTCCAAAGAGAAAAAATATTTTTAATGTAAAACTTCACTCAAAATCTCATTTAGATTCTAAGTTCAAGAATAACCAAGTACTAGTTAGGTTAGAAAGTAATCACCAAGCTGGAGTAATGCTGAGGTCTTACTGGGTGAGGACAGACTGTGAGGAGTTCTTGGCTTCCCATCTCACCTTGATATCTTGGATCAGCTGCTGGGTGGGGGTGTCAATTGGGGCCTTGGTGTCAGTCACATTTTGAATGGCACTGGACCACCTAGTAGCCTCGTTGAGCAGCTTTGTGTAGAGCCGGTAACAGTGCTTGCGCCCATAGACAGTGATATTCCAGTAGCCTGCAAGGCAGTGTAATATACGCAGGTGAACTTCAGGCTCTGGGATGAAGGCGACTCTTATGCCAGGGCCCCAGATAGGATCACTGCAAGCCTTTAAATTAGTGACTACTTCAATAAACACTTGAATCCTACAGGTGCTGTGCCTGGCACCAGGTAGCCAGTAACAGAGAGGAGACACGTGTCTCTGGCACCTTGGGATTTGTATTAAGAGGTGAAGACAATCATTAAAACAAGAAACCCAGAAGTAAAGAGAGAAACGGAAGTGGTCTCTCTCAGAGAAGGACTAATACCCATTCCTAGGCTCTGGAACAAGAGTATCAATGCTCAGGAGAGCCTAAGGTTCCTTCCAGTCCCTGCTTCTCTGTCCTTACCTCAGCCTCTCTCCACAGTGGAGCACTGTGCTAAGGAATCTGTCATGGACAAGAGGCACAACATCGCCCCATTTGACACAAATGGAGCAACTATACTTTCAAAAGCACAAAATCAGAAGTAGAGAAAAAAATCAAAAGAAGCCATCATTCAAAGGTTCTTATAGTACCACAAATTAGGAAAAAACAAAAACCACCAAACCCATCTCTCTACTTACACACCTACTTTTCATGCAGTAGGCTAAGTTCAGGATTTTTAGAAGTTGCACGTGAGCTTCCTGGTGGGACTATTAAAGAGATACAGCGTCGGAAACAAAGCACCCACAGCATGTTCTGCAACACTTAAAGTCCTGTGTTTATCAAAATCTTCATACGTCCCCCTAAGCCAAACCATCTTTACTATGGCTTTAAGTACAAAGCCTTTAGAGTCAAGCACAGTCAGTCTCAGCGGCACATTAAGGGCAGGATTTCTTTTGGGGTACAGGAAGTTAAAAGTAAACACACTAGCCGGGAATTTCATTCCTATGCTGAAGCAAGCCCCCATCCTTCCAAGACCTGACTCCCTGAGTTCTGAGCCCAACTGGGCTCCAGCCTACAGCCCTGGATACCTGTCTCTTTGAATATCTTCTCATCTGGGGGCACGACCGAGCACAGGCTGTTGAGGACCAGAGTGCCCAGTTTCAGAGCATTCTTCTCTGAGCTCTTGTAGTAATCCAGGGAATTGTGTGTCAGCACAAACCACCGTTTCTTCAGTTTCAGCGAGGACATCTTGGGACTGTTCTTTACTTCTTTATGTAACCACCCTGGAAAGGAAGGTCCACGTGTGAGTTAGGAGGTAGCGGTAAAATCGGTGGCAGAGTGCTTGCCACAGCACAGAAAAAAACAGTCAAAAGTGCCCTGAATCAAAGCTCTGAGTAACCCATCATCACTCACATGTGTGCATGCTTAAATACAGGCTACGCTTATCTACTGGTTGGAAAATGGCCATGATCACTGTGTACTTGTTTTTAAGAGACTCTAACAGTCAAAGTGACTTGGGGGAGCTGCTTAAGGGATTAGGGAGATGGTTCGGTCATAAAGCGCTTGCTGTACAAGCATGGAAACCTGAGCTGGGAGTCCCAGCAGAAAAGCTAGGCTCAGTGGCATGCAGTGGTGCTGGGGAGGTACGAGCAGGAGGCTCCCGAGGCCTCACTGGCCAGTTAGTCTGGCTGAATTGATGAGCTCTAGGTTCAGTGAGAAACCCTGCCTTAAAAAAAGAAAAGGTAGGAAGTGACTCAGTACATGCATATGCACACGTGCACATACCTACGCATGCGTGCATACACACACACAGAACAGCTCAACAGGAACATTCGAGAGATATCTACTGTACAGAGGAAAGTACAAGGCCACAAAGAAGACAATGCAGCACGGCTGGCAGTCACCTCTCACGATAAACTCCTGGCCCTCCACCCTGGTGTCCCCCTTGGACCTCTGCAGCAGTGTTATCCAGTGGTGCATTTCCTCCGGCGTGTCGGCGTTGCAGTGCAGCACCCGGTTGGCTGTGATGATCACGAATGAGTTGGGTCTGAGAGACAGGGCGAGAAAGAAGCGAAGCCTCTTGAAGATCCAGTGTTAGCGTCACCTCTGTGAGCACCAAGACTTCACAGCCTTCTTCCTGGCTTAGGGGTCCCAGGGAGACACTATTATGCTCTTTGTGTCTCGTATTAAGCACAGCTTGCTCATTTCTGTGGGATTTATTTTATGCATCATTAACCTTTAAGCTTGGAGAAACACATTCATTCAGAAGGTCCTAAGAGGGAAAACATTTCTTCACACAAAACTTTCCAGATGAAACTCAGTTCCGGGAAGGCTAAATAAGGTGACCATAGGGGAAAATTTTTTTTTGATGCTTCTCCAAAGTCAATTTCTTCCTGCCTCTGGATATTGCCCTGGATACTATTTCTGTGGGATGGGAATGAACTATCAGATACCACTAACGGAGGGTCACTGGCTTGTGAGTGCAATATCTTGGGCACCTGATTTTGCCTGGTACCAAAATCTGGGTCCATGTTTTTAAAGCAACCCAACAAGGGCACATTTCCCAGTCAAGGAAAAAGTGATAATGGAATCTCACTTTCTCCCTCAGCTCCTTCGGTCTGTCCATGCTCAGAGCCCCACATAGGCCTGCATTCACAGTAAGTCCTTCATGCGGCTGCTTAAACCAGTGAATGTGAATTCTCTGCTATAAGGTTTCCATGTTCATTGTAGTTAAGAACTAACAAAGTTTAGGGGAAAGGGCTAACCAGGCTGTCTGCAGGAGGCAGGGAGATCTAGACAAAGAGGATGGACCAGAGAGTCCTCAAAAAGGTATAGCTAGGAAGGAAGAAAGGCGAACACTTGAAACGAGAGAGATCTAACAGGGAGAGTGCAGTGTCCAGCCTGGGCCATCACCTGCCCAGCCTGCTGGCGTGGTGGGTTTGAGAGAAGCAAGAGGTAGCTTTAGTAAGGCAGGAACTTAAGTATACAAAAAGAATTGCGGCATTGGTCACTGATATAACATGGCCCAAGTACTTCCTATCTGTCTGTTTTGAGACAGGGTCCCCACAGCCGGCCGGGAACTCAGAGATCACCTGCCTCTGCTTCCTCAGTGCTAGGGTCAAAGGCGTGAGCCTCCACGCCCATACGTGTCAAGTTTTTCTAAGTCAGACCTAGGATGATACTGGCTGACCTCTGGAGACAAAGGATCCCCAGTTCCCCAGAGACCCAGAGTAGGGACCCCAGAGCTTACTCTGCCTGACAGATACCTTTTGTGTATGGGGGGTCAGTTTTAATACACTCATGTTTACTAGCTGGCTGTTTTACCAACAGCAGAACTCAGGTTTAATTCTGACTCTGACCCCGGGACTACTTAAAAGTCGAGTGAGTGCCAGAAAAGGAATTTACAAGCAGTGAAGACTAACAGTCTGTCAGCAGAAACAAGGCTCACTGGGCACATGCTCTGAAGAGGATCTGCTTTCAAAAGTCAAAGCAGAGAAAAACAGAAATGTCAAGGAAAAGGCTTGTGGTTGAATTTATTAATATTTCACATGTTATCACAAAGGTCATGATTAATTTTAGATATTAGAACTCTACAGCCTCCCTATGCTGAAATATTATTTTCCTAAACAGCCATTTTCTTCCTGTAAGAATCTCAAGACTGTCAGGTGTGGTGGGGCTCACACATGTGGTCCCAGAACTCGGGAGGCTGAAACAGGACTGTGAGTTTGAAGCCAGCCTGGGCTACACAGTGAGACCTTGTCTCAAAAAACAAAAACAAAAGACATCCCAAGTTGTTCCTCCAAAGAGTACCCTCCTATGTCACGGCTGGTTTTTGAAATGGCCTGTCTAAATGTGGCTTCCTGCTTCCCTGAGCAATCTTAAGTCAGTATCCTGGAATTCTCTGGATGAAGTGCTTGCCAGGGTTTCATAGACCAGCAAAGAAGCCAGAGGCAAAGGCCAGAGGAGACCTGCAGGGACCTGTTAAAAGGACTTTGTTAAAAGTCACACAGCTTACCTATCAGGGCTGTCAGAAGCGCACACAGAATCAATCAGTCCCACATCCAATGTGCCCTGGAAAGGAGCAAAAGGCAAGTGAGCAAGTCCCCATTACAGGGTAACATCACACAGCATCACTTTACAATTGTGAACACACAAACCAAAGAGACACCTCTTTTGTGGTGAACTGCAAAATAACAGTTATGTAAGAAAGGCCCCTTAGTTTAATGAGTCCACACAGTCTCTACATGGGGCACAAGCTACAGTCTACTTTTTATAACACTATGAATTCACCAGTCCCTCCTTAAAATGTCTTTGGTGAACAATATACATCAAATTTTCAATACTGTAAATTTACCTATTTATGCTCGATCTCTTATTAATTTTATAGTTACTCTGACAAGAAACATTTGCCTTTAAAGTTTTATGGGGCTGGAGAGATGGTTCAGTTGCTAACAGCATGCACTGCTTTGGCAAAGGACCTACGTTGTGTGCCTGTTAAACTCCAGCTGCAGGCAATCTGATGCCCTCTTCTGGACTCCTTGGGCAACAAACTCATGTGAACATGCCACCACCCTCATACATATAAAAATAAATATTTAAAGAACAGAATTTCTTTTAAAAATAAAGTTTTCAGATGAGGAATTAAAATTTTATCTTTAAAATAGGATTTTATAATTTACTATATATGTCTAGAATATACAAAAACATAATTTAGAATCTACTTCAAAGAATAAGTGTCATGGGCTTCTGTAATGTCATAAAACTGTGATTTTTTTTGTTCGTTTGTTCTTTTAAAAGGATTTAGGTAGAAGAGCTGAGATGTATCAATAATAACCTATAGTTTACCAATGTTAGGTTTTTTTGAGACAGGGTCTTCCTGTAGCCCCAGCTGGCCTAGAAGTCACTATGTAGAACAGGCTAGCCTCAATTTCACAGATTTGCCTGTTTCTGCCTCCCAAGTGCCTCCTGTGTATCACCACAGCTGGCTACTGTTTTTTTTTTAATGCATGATTTTTTTTTAACACAAATGGTTCTATTTTTCTCCTTAATTAATATTTTTACTTATAAAGATAATCTAGACATTCCCAATGCACCTTCTTTCCCAGCCTGACTTCCTTCCCATCACCCCACCTCTACCCATCAACACTCACCACAGCATTCTGGGGGTTTGCCTGCTCATCATGCATCTCCCGGATCTCCTGATCTGTAGATGCGTGGACCTGACTCAGCACGCTGAACCACTGGCTGTGAAAAGAGAGGCAACAGTCAAGGTGACCAAGCTCGTTATGGCAAAACAACAGAACGTTCCTCCATTTCTAGGACATAGGACGGATCCTCTGAGGATAGCCTGCTTATCACCATTAAGCTGGAAGTTATATGATCACAAGCAAAGTTAGAAAAATCAGCAATAGCACCTTCAAGCTCAGTGTGTTCTCATTATGACATGGAAGGTACTTCCCTACCAGCCCTACAGACCTCAGACATGTGAAGATGTGCTCCTGGAGAAATGGTAGCTATTACAAAATGCTTGTGTGAAGATATTTACCGAGATATTTCTGTCCTGGAGGACATCTATGTGCCTTTTCTTTTAGGAAAATAAATCCCAAGGACAAAAGCTCACTAAGGGAGTGGCCCCTTCAGAACACTGCTGGATGCTCGTTTTTCTACTTGTTCCACCAAGGAGCGTCTATGACTGCCAGGATTTCCACTCAAGTGAATTAAACCACAAGGGAAGCAGAAATCAAAAACAGGTGCTTGATGTAGACAGGAGAAAATTATTTTGACCAGAATTCCCTCATTCTCATTTCAAAGGAGTTTTCTCACTTCCAGCCGCATCAGAATCGAAGGCTAAGGCAAGTACATGGTAATGCATTCCAGAAAAATCCAAACAGAACGAAAGTCCTGTTATAACTGGGAACCCAAGACACACAAGAAGAAAACGATCTCAATCCATGCAGCACTGATTTAAGCACACACAGCGGCTGAGGGAGAAGCCAAGACATGCTTCTTCCAACAAGGACTTTCTTATGTCTTAATAAACACACACTCCTTCCTACTAAATAAGGCAGACAGGAAAGGACTTGGCAAGAAATAGAATACTTAAATGAAAAGAATAACATCCCTATATAAAGCTAGCCATGTAATTACAGCAAAACCTAAAACCCATATCCAATGCTTCCCAAAGGAGAACACTGGTTGAAAACATTTACTGTCCACAGACCCTTGGGGAGAAATAAACACAACACCCTCATCTGACCTTGCTTCATGCTTCTTGGTTTGCCAGAAGGCACCCTGTAGTTACGACTTTACTAAGCTCCAAACTCTCCCAAATCAAATACTGAAACATGTAAATCCAATATGGAAGCCACACAGGAATCATACAAACTTGAACACACACACACACAGAGAAACAGCATCTTCTGTGCTTTCAATTTCCATAGATATTCTTAAATTTATAAATTTCTTCTGAATCAAGTATAACCTGAAATCTAAGAAAGAATTTTTAAAAACGTGTTTCACTGGTCAAGGGAAAAAAGACTTTATCAGAAACATTCCAAATGTTAAATTTAGCAGGTTCGTTATGGCACAAAACACACAGGGCAGCTGCCAAATGCCTGGCCTGTAATTCAGCTGAGAAGCTGTGGGCATTCCATGGACCACAGAGAGCCACATGTAGTCTCTAGGAGTCCCAGACAGAATGAATGGGGCTGTAATTTCAGGTTTGCTTGTTTTTCCAGATTGTGTTATAATTTATGAGTCCAGCCAGGGTTTCAGCTTGTTCCCATGGGAAGAATTACTTTCTGGTGTTATATCAACTGAAAAACATTCAGAGGACAGGAGATGGTGAGTGAGAGGTCCTGAGAACTCACCAGAAAGCTCTGGATGACTTCTGGGCTGAGAAGTGAAGAGTGGGCCACTGACTGTCATCCTCATAAATGACCACCTCAGAACAGGTAAGAGCCACCACCACCATAACGCTAAAGACCCATGAAGTCCCAAGAACAGACCTGACAGGATACTATGCTGTGTCCTATATACTACATGACCCTGTGACGTGTCACTTTCTCTCCTTAGCTCTGTTCCTTGTGCTCAGCACCCCAAGATGGTCCAGAAGAGTTAGGGAACCTACACCAGTCCAGAGAGACTCCACTTTCTCCTCACCTTGGCCAAAATATTGAGTTCCTTTAGAAAGAAATGCAGAGGGCATAATACATCCACTCAACAGAACTGAAGCCTCATCTCATTACAGACAATGTTCTCCTTTTTCTGTCACCCAGTTTCCTAGTCTGTGCAACATACCTGCCCGTAGAGCTGTCTGAGAATCGAATGACTAGAATGCTGCCCGCAATATGGAACAGTCTCTGTAAGTTAATATCTTGTCTAGTGACTGGTGAAGCCTGGAGACTTAAAATCCCTCTGCATGCTGCAGTGCTATCATGTATTAAAAAGCTGATGGGTTAGGGAACTACTCTTTAGACCACTATATAAATATAAGCTCTTCACTTCTAATGCTCTGAGACATCCAAGGGTGGCATTCAACTTTGTAGGATGCTGATGACAATGGAAACCTGAGTCTCAGTCTTCTCTAATAGCATTTGAGGCTGGAAATCTTGAACTTGTGCTATTTTTGAGCACATCTGCTTGGGAAAGATTCCCCAAGGGAAAGGACACACACCTCTTATGACTCTCAGCTCTGAAACTGTCTTAATAGAAAACTCAACTAGAAAACTGAAAGCCCTTTAAGGGTGTCAGAATAAATGGTGTTGTGTAGAGTTTATGCCCAAGTTTGGAGGACGATGTGGGAGGAAGTCTGTCCCATAGGCCTCACCTGGCATCTTCCGGGGAGTCTGCAATCAGGTGGAAGGTTCTATCGGCCATAATGATATCGATCCCATTCTCTTTGCTGGTGTTATCTATGATCTCCCTGTAAGACACGAAAGCAGCAAGTGGAAATCGAAAACAGAATTCTTAGCTTAAATGCAAACAGGCAACCTCAGGAAACTAATGACCAAGTTGGAAACTGTTACTGTAGAAACTGTATACACTGGTCTCCCTTACTGAGGAGGGATTTCTTCCAAGACACCCAGTGCACGCCTGAAAGCGCTGACAGAAGAGCACCCTATATAAATGAAGCATTTCCCTCATATCGTTGAGTGTCTCTGGTCTCAGACACCCGAGACCAAAAGTGTCAAAAGCTGCATATTTCAGAATATTCAAACACAGTAAGACGTCTTAGAAATGGGACCCAAATCTAAACACGAAATGCATTTGCTCATATACTCCGTAGGCATGTAGCCTCAAAGTACTTTGTTTGTTTTATGCGAAGCACACGATGGTCTACCGTGGAGCTGTGCCTCCAGCCCCATGAATGCAATTTTATACAGTGTTTTGCATAGGCCTGAATTTTGAATGGGACCCATCATTTGGAATCAGAGTAGAACTGTGTACCTGTGGCACTCCAAGTTTGGGACATTTTAGATTTTGGATTTTCAAATTAGGGACATACAGCCTGTATATGTATGTAAATGGTAAATGTGGTTATAAATTAGACACAGAAAGACAACATTAGCCAATAATAAAACAGCAACCATGACAGACTACAACAAAGTCACATGACTATTCTCCATCTCTCCTCTCCCCGTCTAAATATGAAATTCTTCTACTCGATGTTTCTGGACTGTGGCTTACTACAGGTCCCTGAAATCCAGCAGTATGAAGACAAGGACCTGGTAAGACCAGTGCGCCTCCATCAGACTCTCCTGTGACCTCCAGGGGGAGCCAGGCTCCTCTGTGCTTCCAGCAGAAGGTGGCAAGTCAGGGTGCGTGTGTTTCTCTCCCTGAGGTCTCTCTGGAGGGACCTCTTCTCACACTACCCAACCCAGTGCCTGACCCAGTGCCTTCTTTTGGCCTCTGTCTCTGATTTACAATAGGAAGAAATACAGAAGACAACCCAATCTGGTGTGAGCTCTTTCCCTATTTTATTACAGTGGGGGTGGTTCAAAGACAGCACTCCCAAGCTTGACTGCTGGAAAGGTGATCCTCAAAGTAGGTGTCAACAGGCAGGATTTTTAAGAGCAGGGGATAAGGCTGTAAGGACTCCACCCCCTCGTGAATAGATTAATGTTCCCTATAGGAGCTCAAGGCTGCAAATGACTTTTCTCTTCTTTCTGCCTTTTCTTTTTCCTCACCCACTCTCTCATTCACAGTGCTGGACTGAACCCAGGCCCTGTGCATGCTGGGAAGCCCTCTCCCACTGAGCTACAGCACCATCCTTGCTTTTTGAGAAAGGGTTTCATGGGATAGCCCAGGTTGGCTTCAGACTGGCAATCCTCCTGCCTGATCTCTGAGTGAGGATTCAAGGTATGTATCACTACAACTGGCTTACTCCTTGCTGTCTCCTGAAAGCACTCCTGCCCTTTAGCCATGGGATAATACAGGAAGATGTGTCCCCCTAATCCTGGACTTCTCAGTGTTGAGACCATGAGCCAAATGAATTTTAGTTCATTAGAAATAACCCAGTCTCAGGTATTGTTATAGTGGCACAAACTAAGACAGAGCTTTCTATCACACCGAAGGCCTGACAGGCATCTGATATACTTTTCCCAACACTGCTTGCATTGCAGGCTCTGGAGCAAGGAAGAACTTGGTGCTACGAATTCTGATCTTACCTAAACATTCCCTAATTGACGCCAGTGGCAGTGAGTTTACTAAATCAGAAGAAGCAGACATTAGGATCAGACCAGAGTTGGTAATACATGTGATATAAGAATGGTCTTGGAGATAGGGCCCATTTGGTTTGATACCTGAAGCAGTAAACTTATCATAGCAAAACATTTATTTCACATAAACTCAAAGTCTTACAGGCTAGAAACAACAAATATGGGATGACCTTATTGTTAGACTCAGTAAAACAAGACTAAATATATTATGGGCTGAAGGAATGGCCCAGCAGTTCAGAGAGCTAGCTGCTCTTCCAGAAGACCAGAGCTCAATTCCCAGCATCCATGTCGGATGAATCAGAACTGCTCCAGGGGATTTGATACCCTCTTCTGGCCTCCATAGGCACTCACATATATGTACACATACCTACATACAGACAGATACACATAAATAAAAATATAAAATCTCTTTGAAAAGGTAATATATTTTAAAAATCAGTAAGGTTGGGGGACGATGAGATGGTGTGAATGCAATGGTGCTTGTTGTCCAAGCCTGGTGACCTCAGTTTAATCCCTAAAATCTTCGCAAAGGTAGGAAGAGAACCCATTCCACTTACCCATGCATAACATGCATGAGTGCACACACATGCACACACAATAATAATAATAATAGTAACTGAATAAAATTTGAGAAAAAGATTAGAACTCAGAGTGGTGTCTGATGTCTCCTCTGGGTGGAGGGAGAGAGATAAGCTCCTGGGGCTAGTGCGACCCTCCTGGGCAGGAGGATAAGCCCCAGGAACACCGGTCTGTCCAAGCACCTTGAGAACGTAGATCCCCTCACATGCAAAATGAGGCTTGAGACTCTCTGAGCAGCCATGAGGCTGGAGTTCTGAACCTCAAAAGTTCTAGGATCACTCAGAACAGGCAGGGCTCCAGGGGTATGTGCATGAAACACTTCCCCGAACTATGGAAGACGATGACAGTGTTGCTGGCGGGCTGCCATGGAGCTAGGCCCCAATTCAGGATTTTCCTGAACACTCAAGTGCAAAATAATAAAGCAAACAGAGAACATCTTGTCACATCAGAACTCTTCTCCCTGGATGGGGCTGCTGTGGGAATCCAAGAGAGATGCAGTAGACAGAACCCCCTTAATACATTAAACTCAAGGGTGCATAATGACACTTGGAAAAATAAAGTCAGCGCTGCTGGATACACAAAGGAACCTACTAATTTTTCTGGAAACTGGGGGCACAAAAAAAAAAAAACCCTCCAGCATTTAGCTTGCTTTTCCTATAAAGATATCTGCTTAGGAGATGTTTTTCTTAATAGAAATAGTCCAGGTAACAAATGAGGGTTGTCTATCTGCGTTCCTCATGTGTGTGTATTCAACCTCAAATCAAAGATACTCAGAAGGAAAAAGCACCAGGACTGAACATGCACAGACTTTATCAATGTGCCCTGAATACAATGATTTATAAAACAGCCACACTGTACTAGTTATTACAAGTAATCTAGATGCTACTTATAACAAAGGGGGCAGAGTGCCTAGGTTATATACAAATACTTATGCATTTATACAGAGCCCAAGAATCCATACACAGATTTTTTTTCTACTCTTGGTGGGGGGTGATTGATTATAGCAAAATTTGGTAGCCCCTAGTGAATCAATGTTCACTTAATAATCTAGAATTGATCCAATAGAAACTGACACCACCAATTACAAAACACTTACGAAGAACTTGATTGGCTTCTAGGTGTAATGACCAATTCAGAGAGAAACTGGGACCAAAAGGAGTAAGCTAAGTAATATATCTGTATGCATCTAGTGATGCCTGGAAACCAGTCAGCAAGTGGAAGAAAGGCGAGGGTAACCTACAAACAAAAAGACTTGAATAACTGAAAAGTAATCAGGTGTGTTCCAACCCATGAATAGGTCCCATGTGGCCCAAACATAATTAAAACACTGGCATTTTTATCTATTTATTTTATTTAAAAGCATATTTTATTTATTATTATTTTTATGTGTGTGAGTGTATTGCCTACATGTGTGTAAGTGCACCTATGTTGTGTGCAATGCCCAGAGGTCAGAAGAGGGTGTCAAATTCCCCTGGAACTGGAGTTATGGACGGTTATTAGCAGCCATGTGGGTGCTGGGAACTGAATCCAAGTCTTTTGAAAGAGCAGTCTGTGCTCTTAACCACTGAGCCATCTCTCCAGCTTCTATTTATTTATTTTATGTATAAGAGTGTTATACATAAAACTTACTACGTAAGTGCACCTGTGCATACAACACCTATGGAGGCCATAAGAAGGTGTTGGATCACCTAGAACTGGAGCTACAGGAGCCTCCATGTGGGTGCTGGGAACCGAATCTGGGTTCTCTGTAAGAGCAGCCAGTGCTCTTAACCTCTGAGCTGTAATCTCTCATGCGCCATTATGATTTTTTTTTTTGTAACTGAATTGTGCGGTTCTTAAACATGCATTTTGCAGGAGACGTTGTGTTGCAGTGTCAAAAGGCTGAACATCTCTGGATTCTGAATGAAGAAAGAAAACTTTAAAATCCAGCAAGTCCATAAGACCACTCCTCTCTCTAACTGTGGGAAATGTGGACAGTGAGTTTGGATGATGTCAGGAGATAATAATCCTTTTCAATACAAGGGTGCTATTAGGTTGTGTTTTAAAGAGATGTTTTAGGTACACACTAGCATATTTAGAAGAATGCATTTAAGTCATGAGGCCAGTTGTAGGTGATTATATGTAAAATGTCCTTGACCATGGGGGAGAGTTGTTGGGTAATAACAGGGATTTTGTCCTATCATCTACTTTTGTACACAATTTAGATGTTCTATAATAAAACATTTAAAATTAAAAAAATATTAATGTAGTGAAACTTTCACTCACCACCAAAGAAGTTGTCCAAAAAAGACTGGACAAGCTCTGACCCCAGAAATGTGACAGACAGGACTAAGAGGTAACACTTGTACAACTCAGAATGCCTGACAACAAACCTTTCCTTACGGGCACAGACAAGTGGTGAAAGGAACATAAAGCTGTCCCTTGGTGTCTACAGGCTCCAGGTGTCTCACACACTACAGTGAAGCTGCTGAAGAAGTCCCTTACAGGACTGCACACATGGCTCAGCAGTTAGGGGCACTGGCTACTCTTACAAAGACTCAGCTTTGGCTCCCAGCACCCACATGGTGGTTTACTACCATCTGCACCTCCAGTTCCAGGGGATCTGATACCCTTTACTGGCCTCTGTGGGTATGCATACACATGATGCACTTACATACATGCAGGCAAAACACACACACATATATAAAAACAAATATTGGAAAAAAGTCCCTTGTATGTATTAACATAGTATTTGCATATAACCTAAGCAGTCTATCTCATATACTTCAAGTCATCAAGTCATCTCTGGATTACCAGTAATTTCCACTACAGTGTAAATACTATGAAACAGTGGCTATGTCATGTTGTTTAGGGAATAATCTGGGGGGAAAGTTTGTATGTACCTATTCAGTACAGATATGCTTTCTTCCTGAGTATTTTTGATCCATGGTTTGTTGATCTGCAGATGTGGAAACCATGGCTCAAGAGGCCAACTATACATTACTTAAGTCTAGTAAAATGCCCTTCCCTGAGTCTCCTTGCCTGGCCTCATCTATGATATGAATAACGGGGAGCAAGATGGCATGACGGGCAGAGAGCTGTCAGTGGGATGAGAGCCGGGCCATGCTGTCAACCCTTCAGACAGAAAATCCCCCAAACCCACTCTTGTTCCTAATGAACCCCAAAAGGGTAGCCTAGAAAAGCCCCAACCTCTGCTGACTGTTCTTTTACTATTTGTCCTTAAAAATCAAACACATAAAAGCCTTTCCTCACTTAACTTTCCACACACCCATGAGTAATTTTCCTAAGTTGCCAATGTCAGCTCAAGGGAAATAATCTTCCATTTGCAAGTCTCATGACTTCAGGGGTTAATTTGATCTCTCAAAGCTTATTTTACTGCTTTTCCAAATATTTGTGGTTGCCTGGTTTTAAGTGGAGTACGGGTACAGGTTATCCCTAAATAACCTTCTATTCTGAGTACCAAGTTACTCAAGAAAATCAGCTGCCCCTAGCATCAACTTTCTGAAAATATTAATTTTTAACCAAAATAATAAGTTCCTTGACAGTCCAATGCCTTGCTTTTCTAAGAGACTGGCAGAAAAGAAGGCAGTGTGGAAATGAAAAGTCAGCTCTGTTCTCCCACTTACAAGTGACTGGGAGAGCTAGTGCAGACACCACAGGTAGAAGACAAAGGATTCATTTTAGAATGTCCCTGTCAGTCAGCTTCCAGTTTGGCTAACCTGTCTGTTGGCAAGCAATCAGAGTGAGGAAGCAGCAAAATGGACCAGCTGATCCATTACGGGGTGTGACGGCTAATCCTGGATTGACCATTCTACGGACTCTGTTTCTTTAGAGAACCCTGACTAATACAGACTGTGGTGCTGAGAGACGTTCTAGAGAAACAGAAATAAAAGGATAAATTTCGTTCATGGGCTTGGAGCAGGCTATCCAACTCAAAAAAACCTACAGTTAGCAAAGACTCCCCCGATAGTGTGGACAGCACCGAAGATCCATGGAGTAAACTACTTAGGGAAATTAAGAAGATAAATGCCTTCGACTCTCCCAGCTTTCAATCAATTACTCTACATTCACATCTTTCTTTCCCCCCAGTTTTTGAGATAGGGTCTCACTATGTATGCCAGGATGCCCTAAACTGTCTAGTAGCCCAGGCTGCCCTTGAACTCACAACCTTTCTGCCCAGATCTCCCTAATACTGAGGTTACAGGTAGGTGCTATGCTGGGCTTTATTCAAGACAACTTTCTCTGCATCCACACAATTACATTTCCAGAGGGATGCTTATACATCCAAGAGGCCATCTTCCAAATGAAAACCATCTGTCCGTGATTAATCACAATGACAAAAAGCAAATTATCCACAAATTAAGTCTTGATTTCCTGTTCCTTCATAATTTAACCCACTAAAGAGAAGTATGAAGACTCACAGGGCACCTACCCTTCTCTACTGCTGCAAAGGACTTGTGAGTTGGTAACATAATTCAGTCTATAAAGTGCTTGCTGTGCAGGTGCCAGGACCTTGGTTCAATATCCAGAACCCACGTTAAAGAACTGGCCTTCCTAATGCATGCTATAATCCCAGCACTGGGGAGGCAGAGACAGAAGGGTCCCAGGGGTTTGCTGGCCAGCCAGCCTGGCCTTCTTAGGAATTCCTAGGCCCTATCAAAAAACAAGGTATAGTTTCTGAGGAAAGATACCCAAGGCTAACCTCCAGCTTCCTAAAGCACTGACACGGGCAACCACGCCTCCCCTGCCCCAAACGTAAAAAAGAACTTTTAAACGCAGAATTTTGTACCCATCAGCATAAACAACAAGCAGCCCGGAGCCCTACCCCAGTGGTCACAAACATACTTGGCCGTCCGGACTTCTAAGGTGCCCTTGAGCTTCTCCTCACTGTCATTTTCAAAGTACATCAGCTTGGATTGTCGGAGGACAAACCAGCGCTTCTTCCAGTTTCTTCTGGACAGCGTGGACGAGCCGCCACCTTTCTTGTGCAGCCAGCCTTGCTTGAGGGCCTCCTGCTTGGAGCGGAACCACAGAAAGGTCTCGTCCTTGAGGACACACCAGCGGCGCTTCCAGGAGTTCATCAAGCCACCTGTTACCCCAAGATGAGGGGGAGGCAAAGGTTAAGAAGCCAATCAAACTGAGAGACAATATCCATCCACAGCCAATCTTAAAGTAGCCCACCTTGAACCTTGCCCCACTGACATGAAACCCTTGTATACAGGAGGGATACTGGCTGGTGTTCAGGGAACAACGGTAGATAATCCAGCAGCTTAGGTAAGTCACACAAGAATGCTGAACCTTCTCGATGCATAAAACAGCTCCTCCTCACTTAGCTGAGAAAGTTTAAGCAGTTTACAGAGGAGTCAGAATGGACAATCTCCCCAGCAATGAGTAAAGAACCATGAACAAGAACCTTCTGGACATGTAAGAACTGTGGCCACCTGCTAGTGTCCCAGAGAGGCAAAATACTGTGTTCAAAGTTTACAGTTTTCTTTCCTTATTTGGCCAGAGTGAGGACAAGCATTATCAGTGGTTCTAGAGTTAGAGATAAAGTCTCACTTCAAGATAATAAGAAAAGATTGTTTGGGGTAAGCACAACTTTCAAAAACACCATCATCTGACGATGGTGTATTTGTAAAAGGCAGTTGCTGAAACTATATTTTAAGAAGGAAGAATGCACACTGATTTATGCTTGGACATGAAAACACGAAGCACAGACTTTTTCTAGTGGGATGTTTTGGTCTTTTCTTTTTTTATTTCCTTCCTCTTTTTCTTTTGATAATGACGATTAAATCCAGGGACTTGTACATGCTAAGCAAGCTAGTAGACTCCATCCCATGCCCACTTTTTTAAGGTCTCAGTAAGATGCCCAGACTGCCCTGAACCTTACCATTCTACTGCCTCAGTCTTCCAAATGGCTAAGATAACAGGTGTGTGCAAAACACCTGGCAGAAAACATCTTTCAATTGAGATAAATGTGAAAAGAACACATTTATCATTCATAGGGTAATCACTATTTCCATATAACAGGTATTAAGTATAATATATAATAAATATACTTTGACCTTAGTATCCCAGATTCCTAAGTATGTGTAAGTGACATTTTCCTAGAAATCTTTTAGAACAGTACACTGAAGAACACAGTCTATTTCTATAGCTTTCTATAAAATCACTGGTTTTCTTTTGATTAACAAGTCACAAAAATATAAGTAATGCTTTCCTTCTATTGACTAGAAGAACAGGCCCTTTCTTGGACTGAAGGAAAGACTGAGGGCCTCTGTTGCACATCTTACATACTCAGAAGCATTCCCTGCTCGCTTGGCTGAGACACCTTTTGTGTCATGTCAGGCCATGTTTCCCAACAGCAAACCTGCCAAGGATGCTCACAAAGAAACATTATTGTTGTTTGAATGTGTGACTTTCATCTGTGTTGTTCAAAACAGGCCTGGAGGAAAAGTGAAGTGTAACATTGTTCTGTTATTATATGATCTCTCAGTACAAATCTCAGTCCAGTGTGTCTGTTGGAAGTCACTGCAGCAGCCCTCTCTATCATTTATGAAGTTGCTCTTCTCTTCTGAACAGCATTTGCTTCCAATCTCTTTTGCAATCCGACATGCTCCCAATACTGTGCCGTTTGTGGAAGGTGGAGCAGTGCTCACTTCCTAACCACAAACACTTTCGACAGGCTATTTAACTGGGGAAAACTGATTTTTGATGACTGGAATCTTTTTCTTCATTGGTTTCTCTAAAAATTTTATTATTTTATTCAAGGCTTACAAAGATACTATTTTTTCCCCCCCTTTGAGGAATGTTAGAGACCATCCGAAGAGGAGGTGATTAAATACTCATTGGTCATTAGGAGCTGCATTTTTCCCTTGGTCAGGTATTTCAATGAATGCTATGTGTCCTGGTTAAGAATCTCACAACCTTTTTCATGACAAGTAATGACTTCAGGCAACAGAAGTCTTCTCTAAACCAGGAATTTCATGAGCATTTTATAGACTTATGGCTTACAATAAAAACTATGAGATGATCATTATCATTAGACTTGTGTTTTAAAAGGGGAACAGAAAGACAGACACAAAGGGCAATTAAATAAAGAAGAAAAAGAGGAGGAGGAAAGTATTCAGGGCCAAAGAACAACACAGAGGAGAAAGACAGACAGAGACAGAGAATATGAAACAAGGTAACAAGAAACCAAACCCCCAAACCCACACACCCTGAAAAGCCAGAGCAAGTTCGAAAGGTAGCAGCCTAAAGTTTCTCACGATGGGATGGGGACGAAGAAAAGGAAGAGGGAAAAAATGATGACAGCATCATGAAAGAAGGTGAGGAGAGGATCTAGGGAGACAAGCCCCTGGGCAAAGCCAGCACCCATGTAAAAAGCTATATGGTCGCGTGAGGCTACGACACTAGTGCTGAGGGTGCAGAGAGCGCGTGCTGGCTACTTGCTCTGGCTAAACTGGCCAGTTCCGGGTTCAGAGAGAGATCTGTATCAAAAAAAAAAATGCAGTGATGAGGAAGACACCTGACCTCTGGCCTCCACACATTCTCTCTCTCTCTACACACACACACACACACACACACACACACACACGATGGTGAAGAACAGGCTAGAGATTCCTGGTGGAGAAATGAGGAAAAGGAGAGTAAAGAAAGGATGAACGAGCGAGTCGAGGATGACATCTATGGATGGCAGTTTTTGTTATCCTGCCCTAGACCCATGCTCCTGACTCTTTCCTCCCCCAGCCTAGGACCACACAAGAAATAAAGTGGTTCCCCTCTTAGGACCATTTATGTAAAACTGCTACTCATCCCTGGTGATGCTTACAGTTTTTCTCATTATCCTGAACCATTATCCTGAATGAGGAACCAGAGTCAAACATGATCCAAGCACAGAGTCCTAATTGAAACACTTTCTAAAACACAGGTGCTCAAGGTATTCAAGTTCTAGGGTTCAGTCAGCACACTCAATGTTTAATAGCAACTGAAATACAGGTCTGATGAAAAACAGACATGAATAGTTTATTCAAGTTGTGTCTATCAGACCCTTGTATATGCATGTGGGGGTGGGTGTTATATTAGAATGGGTCCCTGTGACTCCCAGCTTAACAGCATGTGAGACGAGAGAAAGAGACAGAGAGACAGAGAGAAAGAGAGAGCATGCCAAGGGCGAAAAAGAGGGGAGACTGGAACTAAAAATGCATGTCACGTGTTTGCAAACTCTGTCCAATTCTGCGCCAATCCAGGGAAGTCAAGGCCATATTCATCCAAGCAAGCGGTACCCACGTTACACCAACACGACCCACTGTCCTCCATTCACTAAGTGCTTTACCACTGAGATGAGGGGTGCATTGTGTGACCTTCCATAGCTTTACCCTAACCCTGGTTCTGCGGTGCCCCAGGCCATACCTTTCATGTACAGGAAGCTGTGGAAGTAAGGCAGTGTGACACAGCTGTACACAGAGTCTCGCCGGTAAGAGAGCTCATCGTCCGTATCAAACCTCGAGTCAAAGTCCTCTTCACTGTCTTCAAACTGGACAAGAAGAAAGAGAAATGGTGAGAAAATAGGACACTGCTCAGCAAAGATCAGCACTGAAAATCCTGACTGCTAAGAAGTAATGCTCCCAGTTCCTGGCATTACAACACAGTGTGGCAATCCAAGGAATCTGGAATTATAAAACACTTACCTTCAGGGTCAAATGGTGAGCATGAGCTGACCCACAACACAAAATAACCCTTTAACCCAAAGGCACCACTCTAAAACAAAGAAGGTTTAAGGCTATAATTTTAATCAAACCACGCAAGAGTTAATTTCCTTTAAATTGCTAAACATAGCTGCGCCTTAGAAAAGAGACAGCATTTAATGTAGAATCAAAAGGAGAAAGTGTAACTTAAAAAAAAATCCCCAAACAATGAACATATTTAAATCCTACAAACACCCCCTTACCAAAAAAAAAAAAAAACCAAGAAAAAACACTGGTATTAAATATGAAGTCACTGCAAGGAAACTTGTCCAGTACACTCCAACGGAGTGTAGGTCTAATCTGCAGAAAGGCAAAGCTAAGCCTTTTAAAATGCCACTTTGACTGGGATTTGGGAGGCAGAGGCAGGCAGATCTCTGGGAGATCAAGGCTAACAAAGTCTACATAGAGTTCCAGGCTAGCTTGGGTTACAGGGAGACTCTGCCTTAAAAAAGAAAAGAAAAAAAAAGGTGGATGGTGCCTCAATTTTCTCAGGATTTGAGTAAAATCTAGTTCTGGATTTTGTGCTCTACCTGCAACGGCACATTTGCAGTCAACTGCACTAGTACAACCTGGAAAGAGAAAGGGGTCTAAGATCATCTTTAGGAGCAAGCCTGCACTCTCCAGGGGTCTGTCTAAATGCGGAGTGCGGCTGCATTTAGTCTTGACTGCCGATGCCACGTGATTATGGAGCGCTTCAAGTTCCGGGAAAAAGACTGCAGTACTCACCGAGGACTGCGCCCCTTCCGAGCTGAAGCGGTAGGCTCCGGAGCTGTTGTAGGTTCCCACGGAGCACCTGTAGTCCGGGGACCACTGGCTCCCGCAGGAGTTGGAGAAAGTGACGCTGCTGCCCGAGGTGATGGCGCCGTCCTCGTAATCGTCCTGGTCGTAGTCGTAGTCGCCATCTGGGGACGGCAGGTCCCCGGCGCTCTGGGGCAGGCAGTAGGTGGACTCCCCGCTGGAGGAGTTGTGCAGGCTGGCGGAGTCCTGCCCCGACGGGGCGAGCAGCACCGTGCTGTCCGCGCTGGGGCTGGTGGGCACCACCGTTTCGTTCATGTACGGGTCTTCCTCCGAGGAGTCGTCACTCGTCCGGATGCCACTCGTCCGCTGGTCGGAATGGCCGTGCTCGCTGGGGTTGGGCGAGTCCTTGAAGGCGTCGTCGTCGGCCTCGAAACCCTCGTCCACCTCCTCCTCGGGGTAGGGCTGGCTGAAGTTGAAGCTGGGCTTCTCTGCGCCGCTGGCACCCTCCGCCAGCTCGCTGAGCTCCCCGGCAAACTCGCTGCCCACGGACAGGGAGCGCTCGATGTTGCGGACGCACTCATCGATCTCGTCGAAGTTGAGGGACTCCAGGAACTCCTGCGCCGCGCGGCAGGCCTCGTCCTCCAGCCGGCGCAGCTCCTCGTCCCGCAGCTGCTGCAGCTTCTGCAGGGACGCCTCGGTCAGGGACAGCTCCTGCCGCTCCTTCATGCGCTGCAGGTCCTCGATCTCCTTCTCCAGCCGCAGGATCTCCTCCACTTGCTTGTTCTCCTTCTGCGTCTCCAGCTCACGGCTCAGGTCCGCTTCCTGCTGACTCTTCTGCAAAGCTTCGAGTTCTTGCTGCCTCCTTGCCTCTTCCTCCTGGATAGAAGATGGATCTTAGAGGGTCTGCTACTGTAGAAACAAACACCCGTCCTCCTTCTCCACACACTGAATGTGTCCCTGCCCAAACTCTCGTGTTGAAGCCCTACCCCGAGCAGCTCAGAGTGTGACTGCATTTAGAGACAGGGCTTTTGATGAGGTGAATAGGTTCAAGTGAGGTTAACAGAGTGGGCATCCAATCTGAACGAAGAAACACACTAAAGAAGGCACCGTGTAAGGGGGCAGCCCAGTGGCATTCTGCCAGTCACAGAGAGGCCTCCGGAGAACTCAAGTTGACACCTGCCTTGGAACCATGAGAACTCCAATCCCTTGTTTAGCTCGGGCCCCCTGGCACACCATGTTATGTACCACCAGCACACTAATACAATGTTATTTTACTACGGAGAAACCACACAGATCGCGTTAAAATTTGAAGACATTCACTAAGCTCTGTCCCACTGGGAAGGGTTAGAAACTGTCATCACAAACACTTCTCCAGCCTGTTCCTCCAGTATCTCCTACTTTATTTCTGCTCTAAATACCAGTGCTCAAGTGTTTGACTTGGGAAGGAAATGCACAGTGAGTGGCCAAGTTGCCACGGCACTCCCACCTGCTGGGCGCGGAGCTCCGCTTCTCTTTGAGCCTTCTCTCTTTCTCTGAAAACAGAAAAGAAGGTGAACAACGACCCCAGAACTACTTTTGATCTACTTGCCCTCTACCACTGAACCATAACCTTGGTCCAAGAAGATATTGGCAAGGTAAAAAAACAAAAAGAGGCTGGGTATGGCTGTGTATGCCTTTAATGTCAGCACTGAGGAGGCAGAGGCAGGTGGATCTCTGTGAGAGCAAGGCCAGTCTGTTCTACATAGTGAGTTCCAGGCCGGCTGGGACCTCCAGGAGACCCTGGTTCCAAACAAACAAAAATAAAAATTTAAAATAAATAAAATAAAAATTCAAAAGACAAAACAGGAAGAGAGCTAAGGAGATGGCTCAATTGGAAAAACGAATTCCATGAAAGCCCGATCGAGGCCCTGTGTTTGGGTCCCCAGCACCCATGTACAAGTCAAGTACAGCAGCCCAGCCTGTAATTCCACGGCTGCAAATGTGGAAACATGTATATCTCTAGTGTTCACTGGCCAGTCAGCCCAGACAAATCAGTGCAAATGAGTGAGAGACCCATCTCAAAAAGCAAGATGGAAACAAACACCTGAGGCAGACACCTTTGGTCTCCTGGGCACAGGCCCATGCACACCAACACATATGTGTGCACACACGTGTAAGAACAGGGCACTGCACTTCTGTGTGTGAACAGAAATATGTACAGAACTGGGTCTTCTGTGCTGCTAAGGAATTTTGTATCTCAGCTGCCAGGAATTACTGTTTCAGACATCAAGTTCTCCAGGTCCTCTGAGAATTCCTGATAAGACAGCCAAATGCACCCGTTTGTTCCAAGCAAGCAGAGCACCGACCTTTCTTCTTGTTCCCACTGCTTCTTCTCTTCTTCCTCCCGCTTCCTGGCCAGCAGCTGTTGGTAAACTCTCCGTGCCAGCCAGCCCCTGACTTGCTTCTGGAACACGATGGTTGCCTTTTTCAGGTGCAAAAACCTCTTCCTCATAAGGAAAGCTCTGTAATTCTTCTGTATTGTCACCACACCACAGAGGACCTTTCTGTACTGCTTTCTGCAAAGGAGAATGGCCTTGAGGTAATAAGGCTGTGTTTTATTCACATTTGACTTACATGATGACTACAAGACAAAAGGAGAGGACCCAGATTTGAACTGATACTCTCATTCTGGAGACTGGCCCAAAGAAAACAGAAGAAAAATAAAAGAATAACAGCAGGTAAAGTTGGAATCCTATCACCATCTTACCTAAATAAACACATAATCCCTAATTCTGACTTTGTACAGCCTGGCACGAACTGGGCAAACAACGACCAAAGGAGATCCGATACACTCTCCCCTTCAGCAAGCAGGGCAGACAAGGAAGCGAACCAATAAGATGGAGCATCGCTGAAGCAGGGCAGCCCTGAGCGTCAGGAACAGAATCCTGGAGTTTCACATGTATGCCGAGTACACAGCACGAAATGACTATGACAGACACTGTCTCGTTTGCAAGCAACAAGAGCCCAGGTCTCCACCCAAAATGATACAAGTTGGGCATTCCTCTCCCACAAACTTCAAATCTGTAACTTTCTGAGCACTGACATGATGCTAAAAAAAATTTCAGATTCTAGGGGTTAAGGGTAGAGCTCAGAGGCATAGCATGTGCTTAGCACATATGAGGTCCTAGATTCAACCCTCAGCACTGAAAAAAGAATCAGATTGTGGAGCATTTTTAAAAATTTCAGATGGTCAACAGAGGCACATATTCAAAAATATGAAGTAGTTGTGGGCCTGAGCATTTCAGAAATGGTTACTCAGAACACTAGGCTGCTTAGGCTTCAGGAGATGGAGGAACTTTTAAATGCCCCCAAAGAGGCTTCTGAGAGAGGGATCAAAAGTGGTAAGTGCCCATTGCTACTTTCTGCCTGGGACAGGCTTACTGGCGACTCCTGTGGCCACTTAAGAGACCTGACTTTGGGCACATCTGCACTTGGAAACACCACTAGGGACACTCCCCTTTGGGGCTCATGCTCTCTCCACTAGGCATAGTTCTTACCGTGCCAAGTAGCCCAAGATATGGGCACGAATCACCATGACTGCCTGGTTAACCTCCTGTTCCCGTCGTTTCTCCAGTTTCTGCTCCAAGGATTCCCGCAAGAAGACCTGTCCCGGTGGGAGTCAGGTGTCAGAAGCAAAAAACGTGGTTGTAGAAAGAAGGTTGGCAGAAAGAAGACAACTCAGAGTCAGGGCCGGTCTTTTGGGAACAACTGTTTCTCCTAGTGTCTGCTGCAAACTCCTAAGACCAAGCTTTCTTGGACAGTGCATTCTAATGGCCTACTTGCCATGCATCAATCTAAAGTGGCAAGATTAAATGGTACTTTTACTAAGAGAGGATCCCCATGTTTTCATGTTTTCAAAACTGAGGGTTTCTGGTACAAGTTCCAATATCAGACACAGCCAGCTTGATCAGCATAGGATTGAGGGGGATGTTTCATGAGAGCCCAGAAATGGCTGCAGTTTATTTGGTCCAATAAAGATGTATGGAAATAACAACAAAAAGATATACAGAAAGGTCTCCTTTTAAATTAGTATTGCTACATTCAAGAGGCATAAAATAATGATTGAACTAACACCAAAGTTCCTAAATGTTTATGTCATTGTAGACCAGGGCACCTGGCTCACAGACTAGCAGTGAGCCTGAGTCTTAGTCTGATTAACAAGAGACAGTCACAGAAAGAAGAGGAGAGACGGGGGTGAATTCAAGAAAGTTCAAAAATACTACTTTGGAGGCTGGAGAGATGGCTAAGTGGTCCTCTTGCAGAGGACCCGGGTTCGATTGCCAGCACCCACATGACAGCTAACCACCATTCATAACTCCAGTTCCATGGGAATTCAACACCTTCTTGTAGACTTGCTCGGGCATTGCACTCCATCGGTACACATACACACATGCAGGCAATACACTCATACACATAAAAATTATATATATATATATATATTTTTTTTTTTTAAAAAGAATATACAACTTTGCTATCTAGTGGGAACCCTCTCTCTATGCTTGCTAAGCAATTACCATCAGAGCACCTTGACTCTAAAGGCTTACATGCACAAGAAATACTGGTGTTAAGAAGGCAATTTTGGAGGCTAGAGAGACAGATCAGCAGTTAAAAGCATGTACAGCTGCTGCAGAAGACCAGAGTTTTGGTTGTTAGCACCGATGGTGGGCAGCTCCCAGTTGTCTGTAACTCAGCTTCAGAGGATCCTATGTCCCTCCTCTGGCCTCCACGGGCACCTGCTCTCATGCATACATACCCACGTATATATGAATAATTAGAAGTAAATCTTGTGGGGGGAGAAGGAAGGGGAGGAAAGGAAAATCTGGAGATGTAATTTAGTGGCAGGGTGAGTACTTAGCACATAGTATGTATGGGGTGTCGAGTTCACTTCCTCATATCTCTCTCTCTCTCTCTCTCTCTCTCTCTCTCTCTCACACACATACACACACACACACACAGACACACACACTTCTGATGACTGAGTTGGAAGTGAGAGAAATGAAGTATATCAGATTAGTGATCACAAGCACTTCAAGTTCAAGACCAAATAAATTACAGCCACTTCTGGGCTCATTGATGAAACATCCCTCTCGATCCTATGCTGGTCAAGCTGGCTGTGTCTGATATTGGTACTTGCACCAGAAACCCTCAGTTTTGAAAAGATGAAAACATGGGGACCCTCTCCTAGTAGAAGTACCATTTAATCTTGCCACTTTAGACTTAATATGAGAACAAGGTGGATTTTTAATTATTCCTTTAAAAATACTACGACCACCTTTTCTGTTTTTCTGCTGTAAAACAGGGGGCAACACAGCAGCCTTGGGGTGTTTCACTGCATGGTTCTCCGAATCATTCCACCCTGCCAATGGTATATTACGTTCTCCCTGACTCTCTGCTCTGCCTTTTGGTGTCAATAGATGCTGGGTCCTACCACCTGACTCACAAGCGCAGCAGCAACGTCTACTCCACACCTTGAGTGTCCATGAACCCAAGCACACACATTCCTCCTACTGAAGCTTTCCTGCAGCCAGAATTAACATACCTGCAAGTGCATGCTGGGGATGGGCTTTGAGCAAACAGATCCTCAACGCCAAGCACAAAGGCTGCAAGTATGCAACTTATTCAGTGAGATAATAATCAAAGATGCTAGGAAATGGGGGCCAGGGATGTAACTGGGGGTGGGGGGGTACTTGAATATCATGCATGAGGCTCTGGGTTCAATCCTCTCCAGCACCAAAAGCTAAAAATGGGAATTCTCTGCCTTCATCAAACCAGTTTTCATCAAGACAAGACTTTCAGGACATATGTAATCTCTTCGATTTGGGGGTTTTTGGTACTGTGGATTTTTACTATTTTTCCTCTGAACAGCACTTAAAATGAGCATAACATCTAAGCTAAGGATGGGCAGTGGTGACGACTTAATGAAAGAAAAGTGCCACCTGCAACAAGTGACATTTATTTGCTGCTTGAACAAATGGAAACTTTTGTGAAGAAGGTAAGATGTCTCCTCCTACACTTCTGCTATCAGAAGTCAAGAGAGCATCTTGGCCAAAACAGGAATCAGAGAAATACCTGCTCTTGTCTTAGCCTATGAAAAAGATGGCTCTTGTGCTCTGCCCTGAGGAACTTGCACATGCTTATCTACAGTTTTCATCCACACAAAAGGCAAATGAAAGCAGCAAAATACTTTCAGAGATCTGGCGGGGCAGCCTCCTGGCACAGGGTGAAGTCAGGTGATTGGTCCTATGGCTTATTTGAGGGTTCAGATAAGACTGTTTTCAACTGAGCTCCCATCTGGAATTGGGGGTAGGGTACGGATAAACATGGCTTTTGCCTTTAGCTTTCTGGACTGAGGCTTCAAAAACCCACAGTTATAGGCTGTCTGCTGGCCTCCCACACAACGGCTACCGTGGCACTGAAAGCACAAGCATTCAAATCAGAGTTAGGAGGTTTGCGGGTCTCCCTTCTGAGGTGTTGCGGGCTGCCTTGTACATCCACGACACTAGGGTTCCATTCAGCAAGCATGAATGAGGTACACACACACACACACACACACATACACACACACACCATGAAGCATTAGAATGTAGCATTTCAATGTGTACCCAACTACTGAACCTGTGATTCAAGGCTCACATAGTGCCTTAGATGATGGAAGGTGACAGTGGGCATAACAAGGTCAGGTCCCCAGTGTTCATAGCAATCACTTAGCAGTGTCGAGCACTACACCTCCTGGGTGTCACCCCCTAAGGTGTGGTGACAGCTGCGCTTTGTCACTGTACCTTAGTTTTCCCCAGCTGCCACTCGCTGTTGGAAGCGTCGTAGAGCTGAAGCAGCACAGTGCACTTCCCTCGGACGTCCTCAGGCAGAGCCAGGTTCCGCATCAGCACCTTATACCTGCAGGACAGAGAGGGCGCGTGGTGTGACTTTTTGCTATTTACTTTTCTTACATTCCTTTGGAAAAGAAAGAAAATGAAAAAGGAGAAAGGAAGAAGAATGAGGAAAAGAGACGAGAAAGGGGAGGGGGAGGGGAACGAGGCTCATTAAGCGCTGTCTTGCCTTTTGTAAAAGTCTTGAAAGGGTCTTCGGACTGCATACCCAGCTTTTCGGATCCTCACGGTCTCCAGCATCCCAGAGTACCGCAGCTGGTTTAGCACAACTGCCTGATCGAACTGGTCTGGCATCTAGAATGTGAAGGATGAGATAAAGTTAGACAGAATTTGATAAGGCACTAAGGAGGCCACGGTCACTATTGCTTTAGGGAGCACATGGGCACATGTACAACAGTTTAGAACCTGCACAAAAGTACCCATTAGAAAAAGAATCCATGTGGGTCTATCACTGAACTTTCCCTAACACTGGCCAATCCTGCAAACCCATCAGCCTGCTCACTGACTCCTTCCTATTTTTTTGAATACTGCTGATTCAATCTCATTTGTAACTATCTGAGTATATATCATAGTTTAATATAACTATAATACCATTACATATCCTGAAAGATACCAACATTTTCTCAAAAGAAAAATCTATGTTCAAACACTTGACTATCTCACAAAGATCATAAATGTACTATGGCTTTAAAAACCTTTTTCAAAAGACTTGAAAGTGTCACGAAGATATCATTCTGCTTATTAAACTTCAATTTAAAAATACTGACAGGCATTTTTAGGAAAAAATACAGTAATAAATGAAGGACACACACACAGACAGACACACACATAAACACACACACCCCCCACAAACAGTGGAGGGGAAGAACTAAACGCAAATGTTACCCAGAGGACAAAAGAGACAAGAAGACTTTAAATTTGTTCAATTTCTTGTCCAGTATTCCACTTACTGCAGTTTCCATACAGAAATGAGCCCAAGGACATACAGACTTGAGACAGGAAACCGAGCCCAGACTCCACTTCTGAAATCTGCTCTCCTGTCTGCCCAGCTGCCAACTGGCACTGGTGCCAGAACAATAGTGTTCCAGGGGAAAGCAAAGTGGGTCATTTCCCACTTCAGCTTTTTGGATGGTGCCTTACTCTTCTTATCCAAGCCCCCAATCCCTTTAATTAACTTGTATGTTGTTATTCTATAGGAACTTGAATAAGAAGACTGAAGACCCACTAGAACTGTTGAAAAGTCCAAAAAAATTGCAAGGTGGATTACTCTCTGATCCTTAAAAAACACAATTGGTCATGAGCACAAAATTCAGCTTCAAGCCAGGTTATTCTATACATTTCAAAAACTAGCAAAAACCAAACCAAACCAAAACAAAAGCCCCAACCCCCCTCCGACTCACCCCCCCCCCCCAACCACACAGTGCTGCCAGTGCCCCTGGCTTTTTGGTGGAACAGCTGCCCTCATCTGCAGCAGGAAAACTTCTCTGAAAAATGTCTTATGCAAACACTGTGGTCAAGTTGTCTTCACTTAGCAGTATTCTAACCGAGTGTAGCCAACAAATTAGGGCAAGGAGCCAAAGAACAGTGGCTCTGGTTTTCAGTCTGTAAATTTCAAGCCTCCTCAGAAGAGTAAGAAAAGTGAAGACCATGAAAACATAACTACACTTGACACATTTTATGCTGTACCTCTGGTTTAAAAACAGGGGTGTGTGTGGGGAGGGGATAATTGTTCTGAAGGCATTTGGCTAAAATACTTCTGCTACAAGGTTTTGGAAATAAAATCTGACCAGTATCGATCCACATAGCACAGAGTAAATTTATAAAGTAAACACCAAATAAGTAGGAGACTTAAGTTTGTAACATTCATCACAGCACAGAAACCTTTTAAATTTAACAATCATCTGAGGCTCTAAGATAGGAATTCCTCACCCAGCTCCCTCAGCTTTCTCTGTGCCTGACCCACATTCTTGCCCAGACACTTTTCTTTCACCCATCTCCAGTTAACAAACTCCATACAATTCCTTAGCCCAGCAGCTGAGTTTCTAAAACACCCTAAAAGATAGGACGCCAGGGGCCAGGCCACGACGGCTTGGCACTCACCATCTCCCAGTGTCTCCAGGGACACTCCACCTTCAGATAGGCCAAACTTCATATGGAAAACAACTGCCACCCTGACCTTTTCCCCACAGCTAAAGACTCGAACAATAATGAACACCATTCCTGTGCTTTAAAAAGTGCCCCGTCGCCATGACAACCCCTTCCACTCCGGGCTAATTAGTGTGGTGTGGTTCTAGGATTTGATACAGCTCCGGGAGGGGAGTGAGGGACTCTGGGAGCTGCTGCCTTCTGCAGACTCCCACTGCCATTGTGTTTTGGGCTCCTTCCCAGTAATTTAACCAGGGGAAGGGGATCTATAGGTTGATTGTCGCCCTGGGCAACCTACCCCATGGTCACGAGGGGGCAACCCCGGCCTTCCATTGGTGAGTCACTTTTCAGGGGCGACTTCCTTTTCTGGTGAATTTAACTTTCAAAGATGTCACAGCTGGAAGCTGGACAAGAAGCAACTGAAAGGCATTTTGCCTTTCAAAGTCCACCAATGCTTGCCAGTCTTGACTGGCAACCAGTTCTGCAGGGTTGGGGTATAACTAACAAAGACTGCCCACCAGGCACTAAAAGCCAGGTTGATGATGACAAATAGGCTAGATTTTTGGAAGGAACAGTTCCAAACCCAGGCAATTACAGTGTTAGCCTGGTAAGTGAGTGAACCATTACAAAACACCTACTATGTGTGGGGAAGCTTGCGGAAGATTTACAAAAGTGAGGGATGCATTTTGTCCCTAAGTTCCCTGAAGTTTAGAAAAGTGCCAGGTGTGTCAAAAATCACCACAAATCAGGGTTGGGGAGATGTCTAGGTTTGCCATGCAAACAGAAACATCCAAGTTTGGATGTTCAGCACACAGAAAAGCCTGACATGAGAGCACGTCTGTGAACCCAGTGCTGGAAGGCAGAGACAGACAGACTTTAAGGGCTCACTGGCCATGCAGTGTAGCTGAAACAGTGAGTTCCAGGTTCAATGGGAGATCTTGTTCAAAAAATAAAGTGGTGGACCAGTAAGAAGGCTCAGTACATAAAGGTAATTGCTAACAAGCCTGAGGACTTGAGTTTGATCCCAGGAACGCACACTTCGGAAGACAACTGACTCCTAAAGCTGTCCTCTAACCCATGCACCACGGCATGCACACGCCCCCTTGCATTAACAAAAGAGTAAGTAAACACATGTTTTGTTTTTTTTGTTTTTTAAAGAAGAAAATAACAGAGGAAGATAACTAAAGTCAGTGTCTGGCCTGTATACACACACACACAAACCCACATACACTATGTATATAGTAGAGTCCAATATTATACTCTTTTTTGGTTCTATTCTTGTAGTTGTTTTGTCTTTCTGAGGCAGGGTCTTCCTGTAGCCCCAGCTGGCCTGGAACTTACTATGCAAACCAGGCTGGCCTTGAGCTCACTGAGGTTCAAGTGCCTCTACCTCCTGAGTGCTGGAATTAAAGGTGTGTGCCACCACACCCAGCTCTCACATTACATTCTATTAAAGACACAGTACAAAGACATCAATGGTCTTACCCACTGAGCCCAGTGTGCTGTGACACTCACCTGCCAGGCAAGATGCACCCACTGCTACAGTAGTGGCACGGCGGCTATGAATCCTTTCTGACTGGATCTGAGGCCTGCTCAACGGGAAGAAATCCATGCCTGACACATGGATTTAAACATTCCTAGTCAAGGGAGGTCACAGGCCTGGGGGTGGGGGAGGGGGACACTGTTCTTTTGCTAAATGCTCTGGTTATCAAAAGGTCTTCTAAATACCGCTTACACTTATAGTGATCCGTGCCACTCTCAGCCTTGATGAGGGAAGTTTCTTTTCGCAGAAGGCAGTATTTAATGCAGGGGCACAACTCATTAAAGAGCTGAGAATAAGAGACTACTGGGGTGTTCAGCTCTAAAAGGAGACATCGATATCACCGCCTCAGAGGCTCAGAGAACAATGCAGAAGCGAGGGCTGTGAAATGAAAAGGTGTGTTCTGGACACGACATGGTCGTTACGATCTTGAACTCAAAGCAGCTGTGCCTGTCTACACAAGATCAAAGTAGTCAACAGTCCAGTATGGCCAGCAGAGAGGTTCACAAAGCCCTACCCCTGAGAAGCTATCAGCAACTGACAGGTGCTGGGGCAGGGAAGGTGGATTTTATTTGGGCATATGGTACCTGGTATGTTGCCACACTCCAGTAAAAACCCCACACCTACCTGCACACAAGCTGAATTGATTTGCTAAAAAAAAACTAAGGTAGGAGAGAGGAGAGGATGAGATCAAGATGCATTATATGCATGCATGAAACTGTCAAAGGATAAAAAACCTTTGAAAAAGATACAAGAAACCTGGGAGATAGAAGAACACTGAGGAGAGAGGGCAGCACACAGACTTGAGCCAGAGCCTGGGGTCTCAATGGGTTGAAGGGGAAAGAACGCAGTAATACAAGGACAAAGAACAAGGCTACGGGGTTAGAAAGAGCCTGCCACAGTCTGTCTTCCACACGGTGGAGACAGAATGCAAGGAAGGGACTTGCGCTGAGGAAGCACATAGTGCTCGAGTTGGAGTGGTTACCAGGTTCAAGAAGAGCAGCTGCCTGTGCACAGGCCAGACTTCTCCTACAAAGGACCACCTTGCTGACAAGGACAACATTAGAAACAAGGCCATCACTCACCCGAGGGGCAGGGTCTATCTCGGGACCCGCATATCATGCTCAGATCAGATACAATTTTTTTTTTCAAATATTTTCAACCTGTATTTGAAGATTTATTTATTTTTATTTTATGTGTATGTGTGAGTACTTGCATGTATGTATGTGCACCATGTATATGCTGTTGCACTCAGAGGCCAGAAGAGGGCATCAGATCCCCTGGAACTGGAGTTAAAGGCAGTTTGTGACCTACTCTATGTGGGTGTGTTGGGAACCGAATCTAGTTCCTCTGCAAGAGGAACTTGAGGCTACAAAGGACTGGGCTTATGTATTCTATGGTGGAATATTATTTGACTATAAAAAGGAATGAAGTACTAACACATGTTATAATACAATCCACTCTGGGTGACAAAGGCCTGTCACAGAAGACCATATACTCTATGATTCCAGGCAGATGAGGCATCCAGAGGAGTGGAATATATTGAAACAGGAAGTGGATTAATCCTGCTCAGGGCTAATGGAAGAGATGGAGACCCACACAGCAGGGGTGACATAGTGAAAACAGGGAAGGTTCTCTGAGATGCCAAACCCTTTACACATGCTGACTGTGGTGATGGCTACACACCTGTGGCTATTTTTAAAACCAGTGAAACAAAGATTTTTAACAAGTCAGGTCTGTAGTATATGAATTCTTCCTTAAAAATTGTTTAAAAAGACTGGTGTGGTGGTGGGGGTCTTTAATTCCAGCTATTGGGAGGTAGTGGCAGGTGAAGCTCTGTGAAATTGAGGCCATCCTGATTCACATGGTGACTTTCAAGGAGGCTGTGACTAGAGAGACACTGTCAAAAAACAATCTCCAAAAAAAAAAGAAAAAAGGAAGCTGGGAATGTTGGGGCTGAGACGGGAGAATGGAAGCCATTTAGAGGTCTGCCTGTCCACACAGTGAGTTCTAGACCAGCGAGGACTAAGTCACCAGTGAGACTGTGTCTTAAAGCCTAATAACCACAACAATGATCCGCACAGCAAACTATCTCTGTTGCTGCAGTAGTGGCACTTTTATCTTGGGGTTCCTCATCAGCTATCTAGCTGAACTTAAAGTCCACTCAATGGGAGAGAATTCATGTGTGGTACAGATCCTAGAGAAGAACCTACATCTGTCACATTCCCAGACAAATGTAATTTCTTACCATATTCTTAATATTGGTCCCTTTATTTACAGACAAGTATACCTGTCACCACTCATCAAAGAAGTTTCTTTTGGTGACAGATGGAGACTATTAGAGAGTTTCAAAACTGTTCAAACACAGAGAATTAAGTGTGTGTGAGATGCCCAGACACATCTAAAGTGGAACCTCTACATCTAAGGTTCACAGACCGTAGTGGAAGAAGGTGTAGAGAGAACACTAATGCACCTCTCAATGCTCAGAGACTGCAGAGTGCATGCCCCTGGATAGGACTTCTATGTTAAGTCTCACCCATCCAGAGTTCAGGCATCATTGTAGAAGTGGATGTGGAAAGATTGTTAAGAGTCAGGGGTGGTGGGTGGTCACAAGGAACAGATTTTCAGGTTTCTGGGAACTTGCTCATATGAACTTACAACAATGGTGAAGCATGAACAAGACTCATACAAACTCAATCAGACAAAAACCCAGCATAGAACTGGGGAAATGGGCAGAAGGCCTCAACCTTGGCAGTTAATCACTGCCCGGTGAAAGGGAGTTGGTCTTCTTTAAGGGAATGATGCTAGACAGGCTGACCAGGATCCACTGGATTAACTCACACTTAGGGTCATCTGGGAACACAAAATTGACTCTATAGGCCTTAACATATATGACAGAATGCATGAAATCATGTGGGAGAGGCTCTGGGGAGTGTAGATAAGGGAGGGGGTCTAAATATGATCAAGATGTCTTACATGAAACACACATTCAATAAAAATGCGTCCTGTAATTTCAGCTACTAAGGCACTGAGATAGGAAGATTTCAAGTTCAAAGCCAGTCTGGGCTGCACAGTAAGACCAAACAAGTGGTCAGGGAGGAAGCTGGGAATGAGTTCAGGGAAGCACCTCACAGCACTTTTGAGGCTTTGAGTTTGATCCCAAGCAATGGAATACAGAAAAGGAAAGGGATGTGTATTAAAGGCCTAGGAGACACAGGATTGAAAACGGTCAGGAAGCGATGGATGGAAGAGAAACTTTGTGGCCCATCAAAGTTTCATTAAAATGCATTTGATTTGGGGGCTAGAGAGATGGCTCAGCAGTTAAGAGCACACTATTCTTACAAGGTTCAGTTCCCCACACCCAGACCAGGCAGCTCACAACAACCTGCAACTTCAGCTCTAGGCAGATCAGCTCTGGCTTCCTTGGGCACCTGCACTCAGGTGCATAGACCTACACAGACACACAGGCATACACAAAATCTAAAAATAATAAAAACAAGTCTTTAAGAAGAAGCATATTTAGTTTTAGCTTATATTTGAGTAATTCAACCAGAAACAAAAGAAAAGAATAAAAACATTTCTTGGAAGTGTTAAAAAAAGTCTTTCTACAATCTGAAATAAGGCAAAATGCCTTGACCATAAAAAAGAAAAAGTCATAACAGAGCAAGTTAAATGAATCAGAGGCAAACCTTATCTTTTGCCACTGAAAATTTAAATAAAAGAAGAATAACAGGGTCTGAGAACTAGGAGCAGAGAACCAGGAAAAGTCTTTACACCCGAGACACTGAGACACATACATGGAATGTACATCTGAATCTGCTTGCTTCAAATGTGACCCAGCACTTCCATGATTCATGAGCATCACACAACAACAGGAAGTGGGAGTTCTGTGTATGACCAAGGGAGATTCAATCCACACTTAATAACACAAGGCAATGAAGCAGGTTTATTTTCTGTACACCACTCTTGCCTATCTGTCTACTTATCTTGTGGATGTACATGTGTGTGCACATGGTGTGAAAGGTCAGAGGACAATCTCAACTGTCTGCCTTGTTTAGTGAGACCAGGCATCCCACTGGGACCTGCAGCTTGCTGCTTAGGCAAAGACAGCTGGCCAGTGAGGCCCAGGGATCCTCCTGTTTCCTCTCCAGTGCTGGGATGACAAGTGTGTGTCATTACCCCAGCTTCTGAATGTGGGCTCAAGGGACTGAGGGGACTGAACACACATCCCCTTGCTTAGGTGGCAAGCATTTTACCAACTGGGCTGTCTCCCCAGCTGGCATCTGTGGAACTTCAACATTCTAACGCTTCTGAGCATCTGAGAAGGCCAAAAACCAACCCAAGGACCAGAGAAGACCCAGAGAAAGTCAGGAATGACAGTCTAGTTCAGCACAAAGTGCTGGCCCAGGCTCCAGGGGTCCTGGTTCCAGGGGGCAGGTGCTTCTCTGGGCTCTGAAGGCAGGAGCTCCACATACCAACAAGGTACCAGCTACTTGTCCAGGAATGACAGTAAATCCTGGCCCATGGCTAGGATGAGACCTCTCTTCACACGACGGAATCCCTAAGAGAATACTGCAGAGCACTGTACTCAATCCTGAGAAGGACAACATCTAAATAAGGACACAGGGCTGATGCACAGCCAATTCTAACTTCACTCTGCTATCATTCTGTGTTTCAGTGAGCAATAATCCAAACTTTGAAGGACACTCTTGGCTATGACACGACTCCGAAACTGTGCAAAACATCTTCCAGTCTTATATTGCTACATAATTTGGATCAACAGGATTTTAAAAAGATTTAGTTTGAAATGAAAAAAAAAGATTCTCTCTAGAAGAAATAGCATGCTTTGACTACGAATTTATAAACTGACAACTATATAGCTCACTGTAATTATTATCATCATTTTTTTTTAAACAAAGTCTCATGTAGCCTATGCTAGCCTCAAAGTTTCTATGTAGCCTAGAACGACCCTGAATTGACCCTCTGTCTTCATGTCCTGAGTTCTTAAATTTCAAGCATATACCAAGATGCCTGGTTTATGTGGACTGAACCTACTTTCCACATGTTAGGCTAGCACTCTACTAACTGAAATATATCCCCAGCCCACAAAAGTTTTATAAATATGTTTGTTTATATATTTATTCACTTAATGTGAATGAGTGTTATGCCTGTATGTAGGTAAGTGTTTGTCAGGCAATGACTGAAGAGGACAGAAAAGGGTGTCATATTCTCTGGAACTGGAGTGAGTTATGGTCAGTTGTTAGCCACCATGTGTGTGCTGGGATTTAAACCCAGGTCTTCTGCAAGAGTAGTCAGTGTTCTTAAATGCTGAGCTATCTCTCCAGCCTCCCTCGAAAGTTTTAAAACTGAAGGAATTGCAAATCTTTTAACTTCAATCTCAAACCTTTACTTTCAGGAAGAAATCTCAAATCCTTGCGGAGCCACTAGGCAGAGGTTGCTTATTCTTGCTACAGTGCTTGAGCCCTCCCGGCATCCTTCAACAAACAGTACAGTAACGAGTACTGCTGGCTTTGGTGGGGGTATCACTCTAACTTTGCAAGGGAAGACATGCTGAAGATGATCTGATATTTGACTAAGCTGAGCTATTAAAATGGAGGTTTTGGCTCCATGGTAGATCTTATGTCTAAACCTGGTTCAATCCTGGGCACAAACAAATAAAAATCTAGCAATCAGGAACATAGTGTTAGAGTGCCTTGGAATTCCTGAAAATGAATACTGTATGTGAGAATCATATCCACACACAAACCTATGCTCCTGTGGAAATATTACAAAGACAGGGTGTATTTCCACAGACACAGACATAACTCTCAAAGAGATGCAAACTTCTTCAGGAAGATAAAAGATAAAGATAGATTCCAGGAAGAATATGTGCTCTATCTGCTCCTCGGTAGTTCCTGCAGCAACCATCTTCTGGAAATACATTTTCTTCCAGAAGATTTTAGCACAAAGGATTCTTGAGAGCATTATGTCAGGTACTGACTTGGTCCAACAAGCTATTTTAAAATTTTTGTTTATTTTTATTTTATATATATATGAGTGTTTTACCTGCACGTATATATGTATACCACATGTGTGTAATGCCCACAGAAGATAGAAGAGGGAGTCAGATCCCTCTGGAACTAGAGTTATGGCCCATTATCTGCCATTTGTGGGTGCCGAGAACCAAAACCGTGTGTTCTCTGCAAGAACAGCTATTGCCCTTAATTGCTGACATCTCTCCAGCCTTCCCAACAAGCAATTTAAAAATCTCAATTTTAGCTCATACCTGCAGTCTCAGCACTTGGGAAGCTAAGGCAGGAGGATTACTGAGAGTCTGATGTCAGTCTAGGCTACAGTGAGACCCTGTCTCAAAAAACCAAATAAATGAATGCATATCACAGCTTTAGCTGGGCACAGGGCGACCAACTTGGGAGCTACTAGAGAAATCGAGGCAGGAGAATCCCAAAAGCCCAGGGATCTGTGTCCAGAAGAAGATGGTTCAGTAGAGCCAGTTCAGCCAAATATCAATATGAAGATAACAGCTACTGAACCAGAGAAAGCACTTGTAAAATTAAGCGGTGAACATTGAGCAACTCAACTCTGCTCATTTTCACAAACGCAGCAGAGAGTGACAGCATCCTTCCTGTTTGCCAAAATGTCAGAAAGCTGGCAAAGGGTCCCAATGTTCTCTGGCCCACTGAAGGTTAACTCCACTTTCATCTCGTCATTCCTCCCCCAGCATCTACTAAGGAAGAGCACTTGGGGCAAGAGAACATACCAGAGTGCACAGAGGGTCACCTGGAACATAGCATACTGCAGGCCACAGAATGTAGATCACCTGAAACATAGCACACTGCAGGCCACAGAACGTAGCCACACCCTATGGTGTATTTCAACACAGACTATGTCTGCTTTAGTAACAAATACCAAATAAAATTTGAAAAAAAATGTCAAATGTGCTCCTGATCAATTTTAATTTCCAAAATGAATCCCCCTCCCTTTTGGAGATAAGTTATGAGATCACATAAACATGACGTCTTTCAATCAAGTGGAAAGACTTATGAAAAGCGTTGCCCAGACTGATATACCAGGACATAGCACGCCCTGCCAGGTCCTGAAGGAGGCTCATGGGATCCAACTGAGGAAAACCCAGATGGCTGTGAGAGTAGGCATGGGGATCCAGAAGCCCCTCCACACACAGCTACAGAAGACCAAGCACAGAGCATCCCAGCACCACACCAATACCTGCCCTCCAGCACTCAAGAAGTTATGCTTAAAAAAAAAAAAAAAAGATGTTGGACTTTATATCTTCTAGGATTTACCTCTGTACACACACTGGTAGACTGTTCTTCAAAATGAGTGACAGGTCACTCTAAAGAGTTTTAATTTCTCCCAGTCTAGTTTTAAGTCAGTCCTGACCCACTTCCTATGAAATGCTTCCAACTTGATTAACACACGTTGGGTCTTGCAACAGAGGAACTCATTACATGACCCATCTTATGAAGACTAGTCCTAAGAAACACCAAACATGCGGATTACATAGAGAAAAGAACTATTAAATGATTTGTATCTTGATATGGGAGTACCTTGGATAACTGAGGTACAACAGGGCAGCTGAGGCAACTCTTCGGATAGCATTAAATACATCCGTACTTCTCTACTAATGTAAAACACAGCTCCATCTTATTCAACTTCAAACACAAACCAGCACTATCTTTTGATAATCTTCTCAAACTGAAGAAGTTGAAGAGTCTATAAGAACTTTCTACTGATTAGGTAACAAGCCTCTCTGTCATACACCCTAAATGTTCTGGAAAGCTCCCTCGTGCTTCCCACTCGTTCACAAACACGACCTGGAGAGCCACTATTTGCTTTCTCTGCTACATCAAACCCTGAAAACTGGTGAATGAATAAATACTCACTCATATCAGTAAATATCAGAAAAGACGTTCCCCATTTCAAAGGCAGGGTTACTGAAGCAGTGACAGACTCCAGGCCGTGAATGAACAGGCAACAAACAAAAGACGACTGAGCCTCCGAAGTTCTCTGTACTTACCGCTCCCAGCTCACTCCGGGACTGACAAACTTTGGGCAGAGGTGTCACTCCCTTGCTCATTTGCACATTTTTGAGAAAAGCAGCCAGTGCTGAACTTCCCTCCACAGCGCATAATCCGTAATCCGTCCAGGTGGGAACAGAAAGCCACCCGGTGACATGACTTGCAAAAGTGGGGCTGTGAGTCAGCCCTGGAGGTCAGGTTACAGAGTGTGGAAATTTCTCACTCACAAGGGCAGCCACACAGGGGCAGCTGGCACTGGAGCCCAGCACTGAGATGGGAGCCGCCCTCCCCCAGAGCCCCGCGAACCTTGATGGCTCCATGGGAAAACCATGAAAGTAAAAGATCCACACCCCGTGCCTGTTCAGTCAGACTTCCAGCAGACTCTGAATGAAGCAGGCCACAGCTCCACCTTCAAAGCCTCTAAAATACGGCTCCAGGCTCCCTTTCTACATAAGCACACAAACCCACATTTTAGTTCAATTATAGATTATTCTGCCTGCTCTTTCACTAAAATACCGCCTTTTGTCTTCACCTGAGTCGAAGCTTGTCTTTCCATCCTTGATTTCTCTACCATTTCTGTTGAGTTCAGTGGCCCTCCGAGGTGCCCCCAATTGCCGCGTCCTCCACACAGCTCCCCTATCTCTGCCATAGCTGGGAGCCCCTCTCTGTCTTGTTTCCAGCATCTGCTCTACTTGACCTCTGAAGTGACCTCCATCATGCCTTTCCTTGTGAGTATCCAGTGGGCATGTTCATGTGAACTCCCCATTAGATAAACATTCTTTCAGGGGACGAGCCGAATTTTATGAATTTTTAAGTTGACTGAATTGTTTCAGAGAGACCACATACCAAACACATACTTGCCAGTCAGAGTATTGTATAAATCTGTCGGTTCTATTTGAGGCAGTTTTTCTTTTTCTTTTGACTTTTTTACATTTATTTATTTACTTACTGCAGACACCCTCTACACATGTATAAACAGTGTGTCTATCTGCACACTTACATGAGTGTGTGGCTAAAAACTTCATTTACAAAAAAATATGTCAACTACTGGGCATGGTGGCACATGCCTTTAGTCCCAGCACTCGGGAGGCAGAGGACCGAATTCCCTGAGTTTCTGAAGGCCAGCATGGTCTACACAGTTAAGTTCCAGGCCAGCTGGGGCTACTGGGAGACCCTATCTCAAAAAGGCCCCTTCCAAAAAAATATGTAAATAAAAAAATTCTACAGTTTTTTTCTCTTCCACCTAGAGACCCAGAGGCAATTCCCACAGGACAGACACATTTCCTGCCTTTCACAGTTATATGCAACCAGCGCCCTAGAATAAACACGGAGATGGCTTCTAGTGTTTGCTGTTTTCTCACTCAACTTCTAGTGAATGAAAAGGAAATAAAATCCAGAACCACAAAGGCCCAGCATCAGAGGTCTGTCGATGTCCACAGCCCTACCTACTGCGCACCAAGAAGCCTCCGCCAATGGGCAACGTAGTGCTTTGCTGTTTGTTTGATATGGGGTCTTTCTATACAGTCCGGACATGGAAACTAGTAAGCCTCCTGCCTTAGCCTCCCAAATGCTGACATTGCAGCTGTGTACCACCATGCCTGCCTCAGTCCTACACTTCTGACAGCCTGTCAGGTGCAGTCATGCCTGCCTCAGTACTACTATCCTTCTGACAATGTTAGAATAGTCACCTAAAGACCCAACCTAGAGATTTAGATTTCAACCTCGATCCTCAAGGAAACGCCATTAGAACTTCAAGGGACAGACATGGTGGGATATCTGGGCTGCTAGTTTAAGTGTCAAGCTTCAGTCAGGACTGCTCTGGCATGTTAATGTATTGATCAGAAAGAATTATGGGCCATGAGACCAGTGATTTAATTTTGCCAATTTTCTTATTTTCTGATACATTTAATCATGGAAACTGAGTGTTTACCTACTCTATCAAATCAAACAGTCATTTGATAAGAGTTCTAGTTCACATGATAGAACGGCCTGGGGACATGGCTCAGTTAGTAGAATCCTTATCTAGCATGCATGAAGCCCTGGGTTCAATTCCTAGCACCATATAAAAAGCCAGTAGGGTGGTGCATCCCTGTAATTCCAGCACTTAGGAGGTGAAGGCATGACGATCAGAAGTTCAAGAACACCTTTGGCTATCTAGTAAGATTGAAGTCAGCCTGGGATACATGAGACCCTGCCTCCAAATAATAATAATTATTATAATAAATAAGCAATTTAATAAAATAACAAAATAATCTAAAGGGGTGTTAATGATAAGAATAGAAGCCCCCTAGACCTTAGACAGGGACCATGTTTCCACTGTTGGACTTAGCACTCCCCATACGGCATCTCACTGATTTTACAATCCACATAAATTAAATCAGCCATGAAGTTCAGTATGCGCTGGTCATACAGAGGCGACCATCTGGGAAATGCTATCTTACAACTTTCAAAATACTGTACATGGAAGCAGCCACTTGCTCCTGTCTGCTACCCAGAGAGACAGGCAGGAAAGTTCACAGCAGTTCATAGGCTGAAACACACAGGCATAACACAGCACAAGCACAGGGCAGAGGCAAAGCCATTCAGCTCTTTTAATACTGGAATTCCTGCAGACACCACCAAGCTTCCCTTTGACTGCAGTGGTGTCTCTCCTCAATGGACAAGTCCAAGTACAAGGTGATACCATGTGAGTAGCCATGGTGGTTCTCTATGGCTGGCTGCTCAAGTGGACCCCAGTCTGTTTTAGGATCTGGATTAGTTTGTATTTACAAATCGGGGCAAGGTAGGGAGGAGGAGGTGGTGGTGGCAAAAACAGTAGTAGGAATAGCAGATGCAACACCACCAGCCACAGCACTAGGACAGCTGTGACAAAGATGGCTAAATGCACTAAGGACTAGGTGCCAGGCATCATGCTGGCTTTAATTTTAGCAACTTGATGAAATTGGTGTGAATGCTATCACTATTTTACAGATAGAGAGGTTAATATACTTGTTTAGGGTTATAGAGCTCATGCGTGCCAGAGCCAAGCAGAGTGACTGTTAAGCCCCTGGCTAGTTATAGTTGCACGGTGCAAGTTCAGAAAGCGGGGCAGAAGGAGTTCCTGTAGCTCCAAAGAATTCACCATTTAACAATGGAGCTTATTTCCTGGTAGATATTTCCTGAATATTCTTGAATGAACCTTACAACAATAGCTATTTTGGTAGTATCCCCAAATAGAAATCTAGCCTGAGGACTAAAATACAAACAAGATTAGTACACCTAGTTAGAGCAGGGGCTATCAAAGTACAGCCTATCTTTATAAATAAAGTTTTATTGGAACATAGTCAAACAAAGGTATGTAAGCATGAGGATCTCAGTTCAAATCTCGAGCATGTACCTGTAAATGGGGCGTGGCCACATGCACCTGTAAGCCTAGTGCTGGCAGTATCATGGTGGCGGGGACAGGAGGACACTGGGGCTTGCTGGCTGCCAGTCTGCTCCAGGTTCAGTGAGAATGCCTTCAGGCAGAGAATGAGAGAACAGGATCCAAAGTCTTGAAAACGTTTTAGTTACACATACAGTTCACAGTATGCATGTCCTGAACAGTGCTGGCATAAGAAATAAGTCAGTGTTCCACAGACTTGGAAGCAGAGGAAAGCTTAAAATAATTCCATTTGCACTTGACACCTGGAGCTTAGTTGCTATATGCAAACTTCCCAATCATTTTAACATCAAGTTTATACATTTAGACTCTACAACAGACAACTTCTCACCCACAGCACTATCTGAGGATGAAAGGCAAGGCTCAGGACAAAGAACCTGGAATAGAAAAAGACCTCATGAATAGCACTCACTCGACTAAAGATACTGAACAAGTATGGCAGATATGAAGAATTTCCACTCGCTCCCAATAAAGTGTGTGAAAGGTCTTTCAAGACAGGGACAGTGATAATCAGACAACACAGTACTTTTCCAACCAATTTTGTATTTAACTTCTCAGATGCCACATAGGACCCTTGTGTCATCAAGTTTTGTCCAACCCTGCCACTGTCAGTGCCTTCAGCCATACTGAGAGCCAAGCAGGGGGAAGGACGCTAAAGGCAGACCAAACAGGCCAGGATGGGGTACATACACTCTGGTCATTCCTCCAACCCCAACTGGCTGGGGAGTGCCCAGCAAGGCCATACCTAACAGTCCTCCAGGTTTGTTCCAAACCTGCTTTTCTCTCTCACTGTGTCCATAGGACAGGACCTCAGCTGCCAACCACTGTGCCTGTCACATGTGTGAAAGCCACACACAGTGAACATTTACTTAAATGCTTCCCTGAAGCAGGAGAGGCTAGGCTGGACCTCCTCTGAGGCTCTATCTCCATCCTCACACCTCCCCAGCTTACAGCCTCTATTAGCTCCTGAACCTGCTACTTCCTATCCCTCTTTAGGACCATGGGTTTATTAGTATTGTCTAAGGCTGGGCTTCCTGCTCTCTTGTCCCCAGTGGTCACCCATTCCTAGGAAACCCCACGGGCAGGTGCCAGTCTTCACCACCACCTAGGATTCCCTCCAGCCAGACACCTGCGGAGTTTCCTGAAAATGCAGAAGGACAGCAGTACGTTCCCCCAGGAGTAGATACTTGGCCCTCTGAAGGAGGTAAGCTTCAATCTGAAAACAAAGCTACCACCTCTTTCCTTAAGTCAAGTGAAAGAACAAACGATGGCAATATGGACGGCTACAGGCTGGGACCTTCATACCTGGAGATCTCTGAGAGCTCTTCAGGCCAGGGGCAGGGCAGTACTCCCTTATATAAAGGGAGTGGCTTGGCCAGCAAGCTCCTGGGCCCCTGTGCTTCCTCAGAGGAAAACTCCAAGTGGGGAGTGAGGCCCTCGATGGGTGCTAGTCCCTGACGATGACAGAAGAGGGCCAGAAGGCGGGCAGGCGGTAGAAGCTTTCACAGTGATTCACAAGCAGCCCTGTTACTATATTTTTCAAATATACAGCCACAGTGAATCAGCAAAAGGAAGCTAAAACCCGCCCTTTCAGGGCCAGAAACAGCTCAGCAGGTGAAGGTACTTGTAGCCCAACAAGCTGAGTTCAACCCCCAGGACAGACGCAGTGGAAAGAGAGACCCCGCTCCTGCAAGCTGTCCTCTGATCTCCATGTGTGCACCACACATATAACAAAACAAATGATTTAAAGATAAATAAATGTAATAACAACCAAAGTCGGCCCAAACAAAACTGCCCCTCTACCACACAAAGCTGGGGAAGTGCTGTTCTAGAAGTTGGTGAGGTCAATGCTGGGTGATGCCTGTGAGGAATGTGAGGTGTGTCTTCATAGTTGTGTGTATACATCTGTGCTTCCTATAGGTTAACTCTGGAGCTCTGCAAGGGGCACTAGGCTGCTTTCTCTCGCTATTACTCATCAAGTCAGGTTTGACAGACAAGAAGTGTATCGGCTTAACTCTTTCCTTGAAGTCGTCAGAGGTATAAAATTTCTATGCATAAAACTCTGGGGTCACACTGCTGTTGGGAGGTTCTCTATCTACGAGCTAGACTCTCAGCACTCTGTCTTTCCATCCTATCCCTCTGCTCCCCTCACCATGGCCAGCCCTCTGCCACATCTGCTAAGGAACACCAACGGTATTTGGTGGTGTTCTGGAGGTGAGATCATCCTGTGCCAACACGAATTTATTCCCCTGTGCCAGACACTTCTCCAGCTTTCTGGGAGGTGGGGCTCAGTCACAACACTCAGTCCTAGCTCTACCTAGAATCAGGCAGAAAAACCAGGACCAGGCAGAAGCACTGAAACCCACTGAGGGACTCTTGAAAAAGACACTCTTTTCCAACTAAAGGAGAATCCCCTGACAGAAGTCTTAAGACCCAGCCCTGACTCTTTCAGGATTAACGTTTATTCTGAGAGGACGAGGTCTTTGTTTTATTCAGAGATGCAGCACAAAAAGGAATAAAAAGAAGTTAAAAAAGAAAGAAAATAGAAATAAATTTGTTAAACTGGGAATGGTTTTAACACTTTAATCTCAGCACCCAGGAGGCATAGTCCATGAGTTTTAGGCCAGCCTGGTCTACATAGTGAGTTCTAGGCCAGCCAGGGGTACATAGTGAGACCCTGCCTGAAAAAACCTATTTTGTTGTTGGGAAAATTAAATGACTATGCTCTTTAAGGATGCAACAGGTGCAGCTTTGGCAGCCATCTTGTGAGCTTGAGTAGTATAGATATCTTGACTTCAAACAAACACTTGTTGTAAAACAAAATATGCATGTGTATCAACTGCACAGGCCACTGATAGCAGTTTCTGTCTTACTCTGAAGATCTGGAGTCTATGCAGAGGGAGAGGAGGAGGAGAGTGAGGGAATTTATCTCAGATTCAAGGAAATGCTGGAAACTGATGGACATTTTAAAACTCCTTGGTAATGAATCCTAATGTCAAAAACATGCTCCAGGCAAGTCAGTGTAGAACAGAGGTCAATGTGGCAGCACAAGCAGGTACATGATGGGGAGCTAGATGGACCTCAGAGGGCAAGTTTAAAGGCTGGTCAGAGAACTCGAGAGTCAGACAAAAAGAGGGACCGGGGTTCCCTGGCACCAGTGTTAATCACCCTGTGGTGGCCTCGGGGGTACTGGCCAGATGCCTAGGCTTACTGAAGTAGGAGTTGCAGGAAAGGAAGACTCAAAAGAATAAGGGTACTCAGAGGGGACAGCTGGGACAGAGGGCTCTGGCAGCGGTAGGTTGGGTGTGTGGGTTCAGCAAAGACACTCTCGGGCTTGCTGAGCTCCAAGGTGAGATCATGTGCTGCGGAAGCTGACATCAGGCTCAGGAGTGGGGGAGTCAGCGAGGAAGCCCGCTGTGGCGGAGGGCAGGGCTGAGCAGCGCACATTCCTTGCCGGTCTAGCAATCCTGGAATCTCAGGCAAGGGGGAGGAGGTGGGATTACCAATATAAGACTGAAGACAAGGTCAGAGAGGTTGTGCACTCTCAGGACTTTGCAGGGGCTGCAAGCTCGTGGCCATCAGCCGCTAACTCTCCCCTAACCCTGGAGTTGTTCCATGCTGGTGGCCCCTGATGCACATCCTGAGCTAGACATGTAGGATCTGGGAGACGCTTTTTTATAAGATAGCTATGATGCAATTAGAGAAAAAAACTCATGTTGACCAAACTATCAAGGGAGGCAGGAAAATAAAGAAATTCTCAAAGGGGCTCCTGGAAACACAAAGAAAGGACAAAGATGCTTATGTGGTCAAAAGAAACCAGTTCTTTCTCTTAAAAATGACAGAATTATATAAATTTAAAACCAGAGGGAGTAAAACCATGAAATCTGAGCATCCATTAAAATGTGTTACAGGGATGGGGTGTGTATAACTCAGCTGTGTACCTGTACTTAACATATCCAAACAGCTGGGTACTTCCCTGGGGTTTCCTGATTGCCTAGCTGCACAAGGCAGTCTTAGGCAGAGCCACTTTTGGGGTTCCATCCCTAGCAACAAAAAAGAATGCAAGAAATATGGTTGCATGAGATAAAACCAAAACCAACCAACAACAACAACAACCAAAAAAAAAAAAAAAAAAAAAAAAAAAAGAAAAAGAAAGAAAACCCACAGACAAGGAAGCCAGTCCTTATAAGCCCGAGGGAGGAGGACTGAATCACCACAAGTTCAAGGACAGCCTGGATTGGACAGTGAGTTCCAGAACAGCTAGGCTACATAGTAAAGGCCTGTCTAGAAAAAGTAAAATCAGCAACAACAAAAAGACAGAAGGAGAAAGGGAGAGACCATTTATGTCAAAGTCCTGGTAAAGCCAACAAAGGGTTTGGCCCTCTGATAAGTCCCATCTGGAAATCCTGGGAGCAGCCTTGGATCTACTCTGTTGCCTTCTTATTTAAAGAATTGAAAATGACCTTTTCATCCCGAGACATGAAACCTCAATCTCAAGCTATTCATCATTGTTCTACAGTTTCTCCAACTGCCATGCTGAACAGGTCACAGAGCTTTCTATTTAGACTCACTCTGACAAATCATGCTGAGAAATACAAATTAGGAGGGCAGCTGTCTCTCTTTGTGGACACTGGAAAGGATGTCCAGGCCAGTCATTAGAATGCTAAATAGTTGTGGATCTCACTGAGTCGGTTATCAAGCCCCAAGGTTATAGCCTGCAGTGCAATGTGGATGCTGAGCTAGAAAAAAGGCAGCAGTGAGACAGGGATCTGGGGGCCAATGGGAGAACATTCTTCAACATCTGAGCTGGAAATATGTCAAACTGAGATCTGGTCAGGGTGAGTTTTATGATGCTGCATTCAGAGCATTCTATGGCAGTCACATGGCCCTACAAATCATTGATAACCAGAAGAGTGTATATGTGGTTCCTTGCTGCTTAAGAGTTCAAATTTCAAGGAGACACAAAACTGCCAATATTCTGGAAAATGAAGACCATTCATCATACTTGGATTTAAGAAGAAAATAAAAGTTAGTATACAGAGGAAAAAGAAGGCTCTCAGATACGCAGACACTCCACAAACGGGAGGTAAGAAGTCTAAATTGTCATAAAGAAAGATGAAAACAGCAACACAGAAAAACTCAAGTTAAACACCCAGTCACCAAGCAGAAAGCTCACTTGTAGCAACGGTGTCATCAGAAAGAGCCTTGTGACATCATCCCTTCCCATTACTCTTCACAGAGGGAAAAACTGAGATGAAGCAACTTCACTTGCATATAACAAGTACTGCTGATTTATAAATATTCACAAACACATACCAGGACACCAAAGAAAAATGACTGCTCAAGGAAGTGTGCTGAGATCAGTGGGAATGTACTGAAAAACCTCTGCAAATTCTACTGTCCGGCAGGAAGGCAAGCCTGGAGGGAGGGGGCATTGCTGAGCTGTGCGTCCTAGAAAGCTTCTCTCCTGCTTCTGTATGCATCAAAGTTGTCCGCAAGTCATAATGGGAAATTAGGCAGGCCATGATCACAGTAATATCTGTATGTATAAATCAGAAATAGTACAAAGTATTGCACTGAGCAGCTGGAGGTTGCTAGGAAACAGGAGGTCAGGTGACACTCAAAGGCTAGGTTTTCCCACCCTTCAGGCCTCCCCAGGACTTGATTCACATTAGGTTCTCTGTGCAGTGGGAGCCAGGGCCTAGAGAGGCCTGGAACCTTCAGCCTGATGGAACCTACAACCAGCCTGCCAGTCTAGGTTTCTGAGTTGTGCAACTACAGCTGCTTAAATCTGGTTTGCCACCCACCATCCGGAGACCCCAACTTCAGGGAAGTGTCCAGTGGACAAGGTGCTACACTGCCTACATCTGTGGTCAGTACTTTTCTGCAAGATGGTAGAGTCTGAGGATTAGGAGTAAAGAAAGACACTGAAGGCTATCACTGGCAAGATGCTGACATTGAAGGCTATCACTGGCAAGATGTTCAAAACTAACAGGTGGGGTTGGAGAGATGGCTCAGCAGATAAGACCACTGGCTGCTCTTGCAGGGGGCCCGAGTTCAGTTCCCAGCACCCACGTGGCAGCTAACAACTGTCCCTAACTCCAGTTCCAGAGGATCTGCTACCTTCTTCTGATCTCTGCGGGCACTGCATAACACAGGTGCATTTAGATACATGCAAGCAATATACTCATACAGACAAAAAAATTAAAATACCAAATAAAATATTTTTAAAAATCTCAAAGGGGGCTGGAGATGTAGCTCAATGGGAGAGTATGTCTTAGCATGCAGAAAGCTTTGGGTCCAAACTCCAGCACCCTGCCAGTAATAATAAAAGGTATATTTTAAGTGCAGGTGGCAGCATATGCTCCTGAGTTCCCCACAGCACTCTTTCCTCTCACCTGTCCCTGGAATATCACCTTTTACTCCCTTCTATCAGTGACCCACTTTGCTTCACACTGAGCATCTTACACAGTACCAAAGTCCTCTACCAAGACGCCTGTGTCCCTTCTTTCCATCACCATGAAACCGACAACCCATCAGTGGTGACACACAGAGCCAGAGCCAGGGGGAGGGCATCACAGGCAATCCTCGAGTCCCCTCCGAAGCAGGTGAACTTCCCCTTCACACCGTTAGTGAAAAAACTGAATACTCAGATCAGTGACCCACAGTTGGTGAAGAGCAGAGGCAGTCACCCATCAAACCTCGCTCTGGATACCACGATGCACGTTATCACTTCACTCCAGAAACGTCTGGAAGAACTCTGTCATCCTGTGAACCACCTGTCTAAAAATGACAGATGGCTGATTCACTGGGCCAACAGCAACAAAGTGAACTTGTTCTTCTGAGAATTTGGAAAGCCTTCTGCCATTGGCCCAGCAAGACGGAGAAAAACAGACTCTTGCTAACCAGTTGCTATGGAGTTACCAGGTCCCGAGGACGACTTGCAGGATGGACGTGAACTTCTGCGACTCACATGACAAAACCGTGAAGGAAGACGGAGTTTAAAGGCCCTAGGGCACATCATATGCTGGAGAATGCTCTAAAAGATCCTCCGGGCCTGCGCTGACCTCCACATTCTGAAGCCAGTCCAGGATAAGTAGATGGAAACAGAAGGAACTTTCAGTGTGGCCTTCTCTCCCTTCCTTCATCCCACATGCCCTTCCTTATCAAGTGTTCTATGTCCAAGCCATCAAACAAAGTTTAACATAACTTACATAGTTTAACATAGACTCTTAACATAGTTCCCATGTGAAGAGTCTGCACCTAGCCCCACAGACCAGTGCCCCTCCAGGCCCCACAGCCTGGGGCAGTCAGCAGTCTCCATATCACCCAACAGAGAGCCGTGTTTCAAATGTGACTGTGTGTCTGCAAAATGAACAGAACAAAGAACAGAAAAGCCTGTGCACCCAGGTCGGCTGCTCAACGTCCTTTGAATATTCCCAAACCACCTTCTCAGTCATTTAAATACCTTATAGTAACATGTTGTAACAAGAAAGGCTAGCTGGCTCCCAGCGGCCCAGGTGAGCAACACAGAACAAGTGGCAATTGTATTCTAGTCAATTTTCTTAATTGGGCCTGAGAAGGGAAAGCTTTTACCCTGTGGATGTTGGTGGAACCTGAGTCTATGTCAGAAATACCACTAGCTTGTCCCAGATGGCAGGGGCAAAGGATAGGAACAGCTGCTTTCTCGATCAGGCTACAAGGCTGCAAGCGAGGCTGGTCTCCAGAGTGGCCAGTGACATAGCTTTTCAGCTCTGGGCCCTCTTTGTTCCTGATACCTGGCCCTGAGTACTAACTGGCTGTGCTAGATAAGCCTGGAAATCAGAGTCAAGTGACGTCAAGACCAGGTCCAACCTGTCCTTCCACCTCCACAAGACCTCATTTCCCTAATTTGCAAGGTATCAAAGGGTTGCAACGGTGTGCACCTGCGGGCCAATGTAAACCGACTAGCCCAGGCGTCACTGACATTATGTAATGCAATTACTGAATCAAATGCACAGACCTACACTTCAGAATGAGTGCAAAGGAAGAGAGGAAAAGACAAAGTTAGGTCATTCTCATTCTGCAGTTCCACAAAGCACAATTAACATGGTAACAATGCTTTGTATCTGGCTCCATTAAGCCCATGGACTTTCCTGTGACTTAGCACAACTCTTTAGCCTTCTATATAAATACTGTAATAACCTTATCTAAACCTTTGTGGTCTCAAAAGAAGTCAGTCTCTGAACACGTCCCCAAAATTTCATATTCAACTCCTGGTTCATCGCCTAGTTCAGGAGCTAAAAAACCAGTTGCTTTATTATGTACAACCTTACTTCATTTTCTTGTTTATTTAAAGAGAGCTTTAAAAAAAAGATTCATAAAACGACCACAAAAACATTTGTTTTCAAGTGATTTTTTTTTTTTTTTTACCCATGAGGGGGTGCAGTCTGTGATGGGGCCGCTTTTCTTTCATATCCTAGAGAAGACTATCACCATGTAATTCGAAAGCTAAACAGCATTCCCTTTAAAGTTACATACCAACAAGAGAAGCATCTGGCACACGTTAATGAGCTGCTTCATCTTTTCAGAGGGGCTGAAACTAGGGCAGCCATTCATCTGAGAGGGGCAGTGTGCAGCCATGACACAATGGCGCGAAGCACCCTGGGATAAAGGCCCTCCAAACATTTTCAAATTCCTATCACTGCTTACTGAAACAATACTGTTTAACGTAGTGTCACATCTGAAAAATGCTAAGTGATGCACTTTTCTATTTCCACTATGGATTAGAGTAAAACACGAGTTTCAAAGCAACAGCAAAGTTACAGAAAAAATTAACTTATGTGTAGATGCAATTTTTCTGAAAGCAAATGAAACAAGAATAAAAAGCAGGAACTAGTATTGTCACTCTCAGGTAGGCTGACAAGAGGGGCAGTTTGTCAGGAATACTGGGGCTGTTTCTGCTATCTGTTGAGCAAGCACCATGGCTGTTGCTGAACTGCCCACAAAGGACAGGCTTAAAACACAACCACACTCCACTGCCCCATTCAAATGTCAGCAGTGCCTGGCAACCCCTGCCCCGGCCTGATAAGAAAATAGCTAAACAAGCATCATCCGTATGCAAAGGGAAAGGCTAGAAATGTAATTAGGGACATATTTCAGTTCAAAGCGCCAGGCCACACAGAACAGGAAAATTCAGGGAACTAGAACAGAGAAAGTAGGTTACAAAACTAAGGTAGACGGTGAGATCCAAACAGGGGCGTTTCAGGCTGGGAAGACAGTAGAGAGGGACAGGTACTCACCAGCCAGGAGCGGAAGGAGAAAGGAGCCTGATTCTAGAGGCTGGCAGCAGCCGGGTCGGGGCAGAGCCCAAGGCCAGGCCTCCACCTTGAGGAGCCAGTCAAGAGCCTGGTGTGGGGGTGAGGAGGCTGGTCAGAAGATGGGTAGGAGGGGCAGTTAGCGGTGCCCCATCCCTGAGAGTGGGGTGGGGACCAGGCAGGCAGGGCAGAGCAAGCAGCAGGAAGCTTTGAGGAGGAGGCTGCCAAGAAAGGGTTTGATCCAGCAGCCTTCAACTTGTTCAAAAGTGCTATGCAGTGAAGAGAAGCTTGCTCAAGGCGGAAGCTCTGTCCAGATCCTCCCTGACCACAACTGCCTCCCTTCGGAAAAGAAGGTATGTATGTCTATCTCTATAAAGGAGTCTCTCTCTCTCTCTCACTCTCTCTCTCCCTCTCTGTGTTATTAAAGTGGGCAACAAAAAAATTAATAAAAATTCAGTCTTCACCTTGGCAAAATGATCTCATCATTTTAGTTTGAATTTGTATATACTTTTAAGTCAGTCATTTTATTTCCCATCTATTGACTTTTGAAAATCTTTTATGTGCTGTATTCATTTTTCTAAAGCATCTGTCACAATCAGTTTGTAAAGGCTCTTTTTATATTAAGGCTCTTTATCTTTGATACAAACTATAAACAATTTTCCATTTGTTGTTGGGCTTAAGAAAAAGCAACTCAGCTTTTCTAGTCACAATATGCACACTGATTTAATAAACTTTCAAAGATTTAAGAAACACAATCTGCACGGAGATAATAAAATGGTACTGTTTGTAACAAGGAAATAATCCAGTAACAGAAATCTGACTTTACAGCCACTGAAGGCTGGAAATGCAGATCATTTTATAAAGCAACTGCCTAGCACGTACAGAGAAGGTCCTAGGTTCCATCACCAGCAGCCCCCACCTCCTCTCAAAACACACATAAAGTACAGCCAAAAAAATATTATAGCCATGGAGAGAATCCTACAATTACGAAAAATATCTCATGAGGTTGAAAAAGTAGTCGAGATATTGAGATGATCCCAATTTAGAGAAAAAGGATGTATCTGGTGGGTGTGGTAGGATGTCTATAATCCAGCTTCCTGGGAGGCTGAGGCAGGAGCACTGCAGATTCTTTTGTGGTCTCTCTGCCCTACAAAGTAAGTTTAAGGCCAACTTGGGCAATTTAGTAGGAACCTGTTTCAAAATAAAAATGAAATGCAAGGGTCAGGGATGTCACTCAGGTGCACAGTGTGAGCTGGGCTGGGTTCTGGGCCCCAATATTTTGGTGTGGTGGGGAGTGTATATGTACATCAAATATAAATAAGATGGTCTTTGGGTGTTGAAACTATGAGTAATTCTAAAAAATATTTTACATATACTTTTCAAATATTTTTTAATCAATACATATTGCCTTCATATTGAGGATAGGAGGTGGCAAACTTTGATACCAATTCTGAGTTACAATTTGTTAGTATCAGGGAAAGAGGTGGTCTGAGAACAAGAAACCCCAGTCACTAGGGTGGGCGGAGAGATCACAGCGGAACCACTGAGTGCAGTGGAACCTCTGTAAGATAAGAAAACCCAGGGGGTCTTAGACCCTGGGCCCAGGACTGCTATGCATGCAGAGGTCTAACCCTCAGGTCTCCAGGCTCAAATCCAGTTCATCTGCTCCAAAGTCTCCGTAGGGACAGGCAGCGGAAGAGGGGGACTGGGAAGAATGCTCTTTGTACAGCTAAGTGAGCTGTGGGAGTTCCAGAACAAAGTCACCAAGAGAAGTCTCACACAGTGGGGGTGACCCCTGAGCATGCTAATGTGGGACTTCATATGCTAAGAGACAACAGCAGCAACAAAAGTTTGTCTGTGACAGCCCAGTGGCTGAGGAGGGCTTTGAGGAGCCAGCAGGTCTCCCAGGTGGCTGGATGCTAATGGGGAAGGTCACTAGGATGACCCAAAGTAAAGATGCAGGGCTGGAGGAGCGCAGCAAGAAGAGCCTGGGTTAGCCAAGCTGGGGCGAGCAGGGATTCCAATTTAAGCTGGCACCTCTAAGTGAGAAGCAATCAGACAGACCAGGGCAGGGTCTTTAATTACACCATCTTCCCAGGCACAGCCTTTAACCTGCCATGAGATGAGGTTCACCACAGAGAGGGAATACACATCCACCAAACAGCAAGTGAGGAGCGAGAGGTAGAAACAAGTGATGCAGGCGACTTATGGGGGCCTTTCCCTGAGGAGGGTGTTAACTCAGTCACAAGCTCACCATCAGGTTTTCACTTCTTTCTAGATGTTTATTTCAACAAAAAGTAGATTTAGCCAAGAATCGGGCAGACCCATTATTATTCATTTCTTTTAAATGTTACTCTACTTAATATGAAAGACCACCTTCTTATTGAAAACATTTAATCCCTCCCAGGGCCCACTTAACAACTGAATGGACATCAACCAAACCCCATTCCACCTTCTCAGTGCAGCAAAGATGAGCATTTCGGGCACTCTTTCTTAGGGGGCCTTTCCCTCTGGAGAATCCAGCAAAATAAAATGCGCCTGTGCCTCTTCAGATATCTCCAGGCTGGCAGCAAAATCTCTCTCTCTCTCCCTCCCTCTCTCTCCCTCTCTCCCTCCCCTCCCCCTTTTGCTAAAGATCTCCAATATTCAATAAACAACCATTCAACTTCTCAGGTCTCCACACTTGTGAAGCCTGGTTTATAATGCTATTTAAGGAGGCGCTTTCCTTTTGTGGATTTCCTTTAAGGTTTCTTTGAGGCACAGGTGAGTCAGCTCAGAGAGTGCAGTGTGTGCGCGTTCCGTGAGAAACACTCAAATTCAAACAAAGGGCGCCGGCACTAAATCCCTGCTGAAGCTCATTCGTAATGGTTCTTTTCTTTAAAAGCTGCCCTCCTTATCAAAAATAGATCAACAGCTTAGGTGAAAAATGGATTAATGGTCTTCATTTTTACAGAGTATCAGTACCATCAAAACCAGCACTTCCCCGTTTGTTAGAAACGGTTCTGGTGCTCACACTAACAGCAAAGTCCACTCCTTGTATCTGATCTCTGCACAGCGCTATGCCACTACAACCGTTACAAAGTAGATGAAACTTGGAGGAGGAGGAGGAGGAGGAGGAGGAAGAGGAAGAGGAGGAGGAGGAAGAAGAGGAGGAGGAGGAGGAGGAGGAGGAGGAGGAGGAGGTGGAGGGAGAACAAAAAAAAACCTACCTTGGGTTTTCTTTTCCTCCCTTCAGTCTTTGTCCACTGCGCACAGCTGCATCTCTAGCAGTGAGGACGGAGAGCACCTAAGCTGACAGACAAAACCCCTCTAATCCCAGCAGCTAGCTGGGTTCCCTGCCTTTTATGTGCTATCTTGGGCTGTGCTTGCTTAATTCACTCCTGACTCTACTCAAAGGAGTCCAGCCTCATGAGGCTGGCGTGATAGGAATTGCTGAAGATACTTTTGATTACAGGAGCAAGTTAGCCATCTCTTTCCACTAGCAAATATGCAAATACACACAAGAGTCCAAAGAGTCTTGATTTTAAAAGATGACATGTGTCTACACACACACACACACACACACACACACACACACACACACACACACACAGATGCTGCAGGACAAAATCAAGCAATTTAGCACCCACCCTGAGAAAGCTCTTCACTTAGGCCGAGTTTCCTTTATAGCTTCGTTCATCCAGGTCTTTATAGAGGGCTGCTGAATAGTTGCCATGACAACTTGGTAAACAGGACTGACGTGACCACTAAGGGGTTTACTGAGATTGTTTTGTTTAGGGAGAAGAATGGTTGCTTTAATGCTTCCTTTTATTAAAATTTCCTCAAAGGTAAAGCTGCCTTTTTACAGATCTTTTATATAAGATATTTTCAAAAGTCAAAAGAAAACTCTAGAAATGTGTGTTCTAGTTAGAGGAGATGGCAGAGGCAACCGGGAACATTGGAGGCAGTCAGGAAAACAAGAATTATTGAAGGCTTGTGACTAAATGTGGATAGGCATTTTCCAGTAAGTACACAGAGCAAATGGAACCACCTCAAAAGACCTTAAGACTAACTCTTCCTACACACAGAGAAGCTGACAGTCTGGTGATGCCATGAAGCCCTCTGTCTTAGCAGGTGCCTCTGTCTTCCTTCTTCACGTCATCTCTTATATAAAACAGTACCATGATGTTTTATTGTATTCAATAGAAACCCAGCCCTTTGGTCAGGTAATCACAAACTACTCTTAACAAATTTCTTTTAAGAAATTGTTCACAACACTATGAGCCAACGGTGAACATTTGCATTTGATGCGTTATGAATACTAGAGATACCAGGATCCTTTCTTGGCATTTTCAGTCTTGTTAATAAAAGAATTTAAGAATGTACTTATGGACGAGAGATTGTTCAGTGGTTAAGAGCACTGGCTGCTCTTGCAGAGAACCTGGGTTTGGTTCCCAGCACCCACATGGCAGCTAACAACTACCCATAAGTCCAGTTCCAGAGGAATCCAAAGCCCTCATCTGACCTCCTTGGGCATTGCATGGCATGGGTATACTTACACACATGCAGGCAATACACTTAATACACATAAAAATACAAGTAATAAATAAAATACTAAAGAATGGACTCAAATAGAAGCTTGATGACAATTTTATTGAAAACAAAAACACCTCAGGGCTCAGGGCAAGCCAGCTGTGAAATTTGGCAGCTTCCTGGAGAGAAAGATGCAGCAGAGAAAGACAAAAGGCTGTGTTATTTGAGTGAAGCTGGCATAGAGGTCAGCCACATGGTGGACAGACAGTGATGTGGTGGGGAGGGGAGCTTCAGAGAAAAGTGAAGCCCAAAGTGTCAGGGACAGCGTGCTTAGAAAGAGACAGAGGAAAAGGAAAAGCTGTGCATTTTTGAGTAATTCAGAAAAGCAGACAGACTTATGACAGACTTACAAAGCTGTATGACTGGGGCTCTGTAAGCTATGGCATTAGGGGGTAGGAATTCTGGGACAGAAAAGTACATTACATTACTGAAGGGCTAATTATTCTACTATCTCTTTAACATGGCTTAAGGTGAAGGCCCGCTTCCTGTGGTATGGTTCCTTGGCCAGGTGATTAGCCAGTCCAACTGGATCAATTAAACTTGTAAGAATACAGCCGTAAGAATGTCCGGTATATTCTCAACCGTAAATATAAAGTAGGCAGAAATTACATTATGCAATATACATGGCAGCTTTATGTCTGCACACCTCAAGTAGCATACATAGCCACCCATCTATGCAGAATTTGTCTAAACACACAGGTCAGAGGTAAGGACATTACGTTCAAGATACACAAAGCTTAGAGAGGAAGGCCTGGTAAAGCCCAGCCCAACAGCTTTTATTTATGTCTGCTTTTTCTCACTGCTTGTAAGGGCTTCTGATCAGCTTTGCAATCCCCCTTCTCAGGCAACAAGGCTAAGGTACACCTGAAATGTGCCAGACCCAGAGCCCTGCATCTCCAAAGTAGAACAGCAGAGCCTCAGAGCCCTGGGAACAGAAGATGAATGCCCAGTCACCCTGAGGGTGCAGGTGGGACAGTGAGAAACAGGGCCATGGAAAAGTAATCACAAAGGAATTGGTTCTCTCCTTCTACCATGTGGGTTACAGGGATCAAACTCAGGATGTCAGGCTTGGTGGCAGGTATTGTTATCCACAGAGCCACTTCCTGGTCCCTTAGGTGACATTTATATTTTAGATCTATTTTTAATTTTTAATTATATTTATATGTTTAATTAAGTTTCATATGTATGTGTGGGAATGCAGGTGCCCACTGAGTCCAGAAGAGGATGTCAGATCCTCTGAAGCTGAGGTTGGAGGTGGTTGTGAGGCACCCAGCGTGGGTGCTAAGAATCAAACCCAGGTTTGGAAGTGCTCTTAACTGTGTGGTAAGCATGCTTGTTGTGCAAGCATCAAGTCTTGTGTACAGATCCCAGTCCCCAGGTAAAAAGCTATGCTTGACCATTTGCACGGCTTTAACCCCAGTGCGGTAGGGGCAGAGAGAGCATAGAAAGGTTCCTTGGGCTTTCTGGAAGCCAGCCTACCAGGGTCAATGCAAGACCCGCCTCAAAAGGAGTAAAATGGATAGAGCAGGACACCTGGCACCTTCCTCGGGCTTCCACAAGTACATGCACATACGTAATACTCATACAACACACACAGAAATACATACACACACATATACTCACACAGACACATAAGAGATAATTAGGTGGGCCTGAGGAAATATGTAAACATCTAGATTATGTTTCATAATTTACTAATGCAAACGTCATCTGGATGAGTCTGATGGGATGTGGCCTAGACTTGCTGTTCTCCAAGCCCAAACAGCCCCCACAGGGCATCACAATGCCTGACTACATGTGAATTCCACCAGAGCCTTTTCTACTTCCTTCACAAATCAAGAAACTGATGGCCTCAATTCCTTCTGTCTTTTAAGTGTACTCAAAATATTATACTACAAGGTTGGAGGTGTTGCTCAGAGGTAGAGCACTTACCCAGGTTTAATATTGAGCAGGGCAAAAAGCAAAACAAAACCACAAAAAATGGCTATATGCCATTACAAAACAAAGTTATTTCATTTAAAACCCTGGAAACAGAGTGGCAAGCTGTGTATTTGTAGTAGAGGAACAATCTCTGCTTCATACATTCTGTTGAGCAACAGCTAAGTGATAGGTGGTCAGCAAGCATCATATCCTGGCGGGATAGCTGCCTGATGCTCCTTTGTATTCCATCTGCAGTGACAAGTGAATACTGTACGTCATGCTCACAGAACCCTAGATTCAGTATTATATGACACTAGGTAATGTTTGGACTGAACAAGTAATCTATTTAGAAAGTGTGATCAAAATGTTTAATCTTTCCATCTAACCCTTTGTTATGGGACAGATCTGCCTCCCAGACCTCTTTGCCTAGTCATGGCAGATAAGGTTCCAGAATGTCCACCCTGTTCAGAGAGATCTCAGTGTCTGAGCAGGATGCACCAACCAGCAGGTAAAGGTCTGTGAAAAAGCCCTGCCCCAGTGCTGTGATTGGAATGCCAAGGGTACTAATCAAGGGGTCTTTTGAGGGAGACAGACTAGTCCATGTTACTGATGCCATTTTAATCCTGGCTCACTGGCATATCCATAAGGTGACTTCCAACGGCAGAAATCAAAGATCACTTGCTGCTCTTCCAGAGGACAAGTTCAGTTCCCAGTATCCACATTAGGTGGATCACAATTGCCTGTAACTCCAACTCTGGGGGATCTGACATGCTCTTCTGGCCTCTGTGGGCACCTTCACCCATTTGCATGGACACAGACACATACATATATAGATAAACAAAAACCAAAATAAATTTTTAAAAAAATGATGATTACAGAAAAATAATGACAAAAAATTAAGCAAGTGACTTGTACAAGACCTGTGTCATCAAGAGTTGAAGACAACACACAGGTCTTAGCTTTGGTTACAGTGAACTCCCATAAACACCAAACCCTGGGAAGTTCACTGGTGGATGAATGTACCTTAGGGCAGATTTCCTACATCCCAAGTCATGAAGCAGGATACACAGGATGGGACAGGCCTGCAGGATGGGACTCGGCAGGTCTTCCAGAAGGACAGAGTACTTTATTCACAATATAGGATTAGAGTAGTGACCAGAACCTAAAAAACTACATAAAGTACTGCTGGAAACACAAAATAAAACCGAGAAATAAGATGCATAGGGACAGGGACTGGGGAGATGGCCCAGTGGGTGAGAGACCTTGCTTGCTGGCATGAGGATTTGAGTTGGAATCTCTAACACCCATGAAAAAAAAATGGGTGTGCTGTAACCCCAGTCCTGGGGATAGCAGAATCACTGGGACTTGCTGGCAACCTGTCTCGAGGGTAAGCTGGAGAGCGAGAGGATCCCTAGCATCCTTCTCTGGTCTCCTTGGGTATGTGCTCAGGCACAAGCCCGGCACACATTCACATAAACACATGAAAGGAGGCACAACCAGACATAGTAGCACACATCTTTAATCCCAGAGCACTTGGGAGGCAGAGGCAGGCATATCTCTGTGAGTCTGAGGACAGCCTGGTCTAACTCAGGGAATTCCAGACCAACCACGGTACATAGTAAGACTTTAGCTCAACAAACAACCAGCAAAACAAAAAGATACAGAAGGAAATTGCTACATTATCAGAACTTTTAAAAGAAATAAAAATAACAAATCCACTGAGATGAGAACACAACAAAAAACCCACAAAAAGTTTAGCAAACAGTGGCTGGTGGCACTCAGGTCACACAAACACAGGTCTTGGGCCAGTGTACGAGCTTCCAGAAGTTCAGTCAACAAGCTAGACCTGCTTCCAAGTCTGCAGTGTTCTCGCTCTGCAAGTATCTGTACAGTGCACTGTGCAAATGAAGGGCCCCGTATGACATTTTAGTTAGCCTCACAGGGGCTGGCATGATGGCTCAGTGGTTAAGAGCACAAGCTGGGCAATCATAGGACCAGAGTTTGGATCTCAGAAAATGTAACTCTAACTCCTAGGAATCTGATGCTCTTATGGACTCTGCATGAGCACAGGCGTGCACACTCGCAAACATGTGTGTGTGTGCTCTCTCTCTCTCTCTCTCTCTCTCTAATAAACAAATACAGAAGCAAACAAGTCTGTTTTTAAGTACCATCACAAGGAGAGGTAGCCAGGCCTCCGAATTCACTTCTGTGGAAAGCAGTGACATCCTAAGTCCTTAAGGGAGCCATTTCCCTGAAACTGTGTATGCCTTCATGCCTCAGGGCAGGAGACAGCACACTTCAAGACCACTGACCAGTAAAGCCCACTGTGACTGGCTGACTGCCTCCTCAGCTCCGCTCCATCCTCTCGCTTCACAGTCCATAGTCCAGCACCCTGATTACAGCTCACCTGACGCAGGTCTTGGTTTCTCTTCTAGTCTCTCCCTCACTCTTCTCCCTTTATGGCACCTTTGCTATCAGACATCAGTCCTAGGAAATGAGGATACCTAAGCCCTTGCCTTTTGGGAGGAGACAATGGAATCTTTGAACACACTGATATATCGTTAAAGCTTGTACAGACGATGCTCTGGAATCCAAACTGCTTTCCTCCTCGAACCTGAGTCCTCATCACACCAAACCTCCGGATCTAGCCATGAGGCGGGTGGGGCAGCCGGCGTAAGAGGCAGGCTTGGCTGTTGCTGCAGGCAGTGGCCCCATCACTTCCTGGAACTGCAAACAACTGATGCTCACACCAGGAAGGGTTCCCTGGTACTCATCATCAATCTGCCCTCTTCTTTAATTTTGTCCTGGATCTCCTCAGGGTTTTCTGAGGAATGTTAATGAGAGACCTCTCTGATGAGATCTCACTGCTAAAACACCAAGCGGGGAGAGATTGCAAGCCACAGATGCCCTTGGGGAAAGATCTGGATGAGGCCAAGCAGGATTGCTGTCATCTAGAAGTCTTCTGTGGTCACCAGGGCACCTCTGGCCACTGCTGCTACTGCCTTGTAAATCCCAAAAGAAGGAAGGCCACATCACCAACCAAACACTACCCACGGGAGACATCTGCCCTCCACGAACTGTGAATGTTCTAAGCTTAGTGAAGGACTGCATCTTCTAGGGCTAGCCTAAGTCCGGGGTAGGCTGCTGACTACCTCTTGTTGGGAGATAAGTTTCTTTAGCTTCTTTGGTTGCAGGAAGATTCTCCAGAGAGGTTAAAGTCACATTCTGAAATAATACTCAAGGTCAGAGAATAGCTCTTTATGAGGAAGAAGCAAGGCCACTCAACATGTAGAACATGGCATTTTGTTAAGCCTCTTTCTTTCAACCAGCTCTTCACAATAAAGCATGGACAAATAACCCAAATAACAAAAGCCAGAAAGTATTTCCGGATTCATCACTTGAATGCCCACCCTGATGCTGCAACCCCTGCCAAGAGGGCTGACTTTCTCACAAGATACAGGCTGCACGGTCCTGTGCGCTGCGTCGGTATGTGACCTGCACAGGCACCTCCATAGGCACCTTCAATTTTCCTAATGTCATAGGTCTCAGGTCCACAGATTTTTACAGAGCTGCTCTAGTGACCTCTTTCTGGTTATAGAATCTTAAAAAAAAAAAAAAAAAAACCTAACTAACTCTAGAATCCATCAAAACCACTCACCCGCTGTCTCCACCCTGCATGATATGTAAAATTCACCCCCATCTTTGAATACAGGCTCCAAGCTCCCATGATAAACCGGAGCAGTGTGAACAGGGGTGAACGGTTTCACGCCAGCAGTATATACTCCCCACTCTACAAGGACGGAAGGCAAGAGCTTCCTGTGAAATCTTCTAGAATTTATCTTTGGACTGAAAGAATTGATGAGAAATCCCAAGTGAGGGCCTGTTGGCCTACCTTTCACAGTGACAGTGTGGTGTTTCTGATGGATCTGAATGAATGCCAAGAGAAGCATTACCTGACATCTGCATATTCTAATTAGCACCTTCACACTCATTAATCACACCTATGGGTTTTTTTTTTTTTTACGGTCACAGACAAGTTGGCTCTTGTGTCAGGGTCATCATACTCTAGGTGCCTTTAAAATGGCACCAAGATATTTTTTTTTACAAGCTACCCCTTGGCATGCTACTAATTAATGTCTGCAGTAAGTCAGAGATATACAAAGCCAACTAGCTGCAAACAAGAGGTTACATTGGCTCTGCAGAGTCCAAAAGCTAAAGCCAACTGACTACAATCAAATCTCAGCATGAAGAAAGAAACATCAGAAACAAGCGATTTCTTCAGTTCTGGCTGTTGACATGTTTCAAACAGTCCTAATTTCAAAAGCTGTTATAGTCTGAAGGAAAAAATTAAACTCTGTGCCAACTAAGAACAAAAATCACTGAGGACTGAATTGTTCAAACTAAAACTTCTCACTTTAGAATGGCAGTGCCAGGACACAGCCACTGAATCTGAGATGCCAACACCAACAGTGTTGCCCACTGATGTTTCACCACACACACACACACACACACACACACACACACACACACACACAAAGTTTCAAACTAAACTGTGGTGCGCCAGAAACCTAAGATACAACCCAGCACCCAAGACTTTAAATTGAGAAAAAGCTTACATGTTCAAGGGTGAGATATAATATTATCAGCAAGGAGGAAAGACAGAGAGAGAGATTAGGCCACTCGGGGGAGAACATGCTAGAAACGCAAAGCACATTCACACTCTCGTGTAAACACTGCCCAATGGCATTCCTGAAGCACAGCATCTGAAGTGTAAATCACTTCCCATGCACAACATACTGGTATTGAACAAAGAAGTATGTTCTACGAACTGTCTGCATCGCCTGGTGGAAGGCCTGTCTACTATGTATGAGGCCTTCAGCTCAATTCCTAGTATAACAACAAAAACACCCAAGCATTAAAAAAAAAATTCCTTCCTGGTGTGGTGGCACATGCCTTGAGTCCCAGCACTCAGGAGGTAGAGGCAGGTGGATTTCTGTGAGATGACGGCCAGCCTGGTCTACATAGTGATTTCCAGGCCAGCTGTACCTAGAGGGAGACCCTGTCCAAAAAGATACTGCCCCCTGCCCCAAATCTTACATTGTATTTTATCCCTATGTATTTTGGCAGGTTTGTGCGTGTGTGTTGTGGAGGGGGTATCCTAGTTAGCTTAACTGTCAGCTTGACACAGCCTAAAGTCATCCAGGAGGGACTATCCAAATCAGACTTGCCTGTGGTCCTGTCTATGAGAGACTGTCTGGACGGCATGATTGATGTGGGAGGGTTCAGCCTACTGTGGGCGGCACCACCCTTAGGGAGGTGAGCCTAGGCTGTATAAGAGGCAAGCTGAACATGAATGTGGGTGAGCCAGTAAGCATCCATCCTCCATGGTTTCTGGCTCAGCTCCTGCCTGGCTTCCCTCGCTGATGGACTGTAACCTATAAGATGAAATAAACCCTTCCCTCCTCCAAGTTGCTTCTGGTCACCGTGTTGTATGTATCACAGCAACAGAATGAAAGTAGAACAAAGGGGCTGTTTTGTTTTGAAGTACGATATAAGGCTGTACTTCAGGTTGTCTTCAAACTTGTAACAATCCTCCTGTCTCAGCTTCTAGAGTGCTGGGATTACAGACGTGAGCCGCATGCCCAGCTCCTGTCATTCCTGCTGCCATTTTCTGGGATTAATGTAAATCAGGGAAATGGAAAATTTAGTAACTTTTAAACTACCAGACCTGCACACTTTGGTTCGTGTCCTTCTCTCTTCTCTCTCTCTCCTTCCTTCCTTCCTTCCTTCCTTCCTTCCTTCCTTCCTTCCTTCCCTCCCTTCCCTCCCTTCCTTCCCTTCCTTTCCTTTGGTTCGTGTCCTTCTCTCTCCTTCCTTCCTTCCTTCCTTCCTTCCTTCCTTCCTTCCCTTCCTTCCCTTCCTTCCCTTCCTTTCCTTCCTTCCTTTTTCCTTCCCTTCCCTTCCTTCCCTTTCTCTCTCTTATTTCCTCTTCCTTTCTTTCTGGATCATGTGGTAGCCCAGGCTGGCCTGGAACTCATGTAGCTCATGGTGGCTTACAACTCAAGGCAACTTTCCTGTCTCAGCCTCTAAGTGCTGTGATTACACGGGTAAGCTCATGGTTAGAACAACACAACAGATCTCCGTGAATGCAGAACAGTCGCATTACACCTCACAATACCACGCTCACACTATGTCACAAAGGTAGCAGGAATAACAGAGGAGTGTCCAACTGAGTCTCTGGAAGAGTAGGCAGGAATGTGGCTCTCACCGGACTAGAATACCTTTGACTGTAAATGAGCAGTTAATAAACACAATGTTAAGTCAAAGGCAACGTCAAGCAAAGTTGTAAGAATCAAGTCCAAGTTTTATGAAGGTAAAATTCAGGTTAGATTTGTTATCTCAATTTCGCCTGGTCTTTCACATGAAGGAGCTCTTGAAATTACTATCTTATTAGGACTCCCTTCCCCACCCACCCCTCTCTCTCTCACACACACACACATACACACACATTTGCCAAATGAAACTTAACTCACTAACAACATTCCTGACTGGCTGTGAATGCAGCTCTCCTGATAAGAGTACTTGACTAGTTCTGTCCCTAGCACTGCAGAAAGCTGGGAATGATGGCACACATCCAATCCCCAGCCCTCAGGTGGAGGAGAGAGAAGGACCAGAAGTTCAGGGCCATTCTTAGTTACATAGTGATTTCAAGGCCACAATGGGACTTAGCCTTAGCAAAAAAAAAAAAAAAAAAGGCCAGTACAGTGGCACAGGGCTTTAATTCCAACACTCAGGAGGCAGAGGCAGGTGGATCTAGAGAGTTCTAGACCAGTCAGGACCTAGTGAGACCTTGTTTCAAAACAACAGAACAACAATAACAAAAAGCCAACCGCACATTTGTGGTAAGCCATGAATTTAGCAACTACATGTACCTCACACTGTTTTTCTTGTTTAGCTAGCGTCTCCTTCTTAAACTCAAGTTGTTTCTAATTGAGCTATGATATTAAAAAGCTAACCTTTAAGCTTTCTTATAATTAAAGTACTTAAAATACGATATTATTATTTAGATTACAATGTCCTCATCCTGTTTAACAATAAAGCTAAAGAAGAAAACTTAAAAAAAGTAAATCACCTATAACAACAACAAAAAACCTGCAAATGCTTTTCTTCATAGGTATACTGCACTTCAGAGCTAGATCCCAGAATTTCAACCCAAAACATAAGGAAAATGTGAAGGCTTCGCAATACTTCCTTTGAAAGTTCCCTAAATATGAATGCATTGCTCAAAAGCTGACAGAGAGGCTCAGAGGATGAAGGAAGTTTTCCATTTAATGTTAGGTTTTAATAATGTCACACCCATTTCCAACCATCAGAATTCTTACCTTCTTCGTGTTTGGCTTGATGCATCGAACAAAGAAAGGATTGGAAGAGCTTAGTGTTGCCATTAAGGAGTGCAGGGAGTCCTGTCAGAGGGAAGCACACACAGTGATTAAGTCTCTCACTGTGTCCTTTAAATTGCTTAGCATCCTAAGTACCAACCAGAAACAGGAGTTAAAAAAGATACAGTAAAAATCACACAGCTTTTCATTTTCAATTGTGTCATCCTAACATAAAACAAGGCAAAAGATATTACTTGAAGACTTAGGAGTCCAGGCAAAGTTTGACAGGTTCTACTCAAGTCCTAGTGTCATTCCTCTGTGGGGTTGAGTGGGCATCTCGACTTCCACGAAACTCAGTTTCCTATAAAGTAGGGTCAGTGACATGCGCCACAAGTAACATGAGACGTGAACCCAACAACGTACACAAAATGGCTGGCCCAACAACTAGCACCTAGCAAGCATTTAACAGATGGGAGCTGGCATTACAATGTCATCCCAGTGTGAAGCCTTCAAGCCACACCTCCCACTACTGCCAGTGATACTGGTGCGTGCCTGGCTTCCCTCTGTTATTGCAGTGCACAGGATAACCCAACAGCACAATCCTGTGCGCCCAGTGTGAGCAACCTCAGGGGTGGAATTAGTAAGCTATGCGTCTGCACTCCGACAGGGATCTGCTGCCCCTTCAAGTTAGAATTTTTCATTTAAGGGTAAACAGATGTGTGTGTGATCTTCATTGGCAGTAGCTCTCTAAATGACAGAAAATGCTTACATATTAAAATTGCAAATGTTCTTTACTTCCCCTGAATTTTGGGTCCCTGGACAAGCTAACTGACATCAATACTATTTAAATAGAAAGTGGTCGTTATTCTCAGATATGATACAGTAAGGAATACAGTAAGGATATAAACTTCCATACATGGGAAGAGCTATACCCTGTTTTCACATGGGATGTTAAAATAACGCTGATTAGGGAAGGTGAGACAGGCCTTAAGAAGACCCGCTCTTTCGATGGCTTAGATTTAAAGTTACCCTTTATTTAATGGAAAAAAGCATGTATTTTTATACATATGTATGAAGTGTATAATTTCTTACATATATGAATATGTATAAATATATACATATATTTTATACTCCAATGTTTTATACACATATTTCAAATTCTCCTGTACATAAGACCCACATATTCATCTCTTTTGTAGACATCTAGGTGTCCTAGACTCCCCCGTGGTGTACTGTCAAGACATCTGAAGAAATAAACCTACTAAACCTGTTGTCAATACTAATGTACACATGAACACACTTCCACAGTTCTTGTCACCACTCTACCTCAAAACAAAATATATCTGTAGTAATAAAGTATTTCCACTTTAATGACTTTGGTCATGTTCATATGAGATTGTCAGAGGACTCAAGAGAAAGAATAACAAAAATTAACTTACTAAATTGATTTGTAAACTCTCAAGGAAAGTATAAATATTCCTTTATTTTATTTATGTACTTATTTATTCTTGATGTTAGAGACTGAACCCATTCCCAAGTGCTCTACCACTGAGCCACAGCCTCAGTCCCCAAGATGTGGAATAGAAATGAAAGCTGAGTCTTCTCTCCTGGACCTCATGCCCACCCAACTCCTGCCTCAGTCCCTCAGCCCACAAGAACAGTGGACTCGTGCAAACCAGAAGTGTAGACTGACCTTGAACTGCGAGCTGACCGTGGGCCGCCGGTGTTTGCTTCCACATTTCAGGGTGTCCTGGTTGTTGCGGCTGGAGACGTGCTCAAAGAGGTCATAGATGAAGTCAAATCTGTATGAAGGAAGGGCGGGACTGTGAGGAGTGTGCACTTGATTATTAGGTGCCTGGTCACTGTTATTACAACGCATTTTCCCAATGATAATTAAAGTACTACACTGGGGCCTAGAGGACCTATGGCGGCGTCCAAAGATTCAAACCAACCATTTCTTGGCAGCTGGAGGCACTGAAAATATGTGCCAGCTTTAGAGTGCCAGACAGTGTAGGTAGTAGAAAGATGGTGACCCAGGGGGCAGTTTCACAAGAGAGTATGGACCTGTCTGAAGACCCACCTAAGCCCCTGTCGCCTGCATAATGATAGTTACCCCTCAGGATGCACAGGGAACTGACTCGAGGACCTTCCATGGAAACCAACATCCAAACTGCCCAGTCCTTCATGTAAAGCAGCAGAGCGTTTATACAGAACCTATCCACATCCTCAAACTGCCCAGACCGTCATGTCAAACAGCAGAGTGTTTGTATGGAACCTATCCATACCCTCCCATACCTTAAGCCATATCTAGATTGCTTACAGTAACAACACAATGGCTCTGCCACCTAAACAGCTATTAAATTACGTTGTTTAGGGAATACAGGCAAGGGTGAAAGTCTACATGTTCAGTACAACCACGGGCTTTCTCCCAAATATTTCCAGTCAACAGTTGGTTGATTCTGTGGAAGAACTGAGAATACCTTGTTAACTTCCTGGCCCCGAGGACATTATGGGCCACAAAGCAGGGAAGGTTGTGGCTTCACTTTTACCAGGAAAGGCAGAGGGGTCACCTACCTATCTGCACCCCAATGGCAATGTCAGCAGTTCCTACTGTGCCCCAGGGACTGTTCATTTTTATTTCAGGCTGCTCTGGGGTGCTTACTTTTTAAGTAATCTAACTGTGATTTATAGTCTGAGTGTGAGTTCCATTAAAAGGTTACACTGGTGTGTGAGCTGGTAGGTGACCTCCAAGGGACAGACCCACACCCAAGAGCATTCTGGAGACACAGATTAGGCTCAATAGGCCTTCCAAAAAAAAAGGGCAAATAACAGAAGACATGAGATTGGGGGGGGACAAGGCGGGGACAGGAAGGGGAAGGGGATTTGAATATGATCAACATACACATAAAATTCTCCAACCAATAAAAATCTTTCAAAAGGGGGCTGGAGAAATGACTCAGTGGCTAAGAGTACTGGGAGTTCTTACAGTACAGGTCTTGGGTTGGTAGTCAATACCCCCATGGCTGCCATCAGCTGTCTTTAACTCCAGTTCCAGGGGTTCTGATGCTCTCTTCTGGCCTCCATGGGCATTGCATGACACATAACACTCATAACAAATACTTTTTAATTAAATTTTTTTTTTAAAGATAAAGGTAGGGTGTATAGCTACTTAGGTGGAGCGATAAATAATGTATGCATAGAGTGAGCAGTAGGTCAAAGGACTGAACAGTATTTTAAATAAACTATTATTAAAATGAAAAAAGGTCAAAGACGTCAAAGGTGAAAGAAGAGTGGGCCAGCAGACAGAACTAGTCCCCATGTGCAAAAGGAAACCAGGGGGCAACAGCAAATTCACCACCCCTGTCCCAGCACCCCTTAACACTCAGAGGAGGCAGCCAGTGGGACCCCATTCTGCAGGTCTCCAGCCTGTGAACTTTCCAACACAACAAACTGTTTCTACTTCAAATCCCAGGCAGCCTGTATGTAAATGCATCACTCTAAATCTAACAGCTTAAAACTGCCTTGGCAGGTAACATGCTGTGACATCCTCTCCAGCATCCTTTATTTCTGGCAGGTCTGCAATCTCATAGATATAGCTGATAATATTTTAAGCAGTGGGGTTTTGCATAGGAGAGTTGAAGACAGTTAAAGATCAAATGCTTTAGATTCGAAGCTCAGCCTGGCTCCTTTCACCCCAATTCAAAGCTGGCTAAGCCATAGGATGGCCACCTGGTGTTTACGGTCTGAGAAATATTACAGCCTTTTAACAATTGTGTTACTTCCTTCCTTAGATATTGGAAGTTTATTTCTGAATAGATTCATGCTGGGTCCCCCAAAGGTTTGGAAAGCCTCAGAGCAAGGGCTTTGTCTTAAACCCTTTCTCTTTCACAAAGTCACAGAACACAGGAAGCTTCCTGGCTTAATAAATACAAAGGGCTAAACTAATCATTAAAATGTTCTGCTTGCTTTTTAATTCTCAATAATGGGAATTTACAATTCATGAGTGAATAAATGAACTGTAATAAATTTATCATTCTGCTCGGATCAACTCTTGCTTAATTTTCTTGACATCTTAATACTAATGAGAAGTAGATTTCTATAAAACCATAGCTTTTTGAATACAGCTCAATGTCTGCACTGGGGAAAGCAGGTTGGACCAGGTAAGATCCCAAGTTCTTTTTCTGTCTTTTGAGACAGGGTCTCCCTATAGCCCCAGCTGCCTGAACTCCCTGTGTAGAACAGGCTGGCCTTGAACTCACAGGATCCACCTGCCTCTGCCTCCCAAGTGCTGGAATTAAAAGCCTGTGCCACCATGCCCAGAAACTCCTAGGTTCTTGAGCCAGACACACTTGATAAACTAAGCTCAGCTTCCTGGTTATATTCTAGGCAAGTCACTGAACTGCTCCAAGTCTGCTTCTTTGTCAGCATAAGGATACCTAACTCATGCCTTTGCTGATATGTTTGTGTCTCAGTAAATGGTAATCTTTGCTACTGTATTCTATCTCTTAAGTCACTGAAGAAATGATGCCTGGAAAAAAGATATTAAATCATGCATTTCCATAAGAGCTGTCTGATCCACATTTTCAAATTAATAACATTTTGCATAAATGGCCATTTGCTTGCTAATGACTTCATGGAGGGGACCCACATATCTACCTGCTTTCTCTCAGCAGGTTGAGAAGGTCATCTCTAAAGGTGTCTCTGTTCTTCTCCAAGATGCCTCGGACATCATACTGCACCTTGTTTAAAACGACAAGAGAGGGGCACATTCTCAACAGAATAGCTTCAGGTCATGAACAACACTTTCACTTTTTTGAGATAAGGCCTCACTCACTATGGAGCACAGGCTGAACTCAAACTCAGGAGCCTCCTGAGTGCTGGGTTCAGGGCAGATGCTACCACACAACAACCAACGACTCCCATAGTCCCAGCTGAACTCATTCAAGCAATCATTTCAACAGGCATATGCTTGGCTTCTGAAACTGCTTCCTCTGAACACTAAGTGGACAATTTTCAATAAACAGCTTTGGTTTCTTAAAAGATTTTATTTTTGTTTGCTTGATTTATATATGTATGTACATATGTATGTATGTTGGTCTCCTGCAGCCTAGGCTGACCTCAAACTCACTTATGTAGTCAAGGATGACCTTGAATTTCTGACTGTAGATGAAAATTTCCAGAAAGAAGGCACACCTGTTTGACCATGCTATACAGGCTAATTAGAACTATAGTGATGACCAAGAGGTTGGAATGTTGCAGGTAAAGGACTTAACTACAAAATATCTTGGTCCTCTGAATAGCCATTATCTTCTTCTGTGTGTTACCTAACATCCTGTAACTATCACATGGAACCTTTTGGGAAGCATTAACAGTCCTCAGCTTATAGCTTTTCTACTGGAAAGCTAAAAATGTCCTCTGCCAGCATCTGAAGCCAATAGCAGAGATTTTCCCGCCTTGTTGTAACTTGCCCACCTGATATTCATACCAGTGTATTTGTAGAGTCTTGATTTATGAATTTGTTCACTATAAAATTTCATGAAACTGTTACCATGTTAGAACACGGTATTTGGGGGAAACCTAAATCTGGGTTCCTGAGCCATAGTCACTCACAGTAATTCCAAAATAAACTCTCTCTCATCCCCTTTGAATTGAGAGCTATGTTTTGGCATGGATATGACCTTGAACTTCTGATTCTCTTCATCCACCTCCCTAGTGCTGAGATTACAGGTATGCACCACGAGGCCTGGTGTATGCGCTGCTGGGTACCAACCTCAGAGATTTGCCCATGATAGCAATTGAGCCAAATTCCCAACCCTTGATAATACATTAAGAAATTACCTCTCCGGCATAGTGTTTCACTCCAAAATTGTTGACTGCAACTCGGGGTTTCACGTAAAAGTGGTTATTCTAATTAGAAAAACAAAACAAAACAAAACAAACAAGTGCCTGATTTCATTCATTGGTTTTCTTTGACTTCTGGAGAAATCTATATTTAGGACAGTACAACAACTGAAAAGCTGGCCATAGAGCATCAGAGTTTTAACACAGGGAGGGTGGACTCTATCTGCTTTCTCTCAGGGTGTCAGGGGAGTAGGTTCAAAATTTTCAGTTCTCCACTCACAAAATAAACTTGGGGATATTCAGTCCAGCAGCCCCTCACTTTACTCAATGCAAGTCTAAAAGGTTTAACTTGAGAACTTGAGGGAAACAGCATGAAATGTGGGAGGCACAGCAGGGCCAGCAACACCAGACATCGCATATGAAATCTTAATGCTCAGATCTACTGCTCAGACAGAAAGGAACAACGAGTGGGTTTTGACATACAGCATGTTGATTGTGTAACTTCTCCAACAAGGTGCTGTCTGTGGCTTGAGGAAAATGGCTTTCTTCATTGATCAAGGCCAGGAGGCCAAGTTTCTAAAGGAAGAGAAAACAAGGTAAAATGAATTAAGTGTTGAATGTCCTTCAAACCACTTCAGAGTTTCAATGCTTTCCATCATCTAGTAAGTCAGGGATTAAAAAGAAAAAGCACTGTAGCTTCTTGGATTTAAAATCTCAGAATGATATGCTATAAAGAAAACCAGTTTGAAATTCTACATAAATATGTTCAACAACAGCTCCACTGAAATTTGGGGAAAAAACTTTTATAAATAGTAAATCTACTCAGTGTAAGGATGGTAAGGGTTTGCTGCAGACTTAAACTCTAAGTGAGGCCAATTCACACAATGTTGATTCTAAAATACTGAGTTCTGTGAGACAATAGATTGGAAGCAGCCAAGTATTTAAATTCAACCTTGCAGTGTATTTACATTCATGTTTCCAAATGGTCCATTGTGTTCTAAATATTCACATCTTTGATGTGCATGTTAGCACAAGTTAGTTTGTTCCCATAAATCTGAATCAGCCTGGCTGGACACCCGTGGGACTGGAACCATTCTTCAACATCCCATTACCTTCTCAATCAAGTCTAGGCACTCTCCATTGTCTATCCAGTCAATATCTTCCCACACCAGTCCTTCTCTGGAGGAAGATTAAAAACGTGTGAATTAGGGTACACTGTCAAGCTAATGTAGCTGCTGATTTCATAAAAGAGAAGATGTGAAATGGAATCCTGTGTGCTCACCTGCTATATTCTAGTTGCTCCAAAGAAAAAATATGCTTGTTGAAGTATTCCTGAAGTTTCTCATTTGCATAGTTGATATTGAACTGCTCAAAATGGTTAACCTAAGAGTGAAGATATACTCTGTAAGTTCTTTAGAGCCCTCACTAGTTAAAAGTGGCAAAGGGGAAAGAGAAAAAATAAAACCCGCAGAGAAAATTATCAGTGTCTGCTTGAAAAAATGTATTTTACAGCAGCTGCAAGGCAGAACTCACATGCCTGTCTCTGCAGGCTTACCTCAAAGTTCTCAAATCCAAAGATGTCAAGGATGCCGATGGACTTGAAGTCATCTTTGCCCTTGATTCTGCTGTTGATCTTCTTGATCACCCACTCGAAGCAGCGTGCATAAAGTGCCATGGCCAAGGAGTCTCTGCTGTCTATTGCCTGGAGAGGGACCAGAGTAGCCACATGACCCACCCATCCCACCCCACTGGGAGACACAAGGGCCTGACCCTCGCAGCTAAGAGAATCAGTATCTTCCAGAAAACCAGGTAGCTCAAGGACAGACTCACTGACTCCACAGAACCACTCACTAAGAATGCCCATAAGCACCTTCCAAACTCAACTTTCTATGTTCAGCTCTACAAAAGAATCTGAGTTCACATACACTTGGATTAATACAAAGTTTATCCGGTTTAAAACATTAAGACCTGGCTTTCAAACTATTGTCTCCTTGTTTTCTACTTTGTACCCATGCAGGCTTTCTTCATGATAGGTTAATATTTTTACTTATTCAATTAAGAAAGATGAGATGGGGCTGGCAAGACGACTCAGTGGGTATCTGCTACTAAGCCTGGTGGTCTGAGTTCAATCCCTGGGTCACATGTAGTGAAGGAGATAAGTGACTTCCACAGTTGTCCTCTGATTTACATACACATATATTAAATCAATGTATAAAAAGGTGTTAAAATATTTATTTATTATTTTCATTTTGTGTGTATGAGTATGTTGCCTGCATGTATGTGTGTAAGTGCACCTATGTTGTGCAATGTCTGAGGAGGTCAGAGAGGATGCTGAATCCCCTGGAACTGGATTTACGGATGGCTGTTAGCCACCATGTGGGTGCTGGGAACCAAACATGGGTCTTCTGCAAGTGCAGCCAGTGCTCTTAACCACTGAGTCATCTCTCCAACCCTGATAATAACATCATTATGGCTTATGTTTATTGAGTGCTTACTTTATAGCAGATAATACTTAGCATAACTGTTATTTTTTTTTTTCATAAGAGCCTTCCTTATGAATTAGGTATAATATCCTTGACTTACACAAGAGGGAACTGAGGCACAATGAACAAATTTCCCAAGAACAAGCAGTATCAAGTGGAAGGGTCAGGACTCAGCCTCAACTGATCTGATCTGTACCAGACCTGAGCTAATGAAAACTCTTACAAAACAATTCCACAGCTTTGTCTATTCTCTAGACTTAGGTACTTCTAGATTTTGGCCTATAAGCCTATAAGATCTTTCAACATATCATTGAAACTATTCCTTTCAGTCATGTATGCAAATCAAAGATGGATTAGAAACTCCAGAGGTGTCTTTTAAGGCCGCTGACGGCACTGAGGTGTACCTGCTGAACACTGAGAGGCGTGAGGATCTCTTCTCCCCTGAGGAACATTGATCTCTGGGTCAGAGCATCTGTGAGCTGTGCTGGGTCCAGCCCAAGTAACTCCGCAGACCTGCCCAAAGCTGAAAGTGAAGAACACAGGTGAGAAGCGGCGGTCACCTAACCACACCAAGCTGCTGGGTTCAAATCCACAGACATACAACAACACCAGAAAGCAGAGGGACACTCCCCAGCTCTTCAGGCAGAAATGACAGAACACATTGATTGCTAACTTAATCACTCCCTTAGTGGCCCTACGTTGGGCGTGCAGAAGAACGCAGTGATGGGCAGAGTGACAGCTGGCGACCCTCAGACACTGAAGCACTCTCTGTTCCCTGGACACTCAGGAGCCGCTAGCTCTGCTACTTTCATTCTCTAACCAGCATCAAGCAGTTTTTAAGAGGTAACAGGATATGGAGCATTACAGCAAACTCACTGTAAAAGCAAATATGAGAATCTGGCTGTTGGGCTGGAGAGACGGCTCAGTGATTAGGAACACTTGCTGTTCTTGCAGAGGACCTGGATTTGGCCCAGCACCCACATCAGGCAGCTTACAACCCTCTGTAACTCTAGGTCTGGGAGATCAATCACTCTTTTCTGACTTCCATGGGTACATGCATTCATGTGGGAGACACAGACAAGCAGGCAAACACACATACACACAAATACAAATAAATAGAGAATCTAGTTGTCCTTCACAATGTCAGACATTAAAGAAAGTTGTCAAAAGATAAGAAAATAAACTATTCTCACTGACTTTTTCTGTTTTGGAAAAAAATTATTTTAATATGCTATACTTAATATTATTAAGTGAATTAATAAATGTGTTGTTTTAAAATGTTCATGTCAGTATGTACATGTGTGTTCATGTGTCCACATGTATGTGGGTGTACGTATGTGTGGAGGCCAGAGTACATCACTGTCTTTCTTAATTGTTCTCCATCTTATTTTCTGAGAAATTTTTCTCACAAAAGCTGGGGTTCACTGAATCGGCTAGGCTGCCTGGTTAAGGAGCTCCAGGATCTACATGTCTCTGTCCCTTTCCATGCTAAGGTCACAGAAACACATCCCTGTACTTTTACATGAGTGTTGGGGATCTGAACTCAGGTTCTTATGCTTGTATAGAAAGTACTTTACCAATTGAACCATATCCTCAGCTCAATTAATAAATGTTTTAAGTTTCTCAGGGTTTCTTGTTGTGGAGACAGGATCTTACTAGGTAGCCCAGGTTGGCAATGAACTTACTATGTATCCCTAGGCTGACCTTCAACTCACCATCCTCCTGCCTCAGCCTCCTGTGTGCTGGGATTAGATGCCTGTACCACAATACCCAACCCCTCATTTTAGAATGAATCTAAACAGATATTACCCATATATACAAAAGCTCTTTAGGGTTCTATGATACTGAGAACTGGGTGGAGTCAAACATTTGGTAACCACTGACAGCAGGAGGCTCCTGGAAAGCCACTCTGTTCCCAAGCACATCCAATCCGTAGCTTCTATGATGCCATTTACTACTTCTAACAGAAAACTCAAAATGTTTATATTAAAAAAAAAGACCTCAGAGGTGGAGACATGGCTCAGGGGCCAAGAGCACCGGCTGCTCTTACAGAGGACCTAGGTTTGCTTCTCAGCACTCACATGGCGACTAACAACCATCTGTAACTCCGGTTCCAGAGGATCCAACAATGCAAGTACTGCACGGCATGGTACGCTTACATACACGCAGGCAAAACATTCATACACGTAACATAAAAATGATAAAGAAAATTGAGAAAGACCTCAATGGACACAGTGATATGTATACTAAGTCATTTTATCTCAACACAAGTCTCTAAGACATTGCGAGGAAGTCATGGGCGCTGAGCAGATAACACGATAAAGAGCATGGGGCTGAGCTAGTACGAATCCAGTACTATGAATCCAGTATTCTGCTTGGAAATCTAATAGCCTGACCGTCATCCTGCACCAGAATTCAATGAGTATAATCAAGGCAGGACACCATCCGACTCAGTATCTTCCCTTACATCATATTTCTATGTATTTGGCCCATTCTCTGTCTAGTAAGAACTCAAGACACTTTCCTGATTCGGTAATAACTCTTCATAGGCTTTGACCCTTTGCTAACTGACATTTGGCATCAGATTCAGGTGACGTTCCCTAGCTCTTGAGTGAGTGAACGGCTCAGAAGTAGACATGCACTTAGCACCCAGACCCTGGGTTCAAACCCAGCACCAAATCGGGTCTGTCTGAAGCTCTAGTTGAGGAGTCAGAAGACTTTCTATAAAAGACTAGTTAATTCTCTGGGTCTAACTTTTCATGATGAAAATACTGGGGGTGAACGGCGCAGGCCTTACCTGTTTTGAAGCAAACCTGTGCCCCTCCAGCAGTGATGAATTCTATGTTGCCCAGATGCAGTATGCCAGCAAGCAACCTCAGAATTTCCCGCACTTCCTCCTTGCTGAACTGCATCACCTCCATGGCCGTCTGAAGAAAATACATGGGTTTAATGGAATGTTGCACTTCAACACTAACAAAGATGACAAAAACGTTCATGGCTAAAATCAAACTGTTGTTCTGATGGTTAAATGTAACAGGGAGTCAAGTACATGAGATAACTTTTTGTATCAGAAAGTCAGCAGACAGAAAAGACTTCTTCCTGTTATAACACACACGTGTTGGGACATCTGAATACACCACTGAGATCTGTCCCCCCAGACAATCATCATATTTCTGTTTTTAAGATTGTACCTTTTGATTGGGGTTCAGCTGTTAAAGCACTTGTCGTGCAAGTATGAGGACCAGATCCCTAGAACCCACTTAAGTGCCTGGTAGATGTGGCAGCCTCTAGCCTTCGGAAGGCAGAGACAGGGAATCTCAGAGCAAGCTGCCCAGCCAGACTAGCCGTAGCAGTGAGCTCCTGGTTTGATTGCGAGACCCTGCCTCAATGAGTAAGGTAGAGGAGCCACTGAGAATGATTCCTGAAACCAATCTGGGGCCTCTGTATGCATACACGTGCCACTCAACCCTGTGCATCCACACCCATGTAAGCACGCACACATACATGCACACCTTGTACATACACAGGAAGATGGGAAGAGGGAAAAAAGAACTGCATCTTGGTCTTAGGAGAGCAGGTGAAGTTAACATAATGCTGTGCTGAGAAAAACAAACAGGAGCTTGCTACCAACAGGCATCTAAAGAACAGGTGCCGGGTATTTCCTCAATCAGCTCAGATTCACTCATTGTCTTTTATGATTTAGAAGATTTTCTTGTGAGGAAAAGGCCATGAAACAGAGGATGACCTCCCTCTGCTACACACATAAGCAAGAGCAAGACTGTTTTGACAGTGAAGAAAATGTGCGCTAAAGAGAACTTGAGCCCACACAACGTGCACGGAACCAGAGGGAGGGAACGGCGCACCCCTGTGAATCCACAGAAACTGCAGGAGGAAAGGGCCGAATTCTTTACAGGAAAAAAGCAGTAAAAGCCAAAACAATAGAGACAGAGACATGACAGAGCTCTCCAGAAAGACACCTGGACAACAAGCAAAGCACACACTTCTTTTTAAAAAAAAATTTATTATTTTTATTTTATGTGTACAAGTGTATTGCTTGCATGTATGTACATTGCACCCATGTTGAGCATTGCCTGAGGAGGTCAGAAGAGGGCGTCAGATCCCCTGGAACTAGAGTTATAGACAGTTCTTAGTTGCCATGTGGGTGCTAGGAACTGAACTCCGGTTCTCGCTACTCTTAATCACCGAGTCATCTCTCCAGCACTGAAGCAGGCACTTCTTAATAGGAGGAAGCATGTGAACCAACAAAAGATGCCTCAAAGGCACCCATAGGCTGGCAGCCCTGGGGCATTTTTATACTGGCTGCCAGTTCTATGAATTAGGAGAATTGTTCTGAAGACAACATGGTTATGTGGTAGCATTATATACTAGGTCATATGTGTATATATTCTTATAATTTTAATACCTAGGTTCAGCTTTCTTCTGGTTGCACAGCTAAGACTCAGGTTAGGCTCAACTAGCTGAAATCAGAACACTCATTTTCTACAGGCACCTTTGGCTGAAATTGGCGAGGATCAGGTATAATTTTGGGATACAATATTATGAGAAATGAATGAGCCACGAATTACTTAATCAAAAGTGGTGACAGTATAGTTTAATGGAGGCTATAACAGACATGGGCACGAAGGATAAGAACTACTGTCAACTGCTTATTAATTCAAAAGCCACAGGAAAAGAATTATTCAACAATAAGATGTTTATCAGTGAACCTTCAAAACAAATCAAAGAAAAAAAATTGGTTTTCTATGTCAGCCTTACATAGTCCACAGAAATGGGCTTCTTCACCAAGCCACCTACCTGGGGTCTAGAATACTAAAAATAAAGAAGATTAAAACCTAAGTGTACAGGAACATAAAATTCTCATCAAGTGAAAGAAGTTTCAACATATACCTCATTAAAAACTCCTGGGGGCTTGGGAGACGACTCCTTAGGGTCAGCTAGCTCTGACCAAGAGACCTTCTCAAATAAGGCGGAAGGCGAAGGCTGACCTCCTCTCCTCCTCTGACCTGTGCAGGTGTGCACCCACACTCATGCAAATGCGCGCTCTCCCTCTCTCTCTTTCACACACATTCATATGCACACACATGTGCTTGCATGTACATACACACATACCACTCCTCCTCCAAACTAAGTTCTTAAGATCAGCAAAAGCTGCACATGAACATATTACATGGGACAAAGTTAATGTGTTTACTGTAGTAATGAATTTTTTACTTCTTTCAAGTCTAACTCTAAATGATTAGTAAATTAGAGTGTGGTATTAAGTGGTAATTGCATTAATCACAAGGAAATTTAATAGCTGCAACCAATTATCACTGGTGTGGGCATGTGCATTAAAACTGCTAGCACGAACCTCTATTTACTGTCTATTGTCCTTCCTATAATTGTTTTGCCAAGCAATCTCCCATCCCCTTTGGCAAGAGTAGCCACTTAAAGGCTTATTATAATTATTTTATTAACTCAATAATGTGGCTCAAGACTGAAAAAAAAAAGCCTGGGAAATTTTCAGTATGGTTTGGAATTGCTAAACACCAACTTAGTTATAAAACTAGTTCAGAGTTACAGAGAATTTTCAATACAAGTTTTTATTAAGCACATTAAAAAGTAGATGCCTGTGAATAAGTGTGTGAGGGTACATATATATGGCAAGTATTTGGTACAGTCTCAACTCCAGAAACAGAAGAGATGGATGACCCTTTGGGAAATCTGTACAGGGACTTTGGCTGAACCCTGAGCCCTGGTATCCCCAAAATGTAAAAGGAGGCTGCCTAGAGCTTAACAAATAAGGTATAAATAAGAAATCTGATAATGATGTAGTATGCAAAGCTATGTCATGATCTACACGCTATTTGAAAGCGTTTCATGTGTGGCATTTGCTTATGCTGCCTGAAGGCTGTTGGAGCCAAAGTACTCACGTGTGTCAAATTGTGACTGGATAAATAGAGGATAGAGGGCATGGATGAAGGAAGAAGAAATTGTCTGCACACAGCCTGAGAACAAGAATTTTCACAAAAGACTCTGCCAGAATCATAGTCACCTCACAGAAAAAACTAGAGGCCCTGGGCCTAGCACCCAGTGACTGTTTTTCCATGGTCATCTGTGCTACTTGTGTCTCAAAAACACCTCTGTGATTTTGCCTTTGAAAATGTTCCTTTACTTCATCCTCCTTAAACATGCGGCATGCACATTCCCATTGCAGTGCACTGTTATTCCACAATTAACTCATTATCTTTGAAGATTTATTTTATTTATTTTTGAGACAGGGCCTGGAACTTATTATGTAGCCAAGGATGACCTTAAACTTTTGGGCCTCCTACTTCTGTCTCTTGAGTATGGAGATTACAGACCTATGTCACCACACATGGTTTATGTGGTGCTAGGGACTGAACCCAGTGCTTTGTGCATGCTAGGCAAACCCTCTACCAACTGAGCTACATTCCTAGCCTTTCACTTACCAATTACCAATTCCAAGATAAGCTTTCCAAGACTGGAGGAGACTGATGTTCCTACATTTGGCAAAACTGAAGTACAAAATCAATTGTTTAAAACATAATAAAATATGATTTGTGTAGAATAAATTTCCATATTCACATCACAGGTCTTACCATTCAAACACCCTGGGTACATGCAGTAAGACCTATGCAGTGAGGAAATCTTGGCTGTGGTCCACAGTCAAAGATGCTGTAAATATTCAATATTTGTGGAGTAAGACAACGAAGAGACCATCACTCAAAGTCTTGCTATCACACACACATTTCATCAGCCACCATCCTGGTGAGCCAAATGTAGGCAGTAAAATAAATTAGCTGTTACTTCTGACTTGAAGTAGTTTTTCGTTTTGGCTGAAAAACTGGTGGTGCAATTTAGAAGGCTGTATTAAAAATGGCCATGAAAGTCGGCACACGCAGACCTATTATCTCCCTGTCGGCACACGCAGACCTATTATCTCCCTGTCGGCACACGCAGATCTATTATCTCCCTGTCGGCACACGCAGACCTATTATCTCCCTGTCGGCACACGCAGATCTATTATCTCCCTGTCGGCATATGCAGATCTATTATCTCCCTGTCGGCATATGCAGATTTACACAGATCTATTATCTCTGCTCCCTGGAAAGGCGACTCTTCCCCAAGTAATAGCCATCAAGAAGTTAACAAGCGACCAGGGAGACGGCTTGTAGGACACAGGCACTCGCGTGATGATACAAGGCTATTACCTGAGTTCCATCCCTAGAAAAGTGGACAACTGAGGAGAGTAAAAGCTGCTCTCCACACACATGCCATGACACGCGTCCCACTCCCACAATAATAAGTTATCTTTTTAAGTTAACATATTCGTTATAAAAACACATTTAGAGACTAGTATAAAATAAGATAAAATAGTGGAATTCTGTCACATAAAGTAACATCTGTGATATTTATTTTTGCTTCAATTTTTTCCTGCACATGTAATTGCTATAAAATATGATAAATCATTATTTTTTAAGCAAAGGGATTTTATATATATATATATATATATATATATATATATATAACACATATAAACTGCTGCTTCCTACCTTTTTTTTTAAATGCTGTATTTATTATTTTGAGTGTGAGTGCATTGCCTGCATGTAGATAGGTGCACTTATGTCATGCAATGCCTGCAGAGGTCAGAAGAGGCCATCAGTGCTCTCAACTGCTGAGCCATCTCTCCAGTCCCCTCATTTCTTCTATGACAAACCTTTCAATATTACTAAATGCTGTACTTTAACATGTGTTTCACTTGTTACAAAGGATCACATCCTAGTTCCCAATTCTCAAAGGTTTGAGAGGAGAAAATCTTGCTGTTTCCAGAAAGGAATATTCCCCTCTTTGTCCCCTCAAAGCTGCATGTTTGTTTTTGTTTCTTTCTCTTTTGTTTTGTTTTTAGGATAGGGTTTCACTATGTAGACCCAGCTGGCCTGGAACTTACTATACTGACCAGGTTGGGCTCGAATGCATAGAGATCCACTTGCCTCTGCCTCCCAAGCACTGGGATTAAAAGTATCTACCACCACACTGGGCTTTCTTTTCTTGAAGCACTGTTTAGACCTTCTAGAATGAAGTTAAATGGTTAAATAGTAATTGCGCAATGTCACATTTGTGATCTTAATAAACATCCAACACTTCTGGCAGGCCAACACTAATAAGTAACTGTGAATTAAACATTTAAGGACCCAGAAGAGTACCTATGAAGAGAACATGTAACTGAAATACATTAGTTAGGAATACAATGTAAATTTCACATGGAAATTTCCCTGCCTGTCTAGCTGATAAGTCATTTTGTCAAAAGCTCAAATTTCAAATGCCCAAAACTGTCATCTCAATGTAACGATAAAGCTAGCAACCACAGGGACCAAGATCAGCTTCCAAAGCTGACTGTGAGGGAACAGAACGGAGGAGCAGTTTTGTGTGGGAAAATGATGCCTCAAGAGGAGGAGAGAGGAACGGCATCCAAGGGCCTCCAAGGCAGGAGAGCCTCACAGCCAAGAGCACCCTGGTGGCCTTAGCTCAGGTTTGGGGCCTGCAGCACTAGACTCAGGCCCTGTCTCCTTGAACAATGTCCTTTTATCACAAAGTATTGTTCTTCAGCTTCAAGAAAGGAGCAAAAATAGAAAAAGAAATTTCTAAGATAAGCCTTTCCTCCTATTTATCAAAAATAAGGAGTGCTCATTCTAACACATGCATTTTCAACAAAGAAAGAAACTGTGAACCAAGAAGACTTTATAGTGAAAAAGTAAAACAATTGCTGTTCCTCAGTGCCTGTGAGACACTGGTCCCAGGATGCCCTGGGGAAAAAATCCGCAAAACCTCAGTCAAGTCCTGTCTATACAACTGTGAAGTATTTGCGCAGGAGTTATACAATCTTCCTGCATACTTTATTTATTTCTAAACAAGAGTTTGCTATGTATCCCAGGCTGGCCTCGAACTTGCAACAATCCTTCTGCTTCAGCCTCCCCAGAGCTGGGAGTCTAATATTTACGCCATACTTGGCATGCCTGCTTTCATCACCTCTAGATCGCTTGGTATATACCAGACATACATACCAACACAAGGCACATTCAAGGTGGGCAGTTCTCACATATTGCCCAGAGAATGACAGGAGAAAAATGTCTACATGTTTGGTCTCTGGATGCAACTGCTTTCTTCTTTTTAAAAAGTATTTTCTGAGTTTGGTCAATTTCAGAGATATGGGACTCCAGAGATAGGGAGGACTACCGATACCTTAGAAAACACTTCACAAAACCCAATTTGCCAAGCCGAATCCTCTATGACCAAGGAACACACACACCAAAGACCACTGTTGTGTGCAGGAGGGCGCAGCTCATGGTGAAGCACTTGCCTAGCATGTGTGAAGCCCCAGGTTTGGTCTGTAGCACTGGCAACAGTGAGAAATGGTGGTAGAGGCAGAGATGGACACACAGAGAGACAAAGACAGGGACACTGCGCCACGTTATGCCAGAAGATGTTAGAAGACTGTGTGACTTAACAGAGAAGCAAGGAGGGCGAACGTGTTGCTCCTCATCTGGTTTGAACTTCATTTTCATTTTGCTTTGCTTTGTTTGAGATACTGTCTTACTCTGCAGTTCAGGCTGGCCTGGAACTCATGAGAATCCTCCTGCCTCAGCCTCCCAGGTGCAGGATTAAAGGCATGAACCACCATGCCTGGATTGAATTCATTTGCAATTTAGATTCTGATTGTATATATGAGATATGGAGAAGTGATGCAAGATTTATATTCACTGTAAAATTGTTTTGACTTTATTGTACATGACATTGCTCTCTGTGTATTAACTGTTGATCAGGGAGACCTTAGAGGCTCCCCAAACAATACAAGATATTGCCATTGCCCTTGATGGCCAGTAAGAGTGTATTGCTGAAGGCACCATACAATGAATGACCAGGGATTATTTGACCTTCCAACAATTTACAGAAACAAGTCAGAGCTGTGTTGAAGATAAGAAGGACCTGTCTGGCAGCTTAGTCTAGGATTTGTATGATTGGACATGGGCTCTCTAAGATAGGGGGAGGATAGGTTATTCACTAGCCGCAGAGCCTCCAAATATGAGGTACCATACTGACAATCTGACCAGAGTCATTAGGAGAGGAACTAAATCCACGTAAAGTTCTTGAGAGTAGGTAGAGGCATTGGCAGTATCCACAGGGAACTGGTTCCAGGGCCCTGTATCCTTGGAATCTGAGAATGTTCAAATCCCTTACATAAATGTGACTATAGGAGGCTGGAGAGATGGCTCAGTAGTTATTGAGCAGCTCTCACAAAGGACCCAGGTTTGGTTCCCAGCACCCACATGGCAGCAAACAACTGTCCTTAACTCCAGTTCTAGGGGATCTAATGTTTTTTTCTGACCTCTGCAGTCATTCATGACATGAGTGTACTTACATACATGAAGCTATATACTTGTACACATAAAATAAAAATATAAAAAAATGTGCATATAGTCTGTGCATATCTTCCATGTACTTTAAATGATCTCAGATTACTTACAATACCCAGGATAGTATATATACTTAATTGTTATGCTATACTGTTTAGGGAATGACAGCAAGAAAAAAAGCCTGAAGTGTTTAGTATTTAGTACTAAGTGTTTAGTACTGAATGTTTAGTACTAATATATACTAATATGGTTAATATATATGCTCTGCTGACAGTTAAATCTGAGAGTCTGAGCAATGGGTACCGAAGGCTGCCTGTGTCAGCTTGTGTCAGCTATTATTTATAATGACTAGGGTTAAGGATGAGTCAGTCCTAGAAATACAGTATCCTATTGCTGTACTAAGGGCTCTGGCAAAGAAACTAGTTCACCACAATGTGATCTCTAGCTTCTCAGTCAGGTGGACCACTAACAGTGCATGGTGATCAGGTCGATTCATTGTAGTCATGCTGTCTATAGAACTGTGAAGACCCAGACCTGCTAGTGACTGTGCACATCACAACCTAGACTCAAGATCACCACTGTGCAGGCCACCAGAACTCATTCTAGTAATAAGTCTGCACGAGTCAGGTAGCACCTGTCTCCATGGCTGATGGGACTTGTTTGGAACTGAGGAACCTGTTTCTTAAAAGAAACCTTACCTGCAAACTTAAAACTGGAGGGGTCATTGCTCAGATGCAAAGTCCAGGGTGTTTTTGCTTCTGATTTTTTGGGGAGAGGGCACAGACTCTGAAACATGCTGTTTCCAGCAAGCCAGACGTCTACCCTGATGGACACAGATACCCACCTTCTAAAGAAGGACTCTTGGCCTGAAAGACAGAGCTCACTATGCCTTGCAGAGAGAAGGAAATACCTATTCTCACATGTTTTCCTGAGTGTTACTGTTTGTTTTCTACTTTGTTTTGTTTTTTTAAATTTCTGTTTAGGAAATTTTCGATATTGTATGATTTTCATGGTATGTGTATGAGGGTCATGCCCGCATATATGTCGTGCACCTATGTGGTGCCACCCCTCAGAGGTCAGAAGAGGGCTTCAGACCCCCTGGAACTGGAGTTATACAGGGCTGTAAGCTGCCATGTGGGTGCGGGGACCTGAACCTAGGTCCTCTGCAAGAGCAGCCAATGCTCTAAACCACTGAGTCATCTCTCCAGTCCTTTTTCATTTTTATCATAAAATGCTTTTGAAACCAAAAAGGGAATCAGTATCTTATAAGGAAAAAGCTAAAAAGTAGCTTACAATAACTTCTCTGAAGGATTCCCGGTCGCTGGCTGTCTTGTCTTCTACATATCCAGACTGATTCAAGTAATGGTAGTTTTCTGGCAAAGATAAATAAAATTCTTCTACAGAAAGACAAAGAAAAGTATAATATCAGTATTCAGCTGGCCACAATAGACAAAATTCACAAGAGTTCACTCTGTAATTTTACCTATTTATATATATATGTACTTATTCAATTTACGCTAGGGACCACATTCTGGTTTTAATAACTGAAGCATACACATAATTCTATACCTAAACAGCCATATAGTAATCAAATTTATACAAGTGCTATCATTTTGTTTTTTGTTTTTTAAATTTCTCTTTAGGCACTTTTCAATATTTTATTAGTAAGATCAATTTAATTAAATTAAATGGGATTTTAGAAAAACAAATTAATGATACTGTTCTATTGTTTTCTTTTAAAAGTGAAACATTTAAGGTTAGAAACAGTGAACCAGTAAGCACCTGCTTAAAACACAAAAGTTCAATCTCTTTTTTTGTTGCAATATATATTTTTATTGAACTTTGGTGCATTTCATACAATACATTCCAATCATGTTTAGAGCCTCCCCTATCTGTACATGCCCTGTAGCCCTCCTCCCACTGGACTTCATACATATACCACTACAAAAGAAAAATAAAAACAAACGCAGAAATTAGTTTTATTTAGTTGTGGATCAAAGGTAAAACCAGGGGCTAGAGATGGCTCAGTAATTAAGAGCAGTGACTGCTCTTGCAGAGGACATGGGTTCAATTCCCAGCACTCACATGGCAGCTAATGACTCTCTCCAACTTCAGTTTCAGGGCTGACACCCTTTTTTGACCCCCCAAGAGCACTGCACGACATGGCTGCACCTACATACATGCAGGCAATACACACATACATATGAAAAATATATAATTAAAACCATGGGCTGGGAGATGGCTCAGTCAGTAAAGTAGTGGCTGGACAGGAGCCCGAGTTCAGTCCCCAGAATGTATATAAAAAAAGTTCATGGGGCTAGAGAGATGGCTCAGTGGATAAGATCACTGGCTGTTCTAGCAGAGGACCTGGTTTTGATTCCCAGCATCCACACAGCAGCTAACAACCATCTGTAATTCCAGTTCCAGGGGAATCCAATGCCCTCTTCTGATCTCTAAGGGCATTGCACGACACAGGTGCACTTACAGACATTCAGACAATATACTCATACACATGAAATAAAAATAATAAAATATTTTTTAAAAATTAAAAGGCTTATAATCTCAGCACAGGGAAAACAGAGGCAGGAGAATCCCTAGGAATTACTGGCCGACCAATCCTGACTAAATAGCAAGCTCCAGGTTCAGTGAGCAGCCCCTGTCTCAAAAATAGAGATGGAGAAAAATGAGAAAGAAACCTGATGTCAACCTCTGACCTCTGTTCCAAACACGCATGTAACCTGTACACACAGGTACATAGTCATACACACACACAGAATAAAACCAAAACAAAGCATTTTTCACAAATATCCATTAGATTTAAAACACACTAAGACTGCAAATGAATAATAATTCGAGATTTCTCAGCTAGTGATTTTCTCTGTGTATCAGTGTGAACCTAAGACAAGCTCAGCATCTTTGGTATTCTTATCACACATATTCCACTACAACACCTGGAAGTCAAGGCCACTTCAGACAAGTCCTGCCAATCCTGAGGCGCTTTAGTGGATGACAAGCTGCCTGTCTGCCCGTCACTCACCTCTCTCTCCTTGTTCCAGCCCTGCCAGCAGTGCATAGAATATGTGATAATTCCTTTCCCCAGGATTTTGCCTTACTACACGGTTCTGTGGAGAGAAACCACATTTATATTAGAAAGGGTTCACATTGCTTGATTCATACAAACCAATTAATTCCTGAAAATGGTCATTGTAGAAAAAATGTGTATTAAACCATGGTCACTTACTTTTTCTAATAAATCTTCATGTGAAAAGCAATGGTCAGTCAAGGAACAGAACAAAGACAGGGCTGTTCTTTATCCCCCAAGGTAGCACTCCAGCACCAAAAAATATCAAACAAAGCAAAGCCCACTTCACCTAAATCCAATTCTAATGACATAGGTGTCCCAGATGATGCCAAACTGCGTGATGGGACTTTTCAAGCAGACTGATGCTTCATGGCAGTTACAGTGTGGACATAATTTGAGTGTATCCCCAAAGACCATAGCAGCTCTGGTCTCTGGTTTGAGGGTGCTGAGGGTTGGCAGAACACTTAAATAACATGGGGCCCAGTGGGACGTGTCAAGGACATCAGCTTCCCAGCTCTCTTGAGAATGGGCTGTTGAGGACAGATGCCATTCCTCCTGGCTCTCTCTTACTTCCTGTCACGTCATGTGACCTCTCATAGATGCTCCCTCCACAGGGCTATCCTTAATGCTATGATGGAACCAGAAGGCACATCAAAGTCTGTACAAAGACTGACCTTGAATTTCAGCCTCTAAAACTGTGAGCTAAAACAATTCTATTAAAGCAGAAACAGCTGGGTATGGTGGCACATGCCTTTAACCCCAGCACTTGGGAGGCACAGGCAGATAGATCTCTGTAAGTTCAAAGTCAGCCTGGTCTACATAACAAGTTCCAGGCCAGCTGGGGCTACAGGGAGACCTTGTCTCAAAAAGACCAAAAAAACAAAACAAAAAAACAAAAACCTCTTTTCTCTTTATCAAGTAACCAGTCAGGTGTTCTGTCACATCAACAGAAAACAAACTAATAAAATGACGAATCCAGATTAAAGATATATATAAGATCAGATATTTCCAAAGGAAAAGTGGTCATGTATTTTATAGAATAATTAACAGGTCGAGTACAATAATATTAAAGCAAAAATGAGCTTGAAGCAAAAGAAGAAGAATTTCGTGTTCTTTAGGGGTCCACTGACAGAGCCAAATGCTACAGAGGAAAATGACACGAAACAGGATACAATCTACAATTCTTCCGCCCTGAATATTCCCCTTCTGACAGATGCTCAGCTGCACAAACTTCCCAAAACGACTGGAGTTGTTGTTGTACACCGTCTTGGCATTGCCGAACGCTTCCATGATGGGGCTGTGAAGGGATTGAGGACAGCAGAGAGTATTAATCAGGGCAGGAATAAGAAAGCTCACATAGTTCTCGCAAATGTTAAAACACCCAAACACAAGGACACCCTGCAACCAAAGGGCCCGGTGTGGCTCTGTTTATTTAAGAAGGGCCAGCTGTCTAACGCTTGTTGGAACAGTTTATCCTGAATACCTGCTTGATGGCAGTAGAGAAGGTGCAGCTGGGCTGGTATAGGATGCTGCGCAATGAAGGGGAGCACGAGGCTCAAGCCTGCATAGATGACCCTGGCTGATACAGCCGAGGAGCTGCACAGAAAAGCCAACGTGCACATGTAGGAGCTGAAAAGCCCCTGCTCTGGAAATTCCTTCTACAGCCTGGAGGCAATTTATTTAACATCTCTGGATCATTTCCAACTGTTAAATGAAGTCAGATTAAACCAGGGGTTGGCAAATATTCTCAGTGCAGGACTAGACAGGGAGTATTCTAGGCATTGTACAGGGAGCATGTTATCCCTTCTGAAACAACTCAGGGTTGCCACTGTAGCTTAAAAGCTGCCAGAAACAACACAAATGAGCATGGCAGAGTCCCATTCGAATTATTTACAATGAAGGCCTGAAGATGGATGGGCAGATGGATGGCTGCACAGTACCAAGGACGTGCTTAATGTTACTGAGCTCCATGCTGACAACTGGCTGAAATTTAGAGATTTAATTACATAACTACAGTTTTAAAAACTAAGTATTAAATGTGTGTGCATGCATGTATGATATCCCAGGCCTTGCAAGGGCTAACCTTGTACATGTTAAGCAAGCATTCTCCTAGTAAGCCACATCTAGTCTTGTTAAAAAACAAATGGGGCTGGAAAGATGACTCAGAGGTTGTGACCACTGGTTGCACTTGCAGAGGACCTGGGTTTAGTTCCCAGCACCCACAAGGTGGCTAATAACCATCCATAATGCCAATTCCAGGGGATCCGGTGCCCTCTTCTGGCTTCTGCAGACATTGCACACATGTGGTACACTTATTTGCACACAGGTAAAATTCATCCACATAAAATAAAAATAAAACAAAACGAGCTGCAAGATAAGGTATCAAGCTACAGTCTGCTGACACCAGATAGCTGTCTGAATCCAGTGTCTATAATGTCTTCTTTGGCTCCATAATCTTATCAGGCACAGATCAGATGCCAGGCTATTTTGTAGATGATGCCCTGCCGCACTGCAGGTGAGGCTGTGGAAATGTATCCTGCTCACCCCAAGCCACCCCGTGGTTGACTGCTGGAGAGAGCCTTCCTCACTCTGAATGCTAAACCCTCTGAACTAGGGCAGCTGGGGTGAAGTTTATTCAGGTCATTCACAATCAGGCAGCTGGAGTCAAGGCCTGAAGTGGGAAGAGCCTAAGCCTGCCTCTCAAAACCTTCAGTCAGCACCCAGAGAAGGAAGGGCCAGGAGTATCTTCCACAGAAGCTGTTGCTGAGGGCTCCAGAAAGTGCTAGGTGCATGCTGAGACCATGTCTTGAGGGACAGTGACAGGAAAGTCAAGAAAAAGACAAAACAAGATCAGATAATTTTTAGTTCTTCCACAGCAGAAAACCAAGCGCTATTGGGGGAAACAAGAAAACCAATGCGATACCTGCTTTCAAGAATAGCTTGCTCAACACACGAAGTCTTCTCCTTTAAGGACAAGTCCAAAGACTGCTGGCTGATGACCGAGAGAAACTTGAGGATCAACTTAGTGCTTTCAGTTTTCCCAGCCCCGCTTTCACCACTGAAAGACAAAACACCAAAGTGTTGGCTTCCAAATACACAAATTTTTGAAGCAACCAGTTTGGTCAAAAGCATTATATTGTATAACATAATCATCACTGACAAGTGAGAAAATGGAGATCAAAATGCTTGTTTCAAGCCAGCTAGATAGCTCAGTGCTTAAGGGTGCTTGTCACCAAGCCTGATGACCAGAGTTCAATCCCTGGAACCCACATGATGGACAGAGAAAGCTGACTCCTGCAAATTGTCCTCTGTTTTCCATGTATGTGTCATGGTACATGCACACACACCTCTAATAAATAAGTAAACAAATGAGTGTAATTTTAAAAATATCTTATTTATTTATTTTTATTTGTAGGAGTGTATTGCCAACATGTATGCAAGTGTATCTGTGTGTGTAATGCCTGAGGAGGTCAGAAGAGGGTGTTGAATCACCTAAAGTTAAGGACAGTTATTAGCCACCATGTGGGTGTTGGAAATTGAACCTGGGTCCTTCGTAAGAGCAGCTAGCACTCTTAGCCACTGAGCCATCTCTCCAAACCCCGTATGTGTAATTTTTTAAAATGCCTGTTGCAAAATAACTTGAGTTAAAGGTCAGCAGTTCTTCCTACTGCAGACCACCCGACTTTGGTGACCCGAACATGTCTCTCTTGGCACAACAGTGCTGTTTTGTATTACTCAGAGCTTGGGTGATAGATGGCGCCTTTCAAAGAAGGAAGCTCTGCATGAGGTGGGATCTTTATTCAGTGTTGTTCCCAAGTGCGTCCCCAACACTCCAACTGCGCCTGGCTCACCGGGTATTTGTGCAATCAACTGGCATATTAACGGTGTTTTTCTGAGAAACAATGCAGGTAAAATGATAATAAATGTGAAGCCACAGGCCCACAACCACACCAGACGACTCTTCTCCCAGTTATGCCAGGAGGGAAGGGAGTCAGCATCTGAGTGCCTGGGTCAGAACTGAACACCGGGCAGCTTGACTCCAACGTCATGCTTGGAAGTCATGCATTTGGTAACAGTAAGGGAAAGTGAACCAAGCTTTCACTCAGAGGGGACCTAGGAGAGAAGCAAGGAGATCTCAATTACAACCTAAGAGTCTCGGAAACATCGGACAGGCAGTGGAAAGAAAAGGATTTGGGGTAATATTATGGAGCAGAAGCATAGCCTGGAAGTCAAGGAAGGTGGCACTGGGGTTTCTGGATCCATTAAAGTTACCTTAAAGAACTTAGCTCTGGAGAGAACATTCTACAAGGACTGAAAGTTCTCTTCAGCAAGATCAGCTATAGCTGTCTCCCTCAGTCATACCTAGTACTTAGCCCTGTGGTGCTCAGATCTTATGCACCCTGTCGGGGGCCATGTGCCTGCCTTGAACTATGCCCTAGTTTTGCTTAGGCAGAAGACAATCTCGTGCACAGAAGTGCTGTTGGAAGCAGGAGTTTTCATTAGGCAAAATGATTTACATCTGAGGAGAAGTTTATTTTTCACCGAAGACTGAGGTCACATGAAGATCTTTGAGGGAAGCCAATCATGTCCTAAGTTATTTTGCCTGTGTTAGTATTGGTTTGCTCACCTTACAGTATAAATAGGGGGGACTTAATAAAGGCAAGCTGCTTCAGTGTGACTGACAGTCCTCCTGAGTCTGTCCTGTCCCCCCGCCCCAGTTTCTCATCCTCACTCCGCGCTTTGGGTATGGTCTGATTTCTGCCGGCGGGCTCCGGCAGCACCCATAATGGCTCAACTGGAGATGGAGAGGAGACAGATACTGAGGGAGAAGCCTCGTCAGTTTTTGGCAGATATCCTGGGAAGGACAGAGGGAGCAAAAGACAAAACTCAGAAGTAAAACAAACTGGAAAGGCTAGAGCTCAGGCAAATAAAAGCCACCCGAGACAGGAGGGGGGTCACTGCTTGGTGGTAGACAGCCAGGAGAGCTCCTCTGCAGTCTACAAGTCCTATGGAGCCTCGGGGCCAGTGGCTCTATCAAGAGAGAACAGTACTGAGAACATGGTGAATGATTAACCATGTGTAAGAGGAGGAGGAAATGACTCAGGTGACAGACACTCCTGAAGCCAGGCTGGTGTCTGGGGTACTCAGAAATTTTGTTGGTCCAGTCCCACCACAGGCATCTCAGCCTCTTTCTGAGCATCAGACTGGGCATGGGAGGCGTCATGATTCCAGTCAAAGAAACTCACGGCAAGGGTGCTGAGGGCTCCTGGCAAGGTCTCCCCAACCACAAGAGATGGGCAGAGAACAAATACCTGAAAATCCACATCTACAGGGAGGTCATAAAGTAGAAAGCCAGAAAGTCAGAGACAAGCCCAGAGGGGGCGGATGAATCCACAGCCTAGAAACTGTCCTGCTTTGTGCTATTTGAAGAAAATAAAAGGTGTGTGAGTCAGGCTACTTTGGGCTGGGTTTGCTTTTATCAGCAACAGGAATCTTCCTACTTCAGGGCTTACCAGTCCTCTTTACATACCTGGTAAGGGCTAGCCCAGTGCTTAGCACATAGCAGGCACTGGACTAAGTAAACACAAGCTAGAAGACAAAGCTCCAAAGGCAACAGCTTCATGTCTCAAAAGATAGGTATCTAGCTAGCAGACACAGCCGACTGAACCATTAAAAACAAACCTGGCTGGGGATGGAACTCAGTTGGCAGCATGCACAAGGCTTGATCTCGAGCACCGCATAAACCAGGTTTGGTTGTGCACGCTGTAATCCTAGCAATCACAAGGTGGAGGAAGGAGGGTCAGAGGTTCAAGGTCATCCTTGGCTATGTGGTAAGGCTGAGGCTACCCTGGGCTACATATATGAGACCCTGTCTCAAAAACAAAACAAAACAAACAAAAAAACCTAATAAACAAACTAGAATAAAGGGAATGAGAACAGCTGGGCAGGCACAGTGCAGCGTGTTCCCTAAGCCCACCTCATTATCCTCTGGCACATCGAATCTGAGGACAGACAGGCAATTCAGCCAGCAGCAAAGGACTGAAGGTGGCCAAGGGAACAAGAGAACACTCAACAAGTCATCATCAGAAGTGGATGGCACTTCCACACCTGGTGCCCACACGCACCTGTGCGGCTCTCTGCTGTCCATTGCCATCGGAGTCCTCAGGGCCGACTGTCTCTAGGGGGTAAAGAGTAAGCCGTGTGTGTTCTGCCACCGAGACTGGAGAGTGGTTTGCTGCATGACAGCACGGAGCCTGGAGTAACACAGCAAGCCACAGCAGCAGGATGGCAAGTTCAAAACCCGCAGCAATGTCGGTCACCGGAAGGAAACCCAAAACTTTCATTCAGCTCCCGAGGGGTGGAGGGTGGGGGGTGAGGGGGATGGACTGGAGGAACACAGGACACAGGACAAGTATGGCTGGAGACTGGCACAGACCAACTCTGCCAATCTCCTGCCCTGCCTTTCTCATCATCTCTTCTAGCGTCTCTTTTGAGACAGTGATAAAAGTTTAGATTAATACAGAGCTCTCAACAGTGGTTCTTAAACCTGGCTGCATGTTAGTACCACCAATATAACTCTCATCCAAATCTGTGGAGCAAGCTCTTTGCTGTCTCTTTTGCTTCCCATCCATTAGGTGAATGGTTTGGCTTAGCCATGCATTCCTACCTTAAAGTGCTATCTCACCTCAGGCCTAAAGCAACAGAGCCACCAGTCATGGACTGGAACCTCCCAACCTGGGAGCCAACATAAACCTTTTCCCTGTATCAAGTACTTGGTTATAGTAACGAAAAACCGACTAACGCGGATTGCATTAGGAGAAAAGTAGCAACTATTCAAATATTGGGACGTGGAAGAGTTATGTAAAAAAAAAAAAAAGGTAAAAATCTAGTCACAGATTGCTAAAACTCAGAAACAAGTCCGATGTCTCCAAAAGAAAAGATCAAAGAAGCAAGCCTCTTTATAAGGGTTCTCTGGTATGTAACCCTTCTCTCTCTCTCCCCCTGTCAACAACTCTGCTTTGTGCATCCTAGCCTGTGGCAACTATAGTTCTAGATATTGGTGGCAATTGGAGTACAGACAGAAACACAGGCTTCAACAAAACATGTCCGTCTGGAGGAACCAAATGCTTTTGTGGCTCTTAAACCAAAACCAGAACATAAAAACAAAGATCCCCAAACTTTGTAACAAAGGAAAGAGGGGGGTGGGGAGAGAAACTTGCCCAAAACAGCCCTGTGAGGCCTCCTAGGCTGTGTTAATATTGAAAGCCAGGCACAAAATTCAGAGCTGTAATCCCAGGCTCAGAAGCCACAGGCTGGAGGAGTAGGGGCTCCAGGATGGCCTGTCTGCACAGTGAGGCCCTGTCTTGGAAATAACTAAAGCAAACTAAAGCAAATAAAAAACACAGCTGGGAATTTTAGGTAGACACAATAGAAAATGACAAGACAGTTTTAAAGCAGCAGAGAGTCAAGGCCAGGTTTAGGATTCTGAAGAAATCTTCTGACTTCTTGGTAGTCAGTGGACAGAAAGAAGTCAAGAAAGGAAGGAAAGGACCAGGGCAAGCCAGAAGGGTAATGTGGGGGAGGGTGGAGAGCACTGGAGAGGAGGAGAGAAGTTCCTGGAGGCTGAGCATGCATGGGATGGCTGGCAGGCCTGGCCAAGGGCTCATTAATGACCTGGGCCCCAGGGTCAGGACAGTCTGGACGCTAACACGGGTTCCCTCATACATCCGAACTCACTGAACTCTGTACTTAAGATTGGCACACTTGACTTTACATTGGAGTGGGAAAAAACAAAACAGAAACTTCTAGAACAGAGTATCTTCTGCACCTCTGTTTAGCACAGGGTGGCAGAGAGTCATGGCTAAGAACTGGATGCACAGAGGAGGGGTGCATTCCTGGGAGCAAACAAAGAGCTCACGGGGGGGGGGGGGGTAGATTCCATGAGGTATGTGGGGTAGAATACCCACGAGGCATAAACCAGGGCTCAGAGAAGCTGGTGAAGAATGGAGACATCTGGGGACCAAAGCAGACTCTGAAAAACCAGAGGAGGGGCACAAGAAGGAAAGGTGGAAAAAAAGGACCACGGAGCCGGGCGTGGTCAGAGAAAGAAGTGCAGAAGGGTCTTGGGGGAAGAAATCTAGAGAGCTGGGGCAGGGGAGATTAATTCAACCACAGAACCAAAGGGCCACCCCACCCTGCCTAAGAGGGACATGCTAGAGATTTCTAGATAACATCAAATTATCATAAAGGAGAAGTCAGAGAACCAGGGGCAGCTAGGTTCAAAGGTGCTCAGGAATGCCGACAGCTGCAGGAGAGGATGCTTGCACATATTGTCCCTCCCTGCACAGGGCTGACTGGTCTCTTCTCAGGGCACACTGGAGTGGGTTGTTTCCTAGATCTGTGTCTGTGTGCCAATCTATGGCCTTAGACCCTACCTACCTCCTTATAAATAAAGTTTTATTGGAACGCATCCCTCTCATTGTACACTGTGTGCACTTTCACACTGTAAGTTCAGAGCTGAGGAGCTGATACAGGGGTGGTCTGACTCAAACCCTAGAATGTGTGTGCTTTGGCCCTTTGTAGCATTACATTTTGATGATATATGCTGAGAAGGCATACCTCAGACATTCCCTTTCCTAATCACACTAAAACTACGTAATTATAAGCCAGGCGTGGTGGCGCCCGCCTTTAATCTCAGAGCTCAGGAGGCAGAGGCAGGTGGATCTCTGCCTGGTCTTCGCAATAAGTTCCAGGCCAGCTGGGGTTACAGGGAGACCCTGTTTCAAAAATTAAATAAATAAACAAACACACAATTATTTTCTAAAATATAAATCAGATCAAATAGAATTTGTGTCACTTCCTGGTTTGATAGCAGACTAAAGAAACAACAGGGTAAAGAATTAAGTCCAAAGGTCTTAGCAAGTCAAACAAAGTCCTTAAGGAAAGACTCCTAGCAGGAAGAAGCATCCTGCTCTACCAGAGGGACTAAAGTTCAAATCTTATGTTTGTTGCTTAAAGCTAAAATCTCTGTAGCAAGTCAGCCATCTGGTCTGAGCCTCAGTTTCTCCACAGAAAATGTAACACTGAGGCTTCTCTAGGGATTACACAGTCTGTTTAACAGGTTTCAGTTTCAGTCATGGCCTTCCCTGCCCACCCTAGGCCCTTTATCTGCTGTTTAACGTGAGCACACCCTGTACCCTATGCTACCTTTCTAACCCAGCACACAAGTTTGGCTTGACACTCCCAAGATATCATTTCTAGACATACTTCTAGAAACAAAGACAAGCACTCCTTTACCATTCCACAACATGCAAAACACAGTGAAGAAGAAATGTCTCTATTCTGAATATGCAAAACACAAAGCAAACAAAGTTCCCAAACCAACAGTCACTCTCAGTCATTCTTCCTTCAACTGACAGTTACCAGAGGCTGCCACCTAACACACACAGGTCTGGGGTGTAGGCATGGGCAATTAGCCTTAGGGCTTACCCATGGCTGGGCAAAAGTTGTAGGAGGCCATTGTTTTGGACTGAGCCCTGTACTAGGTTCTAAAGACTAGATTAAGACAAAACAGAGTCTCTCAGGCTAATTGCTACATAATTCTGAATCTGACTAGTTTTTCCTGAATCTGACTAGTTTTTTCTGAAAACAGGAAACTTCCAGATATGCATGTATAATAAATCTTTTCTTGGGGGAGTATGTTTGGTTTTTATTAAGACAGGATCTCCCTGTAGCCCCAGTAGGTCTGGAACTTGCTATGTAGACCAAGTTGGCCTTGATCTCAGAGATCCACCTGCCTTGGCCTCCCAAGTGCTTGGAATTAAATGTATGCACCATCACATGGCGTGGCTCTATAATATATTTTTAAAAGGTCATCCATGCTTAAAAACAAAACAAAGCAATAAGTTAACCATTTTCTGCTCTAAATAATGTATAAAAAAGCCAAAGTCAAGGTTAAATAGACCAGATCGACCAAAATCAAATGCTGACCTTATTAATTGCATAGGGAAAAATTCTCAAGTGAGTTTTATTTCTACTTAATTGTACATAAAAAGGTAAAATAAAAGTTTCAGGGGCTGGAGAGATGGTTCAGTAGTTAAGAGTTTTTGCTGCTCTTGCAGAGGACCTGGGTTTGCTTCCCAGCATCCACAATGAGTGGCTCACAACCACCTGTAACTCCAGGTTCCAGATAGATGATGTCATCTGACCTCCCTGGGCACACACATATGCACGGTGCACATAAACTCAATAAATTCAAAATGGAAAAAAAAAAAAAACACTTTTTCAAAAGTAGAGTTTAAGAGCATCAACAGCCTTGAAACAGATCAAAAAGAGGTCCCACATGACCACTGCAGACCTCAGCCTACTGTGGTTTCGTCATAAAGACAGAAAAACAGAACCACCAAAGTCATGTTTATTTTCAAAGAGGCTTAATTTCTGACATGTGTTTATCTGGAGGGCTGGGATGGAATAATAGTCTGATTTCAAATTAGCTGGAGAACGTTGAGAAGCCAGCAAAATCTGCTTCATCCACCAGGGGGCAGATCAAGCCTAAAGAAATCTAAACAGGACGCCTGCTTTCAGCTCCATTTAGTGACAAATCAGTTCTTAAAGTCCTTGCTTCCTGGGTTAATTTAGATAAATACAATTACTCTCTTCACGTCAACATTGCATAATGGGAGCTTTCTGTTGGGTGCTCGCCCCCCAGTTCCACAGTCTGGATGTAAATGTCAACTCCCCTTCTACATTATTGGACACAAACACACACATGTACACTTCTACAATGACCTCATTCAGTTTTCCATTTTCTCCTAAACCGCTCTGGTCTAGCAAGTGCTGTAATAGCTACACTCTCATTTTTTAACCTACAGTAATAAAAACAAGCAATTATTATGGCAGATACTTTGGTACCTAACTGTGAACCATAATTTGATTTTATGATATTTTAAAATAGATTACATTCTTCTGCTGCTGCTCTTATAAAATTATAATCATATTCTGAAATAATGTCTTTAAGTTCTAACTTCAAAATTTCTAGAAAAATCACCTAAAAATAGTCCACAAGCAAGCAGGCATGGTGGCACTGGCTTCTCTAGTCTTAGCATGGGAGGCTCATGAATTCAAAGCCAGTCTACGCTACATGGAGAGGCCTGACTCAGAAAACCAAACCAAACCAAGAAATTCTCATAGCCAAGTCACTTTCTGAAACACGCCATTCTTAACGCTCTCCTTCTGTCTTGAGCAAGTAGCTTCACTTTGCTAACTACGAATTAGCAGTTTGTTTAACTGTTTTCATTGACACTTCTGGCTAAGCTGCTCCCGCAGCCTGGCAGGCTGACATTGCTGCTGACAACGGGGGCAGTCCATCTAGCCACATGCTTCAGGGGAGGGGAAATTAGTTCAGTCATTCATGCACATGTAATTTCCATTTGTTCAAAAAGCGGGGGACTTGCAACCAGGATTGTGGACAGGTTCTGCCTGCCAGGAGCATTCTATGTGGCACCTGCAATTATCATTACAGAGTGCCCACATCAAAGGCTGTAACAGGGTTCCGTGCCTTCATGCCTGCAACATTCTTGGCTCAGTGAACAATATACCATAATCCCAAACAAAACAAAACCAAACCACGTCAACCATTATTCGACTGTGTGAGCACATCTCTAGAGTCTCCGTTCTTTCCTCTGGGGTCTATAGGAGGGCCCCTCAGATACAATGCCCTCCCCACACAAGATGAGTGAGAGAACTGGAGATTGGGAATGAGGATGCTGCTTGGCTCAGCCTCCAATCCAACCTTCACCATTTGGGAGCTGGCTTCCCACAGTGATCACAGATACCCATTACCTGGCTGTGCCCATGACCAGGTGGGTCTGTCTGTCTAAAGTGGACTACAATGTTGGCAAGTTCGACTGGCTAGAGACCTGACATACGGCCCTCCATCTGTCTCCTGTGTCTTACTTCCAGGGAACTAGAAATTCTGGGGTGTCTTTCAACTGCCTCCCTCAGTGCTTTCCATTTCCTCTCCTCTTAAAATGAGATAATTTTTTTTGTCACAAGTTGATACTACAAAGTTATTTAACACACATGTAAAAATTTCTTTTCACAGTAGAAGCTCAATGGACTGTTGCTCTTCCGGAATAGTCATGTTCTGTGAATGAAATGTCTGGAGGGACAAATGAATGAAGTGCTTGCATACTGGTATACCCCAGGGGAAACCTCTGCACAACTGACACTCGTTACATCTGTGTTGGACATCATCCAGGGTATGCCTGTCATCTAGAAACAAGATCCCGATACAAACAGTAAGGTCCAATAGGATGCTACTGACATATGTGCAGTGAGGTCCACTTGCATTCAAGATTAAAATCAAGAAATATGTGTGCGCTCTCTCTCTCTCTCTCTCTGTGTGTGTGTGTGTGTGTGTGTGTGTGTGTGTATGTCTGTTTTTTTATTTCATTTTTGAGACAGGGTCTCACTTTGTAGCTATGGCTGGCCTGGAACTTACTATGTAAACCAAGCTAGCCTTGACCTCAGATCCATCTGTCTCTGCCACATGAGTACTGGGATTAAAGGTGTATGCCACCACACCCAGCTCTAGTACTTTTTAATGCAGTGCCTAGTGGTAAAGGTTTTTGATGGCTGAAGTCGTAGCACCTTATTTTACAAAATAAGTTAGAGGGTGGCATGTTGGCATAGACCTGTAATCCCAACACTTGGGAGGTTGAGTCAGAAAGACTGCCATGAGTTTGAGGCCAGCCTGGGCTACACAGTAAAACCCTATCTCAAAGAAAACCAAATACATTCAATTATAAACAAACAAGTTAGACTTGGCTAAAATAGACACATCACGTTTACAAAAAAAAAATTTAACTGAAATAAGTATGCCCTTTATCATTCTGTTAACAGATGCACACCAAGCTTCTTTTCAGCACATATTCTGTGGTTAAAGTATAAGGGCATTCCACTATTAAAAATTCTGAAAATTAGGATACCATTATCTAAGATGATTTCTATCATACTAGACTAAAGAAAAGGCTTAGTTCAAAGACACCAGCATTTTGAACAGAATTGTAGAATACACAAAACATTTCAAATGTGAAAGATAGAAGGGCCAGGCTTCATCAGTGAAATAAGCCAAAGGATAATTTAAGCAATCTGGGAGGAGAGGAAATCAAATGAAAATGAAGGCATGAATGAATGAGAGAATGGAGTACTCACTGGAGCAATGAAGCAATTCAGAACCAGCAAACTCGACCATGGAGGAGGCCAGGCGCCTGGGGAACTTCCCTCCTGGGATGGCGCTGGCAGGTTTCACCCTGGGGCTGCAGAGAGCCGCCTCCACCCCTCGCACTCACCTGATGAGGACGCACTGGTTGTCATGGCGCTTCCACAGGCAGCGGTAGCACTCGTTGGCGATGGCGAAGATGTGCGGCGGGAGCTCGCCCAGATGGCACCTGCTGTACTGCTCCATGGTGGCGCGCTCGTACAGGCCCGCGATGGGCTGGTAGGGGTTCACCGAGGCGATGATGGAACCGATGTAGGTCTGCCAATAGAGGTGGGGACTGCGTTACCCCGGCAACAGAGTGGCCAGTCGGGGACTCCGACCTCAACTGCATCCCCTGCCCCCGCACAGGGACCTGGACCGATCCAGCCAAAGGTAAGACCTGAGTGCTCACTGTCCACGCTGCCCTACAGCTCCGTGCATAATCCTGACACCGTGACATTAATGCACGAAGCCTTTTCAGAGCAGACCTTCAGAAAGGTTAACGAGGGAAGGACGATGGCACGGAGCCTGACCCAAATCTCCGTTCCCAGGTGACCTCCCAATTCTTCCTTGGCAGAAAGCCCGGGCAATTCCAGTTCCCAGCCTCCACCGGTGGCTGTTACGAAACAACAGGTAACAAAGGAGCTAGTTTAATGCGCACGGAGTTTGAGTCTGGGGAAACTTGTTAAGGTGAGCAGCTATGGACGCACAACGCGGGGGGCGAGTTTGACGTCTCTAAATCACTTAAACACAGTCCACGTGCAAATCCACGTTGGGGATTGTTAGCCACAGGTTCTTAAGGCGACCAGACAAACTCGAAAATGCCACACTTCATGTAGCGCCACCTAACGGCCAGGAATATATATGACCGAGAGCATCACCTTTATACTGATATTCGGAGAAAATAGCCAGACCGGAAATGACTCAAACCTTCCAGAGCCGGAATCCAGGAAGCTACAAGGTTGCAACAGCCCAAGGCTGCCCCCTCGCAGGGCAGATCTGCATTCCCAGGTTTCTAGGCTCACACAGCCAAGGAAGTAAGTCGACACTCAGGGAAGCGGAGTGGTGGGAGAATCCCACCTCCCACCTCACTTTACAGGGACCAGTGTCCTTCCCCAATTCCTTATGTGAAAGCCCCGACCCCAGAGCCTAAACAGAGCATTGTACTTAAAGACGGGGCCTTTGAAGGGTGACCTAAAGTAAACTTAGGCTTCTATGTGAAGCCACTCTGCCTGGTGCTTTATAAGCTCATTTGGACATGGAGCCAGCAGTGAGACACACACCCAAGCGGGCTAGTGGAAGAAAGCAGAAGGAACCAACCAAATTTACCGAGGCCTTGGGTCTCCTGGCCCCTGGAATATCAGAAATGTGTGTGCGGTTTTGTTGCTGTCACTTAGCAGGCCATACCCAGTACAACTTATTCAGTATTCACAATAATCCTATGAAATCTGCAGTACTATTGAACTTAATTTTTCAGATGAGGAAACAGGCATGAGGACAAAAATTTGAAAAGAGTCACAGAGCCAATAAGCACTGTGAACCCAGGCAACGTAACTCCAGAACTTTCTCTTACCACAGTCATTAAAGTACAGTAATTCTACAGAAGGAGGGGGAAAAAAAATCAAAAGTAGAAAGTCCAAACATTCTGAGAACATCTGTACCACATTATAACAATTTGTAGTACCATAGTAACTGCCAGGGATATCAAGCTAAGCATATGTTCAGTACAAGTTTTCAAATGTAAGAAAGTCTATATTTTGGAAATAATTTGAACCCAAAAGATTAAAGACATAAATGACGTTAACATAGAAATTGCCCTTATAGGTTTATAACCAAAAAGAATTGAGAGCAGATAAGCAAATACTTGTATACCAGTGTTGACGGCAGCACCATTCATACAGCCAAAAGGCGGTGTCCCTTATCAGGTTAACAGTTAAGAAAGAGGTAGCACATCTGTACAATGGAATATTTAGCCACAAAAAAGGAATGGAGTACTTTGTACTTGCTATAATGTATCGATGTGCGGGGTTCCAAAGCATACTAAGCTAGAGATGCTAGACACGGAATAGGCAAATCCACAGAAACAGGTGAGGAGGCAGGACTAGGAGATGGTGGTGCTTACTGGGTACCAGGCTTCCATTTGGGGAAGTAAAAATTATTTTGAGACTAGATAGAAGTGTTCAGCATCATGATTGTACTAAAGCTCACTTGTCTGTAGACTTTAAAGTGATACATTTTACATGAAGGAATATTTGTTTTAATTAGACCAATGAATGTTCTTTGATAAGTAACTGTGCAGGTCTTTGAAAATACTACTCCCTAGAAAGCTCACCTGTGTCCCTCAGGTCCCTGTAGGGAAGATTTGTTTAGAAGGAAAACTAGAAGCTACTCTGTGCCCTACAGATGAAGCGTGGCAGCATGGTGGCCACAGTACTCCAGTTCCTCCTTTCATGGTAGCGTTCTCTCTGGGGTTACATTTGAGGCTTAGCGTGCTTGGCCCTTTCCTTTGTCAGCCCTGATTCTGCCCTTTCAGTGTTGTTTCCATTCTATTAAAAAATCAACAGAGTTCAGTGTTACCGTCAGGTCTTTACACTTTCACCCACATCCACAGCAATCAACATTCAATGCATCACTCGCTATCATCAGCCAGACAACAGTGCAAGCAGAGGGATCAGCCACATGCCAGCTGAGCTGGGCACGTCACCCCTCTTGACGGGTAGAACGTGACAGCTGCTGTTAGGACATTAAGGAGATTTGCTACATTTAATTTTCTTAATGTGAGGCTGTACAGCTTCATGAACGAGCCTGCTTGTAAAACTAATACTCCCATGCCTTGTGTTATTTTGCATGTCTGTTCATAACATCTACATAAGTGTTATAAAATTCCAGGCCGAGCTTCCTCTGTATCTTTCTTTTAAGGCTGTGTGAGGGCTGCAGGTACATGTGTATTGGAACTTAACGTCTGACTGGTACCTTCCTTGATCTTCTCCATATTTTATATATTTATTTTTGAGGTTTTTTGTTTGTTTGTTTGTTTTTTGGAGACAGGGTTTCCTGTAGCTCCAGATGACCTAGAACTCACTAGGTAGACCAAGCTGGCCTTGACCTCACAGAGACCCACCTGTCTCTGCCCTGAGAACTGGGATTAAAGATGTGCACCACAATTCATTTTTGTTTATTTGTCTCGAGACATGGTCTCCCTGTCACTCTAGCTGGCCTGGAGCTCACTGCGTATACCAAGTCAGCCTTGATCTCACAGAAAGTCTCTGCCTCCCAAGAGCTAGGATTTAAGGCTTGATCATCTGGCCCATATATTTTTATTTTTTAAAAACTTAGGTACATGTGTCTGTATGTGTATATGTCACATGTGTGCAGGTGCCCCAGACCAGAAGAGAGTGTGAGATCTCCTGCAGCTGGATTTACAGGGGCTTGGGAGTTACCTAACCTGGATGTTGGGAATTAAACTCAGGTCCTCTGGAAGAACAGCAGGCATTCTTAACCACTGAGCTATCTCTTTAGCCCCTCACCATATTTTCTGAGACAGGGTCAATCACTGATCCTTGGAGCTCAATGACTTGACGAGGCTGGCCAATGAGCTACAGGGGTCTGCCTGACACTCCCACCTTCCCCACAGTGATAGGATTAAGATGCATGCTGCCACACTTGGCTTTTTACATTGGTGCTGGGAATCTGAACTTGAGTTCCTCGACATGCATGACAGGTATTTCTCTGATTGAGCCATCTTTCCAGGCCCGTGCCCTTTTCCCTTAAAGTTCTGATTTACTCATCAAACTACTGATAATTCTAGACTCTCCTGCAAGCTTGCTTGAAAAACAAAAGTTGTTATGTTATGTCTGCCAGTCTTAACAGCCGTGTTTTCTTTTCCTGGTTGGGAAGCACTGCAGTCATACAGCATCTTTTAGTATATGGCTCATTCTAACAGCATGGATGATATGGTTTCCATGGAGACCTGGGACACACTGTTCTTTGTTAGCCAAGATAAAGGTGGAAGAACTAAAGTGGTCTGTGACTAGCAGCTGTGCTGACTCTAGATCATACAGAGCCTGGACGTCTCGGTCCAGACTCTCCCCGACCCACTCCACATTGATTCCATCTCAGATCCCCAAGTGGGGGTGACAGGTATGCACCACCACACCCACCTTCCTGGTCACAGGGTTTCCAATGACAATTAAGTCTACATTCTTCCAAGACAACTTTCTCTGATGTTTCATAATCTTAGGCAAAGGCTATTTGCACATCCCTAACCCTCGGTTGGTCAACAAGCTTCTGTGATGTGGGCAGGCAGGGGCCAACTATTCTAATCTTTCTTGGCAGATGATAGAACAGAGGGGCGAACAGCAACGGTGCACTCTCCACATACCAAAATACAGAACTCTGTCTAGCCCCAGGATCCCTGTCCTTCATTCTCTTTACTATGTCTGGAATCCAGCCCCTTCCCTCCATCTGTGATACCTGCCCTTCTGTGGCCTCACAGTACTTTGACTCAGTCTTCACAAAGCCTTTCTTCATAATTCCCAGCGTTTCTCCCTGCATCCCATCTATGAAAAGGTGATGTAACAGCCCAGCCCTGGTGAGTTAGTTCTGTACCACATAACACTTCAGTCAACCAATGGGCTGCATCTGCAACAGAAGTCTAATAAGATTATAACGACTAGGGGCGCCACAGCTATCTCAGTCTAGGAGTCTAGGTCAGAGCCCTCTCTGATATCCATGCAGTGACAGAACTGGCTGGGACATTTCTCAGACACCATCCCCACCAATACGGATGTGGGACTGAATCATCAGAACAGGGGCTTCAGTCCACTGAATGGTCCTTACTTGCTATTGAGTACTGTCAGTGACAATGTATGTGGCAAAGCAAACTTCTGAGTTTTGTAACATGGAAGTGTAATGTATACTATTTGAAGCCTAAGTAGTTCCTCAGCAAAAGTAATTATGGTCAAAACAATCTTATCCCACCCCTCGTATCAAACTTAACACACCACTTTCGCATGGATTATTTTCTCTCTAAATCACAAGGTGTGTGTGTAAGAGGGCCACTCATTGAAAAGGCAGGTTCAACAAGTAATCAAGCAGAAGTAGCCTGTGGAGCAAGAACAGACTGGTGTGACCTATCAAGTGTGGTGGAGACAGGACGCTGTAACGAGCCCTAGCAGCTGTGAAACAGCATTTGCTGCCTGCTTTGATCGCTGTGCACTCTATAAGAAGGTATTATTACTGCTCCCAAAATGGCCATGATGAGTCTGTGCAGCTTAAGACTGGGGATACATGCAACCCCCATGCATAAGGCAGAGCCAGGTACCAGTTTCCTCATACTGGATTCCAAATTCCACAACAATAAATAGCTTGGTCATTTTAATGGCTGTTCAGAAATAGAAAATACATCCTATTTTGAAGCACATAAAGTTCCTTGCCAGAAAAGTTCCATATAACTTACCCAAAAAATACACTTCCTTGCCCACTTTAGTAATGTGGAACAGATATAGCACATACTGCTGAAAAACATTAAGAAAAACTCATTGAGTTTCTTCTTCCAAATCTACCAATTCAAGGTTTGCAAAGCTATTATACCTACATCCCATCAAAAAAGTTTAATTTGACTTCGTTATGTGTACGTGCATTAAAACATCATGTTGCCTATCTTAAATAAATACAATGGCTTTATTTTTTAGCCATGTATATCACTTACTGGGCTTTTAGCTAAGGTCAAGTGTATCATCTGCTCTTATGAGTTTCATATCTATGTGAGGGTGAGAAAATAAATTCGTGTTTTGGGTAGGAAGATGGACTGCTAAGTCCACTCCATACACTGACCGGGCGCTGCAGTACGTCCAGGAACTGTACCCCTCACCTTACAATTAACACCAAGTCTAAACAGGAAACACATATGGCCTAGTGGCCCCGGTTTCATTCAGCTTGTGAATATGCAGGCAGCTGTACAACTGGAGGGATGTCAGAATTCCCATACCGGAATATCTAATCTGGCAGCTTGGTTTATAGAGATCAGCAGACCTGACTGAAGTCCTCAGGCCTGATACTACTGTCCCTGGTACATGGCTTACTGCCTCTGAGCCAAGGGATCCTTTCTTACCACCCATGATTACTATCTGCAAATGCCCTATAAGTCAGAGGTGTTTATTATTGCTATTGCTAGTGAAGATAAAACCACAACTCTCTTTATCCTGTGGTCCTGCAAAGCTGGATGGAGATAAAGCAGATTGAAAAGCAGCAGGAAAAATGGTTATTTACAGTTCGTGTTGTGGCGTATTTTCCTTAAGGGGAGAACGGTTAAGAAATGGGAACCTTAGTTGGGCGCAGTGGCACAGGCCTTTAGTCTCAGCACTCAGGCAGCAGAAGCAGGTGCATCTCTGTAAGATTGAGGCCAGCCTGGTGTACGGGGAGATCCTGTCTCAAAAAGAACAAATCCAAGATTTACTTAGCCCCCATCATTCCCCTCTCTTTCAGTTATTCCCGTGCAATATGGCAATGGCTGACTTTCTAAATATCTACTTTGCATCCAACTCCAACTTTACGTTGTGGATTCCTATGCTCAGTGGTCTACTACGCACCCTCCATGGATGCCCCTTAGATGGTTTAAATTCACAGACACTTGGCTAACCTCCCCCAAACACCTGTTTCTTCCCACACAGTCACATCTTGACAAATGGTATCAGGCTTATTTAAATGGCAATCCCATAGTCCTACAGAAATTCAGGCTTTTAGGACTAGCAAGCTGGCTCAGTAAGTAAGGAGGCCTGATGACCTGCATGGTAGGGGGGTCCCATAGGGTAGAAGGAAAAAAAAAAAAGTTCCCACAAGTTATCCTCTGACCTCCACATGGACACTGTGGTGTGCACGCACATGTACACACACACACACACACACACACACACACACAAAGAAACTCAAAATAAATAAATACAATAAAAAAGAAAAGAAAGTCAGCTTTCTTACTGGCCAAACTCAGCTAAATCCTTGGGTTCTACCTCTTAAACTCTCCATGATTCAGACATCATTTCCCAGCTGGTTTACTGGTCACCTCTCCTCCCAGACTGGATGCCACCTGCATTTGGTTACCATTGAGTGACCAGAGCACACTTCCACAAGGCTCACTTTTAAAGTTTCGTGCCACTGTTTCTCTGAGGTGGGTGGAGCCCACTGGCTGCCACGTCTGCTCTTGCCACTTGTTGACCAGCGTGGTCCAGTCTTTGTTCCAGCATCTTGAATGTCCTGCATTGGATAAATGTCTCAATTTTTTTTTTTTTTAAATATCTTTGCACATGTTCACCTGCTGCCAGGACAGCTTTGTTTCTTCTTAGCCCGATACCCCTCCAACCTTGTGCAGCCAGTGTCTTGACTGAGACCCATTTCCGGCCCATTTCCTCACTCTGATGCTAATTTGGCCTCTTAGTATTTTCACCGCAATCACTGACATCCTGAGCTGTAATCAATGTCTGCTAATGTCTGCTCTCACTAACTGGTTAAGTGTCTTACACTTATGCAATCTCTCAGCAACCAGTTCCTGTGGACATGAGGAATTCTGCAACCCTGGAGCCCAGCACAGAGCCTGGCATCCAGGCAGGGCTAAATCACTGTGGACATACCAGGCACACACAATATTAACTCACCCCAAATGCCGTGATTTTATTCTATAGCAAAGCACTCTTTTTGCACTATCTTCAACACAGAATAACCTTTGCTGAGGTCCAATTACAAAATGAAAAACACTTTTAAACAAATTTTTAAAACATGTTAAGCATTTCAAGTGTTTTAAAAAGAAGTCAAGATCACAAGAGATAACTCTTGAAGCCCAGCAGTTGAATTTAGAAGTTTTGGCATTTCCATTTCATTTGAGTGAGTTTATGACTCAAATTCTCTTCCTGTTGAAAGGAATCTGAACCAAAGGGGAGGAGGCAGAGGGGACATCACACAAGCAAAGTTCCTAATTGCTGCCATCGTGTGCTGATGTGGATGTGGCAGCTGAAATGCATGAAGTTTGGTAAAGTTTAAGAATACAGAGAGCCAGATGGATGGTTACAATTATCTTTTGGCAACATAAGTCTTGATTTCAAGTGAGGGTAAAAAAAAGTTAGAAAACAAGAGTCCCCCTTGACAGACCACACTGCGCTCAGCTGTTCCTGGTGCGAGCCACATGCCAAGTCTGTGCTAAGCATCCGGACTCTGTGCCCTCCCTGGCTCTGTGACAAGCACAGTTTCTTAACACACACTGGCTTTGGAAATGGATGGAACCAAACCAAAACATCTACTTTGGGAATACTCTGCTCTTGGAAATCAAACACATCTTTTGAGTGACATGGGTCCCAAACAGAGACCTCCATGCTACAGTATGCCCATCTTCAGATAGACCGACCATAGGTTTTCTACATAACTCTGCTCACCTGTCTGCTGAAATCAACAGGTCCCTAACTGGCTAGTACCTGTTAGTATATTTAAGCTTCAAAGTCAATTCAGGACCAACATCACACACATTTACATATTCGGGCTGGAATGCCACCTAAACAGAGGCGGCTATTTTTGAAAGGGCTAAAAATATGATTATTGCTGTGAAATATCTTTTGTGCTTAGAGAGCAGGGATCTTTAGACACCGGCTCACTCTTAAAATGGGATCCTTTGATTTTCATCTCTGTGCTGTTTGTTCAGCAAGACCAACAAACTAACCAAAGGTCTGGGTGGAACACAAGACTGCTTCCTCTGGGGCCCTCCTCAATGCCTAATTGCAGGCCAGTTCAGTGGCTCCCTGCGGCTCCCTGCGGCTCCCATGATGTGGTTTTGAGCCATTCCTTAGTTGCTGGGAGAGGAGTCTCCCCATGCAATTGACTCAGAGTTTGACAAACCCTATAATGGAGGGAATGTGCATCTTCTCCATCTTCATCTGGCAGAAAACAAAACGGCCATACCACGGAGCCTGGCAGTCCTTGCACTAGAACACAAAGCTTCCCTCTGGCAAAATGGAAACCTCATCCGCTCTACACAACACTGTTCAGATGCTGGACAGACAGCAAGTTGATCCAGGCTCCAGGGACTACAGTCCAACAGACCTCAGACAGACCTCCAAAACCCACGCTTCTTTTCTAGTCTCTTCAAGCAACTGCAAAGCCTGTCAGGGCTTAATGGCAGGAAAGAGTTCCCAACCCTGACACTTGTGACAGCTTGAGCCAGATAATCTCTTGTAGTCAGGTTGTCCAATTGGACCGTGAAAGCATCCAAGAACCTCTACTGCATAGGTATCATTAGCATTCCTGGACTGGCTATAACTAAAATGCCCTGAGATTCAGGGTCATTTAATTGAGGATAAACGCTTTAGTTTTCTAACCTTCTATGCCTATCCTAGCTAACTTCTCAGTATTCCCAGCAAACACCTGATTCCATAACCAAAGGCAACCTCCCAATTTGGTGAGTTCCTTACACACAACCAAAGTGTCATCGCTTATGAAGTCTTTAGGAATTTACAGATGGGTACTTATCTTCACCAAGTTTCATCAGGTGCTGGGGAGAATGAGACAAAAAAATGATGAGGCCCTCATCAAATACCTTCCCACGAGGGGACTGGGAGTGAGGAGCAGGAAGCACAAGGCTAGAAGGCCCAGGGTAGAAGCCAGGGCCACAGTGGGGAGCTTAGCAGTGAAGAAAGGGGAGGACAGAAAGGCTGATGAGGTGGAGGCCCAGGTTGGAAGAGCCTGGAGTTCCAGAAGGGACACGGCATTAGGGAAGAATGGAGTCGTTCTTGCAGGGTAACAGAGACAAACAACGCCAGTGGTGGGACAGGGCCCTGTGTACCTACAAACTCTGCCAGGGAACTCTATACAGCTTCTGGTTTCCCAGAGCAGGCATGAGGCAGGGACACACCCAACTAGAAGAGGTAAGAGGCGTAGTTCATACTAGGGGGCTTTACAGATAGTCCAAACCAAGTCCCCGTTACCCTTATATCTCCTGTGCTCAATCAATTCAGTCTGTATGCTGTGCGCTGGTCTTGGCTTTTCCTCTCTGCTAAACGGCAAGCTTTGAGGCCAGGACGTTGCTGTAAACTTCTTCCAAATCCTCCTGAACATGGTGCCAAATTCTGGAACTTTCTAAATAAATTCTTGGTGGTATGAGATGAAGAAGTTGGATGGGAAGATACTACAGTTAAAGTTTCTGAAGCTTTTACTTACTCTGTTTCAAAACAGCCCCGCCAAAAAGGGGGATATGATATCTGACCTTTAAAAAAATTAGAAAAAAGGAAATTCTGAAAGATTAAATTAGGCACATCGAACTGAAGTGATTCAAGAAGAAAAGGGAGCTTCAACTCCGACTTGTCTAGACTGAAACCTTTTTTTAAATACTGTCTATCCATTGCCATGGAGGATGGTTAAATCCTAGAGAAAAAGATATTTTAGTGTTTGGATGATGTCCTGGGTTTGTAAAAAGCTTGGCCCCAAAGAAAAAAGTAAATTGTCCTGCTTAGCAGAAGATAGAAACCTCTCAGCCTGGAGGTGGTCTTAAGTCACCAATGACTCAGAGCAGAAAGCCAGCATATGATATGATTTCCACACAGGAGTTGGGGGCCAGGAGTCCCTTCTCATTAACTGGAAGCAGAATGATAGCTCCTCCCTAAGAGACCAACACTCATCCCTAGCGTCCATGGTTACATATGGATAGTTATGTGGCAATGGAACTCTGAAGATATGAAATCTGGGCTAAGGAGACTACCGGGTGTCTCTGACTTACTTAATTTTATTTAAAAAAATTTTACTTAGGGGCTGGAGAGATGAATCAGCAGTTAAGAGCAGTGGCTGTTCTTGCATAGAACCGGATTCAGTTCCTAGTGCCCACATGGCAGTTAATAACCTTCTGTAACTCCAGTTCCAGAGGATCTGATACCCTCTTCTGACCTCTATGGGCACTGCATGACATGGGTGCACTTACACACATACAGGCAATACACTAATACACATAAAATAAAAATAATAAAATATTTTAAAATTTTAGTTTGGGGTGTGTGTGCGTGTAGGTGCATGCAGAGGCCAGAGGCTGACGTCAGGTGTCTTTCTCCATCACTCTCCACTTTATTCTTTGAGACACAGTTTCTCAGTGATTTAGCCAGGCTGACTGACAGCTGGGCTTCTGAGAGCCATGTGTTTCCACCTGGACCCAGTACTAGAATTACTGTCACACACCAGCTTTCCCATGAGTGCTAAGGTCTTCATGATTGTCTGGCAGGCACTTTACCATCAGTTATGTCCCTAGACCCCTCATAAATTGTAAAAGCTGTCATCCTTTCTCAGTTAGTGTCATCGAGAATGAGAGAGAGGGAAAAGATGGGGAGACCTAAAGCCATAGAAAGCTTCAACTGACAAACAGGGAAAGGAGTGGGTGGTGACTCTGGAGGCTGGGAATTCCCCTCAGGTACCAGTCAGGAAGAAATAAAGAACCCCAGTCTACAACTGTGGGACTGAACCCTGCCAGTAAGGAGGAGGAGGAAGAAACGATTCCCCTAGTCTCCAGAAAGGGATGCAGTCCTACAGACAACTCAATTTCAGCCTGCAAGATCCGTCTGACCTGTACATTGTAAGGGGATAAAACTGGTACCTGTCAACTCACTGGCTACTAGATTTTTGACACGGTGACAAAGGAATGAATATGAATCCTCAAGGACATGCAAAACGCAGATGATGTGGCCATTTTGACATGAACTAGTGTGAGTACTACCTAGGCTGGGGAACAAATGGAAAAGCCTGAGTGAGGGTAGGCAAGCTCAGCAGTCAGAGGATGAAGACAGGACTGGTTTCCGATGTAGGGCTGCCTGAAAGTATTCCACAAACAGCACATCAACCTGGCAAAATGACACTTTCACAATTTTAAAAAAAGGGGTGTGCTTCTCTTTATGGCAAGGAAAATCAAGCATTAAGCTCACAGATGTTTAGTTCCTCTTTCTTTCCCTTCTTCCTCAGTCTAAGCAGGGACACACCACAACACCACACGTACCACTGGTTTCTGTTAGTGCCATCTGGCCATTTCAAAGCTGGAATCACTATTAATCAAAATTCCAAAAATACTGGCAATATTAAATGCAACTCCCAGGGACAAAAATTACTGTAACAAGAATTTTTAAAGTATTACTAGGTTAGTTTTCAAAAGTAAACTATATGGATTTGAGCAGGACACAAAACTGTCTAAGTAGTTGTCCTTTGTTTACTATAAAAACTTGCTAACAGATGGAAAAATGGATGACACCTGTCAATCAATCTTGACAGATCATGTGGTATCTGAGAAGAGGGCATCAGAGCCTCCAGAACTAGAATTACAGGCGGTCGTAGCCAACCAGTGCGGGTGCTGGGAACTGAAGGCAGGTCCTCTGCAAGAACAGTATTCACTTTTAACTGCTGAGCCATCTCTCCAGCCCCAGAAATGAATTCCAAATATTACTTGATCATATATATCATACATTATTTATAATACAGGTTCAGTCCTATATCATGAAATAGAGAGGAAAAGGTACACAGATGCTTTTTAACTACATTTCTCCATTCAAAACAGCAAACAGGAATCCTGGAGAAGACAAATCCCTCTGAAGGTAAGTAGTGCCCCTCCCCAGATAAACTCTAGAGGCAGAAAAAGCCATAAAAAGTCACAACATAATAAAAGGCCAGGAAAAGAGAAAGACACTTCAGCTCAGGCACTGGTGTGTACAAGTGGACTTTTACCCGTCCTTAACTGAGGAAGTGAAACAACTGCACATGCCCCCTTGCGGAAGAGCACACTTGCCAACAGGCACAGGTGCATATTCATAAGCAAGAGGGTGCACTGCCACATGCAGAGGAACCCCGACACAAAGTCCAGGACAGCACAGTTTTATTGCATCAAGTTTCCAATATGGCAAAACCTTTGAAAAATACTTTCTCTCATTAATAAGAGGCACTCAGAAGCAGAAACTAGTCTAAAAACAAACACTCAAACTTGGGGAATTTCCCTTCTCTGTTTTGGTGCTAGCGATGGCTCTCCACCCCCAGGGCAACACACTGAACTCCATCTCTGACCCTGAAGAATTCTTCATAGAGGAATTTCAAGTGGAACTTACGTATATTTGCTTCCTCTTATATCTCTGGAATAAGTTGTACATGATGGAGCCTCCATGTAGCTCTGCCAGGGAAGCCATGTCGTCCACGCCTTCCTCATTCATGGGGTGCATGGCGGTCACCTTCTGGTGGGTGATTGTGCTCTGCTTGTAGGTGAACACCTGAGGGAGAGAAATGAATTCAGTGTTTGATCAGAAGTAAATGATTTCCTCAGGGGTTTCTCAAACTGATGCGACAATCTCAACACAGTTTCACCACAAACAGCCTAAACAAATAATATAACTGTTTTCAGTACTTTTAGTCATCTTTACATTTTCTAAAGGAAGAAATTACTGACAGTTGCTAGTATGTCCTAGAAGACATTAAGTCAAATGCCATGCCAATCCTCCTTTGCGACTCACAGAAAGTGTAAATTCATAGTTTACTTCTCTGTGTATTTCTGTAGGTTTAAATCAGTAAGTTAAGAAACTGATCTCTTTTTCAGACAGAAACTTGTGTCCCTACATAGTTCCACACTGGATCTTTATAGTAAAGTTCTACAACTGAAATATTGTGTAATTTCAGTGTTAATTAGGCAGTTTAAATATTCCATAAATATTCATGTATTTGCTAAGAGACTGGACCAAATCATCACATCAGTATGTAGAAAATGTCCAAAGACAGTGTTCTTTCTCTGTCAAGACATAATTTCTCACGTGGTCCTTGTGTATCTGATAATCTACCTTAAACTTCCAAACAGTGATGAATGCATGTGCATTCACTGTATGTTGTAGCATGTACAGAAAGTGACACAGGTACTGTCCAACTGATTACTCAGTTTAGCATGTATTTCTGAAGCTATTTAGTATTTTTTATCATAACTTGACTTGGCTTGGAGCTGGAGAGATGGCACAGTGATTAAAGCACTGCCCTTGCAAGTGGACCCTGGTTCAATTCTCAGGACCCACATGATGGCTAACAATCATCCTTAACTTCAGTTCTGACTTCCACAGGAACTGCACAAAACAGGTGCACTTACATACATGCAGGCAAAACACTCATACACTTAAAATTAAAAAATTAAAAAATTATTAGCTTAGTATTAACTAGAGCAAGTTACATATTGTCTGTTGACCAAGTTCGACCTAGGTTACATATAAACACACACAGTAAAGCCATTTCATCATGGGGTTGTCCCTGTCTTCGTTTCCCTGTCTTTTCATAGTTAGGGATCAAATCCAAGGCCTCAGGCATGCTAGGTAAGTGCTCTACCGCTGAGCTACATACTCAGCCCTTACTAGAGTTAGTAACTGCTGGAAAATATACAACAGAAACAAAAAAGGAAAGTGTTTTTGTTTTGTTTTAGTGTCTGGAGATTTTTTGTTAACTATGTGCACATGTGTTGGAGAGTATATGCACATGTGAGTTCCAGGTGCTTGTGAGTTGCCTGTGGAAGCTGCACCTGGAAGCCAACTGAGGCCTCTTTAAGAGCAGTTGCCTCTTTACCGCTGAGCCATCTCTCCAGCCCAGAATTAATAGCTCTAATGCCACTTACATTGCAAGCATCCTTTAAGGAAAACAAAAATGCCAAGATTTTTTTAAGGATCTAAGTAACATGAAAATCACACATGCCTTCACACATGCATACTCACAGGTACATACATGCACACAAAACAATGTCCTTGAGTAATAACTCAGAAGTCTGTGACTTGGGATTCTACCTTTAAGTGCCACCCAGCTGCCTACGTGGGAGTAAACGGAAGGCCCTTGCTAAAGAGAATAACACACTAAGAACTGCAGAAACACCAATCGAATGGTCTGGGTATGACAGTGGCATATTTTTCTAGAGAAACATTAAAACTTCAACAGTGGCATTTCCGCCACAAGAACCATAAAAGTCAGTTCAAACCAGCACTGAGCAACTGCTGGAGCCAGTGCAGGGATCCACCCTTCCCTCCTGAGGAAGGGCCACTCTCCCCTGCTACTCCTTGGTATAGACATCCACCCTAGGAGTTGGTCTCCAGTCACCTCACCATGGTTGGAGGGGCCCACCCTGCCACATGAGCACCCACAGGGCTGGGAGGGACCTGGGGTTGCTGAGGGAGTTAGGGTAGGGTGTGCCACATTCAGAAAAAACAACTATGAAGGAAACGGCACACACAGGAACATTCCAGTTAAGAAATACAGGCCCTTTCCTACCGAGTCATAATCAGCATGAAAGACACAAAGCCCAGGCAAGAACAGACAGAGCTTTGAGGCATCTGAGGAAAGCCTGCCCTTCAGCTTGCTCTGTCCTGGGATGCCAATCCGGGCAGGTATTCCAGAAGCACTCCAGATGGACAGGGCACATGAGTCTCCACAGAATGCCAACAAGGGTACAAGGCAAAACAAGGCGACTGGCCTGGTCAACTCCTGGTCAGCTGAGGAGTGGACACTGCCTGCGTCACCTTTCAGAGGGCCTTGCCTTATGGACCACATACACTGGTCAAAACCAGCCCTGAGAACCTGTGTATGGCTCTGCTGCCTCAAAGCTTCTGGGAGTACAATGCAAGTCACTTCTAAAACTCATCTTCTAGAAAAGAAGATGGCCCTAAACTCAGCACAACCTCTTTCTCAATGCCCTGCACACCCAACACTCCTATACAGTGTGAAGATGACTTTCTTACCACTTGTCACTCAGTACACTGAACAACACATAATCTGAAGATAGACATAATTTAGAGTTTTAAAATGTGTGTCTTACACTGATGTGACATCACATATGACATACCTGCATATAATGACTAAATTATTATGTCATATGGAAACATTTCAGTATCTTTTTTATTTCATCAGGGATCAGCAATGCAATGCGTAAGTTCGAATGAACAGTAAGAATGAGGCACAGAGTCACATGGAAAAAAATGATCTGTACACAAAGCTCCTGTCACTGGCTTCCTTGTTTCTTCAGAAGCATATGGCAGACAATATGTGGGCATATGCCCATCCCAGAAGGAAGAAAACCAAGAGAGCAGAACTGTTCCTCATACAGACAGAATGTGGGGAGACAAGTTACATGACTGAGAATCTGTGAACAGAAGACAGAACTATCACATTAAGGTGCAGTGAGAGAGAGCTACTCAAAAGAGTGAGCACTGCAAAGAGTAAAATTGTCTGGAAAAACGTATCTGTGGAGGAATGGCAGGGGCAGGCCTCCGATTCAAAGATGAGACATGGATGCACTGTCTGATGAGTTCATCAATCCACTTGAGTTGGAAAATCCAATCAAGTCATTTTTTTTCTGGTGTGCAATGAGGACGGGGGCAGATTTTATGTTCTAACTCGGGGGAAGCAAATAAAAAGCAAGTACATAAGCGTGGTGGCCGATGTTGTCAACTTGCCAGGACGGATCTCGAATCACTGAGCAGACACATCACTGTGAGAGCATTTCTACACTGGGTTCCCTGGGGTGAGAGAACTCAGCTCCAAATGTGAGCAGCTCTACTTCGGGTGCTGGACTGAGGCAAAAGGATACAGGGGTTGAGCTCCCACCTTCACTGCCCTCTGCTTCCTGACAGTCGCTGGAATGTGGCTCAGCTGCCTGATATTTCTGAGGTCAGGACTTAACCTGCCATGATGGACTGCACCCCAGATCTGACAGGTGTCTGATCACAGCAAGGAGAAAAGTAACTAATAGAACATACACCTATTTAGTTAGGCAGGATTTCAAAAGATTAATGAATAAGATCCACTATATAACTCAAGAATTCTTACAATTCTGTGTGCATGTGTGTACAGTGCTATGTGTGTGCACAGGTGTTTGTGCCGTGCGCAGATACTCGAGAGGCGGATGTTGGGTATCTTCCTCTATTACTCTCCATCTTATTTTTCCCTTTTATTTTTGTTTGTTTGCTTCTAACCCACTGAGCACAATTAGTGCTGCCCATATGCTCACGAATGCGCAATCAATCATCCACTGGGGCGGGAGCAAGCTGCTGGTGGCCACGCGCCCCCCAAATTGACTCTCCCCCAACTGCCAACTAGAGGTGGGGACTTGGCAGCCCCCCTCCCCTAGCCATGCTAGAATTTCAAAGATATGTATTTTATTATTTTTATGTGTATGAGTATATTGCCTGCATGCATGTATGTAAGTACACCTGTACTGTGTAATGCCAAGGAGGTCAGAAGAGGGTGCTGGAGTCCCCAGGAACTGGAGTTACAGATAGTTATTAGTTGACATGTGTGTGCTGGGAGTCGAACCTGGGTCCTCTGAAAGCACAGCTGGTGCTCTTAACTGCTAAGCCATCTCTAAGTACCAGGTTGCAGGAGTGTGAATGCTTAACCATGCTGGAATTTTTAACTGGCCCGATATTCTACAAGTAACCACAGCTACTATTAGTTCATGAATGTATCAGCTATATCATGCCCAGAAGACAGTACTGCTCAGACTCCTCATCTTCTGGCACTTAAAGAGTCTCTTATTCCTTCTTCTGTGAACTTTCCTGAGCCTTGAAGCAAGTGGTGGGAGTTGGGGATATTCCAGGTGGATATAAATGTTCCAGCTACTCTAGTCTTTGAGACAGTATCTTTTCCTCAATCGAGAACTCACATTTGGCTGAAAAAAATTGTCCAGGGAGCTCTGGGGATCCACCTGTCTCTGTTTCCCCAGCACTGGGGTTATAGGCATACACTTCTACACCCAGCTTTTCTGTGAGCGCTGGGAGTCTAAACTGAAGTCCTGATGTTTGTGTAACAAACAATACTGACTGAGCCATCTCTCCAGCCCCTCAACAAAGAATTACCTCGTGAACTACTAAAGGTCATTTTAATGTGCATCAATTAACCATGTATTAATTTTGCAAGATTGTTCTTAAACAACTCAGAAGAAAATTTTAAGTTTAAAGAATGTAGTTCTTTTAACAAATTTTTTCTACCATAATTTCTTATAAAGAAACAAGAGAGAGCCATGATACAACACCAAGATATATTTCTAAATCACAATTCAGAATAAATCAAGTTTCTTCAAAGAAACAAATATCAGGAGAAAGGTACTAGGAGTAAGAAATGAGCAACAAATCACATAAGATTAACAGACAGGATGTCAACTGAGAGAAAAACAGGGCTTTAGAACAAATAACCCCTATTGCAGAAATACGCGAACCACTGATTTTAGGATGACCAGATCCCCAGGAGAGTGGGACACAAGAAACCAATCAACATGGTTGAAAAATAGCTCTGACAGGCTCAGCCAGCCCCAGGTCCACTACTGAGGGCAAACTGAAAGGACAGGGCTTGAATTAATTAGACAGACAGTAACTGAGCCCTTGAGCTATCTTTAACCTTAAAACAGTGTAGATATTGCACAGAACAGTCTCCCCATGCTAATGTGGCAGTTTTTATAATACAGAGTATTAACAGATCCCTTGTATTGCAAGTTATTAGGCCCATTTGGTCACAACACCTCACTTTTCCAACTAAATTAAAAATGGAAAATGTTCTAACATGAGCAACTCACAGGACACAGGAAGACATGGGGGTGGCATTCACCTCACACTGGCCTGGAATCCCTTTTAGAGCAGATCTGTTTTCTCCCCCGAAGGGACACTTGGAAATGTCTGGAAACACTTGTGACTTGAAGGGGAAGAGGAGAGAGCTACTGGCAACAAGCGGCAGAGGACAGGACTTCTGTTAACGGCCAAGCTCTGACCCAGCCCAGGTACCACCACGGAGGCATGTGGGTGGAGAAGTGCCCTGACATGCCCAATGGCCCGATGTCTCTGCAGACAGGAAAAAAACTAATGACAGGAACCAGAGTCAGTGCAAAACTTTTCAAGGCATATAAAAGTAAAAACCTTTAAAAAACAAAGAAATGGAACACAGAATAGAGGTAAACCAAGATCATGACAACACATTGTAAAATTTAGTATTTGATTCTGCTTCACTAGAGACAAATTAAAACAGGTAAAGATGATAATGATGGCAGTGGTAATGAGGTCCGGGGAGAAGAGAGGCAATGAGGACGGGGGAGGAGATGAGGGAGGAAGAGGAGGATGAGGAGATGGAGGATGAAGAGGAGAAGAAGGAAATGGAAGAGGAAGAGGAGGATGAGGAGATGGAGGATGAGGAGAGAAGGAGGAGATAGAGCAGGAAGAGGAAGAGGAAGATCAGGAAGAGGAGGAAGAGGAGGAGAAGATGGAGGAGGAAGACAAGATAGGGAACAACTTAGCCAGTCTGTGATGCTTCTCTTCCAACTTGTTGAACAGTTCCCGCACTGCCTCCCCACTAAGAGCTCCGTCAGGATCTTCCCTATGCTTCTGACCACACCCCCACAAGAAACAGGACTGTCACTGCTGAACAGCTTCATCAAGCACTTACATCAGAATTGCTATGGTGTCTATGTGTCCCTCAAAGTTCATGTGTTGGGAACATCATTCCCATATACATATGTAAGGAACTTGGAGGTAGGGGCTTTCAAATGGTATTTGTGGTTTGTAGGAAGGGGCAAGAGGGACTGAGGTAGCATACTTGTTCTGCGTTTCCATGGGATGCTCTCTGCTCTATTAGGACACATTCTTTGCATACTTAGCAGATGCTGGGGGACATGCTTGAGCTCCCTATATCGAAACCCTGAGCCAAATAAAACTCTACTGCTCATAAATTTCCCAGCATCGGGTATTTGCTTATAACAAAAGAAAACAGACTGGTAACAATGATACTTCCCATATTTTTGTTTCTTTAAATTGGGGACTATGCCCTGCCATATTGATTTTTAGATCTCACTCCTCTGAAAACTGTAGCCTTGCCCATCTTGTCCCCAGTGCCCAGCCCTGGCCCACTACACGGACTGAGTCAATACTGAACTCTGGTCCTGATGCTCAAAATCACTACAACATGTAAGGAGAGGCAGAGTGGTATAAGAACCATATAGCTACACAGTGATCTCCAGCTGGACTCATTTCTCCTAGGGCTATGTGACCTATAATCCAGGGGCAATGAACAACATTCTTAACAGTCCTCAGTAGTCCCCCGTTTGTAAAGTAAGGACGACAATGATGAACACTGCAGAAAATCCTACAGGAAAATAATCAAGAATTTCAGAAGCAGAGAGAAAGGGTTCCTGCTTTAGATAACAGCATGAGTACCAGTCACCCAAGAGAGGGGACAGCCACAGGGTGGGACACACATCTGATCTATGTCTTTTGTAACAACCTCGTCCTATAAGATGACTATAAAACAAAAATCTTTTTGAGACCAGGCTGGCCTTGGACTTGCTATATGGGATCCCCCTCAAACCCTTGTCTCCACCCCCAAGTTCCAGGACTACAGGCGTGCACTCCCACATACTACTTTCTTTTTAAAATGTGGTACTAGACATGGAACCCAAGGCGTCATGCATGCTAGGCAAGCACTCTGTTAACTAAGCTACATTCCCAGCCCTTCCCCCTCAACACTTCATGACATAGTAGTTTCTTCTCCTATTTTAACCTTCTCGAATAAATCTGGCTAGCCTGACTTGTATGTTCCCCGGAATTCTATGTTTCTGGAGGTGCTTTTCCCATTTTCCTTCTTTCTTTCATCCGCTGACTCATGAACTAAATCATGAACTCACGATCAATGGCAAAGGCTGTTAAGGTACTGGCCTCTTGGCTAAGACAAGCGATCATGTCAACAAACATAAGCATCCTTATGTAGAGACCTATGACGCAGTAAAGGCTGTGTGAGCTCCAAGTGCTGCAGTAAAGGTCAGCCCTCTGGATCTAGGGTTCCTGTGTCCTCTGAGTCAACCAACCATGGATTAAATGCAATCAGAAAGAAAAATTGTCTACGCTGAACATGTATGAATTTAGGAAGAACTGTTCACACACATCCCATACTAGTTATTATAATGCAGAAATGAGTTAAATGAGTAGATGTGCTACCACATCAGTTGTTTTAATTTAATTTTTCCAGTGTTTATTACACTATTCTCCGGCAATTTTGTGCGTGTATATAACGCACTCTGGCCACACTCATTCTTCCATCTCTTCTGCTTCCTTCAATCCTCCCCATTCTCCCACCAACTTCCCATCCCACCTTAGTGCCCTTTTGTTCTGTTTTGGCTTTGTGACCCCATTGACTTTCGTGGGCTACTTTCGTGGGCACAGGTCACACGAAGTTTTAGGTGATCAGGGTTTTGCATACTAGGCAAGTACTCTCCCAATTAAATCATATTCCCAGCCACAGATGCTCCTTTATGTGAGTGACTTGGGCATCCATGGATTTTCCTAACCACAAGAAGTGCTGGAAACACTCCCCTGAAGACACAGGGAAAGCTGTCCTAAGCAGCTCACAGGGTTCCATTCCTTTGAAAACAGGAAGTGGCAGAATCATCTGAGGATTGTTAGAACTAGTCTAAGGAGGAAGACATCCACCTAACTGAACACCTGCCAGGGCCACCTGGTTTTGCTGAAGGCTTGGGACATAGAAAGGAATCTGGAACAAACCAACTCCACCCAAAAGCAACACAGGAATCTAATCAGAAACAAACTTACACACATCTGCTCTGGTGTGCAGGAAAAGGAGGGCAATCATGTCTTGCTTACAGAGATTTCCCGTCCTAATTACCACAGCCAAGGGGTTTATAATTATCTTCGTATAAATAAATGTTGTTACTTTAACCTCTATTTATCATTTAGGAAGCAATACAAATTAAGAGGCCAGGCAGAGGCAACAGGTACTTATAAAGTGCTGGCTGTGATCAGGCCTGTGGCTTACAGCACCTCATCTGATCTTCAAAATGGGAGGAAATACTGTTAGTTTTTTTCAGGGATGACTTCACAAAAGTTCAGAGGAGTGAGACAGCCTGTCCATGGCACAGCACAGGTAGCCTCTGAAACTGAGTCAAACCTTAGACGATCACCTGCTGATCCAGCTCTCCCACTTGCTGGCTGTGAGCTCTGAGCACTCCCCTGGCCTCTCAATGGTTATGCACGCTTGTCTAACTTTATACCATCTCCACAGCAGATGCAAGACAAGAGCTGATGAAAGTCTGGTCCCTTGCCCGCAGCTGGCCCACCAATGGGCCTATTGCATATTCCTCCATTTTAACAGTGTGTTCCTCCTCTAATTCACCGGCACCAAGGAAGAGGGTGATGAGTTCAAATCTTAAGACAAGGGCAAAGAGCTCCCAGGGGGCTGAAGGCAAGCACATAAAGAGGAAAGAATTCCAGTGGCCCTTTGAAGGGTAGGGCAAAGAGGGCAGGAGGGGTGTGTGTGTGTGTACACAAGATAAGGACGAGAGGTCACTGCTGGCTCAGTCACTGGATAGTAGCCTTGTGTCTGAAACCTTCCTGATTGACACTGCAGGTCTGCAGGCAGACAGACAGGATTATGGGTCTGAGAAATCACAAATCCTCAGGAAGTTAATCTGCAAGCAATCACCTGCTGATGCAGATGCAGGACTAAACGCAACGAACTCACAGGAATGATTACTGCTCACCACTGGATGGTCATACACTGGCCTTTCCTCCCAGTAGACCTAAAAGTGAACCATTAGAGTGAGCCAGCACAGCGCTTAGAATTAATGGCATTCGTTCCCCCTTCATGAACTAGGATAGGATATTTATATATTAAGGAAATCCAGACGTGAAAACTGAATTTATATATGTTTAAAAACTGTGATTTAAAAAAAAATAGAAAATGTACACAGGTGCGTTAGTTACTTTTCTGTTGCTGTGATAAAACACTATGACCAAAGGCAACGTATAGAAGGAAGTTTACTTTGGCCTGTGATTCCAGAGGCTAGAGATTCATTGTGGCAGCAAGAGGTAGGGGGGAAAAAAAAGAGCTCACATCAGCTGCCATGCAAAGCAGAGTGAACAAGAAGTGAGTGAGGCTGTGAACTCTCAAAGCCGCCCTAGTGGCTTACTTCCTCTGCTACACCTCATAAAGGTTCCATGACCTTCCCGAAATAGTGACACCAACTAAGGACAAAGTGTTCAAAGGCTTGAGTCTTTGGGGACATTTCTCATTCAAACCATCGCATTCTACTCTCTGGCCTCTATAGCCCCATGGCCATCTCATAATGCATTTAGTCTAACTTAAAGAGATGGCTCAGCGGTTAAGAGCACTGACTGCTCTTGCAGAAGACCCAGTTCAATTCTTAGCACCCACATGGCAGCTAACAACTGTCTGTAACTCCAGTTCTAAGGGATCCAACACCCTCTTCTGACCTCCTTGGGCACTATAAAACATGGGTACGCTTACACATACACATAAAGGCAATACACTCATCCACATAAAATAAAAATAGTTTTTAAAAAGTTTTTGGTGCCTTTGAAACAGTGTCTCTCTGTAGCCCCAATTGGCCTGGAACTCACTATGTAGACCAGGCTTGCCTTGAACTCATAGAGATCTGCCTGCCTTTGCCTCTGCCTCCTGAATGCTAGGATTAAAGGCATGTACCACCACACATGCCCCCTCCAGTATATATACATATATATCTTATATATTAAAATAAAAAGGATATATTTTAAAGTTCCCGTAATCAACCCTGTTTAAAATCAAGAGTCTCTTTTCTTTTGAGACTTAAGGCATTCTCTTAACTGCAACCCCCTGTAAAATAAAAAAAGAAAACCATGTATGTCCTACATATAAATGTCACAGAATACATACTTTTGTTCCAAAAGGGGGGAACGAGGGCACAGTGAGGTAATACTAGCCCAAAGCAACAACAAGCCCAGCAGAGCAAACGCTAAATCATGTTCGGTGTCTGGGACTTGAGTTTCAAAGGGCTCCGGTGGCTCGGCTCCTCCAGCTGTGCAGCCAGCAGTACACATCTCCCTGTCAGGCTGGTCCTGCTCCCAGTGTGCAGCTCTCCTCTCCTTGGCAGGTGTCTCATGGTTCTGGCTTCTCCAGCATCTTGGGGTCTCCGCTGCAACCCAGGCTTTGCTCTCTCAGCTTCATACACTGGTACCTCACAGCATCCTGGCCTCTCAGGACCTTCTTCTGGTGACTCCAGCACTGGCTCATGGTGCTTGGCCTCAGTGGCTCTGAAACCATTGAGGAGGAATACAGGACACCCTCCAAAGGCAGTAATGTGAACACTGCTGACTTTCACTGTCCATGCTTCCCTTCTGAGCTACAGAACACTGGAAGTTGCTCCCGCTACCGATCATCCTCCTGTAACTGCTGACCATCCTCTCTCCACAACCCCACCACTCCCCTCAAGTATCTGATGATATTCACAAAGGAAAATGCTAACGTTCAAGGAAAATCTACAGTACAAAGAAAATCAGATTTGTGTCATGGTATATTACTACAAAGCTTTCTTGCGGTTTATGCTGCCGTGTAGACCAAGTCTGTCAAGAATACTTGCAGACCCCTTTAAGTCAGTTTGTTCACAATGAAGAATCCAGTGTGAAGGAGAAGATCACTGTATAAAAATTTTTCTTCATTACAAAGTTATACTAAAATAAACTCGTGGTTTAATTATACTGTGCACTCACATAGTATAGAATTAGTTTACTTTTCAACACACAGCACATTCACCAACAACTAGATATTCTTGGGTATTGATTCTGGATAGATGGAAACTGATGTTTGCACAAAAATTTGCACACAAATGTTCATAGCAGCTTTATGTGCAATAGCCAAAGTTGAAATAAGCCAGTCCAGAATGTTCCTGGTGTGATTCCACTTCTATTATATTCTTGAAATGCAGCATGGCTTTCAACGCAACAAAATCAAAAAACAATAAACCTCTGCCAAGAGTAAGAAGCCTGGAGAAGGAAAAGGAGCTTTTCCCATAACAAAAGAAGCTTTGGCTCAGAGAAGCTCCCAGAAGATGAGGCTCAAGCCCGCAAGCCTCCTGATCCCAGTCAGCGATCCCTGGACTACCTCCTCCCCTGCCGAGTTCCCAGGGCCTCTTTTAAATTTTTCCTTATATACTTTAGTTACTTATCTTTATCGTATCTGTAGGAATGTGAGCATTTGGACTCTATATATGTAACTGCACCCATGTCATACGACGCACAGGCCAGAAGAGGGCATTGGAACCCCTGGAACTGGAGTACAGGATGGCTATTAGCTGTTATATGGGTGCTGTAAACTGAACTCAGGTCCTCTGTAAGAGCAGCCAGTGTTCTTAAGCACTCCATCTCCAGACCTTCCTGGTCCCTTGTTTAATCTAAGTACCCCTTGCAAGTCCCTCTTTCCCAAGGCTATAGTGTGGACTCAAACTCAAGGAAAAGAACATGCATACCTGAACTCCAAATTGCCTGATATTTCATGAGCACCAAAAACGGAGACAAAAGCAGACCTGCTTTGCTCCCTGTGAGTACCTACTGATCCTTTCTCAGGAATGACTCCTTGGCTGCCAGCTCTCTAATCAGAATCCTGTTGGCCTCAAATACACTGGCCTTGCCAGCCATCATGTCTGTTGTACAAACCTGGGAACTGGAGAGCTGACCCTACCACCGCTTGTGTGTGTATAATGTGTGTGGGCATGTAGAGAGAGGAAGAGAGAGGTGGGGGGAGAGAAAAGGGGAAGGAAGAAAGAGAGAGAGAGAAAACAAAGTTTTTATTTTCTTTGGTCTTTTTGAGATAGAGTCTCCTTGTAGCCCCAGCTGACCAGGAACTCACTATATAAATCACCTGGCCTTGAACTCAAAAAGATCCACCTGCTTGTGCCTCCAGAGTGCTGGGATTAAAGGCATGTGCCACTACACCTGGCACAAAGTTTTATTTTTAATAACACTTCAAAAACCTTTTACTAATTTTGGGGTAAATGTTTCTCAGCACTGACAATTTATAACTTAAGTCTCTTCAACGAAAGCTATGGCTGACACTACTCAACACAAGAACTACTGGAATCTTTCCCTCCTAATAGCAAAAGCTGTTCAAGTGTGAGCCACCTGGGCCTTGGCAGTTCTGGATCTCACTGAGGCCTTGGAGACTGAGCAGTGGTCATTTCCCCCACTCCTGTCCTACCTTCAGTCTTATCAACTGTCACTCAGGGATCATGGGAAACCTTTCCATTAGTCTGAGAACAGAGTACGGTCCTGCACACAGAGCATTCAGCAGTCCTGGACAACCCAGTAAGCAGCTCTAAAGGCTTTAGTAGGTGGTATGTCACTGTTACCACCAATGTAACCTGACCACTCTACCACCCCCCACTGAAGTTCTTTCAGAGATTGCTCTACTGGCTTCCAAGAAAAAGCATCAATTCCTTAACATGGCTTCCCTCCAGCACCCTCTCCAAGAGGTCCTAGATGCTTCTGCCAGGCCGACTCCAGCTAAAGCAGAGTGACAGTCCCTTTGAGAGTCAGTTCTACCAGGGATACACCTTCCCTGCCAGGCCCCGCCCTTCTGGTCACCCAGGGTCCCTGCCTGATGCAGTGCTTATCCTCTCTAGAGAAGAGGACTGAAACCTCTTCTGTCACTCACCACCCAACTGTCACCTCTCACCTTTCTTATCTGTCTAGTAAGTAGGGGCTAGGAGGCTTTCAGCTCAAGGGGACAGCAGCTGGCTTTCCAAGGCTGAAAGATAACAAGCTAGGGTCGCACAGGACAGAGGGAAAGCAGAGGCATCAGGAAGGTAGACAACTGCACCATGCTTGCCTGTCTAATGCTGGACCCATCCTTGAGGATTAATTAGGATGTGTCTGGGAACACCTTGGCTTCCCTCTGCTTCATCCAGTGTCACCACTGACTGTTTAGTAATGCCTGCTAAAGGGAAGAGCAACATCCATGCCATGGATGGAGCAGCGATCAAGCAATGAGGATCCTGCATTTGTTGTCCAAGTCTCACTCCAAAGGCTGAGCTGGGAATCAGCATTGTGCGTTCGCTGCCTGCTTTGAAACTGTCTTAAACTGAGTATAGAACCGAGGTGGAGGCTGGGGAGATGGCTGCACAGTTAGGGGTACTCGCTCCTCTTTCAGAGGAGTTTGATTTCTCAGCATCCATGCTGGGCAGCTCACAACTGCCTGTAACTCTGGCTCTAGAAGATCTGACCCCTCTTCTGGCTTTCAAGGGGACCCCCTCCCATCCCCTGCTCCACACACACATACACATAAACGAAATAAAAATTTCAGAAAAAAAAAAAATAGGACAGTGATGGCTTGGCTGTTATTTAGTAAAGTGAAAAAAAGATATATCTGGGCTGACTACACATTCAGTGTCAGGTTTTAAAACACAGTCAAAATCAATTTCATGAATCCTAGCATCAAGGTTTTCTCCGACGCTGCTCTCAGTACATGAACACATTTCCAATTGGTAAGGCATTAAGAGCACCATGCAGGGTTCATATTAATCCAGCCGGGAGAAAAAGCAGAGTCAGATTGATTCCAGATTCTAGGCGGAACTCAAAACTCATTTTTGGCTGTTTTGTTTGTTAAAATATGTACAAAGAGGGCAGCGGGTTGGCTTGGTTCAAAATTATGGTACAAAAAAGAAAACACACCATCTTGAAGATAATCAGCAATGGCAAAAACAAAGCATAACAATTTGGAGCTTGAAAGGACACTCCCCCTACACTGTCTGTGTGCACTGACCCTCTCCCACTACCCAGGGAATCTTCAGGAGGATCAGGAAAACCCTGCCTGACCCAATGGAAGGGGGGGAGGGCAGGCGATGGGGGGGTGGTACTAGAGAGTCTCTTAAAAATAGAAGCTCCTTCAATTTCAATGACATGGGAAAAATTCAGGTAATGCACTAAGACAGTTTTCCTAGAGTTGAAGCAACAGCAAAGTAAGAAGGTTGAAGAGACCGCTTTCAAGTCAATGGGGATTTGCCACTTGTCTGTAATTACCATGGGCGTTCTGTACTGGAAATCTGGTCCAAATGCTAAGAGCCAGAGAATCTGGGGGTTAGAGAGTGCAGGGGACTCTGGTCGGAGTATTCCACGACCAGCGCTTATGAGGGATAACATGTTTTTGTCAATATCACCATTTTCCACATAGCTCCCGTTCCCACTGAGCTTCTTCTAAAAGGGCGCTTGGATCTCCTCCCTTTCTGGTGTAAATTCATAACCTTGTAGCTTCAAAACGTGTTACAGGAACAAAGGAGCTCTGACACTCTCACCCGTGGTCACGTGGTCCAGGCTCTCCGGCACAGGCAGCGCCTCCTGGCAGAGAGTGCTATAAAGAGGAGACCCCCCCACACCCACTGGCACGCCTGTGTTGGCAGCACTCTGGCTCTGCACTTGCCAGCAATGCCCTACCTTCTTCTATTTCACGAAGGCAAAGACAACAGGAAAGTCTAGGACCAGAACCTGGTGACCACACCCATGAATGAGAAAACGGCCAGCAGAACCATAACTCGACAACAAAAATGCACCAAGTGACAGCCGTCTAAGATTGGAGAAAAGCCAGTTCCCTCACAGATGTTATGAAGGACAGGGTCTCCCTGTAGTCCCAGCTGGCCTGGAACTTGCTATATAACCCAGACTGGCCTTGATCTCACAAAGATTCATTTACTTTGCCTCCTGAGTGCTGAGATTAAAGGTGTACACCAACATGCTCAACCCTCTCTTAATCTCTAGTTATGCATACTTTTCAAAACTATGGTTCATGCAAGGCTGGTGGGGATATGCAATGATCTAGGTGCTTTGGAAAGCAGTTTGGAAGATCCTAAAAGTTAGGCAGAGCCCCCAGAAGAGCTGGCAATTGTACACTTAGGAGCAGATGCGCAAGAGAACACCGAGCATCCACACAGAAAGCTGAACGCTAATGTTCACACCAGCATCATATCTGTTAACCACAAAGCAGAAGGAGCCTAAATAAGCAACAGCAGGTGAATGAACTTGACACACCTCCACAATGGAATTTCGGTCAGCAGTGAACGGGAAGACCAGCTGATGGAGAAGACAACACAGATGAGCCCTGAAAACAAGAGGCAGCCGGGAGGGAACACACAAACACGAAGGACTGAGGGACTGGAGGGGAGAGTCGGGAACTGACTGTTAGAGCACAGGCTTTTCTTTCTGGGTGGTGAAAATGGCCTAGAATTGTTTGTACTGATGACTACATGACTCTGTGAATATATATTTTAAAAACCCACTTAAGTATAAACTTTAGGCCAAGATACATGCACCACATCACAATAAAGAAGCTGTTATTTGGGAAGGGGGCACTCAAAACAGTAGATGCACAGGGACCCAGGCAAAAGCTGGTCAGACCTGTGCATTAAGAGAAGGGAAAGTATTAAAAGCAGCTTTGATGATCTCCAGCCTGGTTTGCTATTAATAAACTAAAATATAGCCATAAAAACAAAAAGACCAACATGTGATGTGATAGCCCATCCATCTAGCTGATGAATCTTTGGCTCCCTACTTCAACAGTAGTGACACTGGATTCTTTCCATTCTTGGAAGGTCTTGTGAAAAAGTGCTATTTTTCTAGTACTTATGACTAGAGGCAGAGCTGAGATTGGCACAGTATATGCTAAACCAAGCACAAAAAGACATACATGCTTTCAGGATGGATGTTAACAATCACCAATAGTTTCTAATAACAAACAGGTTGTAAACCCATATTTAAAATTAATAGTGGGACTGGGGAGACGGCTCAGTCTGTAAAGGCATTTGTCAAGCCTAATGAACTGAGTTCTGTCCCCAGGGCCCACACAGAAGAAGGAGAAAATTGATTTCCACAAGCTGTCCTGACTTCCACATGGACTTTGTAGCTCAACCCCCGGTTTCAGAAAAAACAGCTAACATGGAAAAAAAATTTTAAATGAATAATTCCTACAAATAAAGTCAAATCAATACATGAGAAACACAGGGTGACTCAACATAGTGATTAGAATTGTTCAGAAGCTGTTTATGCAACCCTGAAGACAAATACAGAAAAAAATATTCAGACACTGTATACATGTTCGAAGGAGTTCAATGCTAAAGTTGTTTAAACCTGTTCACTGTGTGGACAAGCTGAAATACTGTGGGTAATTACTTTGTGAATTGAGCTAAACCTATTAAGATAGAGATAACATCTCCATCCAAAGGTCAGAGCAAATTACTAACAAATTGGACAATTCTCTTTTGCAGACTAAAATTCCATGGAATATTTTCCAGACATTTAGAGTCTTAAAATGTCTGTTATTTACAAACACCAAAATTTGTCTGCGTGCATTTAATACCTTTCAAATTATGCACTCGTGTGCATCAAACAGCAAAGCTAGACTTTCATCTGAAAACTGTCTAGCTTTTGCCATTTCTTCATGTCTCAAAAAGTCCACAGAGCATCAACTGCAGCAGACTCTATGGGCAGAATACTAAGAAATCATTCAGGCTCCTTCTAAGAAAGCTCAGGTCTATTTGAACTTTAATAATGGAAGCTGACTTCTATGCCAACTTTTCTCATGAAGCTTCTCATTAAAAAGCTTTGCCAGTGTGTCTCATGTAAAGCCCATGATCTCTTTGTCCTAGCCCCATTATCCCAGATTCTTGATGGCCGGGGACTTGCAGTGTCTTTGAGTATACTAGCTTAAGTTCCCCCTTACCAGGGGACAGCCGTAACCAGTCCTGCAGAGATGAACACAATATCTGATGACTAGACAAAGAGCACTCCATCACAGGAGGCATGAGACTAATCTACGGGAGGGGAGGGGAAGATCAGCATTACATAATGAACAGAAAAGCGGGTTGCCAGTGTGTTCTTCCTGTCATACCATACAGTAAAGCTGTACGAATGAGCATCTCAGAGAAAGCCCTTTGCACATAAAAGCTCATTTTAGACAGCATGCCCCTAGGCCTGTCGAAGTTTAAATAAGTGTAATTTCTGAGTCTTGTGATCGGGGTTAGGTCATCTCTTGGCCCAACTTTGCTAAAAGCTCTTTTTGTTCGGTGTGTTGACTCTGCACCCTGTACCCAGCAATGCGTAGCAAGCCGAACAAACAAGTCGGACGCAGTGGATGACTGCATCGAAGGAGGGGCAGAGAGAAGCAGACTGTTGATGGAGCCCCACCACAAGGAAGTCAAAGCTCATGGGCTCTGGGCAGACAGGCCGGCTGCAGGAAATCTGCTTCTCCTCAGCCTTGTCACTGAGGAGATGTGAAGGGACATACGTGACAAGTGCCATCACACTACTGAGTGTGCAGCTTACTTACTGTCATCTTAACACAAACTAGAGCTGGAAAGAGAGACCCTCAATTGAGGAATTTCCTTAGACGGGCCTGTTGGCATGTCTGTGGCGTGCTTTTCTTGATTGCCGGTTGACGTAGGAGGGTCCAGCACACTGTAGGTGATGCCATCCCTGAGCGGACGGTTCTGGGCTGTATAAAAAGAGTGGCTGAGCAAGTCAGTAAGCAGTGTTCCTCCGAGGTCTCTGCTTCAGTTCCTGCCCAGGCTTCCCTCAGTGATGTGCTGTCAGTTGAATTATTATTGAATCATAAGATACAATAAAACCCTTTCTTCCCTAAGTTGTTTTTGGTCAGAGTGTTTTGTCACAGCAATGGAGAGATAACTAGAACACCAAGGACCTACCTTCTAGGATCTGCAGAAGGGGCAAGAATCCCCGCCTTTCCTAGCTCATGCAGGCTGTCAGTATCAGACAATGATCACAAGACGCAGCATTAAAAACCTGGAAGTACAGGCTGTCTCTGAGATAAGACACCTGTTCCTTTTGACAGACCACTGGTTGAATCATGACACTGTCGAGGAGCTTATCCTGGGAAATCTTACTGTGAATTTTGATTCTGTTTGAACCCTGAGCCCAGGCCCCATAGTCATCAATCCATTCCCAGCAAGTCTGGCAGGCAGCTGAAACCACACCAGCTAGTTAGGTCCAACACTGACCTCTATGCTATGGGACCTTCCACATGTCCAGCTTAAAGCCTGCATCTCACCTGCCTTCACCTTCAAAACAGTGACCTGGTCTGATATCTTCCTAACTTGCATGCATGCGGATACATGCATAAATATCTATTTATGCACAGAGACACACAGGATGATGACAACTCTGACTAGTACAACTTGTAGAACATCTTTATTATATATGGTAATCATCCCCATGGGAAGGGTACCATTCCTAAACAAATGCTATAAATGAAAGCATCAGGCCCCAAAGGTCACAAATGTGGCAGAAAGAGTAGGGTCAACCAGCCTCCATGAGAGACACTGGGCTGCATTTGGGTATGTTCACTTTTCCCGTTTCAAAAATGTGTCTTACCTGCTTGCTCTCATAGGGTCCTGGTCATCTTTTTTTTTTAAAGATTTGTTTTTATTTTATTTATTTATGTGTGTATATCATGTATATAGTGTGCCTTTGGAGACCAGAAGAGGGGATTGGACCTCCAGGAGCTGGAGTTACAGGAGGCTGTGAACTGGTCAATATAGGTTCTCTGGAAAAGCAGCAAGGGCTCTTAACTCCTGAGCTATGTCCTCAGGCCTGGGTCATCTTTTTCTAACTTATTAACTGATGCTGATACAATCACTCTTGCCTACCTATTACCACGTTAAGTTAAAAATCAAACAGGATTTTATAACTCCATTAAGGATTTGCAGAACATATTAAATACCCAGTCATGGGTGAAGCAGTCATGGGAAATGCAAAGTTAACACTTAACCAAGAAGTTTCTAGGTCCTCTGAAGTGCATTAACAGCATCAACATCAGTTTGTACAAGTTAACCTGTGAAGGTTAAGTGAGGACATCAGCAAATACTAATTATACAATTACACGAGCACTTCAAACACTCAACCTGTGTTGCCTCATTGTAATTTAGCCCAACAAACACAAAGACACAAACGGGGAAAGAGGGCCTAAGTGGGGATTCCCAAGTCACTCCAAAATCAGCAGCAAATGACAAGTCACCATCACCTCACTTTCCTGCCACTGTCGCCTGGAATGAACTTGGAGAGCTCGACCAATTTTCCCATTCACTGCTCCCTAAGGATGCCTGAACTGCTTCTTTCGAATCATCATACTAGGAAATCATTTTCTTTCTAGCACTTTTGAGTGTGTGCGTGCATGTGAGTGTGGGTGTGTGAGTTCCTGTGTGCATGTGGAGGTCAGAGACATCAGGTATCCCACTCTAGCACTCGCCACCTTATTCCCTTGAGACAGGATCTCCCCAAACTTGGCGCTTACTGTTGTTTTCCACCTGGCCAGCCAACAAGCCCCAGCCATCATCTTGTCTCTGTACCTTACAGCACCAGAATTACGGGTGGGTCTGCAGCTATGCTCGGCTTCTTTACTTTGTTCTGAGGATCTGAACCAGGACTTCATAGCAAGCCCGTTTACTACTGACCTGAGTCCCAGCCCATTTCCCTTTCGAGCTAGGATCTTGCTATTTAGCCCGGGATGGGTTCTCCTGCCTCATCCCCCAGTGCTGAAACTACAGGGTGCACAGACACATCTGGTACGCCAAAACACTTTCACCCAGTTCAACTTTTTTTTTAATAATTCAGTCTTTATCCACTGCAGAGTTGATCAAACGAGTGAGGAAGGTTTTATGTTTGACTACTGGGACCATGTCAGACACTAACACAGACCTTTAGATTTCCTGTAATTCTTTTTCATCTTCTGGGCACCTTAGTGAGGTAAGTGGACCAGAGATAATGATTCCTGAAAATGAAGATTATGCTCAGTGATGCTAAGATTTATCCCCTTTATAATACCCACAAATGTGTCTATATTTTGCCCTTAAAACTATGTAATCCCAGCTGTCTAAGTGAAATTTTGTGGAAATTACAGCAGCATGAAGAACAAATGTTATATCCATGCACAGAATTGTTACAATGATACCACTGTGCGTGCCACTGATATATACTAATGACAAAGTTTTTAAAAAGTAAATGTTTGAGGAGTTTAAAAAAAGAAGTGTTGTCTGGATTATATTATCCTCTAGCAATGGTTTTTTAAGGATATTATTTTTATTTTTAATTTATGTGCAAGTGCATGTGTCTGTATGTGCCTGCAGGTGCCCAAGAAGGCCAGAAGAAGTCAGATGCCCTGGGGCTAGAGTTACAGGCAGTTGTGAGCCACCCAATGTGGGTGCTAGGAACCACACCGTGGTCATCTGCAGGAGCAGCAAGCACTCTTAAGCCCTGAGCCATCTCTCTGGCCCCTAAAGCAATCGTTTTTATTCAAGGTGTTCAGACTCTTAAAAGTTTCACAGAAACCATAGTGAAGAAATAAAAGGATTCCTGTTCCCCTTTCCTTATGCTTCCTGTAAGCCATGTAAACTATCCAGTAAGATTTCACTGAAAAGGGGAACTAAAATGAATTATATTTTTGTTTTTCTGAAATGCAACTGACTTAAATCATTTCAGCAGAAACAGTAACTGATATGCTTTAATATGATGTGTTAACATGTCTGGGAAGATGGCTGTCAGTAAAATACCTGCTATACAAGCATGAGGACGAGTTTGGGTCCCCAAGACCCAGGTAAAAGCTGGGTACAGCTTGCAGAGGACCCAGGTTTGGTTCCCAGCACCCACATGGCAGCTCACAACTGTCTGTAATTAATTCCAGTTCCAGGGACTCCAACACCCTCTTCTAGCCCTTCTTCAGGTACTGCACATATAATGCACAAACATAGATATAGGCAAAACACTCATGCACATAAATTTTTTAATTGGTGTCTTAAGGTGATCAAAACCCTCTTCCTTAAGCACAGTGAGTGAGAATATTTCAGGTGCCAACCACAGCAGTAAACCCTCCCTGAGACAAGGCTGAACTCTGCCCGGGGCTGGAAGTACATTTTGTTTAGGCAGGTTATAGACCACTACTTCTGAGTTATCTTCAGAATTTCTATGTCCTGAATTGAGTGAAAATTTCAGTGGTCAAATAAATATAAGATAATGAGAGCTATACGTATGGCTTCATTACTTCAGCCTGAAAGTGTGTCCTTTGAGACCACGTCCTTCCTGATACACATGTATTACTGGTTTTAGTAAGCAAAACAACAGCATTGCTGTTCTGTATTTCTGGAAACAGGAATCCAAAGGCCTGCCTGGGAACCACTGGGTTACAGCATCCAGGTGTTGAAGACTATCAAATGCTGACTGATTCTGACAGACTGCTTTCAAGGGCTGCACTCTGCTCTCAAATGAAATGAGGTCAAACAGAAAGACAAAGCACTGCAGACTAATTATAACATTACTGTCTGTAAGAAGCATAAGACTAAACAGGACTTGGATAAAATTTCCTTCACACCAAACTTTCTGCAACATCAAAAACTGCCCCGAAGTCATTCAAGGGTGACAATCATTGCTGGGTGTGAGACAAAATGTTCTAGAATGGACCTGCCAAATTCCTTTTATTCCTTTTCTCCCACACCCAAGCACAAAGGCTGACACCTGGCTCCATGGAGTCTACTGCCATTAAAAAACAACAACAACAACAACAAAAGTCTCCCAGATTTTGGTCATCGTCTTGGCTCTTCACCAGCAAACATAGCTCAAAGTGGCTATAAACAGCTCCATCATCAGTGCAGCTGGTATTAAAAAGCCGTGAAGATGGTGGTCACTGCGGAGGGTCCACGTCCAGATGACAGACAAGTACTGAGTATTTACCACACTAGACACAATCTAGACATTCTCACAAATTCCCTTCCTGTTTCTCCAGCTAGCCTGAAAAGCACGACCATCACCACTCCACAACTCAAAACCAAACAAATAAAAGTTACTTAAAATAACAAAGTAAGGCAGGGCGAGGTGGTGCATACCTTTAATTCCAGCACTGAGGAGGCAGAGGCAGGTGGATGGTTTTGAGATTAAGATCAGCCTGGTCTACATAGTGAGTTCCAGGCCAGCTGGGCCTACATGGAGAGTCCGTCTAAAAACATAACAGAATAGTGAAACAAGTCTATGCCAGGCATATCCTAGAGAGAGCAACACTGGCATCTAATACCACTGAAGGTAGAAATGTAAACGTGACCAGCCACCACAGAAACGAAGCATGCTCACGGCCTGATCCAGGATTTCCCAAAGGGAACACATGCTTATATTCGTAAGAAATATTCGTTTTCTCTTCCTGTTCAAGAAGCATGAGTAAGCAAAGACCTGAACACCTCACTATAGAAACTAAGATTAAATGCAGTTCTTAATTTCTTTATTTAAAAAACAGAGCTTTTAATTTAATCCATCTTCTGATTCTCCTCCCAACATCATTTATGACTTGTGTTTTCTAAAAAAGTCTTTAGGAAACACTAGTAGCTTCAGCTGCCATTAGTGAAACCTCTGGAGGTGGTTTTTCTGATGTTAGGGTTGTGTTTTTTTTTCTCTCTCTAAGATAGCATTTCTTCACTTATAGTACAGATTGGCCTTGAACTCACGGATAGTTCTGCCTCATCCCTTGAGTGATGTGCCACCATGCACGGCCTCAACCCCTGGAATTGATCCTTAGTATAGAAAAGTCCGTCTCTACCAGGCAACCAATGACGGCAATGTTCATATCAGGACCACCCACACTCTGGTCCCAATGTCATCATTGTGGGTCCGGACCACATACAGCTGGCTCTCCAGTTCTGCCAAAGTGCATCAGAGTAACCTCGGGTACATACATTTTTCCTGCCTCATTTGGAAATATGAATATTACTCAGAAGGTTAAATAACAGTACAAAGGAAAGTATCGACTACATCCTTATTTGAATCATTTTAAAAGTATTTTTTTCCTTCTATTTTCATAACTGAAAATAAAAAAATGTTTCCATCCATCACCTGCACATTACAGGCATTTAATGGTTCTTGTGCTCTAACCTGCTGAAGGACAACAGAAGACATTTAATTCTTTATTTCTATAATATAAAGTGTTTCCTACAGATAACTAAAATGAACATAGGAGACAGCAAAACTACTAAAGGAAATCGGTTCATATGAAAGGCAGTTACAACTAAACATTTATTAATGATAAAGTCTTTGTCTACACAGTCTCAAAAAAAATATGATCAGGGCTAGAGGGATGCTCAGTGGTTAAGAGTACTGGCTCCACTCTTGCAGAAGACCTGGGTTCGATTCCTAGGACTCACATGGTGGCTAACAATTGTCCTTAACTCCAGTTCTAGGGGATACAACATCCCCTTCTGTCCTCCATGGCCACTGCATGACAATGGTACACTTATATACAAGCAGAAAATACATTGGTACACTTAAAATTAAAGTAATAAATAAAAATTTAAAATAGATGACCTTTAGAGTGCAGGCTAGTAAAGAAATATATGGCGGAATTAGGAGTACATACCTAGAAATTGCAGGGTCTAAGGCTGGGAGAGACAGCATTAGCCCACAGCTTTTCTCCATATTATATTAATATTAAAATATTTTACCATTTGACATTCTTCTCCTGTACTTGTTAAGCCAAAGTTGACTTGTACAATTCAGACATATATCAAACATCTGGCCAAAAGACGGACTAACAATACATTTCAAGAAACATCCAAATGGTGTTAAATAAATGTACTTACTTCAGAAGACACTTGTTCACAAAATATTTGAACTAGTAAACTTAAGTCATGAAAAAAAAAATCAATTTATTTTGTTCTTCCCCAACTTGGTTTGAAATATTTTCAGCATTTCAAAGCAGCTTAAGTAGATGCCAAACCATACAAAAGAAATTAAGATGGCAGGCTGCACACATCTGCTTTGACCCAAAAAACAAAAGCTGTTTTGCTCTCTTTCGAGCCAACATAAGAAAAGCACGAACTGTCCAGATGGCTTAGATTTTCTTCACCCAAAGTAACTGAGAAGACTGACATTTCAACTGTTTACTCAGGAAGTCTGATCTTAATAGCCACTTCAGACACAGAATTTCTGCAAGACACAGAAGGGATGCTTTCAGGGGTCTAACAAAATTAATTGGCCTACATTAATATCTCTCCGAGTAACAGTTCATTATGCCTAGCCCAGCAAGGCAGGAAAAGGCTTCACCAAAGAACACGGTAAGTATGTGAAGCTATTCCTTATTTACACAGTAAATTCCACAGATCAACCTCTAGCTGCTTACATATTTTTGAAAAGAATTTCTGAAAGAAAAATTATACACTCTATTGGTTACAATGTGTAAGACGTGAAACTGCTGGGGAGAAGATGCACGAAGGGTCAGGCACAGGTAAGCTCAGCTTCAGGTCGAGTCTGATGCCTTACGGTGACCAGAAAAGGTTTAGTGGATAGGCGAGGGAGCACATGTTTCACCTGCCTTATAAAATTGTTTTTGCTAAAACTGTAGACAACATAAGAAGTCTATTTCTACCCAAGGTCCATTTTACACTTACAAACTAAAGTCTCTTAGAACAGAATGAAAAAGTAGCCGCTATATTCTGGTGGGTTTTTATAGCTGTTGCTGCTGCTATTGCTGTTTTATTTTATCTTTCCTAAGAAAAAGTTGCAGTTAAACCCAGGGGCCTTTGGAATGTTGCCCCAGCTCCCTGGTGCCAGCTTCCACTGGGAAGTCAGGTCCAGAGGTCTAACTGCTCCTGTTGGGGAAACAGAGAAGCGGAAAGCAACAGATGCTGGCAAATGACACTCTAAAACTCAGAAAGATGGATCCCATGATGGTCACGAGGTTCAAAATGAGCTCAACCCAATGATGATATTGAAGCATCTTAGAAACTTAAGAATCCCTTCCACACGCAGTGTCTCATTCCAGTGCTCATATGTGGCCGTGAGGTCGGGCCTTTTGAGATTCTTCAAGTCTGAAAATCTAGACTCCGTGATTGTAATAAACATAAGAATATCCAGATTCTTTTTTTGAATTTGTATCTTGAGTGTGTGATGTGTGCATTGTGCCCATGTATGGGTGGACTGCATTCATATGTGCACACATGCATACAGAGCCCAAAGCTGATATTGGGACTCTTCCTCATAGCCTTTCTACCTTATTCTTTAAAACATATATATTTTTAAATTTTATGCATATGGGCATATTGCCTGTATGTAAGTGCACCTAAGTCATGCAATGCCTGCGGGGGACAGAGATGGTGCTGGATTCCCCTGAACCTGAAGTTATGGCTGCCATGTAGATGCTGGAAATCAAACCTTGGTCCTTTGCAAGAACAGCCAATGCTTTTAACCATGGAGTCATCTCTTCAGCCACTACCTTATTCTTTTAGGCAGGGTCTCCTAATCAAACTCAGAACTCATTGATAGAACAAGCTTGCTTTGGGAATCTCTTCTCTCTCTGCCTTCCCAGGTTGGAACTACAGATGGTCACCATGCTTTCTCAGCACTTACATGGGCTATAGGGGTTCAAACACTGGTCCTCCTGACTGTACAGCAAGTACTTTAACACTGGTCCTCCTGACTGTACAGCAAGTACTTTAACACTGGTCCTCCTGACTGTACAGCAAGTACTTAAACTGCTGAGCCACCTCCCCAGTCCCTAGACTTTGAAAACTATTAAGTAAAAATTTTTACACTCTTCAACATTGCCAAATAAACACAAAAACAATAGCAGTGGTCACCGTATGTCTCTGTGAGGTTAAGAAGGCAGCAACTTTCCCATAGATCTCCTGTAGAGACGAAAGGGCAATCTCAACTGCTCAGGCATTGGCGGGGTGGAGGGGGGATCCCTAGCAATCCTTGGTGTGTGGCTTTAGCACTTGCCCAGGCAGGAAAAGAGGCCAGGTGTTTGTTCTCAAAGGTTGCCACCCACCTGTTGCTATAGCACCTTGAACGTGAGGTCCTGAACTTCAGTGTCTCTTCTCCAGGGTAATGCCCCTCTTCCCACTGAGAGAGAAGCTGGTCTACACACCATGTACAAGCATTCATGTAAGCCATCTCCCATGAACCTCCTAGTTCTCTCGTTTGCCCGCTTTCTCTTCAGAGCCCACTTTCTCGACCTTACTGGTCTATCCGTCTCCTCAGAATTATGAGAAGATGTTACCATTTCCAAATCTGGGACTAAAAATAGTAATAGTAGTCCGGCATGGAGGTGTCTGTGATCCCAGCACTCAGGAGGCAGAGGCAAGCAAATTTTGGCAAGTCTGAGCGCAGCCTGGTCCACTTAAAGAATTCCAGACCAGCCAGGGCTACACAGTGAGACTGTCTCAAAAACAAAACAAAGCACAACAGAAGAACAAGAAAAAGACTACCTAAGAAAAATCTAAATTTATTTTTAAACCATGTAAGAATTCTCTCTCAATTTCTTAACTCCAACCATGATCCTGGGCTGCTAAATCAAACTTTCTTGTAGAAATATTACAATAAGTGATCCATGATGAACTCTACAGGAACTGGCTAGACATTCTTCCAAGTTTTATTTTTTTCTTTTCTTCATAAGTTTAAACAGCTATTTTAAATAAAACATGGCATTTCTATACAATGGAATATTATTTAGCCATAAAAGGAATGAAATATTAATACATACTACAGCACGAGTGAACCTGGACAATATTAAGCCAAGTAAAAGAAGCCAGACACGAAAGATTACATATTGTGTGACTCCATGTAAACGGAGTTCCCAGAATGGGCAGGGCTATAGGATGTGGCTTTGCAGGGCTGGAGGAGGAGGGGAGAGTTGAGGTAAGGCTGGGGATGGCACTTAAGGGGTGCAAGGTCTCTTTTCTGTAACCAAAACGTTCAAAATTTTACTGTAGTAATAGTCACACAATTCTCTGCATATACTAAAATCCACCAGATTCCATTTTTAAATGGGTGAAGTCTATGGGAGGTGAATCGCATCTCAGTAAAGCTCTTTAAAAAATTTAAATGACAGGGAAAACAGTTTAGTGGGTAAAACTGTTTACTACCCAAGAATTTGAGTTCAAATTCTCAAAATCTATGCCCATGCACACAACCTGAAACTCCACTGTGGGGACGGGGAAAGGATGGGGAGAGGCAGGAGGATCACTAGGGCTTACTGGCCACTAGCCCAGCTCCAGCTTCAGCGAGAGACCTTGTCTCAAGGGAACAGGTAGAGAGTGAGAGGGCAGGACCCCTGATGTTTCCCTCTGGCCTCCCTTTGCACATGGGCATGCACACTCACACACACATACATTATACATACATAAGCAACACACACACACAGACACACATTAAATTTTTTTAACTCATTCCTTTCCATTTCAAACTATAGCTCAAACTTATGACTGTTATTAACCAATCAAATCCTAGGTGTTAAAAATGTGGCTTCAGTCACTTTTGCTCTTTTCACCAAAACTAACATCTGCAAATGATTTTAACCTCTCCATCTGAGCTAGCAGTGAGCCAACAGTGCATACTGTGAGCACAACTTTCCTCAAACTGCAGGGCTTCTTTTCTCTGTGACATTTACATCTCTGTAAAAAACGTCCCCAAACAGGGGGCTCCCAAAATATGTGTGGGGTTTTAGATGTGAACGTCCAAGCTCCCTAGTGCTCCCTCCAGCAAATATCAGCCATGGCCAGGTACTAATTTCCCAGGACAGGTAAGGACTTCTGGTACAGAAAAGGTGACAGAACAGATGTTTAAAATAGGCTACGTACAAATGTTAATTACAAATAAATTTTCTGAATCTTTTAAATAAGCTATCTTCACATTTCCATTATAAATATATTTTATCTATATGGAAAAAAAATGGTAGAGTTGAAAGAGCAGCAAGTTTGACCTCCCTGTCCCCACTGCTGAGGAGGGAACTGGGTTAATCGGATGGGACTTGGCTCTACAGAGGCAAGCTGGCAGTGCTCTCTGGAGGCGCAGTCTCTTTTGAGTTCTTTGTTACAAAAGCTTCCTGAAAATGGGGAGCAGCATATGTTCCAACCCATTGTCACAGGAGTGACTGTCTCTTGGTTCACCAGTTAACATCTGTCATTAGCTCTGTTTGCAAGAGTAAAAGCAGATGCTTAGAGCAAGACACCATGAACTCTGCCTAGGCAGAAAGATGGATGCACTGCAGAACAGATCATTCCAGGAGACTGAAATACTTGTTCAATTCTCAAGGGCGAGCTACTCCATTACCCTCACTGGAAGACTTGAGAATAGCACTAATTATTTCAAAACCGCTCCGAGAGCCATTTGGAACACCCGAACAGCAGTCCAATTTAAGGCTGAAATGAAACCACTGCATTTGGAACGTCTAAGGCAGACCATGTGCTAAACTTACAAACATGGAACTCAAGTTTTCTGTGAGACTACATAAGCCTGCTCTAAAGTCCTCACAGAAAAACCCTTTGGAGGTATTCTTTTTGTCTTCAAAAACTCATTGGAATAATCAAAATCATCTATCACATCACAGTGCAAACTACAGACATTTTATCTTAAATAAGTTCACGAAAAATGTGCTCACAAGGTTATTTTCAAACCAAATTCCAAAGAATGGCCTCTTCAAAAGGAGTCCTTTCTCAGAGCATTTGCTTTAACATAAGGAAGATCTGATCCTGTGGTTGGGACCTTGCCTTGGGAGGAAGGGGTTCCTTGGAGAGCCTCGATTCTGAGTGGGACAGGGACTGTGATGGCATACACAGACTGGGATGAACTTGCTCTTGTTTCTTTAAGCTTTCCACACTAGGGCCTGCCTCACTAGTCCCGGACTCTTTCTCACCACTGTTCTTTGACATTAACTAGTATGAAGGATGGGTTGAGTATTTTAGAGCCAGGCATGGAAGTGAGTCCCTATGATCCCAACACTTGGGGTGATGAGACATAAGGATGCTGAGCTGGAAGGTAGCCTGGGCTATATAGCAAAACATAAAACAAAGAATATCAGATATAAAACTAACTATGGAAATGTTGGGGGTTCTGACAGCAGCTTCACTTAAAGAATGAGGAATATGAATCTGCCCTACACAGCAAGCAGTAAGCCAACAGCTGAACTGCTCTTTCATATTAATAATAAGCATTAGGATCAGGATTTACACAGCAACTCCTGGATGTGTATAAGTACAATCAGCCTGTTTTGTAAATACTTCAAGAGGGTATAAATCTTCCTTAGGAATGTGTTGGGCTGGAATTTGCACACAACACATGGCTTCTCCCATTTCTGCTCTGCCTGAGAGTGACTCTTCATTAAGTCAACCAAGAGAAAAAAAAAACAAAAAAACAAAAACAACCCACCACATCACAGACTAAACCACTGACAGGTGCTAGCACTTAAAACTAAGATCTCTAGACTGCGTCTTGTTTCTGGCACCACACTGTTCAAGGACGGATGCTGTATGGCTGCAGTGGTAAAATTGGAACTTGGCCGGTGAGAGTGACCATCTGTTTCCAAAGAACATGATTCGAGAGCAAGATGGTGTAGCCAATGCTTTTATTTAAAACATGGTTTAAAAAAAAAGAAGTCCCAAAGAAACAAAATAACTAAACACCACAGCCTGCCAAAGCCTGCAAACGTATTCTCAAAGCGTGGCTTCTAGTTCAGCAGCAGCCAGAGCTCCTGGGAACTTGTCAGAAATCAAATGCTCAGGTTCCACCTGAGACTCCCTGAATCAGGAACTCTGGGCAAGGACCCAGAGGCCCCACAGCTGTCCAGGAGATTCTGACTCTCAATTTTGAGAGCTCTAGGTCCTAAGAAACAATAGTTTCATCTCAGACTACCTTTACTTCCCTGACCAAGATACTGTTCTCTCAAAAGGGGAGAAAAAGATGGAGGCTTCACAATGACTGGACACACCAGCGGTCAGTTAGGGTTCACAGGCAGATTCAGACTGAATGGAGGTGCTAGACATAGATTCCTGGACTCAGCCAGGGAGGCTGCACCCCGGGGCATAGCTCAGTGGCCCAGAAATCTCACTTAGATCACTCTCCACATGATTCCAAAGTGTACCCAGGGACGGGAACCACTGGAAGACCCTGTAGCCTAAATATTATAGCAGAAGCAAATGGAGAAAGAGATCCTTTAGATGAGGTCATCAGAGTTTTCTGAAGGCAACCAAGGCTTGAGGCTCTGCAGCTCTTCTCCAGCCTGCACTGTGCACTCCCCTGCAGACCACAGGCCAAGGAATGGCCAGCATCTTGTTCCAGTATAACTGTATTAAGCCTCAATTCCACATAATTTTCCTGACATTAAATATTCTTTTGACTTCTTCCAAACATTAAGAAATGTGAGTAATTCTGAGCTCCTAAGTGGTTAAAAAATGGGCTGTGTGTAAGGGCTGCTCCTGTTCAGTTACACAGAAGTAATTATAAAAGCATTAAGCTCAGGGATGCTGGTTTAAGCTGCATTAAAAAAAAAAATCTAGATGCCACATATTTAGAAAGTTGAGGCTTAATTCATGTACAGTAATATATACAGCCTGATGAACCACCGAAACAGATACACTAAGCATCTCCATCAGCACAGAGAGGTCAGTCCCTCAGGAGGGACCATCAGTTTGATTTATTAGATGCGTTGCTTTTACAATGCCTCACAGTTAGTTCAAAATGAAGGCTGCAGTTTTATGTAACATGCGTCCTTGAAGAAGTTGCCAGAGAGCATCCAGGAGGCACAAGCTTCTCTCTTCTGCTTGTAACTTACCTGCACCCCCACCCAGCCTGTGCTGGGTCTTTCCCAAGGAGAGTAGGAGGACCACTATAATAGAGTGATGAAAACAAACCAGCCTCAGTCTGTAAACTTCTGTAACAAACTACCATGTCTGAATGACACAGAAACAACAGAAATGTGTTTCTCACAGTTCTAGAAGCTGGGAAACTCAGGAGGAAGGTGGTGGCAGTTCTCTGGTCTAGTGGAGGCTGCTTTCTGTGTCCTAACCTATGCTTTCTTCTTCTGTCTTCACATGGTGGGAGGGGCGAGGAAGCCCCTGTGGGACTCATTCATAGGAACACTAATCCCCATTCAAGGATTCCCAAAGGGGGAAATCGCTGGGGGGTAGAATTTCAACATATCAATTATAGGAGCAAAGCCTTTCCAGAACGTACTTCCCTGACCCAAGGATACCCAGTTCTATCCTCTCCTTGGGCAGCACAAAGGCCTTGACTTTCCATTTCTCATCAACTTTCTCTCTCTTTCCTTGAAATAGAGAAAGTCGATCTCAGAAACATCAATATAATTCAGCTGAGCAGCACCGATGGCCTGTGAGTACAGCTCACTGAGGAACACAGAGTTCGGGAAGCCGGGAACTGCAACACAAAAAGCAAAGCACCTGACAGGTGGGGCGGTCCCTACTCCCAGCTCTAAGGAGGCTGAGGATCCCAAATCAGAGGCCAATCTGGGGTTACACAGTGAGTCTGAGCTAGCCTGGGCTACCAGGACCCTGCACCACCCTACAGAAAACACTGAGATGTCTTGCTATGTCGCAAGACAGTACAAGTGGCCAATCATCAAGTTCTATTCCAGACACAAAAAGAAAAGGAGGCAGGACCTTGAGAGAGGGGAAAAAGTGAAGGAACTTCCCTAGGAAGGCCAGTCCTTCCACAGCCCAAGGGCTCATACACAGCACAGGGAGAAGATAGACTGGAAGCAAAGAGAGCAAATAGGTGAGACAAGGGAAGATGGAAGGCTGATTTGCCTCAGTAAGTACCCACACAACCAATGCTTCTCCAGCTTCAGGGTAAAGGGAACCAGGTAGCCAGCTTCTTAAAAACACAGATTCCCCAGGCCATATTCACTGAGGACTGAGCTGGAGGATCTGGAGTGGGGCCAAGGAATCTACATTTTTAATTGGAGCCCCCAGTGACCACAAAACAGACTAGAATCACACTTCCTGAATCCCATGTATTAGTGTTTAGTATTGAACATCCTATTGTAGGGGCTGGAGACATGGCTCAGCAGTTAACAGCACTGGCTGCTCTTGCAGAGGACCTGGGTACAATTCCCAGCATCCACATGTTGGCTAGCAGTCATCTGTAACTCCAGTTCCGGGGGATCTGGCGCCCTTTTCTGACCTCCATGGGTACTGCACAATAAGGGTGCATTTACACACATGCAGGCAATATACTCATATAAATAAAAAATAAAAATTAAAAAGTTTAAAAAAAGTCCCACTGTAACAAAGTATCTAATTTGAGAAAATTAATGAAAAAAAAATAGATCAAAGCAAGTGGAGTCTGGGAAGAGTACATGGATAAAATCCAAAGTGTTCTGTAAACAAGGGCCTGGTGATGCATGGGGAGGTGAGTGGTTGAGAGGATGGATGGATGGGTGGGTGGGTGGATGGATGGATGGGTGGAAGGATGGAAGAATGGATGGATGGATGGATGGGTGGATGGGTGGGTGGGTGGATGGGTGGGTGGATGGGTGGATGGGTGGGTGGGTGGATGGGTGGGTGGATGGGTGGATGGGTGGGTGGATGGGTGGGTGGATGGATGGGTGGATGGATGGATGGGTGGATAGATGGATGGGTTGGTAGCAGCTTGGATAGAGAGGCAAATAAATAGAGAGTGTTATATTTACAAAGATATTGAAGGTGCGGAAGACATTTCTTTTTAAAAATATTTTATTATTTTATTTTATGTATATGAGTATACTGCCTGCATATATGTAAATGCACCGATGTCGTGCAATGCCCACAGTCAGAAGAGAGAGTCAGATCTCCTGGAACTAGGGTAATGGATAGTTATTAGTCATCATGAGTCATGCAGGTGCTGAGAATCGAACCTGCATGGGTCCTCTGCAATAGCAGCCAATGCTCTTAACCGCTGAGTCATCTCTCTAGCCCCCATGGAAGACACGTCACAAAACCATTTAAGAAAAGATGGCCAGAAAAGGGGATATCTAAGAAAAGCCAAGGCCAGGTCATTCAGCCATCAATGGGTAACACTGACAGATTCTAGTCCACCCTGCAAAAATCATGCTCTTTTCATTTTAATGTAGTATTTTGAGACATCAGTTATAAACATTTAGAATTGGACAGAGAGGAAGCTTTTTAGAGACAGAGCACAGCCAGAGTCTCACCTCAGCTCCTGGTTTCATGGTTCTGGGACACAGTCAGGCTCTTGGTAAGGCTTTGTGGAGAATTATCACATGCAGGCAAGGCAGCCCTGAATACTCCATCAGGGGAGAGGCATGGACTCAAGACTGTGAACATCAGAATACCAAATACTGAGAAGGGAAATGGAATCCTTCTATCTCCCTACAGCCAGAAAATTAAAAAAGAAAAGAAGTCACAGCTGAACAGAGCAAGCGCAGAAAATACACGAGAACCTGTCAACCTTGATGCAAAGCTTCAAGAGAAGGCATAAATGTTAGGACAAGAAGAGGCTGTGTACACTAAATCCCTGGAGCCACAAAGAGAACAGAAAGGGACAGGGAGAAGACACTGAACAGCCAACAATCTGCAGTGGATCTCGGTCTTCACCTTCCTCCCTAGGAAATGCCTTGGTGAGGTGGGACGATGACGTCTCTTCCACCCTGCCGAGGGAAGACCAGCTTCCTGATCATTAACATATGGCTGCGGTGATGGGTAGTCGTGTCATCTTGACAGAATCTAGAATCATCTGGGAGACAGGGTGAGGCTGGGGACTGTCTTGATTGCATTGACTGAGGTGGGAGACCAACCCACTGTGGGTGACGCCATTCCCTGGCTGGGATCCTAGGCTGCATAAAGGAAAAAGGGAGCTGAGCAGCAGCTCACACTCAACCCTCTGTATCCCGGCTGGGGATGCCATGTGAGCACCCGGCTATGGTGGACTGACTGACTGTGCCTTGAGCTAGGAGGTAAAATAAACCCTTTCTCCTGGAAGTTGTTTTTGTCAGAGTATTCTATCAAAGCAACAGGAAAGACAGCTGGTTGCTGCCTTCCCGCCCCGTGGAGCTGTCATGAGCATGAACAGCATGAACAGATCGGAATGCACCATTGAGGTCCTGGCACAAAGACATCACCACGCAGCATCTCTGTCTTCCTTTCACCTACATGCAATGCCAATCCTTACCGACCATGAGCACATGGCTTACAATAGGTGGCTCTAGTTCCTCCTACCCACTACAGAAAAGGGAAAGGAAGAATTTCTCCAGTCACCACTGAGGCATCATGGGATGGAACCCTGAAGATGGTTAAAGCCAGGATCAGGCAAAGGAAGGTTTTAGCATCATCTCGCCTTCTGGTATATTGCAGATGCCTGAATAGGTCTCTATAGATAGGCTAGATAATCAATTTGCCATGGAAATCATGAGTCTTTGGAAAACCTTGTTCCAAATAACAGGCTTATAAATTAATTTTTGGAATGGAATGCAATTCATTCAGACAACCACCTGAATTTAAAAGAGTTCCTCTGCTTATTCTACTGAAATCCCACACAACATTAAAGGATGCTGTGTCTAATTCCCATAGATAATTTGTGAGTTCTTATTCCAAATAAGGTCTTCACATACTTTTTCACAGGCTGATATGTACAACAAAAATATATTGTTTATTTAAACATGCAAATAGGAAAGAGATTGATTTAGTTGGTTTTCTATTTCATTTCTATCAGTCACAAATTACACCCTGGTCTGAGCTTAGTACCTGGCATTTACTGGCTGACTGTTTCAGCATTCAAGGACACCAAGAATGCAAAAATGCAATTACCATCAAATATCGGTAATTTAATTTGCAAAGTAAACCTCCAAACTAAAAGCAACAGAAGAAGCCAGTGACACTAGACATCAGACCTCTTTGTACCCGAGCAATAGCACTGCAAGACCATGAGTCTTGCTGGCTGCAGGCAAGATCTGGATGTATAAAAGGCTCACCCAGGAACAAGAAGGCTACGGTTATCTGGGAGCTGAGTCTGGATTCTGGAAGTCATCACGGATGAGGAGCCATGGGAGGTTAGAGGAATGCCTGAGTCCAGTCAAAAAGACCAACCGCTAGAGTTGGAAAAAACAGGTGCATTCAGTGGAGACAAGAATGAAAAGAAAGACAAAGTCCAGGCAGATCTAACAAGGGAAAAAAAAAAAAATCAACGAATGGATCCAAAGAAAGACAGGCTGCCAAAAAAGGCAATGACCCAAGGGAGAGGCATCCGCTCTCTTTAATGTGTGTGCATTTAGCCCAATCCTCACTGGGGGGCAGTAAATATTGCTATCAGGGACCTCATCCCCTTCCTCCCCACTGGGAACCAGGCAGGGAGGGCCTAGTGGCTCAGACCAAATGGGCTACGCAGGGAGGGACAAAAGCTTTGTCTTAGAAAAAAAGATGAGAAATAAATAGGATTCCAAATCCACTTTATCTAAGTTCACTTAAAGGAGAAGGGAAGCAGTCCCAGAGATCAGGGAGGGTCTACCCAATGCAAGAAGGTTCAGAACAGCACGCACCACTGCGCATGGACAAGCTAACTTCTACGACACCTTGCACAGATACTGCTTAACGGGGCTGAAAGCCTGTCGCTATAAATGGTCTCTGTTTCAGTGTGGCTGCTGAAGTTCACAAACACACAACCTCAGGCTCTAATATTACAAACAGAGACAAGATTTTCACTCAAATTCAATATCTATACATTCACCTCCCTCAGGAAGTGAAAATATTACTTATATATTTCTGGAGTCTATCAGATGAAATAATACCCTGAAAAAAAGCCTCCCTAACATATCTTAAGTTTATTCTGGCCCTTCCAAGGTATGTGGGTGATTTACATACTTTCTGGATAGAAATTACATAGTAAACTCCCCTGCTCCATGATTCAGGGTGAACTCCCCCGCTCTACGATTCCTGTACGCACAGTTCTCCTTCTGCTATCATGGTCTTAGAACTTTGTGCAGGTGAGACAGCTCTGCGGTAAACGCTTTCTACCAAACCCGATGACCTGACTGTAATCTCCAGGACCCATATGGTGGAAAAGAAAGGACTCCTGCAAGTTTTCCTCTGACCGACACACACACACACACACACACACACACACACACATATGATATAAAAGGCTTTTTTTTTTAATTTAACAAGAGTATAATGCATTTGGATCAAATCTGCCCCTATCTGGCCCCCTCCGGTTCCTCCCCATGCTCCCCCATCACCTTTCCCTCCCCACTGCATATGCACTGTCTCTCCCTCCCCATCCCCCTCCACTGAGTCCACCTAGTGCTACCTGTATGTGCATGGGTGTAGGACCATCTACTGGAACGTGGGTAGCCTCTCAGGGGCCACAGCCCAGGAAAACAACTCTTCCTCCCCGGCCACTGTGCATGCAAAGGGAACAGTCTACCACCAACCCACCAACCCACCAGCCCTGCTGCTGTTTTTAAAGGTGCTCAAGTCAACACAAGGCACGTAAGAATAAAATGGTTCACAAATTCCTAGCATAAGAAATCAGTGCTTGCTAGAGTTCAAAGGTTTGCTTAAGATGTTAAAATTTTATAACTAGGCAGTGGTGAGGGTTGCACAACACCACGTGTGATCGCCATTAAACATGGTTAAAACAGCAAATCTTGGCGAGTATGTATATAAAGACAGACTACAGCAAACACATGGGAACAAAGAGAAGGTCAAGTTCCAATCCAAAAAGAGGAAGACTGAACATTTATTCAGTTTTCTCTCAACCTAAATGTGGGCATTTGTAGAAGACTAAACATGGCAAATCCTTTAGCTACCCCTCACAGAAAGGAAAGTTCCAGAAGGAATGTAGCTGCTGGCAACAACAAATTAAAGCAAGCTGTGGCACCCAGGAGCCCCAGCTTCCTGCACTGGGCCAGGGCGCGCTTCGCCTCCCCGCAGCTGGAAAGTGAAAAACCCCATACATTTTTAGTGAAATTTATGTAAGTCATCAGAAAAATCTTACCTTTAAATCATACAGAAATTGATAAACTAAAACATGAAGATAAAGCAGGAACCATTCATTACATACAACTAGGCTGAACCACAAAAACTGCTTGTTTTCAACTCTTTATGACCTCTGAAAATGGCAATTTCATGTGATTTAGCTGAATCCACAGGTTAATTTCACTGGAAGCAGCAGCTTCAATACAAGGGACATCTGAGACGTGAGGGGCCGTACTGGGCCAACATGTGACGAATGCTATGTTTTGTTCCTCTTGGAAAAGAAATGGGAAAGCCATCCCCACTAAATGAAAATGTTTTCCTTCCCACAACAAATAAACACGAGAGAGAGAGAGAGAGATCTTTAAAAAGGCTGAGAAAGAACAGAAAATAAAAAACAGAGATGGGGAAATAACTCGTCAGTAAAGTATCTGCATTACAGATCTAATTTCTAATCTCTACAGAACTTGAAGATCTAAGTTCCAGCCCCCAAACCCATGTTTAAGAAGCAAAGACAGACACGATACTTGTAATCCCAGCGCTGGAGAGGCAGGCAGGTCTAGTGGCCAGGCAACTGAGCCTACTTGGCAGTTCCCAGACAGTGAGAGACCCTGCCTCAAAAAAAAGGTGGACAGCTCCTTAGGAAAAGCACTTGAGGTTGTCTTCTGGCCTCTGCATGTACACACAACACATGCACCCCCCCCACACACAAAATAAATTATATAAATAGACAGATAAATGTGGAAAGGGACTAGACTCTGCTCTCTGCGTTTGCTTGTAGAGTCGCGCACACTAAGGATACAGAATAAACTTACAGTATCATTCTGCCGTCACTGGTACTGTCCCCAGACTCCTTTTCCTACACTATCAAGTCCAGCTATTCCCTGGCTGCTCTCCCTTTGCCCCACATTCAACGCCCAGCAGTTCTTTTCAGGGTTGGTACTGCTGGAGGACCCCTGGAAGGGGACTCCTGTTGGCTGCCCAGAAGGGGGCGTCACCGGCTGCTTCTCACTACTTCCCACTGGAGCAGGAAGATCCCGGCTATGACATCACCCTCCCTCACGCTGCAGACTCTTCCTTGTCAGACAGCTGGCTTAGCCAGTGAAGCCTGGAGCGCAGCCTCCTGGCTGTGAAGAGCAGGGGCATTCCTGAGCTTGGCGGTGATACGAACTTCGCTGGAGAGTCCAGGCGCTGCACAGTCCCTTCTGACTTCTGCCCGCCTAGAGCTGGAGTCGCTGAGGTCTGGTGGCCTGCAGGGTCAGCTCTGAGATGGGACATATGCTGGGCTGCCCTACTGCTCTGTCCAGCACTCAGCAGGCCTGGGGGAGATTTCTCAAGGAGACAGGCATGTGTGCAAATGTACTGAGACCAAAGGGTAAAGAGGTCAAAACTACCCAAGCTCACAGAGTGCTCAAGGGACACCCAAAATTATCAGTGGGAGAAAGGAGGAGGGAGAGGGAAGAGGAGGGAGGGCGAGCAGAAAGAGTTTTTAAAAACATGGGTGGAAAGTAACTACACTAACTAGCCCCTTACTAGTTTTACAGAATTAGCTCATTGCATTAACTACAGCAGGTCAAACAAACCAGCTCAGAGCTGGCTTTAAACGAAGATGTGATTATTAGAAGCAGCGTGACTAGCAGAGTCTTTGTTAGCAGATAGAGACAACACAAAGAACCTAATAGCTTATTCTGAGGCTTAATAAAGTGAGAATAACTTTTTAAACCAAATCTAATTATATTTATTGAAAGTAAAAAGATAAGGCGATGAAAGAGGGCAGTGGCTTGTATATTTTGGTGATTATATTCTCACTCAGTACTCAGTAAATGTTTTGGAAGACCCAGAGTAAAGACAATTCAGACAGCAAATCAACTGTACTCCTTGCTGAGAGTCATAGCCTTGATGTAGTTTACTGGGGTAAATTAAACAACTACTCTTTAAAATACAATTAGGTAAACTGATACCATTGTAAGCTATTTCAGAACAATCAAATTACACGTTTTCCAGACAAAGATAATAAAATCCTTCAATCTCCCCAAGTACAAAATCTAATTTAGAACTTATTTCTCAATACACATTCCTGATGGGTGCTGTTGTGATTGCCAGTACACCTCCTGAAGGTTCTAGAAAAGACACATGTCCAATACTTTCTTGCACCTTACCTTTTGCACTCTACAGGAAGGGTAGTGTTTTCTAAATCTCCTCTTCCAAAACTCAGTCCAGAGCTTATTTTCCAAGAAGACAACTATTTCTAACTTGCAGGGGAAGGGCACACGGCCCCCATTTCCAGCTGAGGAGCTACTCACAGCTGCTGGCTGCTGGGGTAGGGAGGGTCAGTTTTCCTTAAGGTGCTGGACCATGCTCCAGTGCCTGGCCTACACCATGCATACGTGACTAGAACAAACTGGACTCGGTGAGTTATCCTCTATGCTTTTCATTTCAGGTAACTATGATCAATTGGGCTTTTTTTCCCCCAGGAAATTCTAAATCCTTACCACTCTCAAGTGGTCAAAGAGGGAGTTGGTGGTAAATACAGTCTCTCCAGTCCACCCACACCTGACTAATAGAAGAAGTAGATGATGAGATTCAGGTGCCCTACTCTAAACCAAAGGAGAATAACACCATCACTTTGAGAATTGTGTATGCACTGTAAGAAATCCACTAGGGCAACAGAAATTCCAGTCATAAATGACCATTCAATAGTCTGGGCACAAACCATTTGAGCTCCAACACTGGCATCTCATGTGTGTGTAGTAAAATATGCATACTATCGTAAAGTCTACCAGCTGGATGTGTTCAGTGGACAGCTCAGAGGCAGTAAGTACATTCACACTGTTACACAACCATTGCTGCTCTTCACCTTCAGAACTTTCCCTGGTAAACCTGAACTTTCCCTTCTCCTTTCCCCAAGAAACAACACTGTTGTAACACCCTTTGATACCATTACACATTGGGTTGAATTAACCAGTATCTTGAAAAGTGACCATAGTCAGGCTCAACCAGGACAAGGTCTGGCTCTGCACCTGAGATCCTAACTCCTTTAAGAATCTATCCTGGTCTACTTTCCCAGAGTAGACTTGAACACTGGTTTCCGGTGATTCTCTTGTTTCAGTCTCCTGAGAACCTGGAGTTCTAAGTGTGCAGGCTTGCTTGCCTCTGCCAGGTCTTGATCCAAATCTGAGTCCAATTCCTTGAATCATGCCTCAACTTTTTCATACTGTGAACCCTGAAATTCCTACAAAATCACCAGGCTAATTATAATGGTTAGATTTGGAAGTGATAGACTGGATAACATAAACCATATAATCAATGACCAACTGAAGATTAGAAGTCAGGACACTGTGTTGTTTTCGAATTTAGGTACACATTATTCTGGTTTAGTCCTTCCTAAGCCCACAGTCTATAAATACTGTCAAGCGTGGCCTGACCACCCAGCCGGCTCACTCTCCACCAAGAGCCGCCTACTGACTGGTGCCAGCAATGGGTTCACACGGCACAAACTGCTGATTCGATTCACAGGCAGCAGGACTGAAGGAAAGGCACAGCTGCCCTGCTGGAAACCTTTGCCACACAAGTGAGGAGGAAACAGAGCCAGAGAGCATCAAGGACGCTGCGCTGAGTGGAATAAGCCACTCACAGAAGGACAGACGCCGTATGGCGCCACAAGCATGAAGTATTTCAAGTTCCACAAATGGAAACAAAAAAAAAAAGAGATTAACTAAAGGCAGGAAGAATTCGTGTTTAGGGGATCTAGAGTTTCAGTGCCTGGAGACAAAAACATTCTGAGGATCTGCCATGTAGTATGGGATATATAGAACTACTGATGTGTTCACTGGTGAATAGTTAAGACAGAAAAGCTAACGTTAAATATTTTTCATCGTAATTCTCTGAAGTTTAAAAAAATAAAAGCAAAGCAGACTCGGGATTAAAATGTAAGTAAACAAGAAAAGAACCCCATTAAAATCTATTCTACAGGGCTTTCAGGAAAACAGTAATATTAATGGCACACTGTCCTCTTGAGAAGAGCTCATGGGGCCTAGGGAGGACTGGGGGAAGTGGGAGGGGAAGCTAGACACCCACTAGGCCACCACGGGGCCTTTGGGGCGGGGGGGCTTCATTGTTTCGTTAGTTCATGGCAGATCATGCCACACTATGTGAGACTGATGGGAAAGTAACTGGACTGGACAATGGCACTGTCAAGGCTGTGGATGGTGGTTAGACATGTGATCTCTTTGCCACACCCCACACACTCCCAAATCCACCAGATGGAAAATGAAGAGCCATTTGAGACTCTCAGATGAAACAGAAACAGAACCGGAAAGCAGTCCACTGTTGTTACTGCTTATGAATCCAGGAAAGAAGAAAGGTTCCACCAAGTGGATCATCCAGCTAAGTACAGACTAACCAAGCAGCCCTTCCGCCTCCAGCCATGGGAAAGGGACTCTCAACACAACTTTCAAACTCAATTCATGACTTTCTGTTATTTAATATTCTCCTCTGAGGTAGAAGTCCATTTGTAATATTAAAATTGGCTATAAGGAGGTCATGAGGATGGAGTCCTTGGGAATGAGAGACCTGGGAATTGCCTCACTCCTTCCACAGTGAGGACACACCTGAACCACAAAGTTGCGTCCTCTCCAGACCCAGAATCAGTTGGGGCCTTGACATTGAACTTTTCAGTCTCTGGAACAGTGAGAAATAAATTGCTATTGTTTATAAGCAACTCTTGTCTATGGTATTTGGTCTAGGCAGCTTGAACATACAGAAGATACGATGACCATTTAAGGATTTCAAGAGAAAATAATCAGGAAATCAATCATTAAATATCAATCCTTGGATCTTTTTTCTCACAGAACCTACCAGGCATGGGTCAGCTTTTGGCACTGAACCACAACACTGTCTCTATAAAGTTCATGCTCAAGAATCACGCAATCAAGTTATAAAACAATTGGGAAACAATCTCATAACACTGTAAGCTTTCAATTTTGTGTTGGCACGCATTCATAATGATCCTTGAGGTGGAAAAGATACCCAGGAAGGAACCCATACAAGTGCTGTGTCTTTCTGTCCCACATTGGCTGGAACACCCAGTGTTCTCCCTTTGTAAGGACTGCATTGGTATATCATATACTAAATACACATTCTACATTCCCTCCAGGCTCTGACTTACCACTTAGAAAAATACTGCAAGGAGTGTGTGTGTGTGTGTGTGTGTGTGTGTGTGTGTGTGTGTGTAGTGAAACCATACATGTCAATGGGTAAAACAGAACAGAACATGGATTTCAGAAAGCAATGGGAACTTGTTTTTACCTGCCCATAGTCTGTCCTGAAGACCACTACGCCTTCTGCACAGGAATTTACAGTACTTGGAAAATGCTGGCCATTTTCTCTCAGCCAGACCCGTGTTCCCTGTAAACAAACAGAATTTAAATATGAGTTCAGACTGCATTTTGTTTAAAATGACCATGATTCCTATGGGGTTTTAAGAAACTAATCTGTTTGAAAAGCAGATGTCTTTCTCAAGCAGGTAAAGATGTAATCTCCTGGAGCACCCATCCATAGCTTTTCCTCCCATCTCTGAATGTATGGAGTCCCTTCAGACAGAGAAGGCAAAGAGGACGGTATCTACATGTCCCTACTGTGCGCGATTCACCCGGATGATCGCACTCTGCTCTCAGCCCCTGTGAGGCAGGCTGTAGCATCACTCCCATATCACAGATGGAGAAACTGAAGCTGACAAGTAAGTGACCTGCCTGACAGAGTCATGAGGGTAGAACCTGACCTGGAAGGTAGGCTCCAAAAATCACAAGTTTAACCAGGTGGCCTCAGCAGTGCTATGCCCTCTGAGAACCCTTGCAGACCTGGTACCCGTCCAATGGATATCAATCCACTCCACTGCAGTCCTACTTATTCTAAAATCCACAACGCAACAGTAATCTTCAAAAAAGAAAACTAAATCTTACAATAAACATTGAGAACTCAGTCTGCCGATATGAACTTTCTTTGGCTCTCTCACCAGACCCCTCAAGAACTGCAAATGCCGAGACCACAGCCAAACAACTACAACTTACCTACTGAGCCTATGGTTTTAAACTGGATCATATTTTTTAGACATTGATTACACTTTCATTTTTTTCTTATCCCACTAGACAAATAATGAGTGGCTTAGGCAGTCACCCAGGGAGGTCACAAATCAGCCCCACCCCCAATTTCTAAATATGTTTTAAAAAGACTTTATTTTATTGTAAATTACGTGTATATATGTATATTTGTGTGTGGGTTTACGCATGTGAGTGCCAACACTGGAGGAGGCCAGAAGAGGTTGTTGGATCCTTTGGAACTGGAGTTACAGTCAGTTATGAGCTACACAGTGTGAGTGCTGGAAGCTGAATTTGAGTCCTCTCCAAGAGCAGTGAATGCTAACTACTGGGCCATCTCTCCAGCCCCAGACACTCATTCCAGTTTCTAATGACACAGTCTACTTCACAATGATACTGTCTCCTTAAAATAATGTCTATGTGTGTGTGTGTGTGTGTGTGTGTGTGTGTGTGTGTGTGGACATATAACACACATATGTATATGCATACACCCATATGCATGTGTCCAACACACATACACGTACACATCTCATCACATATGACATGAGACCAGGAGAATGCCATTTGGGGGAGGAAGGAAGCCAGCAGAACTGAGGGAGGAAGAGTGGATTAGCAGTGGAGCAAAATATATAAAGTGTCATTATGAAACTCATTATTTTTGTAAACTAACTAAAAAGATTAATAAAAAAGAAAGAACCCTCCCCATAAAAGAAATAAGTGTATTACTTGGGTCAAGAAAAATCCATAAATCTAATCCACTCAGAAATAATCCGGCATATGTTAAACTGCAACAAAGGGTACTTTAAATGGTCAGCTGTGCACATAACATACATACATAACTGTGTGTTCGCTCCTCCCTCTGTACAGATGACCATCTTATTTAAGGTCCATCAGCCCAACCAAAACCACTGATGTCACCATGTTATGAGGATCCCAAGTAAGTCAACACTGAGCTTGGTGAAAGCACTTTGGGCTGATAAGCTCCACCCTAAGAGTCCAGCAAGAAGAGGCTCTATGATATTTTCACGATCACGGTGGCCAAGGCCCTAAGATTGAAACAACCTCATTTCCTGGATCAGGTAATTGTACCCCGAGTTTGGTGACCGTCCCACCCATATGGCCACTCTGTGCAAAGTGCTCCTCCTGTGTATTCATTTCCCCACCTGATGGTGACTTTAAAGTCGCCTGTCCTGTCTGTAGGTCTTTAACCATCTTTTGTAGAAGAATCCTCCACTGCAAGGTGGAAAATGGCATTGAACACCAATATGAAGTGTTCCCACATAAATCCCGAAGACTATTTAAAGAACACACATTGGCACCAACTGGGCCAAGTTCTTTCCCCGCAGGCCTGTCACGTCCCGCTGACTCCGGCTTTGGACTGGGACACTGGGAACACATGGAAAGAATGACACCAGTGTGTCAGCCCTGAGTTCTTTATTAGCAAACAGCTGCTTCCAAAAAGACCATTTTATTTCAGACATCTGCTAAGACTGCTCTCTCAAATACCATTGCATACCTAACCACATTATTTCTAAAATTCTAGAAAAAGGCTTCCAAGTGCCTAGATGACCTTGTTCATTCTCTTTTTAATTTGCAGAGACTGCAAAGGCTGAAAAGGCTTTGAAATACCCCAAACACATGTGTATGCACACAGCTATTTCCAAAGCAATACAAGGTAAGCCTTTTCACGAAGGCTAAAATCATGCAGCATGGTGGCACACACCTTTTACTGGGAGACAGAGGCAAGCAGATCTCATAGATCAAGGCTAGCCTGGTCTATATAGCAGAGATCCAGGTCAGCTTATGGCTACAAGGAGACCTTGTCTCAAAAACACCACAAATAACAATATATTAAATTAAAAATCATAAAACAGGGGCTGGAAAGACAGCTCAGGGGTTAAAAGCACTGGCTGCTCTTGCAGAGGACCTGGGTTCAATTCTGAGCACCTACATAGCAGCTAACAATCACCTGTAACTCCAGTTCCAGGGGATCTGACTCCTTCTTCTGATCTCTAAGCGCATTGCATAACATGGGTGCACTTACATACATGCAGGCATTACACTCAAACACATAAGAAAATATATAACATATATAAAAATGAAAATCATGAAATAATTAATATTGAACTTCCATCCCAGAACCACAAGTGTATCACTTTCTGCCTGCCTTGACTGTGACCTGCGCCTATATTGTTTTCAATAAAAAGAAGTTCCCATGTCCACGTCCCAGCTTATTAACTTCAACCTATCTAGTAAGAATTAAATATTTTATTATATATTACCCAACTAATTTAAATTGAGCCCAGGTAGGCTGGGGAGATGGTTCAGTAGGTCAAGGACTAGGTGCAAGCAATCATGAACAGCCAGATCCACAGCACCCATGTACAAAGCCAGGTGCAGTGGAGTACAACTTCAACCCTAGTACTGGTAAGATGAAGACTGGAGGATCCCTGGGGTTTGCTGGCCAGTTAGTCTAGGCTAATTGATGATCTCCAGGTTCAGTGAGAGACCCTGTCACAAAAAAGAAAAGCAGGGGAAGAGTGACTGAGGAAGACACCTCTGACTTCCACACATAGGCTCATACCCATACATACCCCCCAGATACGTGCACACACATATCCAACACCCAGAAATGCAAAACTGAGACCAGAGTTTATACAAACCTTCAGACTTCCACAGGCTACAAAGAAGTTATTTTCCCTGTATTATGCAGGTCTCTGCCTTACTTGGACCTTGCTGTGGCTCTCTTTGCCATCTGTAAAACACCCACAGGGCTCCTTGTTGGCACAGTGCTATCTGAGCAAACACACAGCTTAGTTCCATGTCCAAAGGTCTTTTCAACAGGTGTGAGGTGCTGCTGATAACAAACCTTCATGAAATTTCAAAGCCAGTGCCCATTGGCCAATTCCCCTTAACCCATAAGAACTTGTAGTTGGCTTCTATACAAGGGGGAAAAATGCATTTAAAATGCTCTATTCTTTGAAAATGTATAAATGCATGACTTTCACAGAATCAGCACTGCAACTAAAACTCTGCCGTGGATATTTTTGCAGATTGCTTTTGGTGGTTTCCCTGGTCTCCAGTCCTCCTGCTTCCATTGCACTGGAGCAGAACAAATATGCCCAGGTCTAGAAGAGGCCACCCACAAGCACTTGAAAAAGTGCTCACAAGCAGACATTTACCAGACTGTCCAAACCTAAGAGGGGAAGAAAACTTTGCCCACCATATGCAAACCATTATGTTCTGTCATTGTTAAGTAAGTCTGATAATTTAATACACAATGCAGGCAACCTAACATATGGAGAAAGCTCACAATTTGGGTAAAAATTGCCCAATTGCAAATGGAACACTATGCATCTTAGCATACACATTTTATTAAAACTCAGCCATGATTTCATCTTCAAATCTGAGGTGGGTATTTGAGAGTTAAATTTAACAACCAAGAACTTTTCTGAACATAATCACCAGTAACATTTCTGCTAGGAAAAGCCCTACAGAGTTACGTTCATCTCCTTTGATCTTCAGAACAATCCTCTAATGGAGGCGAGCAATGCAATAAGTGAGGCTCATAGAGATTCCATTTCCTGCTGCCAATAAATGATTTCCTGGGGAGAATACAAAAGACTCGATCAAATGCTGGTAAAGATGTGGAGAACCTGAAGGAAAAGAAGATGCAGTCTACCGGAAGATGACTGGGCCACTGCTTAAAAAAACTGGACCCAATCTCACTATACACTGGGTCATTCAACTCCTAGATACTGACACAGAAAGAAAAAAAAAAAAAAAACACCCCAGATCCTTATCTCCTGTAAAGAAAAAGAAAGCCAGTCTGATGATTAATATTGGCAGCTTGACAGGATCTAGAATCTCTAACAGATGAGCCTCTGGGCACCCTACAAGAGATTATCTTGATTAGGCTCTTTGAGGCAGGAAGACCTGCCCTAAAGGAAGGTGGCCACCCCCTGGACTATATAAAACATGCAACAAGTATTTATTCTCTACTTCCTAACCTCGAATGTAAAGTGACCAGCTGCCTCAAGCTCCTGTCACGGTGCCTTCCCTGCCGTGACGGCCTGTCCCCTCCAACCCTGAGCCAAAATAAACCCTTCCTCCCTTACATTGTTCTTGTCAGGTTTTATCCCAGCGATGGAAAAGCAACTAGTGCAGCAGCATTATTTAATAGCCAAACACTGAAAACAAGTATCAGCTGGTGAAAAAACAGACAGGACAGCAAACCTACAGAAGACTCCTCAGCATTAAGAAACACAAGTTCTAATATGGTCAATGGTGTTGCCAAGAATGAACCTTAGAAACATTATGGGAAGTGAAAGACACCAAACAAAAAAGATGACACTGTAGACTTCGGTTTCACAAAGCTTCTAGAAAAGCAAATCCATGGACTCAGGAGGGAGTGGAATGGCTACCCAGAGCTACATAAAGAAAGATAGGCACAGAGCAGATTAAAAGGAGCTTTGGAGGGGGAAGGGACTTTTCTATAGTTGTACTGTGGTGAGAGCCACAGAGCCATATGGCTTCACCCAAACTCACTCAACTGTGTACCTGCCTTCAACATTTCAAGTAATTTAAGCTTAAAAGTCAGTTTGCCAGCCTGTATACTTTCTTCTAACCTATGAATATTCTAAACCATTCTACAGTATGAAAACCCAATCTCATTTCTGTAACTGAAATCAAGATACATACCCAAAAGAAAATCCACAATGACTGAGCCTGAGGACAAAATGCTGTATTAGAACTCTGAAGGTCTTATGTTGCATTCATTTAGTTCCTGCTCTCCAGTGACATGGCCTGGGGGAAATGGAGTCACCTGAGAGACCTGCCCAGGCTCAGAGTCCTAACCTGAGGCTGCTGATTCCTACCCACAGGAAAATAATTGTAAATCCTTGGTCCAATGCCTTGTGGACTGATGGTACATTTCCCCAGGCAAAGAACTTTACCAAGACCCACACTCATTGATTCTCTATTGCCTATTCTCCTTTGCCCTCCCAGGGCCAAGGCAAAGCCTTTACACAAAGTCTTAAAATACTGAACATCTATCTGGTCCTTTCCCCCAGAAGTTCTTAATCCTTACTGGTATAAACAGGACAGCCCCACCATCATGTCAAGCTACTGTTGCCTTTTAAAATTCTTTTCTATTTCTCCTGGCTTTAAAAGTTACTTTCTTTACAGAAAGAAATTTTAAAATAAGGTCAAGAAACAGTCCTAAAAATAGATGGTGATAGACGGAAAACAGCATGCCATGTGACCTGCTCTAATCAGACTCACAGTGGGCACACTTAGTATGCACTTGGGTCAGAACAGGGTTCTAGGCCTGTTGGTCCCTGACCTGCTCACCCGGGAGAGGCAGGTAAGGCACTCCAGATGCAGGCTCTGTAGCACCTTTCAAAATACAGTTGCAATTGGTTTCTAAGTGTGGGTTTTAATTTTTTAAGAACTCAGAAGCCAGGACTGAGGGGGTACCTCAGTTAGTAGAGTGCTTACCCACTATCACAAAACCCTGGATGCCTCAGCACCATGCAAACTGGGCATGATGGCTCATGGCTATCATCTCAGCAGTGGGGCAGTAAAAAGGTCACCCTTGCTTACACAGTGTCTAAAGCCCTCCTCAGATACATGAGACCCAGTCTCCCCGCAACCCCCAGTACTCAGGAGTCAAATAATTTTAGAATGGATATGATACATTAAGATGAATATTTAAATCTGTAAAAAAAAAAAATCAGCAAACAAAAGAATTTTCCTTTTTTTGCTTGCAATAATGTGGTTCAGAGGGTCTTGGGTATAAGAGCCTGGGGTGTGGGGGTCCTTGGTCCTAATGAATGGCAGAAACTTTAAACAGCATGTTTTCTCCTATGTTACAGTCCTTCCTATGCACATCTCACTGGGAGAGAACGATTTCTTCCCAGCTCAGCAGGTGTTTCTTCTACTACAGGCCCCTCACCTTTGGCACTATTTATATTTTGAAACAGACCATTCTTTGTCGATGGGGAGTTGTCCTAGTTGAGAAATTATTCTAGAATACAAACTTCCACAGTCACGCTAATCGCAAGAGTTTTAAAAAACCTCTCACTGCTGGTGACCTAATTCATTGAAAGCAGACTCTGTTGTCTGAAGTCTATGGATTTCAACAATCTCATGAAGTAGGGTTGGTCCAGATAAAGCACACCTGGGGCAGATCCAATTTCTGGTAGCATTAAAGTGAGGTACATGCTCAGGGACCGCTGGACATGGCAATTGAAAATGTTAAGAAACACAGGGGAAAGGGCCATGGGCCAACAACCTGAAGTGACGCAATTCGTTCCCCCTCTCCACCTCCAATCCACTGGCAGGTTTTGTTGTGGTGGTTTGGTTTGGTTCTTTGGAATTTGGGTTTGATTTTTTTTTCTTTTTCTTTTTGAGACACGGTCCCAATCAGGCTAGTCTCAAACTTACTGAGACCCGCCTCTGTGAGTGCTGGGTTAAAGGCGTGGGCCACCATACACAGCTAGGTTGATTTTTTTAATGGAGACCTAACTTTCGACAGTGTGCAAAGATGGCTAGAACAGCTCAGGCTCAGCAAGTCCACCAAGATCTTTCACCTCAGGTGCTATTTCAGCCCCCAAATACTTGTAAAAGCTTGGGCTTCATTTAAGCAAGAGCAGAGAGAAGAGAAACACACTCGTCCAAAATGGGCATGACGAAGGCATCATGGCGGCAGGAACCGAGGGACAGGAAATGAAGAGCCAATGGACCCCTGACCTGCTGACAAGACCATGCTCTGCCGTAGGAGGGCTTGGAAACAAACTACTGTTGTCCACATAGCCCACCAAGTACGTCGAGGCCCAGATGTCTATGCATGCATCAGTGGCAGCAGCCTTCAGACAACCTTGCCACCAAAGCAGGCAGGCAGAGGCAGGTCCTAGGAGGTCCCATCAACTCACTTTCTTTTATCCTGCCTGCAGGTTTTGGACCTTGTGGTGGTCTGAATGAGAATGTGCTCCATAGGCTCCAACTATTTGGACATTTTGTCCCCAGGTGGTGGCGCAGTTTTGGGAGGTTTTAGGAGGTGTAGCCTTGCCGGAGAAAACACAACACTGAGGGGTGGGCTTTGAGAATTCTTAAGCCTTACCATTTTTCCAGTAGCTCTCTGCTTCCTATACCTGCTTGAAGATGGGCTTTCTGCTCTGGCCACCTCTGTCGCCATGCCTCCCCTGCCATTATGGACTCCAGCCCTCGGAACGTAAACTCAAATAAGTTGCCTTGGTCATAGTGTTCTGTCACAGCAACAGAAAAGTAACTATTACAGACGTGAAGCTGGCCATCACTTATGAACAACTAACTCAGATTCAAAGTGGGAAACTTTCAACTTGGCTGATGAACAGTCTTTGACTCAGGCCACAGGATGCAGAAGTTAAGGGTCTGGCCAAAGAGGCAGCGCACACCCACTATTTAGGGGGACTGTAAAAAAGAGGCTCAAGAGAGAAAACTTGGGGAGCTTGCAGCTGCTATTAGCAATATTTGGTTTGAATAGTCTACTTTTATACTGCCTTTCCACTGGTTGTAGAACAATGCAAGAGTTTACTTTCTACATGGGCAATAACTGTTCCATGCTCATAAAGTTGATGTCACCACTAAATGCCAGGGAAGAACATGTTCCCAGCATTTTGCTTCTAAATTACATGATAGATATACTTTCAGGTCCCCAAAACTATGCCAGAGATGCTGGTAACTCCTCAGACTAGTTCACAGAAATCTTTAGTATCACTGCAGGAATATCATACATTTAAATATTGGTATTTCATATGTCTAGTTTGTGTGTTGTGTTTGTGTGTATGTGAACACATGTGTAGAAGTCAAGAGGACAACCCTAGGGAGTTGATTTTCTCCTTTTATCATACGTGACCAGGGGGTCAAACCCAGGTCATCAGGCCTGGCACAGTGCCTTTACAGACTGAGTCAGCTCACTGGCCTGACTACACATTTTTATGAAAAGTCCGTTGAGATTTAGTATTTCTTGTGCTTGCCTATGTGTTTAAACCTCTTTCATAATATAATGTGCTGGAAGGTAGTCTTCTACAAACAACCAAATCAGAAATAAGCACACCTAGAAAGCACAGTATGGGGCTCCTGAAGAAACGGGTAAGTACTTGTGCACAAATGTGAAGACCTGAGTCTAATTCTCATGACCCATGTAAAGCTGGGCATAGCAGACTTGCAAGCCCAGAGCTCCTCCAGTGAGATGGGAGGCCGTGACAGGAGAATCCACGTAAGCTGGTATTTGTGCACAATGGCAAATACGAGATCCTACCTCAAACAAGATGGAAGGCGAGGACCCACATCCAAGGTTGTCCTCTGACTGCTCAGGTGTGTGTGGCACACATACACACACAGACACACACAGGCATGCCCTCTCACTTTCACACACACACAGGCATGCCCCCCTTATACTCACACACATGCCCCACCCCTCATATTCAACACACATGTATACCAGTACTCTCATAAACATGCACTCTCTCTCTCCCTCACACACACACACACACACACATGCATTCCCATACACTCTCTCACACACGTATTCTCTCTCTCTCTCTCTCTCTCACACACACACACACACAGGCACACCCCATCTTACACACACACACACACACACACATGCATTCCCATACACTCTCTCACACACGTATTCTCTCTCACACACACAGGCATGCCCCTCTTACACGCACACACACACACACGTCCTCATACTAACACATGTGCACACCCATACACCCATACTCTCTTTCATACACACATGCATTATCTCTCCCACAGTTTTTTTTTTTTTTTTAAGAAAAGTAGTGTCCTATTTTGCTTCCTGTTGCTAATAAATACCATGATCAAAAGCAACTGAGAGAGGAAAGGTTCATTTGGTTCATGTTTCCAAATAACAGCCAATCACCAAGGCAAGTCAGGGCAGAAACTCAAGGCAAGAACCTGGAGCAGGAACCAGGGAGGGATGCTTCTCACTGACTCTCTCTCTGGCTCGCTCAGAGGCTCAATGTCAGCTAGTGTTCTAACATAGCCCAGACGCACCTGCCTACGGATGGTGCTGCCAGCCATGGGCTGGGCCCTTCCACATCAATCATCAATCAAGACACTGTCTCACAGGCATTGGTCACAAGTCAATCCGATGGAGGTGATTCTTCAACTGAGATTCCGTCTTCCCAGGTTGACTCTAGGTTGTCAAGCTGACGATGAAAACTCATCAGAGGACACACAGTGTGGCTGAAAATGAGGCAGCAGTTCACAGGTGAATCTGCCCCATATCTGGTCCATCTGAGTTGTCTAGCGCACACAGTGAGACAGACCACGTGACATTCCATCAGTGCCACTAATGTGTCAATAATCTCAGACTCCATCACCACTCTCAGAAAAAGTTGCTTCCATAAAAATGACAACAGGCAAAATATGGATAATATCAAGTGTGAAAGGAAAAGAAAATAATGGGTCTTTACTTCCAATGAACTACCCTATGCTCAGTCTTCCTCAGGTAAAGAAACAAAGACTAGCTTTTCACAATCAAAATCAAAACCACAAGGAAGGAGGAAAGGACCACAGTGCCTTGTCAGGGTGCGTGATGCTGCAGTTTCTGCCCGTGGATGTGTTGTTCCAACAGGCCGAGTCGGCCCTGTTTTTTTATACCTGATTCCCTTCTTCACAATTCCTTAAAATAGCTACCTGGTTACTCTTTCAAACTACAGTAAAAAGAAATAGTCCCAGACACTATTCGACACTGAAGAAATCACACGTGTCCCTGTTGCTGAGCCCAGCTCAAAGCCTGCAGAAATAGACCGCAAGACGTAAAAACGGAATCATCACGTCTACTCTGTAAGCAACTGTCGAACCACATCATCTGTCCCTCAGCTCTCCCATCTTCCACAAACTTAACCTTCCCTCCTTGGGACCCTCCTCTACCAGAGGCCAGGACCTAGGAAAGACTTAACAAGGCATGAACCCCCCTACTGAAGGGCAGAGGGGTTCACCTCGTTCACCCCAACACTCTCCCTCTCCAGGGTCTCTGCTCCCTGGTGAATGATGATGAATAAGAAGCAAGAGAAAGGAAAAGACATGAAAAAGAGTCAGCAGGGCCAGGTCACGCAGCTCTTACAAAGTGCACAAAACCATCCCAGTCCGTGCACTCCTAAACCAGGGGAATATTCTCTTTTAGGGACGCATGATCAAATCACTGGTTTTCCAGGTGCACCCCAGGCTCAGGGGAAGCATCAGAAGCAGCAGAGGACACTACACTCCCAGTAAAAAGTGGTACCAGACCACCTTTACCTCTCCCTCCATAATTTCTAAGCCTTTCCTTCTCTTGACAGGAAGTTTTTTTTTTTTTTTTTTTCCAAAAAAGGAACTGCAAACAAACAAAACTGATAACACTATCTTAATGAAATCCTGGTTGTCTTCTGGCTACCACCTGTCTTTAGAAAAAAAAAAAAAAAAATACCCAAACTTACTGAGAACAAGGGTTTGTTGTAACTTCACAAAAACGAATGACCCCAGAGCAGTGGGCAGCAAACACAGTCAGCGTGGCTGCCGCTCACTCGCGTCGACCACATGCTTCTTTCCAGAATTCCACTAAATTTCTAAAATCGTCATTTTTCCTGAAATCACGCCTTCCTGGATTAAAAGTACATAAAAGATAACTGAGCTCAATTTTTAAAAATACACATAACATAGCAGTGAAGATACAGACTAGAACCATGCATCCCGTCAGGGAAGACAACCTGACATTTCCTCAAAAGGCCAAATATAAAAGTCCTTTATGACCCGGGAATTCTACTCCTAGGTACATATCCCAAAGAATGAACAGAGATGCCCACAAAAACTCACCCCAAATGTTCACGGCAGCATTCACAATAGCCTGAGGGTAGAAACGAACCTAGTGGAATCCTTTTAATGTGGTATATCCATACAATGAAAAATTACTCAGCAATGAAGGATGGACAAGGCTAGAAGCGCTAAGGGACAGCAGGAGTCACAAAGGAACACACACTGTGCACACCCATGAGTCCATTCACACAGAATGCCCAGGAGACACAGCCCTGTGGTCCCAGACAGAAAGCAGAAGGATGGTTCTCTAGGGTGAGGGAGGGGTTAGGAGTGACTGCTGCTAAGAGTAGAATTTCTTTTTTGAAGTGCCCAAAAATGCTCTGAAACAGACGGTAGTGAGGGCTGTGCAATTTTCACTTCAAAAGGGTGAAGTTGATGAGATGTGAAATCCAATCACAAATAGCAAGGACAAGGAGAAAGAGGGGAGGGAGGCCAGGAGAGAAACAGGGAGGCAGGAGGGGAGAAAATGAATGACAGAGGACAGACTTCCATGAGAACCAGTTCACTGGACGCCTTCAGTTATCCAAAGGCCATCTCCATTCCTGACTGCCTTCATCACATATGTCCAGAAAATCTCAGTTTGTACTAGTCTGTGTTGAGCTTCCATTATATAAACAAAGGGATGTTGGATATTAGTTTTGTCATACATAGGCAACATAATTTCAGAACACATCCAGAAAGCAACTCACACTCCCCAGAAGACCTACACTTTAAATAAACATGAGTTTATTTATTTTACTCACATGCTGTGTGTGTGTGTGTGTGTGGTGCACTTGAGAGTCAGAGGTCAACTCAGCATGTCTTCCTCAAATCTCTCTCCAATCAGGTTTTGAGACAGCATCTCTCCCTGAACATACTAGACCACTGGTCAGTGAGTCCCACGGATCCTCCTGTCTCCACATGATGGTTAGTCTTAATTGTCTACCTGACCCAACATAGAATCATCTGGAAAGGGAGTCTCAAAGAGGGGCTGTCTAGATCAGGTTGGTCTGTGGGAATGTCTCTGGAGGATTATCTTGATTCTTAACTGCTAACTGATATAGAAAGACCCAGCCTACTGTGGGTGGCACCACTCCCTATGTAAGGGATTCTGGACTGTATCATTGTGGACATAGCTGAGTACATGCATGTACTCAGTCTCTCTCTGCTCTTGACTATGGATAAGACCAACTACTTCAAGTTCCTGCTTTGACTTCCAATGCAAAAATAGCCATAACTGGAAGCATGAGCTAAACACACCTTTTCTTCCAGGATATTTTATCACAGCTACGGAATGCTCTCAGTTTGTACTAGTCTGTGTTGAGCTTCCATTATATAAGCAAAGGGATGTTGGATATTAGTTTTGTCATACATAAGCAACATAATTTCAGAACACATCCAGAAAGCAACTCACACTCCCCAGAAGACCTACACTTTAAATAAACACAAGTGCTCACATGCTGTGTGTGTGTGTGTGTGTGTGTGTGTGTGTGTGTGTGTGTGTGTGTGTACTGGTGCAATTGGGGGCCAGAGGTCAGCTCAGCATGAATCATGCCTGCCTCCTAGCACTAGGTACTGAAGTATGCTCCACTGTGCCAGGCTTTTTCATGTGGTGCCTGAAGGTTTGAACGCAGGTCCTCATGCTTACCAAGCTAGCACTTTACCAGCTGAGCTATCTCCCCATCCCTCATGCCTTCTCTAGAATGAGGCATTTCAGTGCTTTGTATACTAATGTCCATACAGGTCTACATCATCCATACTATGGGAACCAGGAGGGGCTGGTTTGACTTGCCTTTGATTCCCTGGCAGTTGGAATAAGACAAACACACCGGATGAGAGGTAAGTGTTCAATTCACTGCCACCCCCCAGTTCTAGCTCAGTACTCCCCAGAATGCACAGAAAAAGCAGGATACCATCTACAACAACTGTGCAGCTCAGAGAGACAAGTCCTGGAAGATTCCAGTATCAGGTCACAGGTATACCTCTAGGTGTCCCCTAGAAGACGGACATCTTCAATTCCATCTCTACTACGCGTAGCTAAGGACAGGTGTCAGTTGCTTCAGACCTCTCTACAGAACATGGGGCCACTTCACTTATGTGATGTGCGGCACGAGCTCACAGGAGAGGGCTTATTCATGTGCTTCTGTGCTGCGGGCCTGCTCTATCCAACAGGACAGTGTCTATATTTGGGGCTTCTTGGGTCACACACATGTGGTTTTCAGCTGCCACACCCCTTAAAATTAACTTTCTTCTGAAAGCCTTGCTAGAGACAAGAAAATGTACCAGTACTAGCCTCATTTAACTAACCACAAACACTGGTTTTTGCCTCTGAACCACCAACATGTCACCACTTTACCTGTCTCCAGCTATGGAGTATTTAAAAATAGCGTAGGCGTTTTAAAAATAACCCATAGGAAAGGGACAAGATAAACAGGACTGAAGGAGTAAGAAACAAATAACAATAGTGTCTGTGTTTGTCACTTGGTACCTGCCAAGATTTGATTTAAATAAACTTATTTTCCTCCTGCCCTGGAATTCATCCTCCTTTCTTCCCATATTCTATCTCTTCTTTGGTTTCACTGAGATTTGGGACAGTCTAACACTTCTGTTTAAAAACACAGGAGCAAGGCCAGTGACATGGTTCTACAGGTGAAGGCACTTGTCACCAAGTCCAACAACTTCAGTTCAATCCCAGGACCCACATGGTGGAAGCAGTGAACCGACACCACAGTCTTCTGACCCCCACCTGAGAGCTGTGGCATTTGCATGAGTGTGCGTGCACACACACACACAAATGGATAAATGTGATCACACATACAAATAAATATGATAATAAAAAATCTTTTAAAAATTAAAAAGTCAGGAGCTGGGAGTGTAGCTGAGTAGACTGTGTATCGCATTTGCGAAACTCTGGTTCCATCCCCAGCACCACAAACATCAACAAAAAGCAAGCATTCTGCTACCAAAAGACTGAGTAGTCCCTGGCTAGCTCTTCACCACTCCCGTATACAGAAATAGACTGCTCAGGGACATGGACATCACCTGCAGCTGGTGGGCACCTAGAAGCAAGGAATGGGGATTCACACAGACAGCCCATCATAAACCAGCAAGGCAGTGAGGTGAGGGGCGGCGTGGGTAACATTTCAAAGAGGAGAACATTTCAGAATACACTAAGGAGCAACAAAGATACTACCAGAAGGCCCTGTGCATCCCTCCCCCGGAGCCCCGTGACATTATCTGTAACGACTGTATTTACCACATGGAGAGTCCCACAATGGTCATACTGGGAACTCAAGGGAACACTCTACTTCAGTATCACCGGATTTTCCCTGGATGTCCTTTTTCTATCTCAGAGCCTCTTCCAAAATATTGTGCCTAGCTGTTGTACCTCCCTAGTTCATTTTCTCAGAACTTTCTTGTTTGATGGCCCTGATAGTTTTAAGAACCACTGGTCAGGTATTTTGTAGATGGTCCCTCAGTTACAGATGTTTGTGGGGATATCATGTTTAGACTGAAGTGCAGTCTCTGTGGTCTGAACACACTCCCTGAATTTCAAACACTGGAAACATGGTCCCACCTGGGTAAGTAGATTACTAAGGAGTTACTGGATGAGTGGCTTGTGAAGGTGCTCTCTCTGGCACCCATGCTCTCCCTCTAGGTGAAGCCCTCTACCAGGTTATAAAGAAGTAAGCAAGCACTCACCAGATGCCACCACATGCACTCATGTCCTGTTGGACTTCTCTTCTCCAGAACCATGAGCTAAATAACCCTTCAGTCTTCATAAACTACCTGGTCTCATGAACTTTATTTTAGCGTTAGAAAATGACCAGATCAGCAGGGTTCTCAATGGTGACTCAGTCCACAAGGTCAAACTACCTGAAGTGAACCTGGCTTTATGACACCTTTACCATGACCCACTAGACAAATTAACCTCCAGGAGCCTCTGTTTCTTTGCCAATGGAAAGGGGAAGAGAAATATAACTAACCTTGCAGGAGCCACGAGGACAAAATAAACAACAGGGAGAATGCAGATGAATGAACAACCAGAGTAGAGAGGCCAACGGTTCCCATGACAACCGGATTCTGAGCCTGAGATGCTGGGCAGCCAGAAGCAACCTGTATCCAATCGAGTGAATTACAACTTGATACCACAGGAACTAATTTGGGAATGTGTTCAGAGTACTGGAGGAGAGGTGTGAGACAGACAGACGAATGGACAGAGAGACAGAGACAGGGAGAGCACACAAGGAGGTAGCCCAAGGAGCAGGCTTAGGGAGCTGAGAGGGCCAAGTCCCCACAGGCAGACAGAAGCCTGGAACTAAAAGGTACCATTTTTTGCAAGTTAGCCAAGTGCCAGTACAGATTGAGACACCCTGTAAATTGGCTTCCACAGCTCTCCTTAATCACCATCCATAAACTATTAACAGCACCACACAACTAAACAATGGAGCTGTTCACCTTTGTCTAGCCCAGGAACAAACAGTCTAAGATATTCAAGCCAAGCTCTGGGAACCACTAAGAACTCAAATCACCCCCTTTACCAAGGAAATGTGGACAAAATTACTTCCACAAACAATACTTTTTTTCAAGTGACATTTATAAGACACACACACCCGGAACAGCCGGGTTGTTCTGAAGGATTCCTTTTTATTTGTATCTCAGTTCAAAGGATCCTTAATCAATCTACACTTGGAGACCCTCAAGGTCTCCAGTGGGATTAGAACATGGGGAAGTGGAGCTTTCAGAGAATGAGTCAACCCGGGGGGGCCACATCTGAGGCCTGACAAACAAGCACGGCCCAAAAGACTCTGAACTCTGGAAGGAAGAAAAGACAGTTCCTCCCAGTTCCCATGGCACATATCAGCCAGGACCATGGTAAGAAGAAATACCAGGCCCAGACCAGAAAGAAGCTGTTGCCCCAGAGAAATACTGGGCCACCCAGAGGTATTCCCAACTGAATGCTAGCAACCCCACGCTTCCCTCCCTGCCTCCTACCCCAGTCAGTCTTCCTAAACCAGGGCAGCAACAATTTAAGCTCCAGCAGAGTCAGGTGAATGAGGGAATGTTGAGAAGCTCCAGCAGATTCAGGTGAATGAGGGAATGTTGAGAAGCTCCAGCAGAGTCAAGCTAGTCAGCTAGTCCCAAGACTCACTGCAAGTGACTGGCCCAGCTACTAGCCCCTTGGCCCACGATACCCTGTCTTCTCTCTCTTTGCTAAAAAGTGGAGCCTTCTTTCCTTCACAGGCCTGATAGAAAGAAACAAGTAAAGTCACCTAATGACTCAGGCCACCATCACCAGCAGCCAGCCAGCAAACTTCCCATAAACTCCACATGACAGAAACAGTCCAGAAGGGAGGCTCTCCTGTCTGTCTTCACAGCAGAATCAAACCATTGTGGAGTCCATAAATGCTGTGGGTCTTTGGTGGTCATGCCATGGCTGGGGGGCCTGGTCGGGTGGGTGAGGCCATGTCTCAAATGAACGAGGCTCCCTTCCCTTAGGGTGTACAAATTCACCAATTCAGTGGTCCTCAAACCTGGCCAGACTGGGAAAGGAAACCCTAGTCTAAACATACAGCACAGGTACAAAGCCACTGATGTAAACATCTGGTCCAAGAGGGGAAAGCATTAGCTCCAAACAAAGCCAAGGAAGTGAGGAAGGGAGGGAAGGAAGAGGAGGAGGAGAAGCCACATAAATATTCTGTCTACAGAATGGAATTCATGGCTCCCGAGGAATTTAGTACAGAATGTTGGTATACACCTCTGCAGTTATAATTTACCCCAATAATTAACATTCATTGCAAACTGAGTTCTTGCTTTGAAATTATTTAGTTGAAAGGTCAGTGTAAAACATGTGATTTAAAAAATATTTTAGAGGGCCAGGCATGACGGTACATGCCTTTAATCCCAGCACTTGGGAGGCAGAGGCAGGTGGATCTCTGTGAGTTCAAAGCCATCCTGGGCTACATAGTGAGTTCCAGGCCAGCTGGAGCTACAGAGAGACTCTGTCTCAAAAAGAACCTTCCCCCCAAAACAGTGTTTTAGAGGGCTGGAGAGATGACTCAGATGTTAACAACAGTTCCTCCTTTTGCAAAGGACCCAAATTTGGTTCCTAGTATCCAGGTTGGGCATCTTATAACCACCTCTAACTCTGGGTCCAGGGGATGCCTTCTGGCCTCCTCAGTACACATGTATATACATAAATAAAAAATTTTAAATACTTCTTTTTTTAAAGAAAAAGTATTTTAGAAGTTCCCAAAGAAGTACACATTTTAACAAAACCGACTTGCCAAATACCATGGTCGGCATGTGCTCTCTACAGTTCATGAGTGGGACCTTTAAGAGGTGTGAGGTCACAAGGGCTGAGCCTCATGAATGAATTGATGATCTTATCTAGGGAGTGGGCTTGTTATCAAATGAAGTTGGTTCCTTCCGCTCCCTCCCTACCCTCCCCCTCCTTTGTCACCCTTGTTCCTCCAGCTATGGGAGGACAAAGCCAGAAGGCATTTGCCAGATGCAGCCTCCTCAACCTGGAATTTCTCAGTCTATAGAACTGCAAGTAGTAAATGTTTAAGTATAGGCAGTCCCAGCCCAGCACAACAAGAACTAAGCAACCAAACATCATTTTCTTACAAAGAGTCAATTTCAGGTGTTCTTTATTAGCCTGACTTAGGGACTCTGAACATACAGAAACACCCATAAAATACCATTAACATCCTACTTTAAAATATCTGCCAATGTGGGGCTGGAGAGAGAGCTCAGTGATTATGAGTGCTGGCTGCTCTTACAGAGGACCTGGGCTCGATTCCCAGTACCTACATGGTGGCTAACAACCATCCTTAACTCCAGTTCCAGGGAACCCAATGCCTTCTTCTGACCTCCACAGGCATTGTACAACATGGGTGGACTTGCATATATGCAGACAATACACTCATTCACATTAATGTGTGTGTGCGCGCGTGCACAATGTGTCCACAAATTGCCAGAAGCAAGAATCTCTACATGGACCCATGCAAATCAGGGTTTAGACCTTTAACCTCAACTGTCTATTTGACAAGGACTCTTCCACAAAATTCATGCTACTCTCTCATTCACATCAAAAGGGTAGAAGACTTCTTACAGCACACAATCTAAACATCTTTGTTTTCCAGACAAATGTCCCAGAGATTTGCCAAAAGACAATACCATCTACAGAAACACCCACTCCTCTCCACATTCCATTTATAGGCTACACTGACAGCTCTTCCAGGGCATGTGTCTTGGGTTAGAAGATCTAACATCGTTTTGAACAGCAGAGTCAACAGGGTTCAGACTCTCCATTTGATCAAAAGGAACAAAGGTCCCTACCGAGGTCGGTTTAAAATGCAGGTTTATCAGCATATCTATAATGCCATATAGCTCAGTCTGCAAAGTGCAAGCAAAAGGCCCTGACTTCAGGTCTCTAGCACCCACACACAAAGCTGGGCATAGCGATGCAAGCTTGTAGTGTTAGGGAGGCAGACTGGCGGATCCCTGGGGCTTGCTGCATAGTCAATCTAACCATTTAGTGACCTGATTCAGTGACAGACCCTGTCTAAAAAGTAATGCAGAGGGGCTGGAGAGATGGCTCAGCAGTTAAGAGCACTGGCTGCTCTTGCAGAGGACCCAGGTTCAATTTCCAGCACCTACATGGCGGCTAACAACTGTCCATAACTCCAGTTCTAGGGGAACCTGACACCCTCTTCTGACCTACATGGGCACAACATGACACAGGTGTACTTAAATACATGCAGGCAACACACTCATACACATAAAATAAAAATAATAAAATAATAATGAAGGGAAGCAACTGAGGCGGACACTCCTCAGTTATGCAAACCCACAAGTACCTACAGGAGCACTACAGACACTCAAAAAACTCAAAAATTAAATTAAAACTAAAATTCAGGCACATTATAGAAAAACCTGCAACAGCAAATACGACCCAGGCAGCTAGAATCAGAACCTTCATCACCAGCTCACCAAATGCTGTGAGCATGTGAAGAGTCCCTGATCTCAGAAACTGGCCTTGTTCTGAAATCGTAGCCTACAGCATGGCACCCACCTGCGGTCGGTAGTCACAGATGGGAGATACGCAGAAGTCCTCTAGGATGCACTGCAGGCAGGCAAGAGCAGCAGCAGCCAGACTCCAGAGAAACGGCTCTCAGGAGCTTGGGTTTAGTGGTCACCAGTTCCACAGAAACCTTTCTCATCAGCGATCAAATTGACAGCTCTAGCCAGAAACAGAATGCTTTTATAAAGACAGGTTCTCACTCTGCAGCCCAGGCTGGCCTGGAACTCTATGTAGACCAAGCTGGCCTGTCTCTACAGTCTCTGCTGGGATTAAAGATGTACTCCTCCACATCTGGTAATGCATATGATTTTTAAATGTCCCAGGAGTCATATTTTAAAAAAGGAAACAAAAGCCTAGAGAGACGACACCTTTCTGTTTGTTTGTCCCCATTTTGGGGAACACATCTACAAATTTCTCCAGGGGCAACAGGCAAAAGTAGACATTACTACTCCCGGGTCACCTGCCTTTTCTTTAGCTCAACATTCTCCAGGGAGAGAAGCAGAAAAATCTTTTTCTTTACCTCTGAAGTAGTAAACGAATTCGATGAATTCAGATTGCTGGGGCAATGTGAACTCTCCACGTCCAGCACAGGGGACTGACCAGCACTGGAACACTTAACGCTTACGCTGCTGGACATTACTGACTATCAGAGAAGAAAAGCATGTGTCCACTATGGCCCAAAGTGCACAGAAAGTCCACGCAGAGCTTTCCACTCTCGAGCTTTGCCGGAGCCCGCCGGCAGAAATCAGCCCATACCCAAAGCGGGGAGTGAGGATGAGAAAATGTAGAGATGAGAGAGAGAGAGAGAGAGAGAGAGAGAGAGAGAACAGAACAGACTCTGGAGGGCTGTCACACTGAAGCAGCTTGCCTTTATTAAGTCCCCCCTATTTATACTGTAAGGTGAGCAAAACAATACTAACACAGGCAAAATAACTCAAGATATGATTGGCTTCCTTCAAAGATCTTCATGTGACCTCAGTCTTAGGTGAAAAATAAACTTCTCCTCAGATGTAAATCATTTTGCCTAATGAAAACTCCTGCTTCCAACAGCACTTCTGTGCACGAGATTGACTTCTGCCTAACCCAAAACTAGGGCATAGTTCAAGGCAGGCACATGGCCCTCGACAGAGCTTTTAACTGCACACTGTAGCTCACTGTCCAAGTTGCTAGTGGTCCAAGGCTAAGACAAATACAACTGGACCATTAATTCCACAGTAATTCCACAGGGCTTTCACCTCAGCACTGGCCTCTCCACCTCCCAACCAGGTCCAGAGATATTTAATGTACTGAGGGAGGGAGGAGGCCTAAGGTGAGTATGTCTCCAAGTATAGTTTCTGGGGGGGTTACAAGTCAGAAGAAACAGAAGAAAACAAAACCCAACACTCTGGAACCTAGAATATGGCTGATCTGAAAGCTGAATGCACTAAAGCTTGTATATCTCCCTCCCCCTCAAACACGTAGCAAGGAAGCAGGCAGCTTCGACAGGAACTCAGCTTTTCAAAAGCCAGAGGACTGTGTCATCTGATGATGAGGGCCCCAGCCAGACCAACTGTTCTCCACAACTTCCTGTGTCTAATTCCCCCAGTGCTATGCATCTGTAATCCATGCCACATCCACACCCTGGTACTCTCTGACTGACAGCCTTCCTTTTTCCAATTTTAAATTATGTGGAGTTTTTGAAACAGGATCTCACTCTGTAGCCCTGGCTGGCCTGAAACTCAGTATGTTGTCCTGGCTGGCCTCAAACTTCAAACTCATAGAGTGATACTCCCTTTTTAAAGTCTTTTCAGAGACTGGTAAAATGACTCAGTGGTTAAGAGCACTAGCTGATCTTGCAAAGGACCTGGGTTTGGTTCCCAGCACCCACCTAGTTGCTAACAACCATCTGTAACTCCAGTTCCAGAGGATTAGAGGCCTTCTGATCTCTATAGGTATAGCACAAATGTCATGCTACATACATGCAGATAAAAACACTCATATACATAAAATAGGAAGGAAGGATGGAAGGGAGGGAGGGAGAAGGAGGGAGGCGAGACGGGGGGGAGGGAAGGAGGGAGGATAGGAGCAGAGAGGGAGGGAGGGAGGGAGGGAGGGAGGGAGAGAGGGAGGGATGGGTAGCGCTTTTTTGTAGTCTGGCCCCTTGTGGGCCCCTCCCACTTCTCAGGCACCTCCCCTCTCTTTCCCACCCCAGGTTTCACTCAAGCCGACCTTTTTTTTTCCCCAGCCTGCAACTGGGCCTCTGCATGCTGCTCTGCCAACATGTCTACGTACCCCTAGGCCTGGGCACGGAAATCTCATCCCTTCCTGAAAGCCCTCCCATCACCTAAGTCACCTGACCCTGTTAAACCTACTTCCTAAACCTTTGTTCCCTGATGGAGAGATAAGTGTGCAAATAACTAAATGAACACCAAAACAGCCCTTTCAGGGGTTCATGCCTCCATCCTGACTCAGCGTGATGCCTGGTACTAGGAAGACACGGTGGAGAGGAGGACAGGGGAAAGGATGATTTACTGCAAATCCAAGAACACAGTGGGTCTAAGTCACCCACACTGCCTCCTGGCCAGATGAGTATTTATCTTTGAAGGCTAAGTCCTATCCACAATGACCTTGATCTTGGCGTTCCATTCTCCTGTCTGAGCTCCTAGAGGGGTAAAGAGACTCACCTATTTTCTAAGGTTCAATACCATAAAAATGATAAGAATATCCTTGAGTTACCTGCTAAGGCCTGTGGTTTCTCATGAATGAGATTCCTGCCTGACCTTCAGGACCCAGAGGTACCATCTGAATCATTAGTGTGCTGTCCCTAGGGAAACCCAGATGTCATTCCTAGGCAGAATGAATACATCCTGGGCTGCTGCCTTTCCTGGCAGTCTGAGCCAGACCATCATGAACCATGTTTTCCACATGGGCATGAGTTCACTGAAAATGACTGATCTGAAAAGCTGTTTGCTTTTTCAGCCTACAGGGAGGCATGCAGGCATATTTTCCATAACTTTACCCCGCTGTTCTATTTCTTTCATGCGTCTCAAGGTATGTTCTTACATTTTAGCAATTTGGGGGGGCCTGGAGAACCACCACCTAAAATTCCAAACATGTTCATTCACTATACAAATATTTATTTAGCCCTTATGACTGGTCAGACACTGGGCCACAATCAAGGACACAGAATTCAATGGCACAGACATGGCATTCAGAACCCCACAGCCCAAGCTGTGATTCCCCCATTGACTGGGTGACTTTGGAGAATAACATTAACAGAGGCAGACCCAATGACCACTAGCCTGAGCACTTCACATGTACTATGTCCTTCGTTTATTTATTTATTTGAGCTAGGGTCTCACCAGGTAGCACTGCTTAGGTAGAGCAGGCTAGCCTCAAACCCACAGACATCCACCTGCCTCTGCCTCCTGAGTGCTGGGATTAAAGACAGGTCCACTGACTTCCTTAACTCTTACAACACTCAGTGTTACAAACATACATTCATTTTACAGGTGTGAGAAACGAGGCAGAGAAGTTCAAAAACCTACCCAGGGTTGCAGAGCTAAGGTAGAACAGGTCTGGGTTTCCTTCTCTTTTTTCTTTTTTTGAAACAAGCTTTATTGATATTTAATTTGCATACCTTAAAATGAATGGAGGCCAGGTAGACCCAGGCTTACAACTATACAGTATCTTACAGTATCTCTCCACATGCTTGTTGGCTCTTAGCTTCCAGAAGCCAGTTTCCTAGAGCAGTTAAGAGGTCTGGTGAGGTAATAAATAAGAGCAGATTATGATAGCCCAGGGCCTGGCACAGAGGACTGTTTGAAATGTCTGCTATCAATGACTTTAATCTAATTAGAAATGATTTAAAAAAAAGTAGCCGCTACAAAGTGCAGAGGAGAGAGCAATGTCACAAGTGCAGCTCTATCACAAAAGGGCATCGTGCTTAAAAAAGAGTGAGGTCCCACGTCCCAGAAGCTGACAGATTTGAAATGATGGGCCAGGGCCATTGCTGAGTCCTGCATGTATGACACACAGCAGGAGAAAATGGATCTTTCATGCTGTAGGGAACACACAGTCTCTTTTCTGGAGACAAGGTGAGGATCTGTAGGCTAATCAGCACACACTGGCTTTCAAACCCTCCATGGGAAACGTCTCCGAGAAGGATCACTCAGCCTCCCACATTTGTCTGGTCACATGTGAAAGCTAATTGTTGCCGCTGAGGGTGCAGACATCCTTAGTGATCTTGAAGCCCTCCTCTCCCAGGCCATGGCTGCTGTGAGAGCCTGTCCTCAGAGTCAGGCCCCTAGATCTGGCTAAGACAGAGCACGAGACGGCTGGAGTAAGGAGGAAATCAAAGGAATACAAAGAAATGTTTGCTCAAACATGTGGCCAGCAGCTCTCCCAGCAACCAGAGTCACCTCATGAAACCCAACATTTGCCTTGATGCAAGAACAGCCTCTTGCATGAAGTTATACATACTGTGGGTTGTTCTGTAAGATGATGTCTGTGTCACCGTGCACACATGTCCTAACATGAAACATTTTAGAACTGACCCACCAGCACTTGCCATATGGTTGTGCTAAGGGTTGTGCTAATGGCAGCATGGACTGTCTTGGTGAGGAATTACCTCTCCCTACCTGGTCCTTTAATCCCAGGAGAACCCACCGGCATCTCTTTTCAGTGTACAGTATTGAGGGATGGTCCTTTTGTCCATCCTGGTGCCTTCCAAGTCTGCCTCTGGCATGGGGGCCATCAGGGCCTGCACTTAGCAGTGCAGTAGTAGCCTTCAGGTCTATTAGTGGCTGTGTGTCTTGTACGTGAGACTTCATCACCTTTGTGAAAAAAGCCCAGTCCGAGAAACCGTGTTTTCTGGCAGGGGCGACACAGGCCCAGCCTAGAATAGTAGTGCTTTTCTTGTTTTCTTTGTTTGATGTGGAAGATATGACACAGGAAATTGGACTCAGTGGTTGCTGGATCGTTGGCCCTACTCAGTCATTGCGTTGTTAACAAGATCCTCTTAAGTAGCTGCTGTCATCCATACATTGTGTGTGGGTAACACATGGTAATTCTGTGTGTGAAAACTCCACACGGACGTCCAATGTCTTTGAAATCTTGGTTCATGTTAGCAGAGATTTATTTTCTGAGGCAAGCAGCAACGGAAACGCTTGGTGCCATTGGATTCTTAAAAGCCATAAAATATATTTAAATGTGTGTAAGCATCTTTTTGTTTGGTAGACCTTAGAATGGAACTTTCTAGTTCTATAGTGCTTATTTATCAGTGGAGGTCTTTGCTCTGGAAGACAAGCCCTGTGTGTTTCTGGTCCTGAGTTTCAGTGCAGCTATGCTAAGAAACATGGGAAACTTCCAGAATGGAGCTTCCAGGAAGGAATCGAGGAAAAGGAAAGGAAAGGAGGATGAGGGAAGCATAGCATAGGTCCACGTGACTTCCTAGTTCTGAGGCTTTGGTTTTACTGAGAAATGTAGGATCAAAATGTATCTCCAGGGCTGGGAAGACAGCTTGGTGTAGTGTGCTAAGGCACAGGACCTCAGTTGAATCCCCAGAACTCATATTCTAAAAAATCCCATGCTTTCTGGCACGTGCTTGTACGCCTAGGGCCAGGGAGGGGGACATGGAGATTGCTGGGATTGCTGGGGCTCGAGGGCCAGCCCAGCCAATAGGGCAGATTCCAAGCCAGCAAGAGACCCCGTCTCAAAACCAACCAACCAACCACTTTTTTTTTTAAAGGTGAAATGGCACAGGCCTTTAATCCCAGCACTTAGGGGCAGAGACAGGTAGATCTCTGATCTCTGTTGAGTTCCAGGTCAGCCTGGTCTACATAGCAAGTTTGAAGTCAGCTGGGACTACTTAGTGAGACCCTGTCTCAAAAACAAAAGGTGGAGAGTGCCTGAGGAACTATAACCAAAGTTGTCCCACTGAATCCACACACATGCATATGAACAAGGACACACAGACACACACACACACACACACACAAAAATATATCTCCACTATCTATACCAACAGCACAGTGATGATACTTAAAACACACACACACACACACACACACACACACACACACACACACATACACACACACACCCTGACAACAACAACTAATCAGTGATGTTTTGAAAGGGACTGACTTTCACATGGTTGTTACAAGGTGCCATGAAACTTCTATGCAAATGCTCACAGCCGTCCCCTAGAGTAAATGAGCTCTCAGTTGTGTAATTGAGAGGGATACTGTACATGATACTGTAATTAGTAGAGGGACTGGAGAGATGGCTCAGTGGTTAAGAGCATTTGCTGCTCTTGCAGAGGGCCAGAGTTCATCAGTTCCCAGCACTCACATTAGGGTGCTTAAAACTGCCTGAAACTCTATCTGATACCTTTGACCTCGCAGGCCACTGAACACATGTGCACATACCAACACACAGATACCCACATATAAACATAATTAAAAGTAAGATCTCTTTTAAAAAGAAATATTAGTAGTAATAACTGAAATAACCATATCCAGGTCCTTTTCGGGACTTACTGTGTCTGACACTCCTCTAAGAACTACACAGGCATTCATTACTTCATTCCCTATCTATGGGTTAGGAGTAGTTCTAAGCATCAGGCACAGAGTAGAGTGCAGCTTGCTGAAGTCACACACCTGGCATTATCAGGACCCATGTCAACACAGAAACTAAGCACCCTGATTCTGGTGCTTCCAGAACCTTCTCATGTGGATGACACTCCATCTGAGGTACTCAGTCACTGCTGAAAGAATCAAAATGACAAAATTCTTCATGAGACAGGCAAGCCTCCAAACCCACATAGCTGGAAGAGCAGAAAGGGAGGAGGGAGGAGGGAAGGCGGGGGAGGGAGACCACAAACTCTTAAAATAGAAAATATAGCATTTCCCTCCCTTCAAAAGGCTATCCAGTTTCTGTCCATGGATTACCCAAGTAAAACACAGAGAATAAGCCAAAAATCCAGACAACACAGGGATCCATTCCAGAAGTGCAGAAATTTAACCAGCATCCAAGCAGTTTCACAAACAGAGTAAACACAGTTTGGAAGCAAGCTAAAACTAACTCAAAATATCAGGCATTCCATTCTTTTGCCAAAATGTGGAAGTGTCACTTTTCACTATCCCAGGACTACAAACTCTAGCCAAATATTGTTTGGCTCACTCACCAGCACCTTTTGTGTTACTAGCCAACATTATTCAAATTGGGACATTTCACAGAAGTCTAGCTTTCTGGTGACTCCTTAAAAACTAGAAGGCCTGGCAACACCAAGCCCTAATTCTCCCAGATCTGTTTGTCACAGTCCTCACTGCTCCAAACATAGCCTGTCTCATCTCATTCACCTTTCTGGGCTGTTGACTCTGACTGGGCCAAGAGATATCTGCTTTTATATAGTGCTTTATATATTCCCAGGTGGCCTTACCACAGGTTTTAGAAAGGCATTGTTTCGTGTATAATACCTCCATTCAGAGGAAGGTTTTAAAGGCAAGTGTTTCAGTTATTTAATGGACTTGTCAAGCAGTGCTTTTAATTAAACTTGGCTCAAATCAAAAGGGAAGTGAGTATGAATGCGGGCCAGTCTTGGGTATAGGACACTGCGTCATACCTTAATTCTGACCAAACGGCAGGATAAACTCCTTTGCAAAAGTCATCTTTGAGCCACCCACATAAGTGTTCTATTTCTAGTGCCAAGGGTTAAAGCTTCCAGACACCGTTCATCTACCACCCTGCCCCCACCATGTGCAGGGCATGGGCATGCGCACGTGTGCATACACACACACACACACACACAGAGGCATGCATGCATGCATGCATGCTCCATATCCCCTCAATATTGAATTTCAGCCTTTCTGTTAGTTTGGTTTGTGATGATTCCCGAGCTATAGGCATGTTTCTGGATACCTGCCAACGACACGAGGAAATTGTTTATTCTTCAAGAAAAGATAGACGAGGGGGGGAGTGTAGCTTACTTTGGTTTTTATAAAGTTTTCCAGAAAAAAGAGTTGGCACAAATATTTTATTTGTTTTGTGTGTGAGTGTATGGCCTACATGTAAGTCCACCTCTGTCATGCAATGCCTTTGGAGATCAGAAGAGGATGCTGGATTCCCAGGAACCGGAACTATGGATGGTTGTTAGCTGCCATGTGGGTGCTGGGAATCAAACCCAGGTCCTCTGCAAGAGCAGCCTGAGCCATCTCTCCAGGCCTCTTCCTTCTTTTGTGATGACCATCAGATCCCATTGTAAATGGTGTCCCTCTCCCAGTTAAGAAGCAAACCATTTCACACTCTGCAAGTACAGGAGCTAAAGCCCACTGCCTCAGAAAGGCACACCAAACTCTGGTTAGTCTCTTGAAACTCTTACCAATTTATCTTAAAATTGTTAATTTGGGCGTGCTGGGGAGAAGGCTCAGAGGGTAAGTGCTTGCTGTGCAAGCATAAGAATCCGAAGCTGCAGAGTAGCAGAAGAGCGGGAATAATCCCGGTCATGTGAGTGCCCACACCTCTCACAGGAGTCTTAGTTAAGGCAGGACAGAGTACAACACTCTTAGTGAGCCTGGGCCCGTCCCAGGACACTGACTTCCATGGCCAAGTGGATCAGGAAGGCCAAGGAACACTAGCTACTGGCAAACGAGCAGAGGCTAATGTTCCAGTGAGGTCCTGGGGCTGAGCCAATTGTTGAAGATGGTGCTCTTGCTAGAGTACCAATGGGAAACTAGGCAGAGAACATGGTGCTTTACCTGACGTGTCTGGCAGGGGCTGACACGCCTACCCACTGCCTGCTGATTCGGCTGACCCATGCTGGCCACCTGCCAGCCCATGTAGTCCACCCTGGGAACAGCATCTCTCGGAGGAAAACCTAACGGGTAGGTCTGTGTCAGACAAGTAGACAGCTAACAGGCAAATCTACATGTGCCAGAACCATCATGTCTTAAGGCCAGTGAGGTCCAAAAGCAAGGCCCAGCTACAAAACTGTGAATTCTGCAGACCTATTCTCTCTGCTGAGTCCACTATTTTTTTTCCTGTTTATAAATTTCCTAGTCTCGGATATTTGAGGAATTATTAGACAAAATACAGCCTCAGTTGGGAACCCAAGCCATGAAAATAACCTTGAAATAGAATTGCTGGCTGGAGTGGGATCCTACGGCACTAGGAAAAGCCCCAAACTGTGAGGGCGTGCTGCTAGTTCTTGGGACTGGCAATGCAGCTGACCAGGAGCACTTAAAGAAATGAACACACAACTGGACAGCCAAAAATTTGAAATTCCAGCGAACTGTGAGACGTGACAAAGAATTTAAACTCTCTAAATCACAGGTTGTTCAACTCCCGTAGGATTAACAATAGTGCCCAAAACACAGGGACTCGATGAGAGACCGAATATAAAGGACTTAGGGCGCAGAATGGCACCAAACAATTCCACAGTAATGTCTGTTGTTACTGTTCCTGTTATTTATTAAGAGGAGTCTAGTTTCCAATCAATTTGAGGGACTTTCCAAGGTGTATGGCATCATCAACAGAACTCACCCAGTGTTCCCAGCTGCTCTTCATCACGCGGTAACTCAGGGGATGAACATCCTCCAAGCTGCCAGCACCTCCTTAGTCTCAGAGCCCCCCAGAGGTCCCTGAATCACGCTGCTTTCCCCCAACAGAGGTCTTTACAAGTGGTGATCTCTGAAGCAGAGAAATCACCATACTCCTGCTCACTACCACTAATCTGGATCAGCACAGCTCATGAATGAATGAATGAACGAATGAATGTGTGTGCCCTTTACTGGCTGAACTGCTTGATCTCCTGCGTGTTAAGTCCCAGGCTGGGGGAGGATATCCAGGACATGACCATCCTAACATGCCCAGATTTCCATCATGAACTATTTCCAGAGACCTGAGTCCATACTGGGTGGGCCAACATTCCACATATCATCCACCTGGTAGATTCATTTTGATTCAAAAGATACAAGTTGACTCTTGGTCTGACAGATTTAAATACCCCACTTGGATACTGTACTTCCAAGGAGTCTTTTAGTTAAATTACATCTGTTGTAGCTTGAATATAAAAAGTCCTCCATAGACTCATGTGTTTGAACACAAGTCTCAGCGGGTAGTGCTGTTTGGGAAGGTTATGGAACCTTTAGGAGGTGGAGCCCTGCTGGAGGAAGCGCATCCCTGGGGTGGACTTTGGGGTTTATAGCCTGTCCCATTTGCTGTTCTCTCTGCTTCCTGAGTGCAGAGGCAATGTGATGGCCAGCTTCCCGCTTCGACAGCCTGCGGTCACGCCTTCACTGACATTTTGGGGCTCTCTCCCTCTGGAATTTAAGTAAAACAAACAAACAACCTTTTCTCCTTTAGGTTGTTTACCTCAGGGTCTTTTATCACAGCAACAAAAGAGAAATTCATACAATATAAGAACAATAAGCATCAAATATGTGATACTGAAGTTTATCTAGAAAGATATCTAATTTACAGCATTTTCCAAGTTGATAAACTTTCAACTGGGGGTTGGAGAGTTAGCTCAGCAGTTAAGAGCACTGGCTGCTCTTGCAGAGGACTCAGGTTCCATTCCCAGCACCCATATAGCGGCTAACAGCCATCTATAACTCCAGTTCTAGGAGAACTGCCACTCTCTTCTGACCTCCGTGAGCATGACACCTGGTGCACTTACATACAAGCAGGCAATACACTCGTACACATAAAATAAAAACAATACATTAAAAAAAATTCAGTTGCGAACTGGAAAGACGGCTCAGCAGTTAAGAGTGTTTACTCCTCCTCTTCCAAAGGACCTGAGTTCCAATCCTAGCACTTACATGAGACAGCTCACAACTGCCTGTAACTTCAGCTCTAGGGATTTAATGCTCTCTTCCAGCCTCAATAAGTACATGGAGACATGTACACATACTCACAAATATATAACTGAAAAAAAAAATTCAAAAAGAATCTAAGGGCTGGAGAGTTGGCTCATTAGTTGGTTAAGACACTGAAGCTCTTGCAAAGGACTTGGGTTCGATTCCCAGCACCCACATGGCAGCTAACAACCATCTATAACTCCAGTTCCAGGGGATCCAAGGCCCTCTTCTGATGTCCACAGTCACCTCACGACACAGACGCACTCACACACATGCAGGCAAAACACTCAAACACATAAAGTAAAAATGAAATTTTTTTTAATCAAATTAAATTACTGTCTTTTTATTTACCTCCTGTCAGAGAAAAATCAGATGCAGATAAGCACGGAAAGAATTTGCTGCTAATCCACTTCGAGAGAGATTTCAACTTAGTTTTCCTCCTGCCTAAAGATGTGATGAGAGCAGTTACAGGTGTGTGAACTTAGGAGGCGTCTTCCATGTATTTTCTGCAAATAAGAGTGTGACTCTGCTGCCTACAGTGATTCATGACTGTGGTTGGCAATAAAACAAAGCGCCTGGTGAAAATGGAGCCGAAGAAAAAAATCACACACTCATCATAACTGGGAAATGGAAGAGAAAGGTGCGGGCCTGGCAGCAAAGGGTCTCTGCTGGAAGAGAAAGGTGTGGGCCTGCCAGCAAAGGTTCTCTGGCCACATTTAACGTGGCCACCTCTTACATGATCAGTGTTGGTAACCCGAGCACTTGTTAATTACCTTCTGCGATCAAATGGCCCAAAGAGACCCAGTAAGTATATGGGAGCTTGCTGGTGCTGGGCAGTGCCAGCCTTCATCTATCTCAGAATACACAAAGCAGATTGCTCTGTGCCCAAACTTGTCTTCAAGATGCAGATAAAATGACCGTATATCTCAACTACTCATGAATATCACAAAAATATCAATCACAAAGATACTTAAGATAACCATAGATCCAGATACATATGAAATCACAGTAAGTAGGGTAGAGATATTCTTGGAAACTTGCCTCTGAGCAGAATTCCAACATATGTCTATTAACCAGTTGCCACCACCACAAAAACAAGCAGCTTTTGTGCTGTTGTTCTATCTGAGTTGAAAACTGTTCCCTATTCCACCGGATGCTGGCAAAAATAGGGAATTCTCCTTAGGCATGTCTCACAGGACCAGTCTCCTCTCTGCAGAGAAGAAAATGTATGCACATGACCTCTACCTTCACCTGTAGGATGTGCATAAGCCCCAGAAGAATTCAGAATGCACAGTCGGCCCCATGAGCCCACATCTTGATTCTTCCCTTTCACAGCCATGTCAGTGTCTCTGTTCTCCTATGTGAAATGGAGATGAGAGATACACCTACTTCATAGGATGCCTAGGCAGCTTACATGAATTCACACGTAAGGAACTCGGCAAAGCCCCAGCCCATAGTAAGCAATCAAGAAGACTGAATTAACCAAGTGAGGTGATACAAACCTGCAATCCCAGCTCTTGGGGTTCTATGACAGGAGAATGGGGAGGTTAAGGCCAGCTTAGCTACAAATGCAGACCCTGTCCCAAAAACACAAACCAGGAGCCAGAAAGCACCTCCTGCCAAGCTTGACAACCTGAGTTTGATCCTCAGGACCTGCATGAAAGGTGTGAACCAACTCCTGCCAACTGTCCTCCATATGTGCACATGCAGCACAGCACGGCGCCCATGAGCCCTCCTTGCCCACATAATAAATGCAATATAATGAAAAGAACCCCCCCCCCAGTCAGGTGTGGTAGCACATGCCTATAACTCAGGAGGCTGAGACAGGAGGATTGTCATGAGTCTGAGGACAGCCAAGGCTACATAATCCTGACAGAAATTCTGTCTTGAGAAAAACTAAAACAAAAACTTGGATTACAGAAAATGCAGAGTCAATGACACTGCACCACACAAACCATGAAGAACTCACCCAAATCCTGTGGCTGAGTCATAGTACATAGCTATGACACAAAAAAGAAAAAAGAAATTTTAATTTAGGAAAAAAAATGTGTTTTGGAGGCTACGAAGATGACTCAGTGGATAAAGAACCTGTCACACAAACATGAGGACCAGAGTCTAGAGAACCACATCAGTGTTGTCAGGTGTAACGGCCACCTGCAGCCAAAGTACTTACAGGGCAGACACAGAGGATACCCAGGCAAGAGGGCCGGTACTTGGGAGGTGGAGGCAAGATGATCAGGAGTTCAAGGTCATTCTCAGCTACACAGCAAGTCTGAGGCCAGCCTGGGTTACATGAGATCTTGGGGAGGGAGAAAGAAGGGGTGGGGAGATGCTTTGGCTTATGTAAGAGAACCTAAGTGGATGCTGTTTTCAGAACTAATATACAGTTAACCTACCAAATCTGCCTGAAGGCAGAAGGAAATTGCTACAGCTGAAAATCTGTATCGCCATGAGAAACAGCAGAGACTTTGAGTGATTCTCAGGGTCTGAAGAAAACTAATGCCAAGATTTACAGTGTGCACCTGAACTTCATAACCTTGAGGCTGAACTTCGCACCAACTTTTGAGGCAACCCCTAATGTGCAAACCTTTTGAAAATAATTCTTATGATAGTCAAAACAGCATTCTGATGACCCTATTCTAACAAGTCAAGTACGTGTGAGACAGTGGGGAGGAGCTATCAAACTTTTATCTTCTCAGGAAAGTACAAACAGCACAAAGAGCTGCGTACAAAGATTGTGTCTCTATAGCAAGTGCCAAGTTCACTAGATTTGAGTAAGAGTAACTGTTGCTATGGCCTTGGTAAGAGACTTCCCATGCCAGCAGCTCTAACTGCCTCAGCAGGAACCATGAATCTACGTTTGCATATGTGTAGATGTGACATACATAGTCACCCTTCTATCCTCAGATGCTGCCTGAAGATTCAACTCAGAGCAACATAATTTAATGATTACTTACATAACACACCTTATAAACAGGATGATATGTGCAGGTTATATTCAGATATGATGCCATTTCATATACAGGACTTGAGCACCATGGATCTCAGTGTCCAACAGGGGACCCTACAACCAGTCTCTCACACATACCAAGGGACAACTGTTCGTGTATTAAACTCATCGTACAGACACACTTAGGAAAGGCCTCATCTTTATACGCGTAGTACCAGCTCACCTGCCTGCCACCGAACACATCAATACACACAAGTCGGGGGGACGACTAGCAGCAAGTGGATGCTTTTTATGCCAAACAGGACTGACCCAGAAAGAAAATTAGTACGTAGGGAAATCCTCTGCCTTGACTTTGACATACAACCTCGGTGGCGAGAACAGAATACAGGGTGTCTCCCCGGGGCCCAGGGCCAATCTCAGTAGAGTGTAATTAGAGGGAGGAGGAAGCAGGATGAGGGGCCTTGGTGGAGACTACACGGCAAGCTGGCTCAGGAACAAGCAGGAAGGGTGAAGGCAGGTCAGAGTCCCCGGACTGGAAAAGATGGGGACGGCCACATCACCAGTGAGTCGGAGGCTCTCACCTGGGGGACAGAACCAACCCCAAAGTTGCCCTGTGATCTCCACAGGCATACCATGGCACATGTGCACCCACCCACACATGACGTATATACTAAAAATAATAATTTTTAAGTTAAAAATAAATTTAAAAATTTGAAAAGTGAAGCTGGAGAGATGGCTCAGCAGTTAAGAGCAGTGGCTGCTCCTGCAGAGGACCTGGGTTCGATACCCCGTGCCTACATGGTAGCTCCAAGTTCAGGGGAACATACAGTGCCCTTATATATATGCAGGCAAGACACTCATACACAGGGGGCTGGAGTGGTCACAGGGGGCTGGAGTGGTCACAGGGGGTAAGAGTGATCACAGGGGGTTGGAGTAGTCACAGGGGGCTGGAGTGGTCTCCAGGTTGAAGAAGGGGGGAGAGAAGGAAGATGCACACAGAGCAGCATGAGGGACTGCAGTATGTGGAGATGGACTACACACGCAGCAGCACTACTTAGAACCACTCGTAGAAACATGCACACACAAATGAGTGTGTACATCTTGAGTAAGAGCTCCAGCCTACAGGAATGTCACTTTTGATACTGAAGTAGTATTTGTTATATAAGCGGTCCTCACTGGGTGACAGGTAAAGAGAAAGGACCTTCTGTACTTTTAGGCAGTTTTTGTTTTTATAATGTTTAATAGTGCTAGAGATTGAACCCAGAGCCTTGCAAGCATTCTACCACTGGGCTATATTCCTGGCCATTTGGTAACACACATACACACACACACACACACACACACACACACACACACACACACACACACATGATACCAAATATAAAACATACAAGGAGAAGGCAACTTACCATAGCATAACTCTGGGATTCTGTGGGAAGATATGCCCCTCTTTTTTTCACAGAGAGAACAACTGTCAGTTTATTTACTCAGCATAATCAATACTTCTCTAAAGCTTGAGGAAGGGAGTAACAGAGCACTTGGGTTAAAGGAACCCATGTAGGGGACAGTAGGAAACCGAGGGCAGAGGCCCAGCTGTCTGGGAATGTCCAGGATGACAAATGTACCCAATATAAATGCTGACACCTGAGGGCATGACTCTAATCACACACAGAATAAAAATGGAGCACAGGTGTGGTTCATATTGCCCAAAGCGGTGAGAAGTAGTTAGGAAAGAGTCGCTGAATGGGCTCAACCTACAGCAGGACAGAGAGACGTAGCCCAGGGTGCTCCAAATAGAACCATTCCCCTCACACCGTATCTGGGACATGTGGCTGTCACGGCCAAGGGATTTGGGATAACTGTCACCTAGTGATTAAGAAAGGTCAGAAGGAGGCTCAAAACCCTAGAATACACGGGGCAGTCCCCTACAACAAGACTGATTTGGTCTAAAATGCCAATGGTGCCAGGGTTGAAAAGAGCTTCCAAGTGGGTACACTTGACTAAGCCCAGAAATCTGAGGCTGGAGAACAGTAGAGGGCCCTGAGCTCCGGGTTGTAGCAGTCACTCCTCTGACCACCACAGCAGTTAATGCACCCAGTCCAGGGGTCTGCTTTGATTTCTGGGAACAGTTAACTCAAGTTACCCATACAGGTGAGTTCCAAGAGCCTCTGCTCTTTTCTGCAAGAGCTAGATGGCCACAGTTTCTTCAACCTCCTGGGTCCCCAGAAGCAAGCCAACAGTGTTAGAGGAGGGGCAAGTCTCTGAGCGCTCAACACTGTTATTCCAAAGTCCAGGAAAGACTTCCTGAGTCACAGATAATAAGCTTGAACACACATACACACATACACACTCACCCAATGTTGCTCAAGTCTTCAATTTAGAACAACCACCACATAGCCATGATTAACTCCCAAGGACAATACAACATGAAGAAAATGAACAGAAGGCCATATAAATAATTCCTTAAACAAATATCCAATGGCTATCAGAAACAACTATATACCCAGGTCCCTTGTGTGTGTTCTGACAAACAAACATTGGTAACCATGCCCCGGTAGGGGGAGGGTATGTCAATCAACAGCCTTGCTTGTAAATAACCAAGAAAAACTGAAGAGCCAAAAGTGGAAGCATAAATCTGGGATGGTGCTCTAACCCTCCACCAAGCAGCACGTTTCACTCATTCTAATGAGATGCTACAAAAGCCCCCGGCTCAGAAACACATCGGCTCTGCCGTGCCCTCCACAAGCTGCACCAACACTTCTCATTAAGCGAATGAATGCTGTCAAAGAATCCAAGTAAAAGCTGTGCAAACCCTCTGAGCCCACCCGCCACACCTGCACAATTTTCACCTTCAAGAAATAATCAGACAAGCATGCACTGGGCTAGGTACAAGAAGTTCATGAGCTGCTACAACAGCAACAACTAGCTACAACCTAAGATAGTCATGAAGTTGATGACAGAGCCCCCAAGAATGGGCAGAGCTACACGTAGACCCCAGCTGCGAGAAGCTCCCTCCACACTAAAGACCTGTGAGTAGAGTGTGTGTCATAAAGACAGAAAAACAAAAAGGTAAATTTGTCAAATCCTGTTCTTCACTAGAAAGCAGTATTAACTGAAATCTGCACTGTAGCATCATGTGGTGTAGAGTATCGCTGTTAATGTTATCAAAACATCCAGAAACTCCAAACAGAATTTGGCCATTTCATTTTAAGCCACATTTTAAAATAATTTGAGACAAAACTTAACCTACAGGATCTCACTAAAAAGCCCTGGCCAGTCTGCAACTCAGTATGTAGACCAGGCTGGCCTCAAATTCACCTAGATCCACCCACCTTTGCTTTCTAAGGGCTGGGATGGGATTAAAGGATTCACCACCAGTCTAGACCTAAAAGAAGCATTTTTTAAAATAATATTTTTAAAAATCAAAACAAGGATGGGCTGGAGAGATGGCTCAGCTGTTGCTCCTATAGAGGACACATGCTTGGTTCCCAAAACCCACATGGCAACTAACAACCATCTGTAACTCCACTCCTAGGGGATACAAAACCCTCTTCTGACCTCCACAGGCACTGTACACACAGGTGCACTTACATATATGGAGCAAAACACTCACACACATAAAACCCAAAAATACATTTTTTAAAAATCAGAATAAGAAATAAAATCGTTTGCATGGACTGGCTCTGCAGGTAAAGGCACTTGCCACCAACCTGACAGCCTGAGTTCAATCCTCAGGATCCACATACTGATAGGAAAGAATCAAATTCTGCAAGTTATCTTCTGACCTCCAGACATGTGAATAACATCCTCGTACACATATACACACAGACGACACAAATAAATAAATTGTAACAAATGTTTTAAATTTGCAATAGCTAGGAAGGAAAAGATTCCCATAGGTATAATCTCCAAACATACCTTTGGGGATAACATGTATTTTCTGAAAAATATTTATTAAGTCATAGTCTTACATGAAAACAGACTTTTTGGCTAATAATTAACTTCCGTCTTTAGTTTTCTTTACAGCACAGAAAAGTGTGGAGAATAATTTGCAAAGCACTTGCTCTGGGCTGAGAGCATGGCTCAGTGGTAAAGCACCTGCCTACAAAGTAGCAGGCCACAGGATTTATCCAGAATATCCAGAAGTGGGAAGTGAGGAGTTGGGACGTGAAAGAACTTGCTTTAAGAAAGGGTGGAAAGTGCCGGGGATGGTGGATGGTGGATGGTGCATACATTTAATGAAAAGAGTGGCAGGTGAATCTGTGAGATGAGGCCAGCCTGGTCTACATAGTGAATTCCAGGCCTCCTGGGATTATGGGGAGACCCTGTGTCAAAAAAACAAATCTCAATTCTCATTGCTTCCAATGAGCACTTTGGTGTTCTAATTCTCGCACACCCATATTCATTGACTATCCTGGGTGGAGGTCAAAGTGGGCTCCTGAGGGTCAAGGTCAGGTGCCCAAGTCACAAGAGCACATGGCTCAGTCATCTTGTTTACACTATAAACAGCATCCTTTTGATGCCAGGTTGTAAGTCTTTCCTACAGAGACTCTGACTCAAAAAAGAACATACATTGAAACATACTGTCAGCAACACAGCTCCAGAGTGAGGCCCTTCCCCTGCCTGCATCTCCATTGGCAGAGGCCACTTCCAGCAGGACTCCAACACCTTTCCTGTAACCCTCAGGGTCAGGTTATCGATATCATGTCATGTGACATGAGAAGCAGTGTTAAAAGTGGAGATTCATGTGGGACACATTTTCAAAATTGCTTTTGGCAAAGCGTTCTTCCAGAAATGATCTGACTGACTGACCATTCTGCACACATGTGAAGTTGCTGTGGACAAAGGATAGAAAAGCAAGCTGGGCATAGTGGAGAGTCAGGCAATTCTTTCTGGATTTGAGACAAGCCTGGTCTACATAGTGTATTCCAGGTCAGCAAGAGCTCCATCAGGAGAAGACACCAACAGAACAACTCAAAGATTACTCCAGCTACCAACAGTCAGAACCAGGGAAACAAATGAGTACTCACTTTTCTTTTAATCAAACACCCCTCAGAAGCCTCTTTATCTCAGTACAGTACTATATAGATCATCTAGCTCTCCTGAGTCAGGGCTGGCACTTGTAGAAACCGCCTTTTGCAAGGACACAGATGTACTTGTCTTTCTTAAGTAAAAAGCAAAGCAAATAAAAAACATTGGCATACCAGGCGTGGTGGCACACACGTTTAGTCCCACCACTTGTGAGGCAGAGGCAAGTGGATCTCTGTGAGATCCAGGCCAGTGTGGTCTACACAACAAGTTCCAGGTTGCTGAGGCTACAGGGAGACCCTGTCTAAAAAAAACAAAAAAAATATCGGCATGTAGAAATGCTGATTAACATCTTCCATGGGGTCTTCAATGTTTCCAGGGTGAGGACCACTTGTTTCCCAAACTCCCATGTAGTTTAACTCCAAAATCACTTAGGAGGTGGGGAACGGCTGGAGCAATAGCTCAGCAGTGAGGAACACTTACTTGCTGTTTTTGCAGAAGACCTGGGTTCGATTCCTAGCACCCACATAGCAGCTAATAACAGTCTATAACTCCAGTTCCAAGGGATCCATCTGATACCCTCGGCCTCCACGGATATTGCACGTATAGGTACGCTTACATACATGCAGATAAAACACTTATACACATAAAATTAAAATAATAAAATAAAGATCACTTAGTAATACTATCAGTAAGCCAAGGGAAACAAACAGAACAGAAAAGCCTCGGGTGAAGGGCTTTCCATGGTTGTGGAAGCAGTGCTTTTGAACTAAAATCATAACTAGTTCATTTTCTAGCTATGTGACACTGGGCCAGTGACTCAGTCTCTCTTTGCCTCGTTTTCTTCATCTATTGCGCAGGCATAATTACAAAGTCTTATAGAGTTAAGTATATTGAATGGGTGCTTATAAAGTACTTAGCAACATGCCTGGGACTCAGTAAATATTAAACAGACATTACATATATTTATTACTGTCTTCACAGCTGCAAAATGCCTCATATATGAAGGAGGAGGTTACAAATATCTCCTCTCAGCTACCTGTCACTAAAAAGCCAAATCAAGGGGCTGGAGAGATGGCTCAGCAGTTAAGAACTCTGACTGCTCTTGCAGAAGACCCAAGTTTGATTCCAAGCACCCACATGGTGGCTAACAATAGTCCGTAACTCCAGTTCCAGGAGATTCTGATGCCTTCTTCTGACCTCTGCAGGCACTGCATGACACAGGCACACTTACATACACACAGGCAATACACTCATACACATAAAATAAAAATAATAAATTAAAAAAAAAAAAAAAACAAAACTACCCCTTGGGGAAAAATAACTGCTCTTCAAGGGTCAACTCCCACTCTTAAGGATGGTCCTGCAAGGTAACAAAACTTATTTATATGAGACAGTTAACCTCTCATGGCTCAGTTTATATGAAAACAGGGGTTAAGTCATACTCCAAAGATCAAGACAGAAGGGCAGGGACACTGTGAACGTGACCTGCAGGGGACAGGTGAAAAGAGGTGGGCAGCAGGATGCCCGCCCAATCTGCACACAGGAGGGCAAACAGGAAAACGACAGGGCTGGCATTCCTGTGGTGGAGGAGGAAGGGGAGATTCAAGAACAGCAGCCTCAAGAGCCTGCAGAAGAGCTACTCAGATGAAGAAGGGCAGGAAGGCCGGGCTCCAGTCCAGATGGAATTCTGAGAATGCAAGACCGGCCACCAGAGTCCAGGCTGAAAGGGAGGGAAATCAAACCAGTGCAGTCTGCCCAGGAAACAATCCCAGAGGGGCACATGTCTGCGGCCAAGCCCTCCCTGCACCCAGGGGAATCGAACCTCACTTCAGGAGGTTCCTCCTCCCCTGCCTTTTCTCTCCCTTCTCTTTTCCCTCCTCCACAAAGGATCTCATGTATCCCAGGCCAGCCTCAAACTGCTGTATGTAGCTGAGGTCAACCTTGAACTTCTGCTCTTCCTGTCCTGACCTCCTCATTGCTAAGATTGCAGGCACAGGTCAGTACTCCCTATTCAAGTGGTGCTGTTGATCTGACTCGGGACCAACACTCTACCAACTGAGATACACCCCAGCCTCTTTTTTGACTTCTAAGTGTAGCTCTGAAGACCAGCCTTTTAGTATCAAGCACCTACTAGTACCACCTGCTTTGTAAATCTCACCTTGAATTTGTCTAACCAAGGAAGACAGTCACCAGCACACTCATTTACTAATTAGACAGTCAAAGACCTGGAAGGCCTGCTAAGGCTGGGACCCCACAGGTGGTGTGATCCCACAGGTGGTGAAGGATGGCTGGATGCTAAGAATAGAGGGCTTTCACTCACAGAGGCCTTTCTGCAGGGCACGGGAGACAGTGCCAAGCCTCACAGGCTTCACTGGGGGCTTGTTCGTAAAAGTCCCCTGAAAATTAAAGACAGGAAAATATGTATCAATCACCCTAAAGTCAAAATTAGAAACTCATTAATACAGTAACCCAAGCCGACCAATCCCAAGAGCAGAGGATGAGCATGTTCAAGGTCCATGCGCTCAAAGATGACCCCACCTAACGCCAGTGAAGCTAGAAAAGCAAACACTTGTGTCCCTCTACCGCTCCGGGGAAACAGGGAAGGCCTGGCCCATGCCGGTTTCTGCCTGATTTCTGAGAGGTGAGACAGCCAGAACAGCAGGCCTTGTGATGTGGGGGAGCAAGCCTTCTAGGTCAAGGAGCTCAGTGCCCCCAGCTAGGAACAACTGTCTGCTTACAGCTGTTCCCATGGCTTTGCTGTCCGTGACACAGCAGGGGGCAGGAAGGGGAGGGGAGGGGAAGGGGAGAAGGAGCCGGAGGAGGACAAGAGAGAAAGAGAGACACAGAGAGAGAACTTCACAACAGAAATTATTTTGGACCATGGAGAAAAGGCCAAAAACTCTAACTCCATGTGAGAGAAGGCAAAGGGGACCAGTTAACGTCTTGGTATGATGTTCCAGCCACCAAAGGGACCCCATTCAGGACTTGTGGACCAGTAGGTCCTCTGGCTTCTCCTTTATACATTAGGAGCTGCTGTGCTGTGGAGTAGCTGCCAAAAGTATGCCAACCTGCCAAACAGTTTTCTAACAAGAAGTGTCACCTGATCTCTCTCTCTGTCTCTGTCTCTCTCTGTTTCTCTCTCCCTCTCTCTTTCACACACACACACACACACACACACACACACACACACACAGGATATACTACAAAAAGAGGAGTAAAAACATAGACGGGAGTTCTATTTCTAGCTTGAAATGTCTAATTCCAGGTAACAACTAAAACCATGGCACCCTCCCAAGCCAAGCAGGATATTTTTCTGTGTGGTGTGAGGATCAAACCCAGAACCTCCTGCACGCTAAGTAGGTTCTCTACCAGTGAGCTATACCCCCAGCCCTCCTCTGACCAGCTTTGGGCCTGAATTTCCTCCAGACTGAACCAGACTGTAAGAACATCTGGAATACTTTCCATTAACAAGTTACCCCTTGAAACATTAATGTCTGCTTTCTGTATTTATATGTATGTGTGCTGCACCTTTAACATATTTATTCTGAAAATCAATGTGTCCACTTACGTCTCACTAATTATCTTCAAAAGATCTTGTACTTGCACAGCCATTATGCCACACCTAACCCTGAAATTAAAAGGCTGAGGTCAGCGCATTGGGAATGGCTGACCCCCACTGTACTCCAGGCACAGCCCGGGGGCCAGAGGACATGAATGAGAAGCTCACTTCAAAACATCAACAAGTTTGCACAGTCACCTTGCCACTTCACTCGCTGAACCTTTTCTGTTTATTATTATTATGTAATTAATTCTGGTAACAAGCACCACCTAAACTTAGTTTCTGCCTGAAGTCAACTTTTTAACAACTTACCTAGAAATACAGAAAAAAAAAAGCTCCCCGACGCATGTGCACACACAATTAACTCAAGAGCAGCCATAAAAATTTAATGAAGGCCATGAAGAAACTGAAACTTGACTGGGGAGTTTGGCGCGCTCAGTTTCACCAATCCTGGAGGGCATTTTGAAGGCAGCGGTGTCAGCTGATTGGCACAAAACTTTCAAGCTTCCCTGGCCAGTGGCCCGCAGCAAGACGCCTGATCCCAGTTAAACCAGGCAAGTGCAGGCAAGAAGCAGACAGAGGAATCAGGACCGCGAGGCAACTGGGCTGGGAGTGGCTTTGCCACTGCGGTTCATTCAGTAATGTCTGCATACATTTTGGGGTGTCCCAAGTTGAGAGGAAGGTTACAAGCACTGAGTAAAAGCCAAGGATTGGGCTCACTACCTGACAGTGCACAGGGCGGCTCCTATAACAAAGTGCCTGGCCCACCATTCACTAGTACCGGGTATCAGAAGCCCTGGTCTGGCTCTGAGCAGCAGTGATTCACAAGTAGTTCCTGTTTCCTTGTTAACCGCTCACACAAGAAGCATCTCGGTGTTTTCTTCTCAGTTGTTATGTGAGCCTCAAATTGCTGTCTAACAAGCAACAAATCATTTTCCCTAAATCATACTGAGAAAACTAAGCAAAGAACAGGACAGTACTTAGTGATAAGAAAGTCCTGTAAGCTAGCTGTCCTTGGAAACTATCATTTCTGTGCTTTCTGTTTCTGTTCTATCAGGACAAGACATTTTCTTCCCTGGAAATTTAACAAAGGGGTATTCTAAGACATTAATAAGAAAGAGTCTATGTTAGGAGTGTGTTGCCAATTAAAACACCATGTTAAGCCTTTTCCACCAAACCTGCCGCTGTCTATTCAGTGACTGTGTGTAGCAGTGGAATGCTGGGGGTAGACTAGAAATTGATATCACAACACAAACATACCACCAGATTTTTTTTTAATTATCTTAAATACATTTAAAAAATTCTCAGTAACATTGGTCATTGACTGTGGATTGTCTAACATGCTCCTCAATCTTGGACAAGTGACTTATCTTTGGTTAAGATTCTTCATCTAGAAAGTGAAGAAGATGAAAAATGAAACTGATAAAAATAACTTCAGTCTTATATCAAGCACGGGAATAAAACCCTGGATCCAGGTCTCCTTACAAGGTACCAAGGTAAAAAGTTCTTGGAGTACTTAAAAGTCCAGCAGCTTGGCAAGGTCAGGACTAAGGAACGCTGCAGCATGCTATCCTGAAGTTCCCTACACTTACACTAGGGGGCAGACTTCCGTCCAAGGAGAGACCTTGGACTCCTCAGGTCCACCGGTTTGGGGATTAGGGGGCCTTGTCACTCCCAACAACTATACACGACTTTTATGTTTTCACCAGATTTTCTAAAGGACCACCAAGTTAAGAACTATTTTCCCTAGAGACAGAACCTCCCTTTTATAACAGATGAAAGCAATTAAAAGCCCAGCCCAGGGGTTATTTACTGTTAGAGGAACTACAACCCTCAAAGAGTCTGGGTGCCTTCCTACAGGCAAGAGTGCAAAAGTCCAAGGATTAGGAAATGTTGGGGGCGGGGGGGAGGTCACTATATACATATATCCTTCTAAGACGAAAGTATGTATTGACGGATGATTAATAACTTCCTAGGTTACTTTTCACAGTGAATAAGACAACCACTTTGAAAAACTCAAATCTCTGGCCATTCCAGGATGCTGCCTGAGAATACAGTAAGTGCGCATCAGAACTTGAAATACTATATCCAATTAAGTCCGATAAAGCAAGTCAGCTAACACGGAGGCAAACTCTCATCAATCCCATTTGCTGGAAGATTCCAAGACTCTCCCGGATTCACAAACTATCTCCTGGTTTTCAATAAAAATCACATCAGTCTCCCTGAAGTCAACTAAGATTACTCTGAGCCACTTCAAACCTCAAAACTTAAACAGAATTTATTAAATAAACACAACCTAGAAAGGAAACGGAGCCAAGAAACCAGAGCAGCTCTGGATCCCAAAGGGAACAGGGGGGTTTTCAAGTCACGTTTCAAGTCACTGTGGTGTCCCGCCCTCAAAGACCCTAAAAAGGGCATCAATTTCACCTTCTAAAATAACCATTGTTTGCCCTAAACGAATTTTCTTTAAACAAGAATGCACAATTTGCCAGAAAGGGAATTAAAGCCAGGTCCCACGCTCTGGAAGGATCCCAGACGGGATGAGACAGGCACCCCAGACTCCCAGGCCGAGCGGGTCTGGTTAGACCCTGAGGTCCCTCCCGGCACCTCCTCAGCCCCCTCCTCTGGAAGCCCCTACACCCCTGCACAGGAAGCCCACAAGTTCGGCAAAGGAAGTGCTGGAGCAGACCTTTTGGGAGAAAAGCACATCTGGGCTGCGCGTCTCCAGCTTCCTGCTCCCGGCGCCCCGGGACTCACCTGGCGCTGGGTGTCAGCCGGCCACCCACGCCCCGGAGACGCACCTCCGCCAGCCCGGGACAGCGGGAGCGCGGGGCAGAACCCAACCTGCCTGGCTTACTCACCGAGAGTTTCGGGAGCCTCCCACCCGGTCGGCCCCGGGGACCTGCGTCGGGGCACGGGGGTCCCCGCACTCACCTCGGGGAAGAAGCTGTCCATTGTTCCTGCGCTCCCGCAGCCCGCCCGGCCGCTCCAGCTCGCGGAAGTCAGCGCGGCCGCAGGTCCCGGGAAGCCATGCGTGTCACGGCGCCACCGCGGGCGGCTGCAGCCCGCCGGCCGGCCGCGAAACCATCGCCCGGGCGCCGCACCTTTGTCCGCCCGAGTCTCCGCTCCCCCGTCCCGACCGCAGCCTTTGTCTCTTCTTCCTCCAAGTTGTTCACTTCTGGGAGGACGACAGCTGGTGGCACATTCTTCCCGGCTGGGGGAGGGCGGCGGGCCCGCCTCCTCTGCTCTACGCTCCGCTCGGGCCGGGGAACAGCCGGCCACCGCAGCGCGCCCCAGTTCTCCCCGCGAGCGCCGCGACGGTGAACAGTCCCGCCCGGGATCAGCCGGCTTCAGCCCGCTCCCGGGCTGGCCCACCGGCGTGCACAACCCGCCCCGCTGCAGGCCCCGCCTCCTCTCCAGGGCCCCGCCCCAGGAGTATGGCCCCGCCCCCTCTGAGCCCGCTCCCCCACCCCCACCCCCGCCGCCTGCCCTGGCCTCGCGCCCGCTCTCAGCTACACCCAGACCACGCCCATTGTAGCCCCGCCCACAGCCTGGTCCGACTGGACTGCCCCACGCCGTGCCCCGCCCAGTTGCAGCAAGACCACGCCCACCTGGTGCCGGGACCCTCCCCACGGGCCCCGCCCTCAACCTGCCGAGGTGCCCGCCCCCAGCTGCCACCCAGACCGTCCCCTGCCTTTTCTGGGCTCCAGGCTGCCGCGGGCTTCTCTGGTGGGAAGTTTGGGGACCGAAGCACCCCGAGTCTTCTCGCCACCCAGCCTAGGTGAGAGTGGGGGACTTGACTCTCCGCTCTGGCGGTAGACTAGGTAGCCACAGGGGATGGGGGAGGGCTCCCAGGGCCTTTGATGTTAGCGCACCCCCCTCCCCCAGAACCCGCTCCATTAATCTCATGAACGCGGTCTTGCGGATGAACGATCTCGGGAAAGGAAGTTCGGTGTGCGGAGCCACGCGCGCTCAAACTGGAGAACAGACGGATCAGAACGTCCTGAAGTTGCTTTTGCGTGTCGAGTTTGTCTGCTCCAAGTTGGGTTAAAAGAAGTCTCCGTAATAGCAGCGGGAAAAGGTAGTTTTGTCCGCTGAAAGGGGACGTGGCCTATAACACCTTAAAAATGTAACCCTTCACCTGGACCTGGAAATGGCAGATGGAAGGGACACGGATGAATGCTCTCATCTACCTAGAGCGGAGTCCTGGTTCCCTCTGGGGCAGCTCTCCAAGCTTTACCGTGGCCAGGAATCACCTGGGCATCTTGTAGCACAAACTGGAATTCCTGAGAGTCTGCTTTCCTAACAGGCTTCTAGGAGGTCCTTGAAGGGTGGTGCTTGGCTCAGTGCAGAAAGAGCTGCAACAAGCAGTACAGAGTGTCCTTCTGCAAGCCTTTAACAAGGCACAAGACGACCAGACGACGCCATCCAAGCATGGGACCAATGGACCCTTTGAACCAACTGATGGTGTTGACAGACGCACTGGTGAGTCACACCTGGCCCAGCAGGGTGTTGTTAACCAGCTGGCTGAAAACAACAGAGAATGTTTCTTCACCACAAAGGGTTTGAGAAGTTATCTCTAGAGGACTTGCCATCCGCTGCTCAGCCTTTAAAGCAGTTGAGAAAGCTACCTTCCAAGACAATCCTAGTAAACGCCTGCCTCAAGCTGCACCCTACCTGGTTAGGTGCTATGTTTATTTTGGAGACTGGAGGATTGGTCTCATATTGTGATTTTTTTTTTCTTGGTATCATCAGGAAGATAGAAGTTCTTGGGGGGAGCGTATTGGGCTCTCAAATTTTTACTAGCCTGTCTCTGAAAAAGAATGAATGAAATATTTTGTAATCCTTGTTTGGAAATATAAGCATCTTTATAACACAGAATAGTTCCTCAGCGTTACTAGCATTACTTTGATTCCACCACTCTTCGGGAAGACTAAGTATAAACTAATCAATCATGTGTTGTGCTATGTGATTTTCTTTGTAAATTTGCTCACCTAAGACTACACTATTAAAGGTTGTGTCCAAGGTTAAAGAAAAATTAAGATAGAGCCAGGACAAATATCAACAATTCCCAGGACCAACCAAAATGCTTAGTCAAATGAATCCTGCTGCCAGCTGTGTTCCCATAATGCAGCAATTATAACCATTATGGTGATAATCTGCACACAACTCTCCAAGGGAAATTACTAGGGAGCTGTTGGAGCGTGTAGGTGTGGCTGGGTTCCCAGCATCAACTCTGTTCCAGACCTGTTGGGCAACCTTGGCCTTGGCCTTTCAGGAGTCAACCTCCTATCCAATACTGGACCACCAGCTGTAACAGATGTGCCCTGCAAGTGTGACTACTGACAAAAGAGGATCCTGGGGATGAGGATGGGGTGCTGGATGGGCCCGGTGTACATTCCTGTTCTTCTGTAGACCTAGAACTGTTTTTGGAAAACAAAGCCTGTTCATTTTCATTTGAGACAGGATCTCAAGTATACCAGGCTTGCCTTGAATTCTCTGTGTAGTTGAAGGTGTCCTTGACTTTCTGGTCCTCCTGCTTCCACCTCCCAAGTGGTGGGATTACAGGCCAGCCCTACCATGCTCAGCTTTTGCGTTGCTGGGGATCATAGTGCATTCCAAGCAAGCACTCAACCCACTGAGCCACACCCCAACCCTGCTTGCTTCTTAATTGAGAGTCTTCCTTGTGTAGTTCAGGCCCGCCTCAAACTCACAGTCCTGCTTCAACCTACCAGGCACTGGAATACAAGCACAGCCAACACACTAGACTTGTTGCATCTTTTAAGTTACTATCATGTAAATTCTGTTTGCTATTGTACTTTAAAGTAACAATAAATCTGTTGCATGCTAAATAACAAAGGTGAAAACTACATGTTCCAAAATAAAAATTATGGTGAAAATAATGATATTGTTTACATAATGGCTTAATAGAAAATAACAAGTTCTTAGATTTGCTTCTGTATTTATTCTGATACAATATACTGTTTTGGATGAACTATATGATAATCTGGTCACACATATAAGAGTATTTTAATATTCCTTTCATATAATTCTGAGTATTCGTTATACTACGCCAAAACAATATTTTGAAGTATTTATTTGTGATGTGGAATCTGCAGCCATATGAATACATGTTTTGTACTCTTACAAAAATATTACTATTTTGTCATTTAAGAAGATAGGGTTAATAATTGTCCCCAACATAACGCACACAGAGAATTTTGAGTCAGATACCATATAGGAAATTGAATCTGCGGAATCATTTTATCTCTTTAAAAAAATGGTTTTCCATCAGTTTAACCAATTGTGGTCCCTAGATCACATTATCAGAATCCCCTGGTGGCAATGTTTTACACACACACGCGCACGCGCACACACAGCCTGATTCTGGGACCCCAGGCAGTTTGGGCACCTTGGAATCTGCATTTTAATAAGCTCCAGGTAGCCCATTCAAAACTTGAGAATACTTTCTTTTAGGTCCTGTCAGATTTTCTGTCTGTGTGCAAAAAGTGGAAAGACAAACTGTAGCAGAGAGACTATTTGCAGAGCAAACAGCAAAGTGCGAGTTCTAGGCATGCTGGGAGGGTACACAACTTCAGATTCCTCGTGCAGAGGATTTTCTTTGTCCAGATTCCCTGGACAAAGCCGAGGTATCCAACCCTGCCCCCAGACAAGGCATCAGAGGGTGCAAGTCAGAGCCAGGATGCTGCTCTGAGAAAAGATTTGTTCTCAGCCCTCCTACACATATTTCAAGGATAGTATACCAGGCTAATAACGTACTACATTTCCAAAATGAAACACCCAAAAGCAAAGTCAAGGTTTCGGATTTCCTGGCATAAATTAATCCACAATTGAAAAAATAATTATTTTACTATAGTTAGGATCCTTTCCCCCACTTTAAGGTAGAGCTAAATCTACATATGAATTAAGTAACATAATCTTGTTCTGTTTGTTCTCCGCCAATGTTTGTTTTCAGTTGAGATGTGTTGTAATTTCCTTTATACATTCAAATTGAGTTCTCTGTTATTCACGTTATTGCTGCTGATTCTAATCTTGATGTGCACGAAGGTGGAGTTTTTCCATTACCTTTATTGTTATTAAATACCTAGTGCTTAATTGCTCCATAGTAATGGTTTAATTACTAGTTACAGAAAGGGAAAGTTCTGGAGAGTTCTTTCACACAAATTAGAAGTTAATAACTGACACAATTTTAAACTCCTTTCGTTTAACTAAACAGCACATCTCCCTTTCTGTTCTTTTACCTAACTGGATGTTTAAAAATTCAAAGATTTTTATGTTGTTTTTTTTTTTTTAAAAAGCAATGACAATTACGGGAATTTAAAAATGTTCTTAAAATATTAGGCAAATGCTCCTTTTACTGTCATAAATTAGAATTTGAAAATCCTCAAAGTTTTTCTCCTGTGAAACTAAAACCAATTAGGAGCGATTTCCATAGAAAGAATAAAATCTGGAGGGGAAATACCTGAAACGTTTCAAATTGGGATAGAATTAATCAAATATAGAGCAAGCCAGATATAGGAGTTAAGATGCTCAGAGAATTAATTTCTCTGCCAGTCATCATGGGAAACAAGAAGAGGTAGAGTGAGCTGTGTGTGTATATGTATATGATGTTTCTCACCAGAGAGCCTTGGGCGGACAATTGCGTCTGTCTGTCCAAACTACAGCAGTGTTTTCTAAAGTGATAGTCTGCCAAATGTGAGTGTTGTTCCTGAGTTCTATTGAGTATAATGCATGGTATTTTATATATTTTAAAAAAATTTTTTTTAAAAGCCTGAAAACCTGCATGGTTTCTCCTTATTTTCTTGTGCCTTCTTGCCTCATCCTTCTCATGTTCTGTTGCTCCAAAGTAACTCCCAGGCTGACTTTCCAAGGTCTGTCATCTCTCGTCCCTCCCCACTTCCAAACTCCAAGCCCTCACTGATTCCTTTCTTGTACTTTTACTCTTTCCTACCTACTCTCCAAGCCAAAGACTATGTGTGTTCTGAAAACATATGTTCCTTAACCCAGTTGTTCCCTGAGCCACTAGGCCCCTCACTCTTCAGATTCCTTGCTATGGTCTGCATATAGTTAGTCCTCTCAAAGCCCAGTGTGTTGGAGGCTTGGTCCCTAAAGGAATGGTATTGAAAGGTGTTAGAACCCGAGCTGGGAATATAGTTCAGCTGGTAGAAGGCTTGCCGAGCACATATGAAGCCCAGTTTTTGATCCCCAGCACCTTTTAAACCAGGTGTATTGGTATACACCTGTAAACTCAGCATTCAGAAAGTAGAGGCAGGAAAATCAGAAGCCCAAGGTCATCCTCAGCCTTATAGTAAGTTAAAGGCCAGCCTGAGCTACATGAAAGTCCCTGGCTTAGGGGTAGTCCTCATTTTTTACTATCTGTGCTCTCCAAGCAGTCAACTTTTCAATCTCTCATGGTCTGATTTTTGTCCTCAAAACTTTTGTTCTCCTTCCTGTTCTCAAACCTCATCCTTCTTGACATGTCCCTCTTTTGAAATTCTCTAACTTCTGAATTTCAGGGCCAGCATTCTAGTTGTGCAACCTGTGTTTCTAGACATACAGAATCCTGCCCTTTGATGTCGCTATCTTAAAGTACTTGATTTTTTTTTAAAAGGTCCCTGCTTTTCATTTGTCCCTAGGCCCCACACACTCTGTGGCCAGTCCCCCATAGCTTTTACAGCAGTGAATAAATAAAACACATCTTTAAAAAAGAAAGGTATTGTTCCACAGCATGCCCCCAATGATCTACTTCCTCCCACCTCCCAATAGTTTAGTCAATTACAAATGCACTCATAGATGAATCCACTGATGTGGTTAGAATCCTCATGATTCAGTCACATCTGAATATTGGGACTAAGACTTCAATGCATGGTTCTTTATATCCAAACCATAATAGGGGAGTAAAATTCACATAACACAAAATTCATTTTTTGGAGTACCCCATCAATGCATTTAGTAAATTCACAGGGTTTTTATTGTTGTTTTTACTTTTTTTTTTTTTTTTTTTTTGGTCTTTTTGAGACATGATCTCTTTGTAATTAACCCTAGCTGGCCTGGAACTTTCTATGTAGACTGGGCGGGCCTTGAACTCACAGAGAGGCCACCTGCCTCTGCCTCCTGAGTGCTGAGCTTAAAGGCATGCACCACATACCCATCATCTTAAATTCAGAGTTTCATGTGAACATTATCACAATCTAGTTCCAGAGTTTTTTCAAGATCCCTAAACCAAACCGACTTACAATGCTCTAATTCCTTTCCACCCTCAGCCTCCAGAAACCACTAATTTGCTTTCTCTTTGGATTTTTATATTCTGATTACTGCATATAAATGGAATCAGGCGGCATGGCATCTTTTGTGAAAAGTTTCTTTCACTTGAATGTTTTCAAGGTCCATCCATTTTGTGCACGAATCAATACTTCACTCCTTTTTATGGCTGAATAATATTCCACTATATGGATCTGCTGCAGTTTTAAAGATCTGTTTATTGGTGATGGACACATGGGTTGACTGTTGTGAGTAGCAATGCTGCGAATACTTGTGTGCTTATTTTCAGGTCTTTTGTAAATAGCCCTAGGAATGGAAGTGGTGTGCCACAGGAAATTCTACGTGTTACTTTCTAAGTGGATTCCAAGTTTATCTTTGTAGAAATTTTAATCCAGACTATCCAGTGACTACAATGGTAAAAGTATTGGGGTATGAGTAAGTAAAAGTTATACAATCACATGCTTCATCTACGTGTCAGGGCTGGTTTTGTTAATGGACTGGAGAGATGGCTCCGGAGGTTAAGAGCACTGGTTGCTCTTGCAGAAGACCCAGGTTCAATTCTCAGCACCCACATTGTGGGTTAGCCGACAACTGCCCATAACTCCAGTTCCAGGGGAATCTGAAGCCCTCTTCTGACCTCCATGGGCATCATACAACGTGGGTGCACTTACACACATGCAGGCAATGCACTCATACACAAAATTAAAAAAAAAAAAAAAAGATAAAGTGGCTTGAAAGAAATGTGCTTGTTTCTTATCCCATACCAACAAACAAACAACCTGGGAGGTGGACTGTGCTAGAATTCCTTAGGGGCACAGGCTTCTTCCAGCTCTTTCTTCTCAGTGCTTAGATGGGCTTTCAGCCTCACTGCTGCTCCTGAGGCAACAGGGAATAGCAGGACAAGTGACCAACAGCCCAAAGAGCCTGCATGCAGATTCTTCAGGAAGAGTCTATGAACTGAGCTATATCCCCAGCCCTCAAGTTCTTTTTTAACCTCTGTGTGTGTGTGTGTGTGTGTGTGTGTGTGTGTGTGTGTGTGTGTGAAATCTTCTGAATAAGGACTAGATGCCTTGATCCCTGCCGTCTAGAAATCATATTTGCTAGTCCTTTTGTCCTTTCATTCAAAGCTTCTTACCCATGTAACTTATCACAGGAGAGAAACAGCCAGTTGCTCACTGATGATTATTTTCTTCTTTTAAGTGATGATTTTTAGCTGGGGGACAATTAAACAAAATTAATGTCATTTCTTCGTTTCCTTGCTCCTGATGACTGAGATCTGCTAATAAACACAAGCAGGAATGGTATGTGAGAACTAGAATCTCCATCTCCTGATCATTTTTGGTGATACCTATAAAATCATAGGGTCATTGTTATTTTGAAAAAATAAAATCCATATTTCCTCTGTAAGATAACTGTACTCATCTTCTCGCGTTACTTAAGAAAATGCTTCCTTTGTGTCTCTGACGTCAGGCATTTGGAGATAGAAAGATGAGAAGCCCAGTCCCTACCAATAAGGAAACCAATAGCTAGTTGCAGAGAGAGAGAGAGAGAGGAGAGAGGCAGAGAGGGGGGAGGGAGAGAGAGAGAGAGAGAGAGAGAGAGAGAGAGAATGCTAGAATGACTATGGAGACTCCTGTGATGAAAATCTGTGAAGTTATAAACATTCTAAATGCTATAGGTTAAACTCTGACTTTCAAAATTCTTATGTTGAAGATCCAACCACCAGAACCTTAAAACGTGGCTGTATTTGTAGACAGGGCCTTTAAAGAGGCAATTAAGTAAAAAATGAGGCCAGGGAGTGAGCCCAGACATAACCAGACTGGCATCCTTATAAAAAAGAAAAAGAATGTGTGTGTGTGTGGTAACTCTGGCTGGCCTGGAACTCGCTATGTAGACCAGGCTGGCCTGGAACACACACAGATCTACTGGCCTCTGTCAAATGCTGGGACTAAAGGTGTGCACCATCATGCCTGGCTACAAGGATAAAATTTGAAAGCACAAGGGAGGCCGAGCAGGCCCACAGGGAGAAGGCCCCTCTGCAAACCTCCACAAGAAGCCTAGGAGCAACAAACCTGTCTTGTCTTAATCTTGGTCTTCAAGTCTCTAAATCTGTGAGAAAATTAGTTCTGTAGTTTAAGCCTCCCAGTGTGTGGTACTTTGCCGTGGCACCCTTACCGAACTAACAGAGTCCAAAAGAAAGCTTCAAAGAAAACCGCATTTGCGCCTAACTCTGACAGCTAGGGAAGAAAGGAAAGTATGTCCTAGCCAAGGTGTGAAAAGGGTTTTCTCCGGGCATCAGTGCGATCTGGTGGTCTGTCCCCCAAGGTTTCATGTGTTGGAAATGTGGTCTCCAAAGTGGCAGTGCTAGAGTTCAGAGGTGGAGCTGGGTAATCAGATCTTTGGAGGCACAGTCCTCAGAAGAGGGACTAAGAGGCCTGCTTAGTCCCCCCAGGAAGGTTGTTATGGAGAGCAAGGCTCCCATTCCTCTGGCTCCTGGTTCCCAGGCTCCTCACCCGAGCTCTGGCTTCTAGTCTCACCATGTGACCTCCCTCTCACACACCACCCATCCTGATAGCATCCACCGTGACATGACACAGCAAAGGCTGACACCACGCTGCTTGCAGTTTTCAGACTCCAAAACTATGAGTCCAGTGAGCACTCCCATTCTTGGGTACTTTCTTACAGCAATGTATCCCAGCTACTTTCTATTGCTGTGATAACCACCATGACCAAAGCAATGCAGGCAGGAAAAGGTTTGTTTGACTTCCAGCTCCCAGCCCATCATCAAGGGACGCCAAGGCAGGAACTCCAGGGAGGAACTAAAGCAGAGACCATGGAGGAGTGCTGCTCACTGGCTTGCTCCTTGGCCTGTGCTCAGCCTGTTTTCTTCTATAACCTAAAACCATCTGTTCAGTGCTGTCGCTACCCGCTGTGAGTTGGGCCCTTCCACATCACTCAACAATCAAGAAAAGACCCCGTAGCCGCGTCCAGAAGACCAATCCAATGGAGGAAATTCCCCAGTTGAGGTTCCCTCTTCCAGATGTGTCAAGTTGACAACTGAAACTATCCAGTCCACCATGGAAAATGTATTAATACAGGTACTAGTCTGAGCACCACTGTGATAGAGCGCGCACATGCAAAGCCAGAGGGGACAAACAAGACAAGTTAGTTGATATCAGTAGCACAGTGGCATTTGACAACCGACTCTGGAGCACAGCCCTGATTACAGCATCCACCAGGTGCTGTGGTATAAATAGTCTCACCGATTTTAAGCTGCTGATGTGATTCTCTAAACAGAGCTGAAAGAGTTGCACAGTCAGCATATCATTCTCTAGAATTTCTACCACGGTAGCTACGATACACTAACCTCAAATGCGCAGATAATTCACAAAGTGTCCTAGCATAATTTGAAAATGATGAGGTTTCAGTATTTACTGCCTTTTGTTTTGAGAGAATGTATTTAATTATAAGTTCAAGTAATTTAATTTTGAATAATGGCTATGGTTAATGACTAGTTCACAGAATTCCTGATAATTTAACAATCTACAACCATAAGTATGCACACATCTTGTTTGCAAAGACAACATTATAAATTATTGTTCTTGCACTTGGAAGGTTGGGACTCAGAAAATAAAGCAATACACCGTAAATTTGACATAGGTTTCACACACACACACACACACACACACACACACCCACACACACACACAAATGCATGCAATCTAAAAAGAACTCGAGGGCTTCAGTTGATAGAATCCCTGCCCAGCATGCACAGAGCCAGACCTGAGTTCAAACCCCAGCATTGTATAAACTCTGCTTGGTGGCATAAACCTGCAATCTCAGCACTTGGGAGGTGGAGACAGGAGAATTAGAAATTCAAGGTCATCTTCGGCTACAAAGTGAGTTTGAGACTAGCATGGGATAGATGAAACCCTGAATCCAAAAAGCAAAACAAAACAAAAAACCAAAAAAACTTTGACTGGTGCTGGAGATAAAGCTCTGTAGATAGAGTACTTGCCGTATATGCATGAGGTCATGGGTTTGATCCCCAGTACCATAAAACAATACCAGTGATAACAATAATAGCCACTACTCAAGACTATTACTAGAGAAGGTCTAAGACTGTGAGCCTCAGAGCAAGAGGATCTTGGTGTCTTACAGTGGTAGTTAAAGCATGACAGAGGAGGTGAGATTAACTGGAGGCTTCAAGAAGAGAGTTTGGAATGCAGGAAAACGATAAGACAGACAGGGTTCTAATGAGGCAGGAAGTGACAGACTGTCCCCGAGAGGAGCGAGGATGAGGCATTTTCTAACAGAATACCCAACATGGTCTCAGCTTCTTAGGAGACTAAGTGATAAGGTGGTTTGCATATTTGCCCTGATAAACCTATAGGTTAACTAGCCTTTATCTTGAATTTCAGATACTGCAGCTTTCAGAGGATCAGGAAGAGTAAGAGATTCCGGTAGCTCCAAACCACTGGGTGAGGGATAGAGAAGAGACAAGGCATCCCTGGCTCAGGATGAGACGAGCTCATAGATGGAGAAATATCAGGGTGAGGAAATGCAGGAAACCCAGGTGGGAGACTCTCTGAAGTAACCGGATGGGGTCTCCTCCCTCCAGAGCCCTCATCCTTGCTGCAGGTTCACTTCCTGCTGCCACCAGACACCCTCCCCCACTTATTCTCTCTGAGCCCCATTGTTTCTCACCACCGTGATCCTTTCTCACCCCTGGGTCTTGTCCCTGGCTGTAACATTTGGTGCCGGAGCCCGCCGGCAGAAATCAGACCATACCCAAAGAGAGGAGTGAGGATGAGAAAATGGAGAGAGAGAGAGAGAGAGAATAGGACAGACCCAGGAGGACTGTCAGTCACACTGAAGCCGCTTGCCTTTAGTAAGTCCCCCCCCCCTATTTATACTGTAAAGTAAGCAAAACAATACTAACACAGGCAAAATAACTCAAGATATGATTGGCTTCCCTCAAAGATCTTCATGTGACCTCAGTCTTAGGTGAAAAATAAACTTCTCCTCAGGTGTAAATCAATTTTGCCTAACAAAAACTCCTGCTTCCAACAGCACTTCTGTGCACAAGATTGACTTCTGCCTAACCCAAAACTAGGGCATAGTTCAAGGCAGGCACATGGCCCCCGACAATTTGGATCAGCAGATAGCGTGCCTGAGTGTCCAGATGATGTGTGCAAATCCTCCCCCAGTGCCAGCTTTCTTTCTCCTCCACTGCCTTATCGCCCCTTCCTCCTAAACCCCTCACTGCAGAGATCACTGGCTATGTTGACAATATTTATCAATGTTGCCAGTGACCTCTGTTATAAGCAGCAAGAGTGATCTTTAAAATGTGAACCAGGGAGTTGAAAGCCAGCGTAAGCTCCATGACACCTGTCTTAGAAAAAAGTGCATCAGTGATTCTCTATCGGGGCTTGTAGACCTCCCTAGGTTTTAGCTGCTTTTGAGGCTGACAGAGTCCTTCGGAACCACCCTCCTGCCTCTTAACCCCCCTGCTTTCTAGGTTGCATCTACTCTGGCCTCTGTTGGCTGAAGAGCAGTAGGCATGGTGGAGTTTGAATCTGTCTGGGGGGAGGCACCTCTGAACATGTGTTTCCTCTCCCTGGGGCCTTTTCTCAGGTCCCACTCACCTCTGTTTGCTCTGCAAGGCTGCCTTGCCTCCTCACTGAGGGCTCAATACAGGTGTTATTACAGCAGCCCCCTTAACCCTGCCGGGCCCTTAGTTAAGACATTGCCTCCACATTTCCCACCAGGCTTTAGTCATAGCACTTGTCACTCATTGCAGTGTCCCTCTGTACTCATCAGCAAATATGACCTGTAAGTAAAACCTAGCACCAAGCTTATTGAAAGCACAGACTGAACACAGGTGCTTGTCATAGTCAGCTTCAGCTGTCAGTAAGACACAAAACTAGAGTCACCTGGGAAGACGGACCCTCAGTTGGGGAATTTCCTCCACCAGGGTGGCCTGTGGCAGGTCTGTGAGGTATTTTCTCGATTGCTGATTGATGTGTGAGTACCCAGCCCACTGCACGCAGTGTCCTTCCTAGGCCGGTAGGCCTGGGCTGTATAAGCAAGGTAGCTGAGTAAGCCATAGAAAGCAAGCCAGCAAGCAGCCTTCCTCCCCAGTCTCTTCTTCAGTTCCTGCCCCCAATGACATTCCTCAGTGATGGACGTAATCTGTAAGATGAAATAAGCCCTTTCCTCCCCTAACTGGCCTTTGGCCATGGTGTTTATCATAGCTACAGAAGCCAAACCAGGACAGCGCCTCTGCGTCGCAGTGGTAGAGCCCAGGGCGCCAACTGTAAGACAGACCCTGTGGCCGGCAGAGACTGGTATTTCCTTCTGTCCCTTTCAGAAAAGATTTGTTGATCCTGGTTGTCTGTTTACTGCCTGCCTTTCCCCCTAGAAGTCAGGTTATTGATCTTAGAGCAGTGGGTTGATTGTTCGGTTTCTTTCTGTGTGCCCAGCACCTAGAAGGATTCCTGTCACCATAGCATAAATGAGAGTAATAATGAGGACTGATCATCTTGCTAACCAAAATACTCAAGTGAGCGTACTGGCCAGGCGAGGTCACAATAACCCCACTGTTATCATCAAGGGCTAAAGTGGGTGATCAGGAGCTGAGAGATGACCCGACAGGCTTTGCTTCTGTTACAGTGCTAAATGCCAACATCCCCCCAGTGACAAGCCTTCATTCTATCCATTTCATACATGAAGAAGCACAGACCCACAAAATTCAAGTTATTGTCCCAAATTCTATTTGGTCAAGGAGCTCTTAAGTCTTTGATGTTTCTTCAGTGTGAAACAGCTGAGTTCACAGTGGGGCACTTCAGCTCCACAACTGAGTTTTGTTGTGGACAGTTTGTTTTTCATGGTCTCGCGCTTTATGAGATCTGCAAAGTATCTAAGAAGGTGTCTGACACACGGTGGGTGTTCACACACCTCAGCTACCTTCTCTCTCCCCTTCAGCACCACAGCTAGGACACATCCACGGCCCATCCTCTGTTGTCTTAGGCCTGGGAGTTGGGGCGGGGTATGTGGTGCTCTTTTCCCACTCCTTTGTGGGGAAACAGCTGGATTGTGTGCTGGGAAAGACCTCCCCTAGGCTGGAAACCACCACTTTCCCCTACAGTGTTTTTTTTTTTTTTTTTAGCCTGGCCACCCGCTTTGACTGAGTACAGGCCCAGTGTCAATTCAACTGTTTTTTCTATAATGAACAGAGTTCTATTTAGACCCCCTCTGGGCTCCATCTTCCCATAGCAAGCATCTTATGCTAAGCGCTACCTAAGGACAGAGTACTTTAAAGAGAAAGCAATACCCAGTAAGCCATTAAACTCTCCCTGCCTCCAAGCTGGTGTTTGGCGAAGTAGAGAGAATCTGGCAAATAGAGAAAGTCCTGATGTAGGATTCTAATGTTAGGAATATAATAATTCTAGTGATGCTGGAAAGACCATTTATGGGGAGAGTGTGGGAAGAGTGACAGAGTAATACATTATGGGTTAGGATTAGTCACAGGGGGTCTTTGCATTAAGCAAGAAAACCAGGCCTGACACACTTACAAGGGAATGAATTTATGAGTTACAGTACATTGGGTATCTTGAGGAATCACAGGGTAGGGCTTCCTCCTCCAGCCTGATGTTGAATTAGACAGTGCCTCTTACCACACTGCCATGGTTTGACTCTGAACATTTCCCCACAAACTGTGTTTTGAATGCTTGGACTCTAGCGATGGTGCTCTTTTGAAGGCTGTGGAGCTTTTAGGCTGAAGGAATTAGCTCACTAGCGAAAACTTTGCAGGTTTTTTCCACCCCTGGGTCTAACCTGGGCTCTCTGCTTTCTGGTGCATAGCATGTGAACGGCTGGCTGCCACCTCACACGCTTGCTGCCCTGTAGGGTACCACGCTGCCTTGCCTTCCCCACTGGGATGCGCTGAAATCTGTTTGAAATTGTGAACCAAATCAGCGTCTCCTTGATGTTGTTTCTGTGGGGAATTTTGGTTACAGTGACACAAAAGGAACAGATGTACACGTGCAGCTTGTCGTGCTGAACACGCCACGGTAGGAATCCTTCGAGGTGCAGATCTCCACATGCAGGGCCAAATCCAAGGACAGTTTATGAAATACCTAAAGATTGCTTCTCAACTATCAAGGTTATTGAAAAGAAGGAAACTTACAACTAAGATAGCTAAGGAGAAAGCAATGTAACTCTCCCAGTCTTAACACTCATGTTTGAATAAGATTAGACTGGTGAAATTCAGCATATGAATTTGGTGGAAACATTAGACCACAATATTGGACTTCTTTAAACCTAGGAAAGAGACCCCAGGAGAAGCCAACCTTGTTATGCCTTGATTTTTGTCATCCTGCCAATGCTGGGGATTAAATCTGGTATAGACTGTGCACTGAGCTACACCACTATCTCCTATTTCTTGATTTTTGATTGTCCATTCTCCAGAACTGTTTAAAATAAGCATCTCTTATTTAAGCTACCCAATCTATGGCACCTAGTTATGAAAGTCCTACCCAAGAGTCTCAGGAAAATCCAAACAAAAATATTAACTTTAATAACCTACTGTAGGTAGAGCTCTTTTATGGCAAACATTGGGGAAGAATCTAGTAATCCCCATAAATGAAGATCAGCCATTTATAAACACATCTTAAAACAGAGCATCACCATAAACAGGACTTTAACGACTAGAAGCTGATGTTTTTGAATCATCAAAATAAATAAAGTAAGCTGCGGTCTATGACTGGTACTGGGGCTCCAAGGCTCCTGGGAACCTCTAGATTCCTTATTTTCTTTCAAGATGACTGGAATGGAGTATAAGAGAACAGACATTGCAAGATGAAGACTGGAAAATGTTGTGACTACTCTTGCTGAGAATTTTGTTACAAAGAAAAGCTGAGAAATAGGGAGGTGCCTAGACAGAAAAGGAAAGACAAAAGAAGTGCTATTTTAAGGAGACCCCATTCCTGTCTGGATGCCGAGGGAGTGGACCAGTTGAAAGGAAAGAGTAGATTAATGACAAAAATCAACCATGGGTACAGGGGAGTCTTGGGTTCACGAGAGGGAAAGCATAGGTTACCAAGATAATGTAGTGCCTGACCTGAACGGGAAGAAAAGCCTTAGAGACACAAAGAGCTGCCATCTTTGGAGGTGGGACCAGATAGGAACTGAGCAAGGAACTTGCTTGACTTAAGTTTAAGGCACTCCCTTGGTACGGTTTCTTCCAGGGACTAAGAGAGGCACTAGCAACAGATCTCCACATTTAATAAAGCTTTATGGGATGTTTATATTGTAATTGATTCAACTTCAGATTGCTGCACCTTTTCCCTGGAAGTCTACTCTGCTGCGCTTCCCTGATCCAGAAGGCACTGGAGCGGGTAGGGGATCTGAGGGAGAAGTGTGATGTCTTAGAGTTTTCCACAGTGTATGTACGCCTGCTTTACCTAAGTCCACCAATGTAAATCTCATAGATACACACCTATGTAGCCTGAAAAAAATATATGTACCTGTGTGTGTACTATGTGTGCCTGGCATGATGGCACACACCTTTAATCCCAGTACTCGGGAGGCAAAGGCAGGTGGATCTCTGTGAGTTCAAGGTCAACCTGGTCTACACAGTGAGTTCCAGGCCAGCTGGGGTTACAGGAGGTCCTGTCTCAGAAAGACCAAAAACAACAACAAAAAAACAACAAAGCAAAACTCTGTGTCTATATCAGTGTGTGTGTGTGTGTGTGTGTGTGTGTGAGAGAGAGAGAGAGAGAGAGAGAGAGAGAGAGAGAGAGAGAGCTTTCTGTCGTAGTGACAGAATACCTAAAAAGACAAATTGAGGGAAAAAAGGACATACTCTGACTCACAGTTTCAGAGATTTTAATCCGTGGTCCGAAGGCTTCTTTGTTTTGGGCCTAAGTGAGGTAGCACATCCTGGATAGTAAGATCATAGTATATCAAAGTTACTCACCTTATGGCAGATGTAGGAAAGAGAGAGAAAGAGAGAGAGAGAGAGGAGGTGGCTCAAGGATAGGCCTCCATATCCAATGAGGATATGCCTCATTCAGCTTGGATCCACCAAGTTTCCAGCACCTTCCAAGATGAAGAGCCTCAGCCATGAGCAAAATTGTGGTTCAGATCATAACAATATGAATATAGGAAGTTAAATCAATTATAATAAAAACATCCCATGAAATTTTATTAAAACATGGAGATATATTTCTAGTGCCTCTCTTGGTCCCTGCACCAGAAATAGTGAATTAGTTTTGAAATAAACAAGGAGAATCTGGATAGTTCTCTCAAATATGACAGATCAAATAGAAAAGAAATATGAAAAAAGTCTGCCCCAAATTTCCAAAAATGATTGCAGCATTTCTGAGCCACATTATGGCTGGACCGGACTCTTAGCATTAAGTTTTAGTAGCCATGAGTAGACCCAAACCCAGAGAGTTTTTTAGATCTCTCAAGGAACTGTACTCACCAGCCAGGCCTCACCCATTCTTTAATTCAAAACCATTTCTCCAGAACCAGTTTGGTGCTTCAAGTTTGGATCCACTCTTATTAGAGAATCTTGCTCTTTGAGCTCCAAGCCTAAAACACATCACATATAATGTCAGTTGTTCTCACTGTTTTAGGTGAGGATATGACTGTGCTGTGTGTATTTGGCACTTTGGTGTGCTAATTCAAGCATATCCACATTCATTCACTGTCCTGAGTGGAGGGCAAAGTGGGATCTGAGGGATCAAGGTTAGGTGCCCAGGTCACAAGAGCACATAGCTCAGTGAGCTTGTTTGTACTATAAACAATAGCTTTTTGGTGCAAGGTGTAATAAAAGCCATTAGTCCAAATTGTGTGTCATTCCTACAAATCCTGAAAATACACATGGTGTTTTTTCCTTGTTGGCATTTATTCCTTGTGATATAGAGAAACTCTTCTGTGTTATCCACAAGAGAAAGCAAATTTCTATTCATTATGTTTAGGGACAGAGCGAATTAGTGTTTTGTCTCTATAGAAAATGTGAACGCAAAACAAAGTAGCATCTGAAGATGTGCCTGAGGAGAATGTAGCCATCAAGGTTAAGAAAGAAACCACAGGATGTTCACAAATGACAAAATTTAAGAAAGTATTTATTATTTTATGTATATGAGTGTATTGCCTGCATGTGTATAAATGAACCTGTGTTGTGTGCATTGCCCACAGAGGTCAGAAGAGGGCATGGGATTCCCTTGAAACTGGAGTTATGGATGGTTGTTAGCCACCATATGGGTGCTGGGAATTGAACCTGAGTCCTCTGCAAGAGCAGTCAGTACTCTTAACTGCTGAGCCGTCTCTCCAGCCCCAACAATGAACTTTAAAAAAAAACAACTTCAGATTTGTTTTTATTTTATGTATATGAGTGTTTTGCTGCATGTATGTAAGTGTACCATGTGCAGACCATGCTTGAGGAGGACAGAAGAGGACATCAGATCCCCTGGGACTGAGCTATGGACAGTTGTTATACCGGTGTTAAGAACTAAACCCGAGTCCTTTGCAAGAGTAGCCAGTGCTCTTAACTGCTGAACAAACCATCTCTTCAATAACGAACTTTTAAAAATCTACAATTTGTGGCGATTTCTTCATTCATGCTACATAAAATTAAATTTTGAAGTCAGGCATGGTGGCAGAAGCAGGCAGATTTCAATGAGCTCAAGGCCAACCTGGGCTACATAGGGAGGTCCAGACCAGCCAGGATCACACAGGGAGCCCGCCATCTCAAAAAAACAAACAAACAAAAACAGTTTGACCCAAGTTGTATTAATAATTGGCTCATGGTTTCAGGGTTTCAGAGGTTTCCATTCCAAATGGTGTGCAGAAACTGAGGGCTTCAGAAAACCAGGAACCCACATGGGGCTGAGATGAAGGAGCCAATGAGGAAGATGAAGAATTCACAGAACGCCAGGAAGCAAGAGAGGAACGTTTGAGGCCAGCATCTAAGGAGAACGTCCTGGGACTGCAGCATTCACGCCTTTTGGGTCTGACTGGAAGTGCCTGCCATCTGCCTCTCACCTCTGCTTGTGAAGAGCTTTCAGGGAGTTCTGCATGGTTCCATGTCACTGAACTTAGCTGCTTATAAGTACTAAGACTTTGCACTGGAGACATTAGGGTAGACGTGGGGTTTATGTAACAGAAACCTAGACAGGCAGTTACATTCAAACTTCAGGTGAACAGTCCCTTCATTCTGAGTCTGAGGATCCATGCAACACTGGCGTCTTGTCATGAGTGCTTCTGGGGGGCTTCCTTGAAAATATTCTTTAGTGGGTTGCTGTGTGTAAAGGTAGGTCAACTTGAAAAAGAAGCTTAAGTCACTGTTGCAAAATTCTCAAGGTTCTTGAGAATTCTTGAGAATTCTTAAAGTCAATCTCTTGGACTTTGTTTCCAGTCCTTGCCCACAAAATTGTTGTATACTGTTTATAATGGGGATGCCAAAATATTTATGCCATGGATTCTTTAGCCTCCCAAGTTAAGCCAGGGAGTGGATTACAGAAAGCCACAGACAAGCCCCAATGTAAAGTGACTGTGACTGAAAGACATTAACTTAAGCGGGTAGGTCTGTGGGCCTCATTTGTACAACCTAACTGTAACTGTCCAAGTGTTCTAACAAAGCAGCCACTGCACACGAACATAACAGCATCCAGGACCATTCCTGGCCTTATGATCTGGGCTTGAGTACTTCATAAGGACTCCATGCTTGGTTAATTCTCCGTTGCCACCATTTTGACATTCATTATAGTTTTTCTTTGAGCTTACTTTTTGCAAGTGAAATCTGATGGGGTGATGGACCATGTAAGCAGAGGAGAGATGCTTGTGCAGATTAAACAGGTGTTCCATCTGCCATATTTATGTAATACCCATGATGCTCCAGCAGACCCAGCATGCCTGGGATTCAGGGAGGTTCAGAGTGAGCGTAAGGTAAGCATGTTATGTTCACAACTAGATAAAGAAGGCTTGTTTAATGCCTTCCATTCAAACCACATCTGCCCTGAATACAGAAAGGAAGCACTGACAGTTTTAAAACTCATACGGATCTATGCTGGGGGTGGGGAGGGCCTGTAGTGTATGTGTGTATACGTGTATGCCAGAAAGAAGAGCTGGAGCCCTTGGAGCTGGAATTAACAGGCAGGTACGAGCCTGGTGTGGACCCTGAGATCCAAACTCAAGTTCTTTGCAAGAGCAGCATACACTTTTAACTGCTGAATCATCTCTCCAGCCTGGCATGCATGTTTTAAGAAATACAAAGAGCCAAATAAATCAATGAAGCCCTTTATTATTTTCATACATTAGTCAGTGGCAAGTGCTGAGATGATGATACGGAAAGAAAAGGGAAGTGGGCAGTGTGTGGCTCCTTTTCCTTAATCCTGAGTTAGTAAAACATGTGCATCAAGAAGAGAAATCAAAGGCTAAGTGGGCTTTGTGCAGCATTTCCATTGTCCTTGTACAAACAAAATACACGACATGTAGAGAAGGAATGAAATAGAATGCAATTTGGTGATTCTTCAGGGGTTGAATGCTCTGATCATTTCATTTAAAATCGGTGTTGCATAATATAAAGATGAATGGTAACATTCCTGTAGTCATTTAAAATTCAATTTTTCCCCCCTTTACTCACAGAGACATTAAACAGATAAAACAAATTAAACAAGTAAAACCGTCATAGTGGGGAGAAGAGAGACTGCAGAAGACAGAAGAAAGCTTTTCATCTTAGCACTTTGAATGGTACTGCTTTCACCTCTGATTTGAACAAGGGGGTCATGCGTTTTCATTTTGCTCTGGGCTCCATAAATTACATAGCCTGCCCCACAGCACTGACTTGTCAGGTACTACAACAACAGGCTTATGTGCAATTAGGGTTGTGGGGGAGGGTGGAGGCAGAGCTCGCAGCACCACAGTGTTATTTTAGGAAGGGTGGAGCTGACTGTGATTTTGAGAAGGAATGCACTTCAGAAAACAAGAAGATGAGAGAGAAGAAGTGCCAGGCTTTCATCATATCCTGTCCCAGCACTCCCCTACTGAAGGAAGGACAGCTATCCCACCCCAGAAGAATTAAAAGAGAGACAAGGGAAAGCTACTCCAGATAAGGTTTCTTTTCCAGTAAGCCTACAGGGCCACAAAGTTAGAGAATTATAAATGGAAATGATGATAGGTTCTATATCATTGGTATTAGCTGCGAAAGATTGCATATATGTTTTTTTATCCAAAACTCAGCATAAGTATCCATCTGGTGGACATCTAAGAGGATTTTATTTTTGATTAATTGATCAATCAATAAAGATAAACTCAATGATCATGTCTCATGCTTTTAGACTGCTTAACATAAATATTTTATGGAAATTTAAGTAAGCTGCAAAGATCAGAAATAGTAGTCCTACCCTCCCTTGTCAGATTTTAGAAGTTCATTGCTCTTTAAAGGTACTCTGCAAGTACTGCCAAATGTCTTGGATTGGTGACTTTGAAGGTTTTCCCCCTCCTCTTCTTTTTGGAATCCTAAATATGTCCTTACTTTGAAGACCAGGGAAAGCTAAAAGAAAAGGTGACTGCTTCCTGCATCTCTCTGATCTGCTATTTTTAGTCTCCAATCAAGGAAGATAGTCCGGGGAGACTTAACAAATGAAACTGAAATGTGTCTGATCTTTACAACCCAAGTCATGTTGAATCAAAGCTGCTTGTTCGGAGAAAGATCACAAAGGCAAGCAAGCCATTGTAAAGGAATTTGCTGCCACATTCCTCAAGCAGTAAGCAACATCTGGAGCCGGACAGCTCTGCACCTTTTCACTTACCTTGCTCAGGGTCTGGGAAGAAATGGATGAGACTTTTTCATGTACTGTTGACCAGAAACTTAACTTATTATCTGTTTCCATATCCTGCAAAACAAAGGGAACACATTTATTGAGTCCTTTCAGTTTGGACACTGGATTCTCTAATCTCAATGGCCTTGTATGGTGAATCCTGTTATTACCCCATATTACGCAAGAGGACACCAAGGATCAGAGTGGAACGAGTTGTCCAAACTCCCAAACTTTTGAGTGATAAGGATTGAATTCAAACCCTTTTGCTTTGAGCTATTGCATGTAACCATAACAACAGGCTCTTGAGACTACTAAAGTGACACTTCCACTGCTACATAGATTAGGATTTAAAAGTAGACTTCTTCGTGAATCATTCCTCTTTCTCTTCTCAAGAAATGCTGCATGCTTGAGTGTCTGCTGTTTGAGTTTTTGTGTGTATTTATAGCATGTGGGATGCGTGTGTGGAGGCCAGGGCAGGATGTTGGGTGTCTCCTTGAGACAGGGTCTCTCATTGAACCTGGAGCTCGCTGTTTTGGAGCTAGGCTGGTGGCCAACAAGTCCTAGAGAGCCTTCTCCTGGCTCTACCCGACCCAGCTATCTCTGTCTTACCTAATACCTCGATCTCTCTGCACACGCTCAGGTTTTTATACTGAGGATCTGAACTCAGGTATTCGTGCTTACAGAGTAAATGCTGTTGCCCTCTGAGTCATCTCTGCAGTCCTTCTAAGTTTTGAAAGGCATTGTATATAACCAGAGGGAAATACAGCCCCGTGGGATGGATCCAGGCTCTTTCCCTCTGCTCAGGGCTTTAGCACTGAAGCAGAAAGCATTCTTTTGCTAGCTGAGTCTCAAGAAGTGGTCTAAAAACACCCAGTGTTTCAGATAATCTTGGAAAATACAAGTTAGTAATATTTGCATGGATTCTTGTATAATTTTAGAGAGGCTCGTCAGATGATCCAGGCACTTGGTAAGAGGATACAGTGATTGCTGAGTCAGCCTGTATAAAATAAAAAAAAACCAAGTTTCCATGCTCAACTGATTTGTAGAGGGCTTCTAGATAATGGAAAGATCCTGCCAAACTGGAGCAAGTACTTTGAAAACTCATATGCCTTATGGTTCATGATGAAAAATCATGGGCTGAATGATAATGTAGCTTTGTTTGCTACAAAAATTGTTTTTTTGAAGTCAGTATCAATCTGGGGAGAGCTTTAAGTGGTCAATGTACTTGACATTGTCCTATTAAATTTTTTATGAATCAGTAATTTTGATAAAAGAGAGGCTTGTTTATCATATTTTTAAAAGCTTTAAATTCCTTTTAGTTGTGTGTGTGTGTGTGTCCGTGTGCACGCACACACACACACACACACACACACACACATAGGTGCCTTCAGAGGGGAGAAGAGGGCATCAGATCCACTTGAGCTGGAGCTACAGGTGGTTGTGAGCCACCCAGCCTAGTTGCTGGAACTTTGCAGGAGCAGCACACTCTTTTAGTCAATGAGCTGTCTTTCCAGCCTCTGTTTAACAGGTTTAAAATGACAAGATATCCTCGGCATATAATATTGATCACATAGATTCCTAGACATTGTGAGTCTTGAATGTTGATCAGTAGGAAAAAGCTGAAAGTAGGACAGGGCGTGGGGGTGAACACCTTTAATTCCAGCACTCAGCAGGCAGAAGCAGGCAGATCTCTCTGAGATCTGGTCTACGTAGTGAGTTCCAGGCCATCTAGGGGTACGTCTTCCTAGACCATGTCTCCTAAAGCCAAAAACAAAGGGATTTTTTAATGAGATTCAATGCAAAACTCTGTTAGATTCTGCTGACTTCAGTTCTTAAATTAGCACTCAAGTGCTGGGATTTGTTATGGCATTTTCATACATGTATGCCAGACTTTGTTCTTATTCAGTGCCTCCCACACTGGCCTCCTAAGTCTGGCCTGCCTCCCCCACACCCTCTTTGCTGGTCCTCTAACCTCCTGTTACATGTTATATGAATTCCATTGAGCTCTCTGTCCCTCCACCTCTGTTTAGATTTTAAACATTGACTCATCTGCAGAGATAGCTTGTATTCGTCAGAATGTGGTGGCAAGTAATCCCCCAAATTCCAGAAGCTGAAGCCACACAATTTTACTTCTCCTTCACCTTACCCACCCACAGCGTGTCATCTGGGCTATTTGGTGCTCAGGTTCCTGACACAGGGCGCCAGGCTGGTGGACGGAATCTCATCTGAACACTGCCGCTCACAGCAATTCTCCCTCATACTGGCCAAGCAAGTCCCAAGACCAGAGGGGAGGAGGGAGGAAGTAGATTCCTACTACGTGCCGAGGGAGAAGAAACTTTTCTGATGACAGTCACAAGTTAGCCCTAGCATGACAACTGCTCATGTGAGAAACTGTGAGGATTTCATTTGACGGCAAAAGAAGCATAAGCCTCGGAACTGGGTGATGATAGAGTTGATGGGAGCTCAGGGGGAGCTGGCTGGGATGGCTCTGCTATGACCCCCAGTGACATTAAACACAATCCCAAGGGTTCTTGTGGAAGAAGGAGAGAAAGGGAAATTGGAGTAACGTGTTTCTGAGGTGAATGAAAGAAGCATGCTGGACTTGCAGACACCTTGATTTTAGTCAAGACTCAGTTCATACTTCTGACCTCTAGAACTAAGTGACAGTAAATTTGTGTTGTGGACAGCCACTGGATTTGTGATGTTTCAGCAGCAATAAGAAACTAGCATGGCACCTTACACATGGATTCTTTTGTTTTCAGAAGAAGCACATGGACTAATAAAGAGGCCAAGTAGAACATTATAAGCAGTGTGGTTGAACCCTCCAGGGAGACTTAGCCTGGGCAAGAGAGACAGCAGACTTTCATATGTGAGATGTCTTGTGGACACAGATGAGGCCTGCTCTGTGTGGTCACTGAGGCTGATGTCATCAGCAGGTGGCCTTGTGACATACGTAGGCTGTATTGGTAGTATTGGATTGAGGTTTAATGATGCTGGGTGACCACATAGTTTGTCACATAGTCAGAGACACCTGACTTAGAGAGAGCTTTTCAAGTTCCTTAGGTGATTTTTTTCATCTAGTCTCAGGCCACATGGGCTGATTCACAGATGGCCAGGGTTATCCTGGAAGGGGGCTCATTGTTGGTCTGCTAGTTGGTGACAGTGTATGTCAAAGGGAACGGGTAATTCAGATGAGAAGAGGTCAATGCGAAGATAAGGAGGCAGGATGGTGCCTATGGGAACTCTGGAGGAGAGACTGGGGAGGGGAGAATCTACAGAAGGGCATAAGCAAGACTTTGCTTATGAATACACTGACGCTCATACAGTTGAATGGGAGAACAAACCCTGCCAAGTGATTTCTGTGCATTCCCACAGATGCTTTGGAATCCCACAGCCGGTCACACAGACTAAAGTCTAGGGCCAGATAGAAACGGGACTTGACAGTTTGTCTCTTCTCTCTTACTCTTTTGAGTCTTTTACTGTCTATAGCTTCCTAAGTTACCCACTGAGATCATGTCTGGGGACAGCACCAACACCCTAAGCCTCTGGGGCGCTGCTCTTAATGCTATGCTCATGGATGTGGGGCCTGAGAACCTTAACCTTTAACCAGCTCCATAGGAGATTACTTTGCTCTTTAAAGTATACATTAAATGCTAATATTCTGCAAAATTCTATCTAAGATCTCTTCTTGTATGCTTTCAACAGTGTGCTATCTGCATGAGATGGACAGGAAAAAAATCTGTATAAATAATGAGTAATCTTATCCCAAATTCTAACTTTGACTCTTGTCTATACATTGAAGAGAACTCCTTAGAACATTTCTACAGGACACATCTCTCCTGAGTCTCAGGCCAAATTTCAGCCACTGCCCGTCCCAGAAAGTTGCAATATTGTACAAAACTGAGCTCTGAGCTGAAGATCTTTCCTTTACAAGAGTATTCCTAGTTCAGTTTCTTAATTGGGGACCAATCTACCTCCTATTTCAAGAGAAAGACACAGCTCAAATTCTTATCTTTCAGATAAAAGCTGTCTTTTAGAAACACTGTAGGACCCCTGTGAGGCTCCGTCAGTTCCAGATCTTCTCCCATCTGGACGACTTTATCATGGCTGTACTAGGCCATTAGCTCCCTTTTATATAGACTGACTTCCAGATTCCCACTGATGGTAAGAAGAAAACCTTCACTGTCTGTGCTCAGACTCATTCCACCATTGTATGCCCCATTCAAAGTAATTTATGACCCAGTCACACAAAACATCTCCCGGTTCTGGTCCATGCAGCCCTCTGACACCTTCGTGCCTCTGAGAATGCTGGGTCCTTTGCCTTCATTTCTTACCCCTTCTCTGCTTGCCACTTCATCACAGGACACATGACATCTCCTCTACAAAGGCTTTTCAGCAAGGATATTTTGAATAGCTTTTTCTATCTCCCCGTGTCTGTCCATGCATCTTTTACAGACTATGTGACACTGACTAGAATTCTCTAAGTACGTACGCCCTCCCCAAGTAAACATGATCTCCTAAGGAAAGAGACCATGTTGCTTTCATCCTGCATGTCCATAGCCTTGCATAGCGCATTCTGTTTAGAGGCTGTGAAATAAATGTTTATAGATTTTATCCGTCAATATCAGAGCGAACTTTAGGGAAATGCCTCAATGGTTCTCTTCCAACAGGTATCATAGAAGATGCCTAACATGAGTCTCAAACAATTTTGCCTTTGCAACAGCGTCTTTGGTACCTGTTTATCCTAATTTTACTTCCATGCTCAGGATAGATGAAAATTATTAGATACGTTTTTCTACTCTATTAGAAGGCAGTACTTCATAAAATTTTCTGTGTCTAATTTTTGCTCCAAACTATGACTAACTTTTTGTTGGGAGTAACAATACCTCAAACTATGGTTTATTACAATGGATGCTGAAAGTGCTTATTCAGCGGAGTGAACAATTAAATATGGCAAGATTCAATTTGAAGGCTATTTTTCACGAGGCAGGCAACTGACTACACTTTCTCCTTATTCTGAAAGCCGCTTCCTGGAATTCATTCTCTATTTCATCCTGATGAGCTCAGTGCACACTCGGGGCCCATGGCTACTGTGGTTGTCCTTCACCACCAAATTCGTATATTGAACTCCTATTTTACAATGTGATGCTATTAGGAGATGAGGCATTTAGGGAGATAATTAGCTCATGGGGATGGAGCCATGACCTAATTACTTAGAACCAAACCATGTTGGCTCCCTAGTCTTGAGCTACTGACCTCCAGAACTGTGAGAAATATCTTTACATTGCATATAATAAAGTACCTAGTCCATGGTATGTGATAGGTAGTGTCTCTCTACGCAGTCAAGACTGCTCTTGCACTTGCTTGATCCTCCTGCCTCAGCATGTGTGGGGTTGCAGGAATACATCAACACATCTGACTTCCAATGGTGAGTCATGATGGAGACTAGGAGAGAGAACCCTCCATTTAATTTTACCGAATTCAACGATCACAGCAGCTGCTTAGTATTCTTGTCTTAGGAAAAATAGAGTAGTGAATTCAGAGCACAGAATCTTTATCTTGCCTGTTTCCTTAAAGAATTGATTAAAAACAATCATGACAGCATCCAGACAAGGAAAGAGGAACCATCTCATGCCATGGCCTTTATAATGGGGTTGGCGGCCAAGGACAGGAACAGGAGACTGTATAGCCTTGCTCATCAAAACTTCAGTTAGGATGAAAAGGGATGGAAAAGGTCAGTTGAAGAGAGAAAAGATCAGAGGGGAAAGTTGCAGGAACAAAGATCCTCCCTAAGCATCTCACATTTCACTGGAGAGTAGACTATGTCATATTTATCCATTTTCCAGGGCTCACTGAATGATCGGGCTGAGCCTCACCCTGTGGCGACTTCCTCCAACACAGCCACACTCCCGGATGGGTGGAACGAGCCTGGGTACAGAATATTCGACACAAACGCAGCTGAACAGAGCCTAGGGTGTTGAGTTGCAATTGAACTCTCCTTTTAACTCCCATCTCTCTCTCTGTCATAATCTGAGGCCTCAGACAGTGGTTCCAAGGGACTTTAGTGAACAGATGGATAGACAGTCCCAGAGAATCAACCCAGATATCATCAGGAAGATGAAAGGCTTCAAGAAAGTTGTCTACATTAGTCATTAGAAAAATCATCAGGCATGGGAAAGCAATTAAGCAAATAGACATAACTAAGAAAGCGAGAAGCACAGCGTGGAAGAGACAGATGAGTGTGCTGTTTGGTGGTGGGAGGGAGGATGGGGACAGTCAAAGAACCAAGCAAACGCCCTGGCGTGTCTGTGCTGTAATCAGAGACACATCGAGTGCCTCATATTCTAAGTACTGTTTCAAATTCTTCACACATTCCATCTGTTCACATGCTGTAAGCATTATTATCATCTTAATTTTTCAGATCAACTGAGGTCAGATCACTCATAAGCACAGTGATGGTTGACCAACCCGTCCATCAAACCTCAGTGACCTGGTTTTACATAGCTCTACTGTGCTGCCTTAGAAGAGCTCTTAACAAGTAGCTAAGCAAGTTGGTCCAAAGTGTGATAAGAAAGTGTGACTAAAACAGAAAGGAGACACAGCATGGATAGAACAACTGAGTTCGAAATCATCACAATGTCAACATGGTCGACGAGCAGGAACAGCAAGCAAACGAAGAGACCATGCTGAAACACAGCGAGTGGGCTGGGGCTCAGTGTTGAGGTAGTGACTGTCTGGTGAGCACGAGACTACACACTGCACACAATAAAAAGTAAGCAGAGGAGCTGGAGAGGGGTCTTGGGAGTTAAGAGCACTGGCTGCTCTTGCAGAGAACCACAGGTTGGTTCCCAGCACCCACTTCAGGTGGCTCATAAACACCTGTAAATCAGTTCCAGGGGATCTGACACCCTCTTCTGGCCTCAGTGGGTACCTGCATGCATGTATACAGACACACACACACACACACACACACACACACACACGTACATAATCAAAAATAAATCTTAAAAAATAAATAGAACAGATGAAATGTTTGTGACAATCACTTTGAACACAGAGGGAGAAGATGTGTCTTTAAAACTAACTGGATGTAACGTATCCCTCCCCACACTCCCTCTTCTCCCGTCCTGCCATCTCCCAGCTCATTTAACCCCTTCTGTTCCATTATTCCTCTCTCCCTTTTATCATGACATTCAGTCTCCCCTCCTGAAGTCTTACTTCCCCGAGCCCCTTACTAGCTTCCTGGCCTTTATAAATTTTACAATTAAAGCACACATATCTAAAGATTCAAAGATAGCACTCACTGGGGCTAGAGAGATGGCCCAGCAGGTAAGAGCACCTGATGATTTTGCAGAGAGCCCAGGTGCAATTCCCAGCACCCAACGGCGGTTAACAACTCTCTTTAACTCCAGTTCCAGGGAAATTTAATGCCCTCTTCTGACTTCTGTGGGCATTGCATGACCTGGGTACACTTACATACATTCAGGTAATACACTCATACACATAAAATAACAATAAAATAGTTTTTTAAGTTATAGCATCCATTTATGGGAGCGAACATGCAATATCTGTCTTTCTAGATCTGGGTTACTTCACTTAGATGATTGTTTCCACTTTCATCCATTTTACCTGTGAATTTCATTTTACTTAACAACTGAGTAATATTCCATTGTGTAAACACACCATACTTTTATTATCCATCTATCAGTTGATGGACATCTAGATTATTTTCATTTCCTGGCTATTGTAAATGGAAAAACAATGAACATGGATGAACAGGAATCTCTGCAGTAGGATACAGAGTCCTTTGGGTATATTCCCAAGAGTGGTATAGCTGGATCATGTGGGAGATATATTCCTAGCTTTCCCAGGACACTCTTTATGGCTTTCCAAATTATATTCAGGTATAAAGGCAGCAATTTCTCAAATATTAAGAATATACTAGTGGGGCTGGAGAGATGGCTCAGCAATTAAGAGCACTAGCTGCTCTTGCAAAGGATCTGGGTTCAGTTCCCAGCACCCATATGATGTCAACAACCACCTGTAATGCCCTCTTCTGGCCTCCATGGGCATTGCATGCATGCATGTACTTACATACATGCAGACAAAACACTCATACACATAAAATAAACATAAATAAATAAACAAATGAGGCATGATGGTACATGCCTTAAACCCAGCACTCAGGAAGCAGAGACAGGTAGATATCTGTGAGATCAAGGCCAGTTTGGTCTACCTAGCAAATTCCAGGGCAGACACTGTCAAAAAGAAGGGAGAGCGTATGCTAAGGGTGGGGAGATAGTGCAATGGGTAAAGTGCTTCCTGCTCAAGCATAAGGACTTGAGTTCAGATCACCAGCACCCAAGTAAAAGCCAGGTGTTGTGGTGGTATGTGCCTGTAACCCCAGTACTGGGAGGGCAGCCAGTCTAACCAGAATGGTGAGTTCCAGGTTCAGTGAGAGACCGTGTCTCAAAAAATAGTGTGGGGAACCACAGAAGAAGGTATCTGAAACTGGTTTCTGTTCTCTACATGGGCACTCCTGGGCAAGCACATCTACACACACACATGCACATTTGCACATAGACATTCACATATAGAGAGAATATGCTGGACTATATGTCATATAATTAGCACTGAATTCATACCAATATAATACTAAAGGAAAGAATTGTGGGAATTATGCTTAGAAAGGCAAAACATTTCCAGCCTGGACAAAACAAAACTTCAGAACCATCAAAATCTTGGGAGAGGGGTTTTCATAATAACATTTCCTTTTTTCCCCATAAGAACTCATTTATTCATTTTTAAAATAGCATAAAATGCCATGCTATAGCCATCTAATTTGAGTAGTCATTTTAATTTACGTATCCTTTTCAATATTTATCTGCTATCTTAGTGAGTGAATGAATCTAGAGTTGTCTACAATGAGGGCTACCTTGGTGCTGGCAGCAATTATTGGGTGGTATTGGGTGTTAGATGATTTGATATTTTAATCTTTGTATTAAATGCTTTCCAATGAACGTATACCTTTCAAGAACAAAGCAATAAAGTCACTCTTACTTAAGAGAAAGAAGCCTGCAAAATAACGAATCTTGAAGTCCTCTTTGGCATTTCTGGATGCTGCCTAGCTTGCAGATGAGAATGCTAAACCTCTCTGATCATTGCACAATGTATGTATGGATCGCACATCACCCTGTACCCTGTATATACGCACAACCACTTTGTGTCAATTCTTTTTTGTTTATTTGTTTGTTTTTGGTCTTTTTGGGACAGGGTCTCCCTGTACCCCTGCTGGAACTCACTATGTAGCCGTGCCCAGCATAACTCTTCTTTAAAAGGTCCATCACTGTGAGTGTTCTCTGTCAGAAGCTGGCGCTGGTCTTTGTGTAAGGAAGGGAAGAAGTACTGTCACTGACTTCGAAAGCGCAAGGCTGCTTGGACAGGATCTGCAGGTTCCCTCTCTCTATGGTTGTTTTTCAGTTTCTTCTTCAACCCCAGAGAAGCTGGAGAATCTTCCCAGCAATTTCTCTGCTACAGACAGACTTCCTTATGGAATCTACCAGATTCTCCCTCTGTTTCCTCTGCTCAGCATCTTGTCTTCATCCTGCTACCTCTTTTGTGCCTGGAAGGAAGTAATGATTCAGGCATCGAAACACTACAGAGACCCATATCTGATTCTGGTTATAAGAGGCCTAGAATGCCTAAAAGCATTCTAATGCAAAATTAGATGCAAAGTGCTAATGCGACTGTCTGTGATAGACCCTCTTCATGTGTAATATGGCAGGGTGCATATTGTTTACATGCTGCTTTTTCTTGCTTTTATAATATTTGTAAAATGGACACATATTACTTATACACCCAGGGAGGAAAAAGAAAATTTAAAATTGAATCAGAGACTCCAGGAAGTTTTTATAAACTGCTTATGTGCCCTGGCTACCACTCCAAGAACAAAAAAGAATCTCATTAATGTCCCCTGTCATTGTTTATCCCCTTAGCGTAACTGGTTAAAAAGAACATTTACAACGAGTCAAAGGAAATAACTTCTCCATGCAGCTTGTGGTCAGCGAGAGGAATTTGCTGTCACAGAAGGTCAAATGGAGACACGAAGTCCTTGGGTGGCGTTCAAGGCCACTCACAGGCGTAGGAGTAGCTGGAGGAGGGGAGGTGGCTGGCAGGGAAGGGCTTCTCTAATGACCTGCAGTGGCAGGAAGATGTCCACTTGGAGGATGAAAACAAATCTGAGCTTGAACTAGTAACAGCAATGGGCTTTGATTTGGATATTCAGAACAAAATCTTACTCAGAAACTACACATTAAAATAGAAGTTACTTTTGTTCTAATGCCATGTTGGCCTTTGGTCTGCCTAGTGGACTCATACTAACTGGTCATGTGATCGACACTGTTTTTCATATATGCACTTGGACACTTACAGAGTTGAAGGCGCTGTGCTGATCCTGGGACCTTGTGCTGGAGAGTTTTAGTGTCAACTTGACACACCTGGGTTGAGGAAGCCTCAGTTGGGGAATTAATTGCCTCCATTTGACTGGCCTGTGGTCATGTCCGTGGAGTATTTTCTTGATTGTTGAGTGATGTGGGAGGGCCCAGCCCACTGTGCTCGCTGCCGGTCCTGGGCAGGTTGTTCTTTATTGTACAAGGAAGCAGGATGAGCGCAGGCCAAGGAAGCAAGCCAGTGAGCAGCGTTCCTCCATGGCCTGTGTTTCAGCTCCTGCGTCCAGGTTCCTGCCCTGAGTTCCTACCTCGGGCTCCCTCAGTGATGAACTGTGACCCGGAAGATATAAGCCAAATAAACCCTTTCCTTCCCAAGATGGTTTGGTCAGAATGTTTGTCAACAGTGATTGAAGCAAAGCAGAACAGACCCCAAGAAATCAAAGGAAGCTCACGTTCTTGTAAAGAAAACAGAAGTTTGAAAAAAATAATTTAAAAATTTGTAGTGTGTAGCTGGCAGTATAGTTCCAGCATGAGGAAGGCTAAGACAGGAGTGTGGAGAATCTGAGACCACCAGCCCAGGCTACACAGTAAAACCCTGTCTCAAAAAGCAATAATAATTTGGGCTTGCAAGATGGGTCAGACAGTGAAAGCACTTGCTGTGCCAATCTGTCAACCTGCATTCTCGTCCTGGATCCCATGGTGGAGGGAGAGAACCAATGCCCTAGGGTTGCCCTCTGACCTCCAAACACATGCCATGCCATGTGATCCTTCAATAGGAACACACACACAATAATAAATTTTAAAAAATAGTAACTTTAGAATACACGTTATTATACAACACGAGGAAGATAAAGAGCTGTGAGAACGAGGAAGCAATGGGTTCTGTGGAGTTGGTGCACTTACTGGGAGGGTCAGGAAATATATTTTCTAAAACTTTCCTAAAGCCAGAGTCATCCTTAAATACCTGCTGAAGGAGCAAATTCCTCAGCTGTCCAGATGTCCTGCTTGAGCGGAGGCAGTGAGCGTTCAGTACCTGTACACTTTAGCATGCTGGGAAATTGTTACCCTGGAGCTGTTTGGAAAACCTGGGGGCAAAGGAGTGTGTCACTTGATATGACAGGGCAGGATTTATTCAGGGCAAAGCAGCGCTTCCCAGACTGCTCTGTGTGCACAGGTCACCTGGGGATGTGTGAAAATGCAGATTGTGATCCCATTTCTGAGCTGTTCGGTTGGCTCACCCTGAACAGCAGTGAGGCTTCTCGTGATCTTTATTATAACGAAGAAACGCTTAACTGGCGCACGAGTCTCCAGTTCCCCAGTGATACCGTGATACCCGCCCCCCTCTTCTCCAGTCCACAGTCTCATCCCCCCGCCCTCTCCGCCGCCTCTGGAACTCTTGTATGATTTTTACTTACCCTTCTTTGTCTTTGTTCAGCAAACCTGCTTTCAGATTCAGCTTCATTTGCTTCCTTTAGGCCTCAGTCTGAGCAGGATTTCCTCCTTAGTGGAAGCTTTCCCAGACCCCCGTTCCAGGGTTAGGCATCTTTCTTGTGTTCTGACGGTACCTTTAACACTTCCTGCCATGCTGATCTGGGGATTGCTCACTGCTCTGACCGCCCTGCATTCCCTGTCCCCCTCCCCCGCCCCAGTACCATCCTTACTCTCAGAACAGCCCGCCACAAAAACCTGCTTCCTACACAGATGTTCCGGATTCCACCGAAGGGTCATGCCAATCAGCTTGGAAAGCGTTTGCAAAGGATCAGAGAAGTTGTCTAAGGTATTTTGGGGACCAGAGAAATAGCACTGTAAGTGGTAGCCATGAACTGAAGAGAAAAAGAACTGAAAATACAGCAGGCTGTGTGGGTTCTTGTGCATGCCGTGAACTGGATGCTGCAGGCGGAAGCCAGGAATGGCACTGGGGCTTGAAGCTTTGGGGAGCCTGAAAACTACGGACCTAACTTCCTGGCAAATGCGTATACTAACGAAAGACATGAAAAGAAGATCTTGGTGCTGGGGAGATGACTCAGTGGATAATGTGCTTGGCCCACAAGTGTGAGGACTGGAGTTCAGACCCCCAGCATTCATGGGTTCGGAAGCCTGCCTGCGCCCAGAGGCAGGAGATGGATATGAGGGATCCTTGGGTAAATTGGTGAGCTCTGGGTTCAGCGAGAGAACTTGCCTCAGCAAAGAAAATGCAGCATGATCAAGGAAAACATCTGACATCAACCTCTGGTTTCCACATACACAAACACCTGTACACACACACACACACACACACACACACACACACACACCACATGCATGCAGAAAAGCATTTTCCAAATGAATTCAGGGAAGAGTTTAGAGACTCCTGATGCCTACAGACCACAGATAAGAAATTGGAGAGTAAAGGGGACTTCCCAGGGCAAAATAACTGTGCGAAGTAAAGGATGGATTAAATCAAGCTCCCAGATGTTTTCTAAAATCAAGCTAACCAATGTGCAGAGAATAAGAGACTGCAGAGTGCTCATCCCTGAACTGGACGTCTGTATCAAACTTTGGCCTCCCAAGGCTCAGGGATTATTGCAAAGGTGACAGAAAGTTTGTAAGAGGCCAGGGTGGTGGATGACCACAAGGAAACAGAAATTTCCAGACAGCGGGTAAGGTACTCATAGGAACTCCCAGCCATAGTAACAGCATGCACAAGTCTCATGTAAGCTCAAACCAGAAAAAAATCTCACATGGGGAAATGGGTAAGGTAAGAAAGCCCAACCTCACCTGAGAACCTGTTGGAAACTGACGGCTGTGGGAAGGGAAGAGTCAGTCTCTTTGAAGGGTGTGACTCCTAGGTTAACCAGGAGCCAGTGGAAGCAGCCACACTGAAAGGACATCTGGGGGCGCAGATTTGACTCTGTGGGCTTTATATAGAGAGAGAGTGCACGGAACTGGGCAGGGGTCATAAGGGTGTGCAGGTAGGGGAGGGACTCTAAAAATGATCAAAATATAGTGTATGAAATTCACAAAAATTCAATAAAAAAAAGGAAAAGGGCACAAAGAGAGCTGGGATATAGCTCAGGGACACACACGCACTTACACGCACACATGCAAAGGTTATTCTGGGGCCAGTAAGATGGCTCCGCAGGTAAAAGCACTTGTTGCCCAGCCATACAAACCTAGACTTGAATTTGATCCCTGACACCCACGAAGGTAAAGGTGGAAAGGAAAGAGCCAACTCCACAAGGTTGTCTTCCAAACTCCACACATGCACCATGCTGAACGACCCCTCCCCTCAACACAAGCACTAATAATAACTAGAAGAGAATTTCTAAGTTAAAAAAAATTAAGCTGTCAGGATGCAGGTAGGCCTGCTCCTTTTCAAATCATCACAGTCGATTTCAGGTTTCACACGCTGAGCTGAACGGTGTGGCTGCACAGCTTGGAATGTTTCCTAACTGACCCTTTCCAGAAGGGTCTGCTGACTCCCGGGCTAACGTGTGACCAGAGGAGGCCCACTCATGTGTAGGTGCACAGGGCTTTCCTGACACTTTCCTGCTGCTGGTGCTGCTGGCCTCTTAAAAAGAGAAACAATTCTTTGTACATTTTAACATCTTTCCCTTTTTCCTTGTTCAAAACAAACAAGTCGGACATAAAAGTAACAAAATCCAGAGCAGCCTCGTGCTGTGGACATTTAAAGACTCCAAAGCTAGAAGGCAGGAAGTAGCGGAGCATCTTAAAGGGCTTGCTTCGAGTTGGACTGGAAGATCAATGTCTAGGACACAGCCTTTCTCCACTATTTCTAGTTAAGAGGTAGCTGTGAGCCAGGGGAAGGGCGGGTTATGTCAGATGCAGGTAGAGGTGTGTGTGTACGTGTGCCCTATATAAAGTGAGGTCAATTTTTCAGCTTCTCAGTGACTCAGTTTCCTCTTTTGTAGCATAGGAAAAGAGATGCTTATTTTCTTCGTTGCTGTTGTGTAGATAAACGATAGCACACAAGTTTGACAGTTTTGAGAAATTATAGTTACTATTAGTGTTGCTGTCTGAAATCACAAATGCTGGTGTCCCACATATTCATTTCTTACCATGAGTATCATTTAGCGTGTGTCTCTCTAGAAGGGGGGATCCATGGGATTGTTTGTTGGCTTGTTTTTGCTTTGAGACAAGGTCTTACTATGTAATACAGACCGTCTTTAAATTCATAGTCCTCCTGCCTTAGTCTCTTTGGTTACATAATTACAGTTAAGTAACACCACGCCTGACTAATTCTAGACTGCTTAGTGAATCCAGCCTGTAGGACAGGTACTGATATATATTTGATTATGTATTAAACCTAATGATTGGATGAATGGCTGATGAGGGGTTGACAGCTGTCCATTAAACTTCAAAAGATGGGCTGGGAGCACGGCCGGTGTCAGGGTCTTTGCCTAGAATGCACATGGCCCTGGTTTATCCCCCGGCGCAAGAGAGAAGAAAAGACAGGCTGGAGAGATGACTCATTGGTTAAGAGCATCTATTGCTCTGGCAGAGGACCCCAGTTTGATTTCCAACGTCCACATAGAGCAGTTCCCAGCAGTGACTCCAGCTCCAGCGGGATCCTCTGGCTTCCTGTACTCATATGCACCCCCCATTACATATAATTAAAAATGAAAGGAGGACCAGACTATTAAAAAGAGAAGAGATAAGAAGGAAGGAAGGAAGGAAGGAAAGAAGGAAGGAAGGAAGGAAGGAAACGTGAAAATGTCTTCTAGCAAAGCATATGAAGATCCTATTTTCCTACCTTTAGAACAGTAATCCATTGAATCCGAGGGTGATCAGAACAGAAGCAATTCTGCAGCAGATTATGTTGAGGTAAGAAATCAATGATAGAAAAGATAGCTGTCTTCCAAGTCACAGACAAAAAGGAAAAAAGAACTCATTGAGGAGGTGAGGCAGAACGGCCGGAAGGAAACTCCGTTCTCACTTACCTGACACCCTGCCCTTCTGCGCCCTCTCTCCCCCTCTTGTTGGCCATAATTCATGTCATTCCCATCAGAAATATTTAAAGGACCCTTTGTAACAGCTCTGGGGTTGTAGCTCAGAACACAATATATCCCTTAACTCCTTCACAGGGCCCTTTTGTTTTCTGCCTGCTCATAATCTCTCTGCATGGATGTTGAAACAGTTTATAGGATGTGCTTGCATTTCCTCTTTCTTTTCTTTTAGACCCTTTCTCCAAGGCTCCCAAGTGTTTAAACATATTAACTCTTCTTAGAGTATTTTTTGAATGGCAATAAAGTACTGAGAGAATAAATGGGGTTATTTTAAACTAGGCTTCAGGGACAGGAAGAGAATCTATAAGAAAGAGGAGAGCTAATCTACTTTCTAAAAGGTTCCCTCCCTCCTTTTCTCCCTCTCTCCTTCCCTCTCTCTCTCCCTCTGTCTTAGGGATACATTGCCTACGTACATTGCCAATTGTGTGAAGACTCAATTGAACACTACAGAAAATATAGAGCAGGCAGGAAGGACCTTGGATTACAAAATGCATTCTGAGATTCGGACATTAAAGAAAGAAGAGTTTTCAGGAACCTGCTGGGCAGAGCTTTGGGAACCCAAAGTCCCTGAGGCACATTGCCAGCCCCGGTAGTTTTCCTGGGGAACTTTCTGTGTCAGTCTTAATCAGTGGGCCAGCGTGACTAGTTTTCAGAAGACAGTGGTTTCCTCCACCACCTTCAAAGTTCTGCAAGAACGAACAAAGAAAAGCCAAAATTTCTGCATCTTGACCAAAGCATCATTTCTTTTCACCTTCAAAAAGATTTGGAAAGCTTAATGTTACTTTGACACCACTCCTCCTCCTCCTCCTCCTCCTCCTCCTCCTCCTCCTCCTCCTCCTCCTCCCTTTCTCCTTCTAGTGTGTGTGTGGGGGGGGTGGCATGTATGGAGGTCAGAGGACAACTTGAGGGAGTTGGTTCTCTCCTTCCACCATGTGGGTTCAAGTGGTCAAGCTCAGGTCATCAGGCTCGACAGCAAAGTGCCTTTACCTGCTGAGTCATCTCACCAACTTCACCTTGATGTGTTGAGGAAGACAATGATTCCACCTGGGCTTCTTTGGGGTGGAAATGAATAATGGTCTTTTAAAATGGTCTCAGTAGTTTGAGATGAATATTTTTTGGCTTCTTTTTAGGGTTATAGCTTTTTAGAAAATACGAATTAAACCAGAGCAGGAACTTGCCTCCTAGAGAAAAATTTTACAAATTATCAGGTGACCTTGCAGGAGAGACTTGGAGCAGAGACAGCTGGAGCAGGGACCACATAGCTCAGCTATGTGCATATCTTGCTTTCTGCTCATACATACCTCATGTCTGGACCCCAGAGACAGACTCAGTGTGAACTGACACAGGATCTCTCTGTCCCTTTTTGAAATGTAGCCACATTGAATCAATCTCCATTTTTTGATTTTTCACTATTTAAAAAAAAATGTGTGCAAAGTAGGCACCAGTTCTATACAGTGTTTCCTTCCGGGTAGTGTTCAGCTTTCTCTTGTTATTAGCTTGCAAGAAAAGGTTTTAGGGAACAGGATCAGTAGAATCTAGCCTGGGGTATGACAGAATGAATGAAGTATAGTCTTTCCATGTAAGCTTGTTCTTAAGTTGTTATCATTATTTGAAAACCCATGAAGCTGGCATAATTTCAGAAAAAAAAATTCAGTTTCATGTTCTGCCTGAAAGAATGGCTTTGAGAAATGGGGTTCTATACCCCAAGGGTTTTGGCTACAATGGGAGAGTAAATGCTTAAGACAAGCAAGCTAAAAGATGAAAAAATACACCATTATTTTAGCCTTTATTTTTATTTTGTCAAGAACAAATTTTTATATTCTGCTTCCCAAAAGGACCTTAAGTTATTTTTTAATTTTTTTCTCTCATTAGTTTCTTCCTTAAAAAAGAAGAAGAAGAAGATATGGAAAGATGTGATCTTTCTTTCTGTCTCTCTCCTCAGCCTGGACTTCGAAGGCAGATACAGGCGGGATCTCAAAGCCAGATGTAACCACAAAGACTCGAGCAGTTGGAGAGGGAACACAAAGCCTCTTGAAATGGATTTTCCTGACAGCTTCTGCATGGGGGATAGGACATCAGTTGAGTTCTATGACCAAATCAGGGTGTGTCATGGAGACAGAGGGAGGGGGACCAGAGCACTAGGTGCTGTCCAACTGGCTAGAACATGGAGGAGACACAAGGATGGAAGGAGTTCTGCTGCCAGGAGGAGGGTTGTAGATTTAGCACATCCAACCATTGCTTTGGTTAAATATTCCTGTTTTTCATTATAGAGCTTGTAATAGGTTTCCCGGCAGTTTGTCCTGGTTAGTTTTTTTGTCAACTTGACCCAAACTAGAGTCACCTGGGAAGAGAGAAGCTCAGTTGAGGAGTGCCTCCACGGGACTGCTCCATCAGGCATTTTCTCAATTGCTAAGGGCTGTGGGAGGGCCTAGCCTGCTGTGGGTGGTACCACCCTTAGGCAGGTGGGACTGGGTTGTATAAGAAAGCAGGCTGAGTACAGGCCCGGGGAAGCAAGCTGGTAGGAGGCCTTTCTTTGTGGGCTGTGCCTCAGATTCTCCCTCCAGGTTCCTGCCACAGCTTCTCTCAGTGATGGATTGTCGCTTGGAAGTGTAAGATGCATAAAATCTTTTCCCACCAAGTTGGTTTTGTTCAGTGTTTTATCACAGCAATAGAAAGCTAACAAGAACACAGTTGGATATATGTTCAAGGCACTTGAGTGTTGCTGGTCTCTTGGTTACATGTGATTTCTCTTCCCAGTTGTGGCATTTCCTAGAAGTCCATTTGCTGGTCCTGTGTGCTTGCAGCACAGACGATACGTGAAGTAGATGGTCATTCGCTTGCTCTGATGTGAATGAGTTTTTCCTGGAGAGCTAGTATCTTTTGTTTGGCACATGGCTAGCCTGTCTGTCATTTGGATTTTAGGGACTTTTCCTTATGCTCTTGCTCACTTCCTGAGCTGGGCATGATTTGTCAGTTTGTCAGTTCCCTCTCCTTCCCTCAGTGAGGGAGAACAGGATAGAGGCAAGTGATCAGCCTTTGTCTCAACTGAATCCTGCTTCTCTTCCAACAGAATTACTTTTCTGAGAAAATTCTATTTCTCTGTCGCTTTTTCCCCTTCTCACCCTCTGCTTTGAGTGTCAGTCGCAGACCCAGATTCCGTGGATGGAAATTCTTTCCCTGCAGAAAGCACTGGCTAGTTCTTTTCCTCTCTGGTCAGATCCACTCGAACTTGTTTAGAGCCCCGAGTCAGACAGAGTTGAGGTCTGGGCTGGAAGCAGCAAGCGATGAATGTTTTTCACAGAAGGAAGCTCATAGCCATCTAATGGCAGAATCTCAAAAGCAAGTATTTTGGGAAACAAAAACTGAAAGGACAGTGGGAGAGAGATTGATAGAAATGAGAAGGACTGGAGGGAGACAGAAAACAAATGCATGCATGACCTGGGTGGGAAAGAAAAATAAAAGTTACAGATTGAGTTTTTTGAAAAAGGAGCAAAAGAAAGTGGTTTAGAAGACCCTGTGTACATACGTTTTGCCAGTGTCCTGGGGGCCGCATAGATTAATTAATTTTATTGTCTATTCTTCAGTAAGTTAGAATTACAAAGCAAAAACCAAGCCAGGTAGAGTGGTACACACCTTAATCCTAGCATTCATGAGGCAGAGGCTGGCTGAACTCTGTGAGTTTGAGGTCAGCCTGGTTGAAACATTGAGTTCCAGGCCAGCCAGGACTGTGTAGTGAGATGTTGTCTCAAACAAACAAACAAACAAAAATCCCCCCCAAACCAAAAAAAAAAACAAACCAAAAGCAAATCATTTAAAAACACCCAAAAATCAGATTCAAAAATATGAGTAGACAGCCAAGACTATAGCTGCCCCATTCCTGAGATACACAGCCTTTAAAAGTAGCTAACAATTATTTTTCTAGTAAAGTTCTTGGAATGAGCAGGAAAACTTACAAATAGGAAGAGTTTAAAACTCATGCTTTGCTTTTGATATCTTCTCTGTCTTGTAACTCGGGCTTGGAAGATCCCTGGGCCTGAGGGCTTGCCCGAGGACTTTCAGGGCTCATAGACAATTACTGGGCTGTCTTCCTTCCTTCTTACCAGAAGGCAAGCACTTTTGCTGGCAGATAGCTGGGAGACAGCAAGCACAGGTATTCTCTTCCGAAGCTATCCTTAGCCCCTTATCTAATAAACTGTGACAATTGATTTCTGTGTGGCGAATGGGATGCTCGTCACATCTTGCTGAGCAAGACACTTAATGGGGTAGCATTCCTTTTCCACTGACCTTTTCTCTCCTCTTAATGGGCAGTTATCCCTGAACCACAAGGCCCTGTTGTTGGCCCAAGTCATACAGCCTCCAGCCACACACACACAGTAGTTGGAGCAGGAAGACAAGAGGACATCATTCTATAAAAGGCCCCAGTGTGCATTGTGTGGCAGGCAAATGTGCTCAGGTCCTTGAGAGCCAGAGAAAGGAAACTTGCCCATGGAGAGGTTGTGATATTTTTGGCAGCTGTTTTCTCACTACCTGTACGTGTTTGTGTCTGTGATGATGTTTACTGGGACTCGGAAAAGAATAGCTACTAAATTGGGATATGATGGACTTCTCAGCTGGAGTGAGAACTAGCTCTCACAGAGAAACAGTACTTGGGTTTGAGATGGTATGTTCTGTTTATGGCTACACTCTGATGTTAGGATAAGGAAGGGAAAAAACATTTCCCCAAGACAGAAGCGGACGCACTGTGTTCTCTGTGGAAGGAACATGAGGATGTGTGATGTGTACTTCGAAGCTGTTTGTCTGCACAGATGAAGGGCTCTAGCTTTGTCTACCTCCCTAATACTTCCTTGCACAAGTCTAATTTTTAGGTGATGTTTCTTCCTCCGGATTCTGCTTGATTTCAACAAGTGTTTGATGGTTCTGGGTAGCATATTTACTGTCGGATTTTCATTGCTTTTCAAGACTAGTGGCTTTTTTTTGTTATTGGAAAAAGGGTTTGAAAACTCCATAAAATTCTTCTCCACCGCCCTCAAGTGTTAGTCATGTTGTAAATGAGATCCATTCGAACTTGTTACAAGTCTTGAGCCAGACTCTATGACACAATTTGGGCCTGAGCTGGAAGCATGATGGATGTTTTTCTCAGAAGGAAGTGTACAGCCATCTTAGGGGCATCTCTGGACTAACTCCTCCTCAGAAGGGTTAGTGTAGGTAGTAGGCAGATAGTGTCTGGGGTGTTACTGGCAATTAGCCTATTGTTACTAGCATGTAAAATGGACCAGTCTTAAGTTTGCTGTGACTTTGTTGTGAACTTATTGTGCTATGAACTCACTATAAAAATCATAAGTAAAAAGAATGTAATACCAGCGTTCTTAGGTTCACTTTAACCTGCCAGCATATGCTTCAAGCTGACAGGTTGGGTGGAGCAGAGAATGTCTGTATGAAACCCTCACGTGTGCAGTGATAGATAAGAAGAAGTCCTCGTGATTGCCACATCTAGTCCCTCGCATGAGGTAAAGAGCACCCCGGTGCGGAGGACTAGATAAAGTAGCTATGAGGTAATTGAACAGATGTGTGAACCCTAGGATGTGAGATAAAAATGGTATATAAGCGGTGGTGGAGAACACGGACCTTAGAAGCTCTGGAGTCTCGGTTAGAGAGCAGTAGTGCCTCACCTTGTAGCCCAGAGCCTTCCTTCCACCAGCCCGAACGGTGGAAGCCAGCCTGAACGGACCAGGAGCAGTGGTGCCCTTCCGTTCCGAGTCAGAGCATCTTCCTCCGGCCTCCGTGCGGACCATCTCGGACGCCCACAAGGCAGAGGAACGCCAGGCCGCGAACCGCGAACCTGCGACGGCCACAGCCTGGAGTCACGTCGCCCAGCGTTCCTGAACCGGGACCCGACTATTTCGTTGGACTCTGGTAATGGCACTGATGCCACGGACTCTGATATAATTATAATAGTAATTTTGGAGATGTTGTGTGATTTAGGATGTGTGTTATGATGTGTTTAATAAACCGTGTGATTCGTGAAATGCATAATGTCTCCTAGCAGTTCCTCCTCTCCTAAGCTGAGAGTGTGCTCGCCGCAGCTGCTGGCAGGTTAAAGTGAACCTAAGAACGCTGGTATTACATTCTTTTTACTTATGATTTTTATAGTGAGTTCATAGCACAATAAGTTCACAACAAAGTCACAGCAAACTTAAGACTGGTCCATTTTACATGCTAGTAACACCTATGGAGGAGTGTGCTGAAGACATCATTTTCCCTTTGTAAAAAGGGTCACCGGACCATTGGAATGACCAGTGTCTGGCTTCTGACTGCCATCAGGGCCAAAGTCCTCTTTCCTCCTATTTTGCATTTCAAGAGATGAGTATCTGTAACAAAATCTGTTAAGGATTTTGAGGTCTTTCCTCACACAATGTGTTGTTTATGTTAGGTTTAATATGCTACATTGTTTAATAGTACAAGATACACTGGAAAGTCTTTTAAATATGCGTGTGCCCTGTCACCCCAGTGAGTTTTGGGAGTGAGAAAGTTCTTCTAAAACAAGCCACCAGTGATAATAAAAGCTGTTTTATTCAGTTAGACTTCTGAAAACTGCCTGGAGAGCCACATTAGCTATTTCTCTGTGTTTGTCACTGTGACAAACACTTGAGGGGAGCCATTTAAAAGGGGAAAGGTTTATTTTTGCTCATGGTTTCAGAGGTTTCTGTCCATAGTACACTGGCTGTGTTGGAGAGGAGAGAAGAGAGGGAAGAGAGAGAGGGACAGACAGACAGACAGTATATATCTTTCCAAGGTGTAATCCAAGTGACCCGCTTCCTTCACTAGCCAGGTCTCCCACTTTCTACCACCAATAGCAAGGGAATGAGGCCACATCAAGAGACCAGTCCATTGGCTGGATCAGAGTCATGAGCCAATCAGTTTTCAGTGGTTGTCTGTACCAGCTGGTACCAAACCCTCAACTAACCTTTGGAGGGGATGTTTCATATTCAAACTATAACACCCATCACATCTGGGTGATTTTTTTTATTGCCTTCTTTCTTAGAGAGTCAAGGAGCTGGCAGTAGAGTTAGATTGTACTGCCCAAGCTCTGTTTTTTCTTATTTGTCTGAGAAGGAAACATGACCTTTCTTGGGAAATTCTGGTAATCAGAGTTTCAGTGTTACATTTCTTACCTCTCTCTCCATGTGCTGGAACTCTCTGCTTTGTATCTGGCGTCATAGTTAGAACAGGGAGCTGCCTGCTGCCCTCCACATTCTGCCCTCTCAGCCTTTAAACAGCACAGCTTTCTGTCTCATTCTTTTCCGTCTATGAGAAACTGCCTGCTTGTTACTCATTCTTGGTTTATTTAAGTCTTGCTCATTGCTATCTTCTGAGGTTCACATTTTGACCACTTTCTAATGCACCTGCTCTGAGGCATCTAGGAAGGGAAAGTACTTCTGTTTAAAAATTTCATCTTCAAGGGGCTGGAGAGGTAGCTTGCTGTTGAGAGCTCTTTCTGCTCTTATAGAGGACCTGAATTAAGTTCCCAGCACCCACATCAGGCAGTTCACAGCCACCTGTAGCTCCAGTTCCAGGGGGATCTGATACCTTTGGCCACCACATGCACCTGCACTTATGTACACACACACACAACACACACACACACACACACACACACACATACACACAATTAAAAATAAATAATTTTAGAACTCCATCTATGGGCTGGAAAGTGACTCTTCAGTTAAGAACACTTGCTGTTCCTCCAGAGGACCCAGGTTCGATTCCCAGCACACACACATGGCTTCTAACAACTGCCTGTTACTCCAGTTCCAGGGGATCCAATGCCCTCGGCTGACTTCCACAGGCATTACATGACAGGTATACTTACATAGATGTACTCATGCACATAAAAGAAAAACAAAACCAAAAAACTCCATCTTATGGAAAACAAAATCCTGCATGTCTTCCCTCATGTGAAGAATGTAAGTTAAACATATATTAAATGTCTACACACATTTGACATGAGCAGATGGGGACTGTTTGAGAAGAGGATGGGGACAAGGTAGAGCAGGAGAGAGGAGGGAATGGCGGAAGTGGGCGGTATGAGGAAGGTAGACTAATAGATATGTCAATAGAAAACGCCATAATAAACCCGTTACTTTGTACACTATAACAGAATTATCTTTAAAACTACAAAAATGGAAACATCACATATAAGTGAGTAAAAGCCTTTTTACGGGGAGTCAATTGGCTGCCTCAAACTTAGAAAATGTATAATTAGTTATGGCTAACAGTGTTAGAAGAGAGAGAGATTGCAATACATATATTAAAAAAAAACCTTTAAATCAATAGTGTAGCTTATTTCTCTAGTATGTTTTATATTTATCTTTAATAAGAAATCCTGCTTTTGCTGCCCAGTATTTTATTCTATAAAGAACCACAAAAATGCACTGAAGGCAGTCTCACAGGCAAATGGATTGAAATGATTCACTGAGTGTAATGGACACTTGTAAATCTATTCATCAGAAATTGAAAAATGAAAATTCAAAGATAAAAAGATAACAGATTTCCTTATTTTTAGCAATCCACAACTATTGTAATGGGTTATCACATCATTAAAACCATAAAAAAACCAAGGATAGTTTATAGAGAAAGAAGATTGAAGGTGGTGGCTAGAGGTGGAGAGGCACGTAGGGATTTGTATCTAGTGAACACAAGTTTCAGTTTGGGAAGATAAAAATGTTTGGAGATGGGTTGTGGTGATGGTCAGGTAACAATCTGAATTTAACACCACTGAAGCATAAATTAAAATGACTAAACAGTACATTTATGAATGTATATTGTACCACAGTCAAAATGCCCCTCCCCCCCAAAGAGAACAAAGAAAGAAAATGAGTAATACCCGGGTGAGCTACAAAAGGCTTGTAGCTGTGTTAACTAGAAAGTTTGCATTTGGTCCTTAGTAGAGAATATAGGCAATAAGCCTTTTCAAATAACTGTTGGGACATAATCCTACAGAAAGCATCAAGGAGGAAAAGCTCAGCAGCTTAGCATCGGCAGAGAGCACCCTGGGAGTGAAACATATGTGTGGAACATGATAGAGGGCCTTTATTTAAAGTGTGGTTGAAGGCCACTGAGTCATTGGATAGCTGAAGTGTTTGTGGCTTGAGTAATGGGCTCGCCAAGAATCCTGGAGTCAGTTAGACTCTTTCTTCCTTGAAAGAAAAAAAAAAAGAAAAGAAAAAAGGGAAGACCAACTGAATTCTATCCCATTCTATGTTGAATGTCTTATTCAACAAATACTTTGACCAACTTCAGATTCCTCAGGGATCTCAGGGAGGAATGTTGTGTTTCCTTAACCTCGATGGATTGTGCTATTCCAAACAAGGAATACCCATCTGAGGCAAGAGACAGGCACTAAAGAGCTAATCTGGGAATCTGGTTTTGTTCACAGTCAGCAATAGATGCCTTAAGGATGGTGTCAATGCTACACATCTGATCTCATCGTGAGAAGACATTCTTTAGCCAGCTGAAGAGTGAAGCGATTTGATTGACTCCACTAAATATCTAAAGAACACCTTAATAATTCCAACACAGGGGCTAGAGAGATGGCTCAGCAATTAAGAGCACTGGCTACTTTTGCAGAAGACCTGGGCTGAACTTCTTGTAACCACATGTTTCAGGGGATCCGCCGCCTTCTTCTGTTCTCTACAGGGACCACATGACATAGGTGCACTTACATACATGCAGGTGTAACATTCATACACATAAAATTAAAATAGATAATTAATTAAAAATAATTCCAATGTTGTATTAATCTTCCCAAGGTTGTGATATTTTTCCGAGTGTTTTCTGACTGGGATAAAGTGTCAATATGCAAATCAAGTGCTGGGAATTGCTGTGGCTCACAGTTGATGTTTTCTGTGAAGTCTGTAGTGGCCAGGTTAGCAGGAATCTCGTGATATTAGGGATGCAGTTGAAGATAGTCAAGGAAGGCTGTTCTGTGTCATGCTTCTTCAACAATCATCCCCGGTTTCTCTTTGTTGATACCTTTGATGTTTGCCCACACCTCTGTGCCTTGGATTTCTGAGTTCTGAAGTGAGGATGATCATAGTAGGCCTGTCTGTTACACTGTTGTTGCAGAAATATGACTTAAACACATGAAGTGCTCATAACAGTGCCTGGTGTATAGGAGGCAAGCTATAAAGTTAGTGATTGTGACTACACCTTGCTGCGACTGGAAAGAGGATGTGATCCAAACAATGAGAGTGAAAGCAGGGATGGTGATTGTGTAGCTTGTGAATCAAAAAAATTTTAATATTTGCACTGGAAAGTTCAAAACTCCCGGCTGCTATAAACACATCTACCTGCAAACCAACTTTGATTTCAATTCACTCATCCGTCGATTTACCAAGTGTCAAGTATCGAAGAAGCCAAAACAATCATTATATAATCCTTGATCTTATGATGTCAGTCTAATGGAGGAAACACTCAGGAGACTATTATGCAAAGATGGAGATGTGTATAAGGAATAACTGAGGAAGGATGGAGGGGGACCTCAGTTTAAGGGAGGAGAGGGGAGGAATAGTCCCAGAAAACACCTGCTTTATCAAGTAAAAATTAATTTTAAAAATCTGTGTTGGTGCTGGGGATATAGCTCAATTGGTAAAGCGCTTGCCTGGAATGCACAAAGTCCTGGGTTTGATCACTGACCCCACATAAATGGGACGTGAAATCCCAGCACTTGTGAGGTGGAGGATCTTTGCCTATATAGTGTGTTTGAGGCCAGCCTATGTTACACAAGATCCCATCCTCAAAAAAGATCTGTGTTTCAGTTTGTAGCTCTAAAAAGATTGATTCTCTCTTAATAGAATCAAAATACTATTATTAACCTTAAAACAAATAACAATGACTGTTTAATAATAATCAAATGAGATCAATTTCCAGAGGGCTCACATGTGTCATGTTATGGTTTTAGCTGGTTTGTTTAAATCTGAATACATATGAGGTGATTTCATTTCAGGTTTATATAACTCTTAAATGGGCCTTCATCTTTGAAGACTATTATTATTTCTTCTTCTTTCTTCTTTCTTCTATCTTGTAATTTATTTGCTGAGGAAATGGGGCTGTTTTCCTTGTATAGTTTCCATAGATGAGTTTTCCTGATATCATCTGGGTACCGTCATATAACATTATATTTCAGTAAACAATAGATCTAAAAGCTTATGTAAAGGCCAGGGGACATAGTTCAATGGTAGAGTGCTTGCCTAACATGTGCCGGGTCCTGGGTTCAATTCTCAGTGCCATCAGAAAGCAAAATAAAAGCAGATACACAGTAAAATCAATTCTAGACAGTGCAGTGCATTTGCAGCAGGAGACCTGTACCATGGGGAGTGTCTACTTGACTCTCCTGGCGAGGTGTCCAGTAGACAGATACATTCATTCACACGTATTGTAAAGTGCCTGCATTCTAGCTCTTCTTCTTTGAGACAGGGTCCCCTGTAGCCGAGTCTGGCCTCAAATTTTCCTTGAAGTCCAGTCCTGCTGCCTCTACCTCCCAGATGCTAGTGTGCCACGTATTCAGCTCTCATCCTTTCTCTAGCAGGAATTCTATAGAGAGCCGCTTCCGCTTGTCTGATACTTCCTCTTCTAGTGGCATGGAAAGTACCTCTAGGAATAGTGAGACCAGACCTGGGTTGAAAATCAGGATAATAGTGGCCCTGTAGCACTGTAGGACTTAAAACCATTAAGGTCCCAAACCTTTTTTGTGTAATTTTACTGAAGCGGAAGGTAAACGATGCCGCTTTATACATACACCTGCCGTGGGGAAGACTTCTCTGCCTGTAACGATGGCTTTAAAAGCACTCTAGCATCTCCCAAGCTTTTAGTCAATCTTTTTGTGCAGTAGTTACAAAGGTTAATCTCACTAAATTGAAATCCTAAACTACATCTTATACCATTTTGTTTTTCATCGACCTACTTACCTTGTGGCATGATTTATAGTTGGTTAATTGGCTTAGCAAGATAATGTTCTGATTGTTCACTTAAAAGCAACAGATTAAAACATAAAAAAACAGTAAAATATTCCAACCCAACAAAACTGTAATATTCTCCATTTTATTCACTAGGATGGAGTAATGTCTCTAAGAATCAATATATCTCAAAGTTAAATCCTTTAAGATAATTTTGTACCTCAGGCCTAAAACATGTGTACTCTATATATAATGTATGCTGAGGTTGTATTTCCTAACAAGCAAAAGAACATTCTTACCACTGTATGCAGCATGAAAGAATATCACAAAACACACACACACACACACACACACACGCACACACACACACACACACAGAGTCTAATTTAAAATGGAGCATTTAAGAAGTATCAAATTTTAGGAATTTTGTAGACATCCCCTTGAAATTCACTTCCAGACACAATCAGCTGTTTGCATCTGGCTGGTGGCATAAAACATTATGAGCCTCAGAAACGAGAGTATCTGAGCTGTTGAACTTCTGGGTGGACTCTGGTTTGACCTCAGGTCACCCCATTCCCACCACTGGGACACTGATCACCCCAGATCCTCACCGGCTTTCCTCTTGCCCGCTTTCTCTACATCACTTTAATTCTTTGTCTCCAACTACATTAGATCCATTCAGTGTTTCCCTTTTTAATGCTTCCACAATTCCTTAATATCTACAAAGAGCGAATTGATTCCCACCCCCAGAATATGCCAGCAGGAAGCAGAGGGTGTACATACTGGACCAGTCCCAGTCAGGGGAAGGAATCAACAAGGGGGATATTGTCTTTCTTTCCATTATTTATTTTATTTTTTTAGGACATTTTTCTTTCTTATACAGATTAGTCTGACCTCAGAACAAGACAACTATATATTACTTTTAACGGTGAACTTGAATGCCGCCTGGGTTCCGTTGGTGGTTTTCCATGCCTGTAATATGATAATCCCTGTGGAGCCACTCTACCCACTTTTTACTCTTACTCTGATGGAAATACTTTGCTGGAGCTATTATGATGTCTTGTATTTTTAAACCAACTGAAAATGGAAGCATTACAGAGCTTAGAAATATTAAGGAGAAAATACTCTGTTTCATGGCCAAACACCCTCCTCACAGTGGTCTGGAATGAAGGCATTTTGTTCCAATTTCACCTCAACAGAGAAACATTAACTGAAGCTTTCCAACCAGGCTTTTAAGAACTCAATATAAATACAGTATGGAAATGACCTGGCATGTGAAATTAACCTTCTCTTTCTGCACCTGTAGCTCAAGCTTACAGAGTGTCATTAAATAATGTATGTGCTGATGAGGTAAAATGTGGCCTGTTCTTGTCTACTTCAGAGACCCTGGGGGCAAAAGCCTGCTGTAATCCTTTCTTAGTCTGTGACTATTTCAAACCTGAGACTCTGAGAGTGTTTCCACTCAGGACTGAGTTTTCTTGAAGCTGGTGGATATCCTCTAGGAAGTTATCCACAAGATCTTAGGATCTTCCAGTTTCTTAGCAAACAGAAATGGACTTGTACACAAACTCTTGTTCTAAGTAATTAACTATGTCAGAACCCAGATGGGTGTATAAAGCACATGGTTCTCTTCTTTCCAAAGGACAAGGTTCCCTACTGAATTTTACCGCTAGGCACACACCTGTCACAGGGAATTGAGACTGCACACTAATTATGGGTAGAATCACCTTTTGTCGGTCTGTTTGGGTCATTGTGACAAAATATCATAAATGTAATGACAACAACAATTTATTTCTTCCAGTTCTGGAGGCTGGATATTGAAGTTCAAATTATTGGGAGGTTAAGTATCTAGTGAGGGCTCTTTATAGATGACACCTTGTAACTGTGTCCTTGGGTAGTGGAAGGTCAAAGTGGCTCCCATATGCCTTTTACATTAGTCTCTAGTTCTATTCAAGAGAGCTCTTGTCCCTCATGATTTTTACTTCTCAAAGATACCAACTCCAATATCATGACCTCAGGGAGTTATTATTTCAACGTACGGATTTTGGGAGACATAAATATTTAGGCTGCAGCACTTGGCAAGTGAATTTCTCCATATGGCTCATGAGAGCAAAAGGAGAGAAATCACCCCACTGTTACCCTACGGAGTCACAGAAACACGATGAAAGTTCCCACGGTGTGAGGTCTGGGTCAGTGCTGGTGGCACCACACAAGCACCAAGGGAAGTGAGAAGTTTAGTTCTCAAGCAGCACGGCTTTCTGGAGAGAACAAAGCTGATCCCAGGCAAGTGCAGTGGGTGAAAGGGAAAGGAAGCGGGCAGGGCTTTATTCCCTCTAGGGGTGGCCAGGGGTGAGTGGCCCTATGTGTCCCAGAACCTGTGAGCAGTTTGAACTGCTCTTGAGTTCAAAGAAGGGAGTACCAGAGCGATCTTATTACCCGCCGAGACAGGCAGAAAGGGCAGGTGGCCTTTCGGATTTGAAAGCTGTCAGTCATGAAACCTCAAAATGGGGTGAGACTCTCTATTACACCGAATTTTAATGGAGGACCCTGAGACACTCTGGAGAGTGTTAGGTTAAGATCTCTAGACTACTGTCCAATGCTGCTGCAGAAGGGAAGCTTTTCAAAGTTTACACTTCCTTTCTGGGCTTTCAGCATCAACAAAGCCATCCGGTCATTTTCTGGGCTCAAATGGCCCTTCCATTCAACTGCCCAAATAGCCAGGACAAACGCCACTGTGCCTTGCTGTATTTAGAGTTTTAAGGACAGTATTGAGAATTTCTGCATACTCCTACCCAGTTTCTTTTACTAATAACTTCATACATTAATATGGTACTTGCATCCAATTAATTAACCAATATTGATACAGTGTTATTAAGCAAAGCTCAGACTTTAGTCACAATTCTTTAGCTTTTAACCTTTTAACTAATGTCCCCTTCTGTTCTGGGATTCTAATCCAGAAGCAACATTCCATCTAGTCATCATGACGTCTTAGGCTGCTCTGAGCTGTAACAGCTCCTCAGACTTTCCTTGTGATACCCTTGACAGTTTCAAGGAGTGCTGTCAACTATTTTGTTTAATGTCCCTCAACAGGGTCCCTCATGACCAGACTGGCATTATGGGGTTTTGAGAAGAAGAGCTTAACGGTCTAGCCCTGTTCTCATCATTGTATAGGAAGGGCACATGCCATCCGTGTGACATCACTGTCAGTTGACTTTATCGTCTGGCTGAGGTAGTGCCTCTCAGATTCTGCATACAGTAGGCTGCTCAGGCAACACAGATGAAAGGCAGGGGATTTACTATAGAAATGTCATCTTCCCCTTGCATATCATACTCCTAGGGAGGATGTCATCATTTGAAACCTTAGCTTAAGGAGTGGGAAGTTTATATTACCACTTCCAGAGGGAAATGCACCTGTAAGTTATTTGAAATTCATCTGAATGGGAGATTTTACTATTATCTATCTATCCTCTTTCTGCCTATCATCTCTCTATCATCTATCTATACCTCTATTATCTATCATCTATCTCTATCATCTATTATCTATCAATCATCTATGTATCCACCTACCTAACTACTTGACCCATCCATCCACCCATCAGTCATTTGTATGGACTCATTAATATTTATATTTTGTAATCTAACATTGCCTTATTTCACTGATTAAATTCTTCCAGCTTTGGCCATTAGAAGCTCTTTCAATTGGTTCCTGGGGTTCTTTGGCTTCTGTGGTGATTTTTCTTTGAGCACTTCCTGTATTCTGTCACCGTTGTCCCTCAGCAGTCCTAGCATCTGTGTCAAGAGGAACTTCTCATTCATTTACTCTGTTTCTGGTTTAGATAACAATATTCAGGTGAAAGACTAGATTCATCATGGAAGAACATGGTGATTGTGGTGGTTGGTTTTTATTGTTGGCTTGACACAATCTAGAGTCACCTGAAAAAGGAGTCTTAAGGAGCAATTGTCTAGATCAAGCTGGTCTGTGGGCATGTCTGTAAAGGCGTTCCTTACCTGCTTGAGATGGGCTGAGCCCTGGGCTGAATGAGAAGGAGTTAGGGAGCTGAGCACACGCAAGCTCACGTTTATTGTTTTGTTCTAACTGTAGATATGATTGTGAGCTCCTGCCACTGTCACTTTCCTTCTGTGATGGATCGGAATTGTGAGCTCAAATAAACCTTTTATCTCCTGAGTTGCTGTTGTGATGGTCTGTTGTCACAAGACAACAGGATTCAGCAAACAAGAAAAGAGAAAGGAGAAAGGAAGAAGACCATATTACAATATGATGTATGGGTGGTTGGTGGATTCAGGTGATTGCCAGCTTGTTGGGTATTCTAAATTGAAGGGGAAATAAAGGCTCTTCATGAAAGAAACAGGAATTTTGAGACCTATGCATTAAAGCTATCAACAGAAGTATTACTAGTAGTATGAAAAGACAATGGTAAAGACTGAAGGAAAATTGATGACAAGCTATGTTGAGAATAATTTGAGGGTCTGACAGAATGTTCTGAAAGCCCATGGATGGCTATCTGGGAAGGACAGAGTGATTTTTATATTAAAAATAAATATGGCTTTATTTTATTAAAGAGCATTTCTTTTTACAATAAACAGATGCCCCCCCCCACCAACTGAAATGTTTTTAGGATCAGAAATTAAGCTCATACCATTAGTGATGGTACTGTGTTCTGACTTAAAATGGAAGTAATGTCTTAAAAAGAATAATACCAGCAAACAGACTCACCTTATGCAATGGCTCAGTGCAAATTTATTTCTCATTCATAGTAAATGTGAAAAATAGACATTTCTAATGATGAGTGGCTTGCTTCCAAGAATGATCTAGAGATCCAGCCTCTATGTGTCTTCCACTTATGGCTTTCCTGGTCCCTTCAGATGGCAGACCGAGGCTGGGGATGGTGGCACATACCTTTAATTCCAGAAAGTCAGGAGGCAGAGATAGGTAGAACTCTGTGAGATCTAGGCCAGCTTGGTTTGCATAGTAAATTCCGGGCCAGCTGGGACTACAGGGAGACCCTGTCTCAGAAAAAAAGATGGCAGAGTGAGAGAAAGAACACACTGTTTCTCATCAAGTTGGTGAGAATGGGGCACATACTATCCCTACCCACACTCCGTGGCAACTTCCAGTCTCTTAAGACACAGACAAACTTGGAATGAAGGTCTTGGTCACCACCTGCTTCCTAGACACAGAGTTACACAAAGAGAGAGAGCACCACATTTGTGCCTACCGCCTGTGGAGGCCGGAAGAGGGCATCAGATGCTCTGGGACTGGAGTTCTGAATGGCTGTTAGCTGCCATGTGGGTGCTGGGATCTGGTCCCAGGTCCTCTGGAAGAGCAACCATTTCTCTCAATCTCTGAACCATCTCTCTAGGCACCATGATGATTTTTTGGGGGGTACATGTTCAGTCTCAACTATCTAAGCTCCAAGGAGAAAAACTGCATTCCCCTGAACAGTTTGGAGGCAGAATGGAAGGCAGTCATGAATGGTAGTCGGAATGGATAAGCACGACTTCCAAGCCATCAGCAGAAACTGACTTAATTTATTCAGGGATTTATTTACTTGCTCTTGCAATCAATAATGACTAGGAGTTCTTAGTCTTGTTAATAAGAAAAATTTAAGAATGGTAGTCTCAAAAGAAAGCTTAAAAGGCAATTCAGGTGAGCTGTAAATCTCAGAAGCTTCCTGGAAGAGGGACAAGAGGAAGAAAGGTAGCCATGTCCTCTGAGTTAAGCTGGTGTGGAGGTCGGCCACACGGTAGACAAACAGCCACACGGTGGACAAACAGCCACATGGTGGGAGGGGAGCTTTACAGAAAGAGTGAAAAAGCCCAAAGTACCAGAGAAAGCACACAGACTCCAGCCAGCATCTGCAAGAAGAGACAGTAAAAGTTAAAAGGGGGAAATTCAACTTTTCTGAGTTTAAGTCTTAAAAAGACAGGCAGACCTAACAGAGCCTCATGAGACAGGCAGACCCAACAGAGCCTCATGAGACAGGTAGACCCAACAGAGCCTCATGAGACAGGCAGACCCAACAGAGCCTCATGAGACAGGCAGACCCAACAGAGCCTCATGAGACAGGCAGACCCAACAGAACCTCATGGCTGCTCTGAGCTACTGCAGTAAGAGGCTAGAATTCTGGGAAGAAAAAGTATGCTGTATCTCTAAAGGAATAATTATTCAGCATGGCTTAAAGTGGTCCCATCTTCCTTAGGAGTGGTCCCTTGGCCAGGTGACTAGCCTGCCTGACTGGAATGTTAGGTCTCCACCCAGGCCAGAGAGCCCATCTCTTGACCAGGAGGAAGGTTTTCCCTTAATGGGTCTTACTGCTGCTGTGACATATTCATCATACAATAACTTTCAATAACTTTATTATTAAATATCACCTAATATTTTTAACTAAAGAGAAAGAAATGAAAGATGATTGCTTACAGAGGATTTCCCCCCATAAATGTGTCATTGAGAAAAGATACAAGATATGTCAGAAAGAAAAAGGACTCCAGGCTGGTGTGACTGAGTCCCGTCAGTTGTTGACTGTGGTTCTGTTTGCTTGATATTCTGGTTTCTATTCAGCCGGAGTTTGAGGCTTTAGTTTGGGTTCTAGGAACAATGCAGAGGTTTTGAGAGTTCCCATTTTCCAGCCCTGTGCTGGCTTCTGCAGAATGCAGAGAACAAGAGGAGATGTATTGATAAGTTGTGGGTTTACTACTGGTCCAGAGCTGGGCTGGCAGACGTCTAACTGGAGTACGTTGTAAAGCAGAAGGGTTTACCGAAAGGCATGACAGAAATGAGAATAGAGGAAGTAATCCCACTGCAGGCCTGTGACAGGGTTTCGGGAGATAACACTGGGACTCGGCCTTGGGGGCGTCAGCATGTGTTTATGTGTTCGTCAAACAAGGAAGATAGGGACTGTACCATGGACATGTAGTATGGCTTTCTTCATGAGGCGCTTGTACCATGCTTGAGCAATTGCTTGGTTTGTAGGATAAGCAGGGAATGAAGGCAAATGTTGCGGTTTCTTTTTCCTGTTTTCCCTTCTCTATAGAGCTCAGCACATGGGACTGTTCTCTCTAGCATAGATGTACTCTGTCTCCGTATGCTTGGTGGCTATAGTCAATCAGAATCGGAATCATGAGGTCAATGAAGAGGCTTCAAATAGCCACAGCTACTTGAGAATTCCCCTGAGAATTCAAAATGCTTTGTAAGACTATGAGTGTTGAGGGCTTAGAGCCAACCATGTTTGTAGAATTAAATTGGTAGATCTAAAATTATCTAGAAACAAAGCACTGACAATTTGCAGAGCTATTTTCATATTGTAAGTGTGGATTTATTCTTGGACTGTACGCCCACCTCTCCCCACACATGTCCAAGCTTTTTTCTTTCTTTTTTTTTTAACTAAATATCACATAGTAAAGTAGTTTCCTCTGTGAACTGTGATCAACTTGAACATTTGGAATTTAACAATGGACAGTGTTTTATTTAGTTGAAAAGTCAAGGCAGCTGCAAGTTCCTGCCATACTGTAACATGAATACTAACTGAATTCCTTGTCTGGGATGTGTCCTTTTTGCTGTAAGCTTTTAGTGATGATTAGGGAGATAGTAATTATAATAACAGCCAACTTTTATTAATTATGGACTGAAAATTGTTTTATGTCAATTAAGTTATGGTCTTCATTTTATACATGGCTAATGTGAGACTTAATGAGTTTTTGCCCTCAATTAAATTTATACATTTTGGGGGGCTAGAGAGATGGCTCAGTGGTTAAGAGCACTGGCTGTTCTTGCAGAGGACCTGGGTTCGATTCCCAGCACTCACATGGTGGCTAACAACTGTCTGTAACTTCAGTTCCAGGGGATCTGATGCCCTCTTCTTATCTCTACAGTATATGACGTGACGGCACTTTCACACATGCAGGTGATAGATACACGTATACACATAAAAAAATAATAAAAATAAAATATTTAAAAAAATGTATACACTTTGCTGCTAGACTATTTTACTGTTTTCAGCTATTTTACTAATGCTGAGGGTTACCCTAAAGGCCCAAGATGGGTCTAGCCATAGAGGCATATATATATATACTTTGTAATTGTTCCTGTAGTATTAACTAAATACTACTTGGCAAGATTTCAAAATAACTTTTTTTTTTTCTAGGAGAAAGGATGGCTGTTTTTCAAGGATCTGGTAGACTGGGTTTGTAATGAAGATTGTTGGTAGAAGAGTAATGAGCCAGGTAGTCTATTTAGAATGTTGCTGCTACATTTATAAGTGGGAAAAAAAATACATCCACACTCCCACATCCACGTATTTGAGTTTTGATATGGTCTCACTCCATAGCCCAGGATGGCCTGAAACCCACTATGCAGCCAAGCTTTGTCTCAGCCTCACAAGTTCTGGGGTTTAGGTGCGAGCTACCATGCCTGGCTAAATGGGTACTTTAAAAGGGGAAAGAATAAGCTAAGAGGGAAAGGGAGTGAAGCATCACCTTTTTTCAGCCAGGGCTGTAAACCAACTGCATACATGAAGTTGCCATGTACTTTTAGAAACCCTCCCCACAACCTAAGGTTGTCGTTTGGTCACACTGAGATAGGACACATTCAGGCCGTGGAGGGAAACCGCACCCTTGAGAAAGCTTTCAGATCACAACATCCTGTAGGCTGGCTTCAGGGCCCAGATCAGAGCCATAGCCTTCACGGCCTGTGCTGGGGCAGGCCTGCTTTTGCTTACCTGTGTATATATAATCAGTCACAGGAACTTTTTTAAAGACAAAACACAGCAGGCTGACTTAGAAAAACAAATATTCAGATGGACTCTGATGAGTTTTAAAAAAGATTTTCTTCATGTTAGTTTTATGTGCATGAGGATTTTGCCTACGTATACTATAGAGCACCACGTGTGTGCCTAGTGCCTGTGGAGGCCAGAAGCGGGCATCAGATCCCCTGGGACTGGAGTTCTGGATAGCTGTTAGCTACCATGTGGGTGCTAGGATCTGGTCCCAGGTCCTCTGGGTAAGCAACCATTTCTCTCAATCTCTGAACCATCTCTCTAGGCCCCATGATGATTTTTGGGGGGTATGTTTTCAGCCTCAACTATCTAAGCTCCAAAGAGAAAAACAGCATTCCCCTGCATATTTTGGAGGCAGAATGGAAGGCAGTCATGAATGGCAGTTGGAATGGATAAGCACGACTCCCAAGCCGCCAGAAACTGACTTACTCATTCAGGGATTCACTTACTTGTTTTGTACTCAATAATGACTAAACTAACACTAAAGGTCAGGCGGCATGCTCACTGTGAGAGAAGCATTCAAAACATTCAGCCTCTGCCTTGCAGAGTTCACTGTGGAAAAGAGGAAGAAGGGAAGAGTCAGCAGAAGAGAGGGAGACACATGACAGAACAGTGCACGGGCAGGTCAGTGTTATGAGCATCCTAATCTAAAACTGAGTTTCTATAAGGAAGTGTCCTGTAAGCTCAGATCTGAAATGTGGGTCAAGGTCAGACAGGAAATGAGCAATAAGAAAAGGTGAGTGGAACTCTTCTGAGGCAGGAACTGTGATTCCAATTTGAAGTAAGACATGTAATGTACTGGCAGATAAATGTAATAGCTAGCCCTTGTGAGTCCTTTCTGTCTACCAAGTACGTGTGAACACTTTACATCCTTGGCCACACTTACTATTGTGTAGTACCTTTGCAAGGTAAGTGCTAGTCTCAGATAAAGAAGCAAAAAGGCCTTGAGAAATTAAATGAGAGGAAAACGTGGAATCAAATTTAATTCAAATTATACTTATTTGGGCTGGAGAGATGGCTCATCAGTTAAGAGCACCGACTGCCCTTGCCGAGGACCTGGATTCGATTCGCAGCACCCACATGTCAGCCAACGGCTCCAGTTCTGGGGGATCTGACACCTTCTT